>CM028131.1:80888750-83557500 GCA_016271365.2 Neoceratodus forsteri
CAGTGTGTGTTCTGTGCTGGGAAGGGTACTGTATCAACTTATTTTGCTAAATCAGTAGGTGGACAGAGAGCTTAATTGGGGGTGTGGCTTAGACAATATAATAGCAAGTGATGCAAATTACAAAATCCTGTTGCTAGCCTATAAAGGAGAAAAAAGATAACTTAAAGAAACTTCCATTTTCGTACTAATTTAACACTTCTATCTCAGCAGGAATCAGTGTATGTTGAGATTAATTGGACACATACTTTATTAGAAGTAGAAGGGGTCTTATTTAGGGTTTAAAAAGAGAAAAGAAAGAAAGTCAGTGCCTGTTCTGTGCTGGGAAGGGTACTGTATCAACATACTTTACTAAATCAGTAGGAGGAGAAAGAGTTTAATTGGGCATGTGGCTTAGACAATATAAAAGCAGGTGACTCAATTACAACTTCCTGTTGCTAGCCTGTAGAGCAGAAAGCAGCTAACAAATAGAAGCTACCATTTTCTTACTAATTTAACACTTCTATCTCAGCACTAGTCAGTGTCTGTTGAGTTTAAGCAGACAGAAACTTTATTAGCAGTAGAAGGGTCTTATTTAGGATAAAAAGAGGAAGAAACAAAGTCATTGTGTGTTCTGTGGTGGGAAGGGTACTGTATCAACTTAATTTGCTAAATCAGTAGGAGGAGAGAGAGCTTAATTGGGGGTGTGGCTTAGACAATATAAAAGCAGGTAACTGAAATTACGACTTCCTGTTGCTAGCCTGTAGAGCAGAAAGCAGATAGCTAAAATAAGCTACCATTTTCTTACTAATTTAATACTTCTATCTCAGCAGGAATCAGTGTCTGTCGAGATTAAACAGACAGATACTTTATTAGAAGTAGAAGGGTCTTATTTAGGGTTAAAAAAGAGAAAAGAAAGAAATAAAGTCAGTGTGTGTTCTGTGCTGGGAATGGTACTGTATCAACTTACTTTGCTAAATCAGTAGGAGGAGAGAGCGCTTAATTGGGTGTGTTGCTTAGACAATAGAAAGACAGGTTACTCAAATCACAACTTCCTGTTTCTAGCCTGTAGAGCAGAAAGTGACTAAGTAAAAGAAGCTACCATTTTCTTATTAATTTAACACTTATATCTCAGGAGGAATCAGTGTGTGTTGAGATTAAGCAGACAGATACTTTATTAGAAGTAGAAGGGCTCTTATTAAGGGTTAAAATAGAGAAAAGAAAGAAAGTCATTGTGTGTTCTGTGCCTGGAAGGGTACTGAATTAACTTACTTTGCTAAATCAGTAGGAGGAGAGAGAGCTTATTTGGGGTGTTGCATTAGACACTATAAAAGCAGGTGACCTAAATTACAACTTCCTGTTGCTAGCCTGCAGAGCAGAAAGCAGCTAACTAAATGAAGCTACCATTTTCTTACTAATTTAGCACTTCAATCTCAGCAGGAATCAGTGTCTGTTTAGATTAAGCAGAAAGATAATTTATTAGAAGTAGAATGGGTCTTATTTTGGGTTAAAAAAGAGAAAAGAAAGAAAGTAAGTGTGTGTTCAGTGCTGGGAAGGGTACTGTATCAACTTACTTTGCTAAATCAGTAGGAGGAGAGAGAGCTTAATTGGGGTTGTGGCTTAGAAAATATAAAAGCAGGTGACTCATGTTACAACTTCCTGTTGCTAGCCTTTAGAGCAGAAAGCAGCTAACTAAAAGAAGCTACCATTTTCTTACAAATTTAGCACTTCTATCTAAGAAGCAGTCAGTGTCTGTTGACATTAAGCAGAAACATACTTTATTAGAAGTAGAAGGGGTCTTATTTAGGGTTAAACAAAGAGTAAAGAAAGAAAGTAAGTCTCTGTTCTGTGCTGGGAAGGGTACTGTATCAACTTAATTTGCTAAATCAGTAGGAGGAGAGAGAGCTTAATTGTGGGTGTGGCTTAGACAACATAAAAGCAGGTGACTCAAATTACAACATCCTGTTGCTAGCCTGTAGAGCAGAAATCAGATAACTAAAATAAACTTTCATTTTATTACTAATTTAACACTTCTAACTCAGCAGGAATCAGTGTCTGTTGAAATGAAATGGACAGATACTTTATTAGAAGTAGAAGGGTCTTATTTAGGGTTTAAAGAAAAGAAAGAAAGTCAGTGCCTGTTCTGTGCTGGGAAGGGTACTGTATCAACTACTTTAGTAAATCAGTTGGAGGTGAGAGAGCTTAATTGGGATGTGGCTTACACAATATAAAAGAAGGTGACTCAAATTACAACTTCAAGTTGTTGCCTGTTGAGCAGAAAGCAGATAACTAAAAAGCTACCATTTCTTACCAATTTAGCACTTCTATATCAGCAGGAATCAGTGTCTGTTGAGATGAAGCAGACAGACACTTTCTTAGAAGTAGAAGGGGTCTTATTAAGGGCTAAAACAGGGGAAAGAAAGTCAGTGTGTGGTCTGTGCTGGGAATGCTACTGTATCAACTTACGTTGCTAAATCAGTATGAGGAGAGAGAGCTTAATTGGGGGTGTGGCGTAGACAATATAAAAGCAGGTAACTCAAATTAAAAATTCCTTTTGCTAGCCTGTAGAGCACAAAGCAGCTAATTAAAATAAGCTACCATTTTCTTAGTAAATTAACACATCTATGTCAGCAAGAATCAATGTCTTTGAAATTAAGCATACAGATACTTTAATAGAAGCAGTGAGGGTCTTCTTTAGGGTTAAAAAGAAAAAAAAAAAGTCAGAGTGTATTCTGTTCTGGGAAGGGTACTATATTAAATTACTTTGTTAAATCAGTAGGAGTGGAGAGTGCTTAACTGGGGGTGTGGCTTAGACAACACGAAACAGGTGACTCAAATTATAACTTCATGTTGCTAGCCTGTAGAGCAGAAAGCAGCTATCTAATAGAAGCCACCATTTTCTTACTAATTTAACACTTCTATCTCAGCAGGAATCAGTGTCTGTTGAGAATAAGCAGACAGATACTTTATTAGAAGTAGAAGGGGTCTTATTTAGGGTTAAGAAAAAGAGAAAAGATAGAAAGTCAGTGTGTGTACTGTGCTTGGAAGGGTACTGTATCAACTTACTTTGCTAAATCAGTAGGAGGAGAGAGCTTAATTGGGGATGTGGCTTAGACAGTATAAAAGCAGGTGACTGAAATTACAACTTCCTGTTGCTAGCCTATAGAGCAGAAAAAAGATAACTAAAAGAAACTTCCATTTTCTTACTAAGTTAATACTTCTATCTCAGCAGGAATCAGAGTCTGTTGAGATTAAGCAGACAGATACTTTATTAGAAGTAGAAAGGGTCTTATTTTGGGTTAAGAAAAAGAAAGAAAGAAAGTCAGTGTGTGTACTGTGCTTGGAAGTGTACTGTATCAACTTACTTTGCTAAATCAGTAGGTGGACTGAGAACAATTGGGTGTGTGGCTTAGACAATATACAAGCAGGTGACTCAAATTATAACATCCTGTTGCTAGCCTATAGAGCAGAAAAAATATAACTAAAAGAAACTTCCATTTTCTTATTAAGTTAATACTTCTATCTGAGCAGGAATCAGAGTCTGTTGATATTAAGTGGACAGATACTTTATTAGAAGTAGAAGGGGTCTTCTTTATGGTTAAAAAACCAAAAAAGAAAAAAGTCAGTCTGTACTCTGTTCTGGGAAGGGTACTGTATCAACTTACTTTGCTAAATCAGCAAGAGGAGAGAGAGAGCTTATTTGGTGGTGTGGCTTAGACAACATAAAAGCAGGAGACTAAAATTATAACTTTGTGTTGCTAGCCTGTAGAGCAGAAAGCAGCTAACTAATAGAAGCCACCATTTTCTTACTAATTTAACACTTCTATCTCAGCAGGAATCAATGTCTGTTGAGATTAAGAAGACACATACTTTATGAGAAGTAGAAGGGTCTTATTTTGGGTTAAAAAGAAAGAAAGAAAGAATCAGTGTGTGTTCTGTGCTGGGAAGTGTAATGTATCAACTTACTTTGCTAAATCAGTAGAAGGAGAGAGAGCAATTGGGGTGTGTCTTAGACAATAAAAAGCAGGTGACTCAAATTACAACTTCCTGTTGCTAGCCTGTAGAGCAGAAAGCAGATAGCTAAAAGAAGCTACCATTTTCTTACTAATTTAATACTTCTATCTCAGCAGGAATCAGTGTCTGTTGAGATTAACCGGACAGATACTTTATTAGAAGTAGAAGGGTCTTATTTAAGGTTAAAAAAGAGAAAAGAAAGAAATAAAGTCAGTGTGTGTTCTGTGCTGGGAAGGGTACTGTATCAACTTACTTTGCTATATCAGTAGGAGGAGAGAGCGCTTAATTGGGGGTGTTACTTAGACAATATGAAGGCAGGTTACTCAAATCACAACTTCCTGTTGCTAGACTGTGGAGCAGAAAGCGACTAAGTAAAAGAAGCTACCATTTTCTTATTAATTTAACACTTATATCTAAGGAGGAATCAGTGTGTGTTGAGATTAAGCAGATAGATACTTTATTAGAAGTAGAAGGGCTCTTATTAAGGGTTAAAAAAGAGAAAAGAAAGAAAGTCACTGTCTATTATGTGCGGGGAAGGGTACTGTATCAACCTACTTTGCTAAATCAGTAGGAGGAGAGAGGTTAATTGGGGGTGTGGCTTAGACAACATAAAAGCAGGTGATTGTAATTACACCTTCCTATTGCTAGCTTGTAGAGCAGAAAGCAGCTAACTAAAAGAAGCAACAATTTTCTTACTAATTTATCACTTCTATGTCAGCAGGAATCAGTGTTTGTTGAGATTAAGCAGACAGATTCTTTATTAGAAGTAGAAGGGGTCTTCTTTAATTTTAAAAAAGAAAAGAAAAAGTCCATGTGTATTCTGTGGAAGGGTACTGTATCAACTTATTTTGCAAAATCAGTAGGTGGAGAGAGATCTTAATTGGGGTGTGGCTTAGACAATATAATAGCAAGTGATGCAAATTACAAAATCCTGTTGCTAGCCTATAAAGGAGAAAAAGATAACTTAAGAAACTTCCATTTTCGTACTAATTTAACACTTCTATCTCAGCAGGAATCAGTGTATGTTGAGATTAATTGGACAATACTTTATTAGAAGTAGAAGGGTCTTATTTAGGGTTTAAAAAGAGAAAAGAAAGAAAGTCAGAGCCTGTTCTGTGCTGGGAAGGGTACTGTATCAACTTACTTTACTAAATCAGTAGGAGGAGAAAGAGTTTAATTGGGCATGTGGTTTAGACAATATAAAAGCAGGTGACTCCATTACAACTTCCTGTTACTTGCCTGTAGAGCAGAAAGCAGCTAACAAATAGAAGCTACCATTTTCTTACTAATTTAACACTTCTATCTCAGCACTAGTCAGTGTCTGTTGAGTTTAAGCAGACAGAAACTTTATTAGAAGTAGAAGGGGTCTTATTTAGGGTAAAAAAGAGAAAAGAAGGAAAGAACGTCAGTGTGTGTGTTCTGTGCTGGGAAGGGTACTGTATCAACTTAATTTGATAAATCAGTAGGAGGAGAGAGAGCTTAATTGGGGTGTGGCTTAGACAATATAAAAGCAGGTAACAGAAATTACGACTTCCTGTTGCAAGACTGTAGAGCAGAAAGCAGCTAACTAAAAGAAGCTACCAATTTCTTATTAATTTAACACTTCTATATCATCAGGAATCAGTGTCTGTTGAGATTAAGCAGACATATACTGTATTAGAAGTAGAAGGATTCTTTTTTAGGGTTAAAAAAGAGAAAAGATAAAAGTCAGTGTGTCTTCTGTGCTGGGAAGGGTACTGTATCAACTTACTTTGCTAAATCAGTAGGAGGAGAGAGAGAGCATAATTGGGGGTGTTGCTTAGACACTATAAAAGCAGGTGACTCAAATTACAACTTCCTGTCGCTAGCCTGTAGAGCATAAAGCAGCTAACTAAAAGAAGGTACAATTTTCTTACTAATTTAACACTTCTATCTCAGCAGGAATCAGTGGATGTTGAGATTAAGTAGACAGGTACTTTATTAGAAGTAGAAGGAGTCTTATTTAGGGTTAAAAAAGAGAAAAGAAAGAAAGTCAGTGTGTGTTCAGTGCTGGGAAGGGTACTGTATCAACTTACTTTGCTAAATCAGCAGGAGGAGAGAGCTTAATTGGACGTGTGGCTTAGACAGTATAAAAGCAGGTGACTCACATTACAACTTCCTCTTGCTAGCCTATAGAACAGAAAGCAGCTAACTAAAAGAAGCTACCATTGTCTTACTACTTTAACACTTCTGACTCAGCAGGAATCAGTGTCTGTTGAGATTAAGCAGACAGATTCTTTATTAGAAGCAGAAGGGGTCTTATTTAGGTTTAAAAGAGAATGGAAACAAAGTCAGTCTGTGTTCTGTGGTGTGGAAAGGGTACTGTATTAACTACTTAGCTAAATCAGTAGGAGGAGAGATAGCATAATTGAGGGTGTGGCTTAGACAGTATAAAAGCAGGAGATTCAAATTGCAACTTCCAGTTGCTAGCCTACAGAACAGAAAGCAGATAAATAATACAAGCTACCAATTTCTTACAAATTTAACACTTCCATCTCAGCAGGAATCAGTGTCTGTTGATATTAAGCAGACAGGTAAATTATTAGAAGTAGAAGAGGTCTTATTTAGGGCTAAAAAGAGAAAAGAAAGAAAGGCAGTGTGTACTGTGCTGTGAAGGGTACTGTATCCACTTACTTTGCTAAATCAGTTGGAGGTGAGAGAGCTTAATTGGGGATGTGGCTTACACAATATAAAAGAAGATGACTCAAATTACAACTTCAAGTTGATGGCCTGTTGAGCAGAAAGCAGCTAACTCAAAAAAACTACCATTTCTTACTAATTTAACACTTCTATCTCAGCAGGAATCAGTGTCTGTTGAGATTAAGAAGTCAGTTACTTTATTAGAAATAGAAGGGTCTTATTTAGGGTTAAAAAGGAAAAAGAAACAAAGTCTGAGTGTGTGCTGTGCTGGGAAGGGTACTGTATCAACTTACTTTGTTAAATCAGTAGGAGGAATGAGAGCTTAATTGGTGGTGTGGCTTAGACAATTTAAAAGCAGCTGACTCAAATTTTATCTTCGTCTTGCTAGCCAGTAGTGCAGAAAGCAGCTAACTAATAGAAGCCACCATTTTCTTACTAATTTAACACTTTTATCTCAGCTGGAATCAGTGTCTGTTGAGAACCAGCAGACACATACTTTATTAGAAGTAGAAAGGGTCTTATTTTGGATTAAAAAAGAGAAAAGAAAGAAAGTCAGTGTGTGTTCTGTGCTGCGAAGTGTAAAGTATCAACTTACTTTGCTAAATCAGTAGGAGGAGAGAGAGCTTAATTGGGGGTGTTGCTTAGACAATATAAAGGCAGGTTACTCAAATCACAACTTCCTGTTGCTAGCCTGTAAGGCAGAAAGCAGCTAACTAATAGAAGCTATCATTTTCTTACTAATTTAACACTTCAATGTCAGCAGGAATCAGTGTCTGTTGAGATTAAGCAGACAGATACTTTAAAATAAGTAGAAGGGTCTTCTTTACTTTTAAAAGAGAAAAGAAAAAGTCAGTGTGTATTCTGTTCTGGGAAGGGTACTGTATCAACTTACTTTTCTAAAACAGTAGGAGGAAGAGAGCTTAATTGGTGGTGTGGCTTAGAAATTTAAAAGCAGCTGACTCAAATTTAATCTTCATCTTGCTTGCCAGTAGTGCAGAAAGCAGCTAACTAATAGAAGCCACCATTTTCTTACTAATTTAACACTTTTATCTCAGCTGGAATCAGTGTCTGTTGAGAACCAGCAGACACATACTTTATTAGAGAAGTAGAAGGGGTCTTATTTTGGGTTAAAAAAGAGAAAAGAAAGAAAGTCAGTGTGTGTTCTGTGCTGGGAAGTGTAATGTATCAACTTACTTTGCTAAATCAGTAGGAGGAGAGAGAGCTTAATTGGGGGTGTTGCTTAGACAATATAAAGGCAGGTTACTCAAATCACAACTTCCTGTTGCTAGCCTGTAGAGCAGAAAGCGACTACGTAAAAGAAGCTACCATTTTCTTATTAATTTAACACATATATCTCAGGAGGAATCAGTGTGTGTTGAGATTAAGCAGACAGATACTTTATTAGAAGTAGAAGGGCTCTTATTAAGGGTTAAAAAAGAGAAAAGAAAGAAAGTCACTGTCTGTTAATGTGCTGGGAAGGGTACTGTATCAACTTACTTGCTAAATCAGTTGGAGGAGAGAGAGCTTTATTGGGGGTGTGGCTTAGACAACGAAAAAGCAGGTGATTGAAATTACACCTTCCTGTTGCTAGCCTGTAGAGCAGAAAGCAGCTAACTAAAAGAAGCAACCATTTTCTTACTAATTTAACACTTCCATGTCAGCAGGAATCAGTGTTTGTTGAGATTAAGAAGACAGATTCTTTATTAGAGGTAGAAGGGGCCTTCTTTAGTTTTAAAAAAAGAGAAAAGAAAAAAGTCCATGTGTATTCTGTTCTGGGAAGGGTACTGTATCAACTTGCTTTGCTAAATCAGTAGAAGGGGAGAGAGCTTAATTGGTGGTGTGGCTTAGACAATTTAAAAGCAGGTGACTCAAATTATAACTTTGTGTTGCTAGCCTGTAGAGCAGAAAGCTGCTAACTAATAAAACCACCATTTTCTTACTAACTTAACACTTCTATTTCAGCTGGAATCAGTGTCTCTTGAGAATAAGCAGACACATACTTTATTAGAAGTAGAAGGATCATGTGACCCTGTATCCCTTATCTCTCCTGGGGTGACTGGCAGGTCAACATACTGGACAGAGCAATTTCCACTAAGGATCTAAACTGGGAAAAATATGGCAGGCAGCGTTCTCTATAATTCCAATGATAATCTTCAGATAATGCAATTCTATAAATTGCATAATAGTATAACTCCCTCAAGTTAGCAGTCATGGGTAAACTTAGCGACAATATATGTACTAGATGTGGTGAGGCAGAGGGTACTCTGCTCCACATACTATGAGATTATCTGAGGGTGAAAGCCTTATGGAAAGAGATACAAGAGAAAATAGACCCCTTACTAGTTCTGGAAGAGGGTTTTATAGCCATGATTTGTATAGTGGGGGACTATGCCACCGTCCCTGTTAAAGAGAGACGGTTCAACTAAGCCCTTATATCCCATACTGTTAGAAAACTGGTGATTAAGCACTGGAAGGATTCCTCAGTTATTACTTACAATGAATGGTTGAATTAACTACTTTACAACCTTAGAGTTGAAAAAACGATTGCATCTTTGAGTCATAATATTAGAGGTTTTGATAAGAAATGGGGGGGTCATTATGCGCTGCACTTATCCAATAAGGATACAGCTACCTAGGTGTATAGATAACTTTCAAGTAGCCAGTGGTATAATGATACGTTAACTCCTGGCCCCAAACTGTTTTTTTTTAATAAGACACCGTGGCTTGTATTCCGGTCGAGCAGCCCTTTCCATTGCCCTGTTTGGTTGCAGCTTGTATGTTAGGTTAGTCTTGAATGGTGGACATATGGGGATAGAGGAGGGAGGGGTTGGGACCTAGTTGAAGAGAGGCAACATACATATTTGTATATTTCACATACATAATTGATGAGTGTATTTCCTACTATATAGGGTTACCAAATCTGTGTGGTTTGATGTGTAAATTGTTTGTTGATTCTTTTATTATTGAAAACTTTAAAAAAGCATATTAAATAAAAAAAAAGAAGTAGAAGGGGTCTTAAGTAGGGTTAAAAAAAAGGAAAAAAAAAGAAAGCCAGTGTGTGTTCTCTGCCTGGAAGGGTACTGTATCAACTTATTTTGCTAAATCAGTAGGTGGAGATAGAGCTTAATTGGGGGTGTGGCTTAGACAATATAAAAGCAAGTGATGCAAATTACAAAATCCTGTTGCTAGCCTATAAAGGAGAAAAAAGATAACTAAAAGAAACTTCCATTTTCGTACTAATTTAACACTTCTATCTCAGCAGGAATCAGTGTATGTTGAGATTAATTGGACACATACTTTATTAGAAGTAGAAGGGGTCTTATTTAGGGTTTAAAAAGAGAAAAGAAAGAAAGTCAGTGCCTGTTCTGTGCTGGGAAGGGTACTGTATCAACTTACTTTAGTAAATCAGTAGGAGGAGAAAGAGTTTAATTGGGCGTGTTGCTTAGACAATATAAAAGCAGGTGACTCAATTACAACTTCCTGTTTCTAGCCTGTAGAGCAGAAAGCAGATAACTAAAAGAAGCTACCATTTTCTTACCAATTTAGCACTTCTATATCAGCAGGAATCAGTGTCTGTTGAGATGAAGCAGACAGACACTTTCTTAGAAGTAGAAGGGGTCTTATTAAGGGCTAAAACAGGGGAAAGAAAGTCAGTGTGTGGTCTGTGTGGAATGCTACTGTATCAACTTACGTTGCTAAATCAGTATGAGGAGAGAAGCTTAATTGGGGTGTGGCTGAGCAATATAAAAGCAGGTAACTCAAATTACAAATTCCTTTGCTAGCCTGGAGCACAAAGCAGCTAATTAAAATAAGCTACCATTTTCTTAGTAAATTAACACATCTATGTCAGCAAGAATCAATGTCTTTTGAAATTAAGCATACAGATACTTTAATAGAAGCAGTAGGGGTCTTCTTTAGCGTTAAAAAGGAAAAAAGAAAAAGTCAGAGTGTATTCTGTTCTGGGAAGGGTACTATATTAAATTACTTTGTTAAATCAGTAGGAGTGGAGAGAGCTTAACTGGGGGTGTGGCTTAGACAACACGAAACAGGTGACTCAAATTATAACTTCATGTTGCTAGCCTGTAGAGCAGAAAGCAGCTATCTAATAGAAGCCACCATTTTCTTACTAATTTAACACTTCTATCTCAGCAGGAATCAGTGTCTGTTGAGAATAAGCAGACAGATACTTTATTAGAAGTAGAAGGGGTCTTATTTAGGGTTAAGAAAAAGAGAAAAGATAGAAAGTCAGTGTGTGTACTGTGCTTGGAAGGGTACTGTATCAACTTACTTTGCTAAATCAGTAGGAGAGAGAGAGCTTAATTGGGGATGTGGCTTAGACAGTATAAAAGCAGGTGACTGAAATTACAACTTCCTGTTGCTAGCCTATAGAGCAGAAAAAAGATAACTAAAAGAAACTTCCATTTTCTTACTAAGTTAATACTTCTATCTCAGCAGGAATCAGAGTCTGTTGAGATTAAGCAGACAGATACTTTATTAGAAGTAGAAAGGGTCTTATTTTGGGTTAAGAAAAAGAGAAAAGAAAGAAAGTCAGTGTGTGTACTGTGCTTGGAAGTGTACTGTATCAACTTACTTTGCTAAATCAGTAGGTGGACTGAGAGCTTAATTGGGTGTGTGGCTTAGACAATATACAAGCAGGTGACTCAAATTATAACATCCTGTTGCTAGCCTGTAGAGCAGAAAAAATATAACTAAAAGAAACTTCCATTTTCTTATTAAGTTAATACTTCTATCTGAGCAGGAATCAGAGTCTGTTGATATTAAGTGGACAGATACTTTATTAGAAGTAGAAGGGGTCTTCTTTATGGTTAAAAAACCAAAAAAGAAAAAAGTCAGTCTGTACTCTGTTCTGGGAAGGGTACTGTATCAACTTACTTTGCTAAATCAGCAAGAGGAGAGAAGCTTATTTGGTGGTGTGGCTTAGACAACATAAAAGCAGGAGACTAAAATTATAACTTTGTGTTGCTAGCCTGTAGAGCAGAAAGCAGCTAACTAATAGAAGCCACCATTTTCTTACTAATTTAACACTTCTATCTCAGCAGGAATCAATGTCTGTTGAGATTAAGAAGACACATACTTTATGAGAAGTAGAAGGGGTCTTATTTTGGGTTAAAAAAGAGAAAAGAAAGAAAGTCAGTGTGTGTTCTGTGCTGGGAAGTGTAATGTATCAACTTACTTTGCTAAATCAGTAGAAGGAGAGAGAGCTTAATTGGGGGTGTGTCTTAGACAATAAAAAAGCAGGTGACTCAAATTACAACTTCCTGTTGCTAGCCTGTAGAGCAGAAAGCAGATAGCTAAAAGAAGCTACCATTTTCTTACTAATTTAATACTTCTATCTCAGCAGGAATCAGTGTCTGTTGAGATTAACCGGACAGATACTTTATTAGAAGTAGAAGGGTCTTATTTAAGGTTAAAAAAGAGAAAAGAAAGAAATAAAGTCAGTGTGTGTTCTGTGCTGGGAAGGGTACTGTATCAACTTACTTTGCTATATCAGTAGGAGGAGAGAGCGCTTAATTGGGGGTGTTACTTAGACAATATGAAGGCAGGTTACTCAAATCACAACTTCCTGTTGCTAGACTGTGGAGCAGAAAGCGACTAAGTAAAAGAAGCTACCATTTTCTTATTAATTTAACACTTATATCTAAGGAGGAATCAGTGTGTGTTGAGATTAAGCAGACAGATACTTTATTAGAAGTAGAAGGGCTCTTATTAAGGGTTAAAAAAGAGAAAAGAAAGAAAGTCACTGTCTATTATGTGCGGGGAAGGGTACTGTATCAACCTACTTTGCTAAATCAGTAGGAGGAGAGAGAGCTTAATTGGGGGTGTGGCTTAGACAACATAAAAGCAGGTGATTGTAATTACACCTTCCTATTGCTAGCTTGTAGAGCAGAAAGCAGCTAACTAAAAGAAGCAACAATTTTCTTACTAATTTATCACTTCTATGTCAGCAGGAATCAGTGTTTGTTGAGATTAAGCAGACAGATTCTTTATTAGAAGTAGAAGGGGTCTTCTTTAATTTTAAAAAAAGAGAAAAGAAAAAAGTCCATGTGTATTCTGTTCTGGGAAGGGTACTGTATCAACTTATTTTGCAAAATCAGTAGGTGGAGAGAGATCTTAATTGGGGGTGTGGCTTAGACAATATAATAGCAAGTGATGCAAATTACAAAATCCTGTTGCTAGCCTATAAAGGAGAAAAAAGATAACTTAAAGAAACTTCCATTTTCGTACTAATTTAACACTTCTATCTCAGCAGGAATCAGTGTATGTTGAGATTAATTGGACACATACTTTATTAGAAGTAGAAGGGGTCTTATTTAGGGTTTAAAAAGAGAAAAGAAAGAAAGTCAGTGCCTGTTCTGTGCTGGGAAGGGTACTGTATCAACTTACTTTACTAAATCAGTAGGAGGAGAAAGAGTTTAATTGGGCATGTGGTTTAGACAATATAAAAGCAGGTGACTCAATTACAACTTCCTGTTACTTGCCTGTAGAGCAGAAAGCAGCTAACAAATAGAAGCTACCATTTTCTACTAATTTAACACTTCTATCTCAGCACTAGTCAGTGTCTGTTGAGTTTAAGCAGACAGAAACTTTATTAGAAGTAGAAGGGTCTTATTTAGGGTAAAAAGAAAAGAAGGAAAGAAACGTCAGTGTGTGTGTTCTGTGCTGGGAAGGGTACTGTATCAACTTAATTTGATAAATCAGTAGGAGGAGAGAGAGCTTAATTGGGGTGTGGCTTAGACAATATAAAAGCAGGTAACAGAAATTACGACTTCCTGTTGCAAGACTGTAGAGCAGAAAGCAGCTAACTAAAAGAAGCTACCAATTTCTTATTAATTTAACACTTCTATATCATCAGGAATCAGTGTCTGTTGAGATTAAGCAGACATATACTGTATTAGAAGTAGAAGGATTCTTTTTTAGGGTTAAAAAGAGAAAGATAAAAGTCAGTGTGTCTTCTGTGCTGGGAAGGGTACTGTATCAACTTACTTTGCTAAATCAGTAGGAGGAGAGAGAGCATAATTGGGGGTGTTGCTTAGACACTATAAAAGCAGGTGACTCAAATTACAACTTCCTGTCGCTAGCCTGTAGAGCATAAAGCAGCTAACTAAAAGAAGGTACAATTTTCTTACTAATTTAACACTTCTATCTCAGCAGAAATCAGTGGATGTTGAGATTAAGTAGACAGGTACTTTATTAGAAGTAGAAGGAGTCTTATTTAGGGTTAAAAAAGAGAAAAGAAAGAAAGTCAGTGTGTGTTCAGTGCTGGGAAGGGTACTGTATCAACTTACTTTGCTAAATCAGCAGGAGGAGAGAGCTTAATTGGGCGTGTGGCTTAGACAGTATAAAAGCAGGTGACTCACATTACAACTTCCTCTTGCTAGCCTATAGAACAGAAAGCAGCTAACTAAAAGAAGCTACCATTGTCTTACTACTTTAACACTTCTGACTCAGCAGGAATCAGTGTCTGTTGAGATTAAGCAGACAGATTCTTTATTAGAAGCAGAAGGGGTCTTATTTAGGTTTAAAAAAGAGAATGGAAACAAAGTCAGTCTGTGTTCTGTGGTGTGGAAAGGGTACTGTATTAACTTACTTAGCTAAATCAGTAGGAGGAGAGATAGCATAATTGAGGGTGTGGCTTAGACAGTATAAAAGCAGGAGACTCAAATTGCAACTTCCAGTTGCTAGCCTACAGAACAGAAAGCAGATAAATAATACAAGCTACCAATTTCTTACAAATTTAACACTTCCATCTCAGCAGGAATCAGTGTCTGTTGATATTAAGCAGACAGGTAAATTATTAGAAGTAGAAGAGGTCTTATTTAGGGCTAAAAAAAGAGAAAAGAAAGAAAGGCAGTGTGTGTACTGTGCTGTGAAGGGTACTGTATCCACTTACTTTGCTAAATCAGTTGGAGGTGAGAGAGCTTAATTGGGGATGTGGCTTACACAATATAAAAGAAGATGACTCAAATTACAACTTCAAGTTGATGGCCTGTTGAGCAGAAAGCAGCTAACTCAAAAAAACTACCATTTCTTACTAATTTAACACTTCTATCTCAGCAGGAATCAGTGTCTGTTGAGATTAAGAAGTCAGTCTATTTATTAGAAATAGAAGGGTCTTATTTAGGGTTAAAAGGAAAAAGAAACAAAGTCTGAGTGTGTGCTGTGCTGGGAAGGGTACTGTATCAACTTACTTTGTTAAATCAGTAGGAGGAATGAGAGCTTAATTGGTGGTGTGGCTTAGACAATTTAAAAGCAGCTGACTCAAATTTTATCTTCGTCTTGCTAGCCAGTAGTGCAGAAAGCAGCTAACTAATAGAAGCCACCATTTTCTTACTAATTTAACACTTTTATCTCAGCTGGAATCAGTGTCTGTTGAGAACCAGCAGACACATACTTTATTAGAAGTAGAAAGGGTCTTATTTTGGATTAAAAAAGAGAAAAGAAAGAAAGTCAGTGTGTGTTCTGTGCTGCGAAGTGTAAAGTATCAACTTACTTTGCTAAATCAGTAGGAGGAGAGAGAGCTTAATTGGGGGTGTTGCTTAGACAATATAAAGGCAGGTTACTCAAATCACAACTTCCTGTTGCTAGCCTGTAAGGCAGAAAGCAGCTAACTAATAGAAGCTATCATTTTCTTACTAATTTAACACTTCAATGTCAGCAGGAATCAGTGTCTGTTGAGATTAAGCAGACAGATACTTTAAAATAAGTAGAAGGGGTCTTCTTTACTTTTAAAAAAGAGAAAAGAAAAAAGTCAGTGTGTATTCTGTTCTGGGAAGGGTACTGTATCAACTTACTTTGCTAAAACAGTAGGAGGAAAGAGAGCTTAATTGGTGGTGTGGCTTAGACAATTTAAAAGCAGCTGACTCAAATTTAATCTTCATCTTGCTTGCCAGTAGTGCAGAAAGCAGCTAACTAATAGAAGCCACCATTTTCTTACTAATTTAACACTTTTATCTCAGCTGGAATCAGTGTCTGTTGAGAACCAGCAGACACATACTTTATTAGAAGTAGAAGGGGTCTTATTTTGGGTTAAAAAAGAGAAAAGAAAGAAAGTCAGTGTGTGTTCTGTGCTGGGAAGTGTAATGTATCAACTTACTTTGCTAAATCAGTAGGAGGAGAGAGAGCTTAATTGGGGGTGTTGCTTAGACAATATAAAGGCAGGTTACTCAAATCACAACCTCCTGTTGCTAGCCTGTAGAGCAGAAAGCGACTACGTAAAAGAAGCTACCATTTTCTTATTAATTTAACACATATATCTCAGGAGGAATCAGTGTGTGTTGAGATTAAGCAGACAGATACTTTATTAGAAGTAGAAGGGCTCTTATTAAGGGTTAAAAAAGAGAAAAGAAAGAAAGTCACTGTCTGTTAATGTGCTGGGAAGGGTACTGTATCAACTTACTTTGCTAAATCAGTTGGAGGAGAGAGAGCTTTATTGGGGGTGTGGCTTAGACAACAAAAAAGCAGGTGATTGAAATTACACCTTCCTGTTGCTAGCCTGTAGAGCAGAAAGCAGCTAACTAAAAGAAGCAACCATTTTCTTACTAATTTAACACTCCTATGTCAGCAGGAATCAGTGTTTGTTGAGATTAAGAAGACAGATTCTTTATTAGAGGTAGAAGGGGCCTTCTTTAGTTTTAAAAAAAGAGAAAAGAAAAAAGTCCATGTGTATTCTGTTCTGGGAAGGGTACTGTATCAACTTGCTTTGCTAAATCAGTAGAAGGGGAGAGAGCTTAATTGGTGGTGTGGCTTAGACAATTTAAAAGCAGGTGACTCAAATTATAACTTTGTGTTGCTAGCCTGTAGAGCAGAAAGCTGCTAACTAATAGAAGCCACCATTTTCTTACTAACTTAACACTTCTATTTCAGCTGGAATCAGTGTCTCTTGAGAATAAGCAGACACATACTTTATTAGAAGTAGAAGGGATCATGTGACCTTGTATCCCCTTATCTCTCCTGGGGTGACTGGCAGGTCAACATACTGGACAGAGCAATTTCCCACTAAGGATCTAAACTGGGGAAAAATATGGCAGGCAGCGTTCTCTTATAATTCCAATGATAATCTTCAGATAATGCAATTCTATAAATTGCATAATATGTACTTAACTCCCTCCAGGTTAGCAGTCATGGGTAAACTTAGCGACAATATATGTACTAGATGTGGTGAGGCAGAGGGTACTCTGCTCCACATACTATGAGATTATCTGAGGGTGAAAGCCTTATGGAAAGAGATACAAGAGAAAATAGACCCCTTACTAGTTCTGGAAGAGGGTTTTATAGCCATGATTTGTATAGTGGGGGACTATGCCACCGTCCCTGTTAAAGAGAGACGGTTCAACTAAGCCCTTATATCCCATACTGTTAGAAAACTGGTGATTAAGCACTGGAAGGATTCCTCAGTTATTACTTACAATGAATGGTTGAATTAACTACTTTACAACCTTAGAGTTGAAAAAACGATTGCATCTTTGAGTCATAATATTAGAGGTTTTGATAAGAAATGGGGGGGTCATTATGCGCTGCACTTATCCAATAAGGATACAGCTACCTAGGTGTATAGATAACTTTCAAGTAGCCAGTGGTATAATGATCGTTAACTCCTGGCCCAAACTGTTTTTTTAATAAGACACCGTGGCTTGTATTCCTGTTGAGCAGCCCTTTCCATGGCCCTGTTTGGTTGCAGCTTGTATGTTAGGTTAGTCTTGAATGGTGGACATATGGGGGATAGAGGAGGGAAGGGGGGTTGGGACCTAGTTGAAGAGAGGCAACGTATACATATTTGTATATTTCACATACATAATTGTATGAGTGTATTTCCTACTATATAGGGTTACCGAAATCTGTGTGGTTTGATGTGTTAAATTGTTTGTTGATTCTTTTATTATTGAAAACTTTAAAAAAGCATATTAAATAAAAAAAAAGAAGTAGAAGGGGTCTTAAGTAGGGTTAAAAAAAAGGAAAAAAAAAGAAAGCCAGTGTGTGTTCTCTGCCTGGAAGGGTACTGTATCAACTTATTTTGCTAAATCAGTAGGTGGAGATAGAGCTTAATTGGGGGTGTGGCTTAGACAATATAAAAGCAAGTGATGCAAATTACAAAATCCTGTTGCTAGCCTATAAAGGAGAAAAAAGATAACTAAAAGAAACTTCCATTTTCGTACTAATTTAACTCTTCTATCTCAGCAGGAATCAGTGTATGTTGAGATTAATTGACACATACTTTATTAGAAGTAGAAGGGGTCTTATTTAGGGTTTAAAAAGAGAAAAGAAAGAAAGTCAGTGCCTGTTCTGTGCTGGGAAGGGTACTGTATCAACTTACTTTAGTAAATCAGTAGGAGGAGAAAGAGTTTAATTGGGCGTGTTGCTTAGACAATATAAAAGCAGGTGACTCAATTACAACTTCCTGTTTCTAGCCTGTAGAGCAGAAAGCAGCTAACAAATAGAAGCTACCATTTTCTTACTAATTTAACACTTCTATCTCAGCACTAGTCAGTGTCTGTTGAGTTTAAGAAGACAGAAACTTTATTAGCAGTAGAAGGGGTCTTATTTAGGATAAAAAAGAGGAAAGAAACAAAGTCATTCTGTGTTCTGAGGTGTGAAGGGTACTGTATCAACTTACTTTGCTAAATCAGTAGGAGGAGAGATAGCTTAATTGAGGGTGTGGCTTAGACAGTATAAAAGCAGGTGACTCAAATTACAACTTCCAGTTGCTAGCATATAGAACAGAAAACAGATAAATAATACAAGCTACCAATTTCTTGCGAATTTAACACTTCCATCTCAGCAGGAATCAGTGTCTCTTGATATTAAGCAGACAGGTAAATTATTAGAAGTAGAAGGGGTCTTATTTAGGGCTAAAAAAAGAGAAAAGAAAGAAAGAACGTCATTGTGTGTTCTGTGCTGGGAAGGGTACTGTATCAACTTAATTTGCTAAATCAGTAGGAGGAGAGAGAGCTTAATTGGGTTGTGGCTTAGACAATATAAAAGCAGGTAACTGAAATTACGACTTCCTGTTGCAAGACTGTAGAGCAGAAAGCAGCTAACTAAAAGAAGCTACCAATTTCTTATTAATGTAACACTTCTATATCATCAGGAATCAGAGTCTGTTGAGATTAAGCAGACATATACTTTATTAGAAGTAGAAGGATTCTTTTCTAGGGTTAAAAAAGAGAAAAGAAAAAAGTCAGTGTGTCTTCTGTGCTGGGAAGGGTACTGTATCAACTTACTTTGCTAAATCAGTAGGATGAGAGAGAGCTTAATTGGGGATGTTGCTTAGACACTATAAAAGCAGGTGACTCAAATTACAACTTCCTGTCGCTAGCCTGTAGAGCATAAAGCAGCTAACTAAAAGAAGGTACAATTTTCTTACTAATTTAACACTTCTATCTCAGCAGGAATCAGTGTATGTTGAGATTAAGTAGACAGATACTTTACTAGAAGTAGAAGGGGTCTTATTTAGGGTTAAAAAAGAGAAAAGAAAGAAAGTCAGTGTGTGTGTTCTGTGCTGGGAAGGGTACTGTATCAACTTACTTTGCTAAATCAGCAGGAGGAGAGAGCTTAATTGGGCGTGTGGCTTAGACAATATAAAAGCAGGTGACTCACATTACAACTTCCTCTTGCTAGCCTATAGAACAGAAAGCAGCTAACTAAAAGAGCTACCATTTTCTTACTACGTTAACACTTCTGACTCAGCAGGAATCAGTGTCTGTTGAGATTAAGCAGACAGATACTTTATTAGATGCAGAAGTGTTCTTATTTAGGGTTAAAAAAGAGGAAAGAAACAAAGTCATTCTGTGTTCTGAGGTGTGAAGGGTACTGTATCAACTTACTTTGCTAAATCAGTAGGAGGAGAGATAGCTTAATTGAGGGTGTGGCTTAGACAGTATAAAAGCAGGTGACTCAAATTACAACTTCCAGTTGCTAGCATATAGAACAGAAAACAGATAAATAATACAAGCTACCAATTTCTTACAAATTTAACACTTCCATCTCAGCAGGAATCAGTGTCTCTTGATATTAAGCAGACAGGTAAATTATTAGAAGTAGAAAGGGGTCTTATTTAGGGCTAAAAAAAGAGAAAAGAAAGAAAGGCAGTGTGTGTACTGTGCTGTGAAGGGTACTGTATCAACTTACTTTGCTAAATCAGTTGGAGGTGAGAGAGCTTAATTGGGGATGTGGCTTACACAATATAAAAGAAGGTGACTCAAATTACAACTTCAAGTTGTTGGCCTGTTGAGCAGAAAGCAGCTAACTAAAAAAAGCTACCATTTCTTACTAATTTAACACTACTATCTCAGCAGGAATCAGTGTCTGTTGAGATTAAGAAGTCATTTACTTTATTAGAAGTAGAAGGGTCTTATTTAGGGTTAAAAAGGAAAAAAGAAACAAAGTCAGAGTGTGTTCTGTGCTGGGTAAGGTACTGTATCAACTTACTTTGCTAAATCAGTAGGAGGAGAGAGAGCTTAATTGAGGGTGCTGCTTAGACAATATAAAAGCAGGTGACTCAAATCACAACTTCCTGTTGCTAGCCTGTAAGGCAGAAAACAGCTAACTAATAGAAGCTATCATTTTCTTACTAATTTAACACTTCAATGTCAGCAGGAATCAGTGTCTGTTGAGATTAAGCAGACAGATACTTTAAAATAAGTGGAAGGGGTCTTCTTTACTTTTAAAAAAGAGAAAATAAAAAAGTCAGTGTGTATTCTGTTCTGGGAAGGGTCCTGTATCAACTTACTTTGCTAAAACAGTAGGAGGAAAGAGAGCTTAATTGGTGGTGTGGCTTAGACAATTTAAAAGCAGCTGACTCAAATTTTATCTTCGTCTTGCTAGCCAGTAGTGCAGAAAGCAGCTAACTAATAGAATCCACCATTTTCTTACTAATTTAACACTTTTATCTCAGCTGGAATCAGTGTCTGTTGAGAACCAGCAGACACATACTTTATTAGAAGTAGAAGGGGTCTTATTTAGGGTTTAAAAAGAGACAAGAAAGAAAGTCAGTGTGTGTTCTGTGCTGGAAGGGTACTGTATCAACTTGCTTTGCTAAATCAGTAGGAAGAGAGAGAGAGCCTAATTGGTGGTGTGGCTTAGACAATATAAAAGCTACTGATTGAAATTACACCTTCCTGTTGCTAGCCAGTAGAGCAGAAAGCAGCTAACTAAAAGAAGCAACCATTTTCTTACTAATTAAACACTTCCATCTCATCAGGAATCAGTGTCTGTTGAGATTAAGCAGACATATACTTTATAAGAAGTAGAAGGGGTCTTATTTAGGGTTAAAAAAGAGAAATGAAAGAAAGTCGGAATGTGTTCTGTGCTGGGAAGGGTCCTGTGTCAACTCTCTTTGCTAAATCAGTAGGAGGAGAAAGAGCTTTAATTGTGGGCGTGGCTTAGTAAATATAAAAGCAGGCGAGTCAAATTACAACCTCCTGTTGCTAGACTGTAAAGCAGAAAGCAGGTAACTAATACAAGCTACCAATTTCTTAAGCATTTAACACTTCTTTCTCAGCAGGAATCAGTGTCTGTTGAGATTAAGCAGACACATACTTTATTAGAAGTAGAAGGGGTCTTATTTAAGGTTAAAAAAAGAGAAAAAAAGATAGTCAATCTATGTTCTGTGCTGGGAAGGGTAGTGTATAAACTTACCTTGCTAAATCAGTAGGAGGAGAGAAAGCTTAATTGGGGGTGTGGCTTAGACAATATAAAAGCAGGTTACTCAAATTACAACTTCCTGTTGCTAGCCTGTAGAGCAGAAAGCAGATAACCAAAACAAACTTCAATTTTTTTACTAATTTGACACTTCTATCTCAGCAGGAATCATTGTCTGTTGAGATTAAGTGGATAGATACTTTATTACAAGTAGAAGGAGTCTTATGTAGGTATAAGAAAGAGAAAACAAAGAAAGTCAGCGTGTGTTCTGTGCTGGTAAGGGTACTGTATCACCTTACTTTGCTAAATCAGTAGGTCAAGAGACAGCTTAATTGGGGATGTTGCTTATACAATATAAAAGCAGGTGACTCAAGTTACAAATTCCTGTTGCAGCCTGTAGAGCAGAAAGCAGCTACCTAAAAGAAGCTACCATTTTCTGATTAATTTAACACTTCTTTCTCAGCAGGAATCAGTGTCTGTTGAGATTAAGCAGACAGATACTTTTTTAGAATTAGAAGAGGTCTTATTTAGGGCTAAAAAAGAGAAAAGAAAGAAAGTCAGTGTGTGTTCAGTGCTGGGAAGGGTTCTTGTTTTAACTTACATTGCTAAATCAGTAGGTCAAGAAGGAGATTAATTGGGGATGTGGCTTAGATAATATAAAAGCACGTGACTCAAAGTACAACTTCCTGTTGCTAGCCTGAAGCTCAGAAAGCAGCTAACTAAAAGAAGCTACCTAAAAGAAGCTACCATTTTCTTACTAATTTAGCACTTCTATCTCAGCAGGAATTAGTGTCTGTTGAGGTTAAGCAGACAGATACCTTAATAGAAGCAGAAGGGGTCTTATAAAGTGTTAAAAAAAGGGGAAAGCAATTCTGTGTGTGTTCTGTGCTTTGAAGGGTACTGTATTGACTTACTTTGCTAAATCAGTAGGAGGGGAGAAAGCATAATTGGGGGTGAGACTTAGACAATATAGAAGCACGTTACTCAAAGTACAACTTCCTGTTGCTAGCCTGTAGCGAAGAAAGCAGCTAACTAAAAGAAGCTACCATTTTCTTACTAATTTAGCACTTCTATCTCAGCAAGAATCAGTATCTAATGAGATTAAGCAGACAGATACTTTAATAGAAGTAGAAGGGGTCTTCTTTAGTTTTAAAAAAGAGAAAAGAAAAAAGTCAATGTGTATTCTGTTCTGGGAAGGGTACTTTATCAACTTACTTTGCTAAATCAGTAGGAGGAGAGACAGCTTAATTGGTGGTGTGGCTTAGACAATTTAAAAGCAGGTGACTCAAATTATAACTTCGAGTTGCTAGCCTGTAGAGCAGAAAGCAGCTAACTAATAGAAACCACCATCTTCTTATTAATTTAACACTACTGTCTCAGCTGGAATCAGTGTCTGTTGAGATTAAGTGGACAGATAATTAGAAGTAGAAGGGGTCTTAATTAAGGTTTAAAAAGAGAAAGAATGAAAGTCATTGTGTGTTCTGTGCTCGGAAGGGTACTGTATCAACTTACTTTGCTAAATCAGTAGGAGATGAGAGAGAGCTTAATTGGGGATGTGGCATAGACAATATAAAAGCGGGTGACTCAAATTACAACTTCCTGTTGCTAGCCTGTCGAACAGAAAGTAGCTAACTAAAAGAAGCAACCATTTCTTACTAATTTAACGCTTCTATCTCAGCAGGAATTAGTGTCTGTTGAAATTAAGCAGACAGTTACTTTATTAGATATAGAAGGGGTCTTATTTAGGGTTAACAAAAGAGTAGAGAAAGAAAGCCAGTGTGTGTTCTGTGCTGGGAAGGGTACTGTATCAATTTACTTTTTCTAAATCAGTAGGAGGAGAGAGAGCTTAATTGGGGGTGTGGCTTAGACAATATAAAAGAAGGTGACTCGAATTACAACTTCCTGTTCCTAGCCTGTAGAGCAGAAAACAGATAACTAAAAGAAACTTCCATTTTCTTTCTAATTTAACACTTCTATCTCAGCTGTAATCGGTGCCTGTGGAGATTAAGCAAACAGATTCTTTATTAGAAGTAGAAGCGGTCTTATTTAGGATTAAAAAGAGAGAAGAGGGAGAAAGCCTGTCTGTATTCTGAGATGGGAAGGGTACAATATCAACTTTCTATGCTAAATCAGTAGGAGGAGAGACAGCTTAATTGGGGGTGTGGCTAGACAATACAAAAGCAAGTGACTCAAATTACAACTTCCTGTTGCTAGCATGTAGAGCAGAAAGCAGCTAACTAAAGGATGCTACTTTTTTTTATTAATGTAAGACTTCTATCTCAGCAGGTATCAGTGTCTGTTGGATTAAGCAGTCAGTTACTTTATTAGAAGTAGAAGGGATCTTATTTAGGGTTAAAAAAGAGAAAAGAAAGAAAGTCAGTATGTGTTTTGTGCTGAGAAGGGTACTGTATCAACTTACTTTGCTAAATTAATAGGAGTAGGGAGAGCTTAACTGGGGGTGTGGCTTAGACAAAATTAAAGCCGGAGACTTAAATTACAACTTCATGTTGCTAGCCTGTAGAGCACAAAGCAGCTAACTAAATGAAGGTACAATTTCTTACTAATTTAACACTTCTATCTCCGCCGGAATCAGTGTCTGTTGAGATTAAGTAGTCAGTGTGTGTCCTGAACTGGGATGGGTGCTGTATCAACCTACTTTGCTAAATAAGTAGGAGGAGAGAGAGCTTAATTCAGGGAGTGGCTTACACAATATAAAGCCTGGTGACTCAAATTACACCTTCCTGTTGCTAGCCTGTAGAGCAGAAATTAGCTAACTAAAAGAATATACCATTTTCTTTCTAATCTAGCACTTCTATGTCAGCAGAAATCAGTGTATGTTGAGTTTAAGCAGACACATGCTTTATTAGAAGAAGAAGGGGTCTTATTTAGGGTTAAAAAAGAGAAAAGAAAAAAGTCAATGTGTTTTCTGTGCTGGGAAGGGTACTGTATCAACTTACTTTGCTAAATCAGTAGGAAGAGAGAGAGAGCTTAAATGGGGGTGTGGCTTAGGCAATATAGAAGCAGGTGAATCAAATTACAAATTATTGTTGCTAGCATGTAGAGCAGAAAGCAGCTAACTAATAGAAGCTACCAGTTTCTTACTAATTTAACACTTCTATATCAGCAGGAATCAGTGTCTGATGAGATTAAGCAGACAGATACTTTATTAGATTTAGAAGGGGTCTTATTTAGGGTTAAAAAAAGAGTGGAGAAAGAAAGACAGTGTGCATTCAGTGCTGGGAAGTGTACTGTATCAATTTAATTTTTCTAAATCAGTAGTAGGAGAAAGAGCTTAATTGGGGGTGTGGCTTAGACAATATAAAAGCTGGTGACTCAAATTACAACTTCCTGTTGCTAGCCTGTATAGCAGAAAAGAGCTAACTAAAAGAAACTTATATTTTCTTACTAAGTTAACAGTTCTATGTCAGCAGGAATCAGTGTCTATTGAGATTAAGCAGACAGATACTTTAATAGAAGAAGAAAGGGTCTTCTTCAGTTTTAAAAAAGAGAAAAGAAAAAGTCAGTATGTCTTCTGTTCTGGGAAGGGTACTGTATCAACTTACGTTGTAAAATCATTATTAGGAAAGATAACTTAATTGGTTGTGTGGCTTAGACAACATAAAAGCAGATGACTCAAATTTTAACTTTGTGTAGCTAGCCTGTAGAGCAGAAAGCAGCTAACTAATAGAAGCCACCATTGTTTTACTAATTTAAAACTTTTATCTCAGCTGGAATCCGTGTCTGTTGAGAATAAGCAGACACGTACTTTATTAGAGGGACAAAGGGTCTTATTTATGGTTAAAAAAGAGAAAAGAAAGAAAGTCAGTGTGTGTTCTGTGCTGGAAAGGGTACTGTATCAACTTACTTTGCTAAATCAGTAGGTGGAGAGAGAGCTTAATTGGGGGTGTGGCATAGACAATATAAAAGCAAGTGACTCACATTACAACATCCTGTTGCTTCCCTAGAGAGCAGAAAAAAAGATATCTAAAAGAAAGTACCATTTTCTTACTAATTTAACACTTCTATCTCAGCAGGAATCAGTGTCTGTTGAGATTAAGTGGACCGATACTTTGTTAGCTGTAGAAGGGGTGTTATTTAGGGTTTAAAAAGAGATGAGAAAGAAAGTCATTTTGTATTCTGTGCTGGGAAGGGTACTGTATCAACTTACTTTGCTAAATCAGTAGGAGGAGAGAGATCTTAATTGGGTGTGTGGCTTAGACAATATAAAAGCAGGTGACTCCAATTTCAACTTTCTGTTGCTAACCTTTTGAGCAGGAAAGCAGATAACTAAAAGAAGCTACCATTTCTTAATAATTAAACACTTCTATCTCTGTAGGAATCAGTGTCTATTGAGATTTAGCAGACAGTTACTTTATTAGAAGTAGAAGGGGTCTTATTTGGGGTAAAAAAAAGAGAAAAAAAAAAAAGGAAAGCCAGTGTGCGTTCTGTGCTGAGAAGAGAACTGTATTAACATACTTTTCTAAATCAGTAGGAGGAGAGACAGCTTAATTGGGGGTGTGGCTTAGAAAATATAAAAGCAGATGATTGAAATAACACCTTCCTGTTGCAAGCCTGTAGAGCAGAAAGAAGCTAACTAATGGAAGATACCATTTTCTTGCTAATTCAACACTTCCATCTCAGCTGGAATCAGTGTCTGTTGAGATTATACAGACAGATACTTTTTTAGAAGAAGAAGGATTCTTATTTAGGGATAGAAAAGGGAAAAGAAAGAAAGTCAGTACGTGTTCTGTGCTGAGAAGGGTACTGTATCAACTTACTTTGCTAAGTCAATAGGTGGAGAGAGAGCTTAATTGGGGATGTGGCTTATACAATATAAAAGAAGGTGACTCAAATTACAAATTCCTGTTGCTAGGCTGTACAGCAGAAAGCAGCTAACTAAAAGAAGCTACCATTTTCTTTCTAATTTAACACCTCTATTTCAGCAGGAATCAGTGTCTGTTGAGATTAAGCTGACAGATACTTTATTAGAAGTAGAAAGGGTCTTATTTAGGGTTAAAACAGAGAAGAAAAAGTCCGCGTATGTTCTGTGCTGGGAAGGGTACTGTACCAACTTAATTCGCTAAATCAGTAGGACGTGAGAGAGCTTAACTCGGGGGTGTGGCTTACACAATATAAAAGCAGGTTACTCAAATTACAACTTTGTGTTGCTAGCCTGTAGATCAGAAAGCAGCTTACAGAAAGAAGCTACCATTTTCTTACTAATTTAACACTACTGTCTCAGCAGGAACCAGTGTCTGGTAAGTTTAAGCAGACAGATACTTAATTAGAAGAAGAAGGGTTCATATTTAGGGATAACAATGAAAAAAGAAATAAAGCGAGTCTGTGCTCTGTGCTGGGAAGGGAAGTGTATCAACTCTCCTTGCTAAATCAGTAGGAGGAGAGAGAGCTTAGTTGGGGGTGTTACTTAGACAACATAAAAGCAAGTGACTCAAATTACAACTCGCTGTTTCTACCCTGTAGCGCAGAAAGCAGCAAACTAAAAGAAGATAGAATTTTCTTACTAATATAACACTGCTGTCTTAGCAGGAATCATTGTCTGGTAAGATTAAGCAGACAGATACCTTATTAGAAGTAGAAGAGGTCTTATTTAGGGCTAAAAGAGAGAAATGACAGAAAGTCAGTGTGTGGTCGGTGCAGGGAAGGGTACTGTATCAACTTACTTTGCAAAATCAGTAGGACAAGAGAGAACTTAACTGGGGTGTGGCTTAGACAATATAAAAGCAGGTGACACAAATTACAAATTCCTCTTGCTAGCCTGTAGAGCAGAAACCAGCTAACTAAAAGATGCTACCTTTTTTTTTTACTAATTTAGCACTTCTATCTCAGCAGGAATCAATGTCTGTTGAGGTTAAGCAGACAAATACTTTATTAGAAGTAGAAGTGGTCTTATTAAGTGTTAAAAAAGGGGAAAGAAAGTCAGTGTGTGTTCTGTGCTGGGAAGGGTACTGTATAAACTTACTTTGCTAAATCAGTAGGAGGAGGAGAGAGAGCTTAATTGGGCAAGTGGCATAGACAATATAAAAGCATGTGACTCAAATGACAACTTCCTGTTGCTTGCCTGTTGAGCAAAAAGCAGCTAACTAAAAGAAGCTACCATTTCTTAATAATTTAACACTTCTATCTCAGCAGAAATCAGTGTCTGTTGAGATTAAGCAGACAGTTACTCTATTAGAAGTAGAAGAGGTCTTATTTTGGGTTAAAAAAAGAGAAAAGAAAGAAAGTCAGTGTGTTTTCCATATTGGGAAGGGTACTGTATCAACACACTTTGCTAAATCACTCTGAGGAGAGAGTTCTTAATTGGGGTGTGGCTGAGACAATATAAAAGCAGGTGACTCAAATTACAACTTCCTGTTGCTAGCCTGTAGAGCAGAAAGCAGCTACCTAAAATATGCTACCATTTTCTGATTTATTTAACACTTCTATCTCAGCAGGAATCAGTGTCTGTTGAGATTAGCAGACAGATACTTTATTAGAAGTAGAAGAGGTCTTATTTGGGGCTAAAAAAGAGAAAAGAATGAAAGTCAGTGTGTGTTCGGTGCTGGAAGGGGTACTGTATCAACTTACTTAGGAAAATCAGTAGGACAAGAGAGAGCTTAACTGAGGTGTGGCTTAGACAATGTAAAAGCAGGTGACACAAATTACAAATTCCTCTTGCTAGCCTGTAGAGCAGAAACAAGCTAACTAAAAGAAGCTACCTTTTTTTTACTAATTTAGCACTTCTATCTCGGCAGGAATCAGTGTTTGTTGAGGTTAAGCAGACAGATACTTTGGTAGAAGTAGAAGTGGTCTTATTAAGTGTTAAAAAAGGGGAAACAAAGTCAGTGTGTGTTATGTGCTGGGAAGGGTACTGTATAAACTTACTTTGCTAAATCAGTAGGAGGAGAGAGAGAGCTTAATTGGGCATGTGGCTTAGACAATATAAAAGCAGGTGACTCAAATGACAACATCCTGTTGCTAGCCAGCTGAGCAGAAAGCAACTAACTAAAAGAAGCTACCATTTCTTACTAATTTAACACTTCTATCTCAGCAAAAATCAGTGTCTGTTTAGATTATGCAGATAGTTACTTTATTAGAAGTAGAAGCAGTCTTATTTTGGGTTCAGAAAAAGAGAAAAGAAAGAAAGGCAGTGTGTTTTCTGTACTGGGAAGGGTACTGTATCAACATAATTTGCTAAATCACTCGGTGGAGAGAGAGCTTAATTGGGGTGTGGCTTAGACAATATAAAAGCAGGTGATTCAAACTACAAATTCATTTTGCTTGCCTGTATAGCACAAAGCAGCTAACTAAAAGAAGGTACACTTTTCTTACTAATTTAACACTTCTATGTCAGCAGGAATCAGTGTCTGTTGAGATTAAGCAGATAGATACTTTAATAGAAGAAGAAGGGGTCTTCTTCAGTTTTAAAAATGAGAAAAGAAAAAAGTCAGTGTGTCTTCTGTTCTGGGAATGGTACTGTATCAACTTAATTTGCTAAATCAGAAGGAGGAGAGAGAGCTTAATTGTGCATGTGGCTTAGACATCATAAAAGCAGGAGACTCAAATTATAACTTCCTGTTGCTAGCCTGTAGAGCAGAAAGCAGGTATCTAATAGAAGCCACCATTTTCTTACTAATTTAATATTTCTATCTCAGCAGGAATCAGTGTCTGTTGAGATTAAGCTGACATATACTTTATTAGAAGTGGAAGTAGTCTTATTTAAGCTTAAGAAAAAGAGAAAAGAAAGAAAGTCAGTGCGTGTACTGTGCTTGGAATGGTAGTGAATCAACTTACTTTGCTAAATCAGTAGGATGAGAGAGAACTTAATCGGGGGTGTGGTTTAGACAATATAAAAGCTGGTGACTCAAATGACAACTTCCTGTTGCTAGCCTGTAGAGCAGAAAACAGCTAACTAAAAGAAACTTCCATTTTGTTACTAATTTAACACTTCTATCTCAGCAGGAATCAGGGCCTGTTGAGATTATGCTGACAGACACTTTATTAGAAGTAGAAGGTGTTTAATTATGGGATAAAAACAGAGAAAAGAAAGAAAGTAAGTGTGTGTTCTGTGCTGGGAATGGTACTGTATCAACTTGCTTTGCTAAATCAGTAGGAGGAGAGAGACCTTAATTGGGGGAGTGGCTTAGACAATATAAAACCATGTGATTGAAATTACACCTTCCTGTTGCTTGCCTGTAGAGCAGAAAGCAGCTAACTAAAAGAAGCTACCATTTCTTACCCATTTAACACTTAAATCTCAGCAGGAATCAGTGTCTGTTGAGATTAAGCAGACAGTTACTTTATTAGAAATAGAATGGGTCATATTTAGGGTTTAAAAAAAGAGAAAATAAACAATGTCAGTGTGTGTTCTGTACTGGGAAGGGTACTGTTTCAATTTACTTTCCTAAATCAGTAGAAGAGAGAGAGAGATTAAGCAGACATATACTTTATTAGAAGTAGAAGGGATTTTATTTAGGGGTAAAAACAGAGAAAAGAAAGAAAGTCAGTATGTGTTTTGTGCTGAGAAGGGTACTGCATCAACTTACTTTGTTAAGTTAGTAGGAGATGGGAGAGCTTAACTGGGGGTGTGGCTTAGACTATATTAAAGCCGGAGACTTAAATTACAACTTCATGTTGCAAGCCTGTAGAGCACAAAGCAGCTAACTAAATGAGGGTTCCATTTCTTACTAATTTAACTCTTCTATCTCAGCTGGAATCAGTGTCATTTGACATTAAGCAGACAGTAACTTTATTACAAATAGAAGGGGTCATATTTAGGGTTTAAAAAAGAGAAAAGAAAAGAAAGTCAGTGTGTGTTTTGTACTGGGAAGGATACTGCTTCAACTTACATTGCTAAATCAGTAGGAGGAGAGAGAGCTTAATTAGAGGTGTTGCTTAGACAATATTAAAGCAGGTGACTCAAAATACAACTTTCTGTTGCTACCGTGTAGAGCAAAAAGCAGCCAACTAAAAGAAGCTACCATTTTCTTAATAATGTAATACTTCTATGTCAGCAGATATCACTGCCTGTTGAGATTATGCAGACAGATACTTTATAAGAAGTAGAAGGTGTCTTATTAAGGATTAATAAAGGGGAAAACTAAGAAAGTATGTGTTTTCTGCTGAGAATTGTACTGTATCAACTTACTTTACTAAATCAGTAGGAGGAGAGAGAGCTTAATTGGAGGAGTGGCATAGACAATATTAAAGCAAAAGATTGAAATTACACCTTCCTGTTGCTAGCCTGTAGACCAGAAAACAGCTAACTAAAAGAAGCCACAATTTTCTTACTAATTAAACACTTCTATCTCAGCTGGAATCAGTGTCTTGAGATTAAACAAAGATATACTTTATTAGAAGTAGAAAGGGTCTTATTTAAGTTTAAAAAAGGGGAAAAAAAAGAAAGTCAGTATGTGTTTTGTGCTGAGAAGGGTACTGTATAAACTTACTTTGCTAAGTTAGTAGGAGAAGAGTGAGCTTAATTGGGGATGTGGCTTATGCAATATAAAAGCAGGTGACTCAAATTACAATTTCCTGTTCCCAGCCTGTTGAGCAGAAAGCAGCCAACTAAAAGAAGCTACCATTTCTTACTGATTTAATACTTCTATCTCAGCAGGAATCAGAGGCTGTTGAGGTTTAGCAGACAGTTACTTTATTAGAAGTTAAAGGGGTCTTACTTAGGGTTAAAAAAGAGAAAAAAGAAAGTCAGTGTCTGTTCTGTGCTGGGAAGTGTACTGTATCAACTTACTTTGCTTAATCAGAAGCAGGAGAGAGAGCTTAATTCTGGGTGTGGCTTAGACAATATAAAAGCAGGTGACTGAAATTACAACTTCCTTTTGCTAGCATGTAGAGCAGAAAGCAGCTAACTATTAAAAGCTACCATTTTCTTACTAATTTAACACTTCTATCTCAGCAGGAATCAGTGTCTGTTGAGATTAAGCAGACAGTTACTTTATTAGAAGTAGAAGGGTTCTTATTTTGGGTTTAAAAAGAGAAAAGAAAGAAAGTCAGTGTGTGTTCTGTGGTGGGAGGGTACTGTATCAATTTACTTTGCTAAATCAGTCGGAGGAGAGGCAGCTTAATTGGGGGTGTGGCATAGACAATATAAAAGCAGGAGACTCAAATTACAACTTCATGTTTCTAGCCTGTAGAGCAGAAAGCAGCTAACTAAAAGAAGCTTCCATTTCTTACTAATTTAACACTTCTGTCTCAGCAGGAATCAGTGTCTGTTGAGATTAAGAAGACAGTTACTTTATTAGACATAGAATGGGTCTTATTTAGGGTTTAAAAATGAGAAAAGAGAGAAAGTTAGTGTGTGTACTGTACTGGGAAGAGTACTGTATCAACTTACTTTGCTGAATCAGTAGGAGGAGGTAGAGCTTAATTGGGGGTGTATCTTAGACAATACAAAAGCAGGTGACTCAAATTACAACTTCCTCTTGCAAGCCTGTAGAGCAAAAAGCAGCTAACTAAAAGAAGCTACCATTTTCTTACTAATTTAACACTTCTATGTCAGCGAAAATCAGTGTCATTTGAGATTAAGCATACAGATTCTTTATTAGATGTAGAAGGGGTCTTATTTAGGGTTAAAAAAAGAGTGGAGAAAGAATGCCAGTGTGCATTATGTGCTGGGAAGGGTACTATATCAATTTACTTTTTCTGAATCAGTAGGACAAGAAAGAGCTTAATTGGTGGTGTGGCTTAGACAATATAAAAGCTGGTGACTCAAATTGCAACTTCCTGTTGCTAGCCTGTAGAGCAGAAAACAGCAAACTAAAAGAAACGTCCATTTTCTTACTGATTTTACAATTCTATCTCAGCACGAATCAGTGTCTGTTGAGATTAAGCACACAGATACTTTAATAGAAGTAGAAGGGGTCTTATTTTATAATTAAAAAAAGAAAAGTGGGAGAAAACCAGTGTGTGTTCTGTGCTGGGAAGGGTACCATATCAACTTTTTTACTAAATCAGTAGGAGAGAGATAGCTTAATTGTGGTAGTGGAATATGAGCTGTATGAAAGCTAAGTGACTCAAATTATAACTTCCTGTTGCTAGCCTGTAGAGCAGAAAGCAAGCAACTAAAATAAGATAAAATGTTCTTACTAATTTAAGACTTCTAGCTCAGCAGGAATCAGTGTCTGTTGAGATTAAGCAGTCAGCTACTTTATCAGAAGTAGAAGGGGTCTTATTTAGGGTTAAAAAAGAGAAAAGAAATAAAGTCAGTATGTGTTCTGTACTGGGATGGGTGCAGTTTCAACTTACTTTGCTAAATAAGTAGGAGGAGACGGAGCTTAATTGGGGGTCTGGATTACACAGTATAAAAGCAGGTGACTCAAATTATACCTTCCTGTTGCTAGATTGTAGAGCAGAAAGCAGCTATTTAAAATAAGTTACCATTTTCTTACTAATTTTGCACTTCTATGTCATCAGAAATCAGTGTATGTTAAGATTAAGCAGAGATATACTTTATTAGAAGAAGAAGGGGACTTATTTAGGGTTAAAAAATGAGAAAAGAAAAAAGTCAGTGTGTATTCTGTGCTGGGAAGGGCACAGTATCAACTTACTTTGATAAATCAGTAGGGGAGAGAGAAGAACTGGGGGTGTGGTTTAGACAATATAAAAGCAGGTGACTCAAATTACAAATCCCTGTTGCTAGCCTGTAGAGCAGAAAGCAGCTAACTAAAAGAAGCTACCATTTTCATCTTATTTAACACTTCTATCTCAGCAGGAATCAGTGTCTGTTTAGATTAAGCAGACATTTTCTTCATTAGAAATAGAAGGGGTCATATTAAGGGTTTAAAAAAGAGAAAAGAAAGAAAGTCAGTGTGTGTTTTGTACTTCGAATGGTATTGTTACAACTTTGCTAAATCAGTAGGAGGAGTGCGAGCTTAATTATGGGTGTTGCTTAGACAATATAAAAGCAGGTGACTCAAATTACAACTTCCTGTAGTGAGCCTGTAGAGCATAAAGCAGCTAACTAAAAGAAGCTACCATTTTCTTACTAATTTAATACTTCTATGTGAGCAGGAATCAATGCCTGTTGAGATTATGCAGACAGATACTTTATTAGAAGTTGAAGGTGCCTTATTAAGAGTTAAAAAAAGGGAAAAGAAAGAAAGTCAGTTTGTGTTTTGTGTTGAGAAGGGTACTGTATCAACTTACTATACTGAATCAGTAGGAGGAAATGGAGCTTAATTGTGGGATTGGCATAGACAATATAAAAGTAAATGATTGAAATTACACCTTCCTTTTGCTGGACTACAGAGCAGAAAATGGCTAACTAAAAGAAGCTACCATTTTCTTACTAACTAAACACTTCCATCTCAGCTGGAATCAGCGTGTGTTGAGATTAAACAGACAGATACTTTATTAGAAGTAGAAGGGGTCTTATTTAGGGTTAAAAAAAGGGAAATGAAAGAAAGGCATTATGGCCCAGATATTCAAAAGGGTTTACCTGCATGCGCAACAGGGTTTAACGTCTTTAACTCAAAAATCACGCCATTCTGCAATATTCAGAAGGGCCAGTTGTGCCCCGAAAACATGCTGAGCAACAGCGCAATGGAAATGAAGGCATGCTCAACCGAAGGGGCGGGTCCATGCATAAAGTGCGCAATGCGACATCTCAACACTCTCGCGCAATGCGCAAGAGTGGCTACCGGAAGTTGCACAGTACCGGATCTGAGCCAAAATAAAGGCTTCAAGGAAGCGGCGCAAGAACCCAAGTGCAGGCCGCAAACTGGGGAGAGACAGAGAGAGAGAGAGAGAGAGAGACAGGAGCTGAAGGGCAGAGGGACAGTGGGTCCAGGAGGACAGAGAGGCTAGTGGGGGCGCCTGCAGTGGAAGCAGCAGGGGGCAGCGGGAACACAGGAACAGCAGCGGGGGCAGGCCAGGAGATGGACAGTGTCAGCTTCCACATGGAAGCTGTAATGAGGGGGGTGAGACACCATGCTGCAGGGGACATGGCCTTGCAGCGGAGGGGCCGTCAGTGATATACCCCAGGAGCAGGCGGTATCGATGTCTGCGATCAGCTTCGAGCTGTACACAGACGCCGAGATTAGTGGCCCGGCACTGCCTGGAACAGGCACATTGAGGACGGCTCAGCGAGCTGTGCAGTGATGTGATGCAGGTACCCTCACGACGGAGTCATGCTCTGTCCGTGGAACCAGGTGACAGCCTGCATGTGCCTGCTACGCCACGGGCACCTTCAAGTAACAGGGGACACCACAGGCATTACACAGTCGGCCATATCCCGCATCCTCACCCAATTCCTCAGCGCACTGCTGCCTCATGCTCGCAGTGCATCCATTTCTAACACCCATGACAGAAGCGTACAACAAACATGCAGGAGTTCCCTGAGGTAGCACATATACCTGGCGTGCTAGGGGCCACAAACTGCACCCAGCAGCCGTCGCTGCCACCACCCAGCAAGACATGTATCGAACTGAAAGGGCTTTCAGTGTCCAACTGCCAGGTGAGGTGTCAATAGTGCTACTGGGTGCATCATCCAATGTCTGTGCCACACACACCTGGCGGAGCACATGGTACCTTCCTGGCACCCAATCTGCCTGTACAATCAATTCGAGTGGGAACATCCCCACGGGTCATCTAATGGTGGTACACACGTATGAATGCAAACCTGTGCAAGGTGGGAATGACAAGAAGCCGGTAGTGCACACAGGATATGACATGGACCTGACAGACACTGATCTCACTATCTCCACACAGGTGACTGCAGATATCCTCCATCTGGCTACTCACCATACAGGTGCCCCACAACCCCAGCGCAGCTAGGTTTCAATAAGCACATGCCAACACTAACATCATAGGCGGGTGTTTGGGATGTCAGGCATGCTTCGATGTGGACACCTCCGGCAGACCCAGTACAACCCAAAGGCTGGGATATTCCTGGCCTGTGCATCCTACACAACATGGCCAAAGACCATGGATAGCCGTACAGGTCCAAGAGGAGACAGCGATGCGGGGCGCCAGTGGCACCCGATGATGGTGATGAGCAGCCCCCTAGGACGAAGGACCCCGACTGACCCGACAGGCCCAGCTGCACAGGACACCATTACAGAAGCACTACGCCCAACACAGGCAAGTCAGGGGACATGCAGGCAACACTGTCCATCACGCAAATACATTTACAAGAACTACCACCAGAAGGTCAGGGAGTTGAAGGGTCAGGCATACCAACACACCATCAGAGAGGGTGAGCACTCATATGGACACACACACCAGGCAGCATCAGGGCAGCAGCACAGCACTGCGAATAACATTACAACACACAGCACCACCAACCACCCCCACCACCTGGACTGTCACGTCGTGTGTCAGGACCTGAACACTGCACCTTGGTGTACAGTGCAATGCAGGCATCATCATGCCACGCACCTGTGGACAGCAGTTGGGAGGGGTGCAGGTGGTCCAGTGTGTCAGCAGTGAGCAGAGCACCCAGCAGTGCACTACCCACCATGACTTACATGCACACAGGGCAGCACCAGACAGAGCCTGCATTGGGAGACAGCTCAGTCAGGTAGCACTGTCCCATAGCCACCATGGATAATGAGGCGACCCACCCGTGGCCTACAGCACTGGCAGGCTGAGCAGGGCGCCGGGTGGCTAATTGGTCCACCACCAGGGTCCCAGTCTTGACCCATGACCTTGCCGCCAGAGGTCTGCACCCTGCCAAACAAACTTGCACCAGGGTGCTCGGGATACCAGCAGAACCCAGCGTCCGACAGGCCTGGTGTGCATGATGCTGGGAATGGAGTGGGCGCACTGTGGGGTGTGTGGTGCAGGGCACCTGACTGGTGTGGCCAATGCGTTGCGCCACAGAGACCACTGCCTGGGTCAGCCTGTCAATGGCAGCGGTCATCCGTCCGCGCCAGGACCAGCTCGGCTCGGTCCAGCACACTCCCTATGCCACTCCACAGACACAGACAGTACTACACGGACAGCACAGCCCACCTGCAACTGAACCAACTCCTGCAGCAGGCCGGTGTGCCACGTCAATGGTACTGTGCCCCAATGGCAGTCACCCCAGGGTGTGGGCGGTCTGTTGCAACACCCCTTGAGGGTGGGCGGCTGTTTGACAGGACCAGGCATGGGTGAATCAAAGACAATGGACATATGACACTATGACACTATCCCCAGACCTGGTGTGCAACTGCTGCCCCCTCAACACTGAGCCCCCAGGTCACTTGTTCCCACCTCCGTGCTGTCAACAGTGCCAACCTGCACAGCCCGATGCTACCCACAGGTGCTGACAGGCACAGCCAGGACTGTGCCAGCATGCTGAGTACACAGGTGTGAACCAGGAGGTCCAGTGGCACGTGCTGGCCACCATGTGTCAGAGTAGGTGGGACACACACCTATCACTGTGCATTGCAGGCCTGCTATCATCAATGGTGCAGGTGTGTACCAAGAGAGGCACAGCATGCTGGCATACCTGCGCCAGACTGCTGTGACACAGGCTGTGCACCCCTGCACCACATTCTGACGCCGAGTGTTGGCCCAGCGCATGCTGCTGCAGTGCCTGCAGGCTGGTGGGCGGTGGATGGTCCCTCCTCACGTCAGCAGGTCCACCTCACTGTCTGGACCCACCACCACCGTCTCCTGCAGACAAACAGGATCTGTAATGAAGAGAGTACATGTATGCGTGAACAACAGCTAACATCACATGTCATACCGTTATGATGGACTTCCACCTGTCTGAATCCTCACCTGGAGCACCACAATGGCACTCAGCTGCATAGCTGTGACAGTGTCTCCTCTGTGAGGGTCAGCTGCAACACCACTGGTGAGCCCCCACCAGTACCAACACGTGCCACCCTGAAGGCACCCACCTTCTCCTTCAGCCTCCTGCGGTCAGTCCCATCTTCTTCAGCATTCCTGCACGGGCGCTGGTAGCTTCTGTGCAGGTTGACCGACTACCCCCTCCCATGCAGCTGCACGCTCTGAGGGTGCCCTCCATCCACTCAATACTAAGCTCATCCTCCAGGAAGGCCTGGAAGAGAGCCTCGGTCTCTGCCGTGGTGAAGTTGACCTCCTCCTACACCCACCGTCCACACCCTCAGCCTGGCTCTGGTCAGTCATGGTGATTTGTAGGGTGGAAGTGGACACCTGTCACTGTGCAGTCCCACAGCATTTCCCCATGAGCATAGCTGCTGGCCGGGGGCAGAAGCCCCCGTTCCTCTCCGCGCCAGATACTGATGAAAGTTGCTTTGTCGCTAAGTGCTTGCCACCTAATGCTCAGCCCCTCAACTTTTATTTCATCTCTTCCAGCACCCCTGCCCATGACCATTGTCCTGAGCATCACACAGCATGTAACTCACCTCACCTGCAGCACCAAATCTGGCCGCACAACCCACTGTCGCAATTTTTATAGCGCCAAAACATGCAAATGAGGTGTGGCACAACTTTAATGACATGCTAATCACCCACTGCGCTTTGAATGGCTGATCAGATGATTTGCATATGTCGGCTGAATCGTGTTGCACTTAAGCATATCTGGAAGATCGGCGAGCGATGGCGCATCATTTGGCCAGCGTGCTACACTGCATTGCACATGCCAGACAGGTTACGCATGCCCGATCATGCTGCAGACCTGCTGAGCGCTAAGCGATTCATGCCATGGCCACCATTGTGCCAGTGGCGCTACGGCACTGGGAAACAAGACGGCGCTGTGGCACTTCTGCATGATAGTCCACTGTGGCACTGGTGCTCTGCTGGCGGAGTGGCGTGGGATGCCTATGCGTCCTGTAGTTGCTGTGTGTGGCCGCTGCGTCATTGCCCGTGACCTTGTGTATGCCCTCTGGCCCCTGGCGCTGTTGGCGCATGCCATCAATATGCGATCCCTATTAAAGCTGTCTGGTGACAGCGCCATGTAAAAGTAACCGGCGCTGTTCAACAGCGATGAGCCTGCTGTGCGGTCTACGCAACAACCCACGCAAGCCACGTGCAGTGGGGGCCATTACTGTAAAGTTGGTGCCATAGCTGGGAGGAGGGCGGTGTCCTGGAGCGCCAGCAAGTGGCCAACCTGGTGGCCCTGGTGGAGCCACTGTGAGGCACTGTGGTGAGGCCCCTCCAGCATGCCAGGCACCCATGTGGCAGCAAGTGGCCACTGACCTGGTGAGGTCACTGGCCAGGGCCGGTCTGCTGAGCAGTGCCGGCACCGGTACAGTGACCTCCGCTGGAGGGAGCCGAATTGACGCCGCTGTGTTCACGCACAGGTGGGGCGTGGTGCTCAGGCCAGGTGAGTGTACCATCTATGTACCTATATTCCTGGGGGTGTGTGTGGCTTGGGTGGCTGTGCAGGAGTGTGTCAGTGTGTGCAGCTGTGCGATGGATGGTTATGGCTGTGTGGGCAGGCACTCTCACTGGGGCAGGGGGCACTCTGCTTTTGAGCCACACTGATGTTTGTCTCAACATATGTCTCCCACAGGCCGGATTGTGAGGACACAGGACCAGGGTAATGTGGGCCATGCCAGGGCCCCGGTGCCAGGGGGTGTTGTGCCACAGCAGCAGCAGCAGCAGCAGCGTCAGACCCAGCTGCTGGAGGAGTGTGAATATCATTACTTCATGGATGCTATTGCATGCTGGGGGCAGACCACCAGCCGTAGAGACACAACAAGGGAGGTCATAGATTCCACTATACAAAACACTAGTGAGTCCCCACTGGAGTACAGTGTACAGTTCCGGAGACCACAACCTAGCATGGACAAGGACTGGGTGGAGAGGGTTCAGAGGAGGCGACATGGATGGTGCATGGATTGCATCCTGAGTCCTATGCAGACGGGTTGATGGAACTGGTATGCTGCTCCCTGGAGGGTGTGGGGATATGATGGGGACATACAAGTATCCTACAGGGAGAAAAGAGTGCAGGAAAACAATATTTGTAAACATAAAGGATGTTCCAGGACTAGAGGCATGGGATGCAGTTGGAGGGTTGTTAAGAGGAAACATGAAAGTATTTCTTCACAGGATGGGTGGTGGACAAGTGGAACACCCTGCCAGAGGAAGTGGTGGGGCTGACGGTCCGCGAATTTATGAATGCATGGGTTAGCCATAAAGAATTCTGGAGGGTCAGGGGTGAGGGAACGGACTTATAGGACAACAGAGTGAACGTGACAAGGTCAAATGGACAGACTGGGTGTCCCATAGGCCCTTATCTGCCGACACTGTCTATGTATCCATGTATGTAGGCATGGTGACCACTGCATCACAGTGCAGCATCACGGCACGTCTGTGTGCCATCACAGGTGGTCAGGCATGCACGGGCACATAGCTGTGGCTGGCATCACACCATGTTGCCACATCACTTGCCAGCCTAGTTTGTACTGTGATTGGCGTGGGCAGTGTGTGTGGGCGGTGGTGCGCAAAGCTGGAAAGACTGTTTGTGAGGCCATGTGCATGTTCACTGTGGGGGTGCATGCCATCACAGGTGAGGGACATTAGGTTATATGGCTTGCAGGTTGGGTGGTGTTCAGGGTTGTGGTCAGTCTCAGCCATTGACTGTGTTCCCATTTCCTAGAGCCTTGAGGTACTCAGGAGGATTGAAGAGGCATTCGCACCTCACCCAGGTGTCACAGGAGAAACAAGCGATACTGCAGGCCACACAGCGCCATGTGGTTCCAGGAGGCGGATAGAACAGGACACACCAGCAGGGAAGACGGCAGCCAGCTGAGCCATAGGCCACATTCCTTCCCATTCTCCCATCCCTATCACCCTGCCTTCCCTCTCCAGGTTTTATTCCCTCCCCTTGAACACCCTGCCCTGTACCCCCCCCCACTTGTACATAGTTTCACCTGTTTAATGTTTATATGTTGATCTTTTAAATATACATTTCTATTTTGATACGACTGCTGTGTTGGTCTCTGATTTACAACTGCTACGGGTGCCCGCGCAGTAGGGGTGTACATGCCATCTGGGCTGGTATGGTCCTGGATATGTGTGTGTGTGTGTGTGTCCATGGGAGGTATCACCAGCATGGCATTGACTCTGTTGGTCTTGCCGTCTGCTGCCACCACTGCTGGTGCACAGGGTGGAGTCTGGCTGGTATGCTTCTCTGCAGCATGGGGTTGGCGTGTGGCAGGGGGGATGCATGGTGTTTCCTGCAGTACCAGTCACTGCACATAAGCGGTGTCTTGGGGTCAAAGTGCACGGTGTGCTGTGCCTACAGGGGGCTGATGTGCACTATGGTTGTCAACCCCCCTGTGTGGCATCTCTGCCTGCCAGTGGTTGTGCTGCAGGGTGTCATAGCTCTGCTATGCATTGTTGGCTTGTCCCCATGGGCATGTGGATCATCTGTCCCACCCCAGTGATGCTGTGCTTGGGGTGTGCCGGTGGTGTGGGTTCTGCAGTGTGTTCCTGTGCCCATGTGTGGCATGGCTGGCGGTGGCCCCAGCCTGCCTCCCGATAATGCAGTTCCATTGCTCTGGGGGCTGTGCTTGCACCAGGCAGACTCTGGAATGCTCAGCTGAGCTTCCATGGTTGCGCACTGCACCAACATTTAGCTCAACTTCTCCTTCCTGGTTGCGTGATGGCGCGTATGTGATGTTGAGACGTTGGTTGCTTGCGCAATTTGCTCTGCTCCATGTTTGAATATCGCACCTGTTGCGCATTTGCGCAACTGGTTTGCGCTTGTTCCTACTGTTGCGCCAGTTTTCGTGCAGTTTGAATATCCAGGCCTATGTGTTTTGTGCTGAGAAGGGTACTGTATCAACTTACTTTGCTAAATCAGTAGGAGGAGAGAGACCTTAATTGGGGGAAGTGGCCTAGACAATATATTAAATCATGTGATTTTAATTACACCTTCCTGTTGCTTGCCTCTAGAGCAGAAAGCAGCTAACTAAAAGAAGCTACCATTTCTTACCCATTTAACACTTCTATCTCAGCAGGAATCAGTGTCTGTTGAGATTAAGCAAACCAAATGCTACTTTATTAGAAATAGAATAGGTAATGTTGGGGGTAAAAAAAGAAAAACAAACACTGTCAGTGTGTGTTCTGTACTGGGAAGGACACTGTTTCAATTTACTTTCCTAAATCAGTAGGATGAGAGAGAGCAATTGGATGTGTTGTAGACAATATAAAAAGCAGAAGACTCAAATTACACCTTCCTGTTGCTAGCCTGTGGAGCAGAAAGCAGATAACTAAAAGAAGCTATCATTTTCTTACTAATTAAACAGTTCTATCTCAGCCAGAATCACTGTCTGTTGAGATTAAGCAGACATATACTTTATTAGAAGTAGAAGGGATTTTATTTACGGTTAAAAACAGAGAAAAGAAAGAAAATCAGTATGTGTTTTATGCTGAGAAGGGTTCTGTATCAACTAACTTTGCTAAATTAATAGAAGTAGGGAGAGCTTAACTGGGGGTGTGGCTTAGACAAAATTAAAGCTGGAGACTTAAATTACAACTTCATGTTGCTAGCCTGTAGAGCACAAAGCAGCTAACTAAATGAAGGTACCATTTCTTACTAATTTAACACTTATATCTCAGCCGGAATCAGTGTCTGTTGAGATTAAGTAGACAGTAACTTTATTACAAATAGAAGGGGTCATATTTAGGGTTTAAAAAATGAGAAAAGGAAGAAAGTCAGTGTGTGTTTTGTACTGGGAAGATTACTGCTTCAACTTACATTGCTAAATCAGTAGGAGGAGAGAGAGCTTAATTAGGGGTGTTGCATAGACAATATTAAAGCAGGTGACTCAAATTACAACTTCCTGTTGCTACCGTGTGGAGCAAGAAGCAGCTAACTAAAAGAAGCTACCATTTTCTTAGTAATTTAATACTTTTTTGTCAGCAGTTATCATTGCCTGTTGAGATTATGCAGACAGATACTTTATAAGAAGTAGAAGGTGTCTTATTAAGGGTTAAAAAAGGGGAAAACAAAGAAAGTAAGTATGTGTTTTCTGCTGAGAATTGTACTGTCTCAACTTACTTTACTAACTCAGTAGGATGAGAGACAGCTTAATTGGGGGAGTGGCATAGACAATATTAAAGGAAATGATTGAAATTACTCCATCCTGTTGCTAGCCTGCAGAGCAGAAAACAGCTAATTAAAAGAAGCCACCATTTTCTTACTAATTAAACACTTCTATCTCAGCTGGAATCAGTGTCTTTTGAGATTAAACAAAGATATACTTTATTAGAAGTAGAAAGGGTCTTATTTAAGGTTAAAAAAGGGAAAAAAAGAAAGTCAGTATGTGTTTTGTGCTGAGAAGGGTACTGTATCAACTTACTTTGCTAATTAGTAGGAGAGGAGTGAGTTTAATTGGGGATGTGGCTTATGCAATATAAAAGCAGGTAACTCAAATTACAATTTCCTGTTCCTAGCCAGTTAAGCAGAAAGCAGCTAACAAAAAAGAAGCTACCATTTCTTACTAATTTGATACTTCTATCTCAGCAGGAATCAGAGGCTGTTGAGGTTTAGCAGACAGTTACTTTATTAGAAGTTAAAGGGGTCTTACTTAGGGTTAAAAAAGAGAAAAAAAGAAAGTGTGGTTCTGGCAGATGGGGATCTGGTAAGGGACATGGTTGTACAGGACCCCCTGACTGGGAGTGACCACAATACTGTCTGGTTTCAAATAAGCATTGGGGGAGGGGGGGTGAGATCTAGGACACTGGCAGTGGACTTCAGGGGCAGAACTTTATGGAGCATGAAAATATTCTCAGGATCACTTGAAGGGGATTACCTCAACAACAAATGTGGAAAGGAGATGGGAGGTCATAAAACAGGGGACTTCATGAGGCAGTCAGGATCTCGCTAAGTTCGGCAGTAAAGAGCAAAGTCACATAAACCATGCTGGTGGTCAGTGAGTCCAGGTAGCAGTCAGAGAAAGAAGAGGCTTACAAAAATATAAAACAACAAGAGGGATAGGGATGAAATGTACCAGCATCTAGAAAAGTCACTGCCATTATGGTGAGGGGAGCTAAGTCAGTAAAGAGCAACAGCTGGCATAGGGATACATGGAGAGGAAAGGGTTCTTCCGTACATTGGGGCGGAGAAAAACTAAGAGCCATCTCAGCAGATTGAGATCAGAAGGAGGATGGGTGGAAGGCGAGGGACCAGGCAGAGGAATTATGAGTACTTTGCCTCTGTGTTCACTAGAGAGGATGGGAGACAACAAGCAAGGCATAAAGGGGATAGAAGCGGCGAGGTGGGATCAGGGAGCAACAGAAATGGAGCAAAAAGGGAGGAAAGGTACCCAGAGTGTCACATCTGGATAGGATAAAAAGACCAGTAAGGTGGAGGGGACGGATGATGCCATCCCCACCAAAAGGGTGTGGTTGCCCTCAAGGCCCTAAAGAGACAAATCTCTGGGCGGATGGCATTCATCGAGTACTATGGGAATTGGCGGACATACTGGCTGCACCCCTGGCAGACTTTTCAACAGGTCACTTGAGACAGGGAGGGTACCTGAGAGTTGGCCGAGAGGCATGTGGTACCAATCCATAAAGGGGGTCAGAGGAAGTACCAGGAAACTATAGACCCATCAGTTTAACCTCGGTGGTGGGAAAATTAATGGAGAGTATACTAAAGGAACGATTGGGGGTTTACTTGGAAGAGGTGGGAGGTCTGGATAGTGCAGCATGGGTTTGTGCCAGGTAGATCATGTCAAACCAACCTTGTGGAGTTCTATGAATGGGTATCAGAACTGGACAGAGGTAAGCCTGTGGATGTATTATTCTTGGACTTCAACAAGGCGTTTGACTCTGTCCCCACAATGATCTGTGGGAGAAACTGATGGGAGTTAGGGTAAGGCCTTTGATGGTCAGATGGATTGAAAACTGGATAGCTGGACGCACTCAGAGAGTAGTGGTCTGTGGGGGAGCTCGAACCCTACAGAGGTTGGTAGTGGGGTACCACAGGGCTCGGGTCCTGGGTCCAATCCTGTTTAATGCATACATATCAGACATCAGGGATGGTATAGGGTGAAATGAGTCTCTTCGCGGATGACTCCAAGATGGGAGCAGTGGATGGGGAGAAGAGGGAGGTTGGCCACCAAGGGGACCTGGACACCCTGGAAAGCTGGGCTCACACATGAAATTAAATTTCAATATCACCAAGTGCAAGGTGTTGCATCTTGATCGGGAAACCCTAAGCACAGGTACACCCTGGGAGGGAGGTGCTGGAAGCCTCAACAGGGAAAAGACCTAGGGGTCATGGTGGATACATGTATGAATAACACTGAGCAGTGCAGGAGGCAGCTAGCAAGGCAAACAGGATGTTGGGATGCATCAAGGGGGATCACCTCTAGGAGCAAGGAAGTGATTCTGCCACTGTACAATGAACTGGTTAGACCACACCTTGAGTACTGTGTACAGTACTGGAGACCACACTTGAAGAGGGACATACAGCTCCTGGAGAGGGTACAGAGGAGGGCAACAAAGATGATACGAGGGCTAGGGATTTGACTTATGAGGACAGACTTGAGGAGCTCTGCCTGTTTTCATTGGAGGAGAGGAGAGACAGGGGGAATGCATTGAGGTCTTCAAGTGCCTCAAGGGAATAAATAGGTAAACATGGAGGGATCTTTAGACTAAAGCAGGAGGCATCACCAGAGGGCATGGTTTGAAGTTGGAAGGTGGAAGGGTGAGGGGAAAAAGAGGAGGTTTTCACTGAGAGGGTGGTGGACCCTTGGAATGCTCTGCCTGGTGAGCTGGTTCAGAGATCCACAGTGGAGAGCTTTAAGAGAGGGTGGGACAGACACAGAAAGTGGATGCATCAGATGATGGCCTGTCCCGGGGGGGTGGGGATGGATGATAGGGGTTTCTGGAGCACAAGGGATGGGAGGGTCTCGGCGCCCAACTAAGGATCTAGGTTCGAGCAGACTTGATAGACCATAAGGCCTAATCTGCTGGCAAATAGTATGTTAGTATGTAAAGTCAGTGTGTGTTCTGTGCTGGGAAGTGTACTGTATCAACTTACTTTACTTAATCAGAAGTAGGAGAGAGAGCTTAATTCTGGGTGTGGCTTAGACAATACAAAAGCAGATGACTGAAATTACAACTTCCTTTTGCTATCATGTAGAGCAGAAAGCAGCTAACTATTAGAAGCTACCATTTTCTTACTAATTTAACACTTCTATCTCAGCAGGAATCAGTGTCTGTTGAGATTAAGCAGACAGTTACTTTATTAGAAGTAGAAGGGTTCTTATTTCAGGTTAAAAAAGAGAAAAGAAAGAAAGTCAGTGTGTGTTCTGTGCTGGGAGGGTAGCACTGTATCAATTTCCTTTGCTAAATCAGTAGGAGGAGAGGCAGTTTAATTGGGGTGTGGCATAGACAATATAAAAGCAGGAGACTCAAATTACAACTTTATGTTTCTAGCCTGTAGAGCAGAAAGCAGCTAACTAAAAGAAGCTACCATTTCTTACTAATTTAACACTTCTGTCTCAGCAGGAATCAGTGTCTGTTGAGATTAAGAAGACAATTACTTTATTAGACATAGAAGGGGTCTTATTTATGCTTTAAAAATGAGAAAAGAGAGAAAGTTAGTGTGTGTTCTGTACTGGGAAGGGAACTGTATCAACTTACTTTTCTGAATCGGTAGGAGGAGATAGAGCTTAATTGGGGTGTATCTTAGACAATACAAAAGTGGGTGACTCAGTTTACAACTTCCTCTTGCTAGCCTGTAGAGCAAAAAGCAGCTATCATTTTCTTACTAATTTAACACTTCTATATCAGCGAGAATCAGTGTCAGTTGAGATTAAGCAGACAGATACTTTATTAGATGAAGAAGGGGTCTTATTTAGGGTTAAAAAAAGAGTAGTGAAAGAAAGCCAGTGTACATTCTGTGCTGGGAAGGGTACTATATCAATTTACTTTTTCTAAATCAGTAGGACGAGAAAGAGCTTAATTGGGGGGAGTGGCTTAGACAATATAAAAGCTGGTGACTCAAATTACAACTTCCTGTTGCTAGCCTGTAGAGCAGAAAACAGCTAACTAAAAGAAACTTCCATTTTCTTACTGATTTTACACTTCTATCTCAGCACGAATCAGTGCCTGTTGAGATTAAGCACACAGATACTTTAATAGAAGTAGAAGGGGTCTTATTTTATAATTAAAAAAAGAAAAGTGGGTGAAAACCAGTGTGTGTTCTGTGCTGTGAAGGGTACCATATCAAATGTTTTTACTAAATCAGTGGGAGAGAGAGCTTAATTGCGGGAGTGGCATAGACAGTACGAAAGCAAGTTACTCAAATTACAACTTCCTGTTGCTAGCCTGTAGAGCAGAAAGCAGCTAACTAAAAGAAGATAAAATTTTCTTACTAATTTAAGACTTCTAGCTCAGCAGGAATCAGTGCCTGTTGAGATTAAGCAGTCAGCTGCTTTATCAGAAGTAGAAGAGGTCTTATTTAGAGTTAAAAAAGGAGAAAAGAAAGAAAGTCAGTATTTGTTCCGTACTGGGATGGGTGCTGTATCAACTTACTTTGCTAAATAAGTAGGAGGAGACGGAGCTTAATTGGGGGTGTGGCTTACACAATATAAATGCAGGTGACTCAAATTATACCTTCCTGTTGCTAGATTGTAGAGCAGAAAGCAGCTAATTAAAATATGTTACCATTTTCTTACTAATTTTGCACTTCTATGTCATCAGAAATCAGTGTATGTTAAGATTAAGCAGAGAGATACTTTATTAGAAGTAGAAGGGGACTTATTTAGGGTTAAAAAATGAGAAAAGAAAAAAGTCAGTGTGCATTCTGTGCTGGGAAGGGCACAGTATCAACTTAGTTTGCTAAATCAGTAGGGGAGAGAAAGCTTAATTGGGGGTGTGGCTTAGACAATATAAAAGCAGGTGACTCAAATTACAAATCCCTGTTACTAGCCTGTAGAGCAGAAAGCAGCTAACTAAAAGAAGCTACCATTTTCTTACTTATTTAACACTTCTATCTCATCAGGAATCAGTGTCTGTTTAGATTAAGCAGACAGTTTCTTCATTAGAAATAGAAGGGGTCATATTAAGGGTTTAAAAAAGAGAAAAGAAGGAAAGTCAGAGTGTGTTTTGTACTGGGAATGGTACTGTTTCAACTTTGCTAAATCAGTAGGAGGAGAGAGCTCTTAATTGTGGGTGTTGCATAGACAGTATAAAAGCAGGTGACTCAAATTACAACTTCCTGTGGTTAGCCTGTAGAGCATAAAGCAGCTAACTAAAAGAAGCTACCATTTTCTTACTAATTTAATACTTCTATGTGAGCAGGAATCACTGCCTGTTGAGATTATGCAGACAGATAGTTTATTAGAAGTAGAAGTGCCTTATTAAGAGTTAAAAAAAGGGAAAAGAAAGAAAGTCAGTTTGTGTTTTGTGTTGAGAAAGGTACTGTATCAATTTACTATACTGAATCAGATGGAGGAGATGGAGCTTAATTGGGGGAGTGGCATAGACAATATAAAAGCAAATGATTGAAATTACACCTTCCTTTTGATAGACTGCAGAGCAGAAAACGGCTAACTAAAAGAAGCTATCATTTTCTGACTAAGTAAATACTTCTATCTCAGCTGGAATCAGTGTGTGTTGAGATTAAACAGACAGATACTTTATTAGAAGTAGAAGGGGTCTTATTTAGGGTTCAAAAAAGGGAAATGAAGGAAAGTCGTGTGTTTTGTGCTGAGAAGGGTACTGTATCAACTTACTTTGCTAAGTTAGTAGGAGGAGAGCGAGCTTAATTGGAGATGTGGCTTATACAATATAAAAGCAGGTGACTCAAATTACAACTTCCTGTTGCTAGCCTGTTGAGCAGAAAGCAGCTAACTAAAAGAAGCTACCATTTCTTACTAATTTAACACTTCTATCTCTGCAGGAATCAGTGTATGTTGAGATATTTCAAACAGTTACTTTATTAGAAGTTGAAGGGGTCTTATTTAGGGTTAAAAAAGAGAAAAAAAGAAAGTCATTGTGTGTTCTGTGCTGGGAAGGGTACTGTATCAACTTACTTTGCTAAATCAGTAGGAGGAGAGAGCTTAACTGGGGTGTGGATTAGACAATATAAAAGCGAGTGACTGAAATTACAAATTCCTGTTGCTAGCCTGTAGCGCAGAAAGCAGCTAACTAAAAAAAACTAGAATTTTCTTACTAATATAACACAGCCGTCTTAGCAGGAATCGTTGTCTGGTAAGATTAAGCAGACAGATACTTTATTAGAAGAAGAAGGGTCTTATTTAGGGTTATAAAAAAGAGAAAAGAAAGAAAGTCAGTTTGTGTTCTGTGCTGGGAAGGGTGCTATATCAACTTTCTTTGCTAAATCAGTAGGAGGAGAGAGTATAATTGGTGAAGTGGCTTAGACAATATATTAGCAGGTGACACAAATTACAACTTCCTGTTGCTAGCCTGTTGAGCAGAAAACAGCTAACTAAATGAAGCAACCATTTCTTACTAATTTAACACTTCTATCACAGCAGAAATCTGTGTCTGTTGCGATTAAGAAGACAGATACTTTATTAGAAGTAGAAAGGATCTTATTTAGGATTAAAAAAGAGAAGAGGGAGAAAGTCAGTGTGTGTTCTGTGCTGGGAAGGGTACTGTATCCAGCTACTTTGCTAAATCAGTAGGAGGAGAGAGCCTAAGTGGGGGTGTGGCTTAGACAATATAAAGGCAGGTGACTGAAATTACAAATTCCTGTTGCTGGCCTGTAGAACAGAAAGCAGCTAACTAAAAGAAGCTACCATTTTCTTACTAATTTAACATTTCTATCACAGCTGGAATCGGTATCTGTTGAGATTAAGTGGACAGATACTTTATTAGAAGTAGAAGGGGCCTTATTTAGGGTTAAAAAAAGAGAAAAGAAAGAAAGCCAGTATGTGTTTCGTGCTGAGAAGGGTACTGTATGAACTTACTTTGCTAAATTAGTAGGAGGACAGATAGCTAAATTGGGGATGTGGCTTAGACAATATAAAAGCAGGTGACTCAAATTACAACTTTCTGCTACTAACCTTTTGAGCAGAAAGCAGCTAAATAAAATAAGCTACCATTTCTTTCTAATCTAACACTTCTATCTCAGCAGGAATCAGTGTCTGTTGAGATTTAGCAGATAGTTACTTTAATAAAAGTAGAAGGGGTCTTATTTAGGGTTAAAAAAAGAGAAAAAAGAAAGTCAGTGTGTGTTCTGTGCTGGGAAGGGTACTGTATCAACTTAATTTGCTAAATCAGTAGGACGAGAGTGAGCTTAACTGGGGTGTGTGGCTTACACAACATATAAGCAGGTAACTCAAATTACAACTTTCTGTTGCTCGTCTGTTGAGCAGAAAACAGCTAACTAAATGAAGCTACCATTTCTTACTAATTTAACACTTCTATCACAGCAGAAATCAGTGTCTGTTGAGATTAAGAAGACAGTTACTCTATTAGAAGTAGAAGAGGTCTTATTTTGGGTTCAAAAAAAGAGAAAAGAAAGAAAGTCAGTGTGTTTTCCGTGCTGGGAAGGGTACTGTATGAACTTTGCTAAATAAGTAGGAGGACAGAGAGCTTAATTGGGGATGTGGCTTAGACAATATAAAAAAGGTGACTCAAATTACAACTTTCTGTTGCTAACCTTTTGAGCAGAAAGCAGCTAACTAAAAGAAGCTATAATTTCTTACTAATCTAACACTTCTATCTCAGCAGGAATCAGTGTCTGTTGAGATTTAGCAGATAGTTACTTTATTAGAAGTAGAAGGGGTCTTATTTAGGGTTAAAAAAGAGAAAATAAATAATGTCAGTCTATGTTCTGTGCTGAGAAGGGTACTGTATAACCTTACCTTGCTAAATCAGTAATTGGGGGTGTGGCTTAGACAATATAAAAGCAAGTGACTCAAATTACAACTTCCTGTTGCTAGCCTGTAGAGCAGAAAGCAGATAACTAAAAGAAACTTCCATTTTCTTACTGATTTAACACTTCTATCTCAGCAGGAATCAGTGTATGTTGAAATTAAGTGGATAGATACCTTATTAGAAGTAGAATGAGTCTTATTTAGGGTTAAAAAGAGAAAGGAAAAAAGTCAATGTGTGTGTTCTGTGCTGAGAAGGGTACTGTATATACTTACTTAGCTTAATCAGTAGGAGGAGAGAGAGCTTAGTTGCGGTGTTGCTTAGACAATATATAAGCAGGTGACTCAAATTACAACTTCCTGTTGCTATCCTGTAGAGCAGAAAGCAGCTACCTGAAAGATGCTACCATTTTCACATTAATTTAACACTTCTATCTCAGCAGGAATCAGTGTCTCTTGAGATTAAGCAGACAGATACTTTATTTGAAGTAGAAGAGGTCTTATTTAGGGCTAAAAAGGAGAAAAGAAAGAAAGTCAGTGTGTGGTCATTGCTGGGAAGGGTACTGTATCAACTTACTTTGCTAAATCAGTAGGAGGAGAGAGAGCTTAATTGGGCAAGTGGCTTAGACAATATAAAAGCATGTGACTCAAAAGACAACTTCCTGTTGCTAGCCTGTTGAGCAGAAAGCAGCTAACTAAAATAAGATACCATTTCTTACTAATTTAACACTTCTATCTCAGCAGAAATCAGTGTCTGTTGAGATTAAGCAGACAGTTACTCTATTAGAAGTAGAAGAGGGCTTATTTTGGGTTCAAAAAAGAGAAAAGAAAGAAAGTCAGTGTGTTTTCTGTACTGGGAAGGGTACTGTATCAACATACCTTGCTAAATCACTCTGAGGAGAGAGACCTTAATTGGGGTGTGGCTAAGACAATATAAAAGCAGGTGACTCAAATTACAACTTCCTGTTGCTAGCCTGTAGAGCAGAAAGCATCAACCTTAAAGATGCTACCATTTTCTGATTTAACACTTCAATCTCAGCAGGAATCAGTGTCTGTTGAGATTGAGCAGACAGATACTTTATTAGAAGTAGAAGAGGTCTTATTTAGGGCTAAAAAAGAGAAAAGAAAGAAAGACAGTGTGTGATCGGTGCTGGAAAGGTACTGTGTCAACTTACTTTGCAAAATCAGTAGGACAAGAGAGAGCTTAACTGGGGTGTGGCTTAGACAATATAAAAGCAGGTGACTCAAATTACAACTTCCTGTTGCTAGCAAGTAGGGCAGAAAGCAGCTAAATAAAAGAAGCTAAATTTTTTTACTAATTTAGCACTATCTCAGCAGGAATCAGTGTCTGTTGAGGTTAAGCAGACAGGTACTTTATTAGAAGAAGAAGGGGTCTTATTAAGTGTTAAAAAAGGGGAAAGAAAGTCAGTGTGTGTTCTGTGCTGGGAAGGGTACTGTATCAACTTACTTTGCTAAATCACTAGGAGGAGAGAGAGAGCTTAATTGGGCATGTGGCTTAGACAATATAAAAGCAGGTGACTCAAATGACAACTTCCTGTTGCTAGCCTGCTGAGCAGACAGCAGCTAACTAAAAGAGGCTACCATTTCTTACTTATTTAACACTTCTATCTCAGCAGAAATCAGTGTCTGTTGAGATTAAGCAGACAGTTACTGTATTAGAAGTAGATGGGGTCTTATTTTGTGTTCATAAAATGAGAAAAGAAAGAAAGTCAATGTGTTTTCTGTACTGGGAAGGGTACTGTATCAACATACTTTGCTAAATCACTCTGAGGCGATAGAGCTTAATTGGGGTGTGGCTTAGATAATATAAAAGCAGGTGACTCGAATTACAAATTCCCTTTGGTAGCCTGTATAGCACAAAGCAGCTAAGTAAAGGAAACTATCATTTTCTTACTAATTTAACACTCCTATGTCAGCAGGAATCAGTGTCTGTTGAGAATAAGCCGACAGATACTTTAATAGAACAAGAATGGGTCTTCTTTAGTTTTAAAAAAAGAGAAAATAAAAAGTCAGTGTGTCTTCTGTTCTGGGAAGGGTATTGTATCAACTTACTTTACTAAATAATTATTAGGATAGAGAGCTAAATTGGTGGTTTGGCTTAGACAACATAAAAGCAGGTGACTCAAATTTTAACTTCATGTAGCTAGCCTGTAGAGCAGAAAGCATCAACCTTAAAGATGCTACCATTTTCTGATTTAACACTTCAATCTCAGCAGGAATCAGTGTCTGTTGAGATTGAGCAGACAGATACTTTATTAGAAGTAGAAGAGGTCTTATTTAGGGCTAAAAAAGAGAAAAGAAAGAAAGACAGTGTGTGATCGGTGCTGGAAAGGTACTGTGTCAACTTACTTTGCAAAATCAGTAGGACAAAAGAGAGCTTAACTGGGGTGTGGCTTAGACAATATAAAAGCAGGTGACTCAAATTACAACTTCCTGTTGCTAGCAAGTAGGGCAGAAAGCAGCTAAATAAAAGAAGCTAACTTTTTTTACTAATTTAGCACTATCTCAGCAGGAATCAGTGTCTGTTGAGGTTAAGCAGACAGGTACTTTATTAGAAGAAGAAGGGGTCTTATTACGTGTTAAAAAAGGGGAAAGAAAGTCAGTGTGTGTTCTGTGCTGGGAAGGGTACTGTATCAACTTACTTTGCTAAATCACTAGGAGGAGAGAGAGCTTAATTGGGCATGTGGCTTAGACAATATAAAAGCAGGTGACTCAAATGACAACTTCCTGTTGCTAGCCTGCTGAGCAGACAGCAGCTAACTAAAAGAGGCTACCATTTCTTACTTATTTAACACTTCTATCCTTGCAGAAATCAGTGTCTGTTGAGATTAAGCAGACGGTTACTGTATTAGAAGTAGATGGGGTCTTATTTTGTGTTCAAAAAATGAGAAAAGAAAGAAAGTCAGTGTGTTTTCTGTACTGGGAAGGGTACTGTATCAACATACTTTGCTAAATCACTCTGAGGAGATAGAGCTTAATTGGGGTGTGGCTTAGATAATATAAAAGCAGGTGACTCGAATTGCAAATTCCCTTTGGTAGCCTGTATAGCACAAAGCAGCTAAGTAAAGGAAACTATCATTTTCTTACTAATTTAACACTCCTATGTCAGCAGGAATCAGTGTCTGTTGAGATTAAGCCGACAGATACTTTAATAGAACAAGAATGGGTCTTCTTTAGTATAAAAAAAAGAGAAAATAAAAAGTCAGTGTGTCTTCTGTTCTGGGAAGGGTATTGTATCAACTTACTTTGCTAAATAACTATTAGTATAGAGAGCTAAATTGGTGGTTTGGCTTAGACAACATAAAAGCAGGTGACTCAAATTTTAACTTCATGTAGCTAGCCTGTAGAGCAGAAAGCAGCTAACTAATAGAAGCCAACATTTCTTTACTAATTTAACACTTCTATCTCAGCTGGAATCAGTGTCTGTTGACAATAAGCAGACACATACTTTATTAGAGGGACAAGGGGTCTTATTTATGGTTAAAAAAGAGAAAAGAATGAAAGTCAGTGTGTTTTCCGTACTGGGAAGGTTACTGTATCAACATACTATGCTAAATCACTCTGAGGAGAGAGACCTTAATTGGGGTGTGGCTTAGACAGTATAAAAGCAGGTGACTCAAATTACAACTTCCTGTTGCTAGCCTGTAGAGCAGAAACCAGCTACCTAAAAGATGCTACCGTTTTCTGATTTATTTAACACTTCAATCTCAGCAGGAATCAGTGTCTATTGAGATTAAGCAGACAGATACTTTATTAGAAGTAGAAGAGGTCTTATTTAGGGCTAAAAAAGTGAAAAGAAAGAAAGTCAGTGTGTGTTCAGTGCAGGGAAAGGTACTGTATCAACTTACTTTGCAAAATCAGTAGGACAAGAGAGAGCTTAACTGGGATGTGACTTAGACAATATAAAAGCAGGTGACTCAAATTACAACTTCCTGTTGCTAGCAAGTAGAGCAGAAAGCAGCTAACTAAAAGAAGCTACATTTTTTTTACTAATTTAGCACTTCTATCTCAGCAGGAATCAGTGTCTGTTGAGGTTAAGCAGACAGATACTTTATTAGAAGAAGAAGGGGTCTTATTTAGGGTTAAAAAAGAGAAAAGAAAGTAAGTCAGTGTGTGTTCTGTGCTACGAAAGGTACTGTATCAACTTACTTTGCTAAATCAGTAGGAAGAGAGACAGCTTAATTGTGGGAGTGGATTAGAAATTATAAAAGCAGGTGACTCAAATTCAAGCTCATGTTGCTAGCCTGTAGACCAGAAAGTAGCTAACTAATACAAGCTAACAATTTCTTATGAATTTAACACTTCCGTCTCAGCAGGAATCAGTGTCTGTTGAGATTAAGCAGACACATACTTTATTAGAAGTTGAAGGGGTCTTATTTAGGGTTAAAAAAGAGAAAAGAAAGAATGTCAGTCTATGTTATGTGCTGGGAAGGGTACTGTATAAACTTACCTTGCTAAATCAGTAGGAGGGAAGAGACCTTAATTGGGGGTGTGGCTTAGACAATATAAAAGCAGGTGACTCAAATTACAGCTTCCTGTTACTAGTCTGTAGAGCAGAAAGCAGATAACTAAAAGAAACTTCCATTTTCTTACTGATTTAACACTTCTATCTCAGCAGAAATCAGTGTATGTTGAGATTAAGTGGATAGATACCTTATTAGAAGTAGAATGGGTCTTATTTAGGGTTAAAAAGAGAAAAGAAATGAAGTCAGTGTGTGTTCTGTGCTGAGAAGGGTACTGTATCAACTTACTTAGCTAAATCAGTAGGAGGGGAGAGAGCTTAGTTGCGATGTTGCTTAGACAATATAAAAGCAGGTGACTCAAATTACAACTTCCTGTTGCTATGCTGGAGCAGAAAGCAGCTACCTAAAAGATGCTACCATTTTCAGATTAATTTAACACTTCTATCTCAGAAGGAATTAGTGTCTGTTGAGATTAAGCAGATGGATACTTTATTTGAAGTAGAAGAGGTCTTATTTAGGGCTAAAAAAGAGAAAAGAAAGAAAGTCAGTGCGTGGTCGGTGCTGGGAAGTGTACTGTATCAACTTACTTTGCTAAATCAGTAGGAGGAGAGAGAGCTTACTTGGGCAAGTGGCTTAGACAATATAAAAGCATGTGACTCAAATGACAACTTCCTGTTGCTAGCCTGTTGAGCAGAAAGCAGCTAACTAAAATAAGATACCATTTCTTACTAATTTAACACTTCTATCTTAGCAGAAATCAGTGTCTGTTGAGATTAAGCAGACAGTTAATCTATTAGAACTAGAAAAGGTCTTATTTTGGGTTCAAAAAAAGAGAAAAGAATGAAAGTCAGTGTGTTTTCCGTACTGGGAAGGGTACTGTATCAACATACTTTGCTAAATCACTCTGAGGAGAGAAAGCTTAATTGGGGTGTGGCTTAGACAGTATAAAAGCAGGTGACTCAAATTACAACTTCCTGTTGCTAGCCTGTAGAGCAGAAACCAGCTACCTAAAAGATGCTACCGTTTTCTGATTTATTTAACACTTCAATCTCAGCAGGAATCAGTGTCTATTGAGATTAAGCAGACAGATACTTTATTAGAAGTAGAAGAGGTCTTATTTAGGCTAAAAGTGAAAAGAAAGAAGTCAGTGTGTGTTCGGTGCAGGGGAAAGAAGTACTGTATCAACACTTTGCAAAATCAGTAGGACAAGAGAGAGCTTAACTGGGATGTGACTTAGACAATATAAAGCAGGTGACTCAAATTACAACTTCCTGTTGCTAGCAAGTAGAGCAGAAAGCAGCTAACTAAAAGAAGCTACATTTTTTTACTAATTTAGCACTTCTATCTCAGCAGGAATCAGTGTCTGTTGAGGTTAAGCAGACAGATACTTTATTAGAAGAAGAAGGGGTCTTATTAAGTGTTAAAAAAGGGGAAAGAAAGTCAGTGTGTGTTCTGTGCTGGGAAGGGTACTGTATCAACTTACTTTGCTAAATCACTAGGAGAGGAGAGAGAGAGAGCTTAATTGGGCATGTGGCTTTGACAATATAAAAGCAGGTGACTCAAATGACAACTTCCTGTTGCTGGCCTGCTGCGCAGACAGCAGCTAACTAAAAGAAGCTACCATTTCTTACTAATTTAACACTTCTATCTCAGCAGAAATCAGTGTCTGTTGAGATTAAGCAGACAGTTACTTTATTAGAAGTAGACGGGGTCTTATTTTGTGTTCAAAAAAAGAGAAAAGAAAGAAAGTCAGTGTGTTTTCCGTATTGGGAAGGGTACTGTATCAACATACTTTGCTAAATCACTCTGAGGGGAGAGAGCTTAATTGGGGTGTGGCTTAGACAATATAAAAGCAGGTGACTCAAATTACAAATTCCTTTTGGTAGCCTGTATAGCACAAAGCAGCTAACTAAAAGAAGCTACCATTTTCTCACTAATTTAACACTCCTATGTCAGCAGGATTCAGTGAGTGTTGAGATTAAGCAGACAGATACTTTAATAGAAGAAGAATGGGTCTTCTTTAGTTTTAATAAAAGAGAAAATAAAAAGTCAGTGTGTCTTCTGTTCTGGGAAGGGTACTGTATCAACTTATTTTGCTAAATCATTATTAGGATAGAGAGCTTAATTGGTGGTGTGGCTTAGACAACATAAATGCAGGTGACCCAAATTTTAACTTCATGTAGCTAGCCTGTAGAGCAGAAAGCAGCTAACTAATAGAAGCCAACATTTTTTTTTACTAATTTAACACTTCTATATCAGCTGGAATCAGTGTTGAGATTTAGCAGACAGTTACTTTATTAGAAGTAAAAGGGGAAGCCAGAAGGAGAAGGAAGGAAACATATTCAATTCAGTGCTTTAGAGTAACTGGTAATTGGTATTTTTCTTTTAAACTTAGATTGTGGGCTTGTAGTGACACTATACTTTCTTTCTTTGTTGTCTTTACTTATAATTGTTTTTGGGCTGTTGAAAATTTAAAACATAGTGAGTAATTCTGTGCTGTCTTTAATTGCTGCCAATTTTATCTTGGCTTGTCTGACTGTCCTGTAGCTGGGTGAAGGGTGTTAATTGTCTGGCCTCTGACTTCAGCTACATGATAACTGGAGGTGGGGCTTAGTCAGAGTTAAAGTAGCAAACAGAGGTTGATTTTCTCAGAAGAAGCCAGAAGGAGAAGGAAGGAAACATACTCAATTCAGTGCTTTAGAGTAACTGCTAATTGGTATTTTTCTTTTAAACTTAGATTGTGGGCTTGTAGTGACACTATACTTTCTTTCTTTGTTGTCTTTACTTATAATTGTTTTTGGGCTGTTGAAAATTTAAAACATAGTGGTGGTGTAATTCTGTGCTGTCTTTAATTGCAAATTTTCGCCCCCCCACTCCCTTCCCCAACTCTTAATTATATGCCCTGATAAATCTGATTGACAGGAGCTAAACACAGGTATAGTAAGAGGTGAAGTAGGAGGTGCCCAGGGGAAGAAGCCCCTCAGCACGACAAGTGTTTCACTCATTTATTTATTTATTGGTCTTTTTCCTTAAAAAAATATCTGAGGATCAGTTACAGGATTTTAGTACTGTAAATTAATAAAAGAGAACTAAGAGAGTTTCAGTAGCAGACAAGTTGTGGAATTGCAGTATAATGTGGGGAGTGGTGCAATGCAGTGGCTGTGGTGCAGCCATATTCAGGCAGACCTTCTGGACACTGAGGTACTGCCCTATCTGCATATCTCTCTGGACTGCGGGATGAGGTAACCAGACTCCAGAGCAGAAGTAAACTGGGTCAGGAGTACCATCACCCTATCCAGGGACCACCAGTCCAATGCAGCTGCCTCAAAGGATGCCGAGAACAGGAGCACTTGGATGACAGTGGGCTCAGGGAGGGTTAGAGCAGTCAGGCAGAGGCACATCCCAGATCCTATTCCTCTCAAGAACTCATATGCCACACTGGAAAATGAGGACAACCAAATAGAGGTACCCAGAGAGTGGAAGGAAAGGATGGAGGTTAGCCAAGGAGGTGACCTCAGTGGGGAAAGCAGTGGACCCCAGAGGAGGAGGAAGCGAATCCTGGTGGGGGACTCCATCATAAAAGGGATCCAGCTAGGAACACAGGAGGGAGAGGACAGGGAGGTGAGGTGCCTACCAGGTGCCACGGCATGGAGGGATGGAAGGAAGTTACTGGGGATCACTGGGAAGGCAAGATGGGAGGGTGAGCTGGATGTCATTATCCACCTAGGTACTAATGACTTGGCAAATGGGGAGCCAAAGGAAGTTCAGGAAGAGTTTAGGAAACTGGGGAGGGGTCTCAAGCAAGTAGCTACTTCTGTCACTTTCTCAGAAGTACTACCTGTGAGAGGCAAGGGAGAACATAGGAGTGCATGCACCAGGAACTTTAACTCATGGTTGAAGAACTGGTGCTGTGAAGAAGGTTTGGATTCATTGGTGACTGGGGACCCACCTGGAGGGATGGAGGTTTGTTCAAGCCTGGACGGCCTGCATCCATCCTGGAGAGAATCAAGTATTTCAATGATAAGTTTAAATGCTACATTGACAAGCATTTAAACTAGCAAAGGGGTGGCAGGCCAGCAAGGAGGTACTACTACTCACCCCCCACAGCTAGCAGTGGAACCAGTGAACCAGAGGAGTGGCTATCTCTGCAAAAGCTGTGCAAAAGATGAAGATTAGTGTCCAAAAGGTGATAAGCAGAAAAGGGCAAAATTCAGCAGAAGGGCAGACAGCAAGGAGAACCAGGATAAATGACAACCAAGGAAGGGGCTGGAGTAGAACAGTGAAGCAGACTAGGGAGGTCAAATCATGGAAAGCCATGTGTGCAAATGCCAGGAGCCTTAGCAACAAGATGGAAGATCTGGAGGCTGTCATGGTACAGTCAGACCTGGACATTGTGGCCATCACTGAAACCTGATGTAATGATAACCATGACTGGGAGATGGCCATACCTGGCTACAACATATTCAGAAGAGACAGAGCAGGCAGGAAGGGAGGAGGAGTGGCACTGTATGTGAAAAATGACATAAGGGCCACAGAGATCCAGGAGGAACAAAATGGGGGAGAGATACTGTGGGTTTAGCTAGAAAGGAAAATGGGGCCAGCCATCCGCACAGGTGTGGTCTATAGACCACCAGCCCAGGAGGAAGAAACAGATAGGGAGCTGATGCTAGCCATCCAAAGGATGGCAGACAAGGGTGAGGTAGTACTGGTTGGAGACTTCAATATTCCAGACGTGGACTGGAGCATCCCAGCAGCAGCATCAACTAGGAGCAGATTTATCCTGGACTCCCTTCAGGGTGCCTTCCTCAAGCAACTGGTCATGGAACCAACTCGGCAGAAGGCAATACTGGACCTTCTGCTCACAAACAGGGACAGTGTGATGGGGGTAACAGTGGGAGAGCACCTGGGTAACAGTGACCACCAGTCATTGTGGTTTGAAATCACAGAAAGAGCAGAACCAAACCACACAAAAACACGTGTCCTGGATTTTAGGGGGGCAGACTTTGGGAAAATGGGGAAATACTTGAAAGAGGCATTAAGGGAATGGGACAGGAATCAGCAGGGGTTGAGGAACAGTGGGTAGTATTTAAAATGGGGATTATAAGAACAACAGAATTATGCATTAAAGGTTAGCAAGAGAAAAGGAAGAGGAGACCAATATGGTTTTCCAAAGAGGTAGCAAAGAAAGTGAAAGCCAAAAGATAGCATTCAGGCAATATAAAAACACAAGCAGAAGGGGATAGGAGAAGTACCAGGAGAAACAAAGGGAGGCAGGAAGTCGTAAGGGAAGCCAAAGCTCAGACAGAAGAACACATTGCAAAATCAGTGGTTAAAGGGGACAAAACCTTTACAGGTATATAGTGAAAAAGAAAGACAAAGGGAGGGATAGTGAGACTGAAGGGGAGGATGGGAGTGCGTGGAGGATGACAACAGTAAAGCTGACATATTGAACAGGTATTTCTGCTCAGTCTTTACTGAGGAAGAGGGGGTAATGGGTCTGAAGGGAGTACAAGGGGTGAGAATGGAACAGAAATGGACAGAAGTCCCTTTACACGAGAAAGGGTCCTGAAGGAACTGGAAGTAATAAGAGTTGACAAAGCAATGGGGCCAGATGGGGTGCACCCCAGGGTCCTTAAAGAACTAAGAGAGGTGGTGGCTGAACCTCTGGCTATCCTGTTTAGCCAATCACTGGAAACAGGGAGGTACCCAAAGACTGGAGGACAGCAGATGGTCCCCTATACAAAAGCGGGAACAAAGAGGAAGCAGGGAACTACAGACCAGTCAGCCTCACTCGTAGTGGAAAGATCATGGAAGCACTTCTGAAGGAGAGATTGGTGGAACATCTGGTTGTCAATGGACTACAGGACCCAAGGCAGCATGGTTTCACCAGGGGAGGTCATGTCAGACCAATCTCATTGAATTTTTGACTGGGCGACTAGGAGGTGGATCAGGGAGGCAGTGGACATGGCCTATCTGGACTTCAGCAAGGCCTTTGACACTGTGCCACATAGAAGACTATTACACAAACTGGGGAATATGGGTGTGGGCAGGACAGTAGTGTGGTGGGTAGGTAACTGGCTGGGTGGCAGGACACAGAGGGTGGTGGTAAATGGCTGTCACTCCACAGAGGGAAGAGTGACCAGTGGGGTACCACAGGGATCAGTGCTGGGACCGGTCCTATTCAACATCTTCATCAGTGACATTGGACAGGATCTAGTAGGCAGAATTTCACTGTTCGCTGATGACACAAAGCTCTGTAACAGAGTAGACACACCAGAGGGTGTAGACAGAATGAGAAGGGACCTGCAGAAACTTGAAGAATGGTCAAGGGTTTGGCAGTTGAAATTCAATGCAAAGAAGTGCAAGATAATGCATATGGGGCACAAAAACCCTGGCACAATATATCAGTTGTGGGTGAGGATATAGCATGCACCAAGCAGGAAAGGGATCTTGGGTTGTCATCTCTGATGACCTCAAGGTGAGGAAACAGTGTGACAAGGCATCAGGTAAAGCAAATAGGATGCTGGGATGTATAGGCAGGGGCATCACCAGTATAAAAAAGGAGGTCATAATTCCGCTATACAAGACACTAGTGAGGCCCCACCTGAGTACAGTGTACAGTCCTGGAGACCATACGTATCGTAAGGACATAGACAGGGTAGAGAGGTTCAGAGGAGGGCAACAAAGATGGTGCATGGATTGCATCACAAGTCCTATGAAGACAGGTTGAAGGAACTGAACATGTACTCCCTGGAGGAGAGGAGGAGAGAGGATATGATAGAGACATACAAGTATCTTACAGGGAGAAACAGAGTGCAGGAAAACACTATTTTAAGCGAAAAGATGTTCCAGGACTAGGGGCATGGGATGAAGTTGGAGGGAGGACGATTCAGAGGAAACATGAGAAAGAATTTCTTCACGAATGGGTGGTGGACAAGTGGAACACCTGCCAGAGGAAGTGGTGGGGCTGAAACAATCATGGGATTTAAGAATGCATGGGATAGACATAAAGGAATTCTAGAGGTCAGGGGTAAGGGGAAACAGACTTCTAGGAAAACAAACTGAACTTACAAGCTCAAATGGGCAGACTGGGTGGGCCATAGGCCCTTATCTGCCGACACTGTCTATGTATCTATGTATCTTATTTAGGGTTAAGAAAGAGAAACGAAAAACATCAGTGTGTATCCTGTTCTGGGAAGGGCATTGTATCAACTTACGTTGCTAAATCAGAAGGAGGAGAGAGAGCTCAATTGGGCGTGTGGCTTAGACAACATAAAAGCAAGTGACTCAAATTATAACTTCCTGTTGCTAGCCTGTAGAGCAGAAAGCAGCTAACTAATAGAAACCACCATTTTCTTACTAATTTAATACTTCTGTCTCCGCAGGAATCAGTGTCTGTTGAGATTAAGCTGACAGATACTTCATTAGAAGTAGAAGGGGTCTTTTTTAAGGTTAAGAAAAAGAGAAAAGAAAGAAAGTCAGTGCATGTACTGTACTTGGAAGGGTACTGTATCAACTTACTTTGCTAAATCAGTAGGATGAGAGAGAGAGCTTAATTGGGGGTGTGGCTTACATAATATAAAAACAGGAGACTCAAATTACAACTTCCTGTAGCTAGCCTGTAGGGCAGAAAGCAGCTAACCAGAAGAAGCTACCATTTTCTTTTTAATTTAACACCTCTATTTCAGCAGGCATCAGTGTCTGTAGAGATTAAGCAGACAGGTACTTTATTAGATGTAGAAGAGGTCTTATTTAGGGTTAAAAAAGAGTGGAGAAAGAAAGCCAGTGTGTATTCTGTGCTGGGAAGGGTACTATATCAATTTACTTTTTCTAAATCAGTAGGAGGAGAAAAAGCTTAATTGGGGGTGTGGCTTAGACAATATAAAAGCTGGTGTCTCAAATTACAACTTCCTGTTGCTAGCCTGTAGAGCAGAAAACAGCTAACTAAAAGAAACTTCCATTTTCTTACTAATTTAACACTTCTATCTCAGCACAAATCAGTGTCTGTTGAGATTAAGCACACAGATGCTTTAATAGAAGTAGAAGGGGTCTTATTTTATTATGAAAAAAAGAAAAGTGGGGCAAAGCCAGTGTGTGTTCTGTACTGTGAAGGGTACTATATCAACTTTTTTTACTAAATCAGTAGGTGGAGAGAGAGCTTAATTGCAGGAGTGGCATAGACAGTATGAAAGCAAGTGACTCAAATTACAACTTCCTGTTGCTAGCCTGTAGAGCAGAAAGCAGCTAACTAAAAGAAGATAACATTTTCTTACTAATTTAAGACTTCTAGCTCAGCAGGAATCAGTGCCTGTTGAGATTAAGCAGTCAGTTACTTTATCAGAAGTAGAAGGGGTCTTATTTAGGGTTAAAAAAGAGAAAAGAATGCAAGTCAGTATGTGTTCTGTACTGGGATGCGTGCTGTATCAACTTACTTTGCTAAATAAGTAGGAGGAGAGGGAGCTTAATTGGGGGTGTGGCTTACACAATATAAAAGCAGGTGACTCAAATTATACCTTCCTGTTGCTAGATTGTAGAGCAGAAAGCAGTTTATTAAAATATGTTACCATTTTCTTACTAATTTTGCACTTCTATGTCATCATAAATCAGTGTATGTTGAGATTAAGCAGAGAGATACTTTATTAGAAGTAGAAGGGGACTTATTTAGGGTTAAAAAATGAGAAAAGAAAAAAGTCAGTGTGTATTCTGTGCTGGGAAGGCCACCCTATGGTGCAGGGGCAAGATGGCAGCGGTGCTCTTCCACGATCTCTGAGAGCTGTTACGCTGCCCCGGGAATTCTTGTATAATTCCATTTTTAGTATTTTTGTTTTGTATGTTTTGTAGTTATTTTTTAAGTATTTGGTTATCCCTTCATTTAAATTTTTGGTTTTTGTGGTGGAAGTATCTGTTCTTCGGTCCCCCCCCTTTTTTTTGTTAATGCTGGCAGTCGTTTGTAAGATCGTCGGTACTCTTGTGAAGATTTAGCCCTCTGGACTAAGGGATTAGTTTTCTGGGCAGCGGAGCGGAGTGGAGGATTGGAGCCATTGAATTTGACTGTTTCAACTGTTGATTGGACCTGAGGTGTACTCTGTATTGGTTTTCTGGGCAGCAGAGGGGAGGATTGGAGCCGTGGAATTTGGACTGTTCCAACTGTCGATTGGACCTGAGGTGCACACTGTGTCCCTGTGGATTGAGGAGCTGTGAGGGAATTTTTATATATCCTAAAGCTATATTTGCTATTATATGCCTTGAAGCTATGCTTGCTTTGTAAGCCATGCTGTAACAAAGTCATAATGAATGTAGTAGAAATTTCTGAGTTCATGCTGTTTTTTACAGGGTTATAGAATGATACTGAGGTTACTTGAGGTACATTTGTAGAAACAGAAAGCAAGATAAAACTGGGCAGAACTGGTTGTACCAGTCTGAATAACAGGCTCGGACAAAATATAAGATAACAACATGCTTGGGCAAAATATAAGATAACAGCACGTTGAGGTATTGAAGGCAAGCTGTACGTTGTTGTATGTTGCTATGGTGTGAGTGAAACTCATTGTTTCACTCAGGTCAGATTGACCCAGGCATATGTATCAAGAAGTATTGGGAAAGAAATGAAATAAGCAGTGGAAAAGTACACCTCACATTGGTATCAACTTGTTATTCTGTTACATTGGTATCAACTTGTTATTCTATTTTATGATTGGCTTATACTGAAATGTTGGTATTTTTTAAAGATAAGAAGTGCAGAATCTAGCTTATAAAAAGCTACTGTAAATTGTAATCAGGGAGCTTTCTCCTTTGCAGAACTCCCGCATGCATGTGAAAGATTTGATCAAATAAAGCGACGTTAAGACAAAACCCAGTGGTGTGGTTTTTGCCCCGTGATGACGGGAGCGGTTGCTCAGGTAATACTTACAGTGAGAGAATTTGCGGTCACAGTTTTGGCGTAGTTGGCAGGATGAGTTCTTCGGTCCGTGTCACCTCGTGATCGGGTTGCTTCCCTTGGACAAAAAGAAGGACATTTTTGTGGAACCCCATCAGGACGTGACGCCTAGGGGCCGGCGACACTCATCATCACTGTAAGTACAAGTATACCTTGGAGCGAGTGTGCACTATAAAGAACAGGCCTAGATAGAATGGGAAACAAGGGAACAAAAGATAACCTAGGTCCAGAGTTAGTATTATCTGGACCAGCAAAATGTATGGTTGATAAGTTTGGCCAGGATTCGGTCTCTGAGATAGGACAATGGCATAAGTTGACCAGGGGAATAGTTCCCCTTATAGGTACTTTTAGTATAGATGTACTAAAGGAAGCAAGGATAGCATTGGAAGAAAAAGAAAAGAGCAAACAAAAAGGGTGCAAGGTAGACTGGTCAAGGTTTAGAATATGAGAAAGAGAGGCAGAAAGGCGACATGAAAATCAAGTGAGAGGGTTAATGGTAAAACAAGAAGGGGAAGATACTGAACACCGTATGAGGGTGTTTCATCATCACGATACCCCTCCACCATATCGGCCCCTTCCCCCAACTGTTCCGCCGGTCCCACATGGAGGGGTGGTGCCAGATGTGCCACCAGAACAGGTTGCCCTGGCTGTGCCTGCTGCCCTACCTGCTCAACAAGCACTGATAGTCCAGCCAGGCCAAGTAGTACAACCGGCACAGGGCATTCAACAGGCTGCCCAATTGACTAGCGACATGCCTGTTCAACATCCTCCTGTGACTCTGGTGCAGGAGGCTGTGGTCACAGTCCCAGAAAAAGCCCCAAATCCCCCACACCCATTCAGTCAGATGAGGAGTTAGGGAGTGAAGAAGGGGAAGAGGACCTGGTTGACACAATGGGATCTATGTCACTGGATGGGAAGGTACATGGCAAGGGAGATGGGAAGCCTTTGGTATTTAGGCAACCTGATGCAAGGACTAAAGGCCCAAAACAGGCAGGGGGAAGAAAGAAACTAACACAGCAGTTGCCTTTGATACGTTATCCCAACTCACACCCCGAGGCAGGAAGACTGGCTACCAACGACCAGCCTACAGTCCCTAAATAAATTGAAGTGGACCGCCTATGGAATCCTGAGGAGTTGAGAGAGGCCCTGAAAGATGTACCAAAGCCTCAAGATAACTTAGAAGAATATATAAAGGAGTTAACAAACTTAATAAAAATGTATGAACTGTCTACGACTGAGGTTGGAGAGTGTCTTAGATGGACATTAAAGGGCAGGTGGGAGGAAGTAAAAGAGGCCTGGGACCCAGAGAAGTCAAGGGACCAAATTATGCCACAATTTAACGCGGTGTGCATAAAACTACGGGAAAAATACAGAGATGTGACAGACTGGTCTCGCATCCGGGATACGAGACAAAAAGATGAGGAATCAGTACGCGATTACAAGGAACGATTGGAGGGGGTCTTTAGGCAATTTTCCGGTATTGGGCCGGATAATCCCGCATACCAGCATCAGTTGGGTATGGCTTTTTGCACCGGACTGAGTGAGCCAATTAGATTGGGAGTTACCACAGTGTGCATTGGATGGGAGACAAAGAAAATGGCTGACCTAGTGCCGTATGCTGAACATACTGAGAGACAGCAGAAGGAGATACAAAAGGAAAAGAAAGAAAAGCTGGAAAAGGCTCAGCTAATGTATTTTGAGAGAGACAGTAAGCAGCCCCAACCAGGAGGTGGAAATGGCAACAGAAGAAGACAGAGAGGACGAAATAATGGAGGTTATCCACAGGGAGGAGGGGGAAAAGGGCAACCATCGGAAGGATCGGCAGGACAAAGACCTGGACCGGGAGGTGGTATCATCTGCTTTGCTTGTGGAGAACAGGGACACATAGCAAGAAATTGTGTAAAGGCAAATCAGTGGCAGCGTAATCAAGATTCCAATGCCCTCTTGCCTCCGCCACCACCCCCTCCTGCTCCACAACAGTGGCAGCCAAATCAGCAGCAAGGATGGGGTGGAAATCCTTGGGATCCTCAGTTCTGGACTAATAATGTTGGCTTTGCCAATGACAGCTGAAGGTTAGAGGAACACTCCCCCTCCCCCTTTTCACAAATGCTATGTGCTTCAACAACGCCAGAAGGTAGTCCAGTAATAGACTTAATAATCATGAACACAAAGTTGACTTTCTTGATAGACACAGGTGCCTCGATGTCAGTAATTCAAAGAAGCAAGTTAAATGCACCCTTATCCAGTCGAATGGTGACAACAATAGGGGCATCAGGAGTACCACAAAGAGAGCAATTAACAATCTCATTACCAGTTCAGTGTGGAAAAATGGAAATACAACATACTTTCCTCAGTAGCACGACCTGTCCTGTGAATTTATTGGGAAGGGATCTCCTGTCAAAGGTAAATGCACACATTACTTGTACCCCAGAGGGGTTAATATAGAAGCACTGGGGGTGGGTTTGTATCCATGTTTGGCAGAAAGAACAGGGGATTGGCTGTATAGTTGGGAATTAACAGAACCAAAGGAGGTGGGTTGGCTACAAGAATGGGCAGAAGTAGTAACACATGGCCAGTTGCAGTTACAGACAGATTTGCATTGTACAACACATTATGCAGTGGGAGGTCGGGACCTAACTTATGAGTGCAAAGAGTGGGGAAAACAGCCAGTAGAACAGGCCATCTGAGTGTCAGAGATATATGTAGCAAAGGATCATTGTGCAGCCTCAGATTGGTATCAACTTGTTATTCTGTTACATTGGTATCAACTTGTTATTCTGTTTTATGATTGGCTTATACTGAAATGTTGGTATTTTTTCAAGATAAGAAGTGCAGAATCTAGCTTATAAAATGCTACTGTAAATTGTAATCAGGGAGCTTTCTCCTTTGCAGAACTCCCGCATGCATGTGAAAGATTTGATCAAATAAAGCGACGTTAAGACAAAACCCAGTGGTGTGGTTTTTGCCCCATGACGACAGGAGCGGTTGCTCAGGTAATACTTACAGTGAGAGAATTTGCGGTCACAGAGCTCAAGAAGGGACTTCCTTAGCGATGCTTGTATCCGTATTATGCCTTTTTGTCATCTGGAGGTAAAGAGAGTTTGGGGGCTAGCTTTTGGCCTCCTCGCAGGCTCTCTATCTGTGTTTGTGGGCTGCCCTGTTGGACACCTGTCCTCTGGAAGTTGGTGGGCCGGGAGGCTGTGGCTATTTGGCGGCAGGTCTCTTGGCTCTTCTGGCCCACCCTGGATCTGCTGGAGAGCTGACCAGGTGGTGGTAAGGTCCGTGGAGAGGCGGGTTGTTTGCTGGGTAAGTCCCTGGAACTTACAGAGGCCTTTTCGGGTCCTTTTCTTGGTGGTTCGAACTTGGAAAGCTTTTATGAAAGAAGACCTCATTATGCTGCTGCCGTTAAGTCTTTTCCAGAGGAGGAGGTGATTCCGTGGGGTTTTTGCAGAAAGAGACAGTCGGATCTGTAATTCATCGTGGTGGTGAGAGCCCATGTGGGATTGAAAATTTTATTGTACTCTTTTTATTAATCTCTCCGGGACCTGCTGACTTTAGTACACTGCCTTGGAAACTTCTTTGCCTGCTTTGACTCCCCCCGGGTGGTGAAAGCTCCCTGTGGGGTTTGATTTGGGGGGGCCCCTCCTTTGCATTTTGGGGTTTTTATTTTAATTTTATTTTGTTTTATTGGAAGCATGGAGTGAGAGACCGTGCTTCTACATTTGGATATTCTTGCGGTGGAAGGTGGGAGCTCCACTGTTTTAATTTGACTTCTTAATACCTATCTGAACTGGTTATTATTGTTAAGTGATTATTACTATTATTGTATGTTTATTTAGATATTTTGATTGTTTAGTTTAATTTATGTCAAGTTGATTTGTGTTTTAAGTCTTAGTATTTTATTTTATTTTATTTGGATTTCTCAGGAGTTTTGAGATCATTGTTCTGGCCTGATGTTTGTGGATGACGTTAGTTATTCCTGTTCTGCCCCCGTCATGCACTGTTCATCCACCACTTTTCATGCCATCCACCCTTTCTTTGCCCCCCCCTTTGCCTTTCCCTGTTTATCAATGCTGTAGGGCCTTGGGAATTGCACGTGGCGGGGTTCGTCGTGGTGGGGGGCGTGAACAGTGGGGGATGGATGAGGGGGGTGTTCGCGTTTGAGTGGTTAAGTCCAGAAGATGCCCTGGGGTGAAATGGAGTGATGAACGGGGTCCTTCCTGGTTGGTCCCCATACCCAAGGGCACCACCACTTTTGCAAATGGTGGGCCAGTGGTTGGGGCTTCCCAGGAGTCCTATCCAACTTGGATGGTGTTGTGCAATGCCAGGTCCATTGTGAACAAGACTGCCATTGTAGCAGACTTGGTAGGTATGACGGACCTGACCTGCATCACCAAAACCTGGCTGGATAGTAATGCTGCCCCAGTTCTTGAGGCAGCAATTCCGGCCGGGTATTCGGTGATTCATCGCCCGAGATTGGATTGCAGGGGTGGGGGGGTTGCGGTCTGTTTCAAGACCGAATTGGACCTCACTAGTGTTCCAGTGGAGGAGACCAGATCCTTTGAATGTGTAGTGGTGGCAGGTGGGGGCTTTAGAATAGCACTCGTCTATCATCCGCCCGGTGATGAGAAGCTATTCTTAAAGGAAGTGGCGGACTTCGTCATCGACCTGGTACTTGAATCGCCCAGGATGATGGTGCTGGGTGATTTTAATGCCTGGATCGAAGACGAACTCTCGCCCTTTGGTCAGCACTTCCTCCAATTGATGTGTTCATTGGGCCTCTCACAGGTGGTTACCTCTGCCACTCATAAACATGGCCACTCACTCGATCTGGTCTTCCTGCTGGGGTTGGAGGCCTCTGATGTGGGGGTGGAACCAGTCGGATGGTCTGACCACCACACTGTGAGGTTCAATTTTGGCACCCCCCTGCGTAGACCTACCCCAGTGGAGATGGTCAAGTACCGCCCTTTACAGGATGTTTCTCCCACTGGTCTATCTGCGGTTCTTGACCTATCAGAATTTTCTGGGTTGAGCTTAAATCCTGAAGTGATGGTGCAAGCCTATAATAAGGCTGTCACCTCTGCTTTGGATTTAATTGCTCCCACCCATGTGCGGCCTCTATCCCTTTGCCTCCAATCCCCCTGGTTTGATCGGGATCTGAGGGACTTGCGGAGATTTGGTCGCAGGTTGGAGAGATGTTGTCAGAAGTCCGGCTTAGATGCTGACCATCTTAGACTCCTAGAGCATTATAAACTCTTATCAGTCAGCAATTACTCATAAGAAGGCAGTGTTCCTGTCCGGAGAAATTGCTGCTGCTCAGAATCGACCAGCCCAACTCTTTTGAACCGTAGACAGGCTGTGCAACCCAGCCTATATGCAGGTTTGTCGAGCTTTTTCACAGATACAATGTGTGGAGCTTGCTGGATTCTTTGCAGATAAGGTGGCCGACATCAGGGCCGAGATTTGCGCCGCCCCCTCCATGGGAGTTCTGATGGTCCAGCCTACGGTCACAAGCACACTGTTCACCTGGAGTTCCTTCATAAGGCTGGAAATCAAGGATGTTATGAGGATTGTCCAGGGTATGCATACCACAAGCTGTAGTTTAGACCCGGGTCCCACAGGCCTGATTATGGGCTGTGGGGAGGTTATCTTCCCAGTTCTTGCCAGGATAGTCTGGTGTTCCCTAGACACTGGTGAATATCCCCGCTCCCTGAAGGAAGTGGTAGTGACACCAGTGTTGAAAAAGGCATCTTTGGACCCTGACTCCCTGGCAAACTAAAGACCTATCTCGAACCTCCCCTTTGTTGGGAAGGTTATCGAGAAAGTGGTGGCAGCCCAGTTGGACAACCATCTTACCATCCATAACATCTACGATCCTCTTCAATCAGGCTTTTGAAAGAGGCACAGCACTGAGACTACGCTGGTTCAGGTCCTCAATGATCTCCTGATGGCGAGAGACCAGAAAAAATGGTGCATCTTGGTCCTTCTGGATTTGTCAGAAGCATTTGACACCGTTGACCATGGGGTGTTGCTTGAGCACCTGAGTTGCATCTGTGGGTTGTTGGGTTTGGTGCACAGATGGTTTACTTCCTTCCTCACAGGTAGAACTCAGAGGGTGGTATCGGGGATTTTTTCCTCTGATCCTACCGCTCTGACCTGTGGGGTGCCTCAGGGCTTGGTGCTGTCCCCATTGTTGTTTGCGATGTACATGCTTCCCCTAGGAGACATTGTAAGATGATATGGGCTGGAGTTTCATTGTTATGCTGATGACACCCAGCTCTATCTGTCTTTTGTACCTGACCAGAATAGAGCACTCTCAGTTTTTAACAACTGTCTCAGTGAGATCCAGGATTGGATGAGGTCCAGCTGGTTGAAGTTGAACTCTGGGAAGATGGAGGTGTTGGTTGTGGATCCTGGCTGCTAGACTGAGGGGTCGGGGGCACTTCAAACCTCTGGTTTATTCCTGGGAGATGCGGAGCTCCCAACTTCTGAACGGGTGCGAGACCTGGGGGTGATCCTTGACTATCAGCTGACACTGCATGCGCAAGTGTTGGCGGTCATTAAGGTATCCTTTTACCATCTAAGGAACATCGCCAGGATCAAGCACCTTGTTCCAGCTGATGACCTACCTATGTTGATCCACGCTTTTGTGACCTCACGTCTGGACTACTGCAACTCCCTTTACTTTGGGCTGCCTGAGGTTAATATCTGCCACCTGCAGCTAGTGCAGAACTCGGCAGCCTGGTTGTTAATGGGGACCTCTCATTCCTCTCATATTACACCGGTGCTCCGAGACCTGCACTGGCTGCTGATTCAGTGGCGGATCACCTTTAAAGTTGGTCTTCTGACTTATAAAGCCCTACACTGGTTGGGTCTGGATTATCTGAAAGAGCTTCTGATGCCTTACCTCACAACGCGACCACTCAGCTCAGCCAACGAGGGGTTGTTAGAGATCCTGAGGGTGACATTAAAATCCTTCGGCGCCCGAGCTTTTATGTTCATGGCGCCGACCCTCTGGAATTCTCTACCACATTGGATTCGAGAGTGCATAATGGTGGAGGGTTTTAAAAGGAGCCTAAAGTCTTTCCTATGGAATAAGGCATTTGTAGATAATTTGGATGCCTATTGATTGCTCAGCCATCAATTCAGTTTTAATATGTTTTAGCATGTTTTATTCTGTATTTTATTGTAATGCACCTTGGCTTTAAGAAAGGCGTAGATAAATAAAGTTTATTATTATTACATTACTTTTCTAAATCAGTAGGGGGAGAGAAAGCTTAATTGGGGGTGTGGCTTAGACAATATAAAAGCAGGTGACTGAAATTACAAATCCCTGTTGCTAGCCTGTAGAGCAGAAAGCACCAAACTAAAATAAGCTACCATTTTCTTACTCATTTAACACTTCTGTATCAGCAGGAATCAGTGTCTGATGAGATTAAGCGGACAGATACTTTATTAGAAGTAGAAGGGTTCTTATTTAGGGTTAAAAAAAGAGAAAAGATAGAAAGTCAGTGTGTGTACTGTGCTTTGAAGGGTACTGTATCAACTTACTTTGCTAAATCAGTAGGAGGAGAGAGAGCTTAATTGGGGCTGTGGCATAGACAATATAAAAGCAGGTGACTCAAATTACAACTTTCTTTTGCTAACCTTTTGAACAGAAAGCAGCAAACTAAAAGAAGCTACATTTTCTAACTAACACTTCCAGCTCAGCAGTAATCAGTGTCTGTTGAAATTAAGCAGACAGATACTTTATTAGAAGTAGAATGTGTCTTATTAAGGGATGAAAAAAGAAAGAAACTCAGTATGTGTTCTGTGCTGGGAAGGGTACTGTGTCAACTTTCTTTGCTAAATAAGTAGGAGGAGAGAGAGAGAGAGGAGCTTAATTGGGGATGTGGCTTAGACAATATAAAAGCAGGTGACTCAAATTACAAGTTCCTGTTGCTAACCTGTTGAGTAGAAAGCAGCTAACTAAAAGAAGCTACCATTCCTTACTAATTAAACACTTCTATCTCTGCAGGAATCAGTGTCTATTGAGATTTAGCAGACAGTTACTTTATTAGAAGTAGAAAGGGTCTTATTTGGGGTTAAAAAAAAGAGGAAAAAAAAAAAAAGAAAGCCAGTGAGTGTACTGTGCTCAGAAGGGAACTGTATTAAAGTACTTTGCTAAATCAGTAGGAGGCGAGAGAGCTTAAATGGGGGGGGGGTTAGAAAATATAAAAGCAGATGATTAAAATAACACCTTCCTGTTGCTAGCTTGTAGAGCAGAAAGCAGCTAACTAAAAGAAGATACCATTTTCTTACTAATTCAACACTGCCATCTCAGCTGGAATCAGTGTCTGTTGAGATTATACAGACAGATACATTTTTAGAAGGAGAAGGATTCTTATTTAGGGATAAAAAAAGGAAAAAGAAAGAAAGTCAGTACGTGTTCTGTGCTGAGAAGGGTACTGTATCAACTTACTTTGCTAAGTTAGTAGGAGGAGAGAGACAGAGCTTAATTGGGGATGTGGCTTATACAATACAAAAGCAGGTGACTCAAATTACAACTTCCTGTTGCTAGGCTGTAGAGCAGAAAGCAGCTAACTAAAAGAAGCTATCATTTTCTTACTAATTTAACACCTCTATTTCAGCAGAAATCAGTGTCTGTTGAGATTAAGCTGACAGATACTTTATTAGAAGTAGAAGGGGTCTTATTTAGGGTTAAAACAGAGAAGAGAAAGAAAGTCATTGTGTGTTCTTTGCTGGGTAGGATACTGTATCAACATACTTTGCTAAATCAGTAGGAGGAGAAAGAGCTTAATTGGGGGTGTGGAATAGACAATATAAAAGCAGGTGATTGAAATTACACCTTCCTGTTGCTAGCTTGTAGAGCACAAAGCAGCAAACTAAAAGAAGCTACCATTTTCTAACTAATTATACACTTCCATCTTAGCAGGAATCAGTGTCTGTTAAGATTAAGCAGAAAGACACTTTATTAGAAGTAGAAGGGCCTTATTTAGGGTCAAAAAAAGAGAAAAGAAAGAAAGTCAGTATGTGCTTTGTGCTGAGAAGCGTACTGTATCAACTTACTTTGCAAAATTACAAGGAGGAGAGAGAGCTTAATTGGGGTGTGGCTTAGACAATATAAAAGCAGGTGACTCAACTTACAAATTCCTCTTGCAAGACTTTTGAGCAGAAAGCAGCTAACTAAAAGAAGCTACCGTTTCTTACTCATTTAACACTTCTATCTCAGCAGGAATCAGTGTCTGTTGAGATTAAGCAGATAGTTACTTTATTAGATATAGAAGGGGTCATATTTAGGGTTTAAAAAAGAAAGAAGAAAGAAAGTCAGTGTGTGTTCAGTTCTGGGAAGGGTACTGTTTCAACTTACTTTGCTAAATCAGTAGGAGGAGAGACAGCTTAACTGGAGGTGTTGCTTATACAATATAAAAGCACATGACTCAAATTACAACTTCCTGTTGCTAGCCTATAGAGCATAAAGCAGCTAACTAAAAGAAGCTACCATTTTCTTAATAATTTAAAACTTCTATGTCAGCAGGAATCAGGGCCTGTTGAGATTATGCAGACAAATACATTATTAGAAGTAGAAGGTGTCTTATTATGGGATAAAAACAGAGAAAAGAAAGAAAGTAAGTGTGTGTTCTGTGCTGGGAATGGTACTGTATCAACTTGCTTTGCTAAATCAGTAGGAGGAGAGAGACCGTAATTGGGGGGAGTGGCTTAGACAATATAAAAGCATGTGATTGAAATTACACCTTCCTGTTGCTTTCCTGTAGAGCAGAAAGCAGCTAACTAAAAGAAGCTACCATTTCTTACCCATTTAACTCTTCTATCTCAGCAGGAATCAGTGTCTGTTGAGATTAAGCAGATAGTTACTTTATTAGAAATAGAATGGGTCATATTTATGGTTCAAAAAAGAGAAAAGAAACAATGTCAGTGTGTGTTCTGTACTGGGAAGGGTACTGTTTCAATTTACTGTGCTAAATCAGTAGGAGGAGAGAGAGCTTAATTGGATGTGTTGCTTAGACAATATAAAAGCAGAAGACTCAAATTACACCTTCCTGTTGCTAGCCTGTAGAGCAGAAAGCAGCTAACTAAAAGAAGCTACCACTTTCTTACTATTTAAACACTTCGAACTCAGCCGGAATCACTGTCTGTTGAGATTAAGCAGACATATACTTTATTAGAAGTAGAAGGGGTTTTATTTAGGGTTAAAAACACAGAAAAGTAAGAAAGTCAGTATGTGTTTTGTGCTGAGAAGGGTACTGTATCAACTTACTTTGCTAAGTTAGTAGGAGTAGGGAGAGCTTAACTGGGGGTGTGGCTTAGACAATATTAAAGCCGGAGACTTAAATTATAACTTCCTGTTGCTAGCCTGTAGAGGACAAAGCAGCTAACTAAATGAAGGTACCATTTCTTACTAATTTAACACTTCTATCTCAGGTGGAATCAGTGTCTCTTGAGAATAAGCAGACAGTAAATTTATTACAAATAGAAGGGGTCATATTTAGGGTTTAAAAAAGAGAAAAGAAAGAAAGTCAGTGTGTGTTTTGTACTGGGAAGGTTGCTGCTTCAACTTACATTGCTAAATCAGTAGGAGGAGAGAGAGCTTAATTGGGGGTGTTTCTTAGACAATATTAAAGCAGGTGACTCAAATTACAAATTCCTGTTGCTACCGTGTAGAGCAAAAAGCAGCTAACTAAAAGAAGCTACCATTTTCTTAACAATTTAATACTTCTATGTCAGCAGGAATCACTGCCTGTTGAGATTATGCAGACAGATACTTTATAAGAAGTAGAAGGTGTCTTATTAAGGGCTAAAAAAAGGGAAAAGAAAGAAAGTATGTGTTTTCTGCTGAGAATTTTACTGTATCAACTTACTTTACTAAATCAGTAGAAGAGAAAGCGCTTAATTGGGGGAGTGGCATAGACAATATAAAAGCAAATGATTGAAATTACAACATCCTGTTGCTAGGCTGTAGAGCAGAAAACAGCTAACTAAAAGAAGCCACCATTTTCTTACTAATTAAACACTTCTATCTCAGCTGGAATCAGTGTCTGTTGAGATTAAACAAAGATATACTTTATTAGAAGTAGAATAGGTTATTTAAGGTTAAAAAAGGGAAAAAAAGAAAGACAGTATGTGTTTTGTGCTGAGAAGGGTACTGTATCAACTTACTTTGCTAAGTTAGAAGGAGAAAAGCGAGCTTAATTGGGGATGTGACTTATGCAATACAAAAGACAAAGAACCTCTGTGCACTGAGGCAAGGGTTACCCCAAAGGGCATTTGGCTAGGAAGCCAAGTTTCAAGAAAATACAAAATCACACATGCCCCCACAATGCAAAGCATCATGGGCTGCATATGCAAATCACCACAGAATGTTATGCTGGTCCAACTTTAAGCAGAATTGCATGGTGCCGAAAGGCCTCTCACACAGTTTGCAAAGGGTGCTAACAGAATGCAATATGCAATATTTTATGCAATATAAAAGCAGGTGAATCAAATTACAATTTCCTGTTCCCAGCCTGTTGAGCAGAAAGCAGATAACTAAAAGAAGCTACCACTTCTTACTAATTTAACACTTCTATCTCAGCAGGAATCAGAGGCTGTTGAGATTAAGCAGACAGTTACTATATTAGAAGTTGAAGGGGTCTTACGTAGGGTTAAAAAAAGAGAAAAAAGAAAGTCAGTGTGTGCTCTGTGCAGGGAAGGGTACTGTATCAACTTACTTTGCTTAATCAGAAGCAGAAGAGAGAGAGAGAGAGAGCTTAATTCTGGGTGTGGCTTAGACAATATAAAAGCAGGTGACTGAAATTACAACTTCCTTTTGCTAGCCTGCAGAGCAGAAAGCAGCTAACTATTAGAAGCTACCATTTTCTTAATAATTTAACACTTCTATCTCAGCAGGAATCAGTGTCTGTTGAGACTAAGCAGACAGTTACTTTATTAGAAGTAGAAGGGTTCTTATTTCGGGTTAAAAAGGAGAAAAGAAAGAAAGTCAGTGTGTGTTCTGTGCTGGGAGGGTAGCGTACCAATTTACTTTGCTAAATCAGTAGGAGGAGAGACAGCTTAATTGGGGCTGTGACATAGACAATATAAAAGCAGGAGACTCAAATTACAACTTCCTGTTTCTAGCCTGTAGAGCAGAAAGCAGCTAACTAAAAGAAGCTACCATTTCTTATTACTTTAACACTTCTGCCTCAGCAGGAATCAGTGTCTGTTGAGATTAAGGAGACAGTTACTTTATTAGACATAGAAGGGGTCTTATTTAAGGTTTAAAAATGAGAAAAAAGAGAAAGTTAGTGTGTGTTCTGTACTGGGAAGGGTACTGTATCAACTTACTTCGCTAAATCAGTAGGAGGAGATAAAACTTAATTGGGGGTGTAACTTAGACAATCCAAAACCAGGTGACTCAAATTACAACTTCCTCTTGCTAGCATGTAGAGCAAAAAGCAGCTGACTAAAAGAAGCTACCATTTTCTAACTAATTTAACACTTCTATGTCAGCGAGAATCTGTGTCACTTGAGATTAAGCAGACAGATACTTTATTAGAAGTAGAAGGGGTCATATTTAGGGGTTAAAAAAGAGAAAAGAAAGAAAGACAGTGTGTGTTATGTGCTGGGAAGGGTACTGTATCAACTTACTTTGCTAAATCAGTTGGAAGAGAGTTATCTTAACTGGGGGTGTTGCTTAAACAATACAAAAGTAGATGACTCAAATTGCAACTTCCTGTTGCTAGCCTGTAGAGCAGTAAGCAGCTAACTAAAAGAAGATACCATTTTCTTACTAATTTATCAATTATGTGTCAGCAGGAAACAGTGCCTGTTGAGATTATGCAGACAGATACTTCACTAGAAGTAGAAAGTGTCTTATGATGGGTTAAAAAAGAGAAAAGAAAGACAGTCAGTGTCTTTTCTGTGCTGGGAATAGTACTGCATCAACTTACTTTGCTAAATCAGTAAGAGGAGAGAGAAAGCGTAATTGGGAGTGTGACTTAGACAATATTAAAGCAGGTGATTGAAATTACACCTTCCTGTTGCTAGCTTGTAGAGCAGAAAACAGCTAACTAAAAGAAGCTACCATTTTCTTACTAATTAAACACTTCTATCTCAGCTGGAATCAGTATCTGTTGAGAGTAAGCAGACATATACTTTATTAGAAGTAGAAGGGGTTTTATTTAGGGTTAAAAAAACGGAAAAGAAAAAGGTCAGTATGTGTTTTGTACTGAGAAGGGTACTGTATCAACTTAATTTGCTAAGTTAGTAGGAGTAGGGAGAGCTTAATTAGGGATGTGACTTAGACAATATAAAAGTAGGTAACTCAAATTACAACTTCCTGTTGCTAACCTGATGAGCAGAATGCAGCTAACTTAAAGAAGCTACCATTTCTTATTAATTTAACACTTCTATCTCTGCAGGAATCAATGTCAATTGAGATTTAGCAGACAGTTAATTTATTAGAAATAGAAGGGGTCTTATTTAGGGTTAAAAAAAGAGAAAAAAAAAGAAAGCCAGTTTGTGTTTTGTGCTAGGAAGGGTACTCTATCAACTTACTTTGCTAAATCAGTAGGAGGAGAGCAGACTTTATTCTTGGTGTGGCTTAGACAATATAAAAGCAGGCGACTGAAATTATTACTACCTGTTGCTAATCTGTAAAGCAGAAAGCAGGTAACTAAAAGAATCTTCAATTTTCTTACTTATTTAACACTTCTATCTCAGCAGGAATCAGTGTCTGTTGAGATTAAGCAGACAATTTCTTTATTAGAATTAGAAGGGGTCATATTAAGCGTTTAAAAAAGAGAAAAGAAAGAAAGTCAGTGTGTGTTTTGTACTGGGAATGGTACTGTTTCAACTTAGTTTGCTAAATCAGAAGGAGGAGAAGAGAGAGCTTAATTGTGGGTATTGCTTAGACAATATAAAAGCAGGTGACTGAGATTACAATTCCTGTGGTTAGCCTATAGAGCATAAAGCAGCTAACTAAAAGAAGCTACCATTTTCTTACTAATTTAATACTTCTATGTGAGCAGGAATCACTGGCTGTTGAGATTATGCAGACAGATACTTTATTAGGTGTAGAAGGTGCCTTATTAAGGGTTAAAAAAGGGAAAAGAAAGACAGTCAGTATGTGTTTTGTGTTGAGAAGGGTACTGTATCAACTTACTATACTGATTCAGTAGGAGGAGATGGAGCTTAATTGGGGGAGTGGCATAGACAATATAAAAGCAAATTATTAAAATTACACCTTCCTGTTGCTTGACTGCAGAGCAGAAAACGGCTAACTAAAAGAAGCTACCATTTTCTTACTAACTAAACACTTCTATCTCAGCTGGAATCAGTGTGTGTGGAGATTAATCAGACAGATACTTTGTAAGAAGTAGAAGGTGTCTTATTAAGGGTTAAAAAAAGGGAAAAGAAAGTAAGTTTGTGTTTTCTGCTGAGAATTGTACTGTATCAACTTACTTTACTAAATCAGTAGGAGGAGATAAGGCTTAATTGGGGGATTGGCATAGACAATATAAAAGCAAATGATTGAAATTACACCATCCTGTTGCTAGTCTGTAGAGCAGAAAACCGCTAACTAAAAGAAGCCACCATTTTCTTACAAATTAAACACTTCTATCTCTGCTGGAATAAGTGTCTGTTGAGATTAAACAAAGATATACTTTATTAGAAGTAGAAAGGTTCTTATTTAAGGTTAAAAAAAGGAAAAAAAGAAAGCCAGTATGTGTTTTGTGCTGAGAAGGGTACTGTATCAACTTACTTTGTTAAGTTAGTAGGAGAAGAGCGAGCTTAATTTGGGATGTGGCTTATGCAATATAGAAGGAGGTGACTCAAATTACAATTTCCTGTTCCCAGCCTGTTGAGCAGAAAGCAGCTAACTAAAAGAAGCTACCATTTCTTACTAATTTAATACTTCTATCTCAGCAGGAATCAAAGGCTGTTGAGATTTAGCAGACAGTTACTTTATTAGAAGTTGAAGGGGTCTTACTTAGGGTTAAAAAGAAGAAAAAGAAAGTCAGTGTGTGTCTGTGAAAGGGAAGGGTACTGTATCAATTTACTTTGCTTAATCAGAAGCAGGAGAGAGGGAGAGGAGAGAGCTTAATTCTGGGTGTGGCTTAGACAATATAAAAGCAGGTGACTGAAATTACAACTTCCTTTGCTAGCCTCAGAGCAGAAAGCAGCTAACTATTAGAAGCTACAATTTTCTTACTAATTTAACACTTCTGTCTCAGCAGAAATCAGTGTCTGTTGAGATTAAGCAGACAGTTACTTTATTAGAAGTAGAAGGGCTCTTATTTCAGGTTAAAAAAGGAAAAAGAAAGAACGTCAGTGTGTGTTCTGTGCTGGGAGGGTACTGTATCAATTTGTTTGCTAAATCAGTAGAAGGAGAGACAGCTTAATTGGGGCTGTGTCTTAGACAATATAAAAGCAGGAGACTCAAATTACAACTTCCTGTTTCTAGCATGTAGAGCAGAAAGCAGCTAACTAAAAGAAGCTACCATTTCTTACTAATTTAACACTTCTGTCTCAGCAGGAATCAGTGTCTGTTGAGATTAAGGAGACAGTTACTTTATTTCACATTGAAGGGGTCTTATTTAGGGTTTAAAAATGAGAAAAGAGAGACAGTTAGTGTGTGTTCTGTACTGGGACTGGTACTGTATCAACTTACTTTGCTAAATCAGTAGGAGAAGATAGAACTTAATTGGGGGTGTAACTTAGACAATCCAAAACCAGGTGACTCAAATTACAACTTCCTCTTGCTAGCATGTAGAGCAAAAAGCAGCTAACTAAAAGAAGCTACCATTTTCTTACTAATTTAACACTTCTATGTCAGCGAGAATCAGTGTCAGTTGAGATTAAGCAGACAGATACTTTATTTGAAGTAGAAGGGGTCATATTTAGGGGTTAAAAAAGAGAAAAGAAACAAAGTCAGTGTGTGTTATGTGCTGGGAAGGGTACTGTATCAACTTACTTTGCTAAATCAGTAGGAGGAGAGAGCTTAACTGGGGGTGTTGCTTAAACAATAGAAAAGTAGATGACTCAAATTACAACTTCCTGTTGCTAGCCTGTAGAGCAGAAAGCTGCTAACTAATGAAGCTACCATTTTCTTACTAATTTAACAATTCTATGTCAGCATGAAACAATGCCTCTTGAGATTATGCAGACAGATACTTCACTAGAAGTAGAAGGTGTCTTATGATGGGTTAAAAAGTGAGAAAAGAAAGACAGTCAGTGTTTATTCTGTGCTGGGAATGGTACTGTATCAACTTGCTTTGCTAAATCAGTAAAAGGAGAGAGAGCTTAATTGGGGGTGTGACTTAGACAATATTAAAGCAGGTGATTGAAATTACACCTTCCTGTTACTAGCTTGTAGAGCAGAAAACAGCTAACTAAAAGAAGCTACATTTTCTTACTAATTAAACAGTTCTATCTCAGCTGGAATCTGTGTCTGTTGAGAGTAAGCAGACATATACTTTATTTGAAGTAGAAGGGGTTTTATTTAGGGTTAAAAACTGAAAAGAAAAAAGTCAGTATGTGTTTTGTGCTGAGAAGAGTACTGTATCAACTTAATTTGCTAAGTTAGTAGGAGAAGGGAGAGCTTAATTAGGGATGTGGCTTAGACAATATAAAAGTAGGTAACTCAAATTACAACTTCCTGTTACTAGCCTGATGAGCAGAAAGCAGCTAACTAAAAGAAGCTAAAATTTCTAATTAATTTAACACTTCTATCTCTGCAGGAATCAGTGTCAATTGAGATTTAGCAGACAGTTACTTTATTAGAAGTAGAAGGGTCTTATTTAGGTTACAAAAAGAGAAAAAGAAAGCTACTGTGTGTTTTGTAGGGAAGGATACTGTATCAACTTACTTTGCTAACCAGTAGGAGGAGAGAGGACTTTATTCTGGGTGTGGCTTAGACAATATAAAAGCAGGTGACTGAAATTATTACTACCTGTTGCTAGCCGGTAAAGCAGAAAGCAGCTAACTAAAAGAATCTTCAATTTTCTTACTTAACACTTCTATCTCAGCAGGAATCAGTGTCTGTTGAGATTAAGCAGACAATTTCTTTATTAGAAATAGAAGGGGTCATATTAAGGGTTTAAAAAAGAGAAAAGAAAGAAGTCAGTGTGTGTTTTGTACTGGGAATGGTACTGTTTCAACTTACTTTGCTAAATCAGTAGGAGGAGAAGAGAGAGCTTAATTGTGGGTGTTGCTTAGACAGTATAAAAGCAGGTGACTCAAATTACAACTTAATGTGGTTAGCCTGTAGAGCATAAAGCAGCTAACTAAAAGAAGCTACCATTTTCTTACTAATTTAATACTTCTATATGAGCAGGAATCACTGCCTGTTGAGATTATGCAGACTGATACTTTATTAGAAGTAGAAGGTGCCTTATTAATGGTCAAAAAAAGGAAAAAGAAAGAAAGTCAGTATGTGTTTTGTGTTGAGAAGGGTACTGTATCAACTTACTATACTGAATCAGTAGGAGGAGGAGATGGAGCTTAATTGGGGGAGTGGCATAGACTATATAAAAGCAAATGATTGAAATTACACCTTCCTGTTGCTAGACTGCAGAGCAGAAAACGGCTAACTAAAAGACGCTACCATTTTCTTCCTAACCAAACACTTCTATCTCAGCTGGAATCAGTGTGTGTGGAGATTAAACAGATACTTTATAAGAAGTAGAAGGTGTCTTATTAAGGGTTAAAAAAAGGGAAAAGAAAGTAAGTATGTGTTTTCTGCTGAGAATTGTACTGTATCAACTTACTTTACTAAATCAGGAGGAGGAGAGAGAGCTTAATTGGGGAGTGGCACTAGACAATATAAAAGCAAATGATTGAAATTATATCATCCTGTTACTAGCCAATAGAGCAGAAAACAGCTAACTAAAAGAAGCCACCATTTTCTTACTAATTAAACACTTCTTTTTTTTTTCATTTAATCTTTATTGTAGTTTCCAACATACAGTACATCATAGATATGGTACATACATTGTAGACATGTTCTTTCAATATATACCCTAAACAACACTAATAAAACCAAACACACAGATAAGGAGAAAAGAAACAGAAAACAACCAAACCCTGTTCTCCCCGAATCCCTCTCCCCACCCTCCCACATATGCCCATCCCCGAAATGCTCATCATGAATTAATAATCATACAAGGCCTCTACTTCCTTTAAATTGTTATGGTTGAGGTGTACCTACGGAGTACAAAGTTAAGAGTGGAGCCCAGATTTTGTTAAATTTGTTCAATCTGTTTTGCAAACTGGCAATCATCCTCTCTAATCTAATATTGCTTAATAGCTCTGCTAACCATTCAGTATATGACATAGCTTCGCTATCTTTCCAATGCCTAAGCACTAACTTTTTAACTGACATCGATATGAGGGCTATGTGATATTTCCGTGTCTTAACTGGGACCTCTGAGTAGTTTCCTAACAGGAAAATATCTATCGTGAACAGCTCATCAAGTCCCAGTAGGGGATCTGCCCTTTGTTTGATCTGTGCCCACAGGGGAGCTACCTTGGAACACTGCCAAAATATGTGGATTAAATTGCCCTCACTTTGGCCACATCTCAAACAATTGGAAGAGCCTTCCTCATCAAATTTTGATATCTTCTGGGTGGTGTAATATAGGTTGTGCAGAATGCGGAACTGCATAAACCGAAGCTTATCTTGAGTAATAAAATTATGGCATCCCCGCCAGAGTATATCCCAGTTAATGGGTGTCTCCGGTAAAAGTTTTTCCCAGTAATCTGTAGGTCTGTAAGGCCCAGGGTATCTTTTATTGTGTAAAATTTTGAATATTTTGGAGACTGCGTGGGGGAGGCCTACAAATTGAGTCAATTCTCCCCAGAAGGGAGTAGTCACAGGCATCAGGGGGTTAATCCCTATATCTTTTACTAGAATGTGTCGCAGTTGGAATAGTTTGAATATTTTGGATGTTGGCAGTTTTAATTTTCCCAAGATATCCGCAGCCAAAGCCCACTTTCACCCTACTTCCTCCCCATAAGTAACTAAGCCAACCTCGGAGTTGGCGGGACCTAATGGGGGGAAGGACTTTCCGGCCCAATTTAATGTTTGATTGCCCACTAAAGTTTGCTCTAAATCCTCACAGTGGTTATATTTATAACTGAACACAGCTGGGAGTGGACCTTGACCGAAATAGCAACTGGTGTCTCCTGTAAAGGTTTGGGAAGGCTCTTGGGCTGATAAAGAGGAGGGCCGCCGGGGTCAGATTATGATGGCGTAATTGTGCTGATTCTATTTGGACCCACAGTGGAATATAATATTCAGGATAGTTGGGGCCTTTGAGGTAAGCCACCTTAGGTATTTACTCCATGGCTGGTCCAGTAGTAAATTCCAACGCAGGGCACCGAGGCCCCTTTGAGCTTTGGGGCAGCTAATTTATGATAAGCTAGTCTGTGCCCTTTGCCAGCCCATATGAAATTAGAAAAGATATTGTGTACTTTTTTGAACCATGATTGGGGTAGCCAGACATTTAGAAGATTAAGTGGATAAAATAGCCATGGGAAAATGTTCATTTTGATGAGGCTGCCCCTGCCCCACAACGTTAAAGGTAAAAGGGACGACCTATTTAGGTCTTGGACAATAGTGTTTAACAAGGGATCTAAATTATCCTTGCCCCAACGGGTGGTGCTCCTCTAGAGAATGATGCCTAGATACTTCAATGATTTCTTCTCCCAGGATAAACCTAATGCCTCAATCTCGTTCCTCATCACTTTGTGGTTAAGCGGGAATATCACCGTTTTCCCCAAGTTAAGTTTATAGTTTGATAATAGGCTATATTCTCTGATAACCTCGAGCAGCCTTGGAATGGCTTTGTTAGGGTGTGAGGTACATAAAAGTAGGTCATCTGCATAGGCTAAAACCTTAATTTCGATTCCCTGCACTGGTATTCCTAGAATTCCAGGGTCATTCATTAGTCTTCGGATGAGAGGCTCTAAATGTAGATTGAAGAGCAGCGGTGAAAGGGGACACCCTTGCCTCATGCCTGACAGTATGGGGAATTTGTCAGAGTTACATCCGTTGCATGAAATTCTGGCTGCTGGAAAATTATAGAGGGCCTGAATCCAGTTCTGAAATTCTAAAGGGATGCCGTAGGCCTGCAACGTTCAGAAGAGAAAATCCCAATTTACTCTATCAAATGCTTTCTCGGCATCCAGAGAAATCATGGCCATAGGATGTTCCGCATCTCTGGATGCCGAGAAAGCATGCTGCAGAGTTTGAATATGGTCACCTGCTGACCTGCCTTTCATGAATCCCACTTGCTCCATTCCTATCAAATCTGGGAGAGCTCTACTTAGGCAATTTGCCAGCAGTTTACTCAGAATTTTGATGTCCCAGTTGAGCAATGAGATCGGTCTGTAATTTGCCATATCTTCTGGATTTTTTCCTGGTTTCAGGATGAGTACTATTATCGCTTCGAATAATGAAGCATCTGTGCTCTTTCCATCAAGGATCTGTTGAACGCTTGGGAGAGGGAAAGGATTAGGTCTTTCGCAAATTTCTTGTAAAAATTTGGGGAGAACCCATCTGATCCTGGTGATTTATCATTGAGGAGACTATGTATTACTCCTAGGATCTCCTCTTCCGTTAGCGGGGCACATAAAGCCGCACTCTTCTCTGTTATAAGGTTGGGGAGGTGCGAATCCTTGAGGTAATGGTCTAAGTCCTCATAGGTTGGGGGGTTTGTCATTGGTGAATATAAGGATTGGTAATATTTTTGAAACTCTGATGCAATTTCTGTGGGGTCGACCACTAAGGGTCCATTTTGTGACCGGATTACGGCAATGAATCTATCCGATTCTGCTGTTTAATTCGGCAGCCAGTAAATGCCCTGCCTTTTCCCCCTGATCAGTGTAGGAGACATTTGTTTTCAGAATCAGGTATTCTGCTTTCTCTGAGAAGCTCCATATAGGAGCTTTTCAGTTTGACCAGTTCTAAGAGGGTCTGCTCCGGTGTGGAAGGGGACAGATCTTTTCCTATATCCCTGATCTGCTTGAGGAGTTGTACTAGCTCTTTATCTCTCAATTTTTTCCTTCTTGAGGCCACTTCAATTAGTAGGCCTCGTAGGTAAGCTTTAAGGGCTCCCCATTCCATATCCAGTTTACATGTGGAATTAACATTAATCGACCTGTATTGGGAAATATGAGTACTAATTAGCTCTATTATGGCTGGGTCCTTCAAAAGTTGATTGTTGATTTTCCAACGACCCTTTTTCCCAGGAATGTCTGTTAGGGAAAGTCGACATGTCACTAATGAGTGGTCTGATGGTGGCTCCAGTTGTATGGCAGAGTCGAGGACCCCCGCAACTAGGCAATGCGAGATCAATATATAGTCGATCCTGGAGGAGGTTTGATGAACAGGGGAAGTAAAAGTAAAACCTTTTTCTGTGGGATGTAATGTGCGCCATATGTCGCATAGACCTATTTTATCCCACAGATCTCTTACTGCTCTCTGAGCCGGTGTCAGACCTCTATTTCTATTCCCTGTGTGGTCTATATTTGGGTCGAAAACTACATTTAGATCCCCCACTAGAATCATTGGAATTTTGATAAAAGGCATCAGTTTATTTATGAGTTCCATAAGGAAGTTGGGAGTGTCCGAGTTCGGCCCATAAATACTAGCTAATAGTATTTCTAAATTGTATATTTTCCCATGGACAAGTATATACCTTCCATGGGCATCTCTAACTACCTTGCTTGGCACAAAGGGGACTTTGTTCTTTATCAATATCATAACCCCACAGCTCTGTTTTGTTCCTTGGGCTGCAAATACCTGTCCTATTTGTTGCCTCCTCATTTGTAGTTCTTCTGAGATCAGAAGGTGAGATTCCTGTATAAACGTGACATCTGATCTCAGAAGTTGAAGATACTTACGTACCTGGTATTGCTTAGTTTTCTGCCTGACACCCTTGACATTCCATGAGGAGATCGTTAGATTACTCATCACAAATTAAAATTGACTTCACATGATATTCTGGGCTTTTAAACGATGGTTTTTCCCTGGCCTCTACCACATTAGCGTTATCTTCGGGAGCCTATCTTGGGCATTCCCTTCCCTCCACATCCCCCCATATCCCCCTACCATGAATGAGAACCTAAATATCCATACCCAACCTCCCCTGCCCTCCCCTCCCTATCATAGCTATGGTTCATGAACAGAAGAACCTTGTGCTATGCTTTTTCCTCCCCCAGCCCTCCGCACCCATCCTTAACTCTGTCTTCCTAGAACCTAATCTAACCTAAATATGAACAAATTAAGAAGATAAGATATAACTCATCGCGTTGCGTCAGCTATCTTACTCTTTATCTAAGCCACTTCATTAGTCTCTTTACTTGACCTCCGAATTTTGTGGTTTGCTGCCCTTGTGATCTTTATTTGATGGACAAATCAAAGACACCTCTTATAACTTTGTCTGACTGATTTTAGCACTGCAAACAGTAACAACCATGCTACTCATGTATTGAAGAAACGAAGACGTAAAAGAAAATTATAAAAAATATATAAAAAATAAGAAGAATTCTATGTCCTTGTCACTGTTACTCTGCTTTCCAGTTCCTGAGAGCTCTTTCACAGTCCATTTATATATCAGGTAAATCAGAGCTCTATACCGTATAAAAAAAAAAAAAAATTATGCGACAAGGAGTATTGGCACCTTGCTTAATCTAATTGGAAACCAGGAGTATTACTGTGTCCCACAAATTAGCTTCAAGCTGGGTCATTGGGATGGTTCCGTTTGACTTATGGATTGTGGTTATTTGAAGTCATCTCTTTTATGAAGTAGAGTGCTTCAAACATATATCTCTCTACCAAACCGTAACAGGTTGAAAAACCAAAAAAAATTGGCCCCTATTTGGGAACCTCAGAAAAGAGTCCACGATCTCGGACTATGTAAAATAATTATACCCTTATTTTTTCCCGGGTGTATTATTGCTATTTTAAAACTAACAGAATAAAATAACTGCTCCTTTACTAAGTCCTAATAAACCGGTGAGCCCTTAACTTTAGATGTGTCTCAGCATTTATCGCATTCCAATAGATGGTTTTATACCAGCAAAGGAAGGGTCCTGAAAATAAGAAAAAAAAAACAAAAAAAAACCTTACATCTCTCGTTAAGATATCGGGTTAAATTCACCCAGGTAAAGTTTTAGGCATCCTCTCCCCTGAACGGTAGTATGCCTGTAAGCAGTGCAGATGTGGAAAATAAACTTAGACAGATCATTTCAATATGACGTCCTCATGGCTATAAAGTAACATAGTTCCCGAAGTCAGTCTTTACTTGGCTCTTCACTTGTGAGCCGCTGTCTCTTGGATGTAACATGGTGTGCCTGATTAACAGGTGATGTGCTCTTGCTGCGACGGCAGGTTTCATATTAATGTTGCAGCATTATCCCCTTCGCAAGGAGTGGTTCGGGCCATTATCTTCTGATTCAGATGTGTGAGTGCAATGGGTTAGTCGGTATCTAGAACTGAACGGGTCGTGTGCTAGTCATTTTGTTGTCCAGCCTGATGATAGTGAATCCCGTTCTGCTGCTGAGAGGCTTTACCGCTATTTCGTGGTCTCTGGCACCCTCCTGCGGTGATTATCTTACAGGTTGGCTGAATTACTGTTATTATTGGCACTACTAGCAGAGTTGCCGTAGGAAGGTGGCTTTTCAACTTGGTGCAAGGGACAGCATAGAGAGATATCCATATCCCAGAACTCGGTCCACATTTCAATCACGCATTTAGACTACCCCAGCATTCATACTTATTTACTGTTTTACCAATCAGTCATATTGAGATTAGTCACTGAGGGCTCCCCTCGAGGCAGATAAAACCCATTTCTTCAATAAGGTTGAACTAGGGCAAATTGCTAGTGGACATCCCTTTGCTACATGACTTTCAGACCTCTCGAAATAGCTCGGGGAAAGCACTTTTGAGCCCTTTTGTGGCTGAATCAGGGTCTTCAAAAGACATCCAGGACCCTGATACCATTACTTCCAACTTCGCTGGATAGGTCATTCTGTATTTTACACTGGCCGCGATTAATTTGGAAACCAGAGGGTGAAATTGAGCTCTTCTCTGTCTGATTGAGGCTGGAAGATCTTGCACAATTCTGACCTCGGTGTCTTCCCAACGCACTTCTTTCAATTCTTTAATTTTGTTAAATAAGTGCTGCCACTCCAGGAAGTTCAGAAATTTAAAAATCAATGGACGTCGGGGGGCTCCATGTGCTGGCTTGGGACATAGAGCCCGGTGCGCTCGTTCCACAATATAGGTCGGGCCAAAAGGTGATGGTCCAGCTATCTTCTTGATGAATTTTTGGATAAATATTATTGTATCAATTCCTTCAGCACCCTCTGGAAGGCCAATGAGAACCGCGTTGTTCCTGCGGCTGCGGCCCTCTAGGTCCTCGACTTTCATTTCCATTTTGGCCTGTTTTTGACAGATCATGACTAGTTTGGGTTCTAACTTGTCTGCCCTCCTCTCTACAGATTTGATTCTGGCAACGTCATCTAGTGAGCATTGTTGCAGGTCTTCAAATGCGTGGGTAAGTGATTTTATTTCTGCTGTAATTGTGATCATGTTTTCTTTAAATGGGGAGAACTCTTGCAAGAAACGTTGTAATGTGAGGGGTTGTTGATCATCCATAGTGGATTCCGGCGTTGGGACGTCTTCTCCCCCTGAGGCCCTGGATTTTTTTGGGGCCTTTTCAGACGTTGTTGGCGGGGTATGTTTCCCTGGATTTTTCCTTGCCTTCATCTCCGTATCGGTGATTTATTCTTTACCTTGTGTGCTCGACCTCTTTTTAAACTCTCAAGACTCATTTTAGAGAACAGAATACCCAGTATCTTGTCAAAATTGCTGATTTAATGGGTCGGAGAGCTGGAGCTATGGAGGAAGGCTGCTACCAGGAAGACTGCATCATGTGACCTCCTAATTAAACACTTCTATCTCAGCCGGAATCAGTGTCTGTTGAGATTAAACAAAGATATACTTTATTAGAAGTAGAAAGGGTCTTATTTAAGGTTAAAAAAGGGAAAAAAAGAAAGTCAGTATGTGTTTTGTGCAGAGAAGGGTACTGTATCAACTTACTTTGCTAAGTTAGTAGGAGAAGAGCAAGCTTAATTGGGGATGTGGCTTATGCAATATAAAAGCAGGTGACTCAAATTACAATTTCCTGTTCCCAGCCTGTTGAGCAGAAAGAAGCTAACTAAAATAAGCTACCATTTCTTACTAATTTAACACTTCTATCTCAGTAGGAATCACAGGCTGTTGAGATTTAGTAGACAGTTACTTTATTATAAGTTGAAGGGGTCTTACTTAGGGTTAAAAAAGAGAAAAAAGAAAGTCAGTGTGTGTTCTGTGCTGGGAAAGGTACTGTATCAACTTACTTTGCTTATTCAGAAGAAGGAGAGAAGGAGAGCTTAATTCTGGGTGTGGCTTAGACAATATAAAAGCAGGTGACTGAAATTACAACTTCCTTTTGCTAGCCTGTAGAGCAGAAAGCAGATAACTATTAGAAGCTACCATTTTCTTCCTAATTTAACACTAATGTCTCAGCAGGAATCAGTGTCTGTTGAGATTAACATACTAACATACTAACATACTATTTGCCAGCAGATTAGGCCTTATGGTCTATCAAGTCTGCTCGAACCTAGATCCTTAGTTGGGTGCCGAGACCCTCCCATCCCTTGTGCTCCAGAAACCCCTATCATCCATCCTCACCCCCCCGGGACAGGCCATCATCTGATACATCCACTTTCTGTGTCTGTCCCACCCTCTCTTAAAGCTCTCCACTGTGGATCTCTGAACCAGCTCACCAGGCAGAGCATTCCAAGGGTCCACCACCCTCTCAGTCAAAACCTCCTCCTCTTTTCCCTCACCCTTCCACCTTCCAACTTCAAACCATGCCCCTGGTGATGCCTCCCTGCTTTAGTCTAAAGATCCCTCCATGTTTACCCTATTTATTCCCTTGAGGTACTTGAAGACCTCAATCATGTCCCCTGTCTCTCCTCTCCTCCAATGAAAACAGGCAGAGCTCCTCAAGTCTGTCCTCGTAAGTCAAATCCCTAGCCCTCGTATCATCTTTGTTGCCCTCCTCTGTACCCTCTCCAGGAGCTGTATGTCCCTCTTCAAGTGTGGTCTCCAGTACTGTACACAGTACTCAAGGTGTGGTCTAACCAGTCCATTGTACAGCGGCAGAATCACTTCCTTGCTCCTAGAGTGATCCCCTGCGATGCATCCCAACATCCTGTTTGCCTTGCTAGCTGCTCTCCTGCACTGCTCAGTGTTATTCATACATGTATCCACCATGACCCCTAGGTCTTTTTCCCTGTTGAGGCTTCCAGCACCCCTCCCAGGGTGTACCTGTGTTTAGGGTTTCCCGACCAAGATGCAACACCTTGCACTTGGTGATATTGAAATTTAATTTCCATGTGTGAGCCCAGCTTTCCAGGGTGTCCAGGTCCCCTTGCAGGGCCAACCTCCCCTCTTCTCCCTCAACTACTGCTCCCATCTTGGAGTCATCCGTGAAGAGACTCATTTCACACCCTATACCATCCCATATGTCTGATATGTATGCATTAAACAGGATTGGACCCAGGACCGAGCCCTGTGGTACCCCACTACCAACCTCTGTAGGGTTCGAGAGCTCCCCACAGACCACTACTCTCTGAGTGCATCCAGCTATCCAGTTTTCAATCCATCTGACCATCAAAGGGCCTACTCCTAACCCCATCAGTTTCTCCACCAGACCATTGTGGGGGACAGAGTCAAACGCCTTGCTGAAGTCCAAGAATAATACATCCACAGGCTTACCTCTGTCCAGTTCTGATGTTACCCATTCATAGAACTCCACAAGGTTGGTTTGACATGATCTACCTGGCACAAACCCATGCTGCCGACTATTCAGACCTCCCACCTCCTCCAAGTAAACCCCCAATCGTTCCTTTAGTATACTCTCCATTAATTTTCCCGCCACCGAGGTTAAACTGATGGGTCTATAGTTTCCTGGTACTTCCTTCGACCCCCCTTTATGGATTGGTACCACATGTGCCTCTCGCCAATCCCTAGGTACCCTCCCTGTCTCAAGTGACCTGTTGAAAAGCTCCGCCAGGGGTGCAGCCAGTATGTCCGCCAATTCCCATAGTACTCTTGGATGAATGCCATCCGGCCCAGGAGATTTGTCTTTCTTTAGGGCCTTGAGGGCAAACCACACCCTTTTGGTGGGGATGGCATCATCCATCCCCTCCACCTTACTGGTCTTTTTATCCTTATCCAGATGTGACACCCCTGGGGTACCTTTCCCTCCCTTTTGCTCCATTTCTGTTGCTCCCCTGATCCCACTCCCTGCCGCTTCTATCCCCTTTGTGCCTTGCTTTGTAGATATCCCATCCCCCTCCCTAGTGAACACAGAGGCAGACAGTTACTTTATTAGAAGTAGAAGGGTTCTTATTTCAGGTTAAAAAAGAGAAAAGAAAGAAAGTCAGTGTGTGTTCTGTGCTGGGAGGGTACTGTATCAATTTACTTTGCTAAATCAGTAGGAGGAGAGACAGCTTAATTGGGGCTGTGGCTTACACAATATAAAAGCAGGAGACTCAAATTACAGCTTCCTGTTTCTAGCCTGTAGAGCAGAAAGCCGCTAACTAAAAGAAGCTATCATTTCTTACTAATTTAACACTTCTGTCTCAGCAGGAATCAGTGTCTGTTGAGATTAAGGAGACAGTTACTTTATTAGACATAGAAGGGGTCTTATTTAGGGTTTAAAAATGAGAAAAGAGAGAACGTTAGTGTGTGTTCTGTACTGGGAAGGGTACAGTATCAACTTACTTTGCTAAATCAGTAGGCGGAGCTAGAACTTAATTGGGGGTGTAGCTTAGACAATCCAAAAGCAGGTGACTCAAATTACAACTTCTTCTTGCTAGCATGTAGAGCAAAAAGCAGCTAACTAAAAGAAGCTACCATTTTGTTACTAATTTAACACTTCTGTGTCAGCGAGAATCAGTGTCAGTTGAGATTAAGCATATAGATACTTTACTAGAAGTAGAAGGAATCATATTTAGGGGTTAAAAAAGAGAAAAGAAAGAAAGTCAGTGTGATCTGTGCTGGGAAGGGTACTGTATCAACTTACTTTGCTAAATCAGTAGGAGGAGAGAGCTTAACTGGGGGGTGTTGCTTAAACAATACAAAAGCAGATGACTCAAATTACAACTTCCTGTTGCTAGCCTGTAGAGCAGAACGCAGCTAACTTAAAGAAGCTACCATTTTCTTACTAATTTAACAATTCTATGTCAGCAGGAAACAGTGCCTGTTGAGATTATGCAGACAGATACTTCACTAGAAGTAGAAGGTGTCATATGATGGGTTAAAAAAGAGAAAAGAAAGACAGTCAGTGTCTATTCTGTGCTGGGAATTGTACTGTATCAACTTACGTTGCTAAATCAGTAAAAGGAGAGAGAGCTTAATTGGGGGTGTGACTTAGACAATATTAAAGCAGGTGATTGAAATTACACCTTCCTGTTGCTAGAATGTAGGGCAGAAAACAGCTAACTAAAAGAAGCTACCATTTTCTTACTAATTAAAGACTTATATCTCAGCTGGAATCAGTGTCTGTTGAGATTAAGCAGACATGTACTTTACTAGAAGTAGAAGGGGTTTTATTTAGGGTTAAAAAAAAACGGAAAAGAAAAAAGTCACTATGTGTTTTGTGCTGAGAAGGGTACTGTATCAACTTAATTTGCTAAGTTAGTAGGAGTAGGGAGAGCTCAATTAGGGATGTGTCTTAGACAATATAAAAGTAGGTAACTCAAATTACAACTTCCTGTTGCTAGCCTGATGAGCAGAAAGCAGCTAACTAAAAGAAGCTACCATTTCTTATTAATTTAACACTTCTATCTCAGCAGGAATCAGTGTCAATTCAGATTTAGTAGACAGTTACTTTATTAGAAGTAGAAGGGGTCTTATTTAGGGTTAAAAAAGAGAAAAAAAAAAAGAAAGCCAGTGTGTGTTTTGTGCTGGGAAGGGTATTGTATCAACTTACTTTGCTAAATCAGTAGGAGGAGAGAGGACTTTATTCTGGGTGTGACTTAGAGAATATAAAAGCAGGTGACTGAAATTGTAACTACCTGTTGCTAGCCTGTAGAGCAGAAAGCAGCTAACTAAAAGAATCTTCCATTTTCTTACTTATTTAACACTTCTATCTCAGCAGGAATCAGTGTCTGTTGAGATTAGGCAGACAATTTCTTTATTAGAAATAGAAGGGGTCATATTAAGGGTTTAAAAAAGAGAAAAGAAAGAAAGACTGTGTGTGTTTTGTACTGGGAATGGTACTGTTTCAACTTACTTTGCTAAATCAGTAGGAGGAGAAGAGAGAGCTTAATTGTGGGTGTTGCTTATACAGTATAAAAGCAAGTGACTCAAATTACAACTACCTGTGGTTAGCCTGTAGAGCATAAAGCAGCTAACTAAAGAAGCTACCATTTTTTACTAATTTAATACTTCTATGTGAGCGAGCAGGAATCACTGCCTGTTGAGAATATGCAGACAGATACTTTATTAGAAGTAGAAGGTGCCTTATTAAGGGTTAAAAAAAGGGAAAAGAAAGAAAGTCAGTATGTGTTTTGTGTTGAGAAGGGTACTGTATCAACTTACTATACTGAATCAGTAGGAGGATATTGAGCTTAATTCTGGGAGTGGCATAGACAATATAAAAGCAAATGATTGAAATACCTTTCTCTTGCTAGACTGCAGAGCAGAAAACGGCTAAGTAAAAGAAGCTACCATTTTCTTACTAACTAAACACTTCTATCTCAGCTGGAATCAGAGTGTGTGGAGATTAAACAGACAGATACTTTATAAGAATTAGAAGGTGTCTTATTAAGGATTAAAAAAGGGAAAAGAAAGAAAGTATGTGTTTTCTGCTGAGATTTGTACTGTATCAACTTACTTTACTAAATCAGTAGGAGGAGAGAGAGCTGAATTGGGGGAGTGACATAGACAATATAAAAGCAAATGATTGAAATTATACCATTCTGTTGCTAGCCTGTAGAGCAGAAAACAGCTAATGAAAAGAAGCCACCATTTTCTTGCTAATTAAACACTTCTGTCTCAGCTGGAATCAGTGTCTGTTGAGATTAAACAAAGATATACTTTATTAGAAGTAGAAAAGTTCTTATTTAATGTTAAAAAAGGGAAAAAAAGAAAGTCAGTAAGTGTTTTGTGCCGAGAAGGGTACTGTATCAACTTACTTTGCTAAGTTAGTAGGAGAAGAGCAAGCTTAATTGGGGATGTGGCTTATGCAACATAAAAGCAGGTGACTCAAATTACAATTTCCTGTTCCCAGCCTGTTAAGCAGAAAGCAGCTAACTAAAAGAAGCTACCATTTCTTACTAATTTAACACTTCTATCTCAGTAGGAATCAGAGGCTGTTGAGATTTAGTAGACAGTTACTTTATTATAAGTTAAAGGGGTCTTACTTAGGGTTAAAAAAGAGAAAAAAGAAAGTCAGTGTGTGTTCTGTGCTGGGAAAGGTACTGTATCAACTTACTTTGCTTATTCAGAAGAAGGAGAGAAGGAGAGCTTAATTCTGGGTGTGGCTTAGACAATATAAAAAGCAGGTGACTGAAATTACAACTTCCTTTTGCTAGCCTGTAGAGCAGAAAGCAGCTAACTATTAGAAGCTACCATTTTCTTCCTAATTTAACACTAATGTCTCAGCAGGAATCAGTGTCTGTTGAGATTAAGCAGACAGTTACTTTATTAGAAGTAGAAGGGTTCTTATTTCAGGTTAAAAAAGAGAAAAGAAAGAAAGTCAGTGTGTGTTCTGTGCTGGGAGGGTACTGTATCAGTTTACTTTGCTAAATTAGTAGGAGGAGAGACAGCTTAATTGGGGCTGTAGCTTAGACAATATAAAAGCAGGAGACTCAAATTACAACTTCCTGTTTCTAGCCTGTAGAGCAGAAAGCAGCTAACTAAAAGAAGCTACCATTTCTTACTAATTTAACACTTCTGTCTCAGCAGGAATCAGTGTCTGTTGAGATTAAGGAGACAATTACTTTATTAGACATAGAAGGGGTCTCATTTAGGGTTTAAAAATGAGAAAAGAGAGAAAGTTAGTGTGTGTTCTGTCTTGGGAAGGGTACTGTATCAACTTACTTTGCTAAATGCAGGAGGAGATAGAACTTAATTGGGGTGTAGCTTAGACAATCCAAAACCAGGTGACTCAATTACAACTTCCTCCTTGCTAGCATCGTGAGAGCAAAAAGCAGTTAACTAAAAGAAGCTATTTTCTTACTAATTTAACACTTCTATGTCAGTGAGAATCAGTGTCAGTTGAGATTAAACAGATAGATACTTTACTAGAAGTAGAAGGAATCATATTTAGGGTTAAAAAGAGAAAAGAAAGAAAGTCAGTGTGATCTTGTCTGGAAGGGTACTGTATCAACTTACTTTGCTAAATCAGTGAGAAGGAGAGAGCTTAACTGGGGTGTTGCTTAAACAATACAAAAGCAGATGACTCAAATTACAACTTCCTGTTGCTAGCCTGTAGAGCAGAACGCAGCTAACTTAAAGAAGCTACCATTTTCTTACTAATTTAACAATTTATGTCAGCAGGAAACAGTGCCTGTTGAGATTATGCAGACAGATACTACTAGAAGTAGAAGGTGTCATATGATGGGTTAAAAGAGAAAAGAAAGACAGTCAGTGTCTATTCTGTGCTGGGAATTGTACTGTATCAACTTACTTTGCTAAATCAGTAAAAGGAGAGAGCTTAATTGGGGTGTGACTTAGACAATATTAAAGCAGATGATTGAAATTACACCTTCCTGTTGCTAGAATGTAGGGCAGAAAACAGCTAACTAAAAGAAGCTACCATTTTCTACTAATTAAAGACTTATATCTCGGTTGAATCAGTGTCTGTTGAGATTAAGCAGACATGTACTTTATTAGAAGTAGAAGGGTTTTATTTAGGGTTAAAAAACGGAAAAGAAAAAGTCACTATGTGTTTGTGCTGAGAAAGGCACCTGTATCAACTTAATTTGCTAAGTTAGTAGGAGTAGGCAGAGCTTAATTAGGGATGTGGCTTAGACAATATAAAAGTAGGTAACTCAAATTACAACTTCCTGTTGCTAGCCTGATGAGCAGAAAGCAGCTAACTAAAAGAAGCTACCATTTCTTATTAATTTAACACTTCTATCTCAGCAGGAATCAGTGTCAATTCAGATTTAGTAGACAGTTACTTTATTAGAAGTAGAAGGGGTCTTATTTAGGGTTAAAAAGAGAAAATAAAGAAAGCCAGTGTGTGTTTTGTGCTGGAAGGTATTGTATCAACTTACTTTGCTAAATCAGTAGGAGGAGAGAGGACTTTATTCTGGGTGTGACTTAGAGAATATAAAAGCAGGTGACTGAAATTGTAACTACCTGTTGCTAGCCTGTAGAGCAGAAAGCAGCTAACTAAAAGAATCTTCCATTTTCTTACTTATTTAACACTTCTATCTCAGCAGGAATCAGTGTCTGTTGAGATTAAGCAGACAATTTCTTTATTAGAAATAGAAGGGGTCATATTAAGGGTTTAAAAAAGAGAAAAGAAAGAAAGACTGTGTGTGTTTTGTACTGGGAATGGTACTGTTTCAACGTACTTTGCTAAATCAGTAGGAGGAGAAGAGAGAGCTTAATTGTGGGTGTTGCTTATACAGTATAAAAGCATAAGACTCAAATTACAACTACCTGTGGTTAGTCTGTAGAGCATAAAGCAGCTAACTAAAAGAAGCTACCATTTTTTTACTAATTTAATACTTCTATGTGAGCGAGCAGGAATCACTGCCTGTTGAGAATATGCAGACAGATACTTTATTAGAAGTAGAAGGTGCCTTATTAAGGGTTAAAAAAGGGAAAAGAAAGAAAGTCAGTATGTGTTTTGTGTTGAGAAGGGTACTGTATCAACTTACTATACTGAATCAGTAGGAGGAGATTGAGCTTAATTGGGGGAGTGGCATAGACAATATAAAAGCAAATGATTGAAATAACACCTTTCTCTTACTAGACTGCAGAGCAGAAAACGGCTAACTAAAAGAAGCTACCATTTTCTTACTAACTAAACACTTCTATCTCAGCTGGAGTCAGAGTGTGTGGAGATTAAACAGACAGATACTTTATAAGAATTAGAAGGTGTCTTATTAAGGGATAAAAAAGGGAAAAGAAAGAAAGTATGTGTTTTCTGCTGAGATTTGTACTGTATCAATTTACTTTACTAAATCAGTATGAGGAGAGAGAGCTTAATTGGGGGAGTGACATAGACAATATAAAAGCAAATGATTGAAATTATACCATTCTGTTGCTATCCTGTAGAGCAGAAAACAGCTAATGAAAAGAAGCCACCATTTTCTTGCTAATTAAACACTTCTGTCTCAGCTGGAATCAGTGTCTGTTGAGATTAAACACAGATATACTTTATTAGAAGTAGAAAAGTTCTTATTTAATGTTAAAAAAGAAAAAAAGAAAGTCAGTAAGTGTTTTGTGCAGAGAAGGGTACTGTATCAACTTACTTTCCTAAGTTAGTAGGAGAAGAGCAGGCTTAATTGGGGATATGGCTTATGCAATATAAAAGCAGGTGACTCAAATTACAATTACCTGTTCCCAGCCTGTTGAGCAGAAAGCAGCTAACTAAAAGAAGCTACCATTTCTTACTAATTTAACACTTCTATCTCAGTAGGAATCAGAGGCTGTTGAGATTTAGTAGACAGTTACTTTATTATAAGTTAAAGGGGTCTTACTTAGGGTTAAAAAAGAGAAAAAAGAAAGTCAGTGTGTGTTCTGTGCTGGAAAAGGTACTGTATCAACTTACTTTGCTTATTCAGAAGAAGGAGAGAAGGAGAGCTTAATTCTGGGTGTGGCTTAGACAACATAAAAGCAGGTGACTGAAATTACAACTTCCTTTTGCTAGCCTGTAGAGCAGAAAGCAGCTATTAGAAGCTACCATTTTCTTCCTAATTTAACACTAATGTCTCAGCAGGAATCGGTGTCTGTTGAGATTAAGCAGACAGTTACTTTATTAGAAGTAGAAGGGTTCTTATTTCAGGTTAAAAAAGAGAAAAGAAAGAAAGTCAGTGTGTGTTCTGTGCTGGGAGGGTACTGTATCAGTTTACTTTGCTAAATTAGTAGGAGGAGAGACAGCTTAATTGGGGCTGTAGCTTAGACAATATAAAAGCAGGAGACTCAAATTACAACTTCCTGTTTCTAGCCTGTAGAGCAGAAAGCAGCTAACTAAAAGAAGCTACCATTTCTTACTAATTTAACACTTCTGTCTCAGCAGGAATCAGTGTCTGTTGAGATTAAGGAGACAATTACTTTATTAGACATAGAAGGGGTCTCATTTAGGGTTTAAAAATGAGAAAAGAGAGAAAGTTAGTGTGTGTTCTGTCTTGGGAAGGGTACTGTATCAACTTACTTTGCTAAATCAGCAGGAGGAGATAGAACTTAATTGGGGGTGTAGCTTAGACAATCCAAAACCAGGTGACTCAAATTACAACTTCCTCTTGCTAGCACGTAGAGCAAAAAGCAGCTAACTAAAAGAAGCTATTTTCTTACTAATTTAACACTTCTATGTCAGTGAGAATCAGTGTCAGTTGAGATTAAACAGATAGATACTTTACTAGAAGTAGAAGGAATCATATTTAGGGTTAAAAAGAGAAAAGAAAGAAAGTCAGTGTGTGATCTGTGCTGGGAAGGGTACTGTATCAACTTACTTTGCTAAATCAGTAGAAGGAGAGAGCTTAACTGGGGGTGTTGCTTAAACAATACAAAAGCAGATGACTCAAATTACAACTTCCTGTTGCTAGCCTGTAGAGCAGAACGCAGCTAACTTAAAGAAGCTACCATTTTCTTACTAATTTAACAATTCTATGTCAGCAGGAAACAGTGCCTGTTGAGATTATGCAGACAGATACTCACTAGAAGTAGAAGGTGTCATATGATGGGTTAAAAAGAGAAAGAAAGACAGTCAGTGTCTATTCTGTGTTGGGAATTGTACTGTATCAACTTACTTTGCTAAATCAGTAAAAGGAGAGAGAGCTTAATTGGGGTGTGACTTAGACAATATTAAAGCAGATGATTGAAATTACACCTTCCTGTTGCTAGAATGTAGGGCAGAAAACAGCTAACTAAAAGAAGCTACCATTTTCTTACTAATTAAAGACTTATATCTCAAGGAATCAGTGTCTGTTGAGATTAAGCAGACATGTACTTTATTAGAAGTAGAAGGGTTTTATTTAGGGTTAAAAAATGGAAAGAAAAAGTCACTATGTGTTTTGTGCTGAGAAAGGTACTGTATCAACTTAATTTGCTGTTAGTAGGAGTAGGCAGAGCTTAATTAGGGATGTGGCTTAGACAATATAAAAGTAGGTAACTCCAAATTACAACTTCCTGTTGCTAGCCTGATGAGCAGAAAGCAGCTAACTAAAAGAAGCTACTATTTCTATTAATTTAACACTTCTATCTCAGCAGGAATCAGTGTCAATTCAGATTTAGTAGACAGTTACTTTATTAGAAGTAGAAGGGTCTTATTTAGGTTAAAAAAGAGAAAATAAAGAAAGCCAGTGTGTTTTTGTGCTGTGGAAGGGTATTGTATCAACTTACTTTTGCTAAATCAGTAGGAGGAGAGAGGACCTTATTCTGGGTGTGACTTAGAGAATATAAAAGCAGGTGACTGAAATTGTAATCACCTGTTGCTAGCCTGTAGAGCAGAAAGCAGCTAACTAAAAGAATCTTCCATTTTCACTTATTTAACACTTCTATCTCAGCAGGAATCAGTGTCTGTTGAGATTAAGCAGACAATTTCTTTATTAGAAATAGAAGGGGTCATATTAAGGGTTTAAAAAAGAGAAAAGAAAGAAAGACTGTGTGTGTTTTGTACTGGGAATGGTACTGTTTCAACGTACTTTGCTAAATCAGTAGGAGGAGAAGAGAGAGCTTAATTGTGGGTGTTGCTTATACAGTATAAAAGCATAAGACTCAAATTACAACTACCTGTGGTTAGTCTGTAGAGCATAAAGCAGCTAACTAAAAGAAGCTACCATTTTTTTACTAATTAATACTTCATGTGAGCGAGCAGGAATCACTGCCTGTTGAGAATATGCAGACAGATACTTTATTAGAAGTAGAAGGTGCCTTATTAAAGGTTAAAAAGGAAAGAAAGAAAGTCAGTATGTGTTTTGTGTTGAGAAGGCATACTGTATCAACTTACTATACTGAATCAGTAGGAGGAGATTGAGCTTAATTGGGGAGTGGTATAGACAATATAAAAGCAAATGATTGAAATAACACCTTTCTTACTAGATTGCAGAGCAGAAAACGGCTAACTAAAAGAAGCTACCATTTTCATCTAACTAAACACTTCTATCTCAGCTGGAGTCAGAGTGTGTGGAGATTAAACAGACAGATACTTTATAAGAATTAGAAGGTGTCTTATTAAGGATAAAAAGGGAAAAGAAAGAAAGTATGTGTTTCTGCTGAGATTTGTACTGTATCAATTTACTTTACTAAATCAGTATGAGAGAGAGAGCTTAATTGGGGAGTGACAGACAATATAAAAGCAAAATGATTGAAATTATACCATTCTGTTGTAGCCTGTAGAGCAGAAACAGCTAATGAAAAGAAGCCACCATTTTCTTGCTAATTAAACACTTCTGTCTCAGCTGGAATCAGTGTCTGTTGAGATTAAACACAGATATACTTTATTAGAAGTAGAAAAGTTCTTATTTAATGTTAAAAAAGGAAAAAAAAGAAAGTCAGTAAGTGTTTTGTGCAGAGAAGGGTACTGTATCAACTTACTTTGCTAAGTTAGTAGGAGAAGAGCAGGCTTAATTGGGGATATGGCTTATGCAATATAAAAGCAGGTGACTCAAATTACAATTACCTGTTCCCAGCCTGTTGAGCAGAAAGCAGCTAACTAAAAGAAGCTACCATTTCTTACTAATTTAACACTTCTATCTCAGTAGGAATCAGAGGCTGTTGAGATTTAGTAGACAGTTACTTTATTAAGTTAAAGGGTCTTACTTTAGGTTAAAAAGAGAAAAAGAAAGTCAGTGTGTGTTCTGTGTTGGAAAAGGTACTGTATCAACTTACTTTGCTTATTCAGAAGAAGGAGAGAAGGAGAGCTTAATTCTGGGTGTGTTTAGACAACATAAAAGCAGGTGGACTGAAATTACAACTTCCTTTGATAGCTCTTAGAGCAGAAAGCAGCTATTAGAGCTACCATTTTCTTCCTAATTTAACACTAATGTCTCAGCAGGAATCGGTGTCTGTTGAGATTAAGCAGACAGTTACTTTATTAGAAGTAGAAGGGTTCTTATTTCAGGTTAAAAAAGAGAAAAGAAAGAAAGTCAGTGTGTGTTCTGTGCTGGGAGGGTACTGTATCAGTTTACTTTGCTAAATTAGTAGGAGGAGAGACAGCTTAATTGGGGCTGTAGCTTAGACAATATAAAAGCAGGAGACTCAAATTACAACTCCTGTTTCTAGCTCAGAGCAGAAAGCAGCTAACTAAAAGAAGCTACCATTTCTATACTAATTTAACACTCTGTCTCAGCAGGAATCAGTGTCTGTTGAGATTAAGGAGACAGTTACTTTATTAGACATGAAGGGTCTCATTTAGGGTTTAAAATGAGAAAAGAGAGAAAGTTAGTGTGTGTTCTGTTCTTGGGAAGGGTACTGTATCAACTTACTTTGCTAAATCAGCAGGAGGAGATAGAACTTAATTGGGGTGTAGCTTAGACAATCCAAAACCAGGTGACTCAAATTACAACTTCCTCTCATAAGAAGAGCAAAAAGCAGCTAACTAAAAGAAGCTATTTTCTTACTAATTTAACACTTCTATGTCAGTGAGAATCAGTGTCAGTTGAGATTAAACAGATAGATACTTTACTAGAAGTAGAAGGAATCATATTTAGGTAGTTAAAGAGAAAGAAAGAAAGTCAGTGTGTGATCTGTGCTGGGAAGGGTACTGTATCAACTTACTTTACAAATCAGTAGGAGGAGAGCTTAACTGGGGTGTTGCTTAAACAATACAAAAGCAGATGACTCAAATTACAACTTCCTGTTGCTAGCCTGTAGAGCAGAACGCAGCTAACTTAAAGAAGCTACCATTTTCACTAATTTAATAATTCTATGTCAGCAGGAAACAGTGCCTGTTGAGATTATGCAGAAGATACTTCACTAGAAGTAGAAGGTGTCTTATGATGGGTTAAAAAGAGAAAGAAAGACAGTCAGTGTCTATTCTGTGCTGGGAATTGTACTGTATCAACTTACTTAGCTAAATCAGTAAAAGAGAGAGAGAGCTTAATTAGGGGTGTGACTTAGACAATATTAAAGCAGATGATTGAAATTACACCTTCCTGTTGCTAGAATGAGTAGGCAGAAAACAGCTAACTAAAAGAAGCTACCATTTTCTTTACTAATTAAAGACTTATATCTCTGCTGGAATCAGTGTCTGTTGAGATTAAGCAGACATGTACTTTATTAGAAGTAGAAGGGGTTTTATTTAGGGTTAAAAAAGAAAAAGAAAAAGTCACTATGTGTTTTGTGCTGAGAAGGGTACTGTATCAACTTAATTTGCTAAGTTAGTAGGAGTAGGGAGAGCTCAATTAGGGATGAGCTTAGACAATATAAAAGTAGGTAACTCAAATTACAACTTCCTGTTGCTAGCCTGATGAGCAGAAAGCAGCTAACTAAAAAGAAGCTAAAATTTCTTTTAATTTAACACTTCATCTCTGCAGGAATCAGTGTCAATTCAGATTTAGTAGACAGTTACTTTATTAGAAGTAGAAGGGTCTTATTTAGGTTAAAAAAGAGAAAAAAAGAAAGCCAGTGTGTGTTTTGTGCTGGGAGTATTGTATCAACTTACTTTGCTAAATCAGTAGGAGGAGAGAGACTTTATTCTGGGTGTGACTTAGAGAATATAAAAGAGTGACTGAAATTGTAACTACCTGTTGCTAGCCTGTAGAGCAGAAAGCAGCTAATTAAAAGAATCTTCCATTTCTTACTTATTTAACACTTCTATCTCAGCAGGAATCAGTGTCTGTTGAGATTAAGCGAACAATTTCTTTATTAGAAATAGAAGGGTCATATTAAGGGTTTAAAAGAGAAAAAGAAAGAAAGACTGTGTGTTTTGTACTGGGAATGGTACTGTTTCAACACTTTTGCTAAATCAGTAGGAGGAGAAGAGAGACTTAATTGTGGATGTTGCTTATACAGTATAAAAGCAAGTGACTCAAATTACAACTACCTGTGGTTAGCCTGTAGAGCATAAAGCAGCTAACTAAAGAAGCTACCATTTTTTACTAATTTAATACTTCTGTGAGCTTAGCAGGAATCACTGCCTGTTGAGAATATGCAGAGAGATACTTTATTAGAAGTAGAAGGTGCCTTATTAAGGGTTAAAAAAGGGAAAAGAAAGAAAGTCAGTATGTGTTTTGTGTTGAGAAGGGTACTGTATCAACTTACTATACTGAATCAGTAGGAGGAGATTGAGCTTAATTGGGGGAGTGGCATAGACAATATAAAAGCAAATGATTGAAATAACACCTTTCTCTTGCTAGACTGCAGAGCAGAAAACGGCTAACTAAAAGAAGCTACCATTTTCTTACTAACTAAACACTTCTATCTCAGCTGGAATCAGAGTGTGTGAGATTAAACAGACAGATACTTTATAAGAATTAGAAGGTGTCTTATTAAGGTTAAAAAGGAAAAGAAAGAAAGTATCTGTTTTCTGCTGAGATTTGTACTGTATCAACTTTACTTTACTAAATCAGTAGGAGGAGAGAGGCTAATTGGGGAGTGACATAGACAATATAAAAGCAAATGATTGAAATTATACCATTCTGTTGCTAGCCTGTAGAGCAGAAAACAGCTAATGAAAAGAAGCCACCATTTTCTTGCTAATTAAACACTCTGTCTCAGCTGGAATCAGTGTCTGTTGAGATTAAACAAAGATATACTTTATTAGAAGTAGAAAAGTTCTTATTTAATGTTAAAAAGGGAAAAAGAAAGTCAAAGTGTTTGTGCAGAGAAGGGTACTGTATCAACTTACTTTCTAGGTTAGTAGGAGAAGAGCAAGCTTAATTGGGATGTGGCATGCAATATAAAAGCAGGTGACTAAATTACAATTTCCTGTTCCCAGCCTGTTGAGCAGAAAGCAGCTAACTAAAAGAAGCTACCATTTCTTACTAATTTAACACTTCTATCTCAGTAGGAATCAGAGGCTGTTGAGATTTAGTAGACAGTTACTTTATTATAAGTTAAAGGGGTCTTACTTAGGGTTAAAAAAGAGAAAAAAGAAAGTCAGTGTGTGTTCTGTGCTGGAAAAGGTACTGTATCAACTTACTTTGCTTATTCAGAAGAAGGAGAGAGAGAGAGCTAATTCTGGGTGTGGCTTAGACAATATAAAGCAGGTGACTGAAATTACAACTTCCTTTTGCTAGCCTGTAGAGCAGAAAGCAGTAACTATTAGAAGCTACCATTTTCTTCCTAATTTAACACTAATGTCTCAGCAGGAATCAGTGTCTGTTGAGATTAAGCAGACAGTTACTTTATTAGAAGAGAGGGTTCTTATTTGGTTAAAAGAAAGAAAGAAAGTCAGTGTGTGTTCTGTGCTGGGAGGGTACTGTATCAGTTTACTTTGCATATATTAGTAGGAGGAGACAGCTTAATTGGGGCTGTAGCTAGACAATATAAAAGCAGGAGACTAAATTACAACTTCCTGTTTCTAGCCTGTAGAGCAGAAAGCAGCTAACTAAAAGAAGCTACCATTTCTTACTAATTTAACACTTCTGTCTCAGCAGGAATCAGTGTCTGTTGAGATTAAGGAGACAGTTACTTTATTAGACATAGAAGGGTCTCATTTAGGGTTTAAAATGAGAAAAGAGAGAAAGTTAGTGTGTGTTCTGTTTTGGGAAGGGTACTGTATCAACTTCTCATTTGCTAAATCAGCAGGAGGAGATAGAACTTAATTGGGGGAGTAGCTTAGACAATCCAAAACCAGGTGACTCAAATTACAACTTCCTCTTGCTAGCACGTAGAGCAAAAAGCAGCTAACTAAAAGAAGCTATCATTTTCTTATTAATTTAACACTTCTATGTCAGTGAGAATCAGTGTCAGTTGAGATTAAACAGATAGATACTTTACTAGAAGTAGAAGGAATCATATTTCGGGGTTAAATAAGAGAAAAGAAAGAAAGTCAGTGTGTGATCTGTGCTGGAAGGGTTACTGTATCAACTTACTGCTAAATCAGTAGGAGGAGAGAGCTTAACTGGGGGTGTTGCTTAAACAATACAAAAGCAGATGACCAAATTACAACTTCCTGTTGCTAGCCTGTAGAGCAGAACGCAGCTAACTTATAAGAAGTACCATTTTCTTACTAATTTAACAATTCTATGTCAGCAGGAAACAGTGCCTGTTGAGATTATGCAGACAGATACTTCACTAGAAGTAGAAGGTGTCTATGATGGGTTAAAAGAGAAAAGAAAGACAGTCAGTGTCTATTCTGTGCTGGGAATTGTACTGTATCAACTTACTTTACTAAATCAGTAAAAGGAGAGAGAGCTTAATTGGGGTGTGACTTAGACAATATTAAAGCAGGTGATTGAAATTACACCTTCCTGTTGCTAGAATGTAGGGCAGAAAACAGTCTAACTAAAAGAAGCTACATTTTCTTACTAATTAAAGACTTATATCTCAGCTGGAATCAGTGTCTGTTGAGATTAAGCAGACATGTACTTTATTAGAAGTAGAAGGGTTTTATTTAGGGTTAAAAAAACGGAAAAGAAAAAGCACTATGTGTTTTGTGCTGAGAAGGGTACTGTATCAATCTTCATTTGCTAAGTTAGTAGGAGTAGGGAGAGCTCACTATTTGTGGCTTAGACAATATAAAAGTGAGGTAACTCAAATTACAACTTCCTGTTGCTAGCCTGATGAGCAGAAAGCAGCTAACTTAAAAGAAGTTAAATTTTTTTAATTTAACACTTCTATCTCAGCAGGAACTCAGTGTCAATTCAGATTTAGTAGACAGTTACTCTATTAGGAAGTAGAAGGGTCTTGATTTGGGTTAAGAAAGAGAAAAAAGAAAGCCTGTGTGTGTTTTGTGCTGGGAAGGGTATTGTATCAACTTACTTTGCTAAATCAGTAGGAGGAGAGAGGACTTTATTCTGGTGTGACTTAGAGAATATAAAAGCAGGTGACTGAAATTGTAACTACCTGTTTTAGTCTGTAGAGCAGAAAGCAGTTAACTAAAAGAATCTTCCATTTTCTTACTTATTTAACACTTCTATCTCAGCAGGAATCAGTGTCTGTTGAGATTAAGCAGACAATTTCTTTATTAGAAATAGAAGGGGTCATATTAAGGGTTTAAAAAAGAGAAAAGAAAGAAAGACTGTGTGTGTTTTGTACTGGGAATGGTACTGTTTCAACTTACTTTGCTAAATCAGTAGGAGGAGAAGAGAGAGCTTAATTGTGGGTGTTGCTTATACAGTATAAAAGCAGGTGACTCAAATTACAACTACCTGTGGTTAGCTCAGAGATAAAGCAGCTAACTAAAAGAAGTTACTATTTTTTTACTAATTTAATACTTGTGGAGCGAGCAGGAATCACCCCGTTGAGAATATGCAGACAGATACTTATTATTGAAGTAGAAGGTGCCTATTAAGGGTTAAAAAAAGGGAAAAGAAAGAAAGTCAGTATGTGTTTTGTGTTGAGAAGGGTACTGTATCAACTTACTATACTGAATCAGTAGGAGGAGATTGAGCTTAATTGGGGGAGTGGCATAGACAATATAAAAGCAAATGATTGAAATAACACCTTTCTCTTGCTAGACTGCAGAGCAGAAAACGGCTAACTAAAAGAAGCTACCATTTTCTTACTAACTAAACACTTCTATCTCAGCTGGAATCAGAGTGTGTGGAGATTAAACAGACAGATACTTTATAAGAATTAGAAGGTGTCTTATTAAGGGTTAAAAAAGGGAAAAGAAAGAAAGTATGTGTTTTCTGCTGAGATTTGTACTGTATCAACTTACTTTACTAAATCAGTAGGAGGAGAGAGTGCTTAATTGGGGGAGTGACATAGACAATATAAAAGCAAATGATTGAAATTATAACAATTATCTGTTACAGTCTGTAGAGCATAAACAGAGCAATAATGACAAGAAGCCACCATTTTTCATAACTAAAACACTTCATCTCAGCTGGAATCATGTCTGTTGAGATTAAACACAGATATACTTTATTAGAAGTAAAAGTTCTTATTTAATGTTAAAAAGGAAAAAGAAAGTCAGTAAGTGTTTTGTGCAGAGAAGGGTACTGTATCAACTTACTTTGCTAGTTAGTAGGAGAAGAGCAAGCTTAATTGGGATGTGGCTTGCAATATAGAAAGCAGGTAGATTCAAATTACAATTTCCTGTTCCCAGCCTGTTGAGCAGAAAGCAGCTAACTAAAAGAAGCTACCATTTCTTACTAATTTAACACTTCTATCTCAGTAGGAATCAGAGGCTGTTGAGATTTAGTGAGACAGTTACTTTATTATAAGTTGAAGGGTTCTTCTTAGGTTAAAAAAGAGAAAAAGAAAGTCAGTGTGTGTTCTGTGCTAAAAAGGTACTGTATCAACTTACTTTGCTTATTCAGAAGAGGAGAGAAGGAGAGCTTAATTCTGGGTGTGGCTTAGACAATATAAAAGCAGGTGACTGAAATTACAACTTCCTTTGGCAGTCTGTAGAGCAGAAAGCAGCTAACTATTAGAAGCTACCATTTTCCTAATTTAACACCATGTCTCAGCAGGAATCAGTGTCTGTTGAGATTAAGCAGACAGTTACTTTATTAGAAGTAGAAGGGTTCTTATTTCAGGTACAAAAGAGAAAAGAAAGTCAGTGTGTGTTCTGTGCTGGGAGGGTAATTATCAGTTTATTTGCTAAATTAGTAGGAGGAGGAGATGTTTAATTGGGGCTGTAGCTTGACAATATAAAAAGAGAGACTCAAATTACAACTTCCTGTTTCTAGCCTGTAGAGCAGAAAGCAGCTAACTAAAAGAAGCTACCATTTCTTACTAATTTAACACTTCTGTCTCAGCAGGAATCAGTGTCTGTTGAGATTAAGGAGACAGTTACTTTATTAGACATAGAAGGGGTCTCATTTAGGGTTTAAAAATGAGAAAAGAGAGAAAGTTAGTGTGTGTTCTGTTTTGGGAAGGGTACTGTATCAACTTACTTTGCTAAATCAGCAGGAGGAGATAGAACTTAATTGGGGGTGTAGCTTAGACAATCCAAAACCAGGTGACTCAAATTACAACTTCTTGCTTAGCACGTAGTAGCAAAAGCAGCTAACTAAAAGAAGCTATCATTTTCTTACTAATTTAACACTTCTATGTCAGTGAGAATCAGAGTCAGTTGAGATTAAACAGATAGATACTTTACTAGAAGTAGAAGGAACTGTTTAGGGTTAAAAAGAGAAAAGAAAGAAAGTCAGTGTGTGATCCAGTTGGGAAGGGTACTGTATCAACTCATTTTACAAATCAGTAGGAGGGGAGAGTTAACTGTGTGTTGCTTAAACACAAAAGCAGATGACCTAAATTACAACTTCCTGTTGCTAGCCTGTAGAGCAGAACGCAGCTAACTTAAGAAGCTACCATTTTCTTACTAATTTAACAATAATTCTATGTCAGTAAGGAAGAATAATTGTTGAGATTATGTGACAGATACTTCACTAGAAGTAGAAAGGTGTCTTATGATGGGTTAAAAAGAGAAAAGAAAGACAGTCAGTGTCTATTCTGTGTTGGGAATTGTACTGTATCAACTTACTTTACAAATCAGTAAAAGGAGAGAGAGCTTAATTGGGGGTGTGACTTAGACAATATTAAACAGGTGATTGAAATTACACCTTCCTTTGTTGAATGTAGGGCAGAAAACAGCTAACTAAAAGAAGCTATCATTTTCTAATTAAAAGACTTATATCTCAGCTGGAATCAGTGTCTGTTGAGATTAAGCAGACATGTACTTTATTAGAAGTAGTAGGGGTTTTATTTAGGTTAAAAACTGAAAGAAAAAGTCACTATGTGTTTTGTGCTGAGAAGGGTACTGTATCAACTTATTTTGCTAAGGTTAGTAGGAGTAGGGAGAGCTCAATTAGGGATGTGATTAGACAATATAAAAAGTAGGTAACTCAAATTACAACTTCCTGTTGCTAGCCGATGAGCAAGAGTAGCTAACTAAAAAGAAGCTTAACTTTTTTAATTTAACACTTCTATCTCTAGCAGGAATCAGTGTCAATTCAGATTTAGTAGACAGTTACTTTATTAGAAGTAGGAGGGGTCTTATTTAGGGTTAAAAGAGAAAAAAAAAGAAAGCCAGTGTGTGTTTTGTGCTGGAAGGGTATTGTATCAACTTACTTTGCTAAATCATTGGAGGAGAGAGGACTTTATTCTGGGTGTGACTTAGAGAATATGAAAGCAGGTGACTGAAATTGTAACTGCCTGTTGCTAGCCTGTAGAGCAGAAAGCAGCTAACTAAAAGAATCTTCCATTTTCTTTATTTAACACTTCTATCTCAGCAGGAATCAGTGTCTGTTGAGATTAACAGACAATTTCTTTATTAGAAATAGAAGGGTCATATTAAGGGTTTAAAGAAAGAGAAAGAAAGACTGTGTGTGTTTTGTACTGGGAATGGTACTGTTTCAACTTACTTTGCAATCAGTAGGAGGAGAAGAGAGAGCTAATTGTGGGTGTTGCTTATACAGTATAAAACCAGGTGACTCAAATTACAACTACCTGTGGTTAGCCTGTAGAGCATAAAGCAGCTAACTAAAAGAAGCTACCATTTTATTTAATTAATACTTACTAGGTAAGTTGAGCAGGAATCACTGCCTGTTGAGAATATGTATGATACTTTATTAGAAGCAGAAGGTGCCTTATTAAGGCGTCAAAAGTGGGAAAGAAAGAAGAAGTCAGTATGTGTTTTGTGTTGAGATGGGTACTGTATCAACTTACTATACTGAATCAGTAGGAGGAGATTGAGCTTAATTGGGGAGTGGCATAGATAATATAAAAGCAAAATGATTGAAATAACACCTTTCTGTTAGACTACAAGAGCAGAAACGGTTAACTAAAAGAAGCTACCATTTTTTTCCTAACTAAACACTTCTATCTCAGCTGGAATCAGAGTGTGTGGAGATTAATAGACAGATACTTATAAGAATTAGAAGGTGTCTTATTAAGGTTACAAAAGGAAAAGAAAGAAAGTATGTGTTTTCTGCTGAGATTTGTACTGTATCAACTTACTTTACTAAATCAGTAGGAGGAGAGAGAGCTTAATTGGGGAGTGACATAGACAATATAAAAGCAAATGATTGAAATTATACCATTCTGTTGTTAGCCTGTAGAGCAGAAAACAGCTGAATTAAAAGAAGCCACTATTTTTCTACATTAAACACTTCTGTCTCAGCTGAATCAGTGTCTGTTGAGATTAAACAAAGCTATACTTTATTAGAGTAGAAAAGTTCTTATTTAATGTTATAAAAGGAAAAAGAAAGTCAATGAAAGTGTTTTGTGCAGAGAATGGTACTTTGTATCAACTTATTTTGCTGAGTTAGTAGAAGAGCGAGTTTAATTGGGGATGTGGCTTATGCAATATAAAAGCAGGTGACTCGTAAATTACAATTTCTGTTCCCAGCCTGTTGAGTAGAAAGCAGCTAACTAAAAGAAGCTACCATTCTTACTAATTTAACACTTCTATCTCGTGTAGGAATCAGAGGCTGTTGAGATTGTGGTAGACAGTTACTTATTAGAAGTTAAAGGGGTCTTACTTTAGGGTTAAAAAGAGAAAAAGAAAGTCAGTGTGTGTTCCAGTTGGGAAAGGTACTGTATCAACTTACTTTGCTTATTCAGAAGAAGGAGAGAAGGAGAGTTTAATTCTGGGTGTGGCTTAGACAATATAAAAGCAGGTGACTGAAATTACAACTTCCTTTTGCTAGCTCTGAGCAGAAAGTAGCTATTAGATTACTATTTTCTTCTAATTTAAAACACTAATGAATCTCAGCAGGAATCGTGTCTGTTGAGATTAAGCAGACAGTTACTTTATTAGAAGTAGAAGGGTTCTTATTTCAGGTTAAAAAGAGAAAAAGAAAGAAAGTCAGTGTGTGTTCTTTGTTGGGAGGGTACTGTATCAGTTTACTTTGCTATAGTGGCTTTGCAATATAAAAAGCAGGTGACTCAAATTACAATTTCCTGTTCCCAGCCTGTTGAGCAGAAAGCAGCTAACTAAAAGAAACTACTACTTTTACTAATTTAACACTTCTATCTCAGTAGGAATCAGAGGCTGTTGAGATTTAGTAGACAGTTACTTTATTATAAGTTAAAGGGTCTTACTTAGGGTTAAAAAGAGAAAAAGAAAGTCAGTGTGTGTTCTGTGCTGGGAAGGTACTGTATCAACTTACTTGCTTATTCAGAAGAATGAGAGAAGGTGAGCTTAATTCTGGTGTGGCTTAGACAATATAAAAAGCAGGTGACTGAAATTACAACTCTTTTAGCAGCCTGTAGAGCAGAAAGCAGCTATTAGAAGCTACCATTTTCTTCCTAATTTAACACTAATGTCTCAGCAGGAATCAGTGTCTGTTGAGATTAAGCAGACAGTTACTTTATTAGAAGTAGAAGGTTCTTATTTCAGGTTAAAAGAGAAAAGAAAGAAAGTCAGTGTGTGTTCTGTGCTGGGAGGGTACTGTATCAGTTTACTTTGCTATATTAGTAGGAGGAGAGACAGCTTAATTGGGGCTGTTAGCTAGACAATATAAAAGCAGGAGACGCAAATTACAACTTCCTGTTTCTAGCTCAGAGCAGAAAGCAGCTAACTAAAAGAAGCTACCATTTCTTACTAATTTAACACTTCTGTCTCAGCAGGAATCAGTGTCTGTTGAGATTAAGGAGACAGTTACTTTATTAGACATAGAAGGGTCTCATTTAGGTTTAAAAATGAGAAAAGAGAAAGAGTTGTGTGTTCTGTTTTGGGAAGGGTACTGTATCAACTTACTTTGCTAAATCAGCAGGAGAGAGAACTTAATTGGGGGTGTAGCTTGACAATCCAAAACCAGGTGACTCAAATTACAACTTCTCTTGCTAGCACGTAGAGCAAAAAGCAGCTAAGTAAAAGAAGCTATCATTTTCTTATTAATTTAACACTTCTATGTCAGTGAGAATCAGTGTCAGTTGAGATTAAACAGATAGATACTTTACTAGAAGTAGAAGGAATCATATTTCGGGGTTAAATAAGAGAAAAGAAAGAAAGTCAGTGTGTGATCTGTGCTGGGAAGGGTTCTGTATCAACTTACTTTGCTAAATCAGTAGGAGGAGAGAAGCTTAACTGGGGTGTTGCTTAAATAATACAAAAGCAGATGACTCAAATTACAACTTCCTGTTGCTAGCCTGTAGAGCAGAAGCGCAGCTAACTTTAAGAAGCTACATTTTCTTACTAATTTAACAATTTATGTCAGCAGGAAACAGTGCCTGTTGAGATTATGCATGCAGATACTTCACTAAAGTAGAAAGTGTCTTATGATGGTTAAAAGAGAAAAGAAAGACAGTCAGTGTCTATTCTGTGCTTGAATTGTACTGTATCAACTTACTTTGCTAAATCAGTAAAAGGAGAAAGAGCTTAATTGGGGTGTGACTTAGCTAATATTAAAGCAGGTGATTGAAATTACACCTTCCTGTTGCTAGAATGTAGGGCAGAAAACAGCTAACTAAAAGAAGCTATTTTTCTTACTAATTAAGACTTATATCTCAGCTGGGATCAGTGTCTGTTGAGATTAAGCAAACATGTACTATATTAGAAGTAGAAGGGTTTTATTTAGGGTTAAAAACGGAAAGAAAAAGTCACTATGTGTTTTGTGCTGAGAAGGTTGCTGTATCAAGCATTTTGCTAATTAGTAGGAGTAGGAGAGCTCAATTAGGGATGTGGCTTGGACAATATAAAAGTAGGTAACTCAAATTACAACTTCCTGTTGCTAGCCTGATGAGCAGAAAGCAGCTAACTAAAGAAGTTAAATTTTTTTAATTTAACACTTTATCTCTGCAGAATCAGTGTGCAATTCAGATTTAGTAGACAGTTACTTTATTAGAAGTAGAAGGGGTCTTATTTAGGGTTAAAAAAGAGAAAAAAGAAAGCCAGTGTATGTTTGTACTGGGAAGGGTATTGTATCAACTTTACTTGCTAAATCTGTTGGAGGAGAGAGGACTTATTCTGGGTGTGACTTAGAGAATATAAAAGCAGGTGACTGAAATTGTAACTACCTGTTGCTAGCCTGTAGAGCAGAAAGCAAGAATAAAGAATCTTCCATTTTCTCTACTTATTTAACACTTATCTCAGCAGGAATCAGGTCTCGTTGAGATTACAGACAATTTTTATTAGAAATAGAAGGGTCATATTAAGGGTTTAAAAAAGAGAAGAAAGAAAGACTGTGTGTGTTTTGTACTGGGAATGGTACTGTTGTCAACTTACTTTGCTAAATCAGTAGGAGGAGAAGAGAGAGCTTAATTGTGGATGTTGCTTATACAGTATAAAAGCAGGTGACTCAAATTACAACTACCTGTGGTTAGCCTGTAGAGCATAAAGCAGCTAATCTAAAAGAAGCTACCATTTTTTACTAATTTAATACTTCTATGTGAGCGAGCAGGAATCACTGCCTGTTGAGAATATGCAGACAGATACTTTATTAGAAGTAGAAGCCTTATTAAAGGGTTAAAAAGGAAAGAAAGAATGTCAGTATGTGTTTTGTGTTGACAAGGGTACTGTATCAACTTACTATACTGAATCAGTAGGAGGAGATTGAGCTTAATTGGGGAGTGGCATAGACAATATAAAAGCAAATGATTGAAATAACACCTCTCTTGCTAGACTCAGAGCAGAAAGATAGCTAACTAAAAGAAGCCATCTATTTTTCACTTAACACTTCTGTCTCAGCTGGAATCAGAGTGTGTGGAGATTAAACAGACAGATACTTTATAAGAATTAGAAGGTGTCTTATTAAGGGTTAAAAAAGGGGAAAGAAAGAAAGTATCTGTTTTCTGCTGAGATTTGTACTGTATCAACTTACTTTACTAAATCAGTAGGAGGAGAGAGAGCTTAATTGGGGGAGTGACATAGACAATATAAAAGCAAATGATTGAAATTATACCATTCTGTTGCTAGCCTGTAGAGCAGAAAACAGCTAATGAAAAGAAGCCACCATTTTCTTGCTAATTAAACAACTTCTGTCTCAGCTGGAATCAGTGTCTGTTGAAGTTAAACAAAGCTATACTTTATTAGAAGTAGAAAAGTTCTTATTTAATGTTAAAAGGGAAAAAAGAAAGTCAGTAAGTGTTTTGTGCCGAGAAGGGTACTGTATCAACTTACTTGCTAAGTTAATAGGAGAAGAGCAAGCAATTGGGGATGTGGCTTATGCAATATAAAAAGCAGGTGACTCAAATTACATTCCTGTTCCCAGCCTGTTGAGCAGAAAGCAGCTAACTAAAAGAAGCTACCATTTCTTACTAATTTAACACTTCTATCTCAGGAGGAATCAGAGGCTGTTGAGATTTAGTAGACAGTTACTTTATTAGAAGTTAAAGGGGTCTTACTTAGGGTTAAAAAAGAGAAAAAAGAAAGTCAGTGTGTGTTCTGTGCTGGGAAAGGTACTGTATCAACTTACTTTGCTTATTCAGAAGAAGGAGAGAAGGAGAGCTTAATTCTGGGTGTGGCTTAGACAATATAAAAGCAGGTGACTGAAATTACAACTTCCTTTACAGCATGAGCAGAAAGCAGCTGGTTGAAGCTATATTTTCTTCCTAATTTAACACTAATGTCTCAGCAGGAATCGTGTTCTTGTAGATTAAGCAGACAGTTACTTTATTAGAAGTAGAAGGGTTCTTATTTCAGGTTAAAAAGAGAAAAGAAAGAAAAGTCAGTGTGTGTGTCTGTGCTGGAGGGTACTTTATCAGTTTACTTTACAAATTGTAGGAGGAGAGACAGCTAATTGGGGCTTGTAGCTTAGACAATATAAAAGCAGGAGACTCAAATTACAACTTCCTGTTTCTACTCTGTGGAGCAGAAAGCAGCTAACTAAAAGAAGCTACCATTTCTTACTAATTTAACACTTCTGTCTCAGCAGGAGTAAGTGTCTGTTGAGATTAAGGAGACAGTTACTTTATTAGAGATAGAAGGGTCTCATTTGGGGTTTAAAATGAGAAAAGAGAAAAGTTAGTGTGTGTTCTGTTTTGGGAAGGTACTATATCAACTTACTTTGCTAAATCAGCAGGAGGAGATAGAACTTAATTGGGGTGTAGCTTAGACAATCCAAACCAGGTGACTCAAATTACAACTTCTCTTGCTAGCATGTAGAGCAAAAGCACTAACTAAAAGAAGCTATCATTTCTTATTAATTTAACACTTCTATATCAGTGAGAATCAGTGTCAGTTGAGATTAAACAGATAGATACTTTACTAGAAGTAGAGGAATCATATTTCGGGTTAAATAAGAGAAAAGAAAGAAAGTCAGTGTGTGATCTATGCTGGGAAGGGTTCTGTATCAACTTACTTTGCTAAATCAGTAGGAGAGAGAGTTTAACTGGGGGTGTTGCTTAAACAATACAAAAGCAGATGACTCAAATTACAACTTCCTGTTGCTAGCCTGTAGAGCAGAACGCAGCTAACTTTAAGAAGCTACCATTTTCTTACTAATTTAACAATTCTATGTCAGCAGGAAACAGTGCCTGTTGAGATTATGCAGACAGATACTTCACTAGAAGTAGAAAGTGTCTTATGATGGGTTAAAAAGGAGAAAAGAAAGACAGTCAGTGTCTATTCTGTGCTGGGAATTGTACTGTATCAACTTACTTTGCTAATCAGTAAAGGAGAGAAGTTAATTGGGGTGTGACTTGGCAATATTAAAGCAGGTGATTGAAATTACACCTTCCTGTTGCTAGAATGTAGGGCAGAAAACAGCTAACTAAAAGAAGCTACCATTTTCTTACTAATTAAAGACTTATATCTCAGCTGGAATCAGTGTCTGTTGAGATTAAGCAGACATTACTTTTTTAGAAGTAGAAGTGGTTTTATTTAGGGTTAAATAACGGAAAGAAAAAAGTCACTATGTGTTTTGTGCTGGAGAAGGGTACTGTATCAACTTATTTTGCTAAGTTAGTAGGGGTAGGGAGAGCTCAATTAGGGATGTGGCTTAGACAATATAAAAGTAGGTAACTCAAATTACAACTTCCTGTTGCTAGCCTGATGAGCAGAAAGCAGCTAACTAAAAGAAGCTAAAATTTATTTTAATTTAACACTTTCTATCTCTGCAGGAATCAGTGTCAATTCAGATTTAGTAGACAGTTACTTTATTAGAAGTAGAAGGGTCTTATTTAGGTTAAAAAAGAGAAAAAAGAAAGCCAGTGTGTGTTTTGTGCTGGGAAGGTTTGTATCAACTTACTTTCTAAATCAGTTGGAGGAGAGAGGACTTATTCTGGGTGTGACTTAGAGAATATAAAAGCAGGTGACTGAAATTGTAACTACCTGTTGCTAGCCTGTAGAGGCAAAAAGGTAACTAAAAGAATCTTCCATTTTCTTATTTATTTAACACTTCTATCTCAGCAGGAATCAGTGTCTGTTGAGATTAAGCAGTACAATTTCTTTATTAGAAATAGAAGGGTCACTTAGAGTTTAAAAGAGAAAAGAAAGAAAGACTGTGTGTGTTTTGTACTGGAATATGTTTCAACCTACTTTGCTAAATCAGTAGGAGGAGAAGAGAGAGTTAACGTATGGTTTATACAGTATAAAAGCAGGTGACTCAAATTACAACTACCTGTGGTTAGCCTGTAGAGCATAAAGCAGCTAACTAAAAGAAGCTACCATTTTTACTAATTTAATACTTCTATGTGAGCGAGCAGGAATCACTGCCTGTTGAGAATATGCAGACAGATGCTTTATTAGAAGTAGAAGGTGCCTTATTAAGGGTTAAAAAAGGAAAAGAAAGAATGTCAGTATGTGTTTGTGTTGAGAAGGTACTGTATCACTACTTACTGAATCAGTGGGAGGAGATTGAGCTTAATTGGGGAGTGGCATAGACAATATAAAAGCAATGATTGAAATAACAACTTTCTTGCTAGATTGCAGAGCAGAAAAACGGCTAACTAAAAGAAGCTACCATTTTTTCTAACTAAACACTTCTGTCTCAGCTGGAATCAAGTGTGTGGAGATTAAACAGACAGATACTTTATAAGAATTAGAAGGTGTCTTATTAAGGTTAAAAGGAAAAGAAAGAAAGTATCTGTTTTCTGCTGATTTGTACTGTAATCAACACTTTACTAAATCAGTAGGAGGAGAGAGAGCTTAGTGGGGAGTGACATAGACACTATAAAAGCAAATGATTGAAATTATACCATTCTGTTCTAGCCTGTAGGCAGAAAACAGCTAATGAAAGAGAAGCCACCATTTTCTTGCTAATTAAACACTTCGTCTCAGATGGAATCAGTGTCTGTTGAGATTAAACAAAGATATACTTTATTAGAAGTAGAAAAGTTCTTATTTAATGTTAAAAAAGGGAAAAAAAGAAAGTCAGTAAGTGTTTTGTGCCGAGAAGGGTACTGTATCAACTTACTTTGCTAAGTTAGTAGGAGAAGAGCAAGCTTAATTGGGGATGTGGCTTATGCAATATAAAAGCAGGTGACTCAAATTACAATTTCCTGTTCCCAGCCTGTTGAGCAGAAAGCAGCTAACTAAAAAAGCTACCATTCACTAATTCTACACTTCTATCTCAGTAGGAATCAGAGGCTGTTGAGATTTAGTAGACAGTTACTTTATTAGAAGTTGAGAGGGTCTTACTTGGGTTAAAAAGAGAAAAGAAAGTCAGTGTGTGTTCTATGTGGGAAAGGTACTGTAACAACCACTTTGCTTATTCAAAGAAGGAAGAAGGAGAGCTTTATTCTGGGTGTGGCTTAGACAATATAAAAGCAGGTGACTGAAATTAAAACTAGCTAGCCTGTAGAGCGAGAGCAGCTATTAGAAGCTACCATTTTCTTCCTAATTTAACACTAATGTCTCAGCAGGAATCAGTGTCTGTTGAAATTATGCAGACAGTTACTTTATTAGAAGCAGAAGGTTCTTATTTCAGGTTAAAAAGAAAAGAAAGAAAGTCAGTGTGTGTTCTGTGGCTGGAGGTACTGTATCAGTTTACTTTGCTAAATTAGTCGGAGGAGAGACAGCTTAATTGGGGCTGTAGCTTAGACAATATAAAAGCAGGAGGCTCAAATTACAACTTCCTGTTTCTAGCCTGTAGAGCAGAAAGCAGCTAACTAAAGAAGCTACCATTTCTTACTAATTTAACACTTCTGTCTAACAGAAATCAGTGTCTATTGAGATTAGGAGACAGTTACTTTATTAGACATAGAAGGGGTCTCATTTAGGGTTTAAAATGAGAAAAGAGAAAGTTAGTGTGTGTTCTGTTTTGGGAAGGGTACTATCAACTTCTTTGCTAAATCAGCAGGAGGAGATAGAACTTAATTGGGGGTGTAGCTTAGACAATCCAAAACCAGGTGACTCAAATTACAACTTCCTCTTCTAGCACGTAGAGCAAAAGCAGCTAACTAAAAGAAGTTATCTTTTTACTAATTTAACACTTCTATGTCAGCGAGAATCAGTGTCAGTTGAGATTAAACAGACAGATACTTTTACTAGAAGTAGAAGGGTCATATTTAGGGTGAAAAAGAGAAAGAAAGAAAGTCAGTGTGTGATCTGTGCTGGAAGGGTTCTGTATCAACTTACTTACAACTCAGTAGGAGGAGAGAGTCAACTGGGGGTGTTGCTAAATAATACAAAAGCAGATGACTCAAATTATAACTTCCTGTTGCTAGCCTGTAGAGCAGAACGCAGCTAACTTTAAGAAGCTACCATTTTCTTACTAATTTAACAATTTATGTCAGCAGGAAACAGTGCCTGTTGAGATTATGCATGCAGATACTTCACTAGAAGTAGAAAGTGTCTTATGATGGGTTAAAAGAGAAAAGAAAAGACAGTCAGTGTCTATTCTGTGCTGGGAATTGTACTGTATCAACTTACTTTGCTAAATCAGTAAAGGAGAGAGCTAATTGGGGTGTGACTTAGCAATATTAAAGCAGGTGATTGAAATTACACCTTCCTGTTGCTAGAATGTAGGGCAGAAAACAGCTAACTAAAAGAAGCTATCATTTCTTACTAATTAAAGACTTATATCTCAGCTGAATCAGTGTCTGTTGAGATTAAGCAAACATATACTATATTAGAAGTAGAAGGGTTTATTTAGGGTTAAAAAACGAAAGAAAAAGTCACTATGTGTTTTGTGCTGAGAAGGTACTGTATCAACTAATTTGCTAAGTTAGTAGGAGTAGGGGAGAGCTCAATTAGGATTGGGTTTAGACAATATAAAAGTAGGTAACTCAAATTACAACTCTCTGTTGCTAGCCTGATGAGCAGAAAGCAGCTAACTAAAGAAGCTAAAATTTCTTTTTATTTAACACTTCTATCTCTGCAGGAATCAGTGTCAATTCAGATTTAGTAGACAGTTACTTTATTAGAAGTAGAAGGGTCTTATTTAGGGTTAAAAAGAGAAAAAAAGAAAGCCAGTGTGTGTTTGTGCTGGAAGGGTATTGTATCAACTTACTTTGCTAATCAGTTGGAGGAGAGGACTTTATTCTGGGTGTGACTTAGAGAATATAAAAGCAGGTGACTGAAATTGTAACTACTTGTTGCTAGCCTGTAGAGCAGAAAGTAGCTAACTGAGCAAGAATCTTCCATTTTCTTATTTATTTAACATTCTCTATCTCAGCAGGAATCAGTGTCTGTTGAGATTAGCAGACAATTTCTTTATTAGAAATAGAAGGGTCATATTAAGGGTTTAAAAGAGAAAAGAAAGAAGACTGTGTGTGTTTGTACTGGGAATGGTACTGTTTCAACTTACTTTGCTAAATCAGTAGGAGGAAGAGAGGAAGCTTAATTGTGGATGTTGCTTATACAGTATAAAAGCAGGTGACTCAAATTACAACTACCTGTGGTTAGCCTGTAGAGCATAAAGCAGCTAACTAAAAAGAAGCTACCATTTTTTACTAATTTAATACTCTAGTGAGCGAGCAGGAATCACTGCCTGTTGAGAATATGCAGACAGATACTTTATTAGAAGTAGAAGGTGCCTTATTAAGGTGTTAAAAGGAAAAGAAAGAATGTCAGTATGTGTTTTGTGTTGAGAAGGGCACTGTATCAACTTTATACTGAATCAGTAGGAGGAGATTGAGCTTAATTGGGGAGTGGCATAGACAATATAAAAGCAAATGATTGAAATAACACCTTTCCTTGCTAGACTGCAGAGCGAAAACGGCTAACTAAAAGAGCTACCATTTTCTTACTAACTAAACACTTCGTCTCAGCTGGAATCAGAGTGTGTGGAGATTAAACAGACAGATACTTTATAAGAATTAGAAGGTGTCTTATTAAGGGTTAAAAAGGAAAAGAAAAGAAAGTATCTGTTTTCTGCTGAGATTTGTACTGTATCAACTTACTTTACTAAATCAGTAGGAGAGAGGAGCTTAATTGGGGAGTGACATAGACAATATAAAAGCAAATGATTGAAATTATACCATTCTGTTGCTAGCCTGTAGAGCAGAAAACAGCTAATGAAAAGAAGCCACCATTTTCTTGCTAATTAAACACTTCTGTCTCAGCTGGAATCAGTGTCTGTTGAGATTAAACAAAGCTATACTTTATTAGAAGTAGAAAAGTTCTTATTTAATGTTAAAAAAGGGAAAAAAAGAAAGTCAGTAAGTGTTTTGTGCCGAGAAGGGTACTGTATCAACTTACTTTAGGGTTAGTAGGAGGAAGAGCAAGCTTAATTGGGGATGTGGCTTATGCAATATAAAAAGCAGGTGACTCAAATTACAATTTCCTGTTCCCAGCCTGTTGTGCAGAAAGCAGCTAACTAAAAGAAGCTACCATTTCTTACTAATTTAACACTTTATCTCAGGAGGAATCAGAGGCTGTTGAGATTTAGTAGACAGTTACTTTATTAGAAGTAGAAGGAGTCTTACTTAGGGTTAAAAAGAGAAAAAGAAAGTCAGTGTGTGTTCTGTGCTGGGAAAGGTACTGTATCAACTTACTTTGCTTATTCAGAAGAAGGAGAGAAGGAGAGCTTAATTCTGGGTGTGGCTTAGACAATATAAAAGCAGGTGACTGAAATTACAACTTCCTTTTGCTAGCCTGTAGAGCAGAAAGCAGCTATTAGAAGCTACCATTTTCTTCCTAATTTAACACTAATGTCTCAGCAGGAATCGGTGTCTGTTGAGATTAAGCAGACAGTTACTTTATTAGAAGTAGAAGGGTTCTTATTTCAGGTTAAAAGAGAAAAGAAAGAAGGTCAGTGTGTGTTCTATAGTTGGAGGGTACTTTATCAGTTTACTTTGCTAAATTAGTAGGAGGAGAGACAGCTTAATTGGGGCTGTAGCTTAGACAATATAAAGCAGGAGACTCAAATTACAACTTTCCTGTTTCCTAGCCTGTAGAGCTGAGAAAGCAGCTAACTAAAAAGAAGCTACCATTTCTTACTAATTTAACACTTCTGTCTCAGCAGGAATCAGTGTTGTTGAGATTAAGGAGACAGTTACTTTATTAGAGATAGAAGGTCTCATTTAGGGTTTAAAAGAGAAAAGAGAGAAAGTTAGTGTGTGTTCTGTTTGGAAGGGTACTATATCAACTTACTTTGCTAAATCAGAGGAGGAGATAGAATTTAATTGTGGTGTGGCTTAGACAATCCAAAACCAGGTGACTCAAATTACAACTTCCTTGCTTGCTATGAGAGCAAAAGCACTAACTAAAAGCTATCATTTTCTTATTAATTTAACACTTCTATATCAGCTAGGAATCAGTGTCAGTTGAGATTAAACAGATAGATACTTTATTAGAAGTAGAAGGAATCTTATTTCAGGGTTAAATAAGAGAGAAAAGAAAGAAAGTCAGTGTGTGATCTGTGCTGGGAAGGGTTCTGTATCAGTCTTACTTTATAAATCAGTAGGAGGGAGAGAGCTTAACTGGGGGTGTTGCTTTAACAATACAAAAGCAGATGACTCAAATTACAACTTCCTGTTGCTAGCATGAGAGCAGAACGAGCTAACTTTAAGAAGCTACCATTTTCTTACTAATTTAACAATTCTATGTCAGCAGGAAACAGTGCCTGTTGAGATTATGCAGACAGATACTTACTAGAAGTAGAAGGTGTCTTATGATGGGTTAAAAGAGAAAAGAAAGACAGTCAGTGTCTATTCTGTGCTGGAATTGTACTGTATCAGCTTACTTTGCTAAATCAGTAAAAGGAGAGAGAGCTTTTAATTGGGGTGTGACTTAGCTAATATTAAAGCAGGTGATTGAAATTACACCTTCCTGTTGCCTAGAATGTAGGGCAGAAAACAGCTAACTAAAAGAAGCTACCATTTTCTTATAATTAAAGACTTATATCTCAGCTGGAGTCAGTGTCTGTTGAGATTAAGAGACATGTACTTTATTAGAAGTAGAAGTGGTTTTATTTAGGTTAAAAACGGAAAAGAAAAAAGTCACTGTGTTTTGTGCTGAGAAGGGTACTGTATCAACTAATTTGCTAAGTTAGTAGGAGTAGGGAGAGCTCAATTAGGGATGTGGCTTAGACAATATAAAAGTAGGTAACTCAAATTACAACTTCCTGTTGCTAGCCTGATGAGCAGAAAGCAGCTAACTAAAAAGCTAAATTTCTTTTTAATTTAACACTTCTATCTCTGCAGGAATCAGTGTCAATTCAGATTTAGTAGACAAAGTTACTTTATTAGAAGTAGAAGGGTCTTATTTAGGGTTAAAAAAGAGAAAAAAAAGAAAGCCAGTGTGTGTTTTGTGCTGGGAGGGTATTGTATCAACTTACTTTTATAAATCAGTTGGAGGAGAGGACTTTATTCTGGGTGTGTTAGAGAATATAAAAGCAGGTGACTGAAATTGTAACTTACCTGTTGCTAGCCTGTAGAGCAGAAAGCAGCTAACTAAAGAATCTTCCATTTTCTTACTTATTTAACACTTCTATCTCAGCAGGAATCAGTGTCTGTTGAGATTAAGCAACAATTCTTTATTAGAAGTAGAGGGGGTCATATTAAGGGTTTAAAAAGAGAAAAGAAAGAAAGACTGTGTGTGTTTTGTACTGGGAATGGTACTGTTTCAACTTACTTTGCTAAATCAGTAGGAGGAGAAGAGAGCTTAATTGTGGATGTTGCTTATACAGTATAAAAAGCAGGTGACTCAAATTACAACTACCTGTGGTTAGCCTGTGAGCATAAAGCAGCTAACTAAAGAAGCTACCATTTTTTACTAATTTAATACTTCTATGTGAAGCTGACAGAATCTGCTTACCTGTTGAGAATATGCAGACAGATACTTTATTAGAAGTAGAAGGTGCTTTATGGTGTTAAAAAAGGAAAAGAAAGAATGTCAGTATGTGTTTTGTGTTGAGAAGGTACTGTATCAACTTACTATACTGAATCAGTAGGAGAGATGAGCTTAATTGGGGGAGTAGCATAGACAATATAAAGCAAATGATTGAAATAACACCTTTCTCTTGCTAGATTGCAGAGCAGAAAGCGTTAACAAAAGTTACCATTTTCTGCATTAACTAAACACTTCTGTCTCAGCTAATCAGAGTGTGTGTGAGATTAAACAGACAGATACTTTATAAGAATTAGAAGGTGTCTTATTAAGGGTTAAAAAGGAAAAGAAAGAAAGTATCTGTTTTCTGCTGGAGATTTGTACTGTATCAACTACTTTACTAAATCAGTAGGAGGAGAGAGTTTAATTGGGGAGTGATATAGACAATATAAAAGCAAATGATTAAATTATACCATTCTGTTGCTAGCCTGTAGAGCAGAAAACAGCTAACGAAAAGAAGCTCACCATTTTCTTGCTAATTAAACACTTCTGTCTCAGATGGAATCAGTGTCTGTTGAGATTAAACAAAGATATACTTTATTAGAAGTAGAAGGGTTCTTATTTAATGTTAAAAAGGGAAAAAAGAAAGTCAGTAAGTGTTTGTGCCGAAGGGAACTGTATCAGCTTACTTTGCTAAGTTAGTAGGAGAAGAGCAAGCTAATTGGGGATGTGGCTTATGCAATATAAAAGCAGGTGACTCAAATTACAATTTCCTGTTCCCAGCCTGTTAGAGCAGAAAGCAGCTAACTAAAAGAAGCTACCATTTCTTACTAATTTAACACTTATATCTCAGTAGGAATCAGAGGCTGTTGAGATTTAGTAGACAGTTACTTTATTAGAAGTTGAAGGGTCTTACTTAGGGTTAAAAAGAGAAAAGAAAGTCAGTGTGTGTTCTATGGGAAAGGTGCTGTAACAGCTTACTTTGCTTATTCAGAAGAAGGAGAGAAGGAGAGCTTAATTCTGGGTGTGGCTTAGACAATATAAAAGCAGGTGACTGAAATTACAACTTTGCTAGCCTGTAGAGCAGAAAGCAGCTATTAGAAGTTACCATTTCTTCTCTAATTTAACACTTAATGTCTCAGCAGGAATCAGTGTCTGTTGAGATTAAGCAGACAGTTACTTTATTAGAAGCAGAAGGTTCTTATTTCAGGTTAAAAAAGAGAAAAGAAAGAGTCAGTGTGTGTTCTGTGCTGGGAGGGTACTGTATCAGTTTACTTTGCTAAATTAGTAGGAGGAGAGACAAGCTAATTGGGGCTGTAGCTTAGACAATATAAAGCAGGAGGCTCAAATTACAACTTCCTGTTTCTAGCCTGTAGAGCAGAAAGCAGCTAACTAAAAGAAGCTACCATTTCTTACTAATTTAACACTTCTGTCTCAACAGAAATCAGTGTCTGTTGAGATTAAGGAGACAGTTACTTTATTAGACATAGAAGGGGTCTCATTTAGGGTTTAAAAATGAGAAAAGAGAGAAAGTTAGTGTGTGTTCTGTTTTGGGAAGGGTACTGTATCAACTTTTTTGCTAAATCAGCAGGAGGAGATAGAACTTAATTGGGGGTGTAGCTTAGACAATCCAAAACCAGGTGACTCAAATTACAACTTCCTCTTGCTAGCACGTAGAGCAAAAAGCAGCTAACTAAAAGAAGCTATCATTTTCTTACTAATTTAACACTTCTATGTCAGCGAGAATCAGTGTCAGTTGAGATTAAACAGACAGATACTTTACTAGAAGTAGAAGGGGTCATATTTAGGGGTGAAAAAAGAGAAAAGAAAGAAAGTCAGTGTGTGATCTGTGCTGGGAAGGGTTCTGTATCAACTTACTTTGCTAAATCAGTAGGAGGAGAGAGCTTAACTGGGGGTGTTGCTTAAATAATACAAAAGCAGATGACTCAAATTACAACTTCCTGTTGCTAGCCTGTAGAGCAGAACGCAGCTAACTTTAAGAAGCTACCATTTTCTTACTAATTTAACAATTCTATGTCAGCAGGAAACAGTGCCTGTTGAGATTATGCATGCAGATACTTCACTAGAAGTAGAAAGTGTCTTATGATGGGTTAAAAAAGAGAAAAGAAAGACAGTCAGTGTCTATTCTGTGCTGGGAATTGTACTGTATCAATTTACTTTGCTAAATCAGTAGAAGGAGAGAAGCTTAATTGGGGTGTGACTTAGCAATATTAAAGCAGGTGATTGAAATTACACCTTCCTGTTGCTAGAATGTAGAGCAGAAAACAGCTAACTAAAGAAGCTATCATTTTCTTATTAATTAAAGACTTATATCTCAGCTGGAATCAGTGTCTGTTGAGATTAAGCAAACATGTACTATATTAGAAGTAGAAGGGTTTTATTTAGGGTTAAAAAAAACGGAAAAGAAAAAAGTCACTATGTGTTTTGTGCTGAGAAGGGTACTGTATCAGCTTAATTTGCTAAGTTAGTAGGAGTAGGGAGAGCTCAATTAGGGATGTGGCTTAGACAATATAAAAGTAGGTAACTCAAATTACAACTTCCTGTTGCTAGCCTGATGAGCAGAAAGCAGCTAACTAAAAGAAGCTAAAATTTATTTTTAATTTAACACTTCTATCTCTGCAGAATCAGTGTCAATTCAGATTTAGTAGACAGTTACTTTATTAGAAGTAGAAGGGTCTTATTTAGGGTTAAAAAGAGAAAAAAAAAGAAAGCCAGTGTGTGTTTTGTGCTGGGAAGGGTGTAACAACTTACTTTCTAAATCAGTTGGAGGAGAGAGGACTTTATTCTGGGTGTGACTTAGAGAATATAAAAGCAGGTGACTGAAATTGTAACTACCTGTTGCTAGCCTGTAGAGCAGAAAGCAGCTAACTAAAAGAATCTTCCATTTTCTTACTTATTTAACACTTCTATCTCAGCAGGAATCAGTGTCTGTTGAGATTAAGCAGACAATTTCTTTATTAGAAATAGAAGGGGTCATATTAAGGGTTTAAAAAAGAGAAAAGAAAGAAAGACTGTGTGTGTTTTGTACTGGGAATGGTACTGTTTCAACTTACTTTGCTAAATCAGTAGGAGGAGAAGAGAGAGCTTAATTGTGGATGTTGCTTATACAGTATAAAAGCAGGTGACTCAAATTACAACTACCTGTGGTTAGCCTGTAGAGCATAAAGCAGCTAACTAAAAGAAGCTACCATTTTTTTACTAATTTAATACTTCTATGTGAGCGAGCAGGAATCACTGCCTGTTGAGAATATGCAGACAGATACTTTATTAGAAGTAGAAGGTGCCTTATTAAGGGTTAAAAAAGGGGAAAGAAAGAATGTCAGTATGTGTTTTGTGTTGAGAAGGGTACTGTATCAACTTACTATACTGAATCAGTAGGAGGAGATTGAGCTTAATTGGGGGAGTGGCATAGACAATATAAAAGCAAATGATTGAAATAACACCTTTCTCTTGCTAGACTGCAGAGCAGAAAACGGCTAACTAAAAGAAGCTACCATTTTCTTACTAACTAAACACTTCTGTCTCAGCTGGAATCAGAGTGTGTGGAGATTAAACAGACAGATACTTTATAAGAATTAGAAGGTGTCTTATTAAGGGTTAAAAAAGGGAAAAGAAAGAAAGTATCTGTTTTCTGCTGAGATTTGTACTGTATCAACTTACTTTACTAAATCAGTAGGAGGAGAGAGAGCTTAATTGGGGGTGACATAGACAATATAAAACAAATGATTGAAATTATATACCATTCTGTTGCTAGCCTGTAGAGCAGAAAACAGCTAATGAAAAGAAGCCACCATTTTCTTGCTAATTAAACACTTCTGTCTCAGCTGGAATCAGTGTCTGTTGAGATTAAACAAAGCTATACTTATTAGAAGTAGAAAAGTTCTTATTTAATGTTAAAAAGGGAAAAAAGAAAGTCAGTAAGTGTTTTGTGCCGAGAAGGGTACTGTATCAACTTACTTTGCTAAGTTAGTAGGAGAAGAGCAAGCTTAATTGGGGATGTGGCTTATGCAATATAAAAGCAGGTGACTCAAATTACAATTTCCTGTTCCCAGCCTGTTGTGCAGAAAGCAGCTAACTAAAAGAAGCTACCATTTCTTACTAATTTAACACTTCTATCTCAGGAGGAATCAGAGGCTGTTGAGATTTAGTAGACAGTTACTTTATTAGAAGTTAAAGGGTCTTACTTAGGGTTAAAAAAGAGAAAAAAGAAAGTCAGTGTGTGTTCTGTGCTGGGAAAGGTACTGTATCAACTTACTTTGCTTATTCAGAAGAAGGAGAGAAGGAGAGCTTAATTCTGGGTGTGGCTTAGACAATATAAAAGCAGGTGACTGAAATTACAACTTCCTTTTGCTAGCCTGTAGAGCAGAAAGCAGCTATTAGAAGCTACCATTTTCTTCCTAATTTAACACTAATGTCTCAGCAGGAATCGGTGTCTGTTGAGATTAAGCAGACAGTTACTTTATTAGAAGTAGAAGGGTTCTTATTTCAGGTTAAAAAAGAGAAAAGAAAGAAGGTCAGTGTGTGTTCTGTGCTGGGAGGGTACTTTATCAGTTTACTTTGCTAAATTAGTAGGAGGAGAGACAGCTTAATTGGGGCTGTAGCTTAGACAATATAAAAGCAGGAGACTCAAATTACAACTTCCTGTTTCTAGCCTGTAGAGCAGAAAGCAGCTAACTAAAAGAAGCTACCATTTCTTACTAATTTAACACTTCTGTCTCAGCAGGAATCAGTGTCTGTTGAGATTAAGGAGACAGTTACTTTATTAGAGATAGAAGGGTCTCATTTAGGGTTTAAAAAATGAGAAAAGAGAGAAAGTTAGTGTGTGTTCTGTTTTGGGAAGGGTACTATATCAACTTACTTTGCTAAATCAGCAGGAGGAGATAGAACTTAATTGGGGGTGTAGCTTAGACAATCCAAAACCAGGTGACTCAAATTACAACTTCCTCTTGCTAGCACGTAGAGCAAAAAGCACTAACTAAAAGAAGCTATCATTTTCTTATTAATTTAACACTTCTATGTCAGTGAGAATCAGTGTCAGTTGAGATTAAACAGATAGATACTTTACTAGAAGTAGAAGGAATCATATTTCGGGGTTAAATAAGAGAAAAGAAAGAAAGTCAGTGTGTGATCTGTGCTGGGAAGGGTTCTGTATCAACTTACTTTGCTAAATCAGTAGGAGGAGAGAGCTTATAACTGGGGGTGTTGCTTAAACAATACAAAAGCAGATGACTCAAATTACAACTTCCTGTTGCTAGCCTGTAGAGCAGAACGCAGCTAACTTTAAGAAGCTACCATTTTCTTACTAATTTAACAATTCTATGTCAGCAGGAAACAGTGCCTGTTGAGATTATGCAGACAGATACTTCACTAGAAGTAGAAAGTGTCTTATGATGGGTTAAAAAAGAGAAAAGAAAGACAGTCAGTGTCTATTCTGTGCTGGGAATTGTACTGTATCAACTTACTTTGCTAAATCAGTAAAAGGAGAGAGAGCTTAATTGGGGGTGTGACTTAGCCAATATTAAAGCAGGTGATTGAAATTACACCTTCCTGTTGCTAGAATGTAGGGCAGAAAACAGCTAACTAAAAGAAGCTACCATTTTCTTACTAATTAAAGACTTATATCTCAGCTGGAATCAGTGTCTGTTGAGATTAAGCAGACATGTACTTTATTAGAAGTAGAAGTGGTTTTATTTAGGGTTAAAAAAACGGAAAAGAAAAAAGTCACTATGTGTTTTGTGCTGAGAAGGGTACTGTATCAACTTAATTTGCTAAGTTAGTAGGAGTAGGGAGAGCTCAATTAGGGATGTGGCTTAGACAATATAAAAGTAGGTAACTCAAATTACAACTTCCTGTTGCTAGCCTGATGAGCAGAAAGCAGCTAACTAAAAGAAGCTAAAATTTCTTTTTAATTTAACACTTCTATCTCTGCAGGAATCAGTGTCAATTCAGATTTAGTAGACAGTTACTTTATTAGAAGTAGAAGGGGTCTTATTTAGGGTTAAAAAAAGAGAAAAAAAAAGAAAGCCAGTGTGTGTTTTGTGCTGGGAAGGGTATTGTATCAACTTACTTTGCTAAATCAGTTGGAGGAGAGAGGACTTTATTCTGGGTGTGACTTAGAGAATATAAAAGCAGGTGACTGAAATTGTAACTACCTGTTGCTAGCCTGTAGAGCAGAAAGCAGCTAACTAAAAGAATCTTCCATTTTCTTACTTATTTAACACTTCTATCTCAGCAGGAATCAGTGTCTGTTGAGATTAAGCAGACAATTTCTTTATTAGAAATAGAAGGGGTCATATTAAGGGTTTAAAAAAGAGAAAAGAAAGAAAGACTGTGTGTGTTTTGTACTGGGAATGGTACTGTTTCAACTTACTTTGCTAAATCAGTAGGAGGAGAAGAGAGAGCTTAATTGTGGATGTTGCTTATACAGTATAAAAGCAGGTGACTCAAATTACAACTACCTGTGGTTAGCCTGTAGAGCATAAAGCAGCTAACTAAAAGAAGCTACCATTTTTTTACTAATTTAATACTTCTATGTGAGCGAGCAGGAATCACTGCCTGTTGAGAATATGCAGACAGATACTTTATTAGAAGTAGAAGGTGCCTTATTAAGGGTTAAAAAAGGGAAAAGAAAGAATGTCAGTATGTGTTTTGTGTTGAGAAGGGTACTGTATCAACTTACTATACTGAATCAGTAGGAGGAGATTGAGCTTAATTGGGGGAGTGGCATAGACAATATAAAAGCAAATGATTGAAATAACACCTTTCTCTTGCTAGACTGCAGAGCAGAAAATGGCTAACTAAAAGAAGCTACCATTTTCTTACTAACTAAACTCTTCTGTCTCAGCTGGAATCAGAGTGTGTGGAGATTAAACAGACAGATACTTTATAAGAATTAGAAGGTGTCTTATTAAGGGTTAAAAAAGGGAAAAGAAAGAAAGTATCTGTTTTCTGCTGAGATTTGTACTGTATCAACTTACTTTACTAAATCAGTAGGAGGAGAGAGAGCTTTATTGGGGAGTGACATAGACAATATAAAAGCAAATGATTGAAATTATACCATTCTGTTGCTAGCCTGTAGAGCAGAAAACAGCTAATGAAAAGAAGCCACCATTTTCTTGCTAATTAAACACTTCTGTCTCAGATGGAATCAGTGTCTGTTGAGATTAAACAAAGATATACTTTATTAGAAGTAGAAAAGTTCTTATTTAATGTTAAAAAAGGGAAAAAAAGAAAGTCAGTAAGTGTTTTGTGCCGAGAAGGGTACTGTATCAACTTACTTTGCTAAGTTAGTAGGAGAAGAGCAAGCTTAATTGGGGATGTGGCTTATGCAATATAAAAGCAGGTGACTCAAATTACAATTTCCTGTTCCCAGCCTGTTGAGCAGAAAGCAGCTAACTAAAAGAAGCTACCATTTCTTACTAATTTAACACTTCTATCTCAGTAGGAATCAGAGGCTGTTGAGATTTAGTAGACAGTTACTTTATTTGAAGTTGAAGGGGTCTTACTTAGGGTTAAAAAAGAGAAAAAAGAAAGTCAGTGTGTGTTCTATGCGGGGAAAGGTACTGTAACAACTTACTTTGCTTATTCAGAAGAAGGAGAGAAGGAGAGCTTAATTCTGGGTGTGGCTTAGACAATATAAAAGCAGGTGACTGAAATTACAACTAGCTAGCCTGTAGAGCAGAAAGCAGCTATTAGAAGCTACCATTTTCTTCCTAATTTAACACTAATGTCTCAGCAGGAATCAGTGTCTGTTGAAATTAAGCAGACAGTTACTTTATTAGAAGCAGAAGGGTTCTTATTTCAGGTTAAAAAAAAAGAGAAAAGAAAGAAAGTCAGTGTGTGTTCTGTGCTGGGAGGGTACTGTATCAGTTTACTTTGCTAAATTAGTCGGAGGAGAGACAGCTTAATTGGGGCTGTAGCTTAGACAATATAAAAGCAGGAGGCTCAAATTACAACTTCCTGTTTCTAGCCTGTAGAGCAGAAAGCAGCTAACTAAAAGAAGCTACCATTTCTTACTAATTTAACACTTCTGTCTCAACAGAAATCAGTGTCTGTTGAGATTAAGGAGACAGTTACTTTATTAGACATAGAAGGGGTCTCATTTAGGGTTTAAAAATGAGAAAAGAGAGAAAGTTAGTGTGTGTTCTGTTTTGGGAAGGGTACTGTATCAACTTACTTTGCTAAATCAGCAGGAGGAGATAGAACTTAATTGGGGGGTGTAGCTTAGACAATCCAAAACCAGGTGACTCAAATTACAACTTCCTCTTGCTAGCACGTAGAGCAAAAAGCAGCTAACTAAAAGAAGCTATCATTTTCTTACTAATTTAACACTTCTATGTCAGCGAGAATCAGTGTCAGTTGAGATTAAACAGACAGATACTTTACTAGAAGTAGAAGGGGTCATATTTAGGGGTGAAAAAAGAGAAAAGAAAGAAAGTCAGTGTGTGATCTGTGCTGGTAAGGGTACTGTATCAACTTGCTTTGCTAAATCAGTAGGAGGAGAGAGCTTAACTGGGGGTGTTGCTTAAACAATACAAAAGTAGATGACTCAAATTACAACTTCCTGTTGCTAGCCTGTAGAGCAGAAAGCAGCTAACTAAAAGAAGCTACCATTTTCTTACTAATTTAACAATTCTATGTCAGCAGGAAACAGTGCCTGTTGAGATTATGCAGACAGATACTTCACTAGAAGTAGAAGGTGTCTTATGATGGGTTAAAAAATGAGAAAAGAAAGTCAGTCAGTGTCTATTCTTTGCTGGGAATTTTACTGTATCAACTTACTTTGCTAAATCAGTAAAAGGAGAGAGAGTTGGGGTGTGACTTAGACAATATTAAAGCAGTTGATTGAAATTACACCTTCCTGTTGCTAGAATGTAGAGCAGTAAATAGCTAACTAAAAGAAACTACCATTTTCTTACTAATTAAAGACTTCTATCTCAGCTGGAATAAGTGTCTGTTGAGATTAAGCAGACATGTACTTTATTAGAAGTAGAAGGGGTTTTATTTAGGGTTAAAAAATGGAAAAGAAAAAAGTCAGTATGTGTTTTGTGCTGAGAAGGGTACTGTATCAACTTAATTTGCTAAGTTAGTAGGTTGTAGGGAGAGCTTAATTAGGGATGTGGCTTAGACAATATAAAAGTAGGTAACTCAAATTACAACTTCCTGTTGCTAGCCTGATGAGCAGAATGCAGCTAACTAAAAGAAACTACCATTTCTTATTAATTTAACACTTCTATCTCAGCAGGAATCAGTGTCAATTCAGATTTAGCAGACAGTTACTTTATTAGAAGTAGAAGGGGTATTATTTTTGGTTAAAAAAAGAGAAAAAAAAGAAAGCCAGTGTGTGTTTTGTGCTGGGAAGGGTACTGTATCAACTTACTTTGCTAAATCAGTAGGAGGAGAGAGGACTTTATTCTGGGTGTGTCTTAGACAATATAAAACCGACCACCGACAGCCCCCGACCAAGATCAGGACACCCACCTGCAGCTCCTTGGAAGCTGCCTGCCCCTGAACAGGGCTGCTCAGCTCACCCACGGTCAGCCGGCACTCAGCCAGCCACCGACCAAGATCAGGACACCCACCTGCAGCTCCTTGGAAGCTGCCTGCCCCTGAACAGGGCTGCTCTGCTCACCCACGGTCAGCCAGCACTCAGCCAGCCACCGACCAAGATCAGGACACCCACCTGCAGCTCCTTGGAAGCTGTCTGCCCCTGAACAGGGCTGCTCAGCTCACCCACGGTCAGCCGGCACTCAGCCAGCCACCGACCAAGATCAGGACACCCACCTGCAGCTCCTTGAAAGGTACGGGACAGCGCAAGCAATCGGAACACGGGTGCTTCCAGCAAACCCACTCTGATTTGCCAGGACTTTTCCCCTGCTATAGACACCTGGCACTTTGTTAGATTTTCAATAGAGCTAAGCACATTTTAACTGTGTTATTAGAAGTTTTTCAACTGTATTAGCTGGATTGTAATTTCTACTACTGTTTTAAAGTGCTTACACCTCTTCTGTCTGACTACTATTCCTGCAGAGCCCCCATCCAAGCACTCTGCCTTGGCTCCGATAAGTCTAACTACCTTTTGTCTTACTAAACTGCTCAAATCTAACCCCTTCACCTCTATGCTATTTAAGACCTGCTCTGTCTTCTTCTCTCCAGCTGCCTGCCCCTGAACAGGGCTGCTCAGTTCACCCACGGTCAGCCGGCACTCAGCCAGCCACCGACCAAGATCAGGACACCCACCTGCAGCTCCTTGGAAGGTATGGGACAGCGCAGCCAATCGGAACACGGGTGCTTCCAGCAAACCCACTCTGATTTGCCAGGACTTTTCCCCTGATATAGACACCTGGCACTTTGTTAGATTTTCAATAGAGCTAAGCACATTTTAACTGTGTTATTAGAAGTTTTTCAACTGTATTAGCTGGATTGTAATTTCTTCTACTGTTTTAAAGTGCTTACACCTCTTCTGTCTGACTGCTATTCCTGCAGCACCCCCCCCCATCCAAACACTCTGCCTTGGCTCCGATAAGTCTAACTACCTTTTTTTTTTTTTGATTTTTCATGGCAAAAGCTGTTGTTGGGTTAAGTTTAATTTGTTAAATCCTGCCAAAAAGAGCTGTTTTCATGTACTTGTGAAATCCTCGGGGCTTTTTGTTAAGTGTAACTGTGGTTAAGTGATTACAGCATCCTGTTGTTAACTTAAAGTGGGCCAGACGCTATGGCTCCTAGCCCCCCCACTGCCTTTTGTTGTGATAATTTAAGTCTGAATTGCCCAGCAGAAATGCTTGTTCCTGCCTAAATATTAACTCCTGTGCCATCCTCTGTCTCTTCCCAGTCGAAGCTCCCTGTTGGAATCCCTCGTTAGAGCCAGGGCTACGCTCTACCAGCGGCGGGCAGCAACCGCCTAGCCGCCTCAGGGACTAGAAAACCAGGGAAGGACAGCCAGGAAGGTACAGAAAAGCTACAAAATTTATGCCACCCACCCTGCCCCTCTTCGGATGTTATTTTTATAGGCATTTTCCTGCCAAATTACAATTCCTGCCCCCCAACGCCACGCTATCCAGTAATCTGTCTCATTGCCACTGCTGTACTGCCAAATCAGCAACCCTTCCTTATTGTTCTCCCTGCTACTACACTGTTGTTTCCTAGTTCCATTTAATCATCAAACTTGCTTTCAGAATGGGGGTATCCCTTTGGATACTCCTGGCTATGTTCTTCATGTTGTTCAGGGGAAAAGACATCCTCCCTGCCACTGTCACGCTGAAAAATGCGTCCCACCTTCCTAGTCTCGCTATTTCACCATTATTAAAGAAGGACCGGATCCTTATCTATGCACAACCTATGCCACAATTTAACCAGTGGGGTAACCTCCATGTAGGGACGCAAATTGCTCTATCAACATATAGCTCGGTACCCCATTATTGGGTATACAGTTCCCCATTATGCCTGACCACCAGATTGCTATTGAGTGTATTGGCACGAACCCATAACCCTGACTGGCTTATCTTAAAACAGAAGCCCTTGAATAGAAAAAGGAGGACCAAAGATAGTCTCATCATTTTCTCTCTTGCAGCCCTTATGAAACTTTTAATTTTTTTCCTGATCTGTGTTGGAAATGTAGAAATTAACCCCGGACCTCCACAGTGCATTACCTCACCAGCAGACTTAGCCTCGACCAAAGGTCTAAGCTTTCTATATATCAATGCCTGCAGTCTGCTAAAAAAGCTCATGTTGATACAATCCTGGGTTGCCCATATTTTGCCAGACTTTCTTGTGGTATCAGAGACATGGCTCAGACCCGCCACAGCAAACAGAGACATAAACTTACCCAATTATCAAATATTCAGAGCGGATCGCCAGACAAGGGGTGGGGGAGTTGCTATATATGCCAAATCCAATATATCTGTAACTTGCTTAGATGCAACTTCTATGCCCAAAGAATTCGAATGTCTATCCCTCAAAGTGGCTTTCTCCAACACTGCAGCATTTTGGCTAGTTGGCTGCTACAGGCCCCCTTCAGCAGATCATAAGCTTCTTGCCCACCTGGGGAATCAAATCAAGATGGATACAGAAGAGACCATAATCCTAGGTGATCTAAACCTTAATTGGCTATCCAAGGCCGCGGCTCCTTTAGTATCATTTTGTGATACATATGGTTTTCACAACTTATATATGAACCAACAAGAATCAACAAAAAATCTGAGCAACAGCACATTACTTGACATCAAGCTGGTGAACAAACCTCACCTCTTCACGCACGCTGGAGTGCTGTTCAGTGACATAAGTGACCACTGCCTTATTGCTGGAATAAGGTCATCCGTAAACTAACACCCCAGCTAAATTCCTACTGAGGAGATCCAAGAAAACTTTCAACTCTGAGGCATATCTTCATGATCTAAATCACTCTACAAGATGACAAGAGTTCTACCTAGCAGACTCAGTGGAAAAAGCTCATCAGGTGTTAAATAGCATAATACTAGATGCCCTTAACACTCATGCACCAATTACTAGAGTTCGAATTAAAAACAAATCTTGTCGTTGGTTTTCACCTGACCTTAAATCAGCCCTGCTTGAGAAAGATAAGCTTTGGAAAAAGGCAAGGAAAACTAAGAATCCAAATGACTGGTTGATATTTAAGAAAGCCAGGAATAGCTGTACCAAGAAAGTACGGGATGCTAAGGCTGCCTACTACATGACTGAACTCGACTCCTCATACCACAATCCTGCCAGGTTCTGGAGCACTATTAAGGGCATAAGGGGACAAGATTCTGGCACTTCACTACCAGCTCATATGCACCACAACAAGGTGACACTCTTGGACAGAATGGAAATACTGGATGCATTCAACAATCATTTTACAACCTCTGGCCTTGCATTTGATACCTCTCCAGCCAATCTGCTACGTGCTCAGTTAAGCTCCCAGTATACAGGATCTCAGTTAGCTGAATCCTCCTTCTCCTTCAAACCGATTCTGTTGAAACAAGTGGAGGATCTAATCTCGCAGATGGATATAAAAAAAAGTGCAGGTGCCGACTCCCTTGACCCCTACTTCTAAAGATTGCAATGCATGCACTTGCAGTTCCTTTAACACACCTTTTAACTTGTCCTTAAAATCTGGTTCTATTCCTGCAACTTGGAAAACAGCCCAAGTTTTCCCTCTACTGAAATCAGGGGACCCCATGGACCTTAACAACTATAGGCCAATCTGTATCCTTCCAGTACTATCTAAGCTGCTAGAAAAACTGGTAAGCATCCAATTAAGAGATTACCTTGAAGAATCTAATCTTTTAAATCCATCACAATCCGGGTTTCAGTCTAAGTATAGTACTATTTCTGCACTGGCTAAAGTTACAAACGATTGGCAAACCGAACTGGATAAAAACAATAGTGTTTGTGCTGTATTCCTTGATCTAAGCAAGGCATTTGATACGGTGGACCATGAGCTGCTACTCTCTTCCTTGCACTCCATAGGCTTGGATCCATCCTCCCTTACATGGTTCAGGTGTTACCTAACAGGAAGAACACAGCAAGTGAAAGCTGAAGGAGACCTATCTCCACTAAAACCACTTCTAAGAGGAGTTCCACAAGAATCTATCCTGGGCCCTATCCTTTTTGCCATTTATATTAACAATATTGATTCGAATCTTACCAAAGCCACTGTACACTTGTTCGCAGATGACACTGTTTTATATGTCAGCAACCCATCGCCTGCTACAGCTTGTGAAGTTCTATAAACAGAATTCTCTATACTACAACATCAATTATTGGAAAAGCTTCTTTTAAATGCAAAGAAAACAAAGCATGTTTTTCCACCCAAAGCCATACAAATCCTCATTACTAAACAACCTCCCCCAGCTATCCACTATCCTTGGTGAAAGCCTTGATTATGTAGAAAAATCAAGTATTTGGGGTGTGGATAGATAGCAAACTTGACTACACAGTTTATATTAAAGAACTTTTAAAAAAGCTTCGCCAGAGACTTGGTCTATTTTTTAGAATAAGGCACTTTTTAAACAGAGATTCCAAAATGAGGTTGGTCCAGGCCACATTTCTCTCAGTAATTGACTATGCAGACTTCCTCTATAGTCACTGCCCTATCTCCTACCTATACAAATTGGATACACTATACCACAGAGCTCTGAGGTTCATAACAGATCTACCATTTAACACTCACCATTGCTCTCTCTATGCAGCAGTCGGTTGGACATCTCTACATCTCAGAAGAAACAGAAATGCTGCAGTGTGGACATACAGAATTTTGACTAAGATGCTTCCAAACTATATATTAGACTGCTTCACACAGGCCACAGCTGGCACCTACACCCTAAGAAGCTACAATTTCATTATGCTCAAAGTGCCTAAAGTCAACACCCCGGCATGGGAGATCTGCTATCAGCTATAATCTAGCTATATCATGGAACACGATTCAAAAGTCCTTGAAGCTGATCAACCGGGTATCCTTAGCATCCTTCAAGCATCTATACCTAAGTCTCTTCCCTGAAAAATGCAATTGCTTCCACAAGTTCTAGTTTATTCGCAGTTCTTTCCTTCCCCCTCTCAGGCTGCCATCATATCATGGCAATTCACTTCCCTAGAATTCATCTCCACAGATACCTCACCCCCTGGCTATAATCTTCTCCCATTAACTCCAGGCTCCTACCTTAGCCCTTATCACTGCCTTTCACCTCCCAGTTCTAGCACCAGCCCCTGCTCTAGTCATGCGTATCCCTTCCTACCATGTCACTTGTCTCAGTCTATGACCACCTCTTTCAGTCATCCAATCACTGTTTCTCTTTGTCCACATTGACTTCCCTTGGATCTTTGGAATCTTGGGTGTATCATGTTGAATGTATGCCATGTTTACTGCCAATGTTGATATGTATATACTGGTTTACCAAGAGTGCATCTGATATGTTCCTACCATATCCTGTTATGTTTAAACAATTTCTGTTCTTGATTTCTGTATATAAGTGTTTTAATTATTCATGTACATATACCAATTATTGAACCTTGATTACTGTATATAAGTATATACATGTTTTAAATCTTCCTATACATGTACCAATTATTGAACCTTGACCTTATCAGGTCCATCTTGCAAATGAGCTGTGCTCAATGATGTTCGCCTGAATAAATAAAGATTTGATTGATTGATTGATTGATCAAAAGCAGGTGACTGAAATTATAACTACCTGTTACTAGCCTGTAGAGCAGAAAGCATCTAACTAAAAGAATCTTCCATTTTCTTACTTATTTAACACTTCTATCTGAGCAGGAATCAGTGTCTGTTGCGATTAAGCAGACAATTTCTTTATTAGAAATAGAAGGGGTCATATTAAGGGTTTAAAAAAGAGAAAAGAAAGAAAGTCAGTGTGTGTTTTGTACTGGGAATGGTACTGTTTCAACTTACTTTGCTAAATCAGTAGGAGGAGAAGAGAGAGCTTAATTGTGGGTGTTGCTTAGACAGTATAAAAGAAGGTGACTCAAATTACAACTTCCTGTGGTTAGCCTGTAGAGCATAAAGCAGCTAACTAAAAGAAGCTACCATTTTCTTACTAATTTAATACTTCTATGTGAGCAGGAATCACTGCCTGTTGAGATTATGCAGACAGATACTTTATTAGAAGTAGAAGGTGCCTTATTAAGGGTTAAAAAAGGGAAAAGAAAGAAAGTCAGTATGTGTTTTGTGTTGAGAAGGGTACTGTATCAACTTACTATACTGAATCAGTTGGAGGAGATGGAGCTTAATTGGGGGAGTGGCATAGACAATATAAAAGCAAATGATTGAAATTACATCTTTCTGTTGCTAGACTGCAGAGCAGAAAACGGCTAACTAAAAGAAGCTACCATTTTCTTACTAACTAAACACTTCTATCTCAGCTGGAATCAGTGTGTGTGGAGATTAAACAGACAGATACTTTATTAGACGTAGAAGGGGTCTTATTTAGGGTTAAAAAAAGGGATATGAAAGAAAGTCAGTAAGTGTTTTGTGCTGAGAAGGGTACTGTATCAACTTACTTTGCTAAGTTAGTAGGAGGAGAGCGAGCTTAATTGGAGATGTGGCTTATACAATATAAAAGCAGGTGACTCAAATTACAACTTCCTGTTGCTAGCCTGTTGAGCAGAAAGCAGCTAACTAAAAGAAGCTACCATTTCTTATTAATTTAACACTTCTATCTCTGCAGCAATCAGAGTATGTTGAGATATTTCAGACAGTTACGTTATTAGAAGTTGAAGGCGTCTTATTTAGGGTTAAAAAGGGAAAAAAAGAAAGTCGTGTGTTCTCTGTTGTGATGGGTATCGTATCAACTTACTTTACTTAATCAGTAGGAGGAGAGAGAGCTTAATTCTGGGTGTTGCTTAGACAATATAAAAGCAGGTGACTGAATTACAACTTCCTGTTGCTAGCCTGCAGAGCAGAAAGCAGCTAACTAATAGAAGTTACCATTTTCTTACTAATTTAACACTTCTATCTAAGCAGGAATCAGTGTCTGTTGAGATTAAGCAGACATTTACTTTATTAGAAGTCAAAGGGTTCTTATTTCGGGTTAAAAAAGAGAAAAGAAAGAAAGTCAGTGTGTGTTCTGTGCTGGCAAGGGTACTATATCAATTTACTTTGCTAAATCAGTAGGAGGAGAGACAGTGTAACTGGGGGTGTGGCTTAGAAAATATAAAAGCGATGACTCAAATTACAACTTCCTGTTGCTAGCCTGTAGAGCAGAAAGCAGCTAACTTAAATAAGCTACCATTTTCTTACTAATTTAACACTTCTGTGTCAGCAGAAAGCAGTGCCTGTTGAGATTATGGAGACAGATACTTTATTAGAAGTAGAAGGTGTCTCATGATAGGTTAAAAACAGAGAAAAGAAAGACAGTCAGTGTGTGTTCTGTGCTGGAAGGGTACTGTATCAACTTATTTTGCTAAATCAGTAGGAGGAGAGAGAGCTTAATTGGGGGAGTGGCATAGAAAATATAAAAGCAGGTAACTCAAGTTACAACTTCATGTTGCTATCCTTTAGAGCAGAAAGCAGCTAACTAAAATATGCTAAAGTTTTCTTACTAATTTAACACTTCTATCTCAGCAGGAATCAGTTTCTGTTGAGATTAAGCAGACATATACTTTATTAGAAGTAGAAGTGGTCTTATTAAAGGGTAAAAAGGGAAAGAAAGTCAGTGTGTGTGTTCTGTGCTGGGAATCATACTGTATCAACTTACTTTGCTAAATCAGTAGGAGGAGAGAGAGCTTAATTGGAGGTGTGACTTAGAGAATATAAAAGCAGGTGATTGAAATTACACCTTCCTGTTGCTAGCCTGTAGAGCAGAAAGCAGCTAACTAAAAGAAGCAACCATTTTCTTACTAATTAAACACTTCTATCTCAGCAGGAATCAGTGTCTGTTGAGATTAAGCAGACAGATACTTTATTAGAAGTAGTCGGGGTCTTATTTAGGGTTAAAAAAAGAGAAAAGAAAGAAAGTCAGTGTGTGTTCTGTGCTGGGAAGGGAACTGTATCAACTTACTTTGCTAAATCGGTAGGAGGAGAGAGAGGTTAATTGGGGGTGTGGCTTAGACAATATAAAAGCAGGTGACTCAAATTATAACTTCCTGTTGCTAGCCTGTACAGCAGAAAGCAGCTAACTAAAAGAAGCTACCATTTTCTTACTAATTTAACACTGCTATCTCAGCAGGAATCAGAGTCTGTTGAGATTAAGCAGAGAGATACTTTGTTAGAAGTAGAAGGGGTCTTATTTAGGGTTAAAAAAGAAAAGAAAGGAAGTCAGTGTGTGTTCTGTGCTGGGAAGGGTACTGTATCAACTTACTTTGCTAAATCAGTAGTAGGAGAGATAGCTTAATTGGGGGTGTGGCTTAGAAAATATAAAAGCAGATGACTCAAATTACAATTTCCTGTTGCTAGCCTTTTTTCTTACTAATTGCCCTCCATCCCACTCTTCCACCCTCCCACCCTAAGCCATTTCTATTTTTATAGCCACTGGATTTGACTGACACCAGGAACTTCTTATTTGGCAGTAGGAAGGTAAGGATCATAGAGAAACATTAGTTTTGTAAACCCTAAAGGAAAAAGTAGCTCGCTCTCCCCGTCTAGCTGCTGGTGGTCTGACACTGAGCAAGGAAGAAGGAGGCTAATGAAGTATATAGGAAGTTGCTGTCCCAGAACAGGAAGGGTGAGAGTTGTAAGGAGAGGAGACAGTAAGCATACAGAGAAACAGGAGAGGGGACACAAAATAAGACATGATAGGAGTGGTGCAGTGCAATGGCTGTGGGGTGGCAGTGTTCCGGGAGACATTCTGGAGGCTGCGATGCAGCACTTTTTGCAGGCACCTCTCTGGTCTGAGGGAGGAGGTTGCCCATCTCCAGGCTGACCTGGCTAGGATTTGTGAAACCTCCTCTCCCACCCAGGGACCACCAAGGCCAATGACACTACCTCAGAGGTTGCCAAGAAAGAGGAGATGTTGGACAGGGGTGGGCTCAGGGAGGGAGATGGTGGTGGAACAGAGTTGCATCCCTCCAGCTGTACCTCTCCACAATTCATACACTCTTCTGGTGGATAGTGATTCCTCTATGGAGGCACCTGCAGTGGAGACCAAGAAGGATGCTGGGAACCTTCACAAAGGAGACCCACAGGAGGGTGGAATGTGACCCCACAGGGGAAGAAAACAACTCCTGGTGGGGGACTCAATCATTAGGTGGGTAGAAGTGGGGGAGGAAGGGGAAAGGGAGGTAAGGTGCCTGCCTGGCACCACAGTTTGGAGGGACAGGAAGTGAATCCTCAGGATCGTGGGAGCAGCTGCACGAGGGAGGGAGCTGGATGTCATTGTCCACCTAGGGACAAATTACATGGCTAGGAATGGGATCACAGCAGTGCAAGAGGATTTCGTTGAGTTGGGGATGGGCCTTAGACAAGTAGAGCATACGGTAATCTTCTCGGAGGTGCTGCCTATCTATGGCAAGGGTGATGCCAGGGTTCTCCTTACCAGGGAATTCAATGAATGGTTGAAAAACTGGTGTGGAGCTCAGGGCTTTTGCTTCATTGGGGACTGGGGAGCCACCTGGAGGGATGCAGACCTATACTGGTGTGATGGTCTGCATCTGTCCAGGGGGGAACCAGGATCCTAGGTGAGAGGTTTAAATGTTTCATTGGAAAGCATTTGAACTAGCCAAGGGGGGAGGCACTGAAGAGGAGCAGGGAAATCCCAGCCTCTCCGCACAAAACACGGTAATTAGTGAGGTAAATACCAAGGTAGAGAAGTCATTAGGGAACAGAACAGAGGTAAATGTAAAAAAAGGCAAAGGCAGTAAGGACAGGGATTGGGCTAAAAGGGGTAAGGCCATCACAAAGTGGAGGACGATGAGTACTAATGCCTGTAGTCTGTGTAACAAGCTCCCTGAACTAGTGGCCTTGATAGAAGAGGGTTGCCTGGATATTGTGGCAGTCACAGAAACTTGGTACACAGAGAACCATGACTGCGATGTCAATATACCAGGATACACAATCTACTGGAGGGACAGGGAGGATAAAAGAGGAGGAGGAGTAGCTCTCTACATAAAGGAAGGGATCAAAGCAACATAACTAAAGAGTAAACAGACAGTGGATGAGGTGCTGTGGGTCACCCTGGAGACAGGAAATGGCACCACAATCCACATGGGGGTTGTATACAGACCCCCATCTCCGGAGGAGGGACGGGACAAGAAAATGATAGAAGGCATCCTTAGAATGGCAGAAAAAGGGGAGATATTGTTGATGGGGGACCTGAATATGCCAGATGTTAATTGAAGCACCTTTGCTGCAGGCACATCCAAGAGTAGGGTCATTCTTGATGCCCTACAAGTGGTATGCCTCAGACAGCTAGTATTGGAACCCACTCAGGAGGGAGCAATCTTAGACCTGGTATTCTCAAATGGTGACAGAGAAAGAATCTCAGATTTAGAAGTGGGTAGCCATCTGGGAACAAGCGACCACCAAAACAGTATGGTTCACGATAAACACAGCCATACAATCAAACCATACAAAAGCAAGAGTATTGGACTTTAGGAGGGCTGACTTTGGGAAAATGAGAGAGTGCCTCAGAAAAGCACTAGCAAACAGACATGAAGGAGGGGTGGAGGAACAATGGAGAGTAATCAAAACAGCCATTACAGAGGCAACAAGCCTTTGTGTAAAGCATATCAACAAAACACAACGAAGGAAAAAAAACACTATGGTTCTCAAAAGAGATGGCAGGGAAGGTTATGGAGAAAAGGATAGCATTCAGGAAATATAAGGAAACACAGAAGGAGCAGGACAGATAACTTTATCAGTTAAAGCAGAAAGACGCAGGGAAGGCAGTCAGAATAGCAAAGGCCTGAACCGACGAAAGGATAGCCAACTCTGTTAAGAAAGGGGATAAGACCTTTTATACATAGACATAGATACATAGACAGTGTCGGCAGATAAGGGCCTATGGCTCACCTAGTCTGCCCATTTGAGCTTGTAAGTTCAGTTTGTTTTCCTAGAAGTCTGTTGCCCCTTACCCCTGACCTCCAGAATTCCTTTATGTCTATCCCATGCATTCTTAAATCCCGTGATTGTTTCAGCCCCCACCACTTCCTCTGGTGGGGTGTTCCACTTGTCCACCACCCATTCTGTGAAGAAATTCTTTTTCATGTTTCTTCTGAATTGTCCTCCCTCCAACTTCATCCCATGCCTTCTAGTCCTGGAACATCTTTTTCACTTAAAAATAGTGTTTTCCTGCACCCTGTTCCTCCCTGTAAGATACTTGTATGTCTCTGTCATATCCCTCTCCCTAATCTCCTCCAAGGAGTACATATTGAGTTCCTTCAACCTGTCCTCATAGGACTTGTGATGCTATCCATGTACCATCTTTGTTGCCCTCCTCTGAACCTTTCTCTCCTGTCTATTCCTTACGTAGGTATGGTCTCCAGAACTGTACACTATACTCCAGGTGGGGCCTCACTAGTGTCTTGTATAGTGGAATTATGACCTCCTTTCCTGCTGGTGATGCCCCTGCCTATACATCCCAGCATCCTATTTGCTTTACCTGCTGCCTTGTCACACTGTTTCCTACCTTGAGGTCATCAGAGATGACAACCCCAAGATCTCTTTCCTGCTTGGTGCATGCTATATCCTCACCCCCCAACTGATATATTGTGCCAGGGTTTTTGTGCCCCATATGCATTATCTTGCACTTCTTTGCATTGAATTTCAAATGCCAAACCCCTGACCATTCTTCAAGTTTCTGCAGGTCCCTTCTCATTCTGTCTACACCCTCTGGTGTGTCTACTCTGTTACAGAGCTTTGTGTCATCAGTGAACAGTGAAATTCTGCCTTCTAGGTCCTGCGCAATGTCACTGATGAAGATGTTGAATAGGACAGGTCCCAGCACTGATCCCTGTGGTACCCCACTGGTCACTCTTCCCTCTGTGGAGTGACAGCCATTTACCACCACTCTCTGTGTCCTGCCACCCAGCCAGTTACCTACCCACCACACTACTGTCCTGCCCACACCCATATTCCTCAGTTTGTGTAATAGTCTTCTATGTGGCACAGTGTCAAAGGCCTTGCTGAAGTCCAGATAGGTACATTAGGGAGCGAAGAAAGACCAAAGGAGGGATTCTGAGGTTTAATAAAGGGGAGGAAATTTGGGCAGAGGGTGACAGTGAAAAAGCAGGGATACAGAATGAATATTTCACAAAGGAAGAGGAGGGGGAGGTACCTAAACCAAACAAGAGAAACACTCTGAAGACGGGGGTCGATACCAGTCCATTTACAGAAGAAAGGGTTCTGAAAGAACTAATAAAATTGAAGGTGGACAAAGCAATGGGCCTGATGGGATTCACCCAAGAATTCTAAAAGAACCAAGGGTAGAACTAGTGACACTGCTGACTACTCTCTTTAACAAATAATGGGAGGATGGGGTGGTACCTGTGGACTGGAGAAGGGCGGATGTGATTCCTCTTCACAAAAGTAGGAGCAGGACAGAGGCAGGAAACTATAGACCAGTTAGTTTTTTTTCCCTACCGCTGTGGTCCACAGTGAAGAAAGGAGGGTTACTAGTGGGGTACCGCAGGGTTCAGAACTGGGGCCAGTCCTTTTTAATGTCTTTATAAGTGACATTGCAGAGGGACTGGAGGGGAAGGTATGTCTCTCTGCAAATGGCACAAAGATCTGCAACGGGGTTGATACACAAGGTGGGGTGGAAAGGATGAAAAGGGACTTGGCAAGGTTGGAGGATTGGTGAAATGTATGGCCACTTAGATTCATAGAAACATAGAAACATAGACTTTGATGGCAGATAAGGACCGCTTGGCCCACCTAGTCTGCCCATTTCCCTACCTAGAGGATAAGCTGCAGATCCTATTTAACCAACAGCCTATTTCTTCCTACCCCCCACAAAAATTGCCTTATGTCTGTCCCATGCATTCTTAAATTCTCCCACAGTTTTAGACCCCACAACCTCCTCAGGAAGGGTGTTCCATGTGTCCACCACCCTCTCTGTGAAAAAATACTTCCTCACATTGCCCCTGAGCCGTCCCCCCTCTATCTTCAGATTGTGTCCCCTTGTTCTTGCACATCTCTTTTTCTAAAAGATGCTACCCTCTTGGACTTTGTTGATTCCACTGAGGTACTTAAACATTTCTATCATGTCCACCCGTCCCTCCTTTCCTCAAGGGTATACATATTAAGCTCCTTTAGTCTCTCCTCATATGGCTTCTCTTGCAGACCCTGCAAAATTTTAGTTGCCCTCCTCTGAACTGCCTCCATCCTGTCTATGTCCTTACGGAGATGGGGTCTCCAGAACTGGACGCAAAGAAGTGCAAAGTAATGCACCTGGGAAACAAAAACCCAGGGCAAGAGTACACAGTGGGGGTGAGATACTGACAACAACAAAAGTGGAAAGAGAACTGGGGGTAGTCATATCAGATGACCAAAAGGTGAGCCAGCAATGTGAGAAGGCAGTGAGGAGGGCTGGGGGGATACTGGGATGCATAGGGAGAGGCATCACCAGTAGAAAACAGAAAGTTGTTAGCCCTCTGTACAGACAGTTGGTAAGACCACATCTGGAGTACCATGTACAGTTCTGGAGACCCCATTTCCACAAAGACATAGACAGGGTGGAGGCTGTCCAGAGGAGGACAACCAAAATGGTGCATGGTCTGCACAAGAAGATGTGAAGAAAGGCTAAAGGAGCTTAAGATGTATAGCCTTGAGGAAAGGAGGGAGAGGGGGGACATGATAGAAACTTTCAAATACCTCAAGGGAATCAACAAAGTCCAAGAGGGTAGCATCTTTTGAAAAAAGAGATGTGCAAGAACGAGGGGGCACAATTTGAAGATAGAGGGGGGATGGCTAAGAGGTAAAGTGAGGAAGCATTTCTTCACAGAGAGGGTTGTAGATGCATGGACCAGCCTTCCTGAGGAGGTCATAGAGTCAAAAACAGGGGGGGAATTCAAGAATGCATGGGACAGACATAAGGCAATTCTAGTGGGGGGTAGGAAGAAGTAGGCTGTTGGTTAACTAGGATCTGCATCTTATCCATTAGGTAGGGAAATGGGCAGACTAGGTGGGCCAAGCGGTCCTTATCTGCCATCAAATTCTATGTTTCTATGCTAGTGGTTTGAAAATGATGCCCAAAACAAAACTGGCATATTTATATGCAATCAAAACTGGGTAACCTTCAGCATGTAGAAAATACTGAATGCATAACTATGCACAATCAGTGTGTGTTCTGCCACAGAGGGCATGTGATTCTCTCTGACCTCGAGGATGAAGCTCGAGTGGTCCATGAGAATCAGAACCCCAAGGTGGCACAACACACTGGTTATACATAAAGTTGCTTATCCTGTGTTTTTATAGTATATATTATTATGTGAAATATGCACATTGTTGTTTTTATATTTACTGGTTAGTGGTTATAAACATAGAAACATAGAAACATAGAAGTTGACGGCAAATAAGGACCGCAAGGCCCATCCAGTCTGCCCATTTCTTTTTCTACCTTATAAATGTGCCATCGGCCTTTGCTCTGTCAGTGACCTATCTATTCATAGTCATTTGTATTGCTCCCTTATGCCTATCCCACGCCTGTTTGAAGCCCTGCACTGTATTCATAGCCACCACTTCTTGTAAGCCATTCCATGCATCCACCACCCTTTCTGTGAAAAGAATTTCCTCACTCCCCTTAATTGGCCTCCCTATAATCTCATGCTGTGTCCTCTTGTCCTGCTATTTTTCTTATATTTAAACATGTTAGACTCTTTCACCTTGTTTATGCCCTTAAGGTGTTTGAATGCCTCGATCATATCACCTCTCTCCCTCCTTGCTCAAGGGTATACATATTGAGCCCGTTAATCTGTCCTCATATGTCTTCTGATGCAGTCCCTGCACCATTTTGGTTGCCCTCTCTGACTGCCTCAATTTGGTTAATGTCCTTGTGAAGGTGTGGCTTCCAATACTGCACGCAGTACTCCAGATGGGGCCTAACTAGTGTCTTGTACAGAGGATTATTACCTCCTTACGACTTGTGATACCCCTACTAATACACCCTAACACCCCTAGCCTTACCTACTGCTTTAGAGGTCTGCTTTGATGATTTTAGGTCATCAGTGATGATGATGCCCAAGTCTCTTTCTTCCTTTGTGACTCATAGCAACTCCTCCCAGCCTATAGGTGGCTTCAGGGTTTCTCTTCCCTATGTGCATGATTTTGCACTTCTTTGCATTAAATCCCAGTTGCCACTCTTCTGACCATTCTGCTAGTTTATCCAGATCTCTTCTCATTCTGCCCACCCCATCTGGATCATCTACTCTGTTGCAGATCTTGGTGTCATCTGCAAACAGACAAGCCTTACCTCTAGTCCATCTGCAAGGTCACTAATGAAGATGTTGAAGAGGACTGGCCCCAGGACTGATCCCTGAGGCTACCCCACTTGTGACTTGCATCTCTTCTGACTGTATACCATTTACCACCACTCTGTTTTCTGCCCGTCAACCAGTTTGCCACCCAGTTGACCAACTTCTGACCCACCCGAGCCTACCCAGCTTATTTATCAATCTTCTATGTGAACAGTGTCAAAAGCTTTGCTGAAGTCAAGGTAGGCGACATCAACTGCTCCCCTTGGTCCACCACTCTGGTTACCCAGTCAAAGAAATCTATGAGATTAGTTTGACAGGACCTTCCTTTGTAAACCCATGCTGTCTTGGATCCCGTGCCCTATGGATTCCAGGTGTTGCACTATCCTTTCCTTAAGGAGTGCCTCCATAATCTTGCCCACTACTGAGGTAAGACTGACTGGTCTGTAGTTCCCCGCATCCTCCCTGCTACCACTCTTGTGGAGTGGGATCACATGAGCCCTTCTCCAGTCTTCTGGGACCTTCCTGTGCTCAGAGACTCACTAAACAATTCTGCTAATGGCTCTGCTAGTTCCTCCTTTAGCTCCTTAAGTACCCTGGGATGTATGCCATCGGGTCCCATTGCCTTATCCACCCTGAGCTTAGCAAGCTCTTGTAGGACCCTTTCTTTGTGAAGGGAGTAGTGCTCACCTCCCCTGTGTCCATGATGCTGAGCTGTGGGCCTGTCCTACCTTCTTTCAGTAAATACTGAGCAAAAGTATCTATTTAGGATAGATGCCTTTACAGGGTCCTCCTCCTCACATGCTCCCTTTTCTCCATTAAGCTTAGCACACTCTCTGGACTTTCTCCTTTCACTAATGTATCTATAGAAAGTCTTGTCACCTTCTTTACTGTTCGTACTAGTGTTTCCTCAGTTTGGGACTTTGCCTGCCTTACTGCCTTACCTGCTTCCCTTAGGGCAGTTTGGTATGCCTCCTATCTTCATCCCACTGTGTTCCTTATATTTCCTGAAGGCCAGCCTTTTGGCTCTGACCTTTTCTGCTACTGTATTTGAGAACCAAAGTGGTTTCCTTCTTCTTTGCACTTCCTTTTCTGTCTAACACAATGGGTGTTGCTTCAAGTATTGCATCCTTAATGCTTGCCCACTTTGCCTGTACCCCTCACCTGTGTTTCTTTTGCCAGGGCTAGCTTAACTCTGTTGGCCATCTTATCAAAGTCAGCTCCTCTGAAGTTCCATAGTTTTGCCTTGAATGGGATGATTTAGATGTAGTAGCCAAACTGAACCATACCATGTGATGGTCACTGGCCCCAGGTGACTTTCTACCTGGAGATCTGTGATCCCTCTTTGTTAGTCAGTACTAGATCTAGGATAGCCCTGTCTCTTGTGGGTTGCTGTACCAGTTGTTTGAGGCCCTCCCTGCAGAGAATCCACTATGAGTCTAGTTCTGGCAGATGTTCCTGCTGGTATTGACCAATCTGTATCTGGCATGTTGAAGTCTCCCATTATCAGAACCTCCCTTTAGCTGTCATGTTTTGTATATCTTCTAACAGTAATGTGTCTATGTCCTCCCTCTGGTCTGGGGGCCTGTAGACAACCCAGTTCTTATGGCTGTCCCATTTCCTGTTTCAGGGTGACCCACAGTTCTTCTGGCTCCTTATGTGTATTCTGAATTTCTGTAGCTTTGATATTTTCATTAACATACAGGGCCACTCCTCCCCTTGCACCTCGTCTTCTTCTGAACAACACATAGCCAGGTATTGAAGTCTCCCAAGTGTGGTTACTGTAAACCACATCTCACTAATTGCTACTATGTCCAGTTTAGCCTCTGACATTATTGCCTGCAGGTCTGGGATCTTATTTCCCAGGCTGTGAGCATTTGTGTACATGATTTTCCATTGGCCAGATTTTGTGTGTTAGTTGTTGGGTGAAGTTTGGCATTACCCTGTGCATCGTATGGGAGACAAACCTTTTTCTTACGTGGTGATGCAAATGAACGGCAAACATGCTGAATTCCTGTTTGACCACTAGCTGAGGGGGGAGAGGTGTTCTTCCCATTCAACGTATGGGGTGCTGCACCCCTCTCCCCATTTGCTAGTTTAAATATTCTGCAAAGACGTCAAACTTCTGCCCCAATGCACTGACTCCCTCTTTAGTCAGATGCAGTCCACCAGCAGCTTCATAAACCACATATGTTGTTTATGGAGCTGCATAAACCATGGGCAGAACAGTACTGCTGCATCACCTGAAAAACTGCCGAACAAGCTGTCCTCGTGCTGGACGCTCACAAGCGCTACACAATTGGTCACTCAGTGTGAGACAAGCTTGTCGGCGGTAACAGTTACCCTTGCAAAACTTTCAAAGACAATTTAAACCAAAATACACCAAAAAAGAGTAAATGATAAAATAAAACATGGAGAAGTGTGGTTCTATGGGGATTTTATGCACTATCTTGGTGTGTGATTCCCATATAAACCCCTCAGGCTGCATGGGGCATCACACACCTTGGAGTGCATAAAATCCCCATAAACCACACTTCTCTATGCATTATTTTATATTTCCCTTTCACAGTGAAATTAACTTGTGCATGTCTGTAGAGGTTTTAGAATGCTGTTCTACCACACAAGTGTACAATCACATTCCATGACCTTTGAACTGTGGTACAACAACATTTTGAAAACTATGGATTTCTATGTAGAACAATTCTTTATGATACACCGTATCACTGCTGCAGTATGCTTAGCCTTGTTCTTAATCCACCTGTGACCAGGCCTGTTGAACCCCATATGGTATTCAACCAAGCAGCTGCTTCTATTGCAGCTTCATCTGCATGTTCCAGCTTGCTGTATTCCACATGGAAATGGAAGGGCCTGCATTTTTAAGAGCAACTGGCACGATTGCAAGTTCCAGGCTGGCAACTCATAACTTCATGGTGCCTTTCGCAGAAGCTATTTTAGCCATATATCACATTTTTTGGCTTGCATAAAGAGTTTAATCCATAAATCCTGGCTTATAATTTCCTTGTGCGAGTCAAGTGGCCACCAAGCACTGCAGCCCTAGCCCTAAAACAGCATAATGATTATGCTAGGCAAAGAGCCCTATACATGTATGCCTGCCAGCAAAGATGATCCAAGTATATTTAGGTGTCCCCCCCCCACGATCCTACTGCAATGCCCACAGAGTGCCTACAGCCCCATCCCCTGTCAAATGTCATCATTATGGTGTTTTTAGGGGTTATTTAATAGCTGAGAGGGTTCTTGGGCAGTAACTACCAGTTTACAAAAATCCACCAGATAGGATCTGGGGCTGCAGCAGTGAGTAGGGAAAATGGCATACTGGGTGGGCCATATGCTCCTTGTCTGCTGCCAGATTCTGTGTTTACTAGGGCAGAAATAGCCACAAAAAATAAGATGACAGGACCTACGACTACACATGTGGCTGTGCAGACCAATTACATTTCACAGATCTTAGATTTTTGCAGGCCCACCATAGCAGTGATGGTGCTGTACTTGTGGTGCCGAAGACCCAAGTTTCAAGTGTTAGCTTGGGAGTTGGAGGGTCAGCAAAAGGGAACGAGATTGAGTTCTTACTGGATTGTTCATCTCAGGATGGGGTCTGGCAGAGTTTGGTGCTTGCCAGAAACTATCAGTGGCTGAGGATAAGCAGGCTGAAACCACCAGAGTTGGGAAAAGGGGAGGTAGATGTCAGGTGTACAGTGCATGGGGGCATGCTACACTTTATGGGGAGTACTAGGAAAGTCTGTGCACTGGCTGCAGGATGACTCCAGCTGCCTACACGCCCTGTACCTGATGACCCAGACTGTGCTGCCTCTGAGGGATAGCAAATCCTGGGGGTGTTGGCTGGGTTGGCCAGTATAATGGAGGCTGCCAGTGCATAGGGAAAAATAAGACTAACTCGGGGAAAAAATGTTGTTTACAGTAAAATTACTTTTAAAAAGTTTTGTTGTTTGACCATCACATACACATTTTGGTATAGAGTTGGTGTTAAAGGGACACGTGTCAATCCTTTTTGCATTATATTATTTATAACTGAAAAAATATGTTTAATGATTGCTTACCTTCTCTACAATTCATTCAAGTTGTTGGCTGTTTTAACCGCTGTGCTTTTTTTTAGCTTAACTGAAATGCATGCAAATAGTATTTATTCCGGAAATATCCATCCTAACCCAGGCCCTAGCATAATCTTTGGTTGTCCTACTGTTAACAGCCATTTTATTTCAATTGCCTCTATTAACATCTGCGGTCTTCTGCCAAAACTTGACCTACTCCAAGCCTGGGTCACACAGCACAACCCTGATGTCTTGTCCATAACCGAATCAGGGCTTACATCCAGAACCCCGGATAATTAAGTCCTGCTCCAAGGGTACACCTCCTACCAGCTCAATAGACTAGGGAAATGGGGAGGTGGTTGCATAATTTATTTAAAAAATCACCTTCAGTGCATAGCTCTTCCCCATTTAAAATCAGGTAAAAATTTACAGATACTCTCGGTGAGACTCACCCTAGGCTCCCAGGGTAAGAGTCTTACTGTAGTTGCAGCATATATTCTCCCTAGGGAGCAAGCTGAGGGCTTTACAGTTTTTCACAAACACCTAGCCCACCTTCAGTCTCACAATGAAGTAATTGTTCTGGGTGACTTCAATATCAACTGGTTATCAACTGAGTCGGCCTCCTTCAAGGATGCGACCTCCTCCATTAACTTCCACCAACTAGTTGACTAACCCAGTCGAGTAAATTGTAAAATAGGAACCTCTACCCTGCTAGACTGGGTAATAACAAACCACCCAGAGCGGATCTCTGGTCTAAATGTGCTCCCTGACTCCCTCAGTGACCACTCACCCATTATCTTCCAATGGACAAACAAGGCCCCGAAACCTCCAGCGAAGGTTATCTTATCCCATGGGCTGAAAAATGGACAACAGTGCTTCTTTAGGCAATACCTTCAACAGCAGAGTTGGGCCCCTGTACCAGCTACCAATAACATTGATTTGGCGCTTGATAACTTTATCAAAATTTTCAATGACGCCTGTGAAATCTTCGCACCCATTAAAATAAGAAAAGTCAGGGGAACTCATAAATCGTGGGTTACCCCTCACCTCCTTGCCCTGATGCGCACCCATGATCAGCTCTGGTGTAAGTACAAAAGTTCTCGCACAACCTATGACGTGCAGAACTACAAAGCAGCTCAAAACAACTGTACCCTCGCAATCTGCCAGGCTAAAGCTATATATTCCAAGTCTGAGCTTAACTCCTCCTGGGGCGATGGTCGTAGTTTCTGGAAAAATATCTATGCAATCACCGGGAAGCAAGATATTTCTGAACCCACTTTGCTTAATATCGAAGTGTCATTAACACATGACCATAAAACTATCGCAGACACCTTTAACAAAGCCTTCACTGACCTCAGTGCAGTGCTCCCCCCCAACTACCAGACCCCTACGAGTGAGCCTCTAATAAAACTGCCTCAAACGCCTCCAACAAATCATGCCCCCCCATTTTACCTTAAAGTCATATCCAAAGGGATGGCAAAAAAATACCTCACCAAAATACTGGGGAGGTCCAGGCATAGTGCAGAGGGCCTAGACCTAAAACTAATCTCATTGGTACTAGATGAGGTACAAACACCATTAACCAAAATCATCAACCTGTTCCTACCCTCCGGTGCGTTCCCAACACAATGGAAATCAGCAGTTGTCACCCCTGTCTTCAAAGCAGTTTCTAAGACAAGTCTTACTAATTACCGTCCAATCTCCATTCTCCCACCTATCTCAAAAGCCTTAGAGTGGATCGTTTATGATCAACTGGTTGAACACCTAGATAAATATCAGCTTCAATGCCAACAGCAACATGGCTTCTGTAAACTTCACAGTACTACCACTGCGCTTCTGGAGTTCACAGGGTTTATTCATGAAGCCTTTGATCTAGGTCACTTGGTGGGGGCTATCTTCATCTACCTCACCAAGGCCTTTGATACAGTCAACCATGACCTCTTCCTGGCCCAGCTAGATGTTACGGGATTATCGCCAGATTCACTGTGTTGGTTTCGGAGCTACCTCACAGGGCGTGAACAATGGGTACAAATATCTAATGCCCTCTCAGACTCACAGAAAGTGTCCACCGGTGTCCCCCAAGGATCCATACTAGGTCCATTACTTTTCAGCCTTTTTCTAAATACTCTCCCACTAGCTTGCCAACACAAAATCCTCCTTTATGCAGATGATGTTGTCATCTACACTAGTCATACTGACCCTGCCACCCTTGAACACAGACTTCAATATGACTATAACAAGGTAGAGCCTGGTTTTATCAAGCCAAGCTGCTTGTTAACCATAAAAAAAACAAGACCATGCTATTCACCCCCACCCATAATCATCATAAGACATCCGCCATAAACATTCTAAGTAAACAAAATGAAGCCTTGGAAATGGTACAAAGCTTCAAATACCTGGGCATCACCTTAGACAGATCCCTTTCATTCTCCTCCCACATTGACAATGTTGCCTAATCAGCTAACCGGAAGCTTGGTCTACTGTACAAGCACCGTAGCTGCCTCACTGAAAAAGCTCTCCAGCTTGCCATCACCAGTTCAGTATTCTCGACCATCGACTATTGTCTTCCCATTTACAGTGTGGCGTCTGACAGCACCATTAAGCGGCTTGCCACTACGCTGAATAAAGCCTGCAGGCTAGCACTAAGGGCCCCTCACCTCACCCACAGCTGTAATCTCTACCTGCAAACAGGGTGGCTAAACCTAGCTGAAAGGACTCGTTACCAAGTATGTCTTCTCGACAAAAAAGCAACCCTTGCCCTATTACCGCCTGGGTGCATTTCCCTCCTGCACCAAATTGAGCCAACTAGGACCACCAGGGCATCTAACAAGCTCTCAGTCAAGGTCCCCTTCTGGCGAACTTCTCAAGATCAGACATCCTTTGAATACAGGGCCCCACTCTGGCATAGTGCACTTCCACCTGACCTTACTACTATCAGCAAAATTGGCCTCTTCAAATCAGCACTCAAATCTCAGCTTAACAGCCAACAGACTTGATCTTGCTTCCCCTGATTCACCTTTACCTGTAACTGACTAAGAACTCCCCCCACCGTTTGCACTTATCAGCTACCCACCCAGCATCACTCATACCTCCATTCCCATTTCCCGTTCCCCCACTCCCTGCTCCCTTTCCCTATCCACGTGATCCTCAACCCACCCCAGCCTTCACTTTCTTACCCACCCTCTGCCTTAACATAACTTAACCACTATGACAAAGTGACCCTGTGCCCGAGGTTACCGCCATCCTTCCATCTCTGTCTATGTCTACTCCCCCACCTCTATTCTAGGTCTATAGTGCCACCCAAATAACCTACTTCCCTCCTACATTTCTTTTATCTCTTAGGAAATGTTACAGAAACTGCTATCACCTGTCCCTATTGTATTTTAATTTCCCTACAGCCCTCCTTGTCTTGTTTTTTTTCCCCCACAACTTCTTGTATTGTACTGTGCTTATCTGTGCCTTTATGTCTGACGTGGAACCTTTGTAAATGAGCTTGTAGCTCAAAGGCTGTAATCCTAGATTTCAATAAATAAAATAAATAAATTCCCAACATTTTGTTTCAAATCCTTGATCTACTCTTGTTGCATGCTTCCTGAACATTAGGAACACCCCCAAAGAGTGCATTTACTCATGATACAATAGTGTCCTCTCCTCCCTCTGCACTGTGAGTGTCTAGGCTGTATTGGGGTTCTAGAAAGATGCAAAGAGAGTTGAGGACAGTGTCTGTTGAACTTCATGATAGAAAAATGTGGTCTAGTATGGGCTTTGGTTTCATTTCTAAACAGTGTATATGACCTTTACCTTTCTTTTCTGAACACATTCAGGATTTAACTCCCAAGACATTATGAAAAATTGTTTAATTTTTGAGAAAAATGAAGACTTCACTTTTAATTCAATGAGCAGAACTGAAAGTACACCTGCGGCCTCCTAAAGAAAGCACCACCACCACCAGTAAGTAAACGTCCTAAGATATGGAAGGAGGGGTAGTGTTGAATTGTGGTTAGTTGGACCTTCTTTCCATCATAATATTGTCTCTAAAACGGTGAAGCAGGATATCCACGTCCAAGCCCAGCCACAGCCTCTGACTCACTGTGTGTCCCTGAGAAAGTGCTCTTGATCTCCAATGAGCGTCTGCTCCTAGTTGTAACATTATACGAATGGACCCCACTGAAATGTTGCATGTCTAAGGTTTTCTTGGTCATTATGTGATAAAACACTATTTGACACCATGCTGCTGACTTGGGGTGGGGGGGCAGCTTGAAAAGGAACATGAATAGTGAGTAATGAATAGCAGAGTATCTGAGGTGCAAAAGTATTTGCCAGTGAAAATTTGAGAAAAGGTACTTGTGCACCCCTATGTGATGGCTTTCAGGACTCTCTAACCCTCATTTAAAAAAAATAAAATGCACACCCCATCCCCTTTCTTAGTCCTGCTCTGCTTGCAGATTTGTGCGGCTAGTCAAGTCAGAGGCTAATAAATTGACATGAGGGCAAGAGCATGTTCTGAGTACCAGATTTGCCTAGTTTGGTTCTCTGGGAGGGCACTGAAGCTACACGGGGATGGGCCCACCACCCCACCGTGGCACACGGGCTCTTCCGGAAGTTTTAATTTCCAATTGTGCCTGAACTGAGAGGATATTTTACACAGAAAGACTGAAGTTTACTCAAGAAGGTAATTAAATTGCATTTTAGGCGCATTTGCAGAGTACGGGGTACCCAATATGAAGTGTATATACTATAATTCCAAGGCACTTCAGTAACATTTTTGTAACATATTCTAAAGGTGATTTTCTGGAGTAATGCAGGAGTGTCCCAACTGAGAAGGTACTCCATTAGAGGTGTACCAGGAATAAATATAAGGCACTTCATTAGCATTTTTGCAACACACCCCCAAGTTACTCAGCACTTATCAGTCGATTGCTCGATAGTTACCATAAAGTTGCTTGAATTTTTAGTGGCACATTTGGAGCATGTACCCAGTCTACGTGCCAGTAGGTGACTACAAAATTACTAACAAGTGACTCCAGTTGGGAAAGGGAGTCATTTCTTGCATAAATGCAGTTTATTTCGGATAGTCATTTGGGACTTACCTCTGCCTCCTGTTTAACACTCAGGCCAACCCCCCAGGTCTGTACCAATGGGATGGAGCCTACCCCAGACAGAGACTAGTTTCTCACTTCGGGGGGTAGAGGAGTACCTCAGGGTGCCTCAGTCAGATGTGTGGCACCTTCAGTGAGGAGTGTATGTGCTCCTGCAGCTTACCTGGACTCCCAGCTGGGTAGTTTCTAGCAGCACTGTGCAAATTAGCTGGTTAAGAATTAGTTATTCTTAACTAATAACTATGCTTACTATGTGGTGTACAGTTACTTATCAGCTAATTCTCAACAAGTTGAGTATTGATCATAAATTATTTATTACATAAGCTCAACTAGTAATTAATGAATGCCGAACTATTACTCAATAAATGGGGATTAGTTAATTCTTAATTAGGAAATAGGTTAATGACTAACTGCTGAAACAGTTAAGAATTAGTTAGCAGTAGGTTGAGCTAGGAGGAGTTAGCCACTAACTCATTTGCATGTGAAAATATCAATCAAAGCAAAACTGAGCAATAATTGAACATTAACTAATTATTAGTGATTTGAGGCAGTTGAGCATTAGGTCTGTTTTTTGTATAAGCTCAACTAGTAATTAACGAATGCCAAACTAATACTCAAGTCATGGGGATTAGTTCATTCTTAATTAGGAAACCGGTCAATGACTAACTGCTGAAACTGTTAAGAAAGTGTTAGCAGTAGGTTGAACTAGAAGGAGTTAGCCACTAACTCATTTGCATGAGAAAAAATCAACCAAAGCAAAACTGAGGAATAATTAAACATTAACTAATTATTAGTGATTTGAGGTAGTTGAGCATTAGGCCTATTTTTCTGAAGAACTCTGTAACTTTAAAAGGTTAAACATTCACGGCCAGATTTTCCAACCGTGGTGAAGGGCTTGTGTCCAGCCCTGTGCCATGGCACTTAGGTTTTGGCAGTGTGCCAAACCCTTTGCTGCAACTGTGCCTGATTTTACAATCATGGGCGAGTTGCAACAGTTTCCATGGATTACAGCAGCTTGCGCCAAATATCTGGCACAAGTTCTGTAATAACTGCCCCCAGGATTGCTCCAAGTTAGACCAGAAAAAGCTGGTGTAACTTGCAGCAATTGCTGCATGGGGTAGAAAATCCCATCAGATTGCTGCAAGCCCCATGCACCGTATCATCGGTGCACCGGGGCTTGAGGCGAATTACTACTTTTGAAACTCCTGCATTCTGTGAATCTCTCATTGGTCCAATAAAAGATATTATATCACCCATTTTGTTCTGCATTTATTAAGTGAGGTATCCTTTGCCAAAGAAACCTCTGTCTTATGGGGATTCTGCTTCTTAAAATAAATGTTCAATAACATGAAAAGAATATTGACTGGGATATGTAAGTTATTTTTTGTGGCACTGGACAGTATGGTACCCATTTCCAGTCCTAATACAGCCCCGTAATCATTGTGTGACTGTAAGCAACCACGTGGCCTTTCTGTACTACAGCACTCCTATGAACATGATTAAAACTAGTGGGGGGGGGCGCTGTGGAGCTCGAGCTCAGTGGCAGCAAACTACAAGAGCTGTCTGCTACAGCTCTAAATAAACATAATTTTCAACCATTTGGGCTAAAGTTCAGGTGATAATTTCTCCAGGATTGTGGAGAACACCTTTAAAAACACCAGATGGGTAACCCTCATAAAGATAAAGGAGGAGGAACAGGAGGGAAATCGACTGGATCAGCACAGACTGGGAAGACTGATCTACAAGTACAGGCCGCAGCTGCTGGGGATGCAGAGGAGACTATGTTGTTGATTGGACTAAAGCTACAATGCCTGATATCCATTGTGTCCAAGCTAAACAATAAAATGGACTCCTTTGGCACAAGATTAAATATCGCTGAAACCACAGTGGATCAGTTAAAACCTGAGTCGGGAGAGGTGAAACAGCAGGCAGAAGCAGCAACTGCAGCTACAACTTTGCTCATTAAGGAGAACTCCCACTTTCGGGCCAGATTAGAGACGCTTGAAAATCAAGCCCGAGCATCCCATATACATATTCTGGGACTTCCTGAGGGTACAGAAGGGGATCACCCTTCAATGTTTCTTCAGGAGTGGCTCCAAGAAAAATTGGCCCCAGAAGAGTCACTGACCCCCTTTGCAATCCATAAAGTCTACCAGATCACTTCTCGGGGCTATCGGGAAAACTCTGAAACACCTAGGACTTTGTTGGCTGTATCTGATGATGTGGCGGACACGGGACCACATTTTAAGATTGGCCAGGTGCATGGGATCTCTGTCGCAAGATGACCGGGCAGTCTTCATCTTTCCGGATATAAGTTATGCGACCTGCATGCAACATAAAAAATTTGAAGGTGTTCGGCGAGTGCTGAGAGAGGCTTTGTTATCTACCCAACCAGATTCCGTATAGTACATGAGAGTAAAGTCTGGATCTTTTCAGACCCGACAGAAGCTAGGAAGTGGGCTGCTCGCATACAAACATGAAAGTTGGAGCACCAAGTGGAGGAACTGGAGAGATCTGATTGGGAAGAAGAGAAGGGTGACTGAATTTGCTGCATAAGCATTTCTTTCTTTCCTTCCTTTTTCTGTGAAAATTGCTGCATTTAGGAACAACACGAACAGCATGCGTAGATTCGAACGGAGCATAATGACTGCCTATTTACGTTTCAAGGATGGATAACTAACTTTTTCTTTTTCCCCTTGCTCCCTTCAAATAATTTGGAACTGGATAGCTACTGAAAAGTATGGCTACCATATCTCAGCTAGAAATAATCTGTTCTCTAAATAAGCAGGTTTGCCCTGACTCAGTCGGTTAATTCATCTTTATAACGTTCACTGCTCTCAATGATGTTCATATGTTCAATGGTTGTCAAATTGTTAGTTTTATATAACAAGGTTTAGATAACATGAGCTGCTGTTTTTCATTACAGGACTTAGAAGTTGTTTGCTGTCTTATAACAATATTTTAGCTCTTTAAATTTCTTTAGGGGAATGTATGACGACAAATAGCCTAAATGTAGGCATGCAAAAGCAGGACCTTTGCTTTCAGGACTTCAGATAATCGACTAAAAGTCAAACTGCTCATGGGCTCATATTAACAGCTTTTATTTTAGTTTCTTGTGGTGATATATTTCATTTTACTCCCCTTATATGGTATCAAAATGTCTATGATACACATATCTTCTGATTAAGGGGGCTGCGTCCTTCAGATGTTATTGCTTGATTTGGTTTTAGTCATGGATATGGTCTTTAGCTACTATGATGTGTAGTTCTGAAAAATATAAAAATAAAGTACAAAAAAAAAAACCAAAAAAAAACTAGTAGGACTCCTTGCTGAGTGTGCCATCTCATGGGGTTATCTGGTATACATTACTTGTATAGATGCATTTTATATTATGAAAGATGTTCTCCATTGGTTAAGTATATTGTGAATTACAAATAGTAGAAATAACACACTGAATAATGATTATATGCAAACCAAGATAAAATATTTTTCCACAGAATTAATGCCATAGTTTTTTTATGTTGGCGCGCTTGCGCAGCCAACATCTTGCAGTTGTGCAGATTTGGAGGCACGGTCACTGTTGGGTGAATGCAGGACATGCACCAGTAGGTGCGTCCCTCATTCCCCAATCAGCCTGCATGCTGGTGCCACACCATGCATACTAATGTGGCAAGCACATCTAAGGAAATGTCCACTGCAATGCGAGCAAAGCTCATCACAGGCAGCAGACTGTTCCTATGTGCTTCGCCAGCTACAAACATGGCGGCACATTGGCGCTAAACTGCCGACTTCGGGGATGCCCAATCCCCTGGTTGGCTTACACTATCCCTCAAGTATGTGCCGATGAGGGATCCCACTCCCCGTCAGCAGAATATATCCCCCTCTTTTTGCTTGCGAGGGTGCCCAATCCCCTCGGCTCATGCGCCCCCTGCTTTCGTTGTTTGTCGGCAGGGTGCCCAATCCCCGTCGGCATCTGTCCCCCTCTTTTCCACTTTACTGCACTGACGGGGGAGCCCACTCCCCATCGGCATGATGTCCCCCCCTTCTTCTGTGCCGACAGGGTTGCCCAATCCCACGTCGGCTACTAAACCTCCCCCAAAAAAAGAAACCACCTGTAAAAAAGAAAACTGTCCACGTTTTTTTTACTACCTGTAAACAGAAAACTGTCCCTTGTAGTCTCCCTACCACCGCCCGCACCCACCCACTGAGCACCCTGCCTCCCACCCCTCCCACCCCATACTTACCTCCGGAGCTCGGTGTGACGATCTTTGGTGGGCCAGGAACATGTCTTCACTCTTCAAAGCCGACCGCAAACTGAAGAAATGCCGGTAAGCTGTGTAGTGGAATAAATAGGGTTTTTTCAACTTTGATGCATATCTCAGGCATTTTTTGTAATTTTTGCACCATATTTTCAATATGGGGTTTTTGGGACCCCTCCTCATGAATTCTGTCACTGTTATGACGTTAATTGGTCCTGAAAGATGATTTTGTAGTCACTGTGAGGAATCACCTTTCATGACCAATAAAGGCAAGGACAGTGGCAGTGTTCATAAGGTAGACTCTCAAAAAGCCTATATTGCAAATTTGGTGGAAAAAATCCAAAAAAATGGCTGTTTCACGTGTATGCGTTGTGCAGTTGCTACGCACGCTCATAAAGTCGAGAATTCACAATATTTTCATTCAAGATTTTCAACATTGTCATTTTTCTACACCTCCTTGTGAACAGTACAGCTGTCATTTTTCACATCTTGGCCGAAATGTGTTTCCACACTTCTGGCGCACAATACCGAGATTGCTGTGGAAAATCAGTGTTCGGGGCAGATTACAAAAATGACAGTGACACTGTTCATGAGCAGAGGTCCTAAAATGCCTATGTTGAAAATTTGGTGACGATACTCCATAAAATGACTGTGTTACAAGCGTGCATTGCGCAGCTTGCATGCATACTCATAAAGTTGTGCATTTGTAATATTTTCACTCTGGATTTTCACCATTGGCATTTTTCCACACCTCTTGATGAACAGTACAGCTGTCATTTTACATATCCTGCCCAAAATGTGTTTTCCCACGTCTGGAGCAGAATAGCGCGGTCGCTGTGCGAAATCACTTTTTGGGACAGTTTGAGGAAATGACAGTGACACTATACATGAGCAGAGGTGCTAAAATGCCTGTGTTGAAAATCTGGTGCCGAAACTCCATAAAATGACTGTGTTTCAAGTGTGCATTGCGTATTTCCCACGCACCCTTGTAACTTCGCAAATTTGCAATATTTATATGCCACATTTTCACCACTGCCATTTTTTACACCTCCTTATGAACAGTACAGCTGTCATTTTTCACATCCTGCCAAAAATGTGTTTCTGCACTGCACTACCAAAGCCAATGCCAGCGCGACAACATTCAGCATTGACAAATGCTTGTTTCTTTTGCCATCTGCACATTAATGGCATTCTGCTCACATATGGGAATAAGCATACATGTTCCTTGCTGACTGTTTTCTGTCTATATATCATAGTATCATAATAGTTATGTGTCAACAGAAAAGGACCATCCTGGTCCATCTAGTCTTACCAGTTCCCACCTGCCCCTGCTTGTCTCCACTTCCCAGGGATATGTTTCTCTGCCTACCAGCCAACCCTTGTCTGCCCTCTTGAATTCCTCCACTATTTCTGCACACAGCACCTCATTAGATAATTTGTTCCAGGGTTCCACTACCCTTTCAGTGAAATAACATCTCCTTATATTGCTCTTAAATCTTCCCCCTTCCAATCTTAAATTATGACCCCTTGTTTTAACTCCTACTTTCCTTTTAAATAATGTACCTTCATTCACTTTATTTATTCCCTTCATACACTTAAAATTCTCTATCATTCACTTCTATCTCTTCTAACCTCCAGTGGGTATAGATTTAATTATCTTTGTCTAGTCTTATTTGGCTTCTCTTGCATACCTTGCACCATCTTTGTTACCCTTCTCTGAACCCTCTCCAACCCATCTATATCCTTTCTTAAATGAGGTCTCCTGAACTGTACCCCCTATTCCAGGTGCAGTCTGACCATGGTCATATATAAAGGCATCAACACCTCCCTCTTCCAACTTGTTATACCCCTTCCTGTGCACACCATCATTCTATTAGCTTTACCTACTGCCTTACTACATTGGTCTCCTACCATAAGGTTGTTTTTGATCATAATCTCCAAGTCCCTTTCCTTTCCACTTTATCAGTTCTCCCCCAGTGAGTACTCAGCCAGTGGATTTTTATACCCCACATGAATCCATGCATACTTCTTTTATTGATTGATTTATTTATATATTTATTTATTTATTAACCAGGAGAGACACACTAAGCTGAAAACTTGTTTACAGATGCGACCTGGGAGCACAAAGACGGTAAGTGACTTGCTCAGGGTCACACAGTATGCAAGTGGGAGCTGTGGGATTCAAACCCAGGTCTCCAGGTTTGCAGCTTACAGCCTTAAACCACTGTGCTATACTGTCTCCTTCTTAGCATTAAACGTTTGCTGCCAGATGTCCGACCACTTCTCTAGGGTGCTCAGATCTCTCCTCATGGCCTCAACCCCTCCTGCTATGTCAACCCTATTATATAGCTTTGCATTAGCCACAAAAAGATGCACTTTCCCTTCAAGTCCCACTGATATCTGATATAAGAATGCATTACTTTCTCACCTCATTGTCCTTGATAACTGTGACTGCACTTAACATCTGCTCTGTCTCTCTGTGTTTGTCCAGCAGCTTGTGGCCCTGCCCACTTTCTGCCTCTGCCACGTGTTAAAGTGTCTCTAACAGTCTTTTCTCCTATGGCTAGGCCTGAACTTGGCTACCTTATATTTTGTATAATATTGTAAGCTTGCCTCCTGCCTGCTTCTCCTGCTGCTAGGCCTGATGACTTGGCTACTTGCTTTTTTGTAATAATTGTGTTCTGGAATAACTCATTACTGTTGCTGTGATTTCTGTGGTGGATTATCCTCTGTGGCTTAGCTGCCGTTTGTAACTGTGCAAACTGTTCTCCATCACTATGTAACTTATTGTTTGTAACTGCTGGGTTTGTAAATTGTACTCTCTCGGGTCGTGCCTGAAAATAGGCAGGATTTTTTGCCTAGTGCACTTACCCGGTTACCAAAAGCTAATAAATAAATAAATATGCCACTGATATATATGTTAAAAAGGATTGGACCCAATACTGACCTATGAGGAACACTGCTCCTCACCCTCATTATCCTAGAATGTACTCCATTTACCACCACCCTCTGACTTCTATCCTTCAGCCAGATTTCCACCCATCTAGTTATTTTCTATCCCACCCCCAGGTTCTCTGTCTTATTTACTAGCCTACAGTGTGGAACAGAGTCAAAGGCCTTACTGAAGTCCAGGCAGACTACATCAATTCCCCCCCCCCGATCAATAACCTTTGTTACCACATCAAAATATTTGATCAGATTTATCTGGCAAGATCTCCCACTAGTGAAGCTATATTGCTTTTCATCTAATAGTTCATTGACCATTAAGCGTTTTACCACTTTTTCTTTTATTAACATCTCCATCACCTTACCCACCACTGATGTGAGGATGGCAGGGCGGTAATTCCCCACCTCTTCCCTGCAGCCCCCCTTATAAATTGGTACTACATGTGCCATCCTCCAGTCACTTGGACCCCCCCTTCCCGTATCCAGGGATAAATTAAATAACTATGATATGTGATGCCAGCTCATCCCTCAACTCTCTAAGAACTCCTGGATGCAAACCATCAGGCCCCATAGCCTTATCTACCTTTAATTTTCCAAGTTCTTTCTTTACTCTGTCCTCACTTGATGGGCTTTGATCCATTCCATGTTCTCCTCCCTTCCTCTTTAACTCTGTTCCCTCCCCTCTCCACTGTGAAAACAGCAAAAATAAGTATTTAGAACTTTCACTTTTTCCAAGTCACTCTGAACATTTATACCCCCCTTCCCCTTCAACTTCACAATCCCCTGTCTGGTTCTCCTCTTCTCCACCACATATCTAAAAAGTTTATCCTTTCTTTTGGCATCTTTAGCAATTTTCTCCTCTGTTCCTGCTTTTGCTCTCCTAATCAATTTCCCTGCCTGTCTCAGTTTCTCCGTATAATTAACTTTGTCTATCGTATCTCACTCTGAGTATTTTGTTATATCTTCCGAATGCTGTCCTTCTATCCCTTAAAGCCATAACAACATTTCTAATAAACCAAGAGGCCTCCTTTTTATGTTTTTTCCTATCCTCCTTATACATAGTTCTGTGGCTTTTAGTATCACCCCATTGATACATCTCCACAGTTCCTCTACATTCTCTATCTGGTGTTTGCCTTCAATTTCTTTTCTGTAAATCTCCTTCATTCTTTCAAAGTCTGCCCTCCTGAAGTCCAAAAGCTTTTTACTGGTCTTATTTGTTAGTGTCCCTGTTTGTTTCCTGAAACTCCCTATGCTATGATCACTTGTACCCAGGCAGTCTCCCACCACCACATCTTCAACACTATTTCTGTTTGTGAGTACAATGTCCAGTATATATTCCCCTCTTGAGGGCTCCTTAACCAGCTGTTGTAGAAATTATCCCTGCAGTGCCTCAAGTACTTCCCTTCTCCTGGTAGATTTTGCCTTAGGGATTCCCCATTCTATGTCAGGCATATTATGGTCCCCCAGTAGTACAAACTCCCCTTTCTTTGTATATATTGTGTGTGTATTGCACAAGTTCTACTTAGAATTTAAAATGTTTTGTGTGCTTAATTGTTATAAATATTGACAAATATTATGGGTTTTTTTCTAGCCTTCAAGAAATGGAATGATGTCACCTGTAATTATGTGCTTCACTTTATCTGCAAATACAAGCCTTGAACAAGAACACCCTCATCTCAAGAATTGTGTATAATTTTCTCAGATAGTGAAGATGTTTAAACCCTGTAATAAATGCATTTTGAACATTATTCTGTGTTATTCTTTCAGTAACTTCATGTGCAAGATATTTTGCCTAGTGCAGGTCCCAGGTTGTTAATGCAATCTGTTCATAGTGGCTGCAAAGCACTCCCAGTATCTGATTCTGTTTTACATCAGAGCCTTGTTTTATAAGATTCCAGTTCTGGAAAGATTTTGGAATTCTATTTGTAAAGTAAGGCAGAATAAAATCTACTGTGAATCATGAAAATCAAAGAAAAGGAAAGCCAAGAATAGTCAAACTGGAGCTAGCAGTATAGCCTACAGGTTAGCATAATAAGTTGTGAATGAACTTGGTGCTTCCAGCAGGCCTGGGTTTGATTCCCACAACCTCCACTTGCAAACTGTGTGACTCTGAGCAAGTCACTTAACCTTCCCAGTGCTCCCAGGTTGCCCCTGAAAACAAGTACTTGTATCTGGTGGGCCTTACCCGGTTACCAAAGACCAAAAAAAATAAATAAGGGGACCAAAGAGAATGTGCTGAATTGTATTCTGGACTGCTTGGCAGTCAGAAGGCAAAGAGTGCAGTCAATGGCAGTTGTTATGTTTGCTTGTGCAGACATGTGCAGTAGGCACTCTGTTACAAGAACAACATTTGAAAGGTGCGTAACTGGCAGGCCCAATGCAGCTCAAGCTGCAATGGGCACAGCAGTGACAGGCCAATTATCAGACAAGCAGACTGTGACAGAGTTCTCTGCTTGCTGGGTAGAAACTTTATGTAGTTAAGAAGAGCAAACCACTTGTATCAGCACCCAGCAAATGAAAACCCCCCCACCAACTGATTTGTAACCACTTATAGTAATCGTATGTCCCAGTGGTGTTTTAAACACTCATCTAAAATGCACCACATGGCAACATACTTCATATAGAAATGGGAGGATGTATTTACAACTTCCCTTACCTGGAGGGCTGGTGATCTGCTCATCCTGAAAATACACTGGATTTGTTACATAGTGTATTGTGGAACACTGTTCAGTATGTAAATCCATGCCCAGAACAGCCTTGTTGTGCTGCAGTAGTGACGTCATGGTGTCGTTATGCTACACTAAGTACGTCACTACTGCAGCACAACAAAATAGAATGTCTTTGGGCAGCCAACCTTTTTTCAAACTTCTGGTGGTGAGAGTGCCAACACCAGAAGTGAGCGGCACCCGAAATAACTGCATCGGTAAGGGAATTAGCGGAGCATGGGGTGACCTTTTTTATATGTACCAGACACAGGCTTGCAGTAATGGTTGCCCATACACTATAAAAGATTGTATATAAGAAACCATACATGTACACATTGAGGTTTCCATGGTAACAAGAGACCTCTTCAGCTGCACTCTTATGGTCTCTTGTTACCATGAAACCCTCTCAATTGAAACACAGCCTTGCTGTGTGTGGTTGCTACTACACAGTCCTCTATATTATTACTAATGCCTCCTTCCCCAAAGACTATACCATGCTAATCCGATGTGTTTATTTATTTCTTTAGTTTTTGTTTACTGGTTAAGGTGCGCTAGACAAACATTTGCCTATTTTCATGCATGACACAGGAGAGTACAAACCAGTAAAGTAATACAATACAAAACATTGATTTCAACATTAGGGTACATGACAATCTTTGAAGACAACAATGTCCGTGACAGTAGAATAAACACCTGAGTAAACAATACAGTACACGCAGTGGCGGAGCCAGGTTTGGGAGCTGGGGGGGGGGGCATTTAGTCAATCATGGGCTCCACAATTGGTACTAAACTGTGAATAAAGTTGGTTGAGGGGCACCACTACTCACTGATACAGCCCCAAAGTATGGATTGTAGGGGTGGGGGTGTAGTCATCTGTTTTAGATATGAACTGAACCTTGTGGAGGTTCCAGTGGGGATCACCAACTCCTTTGAATGTATCAGAGGCAAGTGTATAGGGTGCAGGATTCTTCTCATCTACCGTCCACCAGGAAATGGGAAACTTTTCCTGCAGGAAGTTGTAGACTTCATTGTCGGTCTGGCATTGGGATCCCCCAGATGGCTGATCTGGGGGGATTTCAATGCCTGGATCGATGATGAACTTTCTCTATTTGGTCAAGACTTCCTCCAGCTAATGAGTTCGCTGGGCCTTACACAGGTTGTTACCTCCTCGACCCATATTGGTGGTGATTCATTGGACCCGGTGTTCCTCCTGGGGATGGAGATATCCAACTTGGTGGTGGAGTCAGTAGAGTGATCTGAGGATCACACCATTGGGTTCAGTTTTGTGGCTCCCCCCAGTAGGCCAGCTCCTAAGGAGCTGGTCCAATACCACCCTTTGAGGGGTGTTACCCCAGATGGCCTAATGGAAGTCCTGGATCTATCGGGTATACCAAGTGAATGCATGGATCCAGGGGATCGAGTACTTGCCTATAATAAGGTGGTGGTAGCGGCCCTGGATTCCATAGCACCTGTTTGTGTTTGCCCCCTCACCCTCCATTCAAGATCTCCTTGGTTTGATGAGACCTTGAAGGAGTTGAAGAAAGTGGGATGAAGGCTAGAGCGGAGCTGGTGGAAATCGGGCCTGGAGTGTGGCAGACTTAGATTGATGGACCATTATGTGGTCTATCAATCGGCAATCACCTGTAAGAAGGCAGAATTCCTGTCCAGGGAGATTGCTGCTGCACAGAACCAATCAGCTCATCTCTTCTGGACTGTAGACAGATTGTGCAATTCAGTCCATCTCCAGCCTGGGAGAGCTTTTCACAAGAATGGTGTGATGAGTTTGCTTGGTTCTTCACAGACAAGGTTGCCACAATCAGATCCGACATCTGTCTGGCTCCCTCTAATGGGAGCTGCGGTGGTCAGCAGGAGATGTTGGGCACCCAGTTTACCTTGTCTGACTTTGGCCGACCCACAATCATTGACATTGTGATGATCGTCCAGATGTTGCAACCAACATGTTGTAGTTTGGATCCAGACCCTACACGTGGGGATGCGATTGGCCCTGTCCTACCCAAGATAGTCTGGAGGTCACTGGAGAGGGGGATCTTTCTGGATCCCCTAAAGGAGGCGGTTGTTTGGCCCCTCCTTAAAAAGCCCTCCCTTGACCCAGACTGCTTGACAAACTACAGACTGGTCTCTATCCTAACCTCTAACCTCTGTGGGTAAGGTTATTGAGAAGGTGATTGCGTTGCAACTGGATGATCATTTGACCAGCCACAATGTCTATGATTCTCTCCAGTCAGGATTTAGGGAGAGATATAGTACTGAGACAGCCCTTATCCTGGTACTAAATGACCTCCTAATAGCAAGAGATCGGAAGACCGATTCCACCTTAGTCCTCCTTGATCTCTCTGTAGCATTTGACACTGTAGACCATGATGTGCTGTTGGAGCACTTGTGGTGTATCTGTGGACTGTCTGGTACAGTTCTCAGATGGTTTCAACCTTTCCTTGAGGGTAGGACTCAGACAGTAGTGTCTGGTATTTATTCCTTGGCCCCTCTCCCCCATCCTGAAGGGTGGCGCAGGGTTCCATTTTGTTACCCATGCTGTTTGCAGTCTATATGCTTCTGTTAGGAGAGATTATTAGGCAGTACGGTCTGAGTTTTCACTGCTTGCAAATGATACTCAGCTGTAGATGTCCTTTGTACCCGGTCAGGATATGTTCCTCTCGGTATTTAACAACTATCTAGCTGAGATCCAGGATTGGATAAGTGTGAGTTGGCTGTGGTTCAACCCAGCTAAAACTGAGGTGCTGGTTATGGACCCAGGTCGTCGGGAGGTGGGTATGTTGGCAGGACTACCCCCTTGACTATAGCTCGGGGGTGTTCAGCTGACTACCTCAGACTGGGTTGAGAACCTGGGCATTATTTTTGATGATGGCCTGACCCTTAAATCTCAGGTGTTGGCGGTCATCAAAACCTCTTTCTGCTTTCTGAGGAATATCGCCTGGGTGAAACATCTGGTTCCCCCTGAAGACCTTCCAGCATTAGTCCACGCCTTTATTTCCTCCCACCTTGACTACTGTAACACCCTTTACCTAGGGCTACAGGGGATTGATATCTGCCACCTGCAGCTGGTGCAGAATATGGCAGCCAGACTATTGACTGGTACTTCTAGGACCAGTCATATAAAGCCTGTGCTCCATGGACTGCACTGGCTGCCAGTTCAGTGGTGGATCACCTTCAAGGTCAGTTTACTGACATATAAAGCCCTACATGATCAGGGACCTAGTTACTTGCAAGATCTCCTTGGCCCTTACTGTTCCCTCCGCCCTTTCCGGTCCACTGACGAGGGATTGTTAGAGATTCCCAGGGTCTGTTTAAAGACATCTAGGGCCCAGTCTTTTGGTTTTGTGGCCCTGACCCTGTGGAATTCTCTGCCTTGTTGGGTGCAAGATAGCCTGACTGTCCAGAGCTTTAAAACTGCACTGAAATCTTATTTATTTGATCTGGTATATCCAGATTTTTAGGCTGTTGCTGCAACTTATAGAGTTTTAATTGGGATTTTATTAATTTATTGTTTGTTGTGATTATCTATTATATTTGTTTTCAGTATGTACAAGCACCTTGGTTGTAAGAAAGGTGCGTTTTATAAATAAAGATTGACTTGAACTGGGGCAGCCAGGATGGGTGACTGCTCCCACAGCCCCCCCTTTAGCTCCACCACTAACTACGTTTTTTAACGAGTGGGCAGGTCCGAATAACATTGCCTGGAACTTTGATGGGTTCATTAAAAGCCTGTCCTCAAGGAACCAAGATTAAACGCCCTACAGGTCAGCAGACAGGATTTTATTGATAACAGCCATGTTCTGGGCACTGGTGAAAAAGATCAGGTGATCAGCATATAGAAGAGGGGTACTATTGGTGAAGCAATGGTGATCAGAGTTGATGTGGAGGTAAAAAAAGAGAGGTCCAAGTATGGAGCCTTGAAGAACACCAGTAGTGACAAGGGTGGTATTGGAGAGGAGGGATCCAAACCTGACACATTGCTGCCTTTTGGTCAGGTAGCCTCTGAACCAGAGGAGGACATCTCGAGATACTACCAGGGCACTACGTTTGCTAGATAGTAAGGATTGAACAACCATATCAAGGCATTTTTGAGGTCTATGAATACAGAACCGGTGAGCTCCCCTTTGTCAGGAGAGTTTAAGATACTGTTAGTAAGGGCAAGCAGTGCAGTGCTTGTACTATGGTTCCAGTGGAAACCACGCGGGGCCGGGGACACGAGGCTGTAGGTAGACAGAGATATGCGGCGAGTTGGGTGGATAAAACTTTTTCCAGGATCTTGCAGAGAACCGGCAGAATGGCAATAGGTGTATAGTTACTGATGATTTTGATGTTATTGAACACAGGCACTATGTTCAACATTTTCCAGATAGTTGGAACAGTATTGGTGGTGAGGAATAGGTTAAAGATCCTGGCTAATGGGGAGGCCAGTTGGTTGGCTGCTAGTCTGAGGAGTCTGGGCTCAATTCCATCATAACCAGCAGATTTAGATTCTGGATCTGCCTCAGGAGTTCATACACCTCAGAGATTTTTACATGTTTGATGTGAAAAGGAGGATGTTGCACTTGTTTAGTGATGGGGGAGGGTGAAATCGGACTAGGCAAGGAGAGGGGAAAGGTCCCAGTATAGGCTGTGAGGTCTGAGAAGAATTAGATAAATACACTTGCAATTGTGAAGGGAGTCTTGCAATTTACTGGCATTACCTCAATGTCTGTAGCAGTGGAATTTCCAACCTGGCCCAGGTTTTTTTTGATACAACTCTAGAACAGACGAGAGGGGGGGTTACTGGAGGAGTGGTCAAATTCTGTTCTATAGAAGCGGCTTTTGTTCTGTCAAATGGCCTGTTTACTTTTGTTTGGCAAGTAGTCCAATCAGAGATGGAGCTGGTAGCCTTGAAGGTAGACCAGTTTTTGTCTCTATTTTTCAGAAAGGACAATAGAAGGCAGGAGGGGTATATTTGTCCTGGAGACTAGCAAAGGTAATTTTGAAATGAGAGATGGCCTGATCGATACCAGAGGTTGTCCACAGGTAAGACAACTCGAGACAGCCAACTTCAGTTTTAAATTGGGAGGGATCTAAATAAGAAAAATCACGAAAGTGAATCAGGTGGGGAGGCCTTAGGGGATTTAGCTCGCCATACACAGAAGACAGGGGAATGGTCACTGATTTAATCTGAGAGTATACCCGAACAGATTATTCTGTCAGCATTAGGGACTAGCACCCAGTCAATAAGAGTGGCACAATGACTATTTTTTGACAGCATAGTGGGGTGAGCAAGGACAAGTTTGTTTAGCACTAATTCAATTGAGTGCCTGTTACATTTTAAGCAATCAATATTAAAATCATCAAGGAGGATTCACTGGTGTGGCTGCAGAATTTGGGTTGCGGTAGTCCACACCATCAGTTTTGATTGATACATAATTGATAAAAATATAAGTCTCTGTCTCAGTAAAAATGAGTAGTCATTCTAGCTGAACACACACCGTAACCCTAAACCATATCATCACAGGTACACAGTAAGTGATGCTCAAATGATCTGTTGCTACTTGATGGTGAATTGCCAGACAAGGTCAAGGGGCATGACCTGCATCTGTACACATTTGCCATTCTCACCCTCTTTTGTGCTGGCACTGATTTACTGCACCCCATATAGTAGCTTTACCTTTCACCAACTTATACCTTCTTTTATCCCCCCGTTAGTGTTAAAAGATCAATGGCGAAATACCTTGTGTGCTGTGCTTCTGCTTTGCCATATAACTTGCTTTTTTTGATTGCATTTAATAAAATTTACACTGTTTCCTCTTGTGTGCATCTATTTACTAATTTGTTTATGTTCCTTAATTTTTCAGTGCATGTACACGCTTACTGTCACTAGCATCGATTGACGATGTTGGTTGCTCATGCTATGACATCGTAGCAGTCATGATGTCTACAGCAGCTTTGTAAGTCTGCAACAAAAAAAAATGCTGTTTACTTTGGTGCCTGACAGATGCAAGTTACTGGTCATCTATGAAACTGTTCCATTGATTAGCTGTTTAATCCAAGCCTAAACCTAGAAAATAGAACTTGTGTCAGACTCAGAGTGGTCTATTGAGCATCATACAGCAGCTCATAAATCCTGATCACTATTGAAAAAAAATTGTTAGGTTTCACTCTACCAAATCCTTCTCAAGTCACAGCTGCCCTTTTCCAATCTGGTCATGGAATTGGCATGGCACTGTGGATACAGTTACTTCTTAGTATCAGTTCAATTGACTAATCTGATTTTCTTTACTTTTATTCCCTTTTTTTTTCGTGATCACCCGATTCTGTTGCACATCTCACACTCCCGTCACTTATCAAAACACAGTCGTGAGTGCTGTTATGGCCTGTGCCTCTGCTGAGTTTCAACACTGCCTGAAGAGGATGAATGGCTGAGGCCAGACCCTCAGTGACCTGCCTTTTCGGTCCAGAGGGATCCCTCGGCAAAGATATAAGACACAGAGGACCCTGTTCCAATTTCCTTCTCAACCCATGGCATCTCCTGGTCTCCACCACCTGAATCAACCCTCTGCCAGCCTCATCCCTCTTCAACTCTTCTCCCCCCAATATGCTCCTGCTTACAATTCCCAGCTCCCTACATTTCTGAGAAACAGTGGCCAAAAGGGGTGGGTCTTGGAAGGGGCACAAAGCTTTTAAAAGAGAGAGGGAGTAGCAGAGCCCAGGAGCCTGAGTCAAGAAACCCATTTCTAGGGTCCATCACTAATACTCCATTTACTACCAGACTAACTTTAAAATCTATAGATTACCACACCACGCAATCTCAATTCCATACACACCACACGCACCCGCATAGTCACTCACTCTAATATAAATACCTAAAAATAAAGAAACCTCCCCAAGTCCCAACAAACTAAAATCCCAAATAATACACAAATAATAAAATTAGGGTGACAGTCCAGGAGCGTTGGTAAATTCCCACAGTTCTTAAAAGGACAGAAGCTCTAACAAAGTCCCAAAATAGGACTAGATCTCCAGCTTAGAGGACAGTCAACAATACAGCTACAAAGCAAAGGATATCAACAACTGCAGAAACAGTAAAACTAATGTCCAGAGCAGAAGCAGGGGCTCTCATCACAAAGACTGCTGCCACTGGCCAGTCCAGAGTCTCTCCAAAGCAGCTGGCCCTCTCATGGCCTATTGCTAGTCTTGATATTGAAAGACTCGGCTAGTTCCCCTGGAGAAAAGAAAAGAAACTGCTGATTCAAACACTCAAATTCACTCCAAAAATTGGATATGACCATGGCCCTCTCACAGCCTGTCAATCAGTCCCAAAGTCAGAAACCTGGATAATAAAAGTGTAGTGCCTCTTACTTATGGCAAAGTGAGGGGGAAAGAAAGAAATCTTCCTGCAGGTACCCAACTCAAACTGCCATGTCCCATAATAGACCTCAATTTAAAAAGTCCACATTCCCCACTAAGCATCTTTCAGGCTCTTTCCTGTAGGAGCCACCAGAAAGCTACTCTGGAAAGAAACAGAGCAAAGGGCAGTACAGCCCCTCGAAACTCTGCTTTTCTGTAAAACTCCACCACTGAAGCAGCTGGCTACAGTTCCGTTTCTCCAGGTCTGTGAGCAACAGTTCTCTGGTTCTGTCTTCCCAGCAGCAACCAAGAATTGCCCAAGTCCTTTCTCTGATATGACACAGATCCTCTTCACCAGGGTTCTGACCCTGTGGGTTGGATTGTTAAATTGCTTCAAGTGTTTTTTGTTTTATATCAGATGACCTAAAGGTAGGCAAGCAATGTGAGAAGACAGTAAGGAGTGCTAGTGGGGATTACTGGGATGCATAAGGAGAGGCATCACCAGTAGAAAACAGGAAGTTATTATCCCTCTGTACAGACAGTTGGTAAGACCACATCTGAAGTACTGAATGCAGTTCTGGAGACCCCATCTCTGCAAGGACACAGACAGGATGGAGACAGACCAGAGAAGGGCAACTAAAATGGTGCAGGGTCTTCCCTAGAAGCCATATGAAGGGAGACTAAATGAGCTTAATATGTATATCCTAGAGGAAAGGAGGGAGAGGGGGGACATGATAGAAACATTCAAGTACCTCAAGTGAACCAACAAAGTCAAATAAGGTAACTTCTTTCAGAAAAAGAGATTTACAAGAACAAGGGGGCACAATTTGAAGAAAGAGGGAGGATGGTTCAGGTTCAGCGTGAGGAAGTATTTTTTCACAGAGAGGGTGGTGGACAATGGAACAGACTTTCAGAGGTGGTAGTGGGATCAAAAACAGTGGGGGAATTCAGGAATGCATGGGACAAACATAAGGCAATTCTAGTGGGGGTAGAAGGAAGCAGGCTGTTGGTTGACTAGGATCTGCAGCTTATCCAAAAGGTAGGGGAATGGGCAAAGCGGGTGGGCCAAGTGGTCCTTTTCTGGTGTCAAAGTCTATGTTTCCATGTTTCTATCTGTACAACCCCTCACATGTACAGATAAAACAAAAACAATTCAAGCAACTTAACAATCCAACCCCCAGGGTCAGAACCCCCTCCCAATCCAACCAGGGTAGAGACATCAGGAGGCCATCCATGTCACCCAGTAGCAGAGGAAACATCCCAAATAGTAACCACCTAACCCCTAAATATGCAGACCTTCCAAGCACCTCTATATTATCTTAAGTGCACTACACAACTGTAGTGCACCCCCCAAAAGACATTCTCTCCCCAGCCTTTAAGAGTACCCCAAATAAACCAGTCAAAATAGCCTAAAACCAGAACACCATGAAAATGAGAATGAGCACAAATAAGATACCAACAGTAAACCCACAGAATGAACAAGGAAAATGCACAGAACCATAAATGTTGTAACCCCCCTGTCCCGGGGGCTTACCTGACTGCCCCCATTGGGGCTGCTGTTTTGCCCCAAGTTTGTTTCGCCCCTATTTCTTTTTTTTTTCCTGGCCCTGGCTGTGGATCCCTTGTGCCTCTGTGGTCCCCCTGAGTTCTACCTCCGGCATCTACATTATTTTGTGAGAGAGTGGGGCTGGAGTGTGGAGGCGTTTCCCATTTATGGCACTTACATGTTAGGCGACCTCCGCATATGCGCAGAAGTGCATTTTCAATCAGCGCTGGTCCCAGTCCTTGGGTGCAGCAAAAGAAGTACTGGGACCATTAGCTGGACTGGAGAGGTGGCAGGAGAAGGCAGAGAGCCGAAATTGTGAGAGCCAATCATGCTTGAGGGATTGGGAGTTGCCTTGTGAATATTAATGAGGCAGTTCATGAATAATGCATGAGGATGAATCTGTCCAGCACCTGGTTGCTAACAGGATCAGCACTAGTGACAGGAAAAGCAATAAATTAAATGTTAAATGTTTACAGGGTCATCCAAGGAGAAGGGTGGATACCTGTTGGGGGAATGAATAAATAAATAACCAAATAAAAGTGAATTGGTGGGCAAGTGAGAACTTGAGTGAATTGTAATTGGACTTTATACAGGCTGCCTTGGGGCTATACAGAACGGTAGCAGTGACTGGGCTAGGATGGAATAAATGTGTAAGGATAAACAGTTGCTTAACAGGGCACAGGGCTGGCTACAAATGTGTGGGGAAGTATCCAACTAAAAGTTAAAGGTTTGGCTTCAGGAGTGAGTTAAATCTGGAACACTGTACACCCTGTAGTGGGACTATTTATTCGGCAGCCATGTCGTGCCGGCATGTGACAACAGCCAACCAACCGCAAAGCCATGATTTGTTAGGAGGATTATAGGAATTGTGAAAGGACTCTTGGGGAAAAATACCAGAGAATATTCAGGCACTGTTCTGAGCAGCTAAAGAGGTGTTGAGGGAGCCTCATACATATTAATTTTTCTTATGGACAGTGACTCCAGCCAATAGGGAGCTGCCACAAAGCTCTCAAACAAAGAGAATTTTTGGACTCTGGGTCAGTTCAGCAGAGGTCCTCCACAGGGAGGGGAGCTCCAGCCTCTGGGAGGAAATGGGGCTGCAAAGCTGGGAGAGGGTCTTGCCTGGGGGCTGCCAGTAATCTGTCCCTCAGGGCAGGTCATGCCTTCCCCCAACAAGAATGGATTGTAGAGAAGAAAGCTGTGTGAGCAGCTTTGCTGGAAAACAGAGAAAGCTGCAAGTTTCTGGAAAAGACTGCTGTGGCACAGAGATGCACCACATCGGTGAGATGATGAAAAGGTTGTGTCCTGAGCCTGGAAAAAGGACAAAGGTTGTGTCCTGAGTGTTGAAAAAGATAAAGGTTGTATCTGGGCCTGGAATAAGATGAGTACATTTATCTGCACGTCATTGGTAAGGCAAGAGAGAGGAGAGATGTGATAAGAAAATTGTGAAGAAAGAGCCTCTTCAGATCAAAGACTGTTCTGTACCTGTACTGTAAGAGGAAAAGGGACTTGTAACTCAAAAGCTGAGAAAATGAGTTTCTGAAATTGTGTGAGAGCCAGAGCAAGAGTGTGGCTGTGTTCTAAGCTGAGAGACTATGAAAGCAGGACTAGCAAGTGCCTGTTGGGCAGGGTGCCTGCTGTCTGCTCCTAGCTACGGCTAAGGAAAGAGACTGTTGTGAAGAACCTGTAGTCTAGACTTTGCAATCCCTGGAGTCTGGGAGACAGGGAAGAACAGAGTCTAGTTTGGCAGCACATCATAGCTGGAACTGTGAAGAGGAGGATGACGTAAGAAGTTTCCATCTTAAGTCTAGATCCTGGTAGGGAACTTGCTAACCCCCATCAAGTGGGGTTTGCTGGCTGCAGGGGGACATGAGTCATATACCCGTGTGCTAGGGCACTCCGACCTGTGAAGGAGTTGGGCCGTGGTGCCACTCCTAGGTCTGGGTCACTTGTGGATGGCAGGCCTTGTGTATGTGCCCTACAGCAGGTCTCAATAGGCAGAAGGGGACAGGCTGCATGAATTCCAAGCAAGCCGAAGATCCAAGCTGCAGTTTCTGGCGCCTTTCAGTTCAGGCATCGAGCCGGATTCTGCCTGTGCTGTTTTCATCCACCCCAGGACTTCGGTCAACTGTGCTACTCGAGGTCTAGTTCTGCAAAACCATGAGTAAAAGCAGGAATTGCCCTGCAACACTCTGGGGACTGCATAGATGTAACCCTCCCTCCTTTGGGGGCTTATCTCTTTTGCCCAGTCCATCTGTTATCCTTCCACTGTTACTGACATTCCACCAAGTTTTCCCGCTCCTCCTAAACTCATCTGGTGCCCCTGTTTCCCTTGACTAACCCCGTAGCACCCAATTTGCTATTCAATCCCAGTTGGAGTTGAAATTCTTTACCGTGAGTTACCGGCTGCTTTGGGTGCTGCTGGTGACCGCGCATATGCCAGGAGCATATTGATGTGCTGTTCCATGATTTTTCAAGCAAACAGGGGAGCTTTCTTGTGGTTCCAGCACCCTGGCAAGCTGGAAAGGGGCCAGTGACCTTAGAAATATAGTGCTAAAGTCTCTGTAACATTTAAAAACAAAGCTGAACAAAGGGACTTTCAGAGGCTCATTAATATTCATGACAGCCTTATACATAGTCATGAGTAGCTGTCTGCCACCTAGGGGTACAATATATCAGTAGGATCGACAGCAAAAAGACTGAAGTTATTTTAATAAAAGTGGATTTGTAAGGCAGGAAAGTATGTGGGCTATGAATGCGTGGAGAAACCATAATAATATGATTATTCTAGCTGCATCAGACTGTGAAACATGTGAGACTGTATATCTGGGACAGTGTATTTTTCTGCAGCCACCATTTTGAGAGTGCTTTAGCCAATCACAAACTGGGATTTTGTCCAGAGACTCATGTGAGTGGGATACATACTTATGGGAGATAATCTTGGACCAAGTTTGGGTGCCTAAATTGCAGCAAATCAAAAGACCTAAACTGTGTAAGGCAGCCCAAACAGCCAATCAGATTCCAAGGATTTCTGCCTTTATTTAAGGGGGACAGTTTAAATCCCAGTCAGTTCTGCAGTTAGACCAGATGGAAAGGGACTGCAGAGAGCAGCCTGCAGTTCAGGTGCAGGCCTGTGTTGAGACACTAGCTCGAACTACCGAGTTGGCTCTGCAGAGACTTGGGCCTGCAATAGACCTAGTTGCTTCTGTGTGCTACTGGTGATCGAAAAGTAAGGATTAATTGCCAGAAACTGTCTGCCTGCAGTTTAGAGGTTTTGCTCAGTGAATAGACTGAAATTGCATGCCTGTTGTAACTGAACTGAGAGATAGAGACTCAACTGCTGTTTTCCCCCAAGGATATGAGATGGATTTTTGATTGAGAGGATTGCTCATTGAATCTACTGCAATAACAATTGGATTGTATCCGAACTGCACAGAGTTAGTGTTGCTGATTTTTGAATGTTCTGAATGTGTTTCACGGGTCAAGTCCTGTTTGCCTACGAACCAAATGTGTTACGCCAGCTGGCGGGTTCACCAGCAAGAAGACCATAAACTTTGCCAAACTGTTCATCCTTCCTGGGCCCTTGCCAAGCCAGCCCAGACTGAATATTCTGCACCAGAGACTGTTTCGGTGAGAGACCAGCTTCAAGGATCCAGCCCCTGCGCAACAACTTGCAGGTTGTGGACACCTAGAGAAAAGGCAGTGAAGAGGAGGTGTGTTGTGTCGGCCCTGCTTCCCCATGCTCATCGGTGAACACCACGAGGTCCCCATATCACCTGCCCTCCTGCAGAAATGTGGTAGTGTGAGTACAATCAGGGTAGCTCTCTGCAACAAATATTTAACTAATCTGTGGTATCGTCTGATTACTTTAACTTTCTGGGTTCACAAGAGACTGAGCCAACCAGTTCGGATTACAAATAATCATCAACTTATTGTGCATGCTAACTGTTTTTCTTTTCATCAAGGGCCCCAACATCAGCTGCAATGCCGGCCACCCTGGGAAATGCCTCTTGCAAACCAAGTATTCCATCCTGGGTACCCAGTGTTGTGTGGCTGTTATTTGGGACTAAAAAGTGCATAGTAAACCTGAATCCAATCAGATTGCTTATCATTTGCCTAGATTCGCACCATCTTTCTTGTTCACAATCAATCAAATTTTTATTTATAAATCGCTTTTCCAATACCAAAGTGCATATACACTATAAAAACAAACTATTCATCAATTAAAACATATAAAAATAAAAAGGCAGCAGTAATAAAACTAAACATCATCCCCAAATGCCACACTTTATAAATATGTTTTTAACTAGGATTTGAACATTTTGGTGGACAGCCACTCTCTAATTCGATGAGGTAGAGAGTTCCACAGGGTCAGGGCTACAAAAGCAAAACCCCTAGCACCTGATGTCTGAAGACGAACCCTGGGAACCTCTAGCAATCCCTCGTCAGTGGAGCAGAGAGGACAGAGGAGCAGTAAGGTCAAAGGAGGTCTTGCAAGTAACCCCGTCCCTGTCCGTGTAGGGTATTATATGTCAGCAACGTGACCTTGAAGGTGATCCTTCACCACACTGGCAGCCAGTGCAATTCGTGCAGCACAGGCGTGACATGGCAAGTTATTGACAACCCTGTCAACAACCTGGTCGCAGTGTTTTTCACTATCTGCAGGTAACGTAGATCCACCTCCAGTAACCCTAGATATAGAGCATTGCAGTAGTCAAGACGAGAGGACACAAAGGCGTGAACCAATGTAGAAAGGTCATTGGGTGGAACAAGGTGATTTATCCGGGTGATGTTCCTCAGTTGGTAAAACGAGGACTTGACAACTACTGACACCTGTGTTTTTAGCGTCAGTTAGTTATCAAGCACAACACCCAGATTCCGCACCTGTTCTGAAGGTCTCAACTGGTCACCCCAACACAAGGCCAGAGGGTTGCCCAGGAGTCAACTTCTCTACCCGCTGACCTGGGTCCACCACCAACACCTCAGACTTGTCTAGATTCATTTTCAACCAGTTAGCACTCTTCTAGTCTTGAATCTCAGCGAGGCAGTTGTTAACGACTGGGATTGCTCTATTCTGTTTGGGTTCGAAGGATATGTAGAGCTGGGTATCATCTGCATAGCAGTGAAAACTCAGCCCATTACACCTTATAATATCTCCTAATGGCAGCATGTACACCATGAACAACATGGGGGACAGTACGGAACCCTGTGGCACCCCACAAGGTAGGGTGAAGGGGGCCGAAGAAAAAATTCCTAACACTACCCTCTGAGCCCTGCCTGTGAGGAAAGAATGAAACCACCTGAGGACTGTCCTCGACAGTCCACAGATTAGCCATAGATGTTCCAACAACACCCCATGATCCACGGTGTCAAATGCTGCAGAGAGATCAAGGAGGACCAAGATCAATGACTCCTCCGATCCCTTGCTATTAGGAGATCATTAATCACCAGAACGAATGCTGTCTCGGTACTATGCCTTTTCCAGAAACCACACTGGAGTGGATCACAGACTTCATGGGTGGTAAGAAAGTTCTCAAGCTGCAATGCGACTACCTTCTCAATAACCTTGCCCAAAAAGGGCAGGTTAGAGACCAATCAGTAGTTCACAAGGCATTCTGGGTTGCTGGAAGATTTCTTTAAAAGAGGTGTCACCACAGCCTCCTTCAAGGGGCCCGAGAACACCCCTTGATCCAGCAAGCATCAGACTATCTCAGCAAGGATCGGTCCGATGGCATCCATACACCCCACAAGGAGATGCGTTGGACCAGGACCCAAACTACAGTAAGTCAGTCGCAAGCCCCAAACAATCTTCATGATATCCATGATCGCTGGCTGGTCAAAATCTGTCCAGACAGACCAGGTGCCTGTGCCCTCGCATCGACCTCTGCCTTACTCATTTGAACGAGTTAAACAGATCTCTGACCTGATGGAGGACACCTTATCTGCAAAGAATTGAGCAAACTTCTCACACTTATCTTGAGAAAAAGCTCTCTGGCCCCAAAGGCAGGTTGGATTGCATAGCCTGTCCATGGTCCAAAAGAGCTGAGCCAGTCGATTCCTTGCTGCAGCAATCTCCCTGGACAGGAACTCTGCCCTCTTATGGGAGATTTCTGATTGATAGTCCGAATAATGGGCAATCAACCTAAGTCTGTCCTCCTCCAGGCCAGATTTCCACCAACAATGTTCCAACCTTCGCCCCACTTTCCTCGACTCCCTCAAAGTCCCATCAAACCAAGGGGACTGAGGATGAAGAAGGAGGGGGTGAACTCGGACAGGAGCACTAGAGTCCAGGGCCCTCAGCCCCACACTATTATAGTGCATTACTAGGTCTCTCTGATCCAAGCATTCTAATGGCCAACTCGATAGGTCCAGCACTGCCAACAGACCCTCTGGGGTAACACCCCTCAAAGGGCGGTGCCAGACCATCTCCCAAAGGGGCTGGTCTTATAGGAGGAACCACAAAACTGAATCTTATAGTGATGGTCCTACCATCCAACTGGTTCCACCACCAAGTCAGCGGTCTCCATCCCCAGGAGGAACACCAGGTTCAAGAAGTGACCCTGAATATGGGTTGTAGCGGTAACTACCTGTGTAAAGCCCAACGAAATCATCAGTTGGAGGAAGTTTTGACCAAAAAGCGAGAGTTCATCATCAACCCAGGCATTGAAATCACCCATGACCAACCACCTGAAGGATTCTAACACCATGTTGACCATGAAGTCTGCAACTTCCTTCAGGAAAACTTTCTCATCTCCGGGTGGACAGTAGATGAGAAGAATCCTGCTACCCACACCTGCTCCCAAGATACACTCAAAGGATCTAGTGATCCTCACTGGAACCTCTACAAGGCCCAGTTCTGTCTTAAAACAGATGGCTACACCCCCACCCCTTCGATCCAATCTTGGGTGGTGTATCACCGAGTACCCAGCTGGAACCACCGACTCCAATACCGGACCGGCATCCTCGTCCAGCCAGGTCTCGGTGATGCACACCAGGTCAGATGTCTCAACAAGATCCGTAATAATTGCTGTCTTGTTCTTTATGGACCTGACATTACATAACACTGCCCGAGTTGGATGAGAGGCCATGGAAGAACGGGCTACTTGCTCACTATCAGTGGAGCCCTTGGGTATGGGTACCAGGCATAGAGGACCCCTTTCCTGGACCCTTTTCGCCCCAGGGCACATTCTTGACCTCACTACCCATATTTGCCCACCCCACTCCTCCCCCCCCAGGACCAGGGACCATGTCCCTTCAGCCCCTCTGTGCAATACCCAAGGCACGACAACACCTATACACCTCGGGTTGTAATGGGGGACTATTAAAGGGGCACAGGTCCCTCAACCTGGACGGGGAATAGCACCTGCCCACCAAAGCTCGATCCCAACATGACCCCTAAATAAACCTGATTGTCTGTTTTCACATTTAACCTGCCTAGCGTGCATATAATTAGTTGGGTTACAGTATTGAAAGTGTGCATCTGTGTTGCTAACCTTGTTATTCAGGGGGGTTCCAAGGAAATTGATGCAAATCCAACCTTGGTGGTAATTGTGAAGGGTGTGCTATTACTGTTTTATACTGACTGTGAATTTACTGCTGTATCAGGTACTGGCCACTAGGAGGGTTGGTAGGTGGTTATAGTTTCCCAGAAGGCTATTGCAGGACAGGTAGATACCCCCAATACAATTACTCTGGGTGAAGGCACCTTATTACTGAATCCAGGCCCCTCAATCTGTGCCCAGACATACAGGCAGGGGTAGTAACCTTAGGGATAGCACCACCTAGGGGTTACATCTTGAAGGCACCACTGGGATTAGTTCCCCCTAGTAGCCAAAATGGAAAATTGCAACTAGAAATTTTTGTGGTACCACTGAAGCAATGGGTGTGCAGCAGTTAGTTGGTTTACGGGCCATGAAACTCACCCCCAGAATGCTTTTTTATTACTAGATACACCCCTGGGCTTTAGTAAAGACATGATAGAGGGGGAATTTCAAAAACTGAATGTCTGTGGAAGACTGTCGAGGTGAGTCGACAAGCTGATCTGATTACGCAAGTTCTAATGACTAATGGAGTGTAGTAACCCTGTGGACAGTACTAAAGCACCCTAATCTATCACCATTGATGGGTCCTAGGTTGCACTGAGGGTGGTAACTAAAGATAGTGAGGATGCCTCAGAACCCAAGCCTCCACCTTTGTCTGAGGGTTTGAGGAGAAATTGGCTAGCTTGCTACTGGGTGAAGGCCAGCCCCTCGAGGACTTAGAGAAGTTATTCAAGCCTCCAAGGGGTGTCCCTTCCCTGCCTCCTGCACTTGTGCCCACCTCAGCCAGTTATGACTCTTACCACAAGCTTAAAATGTTTTCTGGTATCCTCCCCACACCTAATGAGGAAGCTGATCTGGAGACCAGGATGGACTCAGCTACTATCCTAGTACAAGACTGGCAATGCTCAGAGGCCGGAAAAAGGGCACGCTTGTTGGAAAGCCTCCAAGGACCTGCCCTACATGCTTTCCATTCCCTGAGGTCCTCTAATCCTAATCCTAGCGCTCAAGAGTACTTAGTCACCCTAAAGAATGTGCTTCGGGGTACCACTAGTGTCAAAGTGGAAACTCAGAGATGTTAAACAACAAATGGGAAAACTGTTATCAGTTTACATGAGTCGATTACAGGAACTCCTACAAACAATTTTTTGAAAAGGAGGCTGGGCCTCTAGCGAGCTGGAGCAGGTAAGACTGGATCATATACTTCCCTTTGCCCATCATTGCAGCTGGGTGTTGCTCAAGCTGCAACTGCACCAAAGAAGATCTGATCCCTTGCCCTTCCATATGTTGATGAAAGAGGTACGAGAAGCTGAGGAGGAGGAAGACTCCCGAGAACCCTGAGGAGTTGTAGCTACTGTGGCCCCTGCTCTTGGTAAGGGGTCAGTCACTGATGACACAGAATTTCAAGAAGCATGTAAAGGGATCAGAGGACTAAATGCTTGTACCAGCCCCCGGGAGCTCAGTGAGAGAGGGACTGCTAGGGATACTCCACCATAGGCAGAACTGCTGCTGAAAGAAGCCAGACAATTGAAATCTGGTGCCCCTACTATGGCAATCATTGATAAAGACTACATCCCCCCTGAAAATGTGCCTGCTATGGCAGTGGGAGTGCATGCTGAGGCACCCCCTGAGGATGTCTGTTAAAGGCTGAAATAAATGAATTGACTGCCATGCTCAGAGAATTTCTGAGACGTAGTGCACCACCTGCAGCATGGCAAAGAGAGAGAGGCTGAGTCAAGACCCTTTCCTGTCAGTGCTCCTACTCCTTCGCCAAATGTGTACTCCTCCCCATCCCCTAGCCAGGACTGGAGACCAGCCTCCAATGTAATGTTACAGTCAAAGCAGACAAAGGAAGTATATTTTACCACAACTGTGGGAAGAATGGGAGTGAGCTGGATGTCATTATCCACCTAGGGATGAATGATCTGGCTGAGAATGGGATCAGAGCAGTGCAACAGGAGTTTGTGGATTTGGGGAGGGGCCTTAGACAAGTAGCACACATGGTAACTTTCTCAGAAGTGCTACCTGTCTATGGCATGGATGAGACTAGGGTACTCCGCACTATGGGATTCAATGACTGGTTGAAAAACTGGTGCAGAGCTCAGGGATTTGGCTTCATTGGGGACTGGGGCTCCACCTGGTGGGACGCAGGTCTATACAAGCACGATGGTCTGCATCTATCATGGAGGGGAACCAGGATCCTAGGTGATAGGTTTAAATGCTTCATTGGCAAGCATTTAAACTAGCCAAGAGGTGAGGCACTGAAAAGGAGACGGGAAATCCTAGCCCCCCCAAAAAAGTTAGGGTAGTTAGTGAGGTAAACACCAAGACAGAGCAGTCAATAGGGATAAGGGCAGGGGTAAATGGAGAAAAAGACAAAGGCAGAAAGGACAGGGATGGGGCAAAAAGAAACAAAACCAGAAAAAATGGAGGGTAATGAGTACCAATGCCCATAGTCTAGGTAAAAAGCTCCCTGAAATGGTTGCCTTGATGGAAGAGGGATGCCTGGATATCGTGGAAGTCACAGAACCATGGTACACAGAGAACCATGACTAGGATGTCAACATACCAGGGTACACAATCTACAGAAGGGACAAGGAGAGAAGAAGAAGTAGGAGGAGGAGTAGCTCTCTAAGTAAGAGAAGAGATCAAAGCAACAGAACTAAAGGGTAAACAGGGAGGAGAGGAGGCACTGAGGGTCATCATGGAGACTGGAAATGGCTCCACAATCCGCACAGGGGTTGTATACAAACCCCCGTCTCAGGGGGAGGAAATAGACAAGGAAATTATAGAAGGCATCCTTGGGATGGCAAAGAAAGGTGAGATATTGCTGATGGGGGACATGAATATGCCAGATGTTAACTGGAGCACCTTTGCTGCAGCCACATCCGAGAGAGGGGCCATTATCGATGCCCTACAGGGGGCATGCTTCAGACAGCTAGTTTTGGAACCCACTCAGGAGGGAGCAATCTTAGACCTGGTGCTCTCAAATGGGGAAGGAGAGAGGATCTCTGATCTTGAAGTGGGTAGCCATCTGGGAACAACCAACCACCAAACAGTGTGGTTCACGATAAACCTCGCTGTAGAGTCAAGCCACATAAAAGTGAAGGTACTGGACTTCAGGAGGACTGATTTTGTCAAAATGGGAGAGTGCCTCAGAAAAGCACTAGCAAACAGGCAAGAAGGTGGGGTGGAGCAACAATGGGGAAACATCAAAACTGCCATCACAGAGGCAACAAGCCTTTGTGTGAAGCAAATAAACAAATAATAAACCAAAGAAAAAAAACACTATGGTTCTCAAAAGAAGTGGCAGGGAAGGTAAGGGAGAAAAAGATAGCATTCAGGAAGTATAAGGAAACACAGAAGAAACAGGACAGAGAACTGTACCAGTTAAAGCAGAAGGAAGTGGGGAAGGCAGTCAGAATAGCAAAGGCCCAAACTGAGGAAAAGATAGCCAACTTGGTTAAGAAGGGGGATAAAACCTTTTATAGGTACATTAGGGAGCAAAAAAGATGAAGGCAGGGATAATGAGGCTGAAAAAAGAGGAAGGTGGTTGGGCAGAGAGCGACAGTGAAAAAGCAAGGATACTGAATGAATATTTCTGATCAGTATTCACAATGGAAAAGCAGGGAGAGAGACCTAATCCAGTCAATAGAAGCACTCTGGATAGGGGGGTTGATATTAGTCCTTTCACAGAAGAAAGGGTTCTGGAAGAACTCTTAAAACTGAAGGTGGATAAAGTAATGGGGCCTGATAGGATTCACCCCAGAATTCTAACAGACTAAGGGAAGAACTAGTAAGACCACTGACTACCCTTTTTAATAAATCATGGGAGGATGGTATGGTACCTGAGGACTGGAGAAGGGCAGATGTGATTCCCCATCACAAAAGTGGGAGCAAGACAGAGGCAGGAAACTACAGATCTGTCAGTTTGACCTCAGTGGTAGGGAAAATGATAGAATCACTTCTGAAGGAAATAATTGTTGAGTACCTAGAGGCCAGTGGGGCACAGGACCCAAGGCAGCATGGATTCACAGCAGGAAGGTCATGTCAGACAAATCTAATTGATTTCTTTGACTGGGTGACCAAAGTAGTAAACCAGGGAAGGGCTGTGGACATGGCCTACCTAGACTTTGGTAAGGCATTTGACACAGTCCTGCACAAAAGATTAATAAACAAATTAGCCAGCATGGGAGTGGGTCCCAGGGTGGTAGCCTGGGTAAAACACTGGCTGGACAACAGGACACAGCTGGTAATAGTAAATGGAGTCCACAGTGAAGAAAGGAGGGTTACTAGTGGGGTACCACAGGGTTCAGTACTGGGTCCGGTACTTTTTAATGTCTTTATAAGTGACATTTTGGAGGGACTGGAGGGGAAGTTATGTCTCTTTGCAGATGACACAAAGATCTGCAACAGGGCTGATACACAAGGTGGGGTGGAAAGGATGAACAGGGACATGGCAAGGTTGGAGGAATGGTCAAATGTATGGCAGCTTAGATTCAACACAAAGAAGTGCAAAGTAATGCACCTGGGAAACAAAAACCCAGGGCAAGAGTACACAATGGGGGGTGAGATACTGACAACAACAAAAATGGAAAGGGACCTGGGGGTAGTCATATCAGATGACCTAAAAGTGGGCCAGCAATGTGAGAAGGCAGTAAGGAGGGCTGGGGGGATACTGGGATGCATAGGGAGAGGCATCACCAGTAGAAAACAGAAAGTTGTTGGCCCTCTGCACAGACAGTTGGTAAGACCACATCTGGAGTACTGTGTACAGTTCTGGAGACCCCATCTCCGCAAAGACAGACAGGGTGGAGGCTGTCCAGAGGAGGGCAACCAAAATGGTGCAGGGTCTTCACCAGAAGACATATGAAGAAAGACTAAAGGAGCTTAAGATGTATAGCCTCAGCCGGCCCAGTGGCGCTGAGGGTTGAGGCACTGGATGCCACACCTCATGCCATGTCGGCGACCCGGGTTCGGGAACGAGTCTGGGTTGTCAGGAGTCGGTAGGGACAGGGAAGGATTGAGCATCCTACGGACTGCTCTCCTTCCCTGGGGAGGGGGGTATCCACCTACCGATGCACTAGCGGCCTCTAGTGGAGACTGGAGGCAACACAGTGCTCAGCCGCAGAATGCAGGGGTTGGAAGCTGCAGTGGACGTCTTTTGGGGGTGCACAGGAGCGTGCATCTGCCAAGCTGGAAGTCATTGCACGTCCGAGCTTCGGGAGAAAAAAGGAAAAATATCCTGCTCTTGGGGATTGGCGACGGCACTAACTCCACCAGCCACACTTCATCAGCCAGGCCTCCTCCTGTCCCGGGCCAAGCCCAACCCAGCCACAACAATTGTAGATAGAGTGCCCTGGGCGGATAGGGCAGCCCTTCCTCGGGGGGATCAGAGCTGGGGGGGGGAAGGTCGGGTTGGTGCCAGGACATTGGAGAGGTTTCAGGCTAGGAGGTAGAGATGGGGTAAGGTAGCTGCCCAAGAGAGTTCCCCAATGTGGCAGTGAATAAAAAGAGTCTGCAAAAAAAAAAAAAAGATATATAGCCTCGAGGAAAGGAGGGAGAGGGGGGACATGATAGAAACTTTCAGATACCTCAAGGGAATCAACAAAGTCCAAGAGGGTAGCATCTTTCAAAAAAAAGAGATGTGCAAGAACAAGGGGGCACAATTTTGAAGATAGAGGGGGGATGACAGAGGTAATGTGAGGAAGTATTTACTGACAGAGAGGGTTGTAGATGCATAGAACAGCCTTCCTGAGGAGGTCATAGAGTCAAAAACAGTGGGGGGGAATTCAAGAATGCATGGGACAGACATAAGGCAATTCTAGTGGGGGGGTAGGAGGAAGTAGGCTGTTGGTTAACTAGGATCTGCAACTTATCTGTTAGGTAGGGAAATCGGCAGACTAGCAGGGCCAAGCAGTCCTTATCTGCTATCAAATTCTGTTTCTATGTTTCTATGAAGAAAGTTTACTGGTCTCAAAGGGACTTAGAAAAAGTGAAATTACTGAAGGAGAGGCCGCCATCCCAGAGGGGTGCAAGAAATGACCGCAGTGGAGGGTCGGGCAATTCCGAATCCACTTACTTTGTGACCAAGTCATCTGTCCAAGTTCCTGTAGATACTTCTGTGGACTGGGGAATACATACAGAAACATAGAATTTGATGTCAGATAAGGACTGCTTGGCCCACCTAGCCTGCTCATTTCCTTACCTAATGGACAAGCTGCAGATCCTAGTTAACCAACAGCCTACTTCCTCCTACCATTCACTAGAATTGCCTTATGTCTGTCTGTCCCATGCATTCTTGAATTCTCCCACTGTTTTTGACTTCGCTACCTCCTCAGAATGGCTATTCCATGTATCCACAACCCTCTCCATGAAAAAATACTTCCTCACATTACCTCTGAGCGGTCCTCCCTCTGTCTTCAAATTGCGCCTACTTGTTCTTGCACATCTCTTTTTCTGAAAGATGCTACCCTCTTGGACTCTCTTGATTCCCTTGATGGTAGGTCCTTTCATGGAGACCACAGTACACCTTGACGGTATTCCAGCCCGAGCCATGTTGGATGGTGGATCTCAAGTCACTATAATATTGAAAGATTGGTATGACCAGCACCTGTCTGACTGCCCTCTACAACCATTAGAAGGACTGCATGTATGGGGTCTGAGTGAAAAATCCTATCCTTATCTTGGTTACTTACGAATATGACTATCTTTTCTATCTACTGTTGCTGGCATGGATGAGCCCGTGGAGATGCTAGTCTTGGTCTGCCCTTCCACTGGGCTATATGATGGGGTTCCCATTTTGATTGGCACTAATGCACATCTGTTTGGCTGACCAGCCGAGATGTATCAAGAGAAGCGATCTCAAAAAAACAGACAAACCTTACCAATTTATGCCCTAGTGGAAAAAGGGCCCCTCACCCCTTGTCGTGCCACATAATTCACAGTACCATGTCAGTGAAGAGGTTCATATCAAAAGATGTCACAAACCAGATTCTCATGCTGGATGCCCCAGAAGAGGGGAAGCTTCCCAATGGACTTTTGATTAAACCCTGAGTGCTACCAGTTAAAGGCCATGCATACACCAGGAGAGTAGTGGTGCAACTCTGCAATGTGACTGACAAAAACCTTGAAGTCCCCCGAGGCTGTACCTTTTCCCAGGTATACTGTGCAGACCCTGCAGTGCTGCCAACCAAGTGCCGCAGGGAAGAGGATGCTGAAGTATCCCTGGATATGTTTGACTTTGCAGAGTCTCCAATACCTGGTGAATGGAAAGACAGGATCAGCTAAAAGCTAGAACAGCGTAGTAAAGTATTTTCATTATAGGAATGGGATGTTGGATGCGTCACTGGTGCAGAACACCATATCTGACTCCATGATGAGAGGCCATTCCGAGAGAGATTCTACAGATTGACACCAGCTGACACCGATCATGTTCAACGCCACCTCCAAAAGATGTTAGCAGCTGGAATTATACCGGAATCATGTAGCCCATATGCATTCCCCATTGTTGTAGTCTGGAAAAAGAATGGCTCAGTTAGGATGTTTGTGGACTACCAGATCCTCAATCGAAGACCCACATCGGACCAATATACAATGCAGCGTATCCAGGATGCTCTTGATTGCCTTAATGGGAGCAAGTGGTTTTCCGTCTTAGACCTCAGAAGCGGGTATTACCGGATCCTGATGGCACCGCGAGACATAGAGAAAACTGCATTCATCTGCCCCTTGGGTTTTTACAAATTCTTACGAATGCCCCAGGGCATTTCTGGAGTGACAACCACCTTCCAGAGACCAATGGAGCAGGCTATGGGGGATATGAACATGCTTGAATGTTTAGTTTATCTGGATGATGTCATTGTGTTTGGCAAAACTTTTGAAGAGTATGAGGCTCGCTTGTTCAAGGTCCTGCACCAGCTAGAATAATGTGGGATAAAATTATCCATTGATAAGTGTCAATTTTCCAGAAGTCTGTAAAGTATGTGGGCCACACCGTATTCTCTGAAGGTATACAAACTGATCTGACTAAAGTGGAAGCTTTAACTACCTGGCCATGGCCTAGCAATCTTAAAGAAGTACAAAGGTTCCTGGGTTTCTGTAAGTACTATTGCCATTTCATAAAAGATTACGCCAAAGTTATTCGACCTCTGCTAAATCTGACTCAAGGGTACCCACTACCACTCAAAAATATAAAAGTAGTATTGTGAAGGAAGAGGACAAGGTTTATTTTAAGGCTAATGAACCTTTCGGAACTAGATGGTCCCCTGATTGTGACACTGCATTTTATGACATCATTTACTAGCTCACCCATGCTCCCATACTCGCTTATGCTGATCCAGCCAAACCACATGTACTACAAGCAGATGCCAGTCTGAAGGACTTGGGGCCATGCTCCATCAGGAGTATGAGGAAGGACTATGGCCTGTGGCTTTTGCTAGTAGGAGCCTGACCCCCTTCGAGAAAAATTACCCTGTACACAAACTTGAATTTCTCGCATTAAAGTGGGCAATAGTGGATCAATTTCACGAGTACTTGTATGGTGCTAAAATCCTAGTCAAAACAGATAACAATCCATTAACTTATGTTCAAACAATGGCCAGGTTAGACGCCACCGGACACAGATGGCTTTCCACCCTATCAACATATAATTAAGCGATGGAGTACCGACCAGGCTTGAATCACATCAGTGCCGATGCTCCCTTATGAAGTCCTGCTTCTAATCAACAATGGGTGCATATTCCTGAACAATCTGTAAAAGCACTGTGCCACAAGTTTGACCAGGAAGAAACCCTATCCTCCAAAGCTGTAAACTGTATAGTGGATTGCTTGGGACCTCTGGAGAGTTGTGTACCAGTTGCCTACTGTAACTTTGTAGCTTTAGACTTAAGTTCCTTACCCCAGCTGACTCCAGCTGACATCCGAAAAGAACACTACTATGACCCAATGATCAGACTAGTGATTGACTGTTTAAGAAAGGGGAAAGATGTCTCCAAAATGCAGTCCCACACCGCCAAAACTGCTTTGCTTGTTCAAGAAGAACCTAAACTCACTCTTCAAGAGCAGTTATTGTAGAGAGCTTACTGGCAGCCAAGGTAAACTGATGAGGAGACAGCTAGTATTGCCAACTAAGTTCAAAAATGTTGTTTGAAGAGCTTTGCATGACCAAATGGGACATTTGAGTAGTGAAAGGACTCTGGACCTAGCCCGCTCACGCTTCTACTGACCTAAGATGGGCCTAGACATTGAGCAACCTGTTAAAACCTGCAGTAGGTGTCTTCAGCGCAAAGCGCAGCCACTAAAAGCAGCCCCTTTGGTTAATATTACTGCAAGTGCCCTGATGGAGCTTGTCTGCATCGATTTCTTTTACTTTGGAGTCAAATTCAGAAGGCATTGCTAATGTATTAGTAGTTATGGATCACTTCACGAGGTATGCACAGGCCTATCCAACCAAAGACCAAAAGGCCTCCACTGTAGCCAAAGTTTTCATTGAAATGTTTTTCGTACATTACTGCACCCCCCTCCCCTTCGTATCCATTCAGATCAAGGCTGGGATTTTGAAAGCAGACATAAAAGAACTGTTGTCCCTATTGGGGTAAGAAAATCCAGAACAACCCCCTATCATCCACAAGGAGATCCGCAACCAGAGAGATTTAATTGCACCTTATTTGATATGCTTGGCACCCTGCACTCAAAAGACAAGCCCCAGTGGAGCCAACAGATAAGCACACTTGCTCACGCCTGTAATTGCACAACAAATATGCTACTGGTTTTTCACTATACCACCACATATTTATGAACATACGAAATTTGCCAGCAGATAAAGCCCTAGAGGCCTATCAAGTCTGCTCAATGTATAGCTAGCACCCCTTATTCTGTAGCTTCCCTCCTCCCACCCTTCCCCACCATTGACCCTCCCCCTTGCCCTGTCCCAGCCCCTTTTGAAGCAGTCTACTGTTCTACTTGATACCACTTCTTCCAGTAACGCATTCCACCCAGGTACCATCCTTTCTGTAAAAAAGTGACTCCTCATCTCCTTCCTGAACCTTCCTCCCTCCAGTCTCATATCATGGCCCTGGGTGTCCCTCCCCTCCCTTACTTTGAACAGTTTCTTTCTTACCTGTCTTATTTATTCCTTTCATGTACTTAAAGGTTTCAATCATGTCCCCCTGTCCCTCCTCTCCTCCAGCGAGTACATGTTCAACTCCCTCAGCCTCCTCTTTTATGGTAAGTCCCCCAACCCCTTGATCATCTTTGTCACCCTGTGCTGCATGCCCTCTAGCAACTTAATGTCCCACTTTAGATACAGGTGCCAGTACTGCATGCAGTACTCCAGATGCGGTCTAACTAATGATCCATACAGTGGCAGAATCACTTCCCCTCTCCTCGAGGATATACCCCTTGCAATGCAACCCAGCATTTTGTTGGCCTTTGTAGCTGCCTTCCTACATTGTGCCAGGATGTTCATTGACCCTGTAATGAGCACCCCCAGATCCTTCTCCTCCTCTGTCTTGGCTAGCTACATTCCCCCCAGCTGGTAACTCCTCCTTGGTTCTTCACCCCAAAATGCAGCACCTTGCACTTTTTGGCATTAAACTCCAGTTGCCAGGTGTCTGACCAGGTTTCCAGCTTTGCTAGATCATACTGCAGCCCCTGCCATCCCCCCCAGGTCATCCACCACCGCTCCGGTCTTGGTGTCATCAGCAAACAGACTGATCTTGCTCTTGATGCCCAATGATATGTCTGCAACTAATGTCCCAAACAACATTGGCCCCAACACCAACCCCTGCTGAACACCACTCGTCACTACCCTTTGGGATGAGAGTTCCCCACCACCACCCTCTGGTGCCTTCCCAGAAGCCAGTTCCCTACCCATCTCACCAGTTTTGCACCCGCTCTTGTGCCTTTTAACTTACTTCCCAGCCTCCCATGTGGCACTGAGTTGAATGCCTTATTGAAGTCCAGATACAGGACATCCACTGCATGGTCTCCATCCAATTGCCTAGTTACCCAGTCATAAAACTCCACCATTTTGGTTTGGCAGGATCTGCCACATATGAAGCCATCCTGTCTGCTGTCCTGTATTCCTTTTTCCTCCAGTAGGGCCACCGGCCTCTCCTTCAGGATAGTCTCCATCAGCTTACCCACGATGGATGTGAGGCTTACTGGTCTGTAGTTCCCTGGTTCATCCTTGGGGCCATGCTTGTGGAAGGGCACCACATGAGCCATCCTCCAATCCTGAGGTACACACCCTGAGTGTAGTGAGGCATTCAATAGGTCTGCCAAAGGTCCCACAAGGACCTCTGCCAGCTCCTTCAGTACCCTGTAGTGGGTGCCATCTGGGTCTGGCACCTTGTCCACCCTGAGTGCTCTCAAACCCTCCAGAACTCTACCCTCCATGAATTCCCCATCTGTCACCCCTTCCCCTCCCTGTTTCTACCATTCCTCCCCTTGAGTATCACCCCCTCTTTTCTTAGTAAATACCGAGCAAGTAATCATCTAATTGCTTCTGCCTTCTTGCCCCCTGCTTCCACCCAAGCCCCCCCACCTTTCTAATCCTTACTATGTGGTACTTACAGTTCGTTTTCTCCCTGATGTACCTGAAGAAGTCCTTCTCCCGCTTCTTTATGCCTTGTGCCATCCTGAGCTCCGTAGACACCTTGGCTCCCCTTACTGCCCTTGTCACCTCCTTCGATTCCTTCAGGTACTCCTCCCTGTCCTCCCCCTCCCTGCTTTCTTGTGCCTCCTAAAGGCAGGTATTTGTCTCCTTACCATTTCCATGACTGCTTTGCTCACTCAGCTATGGTTCATAGCCCTAGCCTTCTTGCTGTGGTCCTTGCTGCAGGTTCTGGTTGCCTCCACTATCCCCAGCTTTATGAGCTCCCACCACTGTTTAGTGCCCATACCAGGTTGAATTCTGGCCAGGTACCCTTTTACCACTTCCCCCATCCTCCCAAATTCAGACCTCTTGAAGTCCAGCACCCTTATGCCAGATTCCACTCATTCCTTGCCCATGTCCAACTTGAGCTATATTGAGTGGTGGTCACCCCCTGCCAGTGGTTCTTCCACCATAAGTTCCTCACAAACTCCCCATTTGCCAACACAAGGTCAAGGGTATTCCCCAGTCTGGTTGGTTCACTGACCATTTGCATCAGGAAGCTGTCCTGGAAGGCATCCAGTAGTACCTGCTCCCTTCTATTTCTGGTTGTTGGGGTACTCAAGTCCACTCCTGGCACGTTGAAGTTCCCCACAATCACCACACTTCCCTTCTCACAGGTCCTCCTAATCTGTCCCGCTAGTTCCCTGTCTAACTCCTCTGTCTGAGAGGGCGGCCTGTACACCACTCCCATTCTGAGAGCCCTATTCTTGGAATCCTTGATTTGCATTCAAAGTTCAAAAGGCATTGCTAATGTTTGACAGAGAAGCTCGCCTTCTGGTAAATGTTTGTTTTGGAGTGTTACCCAATAGAACTCAAACAGACAATTATCTACAGTATGTGCAAAAACTCAAAGCCCAGTTTAATCATGCCTGTCAGCTTGCAGACACAATGGCTGCTAAGAGAAACCTAGCCAACAGAGACATGACAATGCAAAATTTGGGCATGCAAGAGAAACACAAGATAGCTGATCAGTGGAGTCACATCCCCTACATTGTCATCAGCAAGCAGAATGGCCTGCCAGTATACAAAGTGCATTCAGAGAATGACCCATGAGCTGTAAAGACAATGCATAGAAATCATTTGTTACCAATTGAGCAAATCATCATTGATTCTGCACCCCAAGATACTGCTCCACCCGGGCCTGTGACCCAAGCTGCAGCCAGAAAGAGACAGTGAAACTCTCCTCCTGCAGTTCAGAATTCAAAGCCTTCCACCAGCCATGCTCTCATTGAAACTGACTGCATGTCTGAATCTGATGATAGTGAGTGTGGGGTCACATATTATAATTGAGCCAGTTGTTTCAAGGAAATCCCCTGTGTAATATAGGAGATGAGGCTGGACCCTCAGGACTGTCTAATCATCCAACCCTCTCAACTACTCTTGAATGCCCTGAGAGTGAAGTGCAAAGTATAACACAGAAACATAGAAACAGAATGTGATGGCAAAAGGGGACCTCGAGGCCCATCTAGTCTTCCCATAGTGTTGGTTTACTACCCCCCTTCCTACCACCGCCTCCTTTGTACTATTCCTTTATGCTTATCCCATGTGTTCTTAAACCCCACTACTGTTTTGGCTCCCACGATCTCTGAGGGTAGGCTTTTACAGGTGTCCACTACCCTCTCCATGAAGAATAATTTCCTAATGCTGGTCCCGAATTTTCCCTCTTTTAGTTAGAGATCATGACCCTGATCTGCTTCCCTCATTGGCCTTGAAAGGTTCCTGAACTTGAACCTTGTTTGTCTCCTTAATGTACTTGAAGACCTCATAGAAACATAGAAACATAGAATTTGACGGCAGATAAGGACTGCTTGGCCCACCCAGTCTGCCCATTTTCCTACCTAACAGATAAGCTGCAGATCCTAGTTAACCAACAGCTTACTTCCTCCTACACCCCACTAGGACTGCCTTATGTCTGTCCCATGCATTCTTAGAGTCCCCACTGTTCTTGACTCCACGACCTCCTCAGGGAGGCCGTTCCATGCATCCACAACCCTCTCAGTGAAAAATACTTCCCTCACATTACCTCTGAGCCATCCCCCTCTATCTTCAAATTGTGCCCCTTGTTCTTGCCGTCTCTTTTCTGGAAGATGCTACCCTCTTGGACTTTGTTAATTCCTTGAGGTACATGAAAGTTTCTATCATGTCCCTCTCTCCTTCTTTCCTCAAGGGTATACATATTAAGCTCCTTTAGTCTTTCTTCGTATGTCTTCTGGTGCAGACCCTGCACCATTTTGTTCCCTCCTCTGGACAGCCTCCACTATGTCTATGTCTTTTTGAGAGTGGGGTCTCAGAACTGCAAACAGTACTCAGATGAGGTCTCACCAACTGTCTGTACAGAGGGATAACAACTTCCTGTTTTCTACTATTGATGCCTCTTCCTATGCATCCCAGTATCCCAAAGCCTTCCTTACTGCCTTCTCACATTGCTTGCCCACCTTTAGGCCATCTGATATAATTACCCCCCGGTCCCTTTCTATTTTTACTGTTGTCAGTATCTCACCCCCCATTGTGTACTCTTCCCCTGGGTTTTTGTTTCCCATGTGCATTACCTTACACTTCTTTGCATTGAATCTGAGCTGCCATAGATTTGACCATTCCTCCAACCTTGCCAAGTCCCTTCTCATCCTTTCCACTCCATCTTGTGTATCAACCCTGTTGCAGATCTTTGTGTCATCCCAAAGAGGCGTACTTTTCCTTCAGTTCCTCTGCAATGTCACTTATAAAGACATTAAAGGACCAGTCCCAGTACTGAACCCTGCGGTACCCCACTAGTAACCCTCCTTTCTTCACTGTGTACTCCATTTACTACTACCCTTTGTGTCCTGTTGTCTAGCCAATTTTTTATCCAGGCTACCACCTTGAGACCCACTCCAAGGCTGGCTATCTTGTGTATTAATCTTTTGTGTGGGACTGTATCAAATGCCTTGCTAAAATCTAGGTAGGCCATGTCGACAGCCCCTCCCTGGTCTACTACTTTGGTCACCCAGTCAAAGAAATCAATTAGATTCATCTGACACGACCTTCCCATTGTGAATCCATGCTGCCTTGGGTCCTGTGCCCCATTTGCCTCTAGGTACTCAACAATTCTTTCCTTTAGAAGTGATTCCATCATTTTCCCTACCACTGAGGTCAAACTAACTGGTCTATAGTTTCCTGCCTCTGTCCTGCTCCCACTTTTGTGAAGAGGAATCACATCTGCCCTCCTCCAGTCCTCGGGTACCACCCCATCCTCCCATGATTTGTTAAAAGAATAGTCAGCGGTGTCACTAGTTCTACCCTTAGTTCTTTTAGAATTCTTGGGTGAATCCCATCAGGCCCCATTGCTTTGTCCACCTTCAATTTTATTAGTTCTTTCAGAACCTTTTGTTCTGTAAATGGACTGGTATCGACCCCCGTCTTCAGAGTGTTTCTCTTGTTTGGTTTAGGTAACTCCCTCTTCTTTTCCTTTGTGAATACTGAGCAGAAATATTCGTTCAGTATCCCTGCTTTTTCATTGTCACCCTCTACCCACATTTCCTCCCCTTTATTAAGCTTCAGTATCCCTCCTTTGGTCTTTCTTCACTCCCTAATGTACCTATAAAAGGTCTTATCCCCCTTCTTAACAGAATTGGCTATCCTTTCCTCGGTTTGGGCCTTTGCTATTCTTACTGCCTTCCCAGCCTCTTTCTGCTTTAACTGATAAAGTTCTCTGTCCTGCTCCTTCTGTGTTTCCTTATATTTCCTGAATGCTGTCCTTTTCTCCTTAACCTTCTCTGCCACCTCTTTTGAGAACCATAGCGGTTTTTCCTTCGTTGTGTTTTATTGATTTGCTTTACACAAAGGCTTGTTGCTTCTGTGATGGCTGTTTTGATCACTCCCCATTGTTCCTCCACCCCTCCTTCTTGCCTATTTGCTTCAGCTTTTCTGAGGCACTCTCTCATTTTCCCAAAGTCAGCCCTCCCTAAAGTCCAGTACTCTTGCTTTTGTATGGCTTGATTGTATGGCTGTGTTTATCGTGAACCACACTGTTTGGTGGTCGCTTGTTCCTAGATAGCTACCCACTTCTAAATCTGAGATTCTTCTCCATCCCCATTTGAGAGTACCAGGTCTAAGATTGCGCCGGGTTCCAATACTAGCTGTCTGAGGCATGCCCCCTGTAAGGCATCAAGAATGACCCTGCTCTTGGATGTGCCTGCAGCAAAGGTGCTCCAGTTAACATCTGGCATATTCAGGTTTCCCATCAACAATATCTCTCCTTTTTCTGCCATTCTAAGAAAGCCTTCTATCATTTTCTTGTCCATTCCCTCCCCCTGAGATGGGGGTCTGTATACAATCCCCATGCGGATTGTGGTACCATTTCCTGTCTCCAGGGTGACTCAAAGTGCCTCATCTGCTCCCTGTTTACTCTTTAGCTCTGTTGCTTTGATCCTTTCCTTTACATAGAGTGCTACTCCTCCTCCTCTTTTACCCTCCCTGTCCCTCCTGTAGATTGTGCATCCTGATATGTTGACATCCCAGTCATGGTTCTTTGTGTACCATGTTTCTGTGACTGCCACAATATCCAGGCAACCCTCTTCCATCAAGGCCACTAGTTCAGGGAGCTTGTTACACAGACTACGGGCATTGGTACTCATCACCCTCCACTTTTGATAGCCTTACCTCTTTTATCCCCATTTCTGTCCTTACTGTCTTTGCCTTTTTACATTTAAATCTGTTCTGCTCCTAATAACTTCTGTACTTGGTGTTTACCTCACTAATCATCATGTTTTGTGGGGGGAGGCTGGGAGTTCCCTGCTCCTTTTCAGTGCCTCCCCCCTTGGCTAGTTTAAATGCTTGCCAATGAAGCATTTAAACCTGTCACCTAGGATCCTGGTTCCACCCCTGGACAGATGCAGACCATCGCACCTGTATAGCTCAGCATCCCTCCAGGTGGCTCCCCAGTCTCCAATGAAGCCAAAACCCTGAGCTCCACACCAGTTTTTCAACCACTCATTTAATTTCCTGGTGAGAAGTGCCCTAGCATCTCCCTTGCCATAGACAGGCAGCACCTCCGAGAAGGTTACCGTACCTCGATCATTTCTCCCTTCCCCCTCCTCTGTTCCAGAGAGTACATGTTTAATTCCTTCAATCTGTCCTCATATGGAAATGTGTGTACTCCATGTATCATTTTTATTGCCTTCCTTTGTACTGTCTCTATTCTGTCAATATCTCTTCTAAGGTGTGGTCTCCAGAACTGGACACAGTATTCCAGGTGGGGGCAGACAAGTGCCCAATACAGTGGCAGTACAGCCTCTCTCCTCTGGCTTACTATTCCTCTCCCAGTGCTTCCCAGCATGCCACTGGCCTTGAGTGCTGCCCTCTCACATTGTCTACTCACTTTTAAGTCATCCAATACAAGGACCCACAGGTCATGCTCTTGACTGGTTGTTGCTAGTTTTACTCTCCCCAAGAAGTTCTCCCTTTTTGGGTTTCCTCTCCGTATATGCACAACTTTGCATTTTTTTGCTTTAAAATTCAGCTGCCATGCTGCAGACTACTCCTCCAGCTTCTTAAGGTCTGCCTCCATTTTCATTTTTTCCTGCTGGGGAGTCTGCCTGGTTGCTTATCTTGGTGTCATCCACGAATAGACACACCTTCCATTTGAGCTCCCCTGCTATATCTGCTATGAACATATTGAAAAGCAGAGGCCCTAATATGGAGCCATGGGGTATCCCACTGGTTACCCTCTGTTCTGATGATAGTGTGCCATTTATATGCACCCTCTATGTTCTACAATGCACACAATTTTTCACCCATGCCACCACTTTCTGTCCCACCCCTATGTTGTCAGCCTTCTGTGTGGGACAGAGTCAAAGTCTTTGTTAAAGTCCAGGCAAACTACATCCACTCCCCCCCCCCATTATCCACTGTCTTGGTAACCCAGCCAAAGAATTTGATTAGGTTTGCTTGGCAGGACCTCCCTATCGTGAACCCATGCTGTTTATGATCCTGTTGTCCACTGGCTTCAAGGAATGCTATGGTCATCTGTTTGAGTAATGATTCCATTAATTTTCCTCCCATGGAAGTGAGGCTCACTGGGCAGTAATTTCCTGTCTTTTCCTTGCTACCAGATTTATGTAGTGGGACCACTGTTGCCCTTTTCCAATCTATGGGCACCTCCCCAGTCTCCAGTGATTTGGCAAAGAATTTTGCTAGTGGTGCTGCAAATTCCTTCCCTAGTTCTTTTACGGTTCTGGGGTGCATGTCATCAGGACCCATGGCCTTGTCTACTTTCAGGCTATTTAGCACCTTCAGGATTTGGTCTGCTGTGAAGGGGTTTGTAACAACCCCTAGTCTTTGGGTGCTGATCCTTTTTAGATCTGGACAATTTCCCTTCTCCTCTGTAAATACAGAGCAGAAGTTCTTTCTGCCTTTTCCCTGTCCCCCTCTTCTAGGGTCCCCCCTTCTGTCTTTAGTCTTACTATTCTCCCTTTGTCTTCATTGTTTCCCCTTACATACCTAAAAAAGGTCTTGTCCCTGTTTTTACACCTTCCGCTATCCTCATCTCAGTTTGTGCTTTCGCCATCCTTATTACTTTACCTGCCTCCTTTAGTTTCTCCCTGTATGATTCCTGGTCTTCCTCTTTCTTTGTTTCTTTGAATTTCTTGTAGGCTACCTTTTTTTTCCTTTACTATGGTTGCCACCTCCTTGGAGTACCATAGTGGATTTCTTTTCTTTTTTGCTTTGCTTATTTTCCTGGCATATTGGTTTCTCACCTTACTGATGGTGCCCTTTATGTTTTCCCAGATTTCCTCGACCCCCCCCCCCGGTCCTTCTTTTAAGATGTCAGCTATGCTGTGCCTCATTTCCTGAAATTCAGCTCTTCTAAACTCTATGACCCTAATACTGGAGTGACTAGTGTCCTCTGCAGTGACAATGTTGAATCTGACCATACAATGGTCACTATTCTCCAGGTGGCACCCTACTATTACCTCTTTTACACTCTCCCCATTTGTTAGAACCAGGTCCAGAATGGCTTCAACTCTTGTTGGAGAGCCCACCAGCTGTCTCAGACCTGCACCCTGCAAGGCAGTCAGGAAGTCCCTACTCCTTATTGATTCTGCCGATATTGTTTTCCACTGTATATAAGGTAGGTTAAGATCCCCCACCAGTATCCCCTCACCTTTGCCTGTCATTTTGTATATTGTCTCAGTAGGTCCTTGTCTGCAGTTTCCCCCTGCATTGGGGGCCTATATACTACACCTTCTCTGATGGTCGCTCCATTTCCAGTGTCGGCTGCCAGCCACAGTGCCTCGGCTTCACTGTGAGGCCCCTGTATCTCTGTGGTTTTTATGTCTTCTCATACATATATTGCCAGCCCTGCCCCCTTTTTTTCCTTTCTATCCTTTCTGTACAGATTGTACCCTGGGATCGTTGTGTCCCAGGAGTGGTTTTCTTTATACCAGGTTTCAGTCACAGTCACCCAGTCCAGGTCCTCCTTCATCATAGTTGCCATGAGTTCTGGAAGTTTGTTTGTCAGACATCTAGCATTTGCAAGCAATGCTGTCCATTTGCATTCTCCCACCTTGGTGTGATGTTTCCTGTTTATTTGTTTGTTCTGGATTAGTGTTGCAGTTTGGTGCTAATTTTATGCTTATTTTTGATTTATGGGGAATGGATTCCTGCTCACCGGTCACCGTGGCATGTGCAGTCCCCACCTCCCCATTTTTCAGTTTAAACGACTCGCATAAACATTGAATTTCTGTCCAAGTGCCCTCACCCCTTCTTTGCTAAGGTGTAGTCCATCGTACCTAAAAAAATTTCTTTCCCAAAAGCTCTGCCAGTTTCCTATAAAGTTGTACCCCTTTTCCTGGCATAAGTCATGCAACCAGGTGTTGAGGTCATGTATTTCTTCTGTCCTGACATGCTTTTGCTACTGCCTTTTTCCCAGACTGGCAGGACTTCTGAAAAGGCGAGGGTGGACGAAAGAGAGAGCACGTTGTTCTCTATAACATCTGATCTAGCTGACTCTTTATGTCTCGTGGAGCTGATGGACCCTCAAGAGGCAAATCCTGACCACGAGAGCCAGAATGGTGAAATGCCAGATGACACTGAAACCTCTGAAACTGATAGCTTTGATAATAATGTTAAGGCAAATGTTGATTTTGTGAGTATCAGCAATGTGCTACATGATTTAAATGCTATAGAGTTTCCCTTTAATGATGAGCCAGCATCTACAGAGCAAGCCAGTACTTCTGTTAGTGCAAGTAACAGTGCCAACTCTGAACCATCAGAGAGTACAGAGGTATCTCTTTCATCAGAAGCCACTGTATTTGTGGACAGTAACCAGGGATTGATCAACCCAAATGCCAATGTTGAAAGGACTGTGCCAGTGCCCTTTCCGCCCCTGAGGTCTGACAGAGATATCAAACTGGTAGTACACCACATGTATGACACACCAGGAATGCCTGTAGTTCTGCCCAGGAACATGGTCCATAAAGCGATATATGTTACAGTGAATTCCATGCCCAAGCTAGTATTTACTACATCCTCGTGAGCGATAGTTTGCACTGTCTCTTTGTACTTTGTACTTTGTACTGTCTCTATTCTGTCAATATCTCTTCTAAGGTGTGGTCTCAAGAACTGGACATAGTATTCCAGGTGGGGGCAGACAAGTGCCCTAAACAGTGGCAGTACAACCTCTCTCCTCTGGCTTATTATTCCTCTCCCAGTTGAAACATGCCAAAAATTCTGTGTGGGTTAAACAAATGCCTAAAACGTCATGACAAGAAGCTAAATAACTAAACTGTGTAAAATATTTTGCAATGGAACTATTTAAAGTGGTAACGTGCTAAATGGTATATATAGTACACTAATATAGTACATGTTAGATAAAGGTATAGTAACTGTTGTTATAATTGCTAGTTTAGTATAGTCTTGGCACTGAAGTCAAGCATTTAAGGCATGGGAGATATAAACCCCCCCCAGGGGCTTACCTTTATTGGCCAGTCCACCCATTATCCTCCAGCTATCGCTGGTGTTCGCCTAAGTGTTCCCACTCCTCTTGAACTCATCTGGTGCCCCTGTTTCCCTTGAATAACCCTGTAGCACCCAGTTTGCTATTCAAGCCCAGTTCGGGCTAGACTTCTTTATCATGAGTCGCTGGCATACTTTGGGTGCCGCCATCAACCATGCATGCACCAGGAGCAGGTTGATGTGCTGCCTCGCATTTTGAAGGTGAACGGGGAGCTTTCTGGTGGTTCCGGTGCTCTGGCAAGCTGGAAAGGGGCCAGTGACCTTAGAAATGCAGTGCTAAAGCTGTTGTAACATTTAAAAACAAAGTTGAGCAAAGGGGCTTTCAGAATCTCATTAATATTCATGAGAACCTCATTCATACTCATGAGTAGTTGCCTGCCGCCTAGGGGGACAATATATCAGTGGCAGCGAAAGCAGAAAGACAGAAGTTATTTTAATAAAAGTGTATTGGTTTGCCAGAAAGTGTATGAGCTACGAGTGTGTGGAGAAACCATAATAATATAATGATTATTCTGGCTGCACCAGACTGTGAAACTTGTGGGACTGCATTTCTGGGACAGTATAATTTTCTGCAGCCACCAATTTGAAAGTGCTTTAGCCAATCATGAACTGGGATTTTGTCCAGAGACTCATGGGAGTGGGAATACAGACTAATGAGAGATAATCTGGGACCAAGTTTGGGTGCCTAAATTGCAGCAAATCAAAAGATCTAAACTGCGTAAAGCAGCCCAAACAGCCAATCGGATTCCAAGGATTTCTGCCTTTATTTAAGGGGACAGTCTGAATTCCATTCAGTTCTGCAGGTAGACCAGACAGAAAGGAACTACAGGGAGCAGCCTGCAGTTCAGCTGCAGGCCTGTGTTGAGAATGTAGCCTGAACTGCTGAGCAGGCTCTGCGGAGACTCGGATCTGCAAGAGACCTAGTTGCTTCTGTGTGTTCAATCAACCAATCACTTTATTTAACCAGGCATAAACACCATTGAGCAAGCTCATTTTCAAGGTGGTCCTGGTGATCAAAAAGTGAGGATTAATTGCCAGAAACTGTCTGCCTGTAGTTTGGAGGTTTTGCTCAGTGAATTGACAGAAATCGTGTGCGAGTTTCAACTGAACTGAGAGGTAGAGACTAGTGGCCCCTACATTATTTAAAAAAGGAGACACTGGTGGTTCAAGAGTCTTGAGTTGTCCCAGGAGGCCAGTGGTTTGAAAGGTATAGCTCTGGTGATATAATGGGTCACTCCCTCATGGACAGTGGCAATTTTTTTTTATATTATCTTCCCCTGGAACCTAATGTGGGAGGGTGATGTTCTTGGGCCCAGACTGTATGTAGCAGGCAGGAGGCTGTTCAGAAAACTGCTGACCAGAAATGCTGCGGCTGTTGATAGGCAGACAGTTTAGTGCTACTGAACTATGGTGACAGTAATGGCAGGCACTTTCAACTGCCAATCCAGAGAATGGCAACTAAAATAGCGAAGGGTCTGCACCAGAAGCCATAAAAGAGAGACGAGCTGAATATGTATGCCCTTGAGGAAAAGGGCTGAGGAGACAGGACAGAAAATTTCAAGCACCTCAAGGGAATCAACAAAGTCCAAAAGAGTAGCATCTTTCAGAAAAAAGAGATGAGCAAGAATAAGGGGCCAAATTTGAAGATAGAGGAGATGGCTCAGGGGCAACATGAGGAAGTATTTTTTCACAGAGAGGGTGGTGAACACATGGAATGGCCTTCCTAAGGAGGTTGTGGGGTCAAAAATAGTGGGGGACTTCAAGAATACATGGGACAGACATGAACCAATTCAATTGGTGGGTAGGAGGAAGTCAGCTGTTGGATAACTAGGATCTGCAGCTTATCCACTAGGTAGGGAAATGGGCCGACTGAGTGGGCCAAGCAGTCCTTATCTGCCACCAAGGTCTATGTGTCAATGATTCGGCCCACAGAGCTCAGGCTGTAACCTGCTCCATGTGAGTGGGAATGAAGATGGGATATTTTTGGGAGGGGGAAGAGACTAGAAAGAAAATATGTCTCCCTCTACCCATCAGCCACAAAGTGGCATGTGAAGAGCCCCCATGGTAAGAGGGTCTGAAGGGTGGGAAGCCAGCAGTAGGTGGCAGGAACCTTTAGCTAAGCCGCATGGTGGCAGACTGTAGGTGCCCTGAGGGCCTGGTAGAAAGGGACTGGGAGAGCAAATGCACAAGATAGGGACCACAAAGGAAAATCCACAGCGCAGCTGAAGGGCAATGCCTGAACTTGACTTAAAAGTAGCTGTGGGTGGGAGGCAAACAGGGGAAATCAGTAGGCTCCCTGATAGGACCATGAAAGCAGCAAGCACTGCATACATTAGAGTCGCACAGCAGCTAATGTCAAAGTACCAGGGGCTAACAAAAGGATTTGGGGAGGAAAAAACAACATAAAGTTCAGGACAGCTCACAATTAAAAACATAGAGCACTAAAGAGAAAGAGCCCTGATGGGTTATAAATATGAAGTAAATGTATGCAATAGGAGTGGACATAAATGGAGTGTGATAAATCCATTTTATCTGAGCATGTACGTGTATACATGCAGAATCTTACATTTACACATATATTTATTACGTCATCCTCGATTAATGTGCATAGTGGACTGCTTCACACTTCCCTATCCCTCACCCCCGTTGTTTGACACTGCTTACTGGTATCTTGCTTTTAGTTTTGTTTCTTCCAGGTTGCCCGTCCCTCAGCCACGCCACCTGCCATTTAGTCATACCTCTCCCCGTTCTTCCCGCTATCATACAGGGATCATTTGTTTCTGTTTAACATTTTTTTTTTGCTCTTCTACCAAACCTTTTTTCAACTGGCTGCTCAAAGCTGTCGCAATCCTCTGTATTCTGTTGCCGTGTCCTCACCACACCTCTCGATATAAAAACCAGAATTTTTTTTTTTTACACTGCTTCCTCAAAAACTGATAAGCCTTCACTCTTACTCTTCCACTCTGGTTTCCCCACCTCGCTACAACTGCCACCAGAGCTCCCCCAGCACATAGAAACTGTCAGATTTTTTTTCCTTAAACTGCTTGCTCGCAAACCCCACTGCTGATGAGCCCTCACTGTAGGTCACACTTCTGCTGTGGTTTCCAGACCTCGCTACAACTGCAACCATAGGCACCTGTGAAGTTCTTCTCTGTAAACTCTAAATGGTCTCTTGTGGCCTTTATGGCCCTCCTTCTTCCCTGCTTATTTACTGAGATTTCCTGTCTATAACCACACATCTTTAAGCCCTTCCCCCACCATTTTTCCCTCCTGACCTCCAACACTATAATGCTGTCAGTCTGTTCCAGGTGTCTACTACCCTTTCAGTGAAGTAGTAATTCCTCACATCCATCTTATCCCCACCATTAGCTTCATCATGTCCCATGGTCCTTTTTCCTATTTGAAGGAGCCCCCCTGAGCACCCTGTTCATCCTTGTAAGGTACTTGTGGGTCTCTATCATGTCCACTCTCTTTCAGGGTTTATATGTTGAGATCCCAGTCTCTTCACAGGGCTTTTGCCACAGCCCATGTACAATTTTAGTTGCCCTTTATACTGCATACACCCTATGGCCTTTCTATGGTGCAGCCTCCAAATCTGGACACAGGACTCTTAGGCCCTGTCCACACTACCCCTCTGTAATGTTACAGAGTGCCCAAACCATTACTGCAATGGTTTATGTTTACACCTGTAACGTTACAGAAGGAGTTTTCGTAACCATAGTTGAAACCACATGAAGTGGTTTCAACAACAGATATGAAACCGGTTACGCCTCTGTAACGTTACTGGGCATAGTGTGGATGCGTGGCACTGGTCCCCTAGCGCAGCATGATCTGCATTGTGGGATCAGGTGCCACGGTAACGGTCGCCCGGCTTCCGAAGTGTGGAGTGGTGGTGCCGGTCCCGAAATGGACACTGCGGCAGTGTGGACACACTGTACCACTCCACGGTTGTAATGGTTTCTATCTGTTATGGAGTCTGAGAGGTGCAGTGTGGATGGGGCCTTAGTTGGATCTCACTAATAAGGGATTACTTGCAACACCACCACCTCCCTCCTCCTGCTGAAGATACCCCTTCCTATGCAGCCCCAGCATCCTTCCAGCCCTACGCATTGCTTTGTCACGCAGCCCAACAACTTTAAAGAGATTTACCAAGGTAAGGTAACTGAGTCGGCCCCTGCACCATATCCATCAGTGCCTTGCTGCCAGAAGACCCCAATGAAGTTAATATGTCCCCAAATTTTTAAGCCGTTAAAAAGTTCTGTCCTTCATAAAAATATACAAACCAGGTCCAAAGAATTTCCCAGTTGCTTGCTGCCACCCCAGCTCCGCTCCCACACTCTCTAGCAGGATGATGAGATGCCAGTGAGAGTGCAGGGGTGCTCATCTTAATCTGTAAAGGCAGCAGCTTTTATATTGATTTTAAATGATTTAGTGACCACCTGGCAATGAAACATGGGCATCAGTCAAGTAACAAGGCCCTTGTTAGTTGAACAGTGCCCACATTTTAGTGCCAGGTAGCCACTATATAGTTTAAAAATCAATAGAAATGCTCCACCATTACATATAATAGAGTGCACACCCACACTTACTGGCATCTCGTCATCCTGCTGGTGGCGAAAGGGGAGCGGAGCACCTGTGCAGAAAAAAACAGGAAGTCCAGGACCCCAGTTTATATATTTTATGAAGAGGAACAATAACTTATAAATGGGACATATTAACATAATCTTCTGCACCAAAGCGATGATGGTATATACAGGGCAATATCTTAGCAAGTCTCTTTAAGATCATAACTCCTCCAAGGTCCCCCCTGCTTAGTGATAATCTGTACCAACCCTATAAAGCAGCTCCTGGTTTCCTATGCCCTAGGTGCACAATTCTGCACTTTGTCATTGAACCCCAACTGCCCCAATCTTGACCACTTTTTGAGTTTCTTCAAGAGGCATGTGCATGCTCTCTGCTCCCTTCTTAATGCCCACCCTACAAATTTTGGTATTGTCTACAAAAAGGCATACCCTTCTTTGCCACTTTTTCTGCAATGTCACTTATTAAGACACTGAAGAGGATCTGCGCCAGTACTGAGCTGAGCTGCTCATCGTCCCATCACTGTAATAAGTGCCATTAACCATCACCCTCTGACACCTTAACCCCCACCCCCAACTACTACTCCATTTTTCCAACCTGCATTTCTGGTCGCCCCCCCTTCTGTTCAGCAACCACAACAGCATCACTCTGGCATCTGCCAGGACTTGCTCCACCACAGAATGAATTCGATATGTGGAGCAGCTGCCTAAGTAGTCAGGATACGTTTACATGTTCTTCCATTCCCTAGGACATAAGCGGCAAGGGTGCACAAGCACATGCACAAATATGTGTGGCACAGCACCAGTCAAGGTCTTCCCACCCTTGGGCTGCTCCCACCTGTACTGCCACTTGTGGTCACTCAGTTGGCAGTACTACAGCTGAGCTGGCTGTCCTCCTTCCCGAGAAGACAGCCTCTTGTATAACAGTTGATCCTCCTCCTCTCCCCAGAGAGCCCCTGACACGGGCGCATTCCTGAACTAATGTCACCTCCGCCGCAGGTCATAGAGCTACTGTTAAGCTGAAGGGCACACATGTTAACCAGTTTCTAATTAATTTTACCACTTTGGATCCCTCCTAGGCTGATCAATCTCTTTAGCTTTGCCCCCCTAAATAGCAACCACCCTCCTCTCTGCTAGATCACCCTTCCAGGCACCAGACTGTCCTCCATGCAGCTGGATAACCCTTCTAGCCCCAGCCTTTCACATAATGAGCACTGGAGCTAGAGCACCACACAGACTCCGGGTCAGCCGCTTACCCAGCCAGCCACCCTCCCTACATCTGGACCAGCCTCCAACTACATTCTATACAACCTCCATGTAGCTGGAGCACCACCCCAAACCTCCACTCTAACAGACCACATATCTGAAGCTGTCCCTCCAAGCCCATGGACCAGCAGTCCCCTACCCAACCACTCAACCTACAGCTAGATCCACCAGAAGCCCCATACCAGCCTCACCATCCAACCACCCACCCTGCAGCTGGACCTCACTTCCAACCTTGAACTAGCCCCACCACTACCATCAGCCACCCTCTCTGCTGCTGGCTCACTCTTTCATGCCCTGGACTAGCCTCCCCCAGCAGACAATCCTCCCTGCAGCTAGACCCCTGGGTTCATTCCCACCCACAGACCAGCTTCCCTCCCCTCTGCAGGTTGAGTAACCTCCATAGAACTGGATACCCTTTCCAAAAGCTGGACACACCCTCTGTCCAGAGCAGAACCTCCCTACACCTAGACCCCCCAATCACCCTTCCTCAACCGTGGACCCCATACTTCTCAATGTAGTGTTTAAAAAACAATACGTGACACTAACATGTTGCATTTGCAGTGTCAGTGGCTCAGCAGGTAGCACACTCACCTCCGAGGCTGAGAGATCAGAAGGCAGTGGGTTCTATTCCCATACCAGGCACTTATGTTAATATCCCAATACTGATGCTGTAGTGCAGCATGAGGGGGATGGCTGCACTCCTGAGGCACTGTCTTTCAGATGAAATGTTAAACCGAAGGTCTCATCTGCCTGTTCTGGTGGATGTTAAAGATCCCATGGCACTTCTCGAAAAAAGCAGAGACATTTTCTCCATTGCCCTGGCCATATTCCACCCCCCCCCAATTCACTAAAAATACCACCAACAGCTTAATCTGGTTCAAGGCCAGTTGGCTTTCTTCTGTATTCCTCTCCCTCCGGGTCGTGCCTGAAAATAGGCAAGAATCTGTCTAGTGCACTTAGCCGGTCAACCAAAATGAAATAAAATAAACATAAAACATAAATTAATGCAGTCTTCAGCAAAAGAAGAAAAAAATACACTGATCCCCAGATTACAAAATAGATTAACACATACAACTGTTAAATACAAATATTAAACGCAAAAAAACAGTTCCCCCACAAACACACTCAAATATCTGCAGTAAGTAATTCTTCCTTTAAGGTAACTCCAGATTTTCTCAAATTAAAAAAGTTGTAATCTTTTCTCTATGCATTCTGATTTGCTCAGTTATACAATCTTCCTGCTGTTCATTCTCCTGCCCCCACCAACACTACTTTAAAGTAACTAAATCAGCAAAAATTCCACAAATAACAAGTAATCGAGAGGCACAATGCATCCTAAACACTTTAAGGGGGGGTTGATTGAAAATAAAATGTGTATTTCAAAGTTTAGTCTAGAGGTCAGAGAACAGAAAATATTTTCAAGACAAAACATTGAAAGTGAAACATGCACAGCATTTCATTTTGAAAAAAAAAACCTGAGTGATAATTCCTTTACTGTATTTAACATTTTAGGGAGTTAAAAGATGTACTTTTTTAACATAAGCTCTTATCTTAACATGTAAATCTTAGCTGTAGGAAACCTCAGTTGTTCAAAAATGGAGACCACAGGGCGCTCGTGCAGTTTTATCACACTGGACACAGACAGGAAGAGAGCTGGGAAATGTAGGCCTCTGAATGAGCAGACTTATGGGAGATGAAGGTTAGAATAAACTTTTAAAGGGACACTGCCAACTTTTTTTGCACCTTATTATTTCCAGGTAAAAATCCACACTTTATTATTGCTTACCTTCTATAAAATTCATTGGTGTTGCTGGTTGTTTTATCTGTCTCCTTGCTTAGTAGAACTGAAATGCACGGTAATGTACCCAGCCTTGATTGGCTAATTTAAATCCTAAAACTACTCTGCTGACTGTAATCTTCATTTATGACTCAGTTGTATTTAAAAAATTGTACTTTCAAGAGCATTTCAGATCTACTTCTAATCCTCATTTAGCAATAACTTATTCTTGAACAACTAGTCTGCTGAAATACTTCTTAGAATTTAGTATTCTTAGCGGTTGTATTTTTGAATGATGATTAAAGATTATTAAAAATGACTAAAATTAGTCTTTGAAGGCAAATTAATGAATGCTTTAACACTAAATTTAGTATTTGACTTCAGTGAGGGTTCCTAAGTACAGCCCTTTGGGCCTGCACCTCCCATGACCACTCACATCTTGAACACCCCCTGCCCAGATGACCACCCAGCTGGACAACCATATCAACATCCCAACAGACCTCTCCCTAGTTGTGTACCTTGCCTGCAGCTAGTCCACCCTACAAGCCCCAAACCAGCCTCTTCCCATCAACTATCACCCACCCTGTAGCTGGCTGCTCCAGGCCATCCTTCCTACCCTCAGACATGATCCCCCTGCAGATGGAACACTTCAGACCTGCCTCCCCACCTCAGTAGACCACCTCCCTAGAGCTGGACCAACCTCCCAGTCTCACCAAACAAAGTACCCTCCTTAGAGCTGGACCAGCACCCTCTAGATAACTCTTTCTGCAGCTGGACCCACCCAGACTACCCATCTTGCCCAGATACCAGTTGCCCATCCCACCACTGACCACTCTGTTTACACACAGAAAACCCTGCTAGGTTCCCTTTTATAATCCCAACGCTTATTAGTCTGACATGCTGCATCCCACATACAACAACCCAACAGCCCCAGCAGCCCAACACACAGTGGCCTGACCTAGACAGCGCCTGACACACTGTCAGGCAAGAGGAGGTTGGGATGCATGTGCTGTTGAGTGGATTTTCCACAAACACACGAAGCACCCGATCCCAACCTATGCTACACATCCAAGGACCTGAGACACTACTGAACAGCATGGACAATGTGAGAACACCCACCCCCTATGTGGTGTACCCTCCAAGGACACACTGACCTGATCACGGACCCCCTGGTAAGGATGACTGTCTCACCATCCGTGAGACAGGGATGAAACAAATAGCTGTGCATGCCCCAGTGTGTTGACCAGCCATCCCAGGCAGCATGGTGGATTGTCCATGCATCCCTGCATGCATGATTATGTCAGCTGACAGCCAGCCAGCTGGGCATGCATGAAGGAATTGGAATACCATGCCTGTTGGTCAGTGCATGCATGACACTGCAGGCACACAGCAGAGCGGTGCAGTGAGAGCATGGATAGCTGCACCAGGAAATGGTCCACAGCAACACCACATGTGGATGCCAGGACACAGAGCAGCATGCCATCGCACCAACCGTGCAATGTGCGCATGCATGTGGCTGTGTCATGCTAGCCCACTATGGGCCTGCAGTAACCACACAGGAAAAAAGGTCTGGAGGTGTTTGGGGGGGCTGTGCCACAGGAGCCCATTGTGGCATTAAGGCTGCCAGGTGTGTTGGGAGGGTTCCACAAGGGCCCATTGTAGGAATGCTGTTACCACACAGTTGCACAGCTGGAAGGATTGGTGGGCACTCACACAGCTTCAAACCTGTGCGACATGCAACACTCAGTGCAGATGTGGCAGTGTGCAGTGGGCTGCTTGGCGATACCCAGCAGTGTTGTGATGAGACATCACCACCAGGTTGGGGTGCATTTTAAATGTGGGGGTGAAACTTTATTCAACAGTAGGGGGCCACAGTGGCAACCTGATGGCTGTGCATGATGTGTACTGTGAGTGTACAACTGTCAGGTGCCAAGTCACCATGGAAACCCTACAGGGTGGTGTTGGGTGCCATGCCACAGAGGAACCTCAGCAGCTTGCCCTTGTCCTTGGATGCTAGTACCATCCTTATCCACTCCTCATAGCTCTTTTTGGGTGGTGTCCATGGCAGTCCACAACAAATGCCTTCCCTGGTGACATAGGTCCATTGCTGTTCCCTGTGGAGTTCTGCTAGCATTGTCATGACCCCTACGTTCACCTTCCTGAGCAGGGCATGGAGATGGCAGTGCCAGGTCTCGACATTGCTTTGGGTTCATGGCATACTTCGCTCATTGAGATCTGCAACCAACCACAGCTGAGTGAGAACATGGGGTCGTATCTCTTGGGCACCTTGGTCACCATACTGTACAGCCATATCCTGCTCAGAACATGTGTCAGCTCGAAACAATAGAAGAGTGTGGTGGCATTGGGTGGAATGGTTGACTTCAGGAGGCTGAATGCTGCTGGAATGTCCTGTGCCAGGAGACGGGCAAGGGCCATGAGTTCATGGATCTTCAGGCTGAAGTCTGGGTCACTTCTGTATTGTGGTGCAAGGCCAAAGCTCTGGACCTTCCACCACACAATCTGCCCAAAGTGGAACAGGCATCCCTTGTTTATGGTCTGTGGAAATTCCATCTTACAGGCATTGATCACAGCCTGCTCAAAGTCAGTGATGATCGTAGGTGGTTTGAGGGTGCAGGACTGTATACTGGCATATTTATTCAGCTCCTGGAACAAGGTGCAGTAACATTGCAGGCTCTTTGTCGTCATCAGTGTATACACCAATGACATAATGAGGTTGTTAGGGCCCATCCCCCATGGGTGCATGGATGGTGTACAATGAGTGAACAGGTGTGGCACAGTCTTGAACGTACCATCCATCATCCCAAAAGGGTGCCTGTGCTAGGTTCCTGATGTTGTCCTCTGTGGTGAGTAGAAGGACCTGGTGGGTGGTGCTGCCGGTGATCCTGCTGTACCATGGCTATCCAGTCACCGTCTGTAGCTGCTTGGGGATAGTGATGTCAGTCAGTGTCACTGGTTCTGGTTAGAGGTCCTTGCGGTGGGTCCTGTTCACAATCTGCAGCAGGGCCCTCTTGCTTGGCAACTGTTGCCACAGCTCAGTGGTTATTGCAGTTGCTTCACTCTGCAGTAGCTATGCGGGGCTAGACACGGTGCTGCGTGCCTTCTACTTGATGCCCACCAACACCTGTGCTGGTAGAGCATTTGTCACCTCCAGAGCATGACTGTGCTCATTCTTTTTCTTTAGGTGGTGCTGGTCATCCAGGAGCAGTGTGATGGCCTGGCCAAGGTAGGACTTGGACTTATGGTGCTGTCAGCACCATTACACTGTCTCATGCTGTCCCAGTGGTGCTGAGGGTTGAGGCACTGGATGCCATACCTTGTGTCACACCAGTGACCCGGGTTCAGGATTGAGCCTGGGCTGTCGGGGGTCGGCAGGGGAGGACTGGGATTGAACATCCACAGACTGCTTTCCCAGTCCTGGGGTGGGCTGGGGAATTTCACTGTGCTGTAGCAGCCCCCTGAGGATGCCCAGGGGCACTACTAGTGTTAGTGACACTAGATGGGGAGCACAGCAGATGTCGGTATGTTGCTCCTGGATGTCATTGCACGTCCGTGCTACTGAGGACAATAGAAGGAAAATGGCTGGGCATGACCTTTCAGCTTGATGGCTGTGCTCTGAGCCACCCGGAGGACTTTGGTGGAGTCCTGTTGAGGAGGGTCTGGGGCTGTCCTGGCTGGCAGAAGCAGAGGGGGAGCTCTCCAGCAAGATGGCATGATGGCCATACCTGATCCTCCTGGGTGCAGTTTGAGCTACCCAGCTCTCCAGGTGGGTGGAGCTGGTTGCTGGATGCCCCAAGCTGGAGTGTGTGCTGCAGCAGGTGAAAAATATGATATGTTAAAAAAACAGTACACTGTCTCATTGCAGGTCCATTCATGGACCAGGAGTTAGCCATTCACATTTAGCTTGGACTTTCCCTTCCTGGATGGTACCACCTCACAGATTGTCCATGTTGTTGGGGTTGCAGTTGAGCACCCTGCCCCCTCCATGTCTTCCACGCTGTCCTCCATTGTGCCAGAGGACTGTGCAACATGACCGGCTTTGGTTCCAGCTCAGGCATATGGGTGTGATTGCACTTCGTTTGTACATCACACTCCATGGGCTACACCTGTGGCAGTTGCTACTTGTCTGTGGGTGGTTTGTACCAGTACTGTAGTGCCACTGTCTGCCCACAGTCCCAGTGCTTCAAGGCTGTGCTGTGCACCATGGTTACATTCAAGTTCTGTGTCCACAGTGTCCTGTGCACCTGTCAGCTACTGTGCTGCAGTGGGGCTATGCTCCATGGTACACTTCCCTGCTGTCCAGCATGCAGGGATGCAGGGGTCCCTGTGTGTTGTGCACTCTGCCTACAGGTCAGTGTCCACCTACCTAAGCTGGCCTTTGCACCCCCCAGCATTGGCATCCGTACTTCCCATGCATGCCTTCATGAGTCCATGTCTGTCCACTGCCTCCATGCATCATTTTCTGATGCCTACCTGTTCTCTATGTTCTCTTCAGCTGTAGTTCCCTGACCTGAGACTTCTCCGGTAAATGATCTATTGTAGCCCTCACTGTGCTCTTTCCTATGGGGCTTGCATTTTCTGACCCTCTGCCAGTTTGTTTGTCAGAGTTTCAGTTCACCTGCTTTGTTTACTAACCACTCTCCCTGCATCTGAAATGGGCCCTACCCAGTCAACCACTCTCCCTGCATCTGAACCACCCTTTTGGCCCCTGGAGAAACCTTCCCCAAGGAAAGCACTGTCCATGGACCATTTCACAGTTACAAGGAGGGAGGAAGAGGCCCCCAGCTGAGTAGCAAGCAACTGCTGGTGGGGGACTTAATTAGGGAGATAGACTTGTGAGCAGGGTGGGGTAAAGGAGAGGGAGGTAAAATACCTGAGAGGTACTTTGGCTTGGAGGGATGAGAGCAGATACAGTGGATCATTAGGCAGCAGGAGATGAGAGGGAGCTAGATGTCATTGCCCACCTGGGGACAAATGATCTAGCAAGGGACGGGGTAGGGGTAGTGCAGGGAAATTTCAGGGATAGGGAGAGAGGGTCCTCAAGCATACATGGTGGCTTTTGCCGAAAGGTTGCCTATATACATCTTGGGAGAAGATAGGACTCTCCACGCGGCTTTCAACAGTTGGTTAAAGGCATGGTGCAGGGTGGGGCTCAGTACTAGAAGTGGGCCTCTTCAGTGTCTTCATAAGTGAAATTTCAGAAGAACTGAATGGAAAGGTATGTCTTTTTTGCAGATGCCACCAAAACCTGTTATAGAGTTGACACTCAGGATGGTGTGGAGAAAGGGTTCACCTATGCTGTTGTGACAGCCATGTTGCTGATGCCGATTACAGCCCAGGCCACATTACAGCACCAGGCAAAATGTATCCTGGGAGTTACACCACCAAAGATCCCTCCTGGGAAACAGTCTCCATTGGGTCCCCTTCCCTAATTATCCCACAGGTCCAGGTTCTTAATTTACTGTACCTGTTCTCCACTCCTACCCCATCCTACAATCACCCCACAGGTATACAGTAGATTGTTACTATCCCTGATGTTCAGTTGTTCCCATTTATTTATTTATTCATTCATTTGTTTACCGAGTAGGTGCACTGGTCCGAGAACCATTTTCAGGCATGACCTGGGCCATCGAGGATGGCACAGGAATAAAAGCAAGTACAAAGAAGGCTGGGACAAGACATACAATAGACAGTAATAAAAATATACAGGATATTTATATGAAGATATATATAAACTTGCAATGCAATGGATAAATAACATTTATGACAATAGCAGGCACAGTAGTAGCCAAGTTGTAATACAAATTCGGCATGATCTGAGATGAGTAAATGAAAAAGTGCATCATGGCAGTGTAGGTATGGACCAAGAAGGAAAAGGAGGGAAGGGAAGTAGAGGCATGATAATAAGTTGGGATGGCAGGAGCAAGTAGTGGAGGACAGAAGGTGAGATCCAAGGAGAGAGTGGAAGAGTCCTGAAGAGTCAGTGGTGCTAAGTGGAGTGGGAAGGTTGTTCCAAAGGAAAGGGGCTACAGATGAGAATGCATATTTACCTATATGGTGGAGACTAGGGGGCACTCAAGCATGGGGCCAGCAGTGAGGCAGAGCTCAAGAACAAACACTTTTGGCCAAAGAAGGTGGGATTGCGGAGAGGTAGCTCGGTTTTGTATGGCCTTATTGACTGTGCTGGCCAGGAGATAGGTATGTTGAGCTGATGGGGGAAGCCAGCCCAGGGTCTGATAGAGTGAGCAGTGGTGTGTTGAGTGAAAGTCCTTGCCCTCTATATTTCCAAAGTCCCCACCATGACCCAGTTAGTTCTTACAGCAAATACTACCCCCTGATCCCCAGCCTTACTATATATTTGACACCCTTCCACATTTGGCACAGACCATCCTCTCAGCTCCTTGATCAGGCACAAAATGGATGATAGTTCACAATCATGTGCTAACTGTACACAGCTGTTTATACAAGAGGCACTTGAGAGCAAAACTGGAGTTCTGTCCTCAGTTGGTCACAGAGGTTAGCAGAGTGTCTGTGCCAATTGCCACTTTGGGGAGAGTGCGTAAACATATGGTGGGGGCCATGAATGGTGTGAGTGGTGGGATTGGGTGGGCAGGTAGTTATTGGCAGTTTCCAATATATGGAATGGTTAGCAGCACCACTGAACACTAAGGGAAGTGTGATATTACTGATGGTGGGAGCTCAAAGGGGCAGTGGTAGGAGGCAGAGGTGATACTACCTGGTTTAGGGAGGCAACATATTTTACAGCCATTTACCAACTGGTCAGATACTCACTAATTAGGTTATTCAAGATATCATTTTGTGATCCTACCCTGTTTTTGGGGTGCAAAGTGTTGTTTGAGAGTCACTTACCCATTTAGCGATCACAAATGCTCTTTGAATGTTCTGGTCTATGTGAACAATAACAGTCCATTACCAGTAAGATAAAGACAAGTGAACAAATGCAAATATGGAATTGAGAGCTGTTCTCCATGAGGCTGATAATGTAATTTATCTTAACAATGCGTTAGAGTACAGAGTATGATGAGATTAATACTGGTACCACTGTGCTACCACATGAGTCTAGGGTTGCTGTGAGAGGTACCAAACACTAAAATGTCAAAATAACGCAGTACCATTGTGCTACCAGTGTACCAGTATTTGTGGGAGCCGACAAAAATCTCAAAATTTCGTGATACCATTGTATTACCAGTGTATGTGTGAGAGACAGAGAAAATGGTAAAAAATGCCTTAGGGATTCTGCAAGTGCACTACCAATGCACAGAGGAAAATCTATATATCAGCTACCACTGTGATACCAGAGTACCACTGGGTAGTACTAATTGTGGATTTTTCAGTTGACCACAGTATTGCCATTGCTATACCACTATAATGCCATTGTGACAAATTCAGTAAGGGTAACCAGATTGCTGAGACAATGCAGTGCTAAAGAAGTGTGATAACAATTATAAAGTGTTGCCAGTACTACTGCAGTGTGCAGCAAAAATTTGTGAAGGAAATACAGTGCTAAAGAAGTGTGCATGAAAATCTAAGAATTATTTGCAGTGCTCTTACAGTCTGCATCAAAAAATAAGAAAGATTGAGCAGTACTACTGCAGTGTGCAGCAAAAATTAGTGAAGGAAATACAGTGCTAAAGAAGTGTGCATGAAAATCTAAGAATTATTTGCAGTGCTCTTACAGTTTGCATCAAAAAATAAGAAAGATTGAGCAGTACTACTGCAGTGTGCAGCAAAAATTAGTGAAGGAAATACAGTGCTAAAGAAGCGTGCATGAAAATCTAATAATTATTTGCAGTGCTCTTACAGTGTGCAACAAAACATAAGAAAGATTGAGCAGTGGTACAACAGTGTGGCAGAAAGTCAGTGCAGTGTATTAACAGTGCACTGATGAAAAGCAGTGCTTTGTCAGTCTGGACTGAAATAACACTGAAATAAGACTGAAGATGGAAGTGTACACTCCACTTCCCTCTGGGTTAACTGCTGTTTTCCCTCAAGGGTGTGAGACAGATTTTTGATTGAGAGGTTTGCTCAGTGAATCTATTGCAATCGCAACTGGACTGTATCCGAGCTCTACAAAATTAGTGCTGCTGATTTTTGAATGTGCTGAATGTGTTTTGTGGGTCAAGTCCCGTTTGTCTATGACCCAAACCTGTTATGCCAGCTGGAGGCTTCACCAGCAAGAAGACTGTAGTTGTACTGACTGTTTAAAATTGATTGCTACTAGTGATTACAGCCCTGTTTTTGCTGCTTGTATTCTCTGATACTTTTTCTCCCCCGCCCATGGTCTATGGGAGCCTGCCTTCAGTATTTCTTTAAATTCCGCTCAACCAGAGACTTTTCCCCAACCCACCTGCTGTTTTTCCCCTAACTCTTGTTCAAAGCTAACTCACAGCAGACAGCCCCCCCCCCGGCATTAGATTTCTCGAACTACTCTAAATCACCTTTCCTCTGTCTCTCTGAATCCCCTCCCACTCCTACCTCAATTGCTAATTTTCCTCTTGTCCTCAAGCTCCCGTCTGCCCCCCTCCTAAACTGTAGCTCCAGCTTAGTCTGCCTTTATCTAAAGCTGTTTCTCCCTCTTTCCTCTCAGATTGCCACTGCGCCCCAGGCAGCGCCTCCTGACTCTGACGGCATCTCCAGCTGCTGCCGCTGACCCCACGGACGACCTCAAGCTGCCCTCCTTGTTCCAGTGCCCGGCCAAACCTCCCAGGTACTGCTGCCAAAACTCTTGGGAGAACCCCAGCTTCCAGCAGCTCTCCCATTGGTCCGCCTGCCACCTTGGCGACTCCTGATTGGCCCAGTGGGTAGCGCTAAGCTCCTGATTGGTTCAGCTCCTTGACCAAGGTAGCTAAGCTGCTGTATGGCTTTCTGAAGCCCTGCAACCAAATTGCCTTAGCAGTCGCTACCCGAGGCTAACAAAGTGCACAGCCAGCCTGCTTTTTCATCCCGCCCCCACCACCCCCTCCCAGGCCTCCTATTAAATACACTTCTTGCCCACCCCTTATTCTTAATTTACGCTATTGGCTCTAGCTTCCTCCCCACGGCTATAGCCTCCTGTCAGCCGCAAAACTACTGCCCCTATCCCCGCAATGCATTTCTGGCTTCTTTTCATGCCCCCTGTGCTCCATTCAACCATGGCACAGACAACAAGGAACCTCCTCCTCATCACCTCCTTCCTATTCTTCGCACCCACTTTAATTCCTCCCCTAACCTGCTACCCCACCCCTCCTTCTCAATCGATCGAACTAACTTATCCTATCCATGTCCCCCACACTGCCACCTCACCCCTTCCAGCCACTACTTGGACCTACTTTCCAATGAGCCCCCCCTCACTTTTCATCCATCCACCAAATTACTCTCCATGCTACAAAGGTTTGATGTCCCAATTCACCTACTAAAAGGCACTCTCCGAAATCAAAATGGTTGTACATCCTTTTTCACCATTTAACTATTGCCCTACTGCTCTTTGCTGCAGGGGACATACAACCAAATCCTGGCCCAGCACCCTCAACTTCAATGTCTCTCCCCCCTGCCAAGGCCACCACTATTAACCAGTCTAGCTCCCTCCCCAGGGGGCCACACTTACTCCACCTCAACATTCGTAGCTTAGCCCCTAAGCTTAATCTCCTCCAAGTCTTAGCCACCCAGCACGCCCCCGATACTATCATCCTGTCTCAGACCTGGCTAAACCCTAACCTTCTAGACCCAGCCATTGCCATCCTGGGTTTTAATATCACTCAGAAAGACAGACCCACCTGTGGAGGTGGTGTGGCTATCTATACCAAATCAGACCTGAACTTTTCTATCACGCTCACGAAATCAGAGCCCAAAGTCTATGAGCTACTCATGCTAAAACTGTCCCTGCCTTTCTCCCTCCCTATATATGTGGCTGGTATCCACTGCCACCCTGGTACCCTGGCCGTGACAGTCACTGACCTCCTAACCCACTTAGCCTCCCCAGCACTTTCGGGTGAGCTCTATATCATGGGTGACCTAAATCACAACTGGCCATCCCCTGCTTTCAATAAAGCTCACGCTGAGATTACCACCCTCAATCTAGCCCAAACCATCTCCTAACCTACATGCTCAAACCCTTAGACTAACAATCACTCCCTACTTGACTGGGCCCTCACCTCTCACCCCCACCGGGTCATCAGCTCCAGCCTACTTCCAGACACTATAAGCGACCACCACATCACCTATATAGTCTGCAGAATCCATCGACCAAAATCCCCCCAAATATTCTACTACAAAGGTCATACAAATCTCTAAACCTCTTCCCTCTCCTGGATGACCTAGCCCACTCTAGCTGGGACTTCCTCCTTACTAGTAATGATATAGATAAAGCCTTTGCACTCTTCCATAATACCTTCCTCAGTGTCTGAGACAAACATGCCCCCCTGCGCCGAGTTAGAGACTGGGGAGCCCACCTCCCCTGGATCTCCCCTGAACTAATTTTGTGCCAGAATGCCAGGGACAAGGCGTGGTATTTATACAAATCTACGCTCCTCCCAAGTGACAATATCTCCTACCGGGCACTCTGTAACAAATGTACCAAGACTACCTGCTTAGTCAAGGCCGAATACTTAAATAACACCCTAAACGCCAACCTTGGTAGACCCTCTAAATTCTGGAAAGTCATCAACTCTCTTTTCTCCCCTCCATCCTCAGTTCTCCTCAGTTCCCACCCCTCGCCTACTCACACAAGGGACTCTCCTCACAGATCCCCTCGGGGTCGCCTCCAAATTCAACACCTACTTCACCACCTGTGCCACAACCCTACTTGTCTCTCTCCCAAAAATAGCCTCACCTTCTCATCCTGCAACCCTTAAACCACCGGGACCAAATTACTTCTCTTTCAAACACCTCGCACCAGCTGATACTTTAGATGCCCTACTCTCCCTGAACCCCAAAAAGGGTAAATCACTGGACGGGTTAGACACCAAACTTCTCTTCCTATCTGCCCACACCATTGCATCTCCCCTTGCTGCCCTCCTAAACCTTTAATTTGCTGCTGAATCAATTCCCAAGGTGTGGAGGCATGCCACTATTATCCTTCTACCAAAAGGAGGTGACCCCACCACCACAGCAAATTACCGTCCCATCTCCCTGCTCCCCGCCTTAGCGAAGCTGCAGGAGCACATAGTACCCTTGCAACTCTCTCACTTCCTGTCTGAATCACACTTCCTCATGCCTTTCCAGGCAGGATTTAGAAAAAAACACTCTACTGCCACCTCCCTGCTAAGGCTCACAGATTCCATCCTTACAGGATTGGACAAAGGCCAAATTACTTCAGCCATTTTCATCAATTTAGCTAAAGCTTTTGACACAGTATCCCTCCCTCTATTACTAACTAGCCTATCCGCTGCTGGGTTATCCACATCAGCCACTAACTGGTTCAGAGCCCATCTGCAAGGTAGAACTCAGTCTGTAAAAAGAGCAGACTCCATCTCACCTCACTCCCTAAGGTCAGTGGCATCCCAAAGGGCTCTGTTCTCGGCCCCCTTCTCTTTTCCATCCTACTAAATAACCTTCTCTAATACCTCTATACACATCTACACAGATGACACTGTCCTCTTCACCTCCGGCCTGACCCAAGAAGAAGTCAATTCCACTCTCCAGGCTGATTTCAACAAGGTACAGCTCTGGTTTAACTCCCACCAACTCTCCCTCAATACAAAAAAGACAGTCTCCATGACTTTTGGGTCTAGGCAGAGACTATCCAGACTCACCTCACAACCGATATTCCACACCCTCCATGGAACAATTCTAGAGGATGTGCCCACCTTTAGGTACCTTGGAGTCTGGCTTGACCATCACCTGTCCTTTTCCACCCATGTGGACGCTATCCAGAAAAAGCTACGTCCCAAGTTCAGTGCTTTCTACAGGAATCGCAGTTGTCTCCCGGCCCCGGTGAGACACGAAATTATCCAAAAAGTGATTCTACCTTCCTTTGACTACTGTGACATAGTCTACAGCTCGGCCCCAAAGTCCACCCTATCCAGTCTGGACTCACTCTTCAATGCTTTCTGCTGTTTTGCCCTAGATGCCCCCCAATGTACCCACCACTGTGAGCTCTAAGACTCACTGGCCCTCCCATCCTTGAGCAACCGTCGGCTACTTCACAGTATCAAATTTGTGTCCAACTTCTGACTCGGTGCTCTTCCTTCCTACCTTACCTCCACCCTCTCCTCCCTACCAACCCCCTCCCATGCCCTTAGGTCTACTGACTCCTGGCTATTGACAATCCCTCTCCGGTGGACCACTGAATGCCAATCAGCCTTCTCCTACCATCTCCCTAAGCTATGGAACACCCAACCAGCCGAAATCCACCACTCCTCCTCTAGACAGTCAATATCCTCTGCCCTACTTAACTACTATGCCACAAACTGTTCCTGCTCCTGACCCGCTCCCCCCTCGCACTTACTCCCTTATCGACTCCCCCTCCTTCTTATGCAGATGGACCAGTGGCCCTAGCATTTCTCCTCTCATGCTGGCATAAATGTTCAACTGACCCTGCACTTGCCCCTTTTGTACTTCTGTTCTGCCCCCAGTAACTCATTTATCCCACTGTCTATGTCTGTCTTCTATTGTGCACGTTCTAAATCCTGCGCTTTCCCACCCACCCTGTTCTCAACCTCTCCATAGAAAACAAGTCCTAGCCACCAGCATTATGAATTCTCAGTTTCACTCTATGTCTGTAATCTATGCACGATATGCCACCTTCCTCTGTAGGTATCTACACTATGTATCTACACTCTGTAAACTTGTATGTAGCAATGGATCAAGATCCTACAGTATATCTCAATGTTATGTAATCCCTGTACACACTATATCATGTACCATGGTCTCCTATATGTAACTCTATGAAAAGTATATGCTAGTTCCCATGTACCCCCCCCCTCGTCGCACCGTGAGACAAATATCTTTTTGATCAGTGTGCCCTACCTGGTGAAACTGTTCTATAAATAAATAAATAAGTCCACAAACTTTGCCAAACTGTTCATTCTGCCTGGGCCTTTGCCAATCTGGCCCAGACCGAATATCCTGCACCAGGGATTGTTTCAGTGAGAGACCGGCTTCAGGGATCCAGCCCATGTGTAAACAATAATACCCAACAGGGTGGGTGGTATTGTGCTATACTGGACAGCCCAGGGGCATAATGAGGCCCAACGCCACAGGCAGAGGGCCTTATAGCCCCTGGGACATCCGATATAGCACAGTACCGCCCACCCTGGAGGGTATTATTGTGCTTAGAAAATGGGTACTGTAAAAAAAAATTAGTTAAAAATGTTAATGAAAAATAAGTTTAAAGTAAGTTTTGAAATAAAATAGTTCCTCCGCCTGCAGTTGACTATTGTTATGTCTGAAGACAGTACTTAAAAACTGCCTCCTTTTGTAACCTTTGTTTTTCTGCAGTATCTGTTCATTCCCTGCTCCTCTCCCCCAACCCCATCAGAAAAACACAGGCACAGAGACTGTCAATTGAATTTGTCTTCCTGCAGTTTCTTGTTGCCGCCCCCCCCACACGCACACATGCTGTATGCACACATTGCAGGTGAACGATCATGCTATCTGGAGCTGCTTAGAAGATCAGAAGGTCTGAAGGTGAACAGAGAGAGCTGGCAAAAAAAAAGAGTTGTAAGTCCATAAAAACAGGCAGATTACTGTGTATTTTTATTTTGTTATGTGGCTTCACTGAGCGCCCTTACTTGGCAGTGCTACCATTTTAAATTACATCAGAAGAAGAATGCTGCTGACATGCGGACAGCTGTGGAGGTGCCGAAAAGGTACAGAATAGTCCCTCTGTTGCATGGGGTTTGCGCTGTCAACATCCTGTAAGCTTTCACATAATATCACTGAACACCGTGGGTAAAAACTGCTAATGCTTATGAAGGTTAATTTTTGAATGGCAGCATGGCTCAAATCTGTGAGCCAAGGCAAGTGTGCAGCATTTTTAACAAATAAGTAAATTTGGAAAAAAATCTTGGACAGATGGGTTGGGCGGGTGAAGGACGGAGTCGCTGCCTCGAATATGTGAGGCAGGCGAGCGTAGTAATTTTTAAATAATTTCTGAGAAGAAAGTAGACGTTTCATAGAAATGTAATTTTTAATTGCTTACTTTTCTTGACACTGCACTGCAGTTCAGTTGCAAGACTGTGGGGGGGGGTTTCTGTCAGGCTGCTTCGGGTATGAAAAGTCTTTCTGTAAGGTTGCCGCTTTGGTTACTTTGTGCTGGTGTTGCTAGGTACATGCTACATGGCACCTTGTGATACATTTTGCAAGACACTACCCGTTTCTGTGTTGAAATTAACATGGCAGGCTCTTTCTCTCACTAACAGAGACAAAACAAATGGCGGCTATTTGAAAGTGAAGATTCGATCGTACCTGTAATATTGTGAGGTAATCAGGCAGCCAGAGACTGGGACTCATTCCAGTCTCTGTTGTCTGATACCCGACCGGCAAGTTAGTGCCATTGGCCAATCAGAAACTAGACTTTTCCCTACCCATTTTCTAAGCAACTACAATTCACAAGTTGTGGCCACCTGGAGAAAAGGCAGTGAAGGGGAGGTGCATCGTATCGGCCCTGCTTCCCCATGATCATCGGTGAACACCATGAGGTCTCCATATCACCTGCCTTCTTGCAGAAATCTGGTAGTGTGAGTACAATCAGGGTAGCTTCCTGCAACAAATATTTCACTCATGTGTGGTATCATCTGATTGCTTTAACGTTCTAGGTTCACTAGAGACTGAGCCAACGGCTCGGATTACAAATAATCATCATCACGTTATTGTGCATGCTAACTGCTTTTCTATTCTTCAAGGACCCCAACATCAGCGGCAACACCGGCCTCACTGGACAATGCCTCTGTCTAGCCAAATATTCCATCCTGGGTACCCAGTGTTGTGTGACTGTTATTTGGGATTAAAAAGTGCATGCTAAACCTGAATCCAATCAGATTGCTAATCATTTGCATGGATCTACACCCCTTCCTTGTTCACGACCCCTAAATAAACCTGATTGTCTGTTTTCATGTTTAACCTGGCTAGTGTGCATATTATTAGCTGGGTTACAGTACTGAAAGTGTGCATCTGTATTGCTAACCTTGTTTTACAGGGGGTCTCCAGGGAAATTGTTGCAAGTCCAACCTGGTGGTAATTGTGAAGGGTGTGCACATATTATTACTTTTATTTATTTGTTTATTGAAATGTTTTACCAGGAGGGCACACTGAACAACAAGTTGCTCGTCTCACGGTGCAACCTGGGGGGAAGGTGTTACATAGAGCATACATGTGATACTGAAAATCTGGGTGGGAGGGAGGTTTGGCCAAGTTAGGAGGGAGGTTTGACTTTTAGGAGGGAGATAGTGTAGCGCACCTGTTTTCCAGTGAAATAAATTCAAAAACAAGAACATTTTCAATCTTTATGCATTTAATACTTAATGTACTCCAAAATAATTCATACAAACTTCAAAGTTAAAAAAATCAATCAATATTGTTTACTTTCTTGGGGTGGTACTGTCACTATGTGCATAAGTGCTGCATGCTGATTTAGCTGCCTTAAGTATCTTGTTATCTGGTGTGTAGTTGTAACAGTCAGTGTCAATGTTCATTTTTGCACACATTATTGATGAGATGGTGTTGTTTGATAATCTCCCCCTGTTGTCATCTTGGATTTTTCTGAGCATACTGAAAGATCTCTCAGCTGCAACATTACTGTGTGGAAGACTCAGTGCTGTCAAAGCTAGTGAAGAAAGATTTTTAAATCTTCTGGTGTTTGTTCCTGGTGCTGTTAACTGTTCCATGGAAAGCCAGTAGGCATCAAGAGGCATATTAGAAGTACAGGGAGGTAGCTCTTTCTGTGGTGTTAGGGTAAAGTCCAAGATTTCTTCGTGTAATGCAGGTTCATCTTTGCAGGTACTGAATTTCTTGGCCAGCTGCAGAAGAGATTGTGGCTCAATGTTTTCTTTTAACTGTGGATTCACAAATCCCAGAGTCTGCAGTGTTTTGTCATGAAATGGAAATTTATTTAGGATGCTTGTAGTCACTTCACTGTAAAAGAGGCATATATGGCTGTAAAAAGACCTGAGTTGCTGTGGTGTGACCTCATTTTCTGTTAGATACTCTCTGGTTTGTATCCCAACTGCAAGCATGTCATCAGGTAGTTGGTTTGCTGCAGTGGTGAATGGAACTTGAGTGATGTCAGAAGCTGATGTAATCACTTTTGCCTGTACATATTTCCCATGAACTTTCAGAGCAGGCGAGACATCTCAATATGAAGATATCCAATCATGGATTTGTCACTTTGGAACAGGGTGTTGAATTCATTTAGTGGTGTCAGAATAAATGAAAAGAACAGGTAGTAAAGATGCATCTCTTGATTGTCTAGCAATTTTGCACATCTTTGTACACGACCTGGCTTTTCAGCCTCCTCATGGCTTGCAAAGTAGCTTTTTAATGCCTGCCAATGATGAAGGAATCTGTTCACACAGTTTTGAAGAGACAACCATCTGGTACTGCAGTGCTTAAGGATTTTTAGTGGCTCAGTGTCTGTGAACTGAAGGCACTCACTGTACTGTTCTTTTCTCTTGGCACTGTTGTGGAAATGATAATACACATCTATCAGGAGTTCCTCTACTTGCAGTCCAAGTGCTTTTACTCCTTTCTGGCAACATAGGTTTGCTAGATGGCAGATGCAGCCTAAAATATACACATCAGGTTGTTGCTGTCTGATTCTGGATAGCACAGAGTTGTTCCTTCCTATCATCACACTGGCATTATCACTGCTATAACCAACCAGGTTGGACCATGGTATATTCCGATTTACAAAAACTTCCGTTAGTGTGTTAAAAATATTTTTTCCTATCCCAATGTTACATTCAGGCATAGCCAGAAATTTTGTGCTGATTTGCTTTACATTTCTGTCTAACACACTCACTAAAATGGTCAGGAGCTTGTCACCACCAAGGTCATTGCTCTCATCAATCAAAACTGAGAATTTTTCATTCCTGCACAGTTCACTGACATAATCATCAAGTTTGGTTGAAATTGCATGATTTAATATATGTGTAGCCTTTGATCTCTTGCAAGAGAACTTCTTTGCTATGTCAGAGTCAGGGAACATAACCTTGCAAAGTTTGGAAAAATGGTCTGCAATTAGAAACGGCAGGTTATGCTCAGCAATAAAGTTTGTGAACAACACTTCAGATTTTATCACAGGGTCTGCTGTACTATTCTGAAACATAGCTGTCAGCTTGGGAGTCTTGCTGTTAGCAGAGCACAATAATTTATGAGTATTTGTGCTCATGTGATGAGCAACATCATTCTTACCCCCAGTTAAAATGCTGAAATGTGAATTGCAAAGGCTACAGAAGGCAAACGTGTCTCCTCTCTCGCTTTTCAAAAGCCAACAGAATTCCTCGGACCAGCTCCTGTTGAACTTGCAGCTGTATTTCTTTTTCTTTGGAACTGCTGCTTTCTCGGGGGAGTGCAGACACTTTGACATGCTGCAGGAGAGAAAGAGATAAACACGGAATACACAAACCAGAGCAAGAAATGAAATCCTACCTCAGATACTGTCTCCTTTTTACTCGCTGCCCGAGTCATGTAATTAAAAACTAATGAGGTGCTAACTACATTCAGGATATGCTGCTAGCACTAGTGATTATGAAAAGATCTGCTTAACAATATATGCATACAAGCTGGCACTTTACTGATTATCTTTTAGTTAAACAGTTGAGCGATTAGCTTTGCTGATAAAAGCTAAGAGAGAAACTTTCAAGGAAGATTGATTTTATGACTGTAAGCAAGTCGGGAGAATGTAATTCTCATGCGGGGGTTGGCGGGAGAACAATAAAAAAAACGGGACTCTCCCGGCCAAAAGGGGAGATATCACATGTATGTAGAGCTGTGAACGATGATCAGTTACAATAGTATGTGGGTAGTACAACCAATACAACATTGTAAGATTATGCAACAGATGGAACACAAGGTATTGTACAATAAACAGTAGTGGAACATTATGTGAATTACAATACATGTCCAAAATCGTACAAAAGAACATATAAACAGACAAAACAGTAATAATGCAACAGAACCATTATAGTGCATGAGTGTACCAGGAGCAGACTTGAGGTAGTACGTAAGTGCTGTTGGAGTAAAAAAGATGGGTTTGGTCGTGCACATGGGTGACCCAGAAGAGCAGGTGGAGAAGAGAGGGGGAGAGGAAAGAACTGAATAAGAGGAGAAGGGGTAGCCATTTCCTGATTTCCCCTTCAGGATGTTGAGAACCCTGCTGAGGGGAGTCAGGGACAGGAAGGCAGAAACTGTGGATAGGTATTTAAGGAGGGTTAAAGCAGGAACAGCTGAGGGAAAGGTAACTGTGTAGGGCAGAGGTAAGGGAGTAGTTGGAGAAGGAGTATCATATTTCGTGGGGAGGGACTGTTTTATACTGACTGTGAATTTACTGCTGTATCAGGTACTGGGCCACTAGGAGGGTTGGTGGGAGGTTATAGCTTCCCAGAGGACTATAGCAGGTCAGTTAGATGCCCTCAATACCATTACTCTGGGTGGAGGCACCTTATTACTGAATCCAGGCCCCTCAACCTGTGCCCAGACATACACGCAGGGGTAGTAACCTTAGGGATAGCACTGCTGTGGGGTTACATCTAGTTCAACATGCCCATTAGGGCTGGAGGTAAAGCAAGGTGAAAGTTTATAGTAGTTAACAAGAGTACAGAAAGCATGTAAAAAGTTAATTTGAATTTCAGCAAGCGCACCAACACCAGCTGACCAGCTGCACCTCAGGCCTGCAGCTAACATCTGGGTGTCCGGGGACAGAACTTGGGGCATCATTCCAGATCTGGTACCTGTGGGTCTGGGTTATAGTAATGCCTGCAGCAGTTAGTTAGGTAGATAGAATGGTAGCTGTACTGTTCAAAATGTGGGCTTGGAAAACAAAGGGAAATGACTGTGGGAAAATGCCAAATCTTTAAAAAAGCAAATTTAAAAATGTTACTTAACCTCTGTTCCACTTACCACATCCTAGCTCTCCCCTTGTAAATAAATTGTGATCTTATCATTTCAGAAAAGTGTTTACTGAAGAGCCTGATTTATAGTGAGCATGTTATTAGTTTAACATAGAAACATAGAATTTGATGGCAGATAGGGACCGCTTGGCCCACCTAGTCTGCCCATTTCCCTACCTAATGGATAAGCTGCAGATCCTAGTTAACCAACAGCCTACTTCCTCCTACCCCCCATTAGAATTGCCTTATGTCTGTCCCATGCATTCTTGAAACCCCACATTGTTTTGACTCCACAACCTCCTCAGGAAGGCTGTCCCATGCATCCACAACCCTCTCCATGAAAAAATACTTCCTCACATTACTTCTGAGACATCCCCCTCTATCTTCAAATTGTGCACCCTTGTTAGATATGGGATGCAAAAATGTTAAAGGTGGGGATGTTTAAGCCTGGTAAGTCCACGCCTGGGTAACTGTATAGGGGAGGTGGGTTGCCACAACATCCCAGGAGGTTGTGCTGATAGATATCAGACCCACAAAATGTACTCTGGGTGGAGGCACCGCCATTTTATTTGTAACTTTTGGAAAGGGCCACCGTGTAACATCTTATGGGAACCCAGACCCCTTAACCGTGGTCAGGCCTGCATGGCAGGGGTAGTGGCCCTCTCTAAGATGGCACCAGAGAGGGGCTACAATGTAATAACTTCTCCCAAATTATAACTGGCTGACAATAATATTCCATATCAAAACAATATATGCAATCTATGGCAAGTGACCCATGAGAAAGAAAGAAGAAATGACCTTGTAGAAATCCAAGCTAATCAGGCCTCACTACTTCAATCCTCAAAGAGTCCAATGCTATGTGCTCATGTCAAGAAGGTCATTGGTTCTACTGAGGTGGCCGAGAGAGTGTCCCAGTGGTTGCTAAAGGAGATATCTGATTCAGGCCTCACTGCCCTGCAGCAGCTGCCAGAGGCAGCCCAAAATGATGATCTGCAGCCAGCTTCAATAGAGAAGACAGCAGCCAGGCCTTGGATACTGTCCCCAAATGGAAGTGCATCAAAAATACCATGGGCTGTAAGTGTAGGCAAAAAAATCAGTCAATCTCACACCATAATCGGCAGGACCCAGTTTCCCATGACAAAAGGGGTTCCCACTAACAAGCAACACAGAAGCATGAGGGAGGAAAGATATCCATAAATCAGGAAATAAGACCCATCACACCTCCACAACCAATCATGCAAACAGCACAGTCCCGCACCACTTTTTTTTTTCCACTTATATTTTATTAATTTTCATATCATGGTACAATGATGAAAGATGGGGCATAATACTTTGTTACATAAAATCAAAAAGACAATAATGAACATATATACGGATCATTTGGGGTGACAGTATATTGCACTTATACAATGGCTATAGTACCATTGCATGATTTGGAATAATAAATAGTTTTGTATAACAGCTAAAGGCCACAGATAACAGAAATAATGTAGTTACTATAGATAAAATAGAAATACATAAATCAATTAATATTAAAATAATTTATTGACCACTGCTCAGTCTCTTTGTTTTGTAATTTCCACACTGGTTCCAAGTTTTGAAAGTATTTATTATTGTATAATGCTGCCCAAAATAATTGTTTCCATTACTTTTTAGGAAAGGGGATACAGCATGAGTCACACATATCTGATTTTTTTAATATTAATCTTTTAACTGTCATAACCTTTTCGGGTGGGCAAGTAGCCGGGACGGCCCACGAGCACTGTCCAACCCGGGTGTTGTTATGCAGTGTCAGATCCATTAAGAACAAAACTGCATTGATTGCAGATTTAGTTGGAACAGCAGATCTGACTTGCATCACTGAGTCCTGGTTGGATGGTAATGCTGCCCCAATTTTGGAGGCAGCTATTCCTCCCGGGTACTCGGTGATACATCGCCCGAGGTCGGATCATAGGGGTGGGAGGGGTAGCGGTCTGTTTTAAGACTGAATTGGGCCTCACTGGTGTTCCAGTTGAGGAGATTGAATCATTTGAGTGTATTGTGGTAACTGGTGTGGGGTGCAGGATAGCTCTCATCTACCGTCCACAAGGACTTCACCACCCACATGGCATTGGAGTCGCCCCGATTGATGGTTCTGGGTGACTTCAATGCCTGGATCAATGACGAATCCTCGCTTTTTGGACAACACTTCCTCCAGTTGATGACATCACTGGGCTTCACACAGGTTGTTTCCTCAGCTACCCATAATAGTGGTCACTCTCTTGATTTGGTCTTCTTCCTGGGGATCGAGGCCTCTGATTTGGGGGTGGAACATGTTGGTTGGTCTGATCACTACACCATGAGGTTCAATTTCTCTGCCCCCCCTGAGTAGGTCTGCCCCTATGGAGGTGGTCAGTTACCGCCCTTTGCGGGATGTGGTCCCTGAAGACCTGGCGGCAATGATTGACCTCTCAGTGCTCACTGAGACCAGCACAGATCCAGAGCATTTAGTGGTGGCCTATAATAAGGTTATTACTTCAGCTCTGGATTGGATTGCTCCGATCCATGTTCATCCCCTTCCACTTGTCCCTCGTGCCCCATGGTTTGATGGGTCATTGAGGGAATTGAGGAAGTTGGGTCGTAGGTTAGAACGACGCTGGCATAAATCTACCTTGGATACCGACCACCTTATTTTGTTAGAGCATTATCAGCTCTATCAATCGGCGATTTCCCATAAGAAGGCAGAATTCCTGCCCAGGGAAATCACTTTTGCTGGGAACCGACCGGCTTAACTCTTCCGAACTGTGGACAGGTTGTGCAACCCAACCTGTCTGCAGCTCCGTCGAGTTTTTTCACAAATTGAGTGTGATGAGATTGCTCGATTCTTCACAAATAAGGTGGCTGACATCAGGCAAGAGATCATCCATCCCATTCTATGAGAGATATGGTTGGCCGGTGCTTGGTGACTAAGCCCCGTGTCTCCTGGAGTACCTCTGACCTACTTGATTTCATAGATATTATAAGGATTTACCAGGGGATGCGCCTCACATGCTGTAGTTTAGCCCCTGGCCCTACTTCCCTAATTTTGGGTTGTACTGATGTTATTGACCCGGTTTCTGCTTGGATTGTCCGGTGCTCCCTGGAATCGGGTGAGTTTCTTAGCTCCCTGAAGGAGGCGGTGGTGAGTCCCCTTCTGAAGAAAGCTTTTTTGAACCCGGAGTCTCTGGCAAACTACAGACCTATCTCAAACCTTCCTTTTGTGGGAAACGTTATCAAGAAAGCGGTGGCAATTCAACTGGAGAACCATTTAACCATCCATAATTTATACGAACCTCTCCAGTCTGGTTTCTGTAAGAGGCATAGTACTGAAAAGGCTCTGGTTCGGGTGCTCAATGAGCTCTTGTTGGCAAGAGATCGGAGGAACCATTCTATCTTGGTACTCCTTGATCTCTCTTCAGCTTTTGACACTGTTGACCATGGGGTTCTGCTCGAGCGCCTGAGGTTCATCTGTAGGCTGACAGTTACAGTGCTCAGATGGTTTTCATCTTTCCTCACTGGTCAAACTCAGAGAGTTGTCTCAGGAATATTTACTTCCGAGTCTTTCTCTCTGCCTCATGGTGTACCCCAGGGCTCGGTGCTGTCCCCCATGTTGTTTGCAGTGTATATGCTGCCCCACGGAGACATTATAAGATGGTATGGGCTGAGGTTTCACTTCTATGCTGATGATACCCAGCTCTACCTGTCTTTTGTGCCCAACCAGGTGTGTGCCCTCTCAGTATTTAATCGGCTGCCTCGCTGAAATCCAAGATTGGATGAGTTCCAGTAGGTTAAAGTTGAACACGTGAAAGACCAAGGTTTTGGTGGTGGACCCTGGTCACAGGATAGAGGGGTTGGGGACTGACTCAACCTCTGGTTTATTTCTGGGGATGAGCAGATCCTTACCTCTGATCGGGTGCGTGACCTGGAAGTGATACTTGATGATGGTCTGACCCTCCATCATCAGGTGTCGGCAGTTGTCAAGTTAGCCTTTTACCATCTTAGGAACATTGCAAGGATCAAGCACCTTGTTCCGTCCAGCGACTTGCCAGTTTTGGTCCACACCTTTGTGATCTCGTGCCTTGACTACTGTAACTCCCTCTACCTAGGGCTTCCTGGGGTTGATATCCGCCGCTTGCAGCTCGTGCAGCATGCTGCTGCAAGTTTACTAATCAGGGCAACAAAGAGATCTCATATAACCCCTATACTGCATGATCTGCACTGGCTGCCAGTTCAGTGGCGGATCACCTTTAAGGTAGGTTTGCTAACCTACAAGGCCCTACATGGATTGGGTCCTGACTACTTGAAAGAACTTCTGATTCCTTACACCCCTGTGTGAGAACTCTGCTTGGCTGATGAGGGGTTGCTGGAGATTCCGAGGGTTAGATTGAAGTCATCTGGGGCTCGGACTTTTATGTTCACTGCCCCATCCCTCTGGAATTTTCTACCTTGTCAGCTTCAGGAGTGCAGGACTGTGGGGAGTTTTAAGCTGGCACTGAAGAACTTCCTTTGGGTTAAAGCATTTCTTGATTTTCTTTGTAGAAGACATACTGTAGCAGAGGGCCTGGAAGAGAAGGTGTGTCTATTTGAAGATGACATAAAGGTATGCAATAAAGTAGACATGCAGGAAGAGGTGGAGATGATATGTAAGGATCTGGGGAGGTTGGAGAAATGGTCTAGGGAGTGGTAGCTTTCATTCAATACAGTAAAGTGTAGGATCATGCACTTAGGCAGAAAAAATGGCAAAGTGGAGTACATAATGGGGGGTGTAGGCCCTTAGTGGTAACTGAGGAGGAAAGGGACCTTGGCATCATCATTTCTCAGGTTCTCAAGGTGGCAAAGGAGTGTGGATGGGCAGTGGCAAGGGCCAGCAGAATGTTGGGTTACACTGGGAGTGGGATCACCAGCAGGAGGGAGGCCATAATTCCCTTATACACCCAGCTGGTTAGGCCACACCTGGAGTACGTGGAACAGTTTTGGAGGCCAGACCTAAAGAAAGATGTGGAGAGGGTGGAAAGAGTTCAGAGGAGGGAGGCCAGGATGGTGAGGGCCCTGGACCACTTACCATATGAGGCAAGACTGCAGGACATGAACATGTACTCTCTGAAGCAGAGGAGGGAGAGTGGTGATATGACTGAGACATTAAAAGGTATTCATAAAGTACAGGTGGGGAGCCTTTACCATGTAAAAGAATGACCTAGGATGAGGGGGTCATGAATTCCAAATCAAAGGAGGGTAGTTCAGGGGTTATGTTATAATAATAACAATAATCTTTATTTATAGAGCGCCTCTCAATTGTCAAGGCGCTGAACATGCAGAACAAATAATGCAATAAAATCAGGATACAGATAAAACTAAAATCAGTTTGGGTAGTCTTTGTACCACAGGTTGGTCTTTAGGGCCTTTTTAAAGCCCTCCACAGTCATGCTCTCCCATAGCTGATGGGGTAGAGAATTCCACAGGTCTGGGGCTGCATACATGAATGCATGGGCCCCCAATGACTTTAAGGATGCCCTGGGAATCTCCAGCAACACCTCGTCAGCCGAGCGGAGCAGTTGCTCAGGGCAGTAGGGAGACAGGAGCTCTTTCATGTAGTCTGAGCCCTGTCCATGTAGGGCTTTATAGGTCAGAAGCCTGTCCTTGAAGGTGATCCACCACTGAATAGGCAGCCAATGCAGTTTGCGCAACACCGGTGTAATGTGACACACCCGAGAGATCCCTGTCAACAACCGGGCTTCAGCGTTCTGCATTAGATGCAAGCAGCGGACATCAACCCCCTGTTGCCCTAGATACAGGAAGTTGCAGTAATCAAGGTGTGAGGTCACAAAGGCATGGATCAATATAGGAAGGTTGCCAGATGCAACTAGTGTTTGACCCTGGTGATGTTCCTCAGATGGTAAAAAGAGGACTTGATGACTGCCGGCACCTGAGACCTCAGTGTCAGCCCATCGTCAAGAATCACCTCCAAGTCCCGCACCCATTCAGAGGAAAGAAGCTGGGAGCCTCCCAGACAAAGCCCAGAGGGCTGACCATCCCCCAACCCCTCCATCAAGCAGCCTGGATCCACAATCATCAGTTCAGTCTTTCCCAGGTTCAACTTCAGCCAACTGAAATTCATCCAATCCTGGATTTTGGCTAGGCAGTTGTTAAATACCAAGTGTGCACTATCCTGATTGGGTGCAAAAGACAGATAGAGCTAGGTATCATCAGCATAGCAGTGAAACCTCAGCCCGTACCATCTTACAATGTCTCCGAGGGGCAGCATGTACACCACAAACAATATGGGGGACAACTCCAAACCCTGAGGAACCCCACATGGCAGAGATAATGGGTCGGAGAAAAAAATCCCAGAGACAACTCTCTGTGTTCTGCCAGTGAGGAAGGACTTAAACCACCTGAGAACTGCACCAGACAGGCCACAGATGAACCTCAGATGCTCGAGGAGCACCCTATGGTCCACGGTGTCAAAAGCTGAAGAGAGATCAGAAGCACCAAGATAGAATGGTGTTTCTGATCTCTTGCCCTTAAGAGATCGTTGAGCACCCAAACCAGAGCAGTTTCGGTACGATGCCTTTTACGAAAACCAGATTAGAGAGGTTCATAGATGTCATGTATGTCAAATGGTTCTCCAGCTGTAGTGCCACAACCTTCTCAATCACCTTCCCTGCAAAGAGAAGGTTAGAGATCAGTCTTTAGGTCTCAAGGCAGACTAGGTCCAGAGCAGCTTTCTTCAGGAGAATTGTCACCACTGCCTCCTTCAGGGAGCTAGGAAAAAACACCAGACTCAAGGGAGCAAAAAACTTTCCTTGCAAGGATTGGGTCAATGATGTTACAGCAACCCATAATCAGGGAGGCTGGCCCAGATCCAAACTATAGCACATTGGGTGCGTACCCTGGACAATCCGCACAACATCACCAGACTCCAGCCGGTTGAAGGTACTCCAGGCAAAGCGAGGAGGAGTGACCAGACACTGATCACTAGCAGCTCCCATAGAGTGTGCCTGTTGGATCTCTGCCCTGACGCTGGCCACCTTATCTGCAAAGAACTGAGCAAGCGCATCACACTCAGCCGGTGAAAAAGCTCTTTAAGAATGAAGACAAGCTGGGCTGCACAGCCAGTCCACAGTTCAAAAGAGCTGAGCCAGTCGGTTCTAAGCAGCAGCAATCTCCTCGGACAGGAACTCTGCCTTCTTATGGGAGATTATTGATTGATAGACTTGATAATGTTCCATCAATCTATGGGGCACGGGGTCAAATCATTGCATGATTTCTCTTTTTCATTTGTTCTGTGTGGGACTCCACCCCCCAACCCCCATTATGGGGGCTGTACCCCCCAGACTCCACCACTAAGGATTCTAACTCCAGGGGGTCCAACTGGGGAAGCATGAAAGTGCAGGGTACCATAATACGTACACTAGTAAAAATCATTTATGACCTGGTACAAATCTAAGGTGGTCAGCTTCCAAGGCAGATTTCTGCAAGCAATGCTCTAACCTTCGTCCAAGTCACCACAACTCCCTCAAGGTCCCATCAAACCAAGAGGACCGAGGGCGAAGGGAGGATGGAAGAACTCGGACAGGAGCGACAGAGTCTAGGACCATAGTAACGGCCTTATTATAGGACTGAACCAGACTCTCTGGGCTCACACTTGCCTCCAGAATTACTGATAGGTCAAGTACCACTGCTAGGCTGTCAGGGCTCACATCCCATAAAGGGCGGTATCTGACCACCTCCACAGGGGCCGGCCTATGAAGGGAGGTGCAAAAACTGAACCCCACAGTGTAATGATCAGATCATCCAACCGGTTCCACCACCAGATCGGAGGTTTCAATCCCCAGAAGGAAAACCAAGTCTAGAAAGGAACTGTGCTTATGTGTAGCAGAGGTAACAACCTGTGTGAGACCCAGTGGCATCATCAACAGGAGGAAGTCCTGTCCAAATTGCGAGAGTTTGTCGTTGACCCAGGTGTTAATGTCACCTGGGACCATCAGCCTGAGTGACTCAAATGCCATGTCAACCATGAAGTCTGCTACTTCCTGAAAGAATCACTTCTCATCCCCAGGTGAATGGTAGATGAGGGCAATCCTACAACCTACACCTGCTACTATGGTTCACTCAGATTAATTGGTCTCATCAACTGTCATATTTGTGAGGTCCAGTTTGGTTTTGAAACAGACCGCTACCCACCCCCGCGGTCTGATCTCGAGCAGTGTATCACCGAATACCCAGCCAGAACAGCAGCCTCCAAAATGGGGCCAGCATTCTCATCCAGCCAGGTCTCGGTGATGCAAGCCAGATCTACTGACCCAACAAGATCTGCAATAATTGCAGTCTTGTTTTAATAGATCTGGTGTTGCATAACACAGCTCAAGTCAGACAGGATTCTGAGGCCACCTGAGCTACCTGCCCACCAATGGTGGAGACCTTGGGTATGGAGACCAGACATGGAGGACCACGTTCTGAGTCCATTTCACCCTAGGGCGTCTCCTGGACCTAGTTATCCTGATGTGAGAACTCCGCTCATTCGTCCTCCACCATTCGCAACCCCTCCCGCCCATCCCTCCCGAACAATTCCCAGCACTCTACAGCATTGATAAACTGAGAACTGCAAAGGTGGGGGGCAACAAACAGGAAGAGGTCACGAAGTTTGGAGGATGAATAGCGCATGACCAGGGGCAGACCATCAACACATTTTAACACCCACAAGCCCACAAGTTCTATACCCAAACCCAAGCACCCAACAAATATAGCAACAGAAACAAACAAAAAAATCACACCCCAAAACAATAAACAAGTTAATCCCTACTCACAGAGCAGAGATGACATTAAAAGAAATAGTAGTGCAAAATGAAAATACTACCCCCCCAAAATACCCCAGAAAAACCTGAAAAATAATTCAGTTCAATTTGACCACCCTCTCTCACTGGGTGGAATATTGAATAGAATAAAATAGTAAAAATCAGAAAATCATCAAATAAAACCCACCCCTTCAAATAACTTAATAACTACTCCTTGCCTCTCTCTCTCTCTCTCTCTCGCAAAGAGGATGGGGTGTAAACAAACAGTTTAAAATAACAATAAACAAATATCGAATCTTAAGATAATACAGACCCATTCAATGCCCCTCATTATATAAAGGGCTATAATAACAGTTGCCGAACAGCAATGTAAACTAAAAACTGTAAAGGCCAGTCACCAAGGACTCTTATCTCAGAAATGTGGTTCAGGGAGCTTGCCCCTCCATAAAGTAAGTGTCCAAGTGAAGTTCTAGTGCACCTTCTCTCACTAGGATACACTAAATCCAACAGGTTTTTGAATAAAATGTACTCGGCACTTCAGGAAGTTAGGAAGTACTTCTTCACTGAGAGGGTGGTGGACAACTGGAATGGGCAGCTGAGGGAGGTGGTGGGAGAGAAGATAGTAGGGGTTCAAGAGGGTATGGGACAGGCACAGAGGACTGTGGGCAAAGAGGGGAGGGAGAATAGACCAGACCTTGATGACTTCTAGGCAAACTGGCTAGACTTGATGGGACTGGCAGTCCTTTTCTGCTGTCACACTTCTATGTTCTTATGCTCCTAATCAATACAACAGTGTCTTGGCAGCCTTCAATCTTACGTAGGTAGGATTTTACTCCAGTACTTAATGGTCCTCATACAAGCTTAAAATTCCAAAGTAGGCATTTTAGCTTTGATTCTAAAAACAGCTGATGGAGTATCTCTAGGTAGTCCCAAAGCATATCAGAAAAAGTTATTATGCACCTATTCGAGATTGAGCAAGGATGTCTGTAAGCCCCACACTTCTGCACCATACAAAAGCTGTGCACTAACCTTTGCTGTAAATGGCCACTTTAGTACCATACATGAACTGTTTGTGAGAGTATTTGTAACCTAAAAATTGCGTTAGATGTTAACGGAGCACTTTTTTCTGGTTTTCCAAATGCATTTTCCAATTTGTCTTCCTATTTAAAATCACACCCAAATAACAGTAATGATCAACCTCAGAAAAATACTCATTTTACACAATCCAAGGTTGTGGTTTGAATGGCTTACCATTGACGACCATGATTTTGGCCTTATCAGTGTGAAGCTCAAGACTGATCTGGTTCAAATGAAGACATTACTGCTGTTTATGCTCTTTTTAACCCCAAGGGTGTTCTAAAGATTAGCACAGTGTCATCTACATATAATTTCTTAACCTCCATACCATGGATATTAGGGGCAAAAGTGTCAATAGACTTGAAAGATTTTATCAACATCTCGATATAGAGAATAATGTATGGGCAACCATACACAACAAGGCTGTGTTTCCATCGAGTGGGTTGAGATGACAGTATATAAACCTCAAGAGTGAAGCTCGAGAGGTCGATGCTGTCATCTCAACCCCGAGATGGAAACACATGCCGAGCTGTGTGTGGTTGACTATATTTCATTTTTTATAGTACATGGTTTTTTACACTAGAGTGACAGACCCTCACTGAAGTGAAAACAAAAAATCTTGCCATTTCTGTGTTCTACTCCCACATCAAAATCAAATTTCTTGACTTTTGAAAGGTAAAAGGTATGACTTTGGGCACTGGGTGGTTAGTAAGTAGCTAGGTGTAACATAGATGAGAAATTTGAAATTGTGTAACCTTTGAACTGTGCATACCAACTGTTCAGAATGTGCATAACAACACTTTAGAATGTGTATAACGGGTTAGAATGTGCTTAACAAGGATTTTGAGCAGGCTGATTTTAATACATAACAAAGGGTAACCATATACTACAGTGGCGTGAAAAAGTATTTGCCCCCTTCCTGATTTTCTCTATTATTGCATATTTGTCACACTTGATGTTTTCAGGTCTTTAGACAAAATATAATATTAGATAAAGGGAACCTGAGTGAACAAATAACACTTTTTTTTTTTACTTATTTCATTTATTTAATGAAAAAAGTTAACCAACACCAACGGGCACTGTGTGAAAAAATGTGCCCCTAGTTAAATCAACCCAATTAAAGGGATAATTAGAGTCAACTGATTGAACACAGCCAGGCTTCATTACAGCCAGCCCTGCTCAATATAAATCTCACTTATTTTGACCCTTACCATCAGAGTCACGTTGCCAGCACAAAGATTCAACAAGCACATTATGCCATGATCAAAGGAAGTTCCTGAAAAGATCAGAAAAAATTTGGCCCTCTATCAGTCTGGAAAGGGTTACAAAGCTATTTCTAAGGCTCTGGGACTCCATCGAACCACAGTGAGAGCCATAATCTCCAAATGGAGAACACTTGGAACAATAGTGAATCTTCCCAGGAGTGGGCGGCCTGCCAAAATTACTCCAAGGCGCAGCGTAAAATCATTCAGGAAGTCTCAAAGATCCTAAAACAACATCCAAAGAACTGCAGGCTTCTCTTGCCTCAGCTAAGGTCAGTGTTCATGACTCCACAATCAGAAAGAGACTGGGCAAAAATGGGCTTCATGTGAGAGTAGCAGGCAGAAACCACTGCTAACCAAGAAGAACATAAATGCTCGGCTCTCATTTGCCAAGAAGCACCTGGATGATCCACAAGCCTTTTGGGAAAATGTTCTATGGACAGATGAGTCCAAAGTGGAACTTTTTGGATGACATGGATCCCATAATGTCTCGCGTAAAGCAAACACAGCATTCCACAGTAAGAACACCATACCAACAGTCAAACATGGTGGTGGTAGTGTGATGGTGTGGGGATGCTTTGCTGCCTAAGGACCTGCATGACTTGCCATAATTAAAGGAACCATGAATTCTGTTCTGTACCAGAAAATTCTTAAGGAGAATGTCCGGTCATCCTTCCGTCAGCTGAAGCTGAAGCGTAGTTGGGCCATGCAGCAAGACAATGATCCAAAACACAAAAGCAAGTCCACATCAGAATGGCTAAAAAGATGTAAAATTAAAGTTTTGGAGTGGCCTAGTCAAAGTCCAGACTTAAACCCAATAGAGATGCTGTGGCAGGACCTGAAACGAGCAGGTCATGCTCGAAAACCTACCAAATGTTATTGAATTAAAGCAGTTCTGCGAGGAAGAGTGGGTTAAAATTCCTCCACAGCGATGTGAAAGACTGATATTGAATTATAGGAAGTGTTTGGTTGCAGTCATTGCAGCTAAATGTGGCATAACCAGTTATTAAGTGTAAGGGGGCAATTACTTTTTCACACAGTGCCAGTTGGTGTTGGTTAACTTTTTTTCATTAAATAAGTGAAATTAAAAAAAAAACAAGTGTTATTTGTTCACTCAGGTTCCCTTTATCTAATATTACATTTTCTCTAAAGACCTGAAAACATCCAGTGTGACAAATATGCAATAATAGAGAAAATCAGGAAGGGGGCAAATACTTTTTCACGCCACTGTATATATAGGTTAAATAACAATGGAGCAAGCAGACATTCCTGCTTAACACCTTTCTTTATATCAAAAGGAGCACAGCAATTTCCGTTATTAGATACTTTCACAACAGCTGTTGTATCTGAGTATAACTGAACCAATGTTGCTAATAAACATTGAGGAATATGTACAGTAGTAGCCAAAAACATGGTCAGATATTTCCAGATGTTTCGCAACATTTCTAAAGAGTTTCTCTCTGCTGTCCCTACTGTGGAAATGCAGTGAGCAGGAGATTTCTCTAGAAATATCACAGAAATTTCAGGAAATATCTGACGATGTCTTTGGCTATGACTATAAATCCATTAATATGTTCCACAGAACATTCTGATTTTCCTTATCAAATGTAGTTTTGATATCAACAAAGGTCAAATTTATAGAACCCTTCTTGTTACCTTTAACATACTTAACAATAATGTGTAGAAGTGTGAACAAATTATCAACAGTACCTCATTGTTTCCTAAATCCAACCTGAAATGGTGATAACAGATTATTTTCTTTAACCCAACTCTCCAGAATCTTTCATATAAACCTTGAATAAATTTTCATATCATTGCATAGTAATGAGATTGGATGATATCATCTAGGATTCGTTATATCACCCTTTTTAAACACAGGGATACTTATGGCACTGCTCTATAAAGCAGGCAATATCAAATTATTGTTGATTACTGAAAAAAGTGGCACCAACATTTCCAACAATCAATCGGGATTTGCCTAAAATAACTCCACCTTTACCCCAACCCTGCCAGGGACCTTGTTTGTTATTTGAACAACAATAAAAACTATAACTAAATGTTTAGTAACTGGAGGCCAATATTCTAACCCCTCCAGATATTGGTTCAGTCTGTCTGGTTTATTTACTAATTCAGAGATATCTGCCATATCAGTTTTAATATCATGGAGTTCTGTATAATAATTAACCCAATCCTGCACAGTTATAGGTGGATTGATGTATTTTGGCCTAGTATACATGCCATACACCATCATTTTCCAATACCTTTTTGAATCTTTATTTAAAATAGCCTCTTGCAGTTCCACCCACTGGTCAAACTTATGTTTGTTTTTTTGTTTCTAATTAATTGCCTATGTTCTTTTTTTCATTAACTCTCTTACATCTCTCATTGTAGCTATGTTTCTTGATTTCATAGACAATTTGCCAGTTTTATATATGAGACTTTTCATTTCTGCACTTTCTCTATCAAATTATGCATTCTTTGTTTTCAGTTTTGTAGGTTTAGTGGATCAACTCAATGACCTTAAAGAAGACATAACATTTTTAAATTATCTGTTCTTAGACCTAACAGATATCCCTACTCCCTGCACCGCTAAAGCAACTGGCAGATTCTGTTACATCAAGAAGCTTCAATTTTAAATCCCTAACTGTATCACTATTTAGTGCTTAGTTCACTTTGTTCATGGATACCATACTCCACTTAATTTTTCTAAACATTTGGTACAGTGGAAACTATGATCTGTAGCAGTAACATTTAAATTACAAACAACCTTAGTGTGCAAGCACTAAAGTAAGGGTTACCCCAAAGGACATTGGCCGGGAAGCCAAGTTTCAAAGAACTACAAAATCACCCATACACCCATCATGCAAAGCATCATAGGCTGTATATGCAAATCACCACAAAATAGTATGCTGGTTCACTTTAAGCAGAAATGCATGGTGCCAAAAGGCCTCTCATACAATCTGCAAAGGGTGCCAACAGAAGACACATACACATGTTATATCCTACCATGACTCATCAGTGTGCCTTGTCTGTATGACACCCCAGTGGAATGAACCAGCTACCCTAAGTTGGTCTATCTCTGTTGGGTTGTGGTGAGCCCAACATAAACAAAAAACAAGCTAAAAGACAAAAAACCTTAGTGCGTAAGCACTGAGGTAAGGGTAACCCCAAAGGGCATTGGCAGGGAAGCCAAGTTTCAAAGAACTACAAAATCACACATTTTAAATTAGTTGTCATTTTAGCTCCCTCTGAGTTCTTCCTCCCAACATCTAGTTCTAATAATAATGGGAAATGATCGCTTTCCCATACATGAATTATTTCCATACTCACAATGTGATGACAATGATATGCATCAATACACAGAATATCAGAGGAGGTGCCAGCTGCGACTGTTGGGAACATGTTATTCCCCCTTCGTAGTTACCCCATACTCGACCATTAAATATTCTCATATTATTTTATTTTGGTCCATGCTCTAGATTTTCCTTCCTCTATCATTGACTTTAGTATCAATTCCATTTCTAACTGGAATCTGAAATACATCATAAATGCCCCTGAAGTTTCATTTTTTAACATAGAAAATTAGTAGCTTGGCTTCCACGCCACCAGTCCACAAACCAGAAAGTTGTGTTAAGGTTAACTTCTTTCAAAACATGCAGCAGCAGACAGGTAATCCACATGCCCCTTCCTCAGTGACTAAACATTTTTGAACTGACTCAAGCACTTTCTCAAGGTACAGTTGGTGCTCAATTGATAGAACAGGCTCTGCCTCCAAATTAGAGATGCAGTGAATTAAAATTCTACCGGCAAAGTGAACACGAAGTGGGCACTTCACGTTGCCACTCCGCTCCTGTGGAGTGGGCAATGCAAAGTGCTCACTCTGCCTTGTCATTACCACTTCGAGTTAAGGCGGAATGGCAATGCAAAGTAAGGCAAAATCATTGTTTTTAATGGACTTCGCGTTCCTCATTATGATTCTAAGTGATCCACTTGGTGTTTCAGAGTTGGAAGCCCCCCCCCACACATCACATGGCTTACAGTACTGTAAGTCACATGCTCTTTAGCTAGGCAGGAAGAAAGTGAGTCATACAAGCAGACACTTTTACTTTCTCCTGTGCAGACGGAGAGAGAGTAGTGTGTTTTGTGACTGCTGATCAGAACAAGGAGAGATTTAAACTTTGATTTAGACCCAACAGCTTTTTTAAAAGCTACATTTTGTTTGTCTTTTCTGTACTCTTTTTTTACTTAATTTGTTATTTCTGTAAATTTTATTTTTCTTACCTTTATAAGTAGTTAGTTGTTTGTCTGTGTGTGTGTGACTGTGTGTGTGTGTTGTGTGACAGTGTGACTAGTGACTGCTCAGACTGAGGGAGCTCAGTAGGGGAGATGGACCAGGGTGAGGGAATGTCTGGGGTAGGGGCAGCTCTGGGAGAGCATGGTAGTGGTAAGCGTCATACCATGCACATGTGTGGAGGGCATGGGTGCACATTCCTGTTGGACTGCTCAAAACTTGTGAGTGTCCCCCCCCCAAGAAGCAGGACCAGCACCACCTCCTGTCCTGACTGTGAGGCAGTTGAACCACCACCACCACCAATTCCAGCACCAAGTCCTCTGGAGCAGGATGTGCCTGTTCCCCTGGGCCCAGGTGTGGATCCCATCCCTGCTCACATTAGTTTTTTTCCTCACACCATGTGCCCCCCCACACCTTCCTTGCTGTGTTATAAAATGTATTTCTGGCTTACCATAAGCTGGCAGCCCCAAAGCTAGATGGGGGGCTGCGAATCCCCCATCTGGCTATATATCACTGGGCTAGTCACCTTGCGAAATGTTTGCAGTGGGTATCACCTGGACCAGAAGAAACGCAACCTATCTGGCTCAAAATAGAATTGGATGCAATCAATGCCAAAAATCTGGACCCTCTCACGTTATTTTTCCTTAGGTTATCCCAAGTAAGTGTGGCCATACAGTGTTCCACAATAAGGACCTCCTTAAAGGTCTACTCACAGATATGTTCCTTTTTGCAGTATTCCCCCCATCTGGACCTGGCCCAGTCTATCTGGAACTCTCCATCATTTACTATTAACAAGAGTCAAATCTCCCTTCTTTGGTTGCTTCAAGGGGAAGGGGAAGCTGTTGACTTTTACTGATGGTGGGGGGCATTGGTTATCAGTGGAGGAGATGGTTAGGAAATTTCTCATCCCGACCTCTTCTTATTTCAAAGTCCTGCAATTGAAACACTTACTTGTAATTACCCTGGGTAGTACCCCTCCTTCTCAGAGTATCTCTTCTCTGATACCCAAGGTATCCCCACTTTCTGGATCTTCTGGTGTAATCTCTAAACTATATCAGGTTTTGTTTCATAAAAAATTTGGGGGTCCATTTGGGCCATCAAGATTTTGGAGTAAGTTTTTCCCCCACTTTCAGCTGGATTGGCATTCTCTCTGGAAGTCATGTCATAAATTTATTTCTCAAGATAGACTGTGTCTCATACAATATCATGTATTGCACAACTTATATTACTTCCTGGCTAAACTTCACGAGTGGGGCTACCTAGACTCAAACAAGTGCAACAAATGTTTGCAGGATGAGGGTACACTTTTTTACATGCTTTGGTCTTGTCCAAGAATCTTCACCTTATGGGTTTCAATCTGAACTTCCTTAGACCCCTTTTTGGGTCTCTAAGAATATTTTATCCCAGAGATATGTGTGTTAGGGGACCTGTCCTCCATTAGAGTCAATGTGCGTAAATTTCACATATCCATGGTTACCTTGTCGGCTAAGAAAATAATTGTCTGTCATTGGAAAGACAGGTCCTCCCCTTCCTTCCAGGAATGGGTAAGAGAAATATTATCCAACTTGTGCACGGAAAAAGCAATAGCCAGTCTACATAATAGTCTGGCAGTTTATACTAGAATTTGGGATCTCCTTCACACATTAACCTATCTGGTTCCAAATTAAACCTATACTAGGGTTGTTGCTTCTATATGGTTTTTTGATTAGAGGCTCGACATCTTTGGGTACTGAGATGGGTTACTGCAGCAAGGGGAGGTGGGGGGGCAGCATCCTTTTATTATGTATCAATGAGTCTCTATCAGTTTTCTCTTTATGCTGCCTTTTATGGTGGAAAATGTATGAATAAACTTTAAATTATAAAATGTATTCCTCCACCATCCCTGACCCTTGTATGTAATTATGACCTTTTTTGTTGTCTTCCGTATGCGTGACACTTTGTATTCTGAGCAGTGCAAGTATGCTGTGCTAAACTGCATGTGTGCAGTAAATCTTCTTTCCAGTCTGTGTATGTACTGCAGACACTGTCCAACTCCCTGACTTAAAAACAAACATTAATGAGTACAATGGTGGGGTGGTGAAGCATGGAGAGATACTACAAAACAGGCTTACAATACATCCAAGTAACTATTAAAAAAATTAATGTTGTGAGTCGTGATGTGATAGTAAATCGTGATTTGTGACTGCATTTGTGAGCGTGATGATGAAGAAACGTGAATGCCTATGGCTGTACTTCCCCGGGCCCCAATGAGGTGTGGCACAAAACTCCCTGACTTAAAAACACATATCATTGAGTACAATGGTGGGGTGGTGAAGCCTGAAGAGATACTACAAAACAGGCTTACAGTACAGCCAAGCAACTAGAAAAAAAATTTATGTGATTCGTGACATGATCGTGAATCGTCATTTGTGACTGCATTTGTGACTGTGATAATGAAGAACGTGATTTGTATCACGAGTGATTCGTGATGATGGTCTTGACTTAAAAATGCATATTAATGAGTACAATGTTCATGCAGAATTATGCACCACACCTGTCCAGTACTCTGAAAGGAAGCCAAAGAAACAACTGTGACTTAAGTTACAGATGGAGATTGGGCCCTAAAGAGATGCAAATGCACAGACAGATTAAGATTGCACTGTGCTCTGAAGAGATGCAGAGACAAAGGCACAACACCTAACCAGTGCTCACCATCAGAAATTCAAATCTGGAAAAGAATATCTTTGCCGGTTGGGGCAGGCCGCGGAGGGTGGGGGCAGTGTACTGCACTGCTGCAGTAACAGTCACCAGTACTAGTACCAGTAAAGATACCACAAAGAAGTACAAAAATCACACAGCTGCAGTGGACAGCAGCTTCACATTGCTGAAATTATTATGTGGCACAATAAAAGGTGTTTGATTTGATGACACGCATCACACACACACTCACACACATGCACTAAGTAATGCATAGCAAATTGAAAACTTCGGTAACATAACCACATATTTTAAACAAACTAAAATTATGCACTGCTGCACCACAACAATCAGCAAAAACATGGCAAGAAATATTGAAAATATTACTGTGTGTACATTAACACAGTTATACAAGAAAAATATCACCAAAACAGAAAGCACTGTCTTTTTCTCCAAGTTAATCTGTCTACACCAGAGATACGCCCCTCCCCAAAGCACACTTCCACTGTCTCTCAGTACACAGACTGAATGTTGTACATTAACATTCAAAATCCATACACAAACAATAAACACTCGATGATATGAGCACAGGAGGGTTTCCTATAATCGATGAACTAAAGTTTCAGCAAAAAAAATGACTCAAAAAGGCTTTTTTAACAGCTTTTTGAAGGTTTGAATTGCAGAGAGCTCTCAGACCAGATTGTCTCCTACAGCTTCCTACACACACTACCCCAAATTGAGGCTGTGCAGAACAATCTAGAGCCCATGTGACCTGAAATCCCATGAATCACTGCTAAATTTGCCTTTGGAGCTTAAAAACAAGGCGAAGTGAGGTGAAGTTGAAGGCGGAGAAATTCAAAGTCATTGTTTTCAATGGACTTGTGATATCCACATTATAATCATGAAGTACTCCTTCGCATTAGACGCACTCTGTGGTCGCCTTCCTCCATGAATCACTTGGGAGAGGTGGGGCCACTTCGCCCATTACTACTCCAGATATATCAATAATTATTTTTTAGATTACAGTGGGGAAGATATTTCTCCCAATCAAGAAGCCAGAGCAATGCAATAACAAGCAAAGGGGAACAACATGATGAACCCCACACAACAACCCCACTCCCCCCCTCCACCTACTCGACCACAAATGCTGCCATTGCCAGAGTGTCCATTGACATATAGCCTGAGGTTCGTTCGATTCAGAAAACATCCACACAAGGAGGAACAAGAGGAAAGGGGAGAAGAGGCAAGAGGAGAAATGAGAGAAGGAATGGGGTATCATGTATTCAATAGGGGGCAACAATACCAGCAATCAGAGGATCACGAGGGGCAAATGGGGCAACAGATTTGTATTTGTAGCTCAAGTCTCAGCAAAGCTGAGGTGTGGGGCACTCTAGTAATGAAGTGATAAATATTTTCAAATAAAATCTTTATTGAAGCAATAAATATTTGCAATAAAATCCTTCATTTAATTCAAATTCAAAAACACCAAATTACAGAATGTGTATCACAGCACCTTTTGGAAGTCTGCAAATATACCAGTGTGCATAGAGATTTCTGCATTTAACAACCAGCTACGTCAAATGACTAGCCTGGAGGGAAAGACACTTCAACTTCAGTCCTGTTTTTGTAATAGGTAAAAGCTCAAAAGGGGCTAAATTACCTTTACACCATCTCAGCAATAGTTTTCCAAACAGAGCAGGAGCGTCTGTTGCAGTACCAAACCGACAACAGGTGACTTCTTGGTTTCTGATAGCACGCGCTTACATTTTGAATGCTTAGTTCATCATCAGAGCATGCTGTAGCTATAGGAAGTTATCCTTAAAAGTGCCCGATTTAAAGGCACAATCACCAATTAGCAAATAAGGCAGTATTATTTACTGTATATAAATATATTATAAAGAATGTGCTATATGACATTTTACACCACACAGTAAAAAAGTGCTTAGTGCTTATATACATAACCATATATAGTGATAAAATCTGTACAAAATCTATAATGATATAGCAAGATTTCCCCAAAGTTCTTTTCTTAAAAGACATCAAAGTGCCAATAATCTTACATAAATACACATGGCAAGTATTCAAAGGAAGTTAGTAATATCTAAGGCCAACAGAGCCTACAAGTCATGTTGCCTGACATAGGAGAGCCATAAAGTCATCCTATGTACCAAAAAACAAAAAAAAAACAAAAAAACAGACAGGCAGTAGAGCTGGAAAGTCATATTGTCTAACATAGCAGAGCAGACAAGTCATACTATGTCTAGGGAATGCACACATAGAATATATTTCTATAGAAGACACTTCTTGCAAGGCAGTCTACTAATAAATATTATGAATAGCTGTACATCAGAATATCATCATTCAGTCCATGGGGATTAAGTGAATCCAAGGTAAAATCCAAAAAGATTCACGTTGGAGCAGTTTTTGTTTCAAACTACCCCCTCCCCCGAGTATTCATTGTAATTTTCTCAAAATCCACAAATTTAAGGAAGCCAGTGACTCATGTCTGTTCATTTCTGATTGCAGTTTTGTGCTCACCCACTCATGATTTTAAGGAACGTTTGGTCTGGCCCGCATAGCCCAAACCACAAGGACATGTCAATAGGTATATTACTCCATAGGTACTACAATTAATAAATTGCTCAATCTCAAATCTTTTACCTGATCTTGGATGCATAAAATATTTTGTGTCCATAGTATGAGAACAGTGAGTGCAGTGTCCATAGTGGTAATTGCCCTTTGGTGGTTTTTGGAGCCAGGTCTCCAAGCATTTTTTTGGCTTCACTATGGGATGTACTAAGGTGTCCCTGTTAAAGGTGATCCTTGGTTTATTATTTGCCAGTTTCCTCAACTTAGGAGCCACACATAATAGTGACTGATGTTTTTTAATAATGTGTCCAACCTGTGGAGCGATCAGATTAAATTGGGTCACAAATGTTGCAGGGGATGGAACTGCATCTGCAGTTCCTGTTAGCTGCTTGTTCAATAGGACATCTCTGTCCGCTTGTTTAGCTTTTTCTGCTACAATTTTTATTAGGGAAGGTGAGTACCCTCTTGAAATAAATCTTTCTAATATATCTTTAAATGCTTCCTCATAGCCATCAGTGGTAGAGCATACCTTCCTGGTCCTGATGAATTGTTCCTTTGGGATACTTTTAACCAAACTTTTCAGATGGCAACTGTCCATTCTAAGAAGTGTATTATGTGCTAATGGTTTCCTATACAGTTTTGTTTCTAATTTCCCATTCTTTTTCAACAACACAATGTCCAAAAAAGAAACTTTATGTAAATCAGCACAGTTTGTAAAGGACAGATGTTCTGAAGTACAGTTAATATATTCAAGGAATCTGTGTGGGTTCACAATGCTCCCATCCCATATCAGGAGGCAGTCATCAATAAACCGTTTCCAGAGTTTAATTCTGTCTGAAAATTCATTTGCCCATGTGTCAAAAATATATGTCTTCCCATAATCCCATATATAGATTTGCCAGACTAGGGGCAATGTAATGCCTATAGATGTTCCTTTGTGTTGAGCATAACAACTTGATTCAGATATAAAGTAGTTTGCCTTTAACACAAAACTGGCCATGTCAATTATATATTGGCTTGGAGGAAAAATTCCAATTTCATATTCCAATGTGAATTTGATTGCATCAAGGCCACTTTCATGCAGAATATTAGAATAAAGGCTTTTGACATCAATAGTCACAAGCCAGTCCATTTCAGACACTTGTACAACTTTCAGGACTGCAAGAATATGATTGGTGTCCTTTGTATAGGATTTTAGATTGCAGACAGGTTTCTTTATATAAAAATCAACAAATTTGGATAATGGTTCAGTTACAGAACTGATAGCAGAGACAATCGGCCTTCCAGGTACAGGGCTAGTGTTTTTATGGATTTTGGGGAGAAGGTAGAGGGCAGGTTTCTCGGGGTCTGTTACTTTAAGGAAATCTGCTTCTGACTTGGTTATCCATTCTCTCTCCAAACCTCTCCAAATAAGATCTTGAGCATTCTCTTGAATTTCCTTTGTCAGATCTCTGTCCAAATTTTTATAGAAGTTTACATTTCCTAATTGTCTGTTTGCCTCCCTTATATATTCATGGCTGCCCCATTCCATCACTACACCCCTTAGTATATGGCTTTATACCAGTAATTACTTCATGCATGTCCTGTAGCTCATTCAGGCATTAAGTTGAAACTTCCCTCCCCTTGAGCTATGTACTTGTAAGATTTTTTTTTTTATTCAAACAATTGATAACCAGGAAAGGCACACTGAACTGAGGCTCAATTCCGGGTGTGACCCGAGATATTAGAGAATCATTCTGAAATGGGAGTTAACATCTCTAAATACTGTCTCACTTAGAATGTCTTGAAAGTACTTCAAAAGGGATTAAGCTGTGTCCCAACCAAAGATCATAATACTTTTGGCATTGTGATAGATCTCTTTAAATTTACCAGAAAATTGCATCTTAAAGCATGTTTTATCAAGAAGGGCATGATATTGAACATAATGATACATTACATTCAGAAAACAGCATTGTGAATTTTAGCAACTAGGAACATTTTCCTCAGCCATTTAAGCCACAATCCACTTTCATCCCCCTTCCCAGCCTGCTTAAAAGACTTGGAATCTACATATTTTGAACTAGCAAGGTCTTATAACTGCACAGCTGCTGAAAAAGCAGGCTGTTGAAATTTTTTTTTTATTTTAGTCTTTGGTAACCAGGTAAGGCCCACTAGGCACAAGTGCCTGTTTTCAGGGGCAACCTGGGAGCACTGGAAAGTTAAGTGATTTGTTTAGAGTCACACAGTATGCAAGTGGAGTTGTGAGAATCAAACCAAGGTCTGGTCTGCTGGATGTACCAAGCTCATTCACAGCTTGTTACTCTATCCTCTAGGCTATGCTGCCAGCTCAGATCTTAGAAATAATAAAAGTGTTATAGTAAAGACAGGGGACAAAGGGGGGTCGATCATGGTGTGGGATAGAAAAGTCTATGAAGTAGGAATGTTAGAACAGCTAAATAATTTATCTGTTGATTTATTTATTTTTTATTTATTCATTCTTGGATTACAATCTTTGAGCACAAAACAGCTAATTTACAAAGCCTCCACTTCAGCAGGAGGGGAAAACAACACACATACATACAATTGGAGATTGAGTAAGTAACATACATACATACATACAATTGGATGTTGGATAAGCAACAGGATACAATTTAAGACAGCTTTAAATGAGTTACAGAGAATCCCAGTATGCAGAGAGTCAAACGAGTAGCTAAAAGAGTCAAGCTAATGTTGCAGCCAAGTGGGCATTGTCATAATGGGAGGAAAGGAGGAATTTAGAAACATAAAGGAAAGGTGAAAGAGGATCAATAGGAGGTGGGGGAAGGAATGGGTGAGAGGGCAAAGGCACAAGAGGAGGAAGGTGTGCAGGGCAGAGGACAGAGCTATACGGTAGTTGAAGGTTGGACAAGTGGGCAAGGAGTGGATGGCCACAGACTTACAGTAAGAAAGCCCAGTTAGGAGAAACAATCACAGTAACTGCTAGTTATGAGGTGTTGGCTAAGAGCTGTTTTGTACAGTCCCACTTTTGGAATGGAGGCAATTTCCAGCAGCAGTGCATGAAACCACAGAGGTGCCCTATAACCAAACGAGTGTTGCCCTTGGACAGTCCAACATCTTGGAACAGAAATAATCTGATTGGCTGAGCTACATGTGTGTTGAGAACAGGAGAAGGAGTTTAGAAGGTTTTAGCCACACTATGAGGCAAGAGCCCAAGAAGTGCCTTTTTCATTAGCACGCATGTTTAGTATTGGATCCTTCCACGTAACTGAAGCCGACCACATTGTTCATATAGTTCACACATATGGGTGAGGTGTGCTGCACCAGTAAGCAGATGGCAGGCTTTGTTAAGCACCACTGATATTCTGCAGAGGGAGGTGGCAGTGGCTGAGCCATACATGCCCAGGCCATAGTCAACAATGGATATTATTGAACCATAGATAGCCAGTCTAAGAGCTTCTTGTGTTAGATTATGCTTGTATAGATGTAGTAACCCAGTTCTGAGGTTAACAGACCTGGCAACATTGTCAATGTGTTTGGCAAAGGAAAGAGAACTGTTGACAGTTACACCAAGGTATTTGAAGTCTTGGGCTTGCTCAAGTGAGACACCAGAGGAGTACCTGATGGTTAGAGTACTGTTTTGGTGTTTGTTATGAACACCACTGAATAACATAACTTTATTTTTTTTTTTGCAGTTTAAAATCAATTTGTGGATTTTGGCCCATTTCTCAACTTCTGTAAAGCTATATTGAAGTTGCCATTCCAGGGACTCCAGGTTGGAGCTGCTGGTGAAGATGACTGTGTCATCCGCATAGAGGAGGATCTGTTGGTTACAGTAGTGAAGAAGGTTGTTAAGGAAGATACTAAAGAGGAGTGGCCCCAGGATGGTGCTCTGCAGCACTCCGGAGCAGACTTGTAGGTGGTCTGAAGTGACATTATATATTTTTACCCACTGAGATTGATCAGCCAGATAGCTTTTGAACCAGGACAGTATTTCAGTAAAGAGGCCAATGATTGACAGTTGCTCAAAGAGAAAAGAGTGATTTACAATATCAAAGACCTTTGAAAGGTCAATGAAGGCCATGCCCACCAGTCATCCTTGATCCAGTGCATTGTGAATGTATCCAGTGAATTCCAGTAATACAGAGGTGGTGCTGCGACCCTTTCTAAATCTGTGCTGCTGTGGGCATTGGATAGAGAATTTTTCCAAGTATTCTTGCAGCTGATCAGCAACAATATGCTCAAGCACCTTAGAGAGAGGTGGCAGGATTGAGATAGGTCTAAAATTGGAGTGTAGCATGCGGTCCCCACCTTTGTGTACTGGGGTAACCATGGCTGACTTCCATATTTGAGGAAATTGACCAAGCCTTAGAGAGAGGTTCAGAATCTTAGTTAAGGGCAAAAGTATTACATCAGTGGTAAGGGCTACAAGTTTAAGGTCAAGGGAGTCCCCACTACGCCTTGACATCCCAAGACCATTTTCAAGGTGTTTCCTGACCAGGTATGGGGGTAACTCTTTGAAGCAAAAAGGTGGTGGATCCAAGAGTTGATCTTTAGCCCCTTGAGAGTTGTTGTCAGTAGAGCTGTCAAAGAAGTCAGTTGGGAGAATACTACTCAGGTCCATGAAGGCACTATTAATGGTATTGGCTTTTGTCAGAGGGTCCAGGGTGGGAACACCTTTAATATTGAGCATAGTTGTTGCTGTTTTGTGTTTTTTTCCAGTGACATCTTTTATATTGCTCCAGAAGTTCTTACTGTCACCCCAGGTGTTTGTGAGTTCCTTCCTATAATATTTGCTTTTTGCGGATTGTATAGCCCGAGTGCATTTATTTTAGGCTGCCTTGTATTGTTGTACATCAGTTAGCTTACCAGTAGCCTTGACATAGTGCCAGAGGTGATCCCTATGCTGCATCTGGCTGATAAATTCTGCTGAGATCCAGAGATTGTTGGTGCCAAGAATTTTCCTCTTTTTCAAAGGTGCATGGGTATCACAGGCTTCATTGAAGTGTGTGATGAAGTGGTCCAGGGTAATGTTAACATCATTAGTGGTATCCAGTATAGACCAGTCAGTCTTCATGAGATGTTGCTTCAGAGAGTCAAGGTGACCACGTTTTAATACTCTGCTGAGAATTTTTTTAGGTGGGGGCTTATTAAATTTGCTCAACCAGGTACAGGTGATGGGGCAGTGGTCACTAAGTGCATCAGGGAGCACAGTCACATTTGAGATTCTATCAGGGCAACTGGAAAGAATCCCATCTATTAGAATGGCAGTACCTGTGTAATAATTGGTCCCAGTTGGTGATGAAACAAGCTGAGACAGGTTAAGTGCTGATATTGTATCCTTAAAGGCACTGACTGCAGAGGATTGCCAGTTGACATTAAAGTCTCCCATGATTATCATCTCTGAGTTATGGGGTAGATTTCTGGCACACTCCATGAATCTATGGAAACCAGAGGTGTGGTCCTTAGGTGGTAGGTAGACACCCACAATTGTTAAGGCTTTGTTGTGAGCCCTGAGAAGTACCTTGATGACTAGCATCTGGGCCACATCAGCAAGGCTACAAGTTGATAGTGCATATCCCACAAGAGTGTCCTTAATGTATATGGCACATCCTCCTCCACATTTTGTTTTCCTGTCTAGTCTGAAGATGGTGCAGACAGGTATAGTAACAGCTGAGTCTGGGATCTTCAGTGATAGCCACGTTGCAACAACTGATAAGATGTCCGGGATTTTCTGTGCTGCCCAGACTTGGAGCCTATCCATTTTACAAAGCAAACTGCAGATGTTGATTGAAGCCATTGCAACTGACCCAGTCAGAGTCTGGTTGCTAGGAGAAAGTGATTTTGTTGGTCCAGGGTTGGGATGTACATTCCCAACCAATAAGAGCAACATGATAATTACTCAGAGTAAGAAAACTTTCAATTGCTTGAGAAGCAACTTATGAGACATCCAGCAGTTTGAGCACTTACTCCACTTATGTTGAAGTATTGTGATGTTGTAGGGCATAGTCAGGAGCAAGCAGAGGGTAAGAAATGTTTTGGATAGCAGGTGAGACAATAGCCAGGGGGGGCATCCAAGGTTTCAAGGAGTTATGTAGTTGTCCATTGGTTACCGTGCCAGTGACATACAGTAGTGAAGGTTTCCTTAAAGAAAGAATCCTCCATTTATTTTTGTGGAGGATTTATGCAGAGAATCTTGATTGGCCACTGTAATTAGAATGAAGAGGGGTAGTAACAAGTGATAAATAGACAGAAATTTAGGTGACATCCTTGTGGACTCAGTGTGTCAAAAATTCAGCACTTTACAGTGGAGAAAGCCAGCAAAACTTTTAGAGTAAGAGGTACTGACCTGTAGTGGTGGGCCGAGTAAAACCTGAAAATGGGAAAGTTAGCACTTAGTACATTTTCCCCTAGTCAGCTGACCAACCAACATTATATAACAAAATGCCCAGATAGGGTGGGAGGTGGGAGCTGGCCAGCTCGGTGAGGAACAACTTGGAGATCCATTATGAGCTGCGGTGCTTGCTAGCTAGGGCTACAGAGCTGAATGGAGGAAGCACTTTCCTACAGGAAGCTGTTCACCTTGTGCCTGAGGGGCGGGCAGTGGCAAAGTACAGGAGTCGCACTGCTGGTGACTTCCGACCACCCGGTGAGTGGCCTCACACTAGAGGAAAGGAGAAAAGGCAAGGATTAGTAAAAGCCAGGCCAAGAGCATGTAATCTGAGGCTGGTTGGAGGGTCCCTGAGGGCAAAGGATGGAGCAAATCAGGGGGCAGGAGGTAACAGAGAGGTAAATGGCAGAGCAATTTAGCTGAACAGGTGAGAATGGGGGTCAGTCTAGCCTGGAGAAGACAGTATAATAATGTAGATTTCTACCTTCCATTGTCAAAAGATTGGACTGCACAACATAAAAGGGACATTGATGTTCTGTTAGATGATGCTTTAACTACTGGTATCATTGGGAAAGACACATATTGTTTTGTAAAGGTAGACCATCCTGTGAAAGCAGTTTTAAGTGCTCTACCTAAGATTCATAGAAACCTAGAAAAGTTGCTGGCTCGTCTGATTGTGGCAAGTGTAGGGTCCATTACAGAATGTCTTGCACAATTCGTAGACAACCATATAAAAGCGGCAGCACAGAAAACAAGATCTTATCTTAAAGATACAATGACCATTCTTAACATCTTGTGGGAAGTGGACATGCAGCCCGATTGGTTCCTGGTCATCATGGACGCTTGGGCACTGTGCATTAATATTCCAAATGAGGAGGGACTAGAGGCCCTTAGAAATACTTTATATGAGGAAACAGAATATTCTCCACCATTGGTGGAGTTTATTATTGATCTTACAGAAAAAGTTCTAAAATGAATTAGTTCTAGAATGTAACACTTTTTTATTTAAAAACTAGATGTATTTTCAGCATAAGGGTACTGCCATTGGGCAGCCATGGTGTCCAATTGCACAGTGATATACATGCCCCAGTGGGAGAAAGAATTTGTTTATGGTAAGAGTAACTCCTTTCTCAATAAAATAGACTTGTACAATTGGTACATTGAAGATCTCTTCCTGATTTGGAAGGGCACAGAGATAGAACTTGTTCAGTTTGTGGAATATCTTCAGAGCACAAACAGTAATTTACAATTTGAATTGAACTACAGTTTATATCAAATATGTTTTTTAGATTTGACTGTTAAAAAAGGAAAAGACAATGATTTGGTCACCACATTATACAGAAGAAAATCTGACATAAATTCTTTACTACAATATGACAGTTGTTATTCTGGTCATGTGACTAAGAATATTCCCGAGGGTCAATTTATATAGACCAAATGTAATGGTACTGTACCACCAGTGATGAATGTCAAAAACAATTGGAAATGCTAACAGAAAAATTCATACAATGGGAACTAATAAAGCAAGCAAAAACAAGGGTAGATGGGATGGCAAGGGAAACTATGATGACACATAAAGAAATGAGACAGAATAATGTGTACTATAACAAGATCAGCTTTTATCACCACTTTTAGCCCACAAGTACATCAAGTTAGAGAGATTTGCTCCAATTCTAATACAGTTACACTTGGTGTAACAGCACTTGTGCCAAGTAGAATTGTGCATGTACCAACTTATGCCAGCAGTTGCGACATGCACGATTGTACAATGCGGCCTGCGACACGGTGCAGGCCACTTGCGCTGAACAGCTGTTATGCCAGCAGTTGCGCCATCAACCCCCTGCAACATGGCGCTAGGGGGTTTATGGTGGTAGTTGCACCCCATTCCAGAAGGGCAACAACAAAGTCTCCAAGGTCAGGATTCTACAAGAACCCCTGGAGGAGAACTGACAATGTAAGTTACACCAGCATTTAGCTGGTGTAGCTTATGGATGCCCCCCGGGGGTTCTGTAGACCCACCAGCTGCCAAGCAGTCAGTCCTCAGATGCCCTCACCCCCATGCCCGGCATACCCTAGTGGGTGCCCCGCAGGGCTGCCTATACCCCCAGCCCACCAAAGTGTACAAGTAGAGTCCCACAGGGCTGCCCACACCCCCAGCCCCCTGAAGTGTAGCAGAGTCCTGCAGGCTTCCCACACCCCAGCCCTGAATCCCCATTGTGAATTGCCCACACAGCGGCAAAGTCCAGCCCCCACCCGTCTCTGACCTGGTTATATGCCACATTTGTGGTGGTGATTCAGGGTCTGGGCACAGGTTGGGGGTGACTGTGCCACCCTGCAGGGGCCTGGGGTGTGGGCAGCCCTGCAGGGCTCTAATTGTACACTTCGAAGGGGCTGGGGGTGTGGGCAGCCCTGCGAAGCTTTAATTGTACACTTTAGGGGGCTGGGAGTGTTGGCAGCCCTGCGGGGCTCAAATTGTACACTTCAGGGAGGTTGGGGGTGTGGGCAGCCCTATGGAGCACCTAATGTGGCTTGCTGGGCATGGGGGAGCACTTGTGACCTTTTGTGTACCAACTTGCAGCTTGTGATATGCTCACCAGGTGCACCCTCTGTTAGGCATACCTGGCCGCATGTCGCAAGTCGCAGGACTTAGTTGCGGAGACCCTGCCCATTCTAGAATAGGGCATAGGGTCAATGTCATACTTGCGGTTGGCACAAGTCGCGTTTGGCAGTGACTTGCGCCAACCTTCTAGAATCGGGCCCATTATCATTAAAAACTGGCATATCCTCCAAACTGACAAAAAATTGAAATCTATCATACATGATACTCTGAAAGTTATTTACAAGAGGAACACCAATTTGAGAGATAGTCTAGTACACAGTACATATTGGGGCAAAAAGGGTGGGAGAGAAGATTTTAAACATCTCCCAGCTGGTACACATAAATGTGGAAACTGCCTATATCATCAATATATTACTATGGGTGATGAGTTTATGGAAGATTCAGGAGAGAAATAAGAAGGCACTACTTGACAGAAAGAGTGGTGCCTTAGTGGAATGTGGTGCCGTAAGAGGTGGTATCCTGTAATTTGGTGTGCAGTTTTAAGAGGGGATGAGACAAAGTGAGGGAGATGGTCACTGTTATGCAGGTAGGGGAGGGAGGGACAACTGCAGTGTAATGGACTGCTAGCTGCACATTCAAGCAGACTTGATAGACCATATGGCCTGTATCTGCAGGCAGTTTTCTATGTTTGTATGATGCCATACCTGATGGCTCTTCTTCTACAGTAGATGCCTGGTGCCTTACCCAATATGTATGCTGTTACAGAATATGTCCGATGCCATACCTGATGGGTTTGTTTCTACAGTATATGTCCAGGGCCAAACCCGATCGGTCTGGTGCAACAGTATATCTCCTGCACCATACCCAATGGATCTGCTGCTACAGTATATGTCTGGTTCCAAAGCCAGTGGGTGTGCTGCTACAGCATATGTCTGGCATCATACATGATGAGTCTGCTGATATAGTATATATCCAGTGCCCTAGCTGATGAGTCTGCTGCTACAGTATATGTCAAGTGCTGCTATAGAAGTGTACATTACTCCTAATATTTGGGAAGACCATTTCTGGAGTGTATATTATTCAGAAACAGAAGACATAGACTCTCTGGGATTCTTCACACAGGAATATTACTCAAAACCATTAACGGACCCTTATCTTATTTATATTGAAGAGGAGGAGATTAGATATGCACTGCCTATGGCCCATGCAAATAAGGCTCCAGGCCCTGACCAAATTCCGGTGGATAAATATAAATCTTTTTTAGACTGGTGGGTCCCATTCTTAGGGTACTGTTTAAACATATAATCCAAGGTGAGCAACTTCCCACTAGCTCGTCATGTCATTATTTATCCTTTATTTAAGAAAGGAAATTCTTCTGATTCTAAAATGTATCAGCCTATAAATTTGATTGATGCCTCCCAGAAATTGTTCTCCAGAATAATTCTTCAAAGACTCCAGGACTGGCTTAAAAAACAAAAAAACAAATATTGAGTGAATATCAAATGGATTCAGAGCAGGATAGTCAACTATTCAACATTGTTACATTTTATCACACATTATTTGAAAATGTATTACGGTGAAGAAAGCTAAATTATATTATTGCTCTGTAGGTCTAAGTGCAGCATTTGATAGTATAAGTCAAACTCTGTTATGTAAGAAGCTTGAGAAGCTAGGAATTGATTCTATTCTTTTTGATATTCTGATTTGGTTGCACTCTGAAAATTGGATCAGGATGCAATATAATCAGTATGAAGGAATTACTTCTCCAATTAATACTATTTGGAGGGTATGTCAAGGATGCCTCTTAGCTCCTCCACTTTTCAATATTTGTGTAAATACCATTGTACTGAATCTTGAAAATCAAGATTTTCATTCCTCTGGGGTTAAGAATAAGAAGACAGCATGTCTTGCATATGCTGATGACATCGTCTTACTTTCAACATCCTTTTTAGGGCTGCAGAGGAATGTTAACTGTTTCTCAGAATTATGTAAAGAAAATATACTTACAATCAATAAAGATAAAACAAAAATGATGATCTTTGGGAATAAAATTAAGAAACTTCCTGCATTATTCATTGATGGTGCTAAAATAGAAATAACAAAGTTCTATGATTATTTAGAGGATAGATACTTGGAAAACTGTACATGGAATGCACATATATTATATTTACAAACTAAATTGAAAATAGCATTTAACAAATTTAAAAGTTTTAATATGAGGTTAGCTAAAGGATCAGTGGCGGGAGCACTGAAGGCAGTCCTTCACTCCTGAGGTGCCGTCTTTTGGATTACAGGTTAAACTGAGGTCCCATCTGCCTGTTATGGTGGTAGTTCAGATGGATGTTAAAGAGCCCATGGCACTTCTCAAAAAGAGCAGGGGAATTTTTTTATTGAAAAAGTCATACAACATAAATACAAAAAAAAAACAGTTCTTAAGAAAATCAAAGAAAACCTATTTAGATAAACAAAAATACATCATAGATAAATGAAAGTGAAAGGAAAACTATGAAAATCAAATAAGAATCTTAATACATAGTCATAAGTTCATCAGCAATAAATGAAAAAAAAATCAGCATAAGGATTTTTTTTTAACTTTCCAAAATAATGATGCACAAAGGTAGTGTTATCCTCAACTTAGCTACATATATGCTTACATAAATATTATGAAATTGTATCCATTTCATGTAACGGGGGCATCACTATCTGTGACCCAGGGCAAGTTTCTCCATTTTTGTAATAAATCCCTTTGTGCATATTTCTTTGTTTCCAAAAAATAAATATTTTTAAGTTCAGTTGAGATTTTCTGTAACAGTTCTATATGTGATATTTGCTTCTGCTGTAACGTAAAAAGGCTTCTACTGTTCCACATAAACCATTTAAAAACTGCAAAAATTATGTTCAAAGTACTCTGATCCCCTTTTCTCCAACATTGTAGATATACTCCATAAATAAGAATGTCATAATTGCCTGCCCGGTGGCGCTGAAGGTTGAGGTGCTGGACGCCACACCTCACACCACACCTGTGACCCGAGTTCAGGAGCGAGCTCGGGGAGCTGGGGGTCAGCAGGGGAGGGGAGAACTGGGATTGAGCATCTGTGGACAGCTCTCCTAGTCCTGGGGAAGGATCGGGGGATCTCCCGATGCACTGGCATCCCCTGGCGGCTGCTGGGGGCTCTGCAGGGCACGGCGACTGATGTATGGGGCTGGGGGGCATGGCAGATGTCTTCCAGGGGCGTGCAGGAGTGTGCACTTGCTGGGCTGGACATCATTGCATGTCCGTGCTCCAGGGTAGAAAAAAGTGAAAAACCACTTCCTTCGGGTGAGGCGATGGCAATTGGAAATCAGCCCGATTGAACCTCATGCCCAATACCAGCCATCTCTCCAGTTCTCCTTGGAGTTTGGGGCCACTCCTTGGGTGGGGGGGGAGTGCCCAGATCTTGCTTACCTGACGTAGCCCGGAGATGTCGATTCAGGTGGACAGTTGTGTTCGGCGGATAATGGAAGGAACCCTGAGAGATGCCCTGAAGGTAAGGGCGATAAATAAAGTATACAAAAAAAAAAAAGAATGTCATAATTGACTGAGGCAAAACATGGCTCATTCCACATATGTGCCACATAAGACCAAAATGCCGTTATATAAGCACAAGAAAAAAAAAACATGTTCCATCGTTTCAGGCTCCTGTATGCATCCTGGTCTAGAACAGATCATCTCCTCCACCTGTTTGTGCTTTTGGTTATCTTTTACATTTAGCTTTTCATGGCAGCACAGCCAGTGAATGTTTTTAATTTTCTGGGTAATTTGTGGCTCAGTTATTAAACTGTGTAACGTTTGGGTATAATTCAGTGGGCATTTTGGAAAAGTTATTGATTCTGTAAAATGTGTCTCTAAAATCTTTGTATAAACTTGCTTTTTAGCATTTGTTAACACTATGTTACTATAAATTTTCCATGTTTGTAATTTCACAAAGACATCGGTTAGATACAAAATGGACTGAGGACTAGATTTAATAAGCCTTTGTGTCCCTGTTTCCCAATTGGTAAACCATAGCTGTACTGATGAAAATAATAAATCTGTTCAGATTTTCCCAGTATTGCGAAGTAAAGGTAGTAAATCGGTAAAGAGAAATTGGCAGTGTAGAAGTAGTATAGGATTTGCCATGTTTATGCCTCCCTGTCTCACTGGCAAGTATAATGTATTTCTTTTGAGCAGATTAAGTTAGATCCCCCATACAGCTTGAAAGAATATGCTTGAAAGTGTTGTTTCCCTGGATTTAGGAGTAAGGAAATTCTGACAGAAATATAAAGATGGGCAGCAAATAAGTTTTTATCATATATATCCTTTTTGATTTACTTAAGGACCAGCGGTTCCATTGCAGCACCAGTGTTTTTTGATCCCAATTATGTAAATCCTGTGAGGGAGCTCCAAATTCCAGCCCCTAGAATTTTGATTGGTTCATTTGTTAGTCTTATTTTAGCTACCGTATTTCCTGCCTGTGTCTGTACCCCAAGCTCATATCCTTTACTTTTTAATTTAATGTAGCCCCTGATACTTTACCAAATTCAATACATAGATCAACAGCTTGTCCTGCAGTTTCCATGCTTGGTGCCATTACACAAATGTCATCCACTTATGCCGTGGCAGAAAAGGGAATTGTCTCCATTAATGTTGAAATAACTGGAATTTTTGTATTCAATTTCCATAATAAAGGATCATTACTAAATATGTACAGCAAAGGGCTAATCAGATAGCCTTGTCAAACTCCTTCTTTTCAGGGGCACCAAAGGCCTTCATTGCCCATTAATATATGATGTAAGAGTGGCATTTTTACAAAGCTTCTGTAACCAAGTAATAAATACCTTAGGAAAACCATATTTCTTTAATGTGAGCCATATGGACATATGATTCACTGAATCAAAAGCCCCTTGCTGATCCGGGGAAAAATATAACCGGTTACTCTCAACCTAGTTTTCCTTTTGAAAAGTTCTCTAAGGAGAGTTAACTGATCAGTAATATGGATCACCCCAACACCATACAAGATTGTTCCAGAGTGTTAAGGTGAGGTGCTGTAGTTAACAACCTTTTATTCAGAATTTTCATTTGTATTTTAAAATCAACATTTAACAGACTTATCAGTCTCCACTGTTTTCAATTGTTCATCCCCTTTTTTATGAAGAAAGATAAGGATACCCCCAGCAGATTCTAAAGGCATATCTGAATAATTCAGGATGAAGTTGTATGCCGCAGCTAATCCAACAGCAAAGTCTTTACTGATTAATTTACATGACCCAGCTGTTAGCCCATCTTTGCCTGGTGCTTTCCCTGCACCTAGGGAAGCTATGGCCTGTCTATTTCACAGGGATCTATTGGTCTGGATACATTTTGTAATACAATAAGTGGCAATTTGGGACCTCTAAGGAATCTAAAAATAAAGTTCACCCAGATCCACCTGCTCTTCTTTTAATAATTTCTAGCAAAATTACTGACTTCAGTCAAGATGTCTTGAGGATTTGTTTTTATTGTATTATCTGACCCCTGTACTGCTTCCAATCCCTTTTTATTCACCCTTTCTTTACAACTCATAAATGGACAGATGTTTGCAAGCTTACCCTGTGTTCCAAATTCTTGCTGCATTTTCAAAGTTTGTGTTTGCTTATTATGATATGAGTTCATGGTTTCTATAACTGTTACATATGAACATATGAACATATGAAAAAGCCAGCAGAAGCAGGCCTTACAGTCTAGTGAGTCACTTGATTGTGCAGTTAGCCCCTCAGCTTGTAGCTGCCCCACCTCCCCACCCCTTTTCATCACAATTTGTTCTGAAAAATCATGCTTTGTGGTTTGTGCTAAAGACATCAGATGTTGTAATTGTTTGTGCTGTTTTAAATACTGAAAATAATCAATATTTCTAAAAGCCTTAATTATGAATTTTAATAATTTTTCAATATCATATTTTGTATCAAGCCACTGCTGCATGGGGTTATCATACATTTCATATACAGATTTTCTAGTTATGATGAAATACTGTAGATGTTGCCTAACCTCTTCTTTTACCAAAAGAGAAGAGTACAGCTTCCACAGGCCAGGCCCATGTGGGTGGATGGGCTGAGATCCAATAACTAGGTGTAGTTCATTATGATCAGAATATGCAACAGATACTATAAAGGCATTTTGTAATGGTAAAGTGTTGTTGGTAAAGAAGAAACCAATTCGTGCAGCCAAAATTCCTTTCTGAAATGTAGGATCCATTCTGGAGATTGTCTGATAATATGCATCTATTAAACTGGCTGTTTGGAGAATGTTTTTTAGACAAGTCATATCACAATACAATTTTCTAGTAGTTGTTCTGAAGCCTCTATCCTTAGTGGAGAGGCCGCAATTAAAAATCCCATGCCCAGATAATATTATGTGAAGTATGTAAATATGGTTGGATCTGTTGAAATAGCTGTACTCTGTCTGATTTTGTCTGTGGATCATAAATATTGATTGAGTGAAAATGTGAATTTTTGCATACAATGTCTAGAATCAACAACCTGCCTGGGACTAAATCAATCAATTTCAGAACTTATACTGTAATATTATTGAAATGTATAGCAATCCCTGAGCAGGTTTCTAACACTAGGGACCAATAGGAGACCACAGAATGCCACCATTTGGTTGCATGTTTATTTCGGTCACTGTGTAAAGTCTAGTGTTTGGTAAAAATTTCACATAATTTTTGTTAGCTCTTACATGTGAAAAAAACAATATTTATTTTTGATACTATTCACATTTATAGAACAACATCTGAAAGATGCAGGCATTCAAATAGAAAGGTAAAAGCATTTATGGGGGTTTCCTTTTAGTAAATTTGAATGCTTTGTTTTCCCTTCCTTTAGCTTAGATTTTGGTTGTGTCCCTTCTTCAGTGTCACTTGTCTTAGTGTCCGAGTACCCTTCTGCTTTTCCTAAGCCCACCTGGGAATCTCCTGAATCATTGTCAGAAGGGTCAGCAGTCCTTGGTATGACTTGGAATCTATTAGATGTGGGAATAGTAACAATTTTGGGAACCTTTGGGGCCAGTTGGCCCCATGTTTGTCACCTCCTAGTTACCGTCTGCTGCTGCTGCTTTCCTGACATTGGGGTATTGGGGGGGCATGGCTATTTTATCTGTCTGAGTGTGGGTAAGGTCAGTGATAGTCACTTCTAAAACTGTTTCTTCATATGTGCTAACATCACTGTCTTCATTTGGGGGGGCAGCTACATTAGTAATATCCTATCATGTGGACACTAATCCTGAAAAAACTGCACCCAAAACTCAGGGCTCTCTACAGGAACTGCAGTAGCCTCTCGCTACCTGTGAGATGCAAAATTGTGCAGAATATATTACCTACCTTCGACTACGGTGATGTACTCTACAGTGTTGCTCCCAAGTCTACCCTATCCAGAATGGACCCCTTCTTCAATGCATTCTGTCATTTTGCCCTCGATGCCCCCCTCGCACCCACCACTGTGAGCTTTACCATTCAGTGGTCTTCCCCTCCCTTGACAGCCAGCGCCTACTCCACAGTGCTAAATTTGCTTCTAACCTCTGGCTTGGGTCCCTTCCACCCTACCTCGCCTCCTCTCTATCATCTCCTCCAACCCCCTCTCATTCCTTTAGGTCTACTGATTCCCGACTGCTGGTAATCCCTTATTGTTGGACCACTGCAGGCCAATTGGCCTTCTCTTACCATCTCCCAAAGCTCTGGAATGACCTGCCAGTCCAAATCCGTCACTCCTCCTCTAGGCATTCCCTATCCTCTGCCCTGACAAACTTCCATGTGGTAAATCATTCATGTATCTGATCTCCTCTTCCCCCCCACTTGCCCAATCCTCCCTTCCCCACTCTTACTTCCTCCCCCCACTACTCCCCCAGGTCCCATGCAGCCTGACCAGCAGCATTAGCAATCAGCTAGAAATGTTGCCATATATCCACCAACCTCCGCACTTACCCCCACTGCACTTCTAGCCTTGTCTCTCTGTCTAATGTGTTACCCATAGATTAGTGGCTGTCACCATTGTATTGTGTAAACATAATCCAGGTCATAACCTAATTCCATGTTCTACCATGGCTGACAACATAGTATTGCTTAAACCGAACCTATGCTGTATCACTTTGTGATGTAGCCTCCCCCCCCCTTGCATGTAAGATTGTTGTAAATTCCTGTAAAATGTTACTCTCACTCCATGTACCAATGTGTAACTCAAATTCCATGTGGCATTGTATGCAGTGTTATTCTTATTTCATGTTCCAATGTGTAACTCAATTCCATGTATCATGTACTCATCTGCTATCCTCTGTAACACCCTCTCCCCCCCCCCCCAGCTTGCACTGTGAGATGACCATCTTGTTGCTCAGGGTGCCTTTTCTGGTAAAACATTTTAATAAATAAAATAAATAAATAAATATCCACATCCACTGGTTCCTGTCGCAGAGTCTAGGTCTGTGCAGGATCTGGAGTAGGGCATGCTGAGGCAGCAGTAGAATGAGCTCTCTGTGCTACTGCTATCAGAAGTCTTTGTTCATCGAAATCACTACTTGCCGCCTGTCTGTGAGCAGCTTTGAGACATGTAACACAAGAGTGTCCCTGAATCCCACACAGATTACATATTGTAGTATTCCTGATTGCCCACTTGTGTGACCTAAGCTGTTACAATGTATGCAATGTAACCTGTCACAAATGCTACTAATGTGTCCTGGCATCCCACACTTATAACAGGTTTTTGGTTGTCCTGCATAAAACAGGACACCTCTGTCTCTGCCTAAAAAAAAGAGTTGGGTAGATGTTGTAACCATGTCTCAGTAGATCTCAAAATTGCTGTTATCTGCCAGGCCCACATCCCGATATCGTCTGTATCAAAAATGGCTTCTGGGTGACCTGTAACAGTACATCCCACAGGACTGTCTTGGAAAAAGGATGTATATCCTAATGACATGATTCCTGTTTAAAAATTAAGTTTTTACTACTACTACTACTACATCTTTGAGCCAAAACATCAGATCAGTGACACTGACACCCTCATTCCTGAATAAGACAGTTATTGTTTTATATACCCAACTAAGGATCTAAGTTCGAGCAGACTCGATAGACCGTAAGGCCTAATCTGCTGGCAAATAGTATGTTAGTATGTTAGTATGTACAGGTCTAGTTAGGGGAATGACTTCAAAGGATGACCACTGAGGAGAATTTTTAACTCCATTGTATCTTTCCCAAAACTTTTCCAGCCCAATATCGAATTTAAAACTTATGTCAAAAGTTGACTCCCCTGAAACATGTATGAGCGCATAAATTTCAAAAGAATAGAAAGACAGGTTTTCTTTTAACAAAGTCCTGGCCACAAATATTCTGTCTGGGAACACCTCCATCCCCCCTTTATACAGGAGATATACCACATTATGTCTTTTTGCAGCATACATGGGGGTCTGAAAGAAGGAGGCATAAGATCTGGAGTTTTGTCTTTGTAGTTCCTGGTCTGGAGCAGGTGGAGGACCCTCTAGTTGCTCTGTGTTTCTTGGTTCTTTCAAATGTTCTGTAGAGAGTGATATGTCACTCATAGAATCTTCCCTGTTTCCAGCAATGGTAGTAGAGGAATAGAAGTGTTGCTGTTACATTCGCTATCTGTAAAATGGGGTTCTGAGTTGAGCTGGGACCGGTCCTATTCAACATCTTCATCAGTGACATTGCGCAAGAACTAGAAGGCAGAATTTCACTGTTTGCTGATGACACAAAGCTCTGTAACAGAGTAGACACACCAGAGGATGTAGACAGAATGAGAAGGGACCTGCTGAAACTTGAAGAATAGTCAGGGGTTTGGCAATTGAAATTCAATGCAAGGAAGTGCAAGATAATGCATATGGGGCACAAAAACCCTGGCACAATATATCAGTTGAGGGGTGAGGATATAGCATGCACCAAGCAGGAAAGGGATCTTGGGGTTATCATCTCTGATTACCTCAAGGTAGGGAAACAGTGTGACAAGGCAGTAGGTAAAGCAAATAGGATGCTAGGATGTATAGGCAGGGACATCACCAGCAGGAAAAGGGAGGTCATAATTCCGCTATACAAGACACTAGTGAGGTCCCACCTGGAGTACAGTGTACAGTTCTGGAGACCATACCTACGTAAGGATATAGACAGGGTAGAGAAGGTTCAGAATAGGGCAACAAAGATGGTGCATGGATTGCATCACAAGTCCTATGAAGACAGGTTGAAGGAACTGAACATGTACTCCCTGGAGGAGAGGAGGGAGAGAGGGGATATGATAGAGACATACAAGTATCTTACAGGGAGGAACAGGGTGCAGGAATACACTATTTTTAAGTGAAAAAGATGTTCCAGGACTAGAGGGCATGGGATGAAGTGGAGGGAGGATGATTCAGAGAAAACATGAGGAAGAATTTCTTCACAGAACGGGTGGTGGACAAGTGGAACACCCTGCCAGAGGAAGTGGTGGGGGCTGAAACAATCACAGGATTTAAGAATGCATGGGATAGACATAAAGGAATTCTGGAGGTCAGGGGTAAGGGGCAACAGACTTCTAGGAAAACATAAACTGAACTTACAAGCTCAAATGGGCAGACTGGGTGGGCCATAGGCCCTTATCTGCCGACACTGTCTATGTATCTATGTATCTATGTATCTATGAGTTAAAGATAATTCTGTGGGGTAGTGCCAAAGGTGATTCAGGAATGGTAGCCCCAGTACTACCTTCCATGGACTTAGGATTTTTTTGCAAATTTGTTCCAGTACTGCACTTGCTTTCTTTATCAGTACATCCCCCATCAGTATCCTGCCATACATTAGCTTTTAACGACTTAGTCATGCTCACACCCTGGTATTTTAATAGGTGAAAAGCCAGAAATCCATTTTCCTGTTTCTGCCAGGCACATCCACCATGCCACTTTCAATGATTGTTCAACTGACCAAGGGGTTTCTGTTGAAGCAGTCCTTTTGGTCCACGAACTCTGTGGTTTGTCTGAGGGCTTCACCACTTCCTTCACTGTTCATTAATCAGAGCATGTAGCAAATGAATATATAGTTACCTCATTTTGATCCTGAGGGGTATTTTGGTAAACAGTATCATTTACTGGTTGTTTCCTCGGCATTCCGCTGGTCTACGTCTACCTGGGAAAATAAACTGAGGTCATGGGCTGCTAGGCAAGGCCGAGCCAGCCTCATTTTCACCCGCTGTTGCTTCTTTCAAAGCAGCTGAAATTTCCTGTCTTCTCCGGTTAAAAGATTTTCCTTCCTTTTGTAAAAGTGCTTGCACTTAAGTGGCCGACTTCACCTTTGCTTGTGTGGTAAATCAGTTTTCTGTTGTTTCCTGGGTTCTGAAGTTACAGTACTTCCATTTGGGCATCCAATGCAGTGTTACTGTCCACAGCTTATATCTTATTGCTTTCACCTGGTTTTTCCAAAATATCTTCAGTCTCCTGCACTGCCACATTTGGGAATGAGACCAGCTCCATCTCTGTCTGCTCAGACACTCAGCCGGCCATCCTCCTACAGCCAGAGGTTCCCCCTACTACCCAGTAGGGGAATCTCCCCTGCATCCTGGCTGAAATTCCCCTATTCACTAAAAATACCAACAACTTAATCTGGTTTAATGTCAGTTGGCATCCATCTGCATTCCCCCTCCCCCCAAGATAAGGCTGAAAATAGGCAGAATTGTCTAGTCCTTCTTTCCCGGTCAACAAAAACTAAATAAATAAATGCCAAACTTCAGACAAGTATTTTTTATGCAGCGGGAATATGGGGATCTACAGACTGTAAACCTTTGGAAATTATTATAAATAAATCATATTGTTATCTGCTTATCATATCACAATCGGTTCCTGTAGAGCTACTAAGACTCGAGCTTGGTCAGTTTTCACTCCAGACTTTGATTATTAAAAGACAATTAATCTTTCACCTCCAGCTCTTTGAATTGCCAGAATTTCATTTACCAAAACTGTGTTTGGAAGAGGAAATACAAGATGTCTCAATGGACTTTATCCTCCTTTGTTTCTGTTGATTAAAATGAAACTATTCACATTAGGCCTTGGCCCTTTATTATCGGAAATATGTTTACTGCCAAGAGAAGATATAATCCTATAAATTGAAAGGACTAGAGAAATAGAGATGTCAAACAGCTTGCAGTGTCTTAAGTCCTTAAAACATTTTAGATGGTATAAACTGCTTAAAATTAAACACCAATTAGAACCAGGATCTGTCCTAAATCCCTCTGTTAATAATCCTGCACTAAAGATCCTGAAAAAAAAAATCCAGAATTACTAAAAGACAGACATCACATAATCCCGAAATAAATAATCCGGATAGGGGACACAACCTTCGTATAATAAATTAGCAGAGATTTCCATGTTGGGCTGTATTTATGCTTGTCTCTGTCTCTGTCTCTCTCTCTCTCTTTTTTCTCTCTCTTTCTCTTGCAGAACATGCTGCTGCAGTAGGTGAGACAGCACCCCATTTCATAGCCCTAATCTGGATACATTTGGTTTAGTAGTTTTACATTTACAGAGGGAATATCACCAATTACAAATTGGTGACATTTTCTCAAAAATGCATGAAAACAGAATACGTAATGCCACCTTGAGTTTAGTTTGTGGAAGTTTAATTTCACAAAGCAATTATCAACACTGCTTCCCATTTAGCTGCTCTCTTAATTTCTCCAGCTGAGCTGTATGCAGCCCTGTAGATACGCAGGTGGGATTTGTGAGTATTGTGATTATTTGCCGTAGGTCTAATAATCAGTCGGGAACCCTCTGATGGTATTTTTTTGGTCAAGTTTTTTGCGTGCGGGATTTAGTACCTAACCCATTAGAACCATATCTCAGAAAGATGTTCAGTCCAGAAAAGGGACCTATTTTCGCAAAAATTTTATATTTTTTTTGTCAAAAAAGGGTGGCCACTTCTCCTCTATATTGTAAATGTAATTTGAAGTATGACGATGATTTGAAACATGTAATACTCTCATGCCCCCTTTATGCCAAAAGAAGGCAGGAATGGCTGGATAATATTCTGGGTGATCTCAACTTCCCCCTGACCAAAGAGTTATTTCTCTTTTTAATTCATATGATCTTGATGTATTAGTTAAAATTTGTGGTTTCTTAAATACTGTAAATTTGTAAGTAGCATAACAGGAATAGGATAAATAAGGCAGAATATCCTGGATACCAGAGTTTTTATATTGTACCCTGTTGTAGACTTAATAGAAATTGTATGCTCTAAGGTGTCAGTGATATTTCTAATTAATGGCACATTACTACTATTCTCTAATCTGTATAAATGTTGGGGAGATTTTTTTACAAGGATATAAGGACATTCTGGGAAGTTTGTCATACATCACTGTCCTAATGACTTCGACTGACCCCTGGACAGATTCAGACAGACCATCTGCAGGCTTCCCAAGCTGCCGCTGTGGCTCCGGCACTCTCTGTGCTGGTCACAGCTGACAGACCACCTGACTGACTCCTGGACTGATTCAGAGAGCCCATCTGCAGGCTTTCCAAGCTGCTACTGCAGTCCCGGTGCTCTCCAAGCCAGCCGCAGCTAACAGACTGCCCGACCAATCCTTGGACAGATTCAGACAGCCCATTTATGGGCTTTGCAAGCTGCTGCTGCAACCTCAGCACTCTCTGAGCTGTCCTCAGCTAACAAGCTGCCCGATGACCCCTGGACAGATTCAGACAGCCCATCATCAGGCTTTCCAAGTTGACACTGCAGCCACAGTTGAGAGACCGCCCGACCAACCTCTGGACCAATTTAGACAGCCCATCTGTGGGGTTTCCAAGCTGCTGCTGTAGCCCCAGGGCTCTCTAAGCCAGCCACAGCTAGCAGACCACCCAACTGACGCCTGGACTGATTCAGGAATGCACTGGACCTCTTAATCTCCTGGTTTTGAATGCCATTGTTTTGACTGGATGCCCAGAGGAGAAGCCAGGCACTGATTGGCAGTTTCTGCTCCTCGGCTGAATTTCCAACTCCTGGCACTCTCTGCTCCCTGATCTAGGGGAAATCTCTTTTTGTGCTGTGTTATAGACTGAATTTTTCACCCATTCCCTTCCCCACCACCTCACAGTATTAAATAACCCTTGCTTTTCCCCATCCTCAGCCTAGCAGCTGATCGGTCACTCCCCTACTGCACATTCTTATGCCTATTAGCTTCTCTGTCTTCAATACCTGACTTGCCCACTTTCTTGCCACCCCTTTTAAAGCAATCTTGCCCACAGGGTTGCACATTTTCTCTCGAGTTTATCTCCATCTAGAAGTATGTGACATTATCTGCTACATCTTGTGTGGTGTTTCTTTCCAAAGCCCTGCTACTGGCCTCTGTCCATAAAATTTTCTATGATAGCTATGGCTGGAAGAATACTGCCCCTGCTGACACTGAGCCTTGCTGTCTTTTTACTGGCTCTTCTCACTGCTAGACCTTGTTTTCCTGGCAGTACTAAACTGGCCTCCACACTATCGGACTTTACTTACTTGAACCTACTTGTGTCAAAGATCAAACAACATGACATGACTCCTCTATTACTCACTAGGCATCTCTTATACTTGGCTGCTGTCTTTAACTCTAAACGCCTCTGGCAGAACATGCTACTGGTACCACCTCTTTTTCCATGGAAACTATGGTACCTTGTGCGCCTAGCTTTGTTATTATCTGGGGACATCGAAACAAACCCTGGTCCCCAGTTACCCACTGCCTCTCTGAATATGGACTGGTTAAATATGAAAGGCCTTCGTATAGCACATTTAAACTTTAGAAGCCTTCACTGTAAACTGAACTTGAGGCATGGATATCCATATATGAACCTGACTGAAACTTGGCCAAAGCCCTGTACTCCTAACTCTTCCTGCTCTCTTCCTAACTATTCCCTATTTTGAGGAGACAGACTGTCTGGAAAGAGGGGAGGTGGAGTTGCGCTCTGTTTCAGAAACTACCTGAATATATTCCTAATGCAATGTTCGGTTGCCTCTAACTGCGAGTTTTTACATATGCTGCTTCTGCTTGGAACCAAAAAAATTCACTTAATATGTGCCTACAATCCTTCTAAAGCAGGTCAACTAGGATGCTCCAAACTACTTGAGTACTCTATATCTGCAGCGGACCAAAATGAACTTATTATTCTTGGTGACCTCATCCTAAATTGGCTGAGGAAAAATAAAAGTACACTGCAATCTCTAGTACATGGATTTAACATATACCAGGTAATTGAAGATCCCACCAGGCTGACCCAGTCACCTGCTGCTGGAACACTTTTAGACTGGATACTCACAAATCGACCAAATAGAATTACCACCTCAGGTGTGCTTCCTGATTCTATAAGTGACCATTCCAGTTTGTTTTGCCTATGGGGAACATCAGTGATTCCACACCCTTCACCACGCTACATCACCTTCCAGGATTTTTCCACACTCGATCAAGCAAGCTTTCTAAATGACATCTCTTCTGTAAACTGGATCCCCATTATCCAGTCCCAAGACATTGAATCTGCTCTCAATCTCTTTCTTTCTATATTCTTATCCCTCCAGGACATACAGTACATACACCTAAACAGAATCGACGTGTTAGGGCCATACAGACTAGGTGACTGCACAAGGAATTTCTTGCCTCCCTCCGGGCACATGACAAAAGTTGGAACCGCTATAAAACCTTGGGTCAGCAAAGTGAATATGATACTTACTGAGAGCAGTGCAATACATGCAAAAAACAAATCTGGCTTGCCAAAAGCTCATACTCATAAGTCTTTTGCTGGAAGCTGCTGGGGACCCGAAATAAATTCTGGACACATGTAAAATCTTTCCTGGGCTCAAACCAGTCTCAACACACGACTGATATGGTCCTCAGTGGTATACACTGTAATGACCCCACCACCATTGCAAATTCTTTCAACAAATACTTTACTGATCTCATTAAATACACTGCCTTTTTCACAGCAAATCACATTCTGACACCTGCTACTCACACACACGGGCACACACATCTGCCCTTCTAACTTAAGGCTATCCTGAATGCTGATGTTCTAAAACTACTAAACTCAATCTCCAATAGTACTAGTGTAGGCTCTGACTACCTAGAGCCTAAACTCCTGAAGCTGGCTACTCCTTTTATTGTGGCTCCACTGGCTAAAATCTTAACACTGTCTCTATCTGCCATGGTTATGTTCTGGACATACGGAAATTAGAAAAATTCACCCCACTCTTTAAGAAAAGTGACAAGAAGGACATAGCTAATTATAGGCCCATAGCCATTCTGTCAGTACTAAACAAAATACTAAGAAATTAGTGGCTATACAGGTCACCAAGTTCCTCTCTAAATATACCCTCCTATCACCTACTCAACATGGTCTCCACAAGGGGCATAGCACCTCTACTGCGCTGATACAATTCACAAATGATGCCCTTACTGCTATGGATCAAGGTCTCATGACTGGTGCAATGTTCACTGACCTCTCAAAGGCATTTGATCTTGCAGATCTCCCTCTTCTGCTTGATTGCCTTAGCTTCACTGGTTTCTCAGAACAAGCCACAAACTGGCTCGAGAGCTACTTAAGCAATAGAAGATAACAGGTAAAATTTAACTCTGCAGTGTCAGACTTTGCACCTATCGATGTTGGTGTTCTTCAAGGCTCCATCTTGGAGTTTTTTCTCGTCTCCATTTTTATAAATGGCATATTTTCTGACACCTATTGGTGCTGAACAGTCTTGTATGCAGATGATCTGGTGCTCTACACCTCTTCTGCAAACATAGAAGAAATAAACAGTCAACTAACATCGGCATTTCTCATAATGCAAGAATGGATCAACAACAAAAAAGCTCATCCTAAACATAAGTAAAACTCAGGGCATGCTCTTCAGATCTGCAACCAAACTTAAAACAAACCGTAACCTTTTCAACGTCTCCTGTGCAAATGACTCCCAACTCTCAACTTTGAGCAGCTCGTCATTGACACCTGCAAGTCAGTAAACTCCAAACTTGGAACAGCCTACAGGACTAGTTGGATGCTTACCCTCTCAGCTAGACTGGCTATTGCTAAGGGTATACTACTTCCATCCCTTGCGTATGGTGCTGTCGCCTACATAAACACTTCAAAAAACCACCCTAAGTAAGTGGTATACAATGTACAATAGTATCTATTACTATTAATAGGATCTATAGTATCCGCCTTCTCCGCTCCACCGACAAGGGATTGCTAGAGATTCCCAGGGTTCATTTACAGACATCAAGTGCTAGGGCTTTTGCTTATGTAGCCCCGACCCTGTAGAACTCTCTACCTCATCGGATTAGAGATTGCCTGTCCACTGAGACATTTAAATCCTCCTTGAAAACGTATTTATTCAGCCTAGCATTTGAGGAGGATATTTAGTCATATGTATCATATGCATGCTGTCTTTTAATTCCTTTTGTTTTAACTGTTTGTTGGTTATTTTAAATTGTAAATGGCTTTGATTTAAGAAAAGTGCGTTAGAAATAAAGCATGGTTTGATTTGATCTGTTGTTATGCCTCAGCTTTCCCACATTTGAAGCACCATTGCTTGCTATATGTGGACCTTAGATGGCCTTCTCCATCTGCCAATTGACTCCTTGTCCTTGGTACTCTGCTGGTTAACAACATCAGAACTAACCTACCTACCTACCTCTCTTGCAGGCATGCTGGTGCCTCTGTCCCACACCTATGGCCTCTGCTCTACTGAACTCTGTCTACTATACACCCCTAGGTGCAGAACCCTAAAAGGAATCTCAGCTTTCTCCTGCCTGGCCCCAAACTGTTGGAATTCCCTACCTCTTGATGTTCACTCTGCACCTAGTCATACTGCTTTTAAAAAGATGCATCACAATCTCCTTGTGAAACATGCCCTATGTTCCTGTTTTAAACCCGCATAGGGTGCTTGACATCCCCTTCCTCAGCTCTCAAAATGTCAATTTTGCTCTGATGTCTAGTTGCTGTCATATGTAGCACTTACCATAGATTATGTGTTAAAACTATACTGCACTATGATTGTATGCTTATTATGTTTTGTACAATTATGCATTTTCCTGCCATTGTCTTTATAATATTAGCAATACTGTTTACATCACAAAACATCGTGAAGGATTACCTCTGAACAATACCTGTTTTTTGTTTTGTCTGCCAATTTTGTATTGTTACATCCTGGGTCATGTCTAAATATAGTCATATTTTGTGGCTATGACATCTTACCCAATAAACAAAAACTAAGTAAAATAAATAAATAAAATATAGATTGGCAGATGTTCTGGTAAACATTGCGTGTATATGAATATTTATTGTATTTTAAAGCAATATTTTGTAAAGGCTTAAAGCCAAAGAATAAATATGAACTGAACTGATATGTCTGGTGCAGCACGATGAGTCTGCTGCTACAGTAAGTGTCCAGCACCATACATGATGAATCAGCTGCTACAGTATATGTCCGGCACCAAACCCGATGGGTGTGCTGCTACAGTACATGTCAAGCACCATACATGATGAGTCTGCTGCTACAGTACAAATGCAGCGCAGAGTTTGCTGCTACAGTATATATCCGGTGCCATACCCTATGTGTCTGCTCCTTCAGTATGTGTCCAGTGCTATATACACTGAGTATGCTCCTACAGTATATGTCTGGTGCCATTCTCCATGGGTCATTTGCTGCATTATATCTCTGCCACCATACCTAATGGGTCTGCTGCTGCAGTAAATATCCACTGTCATACCTGATGAGTCTGCTGCTACAGTGGCATGGGATCATAATCAAGGCTTCTAGAATTCTGTGGCTGCAGAATTTTGCGGGGAACTTGCAATCTACTGCAGAACTTCTGCGGTGCCACAGAATTCACTCTTCTTGGTGATTTTTTATTAATATTTCTGTTTATCCATAGAATCTGGTTCCCTTCCCCTCTTTTTATATCCAAAACCTCCCTATATGATCAGAATGTGATGTTATCATTGCTATAACATCATACTTTAGCTAATGAAATGGCTGCATTCTGCAACAGAAATGAACAGTCACTTATCTACCACAGCTCCCACTGCCAGAGATGGTGGCACAGCACATCAGGCATGGTGATATTTGCTCAACTTGCATTACAGCCTAATACAATTTTCAGTCTTACATTATTGCACTAGGGCCAACTTAAACAAAACTTTGTCAATAGCACAGATCTGTTAAGTCCATATCTCACTTTGTACAAACTTATTTGTGCCTTTAAGGTATAGAGATGCCATCTGATATGAATAACTGGTAAAATGAATTTAACTGTCATTTTTAAGAAAAATAAAGTAATTGAAACCAGAAAAGTGGAATATAATAATGTATAGACCTGTTGAAAGAATAGACCTGTTAAATAATTGCACTGTATGCATTTTTGCCAGGGTTATTGATTACATATTGTCATTGGTTGATAGAATCACCTAAAGGTTATGGAGAAATGTTGTGTGCAGGGACAGCTGTTGGGCCAGAGGGTAGCATGCTGTGTTTCCGTGCTGGCAACTCAGGTTCAGAGATTAGCTCTGGGAGCTGACTGGGCAGCACAAGGATTGGTGGAACACATCACTGCTCGGAGTCTGGAAAGGTATGGTGCAGTGTTCTGTCACATCGTGGACAAATTGTGCTGGTCTGGAGAGCTCTATCTCACAATCGGTTCACATGCATGTCATGGCCTGATGGTGTTACATAGTGTGTCGGGGAAGCAGGTTGACATGATAAATTAGTTTTGCAATAACTCCTCTATTCCATTTATTCCATTTCCAATGGGACCTGTATGAATGAGGATGCAATTTCATGGAAATTAAAAAAATATATATACATACACACACACACACACACACACACATACAGTATCTCTGTCTCACTACACACACACACACACACATTTGTATGTATGTTATAGATTGTATATAAATATATAAGTGATATACAGTGGGAACCTCATGAGTCATGTAGGAAGCACATACAAATATATAAGTGATAGACAGTAGAGACCTCATTAGTGGGATAGTTAGCATGCGTATAGAAATACCTTATTTATCACATAAGGTCCCCTCTGCATATGTCATTTATGCTATAGGCTAGGACCTTAAGGGAGAGACATTTGTTTTGCTTTTGACACTGTGATGTGGTGGTTTGTTAGTGCAGCAGAAATTCCACAGAAATTACAGACCACCGCCGCAGAAGTTCTGCGGCAAATGGAAGTCTTGCCGAAAAACTTGGTCCCACTGTGCCGCAGAAAAGTAGGGGCCCTGGTCATAATATCGCAAGACATTATGCCACAGCACTATACCGTGCTGCCAATACAGTGTGATATATTGCCAGCGGCATATGTCTTTGTTTTGTGGGGGCCTCTGCCCCCCCGCACCTCCTGTTACGGGGGTTGTACCCCTGAACCCCCCCAACTAAAAGAATCAACTCCGGAGGGGGGGGCGTTGTACACTTAATTCACACAAAGTGTGAATAAAAGAAATATTTTGTGCATCTGGGACCAGGATTCGATACCCGGTCCGCAGATGCACCACCTCCATTGCTGCCTGTGACTCATCCCATTGAGCTATGGCAACAGCTCCCTGGCCTCTCCTCCCAGAAGAGGTCTAATCCACTGCACGGGAACAGTGAGAGGATGCACTACAGCACATACATCTTTTCACAGTTTTGCACCCTATCGCTATTCCCTACCATGCTGTTCCTATTGCACAGTTCTGAAGTGCATGGCAACATATGTGAGGAACTCACCCAGTAGATGCTACGGTAAATGTCTGACTGCATACACGATCAGTCTGCTGCTACAGTAATATCTGTGCCATACTCAATGGGTCTGCTTCTACAGTATATGTCCCATGTCATACCCAATAAGTCTGCTGCTACAGTATATATCTGGCGCCATACCCCATGTGTCAGTTGCTGCATTATATCTCTGCCACCATACATGATATGTCTGTTCCTACAGTATATGTCTGGTGCCATACCCGATGAGTCGGCTCCTACAGTATATGTCCAATGCCATACCCGATGGGTCTGCTCCTACAGTATATTTTCAGTGCCATACCCAATGGGTCTGCTGTTACAGTAGTTGTCCAATGCCATACCTGCTGGGTCTGCTGTTACAGTAAATGTCAAGTGCCATACTTGATGGTCTGCTGCTACAGTATATATCTGGTCCCATACCATATGGATCTGCTCCTGTAGTATTTGTCTAGTGCCATACTCGATGTGTCTGCAGCTACAGCATATGTACAGTGTCATACTCAGTGTGTCTGTTGCTACAGTATATGTCCAGTGCCATTCTCGGGAGGACAGCTGCTGCATAATATATGTCCAGTGCCTTACCTGTCTGATACAGTATATGTCTGGCAACATACAAGATAGGCCTGCTGCTACAGTATATGTCATGAGCCATACCTAATGGGCCTGCTGCTAAAGTATATGTCCAGTGCCATTTCTGATGGGTATACTGCTAAAGTATATGTCCAGCATGTTACCAGATGGGTCTGCTCCTACAGAGAATGTCTGGCACCATACCAATGGGCCTGCTATGACAGTATATGTCCTACATTATGTGTTCACTGCCACACCCCATCAGGCTGCTGCTACAGTTTATGTCCAGTTCCATACCTGATGGGTCTGCTGTTACAGTATATCCCCAGTGCCATACCTGATGGCTCTGCTGCTACAGTATATGTCCAGTGCCATACCCGATGGGTCTGCTGTTACAATATATGTCCAGTGCCATACCTGATGGCTCTGTTGCTACAGTATATGTCCAGTGCCATACCCGATGGGTCTGATGCCACGGTGTATGTCTGATGCCATACCTGGAGGCTCTGCTACTACAGCAGATGTCCAGTACCATACCTGATGGGTCAGTTGCCACATTATATCTCTGCCACCATACTTTATGGGTCTACTGCTACAATAAATGTCTGTTGCCCAATCTGATGGGCCTACTGCTACAGTATATGCCCTGCACCATACCTGATGGGTCTGCTCCTACAGTATATGTCAGGTGAAATACCTGAGGGGGCTATTTCTACAGTAGATATCCACTGCCATACCAGATAGGTCAGCTGTTACAGTATATTTCTGATGGTCCGGTGCCATACCTGATGGGTCTGCTTCTACAGTATATGTCCATTGCCATACCCGATTGGTCTGCTCCTACAGTATATATCCAGTGCCATACCTGATGGATCTGCTTCTACAATATATGTTCAGTGCCATACATGATGGACCTGCTGTTACAGTAGCTGTCCAGTGCCATTCCTCATGGGTCTGCTCCTACAGTGTATGTCCATGACCATGGACCTGATAGTCGTAGGGGTGACCAGGGGGAGAAGGACTGAATGTCTGAATAACTGCTTTCCTTCTCCATGGGGATGTTGGTTGAGTGCCGGATGCATGACTGTCCTCTGGCAGAGGCTGAGAGAGGTAGCAGCTACCAACAGCAGCATCGTAACTGGAGGCAGGACAGCCATCAGGGTACATGCCCTTGACGTCATTGTACGTCCCACCTTCTGGGTTAAAATGGCAGAAAATACGGTGAGCAGGATATTGCTCACCTCACACTGCAGGCCTCACACTACTGCCTGTGGCACCACTGGAGACATATACAAGGGTTGATGGGAAGGTGAGCCCCCCTCCCAAAGGCCCCACCCTCGGGGGTAAGCCAGTGAGTAACTCTGGGATACAAGCATGCCGGTGCCATATACCAGCAGCCAAAGAGTGGTTGTGGTCCCTACTGTGGCCCCCCTCTGGTGGGTAAGCCAGAGCATATCTCTGGTAGGATAAGTCCACAGGAGATAGGTGACTGGGCTGGGCATGAGGATGAGCCAATGGGGGCTGGTCCTTGGACAAGCAGAACATATAATAAATTAAAAAAAAAAATATATAGTATGGCTGCGCCCTACCCAATGGATATACTCCCACAGAAAATGTCTGGCACCATACCCAATGGATCTGTTCCTCCAAAAAATGTCCTGCAACATACCCAATGGACCTGCTGCTACAGTGTATGTCCTGTGCCATACCTGATGGGCCTGCTGCTACAGTATATGTCCTGGCGCCATATCCGATGGGTTTTCTCCTACAATATATATCTGGCTCCATTCCTGATGGGTCTGCTGCTACAGTATGTGTTCACAGCCACACCTCATGGGCGTTCTGCTACAGTATAGTTCCAGTGCAACACCCAATGGATCTGCTGCTACAGTATATGTGCAGTGCCTTACCTGATAGATCTGCTGGTACAGTATATGTCCAGTGCAAACCTGATGGATCTGCTGCTACAGTATATGTCCAGTGCCATACTCTATAGATCTGCTCCTACAGTATATGTCCAGTGCTAAATCCAAATGGATCTGCTGTTACAGTATTTGTCCCATATCATACCTGATGGGTCTGCTGCTTTAGTATATATTCAGTGCCATACCTGATAGGTCTGCTCCTACTGTATATAGCTAGTGTCATGCCCGATGGATCTGCTCCTACAGTATATGTCTGGTGAAATACCTGAAGGGGCTGCTGCTACAGTAGATGTCCAGTGTCAAACCAGATGGGTCAGCTGTGACAGTACATGTCCAGTGCCAAACCTGATGGGTCTGCTGCTGCAGTATGTGTCCAGTGAAATACCTGAAGGGGCTGTTGCTACAGTAGATTTCCAGTGCCAAACCAGATGGATGAGCTATTACAGTATATGTCCGGTGCCATACCTGATGGGTCTGCTCCTACAGTATATGTCCGGTGAAATACCTGAAGGGGCTGCTGCTACAGTAGATGTCCAGTGCTATACCAGATGGGTCAGCACTTACAGTATATATCTGGTGCCATACCTGATGGGTCTGCTTCTACAGTATGTTTCCAGTGCCATACATGATGGACCTGCTGCTGCCATTCCTCATGGGTCTGCTCCTGTAGTATACGTCCATGACCATGGACCTGGTAGTCGTAGGGGTGACCAGGGTGAGAAGGATTGAATGTCTGAATGATTGCTCTCCTTCTCCAAAGGGATGTTGATTGAGTGCCGGATGCATGACTGACCTCTGGCAGAGGCTGAGAGAGGTAGCAGCTGCCAACAGCTGCATGGTAACTGGAGGCAGAACAGACTTTGTGGTACACGCCCTTGATGTCATTGTACGCCCCACCTTCCAGGGTGAAAATGGCAGAAAATTGTGCCAAGCAGGATATTGCCCACCTCACGCTGCAGGTCCCTCACCACTGAAGACGCATACAAGGGGCTGATGGGAGGGTAAGCCTCCTCCCAAAGGCCCCACCCTCGGGGTAAGCCAGTGAGTAACCCTGGGATGCAAGCATCCCGGTGCCATATACCAGCATCCAAAGAGTAGTTGTGGTCCCTCCCGTGGACTACCTCTGGTGGGTAAGCCAGAGCATATCTCTCGTAGGATAAGTCCACAGGAGGTAAGTGACTGGAGTAGCAGAAACTATAATACATTTAAAAAAAATATGTAATACGGCTGCGCCCTATCCAATGGATCTGCTCCTACAGAAAATGTCCTGCACCATACCCAATGGATCTGCTCCTACAGAAAATGTCTGGTACCATACCCAATGGATCTGCTCCTACAGAAAATGTCTGGCAGCATTCCCAATGGATCTGCTCCTACAGAAAATGTCTGGCACCATACCCGATGGACCTGCTACTGCAGTGTATGTCCTGTGCCATACCTGATGTGTCTGCTCCTACAGTATATGTCCGGCACCATTCCTGATCGGTCTGCTGCTACAGTATGTGTTCAGGGCCACACCCCATGGGCCTTCTGCTACAGAATACATCCAGTGCAACACCCGACGACTCTGCTACTATGGTATATGGGCAGTGCCTTGCCTGATGGGTCTGCTGCTATGTTATATGTCCAGTGCCATACTCAATGTGTCTCCTGCAACAGTATACGTCCAATGCCATATCCGATAGGTCTGCTTCTACAGTATATGTTCAGTCCCATACCTGATGGGCCTGTTGCTCCAGTATATGTCCCGTGCCATACCTGATGGGCCTGCTGCAACATTATATGTCCAGTGCCATTCTCGGGTGCCCAGCTGCAACATGATATTTGTCCGGTGCCATAGCTGATTGGTTTCCTGCTGCAGTATATGTCTGGCAACATAAATGATGGGTTTGCAGCTATAGTATATGTCTGGTGCCATAGTTGATGGGTCTGCTGCTACAGTATACATCCAGTGCCACACTCAATGTGTCTGTTGCTACAGTATATTTCCAGTGCCATACCGGGTGGGTCTACAGCTACACTATGTGTCCAGCGTGATACCAGATGAGTCTACTCCTACAGAAAATGTCTGGCACCATACCCGATGGACCTGCTACTACAGTATATGTCCTGTGTCATACCTGATTAGCCTGCTACTACAGTATATGTTCAGAATTTCTCTGCTCTTTCAAAGAAGGACAAGACTTCGTATCCATTCAAAATTCAAAACTTTAATTTTGTTAAATAGAGAATTTCAGTCAGCTTGTCTCACACATGTGGAATTTGCTGCTGCTGTCCCAAAAGCCCCAGATCTTTGACCAAGGTGTGGTCTACCTCAGGGGGTGGGGTTTGTATGAGTTTCTCTCCCTTAAATAGCCATTTTGCAGTACAAGAGTTCTCCCTATTGATTATAACCATATATCACATCATATTTACTTTTGTTTATAAGTGGCTGTGGGAGGACTCAAACCTCTGACCATGTAAAACATCTTTCAAAATATTTTAACATTCATTTCATTACTTACACTATTGTTGCATCTGTAGTCACTTTTAACAATGGCGTGACAAAAACAGAAAAACAAATGAACTCAAATACAGTTTATAGCTCTACATTTTTAAATTTTTAAGTTTTTATGATTGTTATATAGACATTATTTATGTTTACTAATGTGTGCTCATTCTGAACTTGATCAATAATAGCTTATTCAATATTAGCCCTTTTATGTTCCTTTGGATTTATGCACTACAGATTATAAAGTTGAGAGTAATGCACACTTCAGTCTTCAAGCGGACAGTTAGCCTTATCTAGATTAGTTCAAGTTTATTCTGCACAGACCATTTACTTCCAACACTTCAAGAATTAAACTTCATTTTGTTCAACAAAAAATATATAAAATAATATCAGTTATTATGCATTTTTAACTGACTAAACCTTATATTACATCATTTGAATGAAAAGTTTTTAATTTTCCCTATTTTATTTTACTTAAAAGTTTATTTCTGGAACAGCGAGCACTCCCTGTTATTATATTTCCAACCTTTTATTTTCATGGACAATTGCTGGGGGCTGTACTAGTCACAACACCGTCGGGGATGGAAGAACTGGAAAGGGAGCAGCTAGTAAAAATTACCACTATGGCATCATTTCTTCTGTTGATATTTTTATTTTTTCTTCAGAAATGGTTTTAAAGGATACTTAAACAAGATTTTGACAACAAACTATTCAAAAATCTGATTCTGTAGGTGACTAAAGGAAAGGCTGCTGTATTCATTAATGCTAAAATTATATTAACATAATTTACCTAAATGTGGTTCCAGAGCATTTAAAAATTGTAAAATCAGCCTTCCAATTTCAAAAAAACTATCTTACCTGCTTCCTAAAATGGCCACCAAATGTGTTATGTGATGACATAATTGGAGACAAAGTGAGAGAGAGATATGGCTCTCTATAGTGCTAACTAGTTATTTTTTCACTTTGTATAGAATTGTTTCGCCCAAATGGTTAAAACCATGTGCATTATTTTGTATGATGCACATGTTAGGCTATAGTTCTGTTCATTTTGTTTGGTTTAACATGCTGAAAATGTGTTTTAATCCAACCCGGCTTTCTCTGTGGCAAACCACAGTGCAGTACAAATCTTGAATAACCTGGTGGTCTAGTGGTTATGGTGGATCCAGGATGCTACAATGGGGGTGCTGGGGTGGTGTGCATGCTTAATATGCACTTTTTATATTTTTATTAAACCTTTATATTTTCTGCTATTATTCTTTTCTAGTACATTTTTTGACAGAACCTACAAATGTAATCCATAGTTTGAATGTAAATATGTGTGTAATCAATAAATCAGTCTTCTTCAACAAAGTGAAATGCAACAGCAGCAAGCAAGTATGTTACTATGTGGGGGGGGGGAGGGTGTAGCCACATCCTTCACCACCCCCTAGATCCACCCCTTTTTTGTAGCAAAGTTCTTGTGCAGTCCAGTGTTAGAGTTTATACTTTCTTGAAACTCAAATATATGCTTGTCTTGTTTTCTTTTTTCTATGGGAAATAATAAAAATAATAATAAGAATAATCTGCATTTATATAGTGGTTTTCATATACATTGTATCCCAAATTGCTTTACAAGCAACACTAGATTGGTAGGGAAGTGACTGAACGTGTAGTGGCAGCCATTTCATACTTTAATATCCACACAACCTTGGACAATTGCATGAACTGGTTTTATGGGAAGGGGAATGTTGGCCAGGACAATGGGGTCAGGTAGTGATCAAGGTGCTGGCAGCCTCACATCTTATTTCTCACAGTAATCTGCTCCTATTTCTCTCCTGCTGTCTTCCCCCTTCCCTGAATATAGCAGTACCTTGCAAGAGTGGCCTTTTCAGTCCCCCTCTGGTATTTGTTCTTCACTATTCCTCCTCACGCCGAAAACTGGTGAGCTCATCACCCTTCTGCATAATGAATGCAAGTAGTACAGTCCCTGTTTTATTTTTGACATATCAAATATAAACATGTATTTCCAGTAAGTCAGGGTCATAGTGGCAGGGAACAAGGGGAATGACAGGCTTTCCTATCCTTAAAAGATCTAGGCTACCTTTGATTAGGCACTATTAAATGATGGGTGTGCACATCATTATGCACGTTATATAATAGTACCTAATCATAGGTGGCTTAGATCTTTTAGGGGTAGGAAAGCCTATTTTTCCACTTGTGCCATGCTGCTACCTGTATCAGCCTGGCTTACCAGAAGATCATGTTTATTATTAATATGTAAATACAACACGGGAGACTGTACTAAACACATTCATGATGCGGAAGGGTAATGAACTCACCAGTTTTTGGTGTGGGAAGCAGATGAGAAAAATCAATGCCAGAGAGGTACTGAAGAGGCCATTCCAGTGGGGTACAGCTATAATCAGGTTAGCTGAAGACATGAAGGAGGACGCTGAGCAGATCACTGTGAGATCTGAAATGTGGGGCTGCCAGCATCGTGATCACTACCTGACTGTGGATGAGAGTAGCCAGTGATGACAAATACTCATAGTGGCAGGGCTGCACCTAAACTGTTACTTGAATTCAGGGTAGGGAGATTATCCTTGTGTGGGGGGGGATGTTGACATTTGTTAGGACAGTATTGAGGGAGTTGTGTATAGCTCATTCAAGATTTGGAAGGGTGGTAGCCAGCCAGCTCGCATTGTGGAGCAGAGTACAGAAAATTTCTGGAGAAGAATTCCTAGGAACTGTCCTTCAAGGTTCTGCAGATCACAGGTAAAGGAGTAGACTGACACTGGCAGTCAGGTGGATTCACTCAAGGTATGACTATGCCTCTCCTGCTAATAATATTGTTATCCATTGTAAGTGCAGCCTTTATGAGGGCATGAACAGCAGTTTTTTCTGGTGGGTCATAATGGTTATTGCTTGGCCCTCCAGGAAGACCTAGTTGTTGGTTAATGAGGTGGGAAAAAAACACAACAGGGAACTGTACATACTACCTTTACTGTGCAGAAGGGTGGTGATCCACTCAATGTTCACTGTGGGAGCAGAAGTCAGACATTGAGAATGTGGACTGGTGAGTGATTTGGGAGGCATTTTTAACAGTGCCAGCTGATGATGCATATCAGTAAAGGTGTGCACAACTCTCTGACGTACAAGATTACAATCTGAGGTTTGATAATTCTCTTCATGAGACCGAAAGCTCATATGCAGCCCCAGGCAGTACTAAGGACAGGGTATGGATGGTGGGGTGTTCAACAGAAGGCAGACTAGGTGCAGGGGGTTCACATGGAAAAAGAAAGCCCTATTTGTGGATTACCAAGAAAGCATGAGCTTTGGAACTGAACAAGACTGGTACTATGCTGTGTGACTCTGAGGAAGTCACTAAACTTCCTTGTGCTCCCAGGCCACACCTGTAAACAAGCTTTCAGCTTAGTGTGTCTCTCCTGGTTAACAAAAACAAAATTCAGTGCATTATATAACCACTAGATCATCAGGTATTTGAAGTGTTGTACTGTAATGCAGTTTGCCAAAGAAAACGTCAGCTGGATTGCAAAACGTTTTCTGCAAGTTAAAGTAAACAAAATGAACAAAATCATAGCCTAACATTTGTAATGATCAAAATAATCCACGAGTTAATACATGGTGTTGATCATTCTGGTACAACAATTCAAAATAAAGAGGGAAAGAAAGACTAGTTAGCACTATAGAAATATATGTGTATCTCTGTTTCTGGCTCCTATGATGTCATCATGACTCATCACTTAACACACTTGGCAGACATCTTAGGGAGAAACCAAGGCTGTTTTTTTGAAAGTGAAAGGCTGATGTTTGCATTTTTCAAAAGTTATGAAACTGCATTTATGTTATTTACATAAATGCAGTTTTAGCATAAATGTAAACAGCAGCCTTTACTTTGCCTTTCTATGAAGACAGATTTTGGAGTTTGCAGTTTTAAAAAAACTGCTTGTTTAGGTACCCTTTAAGTCCCACACTGTATTCAAATCCCTCGGTTGTAGGCTATTTAAAGTATATATCCAATATCTTTCCTTTTGTAGCAATTTATTGAGCCTCTCACCACCCCTGGGGTTACTCTCAACATGCTCTAGTGCCATATACTTTGCACCATCCACCTTTCTAGGGGTTTATTAATGAGATCTGCTCTTATATTTCTTATGTGCTTCTGCACTCTTTGTTTGATAGGCCTCACTGTCCACCCCGCATAAAGGAGATTGCATGGGCACCATATGCCATATACAACATATGTGCTGTTGCAATTAAGGAATGTTTTTAATTTTACTTTGTAGCTGTACCCAGCCAATTCAAATTCCTTCCCCTGATTGCAATATGCACATATGTTGCATTTACCATATCTATACACCCCTATGGGGAGAGATGGCAGCCACATTATTGGTTCAATTTTCTTGGTGGTATACCTACTGTGAACCAGTTTATCTCTAATGTTTTCTGCTTTTGAGAAGGTTATTCTGGGGGTGCTGCCTAGCTCCTCAGACAGTAGAGGGTCATTGTGCAATAGTGGCCAGAATTTTCTAACAACTGCTGCTGTCTGACCTGCTTGATTGCTATGTTGTGTTACAAACATTACTTGTGTTTGCTCATTTATAGTTCTCATTTTTTAGGTTGCAAAAGTTGTGTTCTTACCTCTTTCCTAGCTCTCTCTCTTGCTTTCATAAGCGTACTTTTCTCATATCCCCTAGCTTCAAATCTGTTCATCATTTCTGTTGCTTCTCTTTCAAGAGCCTCATTTTTTGAACAATTTCTTCTCAAGTGGAGGAAATGTCCAAAGGGGATGGATTTTATGAGTGCTTGTGGTCGTGGATGAGAACCGTCCGCCCGTAATACATTGTTAGTTGCAGTCTCTTTTCTAAAATTCATACTTTGTACTTTATTGTCCTCATCCACAAACAAAGAGATCTAGAAAACCCATTATTGTCCTGTTTTTGATATGTGTGAACTTCAGGTTAATGCCATTTGCATTATTTAACCATCTCATAAAATCTTCAATACCCTCCTCGGGGCCCTGCCATACACATATAATGTCATCTATAAAGCCGTTCCACCACTTTACATTTTTGAAAAATGGGTTGTTACTTTCTGTGTGTATCATGTCATTTTCCCATGCCCTGAGAAAATGGTTTGCATAGCTTGGGGCCATTGTGGCCCCCATGGCTGTACCCTGAAGCTGTAAATAGAATTCTCCATTGAATTCAAAGAAATTGTGTGTCAGGACAAAGTCCAATGCTGCTTCAATGAATTCAGCGGGGAAGTGCAAATTCTGTGGATTATTTCTCATGGCTTGAACACTTGCTTTTATGCCATCTATATGCAAAATGCTGGTGTACAGTGACTCAAAGTCTATGCTGAGCCATAGGTAATCTGGGTTCCACTCAAATTCTTGCATCTTGTCAAGAACGTCCACTGTATCTCTTAGATAGGAAAGTACATCAGTAAGACACCTTTTAAGAAAGAAATTTATAAACCGATTAAATTTTTCAGTATTTGACCCTATGCCTAAAACAATTTGGGAAGTATGTATAGTGTGGGCACTGTGGGACTATCTTCCTATAGCATTTTCAGTTCGTCACTAATGAAGTTATTACTTCTGCCCCATTCCAATAGCCCTAAGAATTCTTTCTTAAAGGTGTCTGTAGGATTTCTAGTTAACTTTTTATGTTTTGTTCCATCATTCAACATTTCCAAAATGCTGTTGGCATAATTCTCTGAATCCATGATAACAGTGTTTCCCCCTTATCTGATGGTTTATAACCACATTCATTGTCATTGATTCCCTTAAAGCTTTTCTTTCTTGATTACTTGGGTTGTCTCTTTTACCACTGTGTTCATTATTCAAGACTTTATCAACCTCTTTTAATACCACTGCTTCAAAACTTCTGATCAGTGTATTATTGGTAATAGGGCAAAACAAAGAGGGAGATTGAAACTGTTTTCTGTGTTCAGACAGTAAATCGGTAGTCACATTGTTTCCCAAATCCTGTAACACTGTGTTCTCTAATCCCCTCAAGCTCATCATTATGTAAATACTCATTTTCTTTGAACAAGGGCTGCAAATTAAATAAATCTTCACTATCCACAGTATCACCTATGTCTTCACATCCCACAAATGCATTTTCATCATTTAAATTCATTAGTAAATTTACCATTTCTTGATCGACATTCAAATCACCCCCTTCCCCTCCATCGTGTGAGAGGTGACGTCAAAACCCATTTCATACAACCATCTTTTAGCAAAAAATTCCTTTAGTCTTATTTTTCTAAACAACTTGAATATGTCGACATGCGTTTTAAATTTATCAATGTCCCTAGATGGTGCAAAGTTCAAACCTTTTTCAAGAACACTAATTTGCACTTCAGTCAAAGTTGCCTGAGAAAGGTTACACTATCTCTAATTTTTCTTGCTGCTGCTCTGGAGTTCTTGCTCTCATCCTGCTTTTTCTCCCTCTGCAGGTTTTCCATTTTTTCTTCTGTTTTTCCCAGTTTGTTGGTGTGGCTGTTGTTATTGATATCCATTTTCATTTCCTTAAAAAGGACCCTTGCTTCTTTCTGGCGTACAGCTGGTACTTGAAGATTTTTCAGTTTGGAATGTTATTCTTTTCCTAGAGCCCAACCAACCCCTCTTAGTCGATCAGGATCTCCTGGGCCAAGAGTGGATATGTCCAGCTTTATAGCTGTTATCGCCCCTTTCCAGTTTTTCTTGTTTTTTCTTTATTAAACTGGACTAATATTTGTCAAGTTTTGCAGTCAGTCTCTCTTGTAGGCTGACAAAATCCAGATGTCCCTTAAGATTGCTCAGTTGTAATTCTTTCATATTTCTCACCATCATCAGCAGTGATGAGCTCAATAAACATTTTTGAGCAGAAGGCTGCAGCTCTCTCCATTTTGTACATCTGCTGAATGCTTCCAACCCACAGGATGGTACTTTTGTCAGACTCAAACCACGTTGTGCCTGCCACTATTCCTTGTATGTCTCCAGAGTAATAATTGTGACACTGCCACCTGCTTATTATTATATGCAGAATATTTGTATTATAAATAAATGTGTATGTGACTGCTTATGAATGGTAGCTTGTGTAAGAGGCTTGACCTTTGACCCCAGAGGTGACAGTGTGCTGAAGCAGCAGGCTGTCATAAAACTTGCCAGTGCAAAACACTAATTAAAGGTTTCCTGTTCTGTCTTAACACTTAGGGCTTCCTGCCAAATGCCAGGTGGTAAGACATCATAAAATATTCCTTTTTGAAACTGGGTCCCATGTATGCATTTTATGACATAGCAAGAAGGGAAGTCATTTGGCTGATCTCTCTTAGTTTTCTCACCTAGAAGGGAGCTGGTGACAGGAGGTGGGTTTATGATACATCAAAGGAAAAGCTTTGATGAAAGAGACTCATATTTTAAAAATAGATAATTGCTGATTTCCACAGTAGTAACATAACATTCTTTTGGATATTTATGCTAAGAATTTAAGTTATTGCAGGATCTAACAGTGACGTCATGTGGGCTGTGACCTCACAAGGAGGTGGAGATTGATTTTAAGATTGTCCAGCATCTGTAGGGGAAAGATGCTTTTTTATCTCTGGATTTGAGAGGAGAGACATTGGGTCTCTGAACTAAAAACAAGGTGCTTTAGAAAGATATAATTCAGCTGGAACTTTTAAGTATTTGGCAGGCACTTTCTGTTGACTGTAAGCATTTGGTTATATGTTCTGTGTTTGGTATTGTATCTATTTTAAATTTTTAGTAAACAATATTTTCCATGAAATTGTGCCTGTGCTCTCAGTTTCTTTTGCATGTGGATGCTGGAAAAGTGTTAATCATTTTGACAACTGTTAAGTGCTCAAGACAAGGGTGTGTTACTGTTTTGCTAAAGGTAAGACTATATCTAGGTCTCATACTGAGTCATAAGGGTACACTTTGGGAACCTAGCTGGGTGCCACTGGGTGAAGGATTATATTGCATTTCCCTGAAGAGAATATATATCTGAGTCTGTTAACTGGGTGTACTAGTAAAAAGGTTTACATTTGACCCACAGGACTCAAGGCTAGTAGGTGATTTGGACCCAAAACAAACAGGAGGGTTACCCTGTTTGTCTCCTCTACACACTATTGCACTTCGAGGTTGACACTGTGGGAGCAGAGAGACTGACCTGCAGAGCATGTTTGTGACAGTAATGTTGTAGGTTATGTTCAGTTCCAATATGCATTGTTTATCCAGTGTGTTGAATAAACTTCTAATGCCTGCACCCTCCGTACTCGAACCCTTGTATTGCAAAATGGCAATGTAAGGGAGAGAAACTCATACAAACCCCACTCTCTGAGGAAGACCACACCTTGGTCGAAAGCACTGGAAGACCACACCTTGGTCAAAGCACTGGGGCTTTTGGGGCCTGGAGCAGCAAATTCCATGTGTGTGAGACAAGCTGTCTGGAATTGTCTATTTAAAGTTTTGAACTTTGAATGGATACAGAGTCTTGCCCTTCATTGTGAGTGCAGCGGAAATTTTGGAAAAGTTATTTAGGACTGGGGCTGGCATTCCCCCTCTACTGCACCCGACTCCTCCCAGTGAACACATGGCAGAAATTGGCACTGCAGTATATGTCCTCTGACATACCCGATGGGTCTGCTCCTACAGTATATATCAAGCACCATTCCTCATGTGTCTGCTGCTATAGTGTGTCTTCACTGCCACATCCCATGGGCCTGCTGCTACTGTATATGTCCAGTGCCATACCTGCTGGGTCTGTTGTTACAGTACATGTTCAATGCAATACCTGGTGGTGCTGCTGCTACAGTATATGTCTGGTGCCATACCCTATCTGTCTGTTCCTACAGTATATGAGCAGTGCAATTCCTGATGGCTCTGCTATTACAGTAGATGTCCAGTGCCATACCTGATGGGTCAGTTGCCACATTATATCTCTGCCACCATACTTAATGGACCTACTGCTACAGTAAATGTCTGTTGCCATATCAAATGGGCCTGCTGATACAGTATATGTCTGGCACCATACCTGATGGGTCTGCTCCTACAGTAAATGTCTGGTGCCTTACCTGATGGGTCTGCTCCTATAGTGATAGTCAGAGGGGCAGCCATGGGGGAGAAGGATTGAGCATCAGAGGGAATGCTTTCCTTCTGTGGGGGAAGGGTGATCGAGTGTCAGATGCATGACTGACCTGTGGCAGAGGCTAGGAGAGGTACCAGCTGCAAACAGCTGCATGGTTACTGCAGGCAGGACAGACATCGACGTACACACCCCTGACGTCATTGTTCATCCTGTTTCCCAGGTCAAAAATGGTAGAAAATAGGGCTGAGCAGGATACTGCCCTCCTCGCACTGCAGGTCCCGAACTACTGCCCAAGGCAGCACTGGATACGTACACCAGCAGCTGATGGAAGGGTGAACCCCCTCGCAAAGGCTCCACCCTAGGGAGTAAGCCAAAGGCTGTATACTGGCATCCAAAGAGTGGTTGGAGTCCCTCCCGTGGTCCCCACCGGGGGGGGGGTAAGCCAGAGCTTATCTACTGTAGGGTAAGTCTGCAGGAGGCAGGTGACTGGGCTGGGCATGAGACTGAGCTGATGAGAGCAGGTCCTCGGAGGAGCAGAAAGTATAATAACATTTTTTAAAAATAGTACAATGCTATACCCAATGGATCTGCTCCTACAGAAAATGTCTGGCACCATATCCAATGGATCTGCTCCTACAGAAAATGTCTGGCACCATACCCAATGGACCTGCTCCTACAGAAAATGTCCAGCACCATACCAGATGGATCTGCTCCTACAGAAAATGTCCCACACCATAATCAACGGATGTGCTCCTATAGAAATTGTATGACACCATACTCAATAGATGTGTTCAAACAGAAAATGTTTGGCACCATAACCAATGAATCTGCTCCTAAAGAAAATGTCTGCCTCCACACCCAATGGATATGTTCCTATAGAAAATGTCCAGCACCATACCCAATGGGCCTGCTGCTACAGTGTATTTCTTGTGCCATACCTGATGGGCCTGCTTCTACACTATATGTCATGTGCCATACCAGAAGAGTCTGCTCTGATAGTATATGTTCTGTGCCATACCCGATGGGTCTGCTCCTACAGTATATGACCAGCGCCATTCTTGATGGGGATGCTGCTAGACTTGTGCTTACAGCCACACCCCCATGGGCCTTCCTCTACAGTATATGTCTGGTGCCACACCTGATGGGTCTGCTGTTACAGTATATGTCCAGTGCCATGCCCAATGGCTCTACTGCTACAGTATATGTCCAGTGCCATACCTGATAGGTCTGCTGTTATAGTATATGTCCAGTACTATACCTGATGAGTCTGCTGTCATAGTATATGTCCAGTACTATACCTGATGGGTCTGCTGTTATAGTATATGTCCAGTGCCATACCCGATGGCTCTGCTGCTACATTATATGTCCAGTGCCCTACCTGATGGCTCTGCTGCTACAATATATGTCCAGTACCATAGCTGATGGGCCTGTTGCTACAGTATTTGTCCAGTGCCATAATTGATGGCTCTGCTGCTGCAGTATATGTGCAGTGCAATATCCCATGGGCCAGTTTCTACAGTATATATCTTGTGCCATACCCCATAGGTCTGCTGCCATGGTATATGCCCACAGCCATATCTGATGGGTCAGATGCTACAGTATATGTCCAGTGCCATACCTGATGGCTCTGCTGCTACAGTAGATGTGCATTGCCATTCCTGATGGTTCTACTAATACAATAGATGTTCAGTGCCATATCTGATAGGTCTGCTGTTATAGTATAAGTTTGGTGTCAGTGGGTCTGCTGTTACAGTAGATGTCCAGTGAAATACCCAATGGCTCTGTTGCTTCAGTATATGTCCAGTGCCATACCTGATGGGTCTGCTGTTACAGTATATGTTTGGTGCCATACCCAATGGCTCTGCTGCTACAGTAGATGTCCAGTGTCATTCCTGATGGTTCTGCTGCTACAGTATATTTCCAGTGCCATACCCAATGGCTCTGCTGCTTCAGTAGATGTCCAGTGTCATACCTGATGGGTTTGCTGCTACAGTATATGTTTGGTGCCATACCCGATGGCTCTGCTGCTACAGTAGATGTCCAGTGCCATATCCGATGGCTGTGCTGCTACAGTATATGTTTGGTGCCATACCCAATGGCTCTGCTGCTACAGTATATGTTTGGTGCCATACCCAATGACTCTGCTGCTACAGTAGATGTTCAGTGCCATATCCAATGGCTCTGCTGCTACAGTATATGTTTGGTGCCATGCCCAATGGCTCTGCTGCTACAGTAGATGTCCAGTGCCATATCCAATGGCTCTGCTGCTACAGTATATGTCCGGAGCTATACCCAATGGGTTTACTGTTACAGTAGATGTCCAGTGCCATACCTGATGGGTCTGCTGTTACAGTATATGTCTGGTGCCATACTCAATGGGTATGCTCCTACAGTATATGTCCAGTGCCATACCTGATGGCTCCACTGTTGTGATAGTAGATGGCCAGTGCTATACCTGATGGGTCTGCTCCTACAGTATATGTCCACTGCCATACCCAATGGCTCTGCTGCTACAGTATATGTTTGATGCCATACCCAGTAGCTCTGCTACTACAGTAGATGCCAAGTGCCATACCTGATGGATCAGTTGCTACTTTAAATCTTTGCTACCATACCTGATGGGTCTACTGCCACATTAAATGTCTGTTGTTGTATCTGATGGGCCTGCTGCTACAGTAAATGTCTGGCACCATACCTGATGGTCTGCTCCTACAGTATATGTCTGGTGCCATACCTGATGGGGCTGCTGCTACAGTATCTGCCCAGTGCCATACCTGATGGTTCTGCTTCTGTAGAATACATCTGGCACCATGGATCTGATAGTTGGAGGGCCAGCTGGAGGGGGGTAGGATTGAGCTTCTGAGGGACTGCTCTCCTTCTCCAGGGGGAAGGTGTTTAACTTCTGGATGCAGGACTGACCTCTGGCAAAAGCCAGGAGAGAGAGCAGCTACCAACAGCTGCATGGTAACTTGGGGTACACCCCTTCCAGCAATCGAATGTCCCTCTGTTGGAAAGGGTGCAAAAACTGAGAGCAGTACTCCAGGTGGGGTCTGGCCAGTGATCTGTATAATGGCAGAATCACCTCCCTCCTCCTAGAGGTTATGCCCCTTGCAGTACAACCTAGCATCTTGTTGGCCACTGCTGCTGCTGCTTTCGTACACTGTGCTGGGTTGTTCATTGCTCCAGTTATGAGCACCCCCAGATCGTTCTCCTCCTCAGTCACAGATAGCTGCACCCCCCCCAGATGGTAGCTCTTCTTTGGATTCTTTGCCCCAAAATGTAGCCCCCTTGCATTTTTTGGCATTGAAACCAAGTTGTCAGGTGTCAGACCATGTCTTCAGCCCTGTTAGATCTTCCTGCAATCCTTGCCACCTCCCTCGGTCATCCACCACTGTGCCCATCTTGGTGTCATCCACAAATAGATTGATCTTGCTATTTACGCCTTCTGAGATATCTGCAATAAATACCTCAAATAGCACCAGCTCCAGCACTGACCCCTGTGGGATGCCACTCATCACTGCTCTTGGGGATAATAGTTCTCTTTCCACCACCACCACCCTCTGCTGGTGTCCCTGCAGCCAGTTCTCCACCCATCCCATCAATTTTGCCCCACACTTCTGTGCTCCTTAGCTTACATGTTAGTCTTCCATGTGTCACAGAGTCAAATGCCTTACTGAAGTCCAGCTACAGGACTTCCACCACGTGCACGTTGTCAATTTCCCAAGTCACCCATTCATAGTAGTCCTCTAGGTTGGTCTGACAGGATCTGCCCTTCACAAAGTCATGCTGCCAACTGTCCTGCCCCCCACTAGCCCCCAGCAGGGTCACCAGCCTCTCCTTCAGGATTGTTTCCATTAGTTTCTCCACTATGACTGTGAGATTCACTGGTCTATAGTTCCCTGGTTCGTCTTTGGGACCACTGTTATGGAGTGGAACCATGTGAACCATCCTCCAATCCTGAGGTACACACTCTGAGTCCAGAGAGGCATTGAATAGGCCTGCCAATGGGTCTGCCAGGACCTCTGCCAACTGTTTCAGTACCCTGGGGTGTATGATATCCGGTCCCAGTGCCTTGCCCACCCTCAGTGCTCTTAACCCCCTAGCACTCTACCTTCTGTGATTTCCCCGTCCATCACCCCCTCCCACTCTGATCCTATCCTCCCCCAAACCTTAGGTATTCCCCCCTTTCTCTTTAGTAAAAACTGAGCAGAAGTAGTCATTAAGCTCTTCTGCCTTTTTGATCCCTGTTTTTACCCATTCCCCCTCCTTCATAAGCCTTACTATTTGGTCCTTACAACCCCTTTTCTCCCTGATGTACCTGAAGAATTCTTTTTCCCTCTCCTTAATTCCCTTCACCAGCCTGAGCTCCCTTGATGCCTTTGCTGCCCTTACTTCCCTATAGAACATGCAACACAAATTCCAAAAAAACAGCTACTTCAGTATACAGAAAAGACAGCTACCAACAGAATACCCTTAGTAGGCACATATCATCCAGACCTTGAACTTCTACGTAAGTTTATTAAAGATCTCCATCCAATATTTAATGAGGATGAGACCCTTAATTGTATTTTTATGGAACTACCACTACTATCTTTTAAACAACCACCAAACTTAGCCAGCCTAATTATTAGGAGTAAGTTTTCGCCAGAACAGAATACCATGACACTAAATGGTACACAACCCTGCAATCAAAGCAACTGTAAGACTTGTAAGCACATTTCAATTTCAGACTGTGTGGTTACATCACAAAACAGACAATTCAAGGTACAGAGGAGTTATAAATGTACATCACAACATGTTGTTTATTTCATTCACTGCAAGAGGTTTCCATGAACAGGTTATATTGGAGAGACTAGCCACCTGCTCCACACTAGTATGAACTCACCCAGACATAATATTAAATGGAAGATGACTGAAAACCCAGTGGGGCAACACTTCTCTCAGCCTGGCCACTCAATTTCATATATGTCAGTAATGGTCTTAAAAGGAAATCTCAAAAGTACACAACAGAGATGAGCTTTTCAGATCAGACTTATTTTACATCTCAATATTGTAGCAGATGGGATGAACACAGATTTGGGGTTCATGGCATATTATAGGACTTAACATCCATAGACCTTTTCTTCTTAGGATAGACATATTATAGGACTTCAACACGTGTGTGTGTGTGTGTGTGTGTGTGTGTTGGGAGGTATGTGAATATGGCAGGTGTGGGGTTTGCTGTTACATTGAGGTAGGCTTCTGTTCAGATACATGAGTTACAGTGTGTTATTACTCTTAGTTCACACACATAATGAATATTAATTCCTTCTTACTATTTACCTTCCCCGGGGGGGTGGGGTTGATTCCATTGGGTCTTATTCAGATTCCTTAGCCTGTTTCTGTACATACAGTAGTTTTATTATATACTGTCACATTTTTGAACTCTGAACATATTGTGGTGCGAGATCTCATTTGCATGGAGGTTCTTGACAGATTTAGTTATATTGGGCTAATATTGTAGTGATTTGTGGAAATGTAGGTATGTTAGGACTCTTGTCTTGCATTTACTTCTAGTTACCTTAACCTAGGGAAGGTGGAAGTTTTATTTAATTGTGGTTCTATTCAGAATCCTTGGACTGTTACTGCGCAGATAGTAGTATGGTTGCATAATGTCACATTTTTACTGTGTACATATTAGGATACATCATCCCTTTTACTTGGAATTTCATGACAAGTTGAATTCCTTTGGGTAACAACTGCAGTGACTGATATGAATAATGGTGCATTAGGAGTGTGTGTGTGTGTGTGTGTGTGTGTTTGCACATGTGTGTGTATGTATATATCTCCTTAAAACTAGTTATCTTCCCCTCCCGGATATGGGGTGTGGGGTGGGGTGGGGTGGGGTGGGGTGGGTGTGTTGTGGCGGGGATGAGAGAATTGAATTCCTCTAATTTCTTATTCAGATTCCTTAGACATTTTCAGTACCTCATGTTGTTATAGTATACATTGAATATTTATTGAAATATGTATGTATCAGGCTGTAGGGTCTTAATTTCTTAGTGGTCCTTGACAAGTAGTTTTTGTTTGACACTTATACTGCCAATTATATTTATATTATCATTTATAAACTCCTTTTAATACATTATATGTTTTTGAAGTTTATGGGACATAATATCTAGCTGGAGAGTACAGCTGGGTAATGGGTTCAACTAAGTTTTACATTCTATACAATGTGTAACTATTGCTCATTTTAGGAAAACTTTTCTGGTTACTCTTTGTATGTCATCTATAGATGCTTCTTGTAGTTCTATCATGTGGTGCTTGTTTTTAACTTACAATTTTAGCATGTCATTAATCCGGATGGGGGTTGCTTTTCAGTAACTGCATTCTTATACACGTTGTAACACTCGTAATTTGATTTAAGAGCCCTCGGCTCAAGTAGTTATCTTATTCTGAAAGTATGTCTAAGCCAATTTAATTTATATATAGTTGAGTCCTTTGTATGTCTTCTGCACTAAGCACCTCTGACCATTAGAACCTCTCAGCTGAAGACAAAATGATACTATTAAGCTTCTCTGACATCTTTTTGTTTTTTTAAATGGGTATTTTGAACCAATGGGGATTTTTTCTCCTTTTTCTGCATGATCTGGGTGTTAAAAGTATTGGCTTTTCTAAATAACTGTCATTACGCTTTTGATGAAGGACTTGTTAGTCCGAAAGCTAAAGCATTTTGTTCTTTTTGTTACATCTATGTTGGTCCAATAATTCCCATGACGCTTCTGGAAATGAGCTGCTTGCAGTTCATGTTGTCTTTCCTGGTGAAATATTTTCCAAATAAATAAATAAAAAAAAAATAACAGGTATTAAATCATTTGCTTCTGGATCTGTTCCTACAAGTATTTCTTACCTCCATGGTCACTTCCTGAGCTTCTTTTAGGTACTCCTCCCTGTCTTCCCCCCTCCCAGTTCTCCTGTATCTCATATAGGCGACTCTTTTCCTCCTTACCCTGATATATGACACCCTTGCTCATCCAGCTAGGTTTCTTTGCCCTATCCTTTTTACTTTGGGCCTCGCTGTAGGAATTTGTTGCTTCCACTATCACTAGCTTAATGAGTTCCCACCTCTGATTCATGTCCATATTATGTCCAGTGCCATACTCCATGTATCTGCTGCTACAGTATACAGTATGTCCGATGCCATACACAGTGTGTCTGCTGCTACTGAACATGTCTGGTGCCATACTCAATGTATTTTCTGCTACAGTATCAAGTATGTCCAATACCATACTCAATGTGTTTGTGCTACACTATACAGTATGTCTGATGCCATACTCAGTGTGTCTGCTGCTAAAGTACATCTAGTGCCATATCAATGTATCTGCTGCTACAGTATACAGTATGTCCAGTGCCATACTCAATGAGTCTGCTGCTACAATGTATGTCTGGTGCCACACTCAGTATGTCTGCTGCTATAGTATATGTCTGGTACTATACTCAATGTGTCTGCTGCTGCAGTATATGTCCAGTGCCATACCCAATGAATCTGCTGCTATAGTATATGTCCAGTGCCATACTCAATGTGTCTGCTGCTACAGAATACAGTATGTCAGGTGCCATACCCAGTGTGTCTACTCTTACAGTATACAGTATGTCCGGTGCCATACTCAATGTGTCTGCTGCTACAATACATATCCAGTGCCATACTCAGTATGTCTGCTGCTGCTATTGTACATGTCTGGTGCCATACTCAATGTATCTACTGCTACAGTATATAGTATGTCCAATACCATACTCAATGCATCTGCTGCTACACTATATAGTATGTCCGATGCCATACTCAGTGTGTCTGCTGCTACAGTATGTCTGGTGCCATACTTAATGTATCTGCTGATACAGTATGCAGAATGTCTGATACCATACTCAATGTATCTGCCTCTACAGTATACAGTACGTCCGGTGCCGTACTCAATGTGTCTGCTGCTACAATGCATGTCTGGTGCCATACTCAGTATGTCTGCTGCTATAGTATATGTCCGGTGCTATACTCAGTGTGTCTGCTGCTACAGTATTTGTCCAGTGCCATACCTGATGAATCTTCTGCTATAGTATATGTCCGGTGCCATACTCAATGTGTCTGCTGCTACAGTATAAAGTATGTTAGGTGCCATACGCAGTGTGTCTACTGCTACAGTATACAGTATGTCTGGTGCCATACTCAATGTGTCTGCTGCTGCAGTATACAGTGTGTCCGATGCCATACTCAATGTGTCTGCTGCTACAATATATATCCGGTGCCATACTCAGTATGTCTGCTGCTACAGTATATGTCTGGTGCCATACCCAGTGTGTCTACTGCTACAGTATACGATATGTCTGATGCCATACTCAATGTGTCTGCTGCTACAACATACAGTGTGTCCGGTGGCATACTCAATGTGTCTGGTGCTACAATGTATGTCCGGTGCTATACTCAATGTGTCTGCTGCTACAGTATATGTCTAGTGCCATACTCAATGTGTCTGCAGCTACAGAATATGTCCAGTGCCATACTCAATGTGTCTGCTGCTACAGTATATGTCCAGTGGCAAACTCAGTGTGTCTGCAGCTACAGTGTATATCTGGTGCAATACTCAGTGTGTCTGCTGCTACAATAAATGTCTGGTGCCATACTCAGTATGTCTGCTGCTACAGTATATGTCCGGCGCCATACTCAATGTGTCTGCTGCTACAGTATATGTCCGTTGCCATACCTGATAAATCTGCTGCTATAGTACATGTCTGGTGCCATTCTCGATGTGTCTTGCTGCTACAGTATACAGTGTGTCCGGTGCCATACTCAGTGTGTCTGCTGCTATAGTATATGTCCAGTGCCATACTCAGTATGTCTGCTGCTACAGTAAATGCCCGGTGCCATACTCAGTGTGTCTGCTGCTACAGTATACAGAATGGCTGATGCCATATTCAGTGTGTCTGCTGCTACAGTGTATGTTCAGTACCATATTCAATGTGTCTGCTGCTACAATATATGTCCGGTGCTATACTCAGTATGTCTGCTGCTACAGTATATACCCGGTGTCATACTCAATGAGTCTGCTGCTACAGTGTATGTCTGATGCCATACTCAGTGTGTCTGCTGCTATAGTATATGTCCAGTGCCAAACTCAGTATGTCTGCTGCTATAGTAAATGCCCGGTGCCATACTCAATGTGTCTGCTGCTACAGTATACAGAATGGCTGATGCCATATTCAGTGTGTCTGCTGCTACAGTGTATGTCCAGTACCATATTCAATGTGTCTGCTGCTATAATATATGTCCGGTGCTATACTCAGTATGTCTGCTGCTACAGTGTATGCCCGGTGTCATACTCAATGTGTCTGCTGCTACAGTGTATGTCTGATGCCATACTCAGTGTGTCTGCTGCAACATTATATGTCCTGTGCCATACTCAGTATGTCTGCTGCTACAGTATACAGTATGCCCAGTGCCATACTCAATGTGTCTGCTGCTATAGTGTATGTCCGGTGCAATATCAGATGGGTCTGCTACAACAGAATATGTTCAGTGCCATACCTAATGGGTGTGCTGTTACAGTATGTGCTTGGTAACATGCCCGATCACTGCGCTGCTGCTGTATTTGTCCAGTGCTATCTCCGATGGATCTTCTCCTCTCATATATATCTGATACCATACCCAATGGGTCTGCTGCTACTGTACAGTTTATTTCTGGTGCCATACCCAATGGGTCTGCTGCTATATTTCTGGTGCCATACCCGAGGGCACTACTGCAACAGTATATGTTCTGTACCATACCGAAGAGATCTGCTGCTACACTATATACCCGGTACCAAACCCACACAGCCTGCTGCTACAGTATATGTCTGGTGCCATACCCAATGGAACTGCTGCTACAGTATATGTCCAGTGCCATTCTTGGTTGGTTGCAACATGATATACGTCTGGTGCCATACATGATTGGTCTGCTGCTAGAGTATTTGTCTCACACCATACCCAATGGGTCTGCTGCTATAGTATATGCTTGGTGACATGCCTGACGTGTCTGCTGCTACAGGATATGTCCAGTGCTATATCTGATGTGTCTGCTGCTACAGTATATGTCCAATGGCAGGCCCTTTGGACTGTTACTTCAGTATATGTCTCCTGCTTAATCTGATGGGTCTGCTGGTACAGTATACAGGGTGCCATACCAGATAGGTCTGCTCCTACAGCATATCTTCAATGTCATATTCTATGGGTCTGCTGCTATACTATTGGTCCTGTGCCCTGTGCCATACCGAGAAGTCTGCTTCTATAGTATTTGTCTGGTGGCATAACTTATGGATCTTCACCTACAATATATGTCTGATGCCATACCCAGTGGGTATGCTACTACATTATATGGCTGGTATCATACCCGATTGCCGTGCTGCTCCAGTATTTGTCTGGTGCCATACCGAACAGATCTTCACCTGGCATATATGTCTGGCACTGTACCCAATGGGTCTTCTGCTACAGTGTATGTCTTTTGCCATACCTGATGGGTCTGCTGCTACAGTATATGTCCAGTGCCATACCCGATGGATCTGCTGTTACAGTATATGTCCAGTGCTATACCTGACAGGCCTTCTGCTACAGTGTATGTCTGGCAACATACACGATGGGTCTGCTGCTCCAGTATATGTCTAGCGCCATTCTTGGATGGTCAACTGCAACATAATGTATGTCCGGTGCTATTCCCAATGAGTCTGCTGCTACAGTACATGACTGGTGCCATACTCAATCTGTATCCTGCTGCAGTATTTGTCCGGTATCAAACTAGATGAAACTGCTGCTATACTGTAAGTCCGGTGCCATACTCAGTGTGTCTGCTGCTGCAGTATATGTCCAGTGCCATACTCAATTTATCTGCTGCTACAGTACACAGTATGTCCAGTGCCATACCCAGTGTGTCTTCTGCTACAGTATACAGTATGTCCAGTGCCATACTCACTGTGTCTGCTGCTACAGTATACAGTATGACTGGTGCCATTCTCAATGTATCTGCTGCTACAGCATACAGTATGTCCGGTGCCATACTCAATGTGTCTGCTGCTACAATGTATGTCAGGTGCCATACTCAGTATGCCTGCTGCTATAGTATATGTCCGGTGCCATACTCAGTGGGTCTGCTGAAACAGTATCCAGTGTGCCCGATGCCATACTCAATGTGTCTGCTGCTACAATGTATATCCGTTGCCATACTCAGTATGTCTGCTGCTGCTGTACATGTCTGGTGCCATACTCAATGTATCTGCTGCTACAGTATACAGTATGTCCAGTACCATACTCAATGTGTCTGCTGTTACACTATACAGTATGTCCAATGCCACATTCAGTGTGTCTGCTGCTACAGTACATCTGGTGCCTTACTTAATGTATCTGCTGCTACAGTATACAGTATGTCCGATACCATACTCAGTGTATCTGCTGCTACAGTATACAGTACATCCGGTGCCACATTCAATGTGTCTGCCGCTATAATGTATGTCTGGTGCCATACTCAGTATGTCTGCTGCAATAGTATATGTCCAGTGTTATACTCAATGTGTCTGCTGCTACATTATATGTCCAGTGCCATACCCGATGAATCTGCTGCTATAGTATATGTCCGGTGCCATACTCAATGTGCCTGCTGCTACAGTATACAGTATGTCCAGTGCCATACTCAATCTGTCTGCTGCTGGACTATACTGTATATTTGTTACCATACTCAGTGTGTCTGCTGCTACAGTACATCTGGTGCCATACTCAGTGTGTCTGCTGCTGCATTTTACACTGTGTCCAGTGCCATACTCAATGTGTCTACTGCTACAATATATATATCCAGTGCCATACTCAGTATGTCTGCTGCTACAGTATAAGTCTGGTGACATACACAGTGTGTCTACTGCTACAGTATGCAATATGTCTGGTGCTATACTCAGTGTGTCTGCTGCTACAGTATACAGTATGTCTGGTGCCATACTCAATGTGTCTGCTGCTACAATATATGTCCAGTGCCATACTCAATGTGTCTGCTGCTACAGTATATGTCCAGTGCCATACTCAATGTGTCTGCAGCTACAGTATATGTCCAGTGTCATACTCAATGTGTCTGCTGCTACAGTATATGTCCGTTGCCATACCTGATAAATCTTCTGCTATAGTATATGTCTGGTGCCATACTCAATGTGTCTGCTGCTACGGTATACAGTATGTCCGGTGCCATACTCAGTGTGTCTGCTGCTATAGTATATGTCCGGTGCCATACTCAGTATGTCTACTGCTACAGTAAATGCCCGGTGCCATACTCAATGTGTCTGCTGCTACAGTATACAGTATGTCCGACACCATACTCAGTGTGTCTGCTAATACAGTGTATGTCCAGTACCATAGTCAGTGTGTCTGCTGTTACAATATATGTCCAGTGCCATACTCAGTATGTCTGCTGCTACAGTATATGGCCTATGACACACTCAGTGTGTCTGCTGCTACAGTATATAGTATGTCCTGTGCCGTACTCAATGTGTCTGCTGCTACATTGTATGTCTGGTGCCATACTCAGTGTGTCTGCTGCTGCATTATATGTCCTGTGCCATACTCAGTATGTCTGCTGCTACAGTATACAGTATGCCCAGTGCCATACTCAATCTGTCTGCTGCTACAGTGAATATCCGGTGGAATATCAAATGGGTCTGCTACTACAGAATATGTTCAGTGCCATACCTAATGGGTGTGCTATTACAGTATATGTTCGGTACCATGCCCGATCACTGTGCAGCTACTGTATTTGTCCAGTGCTATCTCCAGTGGATCTTCTCCTATCATATATATCTGATACCACACCCAATGGTTCTGCTGCTACTGTACAGTTTATGTCTGGTGCTGTACCTAATGGGTCTGCTGCTGTATTTCTGGTGCCATACCCGAGGGCACTACCGTAACAGTATATGTTCTGTGCCATACCGAAGAGATCTGCTGCTACACTATATACCCGGTGCCATACCCACACAGCCTGTTGCTGCAGTATATGTCTGGTGCCATACCCGATGGGACTGCTGTTACAGTATATGTCCAGTGCCGTTCTTGGTTGGTTGCAACATGATATATGTCTGGTGCCATACATGATTTGTCTGCTGCTACAGTATTTGTCTCACACCATACCCAATGGGTCTGCTGCTATAGTATATGTCTGGTGACATGCCTGATATGTTTGCTGTTACAGTATATGTCCAATGGCAGGCCCTTTGGACTGCTACTTCAGTATATGTCTTCTGCTTAATCTGAAGGGTCTACTGGTACAGTATATGTCGGGTGCCATACCAGATGGGTCTGCTCCTACAGCATATCTTCAAAGCCATACTCTATGGGTCTGCTGCCATACTATTGGTCCTGTGCCATACCGAGAAGTCTGTTTCTATAGTATTTGTCTGGTGGCATACCTTATGGATCTTCATCTACAATATATGTCTGATGCCATACTCAATGGGTATGCTACTACATTATATGGCTGGTATCATGCCCGATTGCTGTGCTGCTACAGTATTTGTCTGGTGCCATCCCAAACAGATCTGCACCTGGCATATATGTCTGGCACTGTACCCAATGGGTCTGCTGCTACAGTATATGTCCAGTGCCAAACCTGACAGGCTTTCTGCTACAGTGTATGTCTGGCAACATACATGATGGGTCTGCTGCTACAGTATATGTCTAGTGCCATTCTTGGATGGTCAGCTGCTACATTATATATGTCTGGTGCTATTCCCAATGAGTCTGCTGCTACAGCACATGTCTGGTGCCATACTCAATGTGTCTGCTGCTACAGTATACAGTATGTCCAGTGCCATACTCAATGTGTCTGCTGCTGCAGTTTACAGTGTGTCCAGTGCCATACTCAATGTGTCTACTGCTACAATATATATATCCAGTGCCATACTCAGTATGTCTGCTGCTACAGTATAAGTCTGGTGACATACGCAGTGTGTCTACTGCTACAGTATGCAATATGTCCGGTGCTATACTCATTGTGTCTGCTGCTACAGTATAGAGTATGTCCGGTGCCATACTCAATGTGTCTGCTGCTACAATATATGTCCGGTGCCATACTCAATGTGTCTGCTGCTACAATATATGTCCGGTGCCATACTCAATGTGTCTGCTGCTACAGTATATGTCCAGTGCCATACTCAATGTGTCTGCAGCTACAGTATATGTCCAGTGCCATACTCAATGTGTCTGCTGCTACAGTATATGTCCGGTGCCATACTCAATGTGTCTGCTGCTACAGTATATGTCCAGTGCCATACTCAATGTGTCTGCAGCTACAGTAAATGTCCGGTGCCATACTCAATGTTTCTGCTGCTACAGTATACAGTATGCCCGATACCATACTCAGTGTGTCTGCTAATACAGTGTATGTCTAGTACCATAGTCAGTGTGTCTGCTGTTACAATATATGTCTGGTGCCATACTCAGTATGTCTGCTGCTACAGTATATGGCCTATGCCATACTCAATGTGTCTGCTGCTACAGTATTCAGTATGTCCGGTGCCATACTCAATGTGTCTGCTGCTACAGTGTATGTCTGGTGCCATACTCAGTGTGTCTGCTGCTACATTATATGTCCTGTGCCATACTCACTATATCTGCTGCTACAGTATACAGTATGCCCAGTGCCTTACTCAGTGTGTCTGCTGCTACAGTGTATATCCGGGTGGAATATCAAATGAGTCTGCTACTACAGAATATGTTCAGTGCCATACCTAATGGGTGTGCTATTACAGTATGTGTTCTGTACCATGTCCGATCACTGTGCTGCTACTGTATTTGTCCAGTGCTATCTCCAGTGGATCTTCTCCTGTCATATATATCTGATACCACACCCAATGGTTCTGCTGCTACTGTACAGTTTATGTCTGGTGCCATAGCTAATGGGTCTGCTGCTGTATTTCTGGTGCCATACCTGAGGGCAACTACTGTAACAGTATATGTTCTGTGCCATACCGAAGAGATCTGCTGCTACACTATATACCCGGTGCCATACCCACACAGCCTGTTGCTGCAGTATATGTCTGGTGCCATACCCGATGGGACAGCTGTTACAGTATATGTCCAGTGCCGTTCTTGGTTGGTTGCAACATGATATATGTCTGGTGCCATACATGATTTGTCTGCTGCTACAGTATTTGTCTCACACCATACCCAATGGGTCTGCTGCTATAGTATATGTCTGGTGACATGCCTGATATGTTTGCTGCTACAGTATATATCCAATGGCAGGTCCTTTGGACTGCTACTTCAGTATATGTCTTCTGCTTAATCTGATGGGTCTACTGGTACAGTATATGTCGGGCGCCGTACTAGATGGGTCTGCTTCTACAGCATATCTTCAATGCCATACTCTATGGGTCTGCTGCCATACTATTGGTCCTGTGCCATACCGAGAAGTCTGCTTCTATAGTATTTGTCTGGTGGCATACCTTTTGGATCTTCATCTACAATATATGTCTGATGCCATACCCAGTGGGTATGCTACTACATTATATGGTTGGTATCATGCCCGATGGCCATACTGCTACAGTATTTGTCTGGTGCCATCCCAAACAGATCTGCACCTGGCACATATGTCTGGCACTGTACCCAATGGGTCTGCTGCTACAGTATATGTCCAGTGCCAAACCTGACAGGCTTTCTGCTACAGTGTATGTCTGACAACATACACAATGGGTCTGCTGCTACAGTATATGTCTAGTGCCATTCTTGGATGGTCAGCTGCTACATTATATATGTCCGGTGCTATTCCCAGTGAGTCTGCTGCTACAGCACATGTCTGATGCCATACTCAATGTGTCTGCTGCTACAGCATATATGCGGTGCCATACTTGATGAAACTGCTGCTATACTATGTGTCCGGTGCCATACTCAGTGTGTCTGCTGCTACAGTATATGTCCACTGCCATACTCAATGTATCTGCTGCTACAGTATACAGTATGTCCAGTGCCATACTCAATGTGTCTGCTGCTACAATATATGTCTGGTGCCATACTCAGTATGTCTGCTGCTATAGTATATGTCCGGTGCCATACTCAATGTATCTGCTGCTACAGTATACAGTATGTGCAGTGCCATACTCAATGTGTCTGCTGCTACAGTGTATGTCTGGTGCCATACTCAGTATGTCTGCTGCTATAGTCAAGGCCCCATGTTTTCTGCAGTTCCTCAGACACTGAACTATCTGCGGAAAATGATGGAATTGTGTCTTACCCACAGAATTGCGTTTCACCTGCAGAAGTCACAATCAACCACGGAACTGTCGCGGATCTCATGGACAGCCATGGAACTCCCACAGAATTATTAAGAAGTCTGCAATAGCAACACATAAAAAAAACTGCCCTGTCCCATCGCACAGGCACCAGAAGATGCTCAGCAGATCAAATTTATTATTCCCTTAAAAAAGTTACCGCAAATGGTAAACACAACAGCTAATCAGAAAGTGCAATGAAAGTGCTCATTATTTTTTGAGCTGTAAGCATAAATATTTGATACAAAATATGCTTGCTAACATAACTATTTCAAATACCCCATAAACAAAAAAGGAGGCTTCCAAAAAAATTTCTCTATCCAAACGGAAATGGCAACAGCACAGAGGGAGTGAAGGAGAGAACTGGTATGCTGAAGGTGCCAAGTTCAGATTTCCCCAGGCAGCTTTCTCTTCGAGAGTTATCTGTACCTCGTCTTCTCTGTGGGGAGCTCGACAGTGACTCAGTCGGGGGCTGGGGAGGGCAGACAGAAAATTCTCATGCCCTCAGACCCTACAGAAAAAAGAAGGAAAAGGGAATTAGCCAGGGGCAACCAGATTAAATGCAGTAGAGAGCCAAAAGGGGGATGGGAGGGGGGTGGGCTGCTAAATGAGGTGGACTGTAGAAGAAAGAAGCAAAGGCAAAAACGGAGTTAAGAAGAGTGAAAGCATGAGCAGCTCTAGCTGAGGTTTGAAATTAATGCACTACAAAAGAGAGCAACTGCAGCAGAATTAAACAAACAATGATGTGCTTTGAGGTTTGAATTTAGATTTAATTTAGGAACAGTCCAAGAAAAATCTGAATAGGAGAGAGCATCAGCACAGAGGGAGCGAAGGAGAGAGCTGGTATTGGGAGAGAGGCACACAACTACCCTCTGTTGAAGTTAAGGCCATGTAGCATGGCCTAGCACACCCCAGCTGTATCACTTACCCTCCAAATGCCAGATGGTACTCACTTCAGATGGAGGAGAAAGTTACTCTTCGTGTCCGTCTCAAAATGCCTGTCTCTGACCAGCATGGACAGGCCAATAAGGGGAGGGTACTGTAAATAGGTTTTCACCACAAGTATTATATTTTTGCTGCCAATAGCAGGACCAAGACCTGGAGATCCATGGAGGACTTACCTGGAGGTAAAGGTCAATGGCAAAGTGTCAGTCCGTTGAAAATAAAATTATTCTGTATGATCAGCATGTTGCTCACTGTCTTCCTATAAAATTTCACTTGTTTTTAATGTATACTTTTTTAGTTATTAGCGGTTCTTTTTTGTGACTTTTTGCAGTGCAAACTGCATTCTGATTTTTGCTATCCTGTAATTGATCTGTCCAGCGGTGACACAGTTTTTGAGCTGTCATTGACAACAACTCATTTCTCCACTTCAGAGCACTTTCTGATGCCTGTCATATTAGTGGTCTTTTCAACTTTACATTCTTATGCTTATTTCTAACAGTATTTCTAGCAGTTTACCTTTCAAATATTTAATTTCTTTCTTTCTCAGTTAAATCTGCTTTATTCTGTGATTTCTCTTAAATAAAAGTGTCTGTCTGCTTTGATTTCACAGTTTTGTGTTCAGTCCCCTGTCTAAATGTCATCTGTTGCTTTGTATTCTAAATCTCACCTCATTAACATTGTCTTTTTTGGTTGCATTGGTAGCAATATTATGAATATTATTTAGATGTGAAAGTACATTAGACCTTTGCCTGTGTTTCTGACAGAAAATATATTGATCGTCCGTGTGGGTAAAAAGTGTGGACAGCCCCACCTTGTTCTAGCCGACTTATGTTACAGGTTATTTGCAGCTGATGTTTTCCTATGATTCCGATGCTTACTTTAATTGATTAGGTTCTGTTTATTATTGCTCACATGGTTTACAGCATTTCTGTATCGTATGGTGTTTCCCTCTTTTTTCATACTATGCCAGTTAATTAATACTGAGATGGCATTTGAGATGGCAGTGTCTGAGTACTCAGACTAGTATCAACCTGTCATTCACTATATATAAAACTGCTCAACGAGGTGGAATTAGTGAAAAACAGGCACTTTTTAGAATCAAGAAGGTAATCCTTAACTTTTAAATTACTTCATATTATTTTGTTGCAAAGACAAAAACAACATTGCCATTGATCTTTAAATAATTACCCTTGTAGCGTGTCTCTGCCCTTTGGGTGCACATAACAAAAATCGGCACACAGAGCAATGGACGGTCTGATACAAGATATCTTTATTCATAGAAAGTACAACAAAAGGCACACTTGCAGTTAACTTTGGCTTCAGAGCAGTGAAGAAGGTGCGAGAGTGTAAAACCAGTAACTCGATTGGTTTCTCTAAAAACGTTATCAAGAGTGTCCGTTGCAAGTCAGCCCAGTGGCGCTGAGGGCTGAGACGCTGGTGCCTTACCTCATGCTACGTCAGCGTCCCGTGTTCGGGAATGAGCACGGGCTGTCAGGAGTCGGCAGGGGAGGAGAAGGATTGAGTGTCCGATGGACTTCTCTCCTTCTCCGGGGAAGGGGGTTCCTGATGGTCGGTGCTTGCTTGCCCAACAGCAGAGTCTACAGGACAGGGAACCATACCACAAGCTGGGAGGAGTCGAGCCAGATGCTTGGAGTAAGTGCATGCGGAAGCGTGTGTGCTCCCCTCCACTGGCGACATTGCATGGTCCCGACTGCTAGGGAGAAAAACTGGAGGAAATAGACTGCCATGCAGGATGGCAGAGGGCACCTCGCAGGCTGTGCCCCCAGCTTGCCACAGTGCTGGCCAACTATATCCGGACTTTGGTGGGGGAGTTGGGGACCACCCCCGCTCCTACCCCACCAGGGGGGCAAGCCCTGGGGTCAGGTCAACATCGGCTGGTAGATGCTGGGGGAAGGGGCTGGGGACACCCTCCTGAGATAGCCAGCAGTTGGGAGAGAAAACTCACAACTAAAAAAAAATAAAAAGAGTGCCCATTGCTCTGTGCTGATTTTTGTTGTGTGCACCCACTGGGCAGAGATCCCCTACATCTGGGAATTATTTAACTCCAGGTAAGTCCTCTGTGGATCTCCGCTTGGTCCCGCTACTGGCAGCAAAAAAACAGTATTTAAATTGTAAGTGAAGCCTCCAGGGCTCCTATTAGACTGCCCATTGTGCTGTTCTGGTTTTTGTTGTGTGCCAGTTTGGGCATGTAAATGTAATTATTTAATAATAATGACCTCATGGTGTGAATTATTTTAAAAAATTGCAATGTCCCACTGGGCAGAGACCTGCTTGTGTGTGAAATGTCTTTATAAATATCCTCATGGTTAAGACCATACTGTACCCCCTCACCACCATTCATTAGCTGAGGTGCCTGCAAATTATTAATTCAATGCCAATGCAAGCTGTTTTACAATTATAGCAAGACCCGCTTTGCCCGGCCCCTAGCCCCCTCCTAAGCAATGGTGGTATCAAGTACATTTTAACCCCCACTCCCATGATGGCACCCTGGGTTGAGCTTACTAATTTATTTCATTTACAGTATTTAATCATTTATAATGCCATGCCTCAATACATTTTGTGGGGCCAGATGAAAGATGTCTCATGCTGTGGACAAGATTTATTAATATGCCACTTGTAGTGGGTTCTATCCCCCATTGAGCTAGGTTGGATTCAGTTTAAATATAAATATACATTTTTTTTCACACTAATAGCAGCACTGAGCCCCAGAGAGTTTTCTTTCTCTGGATATGCAAGGTTTGTATAGGCAATCAGAGGAATGTGACTACTGTGAGAGGTACAGTGGTCCTCACTCGAAACAGGAATTTTAAAATTAAGAAAGCCCTCCAGTGGTAACACCTGCTCTGAGCATGAAATTTTATCTGAACCAAAGCTTCTCTGGGGGAAAAAAAAATGGCTGGTCCACTCTGGACTTATCTTATGTAAAGGCTTTGAAGAATGAGCAAATGGCTCAAGTGAATATCTTAACTGAGACAGCTTAATATGTATACCCTTGATGAAAGGAGAGACGGGGGGACATGATAGAAACTTTTAAGTACCTCAAGGGAATCAACAAAGTCCAGGAGGGTAGCATCTTTCAGAAAAAGAGATGTGTAAGAACTGGGGGGCACAATTTAAAGTTAGAGGGGGGACGGCTCGGGGTAATGTGATGAAATTCTTTTTCATGGAGAGAGTGGTGGACGCATGGAACCACCTTCCTGGAGAGGTTGTGGGGTCTAAAACAGTGGGGGAATTCAAACATGCATGGGACAGACATAAGGCAATTATAGTGGGGGGTTGCAGGAAGTAGGCTGTTGGTTAACTAGAATCTGCAGCTTATCCAATAGGTAGGGAAATGGGCAGACTGGGTGGGTCAAGTGGTCCTTATCTGCCGTCAAAGTCTATGTTTCTACGCTTTTCCAGGGCAAATGTAACTGTGAAAGTCCTGCTGCAATAAATAAAATATAATAAACAATAAAACAGCCAGTGCTAACAAAATCCACTGCCCCCCCGTCCCGAGCCACAGAGGCATCAGTTACATTTACACTAGACAGCATTACTAGTATGAATTACACTTTAAGTAAGAACTCATCTCAGGAGGGTGTTATTTATTGAATAATTACATGTACACAAGTGTCCCCAGCATGTATGGTGCTACTTAAGAGGGGAAGAGTTTATGTTTCTTTAATGTCTCTGTGGAGTTCCAAACCGCATACAGGAGTATACGCAAAGTAAGAAAAACAATTCACATCTCCTCCTAACTGGTATACCATCGCTGCTGGTGACACCCATTGCAAATTTATTTAATTCTAATAATGTCCCCTGGGCTGAATTATTTTTAAAATAGTAATGCCCTCTTATCCAGATCCCCTACAGACATATTTCATATTTCGTGTGCAGGCTTCTCCAACCCAGCTGTAAAGCATTAAATATAATAAATACCAATAAATACAAAATATAGGGGTTCTCTGGCCAGGAGGGCATTATAATTGTTTAAACTAATTAAGCCCGGGAGGGCGTTAAATAATTATATTTCCAACCTATGTCCCCAGCAGGGATGGTGCCAGCTAACTAGGAGAGGACCATGTTTTTTTAATGTCATTTTCTGCAGGTACATGGGTTGGAGTGCCACAGAGCAAGGGAGGCTTCAGTCACAGTTTAGATCCCAGTTATGACTGAGAGCATTGCTACTGTTAAAATCATCACTCCCAGCGGGACCCAGCTCAATCCTGTTCTAGTATTGGGGGGGTGGGGTTTATTGCGGCAGGGTGCCAGCCAGATCAGGAACACAAGAAATCTGCACACCATCTGTGTATCAAAAATGAGTTTTCTAACACTTGCTTTTCCTGAATTAATTTTGGTTATACAGACAGTGTGAAGATTTGTTGTGTACCTGTCTTGGCTGGCACCTGGCTAAGTAAACTGCCCCCCCCCCCCCGGTGGGACACCAGGCTGAGCTACATCCTGTTGAAAGCAAGGATTTTAGGCCCTCCAGGTCTGAGTCCTGCTCAGAACTGGGATTTAAATGTTAACTGAAGCCTCTGTGGCTCTCCTGTGTTCTGACCCACTACACAAACCAAAAACAAACTAAAAGCTGTCTGTCTGTCTATCTATCCTGATGTGCAACCATTCTAAATAAACCAACTGAACACTATTGTGATATAAAAATGAATGTATAAAACATACAACAATGATTATTCTCCAGGTGTGTGCCTGTGTTTGTCAAATTCTAGCAAAAAAAAAACATGCTGTGTGTAAGGGTTGTCTGGTGTTCTAAGCAATGCAGTATTAATATGATTTTATGTGGCATTCATGAAACATCATGACACTCATGAGGATATATGAAGGTAGTGTTTAGTGAATCTGACATCTTTAATTTTACAATACAAATAAAACAAAGAACACACATAGTTGTGAAAAGGATTTATTAGCAGCTGAAAACATTTTGTGTTAATGAGTTACATAATATGTATACCCACACATATGAATATATACATACACAAACAAATCTTTCTGTCTGTCAGCAATCTTTCAAAACTATTACCAGGAATACTGATTTGAAACAGCTTGTTTCCAAATACGTTCCGTAGGTGAGGGGTGTGACATATAGATCAAGAGGACAAAATATATATAATAAGTATGTCACATGACACCCCAAAAATAACAACAAAATTAAAACTCTTCATAGCATACACAATTATGATGAAACATTCCACAACTATAAAATGTATGCACAGGATTGCTTTGTCTTTTTTAAAACCACTAGTCCCTTTGGCTAATGTCTTTAAATACTGAATGTTAAGGGTAAATGTTACAATATAAGCACTTTACTAAGGAAATGTCAAATACGAAGAAAAACAATAACGAAGTCTAAAAATAAGGTGAATAGTGCAAGAGATTTGTTCCACAGAATTGCTGCCGAAATAACCATCCACTGCCACAGAATTTCTGCAGCAAATCGGAACCCTGCCGCAGAACTTTGTTCCAGAGTGCCACAGTACCAGTCTCTACAGAACCGCAACATAATTAATGTGTTGCCGATACAGTATACAGTGTGTCCAGTACCATACCCGATATGTCTGCTTCTACAATATATATCCGGTGCCATACTCAGTATGTCTGCTGCTACTGTACATGTCTGGTGCCGTACTCAATGTATCTGCTGCTACAGTATAGAGTATGTCCAATATCATACTCAGTGTGTCTACTGCTACAGTATACAGTATGTCCAATACCATACTCAATGTATCTGCTGCTACAGTAGACAGTACGTCCGGTGCCATACTCAATGTGTCTGCTGCTACAATGTATGTCTGGTGCGATACTCAGTATGTCTGCTGCTATAGTATATGTCCGGTGCTATACTCAATGTGTCTGCTGCTACAGTATATGTCCACTGCCTTGCTCGATGAATGTGATGCTATAGCACATGTTCGATGCAAAACTCAATATGTCTGCTGCTACAGTATACAGTATGCCCAGTGCCATACTCAATCTGTCTGCTGCTATAGTGTATGTCCGGTGCAATATCAGATGGGTCTGCTACAACAGAATATGTTCAGTGCCATACCTAATGGGTGTGCTGTTACAGTATATGTTCGGTACGATGCTTGATCACTGGGCTGCTACTGTATTTGTCCAATGCTATCTCCAATGGATCTTCTCCTGTCATATATATCTGATACCTTACCCAATGGGTCTGCTGCTACTGTACAGTTTATGTCTGGTGCCATACCCAGTGGGTCTGCTTCTATATTGCTGGTGCCATACCCGAGGGCACTACTGTAACAGTATATGTTCTGTGCCATACTGAAGAGATCTGCTGCTACACTACATACCCGGTGCCATACCCACACAGCCTGCTGCTACAGTATATGTCTGGTGCCATACCCGATGGGACTGCTGCTACAGTATATGTCCAGTGCCATTCTTGGTTGGTTGCAACATGATATATGTCTGGTGCCATACATGATTGGTCTGCTGCTACAGTATTTGTCTTACACCATACCCAATGGGTCTGCTGCTATAGTATATGTCTGGTGACATGCCTGACGTGTCTGCTGCTACAGGATATGTCCAGTGCTATATCTGATGTGTCTGCTGCTACAGTATATGTCCAATGGCAGGCCCTTTGGACTGCTACTTCAGTATATGTCTGCTGCTTAATCTGATAGGTCTGCTGGTACAGTATATGTCGGATGCCATACCAGATGGGTCTGCTCCTACAGCATATCTTCAATGCCATGCTCTATGGGTCTGCCGCTATACTATTGGTCCTGTGCCATACCAAGAAGTCTGCTTCTATATGTCTGGTGGCATAACTTATGGATCTTCACCTACAATATATGTCTGATGCCATACCCAGTGGGTATGCTACTACATTATATGGCTGGTATCATACCCGATTGCCGTGCTGCTCCAGTATTTGTCTGGTGCCATACCGAACAGATCTTCACCTGGCATATATGTCTGGCACTGTACCCAATGGGTCTTCTGCTACAGTGTATGTCTTTTGCCATACCTGATGGGTCTGCTGCTACAGTATATGTCCAGTGCCATACCCGATGGATCTGCTGTTACAGTATATGTCCAGTGCTATACCTGACAGGCCTTCTGCTATACTATATGTCTGACAACATACACTATGGGTCTGCTGCTACAGTATATGTCTAGTGCCATTCTTGGATGGTCAGCTGCAACATAATATATGTCTGGTGCTATTCCCAATGAGTCTGCTGCTACAGTACATGTCTGGTGCCGTACTAACTGTATCTGCTGCTACAGTATACAGTATGTCCAGTGCCATACTCAAAGTGTCTGTTGCTACAATGTATGTCTGGTGCCATACTAAATATGTCTGCTGCTATAATATATGTCCAGTGCCATACTCAATGTATCTGCCGCTACAGTATACAGTATGTCCGGTGCCATACCCAGTGTGTCTTCTGCTACAGTATACAGTATGTCCAGTGCCATACTCAATGTGTCTGCTACTACAATGTATGTCTGGTGCCATACTCAATATGTCTGCTACTATAGTATATGTCCGGTGCCATACTCAATGTGTCTGCTGATAACAGTATACAGTGTGTCTGGTGCCATACTCAATGTGTCTGCTGCTACAATATATATCCGTGCCATACCAGTACATGTCTGCTACTGTACATGTCTGGTGCCATACTCAACGTATCTGCTGCTACAGTATACAGTATGTCGAATACCATACTCAGTGTGTCTGCTGCTACACAGTACAGTATGTCCGATGCCATACTCAGTGTGTCTACTGCTACAGTACATCTGGTGCCATACTCAATGTATCTGCTGCTACAGTATACAGTATCTCCGGTGCCATACTCAAAGTGTCTGCTGCTACAATGTATGTCTGGTGCCATACTCAGTATGTCTGCTGCTATAGTATATGTCCGATGCTATACTCAATGTGTCTGCTGCTACAGTATATGTCCAGTGCCATACCCGATGAATCTGCTGCTATAATATATGTCCGGTACCATACTCAATGTGTCTGCTGCTACAGTATACAGTATGTCAGGTGCCATACCCAGTGTGTCTACTCTTACAGTATACAGTATGTCCAGTGCCATACTCAATGTGTCTGTTGCTACAATATATATCCAGTGCCATACTCAGTATGTCTGCTGCTACAGTGTAAGTCTGGGGCCATACTCAGTGTGTCTACTGCTACAGTATACAATATGCCCGGTGCCATACTCAGTGTGTCTGCTGCTGCAGTACACAGTGTGTCCGGTGCCATACTCAATGTGTCTGCTGCTACATTATATGTCCGATGCCATACTCAATGTGTCTGCTGCTACAGTATACAGTATGTCTGGTGCCATACCCAGTCTGTCTTCTGCTACAGTATACAGTATGTCCAGTGCCATACTCAATGTGTCTGCTGGTACAGTATCCAGTATGACCGGTGCCATACTCAATGTATCTGTTGTTACAGTACGCAATATGTCCGGTGCCATACTCAATGTGTCTGCTGCTACAATGTATGTCTGGTGCCATACTCAATATGTTTGCTGCTATAGTGTATGTCCTGTGCCATACTCAATGTGTCTGCTGCTACAATATACAGTATGTCCGGTGCTATACTCAATGTGTCTCCTGCTACAGTGCATGTCCAGTGCCATACCTAATGCGTCTGCTATTACAGTATGTGTTTGGTACCATGCCCAATCTGTGTGCTGCTCCAGTATTTGTCCAGAGCCATCCCCACTGGATCTGCTCCTGTTGTATATATCTGATACCATACCCAATGGTTCTGCTGCTACTGTACAGCATTTACTTGGTTTGCTTAGACAAAAAAAGGCTAATAGCTCATCGAGATTGCCTCCCACAAATATGTGGAACATTTTATCCCTCTAATTGATTTGAGAAAAGCCACTAATCCAGATCTGATTTAAAACTTTCCAGCATGGTAGCATCAACTAAATCTTGTGGTAAAGTATTCCAGAGTCAAACAATGCAACACAACCAGGAAGCCAGGTTGCACCGGTTTCTGTGGCAACAACCCAAAAACTACCTCCTCTCCCCAGAGGAAAGCACATTACCAAATTACTTTCACTGTTTAAGAACAGCAGTACCTCGTACAATCACCGTGAGCAGTTCTGGTGCAGAAAATCTGACACTGCTTGCGTGGGGCTCTGTTTTTATTTTGGGTTGGCAGGAAGTATCTCCATGTCACTTCCTGGCCTCAAAAAACCTAGTGCTCCAGTTGTGCAAAAGAACAATAAAAACTACTGCCTCCTCATGCATGTATTAAGGGGCTGTGGAGCAAGATAAGCCTCCTCAATACCACAGTGCAACACGACCATGAAGCCTTGTTGCACCTGTTTCCATGACAATGGCCCAAAAACTACATCCTCTCTCCAGAGGAATGCACATTACCAAATTACTTTCACTGTTTAAGAACAGCAGTAGCCCTTACAATAACCATGAGCAGTTCTGGTGCAGTAAATACATCCAGTATATGTCTGGTGCCATACCCAATGGGCCTGCTGCTATGGTATATGTCCAGTGCCATATCCAATGGGTCTGCTGCTATAATATATTTCCCGTGCCATACCTGAGGGGTCTGCTGCAACAGTATATATCCTATGCCATACTGAAGAGATCTGCTGCTACACTATATATCCAGTGCCATACCCACACAGCCTGCTGCTACAGTATATGTCTGGTGCCATACCCAATGGGACTGCTGCTACATTATATGTCCAGCACCACTCTCAGTTGGTCAGTTGTAACATGGTATATGTCTGGTGCCATACGTGATTGGTCTGCTGCTACAGTATTTGTCTCGCACAATACCAAATTGATCTGCCGCTACAATATACAGTATGTCTGGTGACATGCCTGATGTGTCTGCTGCTACAGGATATGTCTGGTGCTATATCTAATGTGTCTGCTGCTACAGTATATGTCCAATGGCAGTCACTTTGGACTGCTATTACAGTATATGTCTGCTGCTTAATAATGATGGATCTGCTGCTACAGTATACATTGGGTGCCATACCCAATGGGTCTGCTCCTACAGCATATCTTCAATGCCATACCCTATAGGTCTGCTGCTATACTATTGGTCCTGTACCATACAGAGAAGTCTGCTCCTATAGTATTTGTTTGGTGGCATACCTTATGGGTCTTCACCTAAAGTATATGTCTGATGCCATACCCGATGGGTATGAAACTACAATATATGGCAGGTACCATGCCCGATCGCCATACTGCTACAGTATTTGTCCAGTGCCATACCCAATGGATCTGCTCCTGGCGTATATGTCTGGCACCATACCCAAAGGGTCTGCTGCTATAGTACATGTCTGTTGCCATACCTGATGGATTTGCTGCTAAAGTAAATGTGCCATACCCGATGGGTCTGCTGCTATAGTATATGTCCAGTGCTATACCCAATGGATCTGCTGTTACAGTATATGTCCAGTGCCATTCCTAATGAGTCTGCTGCTACAGTATATGTCTGGAAAAATACAAGATGAGTCACTGCTACAGTATATGTCCAGTGCCACACATGATGTGCTTGCAACTACAGTATATATCCAGCATCATTCTGGGTCAGCTGCAATATGATATATGTCCGATGCCATACTCGATGGGTCTGATGCTACAGTATATGTCTGGCAACATACATGATGGATCTGCTGCTACAGTATATATCTGGTATCATATCCAATGGGTCTTCTGCTACAGTGTATGTCCGGTGTGATACCAGATGGATCTGCTGCTTCAGTATATGTCTGGTGCCATACTCAATGTGTCTGGTGCTACAGTATATGTCCAATGCCATACCAGATGGGTCTGCTGCTACAGAATATGTTCAGTGCCATTCCTGATGGGTCTGCTAATATAGTATATGTCTGGTACTGTGCCCGATCACTGTGCTGGTCAAGTGTTTGTCCAGTGCTGAATCCAATGGAACTGCTCCTGTTGTATATACTGTATATCTGATACCATACCCAATGGGTCTGCTGCTACAGTATATGTCTGGTGTCATACCAGATGGGTCTGCTGCTACAGTATATGTCTGGTGCCATACCTGATGGGTCTGCTGCTATGGTGTATGTCCGGCGCCATACCCAGTGGGTCTGCTGCTATATTATATGTCCGCAGCCATACCCGATGGGCCTGTTGCAATAGTATATGTCCTGTGCCATGCCAACTAGGTCTGCTGCTGCAGTATATATCCCGTGCCATACCTGAACAGCCTGCTGTCACAGTATATGTCAGGTGCCATAATTGATTGATCTACTGCTACTGCATATGTCCAGTGCCATACCCCATGTGCTTGCTGCTTCTGTATATGTCCAGCACCATTCTCAGTTGGCCAGTTGCAACATTGTATATGTCTGGTGCCATACATGATTGGTCTGCTACTACTGTATATGTCGGGTGCCATACATAATTGGTCTGCTGCTACAGTATATATGTCACACCATTCCCAACAGGTCAGCTGCTACAGTATGTGTCCGGTGCCATATCTGATGGGTCTGCTGCTACAGTATGCAGTTAAAATAGCACGTCTACAATAGCTCAAATCAGTATAGCACTTACTTCTTAGAGCGTGTCTGTAATAGCACTTTAGATAAAAGCGCACTGTTTAAATAGTGCTATCTAGCATTGTAACTAAATAATGCTTAAATGTCACACATACAATTTCACCCACAGATAGCAACCATGTCAGTGTCTGGACCCCCTTGTGAGACAGTGAGATTTGTTAAAAGTCAGAAGAGTGGAGAGCTTGCTCTGTTAAATGGCTTTCTTTATAGCAGAGAAAGAGCAACAGCTTCTAAGGCATATTACAAATGCCTTGACTATGATAAGGGCCATTGCACTGCCAGAATTCACTTGAATGGGGAAATTGTGCTGAAGAAAATCAGTGAGCACAATCATGTCCCCCATTCTACAGTTGTCTCAGTTAACAAAGCTGTTGCTGGGATGAAGGACAAGGCAGCAACAAGTAGCGAGACAACACACCAAATACAAAATGATAAATTTCTACTCTTCGATTCTGAGCCTGTGCCAGATAGAATACTGATTTTCAGCACCACTCAGGATCTTGAACACTTGAAAAACTCAAGGCATTGGTTTCCTGATGGTGCATTTAAATGTTGCCCAACAATATTCCAACAGCTGTATACTATTCATGGCATAAGAAATAACACTGTCGTTCCTCTCATTTACATATGAATGACAAACAGAACCACCTCATCATACAATCGGGTCTTTACTGAGCTGCTAAGCCTGTGCCCTAACTTGAGACCTGAAAGTATAATTCTGGACTATGAACAGGCAGCAATAAAGGCATTCAGACTGGCCTTTCCATCATCACATATTTGTGGTTGTTTCTTTCATTTATGTCAAACCTTCTGGAGGAAAATTCAAGAAAATCAACAGATCTGTGCAAGTTATATGTCAGACCCAAACTTTGCCTTACAACTGTGACTTCTGCCAGCACTAGCATACGTTCCAGTGGACAAAGTAATAAAAACATTTGATGAGCTTATTTTGACAACATTCTATCAAAGTAATGTAGAATTACTAATCCCAGTGATTGACTACTTCGAGGATACGTGGCTGGGATGCCCATTGGCAAACAACCTATGTTCAAGATAAAAATGTGGAACTGCTATGATGTGGTGGAGGATGACATCCCACGCACTACAAACTTGGTAGAAGCTTAGCACCGTAAGTTCAACCACTTTCTCGGAGCACACCACCCTTCCATATGGAAGTTTCTATAGTGCCTCTGAGAGGAACAGCACTACAGTACTGTTTTGATTGAGCATCTAATTGCAGGCATGACAAGCACAGGCATGAAAAAAAGTACAAGGACACTGTCAAGCACATTGCTGTTATTGTGTCACAGTTTAGCTTGCATACCAGAATTGAGTATCTCCGTGATGTCGTGTATAACTTTCAGCTATAGGCCTGAAGAGTTCATGATTAGCGTGTAATTTTCATTTACATTGAATAAATTGAATTGTCACTTGGTGAATTTTGCTTGATAAATTTTGCACTTGCATTATTGTTAGAAAAACTTAATAAAAACTGAATTGCATTACCTTTATGATCACAGTGCTTCTTTGAACTGCAAGCATGGTGTGCAGAGGTATAGGGAACTCAAAGCAACAGCAGCATTCTTAGGGGAATATTAAGTGGTAGGACAAAAAATGCACAACAACAATACAAGTCCCCAGGACAGCGCATGGTCCACCATAGCCAGACGCTGGGCAGATGATTTTCATTACATGTGAGTGGTACTATTGTTTTACTTGTTAAAAACGTTGTTTTGGATCAGCGCTTTAATGCTATAATGCTATATTTGCAAGCGCGATTTTATATGTGCTACAATGACACGCTATTCTGGACGTGCGATATTGACATTATTCCTGCTGCTACAGTACATGTCTGTTGCCTAACCTGATGAGTCTGCTGGTACACTGTATGTCTGGTGCCATACTCAGTGTGTCAGCTGCTACAGTATAAGTCTCACACCATGCACAGTGGATCTGCAGCTACAGTATATATCTGGTGCCATACCTGATGAGCCTGCTGCTACAGTATATGTCCTGTACCATACCCAATGGGTCTGCTGCTACTGTATATGTCCAGTGCCATATCCAATGGGTCTGCTGCTACTGTATATGTCCAGTGTCATACCCAATGGGTCTGTTGCTACAGTATATGTCCAGTGCCATACCCAGTGTGTCTGCTGCTACAGTATATATCCAGTGCCGTACCACATGGGTCTACTGCTACACTATATGTCTGGTGTTAAACCTGATGCACCTGCTGCTACAGTATATGTCTGGTGCTATACCTGATGTGTCTGCTGCTTCAAAATATGTCCATTGGCAGACCTGATGGACCGCGCCTGCAGTATATGTCTGGTGCTTAAGCTCATGGGTTTGCTGCTACAGTATATGTCAGGTGCCGTACCAGATGGGTCTAGTCCTACAGCATATCTTCAATGCCATACCTGATGAGTCTGCTGCTATACTATTGGTCCAGTGCCATACCAAGGAGTATGATCCTATAGTATTTGTCTGGTGGCAGACTTGATTGGTCTTCACCTAAAGTATATGTCTGATGCCATATCCACTGGGTATGCTACTACAGTATATGGCTGGTACCATGCCTGATCACTGTGCTGCTACAGTATTTATCTGTGCCATACCCAATGGATCTTCTCCTGCCATATACGTCTGGCACTTTACCCAATGGGTCTGCTGCTACAGCATATGTTATTTAGGGGTCTTGCTAGATTCCAACCTTGATTTCTCGACTCACGTTGACGCTATCTGCGCCAAGCTTTACCCAAAACTCGGTGCCCTCTACCGGAACAAAACTGCCTCCCCCTCCCCACACATTGTGAGCTTGTCTCTAAAATGATACTACCCACTTTTGACTATGCTTATGTTGTGTATGGCACTGCTTTTTAGGCTTCCTTAGGTAAACTTGATGTTCTGTTAAACTCCTTCCACCATTTCACCTCAGCCTTCCCCCCTTACCCACCACTGCCTTGTTTACTCCACCCTATCAGTCTCTCCACTGTCTCACAGGAGACTTGTTCACTGTGCATCTTTTACCCCTAAATTCTGGTTTGGTTCTCTCCCGTACTACCTCTCCTCCCGCCTCTTCCAGGTAGCTACCTCCACCTATTCCCTTCGTCAAAGAGACCCTCAAACCTTCACTCTTCCCCACTCTGTTTCTGGTTGATCTGCTTTCTCCTTCCTCTTCCCCTCCCTCAAGCATAAATTACCCCCTGACGTTTGTCGCTCCTCCTCCCTTCCTTCTCTCAAAAGGCTCCTCATGCTCCTCCCCTTCCAGGCTTGCTCCCAGTGTCCCCCCTAGTATTTTGTGTTCACTGTTTCTTACCTCTCCAGGCCATACTACTCATCCCACTTCTCAGGGACCACTAATCCATCCATCACTTCCTGCCACTCTATTTTGCACCCCTTTTAGCTCAGCCACCCCCTACCCCTCTGATAATTTCCCACTTTTTTCCTCTCTCCTTTGTGCTACATCCTCTGGCTTAATCTGGCCCTCCTCTTGTCATACCACCCCTTCCCGGGACTATCCTCCCCCCAAGCTTGTCACTCCCTTGCCTGTCCTACTTTTTAAGCATCTCCCCTCCTAGCCTCTACTAACAGTCACTGCTGTCCTCTGCTTACCTCATGACCTATTGCCCCTGCACTCTCTCCAGCCTGCTGTCTCATCTTAGTTTTGCTTCCCTTGCTATCTTGCTCTCACATGAATTCATGCTCCTGTTTTTGCCACTATATCTTAGACTGAACCAAACCTAATAACGTAGTTAATTGTTTATGATATTTTTATTGTGCATTTTTTGTACTTTTGTAACCCTTTGTTTGTGTTGTTTTTAACCTGTCCCTGGGTCGCACCTGGAAATGAGCCTTGGCTCTGTGTGCTTTTCCTGGGCATCAAATTTTAAATAAATAAATATATGTTGCCATACCCCATGGATCTTCTGCTACAGTATATGACCGGTGCCATATCTGTTTGGTCTGCTCCTTCAGTATATGTCCTGTGCCATACCCTATGGGTCAGTTGCTACAGTATATGCCATGTACCATACCTGATGGGTCTGCTTCTACAGTATATGTATAGCACCATACCCGATGGGTCTTCTCCTACAGTATCTGTCAAGTGTGATACCCAATGGGTCTGCTCCTACTGTATATTTCTTGTGCCATGCCCCATGGGTTTATTGCTATAGTGTATTTATGTATTTATTTGAAAAGTTTCACCAGGAAAGGTACACTGAGCTATGAATGGCTTGATTCCAGATGCATCCTGGGGGAGATGGAATGGGGATACAAAATGTGTATAAGATCCAAAAAGGAAAATATATCATGAACAAAGACAAAATCATACAAGATTGAGACATGGAAGGTCATGTCAATACAAGTTCAGAAATTAATGAACAATTATACTGACAATACAACTGAATGTAGTGAACCTAAGCCAAGCATATTTAGTGGAATAGGCATGCAGCACATGCCAACCAGATATAACCTAAACTGTATACATAAGTACATAATACATATGTACACATATATAACATACACACACACCCACACATACCCACATTCACATATATAGTCACATACAGTATACATACACACAAAACTCAACAATATGAATATGTATTTTGGGAGTTAGTGCTAAAGATAGTAAGTGAGATCTCAGCCAGACTGTAGGTGAACCTTCTGTCCTCCAGGATGCAAACCCCACAAGGAGATAAACAGATGAACCCTCACTATCCAGTATGCACATCCCAGAAGAGGAGAGGGCATGGGGACAGGAAGGTGAAAGGGGGAACAGGAAGGGAAAGGGTGGAGAAGTTAGGAAGGAAAACATTTAAGAAGAGTGATGGGGTAGAAATAGTGCCTTTACCCACAAGAGTGAAACACCTAATGGTATGAGCACTACTTAACGCAAACTCAACCAGTACTAATAGGCCCTCGGCATACCTGGAGCAGGGCAGTAGGGGAAGATGGTAGAGGATGAAGGACAGTTGAGAGAGAAGAGAAAAAGCAGCAGAGGAGAAGTGGGTCAGGAGCAATTGCAGGATGGAGAAATTTAACTTAGAAGAAGATGGAATAGTGCCCGGGTAGATGGGGCAGAGCACATATCTAAGGAGAGAGAGTTCTAAATATTTGGAAAATGATATGAGGAAGTGGCTTGCCCTGAGCTGGAAGTTTGGGAAGGGAGGATGAGGGTCCTCTAGGGAGAGTTGCAGAGGGAATAGCTGGGGTTAGGCAGGGAGGAGAGAATGGCATTGAGGTAGGTAGATCAGGAGCCAAGCCAGAATTTCCCAACTAATGAGGCACTGTGGGCAAGGTATCCATACCCAAGAAGGGGAAAGGAGAGAGCAGTGTAGAGGTCACATTTGTGTGTACGTGGTGGACAGGCAAGACCAAAGTGACAGAAGGAGCTAATTAGTGTCCAGATTGGTGGGGATGGACTTAGGGGAACACTGTAAACTATGTCTCCAAACTCAAAAATAGGGAGGATCATCTTCTGGATGATTTACCAGTGGGTAGGAATGGGATGCAGCCATGATGTCTGTACAGAGCACTGAGTTTAGGATGTAGCTTTTTGTGGATATCATCTATGTGTCCAGCGAAATCAAGGTTCCTGTCTAGCAACAACCTGAGGTATTTGAATGAGGAGACATCTTCTAATATGGGCCCCTCTTGGGTATGTCCAGTGTAGTGGTGGGCGAAGTGGTTGAAATTCGCTCCGCAAAGTGATTCGTGGACTAATGTGGAATCTACGAAGTAGCCCGCGATGCAATGCGAAGTACTTTGCATCCTAATGAGGAACACAAAGTCCATTGAAACCAATGACTGTACATTATTCCGCCTTCCCCAAACTACTTCTCCACCAATTTTAAGGCGAAGTAACATTGAAATCAATGTACTTCGCATCACTTCGCTATGTCAGGTACGGCACTGAGCGCAGGCAGGCCACTGTGTGGAGCTACAGGACTGGGGCGCATTTAGGACTTGTGTTTGCCCCGCCGATGATCCATGCCGGCCCCCCATTGGCCCCCACCACCAGTCTTAGTTGACACGTCCTTATATAGGCCTGAGGCACCGAGTGGAACCAACAGGGCTGAGGCTGAGTCCTGAACCAATCAGCCCACTTTGCCATTAGCAGCTTGTAGCTTTTCACCACTTGAGGCAGTACTGTCTTGCATCACCAATCACTGATTCCCCTTGTCCCTTGCATAACACCTTCATATTACTTTTTTTTCTTTTGTTTCTTTTCCTTCTCCCTCTCCCCTCTCTACTTTATCTCCTAGCAACCCCACTCTTGTGCCACCAGAGACAGTTTCCTCGCTGCTTCTCAATCCCTGGCATCTCCTCCTGACTGCAGCATGCCAGCACTAGAATGCTTACTTTACTCCTAGCTTTCATCATCCTCTTCCAGGGACTCACCAGTCCTTTGCCTGTGTCTCACCCTTCTGGCACCCCCTGACACAACATCGGCTCCCACCTACTCTCCCTTTCACTGTAGCTCAACTGCCTTCCCACCTACTCATCTCCCAGCTAACACCTCCCAACACCACCCACCATGTCTAATTACATTCCTCTCCTTCTCTACCCTCATCTCCCTGACCATGCCTTGCTCATGCGGCACCTCCACTAAGAAGCATCATGCCATCACCAGCAAGCAGAAAGTTCTGGCCCTCCTCAGAATCTTTGCTCTCCTGCTTCTTATTTCAGGCAATGTTCATCCCAATCCAGGCCCCATCTCACTCAGCCCCACCACCTCACACCTTGGGCTAAGTATGGCTGCAATGAATATCTGCAGCCTGCCCAAAAAGTTAACGCCACTTCAATGTTGGATGCTGCAGCATCGACCGGATGTGCTAGCCCTCATTGAAATCTGGCTGTCAAAGAAGGCCCCAGACCCCTTTGTTGCACTCCAAGGCCTCACCCTTTATAGAGCAGACAGAACTGGCAAACTGGGACGGGTGTGTGCTTTTGACATCCAAGACTCACTGCTATGCCAAAACCTGCCGACACCTTCCCTGAATCACGGGACACAAGCCCTGACAATAAAACTCACACCAGACCCCACCAGAGCCCCTGTAAACATTACTGTGGCTTACATCCCACCACAAAACCAAGCCTCAGCTTTTCAATCCTTGGCCGACTATATCTCCAGCTTCCCACCAAAAACAGAGCACATTATTTTAGGGGATTTTAATGTGAACTGGTTATCGAGCTCAGCCTCCCCTATAAAAGACACCCTTTCTGCACTAGACCTGGCCCAGTTAGTTAACCAGCCAATCAGGGTGAATCCCAGAAATGGATCTAGCACCCTGATTGACCTGCTACTCACCAATCGCCCAAACAGAATTTCAAACCTAACTGTACTCCCAGATTCATTAAACAATCACTCCCCCATCCTCTTCACCTGGTCATGTCAGCGGTAAATACCCCAACCAAACAGTTTTACCCGATGCTGTTTTCAACCTGGAGGCCTCACTAAACTAAGATGTCTTGCCCAGTGTGATTGTTCCCCCATCAGCCACGGCCCTTCCACAGATGTAGACCTTGACTACTTCACCCTCACATTCAACAATGCATGTGATAGATTTGCCCCCCTCACAAAGGTTCAATCCAAAAAACATAATGCTCCCTGGGTCTTACCAGCACTGCTTCAGCAACTAAAGAACCGTGACAATCTCTAGCACAAAGCAGTTGCCTCTGGTGGGCAGGCGGACAGGCTTGCCTACAAGGTGGCTCACAACAAGTGTACCTGGGCTATTATGGTGGCCAAATCCAGCTACTCTAAATCCACCCTTGCCTCCTCCTGGGGGAATGCTAATGTGTTCTGGGACAATCTAAAGGAACTGAATTGAAACTCCAAGATGCCACCCCCCCTCCCAGCTAATTGTCAACAATAATACTACCTCGGACCCACTTACCATGCCCAGTTGCCTAAATGCTGCATTCTCTGAACTAAGCACAGTTCTTCCAAACAACTTCTTTGACCCCATCCCTGAGACCCCAGAGCCAAGCAATACTTACCCCCGCTTCTATCTCGGGTTTATTACTATGAATGAAGCAAGACCATACCTTGCTAATGCCCTCAGGGGCTCAAACTACTGCAAAGACTCCTTTGATAAGAAAATCTTTAATTTGGTACTAGTCTCAGTGCTCTCCCCCCTGACTGATATCCTTAACCTCTCTCTCTCTATGCCCAGGGCAGTTCCCAACCAACTGGAAGATGGCCACAGTCACTCCAATACTGAAGAGTGGGGACCCCACCTTACCCAATAACTACTGGCCCATCTCCATTCTCCCTCCCCTCTCAAAAGCCTTGGAAAAAATCATTGCCACCCAATTCACAGACTACCTGCTTGTGCACAACATACTAGGTAGGGAACAGCGTGACTTTAGAGCTGGACACAGCACAACAACTGCCCTCATAGAGTTCTCCAACTCTCTGCACAATGCCCTAGATTAAAAACATCTAACAGGAGCTGTATTCATAGACCATTCGAAAGCTTTTGATACTGTCTTCCACACCTTGCTCCTAAATACTCTTTGCCTCATCGGTCTGTCCCCTGGACCCATGGCGTGGTTCACAAGTTACCTCTCAGATAGGTCCCAACGTGTGAAGATAAACAGCACCATCTCATCTGCTCTGCCAGTCTGCTGGGTGTACCCCAGGGCTCCATCCTTGGTCCACTATTATTCAGCATCTTCCTGAATACCCTGCCTAAATCCTGCCCATGTAATCTTCTGCTCTATGCAGATGACGCGGTACTGTATGCCTCCCACTCAGATCCCACAATCCTTTAGTCCTCACTACAACTTGACTTCAACCATGTCAAAAACTGGTTCACTGACCACAGACTGGTGGTCAATGTAAAAAAGACTAAGTCAATGCTCTTTGTCCACCGACAGAGCAAGGACTATGATGCCCAGCTCACAATCTTCTCCAAAGCCCCCCTCCCACTGGAACAGGTATATACCTATAAATACCTGGGCCCTACTTTCGATCCAAACCTCTAATTCCACCCACATATCAGTAATCTTTCTTCAGCCATAAATATACGCACAGGACTACTGTATTTGCACAAAGCCCACCTACCGCCAGAGGCCCTTAACCTTGCTGTTACCTCCTCTGTTCTCTCTCTCTCTCTTATAGACTATGGGCTAACCGTCTACTCGGCCGCTGACTGCACTGCACTCAATAAAATCCACCTAGCCCTCAACAAAGCCTGTAGGCTCCTCGCTGGAGTAGATAAGCATACCCACAGCTGCACCCTGTATGCCCTAACTAATATCCTCACCCTAGACGAAAGAGTACACTATCAAACTTGTCTCCTCACTAAAAAATTCAACTAGGCATTATCCCCACTGGAGTTTCTGCCTCCCTCCGCACTGCTCATATCACCACATGCACCCACATGGCAGATAAACTAATGTGGGCTGTTCCCAGGGTCACAACCACTCTAGCCCAAAAGTCTTTTTCCTACAGAGCACCATCTTGGTACAATGAACTCCCTCCGGCCATTACCTCTATATCCAGAGTAGGCCCCTTCAAAATAGCCCTCAAATATCACATACTCTCCACCCGTCACTGCCAATGCACTGGCTAAGTATGGGATGCTGCCTAGCACCACCAATACCAGACCACCAGGCCTTTACCAAACCTTCCCAGACCTGCCCCAGGGATGAAGCGGGGATCGAGATGCCAGCTGGTGCTTATAAACCTGCATCTAAACCTTCTTTATCACCTGTACTACACAGAGAGAACTTGGGCTAAAGTTCTTTTATTCAACTGCTGTTAATGTAATGACTGTGTTATTGACAATGTCGGTATCCCGACTGTTCGCACCATTTGCAGTTACAAGCTCCTTCGCTGGACCTGTCTAGATACTTAATTGTATAGGCCTCACCATCCTACTGTTTGTACTGCTCATTGACCATTACAAGCTCCTTTCTGGACTTGTATAGCTATCCAATTGTACAGGCTTGACTGTACTGTTCATACCCTATTTTTTCTTTTTTTTTTCCTTCCTTTTCCTCATTGTAATATTGTATACTGCTTGTCACTAATCTGTATTTTACTGTGACGTGGAGTCTTTGTAAATGAGTCCCTGACTCAAAGGTTGTAAATCCGATATTGTAAATAAATAAATAAAATAAATGTTATTGAGCTCCAAGGCGAATTTTGCAGTGCTTCATGGGATTGCAGGTCACATGTGCTCTAGATTGTTCTGCACAGCCTCAGTTCTGTGTAGTGTGTGTAGTGGAAGATGGAGACAGTTTCCTCTCAGAGCGCTGAGATTCAAATCCTTTAAAAGCTGTTAAAAAGCCTTTTTGAACCATTTGTTTTGCTCAAAATTTAGTACATCGATTGTAGGAAACCCTTCTGTGCTCATATCATCGAGCATTTATTGTTTGTGTGTGGTTTTTGATTTTGAACAGTCATTCTATGTACTGACAGTCACTTGAAGTGTGCTTTGGGGGAGGGGCGCCTGTGGTGGAGGTAGGTTAAAACTGGGAGAAAAAGGCAGTCTTTCTATTTTGGTTATATTTTCTTGTATAATGTGTTAATGTACACACAGTAATAGTTTCAGTAATTCTTGAGATTTTTTGCTGACTGTTGTGGTGCAGCAGTGTACAGTTTCAGTTTGTTTAAAAGATATGGTTATATTACTGAAGTTTTCAATTTGCTGCGCATTACTTGCAGCAACACTCAGACACATTTTATTGTGCCTCAGAGTAATTGCAGCAGTGTGAGCCTGCTATCCACCACACTTGCATGAATACTTTGTACTGCTATGTGGTATTTCTACTGGTAATGAACAGGTACTGCTGTGCAATACCACCCCCCCCCTCCAAACCGGCAAAAGGTATTCTTTTCCAAATTTGGATTTGTGACTTGTGAGCACTGGTTAGGTGTTGTCGTGCCTTTGCGTCTGCATCTCTTGAGTGTACAGCGCAGTCTTAATCTGTCTGTGCATTTGCATCTCCTTAGGGCCCAATCTCCTTCTGTAACTTCAGTCACAGTTGTTTGTTTGGCTTCTCTTCAGAGTACTGGTGTGGTGCATAGCTCTGCATGAACATTGAACTCATTGATGTGCTTTTTTAAGTCATGGCGATCCTCATGAGTCACTCACGTTACAAATCATGTTCTTCATCTTCATGGTCACAATTCATGAATCACAAAAATGTAAGTTTTTTTGTAGTCAGTTTCATGTAAGCCTGTTTCATAGTATCTCGGCCCGGATCTCGGCTTCAGTCACCATTGTACTCAATGATATGAGTTTTCAAATCAGGTAGTTTTGTGTGGTACAGGTCAGAGAAGTACAGCTATAAGTATTTGCATTCCCGCACAGTTTATTATCATTGATCATGTCACAGCAGACACTCACCGAGACAAATCATGTTTTTCAAGAATCACAGCAGTTAATTTTTTTTTCAGTTCTGATGATACGCTGAAGACCTGTAAAGATGACCAAAACATTGATGTATCTTTTTTAACTTTTTTTAAATAATGCCACCCCCCCCAAAAAAAAAAATAATTACCTTCACTGGCTTGACAGTATTGCAACTCCCAAAATTCCTCATCAAGCCAAAAATGCACACCCCAAGTTTGACTATATGACCTGTGATAAAAAAAGCAATGAGTACAAGTGTGTGTGTGTGTGTGTGTCTATATATATATATATATATATATATATATATATATATATATATAATATATATATACATATTCAGTGCAAAACTCAGTTAAATGCATCAGTTAGAGTTATTCCACAGTGACAAAAGTGAGGAGATTTGATGTTAGGGTTGCTACCTTTTTACCCCATGCCCACCACCCACCAACAGGCATCGGGGTGTCGTTGGAGTCATCAGTCCCAACTCTCACCCCATTCCATGTGTAAATAAACTGGGTGGTGCAGTATAGAAAATGGGGTGAGAGTTAGACCGATGATCCCAATGCACACCCCGATGTCTGTTGGTGGGGACGGGGTGGGCGTGGGGTGCAAGGGTGGCAACCCTAACAACTTTCCTCACTTTTGTCGCGCTGTGGAACAACCCTAACTGATGCATTAAACAGAGTTTTTTGCCATGAAATTCCCTTCTTTTTGAGAATGTGCTCTGTAAATAATGAATGGAATGTGGTGGTGTGAGCATGGGGCCCTTTGGGCCCCATACTCCCACCATGTAATTTTTTTGTCACTTTGCTGCACAAAAACTGTATGACCGACAGAAATGAAAATTGGTAAATGAAGACATGTACCATGGCATACCGTGTGTTCAGAATTGTGTGTACATCTGTTCAAAGGTTGCACAACACCATGAGCAAACAACGTAACATGCACAAGTCAGCAACTGTAAGTGCCACAAACCCAAAAATTGTCACAGTCAAAGATGTATTACAAATCTTTGTACATTCTAAATACCATGCAAATCGGACACACGGTTTAGAAGTTATTGAAGCATAATGAACCAAATTTTCATTCATCGGAGTGGCATAATTCCGCACCTGTTAATGTTTTACACACCAAACCAATTTAAGGCACCTCTGTACCACTAAGGCTACCTATGCTATACATTTCAAGCCAGTAGCACTATGCAGAATGCTATGCACAAAATGTTAACTGCATCACACAGTATCTCTGCAGTGAATATTTTTTCAACATGTAAACAACATTATTCACATCCATAGGACATCCACTCAATACCCTCCACATTTCATGTGAAAAGACCAAACCATTTCAGAGATATTCAATTTTTATATTTCTGCACCTTTAAGAAGTCTTCCACCACAAAATGGTGGAAATCACAGTCGAGAATGTGCTAAAATGGCAGATCTGGAGGACGAAAAATCTGTAACTGTGAGCGGGGCCAACTTCAAATGGCCATAACTCTGGAACGGCACATTTTTTCACCAAACAAAAACTGGCATGTTACTTGAACACAGGTCTTTTTACGTGGCAAGTTTCAGATCAATCAACCACACACTGGCTGCGCTATGAAACTGCACAGGAGTGCCGCAAATAACATTTTTGCCACTTCACTACCCAAAAACCATATATCCGACAGAACCAAAAATTGTTAAAAGAATACATGTACCATAGCACACCGTGTGTCCACAATTGTGTGTACATCTGTCAACAGTCACACAGCACCACGAGCAAACAATGTAAAATGCACAATTCAGCAACCATAAGTGCCAGTGACCCAAAAATTGTCACAGTTAAAGATGTATTATAAATCTTTGTACATTACAAATGCCAGGCAAATTGGACACATGGTTCAAAGGCTATTGAAGAGTAATGAACCAAATTTTCACTAGTCAGAGTGGCATAATTCTGCACCTGTTAATGTTTTACACACCAAACTACTGCAAGGCACCTCCGTACCACTAGGGCTACCTATGCTATAAATTTCAAGCCAGTAGCATCATGCAGAACTCTATGCACAAAACATTAACTGCATGACACAGTATCTCTGCAGTGAATTATTTTTTCAACATGTAAATAGCATTATTCACATCCCCAGGATATCCACTCCCCAAATTTCATGTGAAAAGACCAAACTGTTCCAGAGATATTCAAATCTTTTTTTGCACCTTTAAGAAGTTTTACACCACAAAATGGCAGAAATTGCGGCAGAAAATTAGCTAAAATAGCAGACCTGGCAGCTGAAAATTCTGTAACTGCGAGAGGGGCCAACTTCAAATGGCAGTAACTCTGGAATGGAACAACAATTTTTCACCAAACAAAAACTGGCATGTTCCTGAACACAGACCTTTCTACATGGCAAGTTTCACATCAATCAACCACACACTGACTGCGCTATGCGTTGCAGAAGACAGTGCAGAAAAATAGCAAAAACATAATGTTTTGCACAGCACTTCACAAACGCAAAAACACAAACTGTAATGTTAACACAAACGGTGATGGCAACAGTGAGGTAAAAGAAAATAGTAACACTAACAGTAAGGCAAACGTAAGTGCAAACGGTAACGCACACAGTGATGCAAACAGAAACGATAACGCAAACGGTAAGAAAAAACGCAAGCTCAAATGTAAATGATAACAGAAATGGTAATGCAAAAGGTTATGCAAATGCTAACAGCAACAGAAATGCAAACGGTAATGAAAATGGTAATGAAAATGCAAACAGAAACTCAAATGGTAATGGCAGTGGCAACGCAGAAGGAAGCAGTTACGCACTCAACAACAGAACGCTACTGATAACACAAACGCTAAGGCCAACTGAAACACAAATGGTAACAAACACGCAAACTGTAACAGTAACGCAATTGGAAACGCAAACAGTTATGGTAAAACCAACGATGATGCCAAAGGAAACAGTAAAACAATCAGAAATGCAAATGCAAACACGTACGGAAACACAAATGGTAGCACACACAGTGACGCAAAAGTAAACGCAAACAAAAATGGTAACGGAAACACAAATGGTAACAGTATCGCAAACGCAAAGAGTAACACACACAGTGACTTAAACGGAAATGCTAATGCAAATGGTAACGGAAACGTTAATGGTAACAGTAACGAAAACGCACACCCTTTTTTTCCCAAAAAGATGCATTCAGAAGTACTGTGAATACAAAGAATATATGCATAATAATTGCCCTTGGAGCAGAAAATGAGCACTTGGAATGCTAAATTCCTTATGTCTCAGGAACTGTACGAAGGAAAAAAAATGTTAAATCTCATATCATTTATGACTTTCCAGACTAGTTTTGGATTTAGCGCCCTAGTGGGGGACTAAGCATTCTTCCAACGAAAAGTCTGTATCTCGAACTGTTTTCGAGATACAGGCCCAGAAAGGGATGGCGGACACTGTAATGTTATCCTATGGGAAAAATCGTCAGCTTTGGAGTGCCATAACTTTGCAGCCCTCTAATATTTTTTTTACCAAACCACCAAAAGGCACATCTGTGGGATCTTGGCTTTCTTCACTCCAAATTTCATCCCAAATGGCCAAACTGTTCTTTTGCAGCAGGGAGGTAAAGATTCCCTATTGTTTTGGCCATAGTGTCGCAAAGTACTTTCGCACATCATGACACTTTCGTAAATGAAATCACGAAAGTGTTGCATATGCAAAAATACTTTGTAGCACTACTTTTTACAAAAATTTAAAAAACATATTTCTGGGGTATTTTACTCCCCAAAAAAGACATGGCTAGCATCCTCAGGGCTCGACTAGGTGAACACAACATGAATTGCGTCCCTACAGTGTCCCAAATTTAAATGCCAAGCATTTCTGTGACCACCAATTGAAAACAAGATGGCTGATTTGTGACACTGCAAGGGTCATTTGCGAAGGTAAAAAGTGCATTTGTGACACTTTCACATATTTTGTTAACTTTTCCCATTGACTATAATTGGAAACTTGTTTTTTTGGAAAACCTTTGAACCGTTTAACATTTTTTCATGAAATATTTGAAAGGCACATCAGGGACCCTGGCTGCATGTTTTCTGAAGGCTTCGGACCAGTTGCACAAACTGTGCGGGCTGTAGCAGTGAGCAAAGAATGTCCAAAAATGTGTAATTTGTGCATTTTTTTGGCGTTCTGTACCTCTGCAACTGTACATCCAACCACAACGAAACTTGTTAGCTCCAGAGATCTATGGTACCAGACCGTGCTTACCAAATGTCAGGCAAATCCATTATATGGTGGCAAAGTTATTAAGCTGACAAATTTCATATTTAACCTTAAAGGGACACTGTCAACCCCTCTTAGGTCTCAAAGTGTCCCTAGTTTAAAAACATATTTTATCATTGCCAGAGTTCTGTAAAGAGTGTTGATGTAGCTGGTAGTTTGATTCTGACTCTTATTTTCTTTAAAAAAGTAAAAAACAGACTGCCCAACATACTGGTGTTATCACACCAAAACAGGTTTGTTTACATTCCTTGATCAACTACAAATGCAAATTTCCTGGACTTGGGAACACCCACAAAACAGTTTAGCCCCTCATGATGCAGTGGGAGTTTAAGAGACTACTGCCTGATGAGTGACTGCACTGTCTGGATGTGTTTCTAATGCTCAGGAAGCATGCAGTGAGAACAGAACCAGGATTGTAAACAAAAACAAGGTTGTTTATAAATATGCATTGCCATGCACTTCAGTTCTACTAAACAAGGAGGCATACAAAACAAACAGCAACATCAGTGAATTTTAGAGAGGGTAAGCAATCATAAAATATGGGGTTTGAACTAGAAATAATATGATGAAAAACAGGTTGACAGTGTCCCTTTAAATGGAGTACTGAACCCTAACTATACTGGCACTACCGTGCCATTATAATATATATATATATATATATCTATATACATATAGATATATATATTAATATAATGGATATGAACATGTAAGGTCAACTCAGGTTCTGTGGAAAACCATGATAGTGCCAGATACATTAACTTACCAAGGGTAGTATTAGGCCCAGATATTCAAAGGGGTTGTGCCTGGCGCAACAGAGTTGCACTAGCGCAACCCTGCATTGTGCCCCGGCAGGATATTGAACAGGCTGCCCAGTGCAGTGCAAATCACAATGTGCCGGGGCACAACGTAATCATATGCGGAGCTAATTCAGGGAGCGTGCCCATGCATATGCAGCACATCCCGATATTCAGCCCAGGATGTGCGGCACATATGCTGGAGCAACCCTGCATTGAGCTCGCATGGGCTCAAAGTTGAGCCCTGGAAAAGTAGGAACAAATCCCACACTAGGTGGCTGCTGTATTGCAGGGTGCAATACAGCAGCCGCCGGCTGTGGGTGGCCACCTGCCCACACAGAACACCGTCCCCAAGCACACACAACTTTGGTGGTCTAGTGGAGCCCCCCTGCCTGTAGCCGTGATCGTGTGGTATAGGTTAAGAAATCAAGCCCTGGTAGTCTAGTGGCCCCCCGTGTCCCCGATTCCCCAAGTAATATAACACATGACCATCCCTGGTGGTCTAGTGGTCCACCCACCCACCCGAGTCACCAATTCCCTGATATATGTCAGATTGTGTGTCCCTGGTGGTCTAGTGGAACCCACCCCCCGATGCCACGATCGAGGTAAACCTCAGTCATGAAGTGCCCTGGTGGTCCAGTGGAACCCCCCACAGCTCTCACCCACACAGAACCCATTGCCCTCCCCACTCCCACCCCCATCATTGGCAGGCAGCAGCATCCCACCTGCATACCGCCTGGCCGCCCGCCGAATGACAGGTACAGTGTGGACCAATGGGCTTGCAGGGCATACTGTACCAGACAGTCTCAAATATGCATGCCCCATCTGAATATCATGGGTGATGCATCTAGCGCAACTGCACTTGTGCTGGTGCATCCCTGTGCTCACTATCTTTGGCTTGTGCCAGCACAGTGCCACTGCGTCATGCGCAGTCTGTGTGCCAACCTTGCCATATTCAATGGTGATGTGCCATGGTGCATCACCATTGAATATCACCTGGTCCTGGCCCCTGCGCATCCCAGTTGCACTGCACCCAGGCTTGCGCCACTGCCCAGTGCAGTGTGAATATCTGGTGTACACACAGAGGGCATCCTTCCTGTTGGGGGTCAGTTCAGCTGACATTGGGCAGCCAACAGCATTATTACATCATCATGGATGGTTAACTCAAAGGTCAGGTCATCCTTCTAGCACATCATTTGGCAAGACATTGTGCATCAGCCCGGTCAAGTCAAGAAGCATTACATGAAATTCCAAAAGCAGCAGCACAGGACATGTGGTAGTTCTTATTGGGAGTGTGTGCACACATAACTGAGTGTGGCATGAATTACTTTTCTTTCCATTTTATGTTGTCATTTCTCTTCGTCTGGAGTCAGGAAGTTTCTGGACAAAAGTCAGTAGCATTTTGGGGATGCACATTAATTCTGGTGACTGTGTGTGACCTCAGCATGCATGACTAGGTGTGCCATTAATTCTGGGAGACTACATTTCTTGTTATGCTATCATTTAACTTCGTCTGAACTGGGGAATTTTCTGAACACAAGACAGTGGTATTTTGGGGATGCATATTAATCCTAGTGACTGTGACCACTGAGCACATGACTGAGTGTGTTATTAATTCTGGGAGACTTTGGATTTCTTGTGACTGTGTGTGTGGGGGGCTGCCAATATTGTTCTCACTTCACCTTACTTCGCAGTAAGGTCGAATGACACAATGCGAGTAATAATTACAAGGTGAAGTGAGCATTTCATACTGGCCACTCCACATAGCAGAATGACAAGGCGAAGGCACAGTGAAATTTAAATTCGCGGCATCTCTAGTCCAGTGCTATACTTGATGATAGGTCTGCTGCTACAGTATATGTCCAGTGCCATAGTCAGTAAAAGAAAGTCAGCACTCCATGCATCAGTTCTGAAATATTTTTACTGGGCAAAACTGGAACTAAATTGCAATAACAGTATGTCTGTTAGAGATCCAACATTCAATACAGGTTCCAAGCCACAAACGTACAACAGCCCAGTGCTTTGAGGTGCAATACCGCTTTGTCAGGGGTGCCCCTGATGAAGAAGTATTGCACCTTGAAGCACTGAGCTGGTGTACGTTTGTTGCTGGAAACCTGTATTGAATGTTGATCTCTAAAAGAGGTACTGTTAACAAACTCAGCAACAAGCAGTTAAAGGAATATCTGTGTAGACTGCCTTACTGTTGCTGCTGCTTTCTGGCAATATTCACCCCAACCCTGGCCCTCCACAACTTACGGCATACCCACAGTCATCTACTGGGTTACTTAAAATTGCCTCACTTGATATATGCATATATGCAGCCTCCTCCCCAAAATGGATGTACTGAATGCATGGATCTTACAACATAACCCAGACATCCTCTCAGTCGTAGAAACATGGCTTTCTCCAAAAGTAGCGGATGCATCAATTTCCATCGCAGGCTACACAGTCTTTAGACAGGATCGTCTCTCAAAGTGTGGGGGCGGTTGTGCAATCTACCTCCGAAACAACCTTCAAGGTCTCGTCCTAACTCTGCCCAAAACTGATGACCATATGCAAGCCCTTGCCATAAAAGTGCTTCTAGGTGCACACAATAAAACCCTTACTGTGTTTTCAGTCTATATTCCTCCCAGACAGACTGCCTCCTGCTTTGATTCACTCCTGGAGTGTTTTGGCTCTCTGAGTCTTAATAGGGAAATTATCATGTTAGGAGATTTCAATATCAAGTGGTTCTCTCCTGACACAAGCCCTTTCAAAGAAGCAGTTTCAGCAGTTCACCTCACCCAGCTAGTCGATTCCCCCACTAGAATCAGCTATAAAACTGGGACCGGTACCTTACTGGACTGGGTGCTCTCTAACCACCCTGATCATATATTGGACACAACCATATTCCAAGATGCCTTCAGTGACCACTCCCCAGTCTTGTTTTATTGGGCGAACAAATTCTCTAAAACACCCACTAGAACAATTACCACTAGAGTACTCATCCATGGGCATCTTGAATCACTAAATGTTGAGCTGCATAATCAGGGCTGGTCAATGGTTTACACAACTAATGACATTGACATTGCCCTTGACGTATTCATTCTTCTGATCAATGCTATCTGTGATAGGCACGCCCCTCATAAAAGCATAAAATCAAAGGCCTTTGTAATCCCTGGTTTTTCTGGACCTCCTTGAGCATATGAATGCCAGGGACAATCTATGGCACAGGTCTATGTCCCTGTGTAACCAGGCCAACATCCAGAGGTACAAAGTGGCTAGAAACAACTGCACGAGGGCTATTCGTGCAGCTAAAAATCAATATTATAAGGAAGTGCTCTCTAAGACCGGGAATGATGGCAGAAAAGTTTGGACTAACCTTAAAGAGGTCACTGGGAGAGACCTCAGATCTGCCCCTACCATGCTTAACATTGATGGTGCACCCTCACTCAATCCCAAACTTATTGCTAACACTTTTAATAATGCCTTCACAGACCTGAGTGTTCTCCTGCCACCTGGCTACTTCTGTCACCCCCTCACAAGTGACTACTCTGGGAAAGAGACTCTGCACCCTTCTCATCCTCCTTTCTTCTTCAAAACCCTCTTAGCCCATGAAGCCAGGAATTACTTACTCAAGGTATTAGGGAAATCAAGATTTAGTGGTGACACCCTGGATCTTAAGTTTGTAGCCCTTACGCTGGATGAAATTCTGTCACCTCTAACACATATTATTAACATGTTACTTAGATACTCTCAATTTCCTCAAAAATGGAAATTTGTCTCTGTGACACCAGTTCATAAGTCTGGGGATCGCACAATTACTGGGAACTACAGGCCTATCTCTATCCTGCCCCCACTCTCAAAAACTCTTGAGCGTATAGTGGCTGACCAACTGGTTGAATACTTAGAAAAATATCAGCTACAATGCCCGCAACAAAACAGGTGCAGAAATGATCATAGTACCACTACCGCCCTTCTGGAATTCACAGGCTTTATTCACCACTCCTTAGATCAAGGACACCTGGTTGGTGCTGCTTTCATTGATTTATCAAAAGCTTTTGACACAGTGAATCATTCCCTCCTGGTCGAACAGCTTACCACCATTAGCCTAGTTCATGACAGCATAGCCTGGTTTGAAAGTTACCTGCACAACCGTACACAGCAGGTGAAGATTGGTAACACCCTCTCGGATAGCAGACCTGTCTATCTGGAGTTCCTCAAGAGTCCATCTTGGGCACTCTTTTATTTAGCATTTTCCTCAACAACCTTACTTACTCCTGTCAGGGTCACATCCTTTTATATGCCGACAATGCTGTCCAATTTACCAGTGATCCAGACCCTAAGATTCTTGAATCTAGGCTACAGAGTAATTTCGTAGTCATAGAAAGATGGTTCCATAAGCACAAGTTAGTTATGAATTACAACAAGACTAAAACTATGCTGTTTTCCAGCTCCCAAAATAGGCACAGAACTTACCCTCTTTCTATCACCAATGGAGTGGGGTCTCTCCTGCAGCTAGTTCAGCTCTTTAAATATCTAGGGATTACTATTGACAGTATGAAGACCTATGCCTATCACATTAACAACATTAACACCTGCATTGGGCTAATGTTTGACCCCAGAGGCTCTTAACCTGGCCATTCAAAGCTCTCTTGTCTCGCTTATTGATTGCAGCTTACCAATCTATGGATCAGCTAAGGAAATAACTCTTTGCCGCATCATAGTTGCACTCAACAAAGCATGCTGGTTTCTTACTAGCTCAGCCCATCGGTCTCATACCTGTGACATGTACACTCAGGCTAACTGGCTCCAATTCAAAGGTAGACTCATGTACCAAACATGTTTACTGTCCAAAAAAGTAAGCTTAGGCAAAATGCCCACAGGAGTGCAAAAGCTTATTACCCCCACTACCAACCGTCATTGCACCAGAAGCTCTACTAACCAGATTTTTAACATACCCCACTGTCGCACTTCTCTGGGACAAAGGTCCTTTGCCTACCGTGCCCTGCTATGGATGAACTCACTGCACCATGACATCACTTCAGCATCCACCTTGGGCTCCATCAAGGTTAAAATTAAGCAACAGCTAGTTGCTGATGTCAGTTGTGACTGCTTCCAATAACCTTCCTTCTTGTGACTAGCACTTATTCTAGCCTTATGCTATCCTGACCTTATGCATAACTGTTCTCAACATGTAAATAACTGTTCAAAGTTGCTAATCATTCTCCTTCACATTTCCTCTTGATCCCCTTCCACTCTTTCCCCTCACCCATTTATGGCTTTCCCCCTATCCTCCCTCCCCCCTGTTATATCTCCTGAGCTCCCTTGCTCACTTTAAAATGCCTTATCCCATACCTTCTCACCTCTGACAAGGCCCTTGGGCTGATACCATCCCTTACCTTGTTGATTATTAGAGATTAGGCTGAGTCTGTTCTTATTTTCCTGTAAAGGGTCATTTCATAAGACCCCACCCACTCTAATATGACCCTTTGAATTCCAGGTTTTAATCAAATATGCACCATGGGCATACATTGTACAATGTCACATGTACTGGAACTTCTCTAGTAATACACTCTTGTAATGTCTTGTATAATTCCTTGTTTTGTTTATTCTCCGTCTCATACTTTCCCAATATGTGTTGTTCGTCTGACGTGGAACCTATAAAATAAGCTTGTTCTCAATGGTGTTATCCGAAATTTCAATAAATAAATAAAATGCAATTTAATTCCAATTTTGCACAGTAAAAATATTTTAGAACTGATACATGGAGTGCTGGCTTTCTTTTACTGACTTTGGATCTTTAGTTGCTAGCACCCAGTCTGAACTGTGAGTGCTGTTTTTTCTTGAAGAATGTCCAGTACCTCACCTGATGGGTCTTCTCCTACAGTATATGTCCAGTACTATATCTGATGAGTCTGCTGCTACAGTGTATGTCCAGTGCTGTATCCAATTGGTCTTCTCCTACAGTATCTTCTGCTCCTAAAGTATATTTTTGGTGTCATACCTGTTGGGTTTACTGCTACAGTATATGTCCAGTGCCATACCCGATATGCCTGCTGCTGCAGTAACTGTCCGGTGCTATACCTGATGGGTCTTCCCCTACAGTATCTGTCCAGTTTCATATCCAGTGAATGTGTTCCTACTGTATATGTCCAGTACCATACCCAATGAGTCTGCTGCTACCGTACATGTACGGTGCCACATCTGATTGATCTGTTACTGCAGTATATGTCTGGTACCATACTCATTGGGCCTGCTGCTCAATGTATGTCTGGTGTCTTGGTACCTTGAAAAAGAACTATTGTGCTCGAAAACATTTGGTGGTGAGAGGTGTTGTTTGGCTCCAATATTTATCTTCACAATAAAGTGTATTTTTGGAATAAAACACCTTTACTCGTACTGTTTTTCTGTCTCTGGTGCGGCCTGAGCTCCTCTCTGTGGACTCGTGGATTTTTTACCTGATGGGTCTGCTGGTACAGTATATGTCCAGAGTGATATCCACTGTGTCTGCTGCTCCAGTATATATTTGGTCATACCCATCCGGTCAGCTGCAGCAATATATGTCTAGGGCCACACCTAATGGGTCTGCTTCTACAGTATATGTCCAGCATCATTTCTGATGGGTCTGCTATTAGTGTATATTCAGTGCAATATCCAATGTGTCTGTTACTATAGTATATATCCAGAGTCATGTCCGCTGTATCTGCTGCTACAGAATATGTCTGGTCATACCTGAATTGGCTGCTGCAGCTAGGTATGTCCAGTGCCGCACCCTATGGGTCAGCTACTGCAGTATCTGTCCAGTGCCATACATGATGGGTTTACTGCTACAGTATATGTCTGGTCATTCCCAAGTAGGCTGCTGCAGCTATATATGTCCAGCGCAACACCCCATGGGTCAGCTACTGCAGTATTTGTCCAGTGCCATACCTGATGGGTCTGCTGCTACAGTATATGTCAGATCATACCCAACTGGACTGCTGCAGCAGTATATGTCCATGGCCACACCAAATGCATCTGTTGCTGTAGTATTTGTCCAACACTATACCTGATAGGTCAGTTGTGGAGATTATAGGCACTCCTCAGGAAAACTCATGGGGTGCTAAACAATGAGGGAGCTCACCCTCGAAAATCTGTAGCAAACAGTGAAGTGTTGCATTCCTGTAGTACAAAAATCCCAAAACTCCAGCCAGTCATATACAAATAGTGATTTAATCCAGGTTCTTGTCAGCTCAGGCTCAAACAGAAAGTAATGAAGACAAGGCCCCAACATTTTGACCCCACAGTAACGCCTTTGTCAGGGGGTGTCCCCTGATGAAGGTACTTTGCACTCTGCTAAGATATGGTAATTTAGCAGTGTCAATGGCTCATCAGGTTACACAGTTACCTGTGAAGAAGAAAGAGCAGAAAGTTGTGGTTCCTCGCTCCACACCAGGAACTCAGGTTAAATTTTAATACTGAAAATAGTGTGCTAGTAGTAAACTATAGGTTCAGTATGAGGGAGCTGCTGCACTCCAGAGGTGCCATCTCTTGGATAAGACATTACACGGAGGTCCGCTCAGATTTTTTTGGTGGTTGTTCAGATGGACGTTTGAGATCCCATGGCACATCTCGAAAAGAGTAAGGTAACTTGTCCTGGGCAAATTTCCCCTTAAATAAAAATATCACCAACAGCTTAATCTGATTCAGTATGTCAGTCTGCATCTGTACCCCCCTTCCCCACCCATGGACGAGTGTGAAAATAGGCAGACATGCCTAGCCCTTCATTCCCTGTCAACAAAAATGAAAAACTAAATCAATTTATAATTGTCTGCATACAGTCATGGAAATGTTATTGATGAAATCATTGCTTTTTCTCAGATATTCTGTTGTATAGTTCCTACAAATATAGAAATCCATCACTCATCTCTTCTTTCTCTGGTCTTCTCCTTTTGCGCTCCTTTCCTCTACTCCTCCACTCACCTCCTCTCCTCTCCTCTCCTCTCCTCTCCTCTCCTCTCCTCTCTCTCCTCTCCTCTCCTCTCCGCACCACTATTGTCCTCTCCTTGCATCAAGTTATCTGGCTGATCACTTTGCCAAGCCTTTCCTCTTCTCATCAAATAACTCCAAATCAAAAAGTTAATCCAATTGTAAAAAGCCTTTCCCATCAATGCATGACTTCCCAGTTTGGAGTAGGGAGCTGGTTACAAACAAACTGCAATCCAGCCTCAAGCCTTGTCAGCTCTAAAGTATAGATCTGTTTCAAGCCATATGAACAAAGTGTCTCACACAGGGTTTGGCCAGTGGTATGGTGGCCTGTGAATACACTGAAGGTTCAGTTTCCAGAGACGAGGGGCATATTTGAGATTATATAAGGGTAATTTGTTCACTGGATGGACAAGACAATTGTCAAACCAAGGCAAGTGTGTTTCTTGAGCACCCTTTCCCAAAGGTAAAGGGTGCTTCACATATTCAAACTATTCAACTGTGTTATAGTAAACACAATAATAAAATAAATAACATGTAGACTGAAACTCTAAAAAATAGCCCTGGAATGCTTCAGTAAATAAAAAAGTTTCAAGAAAGTCCTGAAGATCTCCATTAAGTGAGCTGATCTAATATTCACTGGTAGGGCATTCCATAACAAAGGAGCTGTCACTAACCTCCCTGTCCCAGACTGACACAGACATGAAGCAAGGATAGGGAGCAGGCCTGCACCAGAGGTGCAAAGGGAATGAGTTGGGAGCCAAGGAATCAGGGAGTCATTCAAGTAGTCATGTCAAAACCATGTAGGGCTTTGAATATAGGTAAACATATCTTGAAAGTGATGCACCACTGACTAGACAGCCAGTGCAGTTCATGCAGAACTAGTATGACATGGTCACTAGGGTAACCAGGCACCCACCTCTCCCAAGTCAACAGTGTAACTAGAAACTCCAGCACACTGAGCTGTTCACAGTTTGGCATTATTTACAACCTGCAGAGGCTGCCTCTATCCCACTGGATTAGAGGACATGTGATTTGCAGCAATAGATATGCGGAAAACTATCGCTGTGCCTTTGAAAACATGGATATTTTTTAAATATGGATTCTGCTTTGACTGCCTTTATATCAGTGCACTGCATGCCTCACAGCCTGAGATGTCCTCATAAGGATAATACCCTCCACTCTAAGATGATACAACAGGCTTCAATGTTACAAGCTGTAAATGCAAGACAATAATTTTGCACAGCTCAATGAAACTCAGTTACATTTCTATATCAGTTATTTTTCATCCAGTGACTCAATCCTCATTTGCATTTTACAAAACTAGTCATGAGGTGTGTCTCTATTAAAGCATACTCTTGATCTGTTATACTGTTGATAGAGGACATGATAAGGATTACATGAAGTACCATGCTGTGATCTGTTTGCAAAGGTGTTGCCCACTCCTCATTCTACTACAAGTAATTTGTAAAAGGGAAATTGGCATTTAAATGCTAGCCAGTAGGTGTGCCCTCAGCTTGCTTAGATGAAATGGATATTTGACAGGGAAGTGCAATATAAAGACAGTACTGTAGTTCATTTGCAAAGTGGGAACGGTAATGAGAAAACCCAATAATATTGTCTATTGGATCCACTTTAGTTGGGTAAGTCATGTCACCACCCAGTGTAAAAAATATACTAATCACATACTCCTGCTGCCTTAGCCTGATTTGACTTTGGTTTTTACTTTTTACAAATGCTGTTATTAGTTTGTTTTTGGGGACTCAATATGGTTCTACACAGCCACCCACTCCCAACAGTAAACTGATATCAGGAGGTCCTAAGTTGTATATAAAGGGGTTGACTAGACATACCACACACAAAAGTAAGGCAGGCACAAGAGTAGACATCCCAACTCTGATACTGGCAGACAGGTACCTTTTAATTGTAAATTTCATATGAAGATTTAATATAACGTTGTATGAAATATTGTGTATGCTATAGTAACTTACTTCAGTTGGGGATTTATTCAACTAATGTTAATGTCTGTGAGGTCTGAGGCGTGCACAATACCACTGTTAAATACATGGGTTAGATCTGAGACATTAACTGTTACTTTACTAGTATGTATTAGCAGTGATTTGCAAGATACTACATTCCTATCTGTATGAAGAATTCTTCAGGTTGTGTAAAATGTTTATTTTTAGTTGCAATCAGTTCTAACAATGTTGTAAACATAATACAGTATGTATACTTCTAAATATTAAGGAATGATTTGTGGAACAATGCAGAATAACTTTTCTACAAACTGGGAACATCAGTAACAGACATTCAGTTACTGTATGTGGCCTTATGAACCTCGTGTGTGCCACTGTGTACACATTCATGGGAACTCTTTACTGTCATGTTTCCTCAGCAGTGATTTACAAGCTTCTCCCTTCCCAAGCTGCATAACAAATGTGTTAGATTTTGTTAACTATTTTTCTTGCTTGTAATCCATTCTTAAAACTGTTTAAACATGATATCTGTGCCCTAACTTTATGTAATATTTTGTGTATAAACTCATTGGAATTCCTTAGAGCGTTGCCAAACATTTCTTCTTGGTTGAAAACTGCTCCTATTATGGTTTTAAACACATTATCTGTCCGTACAAATGTCAAATAATGTTCTGGTAAACAATGCAAAGTAACATTACTACAAACTTTGAACATAGGTGAAAAAAAACAGCACATCACCCACTAAAGGTCTTCATAAAATGCAGTTGATGTTTAAAAGTTTATTACTTCAGAAGCGCTATATAAACCAAGTGCAGCCAAAAGCCATTAAAGCATACCGGCACTACAGAATGACATTTCGCCTAGTGAACTTAGGCTTCCTCAGATTCTGATGTAATACACTTTTTTTAAAATCAGATGCATTTTGTGAAGACCTTTCATGAGTGCTGTGCTGTTTTTTTTTGTTTTTTTTTGCCTGTTGTCTGATTTGCCTTAGCACCACAGCTTTGTCCTGGTGCTCTGCTTGTTTGCCTATACAAACTTTGAACATCAATAACATATATTCAGTGATGTGTCCATATGCACCTTACATGTAATTCTGTGCATAAATTCACAGGGTCTCTTTGTACCAACAATGTCTCTGGGGTCTGTTCTTCTCCTACTGGCAAGCAGTGCTCTCCTAACAGAGGCTACTAATTGTAAGTAACCATATCATTACAAAATGCTACTGAATTTTGCTTGCTTCACTACAGAAACAAGATGTGTGGTATTCTTTGCAGTCCTCTTAAGGAATGATGAACCCTAGGTAGTAGTAGCCAGTAGTAGTCCAGATTTCCAATATGCTCTAATGCTGCTGGCAGCCCAAGGGTTAATAAAGGCAAACACTTTGAGACATAAACTGATACATGATATGTTGGTGTCATGTTAATGACAGACTTACAGACAGAGATATTCCTCCATATACTGGTTCTGTCCCAAATAATTTTTTAATGACAGCTTTTCATTAGTGAAGTCAGGATGAAATGTGAAAAGGTCACGAATTAAGACTGATGTTGATTTTAATCACAGGGTTCCTCCTGTTTGAGTCTCTGGGGTGGTTTACTGCATAGTAACATGGCTGTAATGTAATGTCCACCTTTTACTTTCTTCCAATATTTGCTTGTTTCCTGTACAGCATTCCCAGTTGGAACATAATCCCCCCAACATCTGACTTCCTGGGCCTTTTGTATTCCTTTACTGAAGGCATCTTCACTAAAGGTAGATTTTTTTTTCTCTCAGACTCCATCTGTCCATGTTGCCTGTAGCTCTTTAAAATCAGAACCATCTATTTATGGCTCACTGCCTGTTTCCTTGGAAAATTATCCTGATGTCAAAGGCTGAGGATTAGGAGTTTGGAGTAGAAAAGCAGCAGCAACAGATGACGTCTAAGTGGCAAAAAAAAAAAAATTCTTAATGCAAATGTGTTTACAGAATTTTCTAAAAATTCACAATCTGTTTGGAACGGCATTCGATTACAGTCCCAAGTTAAACAGTCATAGTCATTTTTCAGGAAACTAGAAAACCCCTTTAATTTTCATGCAGTTCAGTTATCATGCATCATTCCAGTGCTGTACACATGGCCAAAAATGTTGTGCAACTTCTAGCGAGGCTGTGCAAAGTCTCAGCTCCTGTATGGCTCTGCCGCATGATAGGCTGCCTGCTGATGTCACAGCTCCATAATGGCAGCCTGAGTGAGGCATCATGTTCTAAAGTCATTCTCTGGAGCTGCAGTCACATTTAAAGGGACATTACCCAATCATGGAATTTCATGTTGCGTTGCTTGTCATGATATTATTTCCATGACAAAAGGGTCTTGTAGCATTAAATTGTGCTTCTAACTGTCCCATTACAGGGTTGTCTAGATATACATGGCATCTCATTTGCATAATACTGCAGCTGTAAAGCAACAGCGACCATGAACAAAACATTTAGCAGTCTGCTCGAGGAACGGAAACTCCTCTTCCTACAACACTGTACTACCTCTGTGTGTTAGTGAGGGAGCATAAATACTAGAGATTGTATCCAGTACTGGAAAGGACAGAATGTAGCATCTGGATTTATTGTATGATAAAAGCAATTTACTCCTGCTGTACACCACAGTGTGCAATTTGTTTATATTTATTTACAAATTAGTGAATAGGAAATACACACTAAGCCAAGGCTCACTTACAGATGTTACACAAACAAAAGTACCGGCTCCACACTAAAAGCGTCTGTACCTGTAACTCAGCCAACAGAAAAAATACAGTACCAGACATGCAGAGTACTGGTGCAACAATTGTGCAGTCGATATGCACCTCCTGATGACACTTTTGCAGCAAAACCAGTAAAGGGTGTGTGTGAGTACACCATACTGTCTCTCTGTTTGGGCACTTTTTTATATTTATGCTTTTTGGCATATCGATTGCATAATAAAATTGATTTTTGTGCCAGTACTCTATGAGTCTGGTGCTGTATTTTTGGTTTTCTTGTCAGTTACAGGTGTAACCAAGGAGAAAAGGGATTATAGAGGTGAAGTGCAACAAAAACTATAAGCACCAAATAATAAAGTTGGTAAAAATAAGTAAAATTCAGTGATCATACTACAGATACAATGGGCGAGCAACACTACTGCACATGATACAAATTGGGTTACAATAATTCAAAAATAGTGTGATAGTACAGCAAATTGAAATAACTACAGAGGAAGAACATACTGTTACTGGGCAGGGTATCTGGGGCAACTCATGGGAAAGAAGGTCGGATCAGTGCAGGGGGCAAGGGTAAGGGCATGCTAAAGGCAAACAACACTTAGTAGGCAAAGCAGTCGCTATGGAACAAAAGGAACAGAAAGTGGTAAATGGAGTGTGGAGGCGGAATAGTAGTTGAGAAAGAAAGGAAGAGGCAAAGGTAGCAGCAGGTAAATGTGGATAAATTGCTTAGGAGGCACTGAAGGGTGAGGAGGAGTGGAGGTAAAAGAAAGGGGGCAGAAATCAAGGGATCAAAAGAAGATGTCGGAGAAGAAATAGCAGAGGTGAATGCAGGGAGAGCAGTGAAAGGGAAGGCAGAAGAAGAATTGGAAGGGGGTAGGGCAGCTTGAGCAATGTAGATTTAGAATCAGCAATGTACATCATATCTAGTAAACACCAGAAGGATCATCAAAAGGACAGTCTCCTGGCAAACAGGCAATGATATACAGGATTTGTTATGGTACAGTGTAACAAGTTTGGGGAGGAGCTCCTTGTGACTGGTGTCAGCCTGGAAGGAGAAGTCTTAGCTCTGAACCAGCCACACTCCCAAGGTACTTAAAATGAGGACCTTCCTAAGTGGGGCGAGACCTGAAGGCAGAGATGGTGTGGAATCTGGCTGTGGCAAAACATTTTTGACTAGCAAAGAGCATGGAAACTGTCTCTTTAGCAGTAGGCTATAGTTGGCATGAGCTTAACCAAAAATGATTGTTGTCAAATCTCACTAAAGCATATGTTCCAGCTCTTGAACCAAGGTTCCAGGGGAAAAGCATATGGTAGTGTCCCTGTAGATGTTGACGTGCGAGCAGACACATACTGAGTGCATGTCATTTAAAAAGATGCAAAATAGGATAGGACCCACAGTAGAACCGAGGGGAATTCCTGAGGAGCATGGAAGGAAGAAGGGCATTACCTATTTGGAGCAACTGGTGTCTGTCAAAGAAGGTGGAATAAACTGACCACAAGTTTGGACAGACTTGTCCCTTTTTATATGTAAAGCAGAAGGGGATAGGGAACTGTGTCAAAGACCTTTTCATGCTCCCCAAAGACTAAAGCATCTGATTAATCCCCTTTACAGCAATTTGTGAGTCTCAGAAGGGGAATGTCTGTTGAGGGGGCTTTATAGAAGTCAGTTTGGAGGAAACTGAAAAGGAGGAGTAATGAAAGAAACTGAGCTGAGAAAGACACCTTTTTACTGCTTTTTTGCAAAGGCATGGAGAATGCAAATGGGGTGCAAGTTACTTAGGAACAGATACCATTCCATTTGTGGAGGGGAAAAACTTTTCAAACTTCCAAACAGTAGTGATTTTTCCAAAGCAGATGAAAAGGTTTAGCAGGGCTGAGATGGGGAATGCAATGGAAGGGGCCAGGACAAGGAGTTTAGAGTCCAGTTCATCTAGGCTGTGACCTTTGGAAAGGGTTGGGGGGGGGGGGGGGGAAAGCAGAGCAGAGTGTAGCAGATGGCTAGACACTGAATGAGAAAGCAAGTGAATTATCATGACGACATCTCTGTATTCCATATCACGTGAGTCCATAAAACTCTGACCATTATTACTATGATTTAATTTTCTTTACCAGTATGCCAGTCTCTTAAGAATGTATGTACTGCTTAATTCAGATATCACAGAGAGTCTGGCACAAAGTTATTTACAGATGAAATCCAAGGGGAATGCAGTGTTATTTTTAAAATAACATTATTGCATTTTTTTATTTTGTGGGCCGAGGCCATACCAGTCACCCCACTTGACAAAGTCATTAATTTGACTGTTCTGTCAGCCTAATTGTGCCATGATTCCAAAGTTTAACCCACCACTCATCTCATGCTTGTAACCTGCCTTTACTTTCATATTCATATTGTACAATTTGTCTCTGGTATGCTTATTCAACTATGGCATGCGTTCCTTTGCTGTATTTTATTGTAATGTACTGTATTGCTCTATCTGATGTGGAAACTCTGTAAAAGAGTCTTAAGGTTCAAAGATTATTAACTCAAGTCTTAAATAAATAAACAAATAAATAAAATAATATTTAGAAATGATACCACTCTCATAAACCTTCTATTTGCCTTTTTATACAAAGTGCGATCCATCAATAAACGATCCAGCTGTCCTTCAGGGTGGTTTTATTATAAATCAAACTGCTATGGATACTTCAGGTTCCACCTTTCCTGGTCTGAGGCAGAGGTATGTCTTGTAATACTTAAAGCAATATCCCATTGTGTTAGAGAGAAAAGCAAAACAAAAGAAGAAGGAAGCCACTTTGGTTCTCAAAATCAGTAGCAGAAAAGGTCAGAGGCAAAAGGCTGGCCTTCAGGAAATATAAGGGAATGCAGTGGGACGAAGATAGGGAGGCATACCAAGCTTCCCTAAGGGAAGCAGGGAAGGCAGTAAGGCAGGCAAAGGCCCAAACCGAGAAAACACTAGCACAAACAGTAAAAGAAGGTGACAAGACTTTCTATAGATACATTAGTGAAAGGAGAAAGTCCAGAGGGGGTATTGCTAAGATGAAAGGGGATAAGGGGTAGTGTGAGGAGGAGGACCAAGGAAAAGCATCTATCCTAAACAGATACTTCTGCTCAGTATTTACTGAGGAGAAGGTAGGGCAGGGCGCACAGCTCAGTACCATGGACATAGGGGGGAGGGAGGTGTGCACTAGTCCCTTCACAAAAGAAAGGGTCTTACAAAAGTGCGCTATGCTCAGGGTGGACAAGGCAATGGGACCTGATGGCATACATCCCAGGGTAATAAAGGAGCTAAGGGTGGAACTAGCAGAGTGATTATTAGAACTGTTTATTGAGTCTCTGAGTACAGGAGAGGTCCCAGAAGACTGGAGAAGGGCTCATGTGATCCTGCTCCACGAGAGTGGTAGCAGGGAGGAGGCAGGGAACTACAGACCAGTCAGTCTTACCTTAGTAGTGGGCAAGATTATGGAGGTACTCCTTAAGGAAAGGATAGTGCAACACCTGGAATCCATAGGAGCACAGGATCCAAGACAGCATGAGTTTACAACAGGAAGGTTCTGTCAAAACTAATCTCATAGATTTCTTTGACTGGGTAACCAGAGTGGTGGGCCAAGGGGGAGCAGTTGATGTCACCTACCTTGACTTCAGCAATGCTTTCAATACTGTTCCACGTAGAAGATTGATTAATAAGCTGGGTAGGCTCAGGGTGGGTAAGAACTTGGTCAACTGGGTGGCAAACTGGTGGAAGGGCAGAAAACAGAGAGTGGTGGTAAACGGTATACAGTTAGAAGAGATACAAGTCACAAGTGGGGTACCTCCAGGATCAGTCCTGAGGCCAGTTCTCTTCAATATCTTCATCAGTGACATTGCAGATGGACTGGAGGGTAAGGTTTGTCTGTTTGCAGATGATACCAAGATCTGCAACAGAGTAGATAATCCAAAGGAGGTAGGCAGAATGAGAAGAGATCTGGATAAACTGGTAAAATTGTTGGAAGAGTGTCAAATTGGGTTTAACACAAAGAAGTGCAAGATCATGCACATAGGGAAGAGAAACCCTGAAGCCACCTATAGGTTGGGAGGGGAGTTGCTGGCAATCACAAGGGAAGAAAGAGACTTGGGCATCATCATCACATATGACCTGAAATCATCCAAGCAGACCACTAAAGCAGTAGGTAAGGCTAGAGGGATGTTGGGGTGTATTAGTAGGGGTATTGCAAGTCATTAGAGGGAGGTAATAATCCCTCTTTACAAGACACTGGTTAGGCCCCATCTGGAGTACTGTGTGCAGTATTGGAGGCCACACCTGCACAAGGACATTAACAAAATAGAGGAAGTCCAGAGATGGGCAACCAAAATGGTGCAGGGACTGCATCAGAAAACATATGAAGTCAGATTAATGGAGCTCAATATGTATACCCTAGAGCAAAGCAGTGAGAGAGGTGATATGATCGAAACATTCAAACAACTTAAGGGCATTAACAAGGTGGAAGAGTCTAACATGTTTCCATATAAGAAAAATAGCAGGACAAGTGGACACAGCATGAGATTAGAGGGAGGCCAATTAATGGGGAATGTGAAAAGTTCTTTTTCACAGAAAGGGTGGTGGATGCATGGAATGGCCTACCTCAGGAAGTGGTGGATATGAATACAGTGCAGGGCTTCAAACAGGCATGGGATAGGCATAAGGGAGTAATAAAGATGAGTATGAATAGATAGGCCGTTGACAGAGTACAGGCCTATGGCACATTCATAAGGATAAAAAAATTGGCAGACTGGATGGGTCTTGCGATCCTTATCTGCCATCATCTTCTATGCTTCTATGTTTGTTTTTATACTGATTTAAACTGTGCTCATCCATCAGCCTCTTCAAAATACCAAGCTGTATTCAAGATCATTACATCCAGTGTTAACACTATTTTGCCTTAACTAAGTCATTCAGCAATCTCCCAAGTTGTCCAATGGTACAGTGCTGAAACAGGTTAGTGCTGGCAAAGGAGAGTAGTCTTGATGCTGGAAGTTATGGCCTTGAATACAGACTGATGCTTTATACTGAAATCTGAAATCCAAATGTAGCCCCCCTTCCCAGTGTAGGGATAAAGATGGCATTTCATTTTCAAAGGGGGAGCAGATTCCAGCATACCACTTAGCTTGACCTTCCAGGCTTGGAGTGACTTTCCAGTATGTTGGACACTCTGGAGGCCAGTGCTGGGGTGCAGCCAAACAGTCTTCAAAAATAACATATTGTCCAGACATTTACTTAGTCTAACCAGAATTAAGTTAATAATGTTCATGAGCACAGTATTTGTAATCACGCACTAATTAGCAGTACAGGGATTCAGTATGTTAATGACCGATATTCTTCAGATACAGATTCCCAAGAAGGAAAAGTCCAAAGTTCTTGAGGGAGATGTTGTTCTAATAGGTTTCAGGTACATTTTAATTTTGGGGCTGCAGTCAACCCAGAGAGTACAGATACAGTTCCTTCACACTTACCAAACTTTGCCTCAAATTCTGTGCCCTGTATGCAACAAGGATGGCCTCTCCCTTCAGATTCACCAGGAACTGGCCACTAAAATTATTCTCCCAGTCTTTGACTATGTGGGTGTGGTCTATGGCACCACCCCTTCCTCTTCCCTTTCCAGACTGGATACCCTCTGCAATGCCTTCGGTCATTTCACTATCAACTCTCCCCTCCATACTCACCACTGCTCCCTCTAGTCCTCCCTCTACATCATTCCACTATCTTCAGGCCATCAGTCCTACTGTGCCTCCTTCATTGCTACATACTGGTTTGGATCCCTTCCCTTCTACCTCTCCTCACTCCTCTCCATCATCCTCTCCTCCTCTTACTCTCTCTGCTCCAGGGATTCCCATACCTTCTGCATTCCCACCTTCACTTCTCTGCCATGAAAGCTATCTTCCCCTACTGTATCCCTTCCCTCTGGAACCTCCTCCCCTCTCCTCTGCTCCCCTCTCCTGACTCTCCTTCTCTCAAAGCCATTGCATGATAGCTACGGCACCTTCCTACTCCCTCCTGTCTCTGCCAACCCCCCTCTTGACTCTTCTTCCCTTCTTTTTAGACTCCCCCTCTTGCTTAGGACCTCCTTAATTTAGGCTAATTGTGAGTATGTCCATCTCTGAGTCTGTACCCCCATAGCACTATCACCATAATTAACAAGCACTGTGCACTTTACTGTATTCTTGTTCATGTGTCCTCATATCAGTGCGATGAACCACACTACTATCTCTTTGTTCACCTTATTACTCTTGAACCTGTAATAGTCTCTATGTAACCACACTCTGATTTACATTCCCCTATCCACCCCCCTCCCAGGGTCACACCAGGAAAAGATGCAGGTACAAGGGCAACCCGTTGCATGGGGGCCCTGTGGAATACTGCTATGCAATCTTCCCTGAAATGCACTTGCATTCCTACAGACCCAGTACACTCCTGTGCCCTGATCTGAACACTGTTCCCAGCCCAGCTATGATCTTTTTGCCTCCTCAGATGTTCAAGATATGGCAAGTTTCTAATTTACACTTCCTGTGGGGAGTGAGGGCACTGTGTGCCCAAAAGAACAATTTATCATGCTTGGAGGAAATGCATTTTACTTCATGGGTAAACAGCATAGACTCTAGTTGCTCTTTCTCCCTAGGTTTTGAGTCAATCAGGAATCTGCCTTCATTCATAGAAAGTACTAGTTTACATGGTCCCACCACAATCCCCAGGAATTTTGTGAGTCATGCACAACAGAAACCTTTAACACACACAGGGAGCATGATGGAACTTTTGCTCCCCTGCAAAATTGGCACTAGCTGCCTGAGACTTTCCAGTCAATTCAATTCAATTCAATTTTATTTTTATATTGGAAACTACGTGAGCAAAATTGTCCATTTTCACAAATGTCCAGGGGTACAGAAATTCGATGATACAGAGAAAAAGGCAAAAACAATATTTGCTAAATTTTACAGTATTTACAAGACAAACAATATAAATGACAGGATCATCTAGATTAGGAAAGAAAATACAGAGCACCAACAATAAAGCAAATATACAGATACATGTAAACTCTAAGGTAACTCAGGGGTTAGTGGATATTCAGGTGGGTTACCTACCGGGGCAGGCATAGGTGGTGGATTGGAGGAGGTTGTCCTTGAGGACCAGGCTGCTGGCCCCACCCCTTAGAACTCTCAGTCAAAACAGCTGAACTAGAGCTTCAAGGCTGGTGGAGTTAACTCCTTACAGGAATAATAGGCCTATGGTGAGCAGTAGCTCTCTGGGGGCTACACAATAATCCATTTAACTATTCTTAAGCATTCAACACTGGGAAACTGATTATTACAAAACTCACAGCATGATATAGAACACTCGATTAACATCATTACCCTCTCATCTGAGTGCAATCCAAATACATTTACAGAGGTTGAATGTATATTATGAAGTGCTGTAATCGGACCACTGCTTGCACATTCACCTTTCTAAAAACGTTAATGAATTAAGCAATAAGGAACGACAGGGTGTGTGTTATCATGTAATAACGTCACTCCTGGGGTGGGTTGAAGCACGAGGTGAAGCCAAGTGCTTCCACCACCCCAGGAGTGACGTTATTACACAATAACACACATCCCTGGAGTGCCTTATTGCTATTATACAATGGCTTGTCTGGTAACAAAAAATAAAAAAAGAAAAAAGTATGTTTTTTATGTATTTTTATTAGATTTTTATGTGGGTAAGTATACATTTCAAAAAAGAAATCCCTATTTTTTTGCACCAGTGGGTGGCGCTGTTGCTTGACTGATTCTCTGTGCACAGTCCTGAGGCGCTTCTCATTGAGGTTATGTTATGTGACGTGAGGGACGTTGAAAAGTCGTTTGGCGTCACAGCTTTGTTTCAGTTTTGAATGTCGTCGCTGTCTGTGGAGAAAGTAAAAGTAGCTGTGGAGCACGGTAAGGAAAGTAACAGTTGGGAATGTCACTGGAGGATGGTGGTTTAAATCTGAGTTCCGTTGTTTTTAGTTGGGATGAAGAGCGAGGGCAGAGCGGGAATGTGTGAAGCTGCAACAGAACAGTCAGCGCGGTTTAGTCAAGCCACTCGGTTTCGGTAGGAAATGCTGGCAGGAAATCTATTCATTGTAACAATTGTATTCTGCGTCTCAATTGTGGTACTTGTTGTGAATGTGAGACGCAAAGAAAATGGGGGGGGCGGGCGCTAAAACTGTCACGGATTTAGTGAGGGTTCACAGCAGCAGTACCTGTAGGAGTGGTAGCATGATTTGTGTTATGCGGTCATATGTGTGTGCCTGGACTTAATACAGTGATGTTATAGCTTAATATCATCACTGTCCGAGGCACACACTGACCAATCACAGAACAGGAAATTTTCTTGCCATTGTATAATAAAGCTTAATTTAGAATTAACTTTAACTAATCCTCACTCATGGAGACAAAAATGACATTCTGAAACCATCATCAAAGTCAGCATTTGCTGGACTGCTGCAGGGGTCTGTACCATCCTTGCTTAATTATTACAGCCTTCTTCAATAGCTGCAGAAAACACAGAGAACTTGTATTCCATGTGCAAAGCATTTTGTGTCACATATTCCTGTTCTGTGGAAGAAAGCAACTTGTATGAATAACATCAGCAGTACATTTTATGCTGCTGTGTGCAATTTCTCAGTCCTGAGTCTTGCAGTCAACAGCCAACAGAATATAAAGTTGTCTAAGGAAAGGACAGGAATCTTAAAGCTCCAGGATATTTAAACTGGGTTTATGAATTCAAGTTTATTTATTCTATACACAACTTAAATCTACTGTACATACAGTGTTCCAGCACACCATGCTATGTCTAAATCTACTTTATGTGTCTGAAATCAAGTCATTGTAGTGTTTTCATTTAAACGTAACAGAAATTTAAGACTTTTAATAGGTACTTAAATGATTCTTTCTTCATTGTCCCTTTCTCTTTGTTTAACAGTTTGAGTGCCAGTCCTACGGACATGGGGCTCACCTGGCTTCCGTCCTGGATGATTCAGAAGCTGATGTGATTGCCTCACACATTGCAGCATACCAGAAAGTAGAGCCCGTGTGGATCGGCCTCCATGACCCTGAACAGGTATGTATCTTTTAGCGGGTAGAGAGCATTTTTTTTTCTCAATAAAAAACTAAAGTTCTGGTTTCTGGACACTGCAACAGTGGGCTCATGTATTGAGCTAATAGCTCAACTGCCTAATCCATCTAAGCAGACTCAATAAGATCTGGGAAAAACCATTCCGGCATCGGATAACTCACACATGCTTCCACAATTCGGGATGTGGAATCCAGGTGAGATTCTGTGTGTGTCCAGTCAGATGCTGTTCATGTCTACAGACAGATTAGGCAGTTGAGCCATGCATATGAACATCTGTTTATACAGGACAATCATTTGGAAATGTTTGCTATGATTTTTCACTTTGTGCAATGTTTGGAAAGTCTAGTAAGAATGTTTTCAATAAATAATATTGTGAAAAAGACAAGTTTCATTCCTCTTGATTTATGCTTGGGTTGTGCTGATAAACTTTACCCAGCTAATAGCTGAATACATGCGGTATATGTCTTTGCTGGACTAATAGCAGGAACACTTTTCATTCCCCCATGGGGAGATCAATAATTATTTCCAGGTACAAAGGCTGTGTTCTCAAACTGTTTTTTTTATTTATTTATTGGATTCTTCTACAAGTTAGGAAAAGACAGACAGAGACTATTCTTGATGTCTGTGTTCAGCTTTGTAAAGAGAGGCTGGATCTAGAGAAAACATAAACAGGGCAGGTAAAAACAACAAATGCAATAGGAGTAATATCACATTGCCACAGTGGATAACATAAGTTGTTCCCTTGGGAAACTTTAAATTGTTGTAAAAAGGACATTAAGAATTCTTCTCACAGTAATGGGCTACCAGGTGTCAAGCTGACAGCAGTGGATTTCTAGTGGCAGTGACAGACTGCTAGGGAAATATGTAGACACCTACTACTTCCGCTAGCCCCTCATTTCATTTCAGTAGGGGGAAGGGCAACAACCTGTGCAGACTTTGGATCCTGGAACTGCTGTTTATTAAAACTGTAGCAGGAAAACATGAAAAATTAAGTTGAGAACAAAACCAAACTATTTAATTGGCAAGAACCTCCTATTACATCATTCTTGTTTCTTATAAAATTACACATTGTGATCCAGCCTCGAAACACTTATTGATTTCCATTATATAGCTGGGTCCATTTACTAAACGTGGCCCATTCCAAGAGGACCTCTCTTTAACAATCTGATGTTTTGCTCACAGATTCCTCACCTCCACCAGTGTAGCACCACAGTTCCTGCAGCAAACTTAACACCCCATACTCCCTGTACCTGCCCACTGTACATAATGGTATATGTCCTACCACCCCCATGCTCCCCATATCTGCCCACTTTACAAAACAGTATATGTCCTATCACTTCACTGCTCTCCATACCTGCCCACTATACTCGATGGTATATGTCCTACCACCCCCATGCTTCCCATAGCTGCCCACTCTACATAATGGTATATGTCCTACCACCCCAATGCTCGTTGAACATGCCCATTGTACATAACCTTATATGTCCTACCACCCCATTTCTCCCCATAGCTGCCCACTATACTTAATGGTATATGTCCTACCACCCTCATGCTCCCCATTGGTACCCACTGTACATAACAGTTTAACCTCCTACAACCCCAATGCTCCTGATAGCTACCCACTACCCACTATACATAACGGTATATGCCCTGCCACCACCATGCTCCCCATAGCTGCACACTATACATAATGGTATATATGTTCTACCACACCCATGCTCCCCATAGCTGCCCACTATACATCACGGCATATGTCTTTCCACCCCCACGCTCCCCATAGTTGTCTGCTATACTATACATAATGGTATATGTTATTCTACCACCCTTTTGGCACTGTATTTCTGTAGATACCCCAGATGGGGATTAACAATGGATCTATACCTAACTTAGACATTCTTAGTTTGAGGTACCCCAGTTAGTTGAATACTTTTATGAACATACAGTAAGACTCTGGCAGCAGAAGACAGCCTTATGGTCTATCTAGTTTGTTCAATACTGGCCCCTGTTACAATTGTTTACAGTGTGTCTCACCCACACCCCTATTGTAACTTTGATCCTCTTGTTTGCCCTGCCCCACCTCCTCTTGAATCTGCTGAATGTCTTCTGGTTAACAACCTCTGACGGCAGTTCATTGCACCATGCCTCCCCCAATCCCTAAAGAAGTGTGTCCTGGCCTCCTTCCTGAACCTCTCCCCAGCTCATTTGTAGCTGTACCCCTTGTGTTCTTCTTCACATTCAAGGTGAAGAGGTTCCTGAGATGCACCTTGTTGATGCCTTTGAGGTACTTTATTATTTAGGTCATCTGAGCATGTCTTTCCTGGTGAGACTTTTGAAATCAGTCAATCAATCAATCGATCAATCAATTTTCCTTCCATCCACCAGCAAGTGAATATAAAGCCCTTGAATCATATTCATTGCCCTTTTCTGTACCGCCTCGGGATGATGTATGTCCATTCTCAGATAGGGACTCCAGTACTGCACACACCACTCCAGATGATGTGGCACTATTGATCTGTACAACAGCAGACTCACCTCTTTCCTTCTGCTTGTGAACCCCCAGCTATGCACTGAAGCATCCTGTTAGCTTAGCCTGCTGTCTTTTTGCATTTCAAAGACTGATTCGGGTTAATGGTTATAGCTATACCCAGATCTTTTTCCTCCTCTGACATCATGGTCTTTAACCCCCGACTGTATTTGGCTCTTGGGTTCCTGTGGTCAATGAGCAGTTTGCATCTTTTTACATTGAACCCCAGTTGCCAGATACTGGACCACCTTCAAGCATTGCAAAGTCTTCCCTAGTGTGCCAGACATTATCTTCAGTGCCAACCCTACACAGAGTTTGTTGTCTTCCACAAAGAGACAAATCTTGCCTAATGCCTTCCCTTATGTTTGTTTATGGACACATTAAACAACAGTGGTTCAAGCACCAACTCTTGAGGGATCCCACTGGTAACTTAACTCAATCCTGTTAGCTTCCCTCCCACCACAACTCTTTGGGCATCCCACTGAGCCAATTTGCTACCCAACTTGTCAGTTTACTACCTGCCACTAAGGCATCCAACGTTTTGATCAACATCTTGTAGGGCACCAAATGGAAGGCTTTAGTAAAATCCATGTACAGTATCCCTACTGCCTGTCCCCTGTCGGCTGCCTCTGTTACCCAGTCAAAGTTGATCAACTTGGTCTGGCATGACCTCCCTGCCATGAACCCATGCTGCTTCACATCCTGGAGTCGAATAGTACTGAGGAATTCAACCGATTCTTTCAGGAGGGTTTTCTTTAGCTTGCTCACCATAGAAGCCAAACCAACAGGCCTTTAGTTCCCTGGTTTGTCCTAGCCCCGCATTTGTGCAGCAGTACCATTTGTACTGTTCTTTATTCCAGCAGCAACACCCCCCCCCCCGAACCCTGTATCCAGCAAACAGTTACACAGGTCCACTAGCATACTTCAAGGTACTCTAGTTAGGGAATGAGTTCACTCCTAAAACAAACAGCACTGTGACACCTAAGTGTGAGGCATCCTAGATAATGATTTATCATGGAATGAAAACCTTGCTGCCATACTAAATTTTAAGGCACCTCAGGTAGGAGTTCAGTGCACTCGCCAGAAACCCCCAACCCCCAACCCTCAACACACACACTAATACCTTGAGTGGGAAGTATCTCACATGCTGATTTGTCATACCAGTATACCTCTACCTTATCCATTGAGGTAACTCAGATAGGGCTTCTTTGAGTCCTCACTTACCCACTGACCAGTAGGTATGCCTCTAGAGAGAATACGATCATAATCACAGTTGTATGTAGATACAACCAGCAAAGGAAATCCCTTGGTGGGTAAAACCAGGTAGATCTTAGCTTTATCAAGGAGACAAATGGGCAGAGTTTCCTATAGACCTGTGGACTTCCTGCAAATAGCCCAACAGACACCATCTTCCTGCTCCTTGGACCTCATGCTCTGGGGTCCCCTCATGCTCTGGAGTTCGCAGAACTCAGGATCCTACTCCTGCCCTCAGTACCTTCTCCCAGTTATCTCCTAGACTCAGACTTCTGGTCAAGACAGTTTTCACCCAGTCCTCATTCTCAGGGCAAGATACAACTCTTTAATATTGCTGGTTCATTACAGGCTGGTCTCGCTGGCTTATCCCAGTTGCACTACTGACCCTACACATTTTCAATCTACTCCAAATTTCTACTTACTCTCCAGTCCTGGAATCAGTTTCTGCTAGCGTCCCTCCTACTCCCCACAGTCTAGAGGCAGTTATTATGTTTAAAGCTTCCCCTCATGGGAATGAAGCTTAAAATGACATTATCAAACAATGATAAAAATGTTGTTAGTGGACAATTAAAGGAGGACGATTTAGAAAGACTGCAGAAATGCAATTTCACAGGCAGAGCAGTGAAACTTTGTAATGGTTTTAGTTATGCATTTTAAACAACAGAATTGCCTCATTTAGGTGTTGCCCTAAATTAATGGAAATTCCTGGGAGGCAAGAAAAACAGCAGCAAGTGCTGCCTGCAGTTACATCAAGCAAAGGCTTACGAAATAGAACTGCATATATTATGCTGAGAAAACATGCTAGACAGAAGTACACTGAGACAGATCAATGAAGTTTTACTTACCCATTGTCACATTACATTGATAAACACATAAAGATAGTACACTGAGGGAGCTCAATGAAGTTTTACTTACCTGTTGTCACATTACAGTGATAAACACATACAGTATATACCCTGAGGGAGTTCAATGGAGTTATCTTTACCTGTTGTCACATTACAGTGCTAAACACATACAGTAAGTACACTGAGGCAGCTCAGTGGAGTTATATTTACCTGTTGTCACATTACATTGATAAACACATACTGTTAGTACACTGAGGCAGCTCAATGAAGTTTTACTTACACGTTGTAACATTACAGTGATAAACACGTACAGTAAGTACACTGAGGCAACTCAGTGGAGTTATACTAACCTGTTGTCACATTACAGTAATAAACACATGCTGTAAGTACACTGAGGCAGCTCAATCAAATTATACTTACCTGTTGTCACATTACAGTGATAAACAGACACAGTACACTGAGACAACTCAGTGGAGGTATACGTACCTATTGCTGCACTGCAGTGATGTTCATGTTAAGTAGTATCAACTAAAACCATCCATACCTTTAAATTAAGGCTAGAAATGTACCTAATATTTGCTAACTGGCCTGATAATGTTAGCTGATAGAGCACCAAGGTGGCATTCCTTAGACTTGGGTTTAATTCCAAGTTAGTGCTTGATATTTCTTTCTCATAATTTGTGTATGATTTATGTTTTATAATTGATGTTTGTTTTGTTATAGCTGATCTGATTATCAGTATGAAGCATACTCCGTATAGCACACCATATTGTATTTGTGTAGCAGGGCTGTGGTACTGAGAATGTTTTCTTTTTTATTAGAACCGTCGCTGGAAATGGAATGATGGCTCCATGTACAACCACAGGTCCTGGAGTGCCGACCAGCCTGATAACATTAAATCTAATGAATACTGCATTGAACTCAGTCCAAATGATGGTAACTTCAAACATAAACCTTTTCAGTATACTGTACATATGCTGCCAGTGTGTGTCCACATGATAAATATCTCCTCTGTAGTGAACCTTTAGTACACTGTATATTTCCTGAGGTATATCCACACATGATCAATATCTCCTCTGTAGTGAACCTTTAGTACACTATATCTTTCCAGGGTTATAGACACACACGGTCAATACCTCTACATTCCTTGAAACCAAGCAATAAGTCACACTTGAAAGGACTCTCTTGTAAACCTTTGGTATTATCTCTACTGGTGCTGTGTGTCCACACAAGATAAACATCTCTTCTCTTGTAAACATTCAGTACACTGTATCTATTTTGTCTGGTTGTAGCCACACATTTATTTATTTATTTATTTATTTATTTATTTATTTAAGAGATTTACCAGGAAGGCATACTGAGCGGAGTACCGCTCGATTCCAGATGCGCCCTGGGGGTAGAGGGTTTACAAATGAATACAGTTGTACAGAGGAAGACAATAACATACATTTTGTAACTTTCACAGGCAATGGTACAGTAGTGCTGATTAAATAAGACAATAGATAGGGTGATTATTCCAAACACTGGGTGTGGCAATTCTTGGATACAACGTAGTGTGGGTTTGAATTTAATTAGTATTAAAACCTTAGGTGCAGACCTAGAATGGTACCCAGATTGGTGCTAGCAGCTGAATAGGTAGGAGTTGAAAAATGGGGATTCAGGGAGGGGGGGAAAGCAGGAGCAATTTGTAGCGAAGTGTGATTTAAGAAGGGTGTTCAGTTCAGGAGTACTTGTGGTGTGTCTGATATCAGCTGCCAGGGAATTCCATAATTTGGGGAACCTGAAGCTGAAAGCTGCCTGGCCAGATCTGATGGTTCTGTGTGGAGTATGTAGGAGCCTAGAGACTATGTTTCTAAGGGCGTATGCAGGTGGGGAGAGGGCGGTTAGGGATGATGTCAGGTAGGAAGGGAGCGTCTGTGACCAGAACTTAGCAGCAGTTCTAGCAACGTGGAGTAATCGTCGGTTTTGTAGTGAGGGGAGGGCTAGGGACTGGTAGAGGTCACAGTGATGGGTGTTGGTAGGCCGGTCGAAGGAGAACTGACAGAAGGAGTTGTAAAGGGGGTCAAGCCTGGCTAAGTGAGTTTGGGGGGCGGCTCCGTATACAACATCGCTGTAGTCCATAATTGGGAGAATCATTTTTTGGACAATTTCTAATCTGGTAGGTAAGGTATGCAATACTTGTTGGTGTAGAGGGCTCCCAGCATGGGATGCAATCTTTTGTAAGCCATCTATATGCACTGAAAGTCAAGGTGCTGATCTAACCAGATGCCAAGATAACGATATGTGGTGCAGGCCTCGAGTGGAGATCTGTCCAAGGCGTAGAATGTGGGTGGAGCAGTGAGCCGGGTTAGTTTGGCCCGAGAGCCAAAGGTGAGGGAGACTGTTTTTTTTGAGTTTAAGAATAGTTGGTTTCTGAGGAACCAACGTTGGATGGAGTCGAAGTCCTCCTGGAGATGAGCAGTTAAGGCGGTTGCGGATGGGCCAGAGGCGAACAGCATCATATCATCTGCATACATGTGGATAGCCGTTTGAGGGCAGGCAGCAGGCAGGTCATTGAGAAAGATAGAGAACAGCAGGGGGCCGAGTACTGACCCTTGGGGGACACCACTGGTGACAGGAAGTGAGGTGGATCGAGCCGAGCCGATCCGGACTGATTGGGACCTGCCTGACAGGTAAGACTGGAACCAGATTTTTGCATTCCCAGACAGACCAGCTTGGGCAAGTTTAGTCAACAACAGGGGATGAGAGACTGTGTTGAAGGCTTTTGCCAGATCAATAAATATGGCTGCTGTAATTTTCCCTTTGTCCATGCCTGTAAGGATGGAGTTAGTAAGCCGGAGGAGGGAGGTGGTGGTGGAGTGATTTTTTCTGAAGCCAGCTTGGTAGGGGGTGAAGAACGATGTGGTATCTAGGTAGTGCTGGAGCTGGGATAATACAAGGCGTTCTTGAATTTTATCTAGGATGGGGAGCAGACATATGGGCCTATAGTTGGATGGGGAGGAGAGGCTCCCCCTTTGGGTAGGGGGATGACTGTGGCTTCTTTCCATATTTTGGGGACTGCCCCGAGTTTAAAGGACAGGTTATAGAGCATGGTTAGAGGGTGGGCTATGGCCGGTGCAGAGAGAAGGAGCATTTTTGAATCAAGGCCCGATGGGCATTTGCCTTTGGATGGGTTTAGCGAGTGTAGTATTTTTAGCACCTGGCCAGGAGTAACTGGCCAGAGCGAGAAGGAGGCAGGGGGATGTTATGGGAGGCACAGAGAGTGGGGGGTGGGAATGAGAGGAGAGTAGAGAAGAAGTAGTGGTACAGAAGTATGAATTAAACTCGGTTGCAACCAAGCAAGGATCCTTGATGATTTTACCATTTAGATTGAGAGTGGGAGTGGGGGGTTGGGCCGGTGGGGAGGGAAGGGATTTTACTGATTTCCAGAATTGAGTAGGGTGAGCGAAGTTGTTGTTGAACGTAGTTTTAAAGTAATTTGCTTTGGATTGGCGTATTAGTCTTGTACAGGTATTTCTCAGTGACCTGTATTGTTGCTGAGCCGTATGACCACCTGTGGCCTTGAAAGATTTCCAGGCCCGGTCTCTGGCTCGTAGTGTTTCCATAACGTTTGTAGTTATCCATGGTAAGTGGGATCCTCTAACTCTGCATCTCCTGAGCAGGGCATGTAGGTCCCAGGTGGCAAGGAGGTTAGTGGAAAAATATTCTAGGGCCTCATCCATGGAGGTGGCCCTGGGGATGAAAGACCAGTCAATGGAGTTAAGGTTGTTTAGTAGTGCACTCGGATCAAGTGATTTATTGCCTCTGCTGTAAAGCGTGCGAGGTGGGGGGGTCCATTGGACGGAAGGTTTTCCGCACAATGAAAATCATATGGTGGTCACTAAGGGAGTCCGGTAGTAGACCAGCTTTAAATATCTGATGAGGGTGGGTAGTAAGTGCCCAATCCAGTAGTGTGTGTTTATTGGATTTGTGGTTTGAGCGGGTGGGTTCCTCTATTTGCTGGTGCAAGTTTAGTGCATTTATTTGACAACGAGATTTAGAGGCTGTGCTGCCTAGCCAGTTCTGATTGAAATCACCAAGAATATAGAGTTCGCCGCCTTCCGTAAGGGACTGCAGGTTACCAAGGTGATCAAGGATACTACTCTGAGGTGTGTCCGGCGGACAGTATGACCCAGCTATGTATACTGGGATGGAGTGAGGCTGAGTGATTTTGATTAGCAGAGAATCAATAGAATGTAGGGGTGCTGTAGGAGAGATTACTGAAAACTGGAGATGTGTGGATGTACATGGCAGTGCATGCCCTTTTTCTGCCCTGCCTGTCTTGGCGGATTAGAGAGAAACCAGGAATAGAGAATTCTTCATCCCTGTTATGGGGCTTCAGCCAAGATTCTGTAATGATAACAATATCAGGGCGAAGGGCTAGGACAGTTGCTTGCAGGGCAGCTATTTTGTTTAGGAGGCTGCATATGTTTAGGTGTACAATTTTGAAGCCTTTAGGGAGCTGCGTAATTGGTGCGGATGGTCGGTCAGCAATGGGGGCCTGAGGTCCAGGGTTACGTTCAACTTCCCCGGCTATGAGGAGGAGGATGAGAGCCAAGGTGTGCCTTAATAAGCACATGGCCTTTGCTGATGACCCCCGTCGAGTGTGCAGGTTGGAGTTTGTGGAGGTTAGTCTTAGGGCCAGGATAGAGTGGGATATATAGGGCAGGTTTCTCAGCATGGAAGGAGGGGGGGAGGATGGAGGCCCCCAGGGACCAGTTGTGCCACTGGCTCTGGTGGTGGCCCACTGGTGCCGAGGAGGAGTGGGGTGGTGGCTTTGTGGCTAAGGGGAGAGGTGTCAAAGGGTCTGGTAGAGTAGGATAGGATGAGGGTGGAAGAGAGGATAGGGTTAGGCAAAGCATAGCAATTGTTGCCGTGAGAAGCTGCATTATTATTATATTTTTTGGTTTATAATCAGTAGTAGATTGACTCTGCTCTGCGGTGGCCACTAGTGGCAGAAAAATATAAGGAGCTAGTGGGAAAGTGGGCTGATACGAGCTCACCACCTCACACTATATAAGGAGGAGCTCACCAAGGGTGGTGGTGGGGGCGGTGGGGAGCCTGCGTGTAGCGCAGGTGGGGCTAGAGCTCCGTGAAGAAGAAGCAGCTGAGATGGACCAGTGTAATACGTTCCTCCTCTAAAGTACATTTAGGGCCCTAATACTGTAAATGGGGGTCCCTGCCTTACACCACTACCAGGTTTCTGTGGATGGTAATGGTGGCTCCAGTGTTCTCTCCCCAATAACAGTAGTTTTTTTTTGTTTTTGTTTTTAAGGACAGGCCACCCCGGAGACTCAGCCCAGCCCCATTCACTGCTCCTGCAAGCCCCAGGCTTACCCACCCTGGGGCAGAGCCACCAGGTGGGCACTCCCTCCAAATGGACATTGGGGTAGGTGAGACCCAACTTGCCCCCAGGTCAGGCCACAGGAGAGGGAACCTTCCCCCAGGAGTACACAGTTAGGCATTGGGATGGCAGCGGGGTCAGGCATCATGATCGGGGGGAAGCATTTTTCTTTTTCCTGGGATCCCGAGGGCAGGATGTGCAAAGACAACCAGTGTCTGCCCAGCTCGCCAGATGTACGGCACCACCTGTAGCAGTACCCCCAGCCTCCGCCAGAAGTCCGCAATGTGCCAGACACTCAACCCCCCCCATCCCCATGGAGAAAGATAGCAGTCCCCGGGAAGCTCATTCTTTCTCCCCCTGGCTGGCTCTCTGACTCCTGAGTCCATCTCCGAACCTGGGACGTTGACGCCGCAAGCAGATGCCTTGCCGTTGTCCCATCAGGCCAGCCAAACAGTAGTGGGTTTGTAACTAAATAAAAATTATATTGTGCCTCCACCCAGAGAAAGTTACAGTAAGTTAGATGACTATTTAGCATAAGTCCCTGGAATGCTGTCCTGATCCACTTGCCTGCGTGGTCTTCTCCCTGCTAACCCTGAGTACCCAAACTGTACTTTTCCCCCAGTAGCATTCACAGTATAACTACAGCCAGCAACAATTACGAACATTGCAGTAGAATACAGCCCTAGTGTTGACATCAAATCCTGCTAAGAAAAAAAGCTTAGTTAATACAAACCCTCTTCATACACTGGTCCCCTGATAGTTGCCCTCTTAGGCAGGGTCCCTACTACCACTCAGAGACTAGGCCACTATTTAGATCGGTCCTGATATTGCAAGCCTGTAGCTGTTGCTATGGATTGGCTGGTGTTGGTGCATGAACAATTTAATACTGAGGGCTGCCCACTATGGTCCAGCAGTGGCCTGCTGCATGCGTTGCCATGATGATGACCTGAGCTCGGAAGTAAGACAGTGAAGTCACATCAGGAGGTAGGTCATGACCTAGACAGCTGCTGCTTGGCAGTGCATCTAGGTTGGGGAGGGATGGTGGTGGCCACCACAGTGACCCCTGAAGCAGGGCCAGAGAGCTTGCTGCTACCACATGGGCGACGCTGCAACTTTAGGTGACCAGCTTTAGCATTTGTTCCTGCTGGGGAGAAGGGAGGAAATGAAAAATGGGAAGAAAATCACAGTAGCCATCTGAATTATGATCAGTTGTCACCTCACCAAGGTATATCGCTGTGACCAGGGTATATTTCTGTGAACAGGGTATATCGCTGTGAATAGAGTATATCCCAGACAAGGTGCTATTACCCAGTCAAAAAAGTCTCTGTGGAGAAGGATTTAACAGTGAGCAGTGGCCTACTTAACAATGTCCCCAAAAGCCATGCAGTTCTTAATGTGTCTGTTATCCTCTGCAAACAAGCAATTTGTAATTTTGACTGAAGGCCCACTTACATACAAACTCCATATTCACACACAGTTTTGAATGACTGCAAGCCCGTTTGCACCGATTGTTATTAGTCGGGTGGCTCTACAGGGTAAGCCACAGGCCTCAATCCTCCTGTCTTTCAGGTGTACCTCTGGGGCCAGCTGTACGCTGGACAGGATGAGTTCTCCCTTACCAGGTGCCATCATCTCCAGTCTTACTCTAAGATTCAATATAGTTTCCTTAAAACCCAAGGACAGGGTTCATTTAGATGCTACACACTGACTCCTAAGCTGTCATCTCTCATTCAGGCTAGCATAAATATACAGCATGGTCTCCTTCCTGACCATTGCCCATAGGGCTGTCATGGAGCACAGATGTGAAGTCCAGGGCAATGCACTATGTACACTTGTTGGGAAGACATGGTCTGCTTTCTCTGGAATCCCTCACAGATCCGACTCCTCCTGATTAATCTTGCTTGTATCACCACACTGCAATACAGCACAGATTGGTTCAACACCATACAACGCACTGTCCATGGTCTCAGACTGGTTTATAAATGGTGCCAATACACTGTCCTACCTGTTCCCAGAGGCCTGCAGAGAACTCAGTCCAGGAACCCCAGTTATTGGCTGTCCCAGAGATCAGTAGGTCACAAGATGGCAGCTCACAGGGTTTCCACACACTTGTCCCAATTTGCATACGTTCAAACAGGTCTCTTAACTACCGATCCTCCACTTCACACTTAGAATCCTGGGAGGTTAACACAATTTTCCAATAATCCTTGCTCTGGAAGATGTGCTTGTGTAAATATTTAGTACACTTTTATATCCTCTGCCTTGGTGTGTCAACACATGCTAATTTCCCCCTCTCTTTTAAACATCCAGTACGCTAAGTGGTATCTCCTCTGTCTGGGTGCATCCACACATAATAACTTCTTTCTCTCTTGTAAATATTCATAAAAACATAGAAGCATAGACAATGACAGGAGACAAAGACCAACTGCCCTCCAGTCTGCCTGAGTTCCCTATTTAGCCCTAGGATCTACTGTCCCTCCAGAGCCCTAGCCCTTACCATCCTCTCCGCCATTCACCTCCCAGTTTCTGCTGCCCCTGGCAACCACTATACCATTTTCCCTTTCCCAGCCGTGCTTGAAACCACCAACAGTTTTAACACCCACCATCTCAGCTAGCACCTTGTTCCATGGTTCACCACCCTTTCTGTAAAATATTAGTGAAGGCAACAACCCTCTGCGTCAGGCAAGTAAGCAAAAGTAAAAGAAAGAGGCTGTGGAGGGGTTGTGGGATAACAGACGGACCAGACACCGAACTTCAAGTCCAACACACAATCTCTGTGTAATGTTTATTCAAAATGCAGCAGGTAACCTTCAGCAATGGCATATCCCTTCTTCAGTACATCAGTTTGTAGCAACAGACTATGCAAGTCTTTCTTCTACACTTAGCCAGCACCTAAAGACTCACTGATCTCTGATCTAACTTATCTGTTGAGATTTAGCCTCCCCTATGTGGGCCTTGTTTGCTTTGGTGGTGGGGACTCAAATAAAAAAAAAAATAACTAAAGACAAAGAACCTCAGTGCAAAAGCACTGAAACAAGGTTTACCCCAAAGGGCATTGACAATAAGTCAAGTTTCAAAGAAACACAACATCACACATACCGCCATAATGCAAATCATCATGGAATACACAGTGTGCAAATCACCATGACATTTCAGACTTGTTCAGTTTACAGCAATTTACATGCATTTTAAATAGCACAACTAACTTAATTCTTATCATACAGTCCTCTGCTAACTTTTTACCTTTATCAAAAACACCTTGTGCCATGGTATTTTCAACAATTACAGATTTTATACACCTAAGGTACAATATATACATTAAAGTATTTTATGACATAATGCTATTGCATACTAAATCCAACAGCAAGGAACACAACCTGTTTTACATCAGCTTGGAGGTCTCAACAATAACCTCCCTGTACAAGGGCCTGAGAGGGAAAAGGAAAATTGAAGAGGACACTATAGTGTAGTCAAGAATGGGAAGGGGGTGCCCATAGGTGGCCAACCTTATGGACTAGAAATTGTAAAGAATAGATGAGGGTAAGAAATAGAACTGTTGCAACAGATTTAGGAAAAGGTCAGTCCTCAAGAGTGGTAGGAGCTCCCTGTCACATATCCCCCACCTTAAGAGGGAAGCCATTATTGCAGACTGCTTACCACCTTCCTGTCCCAGGAAGGGATGGAGCTTCCACCCATCCATCTTCAGAAGCTCTGTCTCAGGGTCCCTATTAATGATAAACATTCTATCATAAACATAGGGGATATCATCATTGTTTATCCTGAGGCATTAACACATTTCTCAACACAGACTAACGGTACCTTTGCTGCACTGTCTCCTTTTAGGGAAAGTCCATCATATTTTATTGACCAAAAATCTGGATGGCAGTAAAGTCCAGTACCGTAGAAAGAATTTCTCCGGGGTGAGTAATTACCTGCTCCAACCCCACCAGACATATCAGTTTTATGCAGGGCCCCAGTCCTAGTTTCAACCCTCTACATAAAACCACTATGCCTCTTGATTCATTCATTTCGCTTGCTACTGATACAGACACCCGAGGGTAGACACTCTAGGTGTTACCCCAACACAGGTTCCTATCCATTTTCCACCCACCTCCTCCTTTGTAGGTTTGCTCATCAAAAATATAATACACATGTACCACCTCCTTGATCTTAACATCTTGTAACATTTTGGCAACATTAGCATATTTAGCCTGCAGTATGCCCCAGTCAATACTGTTAATAGATTTAGCTGCATCAATACAAGAAAAAGTCCCTTTGATCTCATAAGCTTCTTCTTGCTTGCTTGGAGTCTTCAAACTCAGTACAATATCACAAGGCACAGTCTTACCTAGGGTCTCACATTCAAGTTCCATAATTGCATCTCCGGCCTCCAATAGGTAACATCCTGGGAACACAGGCGGCAAAGGAATATCATGCTCAGTCAGGAGGTCCTGCTCCAGCTGAGCCCTTGAAAAATCCTCCTCTGTTTCTTTATCCAAACTCTCCAGCAGGGACCTGTCAAGCACCTGGCACTGATTTTCTGCCTCTGTGTAGTTGGTTTGCCTTGACCACATGGTAGTTTCTCATCCCTTTGCATCTCTTCATCATCTTCAGGCTTGGTATTCCTCCAAGCTTCTAGGGTCAGTCAAGGCAGCAGCTTCTCTCTATCTGTTAGAAATGGTTCTGGTCAGAACTCCGTGGACTTTCTTCTCCGGGGTCCCCTCTGGCAACTCCTAGTGCATCAGTCCACCTGGGATATCTGGGTGATATGCACTGGAAAACATCCCTCTTAGGCCAGTCCAAACATTTCCAGCAAGTTATGCCACTTTTAACACCAGGTGTGTGGAAGAGTTGTGGGATAACAGATGGGCCAAACACCGAACTTCAAGTTCAACACACAATCTCTGTTAACTGGTGTATATAAATGTAATGAAGTTTTGTATTATGTTGTGTATTTTAAATGTTTTTAAAGATGTTTGTACAGTGCTTTGAGTCCAAATAAGAATGTGCGCTTTATGAAATAAACTATGAATGAATGAATGAATGAATGAATACTTGAAGGGGAACAGGGGGACCTCGAAAAGGTGACAAGAGCTTTGAATGGCAGGAACTGGATAGTAGCCCATTTTCTGAGGAGAGAGTCTGAAAAGCACTCGACAACCTGAAGGTGGACAAAGCTATGGGAACAGATGGGGTACATCCAAGGGTGCTGTGGGAGCTCTGGGAGGTACTAGCTGCACCTCTGACAGACCAGTTTAACAGATCACTGGAGACCAGGGTGGTCCTGGAGGACTGGGGAAGGACAGGTGTAGTCCCACTACACAAAAGTGGTAGCAAGGAAGAAGTGGGCAATTATAAGCCTGTCAGCCTGACAGTGGTGGTGGGTAAGTTAATGAAAACACTACTAAAGGAAAGGATTGTGGAATATATTGTATCCAATGGATTACAGGATCCAAAGCAGCATGGTTTCACAGGGGAAATGTCATGCCAAACAAATCTGATAGATTTCTTTGACTGTGTGACCAAGGAGTTAGATCATGGAGAAGCAGCAAACATAACCTATCTGGATTTTAGCAAGGCTTTCAACACCATTCCACAAAGGAGACTGGTAGTGGGTAACAAGGTGGCAACCTGGGTAAGAAACTGGTTAGGGGATATGACAAAGAGGGTAGTGGTACACTGAGTTCTCTCTGAAGAGGGGAGGGTAAACAACAGGGTACCTCAGGGATCAGTGTTGGAACCAGTCCTCTTCAGTATCTCTATAAGTGACATAGTGGAGGAACTGAAAGGGAGTGTCTACCTCTTTGTGGATGACACCAAGATCTGCAACAGAGTGGACACTCTTGTGTGGGGGTGGAAAGGACAGGCAGGGATCTGAAAAGACTGGAAGAGTGTTCAAGGGTATGGCAGCTGGGTTTTAATGCAGAAACATGAAAAATAATGTACTTGAGCCAAAGAAACCCAGGAGTGGAGTACAAAATGGGTGGAGTAATATTGAAAATGACCAAGTAGGAAAGAAACCTAGGGGCAATCATAATGGATGACTTAAGGTGGTTAGGCAGTGTGACAAGGCATCTAGAAGGGCTAGTGAGATGCTGGGTTGCATAGGAAGGGATATCACCAGCAGAAAGAGGGGAGATGGTGCTGCCCCTATATAGATCATTGACAAGACCCCACCTTGAGTAATATTTCCAGTTCAGGAGACCATATCTCAGGAAGTATCCAGGTGTAACAGCACCCCCAGCTCCCATTACTCCCTCTCCGCCATACTCCCTGTCCTGTTAAGTATACTGTAGAAACACAGAAACATAGAATTTGATGGCAGATAAGGACCACCTAGTCACCTAGTATCTCTTCTGTCAATGTATTTCCATTTAAGATAACACCCTCATTGCTTGCAAACATTCTGTACTCTGTATCTCAGCTGTCTATTTGTGTCAACACATGGTAAATCCCTCATCCCTTGTAAACATTCAATACACTGTGCCTATGCTGTCTAGGTGTATCCACACTTGAAAAATCCTTCCTTTCATATGAACATTCAGTACACTGTATGTCTTCTGTCTGGGTGTGTCTATAATATTTTCCTTGTCTATTTTAAACATTCAGTATGCTGTATGTCTGGTGTCAATGTATTTCTGCTCATGATAAATCCTTCCTCTCTTATAAACATTCAGTACAGTGTATCTTTTCTGTCTGGGTGTGTCCATACATAATATATTCCTTCTCACTTTTAAACATACAGTACATTATACGCATGCTGTCTAGGTGAAAAATTTTTAATCGGCACATGAGTTCAGTTAATAACACATCCAAGGGTCAGTAATAGAAAATATAACTTGTCTGCAGAAAAAGACCAAAGTGGTCCGTCATGATTATAAATTAAATAAATAAATGTTTGCCTATTCCTACCTAGTATACATATAGACATAGTCTTTGCGTATTGGTCCTTGTAAGAACAGATTCAGAAGCAAATGATTTGATACCTTTTATTGAACCAACATAGATGTAGCAAAAAGAACAAAGTGTTTTAGCTTTCAGAGCAACAAGCACCTAGTATACTGCAGAATGAGAGACCCCCACATGCTCTTACTAGTCCCCTACTTCCTTTTTGGTATGGTGTTTATCCAGTCTTTGCCTCTGTCCCACCTCATTTGAACCCCCCCCCCCACTGATTTCATACAGACCGACTCCTCTGGCAGTCTTTTCGAACCCACCACCCTCTCCACGAAAAAATACATCTTGGAATCGCTCTTTAACTTGCTATTTGTAATTCTACCCTTTAACAGCTTTGGCATTTATTTTAACACTTTAAATGAAAATAAAGTTATTCGCTTTTGAAAAAAAAATTTTTTTTTCCTTTAAATTCTGGCATTGTATTAAATTCCTGCATTTATTTGCAAGACAGATGCCTGTCTCAATGGGATTCTGCCTGGTAAAATAAATGATAAATTAGAAAAAGTACAATTTGATAGTTAAGTTCCTTATAGCACTGAACTGTGTACTCTATGGTTCATATCCCACCACAGCCACTGGTTTGGCTCATTGAGGGGTTATAAACATGTCATTCCTCCTCACTGAGCTTCAGTCATCCTACTGTAGCTCTATAAATGATTAGATATTGGATCCGCCATTTAAAGTGACATCTCAAATAGGTAATCCAGTCTAACCACATTGTATAACTAAATGTTATGAATCAAGTATATTGTGAAATACAAACTGCAGAAGTAAATAAACAGCCATATTTGTTAGCAGAAAACAAATCTCTCTTTTTTTTTTTTAATAATGTACTTTGGATAAAAAACATCAATATAGCCATTTTCTTTTCATTGTGTTTCACTCCTGAACTGAGATACAGGGCCTGATATTCAAATGTTTGCACAGGGGCTAACAGGTGTTTGACTACACAAACCAGGTTTTGTGCTGGACCCCAATAGTCAAAAGGCTCAGTTGCACTGGCAAACAGGGTTTAGCACCAGTGCAAACCAAAAATGAGTGCATATGCAAATGGAGGGCAGGGACAGGAATATTGGCACAAGCCGATATTCAGCATATTTATACCATGCAAAAGGGAGTTGCATGGTCCTTTTGTGTCATGGAAATACCACTGAACATAACCTCCTCTTACTCCATACAACCCTAGCAGCTGCCAAAGGTAATGCTGTCCACTAGCCAGTTGGCCACTGAGAGAGCACACTCGACTCTGTGATATGTGGCATCCAACCCCATCACCAATCTGTAATGTACAAAAAACTCTGTGGAGCTAGTGGTCCCCCCCCCAATTGCCAGCCCATAATTTATAACAAAACTCCCTGGTGCTAGTGGTCACCCCCTCCTATTGCCAGCCCATACTGTAACACAAAACTCCCTGGTGCTAGTGGTCCCCCTGTCTGCCTTCCGATCCCCAGCCCATAATGTTAAAAAAAATCCGTGGTGCTAATGATCCCTCTCCTCGCTCTGATCACCAGCATTCATTTGCCTTTGTGTCTGACCGTTTGAATATCTCATCTAAATGCTTACTTCCACAGACTGGCTGCATCACATTTAATACTAATTATTATGTGGTACTGTAATATTTATTTGGCCATCTGCATATTATTTGCATTCCTTTGCATGGTGGGAATACAATAAGTATTCTTATACCCTGCTGTCCATTATCTGTCTATGTATACTTCACAGAGATTATATGGATCACAGTGGCTTGATTCTTTTGAGCGGTGGGAATACTGTAGGTATCCTCACAGCCTGCTGTCCATTTGCAGGGCCGGATTAAGGGGGGGACAAATGGGCAAATGTCCCAGGCCCTGCCATAGACTAGCCCCGCAAAGACTAGTCCAGTAGCTGAAGTGCGAGAGAGAGGCTTTAAGATTTGTTAAATCATACCGCCTCCCGCGACTGCAGCCCAAGTCAAAAATCAAGCACCCTCCCATAGGCCCCCGGCAGCTCGTCGATAAAAATGCTAAAGCAGCGACTGTAGAAGCATTTAAAATAAAAATATAAAGCCCCCACCACAGATATAGGCCCTGCCCGGGAGAAGCTAGAGAGACCTGGCAGGCACGGCTAGTCTAGTCTGCGGACTGCACACACAAACAAAAAATATGGGACTCTAACCGTTGAGCTCTGCTCTGTGGCATGGCTGGACTGAGGCCCATTTTGTACTCCCATCTCCCTATTGGGCTGCTGTGCCTATTGAGATTTTTTTTTTTCTTTTCTTTTCTGTAAATGCAGGCAAGGCTGCAGTTAGGGCCTGGGTGGTTACGGCTACCAAAACAAAGCAAGCACCTACCTAGGCTGCTGCCAGGATTTTCCATTTTGTTGAGTACGAGTGACGAGTCCGACCGGACCTGGCTGGGGGGGGGGCGGCGCACAATGTAAGGAGCCTCTAGTCTTCCTTCCATGCTTGCATTGACTCTTTCATTTTCCCACAGCAGCAGCACCGATTCCGGGAGGATTTGGATGGACTAGAGAGCAGCTGTAGGATAGTCGGACCCGGCCATTCCGTACTGGGACAGAGACAGTTTGCCATCCGCATGCCCGCACTATACAGAACACACCACTCTAAGAGCTACTAAATGATCATGCATGCACTCTAAGCTGACTGCTGCTAAACTAAAGAGTTTTCAAATGGAGTGCCAAGCAGCAGCAGACAGCTTGAGTGCAGAAAGTGGCTTAGAAAACCAGCCAACCAAAGCCCCAAAAGTGTAATTGGGCCAATCAGAGTAGGGGAGGCAGACCAGGCTTGTGATTGGTTCGGTTAGGAGAACCAATCACAAGTGTGCATTAACACTTATGCAAATGTGCGGCGGGAAAACTAAACAAAGGGCACACTTGGCTACTTTGCCCTATAAATTGAGGCTTTCAATCCCAGCTCAGCCAGGCATCAGAGCCATCATCATCACCTGAAGACATTCAAACAGGAAGAGGAACTGAAGAAAGAAGGCAGTCCAGAAGGGCATCATCATCTGGAGCTCCAGACCATACCAATGATCAGCAGGACAAACCCTACTCCACCAGCCGACGGAGAGAACCAGGAGCTCAGACACTTTTTGTGCCAGAGATCGCTAGTTGACACTCTGTTCCTGAATTTAGAGATCCTTCAGTCTGACTCAGCAGCAGCACATCATTTGTGTTATATTATCTACAGGAGGAAGCAGCAGAGTTTATTTGAGGTAGGCTCAGGCTGGTGGTGTTCATATAGTTATTCTATTTATTTATTTTGAAGTAAATGTCATGACAAGTTAAGCCAGATTTTTTTTTTTGGTGGGGGTATACTAGTATTTAAGTTTTACAACTATAAAAAGTTTCATGGAAACTGACAGGAGGACACATGTTAACAGGATCATCCAATTATTTGCATATTTGTTAATATATTTATTTTTTCCACGAAAGACATAATTAGCTGGAACAGCTTGCTTCCAGCTGTGTCCATGCTTCAATTATGTACTGCATTATCCTGTTGTATACATCTGCCCCCCCCCCCAAAAAAAAACCTACACAGTGTCAGTCTCTATGAAGGTATTTACAATTTAACTTTAAAATACTAGTATGACCACAGGACCTGATACATTCTGAGCTCATGAAATCTGATCTCAGGAGCTTGTGGGTCAGAGCAAAACCACATTTCAACATGGCTGTTAATTGTGCACATTCACTTCCGTGTTTATTTTCCTGCAGTACTGGCACTGTCTGTTGGAATACAGTACATTTAAACTGGAACTGATAGGTACTGTACTGTTGTTTTACCTCATCATGCTTACAGTTCCAATGTACCATGATTTGGTGAGGTGTGTGTGTGTGTGTGTGTGTGTGTGTGTGTGTATGTACTCATTGATTCTTCAGAAATAAACTCCCAATTCCTGTATGAGCCATCCAGCTTGTAGTCTAAGTTATAGCTTATATTTGTTGTGTTAGCCCAGAAACATACACCAGCACTGCAATTTGAGACAGAATATACTTTCATACTAAGATGCCAGCAGAAGAATGCCATTTGGTCTATCTAGTCTGCTCATATTGCAGGGTCAGGAGCTTGAGCTACTGTTCCTGTCCCCCCACTCTTCCCATCCTCCCTACCCATGATCCTTCCCCCATGCCTATCTCAGCCTCTTTTGAAGCCACCCACTGTGTTAAATTAGATCACCTCTCTTCCAGCAGCACATTCAAAGTGTCAGCCACCCTCTCTGTGAAGAAGTGCTTCCTGATGACCTTCCTAATCCTCACACCTTGACTGCCCCCTTGTGTTATGGTTGCCACTCAATTTAAAGAGACCTTTCTTCTCCCCCTTATTTATCCCTTTCAGGTATTTGAAGGTCCCAATCATGTTTTCTCTCCCTCTCCCTCTCACCTGTCCTCCAGGGTGTACACGTTCAGTGCCCTCGACCTCTAATTTTTGCAACAGGTCTGTTTAGGTCATTTTTCTCGGCTAAGATAATTGTAGTCTGCCTAATCGGTAGAGGTACCAACACAAGTGAAGTTATCAGATTAAAAGACACGGCTGTCTTTATTTTCAGTTTGGCTTTTTTTTAAGTTATAAGACAGGGTGAGTGGGTCAAGAAATGCAAACAAACACGTTTTGCTGTCGTAACACCAGTATGGTGGGCAGTCAATTTCTCACTCTTTAAAACAAAAAAGGGATGTGAATAAAAAACCAAAAAGGGATATGAATAAAACTACCAGCTGCATCAACAGTCTCTACAGAATGTGAACAATCAAAATGATTTTTTTTTTTTTTTTACACTTTGAGGCTTAAGGGGTTTGTCCCTTTAAGCAGCTGGTGAGGCAATTGTTTGGAAGATCTAACTAGTGTTTTATCTTTAATAAAAGCCGCCAAACTCACCACAGAGCATCTAGACCTCCAGGGCTTCTGGGGCCTGGCGGCCCCCAGACCCCGGCCTTCGTACGTCACATGACAGGGTGTGTGTGCAATAGAGTGTTGTACCTCAAGATACTTTTTTCTCCTGTGAATAACGGGTGTTTTCTCCCTATATGGTGGTCGTTATGGTTAATAAACTAAAACTATAATAAATAATATGCTCGATAAATGTTGTGCAAAATAAATATTTTTGTATGAAAAGGGTGTTTTACATGGCCACTCGAGCTAAGTGTCCCAGGCCCCCCTAAGGCTTGACCTGGCCCTGATTATCTGTCTATGTATACTTAATAGACAGTATATGGTTACACAATGGTTTGATTCTTTTGAGTGGTGGGAATACAGTATGTATCCTTACATCCTGCTGTCCGTTATCTGTCTATGTATACTTTATAGACAGTATATGGGTTACACAATGATTTGCTTCTTTTGAGAGGTAGGAATTCAGTAAGTATCCTTACAGACTGCTGTCCGTTATCTGTCTATGTATACTTCATAGACAGTATATAGGTTGCACAATGGCTTCATTCTTTTGAGCGGAGGAAATACAGTACATATCCTTACACCCTGCTGCCCATTATCTGTCAAGGTATACATTATAGACAGTATATGGGTTATACAACAGCTTGATTCTCTTGAGAGGCAAGGCAAGGCAATTTTTTTTTATGTCACCCAATCCCAGAGGCTCTGGGCACCTCACAATCAAAACAGAACAGGAGATATATTTAAATAAAATAATAAAATGCAGAGCATAAATGCATAATTCTAAAATCCTAACATTTATAATCAAAGCAGAGGTCAGAGATGTTATGGCTCAAACAGTCAGGGGGGAAAAACATACTCTGGGAAGGTCAGGCAAAAGAGGTGGACCTTTAGCCTCTACTTGAATATCTCAGTAGAAGGGGCCACCCAGACTGCAGGTGGAAGCGCTTTCCACCAGGTCGGCTCAGCTTCACTAAAGGCACGGTCACCCAGTGTCTTGAGCTGAAACCTGGAAACATCCAGGAGGCCCAAAGATGAGGAGCAGAGAGAGTGGATAGAGATAGCAGGTGTCAGGAGCTCAGTTAGGTAGCACGTACAAATTCTGTATAGGGCCTGAAAGGTGAGCAAGCCCACCTTGAAGAGGATCCTCCACCTGATAGGCAGCTAGTGCAAAGCACTCAGGACTGGGATCACATGACTGGACCTAGAAAGGCCTATTACTAAATAAGCTGTTACATTCTGCACCAGTTGCAACCTGCGGAGCGTCCTCCCATGACCCCGAAGAAAAGAAAGTTAAAGTACTCGAGCCTAGAGGTAACAAAGGCATGCAATAGCTTCGGCAGATCTTTGGTGGAATGAGGGGCTTGATCCTGGCAATGTTCTTCAAGTGGTAAAAGCCACTTTAGACAACAGAAGACACCTGGTCCTTAAATATCAATCTGCTATCCAGGATCATGCCAAGATCGCGCACCCTCTGGGAAGTCACCAATGGGGCTGACCCCAGAAAAAGTCCTGCGTTAGCTCCAGGTACCCTTCAATCATGCCCATGACCTGCTAGATCACCAGGACCTTTGTCTTATCCGGGTTCAGTCACAGCCAGCTGGAGGACATCCAGCCATTGATTTTAGCCAGGCAGAAATTAGCATGTCTACAGCATCAGATGTTCTGGGAACAAATTACAAATAGAGCTGGGTGTCATCTACATAGCAGTGAAACTCCACACTGAAGTGCCAAATGATCTTGCCCAGGGGCAGCATATACACTGCGAACAACATCAGCGACAAGATCGAGCCCTGGGGTATGCCACATGACAGGGGCATTGGGGAGGAGGAGAATTTCCCCATCACCTCCTGCTGCACCCAATCAGATAAATAGGACTCAAACCAGTTGATGACAACAGCAGCAAGTCTACAATACTCGTGGAGCTGACTGAGAAGCACAAAGTGATCCACAGTGTCAAAAGCTAATGAGAGATTGAGGAGAACAAGAACTGACTTATCTCCTCTATCTCTAGCCATAAGTAAGGCATTATGCTCCCTAACTAATGTTTCAGTGCTGTGTCTGACCCTAAAACCTAATTGGAATAGCTCCTAGATGTCAAAGGATACAAGGTAATCCTCGAGCTGTTGTGCCATGAGTTTCTTAACAACTTTGCTCAAAAATGGCAGGGTGGAGATAGGACTGTAATTCTCCAGGATGTCTGGGTCAAGAGATTGTTTCTTCAGAAGAGGTTTCACCAGGGCCTCTTTCAAGATCACTGGGAAGACCCCTCTGGCATTGAGCACAAGGTGATCCTGAGGTGGGAATATAGTAAGTATTCTTACACCCTGCTGCTGTTTTCAGTCTATGTATATTTCATATACAGTATATGGGTTACACAATGGCTTGATTCCTTTGAGAGGTAGGTGTCATCAAGGCACAGATCAGGAAGCATAGGATGACCTTGTGTAGTTGTAAAATTTGCAATGAATATTTTATTTTTCTCAGTAACAGCAAAGTATAACTATTTACAAAGGCAGTACAAACACAGAAAACTAAATCCTTCTTCTAAGGGTATTCCTCAGTTCCAAGTTTCAGTTTCTCATTCTCCTTGTCTCTCCAGCAAAAACATTGCTGCTCTTTTTATAAGTCTTTGTCTGGGAACTCATTAAGAAAGCTTGCTTCTCAAAGAATGTTCTTGTAAGTTTACAAAATGTTCTTGTCAGTTTTGATGAAGGTGCCGTAAAAAGAACATAGTGACCCAGAACTGACCTCTTGTTTACAGCTCCACAAAAGGCTTAAAAACTGCATCTCAGGTTAACCCCTTACGTTACCAATAGCTTTGCAATCATTTCAACAGTATAACTATATACAGTTTTAAACAAATAGATCCCAGTATCACATACAGTTTTACACAGAGATTCACATATATTTTTTATAACTGCAGATATGCAAGGGGGGAAGAAAAGATAGAAATAGCAAGGGAAGGCAGAGAGATAGCAAGAGCTGAGAATTGCAAAAACATCAGAGTGATAATTTCTTAGGTCTCACAAGGAAATCTGGCTGCACAACCAGACAGAAGGGAATAGAACAGGCCCTTGTGTTTAAACTCTTTCTGCATAACAAGTGGGGCAGGGCCTTATTCAGCCCTGTCACTGTGGGAATACCATATGTATCCCTACACCCTCCTGTCCGTTATCCATCTATGTATGGCAAATGAGGACAACCAAATAGAGGTACCCAGGGAAGTGGAAGGAAAGGATGTGGAGGTTAGGCAAGGAGGTGACCTCAGTGGGGAAAGCAGTGGACCCCAGAGGAGGAGGAAGCGAATCCTGGTGGGGGACTCCATCATAAGAGGGATCCAGCTAGGAACACAGGAGGGGAGGACAGGGAGGTGAGGTGCTACCAGGTGCCACGGCATGGAGGGATGGAAGGAAGATACTGGGGATCACTGGAAGGCAAGACAGGAGGGTGAGCTGGATGTCATTATCCACCTAGGTACTAATGACTTGGCAAATGGGAGCCAAAGGAAGTTCAGGAAGAGTTTAGGAAACTGGGAGGGGTCTCAAGCAAGTAGCTACTTCTGTCACTTTCTCAGATACTACCTATGAGAGGCAAGGAGCATAGGAGTGCATGCACCAGGAACTTTAACTCATGGTTGAAGAACTGGTGCTGTGAGGAAGGGTTTGGATTCATTGGTGACTGGGGACCCATCTGCAGGGATGGAGGTTTGTTCAAGCCTGATGGCCTGCATCCATCCTGGAGGGGAATCCAAGCACTCAATGATAAGTTTAAAAGCTACATTGACAAGCATTTAAACTAGCAAAGGGGGGTGGCAGGCCAGCAAGGATGATACCTACTTGCTCACCCTCCACAGCTAGTAATGGAACCAGTGAACCAGAGGAGTGGCTATCTCTGCAAAGCAGTGTGCAAAGATGGAGATTAGTGTCCAAAGGTGGATAAGCAGAAAAGGGCAAAATTCAGCAGAAGGGCAGACAGCAAGGAGAACCAGGGATAAATGACAACCAAGGAAGGGACTGGAGTAGAACAGTGAAGCAGTCTAGGAGGTCAAATCATGGAAAGCCATGTGTGCAAATGCCAGGAGCCTTAGCAACAAGATGGAAGATCTGGAGGCTGTCATGGTACAGTCAGACCTGGACATTGTGGCCATCACTGAAACCTGGTGTAATGATAACCATGACTGGGAGATGGCCATACCTGGCTACAACATATTCAGAAGAGACAGAGCAGGCAGGAAGGGAGGAGGGTGGCACTGTATGTGAAAATGACATAAGGCCACACAGATCCAGGAGGAACAAAATGGGGAGAGATACTGTGGGTTAAGCTGGAAAGGAAAATGGGGCCAGCCATCCGCACAGGTGTGGTCTATAGACCACCAGCCCAGGAGGAAGAAACAGATAGGGAGCTGATGCTAGCCATCCAAAGGATGGCAGACAAGAGTGAGGTAGTACTGGTTGGAGACTTCAATATACCAGGCGTGGACTGGAGCATCCCAGCAGCAGCATCAACTAGAGCAGATTTATCCTGGACTCCTTCAGGGTGCCTTCCTCAAGCAACTGGTCATGGAACCAACTCGGCAGAAGGCAATACTGGACCTTGTGCTCACAAACAGGGACAGTGTGATGGGGGTAACAGTGGGGAGCACCTGGGTAACAGTGACCACCAGTCATTGTGGTTTGAAATCACAGAAAGAGCAGAACCAAACCACACAAAAACACGTATCCTGGATTTTAGGGGGCAGACTTTGGGAAAATGGGGAGATGCTTGAAAGAGGCATTAAGGGAATGGGACAGGAATCAGGGATTGAGGAACAGCGGGCAGTATTTAAAATGGGATTATAAGAACAACAGAATTATGCATTAAGCAGGTTAGCAAGAGAAAGAAAGAAGAGACCATTATGGTTTCCAAAGAGGTAGCAAAGAAAGTGAAAGCCAAAAGATTACATTCAGGCAATACAAAAGACACAGGCAGAAGGGATAGGGAGAAGTACCAGGAGAAACAAAGGGAGGCAGGGAAGTCAGTAAGGAAGCCAAAGCTCAGACAGAAGAACACATTGCAAAATCAGTGGTTAAAGGGACAAAACCTTTACAGGTACATAAGTGAAAAAGAAGGACAAAGGAGGGATAGTGAGACTGAAGGAGGAGGATGGGGAGCGTGGAGGATGACAACAGTAAAGCTGACATATTGAACAGGTATTTCTGCTCAGTCTTTACTAAGGAAGAGGGGTAATGGGTCTGAAGGGAGTACAAGGGGTGAGAATGGTGCAGAAATGGACACAAGTCCCTTTACAGAGAAAGGGTCCTGAAGGAACTGGAAGTAATAAGAGCTGATAAAGCAATGGGGCCAGATGGAGTGCACCCAGGGTCCTTAAGAACTAAGAGAGGTGGTGGCTGAACCTCTGGCTATCCTGTTCAGCCAATCACTGGAAACAGGGAGGTACCCAAAGACTGGAGGACAGCAGATGTAGTCCCCTTATACAAAAGTGGGAACAAGAGGAAGCAGGGAACTACAGACCAGTCAGCCTCACCTCGGTAGTGGGAAAGATCATGGAAGCACTACTGAAGGAGAGATTGGTGGAACATCTGGTTGTCAATGGACTACAGGACCCAAGGCAGCATGGTTTCACCAGGGGAGGTCATATCAGACCAACCTCATTGAATTTTTGATTGGGTGACTAGGGAGGTGGATCAGGGAGGGCAGTGGACATGGCCTATCTGGACTTCAGCAAGGCCTTTGACACTGTGCCACATAGAAGACTATTACACAAACTGGGGAATATGGGTGTGGGCAGGACAGTAGTGTGGTGGGTAGGTAACTGGCTGGGTGGCAGGACACAGAGGTGGTGGTAAATGGCTGTCACTCCACAGAGGGAAGAGTGACCAGTGGGGTACCACAGGGATCAGTGCTGGACCGGTCCTATTCAACATCTTCATCAGTGACATTGCACAGGATATAGAAGGCAGAATTTCACTGTTCGCTGATGACACAAAGCTCTGTAACAGAGTAGACACACCAGAGGGTGTAGACAGAATGAGAAGGACCTGCAGAAACTTGAAGAATGGTCAAGGGTTTGGCAGTTGAAATTCAATGCAAAGAAGTGCAAGATAATGCATATGGGGCACAAAACCCTGGCACAATATATCAGTTGGGGGTGAGATATAGCATGCACCAAGCAGGAAAGGGATCTTGGGGTTGTCATCTCTGATGACCTCAAGGTAGGAAACAGTGTGACAAGGCATCAGGTAAAGCAAATAGGATGCTGGGATGTATAGGCAGGGGCATCACCAGCAGGAAAAGGGAGGTCATAATTCCGCTATACAAGACACTAGTGAGGCCCCACCTGGAGTACAGTGTACAGTTCTGGAGACCATACCTACGTAAGGACATAGACAGGGTAGAGAAGGTTCAGAGGAGGGCAACAAAGATGGTGCATGGGTTGCATCACAAGTCCTATGAAGACAGGTTGAAGGAACTGAACATGTACTCCCTGGAGGAGAGGAGGGAGAGAGGGGATATGATAGAGACATACAAGTATCTTACAGGAGGAACAGGGTGCAGGAAAACACTATTTTAAGCGAAAAGATGTTTCAGGACTAGAGGCATGGGATGAAGTTGGAGGGGGGCGATTCAGAGGAAACATGAAAAGAATTTCTTCACAGAGCGGTGGTGGACAAGTGGAACACCCTGCCAGAGGAAGTGGTGGGGCTGAAACAATCACGGGATTTAAGAATGCATGGGATAGACATAAAGGAATTCTAGAGGTCAGGGGTAAGGGGAAATAGACTTCTTGGAAAACAAACTGAACTTACAAGCTCAAATGGGCAGACTAGGTGGGCCATAGGCCCTTATCTGCCGACACTGTCTATGTATCTATGTATCTATGTATCTATGTATATTTCATAGACATTATATGGTTTATACAATGGCGTAATTCTTTCGAGTTGTGGGAATACAGTATGTATCCTTACACCCTGCTGTCCGTTATCTGTCTATGTATATTTCATAGACAGTATATGGGTTACACAGCGGCTCGATTCTTTTGAGAACTGGGAATACAGTAACTATCCTTACAGCCTGCTGTTTGTTATCTGTCTATGTACACTTCATAGACAGCATATGGGTCACACAACAGCTTGAATCTTTTGCGACGTGGGAATACAGTACATATCCTTACACCCTGCTGTCCATTATCTGTCTATGTATACTTCATAGACAGTATAGGGGATTAACAATGGTTTGATTCTTTTTAGAGGTGGGAATACAGTACGTATCCTTACACCCTGCTGTCCGTTATCTGTCTATGTATACTTCATAGACAGTATATAGGTTGCACAATGGTTTGATTCTTTTGAGTGGAGGATATACAGTACATATCCTTACATCCACAAAGGCTTGACTCATACTATGCCATTTATCTTCATGAGTAAAGTGCAAGGCCATAATTCATGAAGGCCAGATTCTCGAGTGAGTTATGAAAGTCCAGCCCTTCACAAATTATGGTAAAAGTGGATACATGTCTGGTTGTTGACAATTTAATTGTTGAACGACCAGACAGCGTAACTGTCAGGTTGACCGCTCTGCACGGTCGGTTGCCAGTTTATGGGATACTGCAATGTTTTCTTGGGTGGGGCTTTGCCTCCTGAACGCCCCACAAAAGATAATCAACTCCAAGTTGGAGCTGATTTGGGAGGGTGCAAGACCCCCCCCCCCCGACAGACAGTATGGGATTCCAGTGTGGACACTACAGCAATGTGGCGCTGTAGTCACTGTAGTGTAATTCACTGTTGGGATGTCGGTGTCGGAGGGGTATATGATAAAAGTCATATTCTGAGGCAGGCCATTGGATGTCCAATTTATAAAATGTATTTTAAATTGTAGAACATTTAGAGTGATTCTTTTAATGAATTCTTACCTGTTTTCTGTTTAATTCCAATGCTTTGTTTTGAGTGTAGCAGAGGATATTGTTATGTCATCAGGCATTGTGCAAGATGAGTTGGTAAAAACCTCTTCTGAGTCCAACCTAATATGATACTAAATGCTGATGGCCCCCCAATATTAAAATAAGTGATTTATGCTCATTTAAAATTCATCACTGAGTAAAACAAATCATTACCTGTAAAGGTTGACTGTCACCTGCATTGTGTAAATACAATGTTTTAGAAAATGGGCAGGGTTAATACTAATTTCTGACTGGCTAATGAGACCAACTAGCTGGTCAGGTATCAGGCAACAGAGACTGGGAAATAATGAGTCCCAGTCCTTGGCTGCCTGATTATGTTCAAATATCACTGTGCATGTAGAATTTTCAAGTTCAAAATGCCACCATTGTTTTTCTCTCACTAAGTGAGCCAGCTTTCCCAATAGTGTGATCAAGTGAGTCCCCACAACACACCTCAGCTGCACTGTAATGAGTAATGTAAGTGCCACAGACCGACCACTTTTAACTTGTGTTCTGTTCTGGCACAACAAATTACTTTTTGTTTTCCCATTTTCTGAACTGCTACCTCTCACAGCTTTCTGAACTGCTACCTCTCAGACACATGCAAATAACTCACTCTGGATCTGAAATAAAGATGGCATCTACTGCTCCCCCTCACTTTTCCTGCTAGAAAATGTACCATTTGTCCACCACTAGTTCTGTACCACCATGCTTCCTGGTAGTGCTACTCCTGTCTCTCAATCACACAATTCTAGTCTCACTAATCCTTATTTTAAAAAACGTTCCAATGCATTGCAGCTTCACCTCAGCACCAACCATGCTCATCTTGCATACTTATTTTTATTTAAGACAAAAAATGCATTTAATTGTAGGCACCTCTTATTGGTGCTGCTTTTTACACTCATGTACACATCAGCCCACTTTTGTTATGATACTCGCATATCCCTCCTGCTGACCACCAGTCACCAAATAAACAACAATGAAGCTGGACTGATACAACGACTTCTGTGTGTGCTGGTTTGGGAGAGTTTACAATAAACCTGGTCTGTTGTTCTGGTGGTAAGGAGGAGGTTTAGTAGAAGAGAATGGCTCTACAACCTGTGTGTGTGTGTGTGTGTGTGTGTGTGTGTGTGTTGGGGGGGCAACAGGAGACAGCACAGCACACAAATGGAGGGACTACTTTTTCCTTCTTTTTTTTTCCATTCATTTTTAAAGTGATTTCCTTTGTTATTTTATTACTTAATTTAAATTTACATACATGCCCATTTTCTAAGTACAATAATACCCTCCAAGGTGGGTGGTATTGGGCTATATTAGATCTTTCAGGGGCTATAAGGCCCTCCGCCTGCAGCACAGGGTCTCATTACACCCCTGGTTGGTACACTATAATCCAATACCACCCACCCACCCTGGAGGGTATTATGGCTTGCATATATTCCTACTTGTGCAGAATTCATAATGTTTTGTGTACTGGTCTCTTATAAATATTGATAATACCTATGTTTTTTTCTAGGTTTTAAGAAATGGAATGATTTCTCCTGTAACAGTGAACGTCACTTTGTCTGCAAATACAAATCTTGAAGAATGATGTCCTTTCCTTGGGAATTTTGATTTTTTTTTCAGGTTGTTAAGATGTTTTAAACCTGCAATAAATGGATTGTAGAAAGCATCCTGTGTCATTATTTTAACAACTTAATTACAGTCATGTTATGTAGATCTTCAATGGGTAATGCAATTTGCTCAAGAAGAGGGCAAGGGGTGTGCCACTACCAGGGCTGTGCCAACAACTGTAAGGGTCCCACTACAACATATTTTTTGGGGCCCACCGCCCCACCAATAAATGTAAAATAACCATTACATGACATTTTTATAGTGTAAGTTTTTTTGTATCAGCCCTGCTGAACATATATAATTTGTCCATGCTGCCCCCCCCGTCCTACTTGTTGGCACCATGATCAAAGAACTGAACTATGTAATTTGTTCCTGCTCCTCCTGGAGACACCAGCACCAAGATTAGGTGTTTTGAGTAACGGGCCCGATTGCTTCTTTGTTTCCTGCTTCCCCCCCAAAAAAACATGTGAAACTGGAGTTAGACTCTTCTGACACCACTGCTGACAAACCCTGTTTCAAATGGATAAGCAATTTCCAAAGAGAGATTTGCAGGTTTGTCTATGAGTAAAGGTTTTCTTAATGCTGAACTCTGAGGCAGTGGGCCCCCTAACAATGCGGGCCCTACTGCAACTGCAGCTCTTGCACCCCCACTGGTCACTGCCCTGGCCACTACAAAGTTTGCATGCAGTGAATGTGCTGAAAACTGGCATTTTGTGCTCTTGCAATTCAGGCCTGAAGGCACTCAGTTTCTACTAGCATTGCAACATTCGGAATCATGGCAAACCTATTTTTACAGGAACCACACACTAAGCATGCCCAAATAATTGCAATCCACATGATCTGCAGCTAGGTCTGCATGAAATCTATTTATTTATTTATTTATTTGAGTTTTGGTCACCGGGTAAGTCCACTGAGACAATACAGTCCCTTTTTCAGGGGCGACCCGGGTATGGATTACATACAGTAACAGCGCAAATTACCAGAGTGGTAAAACATTGGACATACAGTAACAGTGCTAATTAACAGAATGGTAAAACTTTCGACATATAGAAGAACACTAAAACAAAGCAATAATTAAATACTTGAGCAAGGTTTGTCAGGTAAGAGATAAGTAAAAACAGGGTTAGGCATTGGTCAAAGATAATAACTTCAACAAAGCTTTAAGTAGTGAAGAGAACATCAGGGGTAGATTTCGAAGGGAGGAGGGATGGGGGCATATTCAGGTGAAGCAAGAACAGGGTGAAGAGAGGGATAAGGAGGCAGATAACTTAGACTGGAACAAATTAAGAGAGGAGCAAGACAAGATTGTCGGAGAAAGGGAGTTCCAATCCGAGAGCAGTGAATGAGAAGGATCTCCTGGAGGTGGTCATTCATAGTTTCGGTATGACATGAAGGGGAAGTGAGGTGAAGCAAAGGGTGCGCAGTGCATGCTGGAGGCACACGAGTTCATCAAGGCAAGGAGTTGTAAAGTCATGGACGAGCTTGAATATGAAGCTCAAGGAGGTGTACCTTAATTTAACAATGTAAGTAAACCAGCCTAGTGAGGAGAAGACATCACAGTGGTGCGAGTGGGCTTTGACCCCCAAGGCAAACCTTCCAATCCTATGGTATGCCTGAGAGAGCAGGGACATGGAGGCAGAGTTAGTAGAGAGGAGCAGGGGAGCACAGTAGGTTAAGAGAGGTGGAAGGGAGGAGGAGGCAATTTTCTGGCATGAGGCAGACATGTAAAATGGACAAATACGGTAGAGGAGACCTAGTTTCTGATTAAGAGATTTGGCAATGATTGAGGCATGGGAGCTGAAGGAGAGCATGGGCTCCAGTGTGAATCTCAGATATTTAAATGAGTGCACTACCTCCAAGGTTTCACTCTTAAGGGTTGAGATGTGAAGGGGTGGGGGATGAAGATTAGGAATAGGATGATGTGAGAAGAGCATACACTTAGTTTTATTAGCATTCAGGACAAGATGGTTGCAAAGGAACCAGCTTTCAAGGGAAGCAAAGTCAGAGGCAAGGTCACGGTTAATAATGTCTGTGTGACGAGAGGAGCAGCATAGCATTGTGTTATCTGCATAAAGATGTACAGAGGAACCACCACAAAACCGAGGAATTTCATTAATGAAGTGTAAGAATAGTATGGGGCCAAGGATGGATCCTTGTGGTACCCCATGGGAAACAGGGTGGAGGTTGGAGAGGGAGCCATCCCACTTCACTGTCTGGGATCACCCAGTCAGATAACTTTTGACCTAGTGCAGGGCACTGTTGTCCATACCGATAAGAAGAAGCTGGTGGAGAAGGAGATCATGATTCACTAGATCAAATGCCTTAGTGAGATCAACAAAGATGGCACCTGTGGTGAGGCCTTTGTCCATGGCATGAAATATGTTGGATGTAACCTTTAACAGGGCGGTAAGAGTACTATTTTCTTTTTAAAGCCATGCTGATGGGGGAGAGAATGTTGTGAGATTCAAGGTAATCCTGGAGGTGGTTCTAGACTATGCGTTCTTGGACTTTGGCCAATGGGCAGAGGATAGATGTAGGATGATAGTTGTCTGCATTGGAGTTGGAACCTCTCTTATGCACTGGGACAACTACCACCATCTTCCATTTATCAGGAAAAGAGTTAGAGAGGAAGGACCAGTTAAAGAGGTCACGAACGAGGCGGGCAAGGACTGGGGCACCCAATTTGAGAAACTGTGGTTCTAGTATGTTGTGTCCTGGAGAGCTATCCAGTTTCAAGTTGGAGAGGAGCTGTCACACCTCTTTGAGTGTGGCTAATTTCAGATGGAACTCAGGATGTTCCCCTATGGTAGTTGGGGGAGCAAAAGTTTGTGAGGTGGAGTTATGAAAGAGAGAGGTGTATTTATGAAGGTTGGTAAAGAAGTGATTAAAACCGGCAGCAATGGATGTGGCGTCATCAAGGGTAGATCCATTGACAGTGATATTACTAGGGATTACCATGGTTTTACCTTTTACTAGCGAATTAGTTTGCCTCCAGAATTCCTTGGGATTACTAAGGTGTTCTGCTTGAAGAGATTTGAAATGGAGGCGCCAAGCTTTTTGGAGTGCATTTTTGCAACTGTTACGGAGTTGTCTGTCAGTTTGCCAGTTAGGGATAGTTCCAATATTTTTGTATGCGTACCAGGCTTTGCCATGAAGGGACGTGTGCATCCTGATCTCCTTTGTAAGCCATGTGGCCTTGACATCCTTGGATTGGCATTTTTTCACAGGGGCATGTTGGTTTACTATCTGTGAAAATGTGTCAGGAAGTCTAGGGCCTGATTTATGTCAGGGAGTGTGCTGATGGAGTGCCAGTCAGTGTTATTAAGAGAGGAGTTAAAGCTGTCAGTGACAAACCTCGATATTTCCCGAATAAGTGAGATTTTAGGAGGTGGGTTGGGATGGTTGTTTCTCCACACACAAAAGGTGGGACAATGGTCACTTATACAGTCAGAAAGTATACCCACCGATTTGATCTTCTACGGGTAATTGGTGATCATCCAATCAAGTAGGGTGTGTTTCCCAGATTTGGGGTTAATATGCATAGGATCTTGGAGGAGTTGGGTAAGATTTGAGATTTGAGATTTGAGCAAGTGATGCACACATTTTTTCTGCATCAGGGTGCAACCAATCAACGTTAAAGTCTCCACAAAGTATTAGATCATGGCATGGAAGACAAGCAAGGGAGGCTAGGAGAGATGGCAGACTGGCAGTGGCGTAACAAGGAGGTGAGTATTCACATTCAATGATGAGTTTCTTGATGTTTCCTAGTGTAACAGAGATGAAGAGAGACTCAGCAGGAGAGGGGGACGGGTCCAATATGTGAAATTCAGCTACGTCCAGATTGGCCCTAGAGTAGGCTAATATGCCTCCCCCCTTCTTCCTAGTCTGTCATTTCTAAGGATGCTATAACCAGGAATAGATACTTCATGTTGATTTATGACAGGTTTTAGCCAGGATTCTGAAATGCACAGGATGTCAGGAGACTTTTGGATAGTCCAGGCTTGAAGTTCAGCCATTTTAGGATGCAAGCTGCGGATATTCATGTGGGTAATTTTTAAACCTTTAATCGTGGGCATGCATAAAGAAGGGTGGGAGAGAGTGGTGTGATAGGTAGGCCCAGGGTTGAGTTCTATATCCCTGGCCTGGACCAAAAGGAGGACGGCAGTGTGAGACCAGGTTAGTGCACAGGAGGAGAACATTTCAAGGAGATGCAAAACATTAGGTGTACAAAGGCATTTATGGAGCCAGAACCCCTGCAGTGCAACTTCACGCTTGGGAGCACAAGGGATGTAGAGTAGCGATGGAGATGAGTCAGGTCTGATATAGCAGGGTGGTGGTGGAGAACTATTGCCAGTTGGGTGGTGCAGGGACACTGCTATTTTTCATTCATTTTTTTTTTTTCATTTTAGTTTTTATTCAGAAACTGAATAGGAATACTCAACTGAGACTAGTTCATTTCCAGTGAGGTCCTTATGCAAAACAGCAATCAGTTACATAAAGAACTCACAAACATCAAACAATATAAAGTAATCAATTAACATAAAATAATCACAATCGCAAGGACAAACAAAAAGATAATATACATAATCATACAGTACAAGACATACCTAAATTAAATATCCATTTCACAGTGAATCAATGCATTAACTAAATTCCATGGCTGTACTTACTCATGCTTCATTAAATGCCCACTTTTTTTTGCACTAGCACAGATTTTCTTACTCCTAAGAGTTAGGGTAACAGGTTCCAAACTCCAGGGCCACTATATGATATATGTTTCCTACCTAGTGCTGTTTTTAAGTTCGGGAATTTATACTCCAAACCTGACTCAGTCCAAAGACCAGATTTAACAGATCTAACCTTAAAATAATCTGAGATATAATCAGGAACAAGTTGCTTTGAACATTTTATCATAAAGTGAACCATATGAAGGGATTGTCATGCTGTGAGACTATCCCATTGTAACCTGTCATATAATTCCAACCTATGTGTTCTTTTTGGAGCACCCTAGATAAATCTGGCCAGCTTGTGATATATACCAATTAAGCTTAGCCAAACTCCTGACAGAAGCACCTAGGTACACTGTATCCCCATAGTCAATTATAGGCATAACCAATAATTATACCACACTCCTTTTTGCATTCACTGTCAAACAACTTTTGTTCTTATACAAAAGACCCAAACATTTGCCCACCTTCTTTACTACTGATTCCACATGTATATCTCATTTTTAAGGCTGAATCTAGGTGCATCCCTAAATACTTAAAAGTATGTACTTGTTCCAGCAAAATATTATCAAATGTTCTTATTTGTAGGGAAATATTCAAGGGGCTCTTATTCCTCTGCCTCGAGAAAGAAATCACGTGTGATTTTTTAGCATTTAAAACCAATTTTGATTCAATCAGGAATTTCTGTAACTCATCAAATGCTATCTGCAGGGGAGGTTGTATACTAGTTATAGAGGGAACCTCTAAATATATAATGGTGTTGTCCGTGCATAGATGGTATCTGACCCTACTATCTGTAATATTTATTTTATTCATATAAATGTTATACAACATAGGTCCCAATGTGGAACCCTGTGGGACACCCGAAACCATGGTTCCCATATCAGAGTTCCAGTCCCCCAAAGATACCATCTGCTGTCTCCCTGTAAGATATTGCTGAAACCATTTTATTACTGAACTTGACATACCAATATCCCTGAGGTTGGACAGGAGGATGTCATGGGCCAGAGCATCAAAAGCTTTGGATAAATCAACAAAGATTGCACTCCAGACATCCCCCTGTCCAAAGCCTCAGTGATATCTCCCGTAACTTTTAAACAAGCTGTTGTTGTACTGTGTAATGGTCTAAAACCAGACTGAAATTAATTTATAACCTAATTACCCTCTAAGAAGCCTTGTATCTGGTTTGCCAACAGTCTCTCAAATACCTTTGCAATAACTAGGATCAAAGATATGGGTCTGTAATTTTCAATTGATATTCTTATACCCGATTTATATATAGGAACCACTTTTGCTGTTTTCCATAACACAGGAATATCAATCTGTGTCAATGACAAATTAAATATAAAAGTTAATGGGGAAGCAATTATTGGGGCCGCATACCTTACTAATACTGTTGGCATACCATCAAGGTTTATTGCCTTTTTTACATTTAATTTCAACAAAGCCTCTTGTACCTCATCAATCATCAGGTCAGAAAAGACAAATCCCTCCTCCTGTTGAGGAGAGGCCACCTGTCCCAACTGACTTGGATCACATTGATTTTGTGTTTGAGCTAATTGACTTGTTTCCCCCTTTGTTTTAAGATGAGTTTGAGTACCCATGTGATAAAATATTTATTAAATTCATTTGCCACTTTAGGTCCTAAAGGGATATCATTTTGATTCATGCTAAATTTTTCTATCAAGTTAAACTTTTTTACATTTTGCATTTTCCGTATGTATTTCCAAAAATTCATCTGATTACCCTTGACAGAGGCCGATAATTCCCTATTGTAATATTTGTGTCTAGCATCTTTTACAGCCTTAGTATATTTATTCCTAAGTATTCTAAAATTATTCCAAGCCTGCTGTGTATTATTGCCTTTGCTTTTTTCCAGGCCTTATCTCTTTGTTTTTTTTGTCTTTTTTTTTTGTTTAAAGATATCAGAATTATACAGGGGGAATTTCCTATTTTAATTCACCTTGACTTTATTGGAACATGTTTATTACTAATTTTCATAAAATCCTTATGGAATAAATTCCAAACATCTTCCACTGTAGGAACCAACAATAATCCTTCCCAATTATGGTTCTCCATATCCATCATAAACTGAACATAATCAAAGTCCCTGAAGGATCTATATTTTATTGTTCTTGCCTGCTGTTTAAATCTATTCCAGGCACGAATACAATAAACAATCTGATGGTCAGACATCGAATCAAGTAACACTCCACTTGATAGTATTTTGTCTGGGTGTGAAACAAATACTAAATCTAACATTGTAGATGAAGATGGACTTTTAGTGTTTAATCTGGTAACCTCTTTTATCAATTGTGTCATAGCTAATGAGCAACTAAGCTCTCTTATATCATGGTTTTCCTCCACCTTGTTCCAATCAACATTGAAGTCACCTAATAGGTACATTTCATGGGTGGTCTGATAGGGTTCCAGAAAAGCTGTCAAATGGGCAAATATATGATCACCCTGTTTGGGGGGATGATAAGCTCCCACTAATAACAGTGGTTTCACATATGGGATTTTCAAGTTCAAAGCTAATACTTCAGCTTCATCCCAATTTCCTACACAATCTATTCTAGATATTTCTAAATTTTCCAGGGCATATATTATTACCCCCCCACCTCACTTAGTCCTATCCTGTCTCCACAGGCTGTAACCTTCCAAAGCTATCTCTTGATCTTGTATTTTTTGTGTTAACCATGATTCTGTAACAAATATATCTGGTTTATAGCATATAACACATTTCTGAAAATGTGAAAATTTCTTGGTCAAGCTGCACATATTTATATGAACCATAATTAATCCTTTCTCTCCTAACAATTGTGATGTATTATCTCCTTTAACAATAGGCCCAGGATTTGGATGTATATCTCCACAAACAATCAAGTTCATAATCATACTTACTTTAAATAATTTAGCCAAGTACCCAGTCCAATGTACATAGTACCATCTTACCCCATCATGTCCTTTTTCTAAAGTTTTCCTACCAGTAAAATCAGCATTTCTAATCAACTGTATCTACTTAATCAATTGTGTTTCCAATACATTACTCATTATCTGTGGGGATATACCTCCTTTCCATCCTAACAATGGAACACCACAACCTTCTGCAGTAATCTTTCCATTAAATACAAGATGTGAAAATCTCACATCATGTATAAAATCTACTGGCTGTGGATAAATCAGACTATCAGAGCACATCCCAGTACATAATGTTATTAATAAAATGGACAACATTTTAATTTACCAGAACCTATTCTTATAATTATATCCTCAAAAATATGTTTTCCTATAATACCAGACACTCAGTGGCAAACTATTCTTTTATATAAACTTATATTTACTTTCTATAAAAGTGCTCCCAAAGACAGGGAACAAACATTCAAGCAATCTTTATTTTAAAAATCCTTGCAGTTCATAATACTCAGTTAAGAATCATATAATTTGGAACACATTCCTAAATACAGTAAAATTATGTAAGCATCCTACAAACTTTAGTACTTTACTTACAACAAAACTAAAAGTGTCCGAGTTAATATTCTCTACCGAGTGGCTCTCGCTCCACTCACACTTGAGCTACCACGCTTGCATGGTAGCAGCATGAGCTGTTTAAAGGGTTCTGCCCCTCCTCCCTTGCTGACGTGTTGATGACTTGATTCACAGCTGATGGCACTAAGTTGTTCCAGTTACTGGGAGCTCCACTAAAGGCTACAGTCACAATTTATGCAGGCTGAACAACAATTATGCAGGCTGAGAAAACAGAATGGGGGGAGCACTGGCACACATAAAGATTGCACACTTGCCCCATAGTCTAAGCACTAACTGCACCATGATGTTGAATCCTGCAGTTACCTGTGTTTCTGTGCAACAGTAGCAGCATGAGCTGTTTCAAGGGTTCTGCCACTCCTCCCTTGCTGACGTGTTGATGACTTGATTCACAACTGATGGCACTTAGTTGCTCCGGTTACCAGGAGCTCCACCAAAGGCTACAGTCACAGTTTATGCAGGCTGAACAACAATTATGCAGGCTGAGAAAACAGAATGGGGGAGCACTGGCACACATAAAGATTACACACTTGCTCTATAGTCTAAGCTCTAACTGCACCACAATGTTGAATTCTGCAGTTACCTGTATTTCTGTGAAACAGTAGCAGCACGAGCTGTTTCAAGGGTTCTGCTCCTCTCCCCTGCTGATGCACTGATGACTCAATTCACAGCTGATGGCACTTAGTTGCTCTGGTTACCAGGAGCTCCACCAAAGGCTACAGTCACATTAGACTATCTGCACAGCAACATATGAGAATGAGGAATAATAGAACCATTAGCCATGAAAGAGTGCTCATTATTGGTATCATACAGGCAGCTACAAGTAAAATGTACCCAGAGGATGAGGAGGGAAAGGCAAGAACAGGCAGGGGGGACAGACCCAGCAAGGGAAACAATAGCACAAGCAGCAAACGAGAGTGAGAGATAAGAAATGAGAGAATGACAAGGAATAGGATTAGACAGGAAGGAAAAAGACAGTATACTAGGAGCAGGGCACAGCAGAGGAGGGAGATTTCTAGTTTATGGAGGGAGAGTTAACAGCAGTCAGAGTGTTAGTATGATAGTAACTAGCCAATGTGAAGGTGATGGGTGGAGTCAGAGACGTATTTAATAGAGGCCGGGGTCAGGGCAGGTGGTGTGGGACAAATTATTAACCTGAAATAACAAGTTATACAGCCCTGAAGCAAGGAAAGCCCAAAGTCCAAAAGCCGCAGCCAGAGAAGCAGCTGGGAGTGTGGGCCAATCACCAGAAAAGCCATAGCACAGAGTAGCCAATCGGGAACTGGCTGGAGGATCAGCAGCCAATGGTGTTTCTGGATTGTCCCAGAGAGACAAAGTAGGCTTACACCAGTCAGGAGGAGGTTTCCCGGGCAGCAGAGACAACACACATGGCTGGTTGGCTTTCCCAGCCGCGATCGCCAGTGAAAGTGGATTGGGCAGCCCTGCTAAGGGCTCCCCAGTTAGGAGGAGGTTTCCCGGGCAGTGGATAAAGCGTGTGGCTGGCTGGCTTTCCCAGCCGTGACCGCCGGTGAAAGTGGAAATTAGCAAATTCAAATTTTGTGGAATTTTTGCAAAATTCCATGAATTCCATTAAATGTTGTGAAAGTTGCTGAAATGTTCCTAAATTCTTTAAGTGGTCATAGTGCAGTCCATGTTATAGTTAGAGTTCTGAAATTTAGTATGTTTATGGGCTGGAAGGGGTCCAAATTCAGTTCCAAGTTTCATGGCATGGGGGATGAGTGACAGGCAAGTAATAGAGGCTCAAAATCTTGCAAATTATTATTTATATGAAAAATTCTGAAAATATTTCTATGCTTACAACTTAGCCACCTTTGGAGCTAGATAATTGAAAAAGTTATGTGAATACTTTCTTAAAAGGGTCTTAGGAACTGCCAAATAATGAGGTGATTGATTGTGTAAATTGTAAGTTAGAAGAGATCAAAATTCCACAATTTATTTGTTAAATTGGGTGAAATTCTTCAAAAAATTTTGATGTGTCTAGATCTACTGTTACTGCAGGTATGCCACTTAAGATATGGCATGTGGTTTAGTATGTTAAAATGTATTGTGGCTATGTTAGAAATTACTGATTGGTACATTTTACTCAAACATTTATGAGTGCATAATATATAATGTCACTAGAATTCCACCACTGCTGACACTGAATCCACCTTTTATTTCTATAATTATTATGCTGACTCTGAGTTTGTGTTTGTGCTGTTCTCCCTACAAACCCCTTCCCGGGGTTGCACCTGGAAATTACCATTGTTTCAGTGTGCCTTTCCTTGTTAAATTGTAAATAAAAAAATGCATAAACAAACAAACAAACTTGGAGAATGTAGCTTTCACAAAGTACTAATCACCACTGAATCACCTTACCTGCACTAGCAGCATAGCCCTGCAACACCCCTTCAACACTCCTGCTAGGGTTACCACCTGTTCCAACTGTTGCAAGACAGTCCTGATTTAGGCAGCTGTGTCCTGCAAAAAAACATGAAAAATATTACATGTCCTTACATCATAGTAGAAAAAAAAAACCTTTTCTGACTTTCCTCTAAATGTTGCAAAAAACTATAATACCTTAACTAAAATACCTTAAAATGAGAAACACTAGAAACAATTAAAAACCACAACACTTATTCTTAATTCTGATTATTTAGAAAAAAAAGTCTGTTGCATTAGTCGAGGTTACATATTGTCCTGTGAAAAATCATGTTTTAGTAAGAAATATCCCACTTTGGGTTTCTTAAAAGGTGGTAACCCTACCTGTGACAGCGATACCCAGCATCTTGCTCTATCATGACTAAATATATTCAGATACTTCTGTCACAATGGTCTAAGTCACAACTAGTTATAAGGCTTGTCACTTGGTGCCACTGTTCTCAAATAGCCAAAATATACATTGTTATCTAAAAGGCTGTTAAAGAGTCTGCAGGTGATACTGTGCAGAAACAGTGCTGCACGTGTATGTGCTCCGCAAGTCTTTAAGTCAGTGAGCTCTAGTTGTTTTCTAGCATATTTCAACAATTCAGGCTAGTGCATATTGATGTCCTTGACCATTCTTCATTTTTAATCACTCAAGACAGTGACCTGACACTTAGAACCACTATACTTTTACCATGGATACCTCCTATGAATGCTACCTTATTGCCACTTTACCCAGTCTTTACCTTCCATGACAATGGCAGCTCAAGTGTATGACTGGGCAAAATGTACAGTATGGACATAGCTTCAACAAAAGTATCACAATATTTCACAATTTCACAAAAGTTCATGCAATTCAACTTTAATTACTGATGTTATTTTGAACTATTTGGTGATTTACAACTTTTCCTGCCTTTGAGCAAGAGATTAGAGTTGACACACAGCCTCTTTTTTTTTCCATATTGGTTTTTCTCCCAGCCAGCAGTTCATCTCTCAGGGATACACCTGTTCACAGAGATATAACCTGATCAGGCTGCACCCAGCCATCATTCAGTTGGCTACTTTTGTTTCTTCAATGTTCTCTTCCCTCCCACTTCCCCTGGTGGGGGTGGGGCCTCTGTCAGTCTCGCACAGCCACAACTTCCTCTGCCACAGGAGCAAACACCCTTGTCCAGCCACAGGGGTCACTGTATTATTGGAACCCACTGCAACCCTCACCAACCGAGATAAACTGCCAAGCAGCAGCTGTCTCAGCCGTGTCCTCCTCCCAATATGACTTATCTGACTCACTTCTGAACCCAAGTCATCAGCAAGGCAGCATGACGCTCTGCTGCAGGCCCATGGGGGGGGGGGGGCATCAAAGCCTAATATTTAGGGTCCATGAATCTAACAAAATTTGCAGGATACAGTATTCTGTTTTCCATTAAAGTTATAGGAGCTTAAAATTCTGCAGGTTACATAACTGTGAAATGTAATTTTAACATTTCTGAAGGTTTGGAGGCCTATAACTCCATCACTTTTAAAGACAGAGTTCTAAAACCTGACACACTTCTGTAAGTACCATTGTAATGTTGTTGTATTAAATTTGGTACAATTTGGACAAATACATTTTGCCAACATAATTGCAAAACATAAGTTTTTAAATTTCCAAAGATTTGGGGGTTTATAACTCAGTCACCTTTAAATATAGAAATCTGAAACATGGCACACTTCTGTATGGACCCTGGCACAGTAGCATACCAAATGTGGTGCCTTTTGAACAACTACTTTATCATAGTGGGTTATCATACTGGGATTTGAACGGAAGAAGGCACTGATGCCCATAGATTCCATTCACCTGCAATAACAGGTCCAGTTCCTCTCATATAGAAGTAAAATATCAATTTTATTCTTAAAATGTTCTACACTCCCACCATTAATTACATCACAGGGAAGGCTGTTCCATACTCTACCTGTGCATTGTAGAAAGAAATGATATCTTCCATAATTTTTTGCTGTATCCAATTTAATTTATGGGCCCTACAATAATGTGGTTTAGTCTGGAACTTAACTCCTATTTTCTCCATTAATTCTTTATCTTTCACAATTTTATACAGTTGCTTCAGATCCCCCCTGCTTCTCCTCTACTCCAGGCTATACAGTCCTAAATGTTCTAGCCTGACATTATAACGGTGACTGTGTAGTGGTCTAATCATTTTAGTTACTCTCCACTATATCTTTTCAGTCCTACCTATTTCACCACTAAGGTGTGGGCTCCACAGTGGGGAATCGAAATCTAGGTGCGGTCTAATATAGGATTTGTATAGTGGCATGATGATGGCAGGTTTGATACCTTTTATTGGACCCATAAGTGTCTTGTACAAAGATAGAAATATGCACAAGCTTTCAGGGCCTCACAGGTCCCTTCTTCAGGTGAATAGCAAAACTGAGCACAATAAGCAGTATTTATATCCACTATGGAGCAATTGAAAATCAGGAAGTGAAGTAGGAAGGTGATAAAGGGGAATAGAGATGAAAGTCTAAGATGCAAAGTAAAAAAAAATGAGATGAAATGGGGAGGGAGACTAAGTAGGAACAGGTCAATAGGAGATGAAGCTAAAGGGAAGACAAAGGCACACAGATAGGATCTGAGATCAGAGGCTGGCTGTAAGGGTAGAATAGACAGGAGATGCCTAAGAGATGCAAGGAAGTCAATTATATAAATTTTCAGGGGTGTGGATGTGCCCCAGTGCATTGCTGCAATAGAGGTAGGTCAGCAGGATTGTGGGGTGATGTGGTTGCCAGTTCAGAAATCCTTGTCGCAGTAAAGTAAGTCGACATCCTTGATGTTCAACTGGCCTGGTGGAACCCAGAAATCCATATTTATGGTAAGTATGTATGTATTTATTTACTATTTCCATTTTCCCCTGCATCAGTAGCACAGCAGAGTAAATTTAGCACACTGGGAAAGGTGCAGGGAGGAGCTTAAAGAACTATTTGACAAATAATTTGATTGCTTGGGCTGCAGGGCACAGAAATCCATTGTATTTGTGATCTGTTTTTTGCACTGGTTCCCCTCCCCCAGGTCACATCAGGAAATGACCTTTATCTTATTGCAACTTTCCAGGTACCAATTTTCAAATAAATACTTTTATTTTATTTTTTGCCTGTGAGTGAAAACTAAGTGAAGTCAGCTGCTGCAGTGAGATGAACTTTCAAAATAATCACAGTACTGTACATTATCATTCCAGTCAGCTAATTCTCACTATACTGTAATTAATTGTAGTTTCAGCAAGTTTGGCTAGTGAAATCATGTTGAATAAGAGAGGAAAGTGTGCACAGTGTGTGCCTGCACTGGTAGCTACAGGCCCTGCAGCAGGACCAGACAGGCTAGTGAAATCACATTGCAGAGGAGAGGAGAGTGCACAGTATCAGCCTATATTGGTCGCTGTAGACCCTGTAGTAGGAGCAGGCAGGCTAGTGAAATCACATTGCAGAGGACAGGAGAGTGCACAGCGTGAGCCTGACTGGTAGCTACAGGCCCTGCAGCAGGAGCAGACAGGCTAGTGAAATCACATTGCAGAGGACAGTAAAGAGTGCACAGTGTCAGCCTGCACTGGTAGCTGTAGGCCCTACAGCAGGAGCAGGCAGGCTAGTGAAATCACATTGCAGAGGAGAGGAGTGAGTGCATATTGTCAGCCTGCACTTGCAGCTGTGAGCACTTCAGTAGGACAAGACAGGTTACTGAAATCACATTGCAGTGGAGAGGAGAGGAGAGTGCAAAGTGTGAGCCTGCTCTGGTAACTACAGGTCCTGTAGCAGGAGCAGGCAGGCTAGTGAAATCACACTGCAGAGGAGAGGAGAGTGCACAGGATCAGCCTACACTGGTAGTTGTACGCCCTCCAGTAGGAGCAGGCAGGCTAATGAAATCACATTGCAGAGGGGAGGAGATATTGCAGTGTAAGCCTGCACTGGTAACTACAGGCCCTGCAGTAGGAGCAGTCAGGCTAGTGAAATCACATTGCAGAGGAGAGAGAGTGAGTGTACAGTGTGAGCCTGCACTGGTAGCTATAGGTCCTACAGTAGGAGCAGGCAGGCTAGTGAAATCACATTGCAGAGGAGAGAGAGTGAGTGTACAGTGTGAGCCTGCACTAGTAGCTACAGGCCCTGCAGTAGGAGCAGTCAGGCTAGTGAAATCACACTGCAGAGGAGAGAGAGTGAGTGCACAGTGTGAGCCTGCACTGGTAACTATAGGTCCTACAGGAGGAGCAGGCAGGCTAATGAAATATTACAGAGAGGAGAGGCGGGTATGCACAGTTTATTTTATTTTTTTTATTTTATTAAACTCTAGGATTATAAATACCTTTAACCACATCACAGGATGTAGGGTAACATAAATACAAAGGTCAACAATGGTTACAGTCTTAAAAACACAAAGATGTCTAAGCATTTATTATACAGACAAAAATGGAGAGAGAGACAACATAAGTCAGCTTCAGACAAGTTTCAGGGTGAACAGTATATAGTTAGTATATGGTAGGAGGGAGTCAGGAAGAAGTAGGCAGGCTAAAGGGCCATTGTCAGTTGGTAGAGGTGGGTGGCAAAAGTACGAGGTGGATTGGCTGGAAAGCCCCATATCTGAAAGTGCCATTAGAGAGGGAGGGGTGGGTGAGGCAGTGTGATGGTGGGGGAGGTAAGAGGTGAGAGGTGAGAGTGGGGGAAACTGGTGACAAAAAAGTCGAGCTCTAAGGGAGGTTACAGGTCACCTTCGACTAGGGTAAAATGAGGAGGCAGTTACTTAGGAGAGGCAGTCACATTGAGTGGTAGAGGCGAGGAATAGTCGAAGTTGCCTAATGGTACCAAGCATCGCAGTTGTAAGTGTTTCTTTGTTAAGGGTGTTGTACCACTGAGGAGCCCTGTGAGTGAACAACCTCTTACCAATTGTGGTCCGACATCTGGGGACCTGGAAGGTTGGATATAGAGCACTGCGTGTAAGCTGGGTGCTGCTGTTGGCATTAAGGAGCTTTGCCACTCCTGATGGCATGAGCCTGGGGATAATTTTTTTGGTTAACAGGCAGGTCTGGTATTGTATTCTACTAAGAAGTGGTAGCCATCCGGCCTGGGCAAACAGGTCACAGGTGTGTGTTAGGTGGGTGGCACCCGTTAGAAGCCTACAGGCCTTGTTGAGTGTCACCGATATCCTCCGCAGGGCAGTAGGGGAAGCAGAGCCATAGAAGACTAGACCGTAGTCAACGATGGAGGTGACGGAGCTGTAGATGGCCAGTCTAAGGGCATCAGTGGTCATGCAGTGTTTGTGCTTGTGGAGCAGTTCAGTCCGTATGTTGGCAGCCTTAGCTTCATTGCCAATGTGCCATGTGTAAGAAAGGGAACTGTCCAAGGTGATGCCAAGATTTTTGAACTCAGGAACATTGCAGAGGAGAGGAGAATGTACAGTGTGAGCCTGCACTGGTAGCTGCAGGCCCTGCAACATAGGAAGACAGGCTAGTGAAATCACATTGCAAAGGAGAGAAGAGGAGAGTGTGCACCGTGTCAGCCTGCACTGGTAGCTGTACGCCCTGCAGCAGGAGCAGGCAGGCTATTGAAATCACATTGCAGATTGGAGGAGAGCGTGTACTGTGTCAGCCTGCGCTGGTAGCTACAGGCCCTGCGGCAGAAGCATACAGGCTAGTGAAATCACATTGCAGAGGAGAGGTGAAAGAGCAACAGTGTCAGCCTGCATTGTTAGCTGTAGGCCCTGCAGCACAAGCAGACAGGCTAGTGAAATCACATTGCAGCGTGGAGGAGAGAGTGCACTGTGTCAGCCTGCACTGGTAGCTGTAGGCCCTACAGCAGGAGCAGGCAGGCTAATGAAATCACATTGCAGAGGAGATGAAAGAGTGCACAGTGTCAGCCTGCACTGGTAGCTATACCCATATCAAAAGATACTGGTGAATATCCAGTTGTTTTATTCTCAAAGTCCCTTCATTTTTCAGTATTTGTACCATTCAGCCATTCATTTTCCATTTTTTGTCTTTACCCTTCATTTTTTACTCCCAATATCCCTTCAAATACCCTTCAAATGACCCATCTTATTGAGCAGCTTATTCAGAACCATTCATTTTCCATTTTTCTATTATTCTGAACCATTCATTTTCCATTTTTATCCTTCATTGTCAACACTGCTCCCAGTATCCATTCAAATAACCTTCAAATGAGACATCTTGTAGCAGTTTAATTATTTTAACCGCTGCATTTTTTTATTGTGGCTGCTTCAGTTATCTGCTTCACTTGAGGTACAAAGGAGTTGGAGTACCCTTCGCCCCACCTGGGGGGTATCTGGGATGCTTTAATGGTTCCAGAACCAGGGCACTTAATGGGAGCAGACATCTTCAGGTCCTCTCAGCACAGCCTGAGTGGGTGCACTGGGGACCCCGATTTAAGGGGCAGCCATGGTGATGAAAGGGCTGACATAAAAAAAGTAAGTAGCTCCTGCAAACCTGGAGACCTTGGTTTGAATCTCACAGCCCCCAACTGCATAGTGTATGACCCTGAGCAAATCACTTCCTTGTGCTCCCAGATCACACCTGTAAATAAGCTTTCAGCTTAGTGTGTCTCTCTTGGTTAAAAAGGAAAAGTAATAAAAAAATGAATATAGGGATCTTATTGCAGGGCAATACAGCATTTGTATATATTTATCTGGTTATGCTTTATTTTAAGTGTTGCTTATCTACACTGTAGTCAACTTTAATGGTGCAAAACAACTGGGTATATCTTGGCAATCTAGAAGGACCTCTCTCTCACACACACACACACACACACACACACACACACACACACACACAGACACACACCTGCACTGTCTCTTTGAATACAAAGGCAGAATGTGCAAGAAAAGAAAATGAGCTACTAAACTTTGGGGCCATGCTTGAAAAAGCTTGGTATCCATTTGAAAAACATGGCAGCTCTATTTTATTGCCCACCCTTACTGAAAAGTGTGGTTGAGCATTCACCAATGCTTCACCCATAGTAGGTTGAGCATCAGCAAAAAATGCATTGAAATGATAAATTTAGTTGAGTGCTAGCTGTTGAGCACTTGAACTAAACTAGCACTCAGCAAAACTCAACTTGAGCAGTTGAATGCTTGTTGAGTATTTAAATTGGTAGTTGAGTACTGGTTGAGGATTTTAGTTTTAGAATAAGTTAATTAGAAATGCAGTTTAGCATGGATTGAGAGCTTAAAGTTTCAGAAAACAACAAACTCAATTTGCATTTGAATGCTTGCATTAGTTTTGATGCAGTTGAGCAGATCATTATAGAAAATTGACAGCAGAAAAGGCCCACAAGGCCCACCCAGTCTTCTACACCCAAACTCCTGTCACAGACATCCATGGCTGTTAGTGAGGTCAGCAAGGCCCTGGAGCAAGGGATCGCCAAGGGCAGATCTATTCAAATGTATTTAAAATTGCTCCAGGAAGGTAGCATAGGCAGGGTGAGATGGCAGCCCTATTCAAAATGACCTAAATTTATTAACTCATTCTCCTACTTGGAGCATAGGTCAGGGTCAGACAGAATTCAATTTAACTAGCTATTGGAGGCAGTGCAGAGGGCAGGATGTGAATTAGATGGTAAACAAAGCTCCAGAAGGAGCAAAAGTAGAGTAAAACCCCAGTCATAGCCAAGCAACCTAATGAGCAAGCCAGATAGGCTAGTGAATAATGGCTTTATGTCCAAAAGGTTTTTTTATTTATTCAGAAGTAAGTGCTGGGGATCACTTAGGGGAAGTAAACCCTGGATTATAAAGTTAATCAGGGTGTTATAGGTGGCTAGTAGTCAAGTGGCCACAGTAGCCAAGCTAAGGCTAGTGTTATTGGGGTCTTTGGGTCAGTTATTCAGGTTACTAGCTCTTAGGTTGTGACAACTATGCTGCTGGGGTGGCTAACTGGCTACGGCTGTGGCAACTATGCTGCTGAGGTTGCTAACTAAATTCTACAACTAGTTTGGCTATTGTTTGCCACTTGCCTGCTAAAAATACATGTCCTGTTGAGTGTCTGTATTTCCACTGTTCTTTGTCTGAAATATGAAATCAGTCCTATTAAGTATCTGTACAGGCAGAAAACAGGCACTGTTCTATGCCTACAAGTACTGCATTCTGCCTGTGCAGGCATCAGTCAAAAAACAGGCATTGTGCAGTAGATTTAGAGTAGCTGTTTAATGCCTGTCAAATGCCCGCATTGTTTGGTTGTATAGCATACCTGTTTACTGCCTGTCTAATGCCTGCAATGTCCAAGAGTTTCTGCAGACATTCTGTTGCTTAAGAGTCCCTGTACCCTTGTAACTCCCCTTCTTTGCTGCTGAACTAGCATCCATCTTTCAACTATCCTTTTGCACATAATTAGTGAAAATTCAGCTTTTAATTATCCTTTTGCAGATAATTATTGGTTCCTATTCACAAAGGTGCGTAGTGGATATGCACCACGTAAATCCAGCACGTAGCTCACCCTGCACCTGCTCATGACCACTATGCCCCCACCGGGGGGGCAGTGTGGGGGCATGGCTGCACTCTGCCCCATTCATGAAGTTGCAGAGTGCAGTGCATTGGGGGGGTGATGGCTACGCTAACTAAGGTTAGCTGTAACATTTACCCGCCCCCCCCGGATGCTACCACATGTTATTGGATCCCCCACTTCAGCTGCCCAAGTCATTGGGGCACTCTTTGAGGGCAGGGGGTGGGGCTAACCCTCTACCTATACTGTCTGAGCATTGTGTGCCAGCTGCCAACATGGTGCCCCATGGCCACAAGTCATCTACCATGGTACCCAGGTTATGCAGCTAATTGGCTGCCTGCTCAGGTCTGCCACTCCACACCCAACTGCCCCAGTGAACCTGCATGCTGCGGAGGGCTGGGTCATGTAAAGGAGATGTGTGTTAGCCAGTGTACTGGAATATGGCCACCGAACGGATCTCACAATGTTGCGGAACTGTGCATTGGAGCTTACGCGCCTTTCGTGCATACCCCCAGCCACTTTCGTGACTAGGCAACCTAGTGAAACATTTTTTTTGTTTATATACCAGAATGATCAATTTACTCAGTGGAGGTTTTCTTGGTAAAATAAATGAAATATTTCGAAGCACTAATATTCTCTGTTCATTATGGTTTCCGGTTCATATGCTAATTTACCTGTACTGTAGTTTTGTAGTCTGTTAGGCAGGGAGTAATGGTACATGATGGCCGCTGCTAGCTATTACAGACTGGAAGGTTTTGAAAATAGTCTTTGAACACACCCCTTCTGCAGTCTCATTCACTCAGCCTCTATCCCAGTTTGTAGGCCCACGGGGTAAAGTGGACTTTGTTATAACCTTTCTACTATGTTGACAATCTCAGTACGATATACTAAGTGGCCTACAGTCATTCGTCCAAGAACCCAAGGGTCAATTGTTAAATTGGGGAGCTGGCAACAACAAAGCAGGAAAGAGTCCTGGGGGGTAATCATTTTGGATAACATATAGGTGGCCAAAGAATGTGACAGGGCATTAGGGAGAGCTAGTGGGATGCTGGGATGCATAGAGCGAGGTATCACCGGTAGGAACAGGGAGGTATTGATGCCACAGTATAAACCATTGGTGAGACCTTACATGGAGTACTGTATCCTGTTCTGGAGACCAAATCTCCAGAAAGATAGGGACAGGATGGAAGCAGTCAAGAGGAGGGCAACAAAGATGGTGCGTGGCCTGTACAGTGTGACCTATGATGTTTCAACTTCTATGTTTCTATGATCTGAATATGTAGTCCCTGGAGAAGAGGAAAGGGGAGAGAGGGAGGACATGATAGATAATTTCAAGTACCTTAAATATATAAACAAGGTACCTTTTGATAGCATTTTCAGGAAAAGGTGCAACTCAAAGACCAGAGGACACAGAATAAAACTAGATGGGGTAGAGTCACAGAAACTGTAAGAAAGTACTACCTCACAGAAAGAGTGATGGATGCACAGAACAGCCTCACAACTGGTAGAGGTAAAAACTGTTCAGAATTCAAGAAGCCCTGGGCACAGGGCCATTGTAAAGGGCAAGTAGGTGCTGATAGAATTCAAACCCAAGTCTCCAGGCTTGCAGCTCCGTGCCCCATTCTACCCATTAGTGCCATGTGGCATCAGAACCATCCCTTGCTTGACTTTATGCAAAATGGCGGCATCATGTAGTTTAGTTTATTGTTCTAGGAATTACTACCTTTGAGCCAGAGGCTCTTTTACAAAGGTTCCATGTCAAGTAGGTACAGTACAAAAAAGGTTACATAGATAACACAACAATTTGTGCTGTGTCAAGAGTGAGAAAACATATACAAATACATATCAAATCATTTGTGCAAAAGGACATGAGATATCAATAATAACATTATTTTTACAAGAAAGAGGTCATGCCAGATTAGGAGAAACAAATAGGGAAAAAGTCCAGAACAGAGAGGGTAAGTGAAAGGTTTGGGGAGCAGACAATAGCAGGAGAAAAGGTTTCCCAAACATGTCTTTGTCAAATAATGCAACAGGGTGGGTAGTGAGAAAATAGGAGGTTTAATCAGGGCAGTCACAGGAGCTGGAGGTGGCAAGGTGAGAGAACAGCCTTGATTTGAAAATACCTAGAGAGGTGGAGGCAGTAATATGAGTGCTGTGGGTATTTAGCCAGCTGGGGGCAAGATAGGCAAATGATCTTTGTCCCTGAGAAGTCCGGCATCGGGGGACTTGGAGAGGCTGGTGTTCTGATCTTCTGGTAAAATGGGTGCTAGCGCTCGGGCATAACAGGTCTTGGATACAAGGTGGAGTGAGACCCAGAGTGGATTTTTTTCGCCATCAGGCAGGTAAGGTACTTTATCCGGTTTGAGAGTTGCAACCAAACTGAGTCAGCATAGAGTTCACATGTGCGGGTATGTCGATGTGCACCAGTGAGCAGCCAACAGGCCTTATTTAGGGATGTTGTAATGTGACTAAGTGCTGTAGTAGTGGCAGATCCGTATATAACTAAGCCATAGTCAATGACTGAGATGATCGAGGATTGGATGGCAATCCTCAGTGCAGAATGGGTAAGGAGCTGTTGGTTCCAATACAGAATCCCAATTCGTTGATTAATAGCTTTTGCTGTACTATCAATGTGAGTTGCAAAGGATAGGCCTTGATCAAAGTTTATTCCAAGATATTTGAAAATTGGCACTTGTTCAAGGGTATTTCCCAGGTATGTATTAATGGTGAGTGGGACTTGCCGTTTCTTGTTTTGCGGGTTAGAGAAAAGCATGGATTTAGTTTTTTTGTGGTTTAGAACCAGCTTATGTTCAAGGAACAACATCTCAACTTTGGAAAAAGCATGCTGAAGGTTGAGGCATAAGAGGTTCAGATCTTTATGAGTGGCAAGAATCACGGCATCGTCGGCATAGAGGATTATTTGTTCAGGGCAGGATTTGGGGAGGGAGTTTAGGAAAAGGCTGAAAAGGAGGGGGCCCAGGATGGACCCCTGGGGAACTCCTGAGTGAACCGGTTTTGAGTCTGAGAGAACTCCAGCTATTTTTACAGATTGAGAGTGCTGAGCAAGGTAATTTTTTACCCAGTCACCAGAACCCTGCGAGAGCCCTAGGGATAGTAGTTGTTTGATAAGTAGGCCATGGTGTACTGTATCAAATGCCTTGGTTAAGTTAATGTAGACTGCACCAGTTAGGTTTCCTTTGCCCATGGCATTGTGGATTGCTCCTGAGAATTCAAGTAGGGCAGTCGATGTGCTGTGCCCTTTCCTAAATCCATGCTGCTGAGTGCAGAGGATGTTGTGCTTTTCCAGGTAGTCTGAAAGTTGGTCCGACACAAAGCGTTCAAGGGCCTACAGAGAGGTGGTAGTATTGATATCGGGTGATAGTTACCAGGCAGTGACTTATCACCACTTTTGTGCACCGGAGTGACAACTGCAGCCTTCAATTTCCTAGGGAATTGGCTGTAGCAGAGGGAGAGATTGAACATTTTTGTGAGGGGGAGCAGTACTTCCTCCAGAGTGAGTGACAGAAGTTTAAGGTCAATAGTGTCGCTGCTTGCTCAGGACTTAGAAATGGCCTTCTTTACATATTTATAGACTTCATGTGCCTTTACTAGTTTGAAATGGAAGGGTGGTTTGGTTGGAGAGGCAGTAGTAGAAGTAGAAATTGGAGGGTCAGCATCAGTGAAGAAATCAGATGAGCGGACACCACTAAGGTCCGTGAAGGTATCATTTAGGGTGTTTGCAATGATCTCTGGGTCTAATGTAGTGGTTCCATCCATTCATTATTGTAGGAGAGGATTTGGACTGCTGACCCATGATATTTCTTATGTTGTCCCAGAAGGATTTCCCTTCACCCCAGGAGTTGGAGAGGGCATTCTTGAGTAGGAGATCTTCATCAAGCGGATCTGTTTAGTACAGTGGTTCGAGCCTGTTTATATTTGTGGATGTCCGACAGAGTGCCAGTAGCTCTTGCAGTGGCCCAGAGGTGATCCCTACTTTTGAGTTGTGCCAATAGCTTCCCCGTGAGCTGGGGATTTGTGATTGCTTTGATTTTGCGCTTTTTTACTGGTGCATAGGTGTCACAGGCAGTGTTGAAGGTAGTAATAAAGTAATCAAGGGCTAGATAAACATCTTGAGTTTTGTAAATCAAGAACCAGTCTATCTGCCTAAGACAGGTCTTGAGATGAGTAAGGTTGCCATAAGGTAGGACTCTGCTATAGATGGTTTTTGGAGGCGGCTTACGAAACTTATTTGTCCAGTACATATTATTGGAGAGTGATCACTGAGCGAGTCAGGAGAACACTTACATTGGTTATACGGGGAGGGTGGCTGGTAAGGATCCAGCCAATGAGGGTGCTGGTCCCTGATTTGTAGTTTTTCCTGGTAGGGGAGTTTACCACTTGTGTTAAATTTGTTGCTAGGATAGCATCTTTGTTTGACCCTGCATCAGGAGCAAGTCAATTTATATTAAAGTCCCCAAGGAGAAGGAGTTCGATGTCAGAAGGTTGTGAACTTACAAACTCGAGGACAGCCTGTAGGCCGGAATCAGGATCTTTTGGTGGGATATAGACAGCAGCAATCATGAGGATTTTGTTTTGGGCACCAAGTAGTATCTTGATAAGGAGAAATTGCACTGAGGTTTCTGTGGTGGGGTAAGAACCAGGGAGACAGGTGAGGTAGTCCTTTATGTAGATTGCACACCCACCACCCCTTTTTGAGGTCCTATCCAGCCTGAATATCTTGTAGCCTTGTATAGAGATGGCATGATCTGGAGTATTAGGTGTCAGCCAAGTTTCGATGATGGCAAGGATATCCGGGTTGTGTTGGATGGCAAAGATTTGAAGGGAGGCCAGTTTTGGGAGGAGACTGCAGATGTTTAAGGTAGCAATTTTGAGCCCCCCACCTGCATTTTGGCAGGCTCTGTTGTACTGTACGAGACAGGGCCAGGATTTGAGTGGACACTTCCTGATATCAAGAGGAGGAGGAGTAGGAGTTTGAGAGACAGCTGCCGTACTTCATAGTCAATAGAATTACACTTCTGAGGCTTATGTGGCTTGGACCAGTGCAGGCGTCTAGGGACCCAGAGCAAAGAGATTATTAGTAATAGAGGATGATATGCCCATTTATCCTTGTTGTAGCTTGTCAGTTGCACCCAGTCGCTTGCAGATAGGTACCTGGTGGTTAAGTCAAAAGCCAAAAGAATGATCAACAGCTGAGGTCCAGAGTCACTGAAATGTTAAAATTCCTGAAGGTGATTAACTGTGCCTGCACATATGCAGGATGTGAAATCCCTTTGTCTGTATGCTTCTTTGTCATTCAAACAGGTTGCTGAAAAGCCCACATACAGATCATGGAGCAGGTCAGATGAAAATGTGGATTCCAGCAGGACCCAGAGTTACCAAGTTTGTCAAATGTAGTTGCTTCACTTATGTTTTGCTTGGGATAGCTTCCAAAAAGTTGATTTTAAAATGAAGATAAAGATATCTGATGATGATTTTTTGCAGAAATCCAGTCCAGGAGACCTTCACGGGTGTAGTGAGCAAGAATGGTATAGTTACCACAAGCGGAAAAACATGTAAATCTACAAAAACTAAGCTACAGACACAGACAAACACAAGCAGCCACCACACAGACCCAGGGAGCGTGGTACCAAATGATCATGATTAAATGACCAAATGGCATCAGATGCTACAGATGCATTTATTTGACCTTATTTTGCTTGGCTTGTAAGTTCTCCATATGAGCCAAGCAATTGCCAAGTGCTGCAACCCCGACTAGAAAAACAGCACTTTGATGTGAAGTATGGGATGTGGCTGCAGGTGCTCTATGTAGTTACTACTAGAATCAGAGAGAGGGCTGTCTAAATGAATTATGATTATCTTTACTGGCAGTTATATGTGGTATACTAGCCCCATACATATAAAACTGACAGCAAAGATAATCATAGTGCATTTAGAAATCACCCCTCCCTGATCCAATTAGTAACTACATAGAGAACTAACAGATCACCTGCAGCCCAGTCTCATACTCGCATAAAAGTGCTGTTTTTCGGAGTGGGGCTGCAATGCTCGCAATAGCTGATCAGCTTGCACAGAGAATTATGAATCAAGCAAATAAGGTAAAATAAATACATTTATACTATTTTAAAAACTGCTCCCTTATTCTCATTTAGCTAATCGGGCAGCCAACTCCCTGAAATAAGTTGCCTGCCCAAATCGTGTCAGTGGCTCTTTAAGCATTGACCCATACCTTCTATCCCTTACATAGAAACATAAAAACTGAATTGGATGGCAGATAAGGAACTAGTGGTCCACCTAGTCTGCCCAATTTGCCTGCCTATTGTATCACCGCAGGCCCTACCTTGTCTCTGGCTATTTCTTCCCTATCCTGGTCTGGCCCCTTACAATGCTCCTGTGCCTGTCCCAAGCCTTCTTGAATTCCACTACAGTTTTTGACTCTACCACTTTAGTTTGGAGGCTGTTCCATGCTTCCACCACTCATTCTGCAGTACTTTCTTATGTTTCCTCTGATTCTACCTCCATCTAGTTCCAGTCCTTGCTCTCTGGTCTTTGAGTAACTCCTTTTCTTGAAAATGCTATACACAGGTACCTAAACTACCAGAGATTTGTATACAGTGCATGTTGAAGCAGCAGTCCCTCTGTGCTCAGGTGGACGAGGAAGTTCTGCACTTCTGGCTCCAGAGGACACCTAAGCCCACACTTTGATCGATCATCCTGGTCTGCCGAATGCACCCCCCATCCTGACCTAGTTCACATGTAGTAGTAGTAAATCATTTTTTATTCATAGTGATTTATCACATTCCCAAGCTTACACTTATAATATTTATACACATAATTATTTAAAAGACAGTTTTTTTTAAAACACAGAAACATAGAAATTTTCGGCAGATAAGGTCTACAAGGCTCATCTAGTCTGCCCGTTAGCCCTATACTTGACCCTATCAGGTCAGCGGCTTCCCCTCTGGCCATCATTTTCATTCTGATTTATCATATTCCCAAGCTTACACTTATAATGGCCTAGGAAGACATAAAAGCGATCAGACTAGGTTACCAAATGCCATGTGTTCCCAGAATTGCCTTTGACAGGTTGCTCGCAAGGTCACAACCTTGATCACTCTCACTGAAAGCTCTTGGAAGAATGTTTCCTCAACTTCTTGGCAACTGGGATGGGCTCGCCATTGTTCTCATGTCACCTGGACGTCAGATCACTCAACTTGATAATATTTAAAAGCTAATGTGCTTTTGCTGTATCATCTCCACTACAAAATTACCCTCTGGTCCCTCACAATGTGCCACTGCCCACTCAAACTACAGGACCTGTAGTATGCAGACATTAGCAGCTGTGCACTAGAGTGAGCCAGTCAGGGAATGAGCTCTGTGAGCACGCAGTCAGGACACTACTGCGCTGACGTGGGGGATAGCTGCATTTTGCGTGTCTGCAAGTTAGCAGTTTTAATTCTTATTTTATGGAACTAACCCATGAAATGCGGGTCACTTGGAGGTATGAAATCATATAACTTGGTGACTGGACTGTGAGAGTGTCAGTGAGCCAAAGGCATCCTGCAAGGGTTAAAGGAGATAAAATGTGATAGCAATAAATAAAAACTGGCACTAACTGCCATACACTTCCTGTTTCCTTGTGTGTAAAGAGTTGGCCATATTAGCATATTAATTTACTGCTTTACCGGGATAAGGCTGCATTGAGCAAGCTCATTTACAAGGAGGTCCTGGGAGCGCAACAAATCACAATACAAAGTAAATAATATAACAGTCACCATAGGATAAGTAAATAGGGAGGCAGTATAGCCCAGTGGTTTAAGGCTCTGAATTACAAATCTGGTGACATCCAGCAGACCACAACTGCGTTTGAATCCCACAGCTTCCACTTGCATACTGTGTGACCTTGAGCAAGCCACTTAACTTGCCTGTGCTCCCAGGTCGCACCTCTAAAAAAGCTTTGAGTTTAGTATGCTACTCCTGGTTAAACAACTTAAAAAAATAAAGTAGTTGGAGCAGTATAGGTACATTATACAAAGGACACAGCCTAAATGATACAATTTTTGAAAAGAGTCACAATTACATCTTTATTTTAAATCCTACTTTTACAGCTGTACAACTACTTTTTCTTAAAACGGTTTCTGTTTTTCACTCCCTCCCAGTTGCACCCAAGACATCTTCTCTGTCTATAGCTGCTGCCTTCAGCACTATATGAGCCTTTCCTGATCTTGATTGCAGCGTGAGAACATTTTTATAAACACAGGATCCTATTTCTCACTCAATCTATGTTCTATTATTGCAGCACCAGACTGGTGAACTGCTAGTCTCGTGAGACTTCCCAGCTCCAATTATCTTGCGAGATTAGCCACTCTGAGTTGCAGAAATAGTAAAATTCAAACAGGGTCTCATGAGAGGTGCTGCATTTTTTGTTTTGGTCTGCATTGGCCCTTGGAGCAAGTGGCGGTTCTGTATTCTTAGACTTTCCTCACGTCGTGTCCCACGCTGCATGGAGCAGCTTGCAGGTAAGATTTATGGCACATTTACAGAATTTTAATTTGCAGCTGGGACGGAGAAAGAAAATGGAAATGTTTCAAAAGGTATGTTTTGTGCTGTGCTCCCTCAGTTAAACGTCGTTAGCTTGGGCAAGATGGAGATTGTACTATGCGAGGGTGTAAATGTCACTGTGCCCTGCCCCAAGTGATTAATAAACTCCTCTTTAGAGTTTGCAAACCGGAGTGCTCTCACCATAGGGCAGCAATTGCGATCTCCAAGCAGAAAGGAAAACCATTTGTCAGAAGCAAACTCCAGCCCTCTTTGTAACACTGACTGATTTACTGGCAGGCCACATTTGTAAACCTCCTGGGCTTGCAGCATGTACAAAAAGCATTGCTTTTTACTGTCATGTTTTTTTTTAAAAAGTGAGAAAATACGAAACCACTCTGTACAGCACTAAACTCAAAGTAATGGTCCTATCGCTGGCTGTGATGTCTGTGCAAAAAAAGAAAACAGCCAATTGACCTATAACTTTTCTTATTTGCTAATCAAAGTCTATGAGTGCTTTCTGTTGTGCACTGTAAACAGGCAGCTATCCTGAAACAGTTAAATAAAACCAGTCAGGGCTGTACTGTGTAAAAGACTAGCAGTATAACTGCTGGCTCCATTTGGGGGGGGGATTTGTCCTGGGCTACCAAGACAAACTACTGAACTGTTCCTAGGCTAAACAGTCTGGATTTGAATTACTTCAGAAGAGGAGCTGGTTGTGTTAATTTTATCTTGGCCAGGGAAATAGTAAAAAAAAAAAAAAATAGAAGAAAATTAATACAAATTGATGACAGACAGTGAGTGTGGTTGACACCAGTGGGCCCTGTCTGCCCACTTCCCATCTTCCTGCCTTGTCTGCACCTGGCAACAGTGACGGCTCTAACATTTAATTGGGTAGCTGGCTGTTGGTTCCTACAGACATGGCATACCTGGTTTAGTGTTGTCAGAACTAGTTCAAGAAAGATTCAAACCCTCCTCGAACCCTGGTGTTCGAGTTCTAATTTAGAACTCGAACACTGCAAGATTTGCAAAAGGGTTCAAATCATCCATGAATCTTCTCACTTTTGTGTGCTTTTGCTTTGCGCCCCTCCCATTTCCGTTCTTCCCGATTTTGGCACCAGCTGAATAATGCAGCTCAGTTAGCTCCCCCTCCCATCAGTGTTATTGTTGGGGGGGGGGAGGCAGCTGTTGTCGGTTTGTTATGCTAGTGTAACTGTACCACCTGACCATCTGCTATGCAGTCAGGTGGTGGTGGTAGTGTGACTTGAGTCAGTCTCGCGAGTCGAGGGATCCTGCTGAAGTCATCTGCGCAGCTGTGGCTCCATTGCCATTCATTCTTGTAGTGGAGAAGGAAGAGCCACAGCATCTGTGTGCTCTCAGTTCAGTTGTGTGTGTGATGACACGAGCGACTGTTTTTGTTATTAAACCTGGTCCTGTACGAGTGTGTATGTGCCTGAAAATTGAAAAAAAAATTAATGGGCAGGTGGGGAAAAGGAAGGGGAGAGTAGGGAATCTTGGGATCGGGAGCTGAGGAAAGAAACTAGGGTGAGAACCGAGAACGGAGCTAAACGGTTGGGACTCAATACTGTTGGGAGGACTCAGGGTCAGGAATTAGTTAACTTGCAGACTGCTGCCTGGAGACTGCCTGTGTGCTAGTGCTCAATCACACATACCTCAAGTTGTTTGCTGAATTAACACATTTTCTTTGCAAATCACAATTGTGACTCGTGGGCCGTGGCACTCTTGGGAGAGCTCCCTGGCTGGTGGAGGGGTGTTTTATTTTGGGAAAAAGAGGTTAATTAAAACACTTTACTGATTGTGTGAAACCTGATGTTCTAAGCCCACAAAAAGGAAAAAATAATTTGGTCCCAGTCCCACCCAAAAATTGTCTGGAAGGAAGACACAGTTCTCTCAGCCAGGACTGTGCTGGGGGGGGGGGCCTTCAGTAAACTTTCTCCCTAAAAAAATCTCCATTGCATCTTCCGTGAGGTGGCCAGCAAGTCACCCTGCTGCTGTCTGTGCCATTTGACCGCACTCACCTGGCTATTACCCACTGCGTGTTACCATGTGAAGCCCAGTGGCCTGTTTTGTGGTGGCATCTCTTTCTTCGGTTTATGTGTGTAACTCTGTCTCTTGTGGTCAGCCCATCACCCTGCTGCTGTGCGCCCCTTGACTGCATTGTACCTTACTCAGTGTGTGTTACTGTGTGAAGTCCAATGGCCAGTTGTGTGGTGGCATTATCCTTAAATACGTCACAGAAGCCTAAAAGTATATTTCCCTGTTGGGAGGAGAGACAGAAAAATCTCTTTCTTCGGTTAGTTTATGTAACTCCGTCTCTTGTGGTCAGCCCATCACTTTGCTGCTGTGTGCCCCTTGACTGCACTGTACCTTACCCAGTGGGTGTTACTGTGTGAAGCCCAGTGGCCAGTTGTGTGGTGCCATTGTTGAGAGGTCTGAACTTCACCTTGAGATTCTTTATGATATTAGGAATGCAAGTAATCACAAACAAGTTGCATTCAAGTAATAAACAAGTTTATTACTACAAAAGGGATAAATCACAGTTGCCCTAAGCAGTTCTTACCAATATGAACTGGGAACCAGTGCTAAGCATTCTCTACACCTTGAGGTTTCTCTATAGTCTCTTGGGATCTCTCAGGTCTCCGAGGTGTAAAGTCTGTGTATTACATTATATACCTATGATAATTACTATGGTTACTAAAAGATAGAAACATTTCTAGTTACAGAGATGAGCCCTATTGACTAAATTAGAGGTGGCTCCACGGTCCAAAATAACATTATATGATTCTGTAAAGTCATCAGTTTTAGAACAAAGAAGTTCTTATACAGAGTCTTACATAACCAAGTATAGTGGTGCACATCACCAAAGGATGGCAATGTTGCCTTACATATTATAATTACTTCAAGGACAGGTGTCTTGGCATCTGACAAGTAAGAAACAGACAGAAAATACATGGTATAATATGTGTGCATTAGCAAGCAAAGTGGATTACAACAATATGCATTCATATCCTACGCTTGTACGGTAGATGCCCTTAGCCCTAAGTATTAGTGTAACCTATACATAAGCATTAGCTGTCTATGGTGTACCTCTGAGGGTATCAATTAGGGTGCAGGGACCTCATGTAACAATTCCCCCCCTTGTTGCCTCCAAGGGCAACACAGGAAAATGTCTAGGGAAAGGACAGGAGCAGTGGTCGTTTACAATCCCGACGTGCAAGCCTTGTAAAGGAACTTGAGCTGCTCATGGTGTTGGCATAGTGTATGTCGTAGGCAGCAAAGCATAATAATCAAAGTGAATATCAAAAATGCTTGTATAATAACAAAACCTTTAAAAGTAATCTGTAACCAGGTGTTAGTTAAGGCATTATTCATATTTCCATCGTTAATCAGGTCAAGAACAGCTTCGTTGGCTTTGGTAATATTATTGCTGAAGTGGATGAGGTGTGTGTGTGTGTGTCCTTCCTGTCTAAAAGTGATTTCAGTGTAAGTGTAAGTGGGTCTATGTGTACGTTAAAGTATGGCAAGTATTCTGAGAGTGTGAGTAGATAATCTGGGTTACCATCAATTATGTCTGCATCCATAAGGGGGACGGGGGTTATAACAGTATGTCCAATAACAGTCTTCTGGTGGGGAACAAAACAGAAGTCGGGGTAATCAATAGCACAAGTAACAGAACCATATGTATAAGTCTTGTGATTAGTGACAACGCAGTACTCGCCATCTGAGTTGTACTGTGATCACACAGTAGGCAGTCTCCACTTTTGCAACTGGACAGGGCATGTGTAGGTCATCTTCGAAATCCATGTTGACAGGCGATGAGCTTCCTGACGATAGGATTGGTAGAGCTGATCCGGAGCCAAAGTTGAGTCGAAAGAGTTGGTGCCATTTTCAGTGATGTCATCATCCATTGTGAAAGTCCAATCAATGCTGTCTGGAGAGTAGCCACAAACAGGGCATATAACATCAAACACATCACATCGGCACAGGTAGATGTATTGCTTTTTCACACAGCAGTCCGTGTGCGGAGCCACCCAGGCATCCAAGAAAGAATGGTAGACCAGTAGAGGTGGTAGATCCAGGCATTCTCTGTAGATGTCTTCATCCAAATGCCCTGTCGAATGTGCCAGTGCAAGCTTGTCAAACAAAGCTGTAGTGGGATCAAAACGTGGTAAGGAGACAGTGAAAGAAACAAACATGGTATCTGTTATGGAACATTTCTTAGTAGCGAAAACAAGGACCAGTATTAGGGTGTCTGGTCACAAACCCCAAATTCCTAGCTGTGGAGAGAGAAATAGTCAAAGTCTGTTGCATACACATGGAAACACAACTAGAAGTTTTACATCTTGGACAATACCATTTGGAAATGCGTCTATCATGTATGATATCAGGAATTCTCCCAGATTCTAAATCACGGAAGAGGTTGTTGATGGTAGTGATAATGTACGACCCATAAGCAGAGCAGAGTATTTCCATAGCAATGTATTGTTTATCTGCTTCTCTATTGTTCTGTTGTATGAGTACATTGATCTTATCTTTGGAATCAGTGAATGCTTTGGCGATGTCATGCATGTTATATACAGTGTATCTTTCTTCCAGACTAAGGCCATCCACACCATGCAATAATGGAGGTAAAACATTGTTAACCAAGCCAGTGGAGAACTTGGCAGAATGACTTTTGATAGTAGCAATGCCTGCTTTATTCCAGATAGACATAGCAGTACCAAAAAGACCTGTGACAGTACCTGTAGCACCTGTAACATCAGAAATGTCAACTTCACATTTGTTACGTTTATGATGCAAACTACCAGGAGGGGTCTTTCTCCTAAAATTGTCTCTATGTTTAGTAGAATAGACCCCAACAAAGGGATCCTGTGTACGAATCTGAAATGCAGCTAAACTATCAAGCAATAATGTACTATAAAATGCAGATGTATTAGCATTGTGACACATACCAAACTCTTTCATATTCCAGTAAGTAAGATTAAACAAAACAGGTATATGCATAAACTGTAAATTATTAATCTAAGAACCTGGGAGGGCAGTGGCTGTGAGACCACTACAGGGACCAGGGTTATGTTTTGGACATTCCAAAAGCTGTTTATCAGTGGGCGGTAACACAGAGAGATACATGGCTGCAGAAGCCATGTGGTGTATAGCACAAAATCTGTGAGCGGAATCTTTGGATAGAGAATTACAGTAAGAAGGATCTATTAAGGCAGTAATATTGTACAAACCAGAATGTCTTAGTGCAGTTTGTAATAAGGACAGTGAACCATTTGGGGATAATTTAGCATTGGGCCAACCCTGAAAAGTTCCTTTGGAGAGTTTGGCCATGGGGAGAATTTGTCCTAGTGATGTGGTTTGCCACTCAATTTGAAGGGTAGATTTGTCAGGAGCAATGACCAAGGCAGTGAGGTAAGCATCGGAACCTTCCTGGACAGTGATCATGGTATCTGGTATTTTGATGGAAACTCCCTCTGAAGGAGGTGCTGGAGGATCCAGTTGTTGTAGGAGGTCTGGTACCGTGCCTTGGATGCAGGGGATCACTCCTGAGAGGAGGAAATATAGGAACAAGATAGCCATCTTGTCAGTGTATCTGAAAAGGAAGATCAAAGATTAGTGTATTAGTACAATTACGCCCAATGGGGTTAGGGAAAGTAAATTAAGCTCCTTTGTGCAGTTTCAACTGGTTTGCATGCAACCATTTGTCAGTCAGTTTGTTGTTGTGTAGGAGTCTAACTTGATAGACTGCCGGACTGAGCTTGTTGACAATGGGGTATGGGCCTTCCCATTTATTGGAGAAGGAGTGGGTGGGATGTGCAAATCGAAGTACCATTACCTGATCTCCAACTTGCCAATCCACTTCTTATGCATGTTTGTCAAATTGTATTTTGGATTGTTGCTGGGCTTTGCCCATGCAGTTTGCAGCATATAAGTGTGTGTGTGTGTGAGGTCTTTTCTGAGTTTTTCCACATACTGGTCCACAGACACGTGGTCTGCAGTTGGGGTGTGCAGGTCAAACAGCAAGTGTTCAGGTAATCTCATCTGTCTACCAGTCATCACCTCAAAGGGTGTGAGCTGGGTAGTGGCTGAGGGTATGCCCCTGATTGCCATAAGGAGTAAAGGCAACAGGGAATCCCAGGTTTTGGGATTGTCCTCAATGAATTTGTAAATCATTTGCTTAATCTGTCTGTTGGCTCTTTCTACTTGACCTGAGGATTAAAGATGATAAGGTATGTGGAACTTTTGCTGAACTCAGAGGAGTTCAAGGGACTCTTTCATCAACTCACCTGTAAAACTAGTTCCTTTGTTGGAGTCTACCTTAAGAGGCAGGCCCCACCTGGAGAAGATCTGTTCCACCAGGATTTTAGCAGTTGTCTTTGCTGTGCATGTCTTGGTGGGGAAAGCCTCTACCCACTTAGAGAATAGGTCACTTACCACAAGAGCATACTTATTGTTTCTACTGGTATTGGTCAGAGGGCCAATAAAATCAATTTGGATGACATGTCAAGGGCCAGAATGTCTTTGTGGTAAAAGTTTGGCATTTCGTTTGGTAGGTATGGGATTGTTTTGTGCACAAACAAGGCAATTGTCTATGTATTGTTTAACATCCTTGGTGATACCAGGCCACCAGGTGGTGGTCTTGAGTTGTTGGAGGGTGTTTTCTGCTCCCTGGTGCCCACCAGTAGGAGTATCGTGTACTTGGTGCAAAAATTCAGATCTTAGGTGCCTGGGGACTACCCACAACTTGGTGGTAGTGTCATCTGGTTGGAACCAAATGAGCTTGTCATCAGGGGACAAGCGCAACTTACCTTCATGCCTTCGGTAGGGGTTATGTGTAGGTAGTTTTTCTTCAATACACTTGTCAAGGAATCTGAACACCTCTTTGAGTTCAGTGTCCAGATGTTGGGCTGCTGAGAGGTTCAAGGGGGAAAAAGATTCAGATTTCTTCTTGAGGACTGCAACATGTACAGCTGCATTAGCTTCTGGATGGTCCATCATCCAGACGTCTCCCCCTCGGGCCCTTTCCTTAGCAAGGGTGTCTGCGGTGTCATTGAAAGCACGATAGGGGTCATGAAGAGAGTGGGCTTTAACCTTGTGTACATAAAGTTTGTGTGTGAATTTCTGTGCATGTACGTATATTACCAATTCTTTGTATTTCACTGGGCTGCCATCAGAAGTGAGGAAGGAGTTCTTCTGCCAGAAAGGAAGACCTTCTGTAAGGGAACAACAAACCCAGTTAGAGTCTGTAAAGATGATGGTATCCTGAGTTCCACGTTGGATGAACTCAAGGGCACAGGCCACCGCTGCCATCTCTGCATATTGTGATGAAGCTACACTACAGCATTTAGATATCTTGATGGTTTTTCCGTAAGGGTAGATCTCCAAAATACCCATCCCTGCAATCTGTTCTACCTGATAGCAGGATGCTGAACCATCAGTAAAAATACGGCACAAAGAGGTACTCTCGAGTACTTGTGGCGTGGCAGGGAGGAAAGGACCTGGATCCGGAAGATCAGGTGACTGTAGTGTACAGTCATGGGGTTCTCCCTGAAAAAGGAGACCATGAGCTAGCATAGATGGAACTTTGGTCGGGTGGACCTGGATATCTGTATCCTGGAGGAGAAGTGACCAGTGTGTCAGCCTAGTGTTAGAGACTGACCCATCCTTCACTCTATCTGAGAGCAAAAAGGTAGTTGGTGTATGGTTAGTGTTAATGATCAATGGTGAGTACCCAATGATATACAAGAAGTGCTTGACAGCCCAATAGGTGGCCAGAAGGTTCCTTTCACAAAGGCCGTACTTCTGCTCCACTGGGGTGCATATGCAATGGGTCTCAAGGTGCCATGCACCTTCTGGGCCAGCACTGCTGACATGGCAATGTCAGAGGTGGCACACTCCAGATGGAATGGTAGTGCTGGATTGGGGTTAACTAGTGCTGGGGCTGAGGCCAGAGCCTGCTTCAGTGACATCACAGCCTGGGTGTGAATAGGACCCCAAGTCCATAGTACATCCTTTTTGAGTAATTCATACAGAGCAGCAGCTTTCTGAGCAAAATCACAAATTAAATCTCTCGAATAGTTTACCATACCTAGAAACCTTCGAAGAGTTGCCACACTGGTAGTCAATGGCAAGTCTTGTAATCCCCGTACCTTCTTCCAGGTAGGACTTCAACCGTGGTCAGTTATTTTTAGGCCCAGAAAGAATACTTCTTTCTGACACAATTGTGCTTTTGGCGGGTTACATTTCAGGCCTGCTCTCTGGATGAGAGTCAGTTGTTCATCCAAGAGATCCAGATGTTGTTCCTGCACTGCCGTGGCCAGCAACAGGTCATCCACATACTGTAAGAGACATTAGGGGGTATAGAAACTCTGGAGGGCATCCATCATGTGGAGATGGAAGAGGGATGGACTGTTATGGAATCCTTGTGCAAGCAGAAGTCCACGTGTACTGTCATCCCTCAAGGTGAAAAGCAAACTATATTGACTCTTGAGGCCAATGACAATGACCAAAACCACTGGAAATGTCCAGGTCACTGAACCATTTCTGATCAGGGGTTAGAAGTCGGAGCACATCTGGTGCCGATGCAACAGTTTGGGAACAACTGGGAGTGACCTGATTCAGTTTCCTACAGTCAATAGTAAGTCTCCAGGTGCCTGTGGGTTTCTTCATGGGCCATACTGGGGAGTTGGCAGTAGAAACACAAGTTCTGATAACTCCTTGCTTGAGGAGTGACTTAGTTGTTTCTCTAAGGGAAAGCAAGGCTTCAGCTGGAAAAGGGTATTGTCTTTGCCTCTCATGTGCCGGGCCTGGCACCTCGATGATGGTGTGCATTCTACCACAGTCATGCTTGTTAACTGCAAACACTTCTAAATGTCTTTGCAGAATGGGTAAGAGTTTTGGAAAAAGTTCATGATTCTTGAACAAATCTATGACGTCATACTCTTTGTCATTGGCAGATATCGTTGCCACAACATGTGAGTCGGGAATCAGGATGGTATGGTATTGACCCTGAATCTGTATCAACAGCATGTTAGCTAGGTCCACCACACAGCTGTGTGGTGCAAGGAAATCGATTCCTATGATACTAGGATGATCATGCAGTACCATCAGTTGGAAAGTATGTGAGGCCTTCAAGTGGCCTAGCTTTACCAGTAGGGATAGAGAACAGTATGCAGGCAGCCTAGTACCATCGACTCCTAACATATTGGTCTTCCATCCGGTAGACCAAGAGGACGTGTCCTGGTGTTCGTCATGTAGCACAGATGCAGCTGCACCTGTATCTGTATCTAGTAAGACTACTAGTTGGCGGCCCCTGATCTCAGCCTCAGTGCAGGGCCTTCCATTTATATCCAAGACCAGCTTGTTTACAATATGGACTGGGGCCTGTAATTGTCAATCCATATTGGCGGAAGCATGCAGAGGTTGGGCCTGACTTGCGTGAATGACTTCACCGTCTTGTACTGATGCTATATAGGGAGGAGCTTCTGGGTTCAGGCATGTGTGGGCCTGAGGACTTGTACTTCCGGCATCTCCATGGCCGGTTGTGGCCTGGGCTGCCGGTTGTACCGCCGCAAGGGTCTGTGCGGGAACAGCATCCGCTACAGAGTGCACTTGTCCCAGGAGCTCTCGGAATTTTTGATTTTCTTCAGCTATCTCCCTATAGTAAGGACCCATTCTCTGTAATGGTTTACCTCTGCCCTTATGCCTCCTGTTCTTAGGCCAATTCCGGTTCCCACCCCACTGCTGTTGTTGTTGTGCCTGTTGGGGGTGTTGGTTACCAGCTGGAGGGGCTGATGGATGTTTGGTCTGCTGGCGCTGGGCTTGTTCTTCCACTGTATAGTGTGTCTTGGTCAGGGTGGGTTCCACGGTAGCTACTTTTCTTGGAACAGGAACCCCAAATCACGGATGTACGAAGTTGATACACCCTCTCAATTTTCAAAAGAATATAAACACCTGTCGTATTTGGGGTAAGTGGTTGGCTCTACCTTTTCTCTTACTGCTGGAATAATGTTCCTAAGGAACAGGGTCTTATATTCAATAAGATCTACATCCACAGCTTCTTGTGCCAGGTGTTTTCCTGCTCGGTAGGCCATCCAGAGTCTCTGGTGGTAAGTCGCTGGGTTTTCTTTTGCATTCTGCTTCACGGGGTATGCCAGCATCACTCCTACTACATCTGGGCTGTGAGCTGAAATGAGCTCAGCTGCAACCTCGTCAAAGGTACCTTTCCCATCCTGGCAAACAGCTTCGGGGAGTTTGGCGCATAAACCAGGATCGATGGTCTGGCGTAGTATTTGGACCTGATATTCTGCAGCGAGGCTGAGCATCTCGCATTTAGAATGTACCTTTTCCAAGTGACAGCTGAGGTTGTCGGACGGGCTCATCCAACCGATACTGTCAGCGATTTGCTGAGCAGAGTAGGCCATTTGTAGGGGATTAGTAGGTGGTCGATCAGGCAAAGGTAAAGCGTCTTGAGCACCATCCAAGGCTGAGCAAGGTGCAGCTTCAGCTGCAGTGCAGACAATACCTTCCTGAGTGCCAGCTTCTTGGAAAATCTGTCAAATCTGACTTTAATAAGCTTTCACACTCCTTTAAGGAAGACGATTTGCCTAATACTCTATCAATCATGGTTTCTATCTCTTGCCCATATCTTCCACATTAATAAGCCCAGCTACCACAGGCGCCCGTCGGAGACCAGACTTGAGCCTGTTCCCCATCATCAGGTGCCACCATGTTGGCGTTTCCCATGATGAGCTTCACGACGTCATCGACGTGTGACGTGGGGAGTTGGGGGTGGGGACCCACCATGCTGTGGATGGCTGGGTGTGGATTCTGGGCCATAGTAGGGGCATGACTTGGCTTTGTATTGTGAAATGTCATCATCAAGTTACTCCCCTTCTGATGACAAGTGAAAGGCAGGAGCTATGCCTCCCATTGCCTTAACATGGCCAGCCAGAACCTCTCTCTGATGGCGCAGTGTTGCCATCTTAGTTCTACATTCATCATGATTCACACTTGCAAAATCCATATCAACCTGATCCTGCTTCTGCTTTTGCAAAACTCGGTCCACGGCGCTCAATTCATGATTGTCCCTATAGGCTATTTCTAAATCATTATGTACCTGGTTGATCTCATCCTGAAGCTCACCCATTTCATCACTCAATTGGGCATTTGCAGCACTCAACAAATCATTCATTTGCACAACCTGACTCTTATCCTGTCTCAAATTTTCACACTCCTGCTTCAAGGTACACATTTCTTGTTCACCAGCCTGTGCTGAATGATGCAATAGTGAATCCTTTTCATTTTGCAGAGTTTGGAGCTCAGACTCCAAGTTCTGCTGCAGTCTAATACATTCTGTTTCCTGTCAACCCATCTCTTGCTTAAGAGATGCGATCTGCAGATCAAGGGTTTGAAACCTCACTTCAGAGGCTACCAAAGCAGCATAGAGAGCGACGGCCATCAACCCTTTAGCATGACGCTTATTGGTTGACTGTCACATCTCTGCGTACTGGGTTGAAATCCCCAGTACAGGGTTTTTGGATTGACTTGCGTCCCGCGCAAAGTCAGCCCATCCTCCATGGGAGGCAAGGAAGTTAGAGACATCGAGTCTCAGTTTTGCGCAGATATCTGATACTGTGGCCATTGTGTGGGAGGGAACAAAAATTCAAACTGTGAAAAAGACAGCATGCTGCGTATCGATCCACAACATGAGTACTTTAAACACAGACGGGCTACTGTATAAGTTGCAGGCTTGCAATTCAAAGCTGCTATGGAGTGGGTCGAGATGGCATCGACCACACCCGAAAAGTCAGCCAGACTTTGCAGGTGACTACAAACTAGTTTTAAAAATGGGAGAGGTGAGATGGGAATGTACACCTACAGTCCCCGTGGGAAAGGGAAAAGTTTAAGCAACAAGTGAAAACTTACAAACACAAATATATCGCCTGCACACGGTCGCTAATTTGTTGAGAAGGTCTGAACCTCACCTTCAGATTCTTGACGATATTGGGAAGCAAGTAATCACAAAATAAGTTGTATTCAAGTAATAAACAAGTTTATTACTACAAAAGGGATAAATCACAGTTGCCCCATAAGCAGTTCTTACCAATACAAACCGGGAGCCAATGCTAAGCATTCCCTACACCTCGAGGTTTCTCTGTAGTCTCTTGGGATCTCTCGGGTCTCCGAGGTGTAAAGCCTGTGTATTACATTATATACCTATGATAATTACTATGGTTGCTAAAAGATAGAAACATTTCTAGTTACAGAGATGAGCCCTATTGGCTAAATTAGAGGTGGCTCTATGGTCCAAGACAACATTATATGATTATGTAAAGTCATCAGTTTTAGAACAAAGGAGTTCTTATACAGAGTCACATAACCAAGTGTAGTGGTGCACATCACCAAAGGATGGCAATGTTGCCTTACATTTTATAATTACTTCAAAGACAGGTGCCTTGGCATCTGACAAGTAAGAAATAGACAGAAAATACATGGTATAATATGTGTGCATTAGCAAGCAAAGTGGATTATAACAATATGCATTCATATCCTGACATCTACTCTTGTACAGTAGATGCCCTTAGCCCTAAGTATTAGTGTAACCTATACATAAACATTAGCTGTCTACGGTGTACCTCTGAGGGTATGAATTAGGGTGCAGGGACCTCGTGTAACAGCATTATCCTTAAATACACGACAGAAGCCTAAAAATATATTTCCCCGTTGGGAGGAGAGACAGAAAAGTCTATTTCCTCGGTTTGTGTTTGTAACTCTGTCTCTTGTGGTCAGCCCATCACCCTGCTGCTGTGCACCCCTTGACTGCATTGTACCTTACCCAGTGTGTGTTACCGTGTGAAGCCCAGTGGCCAGTTGTGTGGTGGCATTATCCTTAAATGCACAACAGAAGCCTAAAAATATATTTCCCTGTTGGGAGGAGAGAAAGAAAAATCTCTTTCCTCGGTTTGTGTGTGTAACTCCATCTCTTGTGGTCAGCCCATCACCCTGCTACTGTGCGCCCCTTGACTGCTATGTGTATGCTTATGCCCAGCAGCCCATTCATTCCATAAGCCTTGAACCTGGGATCCTTTAGTTGCAAACCATCATATTCTTCAATTACTTTCAGTCCACTGCATCACAGTGTCACACAACCAAAATAAAATTTTGAAGTGTAGCCAGCGATCCTGAATCACATTGCTTTCTTACACAGGATGTGTGGGTGTGGGTGTGTTCACTGCAGTATACTGGTACTGTTATGGCTGACACTAACATAGATGAAGCATCTGGTGCTGGTGTTGGAGCAGGTGTTGGTGGTAGTGGTAATCCTGGTGCTGCAGAAATAACAAAATGTTTCACGTGATAATAATTCAACAACAGCAAAAGAGCAACAGCAAAGTGTGGTAAAAGGGGACCTTTTAAGGAAACCTGTGCAGCTGCTGGGGTCATACGGAGAGGCACCATAAGGTATGCCGTTCATGCTGTTAAAATCCCTGTGACTAGCAGTAATAATGCTAGTGACAGTGAGTCCCTCTCTGACTCAGACTCAGACAGTAGCTCTTTGTCTCAGTCCAACACTGTTGTGTCTTGTGACATTTCATTACTTCCTCAACAAAGTGAAATGAGCAAGTCTGCTGACAATGAATCAGGTAGTGCACTTGCAAATACATCCAGCACTGTTGGCATGGAAAAGGACATATCCATTGAAGCCATCATTTCTGTGTTGGCCAGCAATGAAAATCCATCAGAGTCTTCTGCCCACTCTTCTAGCACCAAGGGACATGTCCCGGGTTCTGTTAGGACAGGTGAAAAGATGCAAACAGTCTTTAGCTATCTTCCTAGCACTCAAACAAATGTCACATCTGAGGTGTGGAATTAATTCTCTGTCAGTAAAACTGATCCATGCAAAGCATTTTGTTCCCTGTGTAAACAGAGTGTAAGCCGTGGTAAAGTTGTGTCATGCCTTGGCACTACAGCTCTTAAACGCCATCTGAAAAAGCATTCAGTTTTGCTTGATCATCCAAAACCCATGTCCTCCATCTTACAGACCATACATGAGAAGGGTCAGGAACCTGAAATGGGTACTGAATTGTCTGAACTTGATGTGGACAGAACCACTGCCAGCCCTAGGATCACTGTTACCACCAATGCCAGCACCGTTAGTACCAGTTGCATATCCAGTGATGGCACTGAATGTATAAGTCCTAGTCCACCATCCCAGCATTCATCTGCCTATCAAAGCACGGTGTATAATAAACCAGCAGGGACATGTTGTAAACAGCTAACACTGTCTCAGGCATTTGAAAGGAAGAATACCTTTACTAAAAATCATCCAAAGACCCTTCATCTTAATCACAGAATTGGTGAACTGTTAGCTGGAGCCCTTCTCCCATACTCTTTGGTAGATCATGAGGATTTTAGGGAGCTCTTGAAACTAGCAGAGCCTCGTTACAATGTTCCTCATCGAAGGTTCTTTTCCTATGTTGAAATACCAAACATTTATCAGGCTTTAAAAGTGACTGTGATGCTTGCACTTAAAACTGCAGAGGGTGGGGTTATTCGTGTCACAACAGATATGTGGGACAGCACTCATAACATAGATTACATGTCCCTTACCGCTCATTGGGTCACGTTTTCTTGTGGTTCTTCAAAAACAAAGACACCCCAGAAGATGGCGCTACTGCATATAAAGTTTGGGCAAAGTCATACAGCTGCAAACATTTTGCTGGAACTTAATGACCTCCTTGAACGAATGGGTTTATTCTCACGGTTCAAAATGTGGCTTCATGGTAAGTGACAATGGAGCCAACATCTTGAAAGCAGTATAGGATGGAGAAGTTTCTGCATACCTTCTTGCTTTGCAAACATTGCTTACATTTAATTGTCTTGAGATTTCTCAGCAATGAAACACCACGTGGATGGTATGATTGCTGTTTGCAAAAAATTGTGACTCACTTTTCACATTCAGCCAAGGCTATCGGACATTGTCTGAACTGCAAAAAAAAAACACAAGCTGCCCCAGCAAAAGCTGATTCAAAATGTTTCCACTCGTTGGAACTCAACGTTTTATATGCTGCAGTGCCTCTTGGAGCAAAAGCAAGCTGTACATGAGTATTGCTCTAGGTACGTTATTGGAGATGGCATTATGCTGTTTGTGCTGCAATGGAAATTTTTGGAGACAGTGTGCTGCATCCTAGCTCCTTTTGAGACAGCTACAAGGGACATGTCTTCTGAAGGCACATCTGTGAGTCAGGTTATCCCACTCATAATGCTGATGTCACATCATCTTAGTGTTCTAAATCTACAAATAGAAAAAGACAGAGCTGAAGCTCAGACAACATGTCGCCTGTATCATGGGAATCTCGAAAAGAGAATGAGCGAGCACTTCAAAACCAATGACAAATTAGTTGCAATGATGAAATCAAAACACTACATCTTTGCAGCTCTCTTAGATCCCAGGTTCAAGGCTATACATCTTCCAAAAACAGGTGATATAGAGCAGTACAAATGTCCGTTGCTAGATGAGCTGCAGCACTCACAGGAGTCAAACACAGACACGCACATTACCCTCAGGTTGTCATCACCACAACATGTAGGTTCATCTTCACAAAGGGATGCAGAACTGGAAAAGTCACCAAACATTAACAGTAGTTGTTCCACAACTGGCACTTCTTCAACCTTTAGTAGCAAGCTAAATCTGTGGCAAAACCTTTCCCAAATTGCTGCCATACCAGCTTCTGCTGATTCCTCTTCTGAGCGGTCTCTGTCCATCATGGTAGACAGTTGCCTGCAAGAACTGCCTATTCCTTTTGATGCATACCCTTTTGAATACTGGAGATCAAAAAAGTCAATTTGGACAGAGCTGTATGATGAAGCCTGTAAATATCTTGGTTGTCCTGCAACAAGTGTCTCTTCAGAACGCATGTTTAGTACAGCTGGCAATATTGTGACAGACACCAGACATAGGTTGCCGCCAGAAAATGTACACACGCTAACTTTAATTAAAGTTAATAAGACAAGATTTTGTATCCCTACAAGAGTATACAAACTGATCCTGAAGTGATTGATGTTGTGGTTATTGATGGTGATGACAACTCAGATGGTGGTGACTGGTAAATACTATGTGGACAAGAGTCTCTCTGCCAAAAAGAAACTTTTACAGACTGTGATGACTTTGGTTGTCTCTCTCCTTTCTCGATCTACTACCTTGGACTATATACCCCACAAAACTTTCACCATTTCATTGCAAACTGCTTTGTAGCTAGGGTCTAAAGTCAACAAGTTTTATATACAGGGCAATTTTCAGTGGGAACAGGCCCAAATTTGGCATAAAAGAGACACTGTCATGTCAATCATTTCTGTATCATATTACTTATAGTTAAAGTGCAAACATATATTTTTGGATTTACCTTCTGTGACTTTGTGGTGCATCAGTATGGGCTGGGACCGGTCTATTTTTCAATTTTAAAGAGGACAAAACAATGAGTTCTAATTGGTAGCTGTTTATTATTTTTCAATTACAGAAATATTAACTATAAACAAAATGATCCATATGTAACTTATCTTACTGAATAAAAATTATAGGAAAACTGTATTTTGTATTGTTATGTTTCTGTGGGCAGCATCCTGTTACAAGTCTCTTCTGGAAACAGAGTCATCTGGAGTGTTACCTATGTCATGGTTGAACACATATTCTGTAAGCATAGGTCTCCATACCACAATAGCTCGTGGTTTAACATTCTGTTGTACACAGACTATGGCATAATAGCAACAACTCTCAAATTACTGGTTCCTTGAAGAGGACAGTAGAGAATGTTGTCCATAAGAAGAAAGCAATTGAAAAGATAGTTTTCACATAATTGTTTGTTAGGAACAGTTAAATATAGCTAATTTGGAGGCAAAGAGTTTCATTTTTCTTGAGTAAGCATGTGGTAGTTTTAGCATTTGAGAGGGGGAGGGGGGTAGAATGGGTGCTGGTGGGTGGGAAAGGTTTGGAGGTTGGTTTAACATGGATGCAAGAGGGAGAAAGATGGCATGGATACTAGTGCATGTGTGAGGGTTGGGGGTTGGTTTTAACATGGATGCAGGAGGGAGAAACATGGCATAGTTGTTGGTACATGGGTGATGTTGGGGGAGTGGGTTTTAACACGGGTGAGGGATGGAGAAGGGTGACATGAATGGTAGTTCATGACTAAGTGTGGGGGTAGTTTAAACATTTGGGTGAGGGAGGAGGGTGGAATACGTGCTTGAGGGGGGTGAGGGTTGTGGGTTGGTTTTAACACATGGGTGTAAGGGTGGTATAGGTGCTACTGCATAGATGAGGGTGGTGGAAGAAAAGTGGAATGGGTGCTGGAGTGAAAGATGGGTGTTGTTTTTGTCCTTTCATTTACAGATTCGTGATCGGCTGGAGATGGTGAGGAAAAAATGATGACAGACCAATGGTATGGGAGGGCTACACCGATTGCCCACTGTGGAACCTACTATATATATATATATATATATATATATATATATATATATATATATATATATTAAATACATTGCAAACTTCTGCCACCTAGCACAAATGTCCTGTCCCTTTAAAAAAAGAATAAAGGAATCAGAAATAAAGAAAATCTGCATCAACGGTTTTCACAGAATGTGACCTATCATAAAGTGTTTTTGCTTTACAAGTAGTGATAATTTGATACATAATCGGGTTGACAGACATTGTCCCTTAAACATCACATGCCAACTGCTGCAGCTTCATTAAATGTTTCTTAAGTTAGTATGTGGTGAGGAAACCACTTTTTTTATTTATGTGACTGAAATACAGATTTTATTGACGTATCAGCTGGAAAAATGTGTCATCTTAGAAAGTTGTATATATTATTTCAATTTGCCAGCAAGAATGTTGGTATATGTATGCATTATCTTAGAAAATTGCATGCATTTTTTGCCAGCAACAATGACTGGCATATTTTTTTTATTCAAATGTCTTGAGTGACTACGTTATGACATATGTTTTGCAACATTTCCATGTGCTGCAGCTGCAGTACCTTGGCTTAACTTTGTTATAAAAGCTTTCTTTTAAACATAGCAACTTTTTATTTACTCATTTAAAACACAAAGCAGCAAATAGCTGAAATTAGGTCATATCAGTTATTTTTTCTAATAATTCATGACGATGAGTATATATAACTGAGTACATAAATGGCTAATGTGCCTCTTTCTTTCACTAAGTAACTATGATGCAGCTGCAACAGGAACACTTTTAACATATGGGTGGGTGGGTGGGCCTGTTACATATTGTTGCTGGCTTTAGCAAACAGAAGAAACCATAGATAAACCTAGTTGTATTCCTATCAATGTCACATGATCATTTCTCTCCCCTTATATTAAACAGTTTTTCCTTTACATGTATTTCATTATTATCTTCATTACTGGCAGCACAATTAAAAATTAGGGTTTGAGTTCTAAAAAGTTCTAAAAAAGATTAGAACCCTAGAACTTTTTCAAAAGTTCTAGACTAGAACTAGAACCCAGAACTTCAGAGGGTTCTGACAACCCTAATCTGGTTGCTCTGCATGTCTTGATTGAGCTGCTGTAGTATACAATACAGGGATCATGGTCACATTCCTTCCTTTGTCCATGTGACAGCTTGACTTGCCCATTGCCCTGTGTGTTTTATTTTATTTATTATTTTGTTTTTGCTGACCAGAAAAGGACGACTAGACAATTCTGCTTATTTTCAGCCTCCTCCCAGGGAAGGGGGATACAGATGGATGCCAACTGACATTGAACCAGATTAAGTTGGTGGTATTTTTAGTGAATGAGAGAAATCTGGCCAGGACACCAGGGTAATTCTCTTGCTCTTTTTAAGAAGTGCCATGGGATTTTTAACATTCACCAGAACAGGTGATGGGACCTCAGTTTAACATCTCATCCGAAAGATGGCAGCTCAGGAATGCACCCCCCCCCAGTGCTGTATCACCGTGTCAGTATTCAGATTTAATTCAAGTGCCTAGAGTGGGGATAGAACCCACAGCCTAGTGGGGACACCATCTTTGGGGGTATTTTAAAAGGGCCTGGGGAAGCAGAAGCAGCGGGGGGCCCAAGAAGGCCAGAGCTGCAATCTCGCACCAAAAGAGCCTAGCCACAGAAATCATAAAGTAGAGCTAGTTTTGTAAAAAGACATTTTAAGAAAGAAAAAAAGAAATCAAGGTAGAACTAGAAATGTCAAAGCCACCTTTGGAGGTATGTAAAGTGCACTGCCATATTTTGGATGGCGAAAATCACTGCCTCTGGAGGATCGCCATTAGATTGCATGTGGGTTTGACAGCCTATCTTGTAATGTTGTCTTACCACAAAACCACATGTGCCCCACATTCCTGCTCTCCTGGCCCTTCATACTGCAGATTGTGGCCAGAGGAGCACTCCTAGCACCATAGGATCTGTTCTGTGTGGTTGTAATCCATATGTTCCACTCCGCAACCCTATTCTGAACTGCAGATAGTGACTAGAGAGCACACAGCTGTCTTTTCTTTTGCAGTGGGGGATCCAGCTGCAAGGGGTTGGGCATCCCCACACAATACTCCAACAATCAAACTTGACTTTTAGGGATCACCCTGGGGTTGAGATAGAGGGTGATTCTGTCCCTATGCCAGGCTGCTGTTGACTGACGCTAAACATAATTGTACTGGTTGTTGCAAATTATTCTGTTTTGTGGTGGTTTTTAACAGTGTGAACAGATTCCAGTACCAGTTGTCCACTACCCCCTATAAAAAAATCCTCATTCTTACTGTAATAATTAAAGGATGTTTTTTTTGAGGGGGGGTTATTAGTTGCGTCATCTTCAGTTTCTTTTCCTTTTCCACTTTTTTCTTTAGGTGTTTTTTTTTGTTTGTCTGTTTTTTGATGGTAGGACCCGAGATGTCTTAAAAACATAGACGTTTGACTGCAGATAAGGAACGCTTGGCCCACCTAGTCTGCCCATTTCCCTACCTATTGGATAAGCTGCAGATCCTAGTTAACCAACAGCCTACTGCTTCCTACCCTCCCCACCAGAATTGCCTTATGTCTGTCTCATGCATTCTTTGAATTTCCGCATTTGTTTTGACCCAGGATTCCTCAGAATGGCCATTCCATGTGTCCACCACCTTCTCTGTGGAAAAAAAATACTTCCTCACCTTCCCCTGAGTCATTCCCTCTCTATCTTCAAATTTTCCTCCTCTGTCTTCAAGTTGTGTCCCCTTGTTCTTGCGCATCTTCTTTTGAAAGATGCTACCCTTTTGGACTTTGTTGATTTTTGAAAGTTTCTATCATGTCCCCCTTCTCCCTACTTTCCTTGAGAGTATACATATTAAGCTCCTTTAGTCTCTTTCCATGTGGCTTCTGTTACAGACCTGTGCTTGAAGGCTGGTTCGGGGGGGACTGAAGTTTCCTTTTAGTGCTGTGAGTATGCTCCCACACCATCCAGGGGAGGCGTTGCACACATACAACCCATGCATTTTCATGGGGTCCCCAGTCTGCAAGAGGGATCCCTTGCCCTGCTGTCCCACAGTCCAGTCTGTTTACGCATGTTGTTGTTAGACCCACCACCATGATGACTAAAGTTTTGCCAGCACCCAGTCCAGCTGCTCTATTATTTTTCCCCATATACAGTTTATCCATTGCCTGGTAATCTTCAGTGATTTACCCTATTTGGGCTGAGGATCCCAACCGTCATTTAGACAGGTACTGTCCTCCCCCCATTTTCTTCTCTCTTCCCTGGCATGGTATGCCTTGTCTGATATCACATCTTCCCTGCAGCAGGATCACGCTCCCAGGCAGACTAGAAGTGGTCAATGTGATGGAACCAGCCGCTAACCCTTCCTGGCCAAGCAGCAGCAGTCTCAGCCATGGTCTGCCACATGACAACTTCTCGGGCTTGCTTCTTAGCCCAGGTCATCTGTGCCATAGTGGCATCCCTTCTGTTGCCCTATTAAAATCAAAGTCTGACACTCAAGGAGATTTTGGGATGGCTTTTTGGAAGCAAGAGTCGAGGCTGCTGGGTGAGAAGGATGACAGGATCAACTAGATTAAATGTAAAGTATGCAGCAGCAACTTGGGTAAAAGATGCCATTTTCCTCAAAGGTGCTAATTAGAGACTGCCCATACACTAAGGTGTGAGACACTGGGGATAGATGTTCCCCTTTTATTGTTGGGGGGCTGTGGGCTGCATTACACCACTCTCATGGAGGCTCCTGATGGTGGATAGTGGTGATGTCTTAGGCAGCACGGGAGACCACGTGCTGCCAGACACTTCCCATCCCAGGACGAAACTGTGGTGCTTGCTTGTGTGAGAGGGTGGGGCCAGAAAAATGGAAATTGGGCCTGTTCTAGCCCTGCTGGATGATGGCTGCCTGACTCACCACAATGTGATCCCCAGAGTGCACCATCTCCATCCACCGTGACTGCCAGGAGTTGCGTTCAGACTTTCTCCCCATTCCCCAGCTGGGGGGAAGGGCTCTTCTGGTAGGGTTAGATCCAGACCTTCCCTAGTAGTGGGGCCTGTGGAGCATGACTGGTGCTGGAGTGACCGGTGGGCAGTAGAGATAATGCGAGCCTTAAGGAGTGGTGGCCTGGTGGCCTGGGTAAGGAGTACAAAATAAAATGCTTATTAGGGAAATCCAGGTGCTTCCAATTGTTGAGGGAGTGAGGAGTGCCTGCCCACAGTCCTGTCAGGCTCCATGCAGGCTCATCCTGTTCTCCCAGAGCTTCATCAGTGTGTTCCTATAAGTTACATTATTTTCCCTATGAAAAATGCAAGCCTGTGTGATCCCTGTAGATTTGGGAACTCTTACTGTGCAACCTGGGTCGGAGTAGAATGAAGGCAGTTTGGCATAGTATTTCGAGCAGGGAGCTATGAACCTGGAGATCCATCTAATAAATTAAGTGTACTTTCTCTGTTTGGTTGTTTTGATCATGTTAAGTTATTTTTTATTTTTAGGCATCACTCAGAATCGTACCTGATGAGCAGGTCTATGGAGCAGCCTACAACATGTCAGATAAGTATTCTTCATCTGTTTTGCCTTTCCTGTCTTTACCTTTCCCAAAGAACTACAGATCCTTTGTGACCCTTTTGATTATTATTTTACAGGTCCCTCTCTATTTGGAATCATTGCCTTAGGCTCACCTAGAATCAGGTAAGCAAAACCTTTAATCCCGGACTATATTTGATGAGGAATTATCCTCCACACCCTAGCTGTATTGCTGCTGTTACTGTCTCAACATCCTACTTGTACCGAAGGCAGTTCTGTCCAGGTCTGGGTGAGACATTATGCCTTACCTGTTTTCCGTTGCCACCTTCTGTTATCGGGCCCTTTGGAGTTCTCCTGAGGGTTGAAACATATGGCAGAAGGGGGTGGCGTGTGCTTTTTCCACAATTTACTCCCAGTTTTCTATGCTGGGGTGAGTCCTGGTGTCCCACGTCTCTCCCTTTTGCTGCCCTTGAACCGCACTACCACCTTACCATCACCAGATGGCAGTCATTTGGTGAGTGTGCAAGTCCCCCACCCCACCACCGGAAAGGACAGCAGCCATCAGAGCACAATCTTTTCCTCCTCTTCCCTGCCAACTGCCATCAACCTGCATCAACACTGAACACTGGTTACCTCAGCCATCCATGCCTAGTGCCTAAAAACATAGTCTGACAGCAGCACATAGGACTGCTTGACCCAACCAGTCTGCCCATCTCCTCTACCTCCTGTAACACCTCAGACCCTACTTGATCTCTGTCCCCCACCACGTTATCACTAAGGTTCCCTTGTCTCTGACCTATGCCTTCTTGAATACTATTAGTTTTTGGCCCCACCACCTCCACTTGGAGGCTGTTCCAGGCAACCACTACATCGCCCCTGAGCCTACCCCCTCCAGCCTAATTGCATGATACTTTATTGTTGAGCATCTTTTTATCTGAAAGACTTCCCTCTTGAACTTTATTTATACCAGTGAGGTATCTGAAAAGTCCCTGTCATATCCCCTACTCCCTACTTTTGTTCAAGGTTTACATATTGAGGTCCTTCAGTCTCTCCTCATAGATCTTTAGACCCTGCACCGTTTTAGCTGACCTCTTCTGAACTGCCTCTACTCTGTGTCCTTCTGGAGATGTGGTCTCCAGAACTGGGCACAGTAATCTAGTATCACCACCTCCCTCTTTCTGCTAGTGATACCCCTTCCTATGCACACTGGCATCCCACTGGCTCTCCCTACTGCCTTGTCACATTTTTTAGCCACATTCAGGCAATTGGCTATGCTTATTTCAGGTCTCTTTCCTGTTCAGTGGTCACCAGTACCACTCCACCCCTGGATTTCTGCATGCCAACTGCATGATTTTGCATTTCACATTGAAACTTAGAAACAACCCTCTTGACCACTCATAAACCTTTCTTAGATCCTTTTTCACCTGCCGCCCCCCAATCTCCAGCTTCATTGCATGCCCTCTGGTTCTGGTGCTCTTCCTCATTGGAAGGAGATTCCTGTCCTGCACCATGTTCAACCTCATGAAGTACTTGTAGATCTCTATGATGTTCCCTCTTGATTTCCTGGCTACCATGAATATAGATCTCCATCTCTCCTCATAGGGCCTCTTGTGCAAGTCCTGCACCATATTAATTCCCTTATAATTTAAAATACTCCATTCAATTTTAACAAATTAAATGTTTAGAAAGACTGTATTGTATAATTTGGGCCATTAATTATGCACCAGGTTTGTGCGAATACCGCGATCAATGAGCTATTTGTTATTCAGAATCCGAATAACTAATAGCTCACTATCCGAGCCATATTCAGGGAATAATATAACCTCCTGTCCCCCCAACCCTCGGCACCAAAAATCCCCCCCTCCAAGCCCCCCAACCAGTTTTTACAATTAAAAAAAAAAGTCAGCAATTTCTTTTGGGGTGACTGGCACAACTTCACCCACCTCCACGGCCGGCCACCCACCAGGTTTCATACATTCATTACTACAGTAATTTAAAAGTTCAAATAGACCTCCTGTGGTCCGCCCTCATCCTCCTCATTCTCCCATAGCCAGCAGCAGTGATCAGCTTGTTCTCTATATAAAGACAAGCAAGTGTGGATTCATTCACAAGAAGGCAGCTGGCTGTGGAGGAAGGCGGGCTTTGCCGGCTGCCTTTTGCTTTGGGGGTGGAGAATGTGGAGGATGAGGGTGAACCACAAGGACTATTTGAACTTTAAATTACCATAGTGATGAATGTATGAAACCGGCAGGCGACGGTGACGTGGAGGTGGGTGGAGTTGTGCTGGTCATACAAAGTGCTGACTTTTTTTGTGTAAAACTGGTAGGGGAGCCGGGGTGGGGAGGGTCTTGGGTGCTATCTGAGGGTGAAGGGTAGGAGGAGTTAAATAATTGCCGAATATGAATATTTGGCCAACTATTCGGCTGTTCTGGGTTTTGGGCCCTGAATATTCGGTCGAATATTCGAAAAAAAGGTATTCGCACAGCTCTATTATGTACCAATTAATAGGAATTTCACGGCATGCATCAATAACCCTTAATGGGTATGTTAAGTGGCATTTTAATGGTCTATTCACACAGTAGTGGAAGTAGGTGTGATCTGTGGAGCAGTACTCTATAAAGTTCTACCTGGATTTATTTCTACTTTTCCTGGTAACATACATCAGCCCTGTGATCTCACTGTGACATCACAACCTCTGCTTTTCCAGGTAATATGCATCAGCCCTGTGACCTCACTGACATCGCAACCAAAAAGGGCCATATGACCTCACTGTGACATCACAACCAAGAAGAGCCAAACGCATGCTGCTAAACTGGATCACTTGTGATGTCACTGAGGTCACAATGCTGCTGAGCATACCCAATAATATCAGGTTAGGATCTAGTATCTTTTGTGGCACTTGTTCACTGGCGCAGCAACTCCAGGAGTGGTTCTCTTGCTTAACACCCACTCATAGTGTCTCTTCTGAATACAATCACTGCTAACACTCATGCCCCATACCAAGTTGATGTGTGTCCAGTATAGATTTGGAATTGACTAGCGATGTTTACTGCAGAAAAATATTACTGTTGTTAGTTCACAAGACAGCAGTTAGGGAACCTGCAAGTCCTAGTTGGACTGTAGTATTGGGGGGGAAGGGGCAACCCCGAATGCTGGCACTCTGCTGTTTTTCCCCTTCCCCAAATCTCAGTCTCTCTGGTATTGTGATGCCCCACCCCCACTGAATGCTGTTGTTGGGCTTTATAAGTTTTCTTGTTTTGATGCTATCTTTGGGATCACTACCTGTTTTACTTTCATGGGGAAACTCCTTTTTTTCCTTTTTATGCCATCCTCTGATCACTGCCTGTCTGACTTCCAAGGGGAAACTAGAAACTTTGAAATTGTCAGCATATAAGAAGTGCTAGGCCCATCCAGTGGGCCCGTAGGTCTTTTTTTTTTTAACTCTTTCTTTCTCTCTCCTTGGTCCAGAACTCTCTCGGGCTATCCCCACTGGCCTGATCGCTCTACCGTCCACCGTCTCTCCCATCATCTTCAAGGTAATTAAAACCCCTGGGGCCGCGGGAACTAACAGCCCCAGAGAGATCGAAAGAGGCAGCAACGGGAGACCGGTATTGGAATTGTGGTGGCGACACTGGAGGAAGCCTTTGCCTATCCGGCCAAGGAGGGTATTTTTCTTTACATCCCTAGTCCCCTCCCTCCCATGCGTGGGCACGTTCCCCGACTTCTCGGTGCACGGTAACCCTGCCAGCATCAGGCCTCCCTGAAGTACATGCTGCTCAGTGCTCTGTGATGCCCCTGATCTCTGCGGGTCGCTGGAGCACCGAGCCGCCCATTACCCTCCCCCATGGGACAGGAGAGCAACCCTGCGGGCGCTTCATCCTGTCCTGACCCCCGGCACCCGAGCTTGCTCCCAAACTCGGGTCACCGACATGGCGCGAGGTGTGGCGTCCAGCGCCTCAACCCTCAGTGCCATCAGGCCAGCTGGGGCCCATAGGTACCTTGTATGTGGCCACTGACCCTATGTGATCAATGGCTTTTCATCACTCCCTCCCCTTTCAGGCTTCCTTTGTGCCTGTCCCAAGCATGCTTAAACTCCTCCACTGTACTGGCCCCCACTACTGCCTGTGGCAGACTATTCTAAGTGTAGACTACCCTTTCAGTGTAGAAAAACTTCCTCACATTACCTCTCAATCTACCCCTTTCCAATTTCACATTGTGCCCCTTTGTTCCACTACTTTTTCTACATTGGAAAAGGTCCCTTGCCTGCACCTTGTTTATGCCTTTGAGGTACTTGAAAGTTTCAGTCATGTCCCCCCCTCTGTCTCTTCTCCTCCAGTGAGTACATATTGAGGTCCCTTAGTCTCTCCTCATATGTTTTGTGGTGTAAGCCCCGCACCATCTTTGTTACCTTCCTCTGGATAGTCTCCACCTTTTCTATATGTCCTTGTGCAGGTGAGGTATCCAGAACTGCATGCAGTACTCCAGGTGAGGCCTTACCAATGTTTTATACAATGTCATTACCACTTCCCACCTTCTGCTACTGATACCCCTCTCTTTGCACCCCAGCATGCCACTGGCATTCCCTGTCACCTTTGTACACTGCTTTGACACCTTAAGGTATTCAGAGATGATCACCCCTAGGTCCCTTTCCTTTTTGGTGACAGTCAGCCCCCCCAATCTGTAGCTCTCCCCAGGGTTCACTCTACACAGGTGTATTATTTTGCACTTCTTTGCATTGAACCTCAGTTGCCACATCTGACCATCTTTCAAGCATCTCCAGGTCCCTCTTCATTTTCCTGCACCCCTTCTGGAAAATCCACCCTGTTGCAGATCTTGGTGTTATCGGCAAACAGGCAGACCTTTCCTTCCAGCCCCTCTGCAATGTCACTAATGAAGACAGTGAATAGGATTGGTCCTAGTACTGATCCCTTTTGTACCCCAATGATCACCTACTTTCCCCAGATTGTACCACATTTACCACCATCTGTTTCCTGTCTGCTAACCAGTTCCTAACCCAGTTGACCAACTTGTCTCCCATGCCCAGACTACCCATCTTGTTAATAAGCCTTCTGTGTGGGATGGTGTTGAAGGCTTTGCTGAAATCCAGGTAGGTGACATCTACCACCCCTCCCTGATTAAGTTCCCTAGTCACCCAATCAAAGAAAACTATTCTATTCATTTGACACGATCTTCCTGCAGTGAATCCATGTTGCCTCAGATCCTGAGCACCACTGGATTCCATATGTGCCACTATCCTTTCTTTCAGCAGTGTCTCCATGATCTTTTCAACCACTGAGGTGAGGCTGGCTGGCCTGTAGTTCCCCACCTCCTCCTCCCTACTGTGGCTTTTGTTTAGTGGGACTACACGTGCCCTCCTCCAGTCCTCTGGAATGACACACGTGTTGAGTGACTCTGAACAGGGTCACCAGAGGTGCTGCTAGTTCCCTTCACAGCTCCTTTAATATCCTCAGGTGGATGCTGTTACACAAGGTCCCTGCACCCTAATTGATACCCTCAGGGGTACACTGTAGACAGCTAATGTTTAGTCATAGGCTATACTAATACATAGGGCTAAGGGCATCTACCGTATAAGAGTAGATGTCAGGATATGAATGCATATTATTGTAACCCACTTTGCTTGCTAATGCACACACATTATACCATATATTTTCTGTCTATTTCTTACTTGTCAGATGCCAAGACACCTGTCCTTGAAGTAATAGTAATATGTAAGGCAACATTGCCATCCTTTGGTGATGAGCACCACTTCACCCTGTTATGTAAGACTCTGTATAAGAATGTCTTTGTTCTAAAACTGATGACTTTACAGAATTATATAATGTTATCTTGGACCATGGAGCCACCTCTAATTTAACCAATAGGGCTCATCTCTGTAACTAGAAATGTTTCTATCTTTTAGTAACCACAGTAATTATCACAGGTATATAATGTCATGCACAGGCTTTATACCTCGGAGACCCGAGAGATCCCAAGAGACTACAAAGAAACCTTGAGGTGTAGGGAACGCTCAGCACTGGCTCCCGGTTCATATTGGTAAGAACTGCTTAGAGCACCTGTGATTTATCCCTTTTGTAGTAATAAACTTGTTTATTACTCGAATGCAACCTGTTTGAGATTATTTGCATTCCCAATATTGCCAAGAACCTGAAAGTGAGGTTCAGACCTCTTACAAATTGGCGACCGTGTGCAGGCGATATTTGGTGTTTGCAAGTTTCACTTGTTGCTATATATTTTCCTTTTCCCCACGGGGACTGCAGGTGTACACTCCCGTAACACCTCTCCCATCTTTTCTATCAGTTTGTAGATACTTGCAAAGTCTGGCTGACTTTTTGGGTGTGGTCGATGCCGTCTTGACCCACTCCATAGCTGCTTTGAATTGCAAGCCTACAACTTATACAGTAGCCCAGCTGTGTTTAAAGTACTCGTATTGTGGATCGATACGCAACATGCGGTCTTTTTCACAGTTTGAATTTTCATTCCCTCCCACATAATGGCCACAGTATCAGATATCTGCGCAGAACTGAGACTCGATGTCTCTAACTTTCTTACCTCCCATGGAGGATGGGCTGACTTCACGAGGGACGCAAGTCAATCCGAAAACCCTGTACTGGGGATTTCAACCCAGTATGCAGAGACGCGACAATCGACCAACAAGCGTTGCACTAAAGGGTTGATGGTCGCTGCTCTCTACTCTGATTTGGAAGCCTCCGAAGCGAGGTTTCATACCCTTGATCTGCAGATCGCATCTCTTAAGCAAGAGATGGGTTTACAGGAAACTGAATGTGTTCAAATACAGCAGAACCTGGAGTCAGAACTCCAATCTCTGCGTAATGAAAAGGATTCATTATTGCATCATTCCGCACAGGCTGGTGAACAAGAAATGTGTACTCTGAAACAGGAGTGTGAAAGTTTGAGACAGGATAAGAGTCAGGTTGTGCAAATGAATGATTTGTTGAGTGCTGCGAATGCACAGTTGAGTGACGAAATGGGTGAACTTCAGGACGAGATCAACCAGGTACGTAACGATTTAGAAATAGCCTATAGGGACAATCGCGAATTGAGCACCGCGTACTGTGTTTTTCAGAAGCAGAAACAGGATCAGGTTGATATGAATGTTGCAAGTGTGAATCATGATGAATGTAAAGCTAAAATGGATAAACTGCGCCATCAGCGAGAGGTTTTGGCTGGCCATGTTAAGGCAATGGGAGGCGTAGCCCCTGCCTTTCACTCGTCATCAGAAGGGGAGCTATCTGATGATGACGTCTCACAGTACAACGCCCAGTCACGCCCCTACTATGGCCCAGATTCCCCACCCAGCCATCCACAGTATGGCAGGTCCCCACCCACTACTCCCCAGGTCACATGTCGATGATGTTGCGATGCTCATCATGGGAAACGCCGTCATGGCAGCACCCATGATGGGGGGGAGCAGGCCCAAGCCAGGTCCCGACGGTGCTTCTGGTAGCCGTTACTAGTGTGGAAGACAGGCAAGAGATTGAAACCATGATTGATAGAGCATTAGGTAATGTTCCCCTTCCTGAAAGAAGTATGAAAGCCATTAAAAGTCAGATCCGACAAATTTTCCAAGAAGCTGGCACTCAGAAAGGTGTTGTTCATACTGCAGCTGAAGCTGCAGCTCGCGCAGCATTGGACGGTGCGTGAGACGCAATACCTCTGCCTGATCGACCACCGACTAATCCCCTACAAATGGCTTACTCTGTTCAGCAAATTGCTGACAGAATTGGTCAGATGAGCACGTCTGACAACCTCAGTTGCCATTTGGAAAAGGTGCGCTCCAAATGCGAGATGCTTAGCCTACCCGCAGAATATCAGGTCCAAATACTACGCCAGACCATTGATCCTGGTTTATGGGCAAAACTCCCCGAAGTAGTTCACCAGGATGGGAACGCTACCTTTGAGGAAGTCGCTGCTGAGCTCATCTCCGCTCACAGCCCTGGTGTGGTTGGACTAATGCTGGCATATCCCGTGAAGCAAAATGCTAAAGAAAGTCCAGTGACCTACCACCAGAGACTCTGGATGGCCTACCGAGCAGGGAAGCATCTGGCCCAAGAAGCTGCGGATGTAGATCTTATTGAATATAAGATCTTGTTCCTTAGGAACATGAGCCCAGCTGTAAGAGAGAAGGTAGAGCCAACCACATACCCAAATACGGATAGGTTTGCCGATATTCTTCGGAAAACCGAGAGGGTGTATCAACTGTACATCCGTGATTTGGGTTCTGGTTCCAAAAAGGTTGCAGCCATGGAACCCGCTTCCGGGACCACAACACATTACACCGTGGAAGGGCAGGCCCAGCAACAGCAGCCTAAACATCCATCGGCCCCTCCAGCTAGCACCCAGCAAAACCCACAACAGGGCCAACAACAACAACAGTGGGGTGGGAACCGGAATTGGCCCAAAAAAAGAAGGCACAAGGGCAGAGGGAAACCATTACAAAGATCGGGTCCCTCATACAAGGAGATAGCTGAAGAAAATCGAAAATTTCAGGAGCTCCTGGGGCAAGTGCGCTCCGTAGCGGATGCTGTTCCCGCACAGACCCTTGCAGCAGCACAACCGGTGACCCATGCCACCACTGACCATGGAGACACCGGAAGTACGAGCTCTCAGGCCCACACAAGCCTGAACCCGGAAGCTCCTCCCTATATTGCATCAGTGCAACACTGTGAAGTCACCCATGCAAGTCAAGCCCAACCTCTGCGTGACTCCAGCAATACGGATTGACAATTACAAGCCCCAGTCCACATTGTAAACAAGCTGGTCTTGGATACAAACAGAAGGCCCTGCACCGAGGCCGAGGTCGGGGCCACCAACTAATTGTCTTGTTAGATACAGGTGCAGCTGTATCTGTGTTACACGACGAACACCCGGACACATCTCCTTGGTCTACCGGATGGAAGACAAATATGTCAGGAGTTGATGGTACTAGGCTACCTGCATACCGTTCTCTACCCTTACCGGTAGAGCTAGGCCATTTGAAGGCCTCACATGCTTTCCAACTGATGGTGCTGCATGATCACCCTAGTATCATCGGGATTGACTTCCTTGCACCGCACGGCTGTGTGGTGGATCTAGCAAACATGTTGCTGATACAGATCCATGGTCAATACCATACTCTCTTAATTCCTGACTCACATGCTGTGGCAACAATATCTATCAACAACAAAGAGTATGACGTCATAGATTTGTTCAAGAACCATGAACTTTTCCCAAAACTCCTACCTATTCTGCAACGACATTTGGAAGTGTTTGCAGTTAACAAGCACGATTGTGGCAGAATGCATACTAATTATCAAGGTGCCAGGCCAAGCACATGAGAGACAAAGGCAATATCCGTTCCCCAATGAAGCCTTACCCTCTCTCCGAGAAATGATCAAGTCACTCCTTAAACAAGGAGTAATCAGAACCTGTGTCTCCACTGCCAACTCTCCTGTCTGGCCTGTGAAGAAACCCACAGGCACCTGGAGACTTACTTTGACACAGGAAACTGAATCAGGTTACCCCAGTTGTTCCCAACTGTGGCGTCGGCACCAGATGTGCTTCGACTTTAGCACCAGATCAGAAATGGTTCAGTGCCTGGATATCTCCAATGGTTTTGGTCATTACCATTGGCCCTCAAGAGTCAATATAAGTTTGCCTTCACCTTTGAAGGACGACAGTACACGTGGACTTGCTTGCCACAGGGATTCCATAATAGCCCATCCCTATTCCATCTCCACATGATGGATGCCCTACAAAGTTTCTCAGCCCCCAAATGTCTCTTACAGTATGTAGATGACCTGTTGTTGGCCACTGCCACACAGGAACAACATCTCGATCTCTTGGACGAACTACTGACTCTCATTCAGAGAACAGGTCTGAAGTGCAACCCAGCAAAAGCACAATTATGTCAGAAAGAAGTACTCTTTCTGGGTTTGAAAATAACTGACCAAGGCCAGAGCCCTACTTGGAAAAAGATTCAGGGATTACAAGACTTGCCATTACCCACCAGTGTAGCAACCCTTCGAAGGTTTCTAGGTATGGTAAACTATTCCAGAGATTTTATTTGTGATTTTGCTCAGAAAGCCGCTCCTCTGTATGATCTACTCAAAAAGGATGTTCCATAGAATTGGGGCCCTGTCCATACCCAGGCTGTGATGTCACTGAAGCAGGCTTTGGCCTCCACCCCAGCACTGGTAAACCCCAATCCAGCACTACCATTCCATCTAGAGTGTGCCACCCTGACATCGCCATGTCAGCAGTAGCCTCCACAAGGTGCATGGCACCTTGAGACCTATTGCATATGCATCGCAGCTGTTGACCCCAGTGGAACAAGTATGGCCTTTGTGAAAGGAACCTTCTGGCCACCTACTGGGCTGTCAAGCACTTCCTGTATATCATTGGGTACTCACCACTGATTCTTAACACTAATCATACGCCCACTACCTTTCTGCTCTCAGATAGAGTGAAGGATGGTCATCTCAACACCAGGCTGACACATTGGTCACTTCTCCTCCAGGATAGGGATATTCAGGTCCACAGACCAAAGTTCCATCTCTGAGCTCATGGTCTCCTTTTCAGGGGAACCCCATGACTGTATGCTTCTGTCACTGACCTCCAGATCAGGGTCCATTCCTCCCTGCCACCCTGAGATACTGGAAAGTGCCTCTTTGTGCCGTGTTTTCACTGATGGTTCAGCATCGTACTATCAGGGAGAACAGATTGCAGGGATGGGTATTTTGGTGGTGTATCCTTATGGGAACACTGTCAGGATATCTAAACGCTGTAGTGTAGCTTCATCGCAGTATGCAGAGATGGCAGCGGTGGCCTGTGCACTTGAGTTTATCCAACATAGAACTCAGGATACCATCATTTTCACAGACTCTAATTGGGTTTGTTGTTCCCTTACAGAATTTCTCCCTTTCTGGCAGAAGAACTCCTTTCTCTCCTCTGATGGCAGTCCAGTGAAATACAAAGAATTGGTAATCTACATACACGCATTGGCACAGAAACACCCACACAAACTTTACGTGCACAAGGTTAAAGCCCACTCCCTACATGATCCCTATCATGCATTCAATGACACAGCAGATACCCTTGCTAAGGAAGGGGCCGGGGGGACATCTGGATGATGGATCATCCAGAAGCCAATGCAGCTGTACATGTTGCAGCTCTCAAAAAGAAATCTGAATCTTTTCCCCTGGACCTCTCAGCAGCCCAGCATTTGGACACTGAACTCAAAGAGTGTTCAGATTCCTGGACAAGGGTACTGAAGAAAGACTCCCTACACATAACCCATATCGCAGGCATGAAGGTAAGTTACACTTATCCCCTGACGATAAACTCATTTGGTTCCAACCAGAGGATACTACCACCAAATTGTGGGTAGTCCCCAGACATGTAAGATCTGAATTTTTGCACCAGGTACATGACACTCCTACTGGTGGACACCAGGGGGCAGAATATACCCTTCAACGTCTCAAGACCACCTCCTGGTGGCCTGGAATTACCAAAGATGTTAAACAATACATTGACAATTGCCTTGTTTGTGCACAAAACAATCCCATACCTACAAAACGAGATGCCAAACTTTTACCACAAAGACACACTGGCCGTTGGCATGCCATTCAAATTGATTTCATTGGTCCTTTGACCAATACCAGCAGAAACAACAAGTATGCCCTTGTGGTAACTGACTTATTCTCTAAGTGGGTTGAGGCTTTCCCCACTAAGACATGCACTGCAAAAACGACTGCCAAAATCCTGGTAGAACAGATTTTCTCCAGGTGGGGTCTGCCTCTCAAGGTAGACTCCGACATAGGAATCAGTTTTACAGGTGAGTTGATGAAAGAGTCCCTTGAACTCCTTGGGGTTCAGCAAAAGTTCCACATACCCTATCACCCCCAATCCTCAGGTCAAGTAGAAAGAGCCAACAGACGGATTAAGCAAATGCTTTCCAAATTCATTGAGGATAATCCCAAGACCTGGGATTCCCTATTGCCTTTACTCCTTATGGCAATCAGGGGTACACCCTCAGCCAGTACCCAGCTTACACCCTTTGAGGTAATGACTGGAAGCAAATGAGATTGCCTGAACACTTGCTCTTTGACCTACACACCCCCACTGCAGACCCATTGTGTCTGTGGATCAATGTGGAAAAGCTCAGAAAGACCTCATACACACACACTGGTAGCTGCAAACTGCATGGGCAAAGCCCAGCAACTGTCCCTAAAATACAATTTGACAAACATGCACAAGAAGTGGATTGGCAGGTTGGAGATCAGGTAACGGTACTTCAATTTACACCACCCACACCTTCTCCAATAAGTGGGAAGGCCTTACCCCATTGTCAACAAGCTCAGTCCGGCAGTCTATCAAGTTAGACTCCTCCACAACAATATATTGACTGACAAATGGTTACATGCAAACCAGTTGAAACTGTACAAAGGAACAAAACTTACTTTTCCTAACCCCACGGGCGAGATTGTACTAATGTACTAATCTTTGATCTTCCTTTTCAGATACATTGACAAGATGGCTATCTTGTTCCTATCTCTCCTCCTTGCAGGAGTGCTCCCTTCGCCCTAAGGCACGGTGCGGACCTCCTTCCGACACCTGGATCCTCCAGCACCTCCTACAGAGGGAGTTTCCATCAAAATACCAGATACTATGATTACTGTCCAGGAAGGTTCCGATGCATACCTCACTGCCTCGGTCATTGCTCCTGACAAATTTACCCTTCAAATTGAGTGGCAAACCACATCACAAGGACAAATTCTCCCCATGGCCAAACTCTTCAAGGGAACTTTTCAGGGTTGGCCCAACGCTAAATTATCCCCAAATGGTTCACTGTCCTTGTTACAAACTGCATTAAGACACTCTGGTTTGTACAACATTACTGCTCTGATTGATCCTTCCTATTGTAACTCTCTCTCCCAGGATTCTGCCCACCGATTCTGTGCTGTACACCACATGGCCTCTGCAGCCATGTATCTCTCTGTGTTGCCTCCCACTGAAAACAGTTTTTGGAATGTCCAAAACAAAACCCTGGTCCCCGTAGTGGTCTCACAGCCGCTGCCCTCCCAGGTTCTTTGATTAATAATTTACAGTTTATGCATATACCTGTTTTGTTTAACCTTACTTACTGGAATATGAAAGAATTTGGTATGTGTCACAATACCAATACATCTGCATTCTATAGCACATTACTGCTTGACAGTTTAGCTGCATTTCAGATTCGTACTAAGGATCCCTTTACTGGGGTTTATTCTACTGAACATAGAGGTAACTTTAGGAGGAAAACCCCTCCTGGCACTCTTAATCATAAATAGTAAGTAATGTGAAGTTGACAGTTCTGATGTTACAGGTGCTACAGGTACTGTCACAGGTCTTTTGGTACTGCTATGTCCATTTGGAACAAAGCAGACATTGCTGCTATTAAGAGTCATTCTGCCAAGTTCTCCACTGGTTTGGTTAATAATGTTTTACCATCATTATTGCATGGTGTGGATGGCCTTAGCCAGGAAGAAAGATACACTGCATACAACATGCACGACATTGCAAAAGCCTTCACTGATTCGAAAGATAAGATTAATGCACTCATACAACAGAATAATAGAGAAGCTGAAAAACAATACATTGGTAGAGAAATACTTTGTTCTGCATATGGTTCATACATCCTCACTACCATCAACAACCTCTTCCGTGATTTAGAAACTGGAAGAATCCCTGACATAATACATGACAGACGCATCTCTAAATGGTATTGTCCTAAATGTAAACTTTCAATTTGTGTTTCCTTATGTATGCAACAGACTTTGTCTATTCCTCTCTCCACAGTGAGAAATTTGGGGTTTGTGACCAGACACCCAAACAATGGTCCTTGTTTTTCTACCAAGAAATGTTCCATAACAGATACCATGTTTGTCTCCTTTACTGTCTCCTTACCTCGTTTTGATCCCACTACAGCTTTATTCGACAAACTTGCACTGGAACATTCGATTGGGCATTTGGATGACGACATCTACAGAGAACGCCTGGATCTCCCACCTCTACTGGTCTACCACTCCTTCTTGGATGCCTGGGTGGCACCTCACACGGAGTGCTGTGCAAAAAAGCAATATATCTACTTGTGCCGATGTGATGTGTTTGATGTTATACACCCTGTTTGTGGCTACTCTCCAAACAGCATTGATTGGACTTTCACCATGGATGATGACATCACTGAGAATGGCACCAACTCTTTTGAATCGACCCCGCTACCAGATCAGCTCTACCAGTCCTATCGTGAGGAAGCTCATCGCCTGTCAACACGGATCTCAAAGATGACCTACACATGCCCTGTCCAGTTGCAAAAATGGAGACTACCTACCGTACGTTCACAGTATAACTCTGACGGAGAGTACTGTATAGTAACCAATGTTAAGTCTTATACATATGGTTCTGTTACTTGTTCAATTGATTACCCCAACTTTTGTTTTGTTCCCCATCAGAAAACTGTTATTGGACATACCGTAATAACCCCTGTTCCCCTTATGGATGCAGACATTATCGATGGTAACCCAGATTACTTACTCACACTCTCAGAATACCTGCCATACTTTAATGTACACATAGATCCACTTACACTTACACTGAAATCCCTTTTAGATAGAAAGGACACACACCTCATCCACATCAGCAATAATATAACCAAAGCCAATGAAGCTATTCTGGACCTGATCAACGATGGAGATATGAATAACGCATTGACTAACACCTGGTTAGAAATCACTTTTAAAGGTTTTGTTATTATACAAGCATTTTTAATATTCACTTTGATTATTATGCTTTGCTGCCTTCGACGTACACTGCACCAACACCGTGAGCAGCTTGAGTTCCTTTACAAGGCTCGCGCATCAGGCTTGTAAATGTCCACTGCTCCTGTCCATTCCCTGGATTTGCCTGTGTTGCCCTTAGAGGCAACAAGGGGGGGAATTGTTACACGAGGTCCCTGCACCCTAATTGATACCCTCAGGGGTACACCGTAGACAGCTAATGTTTAGGCATAGGCTATACTAATACATAGGGCTAAGGGCATCTACCGTATAAGAGTGGATGTCAGGATATGAATGCATATTATTGTAACCCACTTTGCTTGCTAATGCACACACATTATACCATATATTTTCTGTCTATTTCTTACTTGTCAGATGCCAAGACACCTGTCCTTGAAGTAATGGTAATATGTAAGGCAACATTGCCATCCTTTGGTGATGAGCACCACTTCACCCTGTTATGTAAGACTCTGTATAAGAACGTCTTTGTTCTAAAACTGATGACTTTACAGAATTATATAATGTTATCTTGGACCGTGGAGCCACCTCTAATTTAGCCAATAGGGCTCATCTCTGTAACTAGAAATGTTTCTATCTTTTAGTAACCATAATAATTATCACAGGTATATAATGTCATGCACAGGCTTTATACCTCGGAGACCCGAGAGATCCCAAGAGACTACAAAGAAACCTCAAGGTGTAGGGAACGCTTAGCACTGGCTCCCGGTTCATATTGGTAAGAACTGCTTAGAGCACCTGTGATTTATGCCTTTTGTAGTAATAAACTTGTTTATTACTCGAATGCAACCTGTTTGTGATTATTTGCATTCCCAATATTGCCAAGAACCTGAAAGTGAGGTTCAGACCTCTTACAATGCCATCTGGCTGGCCCCATGGCCTTATCCACTTTCAGCTTTGTGAGTTCTTCCAGAACTCTCTCCACTGTGAATGGACTGGTGTTCACCTCTTCCCCCCACTCCCTCTGCACCCAACTGTGGCCCTTAAGCCTCCTCCTCCTTAGTTAATACTGAGCAGAAGTATTTTTTCAGTATTTCTGCCTTGTCCAGATCCCCCTCCTTACACTCTCCCTTCTACCCTTTGATTCCCCCCCCCCCGGTTTTTCTTCTTTCGCTGATGTACCTATAAAATATCTTATTCCCTTTGCTTACAGACTGTGCTGAGCCATCTTCTGTCTGTGCCTTCACCGTCCTAACTGCCTTCCCTGCTTCCCTTAGACATTCAAGATATGCACCTCCCTGCCCTCCTCCCTTTGGCTCCCCTTATAATTCCTGAAACTTGGCCTTATAGCCCTGACTTTGTCCTGCACCTCGTTGGAGAACCATAGTGGTTTCATCCTCTTTTTTCCCTTTGACCATTATCCTAATGTATTGGTTTGTTTTATCCACTATGTCTCCTTTCAGTTTCTCCCATTGTTCTTCCAACCCCTCTACTACCTCTTCCTTCCCCAGGACTGCCTGTATGCATCTACCCATTTCAGTGAAATCCTCCTTGATTAAATCTAATACTCTTGCCATTGTGTGGCTCAGTTGAGTCCATGTCTCCATACTGAATCACACCATGTGATGGTCAATGGACCCCCGCTGCCCTTCCTCCTGTAATTCCTCGACTTTTGTCTCCATTGGTACATACCAGGTCCAGAATTGACTTGTCCCAGGTTGGCGCATTCACCAGCTGCCTGAGTCCAACCCCGTGAAGGGATTCAAGGATGGCTCTGCTTCTGGCTGAAACAGCCACCTGGGTGGCGTAATCCATGGCTGGCATATTAAAATGCCCCAGTAGCAGAATTTTGCCTTTAGCTGCCATGTTGTGAATGTTCTTCACTAGTTCCCTGTCTACTTCTCCCTCTGCACTGGAGGTCTGTAGATCACCCCTGTGCATATTGCTGTTCTGTTCTCTGGCTCCAGGATGACCAACATTACTTTGGCCTCCCCTGTCTTCCTTGAACTTCTGTACCATTTATACCATCTCTTATGTACAGGGCCACTCCCCCACCCTTTTTACCCTCCCTGTCCCTTCTGAACAACTTGTAGCCTTGTACATTGACTTCCCAGCCATGATTAGCAGAGTATCATGTCTCTGTTATGGCTGCTGTGTCATGGTCTGCATCTGCCAACAAGGCCTCCAGGTCTGGAACCTTATTTCCTAGGCTCTGGGCATTTGTTAGCATGACCTTCCATGTTTTACATTCTGCCCACCCTCTGCTATTAACCCTCTCCAGAATCCCCCCTCCAGTTTCCTTTACTATGTGTTCTTGCCCCCCTCTTTCATTTGTTATACATTCTTCACTTGTCTGCCCCTCCCTGCTTGCTTTAACTGTACCCAAACTTACGTTCCTGCATGTTCCCATGGGGGTGTTCCTAAGTCTCTTGGCTGTCTCCCCCTTGGCCAGTTTAAATTCTCCCTGCTGAAGCATTTAAACTTCTCACAAAGGACCAAGGTCCCCTTTTCGGACAGATGCAGGCCGTCCTCCTTGTATAAGCCTGTATCTGCCCAGGTCAAGCCTCAGTCCCCTATGAAGCCAGAACCCTCCCTTCCACACCAATCCTTCAACCAGGAGTTGAAGTTATGGATGTGGAGTGCCCTAACGTCCCCTGTGCCCTGGATAGGTAGCACCTCTGAGAATGAGATGGAGCGTGCTGTCTGTTTCAGGTTTCCCCCAGCTTCCTGAAATTATTCTGGACTCTACCTCTACCCTTCCTGGCCAGATCATTTGTCCCCTGGTGGACAATGACATCCATCTGCTCCCTTCTAGCTATTGCCTTAGCGATCCTATGGATCCGCTTCCCATCCCTCCATGCATAGCTTCCTGGGGGGCACTTGACCTCGATGTCTCCCCCCCGCTAGGTGACCCTAACTCCACTCCTCAGACAATAGAGTCCATCACTAGCAAAAGCTTCCCCCTCCACTGGACTTCCCTTCTTCCTTTCCCTGGGGCCCCATCCTGGAGGACCGTCCCATCTTCCTTGGTCCCAGCCTTGGGTTCTTGAGTGGGGCTTTTCCCACAGATATTGTATAGCTAGTCCCTTTTTTTTATGCTATCCTCTGATCATTGCTTGTCTGGCTTCCAAGGAAAAAGTGACAGGCAAGTCCTCTCTCTCTAGATTTTGAGTGCCTACCCTCACTTAGCCCTCAGCCATATGCAAGGCCCCTGGAATTCTGTGATTCTGTGGATGAGGAATTAGCCACCGAATTTGCATCATTCCACAGAATATATAAGGTACTGCAGAATTTATTCTTTTTTTTGAAAATTTTCATTCAAATATACTGTTTTTCTGTAGTGTCAGGCCTTCTTTCCCATCTTGTTTATCCTGAAGCCCCTTTTCTGTGCTTAGCATGTGATGTCATTGATGACATCACATTATATTTAACCAATGGCAGGACTGAATTCTGCCAGAGAAATGAATAAATCATCCCACAGAAATCAGAAAATGCAGCAGCAGAAGCCAAGGAGCCCCGCTGCAGAAATCGGAAAATTCTGTCACAGAGCACTAGGGGCCCTGGCTATATGGCATTCCTCCAGCACATTATCTCTTTTCTCCCCCCCATAGTTTACTTCTATGCTGCCAATGACTGCTACTTAATTGCCTGCTGCTCTGGTTTCCTGCTACACCACTATAGGTGGCTCCTTTGTTGTCTGATTGGGCTTCCACGTATGCTATCATCGGTGGCTCCTTCATTGCTTATCAGGCTTTGATAACTTGCTCTGACACCATGGAGGAGGAAGACAGAAAGCCAGCAGTCTGGGGAAAGAAGCCCTTGTTGGACCCACCAGATGCCAGGGACGCTCCATTTCAAAGGAATGGGCTTAAAACCCAAAGCCTACACTAGTTTACTGAACCACTGGCTAAATCATTTAAATAAGACCACCCCATAGCACTTGCTTCATTTCTTTGTCTCTTTTTCTTGTTTTTTTTACCTCTATATCTTTTTTTCCCTCTCTCCCTCACTTTTGACTTAAACACTTGCTTCTCTAAATTAACTTTTACTTAATTTCTGGGCTCGCACTTTAACTCTTGTTCCTCCCAAAGTGTACCTCCCCATACAGTTTGACCATATCATTGTTATTTTACAGGTACAACTGGACATCATCCCGAGACCCCATCCCAGGCTTCACAGGACCCAGGTAAGTGATCCCTGCTTAGTATCTATACTAAACAAGTGAGCTGTAACAGTGCAGTGACTGTAACAGAGGATGTTTATGGTTGCATAACTTTTGAAGAACAGACAGACAGTATAAAATAGTAACAGGAAAGAATAGCATAAACAAAATATATACAGTATTTTACCAGTACAGTAACTAATTACAGTTTCCTTCTAAGATACAATACCTTTGAACACGTTTATTTTCATGTGTTTACCATCTGGTATACCTGACATGCTTCCAGAGTAACTGGGATTCATATTATAATTAGCTGAGTATTGTTGCACAAAGAAAGGGCACATGAGAAGGTACAGCTAGACTTGTTTTTAAATCAAAAAGAGCCCCTAATGGATTGTTTATGCTTTACAACAGGCTGCACATGCAGCAAAATATATAAATGAGCAGGTTTTGTTATTGGATTTCTTTTTACAAAGATTCTATTTACATTGTAAACAGAATGTTTTTAAAAAGACATCCAAATCAAAACCATGCTCATTTACATATTTCCTTGCATGTGCTTTAGGAGGTTCAGTTTATTACCAGTATTTCTGTGTTTTTGAAGGCTAATTTGCATTTTTCGTACAATTTCTGAAGGGCATTTGAGAACAAATTGAGACATTTTTCACTGGATAAAAACTGGTGTTCCAAGTAAAATAGAAGGTGATTTGAAGTACTTCAAAACCAATTACAAAAACTGAAGAAAACTTGAATTTGAAGGCACTCATTTTAGGTGGAAAAGAAGGGTGTTTAAGGTACAGTTGAAGGGTTTGTTCAGAACAGTTTTTTACCACTCTCTTTCCCTTCTTTTTGAAGGCTAATTAGCATTTTTCGTGCACTTTTTGAAGGGCATTTGAGAATACATTGAGGTGTTTTTCAATGGATAAAAAATGGTGTTTCCGGTAAAACTGAAGTCAATTTGAATTACTTCAAAAAAATGATAACAACTGGACCAGTTTATAAAAACCTGAAGAATACTTCAATTGAATTTGAAGGCCTTCATTTTCCGTATGGGTAAACCCTGCAGTACAAGCAGACAGGCTAGTGAAATAACATTGCAGAGGAAATGAGGGAGTGTACAGTGTCAGCCTGCACTGGTAGCTACAGGCCCTGCAGTTGGAACAGACAGACTAGTGAAATTACATTGCAGAGGAAAGGAGAGAGTGTACAGTGTCATCCTGCACTCGTAGCTGTATGTCCTGCAGCAGGAGAAGGGCACAGTGAATTTAGGAGACTAAGAAAATGCAGAGGGGAAAGATTTATTCATGAAAAATTCTTTAATGAGTACTGGTGATATAGTGGGCAAAGAAATCCCCTTTTTTTTGCCTTCTACAGCAGGATCAGGACAGACTGAATATAGCAGCCTGGGAAAGATGCAGCAGGAATTTGGGACCATTTGTGTGTCAAGTATTTTTATTGATTATTGTTGGTACTGCAGGGAAGAAAAATCTTTTTTTTTTTTTTTTGGCTGTGAGCCTGCCACCCAATCAGTGAATAAAAAGTAAAATAGACAGCTGTGTGAGACCCAAGCTTTCTAAGTGTTGTGATATGTAGTCTGTGCTGGGAAAGGGGGCTACTGGTACGGTATTGTTCTTCCTTATCATCTTGTGAGTCATATGGTACTGCAGCTTGTCCATGCGCCAGGAGTGCATTTCATGTGGGCATCTACTGTAAGAATCATTAGCGACTATTGTAAGTTATCATTCTTAGCACCTGCTTGTGGCTGGGTCATTACAATGTGTAATTCGTGTGTTGTAGATATGTGTGTAGAAAACACGAGGAGAAGAACAAGGGGAGAAAGGGGATGCTGGGGGAATGAGAGGAGCAGATAAATCTTCCACCATTCCAGTTCCACCAAGTACGTATTCTTCAAGGGCTTGTCATGGTGGAACAAGGACTTGGAGTCATGATCGTGAGGCTGTGAGGACAAGGGCTGTGCAAATGATAGTGCAGCCAAAGAAACCATAGCTCATTAGACCTCAGAAAGGCATTGGTTCCCCTTTCACTGCAGTGACAGCAGCCTTTACTCATTGCCATTTATCCAGTACATCTGCTGAAGAAAACAGTCTGAGCAGTTGAGAAGCACGCCAGTTCCCCTTGACTTCTTCAAGTTCCCCCACTTAGTATTGAAGTGATTCATCCAGAAAAAGTCAATCTCCCCGAAAAAATCAAATTGTGTATTTACAGCCAAATTCCTGAAAGTACCCCATTCTCAACAGCAGCTGCTGAAAGCTGCATTAGTGAAGTCAAACAGCAGTCAAAAAACATCTCACAACTTCAGTTTCATGACTGATTTTCAGTTTTTACCCGGAAATTACATTAATAATTGAAGGAGGAGGATAATGACAAGGAGAAGTATTGTTTTCTAAAACAAGAGTGCTTAAATGTGTGTGTTTTTTAATGTAACTATTTGTATTTGATATTGAGTTCTGTGCACTTACCAGATCTGGGTACACACGAGAGTCATGTACCCAGAACTCGCAGCTCTGCATCTGCTGAAATTCACACATCGGCCGGCATTCATGGTCACCAGCTGCCTGTCAATGGGGCCCCCCCTGGTGTGCAGGATTATGGGGAGCAGATGGATTTGGAGCAGAGGACACAGGTGGGCATCCGGTCAGATACTAGTCCTGTGCCCTGCAGTGGATCCACTGCTGCATGCTCAGGGAATTCTGGGCAGGTGTGGGTTCCAGGATTCTGAAACTACAGGTGAGCATCTAAAGGGTTGCCCCCAGCCCTACCATGTAGTTAGGAGAGCTGGGACATCACAGTGAGGGGATACCCTGTCCCAGCAAAACCAGTGGGTGTCACTGGTGGGGGCACGCATTAGTTATAGCAGGATCCTCCCTGCCATATCACATGCTCCCGATGCCCAGTACTCCACACCTTACTGATTGGAGCAGATCTTGGGCATACCCACAACACTCCCCTGAGACCACCCGTGGCATGTGGCTACATGGGTGGCTGGGGGGACTGAGTGCATTAGGGTCTCAAGCACTTGCTGTGAATGCCATCGGGATCCACTGGACCCTTACTGCATGACATTCCAACTAAGGGTTACCAATGTACCTCACATATGCAGTGTGTAGGCAGCCCAAACATTAATACATGGAGACCATTATTCTTAAATTTGGCATTACAAAAATTTGTATTTTTTTATTTGCAAAATGTTTCACCAGAAAAGAGAACATGAGCTGAAAACAATTCGTTTCCAGAAGTGTCCTGGGGGAGGGGGGGTTACAAAGTTGGGAGTTGGGATAAATGTATTTATTTAGTTTATATTAACCAGGCAGGGTGCACTAGAAAAGCATTTGCCTACTTTCAGGCACTACCTGGGCGAGTACAGCAAAAATAATTACTACAGTGAATGACAGTGAAGAATTTAGAATAACGTTGTAACAAGTAATAACCAAGGTAAAAAGCTGGTGTACAATTAACACAGAAAATAAACAACCTGAGAAGTGCAAAGCAATATCACACATGCTACTGGCAGAAACTTTGTCAGGGTACAAGGATAGGAACAGATACAAACAGCCATTTGTAGCAGGTGGGAGCAATACCGATTCCCAAAGGTGCTGGTAGCAGAGCTTTGCATGGTATTAGCTGGTATGGAATTCCAAAGTTGGGGGCAAAAACTGAAACAGCTATCTCACCTAACTTGGTGTTGGTCCTACTGTAGGTATGACTAAGGAGTCATGGTCAGAGGAATGGAGTGAGCAGGCAATAGTGACTTGTACTAGGAGGGAGGCTAGCAATAGAGGAACCTGTCTTTGAATAACTGCATTATATAGAGATGCAGTGAAATTTAATTTCACCGGCACAATTCTGGCAAAATCACAAATTTCGCCTCACATAACATTTCACTTAATTAAGCCCTTGAGGCAAAATTTCACCTTAGCATTTTATTAAGGAGAAATTAGGGGAAAAAAAGGCTTGTCACATGACTTACTCTCTGCTGCAGATTGCAGGTCACGTGTGACTGTACTCAGGCTGGAAGTCACTGAATTGACTTCCTTTTCCTGTAGTTTGTAGGCAGTGTGGAGACACAGAGTAGCAGACTGTGAGAGAGAGGAAAAAGAATTGTTTTTGAGAGTGAGAGACTGAGAGTTTGTGTTGCGTGTGTTCTGTTCTTCCCCATTTCCTTAATTTAAAAAGTTAATCTTTGTCTTGTGTTATATTTTCTCTCTTTATCTTTATAATTAGTGTGTATGTGTGTGTGTGTTTCACTCCCCCTCTTTTTCATTTCTTCATCTTTACTTCTTTCTTTATAATTTTTTTTTCAAATTAATGATGGATGGGACTAGGGCTGGGCAGAAGAAGGCAGGAGTTCACCTCAACATGCATTTATTTGAAAGAGAGGCCCCCCAGCAGCAAGAGCATGTGCCCCTGACTCCTGACCCCCAGCAGCAGCTGCTCGGTGGCCCCCTAGCAGCAGCAGGTTCCCCCTCACCCCTCAGCTCTGTCAGCAGCAGGAGCAGCTTCTGCCTCCCAACAGCAGCAAATGGCCCCCACCACCCAGCATGAGTACTCAGAGCTCGTTGCCCCCCACCACAAGAGCATGTGGCCCTGCCCCCCCCAACACAGGCAGGATGATGCAGAGGCCCCTGCTGGAGCATCAGTTGGTACCCCCCCCACCATCACCACCACCGCAGATCAGCAGTTTGGTCTTTTTTCACCACAAAGACTTATGATGAGACAGTTGTTATCTGCAGCTTTAGTGGTAAAAGTGTGAAACGGGGACAACCAGGGTCCCAGTTTGGGACCACTGGTCAGAGGAGCCACCTGCAGCACCACCTTCCTACAGAGTGGCTTGAAAAACAGACAGAGGCAGAACCATTGATGAAGGAGACCACCATGAGCAGGAGGAAGGAAGTGGGACTCGGCACCAGACTAGGGTGTGCCCTGCCATACCACCAGGGCCAGCAGGAGAACACACCGGCAGGAGGCAGAAGGTCCATTCCCCAGCAGGGATGCACCCCACACCTGGCGTCACCTCCATTAGCATCCTGCAGCCCCCCCAGGTCAGGTCAGTACTTCTGACCTGGAGGCCATGTGCAATGAGGATGTGGCGGTGTAGACTGAGGTGCAGGGTGTCTGTCAGGACTTTGAGAAGTTCCACCAGGAGGTCAGGAGGACCTCCATAAAATAAAGGAGGACCAGAAAAAGGTCTTGGACCTCCTAGCAGAGCTGCATCATGGTGGTGGCACTGGTGGCAGTGCATAATGGCCCATGGTGGACTGGTATTCTTTTAGTTTTCTTCTCCTTTTTTTGTTACTGTCACTCTTCTTCTTGTGCACTGTGCACCCCCTATAAAAAGAAAAAACAAACAAACAAAAATATTTTCTGTCCTCTTCTTCTTCTTCTATATCTTCTTGTTTGTTTCTTGTCCAATGCTTTGTATCTAATTTGTTATGCAATGTTTATGCTCCCTCCCTTTCCCTCCCATCCCCTCTCATTTAAATACCCTTGCCCTGACCCTGCATGTCCCCCCTGTTGTAGTACTATTATGCCCAAAATTCTGTACCTTTCTTCTTGTTTTATCTTACTCTATCTTTATATGTTTCCCTCTCCTATCCTATTCACAAATGTAAAGTATTGTAATTTGTTCCTATGAACAAAATTTTTTCGCAAAGCTATGTGATTTTGTCTGTTGTGTGGGCTTGTGGTAGTTGTTTTGGCTGTGTGCAGCATCAGTCTAAATACGTACACAACAGTCATAGAAAGAGTTACATAAGCACTTTTATTGTGAAGTTAAACATAAATATGTTTTGTTGTGCTTAACAATAAGTGTATCCCTGGCCTCGCTACCCACAAATGTTAACTTTGTGTCCCTCACCTCCAGTCATGATAATGTTTTAAAGTGTCCAACCACCACCACCACCAGTGCCACCACCCTGTCCAAAATGTGCACTTTGCCCACAGTTTAACACAGCCTCTTGCCGACATACCATGCAGAGCAAGTGTGCTAAGATGAGAAATATGACAGGAAGAAAGTTGGATGAAATTGGGACAGAAATCTGGTCTCAGTCATGATGTTATATGGAGCCCCCCCCCCGATCTCCCAGTCCCAGACTTAAAAATGCAGAATCTGCCATTATTTATTAAGGATTTAAGACCTCATCTTGTTGCTGCCAGTGCCAAACAGGCCACAGAGATCCACAAATGTTTCATGAAAAATGTTACATTAAATTGAGACAGAAATCTGGTCTCAGTCATGATGTTTTATGGTGTCCCACCACCCACCCCGATGTCAGAGGCCTGTTTTCTTCACTGATTCAAAAGCATGTCAGGCTGCATCTTGTTTCTGCTAGTGCAGAACTGTCTGTACATGTACAGAAATGTTACAGGAAATATGGTACATAATATTCAGACAGAAATGTGGTCTTAGTCCTAATGTTTTATGGTGTTCTCTCTCTTCATGGACCTGAAAATCAAGCTTTCACCACTGTTTACCATGGATGTCAGGCTGAATCTTGGTGCTGCTAGTAGCCAAGAGGCCCTTCAAGTCCAGAAATATTTCCTAAAAATGGTTAAAGTAAATTCAGAGAGAAATCTGGTCTCAGCCATGATGTTATATAACACCCACACCCCCACCTGGACCAAATAATGGTCTCTGGTCCACTGTTTACAAACAATTTCAGTCTGAATCTTATTTCTGTGAGTGCAGAACAGGCAGTACAATTCCAGAAATGTTACAGGAAAAATGGTTTATATAACTGAGACAGAAATCTGGCCTGAGTCATGATGTTATATGATGCACCCCCCCCCCCGGCACCCAGATATTAAAATGCAGTTTTGGACCCTGATTGCAAAGCATTTCAGGCCTAATCTTGTTTCTGTGAGTGTGGAACAGGCCTTACATGTCCAGAAATGTTACAGGAAAAATGGTACATTAAATTCTGACAGCAATCTGGTCTCAGTCCTGATGTTTTATGGTGACCCCCACCTCATGGATCTGAAAATCAAGCTTCTGCCACCATTTACCAAGAATGTCAGGTCTAATATTGTTGCTGCCAGTGCCAAACAGGGCCTACATGTCCACCGCTGTTTCAAGAAAAATGTTACATAAGATAGAGACAGAAATCTAGTCTCAGTCATGATGTTTAATGGTGTCCCACCAGCTACCTGGACCCAAAAGGCCTGTTTCCTGCACTGATTCTAAAGCATTTCAGGCCTAATCTTGTTGCTTCCAGTGCCAAACAGTGTCTATATGTCCTTCCACCAATGTTTCAAGAAAAATGTTACATTAAATTGAGACAGAAATCTGGTCTCAGTCATGATGTTTTATGGTGTTCCACCAGCCACCTGGACCCAAAAAGCCCTGTTTCCTGCACTGATTCTAAATCATTTCAGGCCTAATCTTGTTGCTGCCAGTGCCAAAAAGGGTCAACATGTCCACCGATGTTTCAAGAAAAATGTTACATTAAATTGAGGCAGAAATCTGGTCTCACTCATGATGTTTTATGGTATGCCACCATCGAGTCCTGACTGTCCTGGACAATAACATGCTGTTTCTCTTAACTTTAACAACTATTGTGTGAATTTTATGAAATGGCCAAAAATGGGTGCCATGCTGAGAAAATTAATTCCTCCTGAAAAATGCTGTTGCTACTACTTTGTACCTGCTGCCTCCTACTGCTGACTTCTCAATTGTTTGAGACATGTAGAATTACCAGTTCCCACCCAAAAAACATGCTGCTGTCCTGTTTGTGTGACACTGTAGTTTTAAGTCTGTGTGGAGGGAATGAGATGTTGGGGTGCTTTAGATTGCTGCCTGCTGCTCTGAGTAGTTGCCAACTTTCCTCGATGGATCATCTTCACAGAGTCAATACTGCGGCTGCTGCACACGAAACTAGCTGTCTGTATTTGTTTTTCCTGTGCAAGAGAAGGGTGGGGTGGGGTATTGTGGCATCTTGAGTTCTAATGTTTGCACTGCTTTTCTATTATTTTCCAGTTCACCAAGGAATGGGATTACTTGCATCATCATGCCAGGCCAGGGTTCTAATCTTGATGTTGGAATGCACCACACAGATGGTAAGTATTTAATTCATTACTGGGGTTACTGCAGTCCGGATGTCTGAGTTTGATACTAATTAAGTTCTCTTTCTTTTGTCAACATTCAGGAATTCCAGTGATGCATGTTACCTCCTGCTTCTGCTGCTTCTCATGTGGCGGATTCATTGAATTGTTTGTGCAATGGTTCCAGTTTCACTGACATCCTGAGGAAAGTATTTCTTCATATTTTTATGTTCTTAGGTGGGGGGCAGGGGAGAACTTATAACAATCTTTAAAATTTGTTCTTCTTTTTCTCTTATTTTCAGGTACACAGTGCTGTTTGGGGAAGGGAAATGTGGATGGCTGCTGCTGTGCTTCTTGTACCCGTATGTTCATTCTTGGGGCAATTTCCCCAGTTTAATTACATAACGGGGTATGATAAATATAGATTTTTTTTTCTCTGCTTCTAATTTGCTTGCTAATACCAGGTATGCAGGTGGACGAGTATTTAAATCATCATGTTTGTTTCCTGTCATTGTTTCTGCTTAGGCCATTTTCCTCTGGTGAGTTTTCATCCCATGTCTGTGTGATGACTTCATCTAGGCCCTGCAGGAGCTCATGTGTGGAAGACAGAGTGGGTTGCTTGAAGTTCGATGTCAGTCACTGGTTTCATGAACAAGTAAACAGCACATCCAGGGAGGAAGTATATGTGGAAATGGATAGTAGAGAGTGGAGACAGTTTTACTAATTGGGTGGAGAGGGCTAATGCCTTGTCTAATCATTGAGGTGGCAGAGATGCAGTAATTAGGAAAATTTAGAAGCCAAACTGTGGGCAACAAACACCTCCCCCCATAGGAACCATGACACACTTTCTGTACAACTACTATCACAGTACTTTACATTTAATATATGTAGTAGTATAATTCACAAGGTGGATGCCCTTAGAGAATGGACTTTGGATTTTAAACCCCAAATTGCTGTAATTAGTGAAACATGGCTGAATGATAAAACCTCTTCAACATTATTATGCATAAATGGGTACCAAATATTTAGGGCAAATTAAAACAAGAGGGGTGGTGGAGTTATGATGTATGTTAAATCAAATTTGGATGTTAAGCCTATTGTTATTGATGTTGACTTACAGAGTATAGAGGCCTTGGCAATTGAACTTAAGCTCCCTTTTATTCGGCACATATTTTTAATGGGGGGTTTATAAACCACCAAAGATTCATTCATCTAATTATAATATCATGCATAATTTATTGAAGAAGTATAAATCATCCCATGAAATATTATTGATTGGAGACTTTAATGAAAATTGGGATACGATTGCATCTGAACATGAATTAATGGATATGACCATTAGCCTGTGCCTATTTATTTATTTAGTTTTTGTTGACCGGGTAAGTGCACTAGACAAATCCTGCCTACTTTCAGGCACGACCCGGGGGAGGGGGATACAGATGAATGCCAACTGACCTTGAACCAGATTAAGCTGTTGGTGGTATTTTTAGTAAATGAGGGAAATTTGGCCAGGACACCGGGGAAATTCCTCTACTCTTTTCAATAAGTGCCATGGGATCTTTAACATCCACCTGAACTACCACCAATCCAGGCAGATGGGACCTCGGTTTAACGTCTCATCCGAAAGACGGCACCTCAGAAGTGCAGCACCCTTCTCATGCTGCACTACAGTGTCAGTATTGGGACATTAACCCAAGTGCCAGATGTGGGAACTGAACCCACAGCCCTCTGATCTCCCGGCCTCAGAGGTGAGTGTGCTACCTACTGAGCCACTGACACTGACGATACCAACTGGTTGAGGCGTTTACAAGACCCCAAGAATGGTGAAGCTTCATCTACCCTGGATTTAATTTTTACCTAAAAAAAGATAATTACAAACAGAGTGGGATTCTCGCAGAAGCCTTTAGTGCCCATCAAGGCATTATATGTGTAAGAGCTAAAGAAATAGGAGTGGTATCTGGAAATTGGGAGTTTAAAAGATCATTTAAACATTTTGACTGTGTCCAGTTTATGCTGGACTTGGAAGCGGTCATAAGGGATAGAATAAGGTTAATCCCTACAGTTGATGAAACATGGCAGTATTTTAAGGAGGAACTGGACAAAGTATGTAATCGATATGCACCACTTAGAAAAGTTTTCCATAGCCCAAAAAATGCAATATGGTATAAAGGGGTTTTACATGATGTTAGGATAAAAAGGAATTGGCAGTGGAAAAAAAGCTAAAAAGACAATAAGGAAGGCAGATTGGGATCAATATAGGGCTTTAAGAAATAAATATTTAAAAGACGTGAGGAGAGCCAAGGCTATTAAAGACTTATGTGATATTCTACACTGTCAGCTTTCTGTTAAACTGTTAAACTGTATTATACATTGGTATCTCATTGTAAAAAATGAAATCTTAAATCAAATTGTATTATGGAAAAAAAAAGGAGGGCCAAGGCTGAATATTACAACAAAAAGCCTGGAGAAAACACAATTTTCCCATCTGGGTAAATTTTGGAACTTAATTAATAAACTGCAAAGTTCAGGTACATCTGGATATCCAAAGGTGTTTTGCATAAATGGCAGGGAAACAGAAATAGGACATAAAGTGTCAAATGATTTTAATGATTATTTTGTAAACTTGGGGTTAGTGAAAGATGCAGGGAAAGATACTATACAACCTAATTGTAATAGGGAACAAGATTTAATTTTTTTCGTATAAAAACCAAGAAAGTATTGTCTGAATTACTAAAAATGGATTATAAGAAAGCAACTGGGCCTGATGAAATATGTGAGAAACTATTAAAATATGCTGCTCCGGTCATTGCATACCCACTTTCATATATTTATAACTTGTCATTGACCACCATGGAAATGCCAGTAGAGTGGAAGTCAGCAAAAGTGGTCCGTATTTTTAAAACTGGGTTTAGGAGCAAAATTTCAAATTACAGACCAAGTTCGCTACTCCCAGTCGCAGCCAAAGTTTTTGAGAAACTAATTGCAACACAGGCTAAAAAGTTTCTAAATGAGCATGACATCTTGACAGGGTACCAATCTGGTTTTAGAGAAAACTACAGCACACAGACTGCACTGGCAAAGGTGACTGGTGATATCCAGAAAGTTATGGATGGAGGTTTAATGGTGGGGGGCTGTTCTAGTAGATTTGTCGAAGGCTTTCAATACTCTAAATTGTGATATTTTGTTATACAAATTAAACTATTTTTGTTTTTCTGATAAAGCAATTGCTTAGTTCAGTAGTTATTTAAAAGGTAGACTACAAGCAGTCTACCTAAATTTATATCATTCAAATTATAGAATGTCAACCCAGGGAGTACCTATGGGGTCAATTTTAGGACCCCTGCTTTTTAATCTGTATACTAATGTTATGGTATTTGGAAATCAAAAAATGATGTTCCACCAGTATGCAGAAGACACAATTCTGTATCTGGCAGGGGCTGAAACAATTAATATACAAAATGGTTTACAGGAAGCCTTTGATGAACTACAAAATTACTATTTGACCAATAGATTAGTATTAAATAGTGGGAAAACTAAAGTAATGTTGTTTAGGCAAAAGAACAAAATTCTGCATGGTAATAATATTTTGGACATTAAAGTGGCTGATGGCTCTGTATTGCAACAGGTAGAGGAATATAAGTATCTTGGCCTATGGATCGACTCTCACTGTAAATGGACAGTACATATTGATAGAATGGTAAAAAGATTAGGACAACAGTTAGGGATGCTTTATAGGTTTAACAATTTTTTTCTAGACATATCAGGTTGCACATTGTGAACACCATGTTGGTACCAGTCATAGATTATGTGGACAAAATTTACATGGGGGCCTCAACAACATTTTTAAAAAGTGGATATTATGTATAATAAAATGGCTAGATATATTCTGAACGCTCCAATGTTGACCCATATTGCACCCTTTGTAGGGAAATACACTGGGAACACTTAGATAATAAAATAAGTTATCATATGACTAAGCTAATGTTTAAAGTCATTAAGAAAAATGTCCCAGGATACATTGACTATGAATTCGAGGTGAGCGCCACAGCTCGACATTTGAGATCAGCACATTATTTGCAATGTATAGTCCCCAGAAAGAGAGTGAAACATGGTGGTGCTACAGTTGCATGCTTGGGACCCCAAACTTGGAATAAGTTACCCTCTTATCTTAGGCTGCAAGGAGTTAAAGTGTCATGGACACGTATAAATAGATGGTTTATAATCCAAATTGGTGCACCAAGAGATTGTTGTAACTATCAGGACATTGGATAATGGTGCAATAATGTATTATTCAGGATATATTGTAAGAATACATGTGCAATAGGTTTTGTATTATATTAGGTTAAGTGATTATATTTATATTTTTGTGTTTTATTTATTGTAAATAATTATATTTTATATGTAACTGGAATACTGTTCTCTTTTATATGGAGCCCCTTGTAAATGAACATATTTTTATACTTCAGTGGGTTATTTCCATGTTCATCTTGTGTGAATAAAATCATTACTTATCTACATTTTTGGTTGGGGAATTGAATGTTGTTAAGCCTTTTTTATGATGATTACTTTGTAACTAATGATTCATATATTTAAAGATGGCAGCCATCCACCATTTTGAAAATCTGTTCAAGTGGTGTTAATGGTTGAATGAGCATGTTACATGCATACATACTGTACTTGTACTAGGAGAGTTCTTCAACATTTTGTGGATAGTAAGAGGAAAAAAAAATGTTTGTTTTTCTTATGGAGTGCATGGGTGTGTCAGGAGGTGGCAGGAGGTGGCAGGATGGGATGGCCAGGTGTGGCATGTGCCAGCATGGGTACTTTTAAAGATGCACAGACAACATATCTTGCTTTAAGATGGGGTTAGTAGAAATGAAAGGTAAAATGTATATCTTTTTATGTTTGGCAGCAAAACATTATAACTGTAATCATGCAAAATGTTTATGGGTTGTAGTAATTTGCTGCTGCCTGCTGCCTTATTTTCCTTAATGATCTTCCCACAGCCTGCTCATGCTCGTTTATCCACATGTATGCTGACAATGCTGTTTTATACAGTTCCAGCAAAAACCCTGCTGCTGTGCAAACCAGTTTACAGCAAGACTTCAACCAAGTTCAGCTCTGGTTTGCTTCTCACCAGCTTTTTCTAAATGCCAAGAAGACAGTCTCAATGACCTTTAGCACCAGGCAGAGACTCTCTAGGCTCCTGGCCCTTCCCACCTTCCACACCCTTGACGGGACCATCCTGGAGGACACCTCCTCATTTAGATATCTGGGAGTTTGGCTGGACCAGCACCTCAGCTTCTCTGTGCATATTGATGCTATCCTGAAGAAACTGCACCCCAAGCTTGGTACTTTATATAGGAATCATAGTTGCATCCCGCTGACTGCGAGGCATGAAATGCTGCAGAAGATGATACTTCCCCATCTTTGACAATTGTGATGTAGTCTATGGTGCTGCTCCCAAATCTTCCCTGACCAAGTTGTACACTCTCTTTAACTCCTTCTGCCGCTTTGCTCTTGACTCTCCTTCCCGCTCCCACCACTTTGAACTCTATTGCTCTCTAACCTTCCTTCCACTTTCACATCTCACACTGTGCCAAACTAACCTCCAAATTCTGGCTCAGAGTACTCCCCTCCTATCTCTCATCCTCTCTCTCCACTACACATCTCCCCACCCACTCTCTCAGATCTAATGATGCCCGCACCTTGATGATCCTTCCCCCCTCCACCCTCATTGGTCAGACTGGTTTTGCCCATCGCTTCCCTAAAATCTGGAATTCAATCCCCCTGAAATATGACACTCCTCCTCCAACTACTCCCTTACCTCTGCCCTACACAATTACCTCTCCCTCAGTTGTTCCTGCTTTAACCCTCCTTAATACCTATCCCCAATTTCTGCCTTCCTACCCTGAGCCCCCCACAGGGTTCTCAACATCCTAAAGGGGTAATCAGGAAATGGCTACCCTTCTTTTCTCCCCCTCTCTTCTCCACTTGCCCTTCTGGGTCACCTGTGTGCACAACCTTCCCCATCCTTTTTACTCCAACAGCACTTGCGTATTACCTCAAGCCTGCTCCTGGTACACTCATGCACTATAATGGTTCTGTTACCTTATTACTGTTTTGTACGTTTATATGTTCTTTTGTATGATTTTAGACATGTATTGTAATTTACCCAATGTTCCACTATTGTTTATTGTACAATATGTTGTGTTCCAACTGTTACATAATCTTAAAATGATGTATTGTTTGTACTACCTACATACTATTGTAACTGATCATTCTTCACAACCCTGTGTAACCCCCTTCCCCCAGGTTGCACCTTGAGATGAGCAAATTGTTGTTCAGTGTGCCCTCCTGGTGAAACATTTCAATAAATAAATAAATAAATTAGATAGGGTAGGGACCAAACAACAGTTTAAGGCAAAGGGTAATCAAATGCCACAGATTAACACTGATAAATTCTCCAGCATTGCCACAATTGGTACTTTTAAGTATGAACTACTTCAACACCTCGTGGCCAGTGCCTTCTGTGATTGCTTCTTATAATCCCCTCCAGGCATACTACCCTCAAGCATCCCTCCTCACTGCCTCAGCTCCTCCTCCTCTCCTACCTCCCATTACTGCGTATAGGATGAATCTGTCTCCTGTTCCTTTTCATCCCCCCATTCCTCCTCCCTTGCTATTTCCTATCTACCACATACCCAACGCAAATGCCCTCCCTATTTCTCCCCTCCTCCCTCTCTATCTCCCATACCACCCCCTCACCACCACTCTTCTTTCTATTTTCCCACTCACCCACTCCTAACAAAGCTTCACGGAGCTGCCTATGACTTGTACTGTATAATTAACTCACAACACAATTCCTTGACAATGCCTTTGGCTGCTGTTATTGTAACCGTACTTGTCTTTTTTGCGTGTGTGTGTAAGTTCCACTGTAATGATTATGTTATGTTTTGTACCTTATTGTCCTTATTGCCTTGACGTGGAACCTTTGTAAAAGAGCCCTTGGCTCAAAGGTGTAATCTGAAATACAAATAAATAAAATAAAACACTGCAGCACTGCAACAGATAACAGTACCATACCAAACCAAATTCAATGTTACATAGATAAAAATAATTTATATAACACTATAATGAGCTGAAATTGTTTGGGTGGGAGAGCTATAAGTAACTTCAGCCTTTTTCTGCTTCCACATCCTCCAAGAAGCCTCCCTCACAGTCTTCAAGACAGGAGTTGTCACCAGATGGAATTCTCTAAGCAGTGCTGCTTCATCCACCTCACTGCTGGTGGAAGCCTTAGCGGAAGAGTTGAAGTTAAACTTAGAGGACATATCTTCAAAACTCACAAAAGAAGCTACTGGTTCACCCAAAGGGTGGTGTTGCAGTGGAATGTCCTGCCTAGAGGAATAGTTGAGAGCGGCACCATGAATTTATTCAAAAGTCAACTAGACACTTATAAGGGCATCAAAAAAAATCTTATTTAAAATAGAACTCCAATCCACCATTGGTGGTGAGCTCTACATGGGCATCTTTGCCTCCCGAGCCCGTTACAGGCTATGAACCTATGAACATCTTCATTGTCAGGATTATCACCTAGGCATAATTTGTGTGCCAAAACCACTGCCATCACTGTGTTATGTGAAATGTGCCTTTCATTCATTTTGATGAATGTTAGTATGGACACATTCTTGGGTGACAAATTGGTCCTACGGTCACTCACAATGGCCAAGCCATACTAAACACTCATTCCACACTAACACACTAACACTGGGTTGTGGACAACTCAAGTATTTCACAGCAACTGGTGTTAGTACTGGCCAGCAGCCACTTTGCTGCTCTAGTATAATAATGGCTCATCAGTAATGGTAAGGTGCTTTGTGTCTCCCATGTAGGCCTCCACCATTCATTCTGCTGCCCTGAGTCCAGCTGCCTCATCTGTCTTCTCCTTTTCTTCCACATCTTCCACTCCCACCTGAAAGAGAACATCCCAAATGGGATTGCTTGCTGTTTTCTCCTGTTCCTTGTCCATTTTCTCTGATTGGGTTGTCTGTGAGCCGCTGCTGGTGGTAGCAACACTCGTTATCACCACAGTGTGTGCCTTTTTCATGCGTGCAGCAGATACCCTTCTAAAGAGGTTCTCTGTCAACTTTTGCACTTGCTGATGACCTCCTTCAATTATAGAAGGCAGGCCACATTTGTAAAGTATATCAAGGATGGTAGCAATAGCGAAGTCAACCGACTGTACAATGTCAGATATGTGGGTATTCATGTCCAGCACATGGAGCATGTGATCCATTAGATCATAACTGCTATGATCCTTACTTGTCTCCATCTGGTGTCACATATTGACCAGTGTCTACCTCAGCACCTGAACGAGGGGAATGGACTGACTTATGCAAGCAGTGTCCCCACTCACTGCCTGTGTAGCATGCACAAATGGATGGAGAATGCATATTAGCCTATCCATCAGGCACCACTGCTCTGTTGTTAGAGTGATGGACACTCCAGCACTGTCACTGGTGGTGTGCACCAGCAGGTATTCTGAAACAGCCTTATACTGTTCATACAGATGGTCAAGCATGTACAGTGTGGAGTTCCACCTGGTCAAACCATTGAGCTTCATACAGTGCTGAGGCAGATAGCTAGTGCACTGCAGCTTATGCAGATGGTCACGGGCCTTTGCAGAATGGGCAAAGTATACACAGATGTGACAGGCAACAGTCATTGTTTCCTTCATGTCCACATGGTTGAGAAACTGCTGCAAAACAAGATTAAGGCAGTATGCCAGGCAAGGCACACTGAAAAAACACCATTGTTAATCCACTTCACTACATTTGAGCCATTATCACTTGCAAAGAATTTATGCTGTAAGTGACTGTGTGTGTAGCCACTCATCGATCTCCTCCAGCAAAACATTAAGCATTTTCTCACCCATGTGAGAACCAGTAACACTTCGTATACTCAAGGTTGCATGCTGCCGAATTCCAGGGGTGTTGCTGCCATCACAGTTTTGCTACCAGCAGGTTTTGCCAGGCTCAAAATCAACCATAATCCCAGGTACCTGTGCCCAGTGTGCTATTATGCATAGATACGAGCTTGCTGCTGTTGGTCCACTAGTCCACATATCCATGCTAAGATGAATAATACTAATAATAATAATAATAAAACTGTATTAAGTACCTTTCAGGTACCAAGGGGCTGTACAATCTTAACAACAAGTTCCCAAAAAATTCAATTAAAATAGACCACTAAAATCAAAATGACAATTCATAAAATGCTTGTCTCCACAGGTAGGTCTTAAGTTCCTGCTTAAAGCTCCCCACAGTCATACATTCCTGAAGCTGATGGGGCAGAGAATTCTAGAGGGTTGGGGCCACAAACATGAAAACGTGGGCGACAGAAGATTTCAAAATAACCCTCGGAACCTCCAGGAACCCCTTGCCAGCTGAACGGAGCTGTCGCACATGGTTGTAAGGAGTAAGAACCTCTCAAGTATTCAGGACCAAGTCCATGTAGGGCTTTTTAGGTCAATAGACCTACCTTAAAGGTAATCCACCACTGAATTGGCAGCCAGTGCAGATCGTGCAACACAGGGGTTATATGTGACCTTCTAGACACCCTTGTCAAGCAGTCGAGCTGCAGCGTTCTGCACTAGCTGCAAGCAGCAGATATCAACCCCAGGAAACCCTAAGTAAAGGGAGTTGCAATAGTCAAGGCGGGAAGTCACGAAGGCGTGGACCAACAAAGGCAAATTCCGACGCACTATGCTTCATTGTATATCTTATGTAATCAGCAACTTCACTGTTCAGCTGTAGCGTGGCACGCATAAAGAAATAGGTTTGTGACAGAACCTGCCATTTGAGACAGGCACAGGCCATCAACCTGTGGAACCCAGCATTCTCCATGAATGAGAATAGCAGCAGATCTATGGCCAGCATTTCTGCAGTGGCAGCATTTAACTCTCATGCAGCAGCATAATTGGGGGGGTACTTTGTGTGCCACTCAAGGATGGTCTTCAGAGTGGGCTGCATCTTTGGGGCTGTTCAACCAGAATGCTGTCCTTGTGGCACCAACAATGTTCTTTTAGGGATAATACTTGACTCTTGGGGCTGTGCAGACTGTATCAAACCAGTTATTTTGGTTGATTGTGGATGTGGTAGTGTACTTTTCTGACTCAAGGGACTGGGTTGGCACCTCCACTGCTATGCCCGCTACTTGAGAGAGCAAAGAATTGCTCACCCTCGTCCTCCACCAACCCACTCATCCCTCCCTCCTCCTGCTCTTGCTCTACTACATTTAACTTGCAGAGATAGATGCCAGCAACAGTCCTGGCATCCTTCTGGTGTTTCTGCCATCTCAGCGGGTGCTTGTTTACACATGCTAAACACAGCTCACAGTCTCATCAGCAGGATCAATCACTTAGAAGTCCCAAACTAGTGACTTTTGATCTCTGGACTTCACATGCTTCTGGGACTGGGATTGTTCAGAAACAGGTGTGGAAGTTTGTGCTTTTTCTTGGGCTGCTTTTGTCGCTTCCATAAGACTACTTTTGGGAGAGAGGTTGTCTTGACTGCTTAGAGGTTTGCTGATAGGCTTGGTGACAGCCTGACCCATGGGCTGTGCATGTAAATGGCATACATCACCCCTGACCTTTTTAAACTCAGGCTTCCACGTGGGATCATCCCAGTCGTCGTCATTACCACCGATGGTTAGGAATTCCTTGTCCTGCTCCTTCTTCTCCTCCTCCCTATCACTGTCTTCTTTTTCTTTCTCTACAACCATCTCAGGGGGCTGACTATCCCTATCTCCAGGATTATGAGGCTCTGGGTGAACACTTTCATCACCAATTCCTGCAGGAACAGGGACAGTCTCACCGACAGACTTATTACCCTCCTCCTTGACCAATGTTCCAGTGCTAGTGTCAGTGTTTCCCTTCTTCTCACTATCATCATCCCCCACCAGCATGGATGCAACAGTTCTGGCCTCAAAAAATGGAGATACTGGTATGCCAGTACTTTGAACAACTCCTTTGCTGGTACCTGCCGCACGACCAGAGCCCACAGAAGACACTGACACAGACATGCATGTGCTTTCACTGCAATGGGGAACTGGAACCAAAGTTATACTCTCCTCAGCAGACTTCTTAGCTGCCTCATCCCCCCCTGGTACATTTCCCCTCTGTACTGGGCTATTTCTTAGCAGGCATTTTTGATGGCTGCCACTTCAAAGCTTTGCCTTTCTCTGTGACTATATCAAGAAAGGATGCATTACTGTGTGAATAACTCTTCACACCTGCAGTACTGACTTCCTTACAAGGCAGCAGCACTCTACAGTACAATACAACTAATACCATATATGGTAGTCTATTCTAGTAAAAACCAAAAGGCAACTTTTTTCTTTCCCCAAACAGGAATTAAAGAAACACACACAGGGAAAAAGGACATAAGTAACCTACCTTAAATATAGATAACCTTTGTCTGGACAACTAAAGTACTGTAATGTGTTAGTACTTACTACTACAATTTTTTTTATATAAGGGCAGAGACAACTATATAACATCGACAAACAAAAGTGACTACCACAATATGGTATAGGTCTGGATGGGATCAGCAGCAATCTCTGGAAAAACTACTATATTAATATGTAGTTATTTTATACTGAGCGGGTAAGGTAGTCCCCTTCACAAAACTGGGAGCAAGACAGAGGCAGGAAACTACAGACCTGTCAGTTTGACGTCAGTGGTAGGGAAAATGATGGAATCACTTCTGAAGTAAAGAATTGTTGAGTACCTAGAGGCCAGTGGGGCACATGACCCAAGGCAGCATGGATTAACAGGAAGAAGGTCACGTCAGACAAATCTAATTGATTTCTTTGACTGGGTGACCAAAGCAGTAGACCAGGGAGGGGTTGTGGACATGGCCTACCTAGACTTTATTGGATTGATGTCTCTGTATCAGAGGAAGAAGGATGGTGGGGTGCTGAAGAAATGTTGATGCAGACAAGATGACTCCATTTTCAGAATATCTTTCTTTTATTGATGATTAAAACATGGCATAATACCCAATGTTTCACCTAATTATAGGCTTTATCAAGAGTTGCCATTTCTGGAAAATACAAAAATACAAAAAAATAATTAAAAAACCTGTCTGCTTAAAAGTTCCAAATGGTGTTTGATCATCTTAATCTAATCAATAAATATAGTGCTATCCAATGGTGTTACTCACAGGGTAATATTTTAGAAATATTCCTTTTTTTCGTTGCTTGATAGTCCTTTGAATGTCAGAATAAGTTCTAAAGTTAACCTATGAAATACATATTTTTTAAGTTATGCATATTAATACGGAGACGCTTTGGTTAACAACAATACAATATCAGTATGTATCATAAAGATATCCATTCATGTTCACCAGTCCTTCAATTCCATATAATGCCTATTTCAAAATCTTAGTGCTTTCCCAAATTCCAGACATAGTCATAAGACACTATTTCATAGATACATTCTTCTAGAAGGAACAAATAAATGAAGGGGTTTTATAACAATATCTTATTTCAGACATGTACATTGCCTGAACAGAGCCATAATCTGATCATTTCTACTTTTTATATATCCAAAAGGCCAAAAATAATAATGAATTCTCCTATATGATCTCTGAATGGGCGTACAAATCCCCAACGTCCAATCCATGGGGTCACAAAAACGTTTTATCCTAAATAAATTCCAACATTGTTATACTAATTATATTGTAGGCGGATCAATAGGATTCATGAATTTACTAACTACATGTAACGCTAGTATATTGTACACCTGAAAGCCCAGCACCACACCTATATTCATATTACTGAACAAAATTGCAAGCTGCTGTCTGTTATCTATCGATTTATGATGGTACATTGAATATGCACGCACAATGTTACGAGGAAATCCTATCGCCCCCACTCCCCCCACCACACAAACACAGAATAATAACCAGCGCTCAAAATGTCGCACTCATTTATAGTCATCAAATCTAAAACCCAAAAGTAAACTTTCATTACTTCTATAGGCATAAACGAAATCAACATTCTACCATCTTAATTACTAGGTAGGCTTCCTATTCTTAGATCCTGAAATTAATATTAGTGTCTAGATCTATATGTTTCAATCATACATTCCATAAAGTCATATAGAACTGGACTATAATGTATGTTAGAACGCTGTTAACCTTAGGAAATCATCATTTCCTAAGGTTGTTAACTTATCGATGTGACGTAGATATGTTGTTAACCTATCGATCCTACGTCACATCGATAGGTTAACAACAGCAGTGTCTCGCATGTGCGCGCTTTTTTCGACGGGAACCAACTGAAGGGAAACCGACGGAGAAGAATTGAAGGGTCCGCGCGGTGACCTTTTAAAAATGTAAGCCGCTTAATTTTTCATAGTGAGACCATACACTATAAAAATAATGTATGGTCCCTCTATCGGCAACCGTCAATTTTAACCGGTTTCGAGGTTGTTAGAGTGGCGCCGAGTTTATATGGTCGTCTCTGGCAACCTCGACTGTTAACTGACCGGTTAACGATACAGGACCATACATTATCCTCTATATTATACAGAGTGACTGAAAAATAGGAGGTGGGAGGAAAGGGGAAAAGGGGAGAGGAAAAAAGGGGGAGGAAAGGGAAGAAGGGAGAGGAGAAAAGGGGGGGGCACCACATTTCAAGAAGTGCAGTGATCATAAATATATTCTATGAGCAGTCCTAAGTTTATTCCTCAATATTTAATAATTTGCTCATATTCTCATTTGAATGGTTCTGAAAGTATACTGCTCCCCAATTTTGATCTGTTTGAAAAAAGGGCACCATATAACCAACCTTCCAACTAGTCTGTATTTCAATAACATTGCTATGTCTTAATCATTAGAAAAAACATACTAAAAAGTTTTCTCATAGCTGCTTATGTCAATAATCACTTTTAATGCTGTATTCCGTCACTGGAGGTTGTAATTAAATTCTCCAAACATTTATATTATGGGGATTAAATTCCAAATCATCTAAGTTATTAAACAAATCAGCTAACTAGTTCATGTTCAAGCAGGAGCTGATATTTTAGAAGCAATATACTAAACCCGAAAATGCCGCCCCTCTCAACTCAAACCTCATAAACTGTTTCACTCTGCTAGCAACACCTCTTCTACTAAATCATTTTCAAATGGCTAACTTTTACAAGTCCAAGAAAGTAAACCACACACTAAATATTTCCACTCAATAATCTGTCTTGAAATGTTTCTCATACAAAACTCAGTTACAAGTTAGTCTAAATTTTTTTCCAAAACCATCAGGATGATGTCAGATGGCAAAAGATTACTACCCTCATGTGTGTCTGTGATTTCGTTAAAAATATAAATGAGCTTAATATGTATCATACCTCTCAACCTCTCAGCATGAAAAATCATAGCACTGGCCATCAAAAATCATAGCAAAGGGTCAGAATGTGGAGCATTTTCTTATTTTAAACAATATTATGTCTACAGATGGTGAACCCCATATAGTAAGTGATAAGGAATATTTCCATTAGCTTAGTTCAATGATTTAATACTTTGTGTGTCCAGAAATAGCTCTAACATTATGAGGAACATCGGTAAACTTGTGAGGTGCAAGGGTAAATTTGAGTGTGAAAATCATAGCGCTATGTGGAATTCATAGCAGTCGAGAGGTTTGATATGTATACCCTTGAGGAAAGGGGAGGGGGGATGTGATAGAAACTTTTAAGTACCTCAGTGGAATCAACAAAGTCCAAAAGGGTAGCATCTTTCAGAAAAAGATGTGCAAGAACATGGGGACACAACTTAAAGATAGAGGGGGGAAAGGCTCAGGGGCAATGTGAAGAAGTATTTTTTCACAGAGAGGTTGGTGGATGCATGGAACAGCCTTCCTGAGGAGGTTGTGGGGTCTAAAACTGTGGGAGAATTCAAGAATGCATGGGACAGTCATAAAACAATTCTTGTAGGGGGCAGGAAGAAATAGGCTATTGGTTAACTAGGATCTGCAGTTTATCCTGTAGGTAGGGAAATGGGCAGACCAGGTGGGCCAAGCAGTCCTTATCTGCTGTCAAAGTCTATGTTTCTGTATCATATCATATCATAGCATAGCATATGTAAGCAATAAGACACAACAGGGTTTGCATTAAACAGATATCACTGCATGCTCAGGGGGGTAGAGAGGTGCAAGACCATAGGCCAAGTGCTTTCAGTCACTGGAAGTGTAATATATTTTAAATGCACACCACTGGAGTGTGTTACTATGCTTATAAAATGGACTACTTTTTTAAGAAAAAGTTTTTACTTATAAAAAAACAAGTTTATATATTAAAAAAATGTTTTTTTCAGTCATTTTTTTTGATCAAATTATCCATCCACCAGGTAGAGTCAGGTAGAATATGACATGGATATGAATATGATGTCATGTTACTGGCAGTCAGGAGCACACCCCCCCCCCGGAAAAAACTGTTAAGAGCCTTGAGGAGAAACCTCATTAAGAAACTGCCTTTTTTTTCAGACCATGGATGGGACAACAGCTGTTGAGAATGGTCACAACTATAAGTTTGTTTTTTGTGTTTGCTTGTTTTTTAACAAGCTCAACTGCAGGACTGAGTGACCCTTCCATTTCCCATAACTGATGGAAAACAGCTGTTGAGCGAGCAGAAGTCTGAAGTGCTTCTTTCTTGGCGATGCCTTGTGTATTGAAAGAGACATTTGGAGTGTTAATATTTTAATAAATGCATATTGAAACGTACCTTTTGTTTGAAAATGCAGCAGCGCTACTAGTAGGGGAGTCAACAGGAGACGACAAGCTGCTAGTGGACTGCTGCTGCCCTAGTGAACTGACAGAGCAGGAGCAGTAACTGTTAGGTGAGACAAGCTAATTTAAAGTACTTTCACTGGATTTTAGTTTTTGTCAGTTGACTAAGGGAGCTACTTTGTTGAAATTAATGCTTACCAGCTGACAACTGTGAATGTTTTGGGCGCTCGTGTAGAAAGCATCATGGTAGCTTTTTAAACTTTTAGGTTCTAATGGCACATGGATTTATTTTACTCCAGTGGTTGTTGTTTTCAGAACTTGTTTTTACCTGTGCATCGAACGGATTTGATACATGGCTAACAACTAATCATAAGACTGGATCCCCCCCCGATTTTATAACTTTTCATATCATATTTTCAGGGACACTGGTTTATCATGAATGAAAAAAGGAAACATTTGTTTTGCCGATTGTTTAAGAATTGTTTTCTCAGCTAGCATGCATTTTAGCAATTTCTGTGTCTATAACAGTGCATAAATCCTTGTAGTTATTAAAAATAATAAACTCTGTGATATGCATAACCTGTACATTACTTTGATTTTGTGTATTAAATGTATACACACTCCTCTCATTGTTATCAGTGTTTACCCACCCCAGTGATTGGAGTATACAGATCTTGGAGAGGTATGTGTGTGTGTGTTGCTGACCTTATGTTTGGCATCTCTAGTTGACCATCCCACAAGTGTGACAGCAGCAGAAGTATGGCCCCCAATCCCCTTCAGGGGTGGCAACAGCAGCAGCACTATAGCCCCATCCTTGAGGGGTGATTTTAGTAGAAGTAGCACTATAGCCAACAATCTTTCAGGGGTGATGGCAGTAGAACAGCCCTACAGCCAACAGTCTCTCAGGGGTGATGGCAGTAGAATCAGCACTACAGTTGACAATCTCTATGGGGTGACGCAGTAGAAGCAGCACTACAGCCAACAATCTCTCAGGGGTAACAGCAGTAGACGCAGCACTACAGCCAACAATCTCTCAGGGGTGATGGCAGTAGAAGCAGCACTACAGCCAACAATCTCTCAGGGGTGAAGGCAGTAGAAGCAGCATTACAGCCAACAATATCTAAGGAGTAACAGCAGTAGAAGCAGCACTACAGCCAACAATATCTCAGGGGTAACAGCAGTAGACGCAGCAATACAGCCAACAATCTCTCAGGGGTGATGGCAGTAGAAGCAGCACTACAGCCAGCAATCTCTCTCAAGGGGTGATGGCAGTAGAAGCAGCACTACCACCAACAACCTCTCAGGGGTAACAGCAGTAGAAGCAGTGCTACAGCCAACAATCTATCTGGGGTGATGGCAGCAGCACTATGACCCCCATCCCTCAGGTGTGATGGCAGCAGCACTACAGCCAAATGTCCCTCAGGAGTGACAGCAGTGGAAGCAGCACTACAGCCCCCCTCCCTCAGGTGTGATGGTAGTAGCAATAGTGCAGCCCCAATCTCTGCATTGAGAGGTACCAGCACATACACCGTCAGCAGCCCATGCACCCACCCACCACCCACTCACCCAGCTTATAAAAGCACTCCAAAATTAAAAACAAATTGTCATGGAGGACCTCTGTTTTGACAGACTTGGCCCCCACTCCAAAGCCTATGAATCTACTATTAGCAAAGCAAGTCTAACTCAGATCATCTCTGACCCTACCCATGCCTCAATAATGGAGCGAGCTGCTGTCTATTTGACTGGATAATTTCAGACAGATCCAACAGAGTCCAGTAGGCTGTTGTTCTACCGAATGGCTCGGGGACTTCTCTCACTTTAATTTCCTATCTCTATTCACTGAACTAACACTGATTCATTGGTCCTCATATCTTCAGCTTCTCAGACGTCAACTTGGTCTTTGGTCTCTTTCAATCCTGCATTGCTAGACTTTAGGACACACTCATCCCTTTACTAAGAGGAGAGCAGGATGTGTAGTATGTCACTAGCTGCCTAGTGACCTACTTTCCCACTTAAAAGACAGAGAAACAAAGGTAAGTGTTCAGTTGTCTGTAAGGCCTCCTCAAATTTAGAGGACTGAGTCACCTATAGAAAACTGCAGAACAAATAAGCAAAAGCAACTTGCTCAGCCAAGAGCTTCTTCAGTAAAGAACAAAGAACATTTGATAGCCTCTGCCAGCAACTCTCAGAGTTTCTGGGGCATATCAGAGGTCTACTTGGTAGCTAATATGGTCTAAAACAGCATGGACATTGATAGGGTCAGTTGTAATAACCCAGTAACCACCACTAATATCTTCAACTCCCTTGTATACTGACTAATGTACGTACTCCACCAGCCCCTGTCCAGCCTCAGCCATGTCTTCTAGTCAGTACTTGCTATAACTCTCTCCCAATCACCCCAATTTCCTATTAAAAATCATTACCACAAGGGAGGTTTGCAATTTAAATAATTATCTCCTGCTGTGTACCAGCTCCGGCCTTACTGAATTTATTTTTACCAATTACCAATTATTTTACCAGATGAGACACACTAAGCTGAAAGCTTGTTTGCAGGTGCAACCTGGGAGCACAAGGAAGTTAAGTGACTTGCTCAGGGTCACACAGTATGCACCTAGGGGACTGTGGGATTCAAACCCAGGTCTTCAGATTTGCAGCTCAGAGCCTTAACCCACTGCACCATACTGCCTCCTAATTTAATCCAGAATTCTTTGGTTATGGTGCCCCCATTCATGCCTATCACATATCTCAACTTTTAAATATATCTCTTACCTTTTTAATGGTTTCTGTATCCCAGAAAATCAGCCAAAATAGGGTGACCCTAAACTCATAGCTCAATAGCGCCTCATTGCCATCCTATCTGCCCTTAGCAAACTACTCAAAAAGATAGTAGCCACCAAATTAACAGATTACATTGAGAAGTATAATCTTCTCACTGCCTGTCATCATGGCTTTCACAAAGAAGAAAGTACCTCCATTGTCCTGGTTCAGCTGACCAATGATATCAAGTCTGCTATGAACAAAAGCTCACTTACTGGAGCTGTTGTTATATACCCGTCAAAGCCTTTGACCTTGTAGATCAGATACTCCTCCACCACAGATTAACTATTTTTGGCATCTCCTGCTATGTCTCTCCCTGGTTTGCTAATTACCTGCTTGCTAGGCAACCATTTGTTAAATTGTACTGAATTTGCTTCCTCAAGTTTAGTCTCAATCAACTGTGGTGTTCCTCAGGGCTCAGTTCTAGTTACTTTTTTTTCTATTTTTATCACTAACCTTCCCTCTGACTCCACCTCCTGTTCTACTATCACATATGTCAGTGGCATTGCCCTCTACTTCAGCTCCCCCACCTTCTTAAACTCCCAACTCAACCTCAATTTCATCCAAATTCAGAGCTGGCTAATTGACAACAAATTAGTCCTCAATGCCACCAGTGGCTTATTGACAACAAATTAGTTCTCAGTGCCTCCACAGCCTACTGTAAATCATGCTCTTTGGGGCGAAGGCATAATGCCTAACATGTCCAGATTTCCTGATTATCTGCTGCTCCTCCAATGGCTCCCAACTCTCCCTTGTGGAGGAAATTAAATATCAAGGAATTACCCTTCACTCAGCTCTGGATTTCTAAAACCACATCTCTGCCATCATTATGCCAGTTAATACTACAGTAGTCTAGGTGCCACTTACAGACTTTCCCATTTTCTTACTCCCAAGGCAGGACTAGCCATGCAACAAGGAGTTCTGCTCTCCTGCCTACAGCATGGCTAATGGACTTACTCAAATGTCCCAAGTCAGTCATTCAAAAATGGAATGTGGCATATAACAACATCTTCTGTTTCTGACTGTCCTCCAAACTAATTCATCACTGCACACATTGTTCCTCTCTGAGCTGGCTATCCCCTTCAGCTTTACGCTGCTACTTACTAGGGTGCTTTCTATTCAAACTCCTAATGTCCTCCTCCTCTGCTTCTCCCATATCTCTGTTTCACAATGCATTCCCATTCTACTCACTTAGATCTGTCAACACTATGCTCCTCACCATTCTCAAATGCTCCACCAGATGGGAGGTCAGGCTTCTCCCCTCTTGCACCCATGTCTTTGAACTCCCTTCCTTCACAGTATGCCCTTCACCCACTCATTTTTCCTTTCAGGGTGCTCGTAGGAAACATCTTGGGCTGGATTTTCAAACAGATCAGGAACTAAGTCTTGGACCATAGCCCCAGGCATAGGATGAAACCTCTGCACCTACGGAGATTTGTATTTTCAGCCAGTGCAGCTGTAGGAGATGTTACACCCTGGTCCCACTAGCCATATCATACACCAGCAGCTGCACTGAAAAATTATCTGCAAGCAGTCAGAAATCATGGGGCCCATAACAAACCAGCTCCACTTCAGAGAATACCACAGTTGTGGGAAAAACTGTGGCTCCGCAAGTGGAGACCCTTTTGTGCCAGTTTTTTCCCACAACTGTGGACTTTTCTTGGGCTTACAAAGTCTGTATTAATTGATACATTTGTTTTAACTGTGTTTCCTACAATGAATTTGTTGTACATGCTGTTTATTTTGTTTACCTGTATGGCATACAATGTATTTGCTGTGTTAGTGTTTTAGCTTCACGCTACCTTTTGCTCTTTGTAATTTGCCTTCTCTTGTACTCTTTCAGGTATACCTGTAAACAGGCATTCAGTTGCCTGGTGTCTTTACCAGGTAAACAAAAAAACAAATGAGTAGATTTACAATACTCTATTGCAACCCAAGGAAGCATACTCTTCTGTTATCATATACTATTTTCTTGATATATAAATAAAATATAAATCATAAAAAATTAAAATAAAAAAAACACAAAAGTCAACTAGTTCTTCTAAATACAAAACCTTAATTATCACAAATGTTGTCTTGTCATATAAATAAAAAATACATAACAATTAAACTGATTAGTAAATCTTTTTACCATCATCATATTATTTTCTGCCTAATATATAAAGCACATAACGTTAAAATAAATAATGGAAGCAGTAATAATGTAAAATAAAACATACATTGTAAAACCTATTGTTCTGCAAAGGAGAATGTAGTATTTGGCATGAGGTACAGCAGAGAGTCAGAGACTATGGAGGTATATGCCTTGAGATCAGCTGTGAATGTTAACTATTACTGTAGCTCACACTGAACCATGGTGTAAGTGGGCTTTTCAAACTCTGGTAGAACACCGCATATAGTAATCCACAGAGGAAACATGCCAACAGCACCTGCCAAATGTCAACTACAGTAATTAGAAACATAGAAACAGAAAAAAAGATGGCAGAGGGAGACCAAGAGTTCATCTAGTCTACCCATGTGTTCCTTGGACCTTCCCAGATCCCAGGACATAAACCCCCCTTCTGCCTCCTACTGCTCCTGTTGCTTTTGATCATGTTTTAGTCTTGTCCCACCCCAACTTGAATGATGCCATGGGCTTTGCACCCACTACCTCATCTGGCAGTTTATTCCACGGCTCCACGACTCTTTCTGTAAAACAGTGTTTCCTAACCTCCCTCTTGAAGCTCCCTGCTCTCAATTTCCAGTCATGCCATCTAGTGTTAGAGTCGAAGACTCTGTTGAACAGGTCTGAGGATGGCACCTTATTTATTCCTCTCAGGAACGAATGTGTATGTTTCAATCATATCTCCCCTCTCCCACCTTGTCTCCAGTGAGAACATATTCAGTGCTGTCAGGCGCTTTTCATACAAGTACCCTTGAAGGCCCCATATCACTTTGGTTGCTCTTCTCTGAACAGCCCAACCAGTTTATATCCTTTTTCAGATGTGGACTCCAAAACTGGACACAGTATTCCAGATGGGGCCTTACCAGGGACCTGTAGAGTGGCAGAATTACCTCCTTCCTCCTGCTGTTGAATCCCCTCCCTATGCACCTCAACATTTTGTTGGCCTTGCTATAAGCTGTGTTGCATTGGGTTATCTGTCTGAGAATGCTGCTTATGATGACACCTAGGTCTTGTTTTTCCTGTGTGGCACTGAGCTGGACCCCATTGAGATGGTACTCTGTCTTTGGATTTCCTTTACCCAAATGCATCACCTTACATTTTTTTGCATTGAACTTAGTCTGCCAGATGTTGAACCATCATTCTAGCCTCTAGATGTCTTTTTGTAGGTGCTTAACTGCCTCCACGCTGTCAACCCTTCCTCCTAGATTGACATCATCTGCGAATATTTCAATTTTGCACTAAATACCTATACTGAAGTCACTGATAAAGGCATTAATTCATTGTGTCCTAGCCGGCACCTGGAGTCAGCAGATCAAGTGCTCCAGTGTGTCTAAGGATGAATACAGACATCAGCTGTATATTCCCTGCGTGCCCTTGCTATGTCTGGAGAAGTCAGTAAAATATTTTAATATTACTTGCCAGCCAATCCTGATATGGCTTATAAACCCTCTCTGGGTGATACTTCACATTTTAAGTCTCCTGAGATTGGCTGGCAAGTGTAGGGTTCCCATTTGAAAATTTGTAGAAAACCCCATTTTCGTGTCAGTGTCTTCACTTTGCTGCTGCATGCAGGGAGAGCTGGATTGAGCTGCATGCAAGTGAGATTTTAGTGTTTCCACGTATTTTGCTATCTGCTGGATATTACCTCCTACTTCATCATCATTTTCATAGATACTTATTTATTTAACTTGTATTTCTCTGTAGCTAGGATATTGTGTTTATGAGAGCGTGTCACCAAGAAGTCTGAAATACCGGAAGTACTGATTCTTGGTGAATGCGACTCTCCAACTTCACTTTTATCTTGTCTTCAGTAGAAAATGTAATATTTCTTGTTAGGGGAGCGAGCGTCCGACTATAGTGCCATCATCATTTTTTTGAGCTACCTTGGTGGATTGTTGGGATTTTCAGCACCTCTTGAAAACATGCAGCCTTTGAGTGCAGGTAACGGTGATGGCTTTCTGTGGTGGGGGGGTCTCAAACAAGGCTGCTACTGGGCTGCTCATTTTTTCTAACAATTTCCCCACAGAAAAGCTGATTTATGACATGGGGGTGTGAGTGACCATGGAGCCGTCGTCTGTGTGGGCCATCCTGTCGGATTGTCTCAAGAAATTTGCAACCTTGTGCAGATAACGTTTTTGGTGTTTTTTGTGTGTGTGTGTGTGTGTGTGTGTGTATGTTGGGGGGGGGCCTCAAACTAGGCTGCCTCTGGGCTGCTCATTTTTCTTTCTAACAATTTCCCCACAAAAAAGCTACTACTGTATTTCTGGTATGGCACATGGGGGAGCTAGCGACCAACCATGGAGCCATCATTGTTTCTTTGAGATACCCTAGTGGATTGTTGGGATTATCGGCACCTCTCAAAAACATGCAGCCTTCGAGTGTAGGTAACGGTGTTGGCTTTCTGTGGCAGGGGAGGGAGTTTTCAAACAAGACAGCTACTGGGCTAGTCATTTTTTCTAACAATTTCCCCACAAAAAAGCTGATTTCTGACATGGGGAAGGGCATGACCATGGAGCCGTTGTCTGTGTGGGCCATTCTGTGGGATTGTCTCAAGAGATTTTCAGCCATCTAATGCAGGTAACAGCTTTGGCATTGTCGTTTTCTCCTTGGCAATGGGCAGCATGATTGTAGAGCCAGTTATCCTGGAGAAAAGTGTCCCTTGCAAGAAAGAACATTTCTCTGGAGTCTTTATGGGCTGTAAAATATGGTACAGCATTTGTGGGACCATGTGGATTGGTATCAAGAAAGGTGAACAGAGACTGATGGGGCTGTGTAAATATTTTTTTTGTGAGTGGATCTGGGGTGGGGAGTGGACATGGGTAGGGCCTGCTGGACATCAGGGAATATTTCTGTGAGATGGGATTGGGTCTTGCAGAGTGGCATCAAAGGATGCTTTTGTATGGTTTCGGTTGTTGTAGGATGGTTGGGAGCCCCTAGACATAAGGCAGTACCATTTGTGGGTTGGTGCATCATCTCACAAAATGTAATCCTTGGTGTCCGGTGGATCTTCCCCCTACCCCTGAGTGTCTCGTGGTTAGTGTTTGGGACTGGATGATTGGTGTTTTCACTGAAAAAACTGCCCTTTGTTTGTGCTGGGTGTTGGAGGGTTGGAGTGGGACCACTGAACAGCTGCAAGGGTTTTTTTGTATGTTGCCGGGTATGGAGAGCCACTGGATCCCAGGAAGTCCATTGTGTGGGATGGTGATTGGTGTTTTGACGTTGAGGTGGGAGAACCCAGACAACTGGGCATCCATTTTGTGTGATGGTGCCATGTGTTTGCTGGTTGGAGGGAGGCCTGTGACACCAGGGAATCCATTTTGTGTGATGGCAATGGGCATCAGAAGGTGGTGGGAGCCCTTGAGAACAGGGAATGCTGTTTTGTGGGATGGTTCCAGGTGTTTCAATACCCAACCCCATCTGACAAACAGCGTAATCTGGTGTCTGTGTGCCCACATGCCCTCTGAGGCCTGCAACCATCACACAAAATGGAGGCCCGTGACACCAAGGAATCCATTTTGTGTGAAGGCAATGGGCATCAGAAGGTGGTGCTAGCCCCAGACAACAAGGAACGCTGTTTTGTGAGATGGTGCCGGGTGTTTCAACACCCGGCACCATCCCACAAGCAGCGTAATCTGGTGTCTGTGTGCCCACATGCCCTCTGAGGCCTGCCACCATCACATAAAATGATTTCTGTGGTGTCTGTGTCCTCACCCCACTGTCAAACACACAGCAACATTGCACAAAATGGATTTCCTGGGTTGGGACCCCCTTCAAACACCCAGCATCATCATCTTACAAAATGCATCTGTTAAACATTGGGGAAGAATGTACCAAAGACAATGCAATTCTGTTATGGTGCTGCTATTTGGGGGCCATGGGATGGAGTGTGCAAAAAGGAAAAAATGCCTTTTGTTTGTGCTGGATGCTGGGTGTTGGAGGGTTGGAGTGGGACCACTGAACAGCAGCAAGGTTTTTTATGTATGTTGCGGGGTATGGAGAACCACTGAATCCCAGGAAATCCATTGTGTGGGATGGTGATTGGTGTTTTGACATTGGGGTGGGAGAATCCGGACACCTGGGCATCCATTTTGTGTGATGGTGCCATGTGTTTGCTGGTTGGAGGGAAGTCCATGACACCAGGGAATCCATTTTGTGTGATTGCAATGGGCATCATAAGGTGATGGGAGCCCCCGATAACAGGGAATGCTGTTTTGAGGGATGGTGCCGGGTGTCTCAATACCCGGCACCATCCTACAAGCAGCGTAATCTGGTGTCTGTGTGCCCACACACCCTCTGAGGCCTGCCACCATCACACAAAATGATTTATGTGGTGTCTGTTTCCTCACCCCCACCGTAAAACACACAGCAACTTTGCACAAAATGGATTCCCTGGTGTCTAGTGCACCCCCCTTGCACTGAGTGATTCGTGGTGGGTGTTTGAAATTGGTGGAGAATGTACCAAAGATGATGCCGTTCTGTTACGGTGCTGCTTTTTGGGGGCCATGTGATAGAGTGTGTAAAAAGGAAAAACTGCCTTTTATTTGTGCTGGGTGTCAGAGGGTTGGAGTGGGACCACTGAATAGCAGCAAGGTTCTTTTTGTATGTTGCCAGATATGGAGAACAACTGGATCCCAGGAAATCCATTATGTGGGATGGTGATTGGTGTTTTGACGTTGGGGGTGGGAGAACCCGAACACCTGGGCATCCTCAGAGTCCAGTGGTCTCCCACATGCAGCTGGGTATTTTTGAAAGTGATATCATAAACATAATGCCATTTTGTGTTCTTGGAATGCATTTTTCATGATGGTGCCAGCTGGAAGGTGTGGCTTTTTTCCATGCATTTGTGACGTGTGGCAGGCTTAGGCATGTCATAGGAATAGGGGGGTTGGGGATATGGGTAATATTGATTTGTTTTGAAGTTTGTGTGCCTTGACGATTTGTGTCCGCAGTGCAAAGATATGGTTGTCTGTTTTTATTACAGACAATAGAGTGACTGCCCTGAGATCGAGAGACCGTTCCCCCGAGATTGAGAGACTGTTCCCCCCAAGATCGAGAGACCATCCCCCGAGATTGAGATACCACCCCTGAGATCAAGAGACCACTGCTCAGAGAGACCCCCACCCTGTGAGAGACTGCCCCCAAGATCGAGTTACTACCACCCAGGGAGACCACTGCCCTGCGCGAGACCGCTGCCCTAAGAGTAAGACCATCCTCCTGAGATCAAGAAAGCAACTAGACCGCCACTTGCTGATCCGGATATTGCGTGCTCACACACCTTGGTAACTACTGAAGATCAACACCAGAAATATGGAGAAAATCTACAATAATGGCCTTCTAGACCTGTTCGATAGTGCCAGTGACAATGAGGTGGATGAATTTAATGGTTTTGATGATTCCGACATTGAGGTAGACTTGGTGTGTATGATGTCTTTGAGCACATTGGACAGCGATGACAGTGATTTCAGTGATGAAAATTATCTGCCCCTGGCTACGCTGCACTGGAAGAGATGCTCCATGGACAGCGAAGAGGATGATGTGCCACTAGCCAAGCTACAGTGGCAGAGGAACAAAATGGACAGCGAAGATGATCTTCCTTCGGCTACACTACAGCATGTCAGTGCCCACATTGAAGCTGATGATGCTGAACAACATAAAGTTGATTATGCAGAACAACATGAGGAACCTTCAACACATTTTGATGCGGTTCACAATGACGAATGGACAAGTCACTTACAGCCAGTGCATGTTGAGGATTACAAGGAGCCAGTGGGTCCTGCCACAGTGATGAGTGCAGAGAAGTCTCCCATGGATTTTATGAACCTTACATTTCCTCCAATTCTCTATGACCTGATGATGAACCGTTAGTACAGAACTGGTTGGGACTTCTTGTTGCTGAGCCCTTTTGGCTGATTGTGGCTTCTGCTTATGTTCATTAAATAAATTATGCCCAGTTTGATGTCAAGCTGAGGAGTGCTGAGTTTTGTTGTTTTGCACACAGAGAGTGTGAATCATGTTCAGCGAACAAGGACTGGAAGGGTGAACAAGCACAGGAAACTGAATTTTCGCATGCTCCTCTCTGAGCATCTTTTGGAAGGGTATGCCCAAAGAAGACATAGTGCCTCACTTGCTGTAATTGAGCAGAATCCAACTAGTGGTGGACTACACTACCCAGTGAAAGGGAAGAAGGGGAGGTGCAGAAATTATTTGCAGAAAAAGAAACGCACCGAACCATCATATACATGCAGCACATGCAAAGTACACCTCTGCGTTGATTGTTGTCCAGAGTATCACCAGTACAGATAAATGGGCTCAATCTGGAGACACAAAAGACTTGCCCCCAATATTTCCAGTACAGCTTTTCTGATTGTACATGATGAGGGGCTGCAGAGTGAGTGTGCGAGTTTGAGGAAAGACCAGAGTGTACGAGTTCTAGGAGAGGCCAGAGTGTGCAACTTTGCGAGACCTGCTGTGTGCTGAAGGTGTTCCCGGAAAATGTGATCCAGGACCGAGGGGAGGGGCCACTTCGAGAGACCAGAGTGTGCGAGTTCGAGAGACCAGAGTGTGCGAGTTCAAGAGACCAGAGTGTGCGAGTTCGAGAGACCAGAGTGTGCAACTTCGCGAGACCAGAGTGTGCGACTTCAACTGTTTGGTTGAATCAGATTCTTGGAGGGGGCAACTTCAAGAGACTTTAGAGGGACCAGAGTGTGTGACTTGGAGTGATGACATGAGCAGAGGTGGTAGGCGATGCATAGTAGAGCAGGACAAGGAAATGGCAGAGGAGAGCAGCAGCTAACATGGAGAATGGCTCAATGGTGGAAGCGAGAAACTGTGGATGAAATGGTTTGGTGGCAGGTAGGTGGTGCTGCAACAATTGGGTGGTGGAAATGCAGCATATGTTATCTAAAAGCTGTAAATATAAGTATTGTTACTGATTTGTGAAATAAAAACTTTGCAGACTGAGACAAAGAAAAGGTCAGACACGGTGTTGTGGGCATGAATCAGATTGTCTTGTGTTGGTAGAACTCCTGCTTGGCCCATTAGTGTTTCGGAGGTAATGCAGTGACATGCCAGTCATTGAATGGGCTGCACCAAATGAAAATTCAAAATACTGAGCTAAAAGAGGTCTGGTGAGTGAAAGTAAGGGAACAAGTGGCGGAAACGTTACTTGTGCATTCCTGGGTGGTGAGAGAAAGGCGTGGTGATGAGATAAAGGTATGGTAGAAGTGTTGCATTGGAAAAGGATCGCGCGCGTGGTTTCACACAGCAGGGCACAGTTGGTGTTGGGCTTCTTTCACTCACCAGACCAAGGGGGCCAACTGAAAGAGCTAATGGAGGGCAGAACCAGGCAATACTTTGGGAGTCTGCCATTACCTTTTATATCACAGGTTGTTTGTTTCCCCTTAGTCAGCTCGGAAGTGTTGTCACCTGCCATTATGTGTGATGATGAGCATAGCAGATCTCAGCCTGACAGCAGACATATGTGTCACTGGCCAACCGCTACATCATTGCCACAGTGGAGCAGCCAATTGGTGGCTCCATGAGCAATGTTTTGACTGAGCGATCACAATGATGAGGTGGTGGTGTAGTGGCATAGAGGTTGAAGTGTCAGCTGGCAGACTGAGAACTGTTGTAACAAAATATTATCGAAGTATAGGACTGGAATGATCAAAAGGAATTGGGGGAAACCTCAGAAATAAAAAGTGGCAAGTGACTGTTCTGGTGTGCCTGTTTTTGTCTCCAGTATCTCTTTCAGTATAATTTATGTGAAGCAGAGGTTTTAGCTCAGTATTTTTTATTTTCATTTGGCCACAACATTGCCTGTGCTGTGTTTCACGCAGTCCTTCACGATGCCCGTTTTGCATGATGTTGACTGTTTGGTTGAAGCAAATTCCTGGAGGGGAACCACTTAGAGAGACAAGAGTGTGTGAGTTCAAGAGAACAGAGTGTGCTAGTTTGAGAGTCCATTGTTCATGACGTCTACTGTTTGGATGAAGCACATTCCTGGAGGGGAGGTGACTTCGAGAGACCAGAGTGTGCAAGTTAGAGTCCGTTGAGCGTGATGTTGACTGTTTGGTTGAAGCAAAGTCCTGAAGGGGGGTAGGATGAAAGAAGGACTGAAGACACCAAAGAGACCACGTTCCGATGACTTGCAAGAAAACTTATTGCCTACAGTTAGTGTGGCTGCCGTGGATGGAGTGATGAGACGCACACAGAGGTGTTGACTCCACAACTGTCTGAGGGTGGTGGTATGACAGGAGCACAATGAGGGAACTGCAGAGGATCACAGAGGACAAGAAAGTTTCAACAGACTACTTTTTTTTATTTTCCATCACAGGGAACCACTGACAACAGGGGAAAGGTTGAACCTTTTTTATTTTTATTATGAAAGAATGCCACAGACAACAGAGGAGAGGATGGAACTACTTTATTTACAGAAGGATGGCACAGACAGCAGAATAGAAGTTGGAACTATTTGAGGTAGATAGTGTAGAAATCTCTTCAGTGCAGTTCATCATGGGATGCCATCAGAAAAGGTAAGAAAAATGTGATTGTGATTGTAATAATTTTGTTGTTGACATTCTGTATTCTATATGATAAGACTTGTGGCCACCAAGCCAAATAACGTGGGTGCCACTGTGCACATGTTTGTCTGTATTGTGATGTCGTGCCCATAAAGTGTGCAACACTGCTCATTATTACATGTGTGTGTTGTGCAAGAGATTATGCCGCTGTGCACTTCATGATATTTGTGATGTTGCTGTGTTGTTGAATGTCTTTGGATATGTTGATGGTGAATTGTGTGTGTATGGTTGGATAAAAATGATAAAAACTCAATATATAGACATATATGTATGTATATGTGTGTGTGTGTCTATATGTGTATGTATATATGTGTGTATATATACATATACACATAAATATATATATGTATATAATATATATCAGAATTTATCGGAATGAGTGTCAAGTGAGCTTAGGGAATATAACAAGTGGTGGAGCATAGTGTGGCCACAAGTGATGGTTCCCTGAGCTCCCTTGACGCGAGTTCAGACCTATTCTGTATCACAAAGCTGGCCAGAACATTGCCGTTTTATACAATCGGCCTGTTTTGTGTGTGTTTTTGTTTGATGATGAAATCACAGAGGGATATTTTCACACTGCTCACTTTAGGAGGCATGCACAGTTTGTTTATGGTATGGTGTGTATGGCTGACATGTCTATCTGAAGAGCCAATAGTCACCTAAGCAGCTTGAAAAAATGAAATTTTGTGCCATTTCAGCAAGTATAAAAATAATTGTTTTTATTACAATGCACTGCATAGCACCATTGGAAAGGTAATTTAGTGATGAATAGATTGCCTGCTGACATTTTGTGTGTATCAAGTATACTTTAGGAGTTATTTGCATTTGTTTTTGGCATGGTGTGCTGTGGCTGACATTTTGTCCATCGCGAACCACCTAGGCACTTTGAATAAAACACACATTCTGGGTATCCCAGCTAGTATAAAACAAAAATCACATTGAGCACAATTGATTGCACAGCAATGTCAGAAAGGAAATTTTGTGATAAACAACTTTGCCGCTGATATGTTGTGTGTATCTGTAATGGTGTCCCCCCCCCTGCATTTTTCAGAACCAGTCCAGGACCTGAAGTCTTTATTTTTCTCTTTTTCTATAACTCTTGTATTTACATTTGTAAGTCTGTTGCGCAACAGCATTTAAAAAATTTTTTTTTGCTTATTCTTTACTTCCTTGCTAAGCTACTATCATTCTTACTGTAAAAGCGTGTTGGCCGCTCGATATTCAGTTTCCGTTTCATTTCTGCCTTCAGGATCCCTTGGCACTGGATAGCTGATAAAGCTCAGAAAGGGGATGGGTTAAAATAGAATTTAAATGGTAGAATTGCCTTCCTGTCTTTGCCCCTCAGCAGTCAGGAAATTAAATTCTGTCCTGAATACCAGGTGGTAGCCTGGGTAAAATATTGGCTGGACAACAGGACACAGAAGGTAATTATAAATGGAGTCCACTCTGAAGAAAGAGGGGTTACTAGTGGAGTACCGCAGGATTCAGTATTGGGTCCAGTCCTTTTTAATGTCTTCATAAGTGACATTGCAGAGGGACTGGAAGGAAAGGTATGCCTCTTTGCAGATGACGCAAACATCTGCAACAGGGTTGATACACAAGGAGGCGTGGAAAGGATGAGAAGGGACTTGGCAAGGTTGGAGGAATGGTCAGAAGTATGGCAGCTAGGATTCAATGCAAAGAAGTGCAAAATAATGCACCTGGGAAACAAGAACCCAGGGGAAGAATACACAATGGGGGGGGGAGTAGTAGCAACAACAAAAAGGAAAGGGACCTGGGGTAATCATATCAGATGACCTTATGTTAGCAAGCAATGTGAGAAGGTAGTAGGGAGGGCTGGGGTATACTGGGATGCATAGGAGAGGCATCAGCAGCAGAAAACAGGAAGTTGTTATCCCTCTGTACAGACACTTGGTGAGACCCCATCTGGAGTACTGCGTCCAGTTCTGGAGACCCCATCTCCACAAGGACATAGACAGGATAGAGGCAGTCCAGAGGAGGGCAACTAAAATGGTGCAGGGGCTGCAAGAGAAGCCGTATGAGGAGAGACTAAAGGAGCTTAATATGTATACCCTTGAGGAAAGAAGGGAGAGGGTGGACATGATAGAAACTTTTAAGTACCTCAGTGGAATCAACAAAGTCCAAGAGGGTAGCATCTTTCAGAAAAAGAGACGTGCAAGAACAAGGGGACACAATTTAAAGATAGAGGGGTGGTTCAGGGATGTGAGAGTATTATTTCACAGAGGGTAGTGGATGCATGGAACCACCTTCCTGAGGAGGTTGTGGGGTCTAAATCTGTGGGAGAATTCAAGAATGCATGGGACAGACATACGGCAATTCTTGTGGGGGGTAGGAAGAAATAGGCTATTGGTTAACTAGGATCTGCAACCTATCCTGTAGGTAGGGAAATGGGCAGACTAGATGGGCCAAGCAGTCCTTATCTGCTGTCAAAGTCTATGTTTCTATGTTTCTATGTTTCCTGACAAAGCTCAGCCAAACACTTGACTTAAATGAAACAGCTTAGCTGGGCACTGAGCTCTGTTGGTTTTTCCAGCTGAACTGTGCACTGAGAAGGGTCTGCTTGTCCTTGAACCACACAGCAGCTTCTCTGAGAGACTGCTCGTTTTTGTTCATTTTTCTTTAATGCACTAACTCAAGTTTATGTACAGGTATTACACAATGTAAAATAAAGATATCTAAATACCTGAGTTTCCTTAACACAAGCCTTTATGGAGCTCACTCTTTAGTCATGTGTCTGCTCAGAAGCTTGCCTTGTTCTGTGCCTGTATAGGGGATGGGTAGCCCTAGATATTCTCCTTTTATCTTGTTAGGAAATCTCCTCCCCTTGCTCTTTTGGGTGGAGTTTCAGTAATGTAGCCCACATGAGTATATTGGGGGCAAAATTAAGTTTCTCAAAATGTTTATGTTCTCTAAGGATAGAATGTTCTTGATTATTTGTAAAAACAAATCCGTGTAAGATGATTTTGTAATAAAATATTGATGTTATTTGGGGATAATACATGTTTTTGAAATAATTGATGGGAGTGTTTTTAGATTATAGGAGGAGCTACAAGCATATAAAAGGATTTAGCTGAGACTCCCAGATCAGATGTTCATGGGGAGAGGCCCTGTGTGGTTGAAGACCCTAAGAGATCTGGATAAACTAGCAAAATGGTCAGAAGAGTGGCAACTGGGATTTAATGCAAAGAAGTGCAAGATCATGCACATAGGGAAGAGAAACCCTGAAGCCACCTGTAGGCTGGGAGGGGAGTTGCTAGCAGTCACAAAGGAAGAAAGAGACTTGGGCATCATCATCACTGATGACTTGAAATCATCAAACAGACCTCTAAAGCAGTAGGTAAGGCTAGGGGTGTTAGGGTGTATTAGTAGGAGTATCTAAGTCGTAAGAGGGAGGTAATAATCCCTCTTACAAGACACTGGTTAGGGCCCATCTGGAGTACTGCGTGCAGTATTGGAGGCCACACCTTCACAAGGACATTAACCAAACTGAGGCAGTCCAGAGAAGCAACCAAATGATGCAGGGACTGCATCAGAAGACATATGAGGACAGATTAACAGAGCTCAATATGTATACCCTTGAGCAAAGAGGGAGAGAGGTGATATGATCGAGGCATTCAAACACCTTAAGGGCATTAACAAGGTGAAAGAGTCTAACATGTTTAAATATCAGAAAAATAGCAGGACAAGAGGACACAGCATGAGATTAGAGGAGGCCAATTAAGGGGAATGTGAGGAAATTATTTTCACAGAAAGAGGTGGTGGATGCATGGAATGGCCTACCTCAAAGTGGTGGCTATAGAATACAGTGCAGGGCTTCAAACAGGCATGGGATAGGCATAAGGGAGCAATACAAATGAGTATGAATAGATAGGTCACTGACAGAGCAAAGGCCGATGGCACATTTATAAGGTAGAAAAAGAAATGGGCAGACTGGATGGGCCTTGCGGTCCTTATCTGCCGTTAACTTCTATGTTTCTATGGTTTCCCCTGGGAGATCTCTGTGAGAGGTCAGGCACAGATAGATGTTGGCAAGATAGCGCTCTATTTTCTAGCCAAGCTGTGCTCATACCTCTCAACCTCCTGCCTCATAAATCAGGGACAAGACTTAAAAAAATCAGGGACAAAGGACCAAAACCAGGGACACATCTTCAAAATTAAAGACATCCATCCAGAAAGCTAGTAGAATATGGGGCTTAGTGCAAAATGCATTTTCTAAGGAAGAACAAGTCTGTAACTTTAATGCTTGACATTATTTAGTGCTTACAGTCCCCACTGTTTAGCCACAAAAACACAAATTTTAGGAGGGACAGAGTAAAATTTTGATGCAAAATCAGGGACGTCCCTGAAAATCAGGGACACTTGAGAGGTATGGAGCCTGTGCTTTAAGATTTTCTTTTGATTTATTTACTCTGTTTGAACAAAAAGTAATTTGTATTTTTTCTTGATTTGTTTTTTTTTTTAAATAAAAATCATAACGGTAAGGTATGTTGTACCCAATTTGCTGTTTCTGGTAAAAGTAATTTTTACACCCCATGACAGTATTATGTATACTTTTGGAGTTAAACGCATGTGTTTATAGCATGGTGTGTATGGTTCAGACTCGTGCCTCAAACCTCACCAAAGCACCTTGACTAAAATGGTAAAAAAATATGTTTCATACTACAGAAGTAGCTTTTTTTTTTTTATAAACAAATTATTAAAACTACATCTAGTGTCTGGATGCTTAATTTGGTGTTAATATATTACATATTTCCCAACAAAGAAAGGCTAACGGTGTATTTTTTTAGTGTAACATTTTTTTTTTTTGCTGCTTCAACCAGCATAGAAAAAAAAACTAAATTACTTTATTATTACTTGCATACCACCACTGGAAAAGTAAGTTTATGCTGAACAGATTTGTCCTCATACTTTGTGACTAGCACGTACGGTTCTTGAGCTATTAGCATTTGTTTGCGGCATGCTGATTATGGCTTGGTTTTGCTTATAAAGGATTCACTGTTAACAGTTTACAACAGGACACAAGTGCTACATCTTCAGAGAGCACCTGAGGAGGCAATGAGTTAAACAGAACTGTAATATATGTCTGCCACCATAGCACCCCTATCGGGCAGGCTGGCGGAGCCTGCTCTGCATCATACTATAGTAGTCAGTCCTGCACAGGGGTCACAAGAGTGGTGACTTTTGGCTCTCAGTTCTCCCCAACCTCTATCAGACAAGCCGGCGGAACCTGCTTTGTACTGTAGCAGGTTATTACACCACAGAGTAGAACCGGAGCACAACGGATCAATGGAGGGCAGGTTCCAGCAGGCTTAGGCACTGCACGCAGTGTGTTATAATTGTGTTGGAGGGACTAGACTGATTGTCTTTATTCAGAGATGCAGGACCTATATATGTGTGTAGTTTGCGCATTTGAACTGGGTACCTTAAGGCAAATACTAGTGTTGTATTAGTAAGATTTACTGTGTTCCTCATGATGTACCAGTGCTGTGGTAACCATGCTGTTACAGAGGATAAGAGACCCATTTGTAAGGAATAAGGCATGACAAGGTGTGGTTTATGGCTTGATAAGAGCACGCCCCAGTTGCGTAATAAGGCACGAGGCGCTTGCGCAGAGTGACTTTAGCACCTGGGAAGTGCTCTTATCAAGCCATTAACCACACCTTGGAGTGTCTTATTCCACTTATAAAATGGGCACTGTATTTTTGTAAATAAAAGTAGAAACAGAGTTGTGTGGTTTTAAAGTTGAACATATTTATTTGACAACAGTCTTAAAAAGAAGAAAAAATAGTTCCTAAGTTCATTCATTAGCAATCACTGAACAGTTAAGTGACACTGGATTAAAAATGAAAACTGTTAACTACTTGTTTAAAATAACAGCTCAAATAAACGTGACAACTGTTAACTACTTGTTTAAAATAACAGCTCAAATAAACATGAAAACTGTTAACTACTTGTTTAAAATAACAGCTCAAATAAACAAACAGGCTGCACTGTTAACATAAATGTAACTGAAACTTAAACTGTTTAAAATAGAAAGAACAGGCTGCACGTGATGTTCTGTTAAATAACTGCAAGTGCAACTTTTACTGACTTAAATAAATTGTCCAACTGACTTAAATAGAGTGACTTATTTTGAAAAATGGATGAACTCCACTTTTTCTGCAGGCACTGGCCTGTTTGACTGTGAGCGAGTGTGTGTGTTACTGCCCCGTGCATACAGAGCGATTTCCATTGTGGTGCTTGTGTCTCTCCTATCAAGTTTGTCTGTGCCACAATACACATACACTTCATTTTTCTTTTTTATTAATCGTTTTACTTTATTTTGTGTGGTTTACAGCTTTACTAATAGCCACTGATTCGCTTGACTGTTAGCGAGCGTGTCCCTTGACAGCTGCCGTATAAAGCGGTTTTCAGTAAGACTTTTAAAATCACGAAGCTGGGCTGTGTAACAGCACTGCACTGCATTTGGGGATATTATCAGCTATTTTCTTTTGTTGCTCTCGTAAATGCAGCTGGGTTGCTGTGTGAGGAACGGACAACAGAGACAGGAGATGCTGGAAGAAGGATACTGATTCTGTTAACGGTCAGTGGAGTCACTGGTTTCTGGGTACGTTTGAATAGTGGGAGTAACAGATATTTAGTTGTGAGGAATGCCCAGCAAAAAATTTAATTAATGAATGGTACTACAGCTTTAAAGTTTGACTGAAAAGGGGGTGGGGTTATTGGTATGCTGTTTCTCGGTACCGTGCGATCTATCAGTGTAGCAGTTGTGCTTCTGTCCCGGCTTCTGTGTGCTGCTAGCTGACTTGCTGCATTGGGGACAGCTGACACGGAGTGATTTTTCTGTGTGGTTCATCGTGGCTAGCAGAAGTAGTGCCCCGTTGAATAGATATGGCCTGATAAGGACACGGCTGAAAATGTGTTTCAGCCAATCAGGCTCCAGGATTTTTTTTGCCTATTTTATAAAGTCAGCTAACAAGCTTTCTCCCCCTCCCCCTTGCTCTCTCTTCCCGTTTCCTGCCCTGACCTCTGCATTGCCATTATGTAGTGTGACCTCTTAATCCTCTCACTCTACTCACTGTTTGTCCCTTCGTCCACAGGGTATCCAGCATAGGGGTCATGAGAGTTGTGACTTTCAGCTCTCGGTTCTCCCCCACCCCCGTCAGGCCAAGCTGAAGAAACTGCTCTGCATCGTAGCAGGTAATTACACCACAGAGTGAAACTGGAGCACAACGGAACAATGGAACACAGGCTCCAGCAGCCTTAGGAACTGCACACAGTGAGTTCCCAGCACTGCTAGCATGGCGGCTGCCCCACCCACCCTGGGTGAGCATTTGCCTTATAGGCAGATCATCTGGTCACATGACCTTGTGGTTGCTATCTCCCGATTACTCCATTTACAGATTATAAAGGAGGACCAGCAGAGGCCACTATTACAACTATTACACTTAATGGCCTATATTGAAGGACCGTTAGAGGTCGCTGCTGTGCCCTCCTGTATCCAGAGGCATTATTATCTAGCTCACATAAATGGTAGCACTTGATGTTCTACAGCCCACTCCCTCAAACCAAGTTTGCCAATGACCGTATCTCCTTGGCACATAGATTAACATAGTTTAACAAGCAGCGTTGCCCACTTAAACCATGAAGTATGCTTCACTACGCTGCCTCTTATTACTAGGCATCTCTTGCCACAGTGCATCTAAAATTATCATCCTGGCTGATAGTAATGGCATCTTGACTATCCCTTTCTCACAATCTCAGATTCAATGTATGTCAGGGACAAAGCCTAGTGACATAAGTTTACTTGCCTGACAAACTATAGCAATGACAACTGGTGTTCCTGAACCTATAGATCTCCCTGCCCGCATGGCGGTATATGCTTTCCTCTCTTTCACTTGGAGCACCCAGCCTTGAGAACTTCCCACTGTCTCATACCCACCTACGTTGCATCATCCATTATTGGTTAAAGTGATAACATTCAGACTAATATAATTAATTTATGTATTGCTACTATAATCTGGGAACATGGAGTTAAATCCTGACCCCCCCTCCTATGAATGCGCCTTTAGAATTACCTCATCTAAAAGGTTTAAAAATTTTGCACATCAATGTGTGTAGTCTACTTAAAATGTTTGACACTATACAGGCTTGGGTCTGCCATACATCCCCGAAGAAGCGTGCATGCGCAAAACCGATCAGGCCTTTTTGGAGTTGAAGCATCAAGTTGGTACTTGACTGCTGTTTTCATATTTGCCTTTTTTTGTGGTAATAAATGCAGTTTTTTGGAACTTATGCAGTGGACGATGCCCTTATTTCTTGAATTGGAAGTACTGCCTGTGTGTGAGGAGCACGTCAGTGTCTGGAGCCTGCTTTCTTGTTTTTGTATATCTGCCATACATGGCCAGATGCATTAGTATTAATAGAGACCTGGGGCCCGATTCTAGAAGGGTGGTGCAAGTCACCACGAAACGCAACTTGTGCCACCCGCTACTGCGACATTGACCCTGTGCCCTATTCTAGAAGGGGCAGGGTCATCGCAGCTAAGTCCTGCAACTTGCAACATGTGGCCAGGTACGCTGAACTGTGGGCACACCTGGTGAGCATGTCACAAGCCACAACGCAAGGTGTAAGTGCTCCCTCCAAGCCCAGCAAGCCATAGATGCCCCGCAGGGCTGCCCACACCCCTATCCCCCAAATCCCCCTTTGCAATATGCCCTGAAGGGTGGTGCAGTCAACCCCCCCACCTGTGCCCCGACCCCAAGTCACCAGCCGCAAATGCAGCATATACCCAGTGAAGCCCTGGAGTCTAGTGCCCCCCGATCATAGTATAATAAATATACATCACCCCCATGTCCCTGGTAGTCTATTGCACCCCCGATCACTGTAGTATATATAGACATTTCCCCCATGTCCCTGGTAGTCTAGTGCCTCCCCGATCATTGTACAATGTTAAAACATCACACTCAGTTCTCTGGTAGTCTAGTACCCCCCCGATCATTGAACAATATTTAAACATCACCCCCATTTCCCTGGTGGTCTAGTGGCCCCCCAGCCAGCCATGCCAGTCCACCCAGCACCCCCACCGTCCCCAGCCAGCGACTGGCGAATACCCTCACCTCCATGACCAGCCACCGATTGAGTGCTGTAGGAGTGCTACTGCAAAGATGCACTCAGAAATTAATTTCTGAGCATGTCTTTCAGTAGTGCTCCTATGGAGCTCAGTGGGTGGCTGGCCGTGAGATGAGAGGTGGACTGTGCCAGTCACCAGCTGGGGATGGTGGGGGGTGCTGGGTGGACTGGCATGGTTGGGAGGGGGCTACTAGACTACCAGGGAAATGGGATGTTTAAATAATTTACAATGATCAGGGGGGCACTAGACTACCAGGGACATGGGGGTGATATGTATTTATTCTACAATGATCGGGGGGGCCCTAGACTACCAGGGCTTCTCTGGGTAAATGCCACATTTGCGGCTGGCGACTCAGGGTTGGGACATGAGTGGCGGGTTGACTGCACCGACCTGTGGTGCATATCATGGATGGAATCGAGGGGCAGTTGGTGTGGCCAGCCCTGCGGGGAAATTACTGTGGGAATCGGGCTCAGTTGGTGGCAGCCAGCCCTGTGTGGGGCAGTGCAGAATTGGGGCAGGGGATGGGCAGCCCTGCGGGTCACTCACAGGGGTCTGCTGGTCATGGGGGGGAGGGACACTGTGCAATGACTGCTGGACCACTGTCAGCTCTACAGGACACCTGGGGGGCATCTGTAAGTTATACCAGTTAAAAGCTGGTGTAACTTACATTGCTGGTTCTCCTCCGGGGGTCCTTGTAGAGTCGCAACATTGGGGACTTTGTTGCTGCCCTTCTGGAATGGGGCACAACTGCTGCTGTAAACCCCCTAGCGCCATGTCGCAGGGGGTTTAGATACAAGCTCTGACGTAACTGCTGTTTTGGTGCAAGTGGCCTGCACCATGTCGCAGGCCACTTTGTAGAATCGCGCATGTCGCAACTGCTGGCATAAGTTGCTACATGCACAATTCTACTTGGTGCAAGTGCTGTTACGCCAGGTGTAACCATACTAGAATTGGGCCCCTGGTTAAGAAGTTCCATGACAAACCAAGAAATAAACTTCCTGTCATATAATGTCTTCAGGACAGACCGGCCTACCGGCGGATGGGGGGTTTGCGATATACATCCTAGAGAAATATGCTGCTTCCATTATTGATTCATCCACAGCACCATGGGAGTTTGAATACCTAATGTTAAATCTCTCCTTCTCCTCCAATGAGCCATTACTAATTATAGGTTGCTATAGACCCCCTGCAGGGAGACTCAAACTGTTGCCTCATCTCTACACCCTCATGGATGCTTACAGTTTAGAAACCATTATTTTAGGAGACTTAAATCTTGACTGGTATGACCCGATTTCAAAACCAATAAAGAAGCTACAGTATGTGATGCATTAGGCCTCATGCAGCTCATCCCTGAACCCAATCGACCAAATCTCAAAAACCTGGCTAATAGCAGGCACCAGACCTAATACTCATAAATAAGTTCTAGTAGTGGTTCTTAACTGGAATCAACCTATCTGCACACCACATCAAGAAGAGCAAAAAAAATATCTTATCACTATAACCTTTTTATTTTACTTCAGTAGCAGTGTTCTGTGGGTGCCACTTTAAACTGACAAAAGGAAAAATGTCATGTCCTGTGACATTTTGTAATCAGCAATGACATAGAAAAGGAATCACTGTACCATTTACTGGTGAAATTCTGTGTGTCCCTTTGCTGTCTTTTCAAGGCTAAGTTGCCTAATCCATAACGCAGGGAAAAATCATCTCTTTCCAAGACCAGGACAACTTTCCCGTTGTGTCTTTCCTTTGTGTTTTTTTTCAGTGTAATATCTTTTAACTCTCAATTGCAATTTTACTTGCATACAAGCTAGGAAGCATTCCTTAACTTTCAAATGAAAAAACAATGGCCTTCAGGCTGCTTTGGTTGTCGTTTGTTTCTTGCTGCATATTGAAGAAAATGTTCAAAGCAACCACTGTCAACCACAATGCGTGCTTACGTTTCGGAGCACTCACACTTCATCATCAGAGCTGACTGCTTGCAGGATCAGCTGCCCTTTGTGCATAAACGTTATCCTGGCAACACTCAACATTTGCCTATTTAAACAGCTCCTCATAGTTCTCTTTTGTTTTCCTTGAGCTGTATTTAATTTTTTTTTAAAGTCATTAAATCTTTCAAGTCAGTATTTTCACATTAAAAAAGTGCCATGGTGCTATATGTAGATAAAAACTTAATACATGAGTTATCTAGTGGATTTCTAAATTGCTTCTGTTAAACTGCTATATACATGTGCAATATTTTTTGTGCTGTTTTACCCATATAGATCAATATATTATTTTTATATATTCTCCTTGTTTCACCCTGCAGTAAACATCGATAAATACTTGAAATAAATATTCAGCTTTAAAATTAAAACAAAAAAAATTGCGGAAGGGAATGTATAATCTATACTGGGATATGTGGTACATATTCTTTTGTGGATATAATCATCATAGTTCATTACAAATAGCTGCTCTAACCAGTGTCATCATTTAGTCTCTTGGGTGTCAATGTTTCTTACTTATACATCCAGAATGCCTCTTGTTGCAAAAAGGAGATCTTTCAGGTTGCCCCCCCCCCCCCGGGCACACAGAATACTAAATATGGCAGGCCAAACACTACTTAGATGCAGGGCATGGATCAGAAGCATCACTTATTCACATTGGACTGGAGAAGGTCAACCTTCCTGCATGGGGGGGGCAACTTGAAAGATTTCCTTTTGCAATGAGATGCATTCTGGATATATGAGGGAGAATAAAATTGATACCCACGGGACTAAATGATAAAACTGTTTATAGCAGCTATTTATAATGAACTATGATGACTGTATCCAAAAAAAGAATATATGCCACATATCCCCAGTATAGATGATACATTCTCTTCCACAAATTGTTTTATTTTAATTTTAAAGCTGAATATTTATTTACGTTTACTGCAGGGTGAATTAAGAAGAATATATAAAAAATAATATATTGATCAGAAATATGGGTTAAAATAGCACAAAAAATATTGCACATGTATATAGCACTTTAATTGAAGAAATGTAGAAATCCACTAGATAACTCATGTATTAAGTTTTTATCTACATATAGCACCATGGCACTTTATTAATGTAACAATACTGAGTTGTACCTGTAGTAGAAAGATTTAAGGGCTTAAAAAAAAATTAAATACAGCTCAAGGAAAACAAAACAGAACTGTGAGGAGCTGTTTAAAAAGACAAATGTTGAGTATCGCCCAGGTAACACTTACGCACAAAAGGCAATTGATCCTGCAAACAGGCAACTCTGGTGATGGAGCATGAGTGCTCCGAAATGTAAGCACACATTGTGGTTGATGGCAGTTGCTTTGAAATTTTTTTTCACTATGCGGCAAGAAACAAGCAGCATCCAAAGAAGCCTGAAGGTCATCGACTTTTTGTTTGAAAGTTAAGGAATGCTTCATAGCTTGTACGCAAGTAAAATTGCAACTGAGAGCAAAAAGATATTACACTGAAAAAAAAACACAAAGGAAGGACACAATGGGAAAGTTGTTGAGGCCTTGGAAAAAGGTGATTTTTTTCCTGTGTTATGCATTAGGCAATTAAGCCTCGTCACCCACGACGGTCAAGCCATGTCACCTCACGCTATTCTGCAGACACCGGCGACGTTGAGCTGTGCATTAGGGTATTTGGTTTACAGTCACCCCATTCCATAAGGACATACATTGAAATGGGTGGAGCATAGGAGAATGGGGTGAAGTCTTGGGAGCAAGAGTCCAAGGTACACCTCGATGCCTGTCAGTGGCGGAAGGGTGGGATGGCATGAGCAGTTCAGTTGGCAATCCAAAGGCACACCCGATGCCGTCTGTCTGTACAGGGTAGGATGTTATGGTTAGAAACCGTAATGCCTCAGGCATTTGTTGGTATTCACGGTACAAATTTTGAACATGGCCTTTTTGTGACCCCACCTCATGAAAGCATTTGGGACCTATTGTCAGTGGCAGTGTGATTTTGTCAATGTGTCCTGAAAACTGACTTCCAACAGTGACAGTGCCATTCTGCATCACATGTACAAAAACAGATCGGGCAGGATGTGAAGAATGACAGCTGTATAATCCATAGGGAGGTATGAAGAGATGGCAATGTTGAAAATATGTAGTGGGAATATTAAAAATTCCGAGCATACGTGGAAACCGCACAACGCATGCGTGTAACACAGTCATTTTATGGAGTTTCATCACCAGATTTTCAACATAGGCATTTAACAACTTGTGGTCACGAACAATGTCACTGTGATTTTGTTACTTTGTCCTGAACACTGATTTCCCACATCAACCATGGTATTCTACGCCGGAACTGCAAAAACACATTTCAACCAGGATGTGAAAAATGACAGCTGAACTGTTCATAAGGAGGTGTGGGAAAATGGCAATGTTGAAAATCTGGAGTGAAAATATTACAAATGTGCAAAGTTATAAGCGTGCGTGGAAACTGCGCAACGCACACTTGTAACACAGTCATTTTATGGACTTTCATCACCAAATGTTCAACATAGGCATTTTAGGACCTCTGCTAATGAACAGTGTCACTGTGATTTTTGTAATGTGTCCTAAACAGTGATTTCCCACAGCGACTGTGCTATTCTGTGCCTGAAGTGCAAAAACACATTTCGGCCAGGATGTGAAAAATGACAGCTGTACTGTTCATAAGGAGGCGTGGAAAAATGGCAATTTTGAAAACATGGCGTGAAAATATTGCAAATGTGCGAAGTTATGAGCGTGTGTGGAAACTGCACAATGCACGCTTGTAACACAGTTAGTTTATGGACTTTTGTCACCAAATTTTCAACATAGCCATTTAGGACCTCTGCTAATGAACAGTGTCAGTGTGATTTTCCTAATGTGTCCCTAACACAGATTTCCCACAATGACCGCGCTTGTCTGCGCCGGAAGTGCAAAAACACATTTGGGCCGGGATGTGAAAAATGATAGCTGTACTGTTCATAAGGAGGAGCGGGCAAATGGCAGTGTTGGCAATCTGGAGTGAAAATATTGCAAATGTGCAAAGGTATGAGCGTGTGTAGAAACTCTGCAACGCATGCTCGTAACACAGTCATTTTATGAACTTTTTTCACCAAATTTTCAACATAGACATTTTAGGACCTCTGCAAATGAATAGTGTCACTGTGATTTTCTTAATCTGTCCTAAACATTGATTTCGCACACCATCTGCGCCATTGTGCGCTACAGGCTCAGAAACACATTTTGGGAGAGATGTGCAAAATTAAAGCTGTACTGCTCATAAGTAGGTGTGGTAAAATGGCATTGTTGAAATTCTGGACTGCAAATATTTAAAATTCACGCACTTAAGAGCGTGCGTATGAACAGCACAATGCATGCTCATAAAACAGTCATTTTTAGGAATTTTTTCACCAAATTTTCAACATAGCCATTTTAAGACCTCTGCTCATGAACAATGTCACTGTGATTTTCTTAATCTGCCCCAAACATTGATTTCGCACACCTATTGCGCCACTGTGTGCTACATGCGCAGAAACACATTTTGGGTGAGAAGTGAAAAATGACAGCTGTACTGCTCATAAATAGGTGTGATAAAATGGCAATGTTGAAAATCTGGAGTGAAAATGTGACAAATTCGCGAACTTACAAACGTGCATAGGAACTGAGCAACGCACGCTCGTAAAACAGTCATTTTTAGGAATTATTTTACCAAATTTTCAACATAGCCATTGTAAGACCTCTGCTCATGAACAGTGTCACTGTGATTTTCTTAATCTGTCCCAAACATTGATTTCACACACTGACTGTGCCACTGTGCACTACATGCGCGGAAACACATTTTGGGTGAGATGTGAAAAATGACAGCTGTACTGCTCATAAGTAGGTGTGATAAAATGGCAATGTTGAAAATCTGGAGTGAAAATGTTACAAATTCGCGAACTTACGAGCGTGCATAGGAACTGCGCAATGCACTCTCGTAAAACAGCAATTTTTAGGAATTTTTCCACCAAATTTGCAACATAGGCTTTTTGAGAGCCCACCTTATGAACACTGGCACTGTCATTTCATTAAGGTGATTTTGCGCAGTGACCATGAAATCACCCTTTGGGCCCGATTAACGCCATGACAGTAACAGAATTCATGAGGAGGGGTCCCAAAAACCCATGTTAAAAATTTGGTGCCAAAATTCCAAAACATGCCTGAGATATGCAGCAAAGTTGAAAAAACCCTATTTATTCCATTATACAGCTTACCGGCATTTCCTCAGTTTGCGGTCAGCTTTGAAGAGTGCAGATGTGTTCCCGGTTCACCAAAGATTGTCGCGCTGGACTCCGGAGGTAAGTATGGGGTGAGGGAAGGATGTGGGGAAGCAGGGTGTGCAGTGGGCGGGCGTGGGTTGCGGGAGGGGGGTCTGACAGACTGCGAGGCACCATTTTTCTTTACAGGAAAAAAATAAAAGACAATGCGGCACGGTTTTCTATTTTACAGGGTATTGGCATGCTGGGGTGGGCTCCCAGCATGCCAAGACTCTTTTTAGGGGGCCAGCTGTAGCCGATGGGGTTAGGCACCCCATGGCACCTGAAAACTGGGGGACATCATGCGGGGATTGGGCACCCCAGCCGGCAGGCTATAATAAAACCCGGGGGGTTACATCATGCTGATGAGGAGTGGGCTCCCCGTCGGCGAACAAGGAAAGCAGGTGAGGGTTACATCTTACCGATGGGCTCCCATCGGCTAAATAAACATTGTGGGCACTGAAGCCGGTGGGGGTTGGGGCCCGTCAGCCAACAAAGACCGTTTGGAGGGGTGCACATGCTGCCGAGGGGGATTGGCCACCTCGGCATGGGAGGCTGCCTAATACTGTTTGTGAATGCGATAGCAAGCCACCCGCTATGTTCACAAACAGTATTAAGCTAGCTAACATTCCACCCTGCAATGACAGGTCGCTCCCTCATTGCAGAACAATGACTGATGCTGCAATGACAAGGCAGCCCCTGATTGCTGTGGTGAAAACATTACATCTTGGTGCGCTTTTTGGAGACCAGTGTCATCGGCACACTGTGCCTCCATTGGTTCACCACTGCCAAGCCCCCAAATGCAATGCCTCCCTTGGCTGTAACACTGCCACGCCTCCACAACCCGCTTCTCTCCTAAGCTGTCACATCATGTTTCTTGCACATACGCGCAAGCAAACATAATGACAGCTATTACTATTCATAAGAAGGTGTGGAAAAATGCCAATTTGAAAATCTGGGTGAAAATATTACAAATTCACGCGAAGTTACTGGCGTGCGTGGAAACTTCACAACGCACGCTCATAAAACAGCCATTTTTGGGATTTTTTTTCACCAGATTTGCAGCATAGGCTTTTTGAGAGCCCACCTCATGAACAGTGGCACTTTCATTTTGTTAATTGGTCACAAAAGGTGATTCTGTGCAGTGACCGCAAAATCACCTTTCAGGACCGCATAATGCCATGACAGTGACTGAATTCATGAGGAGGGGCTCCAATAACCCCATGTTGAACATTTGATGAAAAATTCCCAAAAATGGCCGAGATATGCACCAAAGTAGAAAAACCCCTATTTATGCCATTATACAGCTTACTGGCATTTCTTCAGTTCGTGGTCAGCTTTGAAGAGTGCAGACATGTTCCCGGTCCACCGAAGATCATCGTGCCGGGCTCCAGAGGTAAGTATGGGGTGAGGAGGGAGGTGTGGGGAGGCAGGGTGCGCAGAGGATGGGCACGGGTTGCGGGAGGGCCATTGGAGTCAATGAGGGACTGTTTTCTGCTTTGCAGGTATAAAACAAAAAATAACATCGCGGGACAATTTTTCTTTTACAGGGGCATTTTTTTACCATACTGGGTTGGGCTCACAGCATGCCACTTGAGTGTTTGTTTTTTGGGGGTGGTCTGTAGCCGATGTGGGGAATTGGGCACCCCCGTCAGCACACAACAAATGGGGGGGACATTATGCCGATGGGGAGTGAGGTCCCCGCAAATTAAACTAGGAAGGGGCGGCATGATGCCGAGGGGGATTGGGCACCCCCTTGGCACACACTGTAAATGGGAGGGGGGGTTGCATTATGCCGATGGGGAGTGGGCTCCCCCATCTGCAAATGGAGTGGGTCGGGGCACTCTGCAGCAGCATGCTGCCATGTTTTTATTGTAAACTAGTCACCAGAAAAGGCTTGGCTCTCATAGCAGCGGACCTTTTCTTTGATCTAGTGGCCAGTTTATGTGTTGGTGTCAGGGCCTGCAGCTGCTTATTAGTGGGGATGCCGCGTGCTGGTGCATGCCCTGCATTCACCCACAGTGACCGCACCTCCAAATGTGCTACTACTGCAATATGTTGGCTGTGTAAGCGCGAGCCAACATAAAAAGGAGACTAGGCCTCTTTTTTTTTTGAATCCCACACCTTCTTACTTTTGAAGCTAAGAAGAGGATAGTCTAGACCACCTTTCTTCCCCTCATCAATGATACAGGCTTCTTCTACAGCCATTGTTTCAATTTGTTTCAAATCAGACCTCGATACATTGGACGTATTTCCTCACAGAGCCCTAAGGTTCATTACTAATGCTCAGTTCAGAACCCACCATTGCGCTCTATGTGTTCAACTTGACCCTCACTTGCCAATAGAAGGTTAAATAATGCCTTTCTATGGACCTACAGAGCCATCCTGGACAAACTCCCTCCTTACATCACAGACCACTTCAAGTGTTCACCCTGCATTTACTCACTGAGGAGTCATTCTTACATACTGTTCGATGTACCTAGGGTAGTGTCCCGCTATGGTGAATCTGCGATTAGTCATACTCTTCCGGCCTTATGGAATAACCTTCTTTGCACCTTAAAACTTACTAACACCAACTGCCTACAGGCCTTTAAAACCCTATTGGACGCTCTTACCCAGGAAAATTGTAATTGTTATTCATAGCATGTATTCTGTTTTCTTATACTTTACAGCACACACTGACTCACGGCTCTCCTTGTGGCACCTGATTTGTGTACCGACTTTTGCATAGCACTTGTATTCTTCTTTCCTTTGGTTGCAGTACTTCCTACTTTATCATCTTAACAAGTAGATATGCTTCATTGTATTCTCCCTATATTCATCCATTGCTCTGTATCTACTGTGTGTTCTACTCATGACTTCTTCTGGATGTAATGTGTACCCACACATTGTAAGTATTCTATGTATTGCAAATCATTGTGTCTACATAAGACCACTTTGAAAATGAGCTTGCTCAACTTAATTTACTGTATGAGTTTATGATGTTCAGTTTTCTATATTCTGTTTCTTTTAGTTCATACTGACGTGGAACCTTTGTAAAAGAACCTCTGGTTCCAAAGTATTTGTAATCCTTGTATTCAATTAATAAAAATAAATGTTGCCATTCCTGGTAAAATAAAATGAAATGAAATTATGCTATACCCGATGGATCTGCTGCTACAGTATATATCCAGTGCCATACCTGATTGGTCTGCTGCTTCAGTATATGTCCAGTGCCATCCCAGATGGGTATGCTGCTACAGTATCTGTCCGACGCCATACCCGATGGATCTGCTGCTACAGTGTATATCCCGTGTCATACCCAATGAGTCTGCTGCTACAGTATCTGTCCAGTGCCATACCTAATGGGTCTGCTGCTACAGTATATATACCTGATGCTATACTCGATGGGCCTGCTGCAACTGTATATATACCTGGTGCTATATCCAGTGGGTCTGCTGCTACTGTATATTCCCAGTGCCATACCTGATGGGTCTGCTGCTGCAGTATACTGTATGTCTGATACCATACCCAATGGGTCAGCTGCTACAATATATGTTCGGCGCCATACCCAATGGGTCTCCTGCTACAGTATATATTCCTGGTGCCATACTCGATGGGCCTACTGCTATAGTAAATGGCTGGTGCCATACCCATTGGATCTGCTGCTACAATATATATCCTGTGCCATACACAATGGGTCTGCTGCTACAACATACATCCAGTACCATACCCATTGGGTCTGCTGCTACAGTATATATCTGGTGCCATACTCGATGTGTCTGTGGCTACTATATAAATAACTAATGCCATACCCGATGGGCCTGCTGCTATAGTATACGCCCAGAGCCATATCTGATAGATCTGCTGCTATAGTATATGTGTGATGCAATATCCAATAGGTCTGCTGCTAAGGTATATGTCTGATGCCATACCCGATGGGACTACTGCTACAGTATATGTCTGATGCCATACCCAATGAGTTGGCTGCTACTGTATATGTCCGGGGCCATAACTAATGGGTCTCATGCTGCAGTATGTGTCCGGTAGCATACCTGATGGGTCTAGTGCTACAGTATACGTCAGGTGCCATACCCTATGGGTCTGCTTCTATAGAACTGGTCTGGTGCCATACCCAATGAGTCTGCTGCTACACCAAATATCTGTTGCGCTATCCAATGGGTGTGCTTTGACAGTATATCTCTGGTGCCATACCTGATAGATCTTCTACAGTGTATGTCCAGTGCCATACTTGATGGGTCTGCTGCTACAGTATAGATCCAGTACCATACCCAGTGGGTCTGCTGCTACAGTATATATCCTGTGCAATACCCCATGGATCTGTTGCTACAGTATATGTCCAGTGCCATACCCGATGGGTCTGCTGCTACAGTATATGTCCAGTGCCATACATGATGGGTCTGCTGCTACTGTATATATTCAGTGCCATACCCAGTGGATCTGCTGCTACAGTATATAACCCGCACCATACCGCACTGGTCTACTGCTACAGTATATGTCCTGTGCCATACCTGATGGATCTGCTGCTACAGTATATATCCGGTCCCATACCCGATGGGTCTGCTGCTATACTAAATGTCCTTTGCCATATCAGATGTGTGTGCTTTTCCAGTATACAGTATCTCTGGTGCTATACACATTGGGTCTTATTCTACAGTATATGTCCAGTGCTATACCTGATGGGTCTGCTGTTACAATAAATGTCCAATGCAATGCCCAGTGGGTCTGCATCAACAGCATATTTCCAATTCCATACTCAATGGGCTCCTATAGTATAGGTCCGGTGCCATACTGGAGGGGGCTTGCTCCTAGAATATTTTGTCTGGTGGCATATCTGATGTCTCTGCTGCCACAGTCAATGTCCATTACAGTGCCCCATCACTGTGCTGACACAGTATTTGTCCAGTGCCATGCCTGAAGGGTCTGATATTAAAGTATATGTCTGGTGTTATACCCGACTTCTACAGTATATGTCCGGGATCATATCCAATGTGTCTGCTTCTACAGTAAATGTCTAGCATGGTACCTAATAGGTCTGCTGTTATAGTATATGTCCTGTGGCATGTATGATGGGTCTGCTGCAGTATATGTCCAGTGCCATACCCAATGGGTCTGCTGCTACAGAATATGTCTGGTGCCATACCCGATGAGCCTCTACTGTATTAAATGTCCAGTGCTGTATGCAATAGGTCTGCTGCTATAGTATATGTCCAGTACCCTACACAATGACCTGCTGCTACAGTAAATGTATGGTGTCATACCCAATGGGTCTGCTGAAAGACTGTTTGTCTGATGCCATACCCAATGGGTCTGCTGCTACAGTATATGTGCAGTGCCACACCCGATTGTTCTACTGCTACAGTACATGTCTGATGCCACACCAGATGGGTCTGCTGCTACAGTATATGTCCAGTGCCGTAACCAATGGGTCTGCTGTTACAGTATATATACCTGGTGCCATACCCGCTGGGCATGCTGCTTTTGTATATGCCGAGTACCATCCCTGATGGGTCTGCTACTATGGTATATGTCTGATGCCATTTCCAAGGGGTCTGCTACAAAGTTATACAGTATGTCTGATGCCACACTTGATGGGTCTGCTGCCATATACCGTCACAACAGTGACACAGTAATGGCGTGGAGTCAGATTATGGTGACACACATATTCTGCAAACTCTCTGTGCTGCCCTCTCCCCAGTGTCCGCCCCTCCAGAGTTGGTATATTTGGTAAGAAGGGGCATGGGGGGCATAGCCCCCTGCAAACAGAGTGGCTACCAAATATGTGTGTCATCATAATCTTGCACTGTATTGACTCCATGCCATAATTGTGTCACTGTAATGCCGTGGAACCCTCTGCTGCTATAGTATATGTCTGATGCCATACCCAATGGGTCAGCTGCTACAGTGTATGTCCAGTGTAATACCTGATGGGTCTGCTGCTACAGTATATATTAAAGGCGCCATACCTGATGGGCCTGCTGCTACAGTATATATCCAGAGACATACCCGATAGGTCTTCTGCTACAGTATATGTCCAATGCCATGCACAGTGGATCTGCTGTTTCAGTATAAGTCCAATGCCATACTTGATGGGTCTGCTTCTACAGTATATGTCTTGTACCATACTCGATGAGTCTGCTGCTATTATGTGTTTCTACCTGGTGCCATACCCAATGGGCCTGATACTCCAGTACATGTCCAGTGCTATACCCAATGGGTTTTCTGGGTTTGCTGGTACAGTATATGCCAAGTGCTATACATGAGTGGTCTGCTGCTACCGTGTATGTGTGATGCAATACCCAATACGTCTGCTGCTAAGGTATATGTTCAATGCCATGCTCAATGTGTCTACTGCTACAGTATATGTCCAATGCCATAGCTGCTGGTTCTACTACAACAGTACATGTCTGATGCCACACCCAATGGGTCTGCTGCTGCAGTAAAAGTCTGATACCATACATGATGGGTATGCTGCCACAGTATATGTTTGTTGCCACATACAATGGGTCTGATCCAACAGTACATATATGCTGCCATAGCCATTGGGTGTGTTGTTCTGATATATATTTGATGTCATACCGATCCTTCTACTGCCACAGTATATGTGCAGTGCCATACCTGATGGGTCACCTGCTGCAGTACATGCCTGCAGCCAAACTGGATGGATCTGCTGCTATAGTATATAGCCAGTGCCTTACCCTATGGGTGCGTCTACAGTATGTGCCATTGCCATACCCTGTGGGTCTGCTGCTACAATATATGTCCAGTGAAATAAGCGATGGATCTGCTGCTACAGAATGCATCTGATGCCATAACCAATGGGTCTGCTGCTACAGTATATGTCCAGCACCATACACAATGAGTCCACTACTACAGTATATGTCAGGTGCAATACTGGATGGGTCTGCTTCTGCAGTATATGTCCTGGGTATACCATTCACACAGCGAATGCAACACAGCAAAATCCCTTACAGCAACAATCTTGACAGGTTTCCAAATTGCCACTGTAAGGGACCCAAAGGTGAAATTTCTCCCTTTCGTTGTCCTTCACCCCCCCCTTCAAATTAACTAAACTCAGAGTTAGTTATATTAAGAAAGGAGGGGGTGCAGCCCCCTGAGAACAAAACACACATTGTCTGACAAGCAAAAGTTCGTATGTCGACATTGTAACATTTGCTGTAACACACATTGACAGTTTTTCTGTCGATGCGGCATGGTGGAACTTATGTCCAGAGCCATAGCATATGGGTCTGGAGCTAGAGTTTTTGTCTGACGCCATATCTGATGGGTCTGCTGCCACAGTATATGTCTGGTGCCATGCCCGATGGGTCTGCTACTACAGTATATGGCTGATGCCATACAATATGGGTATGCTGCCACAGTATATATCTATTGCCATACACGATGGATCTGATCCAACAGTATATATACAGAACCGAAGCCATTGGGTGTGTTGTTTTAGTATACGTTCAATGCCATATCAGGTCCGTTTACTTCTACAATATATGTGCAGTGCAATACCTGATGGGTCAGCTGCCACAGTAAAAGTCTGGCACCAAATTGGATGTATCTGCAGTTACAATATATGTGCAGTGCCATACCTTATGGGTGAGCTACTACAGTATGTATCCAGTGCCATAACTGATGGGTCTGCTGCCGTAGTGTATGTCTGTTGCCATACCCAAGGAGTCTACTCCTGCAGCATATATCTGGTGCTATACCTGGTGGGTGTGCTGCTTTGGTATATTTCTGCTGCCATACTCAATGGGTCTACTGCTACAGTAGATGTCCAGTGCCATATCTGATGGATTTGCTGATACAGTATATATTTGGCACCAAACATGATGAGTCTGCTACTGCAGTATATATCCAGTACCATACCTGACGGGTCTGCTTCTACAGTGTATGTTCAGTACCATACCCGATGTGTCTGCTTCTACAGTGTATGTTCAGTAACATACCCGATGTGTCTGCTTCTACAGTGTATGTTCAGTACCATACCCGATGTGTCTGCTTGTACAGCTTATTTCCAGTGCCATACATGATGTGCCTGCTGCGACTGTATATGAATAGCGCTTTACCCAATGGGTCTGCTGCTACAGTATATGTCTGATGCAATACCCAATTTGTCTGCTGCTACAGTACATGTCCAGTGCCATACCCAGTGGGCCTTCTGCTACAGTATATCTCCAGGTCCAAACCTGATTGTTCTGCTGCTACTGTATATGTCTTGCACCATACATGATATGAACATACGAACATACAAATGTGCCAGCAGAAACAGACCACCCAGTCTATCTAAGTCTTCTCGAGTGTGCAGCGAACACGCCTAGTTTGTAGCTGCCCCACCCCCTCCCCTTTTTCATCCCACTGCCACCCCCACCTCCCCCACCCTCACTCTCCCCTGTTCCCTGTCCCATGCCCTTTTGAAGCTGTTCACAGATTTATATGATACCATCCATTCTGGTAGGGTGTTCCATTTACTACCACCTCTCTGTGAAATAGTGTCTCCTCATTTCCTTCCTAAATCATCCCCCTCTGTTCATAGCCTGTGCCCCTGGTGACCCTCCCCCTCCTTAACTCAAAGACCCTATCTGCCCCATCCTTATTGATTCCCCTCAGGTACTTGAATGTCTCTGTCATGTCCCCCTGTCCCTTTTATCCTCCAGGGCATACATATTCAGGTTTCCCAGCCTGCTGTCATAGTCTCTCCCCTCCATTCCACATATCATCTTTGTTGCCCTTCTCTGCACCCCCTTCAGTAGCCTGATATCACGCTTTAAGTATGACCTCCAAAACTGCACACAATACTCTATGTGAGGCCTTACCAGCAACCTGTAAAGAGGCAAGTTCACCTCTCTTCACCTGGACAAAATAAAACCTCGCTATGCACCCCAGCATTTTGTACACTTTTGCAGCCGCTCTCCTGCACTGGGCAGTGTTGTTCATGGTCCCTGTTATTAATACCCCTAGGTCCTTTTCCTCTTCAGTGATCCACAGCTTAACCCCCCCCAAGCCAGTATTCTCTCCTTGGGTTCTTCACCCCAAAGTGCATAACCTTACACTTCTTTGCATTGAACCCCAGCTGCCACCTCTCTGACCATTCCTCTAGCATGCGTAGGTCCCCCTGCAGCTGCTTCCATCCCTCCTCTCCATCCACCACTGCTCCAATTTTTGTGTCATCAGTGAATAGACTTACCTTGCTCACCACCCCATGTGCAATGTCTGATATGAATAGCCCAAACAATACTGGCCCCAACACAAAGCCCTGTGGCACCCCACTCGTCACCAGCTTTGGAGTTGAGAGCTCCCCTCTCACCACCACCCGTTGCAGCCTGCCACTCAGCCAGCTTGCAATCCAATTTATCATCTTTGCCCTTGCTTCTACACCAGTTAGCTTCCCCCCAAGCTGACCATGAGGCACCGAATCGAAGGCCTTGCTGAAGTCCAAGTAAAGAACATCCACTGCATGACCCTTATCCAGCTCACCTGTCACCCAGTCAAAATATTGTATGAGGTTGGTTTGACAAGACTTCCCTGAAACAAACCCATGCTGCCTCACATCCTGGAGGCCATTGTCCTCCAGGTATGACACCAGTCTTTCTTTTAGTATCGTTTCCATGAGTTTGCACACTATGGAAGTGAGACTTACCTGATGATAATTACCCGGCTCATCACTTGGCCCGCTCTTGTGTAATGGTACTACATGTGCCATCCTCCAGTGCAGTGGCACACATCTCGACTCCAGTGAAGTGCTGTACAGATCTGCCAGTGGCTCCACCAACACTTCCGCCATCTTCCTCAGCACCCTGGGGTGGATACCATCCGGCCCTGGTGCCTTGTCTACCTTCAGTGCCCTCAGTCCCTCTAGGACTCTATTTGCCTCAAATCTTCCATCTATCGCCTCTTCTCCCCTGTCCCCACCCTCCACCCCATGCTGGTAGGGGTCCCCACTTTTCTTCTGTGAACACTGAGCAAAAGTATTCATTCAGTGCTTCTGCTTGCTCCTCCTCCTTTTCCATCCGCTCCCCACCCCTTTTTATCCTCACTATTGCCTCCTTGCACTTCCTTTTCTCCCTGATGTATCTGAAAAAGTCCCCCCACCCCATTAATTCCCTGTGTTAATCTCAGCTCCCTCTGGGCCTTGGCTTCTCTCACTTTTCTGGTCACCTACCTCGACCATCTTGCATATTCTTCCTTGTCCACTTCCTTCCCCATCCTCCTAAACCTCTGGTGCGCCACTTGTTTTGCCCTCACCACCTCCACAACCTCGCTGTTCAACCAGCATGGTTTTCTTGCTCTGCTCCTCTTACTCTGTGCCTTGGTGCAGGCTTCTGTTGCCCCTGTAACCCCCCATTTAATAATATCCCATTTCTGCTCCACGTCCATCTCCTGCCTTATGCCCTCCAGTTTCCCTTTCAGTACTTCCTGCATCCTCCCAAAGTCTGCCCCCCTGAAGTTTACCACTCGAGTAACTGATTTTTCTGGTCCCCGCACATTGTGATATTAAACCACACCATTTGGTGATCACTGTCGGCTAGTGGGTCCTCTATCTTTATTTCTCTCACTGCCTCCCCATTTGACGATACCAGATCTAAAGTGTTCTTTAGCCTAGTAGGTACAGTAACCAACTTTGTCAGAAGACCCTGGCATATTGTGGCAGAGATGAGTCTGCTGCCACAGTATAACCCTGTAGCCATACCCAAAGGGTCTCCTTCCATAGTAAATGTCCAGTGCCATACCCAATGGGCCTGCTGCTTCAGTATATGTTCACTGTCATACCTGATCGGTGTGCTGCTACAGGATATGTCTGATGCATACCCAATCAGTCTGCTCCTGCAATATGCAATATGTCAGGCACCATACCCAATGGATCTGCTTCTACAGTATACAGTATGTCCCGTGACATACCCAATGGATCTGCTGTTACAGGATATGTCTGCTGCTATACCTGATGGGTCTAGTGCTACAGTTAATGTCTGTTGCCTTACCTGATGGTGGTGCTGCAACAATATATAGCCGGCACCAGACCTTACGGGTCTGCTCCTACAGTATGTGTCCGCTGCCATACTTTATGGGACTGGTCCTTCTTTATATGTCCAGCACCATACCCAATGGGTCTGCTAATGCTGAATACTGTACATATGGCACCATACCTGATGCGTCTGCATCTACAGTATATGTCCAGTGCCATACCTGATGGATCTACTGCTGCAGCATATGTCCAGTGCCTTACTCAATGGTCCTGCTTCTACAGTATATGTCTGGCACCATACCTGATGGGTCTGCTGCTACAGTATATGTTCGGTGCCATACCCAATGGCTCTACTGCTACAGTATATGTCCGGTGCCACACCCCATGGCTCTGCAGCCACAGTATATGTTCAAAGACATTCTCGATGGATCTGCTACTACAGTAAATGTTTGTTGCTATATCCAATGGGTCTGCTGCTACAACACATGTCCCATGCCATACCATTTGGTCTGCTTCTACATCATATACTCAGTGCAATACCTGATTAATCTCATCCCACTACAGTCTATGTCCTGTGCCATACCTGATAAGTCTGCTGCTCCTGTATACATCTGGTGCCATACACAGTGGGTCGACTGCTACAGTATATGTCTGGTACTATACCTGATAGGTCTGCTGCTACAGTATACATCTGGTGCCATACATAATGGATCTATTGCAAGACTATATGTCCAGTGCCATACCTGATGTGTCTGCTGCAACTGTATATAATCCAGTGTCATAACCTATGGGTGCATATACAGTATGTGCCAGTGCCATACCCTATGGGTCTGCTGCTACAGAATATGTCTGATGCCATACTCAAGGGGTCTACTGCTACAGTATATGTCTGGCACCATACACAATGAGCCTGCTACTACAGTATATGCCTGGCGCCATACTGGATATGTCTGCTTCTACAGTATATGTCTAGGGTATACCATTCACACAGTGAAAGTAGCACAGCAAAATCCCTTACTGCGACAATCTCGACAGGTTTCGAGATTGTCGTATATATGGGACCCAAAGGCGAAATTTCTCCCTTTCACTGTCCTTCACCTCCCCTTCAAACTAACTCCAACTCAGAGTTAGTTATATTAAGAAGGGAGGGTGCAGCCCCCTGAGATCAAAACACACAATGTCTGACAGGCAAAAGTTCATCTGTAGACATTGTAACGTTCGCTGTGATGCACATCAATAATTTCTTTGTCGATGCAGCATGATGGAACCTATGTCCCAGAGCCATAGCAGATGGGTCTGCAGCTACAGTATTTGTCTGATGACATATCCGATGGGTCTGCTGCCACATTATATGTCTGGTGCCATATCTGATGGGTCTGGTGCTACAGTACATGGCTGATGCCATACACTGTGGGTATGCTGCCACAGTATATGTCTGTTGCCATACTTGGTGGATCTGATCCAACAGTATATATATAGTGTCATACCCATTAAGTGTGTTCTTTTAGTATACGTTCGATGCCATATCAGATCCATCTACTTCTACAGTATATGAGAAGTACAATACCCAATGGGTCAGCTGCTACAGTACACGTCTGGCACCAAACTGGATGTATCTGCAGTTACAATATATGTGCAGTGCCATACCTTATGGGTGTGCTGCTACAGTATGTGTCCAGTGCCTTAACTGATGTGTCTGCTGCCATAGTGTATGTCTGTTGCCATACCCAAGGAGTCTACTCCTGCAGCATATATCTGGTGCCATACCTGGTGGGTGTGCTGCTTTGGTATATTTCTGGTGCCATACTCAATGGGTCTGCTGCTACAGTACGTGTCCAGTGCCATAGCCGATGGATTTGCTGATACAGTATATTTTTTTTTAATTCAATTTACTTTATTAGCACATTGAAAGTTACATGAAAAGTGCCAATCTGCTCAGTCTTACATATTACAAATCAAGCAGGACGCTGTCAAAAGTACATAGTGATAGAAACTGTCTCGTCGAGACGAGAACCACAGAAGTTGAGATGGCACTTGGCCAATTATCCTAGTTAAGTTTACCCACAACACAACCCTCCCCACCCCACTCCCTAGCAGCATCTACAATCAGGTTGAGACATTATACAAACATTCATTATAGAAAAGAAACAAGTGCACTGTGAATACGTCAAGCCACAGGACATTACCAACGGCCAATGAGATTAAACTTGCCAACTGATTAGGGCTGCATCCAATAGACCCCATTTGGAGCCATAGAATTGAATCATGTTATTCATTCTGGCTATGTGATATTCTAGTTGTAATGCCATTATAATTTCCTTATATCATTCTAGAATTGGTGGAGTGGAAGCATCCTTCCAGTGTCTAAGGATAACCGCCTTGGCCGTGGCTGATATGATAGCCATGTATAGTTTCCTTTGTCCGATCTTACCTCTTGGGAAACTATTTAACGGACAAATTTCTGGTGTAAAAAGGAGCTCCAAACCTAATATTGATGGTAGTGAGTACAAATTGCCCTCCAAAGGCTGGATCATAGCACATTCCCACAATAGGTGGTACAAATCCCCCTCTTTATCTGCACACTTGCTACAAATAGATGATGACAATTTACCCATCTTGTGCAGTCTGGCTGGGGTATAGTACAGATTATGTATAATGTTAAATTGCTGTAGTTTGTATCTATCCTGCCTGATGTATTTATGGTTGTTGACCCATATCTGTTCCCACTCTCTGCTATCTACTATCATCTGTAGCCTTTGTCTCCAGTATGAGCTAACGTTAGCGGGTAGGCCAACGTCTATCCTCTGTAGTTCACTATAAATTCTCGAGACAGAGTGGGGTTGGTCTGCAATCTTTAGCAGTCTAGACAGTTCAATTCTGTTTTCCTCCCAGGTTGTCGACTTCATAGATGGGCTTTGATTGAATCATGAACCTGCGAATTTAAAATAATACCCTTTTAGGTTTGAGACTAGTACATGCTTGCTCATATGATAGTAGCTTTCAGCAGGGCGCCAAGTCTCCCAGTTGTAACCATTTATCGGCTCAAAATGTGGAAGGAATGGGGACTCGCTGTATTAAAAGTGAATGTTGTGTACTAAGATTGCTCAGGTGAAGTCTGCCACTTCACCTTTAGGAGCTTCTGAACCTGATGTAGAACTTTTAAAGTCCACCCTATAGGCGTATTTTTAAGTGACTTAGGGAGGAGTTTTAGAGTGGTATAGGCAATTGATTCTAAATTTAATGAATATTTAAGCACTAGGTCTTTCTCAATAGTGACCCAGGGAGGCACATAAAAATTCGGGGTCGATGCATCAATCACCTGTTTCCATGATACTACTTTACTAATATGGGAGGCAATATAGTATTTGAAAAAGGAAGGGAGTGCAGCTGATACAGTATATATCAATCAATCAATCAATCAATCAAAATCTTTATTTATTCAGGCGAACATCATTGAGCATAGCTCATTTACAAGATGGACCTGAGTGGTCATAAAAAAAGGTTACAGATTGTACACAAAAACATGATATTGAATAAGCACAAATACAACCATTTATGAGTGAGATAGATGTACAAATATTTACATATATACAAGGCAAAGGACAATAAACCTAAAACCTAATAAAGGAGAAAACAAACAGTCTAGTAGGGATAAGGCATGGATAATGGTACATGGGTGGGCATATATGTATGCGGTTTGATGGGGAAAGCACCAGATGAATGATAGTAGAATAGGAAGGAGCTTTAAAAGAGGGGGAGGAGGAGAGGGGGTGTGGAAGGGGTTGGGGGTGTGGAGGCTAGGCCTTGTGGAAGCAAGCACGGATCTGGGATTAGGCTGGTATACAGCTTTTGAAGGATGTAAGAGGAATCAGTGTATCCATTTTCAATGACTTTTGGATAGAATTCCAGATAAATGCCAGGGAATAACTGATTGCAGCTCTTCCATACCGGGTGCAGGTGATAGGAATCTTCAGCAGGATCAGTTTGTTGATCCTCAAGGTGTAGAGGCTTGGATGTGATCTGGTTGAAGCAGTCTGAGATGTAGGAAGGGTTTGTTTGTCAGAGCTTTGTAGATCCAGATAGCAGCATTTTTTCTTCTATGTTGCAGGGATGTCCAACTGACTGCATTGTAGAAGAGCAATGATGGGTGCTAGAGGAAGGTCAGTAATGAATCTAATAGCTCTATGATACAGGGTGTCTAATTTGTTTAGATGGGAGAGGAGCAATGACCATAGAGGAAGTCAGCATAATCAATGAGGACAGGAATGATGCTAGGATTAATCTTTGTTTGGAATCTTTGGTCAGGTAGTGTTTGATCCTATAGAATAGACCAAGTCTTTGTCTTAACTTTTTTAGGAGCTCTTCAACGTGGGTAGTATAGTCTAGTTTATTGTCTATCCATAATCCTAGGTATTTGAATTTGTCAACATATTCCAGATTTTCACCAAGGATGGTAGAGAGTTGTGGGAGGGTGAATGATGGGATAGTGGAAGAACAGTTCTTGGTGGCAAAGAACATAGCTTTGGTTTTCTTGGCATTTAGTAATAATTTCTTTTCTAATAGGTTGTGCTGAAGGAGGAGAATTCAGACTGTAGAGCTCACAGGCTTTTGATGGTGAGGATTGCTCACATATAGTACAGTGTCATTTGCAAAAAGGTGGATATTAGAAAGTGAGAGATTGGAATCAATATTGTTGATATAGATGGCAAAAAGGATGGGACCCAGGATGGAGCCTTGCGGTACACCTCTTAGGAGTGGTTTAGAGGTAGATAGATCACATTAATTTTTTACCAGTTGTAATCTTCCGGAGAGATAGCATCTGAACCATTTAAGACAGAGTGAGTCAAGGCCTATGGAGTTCAGAGAGGAGATAGAAGATCATGATCCACAGTGTCAAAGGCTTTGCTTAGATCCAGAAACACAGCACAGGTGTTATTCTTTTGTCTAGGCAGTCTGCCAGTCATTTGTGACTTTTGCTAGTGCAGAGATGGTGCTATATAGATCTGAACCCAGATTGAGCTGGATTTAGGAGACTGTTGGTATCAAGGTAGGCAGTTAACTGAGAGTTTACCAGCTTCTCAAGCATCTTGGATAGTACTGGTAAGATAGAGATGGGCCTATAATTATTGAGGTCCATGGGATCACCTGCCTTAAGTAATGGAAACACATGAGCATTTTTCCATATTGAGGGATAGAACCAGTGGCAAGTGATAGATTGAAGAGGTGGGTGAGGGGGCGGTTAAGGCATGCAGAGCTACTTTTAAAGTAGGGTCCAGGAGTCTCACCTGCACTTTTAGTGGTATCTAGCTGGAGTAGAAGGTCTTCTACTTCTTTGAAGAATATTGGCTTGAATGAGAATGTGGAAGCAACCTTTTGACCCTCAGTAGATTGTAGGTTTAGAGATGATCTTAATAGGTTTGCAGGAGAGGAGTCGAAAGCCAGGCCAGCTGTAGTGAAATGGTCATTAAAGGCATTCGAGATATTTTGCTTATCGGTGATTTCAATACTATTTAATTGAATTTTGGGTGGTAAGACAGGGGTAGAAGTTTGACCTAGGATGCCCTTTATGGTACCCCAGAACCTGGAAGGGTTGTTATAGGAGGCATCTAGTTCAGCTGTGTATAAGGCTGCCTTGGCTTTTCTTACTTGTTTTGTGCAGGAGTTTCTGGCTTTTCTGAATTGAAGCCAGTCATTTGGGTCCTTTGTCTTTCTTGCCCTTTCCAGAGTTTATCTCTGGCAAGCAATCTTGATTTAAGGTCGGCAGAGAACCAGCGACAGGATTTGAGTTTGGTTCTGACACTGGTGAGGGGTGCATGTGAATTGAGGGCACTTGTGATTATATCATTTAAGATTTGAAGAGCTGTCTCTATTGAGGCTGTGAGATAGAATTCTTGCCAACGTGTGGTGTGGCACAGTTCATGGAGATATCCTGAAATATTAAAGTTCTTTTTTGACCTTCGTGGGAGGAATTTTGCAGGATTGGATGGCTTGATTGTTGATCTAATGGCAGCTATGGGACAGTGATCACTTATGTCACTGAATAGTACTCCTGCACAGGGATAGTGATGAGGTTTATTTACCAATATAATATCCAGGAGTGTGCTGTTGAGAATATTCTTTGGGTTGATCCTTGTTGATTCTTTGATTAATTGAGAGAATCCATAGGTGTCACAGAAGGTTACCAGGGTGCAGATGCATTAGTCAGCCAATTCAAGTTCATGTCTCCTAAGATGATGGTGTCTTCAGGGCCCAGATTAAGTATAGAGCCTAGGTGGGAGAGGAGTTTGAGGCCTGCAGAGGGCCTATAGCAACCAATCAGTTGAAAGGATGATGTGTTGGGAAGGGTTATTTTAATTGACAAGCATTGAATTCCTTTGGTTGTGATGTAGAATTGAGGCAGGATGCAGAGATGTTTGCTTTGACATAGATGGCTACCCCGCCCCTGGATAGATGGTCAGATCTGAAGAGCTGGTAGTTGGGAAGGTTTATTTCACTATCTTTTGTAGCCGATTTGAGCCATGTTTCAGATATAACCAGAAAGTCAGGTAGGGTGTGTGCAACCCAGGCCTGTATTGATGAGACCTTTTTTAGGAGGCTGCAGGCATTGATGTGAAGAAAACTCAATCCATTTATGGAGGTTAGGTCAGTTGGAGAGATCATGCTTTCAGTGGGGCCTGGGTTGATTTCCACAGTGCCAACACAGACCAGCAGAAAGAGGATTAGCTTGATGAGGGCACCAAGCGATAGGAGTAGTGAGCAGTCAGGCAGTTTTTCTTCTTTCTTGGGATCCAATATAGTGGTGATGATCCTGCTGCATCGTTATCGATTTTATCATAGATTACCAGCTAATGGACAGGCGTGGGAGTAATTGTAATGCCAGTATGGTAGCAGAGGATGAGGAGTTCCAAACTGGTTGTGAGCCTTTTTGGATTCCCCAAGATTAGTATGCAGAAGCGGTAATATATGTATGTAGGTTTAGGGGCATCCACTGGAGACAGTAGGGGGACAGTGTTGAGTGGTCACCCTAAGCACATCGGTATGGGTTCCAACAGTTATCTCTTCTGGATCCAAGGAAGGTGAGAGGCAAAGCAGCAGTATTAGGCGCAGCATGGTGGAGGTAGGAAGGGTTAAAGAAACTAAGGAGATGTGAAGAAATGAGCTCGGGAATTGGCTAGGAGAATAGCTATGGTGAGGGGATGAGGTTTGGCGGAAGGTGTGTATAAAGAAACACCCTGAAGGGGTGGGGGCGAGGCAAAAATTTTGCGACTTTCCCATACCTTTCTGGCTTTCTCCCGGGCCTCCTGGTTCCTTCTCAGCATGCGGTGGCCACTGGGCTGGCAGCTCGGAGCCCCTCCGTCTGTGTGTCCTCGAGGCAGGCCGCTAGAAGGGAGGGGACAGAGGAGAGGACAATCAGAAATAGCACTTGCAGGCAGTGGCTTGCAAGAGGTGCTAAATTGTAAAATTTGCACAACAAAGACTGGGAGGGTGGGGGGTTAGGCGCCTGAGCGTCTAGCCCAACACAAAATTGACCCAAAAGACTGTAATCACTAGTTAAACAGGTAAGTAGGCATTTCACAGAAGTATACAATAAAACATATATATATATATATATACATATATATATATATCTGGCACTAAACATGATGAGTCTGCTACTGCAGTATATGTCCAGTACCATATCTGATCGGTCTGCTTCTACAGTATATGTCCAGTACCATACCCGATGTGTCTGCTTCTACAGTATATTTCCAGTGCCATACCTTATGTGCCTGCTGCAACTGTATATGTCTAGCACTTTACCCAATGGATCTGCAGCTACAGTATCTGTCTGATGCGATAGCCAATTTGTCTGCTGCTACAGTATATGTCCAGTGCCATACCCAGTGGGCCTTCTGCTACAGTATATGTACAGGTCCAAACCCGACTGTTCTGCTGCTACAGTATATGTGTTGCACGATACATGATGAGTCTTCTGCCGTAATATATCCCCATGCCATACCCAAAGTGTCTCCTTCCACGGTAAATGTCCAGTGCCGTACCCGATGGGCCTGCTGCTGCAGTATATGTTTGCTGTCATACCTGATCGGTGTGCTGCTACAGTATATGTCTGGTGCCATACCCGATCAGTCTGCCCCTGCAATATGCAGTATGTTAGGCACCATATGCAATTGATCTGCTTCTACAGTATACAATATATCCAGTGCCATACCCAATGGATCTGCTGTTACAGGATATGTCTGCTGCTATACCTGATGGGCCTAGTGCTACAGTGAATGTCTGTTGCCATACCTGATGAGGGTATTGCAACAATATATGTCCAGCACCATAACTTACGGATCTGCTCTTACAGTATATGTCCACTGCCATACTTTATGGGTCTTGTCCTTTACATGTCTGAAACCATACCCAACGGGGCTGCTAATGCTGAATACTTTACATCAGACACCATACCTGATGGATCTGCCTCTACAGTATCTGTCCAGTGCCATACCCAATGGATCTGCTCCAACAGTTTATATCTGGTGCCATACCTGATAAGTCTGCTCCTACCTGCTCCTACAGTATATGTCCAGCACCATAGCTGATGGGTCTGCTGCTGCAGTATATGTTCAGTGCCATAGCTGATGGGTCTGCTGCTGCAGTATATGTTCACTGCCTTACCCAATGGCCTTGCTGCAACAGTATACTGTATGTCTGGCACCATACCTGATGGGTCTGCTGCTACAGTATATGTCCGGTGCCATACCCAATGGCTTTACTGCTACAGTATATGTTTGGTGCCATACCCCATGGCTCTGCAGCCACAGTGTATGTTCAAAGACATTCTTGATGGGTCTGCCACTACAGTAAATGTCTGTTGCTATATCCGATGGGTTTGCTGCTACAGTTCATGTCCCATGCCATACCAATTAGTCTGCTTCTACATCATATACTCAGTGCCATACCTGATTGGTCTCATCCTACTACAGTATATGTTCTGTGCCATACCTGATAGGTTTGCTGCTACAATATACATCTGGTGCCATACACAATGGGTTGACTGCTACAGTATAAATCTGGCACTATACCTGATAGGTCTGCTGCTACAGTATAGATTTGGTGCCATACGTAATGGGTCTATTGCAACACTATATGTCCAGTGCCATATCTGATGGGTCTGCTGCTACAGTATATGTCCAGTGCCATACCCTATGGGTGTGTATACAGTATGTACCAGTGCCATACCCTATGGGTCTGCTGCTACAGTATATGTCCAATGTCATACCCGATGGATCTGCTGCTACAGAATGTGTCTGATGCCATACCCAATGGGTCTGCTGCTACAGTATATGTCCAGTACCATACAAAATTAGTCAGCTTCTACAGTATATGTTTGGCACCATACTGGATGGGTCTGCTTCTACAATATATGTCCAGGGTATACCATTCACACAGCAAATGCAACACAGCAAAATCTCTAGAGAGAATCTCGACAGGTTTTGAGATTGTTGCTGTAAGGACCCAGGTGAAATTTCTCCATTTCACTGTCCTTCACCCTCTTCAAACTAACTCCAACTCAGAGTTAGTTATATTAAGAAGGGGGCATGCAGCCCCTTGAGAACAAAATACACAATGTCTGACAGGCAAAAGTTCATCTGTTGACATTGTAACATTCGCTATGATGCACATTGACAATTTTTCTGGTGCCATACATAATGAGTCTATTGCAACAGTATATGTCCAGTGCCATACCCGATGGGTCTGCTACTACAGTATATGTCCAGTGCCATACCTGATGAGTCTGCTGCTATAGTATATGCCTAGTGCCATACCTGATGGGTCTGCGCTACAGTATATGTCCAGTGCCATACCTGATGGGTCTGCTGCTACAGTATATATCCAGTGCCATACCTGATGGGTCTTCTTCTACACTGTATGTCCAGTGCCATACCCAATGGGTGTGTTGCTACAGTATATGTCTGGTACCATACCCAATGGATCTTCTGCTACAGTAGATGTCCAGTGCCATACCGATGGGTCTGCTGCTGCAGTATATTTCCAGTGCCATACCCGATAGGTCTGCTGCTGCAGTATATGTCCAGTGCCATACCTGATACTAAGGTTCATACTAAGGTGTGAGTGAGCAAGAAAAGCTTTACAGCTCATAAAAGCTCACATACTAGTCAAGTTTAATAATAAGTCAATTGTTTACCAGATAATAAGTAATTGTCCAATCTAGCCTTGAATTGTTCGTTATCTTTACTTATAATAATATACAATGGAACTTGTTCAAGGTTTAATCACTGTTAAGGTAAAGAACTAGTTATTTCTGATATAGTTAAAGGATTTACATGTCAGTTGGAGTGGATGAGCTCTAATATTGTAAGATGAATCCTTAAAATTCAATCCCAAATCTACCATTATTGCAGGGTCCTGAACTATATCATAAAGAAATAGTAAACCCCCACGTGACCTATGAGTTTCTAAAGAAAACAGACCAAGTGCACATAATCTACTTTCATAAGAAAGATGATTCACACCCTTTAGATGTTTAGTAAATTTACACTGAACTCTTTCTAATTGATGTATGTTAGTTTTCTTGTAAGGACACAAAAGCTGTGACACATATTCAAGATGAGGCCTAACATATGCTTTGAACAAGGTAATTAAAACCTTATGGTCTTTTGTAGTAATATTACATTTGATTGACCAGACAACCTTATATGCTTTATTTACAGATTCATTAGTATGATAGGAAAAGTCCATGTTATTAGAAACTGTAATGCCCAGATCTCTTTCATCAGTAGTATTACTAAGTGGGTATAGTCCAAACATATATGTTTTTAATTGATTGGTATTACCTAAATGAATGAGCTTACACTTGGAGTTATTTAACTTCATACCCCATGATGTTACCCATTCAAAAATGTTATTTAAATCCTGCTGTTTGATATTAGAATCAGTTTTACTGGTACATGGACCACCAAACTTAATATTGTCTGCATATTTAATAGCTAATGAAGGCAATTCAAAGTTAAGTCAGAAATGAAAGCCTGAAATAAACATGGTCCAAGCACCGAGCCCTTTGGGACTCTACTAGTGACATAACCAATATCTGAAAAACTATCATTAATAGTCTTTGAGTGCGACTAGACAACCAATTTTTAATCCATGTAATAAAATACTGATTCATTTTTAATTTCTGTAATTTTACTTCTAAAGCCCAATGTGGCATGGCATCAAATGCTTTGCTGAAATCCAAAAAGATGACATCACAAGGAATATGGTTATCAACTAATTAACTTATGTTTTCATAAAAACTCAACAAGTTAGACAGGCAGCCTCTACCCTTTCTGAAACCGTGCTGTTCCAAATCTGCATTATTCAATACAGGAGTTAATACATTCCTAATTAAACTCTCAAAAATCTTACAAATAGGTGACGTAAGACTAATTGGTCTGTAGTTTGAACAATCCAATTTTAAACCCTTTTTATATATAGGGACAACATTTGCAATTTTCCACTGCTTTGGAACAAAACCTTAAATCAGACAGGATTCAAAAAGCAGTTTTAAAGGAATCAATAGACAAGCAGAAAGTAGAAACAATAAATGTCCCAAAATATGGTCTGGCCCCATGCTAGTTTTCCCTTTTTGTAATTTTATTTTATTTTCAATATCAATTGTCTTGAAACATATGAGTTCTGAAATATTATCTAGTAAACGAGGCACAGAAGTGTCCGATGGAATATAATGTTTACAAAATTCCTTATTAAATAACTCAGCCATTTCCTTTGGTTTTGAATTGTTTGATTGTCAATTTATATGGGACCCACTTTACATATCGTTTTTTTTAAGAATTTATATAAGAAAAGAATTGCTTACTGTTTGACTTGGTTGCATTTATTGCCAAATTATATTCCCAGTTCTTCTTAATCCTCTTTATAACAGGTTTACATTGTTTTGAACCTTTATATATTTTGTCCAGTTGTAAGTGGTTTTAGATTTAAGATATCTAATATATTTCATTTTTTTTGCTTTATAAGTTTCTTTATGGATTTAGTCATCCATTTAGGTGGTAATTTCCCTTTAGTATGCTGTATTTAGACTTACAAGGTATAAATTCATCTTTAACTAATATTAAAGTATTGTACAGTAACTCCCAATAATCCTGTAAAGGAAGATTAGCAGGTTCTTTCTCCCAGTCAGTCTGCATAAATACATGTTCCATCCCAGGGATATTTGCTTTTTCGTACATATAAATCAATACAGACTCAGACTCAATTTCGAAGAGACATTTTTACTTAAAAGAGATAACATTATGGTCACTATTTCGAGAGATGCCTCTATTGAAACATCATAAATATCAAGACTATCCTCATGCAAGACTATATCCAAAAGGTTACTACCTCTAGCTGGATGGGAAACACTCTGCTTTAAATGAAGTTGAGCACATGCCACTAAGAGTTTTTTACTATTTAAAGCTTTAGCTATATTATCACACCAGTTAATAGCTGGCAAATTTAAATCACCCATTAAAATTATATTCCCAATTTCACATGCAGTTTCTATTTCATGTATTATAGCCTCCATATAAGTTATAGAAAAGTTGGGTGGCCTATAACAAGTCCCTAGAACAATGGGTGACATATTTTGACTTTTAAATTTGACCCAGATGGTTTCAGTTGTGATGTCATGCTTTTTAATTTGTATAGATATGTCTAAACTCTTAAGATGTTTATTCAGAAATAGTGATACACATCACCTCCCCTTTTGCCATCTCGTTTAAAGGAAAATATGTCAAACCCCTGAATAGCAGGGTCCCATTCGGTTTTAATATCCCACCAAGTTTCTGTAATTGAAACTATAACTGCATCAGCCATTGTAATTCTGGATATAAGTTCACTAAGCTTGTTGTTTAAACTCCTGGGCCCAGATATTCAAAGGAGTTGAGCCATGCGCAATAGGGTTGCGCCTGCACAGAGTCCCAAATTGCACCATTCTGCGATATTCAGCAGGAGGCAGTTGCGCCCAATCATACTGCGCAGCAGCAATAATAATGAAGGCATGTGCAACCAAGGGGAGGAACCATGCATAAATGGCGCGAGTGCGATATTCAATCAACGCGCCAAGCGCAATAGGGGAGCAAGCTGAAGTTGCGCCTTAGCGGAAATGAGCCAAAATAAAAAGGAGCAAGGGAGAGGTGCAAGAATGCTACACGGAAGTCACATGAGGCAGAACCCTAGGCAGACAGACAGGGCAGGAGGGACAAACAGGGCAGGCCAGGAAAAGGGCACCCTGAACACCCAGGCACAGGGAAGGTGTGGGGAGCCACAGCTAGTGCAGCAGGGGGAAGTGCCACACAGCACAGAGGCCACCACAGGCAGGTGTTCCTGGTGCAGGGTAAGTAGCAGGGAGGACAGTGGGGGAATACAGTAGCAGTTGCCAGGGGGGTGAACACAAGCCAGGGACATGGCCAGTGCCACCTTCCAGATGGAGGCCATTATGAGGGGTGAGAAGACGTGCAGCGGGGGTGTGGCCATGGAAGGGCCCATCGGTGGTATGCCCCCAACAGGCAGTACCGAGCTCACACCAGCTTTGAGCTGTACACTGATACTGAGATTGTGGGCTGGTACTGCCTGAATAGAGCAATTCTGAGCGGCTCTGTGGGCTGAGCAGTGATGTGATGCAGGCACCCACACGACAGAGCCATGCCCTGTCAGTGGAGACTAAAGTAACAGCCTGCATGTGCTTGCTCACAGGGTACCTTCCAGAGACCAACTGGGGACAACACAGGCATAACTCAGTTGGCCACATCATGCCACCTCACCCAATTCCTCAGTGCACTGCTGCCACATGCTGCAGAGTACATCCATTTCCCCAGCACAGCGGCAGAGCACACAGCAAACATACAGGAGTTCCACAGGGTAGCACGTATGCTTGGCATGCTAGGGACAATAGACTGCACCCATGTGGTCATACGCACACCACCTGGCCCCGAGGGGGCCACAAACATCAATCACAAGGGCTATGCCAGCATCAACTGCTAGGTGGTGTGCAATGCCAGAGGGTGCATAATCAATGTCTGTGCCACGCACCCTGGAGGAGCACACGATGCCTTCATCTGACACCAGTCAGCACTGTGCCACAGATTCAAGACTGGGGACATCCCACTGGACACCTAGTGGGTGAGTATGCAAACCATGGACAATCATAGGGCCTGGGGGCATGGCCAGAGGTGACATGGATAGTGGCCCATGGCGGGGCAGGCGATGCTGATCACCAAACTAACCTCCATCCTCTTCACACAGGTGACAGTGGATACCCACTCCGTCCTGGCTGCTCACACCCTTCCAGTGGCCCACGACCCCATCGCAGCAACGCTACAATGAGGCACACGCCACCACATGTAATGTCCTCGGTGGGTGTTCAGGATGCTGAAGGCACGCTTCTTTTGCCTGGACACCTCCAGCGGTGCCCTACAGTACAGCCTCTCAAAGGCCTGCGGCTATTCCTGGCCTGTTGCATCCTGCACAACATGGCCAACGAATGTGGGATAGCCATACAGGTCAAAGAGGGGGACAGCAATGGGGACAATGAGGACGCCGGTGATGATGGTGATGGTCAGCCCCCCCTTGGCTGATGGGACCCCCAACTGATCCAGCTGGCACAGCTGCACTGGGACACCATCACGGAGGAGCACTTCAGTCAACCCAGGTAAGTCATGGGGCCATGTGCAACCACCAGTGGCTAAGGCACAACCCACAAACATGCATGGGCAGACACCAGGGGTGCATGCCGTCAAGGGAAGTGGCAGGGCATAGAAGCACACACACAACCAGGGATGGGTGAGGATTAACATGCCACATGGACGGACACACACACATGTACACACACAATGCACCAAATGTGTACAGAGGGCAGGAGGCACACTGACCCAGAACGCCAACCCTAGCAACACACATATCCACAGGCCACCACGCCCACTGCCTGGCCATGTGTGTGTCAGATGCTGAGCACCATTGCACATTGGTGTACAGCACAATGCAGGCATCATCATGCACATGCAACTGTGGACAGCAGCCGGGAGGGTGTGCAGGTGGACTGTGCGTCAGCATGCAGGGCCGGGTACCCACCCGTGCACTGCCCACTGAAATACACAATGCACACAGGGCAGCACCAGACAGTAGCCACACTGGGAGACAGGTCAGTTACATGACACAGTGCCCTGGCCACCACGGATGCATGGGCGGCCCTGCTGAGACCCGCCAGCACTGACAGGCTGACCACTGGCCTCATGGGGTGCCACCGATGGTCCCCCAAGGGTTCCATGCGCGAAGCGACCATGCTCGCGCAGGGGTCTGCAGCACACTGAACATGCCTGTGCCAGAAGTGCTTGGGATGCCCACAGCTGAACCCGGTGTTGACAGGGTGGGAGTTGCACGATGCCGGGAATGGGGGTGGACAGTGCATTGCATCGTGTCCACAATGCATGGGCACCTGACTGTGTGCCTATTGTGGCCATGACAGCAGTGAATGCCTGTGCATGCCTGTCAATGGCAGTGGTCACATCCTCCTGCAAATGGTCCATCCCTGCCAGGATCAGAGTGGTGTCCCTGCTGCGACGCTCCTCTGCCTGCTCCAGAGCCACATGCAGTGCATCCATGGACATCGCAAGCCGTATCTGCTGCTGGACTGATGCTTGCAGTAGGCGGGTGTGTTCATCCAAGAGGTCATCTGTCTCCTTGGCATCCTGTCTCTCAGGGTGTGCATGGCCCTGATGATCAGCGCTCCTTGAGGGTGGGTGCTGCACACAGGACTAGGTCTGGGCATGTCCCAGGCGGTGCACAGACACGCCACTGAACCCTGTACCCCCAAGCCCATTGGCCAACTGCTGATGCTGCACCTCCAGCTGCCGCTCCCAGGGCTCATTGGTGCCACTGCAGTGGCGCAGCAGTCCCTCTGTCCTGAACAGACACCAGTGCTGCCCCACTGGTGCTGACAGGCACAGGCTGGGACTGTGCTGACACAGGCCTCCACGGCAGCACCACCCACAGCCATGGGTACGAATTGACCTACTGTGTGGCCATCCCGTGGCACACACGTGTCACTGCCCATGATGTTAGCGTCATCATCACCGGTGACGGACTCTGCACCATCCCCAGTCACAGCATGCTGGCATCCGTGGATGCCGGCACGCTGGGACACAGGCAGGGCTTCCTCCACACCTGTTACAACGACATCAGTGTGGACAGCAAGGCGGCCCCACTGTCGCAATGATCCACATATACCTGTGGAGGTGGATGGGCCCTCCTCCATCTCCAGCTGACTGTCCTCAGTGGACAGGCCCACCACCACTGACCCATGCAGATGCTCAGGATCTGTAAGGGAAAGCAAAGGCGCATTACTGCATGTGACCTACCCTGCCCCCCCCAGACAGACCATGACTTACAATGCAGTGATGGGCCACCACCCGTCTGGAAGCCACCACCCGGAACACCATCAATGGCACTGCGCTGCATGCTTCCAGCAAGCCTCTCCTCCTGTGGGGTCAGCTGTACCACCTCCAACTGTCCCCCACCTGTTGCAGCATGTGCTGCCCTGATGGCAGTCACCTTCTTCTTTATCCTCCTCCTGTCCATGCCCATCTTTTTCTTACACTCCTGAACAGAGCGCTGGTGGCTGCCATGCAGGTTCACAGCACGTGCCACCTCCTCCCATGCAGCAGCATGGGCTTGAGGTGTTCCCACCATCCACTGAGAAGTGGCTCCTGATCCAGGTAGGCCTCAAACAGGGCTCTCGCTCGGCCTTGGTAAAGTTAAGCCACCTCCTCCCCACCACTGTGTTCCTCCTTTCCAACAACCTGCTCAGTCATTAAGTAGCCTGTAAGAATGGCAGTTGTTACTTGTGACTGTGCAGTCCCATGCATGTCCCTAAATCCATAGTCCACACTCCCAAACAGCATGCAACTCACCAATAGACTGCAGTAACCGACTATGGCCACTGCAGCCCAATGTCATGCTTTTATAGCGCAACCCATGCAAATGAGGTGAGGCGCAACTTTAAGTAGATGCAAATTGCAGTGCTGCACCATTGAATGGCTGATTAGATGATTTGCATATGACGGCCGAATATCACGCTGTTGCGCTTTGTGCAATTGTGTTGAACGTGCTGAGCCAATGGCGCAGTTCTGTGACATGCGTAGTACACACCTCACTGCGCATGCCTGGGTTGCTGACGCAGGCATCTGCCACGCTGATGAAGTGCTGTGCACGGTAGGCAATGCAGGGCACGGCCACCATTGTGCCAGTGGTGCTATAGCGATGGTCATTACATGGCGCTGTGGCACTGGGCCGTCATAGGTGCAATGGGCCAACTGCACTGTAGGCTGCTATGGTGCTGGCATACAGGCAGCCAATTGTGCTACACACATTGTGTTCCAATGAAACTGTGCGTGTCCATGTGCTAGAGACCCTTGACCCTGTGCCGACCTTTTCCCCCTAGGCGCCATTCGTCAGGCATGGGTGCACCTCTATTGCGCTGTTCAGTGACAGCGCGATAGGGAATGGCAGTGCTGTACCATGCAGCATCTGCACGTGGGGAGCTGCACTGCAGAGCACCATATTGCCAAATACAGCACAGAGAATGGCATGCAGCTGGGCAGCCCAGTGGTCTGCAATTGAACTGGCCAACCTAGTGGCCATTGTGGAGCCACACCATGGGCCACTGTTCTGGGAGGTGCCCCTGGACAGGGCCAGGACCCAGGTGTGGCAGGAGGTGGTCACTGCCCTTGAGGAGGCCACCAGACGTGGAGGACTGCCGAGCAGTGCAGGCACAGATACGGGGACCTACGGCGGAGGGAGCCGGAGCTACTGGCACGCCTGCGGTCATGTGCCAGGAGGGGCACGGTACCACGGCCAGGTAGAGGTTATGTCAACACACTTTTATCTTCCATATGGGTAACAGTGTTGTATGTGTCCAGCACATGGGGGAGGGACTGTCCGGGGTTGGCTGTGGTGGTGTTCACAGGGTGTGGGCTGGGTGGGTCTGGCTGGGTGGGAGGGTACACACCTGGGGGCAGGGGGACTTTGCTACGGGATTGTACTGATGTTCCTCTCTCCATGTTTGCCCCACAGACCCGGACGAATGCGCCATGCACATGAAGAGCGGTGGCAGGAAGAGCAGGGTGCAGCCAGGTGGGGCGAGGGCCTTCACCACCCACTTGACCGGCCCGATGAAGGTGAGTGCCATACATCCATGATTACTATTGTATGCTGTGTGACAGGGTGGGCAGCGGGGCATGGCCACCATCCATCGACACCACTACCATGCACGTGACTTGTGACAGTCAATACTGTCCAGTGACAATGCATGTCTGGGAGTGCGTCAATGGTGGTCCATGCATGCACCAGGTACGTGGTTGTGCCACTGCCTTTGCACCACATAGCCATGTCACTAAACAGCCACGGTGGTGCTGTGCGTGACTTGGCCGGTGGGTGTGTGCAGTGTTCCGCATGGCTGTATGCGCCTGGGTGGGCAGGTCATGTGGATGTGATCACTGCGGATGGTCACACACCATCACAGAGGTATGTCCCACGGCTGTATGCCATGCACAGTGGGCGGGCTGTATGGGGTTGTGCATTCACACCTATTGACTGTGCTCCCTTGTCCTAGGTACCCGCCATCTATGGGAAATCAGGGAGCTGCTGTTGGAGATATTACTGGTGGTGAGAGTGTTGCTGGACATCCTCAGATGCATTGATGACACCGGGGTCATGAGGAGGCACAGAGCCCAGAGGAGTCAGAGCGGGGAGAGGCGCTTCCGCCACAGATAAATCTGTCCCAGTATTCCCCTACCCCCCTGGACCCACCCTCACACCCCTCCTTTCCCATCCTATTTGTCCACCCCTGCCCTCTACCCACCCCACCTTGTTTGTGGCCTCCCCAACCTTGTATATAGTTTATGTAATATTGTATATAGTTGAATTTTATATATTTATTCAATACATTTAATTTTGATATGAATACTGTGGTGGTCTCTGATTTGCAGTGGGCTATAGGTGCTCAGCTGCAGTGGTGTGCATGGCATCAGGGGTGGTGCGGTCATGGGTATGTGTGTGTGTCCGTGTGGAGGCGACTATGGTGTGGGGGTAGCTATCAGGCAGTGTCTGTGGTGTGTGTGTTGTGCCCTGTGCACTGGATGACTGTGTGCATTGGTCCATGATGCGTGCTCTGTGTCCATGGTGCACCCATAGGCCCATCTATGGCCTGTGCAGCTGTCACACATGCATGTCTGTGACCTGCATGGTCCACTGGCATGTCAGTGGTGACAGTCCCTGCAGGGCAGCCACTGTACCCGTCACATTGCTGGGTTGCCTCCTGTCATGGGTGCGGTGCATGTCTGCTTTGGGTGGCACTGTGGGCACCACAGTTGTTGTCCCACCTCCATGCTGTGCCTTGTGTGTGTTGCAGGGGATGTGCCCCACTGTCTGTGACTTGTGCTCTGGGCAAATGATGGTGGTGTATGGGTCCACAGTGCCTGTGCAGGGTGGCTGGCACTCCAGTGCCATGGAGGACTGCAGGTTGTGTGTACACACTTTATGTGGGCCCACACTGGGGGCTTGGTTGCCCCACCACTGTGTCCCTGTGTTGTTGTGCCCTTGGGTATGGGTGGGTGTCTGTCCATACATTGTGTGGCATCCGGTGTGGAGCATGCTTCCACGCACCACTGTGGGTGTCTGTGCTGGCTGTTGTGGCCAGTGGTGGTCAGGGTGTGTCATTGAACTACTGTGCAGGGTGTTGTACCACTGGTGGTGGTGTCCAGGGCACGCCCTGTCCCGTGTGTGGTACCTCATGTGCCGACGCATGGTTGGTCTCTCAGCAGTCTGCCATTGTTGCATTGCTGTGTGCTGCCACCCGCTGATGGGTGCTCATGGTGGGGCTGGCTTGCATGGTTCTGTGGTGCACAGGGTTGCAGTGTCACAGTGGGGGGTGGTGGCATGCATGGGGTTTCCTGCAGTGGTGGTCACTGCTCATGGGGGGTGTCTGGGGTCACGGTGCAGGGTGTGTCTCTGCATTGGGGATGGTGGCATGGGGTGGTCAGCCCTCCTTGTGTGCCAGTCACAGCTTGCGGTAGGTGTGATGGGGCACCATGGCCCGGCTGTGGGTTGTTTGCTTGTCTCCATGGGCCAGTGGTTATTCCAGCTCTCCCCAGTTGTGCAGTGCATGGGGTGTGGGGGGACAATGTCTGTTCTGCTGTGTGTTCCTGTGCCCATCTGTGGCATGGGTGGTGGGCCCCTACCTCCCTGGTTGTGCAGTTACATTGCTCTGCTGCTGGGGGGCATCCCTGGTTGCGCTATGGTGCCTCTGGACTGCTCAGCTGAACATCCCTTGTTGCGCTATGGCGCATTAGATCTGCTCAGCTTCCCCTCCCTAGTTGCACTATGGCACAGGTGGAGCGATATTCAGTCATCAGCTGTAGGTGCAGTTTGGCCTGCTCCGTTTTTGAATATTGCGTCTCTTGTGCATGGGCGCAATAGACTTGCTCTTGCTCCTGCTATTGCGCTCTTTTTGGGCGCAGTTTGAATATCTGGGCCCTAGTGTTTAAACTCAATATATTTAAATGGGTTAAGGTATTCTGACAGTATCTTCCAGTGTATGGGAAGAAACCTTAACTGTTGGAGACCCCTCCCCCCCATAGTTTAGTTTAAATTTTGCTCAATAATATCAGATATAATTTTATCCGTAAGGGAATTACCCCTTTTACTCAAGTGTAATCCATCATTACAAAATAACTCAAGCCATCCAATAAATTTCTCCCAATAAGTGATTCATCTGATGTCTTGGTGCAGACACCATTTACACAGCTATTCATTTAAACACTTTATTTTATCGTTAATGAAATCAGGGGCAGCAGGACGTGGCAAGATTTCAGATATATAAATATCGCAACCGAGGGAGACCAATTTATTAGTTAAGGCAACATAATCCTGCTTAATGGAGTTAAGGGAGTTACTGTATAGATTGTTTGTACCTGCAAGTATAAGTACCATAGGAGTTTTACCAGAATTGGGAATAATGTTGCTAACCATTTTAGTAATATCAGATATCAAGGCTCCCTTGAATGAAGAGCACGTTCGATTTTGCTTATCCGCATTACACACAGCCCTGTCCAAATGTTTGATCATCGAGTCACCCAAGACAAATAGTTGCTGCTTCTCCATGGCAGGATTTATATCCATATCAACATTATCAATAGGAAGAGAATCTGTGGGTATATCAGGAAGGCCTGAGCCTATAGGCATATGTTGTAAGAATAGTGGAAGTACTAGCAATATGTGGGGGAGGTTCTAACAAGGTTCCAGATTTCTGTACAGTATCACATGATATATCGTCCAAGGGGCTGACACTATTACTTAATGGCAATGAAAAAAACACCAGCCTTTCTACCTTTTTTTCGGGATTTAAAATTTTGCACTGTGTACCAGTTATCATACAAATCCTCTTCCTCTGAATCACTTCTTGCTCATTTATTTGTTTTAACACCATTAGCAAGATGTGAACCAAATACAGAGAGAGTATTAATATCTTGAAGTATGACAGAAGCCACAGAAACATCCACATGTGATGATGTATCAACAGCTGGGGAAATAGACTTATGAGGGGGGGACAGTTTTCTTTCATCTGACAACGAAATCGTTCCAGCATAGTTAATTGACTTTGTTCTAGTTGTGACATTCTGCTATTAAATAACATGATTTCAGTTTTCAACTCTGTCACCTCAATACATTTATTGCAAGTGTATGGTACTGTAGGAAATGGGGGGCATACTATAATATACATGGTGTAGGTAGAACACTTAATACCTACATCCCCCTCCAGGGTCATGATAGAATCTGCCATTGTGTATGCAGCTGAAATTGTAATCTGGGTAACCTTCCTAATAAGATAAATAGACACAGTAACCTTGCTTTACACAATGGTAACTACTAATTTAGTTTACATAGTTCAACCACACATATTCTACAGCCCCACAGAACGATATCCGAAAGTCCTTACTTAAGACTTGACTTTACTTAACCCATCTGTCCCGCCAGTCACTCCAGACATGCTAGACATGCACAATGATGTGCGTGTCTCTGAGCGCAGCTGACGTGCGCTTGCCCGCTCATGCTCACCCGCTCACAGAGCGCAAGCTACTTATATCCTGTGACCTGGAAGTAGAGTAACCAGGGGTCACCCTCTTCCAAACTACACAGCTATTTAGTGTTTAAAACAGCATAAAATCGCACCCTGTGCAAGTGCAAAGGTACAGCTTATGTTCCCTTCCCAAAAGAATATTTGCAGCACTGAATTATCCAGACAGCGTGACAGCTGTAGTTTCTTCCAAAGGCATAGAAAACTACAGCCCATGCAGCTGCTTCCTGGGTCAAGGCAATCCCTTAGAGCAGCAATAAAAACAACTAGCAAAGGTAGAATTCTTCAGCATAGTAGTATGCTTGGACACATATACTACATACACTGATGGGTTTGCCACTACAATATTTGTCCAGTGCCATAACCAATATTTCTGCTGATACAGTTTTTGTCCATTGCCATACCCAATGGGTCTGCTACTACAGTATATGTCCGGTGCCATACCAACTGGTCTGCTTCTACATCATATACTCAGTGCCATACCTGATTGGTCTCCTCCTACTGCAGTATATGTCTGGTGCCATACCTGATAGGTCTGCTGCTACAGTATACCTCCGGTGCCACACATAATAGTTCTACTGCTACAGTATATGTCCAGTGCCATACCTGATGGATCTGCCACTACAGTATATGTCCAGTGCCACACCCAATGGGTCTGCTGCTGTATATGTCCAGTGCCATACCCAATGGGTCTGTTGCTACAGTATATGTCTGGTGCCATAACAACTGGTCTGCTTCTACATCATGTACTCAGAGCCATACCTGATTGGTCTCCTCCTTCTGCTGTATATGTCCAGTGCCTTACCTGATGGGTTTGAAACATAGAAACATAGAATTTGATGGTAGATAAGGACCTCTTGGCCCACCTAGTCTGCCCATTTCCCTACCTAACGGATAAGCTGCAGATCCTAGTTAACCAACGACCTATGTCCTCCTACCCCCCACTAGAATTGCTTTATGTCTGTCCCATGCATTCTTGAATTCCCCCACTGCTTTTGACTCTACAACCTCCTCAGGAAGGCCATTCCATGCATCTACAACCCTCTCTGTGAAGAAATACTTCCCCACATTGCCTCTGAGCTGTTTCCCCTCTACAGTATCTTCAAATTGTGCCCCCTTGTTCTTGCACATCTCTTTTTCTGAAAGATGCTACCCTCTTGGACTTTGTTGATTCCCTTGAGGTATTTAAAAGTTTCTATTATGTCCCCCCTCTCCCTCCTTTCCTCGAGGCTATACATCTTAAGCTTCTTTAATCTTTCTTCATATGACTTCTGGTGCAGAAGTCATATGAAGAAAGATGACTTCTGGTGCAGACCCTGCACCATTTTGGTTGCCCTCCTCTGAACAGCCTCCACCCTGTCTATGTCTTTGCGGAGATGGGGTCTCCAGAACTGTACACAGTACTCCAGATGTGGTCTTATCAACTGTCTGTACAGAGGGCCATCAACTTCCTGTTTTCTATGGCGATGCCTCTCCCTATGCATCCCAGTATCCCCCAGCCCTCCTTACTGCCTTCTCATATTGCTGGCCCACCTTTAAGTAATCTGATATGACTACTCCCAGGTCCCTTTCCATTTTTGCTGTTGTCAGTATCTCACCCCCCATCGTGTACTCTTCCCCTGGGTTTTTGTTTCCCAGGTCCATTACTTTGCACTTCTTTGCATTGAATCTAAACTGCCATACATTTGACCATTCCTCCAACCTTGCCAAGTCCCTTTTCATCCTTTCTACCCAACCTTGCGTATCAATCCTGTTGCAGATCTTTGCGTCATCTGCAAAGAGACATACTTTCCCTTCCAGTCCCTCTGCAATGTCACTTATAAAGACATTAAAAAGGACCTGCCCCAGTACTGAACCCTGTGGTACCCCACTAGTAACCCCCCTTTCTTCACTGTGGACTCCATTTACTATCACCCGCTGTGCCCTGTTGTCCAGCCAGTGTTTTAACCAGGCTACTACTCTGGGACCCACTCCCAGGCTGGCTAATTTGTTTATTAATCTTTTGTGTGGGACTGTGTCAAATGCCTTGCTAAAGTCTAGGTAGGCCATGTCCACAGCCCCTCCATGGTCTACTACTTTGGTCACCCAGTCAAAGAAATCAAATAGATTTGTCTGACATGACCTTCCTGCTGTGAATCCATGCTGCCTTAGGTCCTGTGCCCCACTAGCCTCTAGGTACTCAACAATTATTTCCTTCAGAAGTAATTCCATCATTTTCCCTACCACTGAGGCCAAACTGACAGGTCTGTAGTTTCCTGCCTCTGTCTTGCTCCCACTTTTGTGAAGGGGAATTACATCCGCCCTCCTCCAGTCCTCAGGTACCACACCATCCTCCCATGATTTATTAAAAGGGGTAGTCAGTGGTGTTACTAGTTCTTCCCTTAGCTCTTTTAGAATTCTGGGGTGAATCCCATCAGGCCCCATTGCTTTATCCACCTTCAGTTTTAAGAGTTCTTTCAGAACCCTTTCTTCTGTGAAAGGACTAATATCAACCCCCCTATCCAGAGTGCTTCTATTGACTGGATTAGGTATCTCCCCCTGCTTTTCCATTGTGAATACTGAGCAGAAGTACTCGCTCAGTATCCCTGCTTGTTCACTGTCGCTCTCTGCCCAACCACCTTCCTCTTTATTCAGCCTCAGTATCCCTGCCTTAGTCTTTCTTTGCTCCCTAATGTACCTATAAAAGGTTTTATACAGTACCCCTTCTTAACCGAGTTGGCTATCTTTTCCTCAGTTTGGGCCTTTGCAATTCTGACTGCCTTCCCTGCTTCCTTCTGCTTTAACTGGTACAGTTCTCTGTCCTGCTCCTTCTGTGTTTCCTTATACTTCCTGAATGCTATCTTTTTCTCCCTTACCTTCCCCACCACTTCTTTTGAGAATCATAGTGTTTTTTTTCTTTCAATTTGATTTGTTTATTTGCTTCACACAAAGGCTTGTTGCCTCTGTGATGGCAGTTTTGATATTTCCCCATTGTTGCTCCACCCCTCCTTCTTGCCTGTTTGCTACTACTTTTCTGAGGCACTCTCCCATTTTGACAAAATCAGCCCTTCTGAAGTCCAGTACCTTCACTTTTGTATGGCTTGACTCTACAGCTAAGTTTATCGTGAACCACGCTTTTTGGTGGTCGCTTGTTCCCAAACGGCTACCCACTTCAAGATCGGAGATCCTCTCTCCGTCCCCATTTGAGAGTACAAGGTCTAAGATTGCTCCCTCCTGAGTGGGTTCCAAAACTAGCTGTCTGACACATGCCCCCTGTCGGGCATTGAGAATGGTCCTGCTCTTGGATGTGGCTGCAGCAAAGGTGCTCCAGTTAACATCTGGCATATTCAGGTCCCCCATCAACAATATCTCCCCTTTCTCTGCCATCTCATGGATGCCTTCTATCATTTCCTTGTCCATTTCCTCCCCCTAAGATGGGGGTCTGTATACAACCCCTGTGTGGATTGTGGTGTCATTTCCAGTCTCCAGTGTTTCCCACAGTGCCTCCTCTCCTCCCTGTTTACCCTTTAGTTCTGTTGCTTTGATCCCTTCCCTTACATAGAGAGCTACTCCTAGTCCTCTGCTTCCCTCCGTGTCTCTTCTGAAGATTGTGTACCCTGGTATGTTGGCATTCCAGTCATGGTTCTCTGTGTACCATGTTTCTGTGACTGCCACAATATCCGGGCATCCCTCTTCCATCAAGGCCACCATGTCAGGGAGCTTTTTACCTAGACTACGGGCATTGGTACTCATTACCCTCCCTTTTTTTATGGCTGTATTTCTTTTGCCCCATCCCTGTCCTTACTGCCTTTGTCTTTTTCTCTATTTACCCCTGCCCTTCTCCCTATTGACTGCTCTATCTTGGTGCTTACCTCACTAACTACCCTGATTTTGTTTTGGGAGCTAGGATTTCCTTCCCTTTTCAGTGCCTCCCCTTGGCTAGTTTAAATGCTTGCCAATGAAGCATTTAAACCTACCACCTAGGATCCTGGTTCCCCTCCTGGATAGATGCAGACCATCGCACCTGTATAGGCCTGCATCCCTCCAGGTGGAGCCCCAGTCCCCAATGAAGCCAAATCCCTGAGCTCTGCACTGGTTTTTCAACCAGTCATTGAATACCATGGTGCAGAGTACCCTAGCCTCATGCATGCCATAGACAAGTAGCACTTCTGAGAATGTTACCATGTGTGCTACTTGTCTAAGGCCCCTCCTGAACTCCACAAACTCCTGTTGCACTGCTCCTATTGCATTACAGTGTTTGTCCAGTGCCATTCCCAATTATTCTGCTGATACAGTTTTTGTCCGTTGCCATACCCAATTGGTCTGCTGTTGCAGTATATGTCTAGTGCCATACCAATCGGTCTGCTTCTACATCATATACTCAGTGCCATACCTGGTTGGTCTCCTCCTACTGCAGTATATGTCCTGTGCCATACCTGAGATGTCTGCTACTACAGTATACCTCTGGTGCCATACATAATGGTTCTACTGCTACAGTATATGTCCAGTGCCATACCTGATGGGTTTGCTGTTACAGTATATGTCCAGTGCCATAGTCGATGGGTCTGCCACTATCTTATATGTCCAGTGCCTCCCCTGATGGGTCTACTGCTACAGTATAAGTCCGGTGCCATACCCGATGGGTCTGCTGCTACAGTATATGTCTGGTGCCATACCTGATGGGTCAGCTGCTATAGTATATGTCTGGTGCCATACCTGATGGGTCTGCTGCTACAATATATGTCCAGTACCATACCCGATGGTTCTGCTGCTACAGTATATGTCCAGTGCCATACCCAATGGGTACTCATGCATTCCCTCCTCCTCTGCTGCATCAGCCTCCTAGCTAATGTACCCCTGTTCAACTCCCAAGCAATTCATGCTTCTGTTGTTTGGTCTCTTATGCACTTACTGACACCCGTATTGTACTCCATTATTTTTCTGCCACCAGTCTGGTAATTATTGTTGTGCTCCTCCAACTGTTTAATTATGTTGTTGATAATTTGCATTGTATTGCTACTGTGTTGAAATGTTGTTGTTAATTTTCCTTTTGTTGTATCTTCACGCCTATCAACTTTTAAATAAATAAATAAAATGTCAGGTGCCAAACTTGATGGGTCTGTTGCTTCAGTATATGTCCTGTGCCATACCCGATGGCCCTGCTGCTACAGTATATGTGAACTGCCATACTCGATGGGTTTGCTGGTACAGTATATGTCCAGTGCCATACCTAATGGGTCTACTTTTACAGTATATGTCTGATGCATTACAAAATATATCCGCTACTAAGGTACATGCCTGATGCTATACCAGAAGGGTCTGCTGCTTCAGTATATGTCTGATGCCATACCTAGTTAGTCGACTGCTACAGTATACTATATGCCTGGTACCATACTTGATGGGTCTCATGCTACCGTATATGTCTGCTGCCAAAACCGATGGGTCCGGTGCTACAGTGTATGTCAGGCACTATACCTGATGGGTCTGCTGCTACAGTATACAGTTTCTAGTCAGTTTTAGTTTTGTTTATTATTAGTATGTGTATAAAAACAAGCATTTGTCAATGCCAAATGTTTGCTTACTGGTATTGGCATTGGTAGTGCAGGAGTTAGGGAGATGCATAATAGGAATGGCAGTGAAGCATTAAACTAATTCCAACCCCACCCACCGAGACTGACAGGTGTTTGAAGTGCCCAGCACAGGAGTATCGTATAACGCTCATGCCATTCCACCTCACTCCACCCTGCAGACACCGGACAGGTGTTGTGGTGTGCCTTGGGGTCTTCAGCCCTTAAGCACACCCCATTGTTTAAGGAAATAAGCTGAGATCGGTGCAGTAGAGGAGAATGGGGTGAATGTTAGGGCCAAAGACCCCAAGACACATCTCAATGCCTGTCACTGGCTGCAGGGTGGGGGAGGGGGTGGAATGGCATGAGTATTACGGCCGATGACCCCAAATCACACCCCAAACACTATCAGTGTCTACAGGGTGGGGTATTATGGTTGGAAACCCTAATGCTCCAGGTGGTTGTTGGTATTTTATCCCCAAATTTTCAACATGGGCTTTTTGGGACCCCACCTCATGAACAGTGGTAGTATCATTTCATTACTCAATCCTGAAAGGTGATTTTTGCACAGTGACTGTGCCATTTGGTGCCACAGGTGCAAAAACACATTTTGGGTAGGATATGAAAAGTGACATCTGTACTATTCATGAGAAGGTGTGAAAAAATAACAATGTTGAAAACCTGGAGTGAAAATATGAAAAACTGATGAAGTTATGAGCATGCATAGAAACTGCAAAATGCATGCCTATAACGCAATCCTTTTTTGGAATTTTTTCACCAAATTTTCAACATGGGCATTTTGGGACCTCCCCTCATGTATAGTGCCACTGTGATTTTGTTAATCTATCCCAAAAGTTGATTTCCCACAGTGACCTTACCAATCTGTGCCACAGGTGTGAAAAAATGTTTTAGGCAGGATGTGAAAAATGATAGCTGTAGTGTTCATAAGGTGGTGTGAAAAAAATGGCAATGTTGAAAATCTGGAGTGAAAATATTATAAATTGGTGAAGTTACGAGCGTGTGTAGAAACTGCACAATGCACACTCAGAATGCAGTCATTTTTTTTTTGTAAAGTTTTTCACCAAATTTGCAGCATGGGTTTTTTGGGACCCCACCTCATGAACAGTGGCATTGTTATTTCATTAATCGATCCTGAAAGGCGATTCTGTGCAGCAACTGCAAAATTACCTTTCAGAACCAAGTAACCAAATGAAAGTGACAGTGTTCTCGAAATGGGGTCCCAAGAAACCCATGTTGAAAATCTGGGGCCAAAATTCCTTAAAATGGTTGTGATACCAATTTAAGTTGAATTCTCCATTGACTCCCATTATACAGCTTACCGTCAGACCTCATGCAATAGCTATAGGATGCCTTGTCACAGTAGAATGTTTGCCATCATATAGTGCTGTCATTGAAGCTAAAAGTTCAAATAATATCTCCAGTGGTACTGTGCTCCCTGGCAAATGGTGTTGGGTTGGAGTAGTTGTGCCTTGTTATGTGTTCTCTCTCTTTTAGGTGAGAGAAAAGTTAAAAGAAGGAAGAACAGAATGTACATGAAATGGCATTAGTCTCTCCTACACTCCCCATTCTTTCCTTAACTTCCATAATGGACACAAACCATGCTAGGTTCTTTCTTTCCTTATTGAAAGTTCTGGTTTTATAAACATGTGATACCCCTCATAAAGTAAGAAACAAAGTAATAAACCTTGAGGCCACTTACAAATATTGTTATTTATCTTTTTGTATGCCCTATCAGAAAAAAAATTATTTCAAAAAATCCTTTTAGACCCTTATTAAAGTTCCAGGCATACACCTAGGAAAGAATATATGCAAATGTGTAAGAAGCCTCTGCTGTCACACCCTCCTGTTAGTGATCCCCGAGGCACCCCCTAGATAAATATATTTAAATCCTGAGTCCATCTTTTTAAGAGTGTGCAGAAAGTTAAACACCTCTGATGATATACAAAAAACAAGTCTGTGAAAAAGGCCGTTTTATGTTTCCCTGTTCCCTTTTTCTTCTTCCACGATAATGCCCTTTCTAAGCATATTAAATGAGCTAGAATGTAAGGAAAAGTTTTTTTTTCCCAATGCAGTGTTAAACACTAGAATGTTAATTAATGCTTCCTTTAGCAGAATGTGAGATGAAATGTAAAGAAGAAAGAATTATAGAAAGGTAAGGGAACTTTTAATGTGTTTGTCTAGGTATTTACATCCTGTTAACACTTGAATGATGTTTTAATTGTAGTTTGGGTTTTAAATGTAGATAATTTGATATGCAGTACTAGCACTTTAAATTTAAACATGTGACCTAAGCCCATCGGGGCTACTGATGGGAACTAAGCTCTAGATTGCAGAATCTTCATAAAAGCCAAGGGTTTGGTGAAACATTAGAAAGCTTAGCTGCTGTACACGGAGCCTGAGCCTGAATAGGCTACGCACCACTGTGATGAGAAAAAAAAACTTTGAAAGAAATGGAAAATGTTGCTTTGGACGTTACTTGTGGATTGTGTGTGGAGTGTGCCCTGACTATCTTTGCCTAGCTGTGTACTGTACTTGGAAGTATAAGCCTGCTGCTTGACCTGTCAGTAACAAGTTGGTACTCAGTCTATGGACTCCATGTGTTAATGTGAAGTGTTTCCTCCTTCCTGTTCCTGTGACCATGGGCTACCAAATCTACATACTGTATGATAAAACCTTAGCTGGCCTCCTCGGTTGTGACGGAGTCCCGGGTGCCCGTTGAGCCCATTGCTGAAGAGTTTTCACATTCTGTAGCAATCTATAAAATGTAGTCAGAATTCATATAAAATGGATTTAAAGCGGTGCGGAAACCTCCTGTAGCAGCCTGGTGTAGACAGTAGTGTCATAAGATCAGAGCATAAAAGTTTAAAACCTAAGTCTGTAGGTTTGAATCCCATCACAGTCAATGACTGACAGTGTGACCCTGCACAGATCAAATTACCTTTGTGTTCTTCAGCCCTTCACAGCTATAAAATTATGTAGAAGTAGGACCCCCACACACACACACACACACAGATGCACACACACTGAAAACAAAATGTTGTGTTTCAGCTGGTCTACCTGGGGGAAATGAAAGTAAAAACATGGAGACTGAAATCCTGTGATCTTATTCAACAGAGAATTCTAACAACTGTGACCCTCCGCAGCTCTACAGTACATATTTTGGGCTTGTCTGATACTTACCACAAATACACATATACACACACACACACATATACACACACACATACACAAACACACACACACATACATAAATGCACACAGGAAATGGAGTGATTCTGCAGGGCATGCATTCTCTTGCATTCTGTAACCTGTGGTCGGAATTTGCATAAAATGGATTTAATGCAGTGCAAAAACCAAATGTTGCAGCCTGGTGTGCATGATGGTAATGTAGCTTTGTAAGAAAACTGGGAAGTTTGGGTGGTCCCATGGTCAGAGCACAATGCTGTGAACCATGATTTCCTAGATCTGAGTCCCACCACAGCCAGTGACTCACTGTGTGAACCTAGGCAAGTTAATTGACTAGGCAGGGCTTTAGCCATTTCCAGCTGCATCTCACCTAAGCTACTCAGAAGGAAATGGATGTAAAACATAGAAAGAGAGAGAGAGACTGAAATCCTGTGATCTTATTCATCAGACAATCCCAACAACTGTGACCCTTCACAGCATGACAGTACTTATGTTGGGCTTGTCTCATAATTTATATGTACACACACACACACACACACATATACACACACTCAAACACACACACACAAAACACACAACACACGCACACGCGCGCACGCACACACACACACACAGACGTATATAAAGCCATCGTAGGGCCCTGCATTCTCTAGCATTAGCATTCTGTAACTTGAAGTCAGAATTCTTCTAAAATAGGTTTAATATGGTGTGTAGTCTAGGTGTGGCACCCTGGTTTGCACAGTAGCTTCATAAGAGAGAATTTGCCAGGGAAGGATGCTTCTATATATCCGGTGCAGTGTGAGTTTAAACTAACCAGATAATGGCTCTATTTGCACAGATTAGCATAATCCCATTATAATAACTGGTCAGCAAATTTTCCCATTGCCTGATCGAGTTATAATTTGCTGCTATAATCCATGCAGTCAGTCAAAAACATTCGCTCCCTTACTGGCAGTTGACCTCCTCGTGGGCAGGCTGATTGAATTTTGAAACATGATGGCTCCCTTTCCCCGAGCAGTGAGAAGCTGCCATGCCAAGGTTCTTTGTCTTATTTTCATTTTTTTTAATTCAAAATAACCAGTTCCTCCACTTACAATGTAAAAACAAAGTATCTGGTTCATCCCGGCAGCTGCAATGGACAAAAACTACCACCAGAAAACGGCTCCAGTCTCGCCGCATTGGGTAAGCAGTGATTGCTAGCATGATCTAAAGTATGAACTATTCTCCCAAACAAAGCATTACTTAAAATAAAAAAAAAGCTTTACAAAAAAAAACCTAAACCAGAGAAAAACAGACTGTCTCAGAGATTGTGTGTGTGTGTGTGTGTGTGTGTGACAGAGAAAGTCCGTGAGTCACAGACACTAGAGGAAGACTAGAAAAATTGCTGCCAGCTATTATAAATAATAAAGCATGGGAAAGTGTGCATAAATTCGAAATTAATGGTTGCCCTCAGTGTGTGATGCTTTAATAAACCCCTTGGGCTTTTCCCTCGGGGTTTATGTAGCATCCCACACCTCAGCCAACCATAAATTTCTCATTAAGCACACTTCACCGTCCATTATTGTATATTTATGATCAGTTGTAAAGATTTATTATGCCATTATGTAAACATTAAATGTTTTCACAAGATACAAAATGTTCTGGTTAGTTAGAGTTTGGCCCAAAGATCATTCTTCACTCTTTATGAGGCTTAACTGACAACTTTGAATATTTTTTTAATTATTAATAAAAAATGTTTTCCATTTTCACACATGTGCAGCTAATTTATTTCTTTTGTTTTTCATAATTTGCTTGTCTTGACAATGATGCTTTCCATTTTTGAGAGGCAGAAATCCATTTCTGTGACGTAACACTCCCATGTTTGTGAGTTTTAGCAGTCACAAACCTAAGTCAAATAAGGGAAAACAGTCACACTTTATTTTAAGTGTCTGTTTCAATGTAATTGCGAGGTAGGTAATCATTAATCACATGCAACTGGTAATTACAATGTAGTTACGTGTTTGTTGCATTAAGTAAATTGCAGTTGCAATGCAGTTTCAGTGTAGTTATGCTGCAAGTACTGTATAGTTAAGGAAACAAAGTAAAGTGTTACTGGGAAAACTCTGGACAACAGAAACAAAAAAATGCTTAGAGCTGTGGTCTTAACTTGTGGTAAATATTAACATTAACGTTTTCCAGCTCTTTTGCAGGCAAAGCAAGGAAGAGTATGGGTTGCTATTGAAGACAGTAAAATGCTTGCAATATGATTAAGAGCATAGGATAAAGGAAAATTAAGATCTTACTTCTTTCGTCTTTCGCATGAGACATTAAACCGAGGTCCCATCTGCCTGGATTGGTGGTAGTTCAGGTGGATGTTAAAGATCCCATGGCACTTATCGAAAAGAATAGGGGAATTTTTTATTGAAACCATAACAAGTCATATACAATGCAGTATCACAGCATACAAAATCATAAAAGGGGAAAAAACAAGAACATAAATAAGTATTACGTCAGACAGTAACCCCAAACATAAGAAAACCCGTTAGAATCAACCCCCCATATTACTTAATAAAACCAAAGCAAAGCAGTATTTCTTTATACAAAATCATAAAAGGGGAAAAAATAAGAACATAAAGAAAAATCAATGCAAACAACAATCCCAGAAGCAAGGAAAGAACCAAATGTAAAACAAACCCCTTCTGCTCACCCCTGTAAATAAATAATCCTCATCTAATGGCCTACAAAGGCAAGGTGTTTCCACAGGCCGGACCACTGAAGAAAGGAAAAACGTGATTTTTCCTCCAATTTCCATTTACCTAAATCACCTTATCAGTGTTAATGATATGAAAAAGTTCCCATGGAGTAATAACCTGTTGTTGCAAAATAAACCTGCAATGACCTATCCATATCCAGTATAGAGCATGAGCAAAAAGAATACAATAAGTACCATAATGCACCCCACTTGGTAAAGATGGAGTTATCCCAAAAAATAGCAACCCTGGTGCTGGTGGAATAGAGCCAATCCTTTTCCACCTATTTTTAACTATATCCCAAAAGTCAAAAATATATGGACAATGTAAATGTAAATGATCCATAGTTTCAATTTTCATGGAACAAGAAACACAGGGACAGTACCGTTCCGACAAGGCCTTATGTTTCTGATTCCCTTTAACATTTATCCTACCATACAACCCCAACCAGACAGTATCCCATAAATGAACCAGAAGTCTAGAATCTGAAATATTATCAGAAATCTGTTTTGTTCCAATAAAGTAAAATTCGTAAAGGTAGGTACGGTAAAGTATCAAGAAATAATTTGCCCATAAATTGCTTTTCTGGACAGAGTAACTACAGCATCAAGCTGTACCCTCCATTTCTTAATAGCATCAATGAACACATCCCATCTAGAATGGAGATGAGGAGATCTTTTAATTTTATGCAAAAAAGGCATTGTTAGACCATTCCAAAAACATGCCATGTAAGGCTTCACTCCCCCACTTACACCACAATTGTCCAGAACCCATGACTAAAGGAACAATATTCACATAAAGAAAAATCGTGAAAAAAAACACCACTGGATGAGTCATGTTTAAACCCCCAGATTTAATAGAAGTATATAAAACCTCCCTTTTTATAGGATTTAATCTACTACCCCAGACACAAGAAAAAAAAAACAACCTATCAATGAAGTAACCAAACATGCTGGTAAAAAAATATCGAACTAACAAACAAAAATTCAGGGATCAAAAAGGATTTTAGGAGAAAGATACGTCGTTTCTTAGATAATTTCCACTGGTTCCACAATTTAACCTTGGAATGCCCTGCATCCAAGACCCAGGACCAGTTGGTATGTGCCATATCGTCCCCACCAAAATAAATACAGAGAATGCGACAAGGCATCCGTGAGATGGGACTATCACCAACAAAATCCTCTTGATCATGAAACCCTTTAACATTCAGACAACGTGATTTGGCCATATTTAGCTTGGCACCAGTAATTCTGCCCAATTCTTGAAGTAAAGCACAGGCTAAATGTACTGAATTTGCATCATGAACCAATAAACAAATATCATCCGCATAAGCAAGCACTTTAGTTTGACACGAAATACCCATACCCAGGGGATGAATGTTCGGGGAATTCAGAAGAATACACAATAAAGGGTCTAATGTAAATACATATAGAATAGGGCTCGGGGACAATCTTGTCTAACTCCTTTTTGTATCAACATTGTCTTCCCCATCAATCCATTCTCATAAGGTGTAACACAAGCTAGAGCATAACATAGTTTTAGCCTCTGTATAAATAGATCCGGAAAACCGTAGGATGCCAAACAATTCCACAGAAAAGCATGAGAAACCCCGTCAAAAGCCTTAGCCTGGTCCAAGCTAACAATATACCCATTGCCAACCGAAGCCGTCAAGGAAGTACCACTGTCCAAGATTTCTCTAAGTAGCAGTAAGGCCTCAGTAATAAGGCATCCAGGCACAGAGCAAAACTGCGTAGGAAAAATAAGTTGAGCCATCATCGACATTATTCTATTACCAAGCAATTTAGCAAAAAATTTAAAATCAACATTAAGCAAAGTAATAGGATGCCAATTCATGAGCTCAGCCCGGTCACCTGATTTATACAAAAAAAATCATTAAGCCCTTATACATAGAAGAAGGTAAATACATATCAGACCACATAAAATTAAACACCTCTAAAAATTCAATCGGAATAATGCACCAGAGTACCTTTTAAAATTCAGCAGTCAAACCATCCGATCCAGGAGCCTTATCACCTTTCAAGGAAAGGATAACCATTTCCATTTCTAAAGAAGTAAATGGTAAGAGCAATTCATCCTGAAAAAAGGAGTTTAAGTGCGGTAAATTAGCCGAGTTCAAAATTTGGGTACTATAACCGTCATCAGGGACCGGAGTCCCAAACACAAGGTCAATGTATTCTTCAAGGGTAGACATAATACTCTTGTTATCCAAAACCGAAACTCCTTGTGACGAAATTAAATTTTGGAACACTTTCTTCTCTGTTCTTTTATGGCAATTCAAAAAGAGGCTACCTTGGTCCAATTTCCCTTGGGTACCAAATCTCTGTTCATGTTGTAAAGACAGCATCCTATTATATTGAAATAACTCCATCTGAAAACGAACTTCTTGAATATCAAATGATACATCCTCCCTTTCCAAATGATGTTTCATAAGTAAAACTCCCAAATATTGTCTTAATTGGAGATAGCTAGAATATTTAGACAGTTGTTGATCTTTTCCCACTGCCAGAAAAAAATCACATAAGCAGGCCTTTAGGTCTTCCCACCACAAACCCAGATTCTCATAAAAAAACTTTGTTGATAATTTATCATTGAGAATCTCGGTTAAGGAAGACAAAACCATAGGATTCTGTAAAAGAGTGGAATTCAATTTCCAGTATCCTGGGCCAGCTATCCTACTAGAAGGAGAGTCCATGCAGACTCCAATCAAAACATGGTCAGAGGATTCAATAGGGATGGAAACCAAATTCCCACACGAGAGGGATTTGGTAAGAAAAATCATGTCAATACAGGAGGCCAACCTACCCTATAATAAGTAGGTTTAATCGACTGAGAAGACCTGACAGATACCTGCCTCAACCCAGTGTGAGATATTAAGTCCTGTAGGAATGCCCTATCACAATACGCTTTGTTGAGAGGCCCATCCTTCAGGACGTTAATATTAAAATCCCCAGCAAAAAAAAAAAGCCTGTTAGTATATAAAAAGGGTTGGATTTTTTTCAGTAAAAAAATCCTCTGGGCTTTAAATTGAGGACCATAAATATTAATCAGTCTGCACGACACTGTATTAATAACAACATCCAACAAAAAAGCACGGCCAGGTTCAATATCCATCAACCAAAAACAAGTAACATTAGTCTTAAAACAAAACCCTACCCCGCTACAAGGATCTAAACCCGCTGACCAAAAGGACAAACCTTCCTTCCAATCTCTTGTAATCTGGTCAATATCCAGTGACGAGAATCCTCGTATCCTGGAGAAAAAAACGTCAAAGAGTAGCTGAGAAAGAATTCCGAATGTAATAAAATGTTTTTTACCAGATAGTACACTATTGACATTTAAACTGGCAATACTTAAACCAAACCCATCAGGGAGGGACAGCTGCTAGTTTACCACTAGAACGGGTAACTCATTTTGTTTGGGCTTTTGACTGATGTTTTGTAGATAGGACAGTACTGGTAGCAAAGAGGTGGAAACGGGTCAGTATCAATGTCCAACACTGGCAGATCCGAATCCACCTGCTCACTCCAAGAAAAAACTAAAAATCGATTTGACTGGGGCAAAGGAGAAAGAGGAGCCATCTCCCCAGTCCGAGGCTGATTGTGAGACTGCAAAGGGAATACAAATTCATTTTCAGTAGCCGAAATATCAGGTCTGGGTTCAGTAATCGAGCCTGGGAGAACCACAACAGTAACTGCAGCTGCCCCAGAAGGACTCTGGGAAGGTAAACCTGAACGGGCTGAATGTTGGTGCCCCTGAAAATTAGCTAAGGACACTGTCCGGACAGGGGAGCCCTTTGGAGTAACCGGTGGATTGACAAGATCCACCGAGTTGGAGTGGGATGAACCTTGTGGCTCATGGGAAAAGGAATCCCTAAAACACCCAAATCCGCATGGGAAAAGGGGGGAACTAAACCACCACCCCAAGGCACAGGCCGTGAGGCACGACCTCGACCTCTACCTCGACCAGAAACAAATCCTTCAATAGGCTGCACAGGTGCAGAAAAATGTTTCTTGGCCTTATCCAGTAAATAATCATGGTCTGAGTCCCCTTCCAAATTATGTGCGGCCCAAGGGCACTCATGAAAAGAATGTTGTTCTTCCCCGCACAAATTTCAAAAGGGGCGGGCAGTACACTGAGGGGCAGTATGCCCAAGCATCCCGCAGTGAAAACACCGGATCTGATCACAATCCACATTAAGGTGATCGAGGGCCCCACATTTATAACAGCTCTTGGGTTGACCAGCATAAAACAGGACCCCCCGATCTCTACCCAAAAAAAAGGAGCTAGGCAAATGGGAAATCCCAACTTCAGCTTGGTTCAACTGAGCCCGAAACAACCACCCCCATTCCAAAACCCATTTTCATAAATAATAGGTTTAGGTTTTTCCATGACAGTACATTTTTTCTCCAGCCAAAACGAAATATCATTTATACAAACCCCCTCATTCCGAAACAAAATAGTAACAGTTTTAATGGTCGGTTTTGTTACTGGGATAGCTATAAAATCATGCCATATCCCGAAGTCTTTAACAGAATAATACAATTTCCAAAATTTGTCCAGTAAGTGCATTGAACAGAAACTGAGGTCATAAATCCGATCACCCGGTGCATGTATAAAGGCATACACCTCCGAGGGTGCAAAGCCCAGAAAGTCTTTAATTAATGTTTTACCCACCCATATCCTATCAGGGATAACAGGAGCAGTCCCAATATACTTTAACCAGACCAAAAAATGTCTCTTCACCGCTTCTGCAGGCCTGTGAAACAGTCCTACAAATGTTTTTGGCTGGTCCTGGGGTGTAGCTTGAGTCACAGCATCTGCACCATCATGTCCCAAAGAAGAAATAGGCACCTTACCTTCCACAGCAGAGGTGATATCTGGAGGAACAGCTACCATTGGTTCAGTAAAGTTCTGCTGACTAACCAAACAGTGGTTGTTTGTCTCACACACCGGGACTGGAGACACCGTCTTGGGCGAAAATCGTGCAGCAGACATTTGAGTCCCTTGCTGTCGTGCCAGGGACTCAGAAAAACCATCCATAACCGGAGTAGGCAGCAACGTTGGAGAACCCGGTAATGGAACAACCTGATCAGATATCCAGTGATCCCCTCACGAATCCAACCGGCATTCTGTAAAGCCAGCCCTGGGATCCAGTCTGCAACAAGACTTGGCGCTGAAATGATGACATCATCGATCTGGGCTTGATGCGCCATAGAGTGCAATCCAGAGCCCACGGAATCAGCAGCAACCTCCGAGGCAGTCTTTACTACCCCCAGGTAAAGGGCTTTGCCCAGATCATTTTCTTTTCTGTTCCTCCAAAGTCAATTTCTGTGCCAAAAAGTTCCTTTCAGGAGCCGAAATTAAAGCCAGTAATTGCTGTTTGCGAGTTTCTAAGTCATGTTTGGGGGTTTCTTCTTCCAGGTCCAACGAATCTGAACAGGAGTCCACAATAGGAGAAATCACAGCGGCTATGGGGATCTCAGACTCAAAAGTTGGAAGCTCCACCGAGTCAGCCTTACAGTCTGGCTCCAAACGGGAGCGCCCTCAAGGCAACCCACACCGTCCATAGTCAGAGGCACACCAACCTCCATTCGGACTCTCCCAGCGCCGACCAGCAATGTGAAGCGCAGAGTAGAATTTCTCCGTGTCCTGGCCAAATTTCCCTCATTCACTACAAATACCACCAACAGCTTAATCTGGTTCAATTTCAGTTGCTTACCATCTGTATTCCCCCTCCCCCCCCGGTCGCCCCTGAAAAAGGGACTTCTAGGCCCAGTGGGCTCACCGGGTCAACAAAATTCAACAACAACAACAACTTCGAGAGGGTTCCTTCAGTAGGTCATCTACCTGGTGTCGAGCTGCACGGCAGACTTTTCTAGCAATCCCTGAAGGGGACCGCCCATCCGTCATCATGTGACCAATGTCAGCATGACTGTTTATAATGGGCAGTCCCAATGCCCGCCCTCCAGTTCTTTGCTGCCGTCGCCTCATGTCAGTTGCATTGCAGACTTCCATATAACGATCGTCATGAAAGTGTTTTGCGTCAGAATTTCCTTCGCTAAAATTCTCTCCTTTTTTTATCATTTTCATTGATGTCTTCACCTAAGAAGAAGTGCTCATCCTGTGGCACGCAGACCCCACACAAGGATGGTCATCTCAAGTGTGTCCTCTGTTTAGGCCCAGACCACCCTGTCTCCTCCAGCCCGGAGTGCCAGACCTTCAACCAGGCCACTAAGAAAAGGAGACAGCAGGCTTTGGAGGCCCATCTCTTGAAAGCCTGCTTGGCTTCTCTAAAGAAGAGGACGGACCATTTGAGAGAGTCCTCTGCAGATAAATCTTCTCCATCAAAGAAGCATAAGGAGAAGTCTAGGGAAGGGGAGCACCCTCCGGATGACACGTGGCCCTTGGCGAGCAAGGCCCAGCCGCCACCCAGAAAATTGGACGGTAAGTCTGGTAAGACTGTAGCAGGTCAGTCAATCGTCGGCTCCTCCAAAGACCGCACTGTGCCAGCCGATAAGTCGACCCCTGGCTCCTCCAGGGACCACATGGCAGTCAGTAAGCTGGTCTCCCAGCCTGTGGGGACCCACCCAGCACCCATCGATAAGTCAGACGGGAGATCCTCTCCCGCCCGCCCAATGCCACCTGATAAGATGCCCATCCCTGACAGCCGCACAGGTGTGGTTCCCCCATCGGGGCCTAACGGCGCCTCACCCGATGTCCAGCAGAACCATGGGGAGAAGGCCCCTTCCCTTTATCCGTGCCCTCCACTTCAATGGCGGGTACCTCCGGCGAAGAAAGCAGATAACCCCTCGACGTAGTCAATTCCACGGGGTCAACTCCATGCTTCCTTCTTGGGGTCAGGGAAGGAGGCCTCCTGCTGGCAGGCCTTACTGTGGAGGCACCTCCTCCTCCTCCTCCAGGTGGGATCCCTCTAGTGCCGACCTCGGCTAACATCCCACCAGAGGACCCGGCGAACCTTGTTCCTACGCCGGATGCCCCGACTACTGTTGCTTAACCAAGACCCAACGATTGACCCCAGCCATTGGCTCCAACGCCAGACATCCCGATGATGGTCCCTCAGCCAGGACCTATTGATCAGCCTCAGCCATTGCCCTGATGCCAGATCCAGTCCTGCTGTCAGGGCCCCTTCGCCCGGTCCCGACGCCGGCCCCTCTGACTCCGGACCCTTTTCCGGCACCAGATTGGGTGGTGACAGTTTCATCAGTCCCCCTGACATGCTTTGTCCTGACGCCGGATCCCCAGCCTATATATACTATTGCAGGTCCAACATGGGTACACCTGCCACCAGATCTAATGATGGGGATTTACTCCAGACCCCTAACTGTCCATCACTACCCATTGGGGTTTCCTGGGGACCACTACCCAGCTGGCCGCCCTCTGGACTGGAGTCACTATGGACAGTTTTGCCCTTTCGTTCAATCCCTACTCTCATTACCAGGGATTCCAGGGCTATCATTATCCACCCCCACTGGTAATGCCACCTCCTCTGCCTCCTCCTCCCATCAGCCTCAACTTTCTCCACCACACCCTCCACTGCCTCCGGTTTCACCAGACTTCAAGACCCTGATTCAGTCTTGGTGGCAGGGGGCTTGGTCAGAGTTGGTGTTGGACCTGGAGATGAGACTCTCTCTCCCACAGTCTCCTAGGTCCCCTTCCCTGAGCAGTTCTTCTGTGGCTATGGTGCATGTCTCGGGGAAGACTCATCAGGATGTCTCACTTCCAGATATCCATCACCATCCTGACAAAGAGGCAGACAACAATGACGATGATGATGATGAGGGGGCCGACGATTATGCGGTGGATGTCCTGGAGGAGCCTGAGGGCCCGTTGGGCAAGGTTTCCCCGAAATCCCCACCAGACGACCCTGCCTTTTCAGACCTTCTGAGGTCTATGAAGGATTTCTTTGACTGGGAGTCAGAGGATCAGGACCTTATGAGACAGAGACTCACCGAGCATCTGGACTTAGAGTCTCTGTCTCCAGTCCCCGTTCCTCCATGGATTGAACCTCATCAGGACCTCACCTCTACCATCTGGCAGATGCCTCATTCCCTCTTGGCTGTCCTCAAGAGGGCAGACAGACTTTACCAGGTGCCAAAGGTGCCCCGTTCTTGAAAATGCACCCTAAGGCTGACTGTTGTCATTTCGGCTGCTCATGACCGCTCCATCACACCCAAGCACATGAACACCTCTCCTCTGGACAAAGAGTTGAGGCAGATGGACCAGTTCAGGAGAAAGATCTATGCTTCGGCCACATGCGCCCTTCAGTCCCTTAATTATGTGGCCCATACGGTGTCTCATTGAAAAGCTACCTTGGCCAGGTTAGAGGCTTGGGTCCAGGCCATGGATCCTTCGACCTTAAAGGAGGAACTTGTCAAGGATCTTCACCTCTCCAAGTTCTCTTGTAGGCATGCTTTGCAGGCCACATACGACTCGGTCGATTCTGTGGCTCGCACCTCGGCAGCTACCATTGCCCTTAGACGGCACTCCTGGCTTCGCCTTTCTGGACTTGCTAATGAGGTTCTGTCAGTGATTCAACATGCCTCCTTCAGGGGCTCGGTACTCTTTGGTGGGGACATCAAGGACATTATCACTGACCTACAGGACAGAGGTCTTGCCCTCAGGTTGGTGAGGTCCATGTCCCAATCGGGCAACCAACAACAACAGCCCTTTCAGAAAAGGACCTGGAGGCAGAGAAAGTAAGCCCCTGCATGTTGCCAGAATAAGTGTAAGGCCACAGGTACTGCCACCCCTCCTGCCTCCAAGAACCAGAGACTTGCAGGGGGTCCTCCTCCTGAGTGTCCGGCCACTTCCTGACTTCCCATCCCCACTGTCTCCTCAGTCTCATAATGAGGAGCAGGTGGGGGGGAGGTTCACCCACCACATGCAGGAGTGGAGGGCGATCACCTCCAATGAATGGGTCCTGCAGCTAGTGTCCATTGGACACACGATAGAGTTTTTGGACTTTCCTCCAGAAACTCCACCAAAGAGATCTTCCTATTCAAGGGATCAGGCTGTTCTCATCTGAGAAGAGGTGAACAGCCTCTTGCTCAAGCAAGCAATAGAGCTTGTTCCCCTCCGGCAAAGGGGAAAGGGGTTTTACTCCCATTTTTTCCTGGTTCCAAAGAAAATGGGGGATTTCAGACCCATACTCGACTTCAGCAACTTAAACCAGTTTGTTGAGTACAAAAACATTTGGGTGCTGACACTCCAGAGCCTCCTGCCACTCCTTCTGGAGAACCATTGGTTGTGCCTTCTGGACATGCAGGATGCTTACCTGCATATGCCCATCTTCCCCAGCCACCACCAGTTCCTGTGGTTTCAGTTCCAGGGGGAACACTTCCAATTCTGGGCACTCCCCTTTGGTCTGTCTTCGGCACTGCAGGTGTTTACCAAGTGCCTGGCAGTGGTTGCGGTCTTTCTACACTGCAGGGGCATTGTGGTTTTCCCTTACCTGGATGACTGGCTGATTTCATCCCCATCCAGAGACTCTTTACTAGAGGCTCTTTCCTTCACTTTGTACCTTTTCCACAGGCTAGGGATCACTGTCAGTATTCCCAAGTCCTCTATGATCCCTGCCCAGAAACTTCAGTTCATTGGGGCAGTTTTGGATACGGTCCATTGCAGACAGGGTGGTGACACTGATCGGTCAGGCTTCCAGAAACATTCCAGACCTGGAGATCCTGCACCTTCTTGGCCTGATGGTGGCCTCCATCACCACTGTTCACTCAGTGGTCCTTATGCGTGTAGTGGGATCAACTCCTGGATTACCTCGACCATCCGGTACTGGTCTCCTCAGCAGTTCAGAAGGAATTGCTTTGGTGGAGGGATCCCTGCAACCTTTCTTTGGGTCTTCTCTTCAGGAACCCAGCTCCCTTAGCATCCCTAACCACAGATGCCTCGAATATGGGATGGGGAGCACATCTAGGGGAGCACCAAGCCCAAGGACTGTGGTACAGCTTTGAGACTTCATTACATATCAACATTCTGGAGATGAGGGCGGTCCTGTACATCTTACAGGCTTTGCAGACCCTCCTTCCCAAGGGATCAGTGCTGGTCCAAATGGACAACATGTCAGTAGTTTGGTACCTCAACAAACAAGGAGGAACCCACTCATACCCCTTGTGCAGAGAGGCGATGCAGGTGTGGAACTGGGCAGTGCAGCACAATCTGGCCCTCATGGCCGTGCACGTGCCAGGCATTTTAAATGTCCTGGCGGACAGTCTCAGCAGATCTCGGACCCTTGCTCATGAGTGGGAATTACATCAGGAAATGGCAGAATCCATCTTCCTACATTGGGGGCATCCGGAAATCGACCTTTTCACCTCCAAATTCAATGCAAAATCTCTCAGTTTTTGCTCACTCATTCCAGGGCATGGTGCTTTTTGGCACATTGCACTGTCTCTCTCTTGGATAGGGAAATTTTTGTATGCCTTCCCTCCATTTCCCATTCTCCAGATGGTCCTCCTCAAACCTCAGGCAGAGAGGGCAAAGATGATCCTCATCGCCCCCTCTGGCTGAGACAGATCTGGTTCCCGCTGCTGCAACTGCTTTCCAGGGAACCACTAGTTCCACTTCCAGTGACTCATGACCTCCTGACTCAGGATCAAGGTCAATGACTACATCCGGGGCTCAAGACTCTGCATCTTCATGCATGGCTCCTGCAGACATAGTGATCTCTCACTTCGGGGTCTTCTTCTGGGTTTGCTGAAGTCCTCATTGAGGCCAGGAAACCTTCTACTCATTCCACCTATGCCATGAAGTGGAAATGGTTTTCTATCTGGGCGACCGCTAAGGGTTGGAACTCCTTCTCATCTTCAACTCCTCAGGTCATGGAATACCTCCTTCACCTGTCAGACTCTGGTCTTCTATATTCATCATTGAAGGTCCACCTTTTGGCTATTTCGGCGTACTACGTGCTAGTGGATCGTAAACCTGTGGCTCAGGTGGAAGTTTCTAAAACCTTTCTGAAAGGGATTCTCCATCTGAAACCCCCATCCGCAGCCCAACTCCTCCCTTGGATTTGAACTTTGTGCTGGAAAAGCTCACCCTTCCTCCTTTTGAGCCGGCTATGAGCTATGATTTGCACTTCCTTTCCTGGAAGGCATTGTTCTTGGTTGCCATCACGTCAGCCCGGAGGTTTTCAGAGCTTCACGCTCTGGTTTGTAAGGAGCCCTATCTAATTTTCCACAGGGACAGGGCAGTCCTCAGAATGAATCCAAAGTTTCTTCCCAAGGTGGTGTCAGAAGCCACGCTGAACCAATTGGTAGAGCTTCCTGTATACTATCCATCCCCCTCTAACAGAGGTGAGGCACTCCTCCACACTATGGACGTACATTGGATTCTTCAATGTTACACTCACCAAACTAAAGAATTCTGTAGCTGTGATCAGCTTTTTGTCTCTTTCACCCCCAGATTGAAGGGCAAACCAGTTTATAAGCAGAGCCTTTCCAAATGATTAGGCAACTGCATTAGATATTGTTACCAGAAGTACGAAAAACCTCTGCCGGGTAACATCAGAGGTCATTCTACTAGGGGCATGGCTGTTTCTTCTGCCTTTTTGGGAAATGTCTCTGTGGCTGATATCTGTGCTGCAGCCACTTGGAGTTCTGTCCATACCTTTACCAAACACTACAGTCTGGACATTGCTTCTAGGTGGAGGGCTGGTTTCAGCCTAGCTGTGTTACACGGCCTTCTGTTCTAGGCTGGGTCCATTCTGGATTCCAATTTTTTCTGTTGGAGCTATTTCTTCTCCGCCCTAGTTTCTCTCGATCTTTCTTTGGAGGGACTGCTTGGGACTCTGTCCTATATGTGATGACCTACTGAAGAAACCCTCTCAAAGTAAGATAGTACAGTTACATAGGAACTTACCGTAACAATAGATCTTCGAGAGAGGTTCCTTCAGTAGATCATATTTTTCCCTTCCTCCTACCCCTCATTTTGTGTTTTACAGGGACTCCAAATCCTGTTCACTCCTGCTGTCAGGCCTCTTTCTGGCTCCGGCGGGTGAACTGGAGGGCAGGCTATATACAGTCACACTGACGTCGGTCATGTAATGACGGGTGGGCAGTCCCCCATCAGGGATTACTAAAAAAGTCTGCCATGTGTCCCGATGCCAGGTGGTGCCAGTCCTATATGTGATGACCTACTGAAGGAACCTCTCTCGAAGATCTACTGTTACGGTAAGTTCCTACGTGGATGTACTTTACAAACTACACAGTTGCTACTTAAATAATATGTAGCAGTACCAAAATCTGAGAAAAGTGGAAAGAATTTAATAATTTTTATTTTCTAAAACTATCAAGTAATTTTAGGATACAGTCTGTCGCTGCACTATACATATATATATTATAGTGGTACGGTAGTGCCACTATAGTTAGGGTTGAGTACCCCATTTAAGGTACAAGTGTGAAATTTTGCAGCTTAATAGCTTTGCCACCATATGACGGATTTGCCTGAAATTTGCCATGCATGGAGCAGTACCATAGATCTCTGGAACTGTCAAGTTTCATAATGGTCAGATATACGGTTGCAGAGCTATATAGCACCATAAAAAGTCATATTTACGCTTTTTTTGTGCATTCTTTGCTCGCACCTACAGGTTGCATGGTTTACGGAACTGGTCCAAAAACATTAGGGAACATGCAGCCAGGGTCCCCGATGTGCCTTTTGAAGATTTTGTGAAAACATTAAACGGTTCAATGCAGTTTTAGTGTCGCAAATGACCCCTGTAGTGTCGCAAATCCACCATCTTGTTTTCAGTTGGTGGTCACAGAAATGCTTGGCATTTACATTTGGTACCCTCTAGGGACATAATTCTTGCTGTGTTCACCTAGTCGAGTCCTGAGGATGCTAGCCATGTCTTTTTTGGGGGAGTTAAACACCCCAGAAATATGTTTTTAAAATGTTTGTAAAAAGTAGTGTCGCAAAATTGGGTCGCACTTGTGACACTTTTGTGCTTTTATTTATACTGCCAGCAGTATAGCCTAGAGGTTAGAGGAATGAGGTGTGAATGAGCTTGATACATCCAGCAGACCAGGCCTGAGTTAGATTCTCACAACCTCCACTTGCATACTGTGTGACTCTGAGCAAGTCACTTAACCGTCCAGTGCTCCCAGGTCGCCCCAGAAAACAGGCACTTGTGCCTAGTGGGTCTTACCCAGTTACCAAGAGACTAAAATAAAAAATAAATTTGTAAAAGTGTCTTGATTTGCGACACTACTTTGCGACACTATGCCCAAAATAGTAGGAAATTTTGCCACCCTGCTGCAAAAGACCGGTTTGGTCTTTGGGGCTGAAATTTGGAGAGAAGAAAGCCAAGATCCCACAGATGTACCTTTTAGTGGTTTGGTGACAAAATATTAGAGAGCTGCAAAGTTACGGTACTCCGAAGTTGACGATTTTTCCCATAGGCTAACATTATGGCGTCCGCCACGCCTTTCGGGGCCCATGTCTCAAAAAATGCTTCGAGATACAGACTGTTTCACAGGCAAATGTTACTCTACTAGGTGGCTATAAAACTAGCCAGGAAAGTCATAAATAATATGAGATTTTAATTTTTTTTACCTTATATGGTTCCTGAGATATAAGCAATTTAGTATTCCAAGTGCTCATTTTTCTGCTCAGAGGCCATTATTACAATACATTCTTTGTATTCACTGTGCTTCTGAATGCACCTTTTTGGGAAACAAAGTGTGTGCATTTGTGTTACTGTTACAGTCAGCATTTCTGCTTGCGTTTCCATTACCATTTGTGTTAGCGTTTCCGTTTATGTCACCGTATACGTTACCCTTTGCATTTGCGTTTGCACTCACGTTTGCGTTACTGTTACCATTTCTGTTTCCATTACTGTTTTTGTTTGCGTTTCCTTTTGCATCACCGCGTGCATTACCATTTGCATTTGCTTACGTGCTTCTGTTTGCATTTCTGTTTCCTTTGGCATCACCATTGGTATTACCAAAAGCATTTGCATTTCCAATTGCGGTACCATGACCGAGTGCATTACCATTTGCGTTTGTGTACACATTTGTGTTTTGGCATCATTGTTGGTGTTACTGTTAGTGTTTGCATTTCTAATTCCGTTACCTTGACCATGCACGTTACCATTTGTGTTTGCGTACACTCTTGTGTTTGCATTTCTGTTTGTGTTAGTGTTCCCGTTGGCATCATCGTTGGTGTTACCGTAGCCATTTGCATTTCCAATTGCGTTACCATTACTGTTTGTGTGTTCGTCACCATTTGCATTTCTATTGGCCTTAGCATTCGTGTTTTTGGTAATGTTTCCATTGTCTATTGCATTACTGTTTCCTTCTGCGTCACCGTTGCTGTTACCATTCGCATTTCTGTTTGCATTTCTCTTACCGTTTGCATTTTCATTACCATTTGTATTTGTGTTTCTGTTGCCGTGAGTGTTTGCATTACCATTTGCATTATCATTTCTGTTTTCGTTAATGTTTGCATTTGTGTTTCTCTAACCGTTTGCATTAGCATTTACATTTGCATCACCATGTGCGTTTCCATTTATGCTTGCATTTGCATTACAGTTAGCATTACTATTTTATTTTACCTCACTGTTTCCATCACTGTTTGCATTAACATTACCGTTTTTGTTTTTGCATTTGCGTAGTGCACTGCACTGTCTTCCGCAACACATAGCACAGCCAATGTCTGGTGGATTGGTCTGAAACTTGGCAGGTAGAAAGACCTTTGCTCAAGAAACATGCCATTATTTGTTTGGTGAAAAAATGTTGTTCCTTTCCAGAGTTATGGCTATTTGAAGTTGCCCCACTTCGCAGTCTGCTATTTTAGTGCAGTTTCAGCTGCAATTTCCACCATTTTGTGTTGGAAGACTTCTTAAAGGTACAGAAACATAAAAATTGAATATCTCTGGAACGGTTTGGTCTTTTCACATGAAATTTGGTGGGTGCTGAGTGGATGACATGGAGATGTGAATTGTGCTGTTTACATTTTAAAAAAATAATTCACTGTGGAGATACTTTGTGACACAGTTAATGTTTTCTGCATAGCATTCTGCATGGTGCTACTGCCTTTAAATTTATAGCTTAGGTAGCCTTTGTGGCTCGGAGGTGCCTGGGAGTGGTTTTGTGTGTAAAACTTTAACAGGTGCGAAATGATGCCACTCCGATGAATGAAAATTTGGTTCATTACACTTCAATAACTTCTGAACCATGTGTATGAGTTGCCTGGCATTTGGAATGTACAAAGATTTATAATTCATCTTTCAGTGTGCCAATTTTTGGGTCACTGGCACTTACGGTTGCTGAATTGTGTATGTTACATTGTTTGTGTGTGGTGCTGTGTGACCGTTGAACAGATGTACACACAATTCTGGACACACGGTGTGCCATGGTACATGTCTTCATTTATCAATTTTCATTTCACTTGGTCATACAGTTTTTGTGTAGCACAGTGACAAAAAAATCACATGGTGGAAGTGCTTCCACCACCACATTCCATTCACTATTTATAGTTCACATTCTCAAAAAGAAGGAAAATTCATGGCAAAAAACTCCATTTAATGCATCAGTTAGGGTTGTTCCACAGTGACAAAAGTGATGAAATTCAATGTTAGGGATGAAAACCCTAACTGCACATTCCTCCCCCAACCCCACCACCACCACACACACACACACACACACAAACATGCAAGTAGGGGGAAGGACCAAGGCCACACAACCAATCATGCACAACCAGCAGTAGGTAACAGGAATAACATACAACTATCTAAAGCATGAAGTCACACACCCATGCTTCCATCGGGCTGTGGCATGGGGACGTCATTGATGACTCTAAACCCAGATATTCCACACACCACAAAACACATATCACAATGGACAACTGGGCATGTTGGGCCACAAGCTGCCGCCAACACATAAACACAGAGTATACATATGGTATTTTGAGGTTTGCAAGATCCAAAAGAGGATTTTGTACATTCACTGAAATACTTTCGAAAATCATGTTCGCAAATGCAACAGTGTCGTACTATGCATTTGAGGCACTTTCATGTTTGTGACAGTATTTTGTGACACTATTTTGCATGCTTTTGCAAATGCGACATTGTCACGTCTTCTGTTTGCAACACTTTCATGTTTGAGACCATATTTTGCAACACTACTTTATATGTTTCCACAAATGCGACACTTTCGTGTCTTCCATTTGCAGCACTTTCATGTTTGAGAAAGTATTTTGTGAAAGTATGCTTCTAATGACTGCACATCTTTGCCATCATCCTACAAGCAAATGGTTGGGTCCTTTGGGCTGAAATTTTCAGGGTGGCAAGACCTGACCCACAGATGTGCATTTTCCTGCTTTTGTGCTAAAATACTTAAGGATGTCAAAGTTACATTGTTCAAAAATTGAGCAATTTGCCATAGACTAACATTGCGGTGCCCATGATGCCTTTTGCCACCCATATGTTGAAAACGAAGTGAGGTACACCGTTTTTGTTGCTGCCAGCTTGGTTCACCTTTATGTGAACTAACCTCATAGAATAACTTTGTAAATAATGTACCTGTATGATATCTGAAGTTGGATTTCTCCACTTCCTACAGTGACACAGGTATACACCTCCTGCTGGTCGTGTGTGATTGGTTGTGTTGCCTTGGTCCTTCCCCTACCTACGTGTGTGTGTGTGGTGGTGGTGGTGGGGGTGGAATGTGCAGTTAGGGTTTTCAACCCTAACACCGAATTTCCTTGCTTTTGTCACTGTGGAACAACCCTAACTGATGCATTAAATGGAGTTTTTTAACATGAATATATATAGTGTGTGTATGTATATATATATTCATATTAGAGGCAAAATTATTTAATGCATTAGTTAAGTTATTACTATCAGTGACAAAAATGAATTTATAAGAAGGAAGCCTTCTGACTTCATTGTTCACCCATCAACTGCAGATTGAGGTGCACATTAATGCGGACCCTAACTCTCACCCCATCACATGTGTAAAGAAGCAGAGGTATAGCAGAATGGGGTTAGAGTTAGGACCAATAACCCCAATGTGCACCCCAATGCTGGTTGGGGGAGTGGGCTAGGGGGGTCCAATGGGGCCTTCAACCCTAACACCGAATTTCCTCACTTTTGTCGCTGTGGAACAACCCTAACTCATGCATTAAACTGTGTGTTTTGCCTCTAATTTCCCTTCTTTTTGAGAATGATGATGACAAATAGTGAAAGTAATGCAGCGGAGGGAGCGCAGGCACTTTGGGCCCCGCGCTCCCGCCATGTAATGTTTTTTGACATAGTAACAGGAACAGCAATGCAAACAGAAGTGCCAACAGTGGCGCACATGGTAACAGAAACGTAAATGGTAAAGGAAACGTTAATAGAAATGCAAGTGCAAAGTGACGCCAAAACGAACAGTGATGCGAACGGATATTGAAGCACATTCAGAAATGCAACTGGTAACATGAACAGTGATGGCAGCAGTATTTTAAATGGAAATGTTAAGTGTCACAGCAAAAAGAACGTGAAAGGGGAACAGAAACGGAAACGCTAACGCAAGCGCACAAGTAAACGCAAACTGTAACATGCACAGGCATGGTACCGCAATTGTAAATGCAAATGGTAAAGTTAACATGAAAAATAACGCCAAAGGAAAGAGAAACAGAAACAGGAACAGAAGTGCGTACAGAAACGCAAACCGAAACGCGCACGGGCACAGTACTGCAATTGTTAACACAAATGGTAACGGTAACTGCAACAATAACGCCAAAGGAAAGAGAAATGCAAATGCAAGTGAGTACAGAAATGAAAAACCATTAAGTGCATGGTGATGGTACTGCAATTGTATATGCAAATGGTAACAGTAACAGCAAAAATAACGCCAAAGGAAACAGAAATGAAACAGAAATGCAAGCGCGTACGGAAGCGCAAACCGTAATGCACATGCACGGTACCGCAATTGCAAATGAAACAGGTAATGGTAACAGCAACAATAACACCAAATGACACAGAAACACAAGCTCAAGTGAAAATGCAAACCGTAACGCACACAGTGGCATAGACGGTAACGGTGCCGTAAACGGTAATGGAAGCACAGCTGAAAACGTTAACTGGCACAGTAATGAAAGGGCACACCCTTGTTTTCCCCAAAAAAATGCATTGGAAAACACAGTGAAAACAAAGAATGTATACATAACAATGGGCCTCGGAGCAGAAAATGGGGACTTGGAATATTAAATTGCTTATATCTCAGGAACCGTACGACGTAGAAAACAAATGTTAATTTCATATGAATTATGACTTTGCTGTCTAGTTTTATACTTAGCCCCCTGTGGGAGGCTAAGTATTTTTGGCGAAAAAGTCCGTATCTCGTGACCGTTTCTGAGATAATGGCCCCGAAGTTCGGCTGGATGCCGTAATGTTATCCAATGGAAAAAGCATCAACTTCAGAGTGCCGTCACTGTGCTGCCCTGTAATATTTTTTCACCAAACCACCAAAAGGCACATCAGTGGGATGTTGGCTTTCTTTCCTCCAAATTTCAGCCAAAAGACCAAACCATTATTTTGCAGCAGGGCGACAAAGGATTCCTGTAATGCGGCGGACGTCGTAATGTTATCCTATGGGAAAACGTGTCAACTTTGGAGTGCTATAACTTTGCCGCCCTGAAATATTTTTTCACCAAAATAGTGAAAGGCACATCTGTGAAATGTTGGCTGCGTTCCCTCCAAATTTCAGCCCAAAAGACCAAACTGTTCTTTTGCAGCAGGGTGGCAAAGGATTGCTGTCATTTTGCCATAGTCTGGAAAAGTACTGTTGAACTTTGTGAATGCTTTCACAAATTCATTCAACAGTATCACAAGTGTGAAAGTACTTTGTGAAAGTACTTTTTCCAGAAATTTTAAAAACATATTTCTGGGGTGTTTTACTCCAAAATAAAGACATGTCTAGCATCCTCAGGATCCGACTAGGTGAATACAAAAAGAATTAGGTTGCTAGAGGGTCCCAAATTTAAATGCCAAGCATTTTTCTGATCACCAACTGAAAACAAAATGGTGGATTTGCCAAAGTAAAAGGGCCATTTGCGAAAGTAAAAACTGCATTTGCGACACTTTCAAACTTTTTGTTAACTTTTCCCATTGACTTATAATGGGAACTTGTTTTTTGAATAACATTTGAACCGTTTAATATTTTTTCATGAAATCTTTGAAAGACACATTGGGCACCCTGGCCGCACGTTCTCTGAAGTTTTCAGACTGGTCGCACAAACCGTGCGACCTGTAGGCGAGAGCAAAGAAATCACAAAAAAGTGTAATTGTGCAATTAGTTGTTGCTTAATAACTCCACAGCTGTATATCAGACCAGAACGAAACTTGGTAGATCCCAAGATCTACCATGCCCAATCATGCATACCAAATTACAGGCAAATCCATTGAACAGTGGCAAAGTTACTAAGCTGCAAAATTTGACCCTTTAACCTTAAAAGTGCTACTCAACCCTGACTATGGTAGCACTACCGTGTTACCATAACATGTGTATGTATATATATATATATATAGACATATACATACTGTGTATATATTCGATAATATGTGTTTTTCAGTTTTTAGCTGTGTTGCGATTTAACATGCATTGATAATATAGTCACAAAGCTGCTTCAAATAGTATTGATTCATATAGTATCAACACATACTATGGAAACTGTTTTAATAAGAATCTGGAGTAGTGATGGGTGAAGTGAGCCCCAATTCGCTCCATAGGTAATACGCGGAGTAAAGTCAACGTTGAGTGTCACAATTGAAGCGGAGTACTGCATTATTAATGAATAATGCAAAGTCCATTGAAAACAATGACTGTTACATCCGCCTTCCCAAACCACTACTCCACCAATTCTTATGTTGAAGTACATTGAAAACAATGTATCACTCTACTTCACCTTGTTTTTAAGCTCCAAAGGCGAATTTTGCAGTGTTTCATGGGATTTCAGGTCACATGGGCTCTAGATTGTTCTGCATAGCCTCAGTTTGGGGTAGTGTGTGTAGGAAGCTGTAGGAGACAATCTGCTCTGAACTTTAGTTCATCGATTACAGGAAACCCTCCTGTGCTCATATCATAGAGCGTTTATTGTTTGTGTATGGATTTTGAATGTTAATGTACAACATTCAGTCTGTGTACTGAAAGACAGTGGAAGTGTGCTTTGGGGGAGGGGTGTATATGTGGTGTAGGTAGACTAACTTGGAGAAAAAGACAGTGCTTTCTGTTTTGGTGATATTTTTCTTGTATAATTGTTAATGTACACACAGTAATATTTTCAACATTTCTTGCCATTTTTTTTTGCTGATTGTTGTGGTGCATCAGTGCATAATTTTAGTTTGTTTAAAATATGTGGTTATATTACTGATGTTTTCAATTTGCATGCATTACTTAGTGTGTGTGTGTGAGTATGTGTGTGACGCGTCATCAAATCAGACACCTTTTATTGTGCCACATAATAATTTCAGCAATGTGAAGCTGCTATTCACTGCAGCTGTGTGATTTTTGTACTTCTTTGTGGTATCTTTACTGGTACTAGTACTAGTGACTGTTACTGCAGCAGTGCATTACATTGCCCCCCCCATGGCCCGCCTCAACCGGCAAAGGTATTCTTTTCTAGCTTTGAATTTCTGATGGTGAGCACTGGTTAGGTGTTGTGCCTTTGCGTCTGCATCTCTTCAGTGCACAGTGCAATCTTAATTTGTCTGTGCATTTGCATCTCTTTAGGGCTCAATCTCCATCTGTAACTTAAGTCACAGTTGTTTCTTTGACTTCCCTTCAGAGTACTGGACAGGTATGGTGCTTAATTCTGCATGAACATTGTACTCATTAATATGCATTTTTAAGTCAGGACCATCATCACGAGTCATTCGTGATACAAATCATGTTCTTCATCATCACGGTCTCAAATGCAGTCACAAATCACGATTCACGATCATTCACATTACGAATCACAACATTAATTTTTTTTCTAGCTACTTGGATGTATTGTAAGCCTGTTTTGTAGTATCTCTCCAGGCTTCACCACCCCACCATTGTACTCATTGATACGTGTTTTTAAGTCTGGGAGTTTTAAGCTACAGCTCATTGGGGAAGTACAGCGGTACTGCAGCTGGAAGCTGTAATACTGAACATAGGATTAGCAAGAAAGCAAGTTGTGCTCACAACAGATGGAGGTGAACCTTACAATTGTCTTTGGTTTGTAGCAGATATTCTGCAGGTGCAGGCTACTTCTAACTGAAAGGTGAAATAAGGAACTTAGAATTATCAGGAAAAGACAGTCTTTCAAGCAACAGAGAGAGGTGGATCTAGCTTTTCTTTTGTTCCAATTCTTAAGATTTTCAGTGCAGCAAGAGTTTAAACCCTGGGCTAAGAATTTGTCAGAAGTCCTGAAATAAGTGCAGGTACAGGTTGTGTATTTGACCCAGACAGTGCCCTAGGGGGTGGAAACTGTTTTTTGTGTTTATCTGTGTGTGCCTTAATAGGCCAGACCAGACTTTGTCAGGAAGTGCTTACATCATAGCTACTTATCAGCCAATAGCTTTGGTAACAGACCTGAGAACAATAGTATTATAAGCAAGTGTTTTATAGCAAACTCATCAGAACAGCTAATATTCTTCAAGTGAAACTACCTCTGGCTGGAAGCTGCAATACTGAACATAGGATTTGCAAGAAGCGAGTTGTGCTCACAACAGAGGGAGGTGAACCTTACAATTGTCTTTGGTTTGTAGCAGATATTCTGCAGGTGGAGGCTACATCTAACTGAAAGGTGAAATAAGGAACTTAGAATTATCAGGAAAAGACCGTCTTTCAAGCAACAGAGGGAGGTGGATCTAGCTTTACTTTTGTTACAATTCTTAAGATTTTCAGTGCAGGAAGAGTTTAAAGCACAGTTAACTTATTTTGGGGCTGACTGCTTTCAGATCACAAACCACCAGACTGTTTTGGGGCTGGGGAGGTTTACCTGTGTCTCACTTGGATGTCTGGATTTTTCTCTGTTTGATTAGCAGGGTATTTTCTCTGTCAAATTGTTGTGTAGGGCATCTTGCTGACAGGAAGGCACTCATCGCAGTGGTGGGTCAGAGCTTTTAGCTGATTGTTTTGTGAGGGCACAGTCTAGGCCCAACCCCTTCCCACCCCTCACCCCCACCCACCCCTGGAAATAGTTCCTTTATACCTGGGGTTCTGACATCATTTCCTCAAGAGTGCAAGGTGCATATCACTGTCATATCCTCTCTAGCACACTGCACTGACAATATAAGCATACACTTTGTATAATATGTATATTTCTATATAACAAACCAATCTCACACACACACACACACACACACACACACACAAAAAGTAGATAAACATGTGGGGAGTAGTGCAATGTAATGGCTGTGGGGCAGCAGTCTTCCAGGAGTCTTTCTGGAGGCTGAGATGCTGCCCTATTTGCAGACAATGCTCTGCACTGAGGGAGGAAGTTGTCCGACTTCAGGCCACACTGGACAGTAGTAAGGGAACCTTCCCCCAGGCCACACTGGATGGTAGGAAGGGGAACCTCCCCCATCCAGGGAGCACCAGAGCCACCACCACTACCTCAGAGGTTGCAAAGAAAGCACAGCAGTTGGACCACAGTGGGCTCAGGGAGGGTGAGGATGGTGGAACATAGGCACACCCAGTCAGTTGTTCCACTCCACAATCCATACACCATTCTGGGGGAGCATAGCTCCCCTATGGATGCACCCACAGAGGAGACTAAGGAGGCTGAGGACAACTGTCACAAGGGAGGCCCACAGGAAGGAGGCAGAGGACACCACAAGGAAAGGAAGCAGCTCCTGGTGGGGAACTCAATTATTAGGGGGATAGAACTAGGGGGAGCAGGGAAAACTGAAGTAAGGTGCCTGCCTGGAGCCATGGCTTGGAGGGACAGGAAGCACATCCTCAGGATCACAAGAACAGCTGCACGGGAGTCTGAGCTGGACATCATTGTCCACCTAGGGACAAATGACTTGGCTCATCATGAGATAAGAGCAGTGCAGAAGGACTTTGTAGAATTGGGGAGGGGTCTAAGACAAGTAGCACACACAGTATCCTTCTCAGAGGCGCTGCCTATCAATGGCATGAATGAGGCGAGGGTACTTTGCACCATGCAGTTTAATGAATGGTTGAAAAAATGGTGTGGAGCACAGGGGTTTTGGCTTCATTGGGACTGGGTTCCACCTGGAGGGACACCAGCCTATACTGGCAGGATGGTATGCATCTGTCCAGGAAGGGAACAAGTCTTTTGAGCAATTGGTTTAAATGCTTCATTGTCACGCTTTTAAACTAGTCAAGGGGGGGAGGCACTGATAAGCAGCAGCAGGAAAATCCCAGCCTCTCCCTACAAAACAGAGTACTAAATGAGAAAAAGACCAAGGTAGAAAGGTCAGTGAGGGATGCTGCAACAGAAGGTAAAGCCATCAAAAAATGGAGAGCAATGAGTACCAATGCCTGTAGTCTGAGTAACAAGCTTCCTGAATTAGTGGCCTTGCTGGAGGAGGAACATCTAGATATCGTGGCAGTCACAGAAACATGGTACACACAAAACCATGACTGGGACATAAACATACCAGGATACACTATCTACAGGAGGGACAGGGAGGGTAAAGAGGAGGTGGAGTAGCTCTTTACATAAGGGAAGGAATCAAAGCAACAGAACAAAAGGGTAAACAGGGAGGAGGAGAAGAAACACTGTGGGTAAATTTGGAGACGACAATGGCACCACAATCTGCACAGGGTTAGATACAGACCTCTTCTCAGGGGGAGGAAATGGACAAGGAAATGATAGAAAGTATACTTAGAATGGCAGAAAAAGGGGAGATATTGCTGATGGGTGATCTGAATATGCCAGATGTTAACTGGAGTGCAGTTGCAGCAGCCACTTCGAAGAGTGGGGTTATTCTAGATGCCCTACAGGGGGCATGCCTTAGACAACTAGTGTTGGAGTCCACTCAAGAGGGAGCAATCTTAGACCTGGTTCTCTCAAATGGAGATGAAGAGAGGATCACAGATGTAGAAGGGGGTAGCCATCTGGGAACTAGCGACCATCGAACAGTATGGTTCACAATAAACACAGCAATAGAGTCAAGCCATACAAAGGCAAAAGTACTGGACTTTAGGAGGGCTGACTTTGCCAAAATGGGTGAGTGCCTAAGGAATGCACTAGCAAATGGGCAGGAAGGAGGGGTGGAAGAACAATGGGGAATAATAAAAACTGCCATCACAGAGGTAACAAGCCTTTGTGTGAAGCAAATAAACAAAATGAAATGATGTAAGAAACCACTATGGTTCTCAAAGGAAGTGGCAGTGAAGGTTCAAGAGAAATAGAAAGCATTCAGGAAGTACAAGGAATCACAGAAGGAGCAGGACAGAGAACTGTATCAGTTAAAGCAAAAGGAAGCTGGGAAGGCAGTCAGAACAGCAAAGGCCCAAACCGAGGAAAAGATAGCCAACTCAGTTAAGAAGGGGGATAAAACCTTTTATAGGTACATCAGGGAGCGAAGGAAGACCAAGGGAGGGATAGTGAGGCTTAATAAAGGGAGGGAGGGAGGGTGGGCAGAGGGTGACTGTGAAAAGGCAGAGATACTAAACAAATATTTTTGCTCAGTATTTACAAAGGAAGAGGAGGAGGTACCTAAAACAAACAGTAAAACACTCTGGATACAGAAGTTGATACCAGTCCATTTACAGAAGAAAGGGTTCTGAAAGAACTCTTAAAACTGAAGGTGGACAAAACAATAGGGCCTGATGGGATTCATCCCAGAATTCTAAAAGAACCAAGGGTAGAACTAGTGACACCACTGACTACCCTCTTTAACAAATCATGGGAGGATGGGGTGGTACCCGAGGACTGGAGGAGGGCAGATGTGATTCCCCTTCACAAAAGTGGGAGCAAGGCAGAAGCAGGAAACTACAGACCTGTTAGTTTAACCTTAGTGGTAGGGAAAATGATGGAATCACTTCTGAAGGAAAGAACTGTCGAGTATCTAGAGGCCAGAGGGGCACAGGACCCAAGGCAGCATGGATTCACAGTGGAAGGTCATGCCAGACAAATCTGATAGATTTCTTTGACTGGGTGACCAAAGTAGTAGATCAAGGAGGGGCTGTGGACATGGCCTACCTGGACTTTAGCAAGGCATTTGACACAGTCCCATACAAAAGATTAATATACAAGTTAGCCAGCCTGGGAGTGGGTCCCAAGATGACAGCCTGGGTAAAGAATTGGCTGAAGAATAGGATACAGAGAGTAATAGTAAATGGAGTCCACTCTGAAGAAAGGGGGGTTATTAGTGGGGTACCGCAGTGTTCAGTATTAGGACCGGTCCTCTTCAATGTCTTTATAAGCAACATTGCAGAGGGACTGGAAGGAAAATTATGTCTCTTTGCAGATGACACAAAGATCTGCAACAGAGTTGATGCACAAGGTGGGGTGGAAAGGATGAGAAGGGACTTGGCAAGGTTAGAGGAATGGTCAAATGTATGGCAGCTTAGATTCAATGCTAAGAAGTGCAAGGTAATGCACCTGGGAAACAAAAACCCAGGGAAAGAGTACACAATGGGAACTGAGATACTAACAACAACAAAAATGGAAAGGGACCTGGGGGTAGTCATATCAGATGACCTAAAGGTGGGCAAGCAATGTGAGGGCAGCAAGGAGGGTTGGTGGATACTGGGATGCATAGGGAGAGGCATCACCAGTAGAAAACAGGAAGTTATTATCCTCTGTACAGACAGCTGGTGAGACCCCCATCTGAGTACTGCGTGCAGTTCTGGAGACCCAATCTCCACAAAGACATAGACAGGATGGAAGCTGTCCAGAGGAGGGCAACTAAAATGGTGCAGGGTCTGCACCGGAAGACATATGAAGAGAGACTTAAGGAGCTTAATATGTATAGCCTCGAGGAAAGGAGGGAGAGGGGGACATGATAGAAACTTTCAAGTACCTCAAGGGAATCAACAAAGTCCAAGAGGGTAGCATCTTTCAAAAAAAGAGGTGTGCAAGAACAAGGGGGCACAATTTGAAAATAGAGGGGCGGCTCAGAGGTAATTTAAAAGTTTTTTCACAGAGATGGTTGTGGATGCATGGAATGGCCTTCCGGAGGAGGTTGTGGAGTCAAAAACAGTGGTGGAATTCAAGCATGCATGGGACAGTCATAAGGCAATTCTAGGGGGTGGGGGTAGGAAGGAGTAGGCTGCTGGTTAACTAGGATTTGCATCTTATCCATTAGGTAGGGAAATGGGCAGACTGGGTGGGCCAAGCGGTCCTTATCTGTCGTCAAATTCGATGTTTCTATGTTTCTATGTTTCTATGTTCTATGTTTCTATGTAGGCGGTAGGCATTCACATTTCTTCATCATCACGGTCACAAATGCAGTCACAAATCATGAGTCATGATCGCGCCACGATTCACAACATTAATTTTTTTTAATAGTTACTTGGATGTATTGTAAGCCTGTTTTGTAGTATCTCTTCATGCTTCACCACTTCACCATTGTACTCATTAATGTTTGTTTTTTAGTCAGGGAGTTGGACAGTGTCTGCAGTACTTACACAGACTGGAAAGAAGACTGAATGCACACATGCAGTTTAGTACAGTATACTTGCACTGCTCAGAACACAAAGTGTCATGCATGCGGAAGACAACAAAAAAAGGGCATAATTACATACAAGGGTCAGGGATGGTGAAGGGATACATTTTATAACACAGCAAGGAAGGTGTGGGGTGCACATGGTGTGAGGAAAAAAAAATAATGTGGGATCCCATGGTGATCCAGCAGCAGTTCCAGCATGGACATAATTTGCAACTGATGTTCCTCTATGTGATCCAGCTGCTGCTCCACAGCACTCACCCTCTCATTGTTATCCTCAACAGCACTCCAGAGAATTGCCAAGTCAGCCTGTGTTACATGCAGTTCTCTGGGGTCCACACATTCTACAGGCTGACCTGCTGGTGGTGGTGGTGTGGGGAGGTGGGGGTGCTAGTGGAGCAGCAGGTGCTGCTGTTGCCCTCCTCTTCTTAGGGATGCCGCAATGCACAGCTGCACCCTCTGCCACAGAATGGCCAGCAGGTGCAGGCATGGTCCATTCTGTGGCAGCCTGCCACTCCAACTGCTGGTGATTGAGCATATGGGTGCACTGGCCCTCAGTCCCCAGGTGAGTCCCCCAGAGGCCACATGCACCTCCATCTCACATAGGCGGCACTTGACCACACTGCTGTCCCCCCCCAATAAAAAAACTGCCAAACAATGGAGGTGCGGGGAGGACCAGGCACAGGCAGGGGATGGTCAGATGAACTGGCAGCCGGCTGGTCACAATGCTGAACAGGGATGGGATCCACACCTGGGCCTGGGGGAACAGGCACATCCTGCTCCAGAGAACCTGGACTTGGTGATGGTGGTGGTTCAACTGCCTCAGAGTCAGGACAGGAGGCGGTGCTAGTCCTGCTTCTGGGGGGGAGGGACACTCACAAGTATTAAGTGGCCCAACAGGAATGGGTGCCCATGCCCTCCATACATGCACACGGTACGATGCTTACCACTGCCACACCCTCCTAGAGCTGCCCTCACCTCAGACATTCCCTCACCCTGGTCCATCTCTCCTACTGAGCTCCCTCAGTCTGAGCAATTACTACTCACACTGTCACACAACACACACACACATACAGTCACACAGACAAACAACTAACTACTTATAAAGGTAAGAAAAATAACATTTACAGAAAGAACAAATTAAGTAAAAAAAGAGTACAGAAAAAAATGTAGCTTTGAAAAAAGCTGTTGGGTCTAAATCAAAGTTTAAATCTCATCCTCACTCTGATCTCAAAGTATCAGCAGTCACAAAACACACTACTGTCTCTCCGTCTGGACAGGAGAAAGTAAAAGTGTCTGCTTGTATGACTCATTTTCTTCCTGCCTAGTTAAAGAGCATGTGACTTACAGTACTACAAGCCATGTGATGTGTGTGAGGGGGGGGGCTGCCAAATCTGAAACACCAACTGGATCACTTAGAATCATAATGAGGAATGCGAAATCTGTTAAAAACAATGACTTCGCATTGCAATTCCACCTTAACGCGAAGTGGTAATGACAAGGCGGAGTGAGCACTTTGCATTGCCCACTCCGCATAGTGGATTGGCAACGCGAAGTGCCCACTTTGCGTTCACTTCACCAGAGGATTTAAATTCCGCTGCATCTCTAATCTGGAGTGGCACTTGTTTCAAGTGGCAGTACAGTGCAATACACCATGGTGCTAGATACTACAAACCTGCTTTACAGTTGTAGATTCCAACTCTAGTGTTGACACCATGGCTCCAGATATGACAAAACTGATGCACAAGTCCAGATTTCAACTCAAGCTTTTACATCATGCTCTAGATATTACAAAACTGATGCCCAGCTGTAGATTCCAACTGAAGCTTGACAACATGGCATTAGATATTACAGAACCGATGCATAACTCTAGGTTCCAACTCCAGCTTTCACACCATGGCTCCAGATATTACAAAATGGATGCATGACTACAGATGCTCAAACTTTAACAACATAGTACCAGATATTGCAAAACTGGCATGGCTCCTGATTCTGACTCACAATTTAACACTGAGTTGTAGAATATCGCTAAACTGATGTAGGGCTTCAGATTATGACACAAGTATCGGTACCATGGTACTAGATATCACAAGAATGACACAAGGCTCTTAATTCTGATTCAAGCTCTGACAGCATGGTGCCAGATATCACAAAACTGATACAAGACTCTGGATTCTGATTCCACCTTTGACAGAATGGCACAAGATACTGACACAGGGCTCCAGAATCCAATTCAAGATTTACATCATGGCACTCACTGTCACACAGGACTGTGGATTCGGACTAAAGTTTTAACACTATGTAGCAAAATATTACAAAACCAACACAGGGCTCAAGATTTGGATGTACACTTCACCACAGGGTACTGGCTTCCAGTGCAGCTTTGATATAAGGCTTCAGATTTTGATGCATGCTTCAACACAGAGCTCCAGATTTGGAAGCAAGTTTCTTCACCATATGGCCAATTATTAAAAAAACTGACATAGGGAATTGGGTTCCTAAGTAATCTGTAACACAGGGCTCTAGATTCTGTTAGAGTCAGAGGTGGTGTCATTGTCTCAAAGGATTTTACAAAGGCATTTTTTCTGCTTTATGGATCTTAGAACATTCCTTACAAGTGATCACTGTTTTTAGATGTGTTACATTTATGTCTGCAAGCAGGAATACAACACAACCGTGGCAAAAAAATATAGCATTTTTTTTGTAGTTTATCTGTTTCTGCCCTGTCTGACTGGTTCCCTTGTACCAGTCACCCAAGCGGTAGTGGCACTACCTCTTCTTAAGAAATGTTCTCTTGACCCTGACTGTCTTGCCAGCTACAAATCTGTCTCAAACCTTCCCTTTGTGGGTAAGGTTATTAAGAAGGTGGTCACACTGCAATCGGAGGATCATCTCACCATCCATGATGTCTATGATCCTCTCCAGTCTGGATTTAAGAAGAGGCATAGTACTGAGACAGCACTGATTTGGGTACTTAATGATCTCCTGCTAGTGAGAGATCAGAAGAGCCATTCCATCTTGGTTCTCCTTGATCGCTCTGCAGCATTTGACAACATGGACCATGGTGTGTTATTGGAGTGCCTGGGGTTGATCTGTGGACTGTTGGGAACAGTCCTCAGGTGGTTCCATTCTTTCCTCATGGATAGGATTCAGAGAGTGGCATTGGGAATTTATTCCCCAGCTCCAGTCCCCCTGTCTTGTGGGGTGCTGCAGGGCTCTGTTTTGTCACCCATGTTGTTCTGCAGTGTATATGCTGCCATTGGGAGACATTACAAGGTGATATGGTCTGAATTTTCACTGTTATGCAGAAGATACTGAGGTATACATGTCCTTTGTGCCCGGACAAGGTGGAGTTGGCTTGACTTTTAACAACTGCCTCTCCAAGATTCAGAACTGGATGTGTGCCTGAGGTTAAACCCTGACATGACTCAGGTGTTGGTTGTGGACCCTGATCATCAAGTAGAAGGGCTCTCAGCTGGTCAGCCTTCTGGGCTTTGGCTTGGAGGTAGCCAGTTGGTGACCTCTGACTGGGTGTGAAATCTGGGTGTCATGTCTGATGATGGGTTAACACTTAAATCTCAGGTGTCACCCATCATCAAGACCTCATATTACCATCTGAGGAATATCATTGAGATTAAACACCTAGTCCCACCCGATGACCTTCCAACATTGGTCCATGCCTTTGTGACCTCCTGCATTGACTATTGCAAGGCCCTGTAGCTAAGGCTATGGGGAGGAGTGATATCCGCTGCTTGCAGCTGGTGCAGAATGCAGTTGCCAGGCTGATGCCTGCTTTATCTAGATCTTACAGTGTCATCCCTGTGCTCCATGGCCTGCACTGGCTGCCTCTTCAGTGGCAGATCACCTTTAAGGTCAGTCTACTGACTTATAAGGCCCAACACAAACAGGGTCCACATTATCTGCAAGATCTTCACCCTTACCATCCACTCCACTCCACCAATGAGGGATTGCTAGAGGTTGCCAGGCTTAGACTGAAGCCTCAGGTGCTCAGGTATTTGCATTTGTGGCCCCAACCCTGTGGAACTCTCTACCTCATCGGGTAAGAGAGTGTCTGACCATGGAGAGTTTAAAATCTGTACTAAAGACCCATCTAATTAAACTTGCTTTTCCAGAATCTTGATAAATTTTAGTCTGCTGATATGTAATTTAATATGTTTTTAGATGTGATCATTTTAGTCTGTTTTTATAAGATATGTCCAAGTGCTTTGGTCTTTGGTGAAAGTGCTTTTTTATAAATAAACAACTGATTGATTAATGTCCCAGGTGTCTTCCAAGACCTACTAACCCATGTCTTCTCCCAGGGCTTGCCACCCCCCCCCGGCAAGATACCCCAAACCCTGCCATTGAACAGGATGCAGTGCATTAGACAGGGTCTGGATTGCCAGGTGTGGGGCCTGTGGGTGACAGGTGTCATCCTGCCAGCTGGGAGAGTTCTTTTATTCCCAAGAGATCCAGAAATGGATGGTTATGTCTTATTACCAGTACCTATTGATAGTATTGTTAGCATTATGTACCCGTACTTGTATTCTGATGTCATTCTCTGTGTCTATGTCATTCTCTGTGTCTATGTCCCCCCTTCCCAGGACACATCTGGAATCGAGCAGTAGTCTGCTCAGCACGCCTTCCTGGTTAAATGCTTAAATAAATAAATAAATAAAATGTGTAATTTTGTCCTGTTGCACACTGCATGCATACTTCCATGTGAAGTTCATTGATGACCACCTCACCTCCGTGCACTTCTGGCAGCTTTAGACTGCCTTCTCCCTAGGCTTTGCCAGGGGTCAGGTGTATGCTGGGCTCCATGTCCTCATATGCTCGATCCTCACCCCCCTCGGCCAACCTTCTAATGCCCTGAGTTCACTTCTGAACCCACGTTCTTGGCACCATGAGCTATAGCGCTACCACTGTGCCAGTAGGTCGGTCAGCATTTGGGGTTCTTTGATGTAAAATCACAAACTGCAGCAAAGCCTGTGGCATTTCTGGGTTCTTGCAGGTTTTTGAGGGCTCTTACTACATTTCTGGGGAAAGGGTCTTGTGCAGTATACAAAAGTCTAATCTTAGTACACAGCATCAGAAACAGTGGTACATCCCTGGGTGCCAGTTAACAGCAGGTTCATTCTGTTCCAAAAGCACTAAGATGGTCGTGCTCACTGTTGCTAGTCCTGGTGCAACTGAAGGGAAGTGCCTACCTCCCAAAAAAGTCCTAGTCAGTGCTGCTTTTGTCTTTTATGCTCTTTTGGTGAGAATTAAATAAAATGAATTGAATCCTTCAAAGTTGCACAGAGGTTTTTTCCCCCAGCATTTTGATGCATTGTACTTGTTTTGCAAACTCATTCTGTTCCTGGAAGATATGCATGCATATTGTGTGCAGTGGGGTGCATGCTGCATGTTGGTTCAGGAGCATACTGCATGCTGTGACTAGACACTGCTGACACTCATTACATATTGCCTGCTGTGGGTGCATATCGAGTGCTGTTGACAGTTGCAGGCTGCAGCATGAGCACTTATGTTAAGTTTTACTACCCAGAGCCAGCCATGTGGTGCTGAAGGTTGAGGCGCTGGACGCCACATTTTGCACCATGCCGACGACCTGAGTTTGGGAATGAGCTCGGATTGCCGGGTCAGCAGGGGAGAACTGGGATTGAGCATCTGTGGACAGCTCTCCCAGTCCTGGGAGGGTTTGGGATCTCCCTGCTACACTGGTGACCCCGGACGGAGGCTGGGGCTCCTGCAGTGCATGGAAGCAGAAGCTCGGGATTGGAGAATGGCGGATGTCTTCCAGGTGCATGCTGGAGTATGCACACGCTGGGCAGGACATCATTGCATGTCTGTGCTTGGGGTAGAGACCAAGGAAAAAACTCTTCCTTTGGGTGAGGTGATGGCAACATAGGCAGTCCTCATGCCCAATGTCGGCTGACTCTCCGGTTTTCCTTGGGGTTTGAGGCCACTCCTTGGGGCGGAGAGTTCAAGACCTCGCGTATCTGATGCATCCCAGAGCAGTTGGTTCAGCCAGGTGGTTGTGTATGGCTGCTGTGGATGGGACCCTGAGAGATGCCTCAAGGTAAGGTGCATAAATAGAAGCTACAAAAAAAAGCTCATCATCATGTTTATTCATGTTATTCATTCTTGTTATGATACCCTCCTCAGCACCTATAGTGAGCATCATGAAAATAGCATCCAAGGTGTAACCACCTAATCACAGCGCTCCCACAGTCCTATAACAGAAAGTTCAGTGGGTGTTGGGCACTCCACGGGGTAATCATGTACATAGATGACAGAACCATATGGTTTGATGGGGGAAGGAGTAGAAGCCCCCCTTTTTACACACATAGAAAAAGTTGAATGGCTTCTTCCAAGTGGCCTTTCAAAACCTGCTCCCAATGGACACATACATGTTCAAGTGGTGAGACATCCCGGTTATGTATTTCTAATGCAAAATGTGGTCTGGAACTTAAAGACGTTTGCATTGAGAAACAAAACAGAAAAGCACCTGATGCCTTATATGATGCCTTATACAACCCCTTTTCCCCACCCTATAGCAGACTATAATATATCCTACAGTAGCACTGCTTCTGGACTCTGATGCATCTACCTGCCATGAGGACTATGTGGAACTCAAGGTGCTTGACACTAGGAGGATGTCAGTGAGCTGGTCATGTCTTCCCAGTGTTAAAGTGTCTGTTGCTTATCTTTGATTTGAATTACACATGGGAAGATTAGAAGACATACCAGTTTCATTTTGCAAGGAAAGCATTTGTGGCTAATTAAAGGGCCATGCCCCACACGTCAAAGGAGGTGGTGTGTATGTGAATGTATCAATCTGCCACTGGAGAACTGCAGTTGACACATTTCCCTGACTTCTGTCTGCCTGCACCGAGTCTTTTTTCCCGGTTGCCAGATCCTGAAAAATGCTGCTACAACTCTGGGTAAGTTGAACAAACACCGAGTCGGAGCACCAAATCTGTAATAGGGTCACTAGATTCCAATCTTTCTCTGCCTGGTCCTGGTCTCTCTCTGTCTCGCTCTTTCAGGTGCATAGGACAGAGCTTCAGAACCCGGTGAAGGGACGTAGGAGTGGAGATGAGAGCTCAGTCCGCCTCTCCGGTTGACAGCTGAGAGGCACGGTGACAGCCAGAGAGAGGAGGATACATGATCCTCTGACTCTAATGGTACCAGAAAACTGCAGCCCAGTGGAGAAAGGGGGTGGGATAGAGAGATTGAGTAAATGAGACTAGGACACGGGCAGCTGCAACAATCAGGGACCGCCTGCCGTTGTACCGTCAGCTTGTTGCCTGCACTATTGCGACCCAAAGGAGAGGTAGATGGCTGATGTTGCAATGACTAGGGGCTCCCTGATTGCCATGGCCAAATTATTTCAGGTTGGTGGCATGCTTGCTGAACTAGTGTCAGCAGCAGCGTGCCACCGCATTCGTTACAGATGGCCAAGCCCAGAAATGCAGTGATGACATTGGCCACCACAGTGCCGCACCTCCACAACCCACTTCTCTCCTAAGCTGCCACATAATGTTTATTGTGCATGCACGCAAGCAAACATAAAGATGTTATCACATACACAATGTTACATTAGTAAACAAACAGGTATTCAGCATAAAAACATTTTATTAAGATTTCCCTATCTAGGTTTGAGTTAAAATCAAATTATATGGTGCTGAGGATTGAGGCGCTGGACACAACACCTCATGCCATGCCGCTGACCACGGTTCAGGAGTGAGCCTGGGATGCTGGGGGTCAGCAGAGGAAGGAGAGGATTGAGTGTCCGGAGGACAGTTCTCCTCTCCTGGGTGGGAAGGGGATCCATACTCAGTGCCTGACTGGCCCCTGGCAGAAGCCAGAGGCATGGCAGGCACAGAGTTGATGTTGGGGATGGGGAGTGGTGGCACCGGCAGCAATGCCTTGGTGTAAGAGCTTGCCACTTCTCCTTAGGAAAGAGTGAAAATGCCTATGGACACCGGCAAGATGAAGCACCCGGGGCATGGCCCCGAAATGCCCTTGCCTGCCTGACTACCCTATCCAACGCCACTTACAGTATCAGGGTACCTCCCGGCCCACCTCAGCCCCACTCGGGGGGGAAGCCACAGTTACATGGGAACCGGGTGGTAAGTATTGTGCAGGGCAAGTGAGGCAGGGGAATAACTCCTTGGTGCTCCCGAATGGTCGGGTCAACAGGAAGAAGGAGGGACAAACAGAGATTTCAAAAATAAAATCTAATAATGCATTCCATTTTAGTTTCATGGCAATTTTCTGTGCAAACTTGCAATTGCAAATATTTGCTTTGTACATCTACAGTTTAGGACAGTCAACAGTTACTCCTGCTTATTCATTATTACTCCCAAATTGTCAAAATGTTGATTGATATACATATTCTCTCTTGTACAGAAGCTATACAGTTAAAAGTAGGTGTGTACTTGACACCTTATTGCTTCTCACAACTTAAACAAACATTTACATTATTGCCATTTGCTTTCTTACACCATCTCGTGAATATACCAAATCTTAACCTTTCTAAAGCTTTTCTTTGTTTTGTATGTTCACATTTTAACAAATACTTTTTCGCTTCAGATTTTGTTTTATGTATTTTAAAGGGTAATTTTCCCAGGACTCTCTTGTTATATTATAATCTGCATTGTTTGCATTATCCTCTAATCTCTGTATAGCCTCACTAGCAAATTTGAATGGGTTTACTAGGTCTTTAAGGATATAGTTGTACTCCAGTCCATTTTTATTGAGTTCACCATTTATTATTCCAAACCAGGTTAGTTCTTTCCCACTTTGCCATTTTTTTTACATCCAACCAACATTTGTTTATTATACTTCCTTCTGGAGAGGTAGCTATTTTTCTCCAGAGCAGTAATGCCATTTTCATAGTTCCAACATAAAATAATAAGGTTCCAATTTCCATTCTAACCCCTGCTGCTGAAGCAAAGCTGGGTAGTCCCAGTAAATTTCATAAGTAGTTGCTTTATATTATCTTAAGTCCTTTTTAATTATTTTTATATATTATCCCCTAGACTTCTGCCCCATACATCATTTGTGCTTCTACTTTAGTTCTTAAGCATCTGTATTGGGCAATAAAAGTATTTCTTGCCATTGTATTAGCAAAATGTCTCATACCATTCAACACTTTTGTTGCATCGTCACAGACTAATTCAATATGATTTTTGCATTTTAAATTTTAATTAAATACCACACCAAGGTAACAGACATTATTAATTTCCTTAATCAGTAGATTTCCAATTTTCCACCAACCCAGGCTCCTTGTTCATTTCCCAAAAGTCATTATTTTAGTCTTTTCCTAATTTATTGTCATATCCAGTTTTTTTAAGGTCTCTATTGTTGCTGAGATTGCCCTCCTTAGTCCTAGTTTTATTTGTGACATCAATATTGCATCATCCGTGTATAGTAAGAGTTGAATATCATCCCAATTTATTTTGGGGGGAAATGTTTCCACTTGTTTCAAATCCTCCACTAATGTGTCAATATATGGATTAAACAAAGTTGGGGCTAAAATGCACCTTGTTTAACTCAATATTTACATTTATTGGACTTGTCATATTCTCTTCCTTACTATATTTTATCACACTGTTATTGTTCTTGTGGAGCAGCTTAATGGCATTTAGTAATTTTCCATGTATACCTTTTTCAGTCAGAATATCCCATAGTATTCTCACGGTTAACCTGAATCGAAGGCTGCCTTAATGTCAATAAATACTGTATAGATCCTTGTTTTCTTTATAATCACATATTTTCAACAATGTGTCTCAAATTAAAATTTGATCCACTGTTGCTCTCCTCTGCAGAAGCCAGCTTGCACTTCTGATAAAATGGTATTTCTTCCATCCAATATTGGATTCTTTTCAGAATCAATCATGGAAACATTTTTGGTTGATGTTTCATAAAGTAATTGGACGGTAATTTTCTGGTTTCTCCATAGACCCTTTTTTATGTATTGGTACTAATATTCCCTCATTCCAAGTATTTGGTAATGTCATGTATTTTATTATATTTCTATAGAGAATTAGTAAGATCTCAGTCCACCAGTCAGCATTAATATGAAATAATTCTGCACCTATATTATAAGTGACTGGGACTTATTTTTCTTTGTGTAATTTTATTGCTTCTACTACTTCTTCCTTAGTAAAGTCCAACCATCTGTTCTTTTCTACCCTGTTCACACTTCCTGTCCCTTCTTGGAGTAAACCCCTGTCTTTATTAAAAATTGCTTCATAATATTCTATCCATCTCTCTGGTGGGATGACTGCTCATATATTAAACCTGCTGTTTTTTTGTGCCCTGGGCTACTATTAGTGGTGGATGAAGTGGGCTCAATCTGCTCCACGAAGCGATTCACGGAGCAAAGGCGAGTTCGCGGAGTGCTCCGCAATTCATGAGTACTTTGTGTTATAATGAGGAGCAGTCCATTGGAAACAATGACTTCACATTACTCCGCCTCCCCAGACCACTACTCTACCAAATTTAGGGCAAAGTGCATTGCAGGCAGTGCACTTCGCCTCACTTCACCTTGTTTTTGAGCTCCGAAGGCAAATTTTGCAGTGATTCATGGGATTTCAGGTCACATAGGCTCTATATTGATCTGCACAGCCTCAGTTCGGAGCAGTATGAGTAGGAAGGAGTAGGAGACAGTGTGCTCTGATAGCTGTCTGTGATAGGAATCTTGTAAAAGCTGTTCAAAAAGCAGTTTTGTGTTTTTTTGGGGATCCAACTTTAGTTCATCGATTGTAGGAAACCCTCCTGTGCTCATATCATCAAGCATTTTTGTTTTTGTGTGGATTTTGAATGTTAATTTACAACATTGAGTGTGTGTGGTGAAAGACAGTAAAAGTGTGCTTTGAGGAGGAGCGTATCTGTGGTGTAGGTAGATTTAAGTTGGAGAAATGGTGATTTCTTTGTTTTTGGTTATATTTTTGTTATATAACTGACTGTGTCAATGTACACACAGTAATATTGTCAGTAATAGTAGAAATTTTCTTGCTGTTTGTTGTGTGGATGTGGTGCAGCAGTTCATAAGTTCAGGTTGTTTACATTACAAATTTACAATACGTAACGTGGCATAGCACTGAACTTTTGCATTTGCTATGCATTCCTCGTTCAGCATTGTACACAAACTGTTCTTTGTGTGAGTGTGTGTGCAGTGTTGCATGCATCAAATAATACACCATTTATTGTGACACAGACTAGTGTAATTGTAGGTGCAGCAGTGTGAACCTGCTATCCACTGCAGCTGCCTGATTTTGTACTGCGATCGATGCATCTGTTCTTAATTTTGCTGCTTGTAGTGCCGTAAAAATCTGTACTGTCTACATTCAGTGCTCCCCCAACCCCCATGTTCAAAAGGTATTTTTTACCAGATTGGATTGTTTTTGTGAGCTCATCAGCACCACTGGTTGCTGAAGTTGTTTTAATTCTGTGACAGTCTCAGAGTAGTCTCTTATCTGTTGCTGAAGCCACAGTTGTTTTTTTGGCTTCACATCCAGCATCTCTCCAATCAGAGAGTGAACGTATAAAACTCTGAATTTGGTTATAATATTGTGGTTGATCCCCCAAAATACCTGCAAAGAGACATGCAAGCAAAACTGTTTCTCGCCATGGCAATGTTGGCAGTAAGATGGTCTGTGGGCATGGTAGTAGTACACAGACACAGAAGTGCATTGCTGATGTGAGGAAAGGTATTTCTCCTGCATTGTTTTTTACAGCCCAATCAGTAGCTTCACTCATAGTTGGAAGAGATTATGTTTTCCCAGTCGGTGGTGTTAGTGTTACTGGTGTTAGTGGTGGTGGAGGTAGTATTAGTATTGTTGCATCAAGTTCTAATCCTGACCAGTGTACCGTATCCAAAAATATTGAGTGTGAAGCAGTGCAAGTGAGTGGCAGCATAGATGATGTCATACTTCCAAGTAACATCCCAATATACGGAACCTGAGGATTCTGATAATCTTGTGAATGATAGCATACAACGTGATATTCTGTCCACTGTGGCACTTAACATCATGCATTTTACATGCAGTGATTCACAGTGTGGTGAAAAAATATCAGGTGATGGTGGTAGATGCTGGTGATGAATGTGATGATGATGTTGCTGTTGTTGCAAAATGAAGTCCACATGCTAGCATCCAAGCAGAAGATGTCGATGGTATGACATTGATGAATATGATGATGATGTAATTGACCCCAGTTTGGAACCAGAGAAAAGAAATTAAAAGTGACTGTGTCTGAGTCTGTTTGCAGGAATCCTCCATAAAAACTTGTGATTTACCGGTTTTAGTATATGATGATGATGACCCAGTAATAAATATGATAGGTAGTCATGGTGGTCAGTTGCAGTCCAGGTGTGCAGTGCCTGAAACATCACGTGTCCCCTACCCACTTCAGTGTTTAAAAACAGACTTAAATAAGCCACCTCATGGACATGTTAAAGCAGAGCATCACAATCCCTTGTTTGGGATTTTTGTTCAAGATGCAAATGATGAGTCAGTTGCAATCTGTCAGGTTGCCATGCGTGTGAGTCGAGGTAAAAGGGGAGCCATCTGGGCACAGGAGGACAGCATACGCATCTTAAGAATAGGCACTTGGCACTGTGGACCCAGCACAAGCTGGCAGCTAATACCACAGTGGGGCATTCACCCTCGTCACCAGCAACCATAGCCAGCATGTTATCCCCTTCCATGACTGTTAAGCCCAGTAGGAAATTAAACATGTGCAGTAGTGCAGTAATAAGAGCAGAGGATTACTACAGGCATGATGAGGTGGAGGACCATAATGGCTTTGAAATGTTGTCCAGTGCTGGTGAGATTAGCAGTTTTTGTGGTGGTGGTGGTGGTGGTGAATGCAGTATGTCTAGTGCAAGTGGAACATTAACCTCGGTTGGCAAATCTGGCAAAATAACAACATTTCTGGGTTTGTCATCAGCACCTGTGCAACTGTCTTAATCAAATGTCCACACTCCACCCCCTGCCATTGCCATTCATCACAGAGCACAACCATTTGTGATCAACACACCCTGTGTAAACGCTTAAGTCAGCCCACGTTACAGAGTGTTTTTATGAGCATGACGCACTCCTGAATCATACAGTGTCACGTGAACTTAATGCTGCTGCAGTGGAAAAGCTGGCAATTGATCTTTTGCCCTTCTCCTTTGTGGACAATTCTGGGTTCCGGCAGTTTGCTGCACGTGCCTGTCCAAAATGGAAAGTGCCATCCAGGACATACTTTTCTACCCTTGCAGTCCCCAAGTTGTTCCCACTGTGTCTGACTCAGTAAGACATGCCCTTCAACATTCCTCCTCTCCATTCATCCATTGAAGTATGGATATGTGGACAAGTGGCAAAACAGCGGAGAGTACATATTTGTGTATAATTGAACACGGGGCACAGGTGCTGGGGGTTGTTTGTGATGTTGGTAGTGTGAATAATCAGTGCACTAAGGTGGATTGTCGCAGTAGCCATCTTCCAGGAATTTGACAGCATGCAACGATTGCTATGCGCAATGTGACTTGTTCACAAACTGGTGAGAACATGTTGGACGTGGTATTGACTGAAACTGACAGATGGCTAAACCCTCTGTCCCTGAGAGCTGGGTTCATAGCAAGTGACAGTGTGTCAAATGTGGTGAAATGCATCATGAATGGTGTTTTTTTTCGTGTTCCATGCATGGCCCACTGTTTAAATCTTATGGTTCAGGAGTTTCTGCAGCACCCTGATATAAAGGAAATGCTGACTGTTGCACGACATATCTGCTCTCACTTTTCAAGATCTGGAAAGGCCCGTGACCAACTGCGGCAGTTGCAGATACAAAACAGCCTGCCTCAGCACCGCTTGAAGCTGGAAGTTGTCACCGATGGAACTCCACTTTATATATGGCAGAGAGGTTGTATGAACAATACAAAGCCATCTCAGAATATCTTGTTATGCACACTAGCCGTGATAGTTCCGGGCCTCCATGTTCATGACAACTGAACAAGTGGCACCTCATGGACTTTGTAATAACAATTTTGCAGCTTTTGAACATGCCAATAGGCAGTGAGTGGCGAGTCTGCCTCCATTAGCCATCAATTCCACTGCTGCGGGTGCTGAGGCAGACATTGGTGATTGTATAGCATAGCCTTGATGTTGCCGAAGACGGTGGTAGCAGTATGTTGCTGCAACACATGCTGACAGTATTCGACCAGAATCATCACATTGTGAGCATTCAGCGAAGGACAACTTTGCCATAGCAACAATGCTGGACCCACGATACAAACGTGGAATTGCATCAGTACCGTGGGAGAGCCTGAACAGATAAAAATATCAGTGGTCGACTGTGCGCTTTGGTTCATGGGGCACAGAAGTCACTTGCTGGCGTCAGCAAACCTCAGCAGCATAATCCGCTGAAGGTGTACCTGGAGGACCATCAAGCATAGCCTGCAAGGGAAGGGACTGCAGTTCCAGGTGGTCTGTCATCCAAAGTGGCTGGCATCAACCCGCTTTGGGAGGCTTTGTCCCAAGTGGGTATTTGTGAAATAAATGATTCGGGAGAACAGGATGATGCATCAACAACTGGACTTAGTGTGGCACAGAAAATGGTTGAGTCATATTTGTCTGAAAACAAGCATCTGAAAATAACTGAAGCTCCTCTTGTGTACTGGAGTGGAAAGGTCAGTGAATGGCCAGTGCTGACTGCAGTGGCACTGAAGTACCTCACATGCCCACCCTCCAGTGTAAGTATTGAGAGGGTATTCAGCTCAGCAGGTGCAATAGTCAGGAATTGTCGGATAAACCTGGCTCCTGCTAATGTTAGTTTACTAACATTCATTAAAATGAATGAGAGGCACATACCAGCACAGACTGCAACCTCGTATTCATGCCCTGGCCTAGTCATGGTGGTCTTGCTGATGTGGAAATGGAGCATCCTGGTGGCACTGGCAGTGACTGCCTGAAACGGCCCACCACTGACATAGATGATGACCAAGGCCACTGATTTACGGTGATTAAAACAATTAAATTCCATTTTCAAGACTTAAGATTCTGGAATTTTACCGGTGATTGTTACTCTAATTTCTGGATTTTACCGGGATTCTGTTATCATTCTTGTAGTATGTGCATTAATAATCAGAATTAAACAAGGCTTAATATACAGAGCATTAAATAAAGCAAACTGAAAATAGTACAGGAAGGAATTAAAAGAAAAACACACTTTTTTATAGATTTACTGATCTGATAGAAAATGCCAGATTCCATGAAATCTTCGTTTTTACCGGTTTTCAGGCAGCCCTAATTCCGGAATTTTACCGGATTTTCCGGTAAAAACTGAAAAACAGTGGCCTTGATGATGACACAATGGAGAAAGAATTTCCCAGTGGTCAGACTTCAGATATCGATGACTGTGAGGGCAGCTTTCTTTATGAGGATGATGATGTGGTTAATGTTGGCATATTTTAACTGAAGTTTTTAAAAGGCGGTGTGTCCCCCCCGGACCACCACCAGGACTGATGTTAGCCACTGCCACCACTGAGCCTGAGCCTGTCCGCCCTCTGGACCACCACCACTGGGACTAATGTTAGCCACTGCCACTACTGAGCCTGAGTCTGTCCGCACCCCAGACCACCACCACCGGGGCTGATGTTAGCCACTGCCACCACTGAGTCTGAGTATGTCCGGACCACCACATCCATCAGCCACAGACAGAAAGCTTCTTAATATTTAAACCATAATGTGAGTATGTGTACTCATGTTTGTTATGCTGCTTTACTTCCTTTAGTTGTATATTTTGTTTTCTGTAGCTTTTTGGAGCTGCAATTATAAAACACATATGGTACACTTATTTTGTTTCTTTTACAGGGTACAAAAAAAGGCTCCATCGTTAAAACTCGTTGGGAATGGTACTGTAGCTGTACCGTACAGAGAGGAAGTGATGTAATATCCTTGTGAAATCCATTCTGGTAAGTATGAAGATTTTATTTCATCCATTTCATTGTTTTGGAAAGACTGTAGCAAATATTGCACACAGGCTGTGTTAGTTGACAAGAGGTGGGTTTGAAATGTAACTTGACTTTAGATTGAGATTTGAGAACCAGGGAGGGACATAATAATTAAGTTGTAAGAAGTCATTCATTTCTTTTTATGAAACTTCCAGATGCTTTGTTGTTCTGTCAAAGTGGTCTTATCCAAAAGTTCTGCAACATCAGGCACCCCTCCCTGAGCTTGGGCACACATGCAACATGCAGAAGTCGTTTATTAGATGACCATGACCATCCTAACAACCGGACTCCAGAAGGATGTTAATGAAATCTGTGAAGAAGTAACAAAATAAGAAACCAGTACAGACAAACCTGCAAATATGCCCCAAAAAAACAATACTTTTCTTCATGTGCTTGGGAGTTATCCGTTTCCAATTTCAATGCAAATAATTCTCATTGAGCACTGGAATGTGCACACCAATAGTTTCTGTGTGACCTGTGATGCAGAACAATACCATGAGTACATGTCCATGTCAACACCCCTCCTCACCTACAAAATACACAACCATATATCTATATATATATATATCTACTCACCAAGGCTCCTATTAGTGTACAGCCAAAGGCCACCCTTCAGTCCAGTTGAGATGATCACATTGCATTTGCTTGAATAGTCTTGCAGAACACATTGGACCAGCAATACGATGCTCACAGTCATCATTTTATACTGGGGTATGTGCTGAAACACTCTCATTCCACTATTTCACTATGTTAACACTTGTCAATTTTCTGCACACAAGCAGGTTGCATTTTGGGCCTAAGAAAAAATCAGGGACTCTGTGCCACCACTGCGCCCATGACTGAGTGTGCCATTAATTCTGGGGGACTTTGTATGTGCTGAAACACTCTCATTCCACTGTGTTAACACTTGTCAATTTTGCAGACAAGCAGGATGCATTTTTGGCCTACAGAAAAAATCTGGGACTCTGTGCCACCACTGTGCGCATGACTGAGTGCGCCATTAATTCTAAGAGACTTTGTATATGCTGAAACACTCTCATTCCACTGTGTTGACACTTGTCAATTTTCTGCACACAAGCAGGATGCATTTTGGGCCTGCAGAAAAAATCTGGAACTTTGTGCCACCACTGCGCGTATGACTGAGTGCGCCATTCATTTTGGGGGACTGTGTATGTGCTGAAACACTCTCATTCTACTGTATTAACACTTGTCAATTTTCTGCACACAAGAAGGATGCATTTTGGGCCTACAGAAAAAATCTGGGACTCTGTGCCAACACTGCATGCATGACTGAGTGTGCCATTAATTCTGGGAGACTTTGTATGTGCTGAAACACACTCATTCCACTGTGTTAACACTTGTCAATTTTCTGCACACAAGCAGGATGCATTTTGGGCCTGCAGAAAAAATCTGGGGACTCTGTGCCACTTTTGTGTGTTCTGTGATTGTTGCTGTGAGCTCATAATGTCATACTGACATTTTACAATTAAAGCAGCATTGCAAGAATGTCCTGACAGTTTTGAACTGTACTTTTTATGCTACTTTACATTGCCACAGCCATCACTAATTACCTCCGATCGTGACTTGAATGATACACTTCTTTCACAACTTATATCTGCTTTTACTTATTTGACTATTTTTTTCATGTATGAAAAAATGAGCACGCTCTTCAATATTGTTTGGACCAGGTTTGTATTTATTTGCAGCTGCTTTTCAATAACTATTGTTCTGTAGTGTCATAAAACAGTGTCTTCTGCATAACTGTTAATTAACAACAGAAGTGATATATAACAAGTAATTGATGTGATGGAGAAAAGCAGAGGAAAACAATGACAAAGACCTGCTCAGCACCAATTTAAAAAGAATGCTCCTTTCATTATTTCATACATGAAAAAAGGTAGTACAGCAGACTCAACTTCTGCAAATTCGCGTATCATTCCTGTCAGTCAGGATGTAAGTAAAGGAAGTTGTAACATAGCATTAAAAAATATTGGTCAGAGTTCTCAACAGATTGTTGCGTTGCTGCTTTACAGAGATTCACCACATTACATAGTTATGGTGATGCACATAAACTAATATGTGGGGGCATTACTCTCACTGGAATATTTCTTACTCCACAGAGTGCAATATATTTCTGTGAAAACCACCCATAATTTCATTACAGTATGTCATGTGATAGAGGAATTACCGATCAGAAAAGCCACCCACATTCTGCCCCCCTTTCTCAGCAACGTTAGGACATGATGCCAGGGGGAGTGCAGGGGCATGCTCCACTATAATGAATGTCCGGCAGCTATCCCATTGTTTCCTTATGTTATAAGGTTGACTTTGTGGTGAAATGTGGGAATGTTTCCACTAACAAGACTCTTCTTACTGGAAGCGTGCCCATGTTTCACCACAAACTGACCATTATGACATAAAGAAACATTCGGAAAGCTGCCGGACAATCGGATATTCACTGTAAGGAGCACGCACATGCGCTCTCCCTGCCATCACGTCCTAACGCTGCTCAGAAGGGAGGCAGAATGTGGGCAGATTTTCAGAACGGGAATTCCTCCGTCACATGACACACTGTAATGAAATTACGGGTGGTTTTACACAAATGTATTGCACTATGTGGTGCAAGAAAGATGCCCTGGAAGGAAAATTGTATGATTAAACAACAACAAAGAAAAACACACAAAAACAGTACAACACAGTAGTACGGTGGGGGTGGGGTTGGGCAGAAAACAATCCCCTAACTTACTGTGGCTGTGGGATGCTGTGGTGGTCCAGCAGCAGGTGCAGCATTGAAACTATTTGCTGCTGCTGTAGTTCTGTTCTGTTCACCTGCTGCTGCAAAGCACCGAACCACTCATTGTTTTCTTCAAGAGCTGCCCACACCAGGGCAATGTCAGACTGTGTTTTAGGGACTGTGCCGGAGTCCACTGCAGCAGGGAATCCTGGTAGTGGGGGGGTGGTGGTGGAGAGGGTGGTGCTGGTGGCTGTGGTGGTGATGGTGGTGTGGAGCACCTGCTGTACTAGCCCTCCTCCTGCTGCGGCAGTGACGAGGCACAACTCCCACCCCAGCAGCACCCTTTGCCACTGCCACGGAAGGACCAGCAGGTAGACGCCTGGCCCCTTCCGTGGCAGCCTGCCACTCTGCCCTGTGGTGGTTCAGCATGTGGGTGCACTGGCCACTGGTCCCCAAATGTGTCCCACAGGGGCCACGGTGCACCACCACACCACACAGATGGCACACCACCACTGTGCTGTCTCCCCCCACAGAGTTAAAAAACTCCTGCACTGGGGAGCTGCAGGTTGGACCAGACACAGTCCTTGCATGAGTCCCACCACCTACATTTTCCAGAGCCACCTCTTGTGGCTGTGGAGGTGGTGGAGGGGGTGCTGCTGGAGCCCCAACAGCTACTGCTACCGGTGGTGGTGGTAGTGGTGGAGAAGGTGGACGCACAGCAGCCACTGGTGGCACTAGTGCTGCTGCTGCTCCTGTTTCTTGAACATGGAGGGAAGCAACACCCAGGAGTCGGGAGCGGTCCAGCATGACATGACCACCCCGCCCCCCACGGGTCCGCACTCCCCTCTGACTGCACACACAGGCCAGTGACCCGCTCTCCTGGGTCCATCCTGACACACACAACAAGTCCCCGGCCGACACACACACAGACACACACAGTGACCATCACTGACACATACAGTCAGTCACACTCACAAAACAAAACAAAACTTATACAAAAAAATTCACTAACAAAAAAAACACAAATACAATACAAAAACTAAATAAAGATATAGCTTTTAAGAAAGCTGTTGGTTTTCTTCTGAAATGCAAGTGGCAAGGCAATCAAGCACTTTAACTCCTAGTCTCCTCTAACAATGCTTTCTCCCTCTACAAATGCAAAGGAGAAAGTGAAAATGCTTCTCTGACTCACTTTCTTCCTACCTGGCTAAAGCATGTGACTTACAGTACTGTAAGCCATGTGATGTGTTGGGGGCTGCCTATTCTCTTCTCACTTCGCCTTACTTCACTTTAAGGCATAATGGCAACACGAAGTGGTAATAATGATGCAAAGTGAGCACCTTGCAGTGCCCACTTCGCGTTGTGCTCTGTGGATGCGAAGTGACCACTTCGCGTCCACTTCACTGGTGGATTACAAATTTGCTGCATCTCTAGCTACCATTCTCCAGAAAGCACTGCCATCTTTCACCTTAATAGTACATCTAAGTTTACTCTAAAGTTCTTTTTGGTAATCCTGCTTCTTTTCCATTAGAATAACTTTGTATTCTGCTTTTAAATTCTTCAGAGTCTTACGGCTGTCTAAATCATTACCCTTTACTATCTTCCTTCCCACTTTATGCAGCAATTTCCATTTTTGGTGACATTCATCATCAAACCAATCTACTATATGTATGTTTTTATTTTTCTAACTTTTGTTCTGCTGCCCTTCCAATTTCTTCACTATTCTTTGTTCGACAGTTTGATAGGACACAAATGGTTCCATGTGATAACAGTGCTTACAAAATAGCGACCGTCAAAATAGCGACTGCAACTGCCAAATAGCAGCTACTACTACCTTTTCCTTCAACTGTGTTTTTTTGCATGATTACTTGATATAAATGCGTGGGACTGTGCCCCCTGCACTCCCCCATCTTAAAGATTCTAACACCACGCCGCTCATTGATTTCCAGAGAGAATTACATATTTGGAACACCGTTATTATGAGTTACTATTCTGTGTCATTCGCTATTTGCAGTCGCTTATTTTGCCATTCGCTATTTCGCAGTAGCTATTATCATGGGATACCGACACAAATAACTGTTTTGTCTCTGTTCCTACCACCATTTATCTTTAGATTTTCTTATAATTTTATCATACAATGTTGTTTCATATCCACTATTTCCTTTGTTTTTATAAAATTACACAGATGTTCTTTATTTACTTTTTGCCATTTTATTTGTGTTTTTTTCTAATTTCCATGTTATTATCTATCCATTCCCATTGAGTTTGTTCTCTTTTGACATCACATTATTGCTTTCCATCCATATTTTAATTGGTCTATGATAACTATTCCAATTATCCATAACTTCCAGTTTGTACATCCTGTTATAGGAATATTTATTTATTTATTGGGAACACAGAATTACAAACCTTTGAGCTAAAAGCTCATTTACAAAGGATCCCCATCAACACTTAAGGAGATACATTTTGTTGCAACAGCATAATTACAGCAGACAAATTGACACTTGGGTTGTACTACTAACATAGAGTTTACATAGGAAGAGGTAGCAAATATGTTTACACAAGTCAAGACATGAGTGAAGCAGCTGGTAGCATTGTCAATTTCCCATTAGAGGTATGCAATGTGCAGCCTTCTGAGAGAAGTTAAGTCCAGACAGACAAGCTGGGGTTTGGCAAGTGCAGGTAGGTGGGGGTGGAGGGAGGAGGAAGAGGTCATGAAATGGGCTAGAGGTAGTGTGGGTGAACTAGATAGAGGGCAGGTGAAGGGAGGAGTGGGGGCAGAGGAAGTGGGCAGGTGACCAGGCAGGAGGTAGTGTGGGTGAACTGGACAGAGGGCAGGTGGGGTAGTGGAGGTAGTACTGGACAAAGAACAAATGGGGAGTGGTAGGGAGGGGAAGAGGTTGGGGAGGGAGTAGTGCAACCTGGCTAGAGCAAGGGGACAGTTGAGTGGTGGCCAGATTCTGGGATTATGTTTGACACATGCAGTGGGCTGGAGGAAAGATGGACTTAAGGAGTTCGGATTTGAAGTGCCTAGGCGTTGAAGGCTGGTGATTGTGTTCGAAGCTTGTTTAGCCAGATGGGAGCCCTTACCATGAAAGCACATCTCCTCTGGGCTGATTTCCTGAAGGGAACAGCTAAGGCATGCCTGGAGACACTTCTTGTGGCATGCTTACCTGGGACAGGTCTAAATAACACCTGCAGGGAGACAGGTGCCAGTCCGAGTAGGGCCTTATTTCCTAGTAAGCAGGTCTAGAGCTTAATTCTATCCTGGAGGGGGAGCCACTTTGTCCTTATGTAGAGCTCACAGGTGTGTGTGATGTGATCTGCCTCCAGGACAAATCTGCATGCTTTATTGAGGGTAAGGTGTACTTTGTGTAGGCTAATGTCCGTGGCAGCACCATAAACCACATTTCCATAGTCCAGGATTGGCAGGATTGTGCCATTGACCACCTGGAGCCTGGCTTCAGGGGAGAAGCAGACGCAGAGTCTGTAGAGTGTCCCCAACTTCCTGTTTGCAGCCTTAGTGATATTACTTAAGTGTTTTTCAAAGAGAGGGACTCATTGATTGTTATCCCCAGGTACTGGAAAAAGTGAGCCTGTTCAAGGGTGGAGTCCACGATGAGTGCTATTTTTAATGGTGTGCTTGAGTTCCTCTTCTGGTGACTGGCAAAGAGCATTGTCTTAGTCTTTTTAATATTGAGTACTAGGAGGCTGGTGTTAAACCTTTCCTGTAGCAGTTGAAGTTGCACGGTAGGTTCCTGGTCAGTGTGTCTTGGCAGGATCCTCTAAGGAATAGCACCTTGTCATCTGCATAGAGCAGGACTTTGGCAGAGGGGAACGCAGCTGGGAGGTCATTTACAAAAAGGCTAAACAGGAGGGGGCACAGTATGGACCCTTGTGGGACCCTGACTGTGACTTTCCTGGCCTCTGAGATGATAGCATTAATCTTTACCTTTTGTGAGCGCTCAGACAGGTAGCTGGAGAACTACCCAACCATGTCCAAGGACAACCTAATGCAGGTTAACCTGTGGAACAGCAACTTGTGATCCACAAGGTCAAATGCCTTGGATAGGTCAATATAGATTGCTCCAGCTAGTTGTCCCTGGTCTAGTGCCTTGTGGACATAGCCTGTGAATTCAATGAGGGCTGTGTTGGTACTGTGCCACTTGCAGAACCCATGTTGTTGCAGGCTGAGGAGGTTGTATTTGTGAAGGTGGGCAGGTGGGCTGGTCGCAATGATTTTTCCAGCACTTTGGAGAGAGGAGACAGGATGGAGATGGGCCTGTGATTGGACACAAGCTGAACGATCCTCTTTTTTAGAACCAGAGTGACCAGGGCAGTTTTCCAGGTAGATGGGAAGGCTGACATCCCAGGCGACATATTAAAAGCTTAGTGATAGGTACGACCACTTCAGGGAGGGTGAATGAGATAAGTTTCATATCAATCACATCCCCACCCATCCTTGTTTCACCCAGTACTTTGTAAGGTATTTAGCAGCCTCCTTGGTGGTCACCTGCAGAAAGTAGAATTTTGGGCTGGTGGTAGGAAGGGGGGGGCAGGTGTTCACAGCTCAGTGTTTTGTCCTCGTGAGCAGTTGTTTTAGGTGGTATGACTGCACTGTAGTCAGTAAATGCCTCATTGAAAATATTGGCTATGGTAACTTCATCAACTATGACTTTGTCACTGTGGTGGAGCATGGTTGGTGGGGACCTGTCACAAGTCCCTACGCGGCCCTTGATGATAGCCAAGAATTTTTTTCCATCTTTCAGGAACTGGGACTGCTGATTTCTGTGGTGGGAGGCCTTGGCTTGCCGTATTACCCAAGTACACCTATTTCTAGCAGCTTTGTAATTTGGATGTTCGCTACTGTCCCTGATACCCTTGCTCAGTGCCATAGTAGATCACATTCCCGCATCAAACCAAGGACTTGGGGGGTTGATCCAGTCCATGCACCTCCCTTTTATTATTTTCTTATGAAAGGGGGCATATTTGTCTGCAGCGAAGTTAAACTGATCAAGGAAGAGCTGGAGAGATGTGTCAACAGAGGGACAGGCATCCAGGATGCACCAGTCTGTGTTGGCCAGGTGTTTCCTGAAGGCGGCAATAGAGCAATTTCTGATGACTCTGTTCCTCACCAACCTTGGGGGTAGTGTTGGCAGCTTGGAGGACCATTCACATAGGACAGGGGAGTGGTCACTCAGCACATCTGGGAGCACCTGGACATTGGTAATTCTCTCTGGGTGGGAGGTCAGTACCCAGTCAGTTAGGGTACTTGTTTCTGTTCTGTAGTTGGTTCTTGTGCAACTCTGGACCACCTGTGTTAGGTATAATCTAGTAATTAGGTCCCTATGTGAGGAAGTGGAGCTGGCTAGCCAGTTAGAATTGAAGTCACCTAGCACAATAGTTTTCTTATTGTGACTTGCCTGGGTATAGAAGTTGGCAAAATCATTTAACTCCATTTGCTGGCATCCAGGTGGAATGTATACTGACATAACAATCAGCCCTCTCTTCCCCTTGCCCATGAGGATTTGTACTGCAAGGCATTCACAGTCATTGCTGACATCAGGCAATTGGACTTTATGGCACTGGAGATGGTTACGGGTGCAGATTAGGCATCCACCCCCTCTTTTCACCGTGCGATCAAGCCTATACAAGTTGTACCCAGGCAGGGAGATTGCCATGTCAGCAGTTCTGGGCATGAGCCAGGTTTTGGTCAGCGCAATAACCTCAGGTTGCATAAGTGCCACCCAGGCTTCAAACTGAGTAAGCTCTGCCAGCATGCTGTCAATGTTTAAGGACACAATCCTCTACCTCTCTGTTGGTGGCTGGGTCTGGGTGTTGGCTGGCATAGGGCCAGGGCTGTGGTGAATGTTTCCCAAGATCAGAAGTAGGATCAGGATGAGCATCCTAGGTAATTTAGGGAAAAGGTGGGTTATCCTTTCTCTCCAGCAAGTCTGTGCCTTGTGTATTGTTGGAGTGGTGCAAAGGCTGCTAAGCAGTCCTGGGTATAAGCACAGTATTGGTGTGTTGAGTCCTGGGGGGCTGTGGTACCTGGCATGGGGTGGAAAGGACAGTCAAATAGCTGGGTGTTACTACAGATCTCCCACTGGGCTGGAGGGCTCTTTCCTGCAAGTACACAGCCTTGGTGGTTCAAGGTATTATCCAGTTACGGGCCCATTATAGGCAGGGTTACCATCAGGAGAATGATAAACTGTGTGTTCAGGACTCGGGAAACTTGGGGGGTATAGTCAAGATCCATTTTCTTCCAGGTTTCAGCAGAAATCTGGTCATTAGTCTCGCCAGACAGCACCAACCTGTGAGCCGACTTTGGGCACTGGTCTGTGGCTTCAGTATGTACAGTTTAATAGTTAATATAGCTGTGTCTACAGATCAGTGATATACACTAATTTCTTCAGTTGGTAAAACAAATTAGGCTGGTTTAGAGTTCAGTGGTGTCTTCCAAGAGTAGAAAGTGAGTAGACGTAGGACGCCTTTTAGAATGGGGAGAAATCATGCTGGTTTAGAGTTCAGTGTGGTGTCTTTTAACTTAAAGAGCTAAGAATAACACCAACAAGTGTTAGGCCCTATACATCAAAATTCCATAATCTAACACACTCATACCTTGCTTATACACAAAGTGCCTTTCCCAGTCTATCACCATGGCATCTCGAAAATCCTTTTTCAAGTAGTTTTATTCTTCAGGACCAAGCAGATCCACCCTCTCTCTTTCCTACCATGACATCTGTATGTTGAACCTAACTCATTCTATGTGATTTTATTCCCCAGGACTCCTTTGCAGACACTATATACTGCCAACTTCAGTGTTGTGTACTTCTCATTTCTAGTTTTAGGAATACCTCTCAGATAGACTGTTGGTAATATCTCTCCTTTTTCTATTTGGGCTTTTTTCACTCTCTCAGGGTTGGAGCCACTCCCTCCCTAGCTACCTTTTCAATTTCTATATTTTGTTTTCCTTTCTGTGCTACTGGGCATACTTTATAATCCTATATCTCCTTAACTGCCCATCTTCAACTATCTGAATTGTCCTTTCCAGCTCTTCTCCAGCTCTGCCCTACTTTGGATGTTCTTGACTTTATTTACTTTATCTTCTTTCTTTAAAATTTGACTTTCCTTTAACTTTCCTACTGTCATTTTGTCCTTTGTTTTTTTTTATCTCTTTTGTTTCTTTTATTCCCTGGATATCCAGCACCAAAGCTCTTGTCTCTTTTATTTCTTTCCTACCAATTTCTTCTGTTGTTTTCTTAATCATTTCTCTATTACTTTTTTAGCCTCCTGAGTTAAACCACTAGCTTTACCATCCTGATTTATATTTCCTGTTTCTGATGGACTCTTCTCCCTTTCTTTATTTATCTGTGTACTTATCAGGGATGTTGGGAGGGTGGGTCTAACTTAGGTCTTAAATATAAGGGTGAGAATGCTTCAAACTCCCCAAAATGATCTGCTAGACATAGATGGACACGCCCTCATAAATTTTCCTCCTCATATTTTTTAATTGATTTTTCCCCACACTAAGTTTTTCTTCCAGGGATCCTCCAGTTGATATTCCTGTTTTCTTTCATTGTGCTTTTCTAACTCCTTCACCTTCTACGTGTCCACCAAGATTTCTGAACTCTTCTTCAATTTGACTTTCTTTTTCTAAATGTCTAATGGTTTTCATTAATGCGTGCTCTGTTTGCATGGAGACTTCCTTTCTGATACCGCTTTTATTGTGGAAGAACGCAGGGGGATAAAGGAGGCACTCTGTATCCTGAGTACCTCCTTCTTACCCACCAGCATCAAATGGCTACCTGGAGCCAATATATAGCTTGTAATTACACTTTCAACCTTGCTTGTTTTCCCATCCATATTACTTTTAGTTGTCGTATTTTTTCTTTTTATGGCTAATGGATTTGTGGCCTTTTTTCTTTTAGCCACTCTTGTATTCATTTTCACCAATAGCTCCAAATATCTCAGAGCTTTTCAATATAATATCTTATTGAAATATTCAGAGAAATATGCAAAACATCACAAACACAGATCTGGTCTTTTGTGGCCTTAGTTCTTAGTACTTTTCCCTCCTGCAGCTGTCCCATTTCCAAGTTCTTCTGATTTTGGTTTTAAAAAGTACAGTCTTTCTTTAGAAGCGAGCTTCTCAAACAGAAACTCAAATTTTCATAGATAGGTGTCAACTCAAGAAATACTTTCATAGATACCAAGGGTAATAAATAAAATAATGGATAAGCCTCTATAGCTTACAGTAACTCTAAATTATTAAAATCAAACCTTAGCAATTTTCATTCTTATTTTAAGACAGTCTTGCACAGTTAGATTTTATATACCTGTTTCCCTTCCCTTTGCCTTGTCTCTCAGGGTTCTTAGTTCCTTTAAAAAGTTCCAGAAGTTTCCTTTTAACCAATTTCTTCTGCATTTAAAGTTTTAAATTTAAATAAAACAATCTATTACTTTAAGGCAGTGCATAATACTGGCTTTAAGTTTTTTAAGATTCAATTTCCATTTTAACTACTTAATAAATATATATTATAGTACCTTTTCCTATTGTTTTAGCTCTTTTACATTTTCCTTGAAGAAGCCATGGGTATTTCAGTTCAGGCCCTCTAGATCTTTCAGTTTTGAGCAGTTTTAATTGTTTCTATTTAGCTTGCTCGCTTCTGGAATGTCTCAGTCAGCTGCTTTATCACTATGCTATGTTGTGCTTGATTCTTAAAATGGTGATTCTCTTGACAGAATGCCATGCCTGCACAGTAGTGACTTCCTTCTGTACAGAGACACAGGCTGGGCTGATACCTATGTCATGATGTAATCACATTCAACATCTTGGCGCCAGTTTCAAAAATTTTAAATCTTACTATGAAGTTTCACATTTACCCCAATCTCTTTATTATTATTAGACTGCTCTTGCTACGTCTCAGTTCTCATGCCTGTACACCACCTGAGAGCAAAACAGCAAAGAAATCAAGTCTAGCAGTGTATTAACTATAATACAATCCCATGCAGTTGTACTTGTGCACTTTGACAGTTTTAAGTGCATTTAAACACTCTGAGTTTTCAGTTCACTCTCACTCAGTTCGATCTTCCTCAATCTGATTTCACTCAGTTATCCTTTCATTCACTGTTAATCCATTTACCATCTACAGTGCACAAACAGAGTGCTCAACACTGCTCTCACAGATTAGTTATTGCAGTGCCCCTCCACTCTTAGACACTGTTCTCCGTTACCATCTCAGTACAGTTAATTTCATTTCTCTCATTCCTCTTGCCTTGAAACAGCCCAAAACAGCAGAAAGTGATGAAGCAGAACAGAGCTGGGAGGTAAGTCTGCCAAAGTACTACTCTCCTTTCAGACCTCTCTCAGGGCTGTAAAAGGGCTTCCAAATACTGTAAGAATGTTAATCTTCCCTACTATCCACCTCCAACCTCTTGGACCCTCTGCTTCCTTGCAGGCAGGCATGGGCCCTCCACCACCAGACTCCATGATATTACTGCAACTGCAGGAGACAAAGAAATAAGAGGGTAGGAAAGGAAATATCCAACTGGTCTCACAAGATAAACTGGAAAGTGCTGTGAAAAATATCCAAAACTACTGGGGCAATGGTGGCATACCTGTTTTAGCTCTGTAAAGCCTTTCTCAGCACCTGCTTCTGCCTCCTCTTACTTAGACATAGCATGAGCTGCCATGTTGGAAGTCTGCTGCTGCAGTATATGTATGGTACCATACCCAATAGGTCTGCTGCTACAGTATATGCCCAGTGCCATACATCATGGGTTTGTTGGTAAACTATATGTCTGGTGTCACAGTATATGTCTGGAGCAAAACCCAATGGGTCTGCTGCTACAGTATATGTCTGATGCCATCCATGATGGGCCTGCTGCTACAGTATGTGTCTAATGCCATACCTGATGGGTCTGATCCAACAGTATAGATATATGGTGCCATACCCAGTGGGTGTGCTGCTTTGGTATATGTCCAGTGGCATACCAGATCTGTCTGCTGCCATGGTATATGTGCAGTGACTTACTCAATGGGTCTGTTCCTACTGTATATGTCTGGCAACATTCTCATGCTGCTATGGTATTTGTTCAATGCCACACCCCATGGGCCTTCTGCTACAAAATATGTTCTGTGTCTTACCTTATGGGTCAGCTGCTACAGTATATGGCCGGCACCATACATGATGAGTCTGCTGCTACAGTATATGTTTGGTGCCATACCTGATGGGTTTGCTGCTACAGTATACAGTATGTCCAGTGCCATACCGAATGTATCTGCTGCTACAATATGTCCAGTGCCATACCCAATGGGTCTGCTGCTACAGTATATGTCCAGTACCATACACAATGAATCTGCTGCTACAGTATATATCCAGCACCATGCATAATGAGTCTGCTAATACAGTACATATTCAGCACCAAACACAATGAGTCTGCTGCTACAGTATGTCCAGTGCCATACCAGATGGATCTCCTGCTACAGTAAAAGTCTGATGCTTTCTTTGATGGGTCTCCTTCAACAGTACATGTGTGGTGCCATACTTGATGGGTCTGCTTCTACAGTATACTTCCAGTGCCATAACCAACAGGATTTCTTTTACAGTATATGTCCATCGCCATACCTACAGTATGTCCAACATCATACCCAGTGAGTCTGCTCCTATAGTATAGGTCTGGTACCATATCAGAGGTGCTTGCTGTTACAGTACTTGTCTGGTGGTATACAATGTTGCATGACAGACCAAGATCAATTTATTTGGGTTCATATTGTATATGTTGTAATGTACTTTAGAATTAAGACACTGTCTCTTTAAAAGGCTTTTAAGAATGAACCTTCAAAAATAGCCTTAATTGTTCTAATGGTTATTTTTGAATTTGGTACATCTCCAGATAAGGGAAACAGTTTTATTGTTCCAGGAAAACATAACTCTTAGAATTAACTGGGTATCTAGCTTTCCATGACAAGAAGAGGTCAAGGGATGTCCCAGGGGTCAGGGGTTAAGCCAAATGCATGGACCAGATGTCACTGGGGTTGACATGGAGCCACAGTGACACCTGCAGGAAAAGGCAAACTTTTTCACCCTAATATCTGTATTGTCTTGGAACCATTTCACCCTACCCTAGAGGAAAAAAGGTGGGTGTGTCCAAAAAAATTACCATTATGCATTTATCAGACACATTTTGAATGCAGGACAGTTGATAAACAGTTTAGCTGGGATCATAAAGTCTGTCCAGCTGGCAGATACTTGTAGACCAGAAGTATATGTGTAGGCCTGGAAAAATCTCTAAAACCAGACCTGAGTGTGTAGAAGTTTGACGTCTCACATACTGAACAGAAAATTCTGATTTTAAGTCAGAATTTTGGAAACCAAGACTTTTCACTAAGGAGAGCACCTGAAGGCTTTTTTTTAACAGGACATTAAGAGGAACTGACTTGGGATACAAATTTGCTACAAACTGTTGCTTAAGAACTCATCTCTACAAGAACACTTAAAATATTGTCTGGACTCTAACATCAAAACAAGGTATAGTTTAGAATACCAGTATCTAGTGTTTTCTGTAAACCACCTAGTTTTACTTTTGATATTGTCTGTATTTCTAAGTTCTTCCAAACTGTAGACTTTTCTGTATTGCTTTTATTTAAGTAAACCTTTATGATTTTCTTATCATCTCTGCCTGGGGGTCTGATTGTGTGATTTTAGCATTTTAGCAGAAGGGTTTTGAAAAGACTGTGTGCCTTGACAGATAGTACCACTAACTATCAAACCCAAACTACTTAGGCAAGATGTAGCCAGTGGCCGTGGTGGGGTTCAAATACTGAAAGTAGTAGTGCAGAGTCAAGGGAACTTGAAATACAGTTTCCACCCTTCCACTATGACAAGGAAGGTTGGTAATTCTTTGGAACCATTACACTGCTCACAAGTTCTTAAAAAGGGATCCTCTCTGAAAACAGGAGGTTCTACATGGCTGCCCAGGGTTTAGGGGCCAGGGCTCATGACAAATTTGGTGCCAGCTACTGGGATTTTGAACAGTCTTGTAAAACCATCACACAGTCAAGGGCAGAACTTGAAAGGGAAAAAAATGTTTATGGACAATAGATTATATCCTGTTTGAATTTATTTTTTGAGCAGAGTAGTGTAGATAGAAGAATGTTCAGTACAGCAATATGAACGTGGAACAACTGAGGAAGATCTGTGGGAGAAGGCATTCCTAGTGAAATCAAAAATAAAAGGCAACTCATGGAGGACCTTCGGGCAGCTGAGACAGAGGAAGTGCCACCCCACTTAGTGCCAGAGGTGGTGACTTCGGAGGTCCAGAGGCCAGAGGAGAAGGAGCCATCTACAGACAAAGAGCTGGAGCTGAGGAGGCTGTGGATGCAGGAGAAACAGCTTGAGAATGAGCAACACAGGTTTAAGATGGAGCAAAAGAGGTTCGAGATGGAATTAGAGGAACAACAGCTCCAGAAAGAGGAATGATGGCAACACATAGAGGCTGAAGAATGACAGCACTAGGCAGAAGAACGCAGTGCCAGAGAGAGGCTGAGTTGGATGAATGGCAGCACCAGAATGAACATGAGCTGAAAAAGCTGACACTCCAATTGACATGAACCCTTGAGCAGGTAAGTGGTAGAGTTGAGCTTGAATCTCCAGGACTGGGGTACAAGTTAAATTCAAAATTAATGGCTGAGTTTAAAGAGGGGGAGAATATGGACATGTTATTAAATTCATTAGAAAAGGTCTGAATCCAGGCCTATCTGCCCAAAAAGACCTGGAGCTTTCTCCTGTCTCCACTACTTATTGACAAGGGGAGGGAAGCATTGGGGCAGATGGACAATGTTGAAAGTAAAGATTTTGACAAGTTAAAAACTGCTTTATTAAAAAAATATGATCTAAACTCTGATGCATACAGAGTAAATTTACAGAAATGCCGAAAGGGGCTGAAATGAGCTTTGAGGAGGTAGCCACAAAACAACAGCAATATTTAAAATGTTGGTGGGAGAGGGTGAAAGCTGATTCTGTTGAAGCTATTGAATGGGCAGTATTGCTTAAATGTTTTTTCTTGATTTACTCACCTAACTTGAAGTTTTGGCTAGAGGACAGAGATCCTAAGACTACCAAAGAGGCTGCAGAGCTGGTGCATTGCTATGTTCAAAGCAGGGCTGCTCCTAAAGGGAATTCAGGGGTGAAAGGGAAAAGTGGGTATTTTGGACAACCAAAAACCAGAGGGACCCTGCAAAAAGAAACAAATCCCCAGGTGCCCAAAGAGGAGGCTGGGGAAAGAAACATGATGAATGTTAGTATTGTCACCAGATAGGCCATCTGTCTAAGCAGTATCCTAAGAAAGCCCAGAAGGTAAAAGGGCCTGTGCAATCTGAGACAATAGCTCACTGTATCACTGAGGCTCTACCTAACAATATGATGGGGCACATTCACCCAGTCACCGTGAATGGGGTACACATGAGAGGGCTAAGGGATACTGGATCATCTCTTACCCTGGTAAAAGGGGATTTGCTGGGGACTGAACAAATATTGACAAATCAGTTTGTGTCTTTGAGGGATTACACAGGGGAAAGGAAAACCTACCCATTAGCCAGTGTTAGCCTGGATTGGGGAGATGCAAGTGAAGGGGTAAGGAAGGTGGCTGCAGCTGAAAAACTTATTATGGATGTTATTGTGGGGAATGATGTTCCACAGGTAGTGGCTTGTGCTGTGACCAGGAGCCAAAAGAATAGAGATGCCTGTGAATTCAGACAGGATAAGTTGGGAGACAGGCCCGCCAACCTGTTGCTCTTGTAAAAGAGGATAATAACAGGGGGATGGAACTTCCCCTAGTTGCAGATAACCCAACTGCTACTGAAGGTTGCTCTCAGGAGGGAGGAGTGACACAGAGTCTGGGGGAAGGGGAAGGTTGTGATACTGAGTCCCCAACTGCCATGGGTGTGGATCTCAGCCTGGGAATTGATGGGGACATGCCTCATGCTCTGGGTAAGTGGGAAGAATTACAGCAGCAGCACAACAGACAGACCCTAGCTTAGAGAAGCTAAGGGCCTGTGCAGAGTCTGATGGGACACAGGGAGGTGATGGAAAGCATAGGGTGTATTGGGACAATGGACTGTTATACACACAGGACATCAGGACAGAGGGAGGGGTGGGGGCAGGCAGCTTGTTGTTCCCCAGGAGTATCATGGGTTACTGCTCAAGGTAGCTCATGATATTCCCATGTCTGAACATTTGGGCATTTTTCACACTGCACAGCATTTAGCCCACAATTTCTACTGACCCAATACTACCAAGCAGGGAAGGAATATTGCAAATCCTGTCACCGTGTCAGGAAATAGGAAGGCCAAAATCAAAGCCAAGACTGCCCTGATTCCTTACCACTTGTGGAGAAGCCATTTCAGAAGGTTGGAATGGATATTGTGGGTCCTTTGAATACCCCAAGTTCTCTCAGGAAAAGGTATATATTGACAGTTGCTGATTATGCTACTCACTATCCTAAAACCATTGCACTGTGTTCCACTAAGGAAGACAAAGTGGCAGATGTTTACAGGATTTTCTCCCATGTTGGGTTTCCACAGGAGTTTATTTCTGATCGAGGGGGTAACTTCATGTTGGACTTAAGAAAGTGTTTGTGGGAGAAGTGTGGTGTACAGAGGTGCACAATGCCTTACCACCCACAAGCCAATGGTCTCAAAGAGAGATTTAATGGGACTCTATAAGCCATGCTTATGGCATTTGCAGAACAGCATGAGCGGGACTGGGAGAAATACCTTCCCCACCTGCTGTTTGCTGACAGGGAAGTGCCACAAGAGTCAACTGGGTTTTCACCCCTTGAGCTCTTGTATGGATGTCGGGTGAGGTGAGGGTGCCCCTAGATTTAATATGAGAGGACTAGGAAGGTAAGCATGCCACCAAGGGGACTCCCATAGTGGAGTATGTGTTAAAATTCAGGGAGATGCTGAAGGAGCTTATGGGCATGGCCCTGAGCAACCTGGCACTTGCCCAGCAAAAACAAAAGACCTGGTATGATCGTGGGGCCAGAGCTCACTCACATAGGGTAGGACAGGAGGTAATGGTTCTGATCCCGGTCCAAAAGAACAAGCTGCAAGCTGAGTGGGCAGGGCCATACAAGGTAGTCCAGCAGGTAAACAATATTAATTACATTGTATTGTTACCTGACTGAAAACATACTGACAGGATGTATCATGTGAATATGATGAAGCCACATTTTAATAGGGCTGACATGGTACCTGCAGTTTGCAGTCCTGGAGAGGAGTTAGATGGGAAGACACCCTTCTCGACTTGTTAGGCAAGAGCAAGCAGGTGTCATCTGTGGAGACCATCATGCTGTCACCCCAGTTGACAACTGGATAGACCCAAGAATTGAGGACCATTTTGTGAGACCTTGCCCCTTTATTTACAGCAAAGCCTGGATGGATGTTGCTAGTGGTGCATGGCATAGACATGGGGACCCAAGCACACATACGTATGCCAGCTTACCGAGTGTCAGAGACAGTTCTCAAGGACATTAGGAGGGAGATGGGGGAGATGTTGGATCAAGGGGTAATCCAGAAGTCCCACAGACCCTGGGCCTCACCTGTAGTCCGTGTACCAAAATGGGATGGGACTACACGGTTATGTGTAGATTATCATAGGCTTAATGCCATCACAAAATCTGATGACCACCCAATGCCATGCACAGACGAACTGCTTGACAAAGTGGGAGGGGCGACATACTTGACTACAGTAGACCTGATAAAGGGGTACTGGCAGGTGGAACTGACTTACAGGGCTAGGGAAAGGTCAGCATTTATCACCCCAATCACCCTGTTCAAGTTCAAGGTCATGCTCTTTGGGATGAAGAATGCCCCTGCTACATTCCATCAGTTAGTCAATCAAGTGTTACAGGATACAGAGGACTTTACAGTCGCCTACTTGGATGATATTGCTATCTTCAGCAGTAGCTTGGAGAAACACCTGATACACACGAGGGAGGTGTTGGGCTGAATACAGGCCACAGATCTGACTATTACGGCTGAAAAGTGCCAGGTGGCCATGGCAGAGGTAGCTTATTTGCGACATGTAGTGGGACGAGACCAGCTCTGCCCAAACCAAGCAGAAATAGAGGCGATTGCATCATGGCCTACACCTGATACTCAGAGACAAGTCAAGAGCTTTCCTGGGACAGCAGGGTATTATTGAAAATGTGTTACCAACTACAACTCCCTGGCTGCTCCTTTATCTGGGTTTCTGACAAAGAATAAGCCTAGGAAGGTAAAATGGGACGCAGCCTGTGAGTGGGCCTTCACACACCTGAAAACCTCACTGTGTAGGGCCCCAGTGCTGGCTAATCCAGACTACAACAGGCCATTTGTGATGCAGACGGATGCCTCAGATGTGAGAATAGGGCAGTTCTCAGACAAGTATCCAATCAGGAGAGAGCACCCCATTGTATACTTAAGCAAGAAGCTGCTTCATGGAACAAGCCTATTCAACAGTAGAAAAGGAATGTGTCACCTTAGTTTGGGCATTAAAAAAACTGGAACCATACCTTTATGGGAGGCATTTTAAGGTCCAAATGGACCACAACCCATTAATATGGTTGGGCCAAATGGGGAAAACAAATGGGAAACTTCTGAGATGGAGTATTGCCTTGCAGGCTTATGACATGGAGATTTCACATAGGCCTTGGTCCAAAAATGAGAACGCCAACGGCCTATCATGCATACTGGATCACAGAACTGAGAAAAACTGTCTCCAGTAGGGGCATTTTCCCCCCAGGTTCTGTTTTAGGAGGGAGGAATGTCGCATGATCAGCCTCAGATCCATTTATGTGGGTTCATATTGTATATGTTGTAATGTACTTTAGAATTAAGACACTGTCTCTTTAAAAGGTTTTAGGAATGAACCTTCAAAATAGCCTTAATTGTTCTAATGGCTATTTTTGACTCTTTGTATGTCTCCAGATAAGGGAGACAGTTTTACTGAGCCAGGAAAACATAACTCTTAGAGAAAAATGGATATCTAGCTTCCATGACAAGAAGAGGTCAGGGGATGTCCCAGGGTTCAGGGGTTAAACCAAATGCATGGACCAGATGTCACTGGGGTTGACAGAGGACCACAGTGACACCTGCAGGAAAAGTCAAACTGTTGCACCCTAATATCTGTATTGTCTTGGAACCATTTAACCCCACCCTAGAGGAAAAAAAGGTGGGCGTGTCCAAAATAAATGACCTTCATGTATAAAATCAGACACATTTTGAATGCAGGGCAGTTAATAAACAGTTTAGCTGGGGGTCAGATGGTCTGTCCTGCTGGCATATACCTGGGCCCGATATTCAAACTGCGCCAGGCTATCGCGCAAGCTTGGGTGCAGCTCAACTTGGCTGCACAGGGGTGTGGACTGGGCGATATTCAATGGAGCTGCACCATGGCTCAGCAGCATTGAATATCGAACCCTGGCCACCCCCAGTGTTCATGGTGCAGTGGTACTGCTCCAGCGCAAGTGGCCAGAGTGGAGCACGGGGATGTGCTAGCGCAAGTTCCATTGCACCATGCACAGCAACCACGATATTCAAAAATGAACATGCAAATGGGTCCATAATGTATGCAGGGCACACATGGGGCCATTTGCATGTCATTATGGCCTCATTTGCATGCAGGTGTGCCGATCCCCGACGACTTGCGCCTGGTGCCCCGCCAGCAAGCAGTCGTCGGGAACCACGCCCGCAGCCCCGATCGCAGGTATTTGTATATAAAATTATTCATCCTATAGCCCTGGTGGTCAGTGGACTGCTCTTGCCTGATATCGGGCACTGGTAAAAAGAGTACTTCCTATATTCCTGGTGGTTCAGTGGACCGTTATCTGCCTAATCGTGGGCATTGGTAAAAAAAGGAGTAATTCCTATATCCCTGGTGGTCTAGTGGATCTCTATCTGCCCAATCACAGGCATCTGTGTAAAAAAATAAATTGTTCCAATATTCCTGGTGGTCCAGTGGACCTCTATCTACCGATCGAAGGCATCTGTGTAAATAAATAAGTCGTTCCAATATCCCTAGTGGTCTGGGGTACCCCCCCCCCACCCGCCACTGAGGCCCCACCGCCCGGCTCCTCCGGGTCAGCCAGGTGGCACCACCTGCCTGCCACCCACCACCCGCCGACTGACACCGTCAGGGGCTGCACGCCATTGAGTTCACAGTGTGAGCCATGGGCATGCAGCCGTACCGTACTGCGTACACATTCCAGATATGTGAATGAATCATTTACATATCTGAATATGTGATGGTACGGATGGTGCAGCCCATTGGCTCACGCCAGAACCAATGGGCGTGCAGCCCTACCAACAGTGTCAGTCGGCGGGCAGCAGGGCGGCAGGCGGGTGGGGTGCTGCTGCCAACCGGCTGACTGGGGGGGAGCGGGGCGGTGGGGTTCAGTGAGCGGGTGGGGGGGTACCCCTAGACCACCAGGGATATTGGAAGGATTTATTTTTTTACACAGATGCCCACGATTGGACAGATAGAGGTCCACTGGACTACCAGGGATATTGGAATGTTTAATTTTATACATATGCCCGCGATCGGGCAGATAGCGGTCCACTGGACCACCAGGAATATTGGATGAAGTCTATTATTTTTACAAATGCCCGCGATTGGGCAGACAGTAGTCCACTGGACCACCAGGGATACTGGACTTATTTCTTCTTTAATTACAGATGCCCATGATCGGGCAGACAGGGGTCCACTGGACCACCAGAGATATAGGACATATTCTTTTAATTTTACAAATGCCCGCTATCGGGCAGATAGCGGTCCACTGGACCACCAGGGATATAGGACGGACTTCTTATTTTCTTTTACAAATGCCCGCGATCGGGCATGGGGGGGCACCGCCAGGTGCAGCAGGAAGTCGGGTGGCCACCCACAGGTGGCAGCTGCCATGTTGCGCCTTGGAATGCGGCAGTTCACCTGTGGGTGTCCATCAGCTGTTCCTTTTTTTTGGCATAACTTTGCACTGGCTCAGGTAGGGGTCGCGCATGTAAGTTCTGCACATCCCGGCTGAATATCGGCTGTGCAGAATATGCATGGCACGCCCTCCACCTGTGCCTGCATACATTACTGATGCACTTGGTGCATCGGATTTTTGCCGCACATTTCTTTGAATATCATGCTCACAGATTAGGTTGCGATGATGCAACACTGTTGCGCCATGCGCAATCCTTTGAATATCCAGGCCCAGAAGTATGTGTAGGCCTGAAACATCTCTAAAACTAGACCTGAGGTGTGGAAGTTTGGCTTCACATACTGAACAGAAAATTTTGATTTAAGTCAGAAATTTGGAAACCAAGACTCTTCACCAAAGAGAGCACCTGAAGGATTTTTTAACAGGACATTCAGAGGAACTGACTTGGGATACAAATTTGCTACAAACTGTTGCTTAAGGACTCCATCTCTTCAAGGACATTTAAATATTGTCTGGACTCTAACATCAAAACAAGGTATAGTTTAGAATACCAGTATCTAGTGTTTCTGTAAACCATCCAGTTTTACTTTTGATATTGTCTACATTTCAAAGTTCTTCCAAACTGTAGACTGTTCTGTTTTGCTTTTATTTTAAGTAAACCTTTATGATTTTCTTATCAACTCTGCCTGGGGTCTGAGTGTGTTATTTTAACATTTTAACAGAAGGGTTTTGAAAAACTGTGTGCCTTGACAGATAGTGCCGCTCGGCTATCATACCCAAACTACTTAGGCAAGATGTAGCCAGTGACCGTGGTGGGATTCAAATACTGAAAGTAGTACAGAGTCAAGGGAACATGAAACTACAGTTTCCACCCTCCAACTGAACAAGGAAGGTTGGTAAGTTTTACGGAACCCATACACTGCTCACAAGTTCTTTAAAAGGGGGAGCCTCTCTGTAAACAGGAGGTCCTACCGGGCTGCCAGGGATTTGGGGGCCAGGGGCTTATGATATACCTGATGAGTCATCTACTATGCAATATGTTCATTACCATGCCTGATCACTGTGCTGCTACACTATTTGTCCAGTGCTATACCCGATAGATCTCCTCCAGTCATATATGTCTGGCACGATACCCAGCGAGTCTGCTCCTACAGTATTTGTCTGTTGCTATACCCACTGCACCTGCTGCTACAGTATATGTCCAGTGCCATACCAGATGAGTCTGCTGCTGCACATCAGGGGAGACTGACATGAATAGAGTTTAAGAGAACTACGGGAGCTGCAGGTGGACAAGGCACTTGGCCCAGATGGGATACATCTGAGGGTCCTGAGGGAACTGAAGAGGCATTGGCAGCACCACTATCAGATCTATTTGACACCTTCCTGGAGACAGGTGTGTACTTCAGGACTGGAGGATAGTCATGTGTACCACTCCATAAGAGTGGTCCCAAGGACAAGCTGGGTAATTACAGGCCAGTTACCTTAACTCCATAGCAGGTGTTAATGGAAGCCATTCTAAAGGAAAGGCTGGTGTCCTTCCTTGAGGAACATCGCCTCTAGGATGAATGACAACATGGGTTTGTTAAGAGGAGATCTTGTCAAACCAACATGATAGCTCCTTCAACTGGGTTATGAAGACCTGGACAAGGGCAGGCAATGGACATACTATACCTGGACTTCAGCAAGGCATTTGATTCAGTGCACACAGTAGGCTGATCAGCAAGCTGGGGGACCTTGGATTAGGGGAGAAACTGCTGGGGTGGGTCAAAAGCTAGCTACAGGACAGGAACCAGAGTGTGGTGGTAGGGAGGGAGCTTTTCAGACTAAGGCCTGTAACTAGTGGTGCCCCATAGGGTTCAGTACTGGGACCAGTGCTGTTCAACATGTTTATTAGCACCATAGTAGAGGGAGTCAGTAGTAAAATCTGCCTGTTGCAGATGATACTAAGCTGTGTGGAAGGGTGGACACAGAGGAGAGGATCCAGGACTTAAGGGAGGACCTTGCTAAGCTGGAGAAATGGTCGCGATATGGCAGTTGGGTTTTAATGCCAAGAAGGGCAAGGTGATGCACATGGGAATCAGAAATCTAAGACCAGTTACTGGTTGGGGAAATTAAGGTGACAGTATCAGAGAAGGAAAGGGACCTGGGTGTAATGGTCAGGAGGACATGAAGCACAAAGCACAGTGCCAAAAGGCAACAACTAAAGCAAATAAAATGCTAGGCTGCATCACCAGGAGAATCACCTCTAGAGGGGAGGAAGTTATTCTCCCACTGTACAGGTCACTGGTGAGACCACACCTGAAGTATTGTGTTCAGTTCTGCTGCTTTTACCTGAAGAAGGATATCAAACTGCTGGAGGGGGTCCAATGGAGGGCTACCAAAATGATCCATAGCATGGGGGACAGAACATATGAGGAGAGGCTGAGTGCAATGAACATGTATTTCCTGGAGAAAAAGAGGGAGGTGAGTTATGATTGAGATCTTCAAGTACCTAAATGCCATAAATAGGGTGAACACAGAGGGCATCTTTACGCTAAGGAGGGAAGGAACAACTAAGGACCATAGCCTGAAATTGGTGGGGGGCAGATTCAAGAGGGAAATGAGGAAGCACTTTTTCACAGAAAGAGTGGTTAATGGGTGAACGGGTTACCAAAGAGGTGGTGGCAAGCAAGACAGTGACCAGTTTCAAGAGGGGTGGGATAAGGTAAAGAAGAAGGTGAGGACAGCAGGGGGTCTTGGAGGGAGGGGTTGTGGGATGGGATTGAGATGGGGGAAGTACAACTCCAGGAGGCGTGGGGGGTGCAGCTTCATGGTATGGAACCAAGCTGCACACTCGAGCAGACTTGATAGACCATCATGGCCTGTTTCCGCTGGCAATTTCACATGCTTGTATATTTGTATGCACTATATGCCCAGCGTCATTCCCGATGAGTCTGCTGATACAGTATATGTCTGGTGCCAAACTCGATGTATTTGCTGCTACAGTATGTCTCTGGCGCCATACCTGATGGGTCTGCAGAAACAGTATGTCTCCGGATCCATACCTGATGGGTCTGCTGCTGTAGTATATGTCCAGCACCATACCAAAAGTGTCTGTTGCTATATGTCTGGTACCATACCCAATGTGTCTGTTGCTACAATATATGCCCAGTACCATGCCCAGTGCCTCTGTTTCGACAGTATATGTCTGGTGTCATACTCAATGGTCATTTGTACAGCATACATCTGGCGCCATATCTGATGGGTCTGCTGCTACAGGAGATGTCGGTGCCCTGCCTGATGGGTCTGCAGATGCAATATATGTCCAGTGCCATACTTGATTGGTCTGCTGCTGTAGTATATGCCCAGTGCTATACCCAGTTGGTCTGCTACTACAGTAAATGTCCTATGCCATACCTGATGGGTCTGTTATTCTAGTATATGTCCAGCACCATACCTGATTGTTCTGCTGCTACAGTATATGCCCGGTACCATACCCAATGGGTCTGCTGCTACTGTATATGTCTGTTGGAATACTGGATGGGTCTGCTACTACAGTATATGTCTGATATCATATCCGATGGGACTGCTGTTGCAGTATATGTGTGGTGCCATAGCCAATGGGTCTGCTGCTACAGTCTATGTCTGGTACTATACCCAATGTGTCTATTGCTACAATGTATGCCTAGTGCCATACCCGATGGGTCTGCTGCTACTGTATATATGCAATGTCATACCTGATGTGTCTCCTTTAGTATTTTCCCAGTGCCATAACTAATGTGTCTGCTGCTACAGTATATGTCCGCTACCATACCCAATGAGTCTGCTTTTACAGTATATGTCCAGTGCCATACCCGATTGGTCTGCTGCTACAGTATATGTCCTGCACCATACCTGATGGGTCTGCTGCTACAGTATTAATCCAGAGCCATATCCACTGTGTCTGCTACTACAGTATATTTCTGGTCATACCCAAGTGGACTGCTGTAGCAATATATGTCCAAGGCCACACCCCATGGGACTGTCACTGCAGTATTTGTCCAGTGCCATACCTGATAGTTCTTCTACTATAGTATATGCCCAGTTCTATACACGATGGGTCTGCTGCTGTAGTTTATGTCTGACCATACCAATTGGGCTGCTGCAGCAATGTATGTCCAGGGCCACACCCAATGGGTCTGCTGCTACAGTATGTGTCTAGTGCCAAACATGACTGGTCTGTTCCTATATTATATGTCTGGCTCCATACTTGATGAGTCTGCTGTTACAGTATATGTCCACACCACATCTGATGGGTCTTTTGCTACACTATATGCCTAGCGCCATACCCTGTATGTCTCCTACTTCGCTTTTGGCCCATAGGGCTCTAGAGAAAGTGAGCTTCAGGTCCATACCCCTGCCCAATAAGTCTTTGGCTTTGTGGGCTCTGCATGAAGAAATCTGTAGATGTCATTTGTTATTTATCTTTCAAAAAAGAAAGAAACCGAATGGCAAAAATCACTGCTAATACATGCTTGATTGGCATCCTCCCACTTGGATGAAAACAGAAGCACCTTATTTTTCAAAGTTACTCAGTTTGAACAGTTGTTCTACAATTTATGGCAGCTTGAACTAAAACATAACAAAAGCACAATTCGGCATTGTACATGTCCCACTATATTTTCTACAAGTCACAGTAACTGCACCCCAAAATTAAGTTACTTCTTTGGTAATCTAAAGTTTGTATGTGATTGTGGGAATCATGTTGGAAGGTGCTACAAGGTAGTGGCACCCTTCTTGAAATCCTGCTCCTGAAGCCTTTGTAGATCAAATTAAATCAGCTTTATTTCTAAAAAGGCATATTCCAAAGATCATAGTGCCCATTATAATAAATACATAAAACACATATAATAACATCAGTTATCACATTATAATCAGTTCATAACATACTGTCACCAAAGGCAAGCCCAAATAGGCATGTTTTTAACATGGTTTTAAAGCTCTCAACCATCAGGCACTCTCTTATCCGACAAGGTAGAGAGTTCCACAGGGTAGGAGCTGCAAACATAAATGCCTGTGTCCCAGATGTCTTCAACTGAACCCGGGGAACCTCTAGCAATCCCTTGTCAGCTGAGCGGAGTGACAGAGGGTGGCAATAGGGAAATAGAAGATCTTGCACATAGCTAGGACCCTGTCCATGTAGGGCATTATAGGTCAGCAAACCGACCTTGAAGGTGATCTGCCACTGAATTGGCAGCCAGTGTGGTTCACGCAGCACTGAAGTAATATGACTGGACCAAGATAGCCCAGTCAACAGCCTGGCCACTGCATTCTGCCCCAGCTGCAGGCAGTGGATATCAACCCCAGAAGCCCTAGGTACAGGGAGTTACAGTAGTCAAGGCACGAGGTCACAAAGGCGTGGATCAATGTTGGAAGGTCACTGAATAGAGCAAGGTGCTTAATCTGGACGATATTCCTCAGATGGTAAAACACGGACTTGATGGTGGCCGACACCAGTGAATGAAGCATCAGTTCACCATCAAACATAACACCCAGATTCCATGCCTGTTCAGAGGTCAGCAACTGGCTACCACAAGCCAAAGTCCAGAGGGACAGCCAGCCACCAGCTTCTCTGTCCTGTGACCTGGATCCACCACCAACACCTCGGTTTTGTCAGGATTGAACTTCAGCCAGCTGGCATACATGCAGTCCTGTATCTCAGCAAGGCAGTTATTAAACACTGTGATCACACTATCCTGATTGGGCACAAAGGACAAGTAAAGCTGGGTGTCATCTGCATAGCAGTGAAACCCCAGGCCATACATCCTTACAATGTCCCCCACCAGCAACATATACACCGCAAACAATATGGGGGACAGCACAGAGACCTGAAGTACCCCACATGGCAGAGACAATGACGAGGATGAATAAATCCCCTCAACACCACCCTCTGAGACCTGCCAGTGAGAAATGAGTGGAACCAGCTGAGGACCATTCCAGACAGGCCACAGATGAACTGCAGGTGCTCCAGCAACACCCCGTGGTCCACGGTGTCAAAGGCTACCAAGAGATCAAGGAGGACCAAAATGAAACAAGTCCTCCAATCTTTCACAATCAGGAGGTCATTGAGCACCCAAACAAGAGCAGTCTCAGTGCTATGCCTCTTCTGAAATCTGGACTGTTGAGGAACATAGATATCATAGATGATAAGATGATTTTCCAGTTGCAGTGCAACCACCTTCTCAATAACCTTCCCTACAAATGGGACGTTAGAGACTGGTCTGTAGTTAGCAGCGCAGTTTGGGTTGAGAGAAGTTTTCTTAAGTAGGGGTGTCACCATCACTTCCTTCAGGGAGTCCAGAAATTCACCCGACTCTATCGACCTCCAAACAATCTCTGCTAAGACTGGGGCAATGACATCAATGCACCCAATTAAAAGGGGCGTTGGGCCCGGGTCTAAACTACAGCCGGTCGCCTGCATACTCTGGACAATCTGCATGACATCTGTGAACTCTGACCGGTGAAAGTCCATCCAACAAAACTAAGGAGTAGCAACCTCTGACTGACCACCACCACCCCTCATAGAGCGAGCTTAGATAAATGCAAAGATATCGTATTTGCTCTGCTTACTGCAAATGGCAGTAGTTGTTAAATGATTGCTACCACTGTTATTGCCTTCAAGTAACTCTAGCACTTGCTGTAAGCAGTAACTCTGATAACAGAATATTTAGGGCCCAATCCACACAGTGGTGCAGATGACTTACCCTGGTGCATATGGCCATAAAATACATGGAATGGCTACTCTGCACATGGGAGGGAACTGCTGCCCATATAGCACAGAGTTGGTTGCACCAGCTTTCCACACCTGATCTTTGCCCACCCACATACCTATGTGCAGCGAGCACGGGGGCAATCATAGGGGCATGCCTGTGCCTCATGCAATCTTCAGCTTGAGTTGTGCTCCATACATGAGTAATATGATGATGGTATGTGTGAGAGGACACTGCAGTGGCACTAAAGTCCCCTCTGAACATGGCCACCATAGACATTTGGGAGACCCATTGCCTCCCAAAACATTACTCCAGCACCCTGAGACAGCAAGAAGGGCTGGTGGCAAAGCCTTCATTTTAATGATTTTATGTAAAAATTGGTTCCATGGCATATCAGCAACTGCATAACAGCACTGACCATGACAGTGAGTGTAAGTCACCGAAAACGGCAATGGCGACTTGCACAACAGCGTGCACAACAAAAGCTAGCATCAGGTGCATGTTAACGAGTAAAGAATTACAGCATTGTTTTATGTGAGGGCTGCACCCCCTGTACCCCTCATGTAGGGGGCTTTGCCCCTGCACCCCATATTATTAATAGAATCAACTCTGAGGGTGGGTCTGACACAGGTGAAAATGTTATAAATAAAATACAGCAAACGTTTGGCAGGCCGCAAGCTGCGAACCCAGAGCCTTCTGTGCTAGTAGCATACACCCTACCACTGCTCTAGATGGCCAGCTTGATTTTGCCCTGCCACTCGGACTCCCTTATCATGTACTGCCCTCCCTCCATCTCTCACTCACTGTATTTCTGCAGTCACTATTCATGTTCCCAAACCTCGCTATCCACACACTAGCTATTGTTACACACTCGCTTTTCTTATTGATGGTCAAAGTGAGTCGCTCATATTGAGTAGCTCAAGTGTGACTCACCCATATCACTGGATACTGTAAAAATGTACTGTACTGTATGAAGATACAACAGTCCTTGGAAGACTGCTGTATCCCACAATTCCCTGCTATAAATGAAGGAGGAGATCCACTCTTGTTCCCAACTGCTGCCCAGTGTCTGGCCTCATAATGCCCCTTGCCCCCGAATGATGCTCTGCACTCATGGACAGAGGAGGCAGTAGAAAGTAGATTTGGCCATGTGTGGCCCAATCTGTAGCTGCAGAGCTTGGCAGCTGGACATGCATGATTAGCACATGTCCAGCTTATCTCGGCAGCTTGTGTACTGAGCACGTGAGACTCTCTGCACTAAATCAGAATGTTTTGTGTGAAAAGAAACAGTAATTGTGAATGACTGATAAGATATGGTAATTTAACTGTATCAGTAGCTCATCAGGTTACACACTTGCCTGTGAAGCTAAAAAGCAGAAAGTTGTGAGTTCCAGCCCCACACAGGAACTTATGTTAAATTCTAATACTGACAGTTTCTGGGTGGTGAATGCCCTGCTAGTCGCCCGCCATCAGGGCACCAGAATTCACCACAAATTCCCATTTTTTTTCAGGGCCCCCTTCCCCAAACTAAAGAGTCCAACTCAAGGGGGGGCGGACCTCGGGGAAGGAGAAGCGAACCCTGGAAATTGGCACCCTAATGGCAGGTGCACCTGGTCTGGCACACGTAGTGCCGGCAGTGATAATGACACTATAGTTGAGGGAGCTGCTGCACTCCTGAAGTTCCATCTCTTGGATAAGACATTAAACAAAGGCCCCAACAAATTATTCTGGTGGTTGTTTGGAAAGATGTTAGGGATCCAATAGCACATCTCAAAAAAAATAAGGAAACTTGTCAGTGTCCTGGGCAAATTCTCCCCTTAACTAAAAATACCACCAACAGCTTACTCTGATTCTGTGTCAGATTGCATCTGTATCCCCCACCCCCCACGGGACAAGTATGAAAAAAGGTAGAAATGCCAAGCCTTTCTTTCCCTGTCGACAAAAACAAAATCAATTAATAATTGTCTGCATATAGTCATGGAACTGTTATTGATGAAATCATTGCTTTAACTTTGTTCTGTATCAGAGGTCCTATATAGAAATCCACTACTCCTCTCTTCTTTTCTCTCTGTTCTTCTCCTTCCCTCCTCTTCTCATCTCCTCTCCTTTCCTCTCCTCTAATTTCTTCCCCTTCCCTCCCCTTCCATCACTTCTTCTCTCCTCCTCTCCACTCACGTTCCTCTTCTCTATCTTACCTCCCCTCACTTCTCTTCTCTCTTACCCTCCCCTCACTTCATCTCACCTCTCTCCCTCCCTCCCTTCATCTCACCCTCTCTACCCTCCCTCACTTCTCTTCTCCTCTCTTCCCTCCCTCCCTCCCTTCATCTCATCTCTTCCCCTCCCCTCACTTCTTTTCTCCTGTTCTTTCTTGCATCACCTTGCCTGGCTGATCATCTTGACCAGCCTCTCCTCTCCTCACCTCTCCTCTTCTCTTTCAGTAGTTCCCAATCAAAAAGTTCATCCAATTAGAAAAAGTCTTTCCCATTAAGGCATGACTTCCCTGTTTGGAGTGGGGAGCAGGTTACACAGAAAAACCCACCCTCCCTCAAGCCTCGTCTACGCTGAAGTGTAGGTTCTTTTCAAGTGTCTTGGACTAAGCAGCTCACTGAGGGTTTGGTGAGTGGTATGTTGGCTTGCGGGTGCATTGAAGTTTCAATTTTCAGTCACGAGGGGCATTGTTGAGATTATGTAAGTGTAATCTATTCACTTGATAGAAAAAGTAAATGGCAAGCCAAGGCAAGTGTGTTTCTTGAACACCCTTTCCTGAAGGTGTAGCGTGCTTCACATTCACAAACTATTCAGCTGTGTTATAGTAAACATAATAAAATAAATAACATGTAGACTGAAACTCTAAAGACAATATAGGAGTGCTTCAGTAAATAGAAAAGTTTCAAGAAGTCCTGAAGGCCTCCACCATGTGAGCTGGTCCAATATTCACTGATAGGCAATTCCATAATACAGGGCTGCCACACTAACCCCCCAGACTGACACAGACAAGAAGCAGGGACAGGGAGCAGGCACGCACCACAGAGCAAAGAGAACGAGTTGGGTGGTAAAAACAGGAAGACATTCAAGTAGTCAGGTCCCAAACCACATAGGGCTTTGAATGTAGTTAAACATATCTTGAAAGTGATGCACCACTGACTAGACAGCCAGTGCAGTCCATAAAGAATTGGAATGACATGGTCCCTAGGATACCCAGGCACCCACCTCCCCCAAGTCAGCAGTGTAACTAGAAACCCCAGCACACAGAGATGAGTACAGTCTGGCATTATTTACAACTTGCAGAAGCTACCCCATCCCACTGGATCAGAGGACATGTGCTTTGCAGCAATAGATATGCAGAAAACTATCACTGTGCCTTTGAAAATGTGGATATTGTTTAAATATGTGTTTTGCTTTGACTGCCTCTAGATCAGTGCACTACATGCGTCACAGCCTGAGATGTCCTCATAAGGATAATACCTCTGCTCTAAGACGATACAACAGGCCTCAATGTTACAAGCTGTAAATGCAAGACAATAATTTTGCACAGTTTGATGAAACTCAGTTACATTTCCAAATGAGTTACAGTATGTTTCATTCAGTGACTCAATCCCCAGTTGCCTTTTGTGAAACTAGTCATGAGGTGTGTCTCCATTAAATCATGTTCTTTATCTGTTATACTGTTCATAGAGGACATGATAAGGATTACATAAGTACCATGCTGTGATATGTTTGCAAAGGTGTTGCCCTCCATATTGTATGGCAGGTGATTTGTGAAAGTGCCATTGCCATTTAAATGCTGGTCAGTAGGGATGTCCATATCTTAGCAGCTTGCTTTGTTGAAATGGATATGTGACAGGGAAGTGCAGTATAAGAAGGATAGTACCGAGTTTGTTAGCAAACTGGGAAAGGTACGTGATGACCCAATAATATTGACTTCTGGATTCACTTTAGTTGAGTAATTCATGTCACTGCCCAGAGTGAAAATATACTAATCACATACTCCTGCTGACTTTGCCTGATTGGTCCTTGATTTTTACTTTTTACAAATACTGTTTTTAGTTTATTTTTGGAACACAATATGGTTCTGTACAGCCACCCACTCCAAACAGTAAACTGATATCAGGAGGTCCTGAGTGGTATATAGAGGGGCTGACTAGACACACCACACACGAAAGGAAGGCAGGCACAAGAGTAGACATCCTGACTCAGATACTGGCAAACATGTACCTTTTAATTCCATATGATAAATTAATATGTGTTGTATGAAATAACTGTGTATGCTATAGTAACTTACTTCAGTTGGGGATTTATTCAGCTAATGTTAATGTCTGTGAGGTCTGAGGTGTGCACAATACCAGTGTTAAAGATATGTTAGATCTGAGACATTCACTGTTACTTTGCTAATATGTATTAGCAGTGATTTGCAAGTTACGCCGTTCCCATCTGTATGAAGAATTCTTTAGGTTGTGTAAAATGTTTGTTCCTAGTTGCAATCAGTTCTAACAATGTTGTAAACATGTTACAGTATATGTACTTCTAAACATCAAGGAAAGATATGTGGAACAATGCAGAATAACTTTTCTACAAACTGGGAACATCAGTAACAGACATTCAGTTACTGTATGTGTCCTTGTGCACCTCATATGGCACTGGGCCAGATATTCCAAACTTTGCCCCAGGCCTAAATTAACACTGCCCGGTGGACAAACTTAGCCTGGAGTACAAAGCAAGCTATATTCAAAAGGAATAGCCCTGGACAAACAGCTTCTGAATATAGCATGGAAATGAGGCCGGGCAAACTGGGCTGGGAGTGCAGGGCAAACTTAACCTGGAATAAGACAGCTCTGAATATAGCAACCAGGAAGTGCAAACCACAACAGCAACACAGTGCACAGCAACATGAAGGTAGGTAGAGGTGAACTATGTGGCCAACAAGTGTGCCAGCAAATGTGTGGACCCAGTACAGCTGCAAGCAGCAACGCATGTGAAAGCACAGTGTTCAGAGCTGTTCAATATTCCCCGAACTGTTTGCGCAGTGCTAACATGTTTGCGCTGGTTTGGTGCAGGGCTAAATCATTAGCCCAGTGCAAACACATTTGTCCAGCGCTAAACTTTGCCATATTCAAAACTGACATGCAAATGAGCCTACTTAGGTAGTCTCTGGGCAAACATCCAGATTAGCATTTCATTGTGCCCTGATTTGTGCGCAGTTGCACCGGCTAACGGTTTAGCCCTGTGCTAAACCCATCGCTAAACATGTTAGCACCGCGCAAACAGTTCAGGGAATATTATACAGTTCTGAATACTGTACTTTCACATGTGCTGCCTGCAGCTGTACTGGGACAACACAGCTGGTGGTGGTGCTGCATGCAACTGTCACACTGTAGGTCATGCTGCAGTACACAGCAGACACTACAGTAGCAAGGGGGCCAGTAGTGTGTGGACACAGCACTGCCTATGGTGTGTAGGGCAGTGCTGATGACTTCACTATACACAGTGACAGGCCCAACATGCAGGTGTTTACTGACAGTGGACATTACTGTTGTGCTGTTGTGTGACCCACAGATGCTGCACCTCTGGCATCGGATGCTCACAGTGACATATACATGTCCGGCTTTGTGTGCTGTGGCAGTTGTACAGCTGTGTGGTATGTGGCCGGTGGGGCATATATTATCAAAAAGGCACACATTCCCAATACTGGCCCACGTGTACTGCATGATGTGTACCAGCCTTGTGGCCACACTTGGTCTGTGGCACAGCCTAGCCACCCGTACACTCTCCCCTCAACATCCTCCATGCCCACAGTGCTGCATGTGTATGCTGGCATCTGTTGGTGTCCACAGAAGAGTGGTCTGCAGGTGTGTGCTGTATGGCCACACTGCCATGCTGTCCACTGGTGGCAGGGTCACCACTTACTGCCTGGCATGGCTGGGACTGGTGGCAGATGATGGTATTATTGTGATGCCATCAGTGAGCAGCATGGTTTCTCTATGTCTGGCTTTGTCTATGTGTCATATTTATTTGTTAGGGTCTCACAAAGCCACACAAAAGCCACATAAACACCGTGCAAAGCCATAATGTTGTGCAAAGCTGATTGCCCAGGGTTAAGACTACCTTTTCCTGGGCTGTAATATACACCACGCTAAGTGTCACATAAAACCACTTTGCATGGTGCTAGTCACTGAATAGAGCATTCAGTCTGTATTCATGTACACACCCACTCAGTTTGCCCTTGCATACATTATGATTTTGCCTGGTGCTAATGCAGTTTGCATGTGCTATTTGGCCTTTTGAATATAGCAAACCCAGGCTAATCCTGCGCTAAACCTGTGCAAACAGTTTTTGCCTGGTGCAAAGTTTTGAATATCTGGCCCACTGTATACAAATTCAAAGGGACTTTTTACTGTCATGTTTCATCAGCAGTGATTTACAAGTTTCTCCCTTCCCAAGCTTCATAACGAATTTGTTAGATTTTGTAAAATATTTTTCTTATTTGTAATCCATTCTTAAAACTGTTTAAACATGTTATATGTGCCTCTAAACATTGTAATGTTTTGTGTATAGATAGATAGATATATATTATTTATTGTTCATTCAGCAAACCATTACAATTTGACACAAGATACAAAATTTACGAAAATTATAAATAAAATACAAACAATTTAAAAATAGAAAAGACAATGGGTTAATCCTACATAGAATATTAAAATACCACATAGATATCATACAGCACATATTGCCCTATATGGACCATAATTAATCAAGATGGCTTATGAATAAACAAATTATCAGTTAAGTCATTCACTAAACAATGCGAGAATCCCATAATTTCTAACATCTAGGATGTTTACACCATTTATTCCAAGAACAGTAGAGCTGTGAAAAATGTACAAGTTAAATGAAAACCTCAACAGCCCCCAGCTGATTTGTATAACCTTGTCCATAACCTATAAATTGCATCAATGTATTTTGAGACTGCAAGTACAACAACGTCATTACTAGTAGTGAAAAGTATTTTCAACAAAACAGATTGTTCCTTAGTTGATATTGAGTCAAAAATCAGTTTTAGCCACCTGTCCCTAGGCTCAGAGTACTAGATACAGTCAAAGATGGCATGAGGAAGATTCTCTAAATGTTGAAAGGTATAGTGACAAAATCTATCATGTAAATTATATCTGTTTTGATACCTAGCGAAAAGTATACAACTTGGAAAAACTTCTAATCTGTATTTGGTATACAGTATCCTGAATCTGTTGCCTACAATTAAATCAAAGTATGGACGAAAATAGTGGGAGCTATCATTTTGTCTTATCCATGGAGAAACATTAAGAGAAGAAATAACCTGCAGATCTTGACTATTATGTTTGACAGCAATTTTGTTCGAAACATATTTATGATACTTTAAGCTAATTTTTATTCCCCAGGCTTGATAAAATTTCAAGTATTCTAAGTCATTTTCACCAAGAATCTGCGAAATACATGAGAGCCATTTTGACTGTAAGTGTCCTAAGTTAGACCATGAATATTTTTCAAGAAGAGCAGAGTGAGATATTCGATAGATTTGTATTGTAACAGCTAATCTAGTAGTTTACTTTCCTGGATGCATAAATTGCAAATAAGCTTGTTAAACCCAATTTGGCTTTTAAAATAGATGAAGGAACTGAATTGTTGAGGCCCACACTGAACCTCAGTAAGTTATTTAAAGGAGATTCCAACAAATTACCATTAGTTATAACTAAATTTCACTACTAAAAGATTCTTGAGCATAATATTTTGCTTTAATAGCTGTTATTAATGGCTTAATAGAATTACCCCCAAATTTTCTATTAAAACAATTGAGTGAGGCTGCAGTTTGTTTTAGTCTAATCCTCGGGTTATTAATATGCTTATTCCATTTACCATTCCAAGAAAGAACTAAGCCTAAATAAGTAGAATGAGGAACAGTATGAAGAGATTGTGAGCCAACTTTCCACAATTTATGTATGCGATTGGAACCAAACACCATAACCTAAATTTTGCCTACATTAATCTTAAATTTGTATCCACCCACAAAATCAGCCAGGATATCAAGTTTATGAAGTAATCCAGATTTTGAAAGAGAAACAAAACTAAATCATCAGCATACACGAGTGCCACAACATGCTGATTTTGGATTTTGGAGAGTCAGTATTTGAAAACTGTAACTGGTTGAGTAACTTATCTATATAAAGACAGAACAAAATTGGAGCATGTACACAGCCTTGCCTAATCCCAGTATGTGTTTCAAAGTCGACAGAAAGATGACCGCTTCTACTCAGCCTCACTTGAGCTATAAAGTTCCCTTATTATTGCAATTAGTTCATAGAAAAAAACGTTTTCTTTCAAACATAACCATAGCTGATATCGGTCTAATGTATCGAAAGCCGAACTAAAATCTGTCAAGGCAGCATAAAGTTTTTGTTTTCTAATATGTATATATTTCTCATGAAGGCGCATAATAACAAAACAATTATCCAATGTATTAAACCCAAGTCTAAAACCTGCCTGTAAGTCTGATAATCCTCCAAGAAGTTGAAGCTGATCCATCAATCTGTTCAGAACTAATCTAGCAAAAATATTACCTAAATTATCCGATAAAGATATGGGGCGATATATTGTTGGATCCAATTTATCACCTTTTTTGTAAATGGATATAATAATAGCTCCCTTCCAAGATTTATGGAAATTTAACTGAAGACAACATGGATTAAAAAGTGCATTAGGGTAGTTGACCAATTTGAAACTGCGGCAGAAAGACTTCATTAAGGATAAGATCTGGACCTGAGGCCTTATTACATTTTAATGATGCTATCGTTAGATAGACCTCAGATCTTGTAAACAATTAAAACCAGATATATCTATATCCAGTGGTATGTTTTGCTCAACATTGGGCAAAAAAAAGTACCACTGTAATAATTTACCCAAGTATCAAGGCTGATATGTGAATCAATTTCAAACCTAAGATTATTAGTACCATTGGTTACCATGAACCAAAAAGATTGGGTGTCATTGTAGTTGTTAACAGCCAGCATCCTATTCCACTGTCTTTGTTGGAATTGTTTTCTTTTTGCCTTCAGTAAACTCTTATGACTATCCCTAGCACTGTTTAATCTCTTGTAATTTGTATGAAGGGGATCAGATCTACAACTTCTAATCAGTTGGTTTAGTTGAGACTTACCAGCCTTACAATCATTATCAAACCGTTTTGTGTATCAACTCATAGGAATTCCTCAGTGTTGCAAAATGTTTCTTCTTGGTTGTAAACTGCTCCTATTACGGTTTTAAACATATTATCTGTCCTTCTAAATGTCAAATAATGTTCTGGTAAACATTGTAAAATAACATTACTACAAACTTTGAACATAGGTAAAAAAACAGCACAGCACCCACTAAAGGTCTTCACAATATGCAGTTGATGTTAAAAAAGTTTGTTACATCAGAAGCGCTATACAAACCAAGTGCAGCCAAAAGCTGTTAAAGCATACCGGTGCTCAAAATGACATTTCGCCTAGTAAACCTAGGTTTCCTCAGATTCTGATGTAATAAACTTTTTTAACATCAGATGTATTGTGAAGACCTTTAATGGGTGCTGTGCTGAGTTTTTTTTTGTTTTTGCCTGTTGTCCGATTTGCCTTAGCACCACCGCTTTGTCCTGGTGCTCTGCTTGTTTTCGTTCACAAACTTTGAACATCAATAACATATATTCAGTGATGTGTCCATATGCACCTTACATGTAATTTTGTGCATACATTCACAGGAACTCTTTGTACCAACAATGTCTCTGGGATCTGTTCTTCTCCTACTGGCAGGCAGTGCCCTCCTAACAGAGGCTACTAATTATAAGTAACCATATTATTTAAAAATGCTACTGTATTCTGCTTGCTTCACTACAGAAGTAAAGTGTGGTATCCTCTGCAGTCCTCTTAAGGAATGATGAACCCTTACTATGCCAGTAGTAGTCCAGAATTCCAATATGCTCTAATTCTGCCAGCAGCTCAAGGGTTAATAAAGGCAAACACTTTGAGACAAAAAGTGATAAATGATATTTTGGTGTCATTTTAATGACAGAGATTTACAGACATAGATATTCCTCCATATCCTGGTTCTGTCCCAAATAATTTTTTAATGAGAGATTTTTATTTTTGGAGTCAGGATGAAAAGTGAAAAGTTCTCAAATTAAGACTGATGTTGATTTTAATCACAGGGTTTCACCTGTTTGAGTCTCTGGGGTGGTTTACTGCACAGTCACGTGGTTGTAATGTAATAGAATCCTTTTACTTCCAAGATTTTCTTGTTTCCTGTAAAATGTTTCCATTTGGAATACAATCCCCCCAACATCTGACCTCTTGGGCCTTTTGATTTTCTTTACTGAAGGCTTCTTCACTAAAGGTAGATTTTTTTCTCTCAGGCTCCATCTGTCTATGTTGCTTGTAGCTCTTTAAAACCAGAACCATCTATTTATGGCACACCACCTATTTCCTTGGAAAATTATCCTGATGTCAAAGGCTGAGGATTAGGAGTTCTGAGCAGAAAGGCAGCAGCAACAGATGAAGTCTAAGTGGCAAAAAAAAAAAAACATTCTTAATGCAAATGTATTTACATAATTTTCTAAAAATTAACAATCTGTTTGGAATGGCATTAGATTGCAGTCCCAAATTAACCAGTCATAGTCATTTTCCGGGAAACTAGGAAATCCCTTTAATTTTCATGCAGTTCAATTCTCATGCTTCATTCCAGTGCTGCACACACAGCCAAAAATGTTATGCAACGTCTAGCAAGACTGCACAAAGTCTCAGCTCCTGAATGGCTCTGCCGCAGGATAGGCTGTGTGCTGATGTCACAGCTCCATAATGGTAGCCTGATTGAGGCATTGTGTTCTAAAGTCCTTCCCTGGAGCTGCCGTCACATTTGAAGGAACACTACCCAATCATGGAATTTCATGTTGTGTTGCTTGTCATGATATTATCTGCATGACACAAGGGTCTTGTTGCATTAAATTGTGCTTCTAACTGTCCCATTACAGGGTTGTCTGGATATACATAGCATCTCATTTGCATAATACTGCAGTTGTAAAGCAACAGCAACCAAAAATAAATGATTTAGCAGTCTGCTTGAGGAATGGTAACACCTCTTCCTACAACACTGTACTACCTTTGTATGTTAGTGAGAGAGCATAAATACTAGAGATTGTATAAAAGGATGCTGGAAAGGATAGAATGCAGTGTCTAGAGTTAATATTTGACAAAAGGGATTTACTCCCATTTAAATTGCCTTGTTTATTGCAATAACTCTAATGCAGTATGCTGCAGTTTTACATCACAGCCTAGCCGGCACCACTGTACACCATAGTGTGCAATTTGTTTATATTTATTTACAAATTAGTGACCAGGAAAGGCACAGTAAGCCAAGGCTCACTTACAGGTGTTACACAAACAAAAAAGTACTGGCTCCACACTAAAAGTGTCTGTATCTGTAACAATACAGCATCAGCAGCATACAGTACTGGCGTAATAATTATGCAGTCAATATGCACCTCCTGATGACACTTTTGTAGAAAAACCAGTAGAGGGGGTGTGTGAGTATACCATACTGTCTCTCTGTTTGGGCACTTTTTATATTTATGCTTTTGGCATATCGATTGCATAATAAAATTGATTTTTGTGCCAGTACTCTGTGAGTCTGGTGCTGTATTTTGTTTTTTCTTGTCAGTTACAGGTGTGACCAAGAAGAGGGATTATAGAGGTGAAGTGCAACAAAACTATAAGCACCATATAATTAAGTTGGTAAAAATAAGTACAATTCAATGATCATACTACAGATATGATGGGCAATTAACACTACTGCACATAATACAAATTGGGATACAATGATTAAAACAATAGTGTGATAATGCAGCAAATTGAAATAACTACAGGGGAAGAACATATTGGTACTGGGCAGGGTATCTGGGGCAACTCATGGGAAAGAAGGTCTGATCAGTGCAGGGGGCAAGGGTAAGGGCATGCTAAAGGCAAACAACACTTGGCTGGCAAAGCAGTCGCTATGGAAAAAGGGACAGAAAATGGTAAATGGAGTGTGAAGGTGGAATAGTAGTTGAGAAAGAAAGGGGGAGGCTGAGGTAGGAGCAGGTAAATGTGGATAAATTACTTAGGAGGCACTGAAAGGTGAAGAGGAGGGGAGGTAAGAGAAAGGTGCCAGAATCAAGGGATCAAAAGAAGATGTCAGAGTAGAAATAGTTGAGGTGGATGTAGAAAGAGCAGTGAAAGGGAAGGCAGAAGAAGAATTGGAAGGTGGTAGGGCAGCCTGAGCAGTGCACATTTAGAATCAGCACTGTACATCACATCTAGTAAACACCAGGAGGATCATCCAAAGGACAGTCTCCTGGCAAACAGGGAATGATAGACAGGATTTGTTATGGTACAGAGTAACAAGTTTGAGGAGGAGCTCCTTGTGACTGATATCAGTCTGGAAGGAGAAGTCTTAGCTCTGAACCAGCCACACTCCCAAGGTACTTAAAATGAGGAACTTCCTTACTGGAGTGAGATCTGAAGGCAGTGATGGTGTGGAATCTGGCTGTGGCAAAACATTTTTGACTAGCAAAGAGCATGCGAACTGTCTCTTTAGCAGTAGGCTGTAGTTGGCATGAGCTTAACCAAAAATGATTGTTGTCAAATCTCACTAAAGGGTATATTCCAGCTTTTGAACCAAGGATCCAGAGGAAAAGCATATGGTATTGTCCCTGTAGATGTTGACATGTGAGCAGAAGCATACTGTGTGCATGTCATTTAAAAAGATGCAAAATAGGATAGGACCCACAATAGAACTCAGGGGAATTCCTGAGGAGCGGGGAAGGAGGAAGGGCATTACCTATTTGGAGCAACTGGTGTCTGTCAAAGAGGGTGTAATTAACTGATCACAAATTTGAATAGACTTGTTCCCATATATATGTAAAGCAGGAGGGGATAGGGAACTGGTCAAAGGTCTTTTCAAGCTCCCCAAAGACTGAAGCATCTCATTCATCCCCTTTAGAATAATCTGTGAGCCTCAGAATGGAAAGTCTGTTGAGGGGGCTTTATGGAAGTCAGATTGGAGGAGGCTGAGAAGGAGGAGTACTGAAAGAAACTGAGCTGAGAAAAGATACATTTTTACTGCTTTTTTGCAAAGGCATGGAAAATAGAAATGGGGTGCAAATTACTTAGGAAACAGCAACCATCCCATTTGTGGAGGGCAAAAACATTTCAAACTTCCAAACAGCAGGGACTTTTCCAAAGCAGATTAAAAGGTTTAGCAGGGATGAAATGGGAATGCAATGGAAGGACCAAGACAAGGAGTTTAGAGTCCAGTTCATCTGGGCTGTGACTTTGGAAAGGATTGGAAACAGAACACAGTGTAGCAGATGGCTAGACAATGAAGGAGAAGGCAAGTGAATTACCATGACAATATCTCTTTATTCCATATAATGTGTGTCCATAAAACTCTGCCCATTATTACTATGATTTGGTTTTCTTTACCAGTATGTCAGTCACTTCAGAATGTACATATTGTTTAATTCACATACCACAGAGAGTCTGACACAAAGTTATTTACAGATACAACCCAAGGGGAACTGCAGTGTTATTTTTTAAAATATCATTATTGCATTTTTTGATTGTGTGGTGCCGAGGCCCTACCAGTCACCCCACTTGACAAAGTCATTAGTTTGACTGCTCTGTCAGCCTAATCGCACCATGTTTCCTAAGTTTAACCCACCCCCACTTGTCTCATGTTTGCAACCTGCCTTTGCTTTCATATTCATATTGTACAATTTGTCTCTCATATGTTTATTCAACTATGTCATGCATTCCTTTGCTGTATTTTATTGTAATGTACTGTATTGCTCTATCTGATGTGGAACCTCTGTAAAAGAATCTTAGGGCTCAAAGGTTATTCATCCGAGACTTAAATAAATAAACTAATTAATAAAATAATGTTTAGAAATGATTCCTCTCTCATAAACCTTCTCTTTGCCGTTTTCTACAAAGTGCGATCTATCAATAAACAATCCAGCTGTCCTCCAGGGTGGTTTTTTTATAAATCAAACTGCTATGGATACTTCAGGTTCCACCTTTCCTGGTCTGAGGCAGAGGTATGTCTTGTTTTTGTACCGATTTTAAAATGTATTCATTCATCATCCTCTTCAAAATACCGAGCTGTATTCCAGATCATTACATCCAGTGTTAACACCACTTTGCCTTAACTAAGTCATTTAGCAATCTCCCATGTTTTTCAGTGGCACAGTGCTGAAACAGGTTAGTGCTGGCAAAGGAGAGTAGTGTTGATACTGGAAGTTATGGCCCTGAATACAGGCTGATGTTTTATACTGAAATCTGAAATCCAAATGTAGCCCCCCTCCCCAGTGAAGGGATAAAGATGGCATTTCATTTTCAATGGGGGAGCAGACACCACCATATCACTTAGTTCACCTTCCAGGCTTGGAGTGACCTCCCAATATGTTGGATGCTCTGGAGGCCAGTGCTGTGCTGCAAACAAGCAGTCTTCAAAAATAACATATTGTCCAGAATTTTAATTAAAGTCTAACCAGCATCAAGTTAATAATGTTCGTAAGCACAGTATTTGTAATCATGCACTAATTAGCAATACAGGGGTTCAGTATGGTAATGACCAATATTATTCAGATACAGATTCCCAAGACAGAAAAGTCCAAAGTTGTTGCGGGAGATGTTGTCCTAATGGGTTTCAGGTACATTTTAATTTTGGGGCTGCAGTCAACCCAGAGAGTACAGATACAGTTCCTTCACACTTAGATACTGGGATTTATAGACAAATATAGGGATCTCTCACAACCCCGACAGGGTTCTCTCACAACCTGGGCACAGGGCTTTTTCACAGCCAGCTACTTCCATCCATGCCAAACTTTGCCTCAAACTCTGTGCCCTGTATGCAACAAGGATGGCCTCTCCCTTCAGGTTCACCGGGAACTGGTCACTAAAATTGTTCTCCCAGTCTTGAGCTATGTGTCTGTGGTCTGTAACCACCCCTTCCTCTTCCCTTTCCAGACTGGATACCCTCTGCATGCCTTAGGTCATTTCACTATCAATTCTCCCCTCCATTCTCACCACTGCTCCTCTAGTCCTCTCTACATCATCCCGCTATCTTCAGGCCATCAGTCCCACTGTGCCTCATTCATTACTACATACTGGTTTGGATCCCTTCCTCCTACCTCTCTTCACTCCTCTCCATCATCCAATCCTCTTCTTACTCTCTCTGCTCCAGTGATTCCCATACTTTCGCATTCCCCACCTTCACTTCTCTGCCAGGCAAGTTGTCTTCCCTCACTGTTCTCTTCCCTCTGGAATCTCCTCTCCTCTCTCTCCTCTCCTCTCCTCTCCTCTCCTCTCCTCTCCTCTCTTCTCCTTTCCTGACTCTCCTTCTCTCAGGCCATTACACATGAGAGCTAAGGTACCTTCTACTCCCTCCTGTTCCTGCCACCCCCCCTTGACTCTTCTTTCCCTCTTTTATGACTCCCCCGCTTGCTTAGGGCCTCCTTAATTTAGGCTAATTGTGAGAACGCCCATCTCTGAGTTTGTACCCCATAGCACTGTCACCTTAATTAACAAGCACTGTGCACTTTACTGTATCCTTGCTCATGTGTCCTCATATCAGCGCAATGTACCATGCTGCTGTTATCTTTGTTCACCTTATTGCTCTTGAACCTGCAATAGTGTCTGTGTAACCACACTCTGATTTACAATGTTTTCTTCTTGTACTCCCTTTCCCTTCTCTAGCCTCTCGCCCCCCCCCCCCAGGGTTGCACCTGGACAAGATGTAAGGACAAGGACAACCCACAGAATGGGGACCCTGTGGAACAGTGCTATGCAATCTTCCTGAAATGCACTTGCTTTCCCACAGGCCCAGCACACTCCTGTGCCCTAATCTGAACACTACTCCCAGCCCAGCTCTGACCTTTTTGCCTCCTCAGATGTTTGGGATCTGGCAGGTTTCTACTTATTGCAGGGAGGGAGGACAAAGTGTGCCCAAAAGAACAAGCTCTCATGCTTAGAAGAAATGCATTTCACCAGTTGTTCTTTCTCCCTAGGTTTTGGGTCAATCAGGAATCTGTCTTCTTTCATAGAAAGCATTAGTTTACATGGTCCCACCACAATCCCCAGGAATTGTGTGAGTTGCCCACAACAGAAACCTTTAACACATACAGGGAGCATGCCGTAACTTTTGCTCCCCTGCAAAACTGGCACTACCTGCCTGAGACTCTTCAGTCAATTCAATTCAGTTCAGTTTTATTTTTATACTGGAAAGTATGTGAGCAAAAATGCCTGTTTTCACAAATGTTCAGGGGTACAGAAATTCGATGATACAGAGAAAAAGGTAAAAACAATATTTGCAAATTTTACAGTATTTACAATAGAAACTGTGTAAATGACAGGATCATCTAGATAAGGAAAAATATACAGAGCACCAACAATAAAGCCAAAATGCAGATACATATAAATTCAAAGGTAACTCAAGGGTTGGTGGACATTCAGGTGGGTTACCTACCGGGGCAGACACAGGTGGTGGATTGGAGGTAGTCCTTGAGGACTGGGCCACTGGCCCCACCCCTTTGAACTCTCAGTCAAACCAGCTGAACTAGAGCTTCAACCCTTACAGAAATAGAGGTGTGCTGTGTACATGCAGAATGCATGCCACATGCTTAATTGTGCAATGTTTGCATGTGGTTTGCATACAAAGTGAACTTATGTGATCCAGGTCAAAAAAGCAAATCAGGTTCACATGCTGCAAGCTTGGTAAGCTGGTGTGAACATCTTCTAAAAATTACATCACGTTCTCGTGTTGCATGCTTGACATGGGTGCAGCAGTTAAGTTGGTGTGAATATCATTTAAACATCGCGTCATGTTCACATGCTGCATGCTTGCCATGTGTGCAGCAACTAAGCTGGTGCAAATCTCATCTAAAAAAAACATCAGTTTCTATTTCTTATACTACTGCTAGCAATTAGTCATTAAAATACATTTTCATTTGAATTTCCATATAAAATAGGTAAATTCATTAATTATGGTCCTTTTGCAAGTTGCTTAATGGCTTTTGATTTTTGTCATTAAATCTCCACTGGTTTCTAAGTATTGTTTGCTTACTGCATTAAATACCTAGGATATAGCTGGCCAACATCCTCCATTCCAGATGTATGAAGAGGGCCTCTGTGTTGTGAAGCCTATCCTTTTCGTTTTGGACCATGCAAATCCCTTATGCATATTTAGTGCTACAAATGTGTTTCTCCAAGACTGTTTTATCTCACTTACTTTCCTTTTGTCATTCCATATTGAGCATATACACTATGACAATGCTCAGCACTCTTTGTATTGAGTAGGGTTTTGGAAGCATGCACCATACCTCACATTTTGTCACTAAAATGAGAGACATGGACACTCAGAATGAGGGACACTAACCCACATGATCATCAGAACACAGCATGAAACATGGAGATACTGTACCTCAGAACACAGTGGAAACCGTTGCATTAGCACCTAAGAATGAATATGTACAATTAAGCAGGGGTGCCAGTTAGGTAGGGCAGAGGGGCAGCCTCCACCCCCCCCCATATTTGTGCCTAGGTTGTTCTCATTGTGTGGCAATAATGGCTTTAAATTTGGATTTAATCTTTTGCTCAATAAGTGCCCACCTGGCCTGTGTGTGATCATGCCGCAGGTACTGTCCAGACTCAACTTGTCTGTATTGTGTTGTGCACTCTCTCCACCTATTAGCAGTGACACAATCACATGTGATGTAGATGAGCTCCAGCCAATAAAGAGCACATGAGCCTTGCAAGTGCAACACTATCTTTCCCGCCACAGAATAAACAGACTGTACACTACAGCTTGGAGGAGTCAGTGAGCACTGAACTCTCAATAGCAGTGTTGTGGCAGAATATTTTTGTTGTTCTACTCTTAGTGAATCTCTGTCTCCCTGGTGGCTGAAGGGGCAGAGGATGAGCTAGAAGTCAACTCCAGACTAGGCTACCTACTTACTCTACTAGGCTCGCCTTGCAAAAAAAAACAAAAAAACAGCACAGATCCCTACGGCAGCTAGCTAGGCTTAGCAGCAGTGGTGACAGCGGTGTGGGTGGCCTTCATAGTCCTTGATCAGTGTAGTGTGGCTGCAGCAACTAAGCAAGAAGCAAGCAAACCAGGTTGCATAGGTTCAGATGGCAAGGTGACTTGGTGCAGACCATGTTGGGAACCTGTGATGGTTAATTCTAGCATCCACCTTCTGGTAAGGAGAGAGGAGCAGACTGAAAACTGGGCGGTGGCACACTATGCCTAGCTGCAGGTCCCTGGCCATATGGCTACATAAGTAAAAGTAAATATTTTTTTACAGGGGGATTCTGGAAGGAGGAAGTACTGAAATATTGATGCATTTTTCACATTTCTTCACCTTTGGGTAGCTTCATGACCCATAGAGGACAGATGTTGAATGAAATGGAGTCAGTGAGAAAAATAGGGACAAAGTTCTTTGGAGGGGGGCAGAACTTCAGCCAGGAAAACAAATTGGTTAGTAACTAGGTGGGCTTAAGCCCAAATCTGATGTACTGCTCTGGGGTATATACAGATGAATCTTATACGTTTGAATTTTTCCTAATTTGTATATCACATTTCAGTGAAACCAAATAAATTGTACCTTTAAGAGATGTTACATGCATTCTAGAGCTGTTCCTTGCATTATTCATGGACAGTTGACTGGTATGGTATGCACAGACTATTGGAACTCCACTAAGTCAGGCTTATGCCCCTCCCCCGTGAAGCTGACCTCCACATCCCCATGCTCAGGCACATTATGACAAAGGGCAAAGGAGACTGCAGGGGTATGCACCATTCAAATGAATGGGAGTATTTTTTAATTACTATTTTATACATTATTGATGGAGAGTTGGAGATTAATGAAGACCACCACTCGACTAACAAAGGTCTTGTTAGTAGAACAGAGGCCTTCATTATTCTCCAACTCACCTTCATAACATATAACATAGTAATGGAAAATAACTCCATTCATTTCAAGGGGGTACGCCACAGCACTCTGACCCATGGACATCATCACTTAAAGGCTCCTGCCTCTGGCTCCCTAGTACTCAAGTAAGAGACTTTTTACTTATATCTATACTTGGTGGGTTGTCTGTAGCAGCATGACCTTACCACGCTACAGTTGGTGTGCATTGGGGGTGGCTAAGCCATGTGGGGGTGTGTTGAATTATTGCTACTTTTGTGTTTGCACCTTAAAGTCTGTTTGCATGGAAGCATTCAATCTATGGAAAGAAAATAGTAGGAGTACAGGCTAGACAGACATAATTAAGTGGTTTTGTGGGTAAGTTTAAATATATGGGGTGGGAAAAACATGTGTTCCCATTATCATGTGTTTTACCGTTCAAATGTGAAAATGAGGTGAGGGAGAGAAGAAAACTGAAAAGCATAACCGTGGTTACCAACATGCTGTATGCATGCAGATGTATTTAGATACAGTTTGTATTGAAGTACATGCAAGCCATATGTGTGTTCAAACAGTATGGCTTAGTCGTTAAAGGCACTGAACTGCAAGCTTGGCGGCATGAACGCCTGGGTTTGAATCTCCTCAACCCCCACTTGCATAGGGTGTGATCCTGAGCAAGTCACTTAACTTTTACGTGTGCAGTTATCAGTGACCACTTGCTGTTTTGCATGCATACCACATGCATGCAGTCTTTCCCAATTTAACATAAAAATCATGGATTCCACACTTGCTTGCTGCATGCATGCCCTATACATGCAATTGGTTCCCATTTAACATTTAAATCATACTTACAGCATGCATATCACTTGGGTAGTTTTATGTGAGCAGCATGAAAACATTTCATATAATTATTTCTGTAAGGGAAGGCTGCTGGAGTTAACTTCTTACAGGAATAATAGACCTCTGTGAGCAGTAGCTCTCTGGGGCTACTCAATGATGCATTGAACTCTTCTTAAGCATTCAACACTGGGATACTGATTATTATAAAACTCGTAGTATGATACAGAACACTCAATTTACATCACCTTCTTAGCTGAGTGCAATCCAAATACGTTTACAGAGGTTTAAGGTATATTATGAAATTCTGTAATTTGACCACTGATTGCACATTCACCTCTCTGAAAACTTTAATGAATAAAGCTTAATTTAGAAATAAATTTAACTAATCCTCTCTCATGGAGACAAAGATGACATTTTGAAACCAACATCAAAGTCAGCATTTGCTGGACCGCTGCAGTTATCTGTACCATACTTGCATAATTATTATAGCCTTCTTCAATAACTGGAGAAAACACAGAGAACTTGTATTCCATGTTCAAAGCATTTTGTGTCACATCTTCCTGTTCTGTGGAAGAAAGCAGCTTGTAAGAATAACATCCACAGTACATTTTATGCTGCTCTGTGCAATTTCTGTCTTGAGTCTTGTAGTCAGCAGCGAACAGAATACAAAGTTGTATAAGAAAAGGGCAGGAACCTTACAGCTCCAGGATATTTAAACTGGGTTTATGAATTGAAATTTATTCATTCTACACACAACTTAAATATACTGTACATACAGTGTTCCAGCACACCATGCTATGTCTAAATCTACTTTATGTGTCTAAAATCAAGTCATCATAGTGTTTTCATGTTAAACTTAACAGAAATAAGACACTGTTTTAATAGGTACGTAAAATGACTCTTTCTTCATTGTCCCTTTCTCTTTGTTTAATAGTTTGAGTGCCAGTCCTACGGACATGGTGCCCATCTGGCTTCTGTCCTTAGTGACTCAGAAGCTGATGTGATTGCCTCACACATTGCAGCATACCAGAAAGTAGAGCCCGTGTGGATCGGCCTCCATGACCCTGAACAGGTATGTATCTTTTAGCGGGTAGGGAGCATTTTTTTTTCACAATAAAAAACTAAAGTTCTGGTTTCTGGACACTACAACAGCGGGCTCATGTATTGAGCTAATAGCTCAACTGCCTAATCCATCTAAGCAGACTCAATAAGATCTGGGAAAAACCATTCCGGCATCAGATAACTCACACATGCTTCCACAACTCGGGATGTGGAATCCAGGTGGGAACCTGTGTGTGTCCAGTCAGATGCTGTTCATGTCTACTTAGACAGATTAAGCAGTCAAGCCGTAAATATGGACATCAGTTTATACAGGACAACCATTTGGAACTGTTTGGCAAGGTCTTTCACTTTGAACAATGTTTGGAAAGTCTAGTAAGATTGTTTTCAATAAATATTATTGTCAGGATAACAGGTTTCATTTCTCCTGATTTATGCTTGGGTTGTGCTGATAAACTTTACTCAGCTAATAGCAGAATATATAAGGTATATGTCTTTGCTGGACTAATAGCAGGAACACTTTTCTTTCCTCCATGGGGAGATCAATAATTATTTCCAGGTACAAAGGCTGTGTTCTCAAAATGTTTTTTTTAATTTATTGGATTCTTCTACAAGTTAGGAATAGACAGACAGAATATTCTTGATATCTGCATTCAGCTTTGTATAAAGAGGCTGGAACTAGAAAAAACATAAACAGGGCAGGTAAAAACAACAAATGCAATAGGAGTAGTACCGCATTGCTACATTGGATAACACAAGTTGGGAAACATTAAATTGTTGTAAAAAGGACATTAAGAATTCTTCTCACAGTGATGGGCTCCCAGCTGTCAAGCTGACACCAGTGGATTTCTAGTGGCAGTGACAGACTGCTAGGGAAATATGTAGACACCTACTACTTCCTCTAGCCCCTCATTTCATTTCAGTAGGGGGAAGGGCAACAACCTGTGCAGCCTTTGAATCTTGGAACAGCCGGTTATTAAAACTGTAGCAGGAAAACATGAAAACATGAAAAAGTAAGTTGAAAATGAAGCCAAACTACTTAATTGGTAAGAACCTCCTATTGCATTATTCTTGTTTCTTATAAAATTACACATTGTGATCCAGCCTCGAAACACTTATTGATTTCCATTATATAACTGGGTCCATTTACTAAACATTGTTCATTCCAAGAGGACCTCTCTTTAAAAATCAGATGTTTTGCTCACAGCTTCCTCACCTCCACCAGTGTAGTGCCACAGTTCCTGCAGCAAACTTAACACCCCCATACTACCTGTACCTGCCCACTTTACATAATGGTGTATGTCCTACCACCTCACTGCTCCCTATACCTGCCCACTGTACATAATGGTATATCTCCTGCCATCCCAATGCTCCCATACCTGCCCCTGTATATAACAGCATATGTCCTATACCCCATGCTCCCCATACCTGCCCTTTACATAACAGTATCTGTCCCACCACTACACTGCTCCCCATAGCTGCCCACTATACTTGATGGTATATGTCCTACCATGTCACTGCTCCCCATACCTGCCCATTGTACATAATGGTAAAAGTCCTACCACCCCAATGCTCCCCATAGCTGCCCACTATATATAACGGTATATGTCCTACCATTCCCATGCTCATTGTACCTGCCCACTGTACATAATGGTATATCTTCTACCACCCCATTTCTCCCCATAGCTGCCCACTATTCTTAATGCTATATGTCCTACCACCACCATGCTCCCCATAGCTGCCTGCTAACATAACAGTTTAACTCCTACAACCCCGATGCTCCCCATAGCTGCCCACTGTACATAATGGTATATGTCCAACCACCCCTATGCTCCCCTTAGCTGACCACCATACATAACGGTATACATCCTGCCACCCCAATTCTCTCAATAGCTGCCCACTATACATAACGGTATATGTCCTACCGCCCCATGCTCCCCATTGCTGCCTGCTATACTATACATAATGGTATATGTTATACCTGCCCTTTGGAACTGTATTACTGTAGATACCCCATATAGGGATTAACAATGGATCTATACCTAATTTATACATTCTTAGTTTGAGGTACCTCAGTTAGTTGAATACTTTTATGAACATACTGTATGACTCTGGCAGCAGACGCCAGCCCTATGTTCTATCTAGTTTGTTCAATACTGGCCCCTGTTACAATTGTTTACAGTGGGTCTCAAACCCACACACCTTATTGTAACTTTGATCCTCTTGTTTTCCTGTCCCACCCCCTCTTGAATCTGCTGAATGTCTTCTGGTTAACAACCTCTGATGGCAGTTCATTGCACCATGCAGCTCCAATCCCTAAAAAAGTGTATCCTGGCCTCCTTCCTGAACCTCCCCTAGCTAATTTTAGCTGTATCCCTTGTGTTCTTGTTCACATTCAAGGTGAAGAGGTTCCCAAGATGCACCTTGTTGATGCCTTTGAGTGTTTTATGGTTTAGGTCGTCTCAACATGTCTTTTCTGGTAAGACTTTTGAAATCAGTCGATCAATAAATCAATCTTCCTTCCATCCACCAGCAAGTGAATATAAAACCCTTGAATCATATTCATTGCCCTTCTCTGTCCTGCCTCGAGATGATATATGTCCATTCTCAGATAGAGACTCCAGTACTGCATACACCACTCTAGGTGACATGGCACCATGAATCTGTACTGCAGCAGACTCACCTCTTTCCTTCTGCTTGTGAACCCTCTAGCTATGCACCAAAGCATCCTGTTAGCTTAGCCTGCTGTCTTTTTGCATTTCACAGACTGATTCAGCTTAATGGTTATAGCTATCCCCAGATCCTTTTCTCCTCCTCTAACTCCATGACCTTTACCCTCCAGCCTGTAGTTGGCTCTTGGGCTCCTCCAGTCAATGAGGCGATTTGTATCTTTCTACATTGAACTCCAGTTGCAAGATAATGGACAACGTTCAAGCATTGCAAAGTGTTCCCTTTTGTGCCAGACCCGTCTTCAGTGCCTACCCTACACAGAGTTTGACATCTTCCACAAAGAGGAAAATCTTGCCTAATGCCTTCCCTTGTGTTTGTTTAGGGACACATTAAACAACAATGGTTCAAGCACCAACCCTTGCAGGACCCCACTGGTAACTTGTCTTAATCCTGTTAGCTTCCTCCACCACCACTCTTTGGGCATCCCACTGAGCCGATTTGTCACCCACCTTGTCAGTTTACTACCTGCCACTAAGGCATCCAACATTTTGATCAACATCTTGTAGGCACCAAATGGAAGGCTTTAGTGAAATCCATGTACAGTATGCCTACTGCCTGTCCCCTGTCGCTTCCTCTGTTACCCAGTCAAAGTTGATCAGCTCAGTCTGGCATGACCTCCCTGCCATGAACCAATGCTGCTTCACATCCTGGACTTGAATAGTGCTGAGAAATTCAACCAACCATTCTTTCAGGAGGGTTTTCTTTAGCTTGCCCACCACAGCTTAACTAACTACGCCTATAGTTCCCTGGTTTGTCCCTAGCCCCGCATTTGTGCAGCAGTACCATATGTATTAGTCTTCACTCTGGCAGCACCACCCCTGTATCCAGCAAACAGTAACATAGGTCCACCAGCATACTTCAAGGTACTCTAGTTAGTGAATGAGTTCACTCCTAAAAAAAAACAGCACTGTGACACCCTAAGTGTGAGGCATCCTAGATAATGATTTATTATGGAATAAAAACCCTTGCTGCCATACTAAATTTTAAGGCCCCTCAGGTAGGAGTTCAGTGCACTCCCAGAACCCCCACACACACACACACACACACACTAATACCTTGAGTGGGAAGTACCTCACATACTGATTTGTTATACCAGTATACCTATACCTTATCCATTGAGGTAACTCGGATAGGGCTTCTTTGATTCCTGACTTACCAACTGACCAGCAGGTATGCCTCTAGAGAATACAGTCATAATCACAGCTGTATGTAGATACAACCAGCAAAGGAAATCCTTGGTGGGTAAAACCAGCTGGATTTTACCTTTGTTGAGGAAACAACAGGGTAGAGTTTCCTGTAGACCTGTGGACCTCCTGCAGATATCCCAGCAGCACCATCCTCCTGCTCTGTGGACCTCATGTTCTGGGGTCCCTCATGCTCTGGAGTCCACAGAACTCAGAATCCAACTCCTGCCCTCAGTACCTTCTCCCAGTTATCTCCTAGACTCAAACTTCTGGTCAAGATAGTTTTCACCCAGTCCTTATACTCAGGACAAGACACAGCTCTTTAATATTGCTGCTTCATTACAGGTTGGTCTCGCTGGCTTATCCCAGTTGTGCTATCGACACCACACATTTTTAATCTATTCCAAATTCCTACTTACTCTCCAGTCCTGGGATCAGTTCCTGCTAGCATCCCTCCTAATTCCCACAGTCTAGAGGCAGTTGCTATGTTGAAAGCTTCCCCTTCTGGGAATGAGACTTAAAATCATGCTATCAAACAATGATATAACTGTCGTTAGTGGACAATTAAATGAAGAAGATTTATAAAGACTACAGAAATGTAATTTCACAGAAAGAGCGGTTAAGCTTTGTAATTATTTTAGTTATGCATTTTAAACAACAGAATAACCTCATTTAGGTGTTGCCCCTAAATTAACGGAAATTCTTAGGAGGCAAGAAAAACAGTAGCAAATACTGCTGGCAGTTACATTCAGCAAAGGCTTACAAAATAGAACTGCATATACTATGCTGAGAGAACATGTTAGACAGAAGTACACAGAGGCAGCTCAATGAAGTTTTACTTACCCATTATCACATTACAGTGATAAACACATACAGTAAGTACACTGAGGCAACTCAATGGACTAATATTTATCCATTGTCACATTACAGTGATAAACACATACAGTAAGTACACTGAGGCAACTCAATGGACTAATATTTATCCATTGTCACATTACAGTGATAAACACATACAGTAAGTACACTGAGGCAACTCAATGGACTAATATTTATCCACTGTCACATTACAGTGATAAACACATACAGTAAGCACCCTGAGGCAGCTCAATGAGTTACACTTACCTGTTGTCACATTACAGTGCTAGTATAAACATATAGGCCCAGATATTCAAAGGGTTGCACATGGCGCAACATATCCTGGCCTGCCTTATGCAGTATGGACTGCACGCCCATTGGCTCATGCTCTGAACCAATGGGCGTGCAGCCCTCGATGTCAGTAGGTGGGCGGGCGGGCAGCAGGCGGTAGCGCGCCCGCCTACTGATGGGGAGCGGGTGGTGGGGCCCATGGGCGGAGGGGTGGGGGGCACTAGATCACCAAGGATTCAGGACGGGGAGTGAGGATGCCGCCCGTGATCGGGCTACTTGGGGAGTGGGGGACCTTTCTATTATGCCTGTGATTGGGCTATTCGGGATGGGGAGGTTATTATGCCCGCGACCGGGCTAGGAAGGTTAATAGTATGCCCAAGATCGGGCTATTGGGGGTGGGAGAACCACTATTATGCCTGCGATCGGGCTATTTGGGGGTGGGGACCTTTCTATTATGCCCACGATCGAGCTGGTTGGGGATAGAATTACTGTTCTGCCCCCGATCGTGCTGTGCAGGGGCGCCGGTCCTCGACGGCTGCTGCTCTGCAGGCACCAGGTGCAAGTCGTCAGATCGGCACACCTGCATGCTAATGGCATGCAAATGGAGCCGTAATTAGATGCAAATGGCCGCCCCGCACCTTGGATAAATTATGGCCCCAATTGCATGTCACCCTTTGAATATCGCAGGTGCTGCGCATGGCGCAATGGAACTTGCACCACCGCATCTCAATGCTCCACTCTGACCACTTGCGGTGGTGCAGTTCCACTGTGCCATGCAGGGTGTGGCTAGGGGGCGATATACAAAGAAGTTGAGCCATAGTGCAGCTCCATTGAATATTGCCCTGGCCACACCCCTGCACAACTTTTTTGAGCGGCGCAGGGGGTTGCGCCTCACAATGGTGCAGTTTGAATATCTGGGCCATACAGTACGTACACTGAGGCAACTCAATAGAGTTACACTTACCCATTGTCACATTACAGTGCTAAACCCACACAGTAAGTACACTGATGCAGCTCAATGAAGGTATACTTACCTGTTGTCACATTACAGTGATTAACACATACAGTAAATACTTTGAGGCAGCTCAGTGGAGTGATAATTACCCGTTGTCACGTTATAGTGCTAAACATATACAATAAGTACACTGAGTCAGCACAATGGAATTACATTTACATGTTGTCTTATTACAGTAATAAACACATACTGTAAGTACACTGAGGCAGCTCAATGGAGTTACACTTACCTGTTGTCACATTGCAGTGCTAAATACATACAGTAAGTACACTGATGCAGCTCAATGGAGGTATACTTACCTGTTGTCACATTACAGTGATTAACACATACAGTGAGTACTTTGAGGCAGCTCAGTGGAGTTATAATTACCCGTTGTTACATTATAGTGCTAAACATATCAATAAGTACACTTAGTCAACCCAATGGAATTACATTTGCATGTTGTCTCATTACAGTAATAAACACATACTGTAAGTACACTGAGGCAGCTCAATGGAGTTATATTTACCAATTCTTACATTATAGTAAAAACACATACAGTAACTACACTGAGGCAGCTCAGTTGAGTTATATTTACATGTTGTTGCATTACAGTGATAAACACATACAATTAGTACACTGAGGCAGCTCAGTGAGAGTTATACTTACCTGTGGTCACATTACAGTTATTAACACATACTGTAAGTACACCGAGGCAGCTCAATGGAGTTATACTTACCTGTTGTCACATTTCAGTGATAAACACATACTGTAAGTACACTAAGGCAGTTCAATGGAGTTATACTTACCTGTTCTCACATGACAGGGATTAACAGATGCAATAAGTACAGTGAGGCAACTCAGTGGAGGTATACTTACCTACTGCTGCACTACAGTGACGTTCTTGTTAAGTAGTATCAACTAAAACTATCCATGCCTTTAAATTAAGACAAGAAATGTACCTAATATTTGTTAATTGGCCTGATGACATTAGCTGATAGAGCACCAAGGTAGCATTCCTTAGGCCTGGGTTCAATTTGAAGTTTGGGCTTGATATTTCTTTCTCATAATTTGTGTATAATTTATGTTTTATAATTAATGTTCGGTTTCATACTGCTGATCAGATTGACAGTATGAAGCACACTCCATATAGCACACCATATTGTATTTGTGTAGCAGGGCTGTGGTACTGAGAATGTTTTGTTTTTCATTAGAACCATCGCTGGAAATGGAATGATGGCTCCATGTACAACTACAGGTCCTGAGTGCCAACCAGCCTGATAACAGTAACTCTAATGAATACTGTGTCGAGATCAGATCAAATGATGGTAACTTCAATCATAAACCTTTTCAGTATACGTACATATGCTGCCAGTTTGTGTCCACATGATAAATATCTCCTTTGTAGTGAACCTTTAGTACACTGTATCTTTCCAGGGTTATAGACACACATGATAAATACCTCTACATTCCTTGAAACCAAGCAATAAGTCACACTTGAAAGGACTCTCTTGTAAACCTTTGGTATCTCTACTGGCACTGTGTGTCCACACAAGATAAACACCTCTTCTCTTGCAAACATTCAGTACACTGTATCTAGTTTGTCTGGGTGTAGCCACACACAATCGTTCCTCCTCTCCAGTACATTTAGGGCCCTAATAAATAGAGTCCCTGCCTTATACCACTACCAGGTTACTATGGATGGTAATGGTGGCTCGGTGTTCTCTTCCTAATAACAGTAGGGTTTTTTTTTGGTTTTTTAAGGCCATCCCAAAACCTCAGCCCAGCCCCACTCGCTGCTCCTGCATGACCCAGGCTTACCCCCTTGGGTGGGGCCACCAGGTGGGCACCCCCTTCCAATGGTCATTAGGGTAGGTGAGACCTGGCTTGCCCCCTAAGTCAGGGCCATGGGAGTGGGACCCCTGCAGAGGACACAGGTAGGCACTGGTATGGTAACAGAGCCAGGCATCATGGTCAGGGGCTGGCATTTTTCCTTTTGCTGGGATCCCGGGGGCAGGATGTGCAATGACAACCAGTATCTGCCCCGCTCACCAGATGTATGGTGCCAGCCGCAGCAGTACCCCCAGCCTTGCCAGAGGTCCACAATGCACTGGACACTCAAACCCCCTCCCCCAGAGAAGGACAGCAGTCCTGGGATGTTCAATCCTTCTCCCCTGGCTGGTCTTCTGACTCCTGAGTCTGTCACTGAACCCAGGACTTTGGTGCCACGAGTGGATGCCTTGCTGCTGCCCCGGCAGGTCAGCCTAACAGTAGGGGGTTTGTAACTAAATAATAATTATATTGTGCCACCATCCAGAGAATGTTATAGTAAGTTAGATGACTATTTAGCATAAGTCCCTGGAATGCTGTCCTGATCCACTTGCCTCATGGTCAAGTTCCCTGCTAACCCTGATTGTACTTTTTCCCCAGTATCATGCACAGTATAACTACAGTCAATAACAATAATAAATGTTGCAGTAGAATACAGCCCTAGCAGTGATACCAAATCCTGCTAAGAAAGAAAGCTTAGTTAATACGAACCTTCTTCATACACTGGTCCCCTGATAGTTACCCTCGTAGGAGGGGTCCCTACGACCACTCGGATGCTAGACCACTATTAGATAGTTCTTGAGAAGGTGTGGCTGATTTTACTTTGGTGACTGCAACAGGCTTATCAGCAGAAAATCAGTCCCTTCTCCTGTACTTAAGGTCACAACTCTCTCCCACCTAACACCAAAGCCTCTTACATTCAGGAGCTCCTACATGACAGTCCTTGTGTACCCAGTGTTGAAATGTTGCAAGTCTGTAGGTGTTGCTATGGATTGGTTGGTGTTGGTGCATGTACAATTTAATACTGAGGGATGCCCACTGTGGCCCAGCAGTGGCCTGCTGCATGCGTTTCCATGTTGATGACCTGAGCTCTGAAGCAAGATGGGGAAGTCACATAGGGAGGTAGGTCATGACCTAGACAGCTGCTGCTTGGCAGTGCATCTAGGCTGGGAAGGTTGGTGGTGGCCACCACAGCAACCCCTGTGGCTGGGCCAGGGAGCTTGCTGCTGCCACATGGGGGACACTGCAACTTTGGGTGACCAGCTTCAGCATTTGTTCCTGCTGGGGAGAAGGGAGGAAGTGAAAAATGGGAAGAAAATCACAGTAGCCATCTGAATTATGATCAGTTGTCACCTCACCAAGGTATATCGCTGTGACCAGGGTATATTTCTGTGAACAGGGTATATCGCTGTGAATAGAGTATATCCCAGACAAGGTGCTATTACCCAGTCAAAAAAGTCTCTGTGGAGAAGGATTTAACAGTGAGCAGTGGCCTACTTAACAATGTCCCCAAAAGCCATGCAGTTCTTAATGTGTCTGTTATCCTCTGCAAACAAGCAATTTGTAATTTTGACTGAAGGCCCACTTACATACAAACTCCATATTCACACACAGTTTTTGAATGATTGCAAGCCCGTTTGCACCGATTGTTATTAGTCGGGTGGCTCTACAGGGTAAGCCACAGGCCTCAATCCTCCTGTCTTTCAGGTGTACCTCTGGGGCCAGCTGTTGCTTGGACAGGATGAGTTCTCCCTTACCAGGTGCCATCATCTCCAGTCTTACTCTAAGATTCAATATAGTTTCCTTAAAACCAAGGACAGGGTTCATTTAGATGCTACATGCTGACTCATAAGCTGTCATCTCATTCAGGCTAGCATAAATATACAGCATGGTCTCCTTCCTGACCATTCCCTATAGGGCAGTCATTCAAGCACAGATGTGAAGTCCAGGGTGATTCACTATGTACACTTGTTGGGAAGACATGGTCTGCTTTCTCTGGAATCCCTCACAGATCTGACTCCTCCTGATTAATCTTGCTTGTATCACCACATTGCAATACAGCACTGAATGGTTCAACACCATATAACGACTATCCATGGTCAGAGATTGGTTTATAAATGGTGCCAATACACTGTCCTACCTGTTCCCAGAAGCCTGCAGAGAACTCAGTCCAGGAACCCCATTTATTGGCTGTCCCAGAGATCAGTAGGTCACAAGATGGCAGCTCACATGGTTTCCACACACTTGCCCCAATTTGCAAATATTCAAACAGGTCTATTAAATACTGATCCTCCACTTCATTCCTAGAATCCTGGGGATCAACACAATTTCCAATAATCCCTGTTTTTGAAAGGTGGCTTTTGTAAATATTCAGTACACTTTTATTTCCTCTGCCTTGGTGTGTCAACACGTGATAATTTACCCCTCTCTTTTAAACATTCAGTACGGTAAGCAGTATCTCCTCTGTGTTGGTGTATCCACACATGCCAACTTCCTTCACTCTTGTAAATATCCATAAAAACATAGAAGCATAGACAGTGATTGCAGACAAAGACCAACAGCCCTCCAGTCTGCCTGAGTTCCCTATTTAGCCCTAGGATTACTGTCCCTCCAGAGCCTAGCCCTTACCATCCTCTCTGCAATTCACCTTCCAGTTTCTGCTGCCCTGGCAACCACTATACCTTTTTCTCTGCCCCAGCTTTGCTTGAAACAACCAACAGTTTTAACACCCACCACCTCAACTGCACGCTGTTCCATGGTTCCACCACCCTTTCTGTAAAATATTAGTGAAGGCAAAACCCTCTGTGTCAAGCAAGTAAGCAAAAGTAAAAGAAAGAGATTGTGGAGGGTTGTGGAATAACAGATGGACCAGACACCGAACTTGAAGTTCAACACACAATCTCTGTGTGATGTTTTTTCAAAATGCAGGATATAACCTTCAGTGATGGCAAATCCCTGCTTCAGTACATCAGTTTGTAGCAACAGACTATGTAAGTCTTTCCTCTACACTTAGCCAGCACCTACTGACTCAGTGATCTCTGATCTAACTTATCTGTTGAGATTTAGCCTCCCCAATGCAGGCCTTGTTTGCTTGGGTGGTGGGGGCTCAAATAAAAAAAAAATATGCTAAAGACAAAGAACCTCAGTGCAGAAGCACTGAAACAAGAGTTACCCCAAAGGGCATTGACAATAAGCCAAGTTTCAAAGAAACACAACATCACACATACTTCCATAATGAAAAGCATCATGGGATATATGCAGATCACCATGACATTTCAGACTTGTTCAGTTTACAGCAATTTACATGCATTTGAAATAGCACGCCTAACTTAATTTTTATCATTCAGTCCCCTGCTAACTTTTTACCTTTATCAAAAACACCTAGTGCCATGGTATTTTCAACCTTTACAGGCTTTATACACATAGGCCCAGATATTCAAACTGCGCCAGGCTGTGGCGCAAGCCTGGGAGCAGCGCAACTTGGCTGCACAGGGGCATTGACAGGGCGATATTCAACGGAGCTGCGCCATGGCACATCATCATTGAATATCGCACCCCAGCCACCCGCAGTGTGCATGGTGCAGTGGCACTGCACCAGCGCAAGTGACCAGAGTGGAGCAGGGGGATGCTCTAGTGCAAGTTCCGTTGCGCTATGCACAGCAACCGTGACATTCAAAATTACACATGCAAATGGGGCCATAATGTATGCAAGGCACAAATGGGGCCATTTGCATGCAGGTGCACTGATCCCTAGTGACTTGCACCTGGCGCCCTGCCAGGCAGCAACCGTCGGGACCGGCGCCCCTACCTGGCGGCAATGTGCCCCACAGCCGATCGCAGGCTTCCAGTATAAATGAAAAGAATCCTATATCCCTGGTGGTCAGTAGACCGCTGTCTGCCCGATCGTGGGCTTCTGTATAAATAAAAGAATCCTATATCCCTGGTGGTCAGTGGACGCTGTCTGCCTAATTGCAGGCTTCTGTATAAATAAAAGGAATCCTATATCTCTGGTGGTCCAGTAGACCACTGTCTGCCCAATCGCGGGCTTCTGTATAAAAAAAAAGAATCCTATATCCCTGGTGGTCCAGTGGACCGCTGTCTGCCCGATTGCAGGCTTCTGTATAAATAAAAAGAATCCTATATCCCTGGTGGTCCAGTGTACTGCTGTCTGCCCGATCGCGGGCTTCTGTATAAATTGGACCGCTGTCAGCCTGATCGCAGGCTTAAGTAATATAAAAATGAATCCAATATCCCTGGTGGTCAGTGGATGGCTGTCTGCCGATCGTGGGCTTCAGTGTAAATAAAAGAATCCTATATCCCTGGTGGTCAGTGGACTGCTGTCTGCTTGATGCAGGCTTCTGTATAAATAAAAGAATCCTATATCCCTGGTGGTCAGTGGACCACTGTCTGCTAATCACGGGCATTTGTAATAAAAAAATTACGTCCAATATCCTGGTGGTCTAATGGTGCCCCCTCCCCACCCACCACTAAGCCCCACCGCCCCACTCCCCCAGTCAGCGGGTGGCAGCACCACCACCCGCCTGCCGCCCCGCCGCCCCGACTGACACTGTAGGTAGGGCTGTCGCCCATTAGTCCACAGCATGAGCCAATGGGAGTGCATCCCATAATGTACTACAATTCCAGATATGTGAATGGATCCATTCACATATCTGGAATGTATCTGACTATCTTGCGCCCATTGGCTCACGCAGCTGGTGTACAGCTCTGCCGGTGGCTCGTGAGCGGTGGGGCAGCAGGTGGTGAGGTGCTGCCGCCCACCACTGACTAGGGAGTGAGGCGGTGGGGCTCAGTGGGCGGGTGGGGAGGGGTACCGCTAGACCACCAGGGATATTGGACGAATTTTTTATTACAAATGCCCATGATTACAGACAGTGGTCCACTGGACCACCAGGATACAGATTCTTTTATTTATACAGAAGTCTGCGATCGGCAGACAGCAGTCCACTGGACCACCAGGGATGTAGGATTCTTTTCATTTATACAGAAGCCCGCTGATCGGCAGACAGCGGTCCACTGACCACCAGGGATATGGGATCTTTTTATTTACACTGAAGCTGCGATCGGCAGACAGCTGTCCACTGGACCACCAGGGATATTGATTCATTTTATATTACTTAAGCCCGCGATTGGCTGACAGTGGTCCACTGACCACCAGGGATATTGGATTTGTTTTTATTTTACAAATGCCTGTGATTGGTAGACAGCGGTCCACTGGACCACCAGGGATATTGATTCATTTTTATTTTACTTTAAGCCCGCGATCGGGCTGACAGCTGTCCACTAGACCACCAGGGATATTGGATTCATTTTTATTTTACTTAAGCCCATGATCGGCTGACAGCTATCCACTGGACCACCAGGATATTGGATATGTTTTATTTTTACAAATGCTCGATCGGGCTGACAGCGGTCCACTAGACCACCAGGAGTTTGAAGGGTCATTTTTGTATGTATGCCCGCAATCGGGCATGGGGGACACCGCCAGGTACAGCTGGAGTTCAGGTGGCCACCCACAGGTGGCAGCTTCCGTGTTAGCGCCCTGCGATATGGCAGCTTACCTGTGGGTGGCCAGCCGTTGTTCCTTTTTTTGGATCAACTTTGTGTGGTGCAAGTAGGGGTTGTGCATGCATGGACTCAGCACATCCCGGGCTGAATATCGGAATGTGCAGAGTATGCATGGGCATGCCCCCCTACCTGCGCCGCGCCATTACTGATCACGCTCCGGCACATCGCGAATTTGTGCCAGGCGCAATTCCCATTTGAATATCGTGCTGGGGCACATCAGTGGGTTGCGCATGGTGCAACACTGTTGTGCCATGTGCAACCCTTTTGAATATCTGAGCCATAAGGTATATACATTAAAGTTTTTTGGGACATAGTGCTATTGCATACTAAAGCAACAACAAGGAACACAGCCTGTTTTGCATCAGTTCAGAGGTCACAACAATAACTTCCCTGTATGAGGGCCTGAGAGGGAAAGGATAATTAAAGAGGACACTATAGCATAGTCAAGAAATGGAAGGGGATGCCCATAGGTGGCCAACCTTATGGGCTAGAAATCGTAAAGAATGGATTAGGCTAAGAAATAGAAGAACTGTTGCAAAAGATTTAAGAAAAGATGGGTCCTTAAGAGTGGCAGGAGCTCCCTATCACAGAGGTGACTGATATGGTTCTTGAAGAGGTAAAGGCTAAAACAGTGGCATTCCAAAGGCATGAGAAGATCCAAAGAGAAGAGGATGGGGAAGTGTATCAGGGAAAACAGAGGGAGGCAGGCAAAGTAGTAAGGAGAGAAAATGTGCAAACTGAAGAAAGAATAGATCAAGGAGTCTCAAAAAGGGACAAGACAATTTTTAGGCATGGTAGTAAAAGAAGGAAGACCAAGGGAGGGATTGTACAGTTAAAGAGAGAGGGGGGTGACTTTATGGAGGGTGATCAAGAAAAGGCACACATGTTGAACAAATACTTCAGCTCAGTGGCCCTACACGGCCTGGGGCTTGGCTACCTGCAAGACCTGCTACAACTCTATTGCTCCTCCTTCACCCTTTGATCAGCTGACAAGGGATTTCTAGAGGTTCCCAGGATTGCTTTTGAAACATCTGGAGCCTGAGCTTTTTGTATCACTGCCCCAACCCTGTGGAACTCTCTCCCTCATCAGATGTAGAGATCCCGCATTGCATGCATTTAAACAGGAACTTAAATCATACTTATTTATGCAAGCTTTCTCCTTTATTTTGTTGAATTGGTTAACTAGTACATCAATGTAATTAAGTATTGTTGTACAGTATTATGCTGTGTATTTTAATTTTTTAAATGTTTGTACAAGCCTGAGTCCAAATGAGATTGTGTGCTTTATGAAATAAACTGTGAGTGCATGAATGAATGAATGAATACTTGAAAGGAAAGGGGTAGCCACAAAAGGTGACAAGAGCTTTGATTTGGAGAGAAATGGATAGTAGTCCATTTTCTGAGAGAGAGTCTGAAAATCACTCAACAACCTGAAAGTAGAAAACCTATAGAACAGATGGGTTCATCCAAGGGTGCTGAGGGAGCTCAGGAAGGTACTAGCTGCACCTTTGACAGACCTTCTAACACATCACTGGAGTCTGGCATGGTCTTGGAGGACTGGGAAAGGGAAGAAGCAGTCCCACTTCACAAACGTGGTAGCAAGGAAGAAGTGGGCAGTTATAGGTCTATCAGCCTGACAGTGGTGGTGGGTAAGTTAATGGAAACACTACTAAAGGAAAGGATTGTGGAATATGTTGTATCCAATGGATTACAGAATTCAAAGCTGCATGGTTTCACAGGGGAAATGTCATGCCAAACAAATTTGATAGATTTTGTTGACTGGATGACCAAGGAGTTGAATCATGAAGGAGCAGTGAACATGACCTACCTGGATTTCAGCAAGGCTTTCAGCACCATTCCACAAAGGAGACTGGTAGTGGGTAGCAAGGTGGTAACCTGCATAAGAAACTGGTTAGGGGATATGACAAAGAGGGTAGTGGTACACTGAGTTCCCTCCAAGGAGGGGAGGGTGAACAACAGCGTATCTTAGAGATCAGTGCTGGGACCAGTCTTATTCAGTGTCTTTATAAGTGACATAGTGGAGGGAACTGAAAGGGAAGGTCTGCCTCTTTGTGGATGACACCAAGGTCTGCAACAGAGGACACTCTAGTGTGGGGGTGGAAAGGACAGTCAGGGATCTGAAAAAGACTGGAAGAGTGTTCAAGGGTATGGCAGCTGGGTTTTAATGCAGAAACATGAAAAATAATGTACTTGAGCAAAAAAAAACTGGAGTGGAATACAAACTGGGTAGAGTGATACTGAAAATGGTCAAGCAGGAAAGAGACCTAAGGGTAATCATAATGGATGACTTAAGGTGGTTAGGCAGTGTGACAAGGCAGCCAGAAGGGCTGGTGAGATGCTGGGTTGCATAGGAAGGGGTATCAGCAGCAAAAAGAGGGAGATGGTGCTGCCCCTATATAGATCACTGACAGGATTCCACCTTGAGTAATGTTTCCAATTCAGGAGACCACATCTCAGGAAGGACACTGACAGAGTGGAGGCAGTCAAGAAGAAGGCTATCAAAATGGGGCAGGGTCTTCATCAAAAGCCCTCTGAAAGAGGCTAAAGTAGCTAAATATGTACACCCTGTTGAGAGGGGAAGAAGGATATGATAGAGACCTTTAAATACCTCACAGGGGTTGATAAGGTACAGGAGGGGCATTTTTTCATAGAAAAGGGTGCTCTAGAACAAGGGGGCATGCCATGAAGCAGGAGGAGGGTTAATTCAGAAGTGTTGAGAGGATTTTTTTTTCACAATGCCATCACTGTAAAGGTGTTTGACAGATTTTCTGTCAAACCAGCATCGAAAAACCATTCCTCTATCCCTTCAGAATACTGAGGACCCGGGGACTGTCAGGTCCCATTTGTTATTATCTGAAGCCCGTGTTTCTGTGATGGCCACAAGGTTTATCTTCGTGTCCACCATCAGTGCCTGAAGCTTGCTGATTTTGTTACCCAGGCTCACGGTATATCCCCTTCCATCTGGCCCCCGATCCTATTTTGCAACTACCCTTGTGCTTTCCTTGTCCTCTCATCTTCTTGTTTTACTTGGTGTTTGTACATGTTGTGTTCTGCCCCCACTGATGACCTCTCATCTAGTTCAATTAGGGTCACAGCACTCTGTACCTGCTGCGCTGCTACAAGCCCCCAGATGTGGGGGTGCTGTAGCTAGGATCCCCTTTCTCTGATCTGCCACACTGGTTCCATTAGCCCCAGTCTCCCCTACAGTCAGCTTAAATATCTGATATAGACATGTGACTTCTGCCCCATTGCACAGGCCCCCCACTCCTGTCAGATGAAGTCTGTCACCCTTGAAGAGTTTCCCATACCAGAAGTACCCCCAATCCCCCACAAAGTGGTACCCCTCCTCCAGACACCATCCCATAAGCCAATGGACAAGGAAATGATAGAAAGTATACTTAGTATGGCAGAAAAAGGGGAGATATTGCTGATGGGTGATCTGAATATGCCAGATGTTAACTGGAGTGCAGTTGCTGCAGCCACTTCGAAGAGTGGGGTTATTCTAGATGCCCTACAGGGGGCATGCCTTAGACAACTAGTATTGGAGCCCACTCAAGAGGGAGCAATCTTAGACCTGGTTCTCTCAAATGGAGATGAAGAGAGGATCACAGATGTGAAAGTGGGTAGCCATCTGGGAACTAGCGACCATCGAACAGTATGGTTCACAATAAACACAGCAATAGAGTCAAGCCATACAAAGGCAAAGGTACTGAACTTTAGGAGGGCTGACTTTGCCAAAATAGGTGAGTGCCTAAGGAATGCACTAGCAAATGGGAAGGAAGGAGGGGTGGAAGAGCAATGGGGAATAATAAAAACTGCCATCACAGAGGTAACAAGCCTTTGTGTGAAGCAAATAAACAAAACTAAACGATGTAAGAAACCTCTATGGTTCTCAAAGGAAGTGGCAGTGAAGGTTCAAGAGAAAAAGAGAGCTTTCAGGAAGTACAAGGTATTAAAGAAGGAGCAGGACAGAGAACTGTATCAGTTAAAGCAAAAGGAAGCTGGGAAGGCAGTCAGAACAGCAAAGGCCCAAACCGAGGAAAAGATAGCCAACTCAGTTAAGAAGGGGGATAAAACCTTTTATAGGTACATCAGGGAGCGAAGGAAGACCAAGGGAGGGATAGTGAGGCTTAATAAAGGGTGGAGGGTGGGCAGAGGGTGACTGTGAAAAGGCAGAGATACTAAACAAATATTTTTGCTCAGTATTTACAAAGGAAGAGGAGGAGGTACCTAAAACAAACGGTAGAAACACTCTGGATACAGAAGTTGATACCAGCCCATTTACAGAGGAAAGGGTTCTGAAAGAACTCTTAAAACTGAAGGTGGAAAAATCAATGGGGCCTAATGGGATTCATCCCAGAATTCTAAAAGAACTAAGGGTAGAATTAGTGACACCACTGACTACCCTGTTTAACAAATCAAGGGAGGATGGGGTGGTACCCAAAGACTGGAGGAGGGCAGATGTGATTCCTCTTCACAAAAGTGGGAGCAAGGCAGAAGCAGGAAACTACAGACCTGTTAGTTTAACCTCAGTGGTAGGGAAAATGATGGAATCACTTCTGAAGGAAAGATTTGTCGAGTATCTAGAGGCCAGAGGGGCACAGAACCCAAGGCAGCATGGATTCACAGCGGGAAGGTCATGCCAGACAAATCTGATAGATTTCTTTGACTGGGTGACCAAAGTAGTAGATCAGGGAGGGGCTGTAGACATGGTCTACCTAGACTTTAGCAAGGCATTTGACACAGTCCCACACAAAGATTAATATACAAGCTAGCTAGCCTGGGAGTGGGTCCCAAGATGACAGCCTGGGTAAAAATTGCTGAAGAATAGGACACAGAGGTAATAGTAAATGGAGTCCACTCTGAAGAAGGGGTTACTAATTGGGGTACCGCAGGGTTCAGTATTAGGACCGGTCCTCTTCAATGTCTTTATAAGCGACATTGCAGAGGGACTGGAAGGAAAAGTATGTCTCTTTGCAGATAACACAAAGATCTTCAACAGAGTTGATGCACAAGGTGGGGTGGAAAGGATGAAAAGGGACTTGGCAAGGTTAGAGAAATGGTCAAACGTATGACAGCTTAGATTCAATGCTAAGAAGTGCAAGGTAATGGACCTGGGAAACAAAAACCCAGAGGAAGAGTACACAATGGGGGGTGAGATACTAACAACAACAAAAATGGAAAGGGACCTTGGGGTAGTCATATCAGATGACCTAAAGGTGGGCAAGCAATGTGAGAGGGCAGCAAGGAGGGCTGGGGGGATACTGGGATGCATAGGGAGAGGCATCACCAGTAGGAAACAGGAAGTTATTATCCCTCTGTACAGACAGCTGGTCAGACCCCATCTGGAGTACTGCGTGCAGTTCTGGAGACCCAGTCTTCGCAAAGACATAGACAGGATGGAAGCTGTCCAAAGGAGGGCAACTAAAATGGTGCAGGGTCTGCACTGGAAGACATACGAAGAGAGACTTAAGGAGCTTAATATGTATAGCCTCGAGGAAAGGAGGAGGGGGGACATGATAGAAACTTTCAAGTACCTCAAGGAATCAACAAAGTCCAAGAGGGTAGCATCTTTCAAAAAAAGAGGTGTGCAAGAACAAGGGGGCACAATTTGAAGATGGGCGGCTCAGAGGTAATTTAAGGAAGTATTTTTTCACAGAGAGGGTTGTGGATGCATGGAACGGCCTTCCGGAGGAGGTCGTGGAGTCAAAAACAGTGGTGGAATTCAAGCATGCATGGGACAGTCATAAGGCAATTCTAGGGGGTTGGGGTAGGAAGAAGTAGGCTGCTGGTTAACTAGGATCTGCAGCTTATCCAGTAGGCAGGGAAATGGGCAGACTGGGTGGGCCAAGCGGTCCTTATCTGCTGTCAAATTCTATGTTCTATGTTTATGTTTCACCCATTAAAATCATCTATTGCATCACTCCTTATCATACTCTGCTTGCCCTCCCTGCCCCACACAGGAAGACATTGGAAAAGGCCAGGGAGGCTGGGTGTGCACCAGTCTGTTCCACAGTCTATGGAAGTTTTGCTTCACCATCTCCACAAATTGGTTCATCAAACCATCTGTACCCAGGCGTAACAACACCCCCAGCTCCCACTGCTCCCTCTCCACCATAATCCCTGTCCTGTTCAGTATACTGTATCTCTCCTGTTAATGTACTTCCACTTAAGATAACTTCCTCATTCCTTGCAAACATTCTGTACACTGTATCTCAGCTGTCTATGTGTGTCAACACATGGTAAATCCCTCATCCCATCCTTCTTCTCATGTAAACATTCAGTACACTGTATCTCTTCTGTCTCGGTGTGCCCATAATATTTTCCTTGCCTCTTTTAAACATTCAGTACACTGTTATGTCTTAGACATACAGTGTACTGAATATTTAAAAGCAAAAATAATATGAACACCGAGACAGAAGAGAAGGTACTGAATGTTTATAGAGAAGAAGGATTTTTCAAGTGTGGATGCACCTAGACAGCATAGATACAGTCTACTGAATGTTTACAAGGATGAGGATTTACCATGTGTTGCACACATAGACAGCTGAGATACAGTGTACAGAATGTTTGCAAGGAATGAGGAAGTTATCTTAAGTGGAAGTACATTAACAGGACAGGGATTATGGTGGAGAGGGACAGTCTAGTGCCAATGTATTTCTGCTCATGATAAATCCTTTGTCTCTTATAAACATTCAATACAGTGTATCTTTTCTGTCTGGGTGTGTCCATACATAATATAGTCCAGCTCACTTTTAAACATTCAGTACACTGTACGCATGCTGTGTAGGTGAAGACATTTTTATCGGCACAGGAGTTCAGTTAATAACACATCCAAGGGGCAGTAATAAAAAATATAACTTGTCTGCAGAAAAAGATCCGTATGGTCCATCATATTTATAAATTAAATAAATAAATATTTGCCTATTCCTACCTAGTATACATACAGATGTAGTCTTTGCTGTACTGGTCCTTGTAAGAACAGATTCAGAAGCAAATGATTTGATACCTGTTATTGAACCAACATAGATGTAACAAAAAGAACAAAGTGCCTTAGCTTTCAGACCAACAAGCACCTAGTATACTGCAGAATGAGAGACCCCACACGCTCTTACTAGTCCCCTACTTCCTTTTTGGTTTGGTGTTTATCCAGTCTTTGCCTCTGTCCCACCCTCATTTTGAACCCCCTGCCCCCCCACTGATTTCACACAGACTGGCTCCTCTGGCAGCTATTCAAACCCACCACCCTCTCCATAAAAAAATACATCTTGAATCATCTCTTTAACTACTATTTGTAATGCTACCCTTTAACAGCTTTGGCATTTACTTTAACACTTTAAATGAAAATAAAGTAATTTGTTTTGAAAAAAAACTTTTTCCCTTTAAATTCTGGCATTATATTTAATTCCTGCATTTATTTGCAAAGAGATGCCTGTATCAATGGGATTCTGCCTGGTAAAATACATGATAAATTAGAAAAGTACAATTTTATAGCTAAGTTCCTTATAGCACTGAACTGTGTACTGTATGGTTCCTATACCACCACAGCCACTGGTTTGGCTCATTGCGGGGTTATAAGCATGTCATTTCTCCTCACCGAGCTTCAGTCATCCTACTGTAGCTCTGCAAATGATTAGATATAGGATCCACCATTAAAAGTAACATCTCAAATAGGTAATCCAGTCTAACCACATTGTATAACTAAATGTTATGAATCAAGTATATTGTGAAATACAAACTGCAGAACTAATGTACTGAATGCATAAAAAATAAACAGCCACATTTGTTAGCAGAAAAATAATCTCATCTTTTTTTAGTAATAATGTACTTTGAGTAAAAACATCAACATATCCATTTTCTTTTCATTGTGTTTCACTCCTGAACTGAGATACGGGGCCTGATATTCAAATGCTTGCACAGGCGCTAGCAGGCGTTTGCCCACACAAACCAGGCTTTGTGCTGGAGCCCAATATTCAAAAGGCTTGGTTGCACCAGCAGACAGGGTTTAGCACCCATGCAAAACAAAAGGGGGGTATGCAAATGAGGGGTTGGGACAGGAATATCGGCACGTCAATATTCGGCAGATATATACTGTGCAAAAGGGATTTGCATGGTCCTTTTGTACCATACAAATACCACCGAACAAAACCTTCCCTTACTCCATGCATCCTTAGTGGCTACCAGAGGTAATACAGTCAACTAGCTAGTTGACCGCTGAGAGTGAACACTCAACCCTGTGATCTGTGGCACCCCACCCCATCATCAACCTATAATTTACAAAAAACTTCCTGGTGCTAGTGGGTCCCCCCTCAATTGCCAGCCCATAATTTATAACAAAACTCCCTAGAGCTAGTGGTCCCCCCCTCCGATTGCCAGCCCATACTGTAACACAAAACTCCCTAGTGCTAGTGGTCCCCCCTCCCACCTTCTGATTTCTAGCCCATAATGTTAACAAAAAAATCCCTGGTGCTAGTGATCCCTCCCCTTCCTCTGGTCACCAGCCCAACTGCTGGTATCACCCAAACTGACATCCATCCATCCACTCTGCTAGACCAACAATTTGTAGGATTTACTGTGGCCAAATTTCTTGTCCAAAAATAAACACATAAGTGTGAGAAGGAATAAACAAATTGTATATGTCAAGTTTGGCCAAATCATGTGAGTTAGGGTTGCAAGCAGACACTTCTTTTGAAATTTCTCACATGACTGCTCAGACACAATCTGTTAGACATAGGTGCAGCATCCATTTGCCTTTGTGTCCGACCATTTGAATATCCCTACCCAAATATTTACTTCCACAGACCGTATGCCATCATGTTTAGTACTAATTATTATGTGGTATCATTTATTTGGTCATCTGTTCATTATTTGCATTCTTTTGAGAGGAGGGAATACAGTATTTATCCACCCTGCTGTCCATTATCTCCATGTATACTTCATAGACATTATATGGGTTACACAATGCCTTGATTCTTTTGAGAGGTGGGAATACAGTAAGTATCCTAACATATTGCTGTCTGTTATCTGTCTATGTATACTTCATAGACAGTTTATGGGTTACACAATGCCTTGATTCTTTTGAGACGTGGGAATACAGTAAGTATCCTTACAGCCTGCTTTCCATTATCTGCCAAGTTCTACTTCATAGGGATGGGTTACACAACAGCTTGATTCTTTCGAGAGGCAGGTGAGGCAAATTTTATTTTTATAGCACCCAATCCCAGAGGCTCTAGGCACCTCACAATCAAAACAATACAGGAGATATATTTAAATAAAATAATAAAATGCAGAGTACAAATACATAATTTTAAAATCCTTAAATTCATAATCAAAGCAGAGGTTAGAGACGTTACGGCTCAAACAGTCAAGGGGAAAAAAACTACTCTGGGAAGGCTAGGCAAAAGTGGTGTGCCTTTAGCCTTGCTTGAATACCTCAGTATAAGGGCCACCCAGAATACAGGTGGAAGCCAGTCCACATGATCAGCTCAGTGACACTAATGGCATGGTCCCCGATGTCTTGAGCTGAACCCTGGAAACATCTAGAGGCCCATAGATGAGCAGAGGTGGACAGAAGTAGCAGGTGTCAGGAGCTCAGCCAGGTAGCCAGAACACAGTCTGTATAGGGCCTGAAATGTGATCAAGCCCACCTTGAAGAGGATCCCCCTCCTGATAGGCAGCCAGTGCAGAGCACACCAGACTGGGTCACATGACCGGACCTAGACAGGCCCGACAGTAACCAAGTCACTGCATTCTGCACCAGCTTCAACCTGTGGAGGGTTCTCCCATGACCCTGAAGTAAAGAGATTTACAGTAGTTGAGCCTAGAGGTAACAAAGACATGTACTAGCTTCTGCAGGCGTTCAGGAGGAACAAGGGGCTTGATCCTGGCAATGTACCTCAAGTGGTAAAAACCACTTTAGACAACAGAAGACACCTGGTCCTCAGGTATAATCTACTGTCCAAGATCATGCCAAGATCGCACACCCTCAGGGAGGTCACAAATGGAGTTGACCCCAAAAAAAGTCCTGTGTTAGCTCCAGGTACACTCCCATCATGCTCATGACCCACTCGATCACCAGCACCTCTGTCTTGTCCAGGTTGAGTCACAACCAGCTGGAAGACATCCAGCCATTGATCTTAGCCAGGCAGAAGTTTAGCATGTCTACAGCATTGGATGTTCCAGGAGCAAATTACAACTACAGCTGGGTGTCATCTGCATAGCAGTGAAACTCCACACTGACTTGCCAAATGATCTCGCCCAGAGGCAGCATGTACACAGTGAACAACATCAGCGACAAGATCAAGACCTGGGGTATGCCACATGACAGGGGCATTGAGGAGGATGAGAAATTCCCCATCACCACCCGCTGTACCCTATCAGATAGATAGGACTTAAACCATTTGATAAGAACATCGGTAAATCCACAGTACTCGTGGAACCGATTAGAGAAGCACAAAGTGATCCACAGTGTCAAAACTGATGAGAGATCGAGGAGGACAGAATTGACTTATCTCTTCTATCTCTAGCCATAAGCAAGGCATTATGCACCTAACTAATGATGTTTCAGTGTTGTGTCTAATCCCAAAACCTGACTGGAATGGCTCAAGGATGTCAAAGGACACAAGGTGATCCTCGAGCTGTTTATGCCATGAGTTTTCTCAACAACCTTGCTCTAAAGGGAAGGTTGGGGCTAGGATAGTAACTTGCCAGGACGTCTGGGTCAGGAGATTGTTTCTTCAGGATGGTTCTCACCAGGGCCTGTTTCAAGACCAATGGAAAGACCCCATCTGACATTGAGCACCGGGTGATCCTGAGGTTGTAAGGATTAAGACAGCCTGCTTCTCAAAGAATGTTCTTGTAAGTTTACAGAATGTTCTTGTCAGTTTTGATGCAGGTGCAGCAAAAAGAACATAGTAACCCGGAACTGACCTCTTGTTTACAGCTCTGCAAAAGGCTTAAAAACTGCATCTTAGGTTAACCCCTTAAATTCCAAATAGCTTTGTAATCATTTCAACAGTATAACTATATACAGTTTTAAACAAAGAGATCTCAGTATCACATACAGTTTCACATACAGTTTCACACAGAGATTCACATATATATTTTTATAAATGCAGATATGCAAAAGGGGAAGAAATAGCAAGGGAATTCAGAGAGCGAGAGGCGAGAATTGTGAAACTGTTGGAGTGATTATTTCCTAGGTCTTACAAGAAAATTTGGTTGCGCAACCAGACAGCTAAGAGACAGAAAGGAAGGGAACAGAACAGGCCCTTGTGCTTAAACCCTTTCTGCATAACAAATAGGGCAGGGCCTTATTCATTCTTGTCATAGTGGGAATACAGTACATATCCTTACACCCTGCTGTCTGTTATCTGTATATGTATATTTCATAGACAGAATACAGTTTACACAACGGCTTAATTCTTTTGAGTGGTGGGAATACAGTATGCATCCTTAAACCCTGCTGTTCATTATCTATCCATGTATACTTCATAGACAGCATAGGGGTTTAAGAATGGTTTGATTCTTTTGAGAGGTGGACATACAATATGTATCATTACACTCTGCTGTGTATTATCTGTCTATGTATACGTCACATACAGCATTTGGGTTATACAATGACTTGACTCAGACTATGCTATTTATCTTCATGAGTAAGGGGCAAGACCATAGCTCATGAGGGCCAGATTCATGAGTGAGTTATGAAAGTCCAGCACTTCACAAGTGATGATAAAAGTCATATTCTCAGGCAGACCATTTGGTGTCCAATTTATACAATGTATTTTAAATTGTAGAACTTTCAGAGTGATTATTTTAATGAGTATTTATCTGTTTTCTGTTTAATTCAAATGCTCTGTTTTGAGAGTAGCAGCGGCTATTATGAGGTGAATTGGTAAAAAGCTCTTTTGAGACCAACCTAATATAGTACTAAATGCTGATGACCCCCCTAATATTAAAATACATGATTTATTCTTATTTAAAATGCATCACTGGCTAAAACCAATCAATATCAGTATAGGTCGATTGTCACACCTATGTTGTATAAATACAGTTTTTTAGAAAATGGGCAGGGATAATTCTTATTTCTGATCGGCTAACTAGAGCAACTAGCTGGTCTGGTATCAGGCAGGGAAAGAATGAGTCCCAGTCTTTGGCTGCCTGATTATGTTCAAATATTACTGTGCATATAGAATTTTCAAGTTCAAAATGCCACCACTGTTTTTATCTCACTAAGCGAGTTGACTTTCCCAACAGTGTGATCAAGATAACTCCCACAACACATCTCAGCTGCACTGTTATGAGTAATGTAAGTGCCACAGGCTGACCACTTTTAACTTGTGTTCTGTTCTGGCATAACAAATTACTTTTTGTTTTCCCATTTTCTGAACTGCTACCTCTCACATTTTTCTGAACTGCTACCTCTCCGACACTACTAGTAACTCACTCTGGATCAGAAACAAAGATGGCATCCATCCCCGTTCACGTTTCCTGCTACAAAATGAACCATTTGTCCACTGCTACTGCCATACCAACATGCTTCCTGGTAGTGCTACTCTGTCTCTCAGTCACACTACTCTTGTCTCACTAGTCCTTATTTTAAAAGGTTCCAGTGCATTGCAGCTTCACCTCAGCACCAACCATCCTCATCCTACATGCTTGTTTTTAATACAAAAAAAAAGTTTAATTGTAGGCACCTCTTATTGTGGCTGCTTCTCACACTTGTACACACATCAGCCACGATTTCATTGTGATGCTCACATATCCCTCCTGATGACCACCAGCCACTAAATAATCAACAATGGAGCTGGACTGATATAGTGGCTTCTGTGTGTGCTGCTTCAGGGGAGTTTACAATAATCTTGGTCTATTGTTCTGGTGCTGAGGGGGAGGTTTAGTAGAAGAGAATGGCTCTGTAGCCTCTGTGTGTGTATGTGAGTGTGTGGGGGGGGCAACAGGAGACAGAACAGCACAAAGATGGAGGGACTATTTTACCCCAAAAAATTCTATTCTTTTTTAAAGTGATTTTCTTTGTTATTTTATTACTTAATTTAAATTTACACACATACCCATTTTCTAAGCACAATAATACTCTCCATGGTGGGTGGTACTGGGCTACTACAGCCCTTCCAGGGGCTATAAGGCCCTCCACCTTCAGCACTGGGCCTCATTACACTCCTGGGTGTTCTAATATAGCCCAATACCACCCACCCTGGAGGGTATTATGGCTTGCATTATTCCTACTCTGCAAAATTCATAATGTTTTGTGTAATGGTCTCTTATAAATAATGACAATACATATTTTTTATATTTAGGTTTTATGAAATGGAACAATTTCTGCTGTAATGGAAACCATCATTTTGTCTGCAAATACAAACCTTAAAGAAAGATGTCCTTTCTGCAAGAATTTTGAATTCATTTTCTGATTGTTAAGATGTTTTAAAGCTGCAATAAATAGATTGTGGAAAGCATTCTGTGTCATTATTTTAACAACTTAATTACAGTCATGTTATGCACAGCTTGGATGGGTAATGCAACCTGCTCAAGTAGGTGGCTAGGGTGAGCCAGTGCCAAGTTTGCATTCAGTGAATGTGCTAAAAACCAACATTTTAGACTCTGGCAATGTAGGTCTGAAGGCACTCAGTTTCCATTAGAATTACAATACTTCAGAATCATGGCAAACCTATTTTTACAGGAAGCACACATTGAGCATGCCCAAATCATTGCAAGCCACATGATCTGCATCTAGGGCTGGGTGAAATTTAGCAAATTCCAGTTTTCTGGGATTTTTGCAAAAGTCAACCCTCATAGGTCTCAAAGTGTCCCTAGTTTAGAAAAAACATATTTTATGATTGCCAACATTGTGTAAAGATTGTTGATATAGCTGGTAGTTTGATTTTCACTCATACTTTCTTTACAAAAGTGAAAAACAGACTCCTCAGTGTCCTGGTGTTATCACACCAAAATAGGTTTGTTTACATTCCTTGATCAGCCCTAAATACATCTTTCCTGGACTTGGGAACACCCACAAAACAATCTAGCTGCTCTTGATGCTGTGGGAGTTTAGGAGGCTACTTCCTTATGAGTGACTGAACTATTTGGGTGTGTTTCTAATGCTCAAGGAGCAAGCAGTAAGAACAGAACCAGGATTGTAAACAAAAACAATGTTGTTTATAAATATACACTGCCATGCATTTCAGTTCTACTAAACAAGGAGACAGACAAAATAAACAGCAACATCAGTGAATTTTTAGAGAGGGTAAGCAATCATAAAATGTGAGGTTTCAACTAGAAATAATATGATGAAAAACAGGTTGACAGTGTCCCTTTAAATGTTTTGAAATCTGCTGAAATTTTCCAAAATTCTTTAAGTGATCATAACACAGTCTGTGTTATAGCTGGAGTTCTTAAATTTGGTATGCTTATGGGCTGGAAGGGTTCGAAATTCAGTTCCAAGTTTTGTGGCATGTGGATGAGTGACAGGGAAGTTATAGATGTTTAAAATCTGGCAATTTATTATTCATATGAAAAATTCTGAAAATATTTCTATGCTTGCAACTTAGCCACCTTTGGAGCTAGATAATTGAAAAGTTATATGAATACTTTCTTAAAAGGGTCTTAGGAACTGCTAAATAGTGAGATAATTGGTTGTGTAAATTGTAAGTTAGAAGAGCTCAAAATTACACAATTTATTTGTTAAATGGGTGGAAATCTTCAAAATATTTGGATGTGTCTTGGTCTACTGTTACTGCAGGTATGCACTCAAGATATTGCATGTGGTTTAATATGCTAAAATGTATTGTGGCTATGTTAGAGCGTTACTGATGGCAAAATTTGCTCGAAATTCATAAATGCATAGTATGTAATTTCACTCAGAATTCCACCACTGCTGACACTGAATATACCTTTTATTTCTTTTTTTTTTTGTAATTAACCATCTTTATTGTTTTACAAACATACCCAAGGTAACGGACAGACAATGGAAGGTTAAACTAAAAGCATAAGGCATAGACATAAAATTGCTGTAAGTACATACAAATTGCCTTCAGAAAATAGTTAAACAAAAGGAGTAACCAAGGTCTATCCCCACCCCCACCCCAAAGTTCACGAGCAACAAGGAGCGAATATACACACATAGAACTTAAGATAATAAAATCTAGGCTTTCCAGGCCATAAGGAAAGCATCAAGAGGGCCCAAAAGAGAAGCTTAGCGCCCTGTTGCCCTCAAAGATATATGCAATGTGCTTCTCAAGCTGTAAAGCTAAAGTACATTCTTGGTACCATTCTAACAAAGATGGAGATTTATCAGACGACCAATGCCTTAAAATTAGCAGTTTCATTACAGCTGAGATGAGTGAAACATAGGCTTCCAGATCCTAGAAGAGCCTGCGGGAAAAATATAACAAACACATCTCCGCATGAACATATTGTGAGAGCCAAGGACAGAGCCCACAAGCCTGCAAATGGCACTCAGGCGGTTAGTATAACCGGGCAAGACCATAGCATGTGGTATAAAGTTCCCTCCTCTTTCTTGCATTTCCAACACAAAGACGTGGGAGATGCCCCAAGCCTAAATAAGTGAGAAGGAGTTAAATATAAATGATGTATAATATTGAAATGTATCATCCTCAACCTGTCTTGTTTGATAAATTTATACATAGCGGACCAAAGTTTATTCCAGAGATATGGGGTATCCTGAATATTCAACACCCTTACCCAGTAGTAACAAACACCTGGGGAAGCCTGTGATCCCATTCCTGAAGTAGCTTATAAACTTTAGAAACTGCATGCGGTTGGGCGCAGCAGTTAATAAAGCATCCAAATTGACCGTACATACACTAGCAGAGGGTGTTGAATGAAAACCCGGCTATCGCTTTGCTGAGCTGTAGCCACTTAAAAAAATAATGATCAGGAATCCCATGGAGTCTCTTCAGCAGGTCAAAGGATGTAGGCGGCCTGATCCCAGATATCCAATGCGGAAAAATAGGCTTATCTGGGGCCAGAAAGTAGTGGAGTAGCACCCCTACTTTGATTGGGGTTCTCGAAAATAGGCTGGTTGTCCGAAAGCCACCATTTGACTCCGAGATAACATTGTAGCTGAAAATATGCTTTCAAGGACCAGCCCATGGGATTGTTCATCGCTGTTTTAGAAATGATGGACTGGGGAACAAATAAGAGGGCACGTAAAGAGCTCTTCAATCTTTTAGCCAGGTCACGCTCGATGTCTAACCATAAGGGAGAATAGCCGGAGGGCCTATGTCCTTTGACCCATAAAGTTAGCTTAGAAATGTGTTGTGCTGTATAATATAAAAACAGAGAGGGGGCCATCAGTCCACCCTTGGATTTTGAGGCGGTCAATTTAATATAAGATCTACGTATTCTCTTCCCCTGCCACAAAAAGGAATTAAATATTTTCTGTAGATTGATAAACCATTTTTTGGGAAGATAAGTTCCAAGCATTCCCAGAGGATACAATATTCTAGGGAGAATATTCATCTTAAGGAGATTTAGTCTGCCCCATAGAGATAAGGAGATCGAACACCATTTGTTCAAATCTCCCGAAATAATTTGAACCAGAGTACCCAGGTTGTCTTTAATCATCGAAGGTAGGCTTGTGCCAATGCTGATCCCCAAATATATAAGGGATTTAGCCTCCCAGCCAAGACCAAAAGTCTGTAAATCTGCTTTTATGACATTATGATTTAAAGGAGAATTTTGGTCTTATACGATTTAATTTATAATAGGATACTTTGGAGAAGGCAGCTATTTCCTCCAAAGCGGCCGGTATAGAGATTACGGATTCTCAATGTGCAGTAACATCATCAGCATAAGCTGAAAATGCATAGTTAAATTCTCACCTGTATACCCTTTATAAGAGGATTCTCGCTAATCTGTGCAAAAAGGCTCCAGGTACAAATTAAATAGCAATGGGGACAGGGCAACCTTGCCTTGTACCATGCTCTAACTTAATAGGCGGTGATAATACCCCATTGCATTTCACTCGAGCAGAGGGAAAAGAATACAAGATTTTAACCCATCTTAAGAAAACGTCAGGCAGCCCAAATGTCGAGAGGGTGGTGAATAGGAAATCCCAGGACACCCGGTCGAAGGCCTTTTCGGCGTCCAAAGAAAGGAGTACTGCTGGGGTTTTAGATTCCATGGCCTCTGCAATGAGGTGTAATAATTTACAAAGGTGATCCTGGGGTAACCTCCCCCTCATAAAACCCACTTGCTCCCTGCTGACCAACGTGTCCATAACTTTAGATAGCCTGTTGGCCAGAACTTTAGCCAATATTTTAATATCTGTATTTAAGAGAGATATGGGGCGATAGCTGTCCATGTTGTATGGGTCCTTCCCCGACTTCAGAATTAGCGAGATAGTGGCCTCTTGGAAATTGGGGTCGGAGATACCGTGATCAAACCAATATTGAAAAACGGCTAATAATATTGGAGATATGACAGGGCAAAATACCTTATAAAAATTGCTGGGGAACCCGTCAGGCCCAGGAGATTTGTCAGAGGGCATCTGCTGAATGGCTTGGCGGATCTCCAGAAGTGATATTGGGCACCTATCTCAACCGCTCGCCACCGCGATAACTTTGGGAGAGCGATTGAATTCAGATATGAGGTAATTTCTATCATTGAAGGTTTAGATATGGGATCTTCTACATATAATCTCTGATAGTATGCCCCAAACTCACTAGACATTTCCTGTGGATCCGTGCAGACATGTCCCCCCTGAGCAACGTGGACACCGGGATATGATGATCCGAGTCTAAATGCTGAATCGCATAGCAAGCAGTTTCCCAGCTTTCTCACCTATATCCAAATATTGAAGTCTCGGCGCCAGAGTGCTAACTCAGCTTGCTGCATCACTAAACCAGTGCTGGGCCTGCAACTGGCGTAGCTTAACTCAGTCTGATTCAGATGAAGATCGGGATAAAGCACTCTCAATTTGTTTAATAGAAACTAGCAAAGCATCTAACTTGTCCCTCTGAACACGTTTCCTCCTGGAGGCAATCTTAATTAACTCACCCCTTAAGGAACACTTCATGGCAGCCCAAACCAGGTCTCTGGTCTACTGAGTCCTGATTGTCCTCTAGGAAATGTTTGATGAAATCCTTGAGATGCGTCAAAGAGGACTCATCTTTTAGAATTTGGCAGTTTAACCTCCATTGTGGGGCGTTTACCCCTAAGGTAGGCCTATATGTCACACTAACTGGAGCATGGTCTGATATTAACCTGGCAGAAATCTCTGCCTGCATCACATCGGGTATCACCGCTGAACTTATCAAAATATAATCAATTCGTGAATGGGAGTTATGTACGGTGAATAATAAGAGTATTGCCGCAACTCAGGATTAAAGTGTCGCCAGACATCCGCCAGAACCGCCTTACTGATAAAGTCCTTAAGGGCCTTCTGTGCAGGAGATAAACCCCGTCTCGCAAGTCCTGACCTATCTAAATCATTCTGGACTACCAAATTCCAATCACCCCCAATAAATGTGGGTTTATATAAATATATATCAGACACTACTAAGTGCAGTAGGTTCATGAAAAAGGAAGGGGAATCTCTGTTAGGGCCATATATGGATCCTAATATAATCGGTTGTGATGCCAATTGTGCATGCACAATTACATAGCGGCCTTCGGGGTCCCAACACTCATTTATCAGTTTAAAAGGGATATGCCTAGCAATAAGGATAGCCACTCCACCCTTCTTCATTGACTCACTCGCCCCATAAACCTGCGCAACCCACGCTCTTCTGAAATAGTGAAGGTCACTTCTTTTTAAGTGTGTCTCTTGAAGGAAGACAATATGCGCTCCCAAATGGCGGAGATGTTTTAGTACCACTTGCCTCTTGACCCTGTCCTTGGCTCCTTTAACATTCCAGCTGATGAGCTTATAAGTGTAAGCCATTATAAACAAAACAGACGTTAGGACAAGCTGAGTAAAATGTACCCTGGCGAGTTAAGCCAGAGATATCAATAACATGACTATAAACTCCCTGATACCAGATATGTGTGTGTACTTCAATTAGCTCGTAACCTTGATAATCCCACCCCAACCCCTCAACAAAACAGCCAATCCCCAAACCCCCACCCTCCTAGTACCCAAAGAACACACTAACCCGAAATCCCCCCAGTCTAAAACAAGACCTATCCCCCAGTCCCAGAAGACTGCCCTCCTAAAGAAAACCTGCCACATGATTAACTTCCAAACAACCCAATATGCCCCGCATTACCCTCCGGAGCCCCCCCACCCACCAGGAAAAAGGAGAAAATAATTAATTACAAGATAGGCTCCATCATTGCCCAGAAATGTAAATAAGCGCCAACAGTCTACTAATCAATTGTCGTCTAAGTCTCAGATCAACTTAAAATAGGCCCTCTCGGGTGAACTAAAAATATCTATCAAGTTAATTAATAACTATATACACACCAAGTTATGTAAATTATAAAAAAAAAAAAAAGGGGAGGGAAGAGGGAGAGAGGGAAAAAACATCCACTGGAAGTCCTGCTGAAAAGTCCGGGTACATCCACGGAAGTCTTGCTGAAAAGTCCGGATTGGCTGAAGATCGTGCAAAAAAAAAAAAAAAAAAAGGGGGAACTTGTCCCAGGTGGAGATCAGTAGCTCTGTTCGAAGGTCTACCATCAATGGTATGCCAAAAATTAATGAGTCGGTCATAACAGACCGTTAGCTGCAGAAGCCATCTGGTCCAGTTTATTCCGCCATGAAGTAAGCTGCTCGGGATAATATGAGTGAGAGTTCCATGCAGACAGTCAGGAGATTTGCAAGTGGACTATATAGACAACTCTATATCATCAAATAATATCTTGATGAACCAGAAGTAAAGCCAATAAAGTTGAGATGCAGGGAAAATATCATCATTTAAAGAGATCTGGGAAGAGGCGTTGCAGCTCCTGTTGAGCCTGAGTAAGAATCAAATGATAGCCACTTCTCTTCATGCTGTACCATTAACACAGCAGGATACTTAACTTTATATGGCTTAGGCGCCACTACAAGCTTGGTAACAATCGGATGCAGCTCCTGCCTTCTCAGCCTAACGGAGTGTGGCAAATCCTGAATAATTGAATTCTCTGTCCCTCCCATAGCAATTCTTTCATCTCTCTTGCCTTAGCGAGGACGTGTTGTTTATCCAAGAAGTTCAGGAATCTCATGATCAAGGGTCTGGGCGGCTGCCCAGGGCCGGGCGGGGGTGCAAAGCGCGATGAGCTCTTTCTATTACATATTCACCCCCCCCGGAGGAGCTCCCGCAACTTTACTGCAAAATTTCTGAAGAAAGGTGACCGGCATATTCCCTTCTTCTTTTTCCGGGATCCCAATCACAACAAGATTATTTCTTCGACTGCGTCCCTCTAGATCTTCTAATTTCTCCTCCAACTTCTTTAATCTCCATTTAACCAGGACGAGTTCTGTTTCATGCCTGAGGTGTTTGTTTTCCAGAGAGGTTAACTTCACTTCCCATCCCGACCCTCCTAGAAAGAGTATCCACTGACTTTTTAATTAATTGCCGTCCTCTGCAATAGTCGCCACGGAGGACTGGAGAGGCTGCATAATTTCAAGAAATCTGGTTTCGGTTAGCAGGACGTCTGCCGTGGGTAACTTGGGTAAGCTAGCAGCCTGTTGCTTGGCCCGCTTTGCGGCCTTCTCTTTTTCTGGGGTCTGGGAGGCGAGTGCTTCGGCGGCGCCTTTTTCATATAGACCTCCATGTTGCGGGTCTAAAAAAGTGATTTCCCATGCAGCAAGAACCCACACCGCCTGAAATAAAGGAAACTTAAATCCGACAGCGCTTTACAAGAGCCTAAATTAGATAGCGGGTGGCGGAGCTCCGGTAGTTTGCTGCCGACTCTCAGGCTGCCATCACGTGACCCCCCCTTTTATTTCTATAATTGCTATGCAGACTCTGAGTTTGTTTTTATGCTGGTCTCCCTGCAAACCTCTTCCCGGGGTTGCACCTGGAAATTAGCATTGTTTCAGTGTGCCTTTGCTGGTTAACATATTTTAAATAAATAAACAAACAAACCTGTGGAATGTAACTTTCACAAAGTACAAATCACCACTGAATCACCTTACCTGCTCTAGCATCATGGCCCTGCAACACCCGTTCAACATTCCTGCAACTAGGGTTTCCACCTGCTCCAATTTTTGCAGGACAATCCTGATTTAGGCAGCTGTGTCCTGCAAAAAAAACATGAAAAATACTACATGTCCTGACATTATGGCAGAAAAAATTATTTTCTGACTTTCCTCTAAATGTTGCAAAAAACTATGCCTTAAAACGATAAGAGCCACTAGAAACAACTAAAAAACCACCACACTTATTCTTAATTCTGATTATTTAGAAAAAGAAGTCTGTTGCATTAGTTGAGGTTACATACTGTCCTGCGAAAAATCATTCTTGGGTAAGAAATATCCACTTTGGGCTTCTTAAAAGGTGGTGACCCTACCTGTGACAGCGATACCCAGCATCATCCGCCATCATGACTAAAGATATTCAGATACTTCTGTCACAGTGGCCTAAGTTGCAACTAGTTGTAAGGCTTGGTATCACTTGCTGCCACTGTTCTCAAATAGTCAAAATATACATTGTTATCTACAGGGTTATTAAATAGTCTGCAGGTGATATTGTACGGAAACAGTTCTGCACGTGTACATGCTTCCACAAGTCATTAAGTGAGTGAGTTCTAGTAGTTTTATAGCATATGCAAGAATTTAGGCTAGTGCACATCAATGTCCTTGACCATTCTTCATTATTAATCACATAAAATAGTGACCTGACACATGGAACCACTATACTTTTCCCATGGATACCTCCTATGAATGCTACCTTATTGCCACTTTACCCAGTCTTTACCTTGCGCGACAATGGCAGCTCAAGTGTATGACTGGGCAGAATGTATGGACATAGCTTCAACAAAAGTATCACAACATTCCACAATTTGCAAATGTTCATGCAATTCCACTTTAATTACTGATGTTATTTTGGAATATTTGGCTGCTACAACTTTTTCTGCCTTTGAGTAAGAGATAAGAGTTGACACACAGCCTCTTTTTTTTTCCATATTGTTTTTTCTTCCAATTGGCATCTCATTTTCAGGGATACACCCTGTTCACAGAGATATACCCTGATCAGGCTGAACCCAGCTATCATTCAGTTGACTGCTGGGTTTTTCGCCAAAATTTTGCTCCCTACCACCTCCTCTGGTGGGGGTGGTGCCTTTGTCAGCCTCGCACAGCCACAGTTTCCTCTGTGGCAAGGGCAAGCTCCCTGGCCCAGCCATAGGGGTCTCTGTGTTGGTGGAACCCAGCACCAACCCTTGCCAACCGAGATAAACTGCCAAGCAGCAGCTGTCAGCCATGTCCTGCTCCCAATATGACTTACCTGGCTCAATTCTGAACCCGGGTCATCAACAAGGCAGCATGACGCTCTGCTGCTGGGCCATAGGGGTTGCGTCAAAGCCTAATATTTAGGGTCAGCAAACCTAACAAAATTGGTGATATACTGTTTTGTATTAAAGTTATAGGAGCTTAAAATTCTGCATGTTACATAACTGTGAAATGTAATTTTAACATTTCTGAAGGTTTGGAGGCCTATAACTCCAGCACCTTTAAAGATAACATTCTAAAACATGACACACTTCTGTATGAACCATTGTAAGCCTTTGAAAAAGAACCCTGTTAAAACATGTCTGGCTGGAGCCCAGTTGTGTCTGAATAAATGTTTTTCTAAAGAAGACCTTGCTTTGCATCCCTTTGTTTTTGGCTTGCTACCATTGTAATGTTGTATCAAATTTGGTACAATTTGAGCAAATCGTTTAGCTGACATAATGCGAAATATAATTTTTAAATTTCCAGATGTTTGGAGGTTTATAACTTGGTCACCTTTAATACAGAAATCTGGAACTTGGAACACTTCTGCATGGACCTGGCACAGTAGCATACCAAATGTGGTTCCATTTGGAGAACTACTTTAAAAATTAGACGAAAATAACTGAAATCACAATTTTGGTAAAATTGGAATATCACCAGAATTTTGCTGGTAGAAGATAAAGTTCCCCCAGTCCTACCTGCAGCTGTCGACCAGTAATTCTGGAGATTGAGAACTCATCATGCTGTGTACAGTACATCTCAATGCCATTTTCAGCTCTTTTTCACTGGTGAAGGGTCTGGCTACTGAGGAAGTTCATTTTAAGTGAAAAAAGTGACATCTGGTCAAAAAGGTTTCAAATTATCATAGAACTGTTATCTTTCCAGTTAGCTAATTATAACTACATGTAACTGTTGTTTAAGGCAGGCAGGTTAGTGAAATCTTACTGCAGTGGACAGAGGAGAGGCACAGTCTAAGTCTGCCATGGCAGATGAAGGCCCTACAGCAGGAACAGGTAGAGTGAACTGAGCAGACTGTGAAATTGTGTGAGGGTTTTGAAAGATGGTTTGACAAATATTTGAGTCCTGGTCGTGTAGAGAGTATAGAAATCCAGTATGCTGTTCACACAGTGAAACCTCTACAGCGTCAGCAATATCAGTGCTGCAACAAGATGAACCGGTCATTCTGTCGATAGGGATTTTTAGCTCCAGTCGTCTTGCCACCTAAGGGGTTTACACTGTTTGCCCACATCTCTGACCTGGAGGTGATTATATACATTTTATTTTTGGGGGGGGGGGAGTGGGGGTGATGTGACCCAGTTTATTTCTGCAATAGCGGTCAGTCGGCAAGATTGCTAGGTGACGTGGTTGCCAGTTGAAAAATCCTTGTCGCTATAAAGTCAGTCGACATCCTTGTTGTCGAACTGGCATGGTGGAACCCAGAAATCCATATTTATTTATTTATTTATTTGTTTGTTTGTTTGTTTATTTATTATTTCTCCCTGCATCAGGAGCAGGCAGAGTAAATTTAGTAGACTGGGAAAGGTGCAGGAGGTTTAAAGAACTACTGTATTTGACAAATAATGTGACTGCTGATGTTGCAGGGAAGAGGCATCCATTGTATATGTGATCTGCCCCCCGTTCCCCTCTAGGCTGCACCAGGAAATGACCTTTATCTTACTGCAACTTTCCTGTTACCAATCTTCAAATAAATAGTTTTATTTTATTTTTTGCCTGTGAGTGAAAACTAAGTGAAGTCGGCTGCTGCAGTGAGATGAACTTTCGAAATAATCATAGAATTGAACATTATCTTTTCAGTTAGCTAATTCCCACTGTACTGTAATTATTTGTAGTTTCAGCCAGGCAGGCTAGTGAAATCATGTTGAACAAGAGAGAAAAGAGTGCACGTGAGCCTGCACTGGTAGCTGTCGGCCCTGGAGCAGGTGCAGACAGGCTAGTGAAATCACATTGCAGAGGACAGGAGACAGTGCATAGTGACAACCTGCACTGGTAGCTCTTGGCCCTGCAGTAGGAGCAGACAGGCTAGTAAAATCACATTGCAGAGGAGGGCGAGAGTGCACAGTGACAGCTTGTACTGGTAGCTGTAGGCCCTGCAGTAGGAGCAACCAGGCTAATGAAATCACATTACAGAGGAGAGCGAGCTTGCACAGAGAAAGCCTGCACCGGTAGCTGAAGACCCTGCAGTAGGAGCAGACAGGCTAGTAAATGACATTGCAGAGGAGGGCAAGAGGGCACAGTGACAGTCTGCACTGGTAGTTATAGGTCCTGCAGTAGGAGCAGACATGCTAGTAAATCACATCGCAGAGGATAGAGTGCACAGTGTGAGCCTGCACTGGTAGCTGTAGGCCCTGCAGTAGGAGCAGACAGGCTAGTGAAATCACATTGCAAGGGAGGGTGAGAGTGCACAGTGACAGCCTGCACTAGTAACTAGGCCCTGCAGTAGAAGCAGGCAGGCTAGTGAAATCATATTGCAGGTGAGAGGCAAGAGTGCACAGTGAAAGCCTGCACTGGTAGCTGAAGACCCTGCAGTAGGAGCAGACAGGCTAGTAAATCACATTGCAGAGGAGGGCAAGAGGGCACAGTGACAGTCTGCACTGGTAGTTGTAGGCCCTGCAGTAGGAGCAGACAGGCTAGTAAATCACATTTCAGAGGAGAGAGTGCACAGTGTGAGCCTGCACTGGTAGCTGTAGGCCCTGCAGTAGGAACAGACAGGCAAGTGAAATCACATTGCAGAGGAAATGAGATAGTACACACTGAGAGCCTGCACTGGTAGCTCTAGGCCCTGCAGTAGGAGCAGGCGGCCAGTGAAATCATATTGCAGGCGAGAGGCAAGAGTGCACAGTGAAAGCCTGCACCGGTAGCTGAAGACCCTGCAGTAGAGCAGACAGGCTAGTAAATCACATTGCAGAGGAGGGCAAGAGGGCACAGTGACAGTCTGCACTGGTTGCAGCAACAACAGACAGGCTAGTGAAATCACATTGCAGAGGAGTAAAGCTACCAACAGTCCCTATTTTCCCAGGACAGTCCCTATTTTAGACAGCATGCCCCAGTGTCCCCACAAGTTTTGCAAAATGTCACTTTTGTCCCTTTTTTTGCTTACTTGTTCCAATTGTGTCCCTTTTTTTTTTTTGCTGATTGCTACTCCATGAGTGACAGTTATTTCTGCACCACTGTGGTGCTGCTCGGGCTGGATAGCAGTTTGCAACTTCAACCCCTGCGCCTGTGTTGGACTGCAAGCATGTCAGTGGGAGCACAGTAAAGCATGCTCCTTCCTGTTAGATCAGACTGGGTAGTAGTGCAAACAAGCACATGTGGACATCTGCCTGCCAGCAGCTGAGATGAACTCCAGACAGAGAAGAGACTGGCAGCAGGTGACTAATGTCCTGAACCTGATCAGCAGTAGGGAAGTGTGTGAATAAAACAATCTGGTGTGGTGGTGGGAGTCACTAAAGTGAAGTTTGCTCAGCAAATGAGGTGAGTGTGAACGGGTTGGATGGGACTGTCAGGAGGAGCAATACATGCAGCTCGAATGTCTGATCACAATTTAATGCAGGTTTGCTTCTAATGAACTTTCTGTATATCATGATTTGGAACTTGCTGCAGCAGAATGATGTATTGTTTTAATCTGGATGTTTGCTACTGGTGTTACTGTGGGGCAGCATGGCCAGAGCAAGCAGCAAATGTAATTGATTGTGTGCAGCATTGTCTGCAGTGGTGCCCATGGGAGTGATAGGGGGGGGGGTCATGGTCAGGATGGACCATCCCAGTTTTAGGCCTTGGAAAATTGGTAGCTTTACAGAGGAGACAGTGCACAGTGTCAGCCTGCACTGGTAGCTATAGGCCCTGCAGTAGGAGCAGGCAGGCTAGTGAAATCACATTGCAGAAGAGAGGCGAGAGTGCACAGTGACAGCCTGCACTAGTAGCTGTAGGCCCTGCAGTAGGAGCAGACAGACTAGTGAAATCACATTGCAAAGAAAAGGTGAGAGTGCATAGCATCAGCCTGCACTGGTAGCTGTAGACCCTGCAGTAGGAGCAGGCAGGCTAGTAAATCACATTGCAGAAGAGAGGTGAGAGTGCATAGCATCAGCCTGCACTGGTAGCTGTAGACCCTGCAGTAGGAGCAGGCAGACTAGTAAATCACATTGCAGAGGAGGACAAGAGGGCACAGTGACAGCCTGCACTGGTGTTGTTAATGCTTTTTTTTGGCATATTTAATTAGACAGGTACATACACAATATCTGGTACAGGCTAGTTGATATCTAGACATCACAAACTTCAGCGATGAGAAGAAGTACAGATAGACATTAAACTCAGTTGTTATAGCAGTCATTATAGCTGTAAAAGGTATAACATGAGGATTGTAATAGTAGGGGAACAGTAGGACATGGCATTAGATGGCACCCCTGACAGAAGGCCTAGACATTCACAGCAACATATCAATAAGCCTAGGAAGAAAGGTCTAAGCAGTCCACAGGGATCTCATCCTGGAGGGAACCAAATAATAGTTAAACATCAAATATACACACCATAAGTAAAATGTAAGATAGCCTGAAGAATTACACAGAGTGTAGTAAGTTATCAGAAAAGAGCACAAAAATGGACAGGTTGCATAGGCCATCCAGCACAACCAGCAACCACACATGTTTGGAGGGTGAGAACCAAACATATGGGCTGAGGCTTTACCCGATACCTGCACGAGGAGAGAGATAAGCTAGGTATGGAGCCCAGCATCTGTAATATTGATCTAGTGTGTCGGCTTGTACATGAGAGAGGCGGTTGATCTGGGCTAGCGTGGAGAGGGAACTGAGAAGCTCAGAAAAAGAGGATACCTCTGACGTTCTCCAGCGACATAGGATGAGTCACTTTGCTTGTATGCTAAGAAGGGTGAGCCATCTCAGTTGCTGAGAAGACAACTTGACAGCCTCCGGGGGAAGCCCTAGTATCCAGACCCAAGGGTCTTGCTCCACCCCAGGGCCTAGGACCTGTTCCGCAAGACCACAAGTCGCAGTCCAAAAGGGGTGTAGACGTGAACAGCACCATAATGTGTGTATTACGTCTCCCGCAGAGGTAATGCGCTGCCAGCACCTATCATTGTCCAGAACATGCAAATGAAAAAGATGGATCGGAGTATGGTACCAGTGTGAAAGAATCTTATTCTGGATGAGATGGCTTCTAGTATCAGTAAGTAAAAGGTGGGCGTTGTGCCAACATGTTTGCCATTGGGCATCAGTAAGTGGCGTCTGAAGGTCCTTTTGCCATTTAGTTTTTACTTGGTCAGAATCAGAGGGAAGTCAGCTTCGAAGACTGGCGTAGACGAGGCTAGCCATACCAGACTTGAGAGAGAGACATTTATGTAGTGGGGCAGACTGGCTGTGCTGACCCACTGGGAGTTTCCTGATATAGGCCAGAACTATGCTGCGTAGTTGCAAATATTGCCAAAATGCTGCTTTCCCCAAGTGGAATTTGGAATCTAATTCCTGAAAAGACTGCATGGTAAGTCCATCACTGGTCAATACCTGAGCCAGATTTAAGATGCCTTTGTTAATCCAGTCCATCCATGCAAGGGGCTTCCCATCAACCTGAAGAGAGGTGTTATGCCAAAGGGGCTTTGCATGTAGGAGTTGGAGATTAGCCCCTAATTTTTTATGGATGAGATGCCAGGTATGTACTGAAGCAAACACAGTAGGGTGATCCTGCAGAGTCTTAGGAAGGGTGTTATATACCAGGACCGATGGGGAAAGTACCTGGGCAGCTGCGGCTTCCATGGCCACCCATTTTGGGAAATCTGAGCCGGGTGAGCGAAACCAAGTCAGAGTTTGGGCGGTGAGAAATGCCCACTTATACCCCTCCAGCCATGGTACACTCCATCCGCCATCTTTCCAGTGTGCTCTCAATTTCCCCTTGCTAAATCTGGGTTTAGAGCGGTCCCAGATAAAACCGGAGAATGTTTTGTCAATGGTTTTGACCTAGCATGCCAGTAGGGCTAGTGGAATGTGTGATAGAACATATAGCAGGTTAGGGGCAGTTATCATTTTGATGGCCGCGATTTTACTGCCAATGTGGGATGGAGCTTATGCTCCATCACATTCAGTTCTAATGTCAGCCAGAAGGGCCTTAAGGTTGGTCTCCCACAACTTTATCAGGTCCAGACTAATATGTATGCCCAGGTAGGTGAAGTAGTGACCAGCCCATTGGAGCCCAAGTGATGAGAGTTGCCATTGTTACACCTCTCATTCAGGGGCAGCACCTCTGTTGTGGAGCAGTTGACCCTGAGCCCTGAGTACCGAGCAAATTCCGATAAAAGGCAGTAGCGGGCGGATTGACTGAGGGCATCTGCTAGGGGACTAGAAGGTCATCCGCATACATGAATGGAGTACACTTCAGATCTAACAGGAATCCTCTAAGAGCTGGAGACTGGCAGATGGCTATCGCTAGGGGGTCCACTGCTATGATAAAGAGCAGCAGGGAGAGGGGGCAACCTTGCCTGGTACCCTGCCCAAGAGAGAAGGGAGAGGACAAGGTGGAATTGGTGAGAACCCGGGCAAGAGGGCCATTGTAGAGAGATGCTACCCACTGCCGGAAGTTGGGTCCAAAACCCAGAGCCTCAAGCACCTGAAATAAGAAGTCTCACTTCAGGGGATTAAAGGCCTTCTCGAAGTCAATTGTGACAGCAGCCGCAGGAGTGGGACAGTGAGTAGCACAGGCTACAATATTAATGACAGAGTGGATATGATCTCTGCTATATCAACGCAGGACAAAACCAACCTGGGAGGGATGTATAAGGGAGGGGAGGAGAGGGCAAAGGAGAGTAGCTAGAATTTTGGTGAATATTTTGCTGTCCGAATTAATAAGGGAGATAGGGCGATAGCTGGGGGAAAAGAGAGGTCTTTCTCCTTTTTGGGGAAAACCATAATGATAGCCTCCCTAAATGTAAGGGGAAATATTCCAATGGAGAGAGCTGAGTTGAAAAGGTTACAAAGCAGTGGGGCAATTTTGAGGGGCTACAAGCAACCAAAGTTCAGGAGGGAAGCCATCCCCTCCAGGGGCCTTGCCAGAGTTTAAAGCTTTTAAAGCAGTGATCACCTCTTGGATAGTTATCTGCTGCTCCAGCAAGGCAGCCTGTCAAGCACACAGGCATGGAAGGGGGATTGAGTCCAGAAATCACTGAATTTTGGAGGGGTTTAACACTCTGGAGGATGAGTAGAGATGTTTATAGAAGTCCACCATTATGGAATTTATTTGGTCATGGAGTACCTGAATTTAACCCCTGGGGCCTTTAAGACCAGAAATATAGGACTCCACTCTTTGTTTACAAAGTCTATAAGCCAAGACTTTCCCCTCACTCTCCCCTTCACAAAATTTGTGCTTGAGCCAAAGTAGAGCGAGTTCGGCCTTTCCTAGCCAGGAGATCGTGATGCAATGCTGAACTTGAGTGAGCTCTAGACAGAGAGGGGAATGCGAAGCAGGGAATGGAGGACATTTACATTGGTGCTCTAGGTCAGCAAGACATTGTTCTAGCACTTTGAGTTGTTGTTCCCTTGGCCACCTATGGCTGACTGCATAGCCCATTATGGCTCCTCTGAGAGTGGCCTTTAGGGCTTCCCATACATTATCAAGATCAGCAACAGAGGAAAGATTATTTGTGAGAAATTGGTAAAAACTGATTGGTCAGCCACGGGGCAAACTCCGAGGTCACAAAGCAACAAAGGGTCTAGACACCAGTGATGGGTGGGGGTGCGGGGGCTCTGGGTCACAGAGTAAGCTTAGTTGCACCGGAACATGTTCTGAGATAAGTGTTGGGAGAATTGAAGAGTCTAATAAAGTGGGCATTAGCATGGTGGAAAGCAGCCAGTAATCTAGGCGGGTCAGAGAGCGATAGATCGGGGATATAAAAATTAAATCTCTGTCCCTAGGATGAAGGGCGCTCCATGCATCCATGCATCCATGCATCCAGAAGGCCCAGATCCCTCACTAGGTGCTGGAGAGCAAGCCTGGCTCTGGGTGGTGATCTGGAGCTTCTGAACTCTGGTCCAGGTGAGGGTCCAATGGAAGATTAAAGTCACCGCCCAGGATCACTGGGACCACGGGGGAAGCTATGGAGGCAATAGCCTGGGCTAGGGAGTGGAACATTTCAGGTTGATCTTTATTTGGGCCGTAGGCATTGGCCACCACTAACAGCCCTTCTGGGGTGTTGAAAAGGGCCACAACCCACCTGCCACATGAATCACATTTGACTTTAAGAGGGAGCCATCGCAGGGATGAGTGAAGCAAGATCAACACCCCCTCGCTTGTGCGTATGAGCTGAGGATGAAATAACTTGGCCAACTCACGCATGCTTGAGCTGGTAGTGTTCCATCTGTTTGAGTTTGGTCTCTTGTAGTAGGGCAATGTCCATCCTCAGCCTTCTAAGATGGGCCAGCACCTATGAACACTTAGCCAGGGTATTTAAGCCCCGCACGTTCCAGGTGATTAAACACACTTCAGCCATGGCTCACCAAAACAATACCAAATAATGAGAGGAGATAGAAACATAGTTTTAACAAAGGCTGAGTGTGGAGGCCACACCCATCCTGGGGATGAAGCGCTCTGGCCTGATGCATACCTGATCCCAACAAAATACCCCTGTGAAAACTTGGAAATAACAAGCAAAACATGGTGTGCAAACAACCAAATCATGAACCCAATAACAAATAGGTAACCACAGCAAACTTAACTATTTACAGCAGGCTGTAGCCCAGCTGTGGGAAAAGCCAGATAGAAAACGTCGGCAGCCATAGCTGCAAGACTCCATCCGGTACCCCGAGGGTGTAAGGAGGTGGACATCAATTGGGGGTGCCGTGCTTCATTTGAAAAGGGGACCTAAGGATATCAGATGGGTCTACCTCTCAGAAAGTACAGAAATCATGGAAGAAGGCCGGGGGGGGGGTTGATCTATTGCCAGCCAGGCACAGGGAAACCCCAAGAGATAATCTTAAGGCCAGAAGGCCCGGGAAGCCAGATAAGGTAGGAATGCTCTATCACTAGTGGCTGAGTCTCCAAGAGCAGCCTGTGTAGAGCCGATAGGACTCCACAGGATAAGTGCCGGGGGGGGGGATGAGGTCACCTGCCAGCTACCATGGCTCACATAAAGGGAAAAAAGAGCATATATAATCCCAATATCAGATAGGAGAGTCTTGTATGTCTGAAGGCTGAGTCTTATCTACAGGTTGCTCAGCAGAACCACATTGCGTACAGTTTGCAGCAGCCAACAGTCGCTGTGGGTCCAGAGATACAGGAGGAGTCACCACAACATCTACCCAGGATCTGCTCGAAGTTGCCGGAGTCAGAGTAGTGGCATCAGATTGCGCAGAGTCCAGGTCGCGTTCCCCAGACTGATCCGGGATGTCCATTGACAGAGGTGCAAAGAGGTTTGGAGTAAAGGAGGCCCACAGATCAGAGCTGGGCTGAGAGCGCTGTTCTCTTCCTGTTCCCGGAGGGAGCTGGGACAAATTGCTGGGTGCTGCCGTTTATATGTCGGGCAGAAGGTTGCCATTTTCTAGACCGCTGAGGTAGGGTAGCCTCGAAGATTTTCACTGCGGGCTTAGCTGGGGTGTCTTTCAGGGCTGGCTGGCTGTCATCCAGTTCAGGGGTGGAGGGAGCCACAGAAAAGTCCATCAGCAGGTCATTGCCATGAACGTCAGCAGGGTGTTTTGCCCGCAAGAAGTCCATAAGGCTTTCAGGAGTAGCAAACAGTAAGGGAGCACTGTTATGCATGATCCTCATGGTGGCAGGGTACCTTAAGGAGAAGGCATAATTGTGTTTATGGAGGATCTTCCTGGCTGGGCTATACTCCTTGTGGCACTCGGATAACTCCCAAGAGTAGTCTTGAAATATTTGGATTTTGTGCCCTTGCCACATGATATTGTTGAGGTGTCTGGCATCTGCCAATACAGCTTTTTTCTGTCTGAAATCCAGAAACTTAGCTAGGAGAGGCCTGGGTCTGTCACCCGGTTTAGATGGGGCCATGAGCGATGGGCCCGCTCAATCTGTGGCTAAAAGTCTTCTGGTGGGCCCAGGAGAGAAGGAAGCATTTGGCGCAAAAAGGAGACTGCATTGCCTTGTTCAGCCCCTTCGGGGAAGCCTACAAATCTGAAGTTGTTATGATGACTGCGATTCTCAATGTTGTCAGCCTTGTCCTGAAGTTGATGGATAAGTTTGGCCTGCTCCCGGGGTGTAGCTGAGACATCTTGTATTGCTGCATCATGAGATCCCAGCCACCACTCAGTATGGAAGATGTGGACTTCAATGTTATGAGCATTACAGCCGATGATCCCAAGTCACACCCCTTGCGCCTGTCAGTCTCTACAGGGTGGGGTGCTACAGTTGGAAACCCTAACACCGTAGGTGTGTGTTGGTATTTTCACTCCAAATTTTCAACATGGGCTTTTTGTGAGCCCACCTCATAAAAAGCGGCACAATCAGTTTGTTAGCCGAAAGGTGGTTTTGCACATTGGCTATGCCATTTGGCAACACAGGGACATAAACTCATTTTGGGCAGGATGTGGAAAACGGGAACTGTATTGTTCCCGAGGAGGCGTAAAAAAATGGCAAAGTTGAAAATCTGGAGTGAAAATATGAAAAATTGGTGAAGTCATGAGCATGCATAGAAACTGCGCAACACACGTCCATAACCCAATTATTTTTGGGAGTTTGTTAGCCACATTTTTAACATAGGCATTTTGGGACCTCCCCTCATGAACAGTGGTGCTGTGATTTTGTTAATGTGTCCCAAAAGTTGATTTCCCATAGCGACCACGCCATTGTGCACCACAGGTGCGGAAACACATTTTGGGCAGGATGTGAAAAATGACAGCTATACTGTTCATAAGGAGGTGTGAAAAATGCCAGTGTTGAAAATCTGGCTTGGAAAGCGAAATTACAAGGGTGCATGGAAACTGTCATTTTATGGACTTTTGGCACCAAATTTTCAACATAGGCATTTTAGGACCACTGCTCATGAATAGTGTCACCGTCATTTCCCCAAATTGTCCTGAAAACTGATTTCGCAAGCAACCATGCTATTCTCGCCAGACGTGCAAAAACATATTTCAGCCAGGATATGTAAAATGGCATCTGTACTGTTCATCAGGAGGTATGGAAAAATGCCAATTTTGAAAATCTGGAATGAAAATATTACAAATTCACAAAGTTAAGAGCGTGCGGAAACAGCGCAATGCATCGCTCCTAAAACAGCCATTTTGGGGATTTTTTCACCAAATTTGCAACATAGGCTTTTGAATACCCCTCATGAACAGTGGCACTGTTATTTTGTTACTCAGTCCCAAAAGGTGATTCCGCAGTGACCACAAAATCACCTTTGGGACTGAATAACATCATGACAGTGACTGAGTTCATGAGGAGAGGTCCAATAACCCCATGTTGACAATTTGGTGCAAAATTCAAAAATGCCTGAGATATGCATAAAGTTGAAAACCCTATGTATACCATTATACAGCTTACTGGCATTTCTTTAGTTCTCGGTCGGCTTTGAAGAGTGCAGGCGTGTTTCCGGTCCACGAAGATGGTCACGCGGACACGGAGGTAAGTATGGGTGAGGGGGTGTGGGAGGCAGGGTGAACAGAGGGTGGGCGCGGTTGTGGGAGGGGCAGGAGACAGCAAGGCACTGTTTTCTTTTTACAGATTACAAAAAAAAAAACATTGCGGGATGATTTTTTTTTATGGGGATTTGGCACGCTGGGGTGGGCTCCGACATGCCACCTAAGTGTTTTGGAGGGATGCTGTAGCTGAGGGGGAATTCGCACCCCCCTCAGCACATAACAAATGGGGGGTGCATTATGCTGACAGGGAGTGGGCTCCCCGTCGACACATACATTGAGGCAGGGCATGCCAACAGGGAGATTGGTCACCCCCAAAGTCTGCATTATGGCAGGCAGTGTGCCACCATGATAATTTTTTTTTTCTCACCAGGGAAAGCACGTCAGGAGGTCCGCTGCATCTGATGAGCTTTGCTTGCATTGCAGCGGACCTTTCCTTAAATGTGCTCACCACATTATGTATGCATGGTATGGCGCCAGCATGCAGGCTTATTGGGGAATGAGGGACGCACCTACTGATGCTTGCCCTGCATTCACCTAACAGTGACTGCACCTCCAAATCTGCTACTACTGCAATATGTTGGCTGCGCATGCAAGCCCACATAAAATAGGGCGAGACTGGATGGGCCTTTGCGGTCCTTATTTGCCGTCAGCTTCTATGTTTCTATATTTCTTTAATGAGCACTGGTGATATTGTGGGCAAAGAAATCCATTTTTTTAATTTTATTGTTTTGCCTTCTACAGCAGGATTGGGGCAGATTGAATATAGCAGCCTTGGAAAGGTGCAGTAGGAATTTGAAACAGTTTGTGTCAGACATTTTTATTGATTATTGGTGGTACTGCAAGGCAGAGATATCTTTTTTTTTTGTCTGTGTGTGTAAGCCTGCCACCAAGCCAGTGAGTGAAAAGTAAAGTAGAAAGCTGTGTGCGACACAATGTTTCTGAGTGTTGTGATATGTGATCTGTCTGTGCTAGGAAAGGGGGCTACTGGTACAGTATTGTTCTTCCTTAACATCCTATGAGTCATATGGCGCTGCAGCTTGTCCATGCACCAGGAGTGCAATTCATGTGGGCATCTTCTGTAAGAATCATCAGTGACTGTTGTAAGTTATCACTGTTAGCACCTGGTGTTGGCTGGGTCATTACCATGTGTAATGCATGTGTTGTAGATATGTGTGTAGAAAACATGAGGAGAAGAACAAGGGGAGAAAGGGATGCTGGGGGAAAGAGAGGAGCAGATAAATGTTCCACCATGCCAGTTCCACCAAGTACATCTTCTTCAAGTGCAGTTGGTGGCAAAAGGGCTTGTCATGGTGGAACAAGGACTTGGAGTCATGATCGTGGGGCTGTGAGGACAAGGGCTGGGCACATGATAGTGCAGCCAAAGAAACCATAGTTCATTAAACCCTAGAAAGGCACTGGTTCCACTCTCACTGCAGTGACAGCAGCCTTTAATCACTGCCATTTATCCAGTGCATCTGCTGATGAAAACAGTCTGAGCAATCGAGAAGCACATCAGTTCCCCTTGACTTCTTCAAGTTCCCCTACTTAGCACAGAAATGTTCCATCTAGAAAGATAGTCAATTCCGCCAAACACAATCAATTGTGAATTCACAGACAAATTCCTGAAAGTCCCCCATTCTCACCAGCAGCTGTTGAAAACTGCATTAGTGAAGTCAAGCGGCAATCAAAAAACATCTCACAGCTTCAGTTTCATGACTGGTTTTCAGTTTTTACCAGAAACCACGGTTAAGTTCTGGAATTTGGAATGTCTGCACATCAGTAAAAAAAAAAAGAATTTCACGGAATTCGTCATTTTATTCCAGAGCAGTAAATCTACAGGACTTGTATTGTTCTTATAATTGCTTCCTGTACTGTTTTCAGTTTGCTTCATTTAATGCTGTGTATATTAAGCCTTCTTTTATTCTGAGTATTTATACACATACTAAAAGAATGACATTTCCAAGTCTTGACAATGGGATTTCATTACTTTAATCACCGTCAATCAGTGGCCTTGAAAAGAAAATGGCATTTATTATTGAGGGAGATGAATGATGATGATGATGATGATGGTGAAGAGGAATTTCTAAAAAAAGAGTGCTTATATGTTTTTAATTTGTTTTATTTTAATGTAACTATTTGTATTTGCTATTATTGAGTTCTATGCACTAACCAGATCCAGGTACACAAGAAAGTTGTGTACCCAGAACTACAGCTCTGCATCTGCTGAAATCAAACATTGGCTGGCATTCATGATCGCTGCTGCCTTTCTGAGGCCTGCCCCCACCAAATGTGTAGGATTATGGGGAGCAGATGGGTTTGCAGCAGAGGACACAGGTAGGCATCCAGTTGGATACCAGTCCTGGGTCCCGCAGTGGATTCACTGCTCCATGTGCAGGGAATTCTGGGCAGACATGGGTTCCAGGATTCGGAAACTACAGGCGAGCATCCAAAGGGTTGCCCACAGCCCTACCATGTAGTTAGGAGAGCTGGGGCATCATGGTGGGGGGATACCCTGTCTTGGCAAAACTGGTGTGTGTCATTGGTGGGGGCATGCATTAGTTACAACAGGGTCCTCCCTGCCATTTTTCATGCCCCCAGTGCCCAGCACTCTACATCATAGTGACTGGAGCGGATTGAGAGCATGCCCCCAACACTCCCCTAGACCAACCGTGGCATGTGGCTATGTGGACAGCTGGGGAACTTAGTATGTAAGGGTCTCATGCACTTGCTGTGAATGCCACCAGGGCTCCACTGGACCCTCACTGCATGGCATTCCAATATAGGGTTACCGGTGCTTCAAAATGCAGTGTGTAGACAGCCCACACATCAATGCATGAAGCCCACTATCCTTAAATCTGGTATTATACAAATGTATTTATTTAGTTTCTATTAACCAGGTAGATTTGAGGACTTAAAAAAATGAAATACAGCTCAAGGAAAACAAAACAGAACTGTGAGGAGCTGTTTAAAAGGCAAATGTTGAGTGTCACCAAGGTAATGCTTACATACAAAGGCAACTGATCCTGCAAACAATAAGCTCACTGGCACTGTCCTCTGCTGGTTTGAGTCCTATTTCAGGAACAGGAGACAAAGGGAATTAATGGGAATTCCTCTTCCTCCCCTAACCTCCCTTCTTGTAGAGTACCTCAGGGTTGGTCCTGTTGCCAATGCTGTTTGCCATGTATATCCTGCCCCTGGGAGTGCTCATTAAGAAGTACAGATTGTGTTTTCACATCTATGTGGATGATACCCAGCTTTATCTTTCTTTTGCACAAGAGACGTCCATTGCTGTGGAAGTGCTAAGTAATTGTCTTGTTAAATAATTGTCTCATTAAGATAAACGCCTGGATGGCCTCCAGTTGTTTGTGACTGAACCCCAATAAGACGGAGGTGTTGGTTGTGGAGTCAAACAGAAGTCATGATAGGATGGCCACTGACTCAGATACAGGATTGTTCCTGGGGCTGGTCCTGCTGAAGACCTCTTCTAGCATACGCGATCTTGGTGTGACCTTTGACAGTAAATTGACATTTAAAACTCAGGTGTCATCCATTGTCCAGTTCAGCTTTTACCACCTGAGGAAAATCGCCTGGATCAAGTCCCTAGTTTCACCCCTAGACCTCCCCACCATAGTATACGCCTTCTTGACATAAAGGCTAGACTACTGTAATGTGCTCTACCTCAGGGTTTCAGGAGGTACCCTATGCAAACTGCAGCTGGTACAGAACACTGCTGTAAGGTTGATGATGGGTCAGTCAAAATACTGCCATGTCACGATGGTATTGTGTGAACTGCACAGGCTGCCAGTCAGGTGGAGGGTCCTCTTTAAGGTGGGTTTATTCACCTTTAAGGCCATACATGGGCTGGGCCCTAACTGCCTGTCTGACCTTCTGACTCCTGCTGCCTAGGTCCACTCTCTCTCCTCTTCCAGTAGGGGCCTCCTTGAGATTCCCAGGAAAAGGTTGAAAACTGCCAGCGACAGAGCATTTAGCATCACCAGCCCCGTCCTGTGGAATTCGCTTCCGTCATCTGTATGGGAGGCCTCTTCGGTTGGTGTGTTCAAAACCCACCTAAAGACTCATTTGTTAAGTCAGGCCTTCCCAGACTTTCTGTATTAGATCCTGGCTGGGTAGGCCCCTTTTTACCTTTTTCTAGTTCCAGCTTTTTTATTATAACTTTTAATCTGTGTCTTATTCAGTTCTTTATATTTATTTATATTACTGTTGTCATTTTATTGTTTTTTGATTAGTGTTTCCAATTTGTATGGCACCCAGTGCCTGGACTGGTCACCTGGAAAAATAAAACCCTGCCTTGCCTTGCCTAACATGATGATGGAGCGTGAGTGCTCTGAAACATAAGCACGCATTGTGGTTGACAGTGGTTGCTTTTAAATTTTTCTTCACTACACAGCAAGAAACTAGCAGCATCCAAAGTGACCTGAAGGGCATCAGCTTTTTGTTTGAAAGTTAAGGAGGCTTCAGAGCTTGTATGCAAGTAAAATTGTGATTGAGAGAAAAATGTATTATACCGAAAAAAAACACGAAGGAAGGACACAATGGAAAATGTGTTGTGGCTTGAAAGAGGTGATTTTTTCCCGCGTTATGGATTAGGCAACTGAGCCTTGAAAAGACAGCAAAGGGACATACAGAATTTCACCAGTAAATGGTACCGTGATTCCTTTCTATGTCATTGCAGATTACAAAATGCCACAGAACATGAATTTTTTTCTTTTGTCAGTTGAAAGTGGTACACACAGAACACTGCTAATGAAGTAAAATTAAAAGGTTAGAGTGATAAGATATTTTTTCCTCTCCCTTGATTTGGTGTGCAGATAGGCTGGTTCTAGTAGGAACTGCAACTAGAATTTAATTTTCCTGCTATTTGGCACCCAATATGAATCCCAGGTTCTCACTTACACTTTTAAGGGCACGTGAGCACACACTATTTGACCCCCTCACTCCCACTCCACCTTGTCTTTCTCAACATTCCTCCCTTCTCCTCCCCCCTGTAATTAGCTTTTATCATCTCCCCTGCCTCTACTCCAGTTTTCTACTTAGTCTCCTTTTCCAATCTACCTAATTGCTTCCTGTCTTATCTTGATTAAGTAACCTTAGCTCCCTGTGCTTGACAAAGCCTCTAGCTGCTAAAGTTGTCATAGTCTCAATGTATGTATTTTGCCTCTATGTTGTCTCATCCTATGTACACTGCTGCTGTTGTATCTCAATGTCTGACGTGGAACCTTTGTAAAAGAGCCTAGGCTCAAAGGTGTTATCAAAGTCTAAATAAATGAAATAAATAAATAAAATAAATGCTTGTAAATAAGTATTACAAAATCTCCCATATTGGGGTGTTTCATAATGACATTAACGACCACTTGACCACTGTATGTGTGAGGGCCTCACCAAAACAGGTATTGGATTCTAGCTTTAGATACGAAAGGAACCTATGCAAATTTAACTGCACTAACGTCCTGTCCGAGTTGGGCCTCATAAGATGGCAAGAATTTTACCTTGCCCCTACAGTTACCGAGGCCTGTACTTGCCTCCAAAAAAAGATCCCAGAAGTGGTGAGAAAACACACCCTTTTAATGAAAAATTGTAAAAAGGAAAAGACCTGTCCTTGCTTTACCAGAGAACTAAAAACAGAATTACAGATCAGAGACAAATTTTGGAACAAGGCATGGAAGTCTAAACTTGCAATTGATTGGACAGCATTCAGGAGAGCAAAGAACTATTGCCCCAAATTCATTAGGTCCGCCAAAGTGGAACACTTCCAAAATGCATTAGACTCCTCCAAAAATAATGCCATAGAATTCTGTCATACTCAAAATGAGATAGAAGGGCACAGCTCAGCCCCATCCCTACCCACCAAGATTGTCTCTCATGGAGACACCCTTACAAATAAGCACCACATCTTAGAGGAGTTAAATAACCATTTTGCTACTGTAGGGCTTGCATTTGATATGTCTCCAGCCAACCAATTTCATACACTCCCTCCACCCACTGACCCTTCTCCAATTCATACCTGGAGTACCCAGTCACATTCCAAGTTTAGCTTCAACCTTATTTCATTTAAACAGGTTGAGGACCTTTTGATATCTCTAGATATTGAGAAATGTGCTGGGGCCCACTATCTCCAACCCCTCTTCCTCACACTGGGCCATCCTTAATTGACAACACCCACCACCCATCTCTTCAATTTATCTCTTGCATAGGGGGTCCTTCCTGCACCTTGGAAAACAGCACACATAATCCCCCTCTTCAAGTCAGGTGACCCCACGACCTAAACAATTACTGTCCCACATCACTTCTGCCTATATTATCCAAATTACTGTACAAATTACTTATTATGCCGCTAAGTTAGCCCCTGGATTCCTCAAACCTCCTCAAACCATTACAGTCCGGTTTCAGGCACAAACAAAGTACCATGCCCACCTTAGCAAAAGTCACCAGTGACTGGCAATCTGCGCTGAATATTAATCACCACATTAGCGCAGTCTTCCTTGACCTGAGCAAGGCCTTCAATATCGTAGCACACTCCTTCATAAACTAAAAGTCATTGGCCTAGACGTTACCACTATGCATTGGCTCTCCTGTTACCTCACAGACAGACAGCAGCAAGTCAACATAAGGTGACTACTCCCAACTCAGAACTCTGACCAGAGGTGTACCCAAGGGGTCCATACTTGGACCCTTACTATTCACATTTTATATAAATAATATCAACACTAATGTTAGTAAAGCTAATGTGCATCTCTTTGCTGATGACACAGTTTTATGTCTTCCGGCTCTCGCTTGATCTTGCCTGTGCTGACCTGCACTATGATTCTAACCAGCTCCAACACAGTCTGTTCCAACTTAAGTTGCTGATAAACTCAAAAAAAAATGAAGGTTATGCTCCCCCCCTACACCCAAGCAATCAGCACTCCTTCTCCCTCCTCTTTCCAGATAGTGACACTGCAGGTGAATCGCTTGAGGTGGTAGACAAGTTTAAATATTTGAGTTTCTGGATTGACTGCCAGCTATCATTCACAGTATATATTAAAGAACTCTTCAAGAAGCTAAAAGGAGGCCAGTCCTCTTTTTTAGAATCACACACCTTCTTACTTTTGAAGCTAAGAAGAGATTAATCCAGACTACCTTTCTTCCCCTCATTGATGACACAGACTTCATCAACAGCCTTGTTCCAAATCAGCTCTCAATACATTGGACATACTTCATCACAGAGCACTAAGGTTCATTACTAATGCTCAGTTCAGAGCCCACCATTGCGCTCAATGTGTTCAACTTGGCTGGCCCCCACTTGCCAATAGAAGGTTAAAAAATGCTTTACTATGGACCTACAGAGCCATCCTAGACAAACTCCCTCCTTACATCACAGACCACTTCAAGTGTACACCCTGCATCTACTCACTGAGGAGTCATTCTTACATACTATTCGATATACCTAGGGTAGTGTCCCGCTATGGTGAATCTGTGATTAGTCATGCCCTTCCGGCCTTATGGAATAACCTCAAACTCTCCTTAAAACTTACTAACACCATCTGCCTACTGGCTTTTAAAAATCTATTGGGCCCGCTTACCCAGGAGAATTGTAATTGTTATTCATATCATGTATTCTGCCTCCTTATACTTTACAGCACTCACTGACTCATGGCTGTCCTTGTGATACCTTTTTTGTGTGTTGACTCCTTCATAGCACTTGTATTCTTGTTTGCTTTCGTTGCAGTATCTCCTACTTTAGTATCTTAATGAGCAGATATGCTTCATTGTATTCTCCTTATATTCAGCCACTGCTCTCTTTCTATTGGGTGTTCTACGTATGACTTCTTCTGGATGTATTGTGTACCCATACATTATAAGTACTGTATGTATTGTAAATCATTGTGTCTACCAGGACCACTTTGGAAATGAGCTTGCCCAACTTTATTTACTGTATGATTTTATGATGTTTAATTTTCTCTATTCTGTTTGTTATAATTCATGCTGACGTGGAACCTTTGTAAAAGAACTTATGATTCAAATGTATTTGTAATCCTTGTATTCAATTAATAAAAATAAATGTTGCCATTCCTGGTAAAATAAAATAAAATAAAATGAAATAAAATGGTACCATGCCCAGTGGGTCTGCTGCTACAGTATGTGTCCAGCGCTATATATGATGGGTCTGCTGCTACAGTATATATACCTGGTGCTATCCCCAATGGGTCTGCTGCTACAATATATATTCCTGGTGCCAGACTCGATGGGCCTGCTGCTACAGTAAATGGCTGGTGCCATAGCCAATATGTCTGCTGCTACTACGGTATATGTCCTGTGCCATACACAATGGGTCTGCTACTACAGTATACATCCAGTGCCATACCTGTTGTGTCTGCTGCTACAGTATATATCTGGTGCCATACTCAGTGAGTCTGCGGCTACTATTTATATAACTGGTGCCATACTCAATGGGCCTGCTGCTACAATATATGCCCAGGGCCGTATCTGATAGATCTGCTGCTACAGTATATGTGTAATGCAATACCTAATAGGTCTGCTGCTAAGGTATATGTCTGATGCCATACCCAATGAGTCTGCTGCTACAATATATGCTCAGTGCCATATCTGATAGATCTGCTGCTATAGTATATGTGTAATGCAATACCATATAGGTCTATATATATATATATATATATATAGGTATATATGTCTGATGCCATACCCGATGAGTCTGCTTCTACAGTATATATCTGATGCCATATCCAATGAGTCAGCTGCTACTGTAAATGTCTGGTGCCATAACTGATGGGTCACCTGCTGCAGTATGTGTTTGGTGCCATACCTGATGGGTCTGCAGCTACAGTATATGTCTGAAGCCATATTCGATGGGTCTGCTGCCACAGTATATGCCTGGTGCCATACCGGATGGGTCTGCTGCTACAGAATATGTCTGGTACCATACCCGATGGGTCAGCTGCTACAGTATATGTCTGATGCCATACACTATGGGTAGGCTACCACAATATATGTCTGTTGCCATACTCAATGTATCTAATCCAACAGTGTATATATATATGGTGCCATAGCCACTGGGTGTGTTGTTTTAGCATATGTTCGATGCCATACCAGATATTTCTACTGCTACAGTATATGTGCAGTGCCATACCCAATGGGCCGGCTGCTACAGTACATGTCTGGTGCCAAACTGGATGGATCTGCTGCTACAATATATGTGCAGTGCCATACCTTATTGGTGTGCTGCTACAGTATGTGTCCAGTGCCATACAATATGTCTGCTGCCATAGTGTATGTCTGTTACCATGCCCAAGGGTCTGCTCCTGCAGCATATATCTGGTGCCATATGGAGTGCGTATACTGCTTTGGTATATGTTTGGTGCCATACTCAATGGGTCTGCTGCTACAGTACATGTCCAGTGCCATGTGAGATGGATTTGCTGATACAGTATATCTGACAGCAAACATAATGAGTCTATATATCCAGTACAATACCTAATGGGTCTGCTTCTACAGTATATGTCTAGTGCCATACCTGATGTGCGCCTGTGACTGTATATGTATAGAGCTTTACCCAATGGGTCTGCTGCTGTGTATGTGTCTGATGCGATATCGAATTTGTCTGCTGCTACAGTATGTAGCCAGTGCCATACCCAGTGGGCCTTCTGCTACAGTATATGTCAGGTCCAAACCCATTTGTTCTGCTGCTCCTGTATATGTCTCACACCATACATGATGAGTCTGCTGCCACAATATATCCCTGTAGCCATACCCAAGGATCTCCTTCCACAGTAAATGTCCAGTGCCATACCTGACGGGCCTGCTGCTACAGTATATGTTCGCTGTCATACCTGATTGGTGTGCTGCAACAGTATATGTCTGGTGCCATCCAATCAGTCTGCTCCTGCGATATATGCAGTATGTCAGGCACCATACCCAATGGCTCTGCTTCTATAGTATACAGTATGTCCAGTGCCTACGCAATGGATCTGCTGCTAAAGGATATGTCTGCTGCTATACCTGATGGGTCTAGTGCTACAGTTAATGTCTATTGCCATACCTGATGGGGGTGCTGCAACAATATATCCAGCACCATACCTTATGGGTCTGCTCCTACAGTATATGTCTGCTGCCATACTTTATGGGTCTGGTCCTTCTTTACATGTCCGGCATACCCAATGGGTCTGCTAATGCTGAATACATCTGGCACCATACCTGGTGGGTCTGCTTCTACAGTACATGTCCAATGTCATACCAGATGGATCTGCTCCTACAGTATATATCTGGTGCCATACCTGCTGGGTCTACTCCTACAGTATAACTCCAGTGCCTTATCCAATGGACCTGCTGCTACAGTATATGTCTAGCACCATTCCTGATGGGTCTGCTGCTACAGTATATGTCCAGTGTCATACCTAATGACTCTACTGCTACAATATATGGACAGTGCCACACCCCATGGCTCTGCAGCCACAGTGTATGTTCAAAGACATTCTCGATGGGTCTGCCACTGCAGTAAATGTTTGTTGCAATATCCAATGGGTCTACTGCTACAGTTTATGTCCTGTGCCATACAAACTGGTCTGCTTCTACATCATACACTCAGTGCCATACCTGATTGGTCTAATCCTACTACAGTATACTGTATGTTCTGTGCCATACCTGATAGGTCTGCTACTACAGTATACATCTGGTGCCATACACAATGGGTCGACTGCTACAGTATATGTCTGGCACCATGCCTGATAGGTCTGCTGCTACAGTATAAATCCGGTGCCATACATAATGGTTCTGCTGCAACAGTATATGTCCAGTGCCATACCAGATGGGTCTACTGCTATAATATTGTCCAGTACCATACCTGATGATTATACTGCTACAGTATATGTCCAGTGCCATACCCATGGGTCTGCTGCTACAGTGCATGTCCAGTACCATACCAGATGGGTCTGCTGCTACAGTAAATGTCTGGGGTGAGCTACGGCATAGGTCAAGTGCTGCACCGATGAGTCTGCCACTACAGAATATGTCCAGTGCCATACCCCATGGGTCTGCTGTTACAGTATTTGTCCAGTGCCATACCCGATGGATCTGCTGCTATAGTATATGTCCAGTGCCATACCTGATGGATCTGCTGCTACATTATACAGTATGTCTGGTGCCATACTCAATGTATCTGCTGCTACAGTACAGTATGTCCGATTGCCATACTCAATGTGTCTGCTGCTACATTATACAGTATGTCCGGTGCCATACTCAATGTATCTGCTGCTACAGTATACAGTATGTCCGGTGCCATACTCAGTGTGTCTGCTGCTACAGTATACAGTATGTCAGGTGCCATACTCAATGTGTCTGCTGCTGCAGTATACAGTATGTCAGGTGCCATACTCAGTGTGTCTGCTGCTACAGTATACAGTATGTCAGGTGTCATACTCAATGTATCTGCTGCTACAGTATACAGTATGTCCAGTGTCCTAACAATTGGTCTGCTTCTACATCATATACTCAGTGCCATACCTGATTGGTTTCCTCCTATGCAGTATATGTCCTGTACCAAACCTGATAGGTCTGCTGCTACAGTGTACCTCTGGTTCCATACATAATGGTTCTGCTGCTACAGTATATGTCCAGTGCCACACCTAATGGGTCAGAAGTACAATATTTGTCCAGTGCCATACCCATTGGGTCTGCCGCTACAGTATATATCCAGTGCCACACCTGATGGGTCTGTTGCTATAGTATATGTCCGGTGCCATACCCAATAGGTACTCATGCTTTCCCTCCTCCTCCTCCTTCTCCTCTCCATCAGCCTCCTAGCTAGTGTACCCCTGTTCAACTCCCAAGCAAGTCATGTTTCTGTTGTTTGGTTTCTTATAAACACTGCCACCCATATTGTATTCCATTATTTTCTGCTAACAGTCTGTTCATTATTGTTGTACTCCTCCTACTGTTTGATTATGTTGTTGTTAATTTGCATTGTATTGCTACTTTGATGAACTGTTGTTGTTAATTTACATTTCCTTTTGTTATCTAGAGCGCCCATCAAGTTTAAATAAATAAATAAAATGTCTGTTGCCATATCCAGTTTTCATTCTAATCCCTGCTGCCAAAGCAAAGCTGGGTAGTCCCAGTAAATTTCTTAAGTAGTTGCTTTGTATTATCTCAAGTCCTTTTTAATTGTTTTTATATATTATCCTCCAAACTTCTGCCCCATATATCATTTGTGCTTCTACTTTAGTTCTTAAGCACCTGTATTAGACAATAAAATAATTTCCTGCCATTGCATTGGCAAAATATCTTATACCATTCAACACTTTTTTCTGCCTTGTCACAGACCAATTCAATATGATTTTTGCATTTAAAATTTTGATTAAATACCACACCAAGGTAACAGAAGTCATTAACTTCCTTAATCAGTAGATTTCCAATTTTCCACCTATTCAGGCTCCTTATTTGTTTCCCAAAAGTCATTATTTTAGTATTTTCCTGATTTATTGTCATATCCAGTTTTTGAGGTCTCTATTGTTGCTGAGATTGTCCTCCTTAGTCCTAGTTTTGTTTGTGACAACAATATCGCATCATCCACGTATAGTCAGAGTTGAGTGTCATCCCCATTTATTTTGGTGGGAAATGTTTCCACTTGTTTTAAATCCTCCACTAATGTGTCAATATACAGATTAAACAAAGTTGGGGCTAAAATGCACCCTTGTTTAACTCCAATATTTACATTTATTGGGCTTGTCATATTCCCTTCCTTACTATATTTTATCACAATTTTACTGTCCTTGTGGAGCAGCTTAATGGCATTTAGTAATTTCCATTTATACCTTTTTTCAGCCAGAATATCCCATAGTATTCTATGGTTAACCGACTCGAAGGCTGCCTTAATGTCAATAAATACTGTATCAATCTTTGTTTTCTTTATAACCATGTTTTTCAACTATGTGTCTCAAAATGAAAAAATTGATCCACTGTTGATCTCCCTGTGCAGAAGCCAGCTTGCACTTCTGATAAAATGGTATTCTCTTTCATCCAATATTGGATTCTTTTCAGAATCAATCATGAAAATATTTTTTGGTTGATGTTTAGTAAAGTAATTGGATGGTAATTTTCTGGTTTCTCCATAGGCCCTTTTTTATGTATTAGTACAAATATTCCCTCATTCCAAGTATTTGGTAATGTCATGTGTTTCATTTTATTTCTATAGAGACTTACAGTAGTAAGATCTCAGCCCACCAGTCAGCATTAATATGATATAATTCTGCACCTATATTATTAGTGCCTGGGGTCTTATTTTTCTTTTGTAATTTTATTGCTTCTACTACTTCTTCTTTAGTAAAGTCCAACTATCTGTTCTTTTCTACCCTGTTCACACTTTCTATCCCTTCTTGGAGTAAATCCCTGTCTTTATTACAAATTGCTTAATAATATTCTATCCATCTCTCTGGTGGGATGACTTATAATATATTAAACCTGCTGTTTTTGTGCCCTGAGCCACCATTCTCCAGAAGGCACTGCCATCTTTTGTCTTAATAGTACATTGTAGTTTACTCCAAAGTTCATTTTGGTAATCATTCTTCTTTTCCATTAGCATAACTTTGTATTCTGCTTCTAAATTCTTCAGAGCCTTATGCTATCTAAATCATTACATTTTACTATCCTCATTCCGACTTTTTGCAGCAATTTCCTTTTTTGGTGACATTCCTCATCAAACCTATCTACTATATGTATGTTTTTATTTTTCTAACTTTTATTCTGCTGCCCTTCAATTTCTTCACTATTCTTTGTTTGATTGCTTGACAGGACACAGATAGCTCTTTTGTCTCTGTTCCTTCCACATTTCCCTTTAGATTTTCCTCTCATTTTATCATACAGTGGTGTTTCATATCCATTATTTCCTTTGTTTTATAAAATTACATAGATGTTTTGGTTTACTTTTGCCATTTTATTTGTTTTTTCTAATTTCCATGTTATCTAGCCATGCCTATTGAGTTTTGTGTTCTTTTGACATCACATTATTGGTTTCCATCCATATTCTAATTGGTCTATGATCACTATCCCAATTATCCATAACTTCAGTTTGTATATCCTGTTATAGAAATATACATCCACAATTCCATAATCTAATACACTCATACCTTGCTTATACACAAAAGTGCCTTTTCCCAGTCTATCATCATGGCATCTCAAAACTTAGTATATACATATTGAACTTGTTTAGTGCCTTTAGAAATATTTCCCCTGCTTTATTTTTCTTTTTGTCCATTGATTTCTTCAGTGGAATTAAAAGATATTATCTAAGTTCTATATGTACTTTTCTCTTCTAACTCTGTACCCACCCTTAGACTGCAGTCTCCTGTACTTAAAATTGTCTTACCTAGGTATTTATTTTGTAATTATTCCACTATATTTAAAAATACATTAATGCGGGCTTCTATGGGAGATGCTTTGGTGTCCGGTGGGAAGTACATGTTAATCAGAAGGCATTCCACTCTATTATTTATAGAGATTTCTAAAACCTGTATAAAATGCCTTGTGTCATTCAATAAACATTTGCATGTCAGGTCTTCATTTATCTTTACAAAAATACTGATTCCACCTGATGGTCTACCAAATTTATAATTTTTTCTAGCTTGGATATGCCATCCTTGATATCCCTCAAAGTAACAATTTTCTGTCTTATTTACCCAAGTTTCTTGTAGCATGATTATATGTGTTTGTTTCATAAACTTTACTATACCATTTTCTCTAAATTTACACAGTGCACCTGCTATATTCCAGCTGAGTATTGTTAGTTGATTTTCAGTCTCTCTAGTTCTTACTTCTGGGAGTCAGATTATTTCCCCTATTTCCTTAGTAACCTGTAAAGTTTCCTCCTCATTTCCATTTTTCTCTTCTTTTCCTTCAGAGAAAACAGAGTTCAGTTCTATTAAATCAAGACTTTGTGACTCTTCCAGTATGGTACTACTATTTATTCTCAGGCTTCTTTGCTGTAGTAATGTATGTTCCCTCTCTATAGGTTTTATATAATTAGATATTCTTTCTTGTATTTTGTTCCCCTCTGTCTTTTTCAGATTTACTTTTCACTTCGGGGTATCTTTCCCTGTCAAAACATTTTTGACCTCTTCATTAATGGGATTGTTACATCTGCATTTATCCCCATTCCTTCAGCTGTTCTCTTGCTTCCAGTATCCTTTTTCTAGTATTTTTATTCTTCAGGACCAAGCAGATCCACCCTCTCTCTTTCCCACCATAATATCTGTAGGTTGAACCTAACTCATTCTATGTGATTTTATTCCTCAGGACTGCTTTGCAGATACTATACACTGCCAACTTCAGTGTCATGTAATTATCATTTCTAGTTTTAGGCATACCTCTCAGATAGACTGTTGATAATATATCTCCTTTTACTATTTGGGCTTCTTTCACTCTCTCAGGCTTGGAACTACTCCCCTCTGTAGCTACCTTTTCAATTTCCATATTTTGTTTTCCTTTCTGTGCTACTGGGCATACTTCTATAATCCTATATCTCCTTAACTGCCCATCTTCAACTATCTGAATTGTCCTTTCTAGCTCTTCTCCACCACTTCCCTCCTTTGCATGTTCTTGACTCTTATTTACTTTATCTTCTTTTCTTTTAAAATTAGACTTTTCCTTTAACTTTCCTACTGTCATTTTGTCCTCCATTTGTTCTTTATCTCTTTTTTGTTTCTTTTTTATTCTCCTGGATATCCAGCATCAAAGCTCCTGTCTCTTTTATTTCTTTCCTACCAATTTCTTCTGTTGTTTTCCTAATCATTTCTCTATTACTTCTTTAACTTCCCAAGTTAAACCACTAAAATTGCCATCCTGCTTTCTATTTCTTATTTCTGATGAATTTCTCCCTTTCTTTATTTATCTGTGTACTTATCAGGGATGTAAAGTTAATCAATAACTCATTATTCAAAAGGATCCCTTTTCTTATTTTACTTAATAACTCTAATATATTCCCTTGAGGCTCCTGCTGTAGGCTTTCTTCAGCTTCTGAGGTTTTTGAACTTCCTTCCTGAATTATATGTGGAATATCTAGGGGATATTGGGAGGGTGGTTCTAACTTAGGTCTTAAATATAAGGGCTGAGGAATGCTTCAAACTCCCCCAAAAAGAATCTGCTAGGACATAGATAGGACACATCCCTAGCAGATGTCTCTCCTCCCTTATTTTTTAATTGATTTTTCCCCACACTAACTTGCTCTTCTAGGGGATCATCCAGTTGATATTCCTGTTTTATTTCATTGTGTTTTTCTAACACTCCTTCACCTTCTACTTGTCCACCAAGATTTCTGAACTTTTCTTCCATTTAATGTTCTTTTTCTAAACTTCTAATGGTTTTCATTAATGGGTGCTCCGTTTGCATGGAGACTTCCCTTTCTGATACTTCTTTTGTTAGGGGAAGAACTCAGGGGATAAAGGAGGCATACTGTATCCTGAGTACCTCCTTCTTTCCATCAGGTTCAAATGACTACCTAAAGCCAATACATAGCTGGTCATTTTCCTTTAACCTTGCTTGCTTTCCCATCCATATTGCTTTTAATTGTCATATTTTTCTTTTTATAGCTAATGTGATTTGAGGCCTTTTTCTTTTTAGCGACTCTTGTATTCATTTTCACCAATAGCTTCAAATATCTCAAGGCTTTTCAATATAATATCTTGTTAAAATATACAGAGAAATATGCAAAACTTTACAACACAGATCTGGTGCTTTGTTGCCTTTAGTTCCTAGTGCTCTTCCCTCCTGCAGCTGTCCCATTTCCAAATTATTCTGATTTTGGTTTTAAAAGTGCAGTCTTAGCTTGCCCAGTGGTCTAGAGGGCTGAGGTGCTGCTGCCTTACCTAGAACCATGCCAGTGACCCGGGTTTGGGAATGGACTTAGGGTGCCAGGGGCCGGCAGGGGAAGGAGAGGATTGAGCATCTGTAAGACTGCTCTCCTCTCACAGGGTGGGCTGTGGGAGTGTGTCACTCTTCAGTGACCTCCAGTGGAGACCAGGGGTAGTGCAGACACAACACAAAGGTGGGAACATCACCAGAAAAACCAAAAATGGCTCTGCACTCAACTGGATGATGGCTGCCTGGCAGTCCAGTGTCATCAATGTCCTGAGCCATCCATCCCTCAGTAGTACCCCAGGGCCAAATATTGTGCTTGCTGTGCTTTGGGTGTCTCTCCTCTCAGAGGAAGGGGGCATGCCCTGCCAAGGGTTATGTCTGGGTTACCCTGGGGATGTCTGCGATATGAGTGCCGGGGGCAGGGAACAGGACAGATTGGGTGTAGCCTTGGCACAGCCTAAAGGAGTGGTTGAGAGTGGCAGCATGTGGAGAGGGAAAAATGATAATACAAAAAAATGTACAGTCTTTCTTAAGAAGCATGCTACTCAAACAGAAACTCATGTATCCATAGATAGGTGTCATCTCAGAAAATTGTTTCCTAGATGCCAAGGATAATAAATAAAAATAATGGATAAGCCTCTATAGCTTAACACTAAATTATTAAAATCAAAACTCAGCAGTTTTCATTATTATTTTCAAACAGAGTCTCACGCCGTTAGATTTTATATACCTGTTTTCCTTCCCTTGACCTTGCCTCTCAGAGTTCTTAGTTCCTTTAAAAATTTCAAAAAGATTCCTTTTAACCAATTTCTTCTGCATCTAAAATGTAAAATTTTAAATAAAACCCTATTACTTTAAGGTAGGGCGTAATACTGGCTTTAAGCTTTTACGTGTCAATGCCCACTATAACTACTTAGTATATATATATATATATATAGATAGATTTATTATAGGGGAGCGGGCGTACCCCTATATTTAGGGTTATGAAGCCTCATCTATGTTAAACTTGAAATTTTGCACGTTAATAACTTTGGACCTGTTCAATGAATTTGCATGAAATTTGGTATGTGTGGTGGGCATTGCAGGTCACTTGATCTGCTAAATTTTGTTTTGTCAGACTTACAGTTTTGCACACCAAAAGCTGAACAATGCACTTTTCACCAGTTTTATGGGCATTTTTTGATTTTTGTCCGTGGTGTATCTGCGGCTGTTGTGCGGTGTGTGAATCAGTACCCTGGCACCTAGAAAGCACTTGTATGAAGGAATATGGCACTTTTTGTTTGGTGAAAAAAAATTAATCCATTCAAAAGTTATTAAACTTTTTAGCTCCCATTATAAGTCTATGGGAAAATTTATATGGTTATTATGCAAAAGAAGAATAGAGTTTTGGCCATCTGGTCACTCTCATGATCAAAGAATTTGCAGGTTTGCGATCAAAAAATCTTTGATCATGAAGAATTTATTGATTGCGATGGCCACCATCTTGTTTTCAGTTTGCGGTCGGAAAAAAACAAATATCTCAGCTCAGGGGTGACTTCTGATGTAAAACTATGATGAATTTTGCTCAGGGGTCTTCCCTGTATTGAGCCGTGGCTGTGGTTTTATATAGTTATGTCAAAAAATAGAGTTTTTAAATTTTAAATTCTTTGATCGCAAGCCTGCAAATTCTTTGATCGCGAGATTCTTTGATCACAATCTTCATTCCTGATGTAGGGACGAGATGGTTAAATTTAATATCAAATATCTCAGCCCAGGGGTGACTTATGAAGTCAGACTAGGATGAGTTTTTCTCAGGGGGCTTTGTTCTATCGATTCATGCCTGTGGTTTCATGTAGTTCTGTGAAAATATTGAGTTTTAACATTTTTTATTCTTTGATCGTGAGCCTGCAAATTCTTTGGTCGGGAGATTCTTTGATCGTGATCTTCGTTAGAGGAGGGACCAGATGGCCAGATTTTCAGGTTGGAAAAATCAAATATCTCAGCAAAGGGGTGACTTGTGAAGTCAAACTAAGATGGGTTTTGCTCAGGGGCTTCTCTCTATTGAGCATGCCTGTGGTTTAATGTAGTTGTGGCAAAAATAGAGTTTTAATGTTTTAATTCTTTGATTATGAGCCTGCAAATTCTTTGACCACAAGCCTGAAAATTCTTTGATCACGAGATTCTTTGATCATGATCTTCATTCGTGAGGGTGGGACGAGATGGCCAGATTTGGAGGGACCAGATAGCCCAAATTGTATGACCAGATGTCCCCTCATGATCAAAGATGATCTTTGATCATGAATTCATGATTGATTCTCATGATCAAAACTTTTAAAGGTGCAAAAACTTTACAATTAAATATATCGGAAACGGTTTGGTCTTTTGACTTGAAATTTGGAGGGTGTTGAGGGGATGTCCTGTAGATGTGAACTATTGTGTTTAGGTGTCAGAAAAGTAATTTGCTGCATCGATATTATGTGACACTGTTTACATTTTGTGGATAGCGTTCTGCATTGTCCTAGTGGCTTGAAATTTATAAGGTAGCTAGCCTTACTGCCACAGAGGGAATTTTCAGTGGTTAGATGTGTGAAATGTAAACAGGTATGGAAATGGACAAGTTGGTGGGAGCATGGGGCCTGAAGGGCCCCATACTCCCAGCACTATGCACTATCAGCAATACATATGATATTTAGTACTTGTACTGTGATGTTAGGGATAAATGGACAAATTAGTGGGATCACGGGGCCCAAAGGGCCCTGCACCCCCAGTAATATGTGTTCTCAGCAATATATATGAGTTTTAGTACTTGTACTGTGATGTTAAGCAGAAATGGAGAAGTTGGTGGGAGCGTAGGGCCCAAAGGGCCTTGCGCTCCCACCACTATATGCTCCCACCAATACATATGATAATTAGTACTTGCAGTGTGATGTTAGGCAGAAGCGGACAAGTTGGTGGGAGTGTGGGACCTGAAGGGCCCCTCACTCCCAGCACTATGTGTTCTGAGCAATACATATGATATTTAGTTCTTGTACTGTGATGTTAGGGATAAATGGACAAGTTGGTGGGAGCATGAGGCCTGAAGGGCTCTCCTCCCACCAATATGTGCTTCACCAATCGTATGATTTTCAGTAGTTGCAGTGTGATGTTAGTGGGAAGTGCACAAGTTGGTGTGAGTGTGGGGACCAAAGGGCCCGTACTACCAGCAATATGTGCTCCCAGCAATGTATATGAGATTTAGTACTTGTACTGTAATGTTAGGCAGAAATGGAGAAGGGCCCTGCGCTCCCACCAATACATGTTTCCACCAATATGTATGACAATCAGTAGTTGCAGTGTGATGTTAGGCAGAAGTGGACAAGTTGGTGGGAGAAAGGGGCCTGAAAGACCATACTCCCAACAGTATGCGCTCCCACCAATACATATCAGATTTAGTACTTATACTGTGATATTAGGCAGAAATGGACAAGTTGGTGGGAGTGTGGGGCCCGAAGGAGCCTGTCTTACCAACAATATGTGCTCCCACCAATACATATGATATTGAGTTCTTGTACTGTGATGTTAGGCAGACTCATTCATTTTACGCCTCTCTGATAATGGTTGAGGATACATTAGGACAGTGAGTACTTGCATGCTCTCAGCTGGGAAGTGCCCCACAGCCCTGAACATCAAGTGCAGGATTGTGAGTGCAGAGACACGTCCAAAGTACTGCTGTTAACATTAACATTATACTTCCCTTTCACCAGCTGATGACATGTTAGGACACTGAACAGCTGCATGGCATTAGCCAGGCAATACCCCCACCAACCAGAACAGGTACTGCATACTGAGTGCAAAGCCACAGCCCAACTAAACCATGGACATCAATGATATACCTCTCTGATACCAGCTGCACACAAGTTAGGACACTGAGAATTTTCATGGTCTCAGCTAGGCAATCCCCCACCCACCCGAGCAGGTACTGGATCCTGAGTGCAGAGCCACAGCGCAACTAAAGCTGATGACATAAATGGTATACCTCCTTGATACAAGGTGCAGACATGTTAGAGCACTGAGGTTGTATAGTCTCAGCCAGGCAATGCCCCACCCCCAGACCAGGTACTGGATCCTGAATGCAAAGCCACAGCCCAACTAAAGCCATGAAGATCAACAGTATACCTCCCTGATACCAGCTGAACACATGTTAGGATGCTGAAGGGGTGCACGGCCTCAGTCAGGCAATGCCCCCATCCCCCCCAGACCAGGTACTGGATCCTGAGTGCAGAGCCACAGCCCAACTAAAGCTGTGGACATGAATGATATACCTCCTGGATACCAGCTGCACACATGTTAGGACACTGAGGAGTTGCACAGCCTCAGCCAGGCAATGCCTCCAGCCCCCTAGACCAGGTACTGGATTCTGAGTGGAGAGCCACAGCCCAACTAAAGCCATGGAAATGAATGGTATACCTCCCTGATACCAGCTGCACACAAGGTAGGACACTGAGCAGTTGCACGGCCTCAGCCAGGCAATGCTCCCACCCCCAGACCAGGTACTGGATCTTGAGTGCACATCCACAGCCCAACTAAAGTCATGGACATCAACAGTATATCTCTGTGATACCAGGTGCACACAAGTTGGGACACTGAGGAGTTGCACGATCTCAACCAGGCAATGCCCCAACCTCCCAGACCAGGTACTGGATCCTGCGTGCAGAGCCACAGGCCAAATAAAGCCATGGACATCAACAGTATACCTCCCTGATACCAGCTGCACACATGTTAGGATGCTGAGGAGTTGCATGGCCTCAGTGAGGCAATGCCCTCATCCCCCAAGAACAGATATTGGACCCTGAGCCACATGGCAACTAAAGCTGTAAGTATTGACATTAAACCTCTCTGATACTAAGTGAACACAAGTTATGAGACTGAGTATTTGTATAGAGTTAGTGCCTCCCACCTGCCAACACTAGGTACAGGATCCTGAGTGCAGAGGAAGATTGCAACCAAGGCTGTAAACATAAATGGTGTACCTTTTTGATAGCAGGTGAACACAACTTATTGTATTTATAAGAAGGAGACAAATACATGATTGTAAAAGAAAAATGTTATACTTACAAAATAAATAGTTATTTTTTTACAAAAATAGTTTTTTTTGCACATTATTTAATGAAAACTCGTAAAATAAATAATAGTGTTTCTTCACTCGGAGTGGGGGTCAAAGGGACAATAAATAAAACATATATTCAATTAAAGCTGTAAAATAAATAAAAGTGTTTATTCACACAGGGTGGGGGATGAAAGGGATAATAACTATTAGACATATAAAATAAAAGCTGCAAAATAAATAAAAGTGTTTCTTCACATGGGGTGATGTAAGTGATAATAAAAATAACATAATTTGCTGAAAAACTAAAACAAATGGCCAGGATTGACAGGAAAGTGTTGGCCATTCAGGCTGTTGTGCCTTGGGGAGTAGGAGATGAGGAGGAAGAGGAAGACTGCTCAGGGGGTAGTGGTACTTGGTGCAGTAGTTGGTGGTGATGTTGTGGGAGGGGCACCTTCAAGAGGCTCTTGCTGCTGAGGAGCCATGGAGGGTGGGTCATCTTGAAGATGCTGCAGGTCCTGGCATAGAAGGTGGTGAATCGCCTCTGTGGCCTCAAGCTGGTTCTCAGCCAGCAACATCATAAGGCTGTGGGTGGTCTCAAGAGACGCAACAGAGGCCTCTTCCATTTCTCGAAGCAATCTGATGGCTTGGATGAGGCCCCTGTTGCTGTTCTCATAACCATGGGTGGCAAATAAGGCCACATGCGATGTCGCTGCAGAAAATCAATCATTTCTGAATTTTGATCAATAACTTGATCTAATTTTGCACAGTGACACTGTTGCCACCCTTTACGGCCTCAAGCAGCCAGCTGAGATTCCTGTTGATGTCACGTAGAACAGCAAGAGACTCTGTGGAGAAAAAAATGAGAACAAGAAATGTATCAGTAAACTGAGCTGTTCTGTACTCTTACATTAATGTACTGAACTGAAGTATATTTTTAATTAATGGATAGAGCCACTGTATTTACAGCTATGCTAGATTAGTATAGCTGACTTGATTCATAATACTGTAATTAAAGTGCATTGCTGCTAGAATTGATTTGATTATAAGGGATCGTGGTAATTACTTATGTGATCGTGATATATCACCACAGTGGCAAGTGAGGTCAGGGCTTATTACGAGTGGCGTAGCCACAACTGATTGAACTCTGAGCCCACTTGCCAAGAGTTCTGATATTTGGCAATCATATAAGTAACTATTGTTTTGCTATTCACTTCACATGTTGATTACCATGCAGGATATCATACAAGCACATTTTAGTACATTTTACATGGATTGCCATGGAGGAGGTAGCTATAGCATGTGTGCGCTACGAAGACATGCAGGTAATGACGATGGTAAACTACTAACAAAAGCAAGTATTCATAGTTAAAAAGATGCAAGGTTCCTTACTGTAATCACATTATTTTTTCATATGGTTTGACATTTGTGGATAAAGGACAAAAATAATATGTTACTGAAATGGATGAACAATTCTTAAAAGTGAATATATTCAGGTATCATGTGATAGTGTTTGGGGTGGGGGGTGTAACTTCTCATATTAAGTCCCATACACTATAAATGACGATACCTGTTGTACAGGTGATAACCATTGTGTAATCATCTCTTGTAGTTGCTAGGGTAATGGTAAACCTCTTGAGTTGCACTCGAGGTTTACTGATGCCCAGCAATCACTCAAGGTGTTTGCACCATGGTTATCACCTGTAGATCAGGCATATCCTCTATATGTTAGTGACTGTGTGCAGGAATAAGTGATGATATAATCACTATGGCCCAGATATTCAAAAGGGTTGCGCAAGGCGTAACAGTGTTGCACCATGCACAACCCACTGATGTGCTCCGGCGCGATATTCAAAAGGGAAAAGTGCATGGCACAAATCCCAATGCACCGGAGTATCAGTAATGTATGCAGGCACAGGTAGGGGGGGCATGCCCATGCATAACCTGCACAGCCCTATATTCAGCCTGGGATGTGCAGAGCCATGCATGAGCAACCCCTACCTGCGCCAGCACAAAGTTAAGCCAAAAAAAGAACAACTGATGACCACCCACAGGTGAGCTGCTGCATTGCAGGGCACAACACAGCAGCTGCCACCTGTGGGTGGCCACCGAAGTTCCTGCTGTACCTGGTGGTGCCCCCATGCACAATTGTGGCATTTGTAAACAAGACGTCATTCAATATCCCTGGTGGTCCAGTGGACCACACTCTGCCCGATCAGAGCATCTGTTATAATAAACCCTCTGTCCAATATCTCTGGTGGTCCAGTGGACTGATTGCTGCCTGATCGTGGGCATCTGTTATAATAAAAAAACATCCAATATCCCTGGTGGTCCAGTGGACCTATTGCTGCCAATCGCGGGCATCTGTTGTAATAAAAACCCAACCCCGTCCAGTATCCTGGTGGTCCAGTGGACCACTTTCGCTCAATCGCGGGCATCTGTAAATCAGAAAATGTCCTATTACCCTGGTGGTCTAGGTACCCCTCCCCCACCCACTGAGCCCCACCACCCCACCCCTGGTCAGCCAGTGGGCGTCAACACCACACCCACCTGCCGCCCACTGCCCACTGACTGACACTTAGGTGCACGCCATTGGTTCACAGCGTGGAGCCAATGGGCTGGGCAAGCTCCATACCTGCATTTCAAACAGATGCCCATGATCAGGCAGAGTGCAGTCCACTGGACCACCAGGGATAGAGGATTATTCTATTTTTGGACAGATGCCCATGATCGGGCTGCAGGGGGCTTCAGTCCTGATGGCTGCTGCCTGGCAGGACGCCGGGCGCAAGTCGTCGGGGATCGGCGCACCCTGCATGCAAATGGGGCCATAATGACATGCAAATGGCCCCATGTGTGCCTTGCATAAATTATGGCCCCATTTGCATGTCACCTTTTGAATATCGCTGGTGCTGTGAATGGCGCAATGGCACTTGCACTAGTGCATCTCCATGCTCCACTCTGGCCACTTGCGCTGGTGCAGTGCCACTGTGCCATGCACAGTGGGGTGGCCAGGGTGCGATATTCAAAGCTGTTGAGCCATGGCGCAGCTCCTTTGAATATTGCCCAGGCCACACCCTTGCGCATCCAAGTTGAGCTGTGCCCAAGCTTGTGCCACAGCCTGGTGCAGTTTGAACATCTGGGCCTATGTGTATAACTTCAAGATATCTACATACTGATAACATCATCACCCATTTATCTACATAGTGACTTCATCACTAAGCACCACCACGTGTGCTGCATGCGCAGTAGAACTGCCTCTGTTTCACTTTTACTTTCTCAAAGTGATGTTTATAAAAAAAGCTATCACAGTTCCACAGACTCAGAAAATGCATTCTTTACCTCTTTCTCACCACAACAAAACTGAAAACCAAAGACAGGAACTAGGACAGAGAAAAAAACATGGAGACAAACTTAAGAGAAAAATAATATATAACAAAAGTGAACTTGAAAAGTCCAGCTGCATAAATTACATAGGCATGGTGTGCTTGTGGGATAACAAAGTTATTTGTCCAGTAGCGTGTGATGTCTTGGAAACCTCACTTGTGGCTTTGCCACTCATGAGGTTACGCAAGGTGACAGGCTACTGTTCAAATAAGTTGGTTATCACACAGGTGCAGTACACATATCCCTTATATATACAGAGAAAAACTGCTTTGACTTAGAATTTTTCATTTTAGAAAATGAACAGTACTATTGTACAATGGTGTTAATCTGCCACAATTACTATGTGTTATACCTGTGGAAAAAAAATAGTTTAAAAAAATACAACGTATTAAATAGCTGTAATTAGATTTGTAACTGTTGAAATCAGGCAATCACATGATGTTATCTAATTATTGGGAAGAAACAAATGTTATTGTGAAACAACTTGTTATAGATATGTAGACCTGGAAAAACAGTTTTGATGTTTATACTCTGTAGCATACCATTATGCCAAGTAGTGGTGGGCGTAGTGAGCTCAATCCGCTCCACGAAGTGATTCACGGAGTAAAGGTGGATTCGTGGAGTATTCCGCAACATGAAGTGGAGTACTTTGTGTTATAATGGGTAACATGAAGTCCATTGAAAGTGATCACTTTGCATTACTCTGCCTTCCCAGACCACTACTCCACCAATCTTAGAAGCGATGTGCATTGGAAACAATGTACTTCACCTCACTTTGCCTTGTTTTTAAACTCTGAAGGCAAATTTTGCAGTGATTCGTGGGATTTCAGGTCACATGGGCTCTATATTGATCTGCATAGCCTCAGTTTGGGGTAGTATGTTTAGGAAGCTGCAGGAGACAGTGTGCTCTGAGAGCTGTCTGTGATTCAAACCTTCCAAAAGCTGTTAAAAAAGCATTTTTGAGTTTTTTGGGGGGCTCAAACTTTAGTTCTTCGATTGTAGGAAACCCTCCTGTGCTCATATCATCGAGCGTTTTTGTTTGTGAGTGGATTTTGAATGTTTTTTTTTTAAACTTTATTTATAGAAGAGCCATCGGGTCGAGAAGAGCTCTACATAGTCAGATAATCAATGACATCTCGTTCAGTTACATCATAGTACAAGTACACACAGCTTGGGTACAATCCAAGATCCATCTAAAAACACCATTTTATACAGTGAAACTTATCATCTGTAACTCATTGTCTTCTTACCAGTACATTCTATACCTGGAGTTCCCCCATTTTTCCATGTGGATACTAATGCAGCCCTTCATTTTATTATAAACCCCTGCTCAGTCCAGTCCAACTCCAGAGGAACTCTTTTCTCCATTCAGAGATCAATGTTCTCAGTACATGTGGTTACCTAAAAGAGCGGAAACCATTCTTTCCCCAAAGCCCTCTCCAGGGGGAACAAGATCTTATCATATTTGTTTAGTCATTCCAGGACTTTATATTGGATATGTTCTAGCTTCATATTGCTTAGGAGGGCTTTTGCCCACTGAGCGATGGTAGGCATGGCCTAAGCCATCCAGTTTTGAGCTAAAATCTGCTTACCCACTACTAGTGCCAGTCTTCTCAAAGGATGTGAAGCTACTGACTGGCCCCCTCCGTTTCTTGGTACTCCGAGTAAAATATCCACAGGGTCTAGTTGAATCTCACTTTCCAAAACCTTATTTAAGATTTGGTTTATCTCATTCCAATATAATCCCACTTTTGGACATGCCTAAACCATGTGATAAAACATACATCTCTGAGCATAGCATTTAGGACATTGGTCTGACATTTGAGGATTAATCTTGTGTGCCAAAACAGGGGTATGATAGATTCTATGCACAATGTTATAGTTAATTATTTGTAATCTGTTATTTACCAAAACAGCCTTGCTACTCTGCAGGGCCAAATTCCAGTCCCCTCCTGTTAACCTGTTTACACCCAAGTCCTTTTCCCAGCTGTCTTTTAACTTTTGCAACTTATCAGGCTGTGCTTCCAATAAGGCTTTGTGTAGTACAGAGAGTGGTTTCACATCCACATGTTTTTTTACAGTGTTGAAAATCTCCTCCAAAGATGTTCTGCTCAAGGAAGGTCCCCCCCTTTATCCCAGTTAATTTAAGCATCCTAGACCTTATTACCAACTAGGTAAGGTAGTGTGAGGGGTGAATATCGAATAGTTGTCTCAACTCGGAAAAGCTAGAAAAGGTCCCACCGCTGAATAAGTGAGACAGGAGAAAGACACCTTTCCCCTCCCACTGTTCCAGAGCCTGTTTGATCAAGGGGGGAGCCCTTCCATCCCTCCACAAGCTAAACAAAATGGACCCCTCTGGTGACATACCCTCCCGTCCCCCATCAACAGTGAAGCCTTCCCCCAGGCTTTAAGCATACATTTGGTGAATGGATTCTTAGGTTTCTCACCATCTCCCTCCCTCAAACTTGATGGGAGGAGACATAAGGTGTAGGGGGAACACACCCTAGATTGTGCCTCCATAGTGACCCAAGCTCTCGCTCTTCCTCCTATTTCCTGGCAATCCATAATATATGTTAGTTGGGCTGCTAAAGCATATAGCTTCAAATTGGGGAGTGTCAAGCCGGCTCTATGAAGTGGCTGTCACAACACCTCCTTCCTGATCCTAGGTCTCCAGTTGGCCCAAATTAAAGAAGTAATAGAACCCTCAAGGGACTTAAGGCAACCCGTTGGAGGCATAACAGGAAGGGTCTAAAAAGGTAAAGGCACTGAGGTAAAATTTGCATTTTTACTAAGTTTACTCTTCCCAACAAAGACAGGGGAGTGACTTCCATCTACTACATTGTTCTTTAATTCTTGTTGCTAATGGACTGTAATTTATATGCCCCACATCCGCTATTCTACATGGTAGCAGTATTCCCAGGTATTTAATTACTGTTCTAGGAGGAATATCTATGCCACTTATATGTATGGCCTCTCCACCATCCGCCAGAGGGAGCCACTCGCTCTTGTTCCAGTTGATCTAATGCCCTGAGATGGGAACATATTCCTTGAAAAGGGAGGTCAGGGCAGGCATTGCTCTCACTGGATCGGCCAGGAATAGAAGCACATCATCCACAAAAAGTGAGATAACGTGCTCCTCTCCATTCACCTTATATCCTTCTATTTTCCGATGGTGTCTAATGGCTGACGCCAAGACCTCAATGGTCAGCACATATATCAATGGCGAAAGGGGGCACCCCTGTCTCGTCCCTCTATGGAGCAGAAAGGGGGGGTGATAAGGTATTGTTTGTAAGAATTTGGGCCCAAGGGGATTGATATAACCACTCCACCCACTTCCTAAAGACCGGGTGCAGACCAAACTTTCTTAATACTGCAAACATAAACGGCCATTCGACCCTGTCGAAGGCCTTTTCTGCATCTAGTGCGAGAAGGCCTCCATAAACTTTTCTTCCTCTGGACCCTTGCCAGATAATATTCATTACCCATCTTAGATTATGCCTTGCTTGCCTCCCCTTAATAAAGCCCCTTGATCATGATGGATGACCTGTGGTAGGACCCACTCCAGCCTCCTTGACAATATTTTCGCTATGATCTTATAGTCAGCATTTAGTAAAGAGATTGGATGATAAGAGCCACATTTTTTGGGGTCCTTGTCCGGTTTGGGTGAAATTGTCATAATAGCTAACTGTTGAGATGGCGTCAGCCCCCCTTCCCCCAGTACCTCCCTCACCATACACTAGAAAAGCTGGCCCAGATCACCCCAAAACTTTTTGTAAAATTCCATGGGCAGGCCATCAGGCCCCGGAGCTCTCCCCAACCTAGACGCCCAGACTGCCTCCTTAATTTCCTGTACAGTGAGTTCCTGTCCCAGCATCTCATTTATCTGAGCAGGTATCACAGGAAGGGGTATATTTTCTAGGAAACTATCCAAGTTTGTTCCTTGCTGGAATTCTGATGTATATAGTTTTTCATAGAAGGATTTGAAAATTATATTTATCTCTCGGGCAGAGGAGGTACACTCCCCATTCTCATTTTCTATTGTTAAGATTGTTCTCTCCGCTCTTTGGTTCTTAATTAACCAGGCCATCCATCTGCCCGACTTGTCCCCCTCGAAATACTGTCCTGCTTTTGACATTATGATATCCCTCTCAATACGCTTACAGCACAGTTGGTTGTATTCTCCCTTCATACTCTTCAATTTCTCCAGCTCCCCAGGTGACTGACTGCCCAAAATCTGCTTTTCTAGCCTCAAAATTTTAGCCTCTAGTTCATTCTCCCTACGTTTTTCTTTTTTGCCTTTAAAGGCTGCATATGAGATAGTCTCCCCCTTACAAAAACTTTCAGAGCCTCCCATGTAGTTCTTGCTGAGGTATCTTCCACTTTATTATTTTCAAGGAACTCCTGTAGTTTCTTGGACATTTGTTGCACGTATTGGGGATCTAACAATAATGTAGGATCCATTCTCCACTGCCGCACCCCACCTCGTCTGTCTCTTTCTCCATCTCTAAATATAGTGGAGCATGATCTGATACTATAATAGGGCCATATTCTATCTCCCTTATTCACCCCCAAAAAACAGGAGAAGCCAGAAAATAGTTTAGTCTTGTATATACCTTATGGGCATAGGAGTAAAAAGAGAATTCATCTGTAACTGGGTGTTTAAACCTCCACATTTCCTGCAAGGCCCTTTCCTCCGTCAGTCTCCGGAGAGCTCCCACACTTCTAGGGGAACGTCTGAATCTGGGTTTAGAATGGTCAAGAAGGGATCCCAATAGATATTATAATCACCCCCTATAACCATTTTGTCTGGGAACACTGCTAGCATAATAGCTAGATGCTTAAAAAATTCTGGACAGTCAAATGTAGGCCCATACAAGGACCCCAGGACTAGCAATTCCTCCTCCACCATAGCCTTCACTATAACATAACTCCCCTGACTGTCTCTTTGGGTTGTGTGAATCTGTACCCTGATCCCCGGTCTAAACCACACACATGTTCCTCTGGCCTTGGGTGTGAAGTGAGATGCTACCATCGTACCACCCCATTTTTTTCTACTCGCTTAATCTCTTCACATGTTAAATGTAACTCTTGTAACATCACAACATCTGCATTCTTTTTCTTGATATATGCCCATACACATTTTTGTTTCACTGCAGTTTTTAAGCCATTTACATTCCAGGATAACATTTTTAAACTAGCCATCCGGTGGCATTGGATATATTCCTAAATCTAGGATCTCCCAAACACATTGCATTACATCTACCTTGAGCCCCCTCGCATCACCCGACTCTTGACCTTTTTTATTTTTTCTCCCAATTAACAGACCGGCCTTCCCCCAACCCCTCTTGACTGTAACATTTCAGGAAGAACCCCAACAAAACAGACCCAGAAAAGAGAAAAGAAAAAAAGTAAAGGAAAAGAGAAAGGTAAAGACCTGCGCAACAGCGCTTATCTAATCTAATAGAAAACTAAGCCCCTTGTGTCAGGAATCTAGCAAGGTGGTATCTGACTTTTACTCACCACCTAGCTTCCCCCTTCCCCCCAAGTATACCTCTAGTTAGAACCCCCTTTACTATCATGGAATAGCCTGCTGGCCAAACCGTCATTATCTTCTCCATAAAGCCAGGTGCGGCGGTGCAGGAGGACCCTGCCCAGGGCCCCTCCTCCCCAAGCTGCCAAACATAAAAGCTAATTTCCCACAACCCAAACTGTCCAGATAAAGTGGGTGAGTATAAAACTGGGCTAATCAAGAACACTTAGGGGTCCATCCCCCCCCCCCGGGAACCTCCGGAATGAGGAGCCCAACAGGGGTGGGCAGGCCCCCACTCATAATTTAGCATACAGTCTTTTAATTGCTCATATGTCCTTTCATTCTCCAAGTGTTCCCCCTCCCTTTTCATCCCTGGGTCGTGCAAAAATAACACCCCAGTTCAATAGGAGGGCGTGACCAGCATAAAAACTGGTCTCCTGTGCTGGCCTGTGCCCACCCCACCTGGAACAAAGAAAAAAATTAAAACAACTGAATCCCCTCTCCCTCCCGGGATATATGTTGTGTCCATACATTCAAGGGAACCATTTCACTAGTTAAAGTCAGGCACACAATTCCTACCCTCATCCTCCCCCTGCAAACAAAGAAGAAACAAGAGGATAAGTCTACACCTCCTTATTAACTTGATTAAACTTGTCTTTGATTCTGCATTCTATTGTCAATAAAAAAAATAAAACAGCCTCTGGAACCCAAGTATAGCATCCAAAGCAAAATTCAGTAGCTGCAGGTGGAGCACTGTCTAGCTGCTCTAAGCCCAGGGGCTAGTGCCAGGGGAGGTGGAGAAGGCCACCTGCTCCAGCCATTATAGGCCTCATACGAGTTTTGGAACAGACCAAGCAATGCTCCTCTTCTCCCCCAACACCCCCTGTACCCTCGTCCCACCGTAAAGCTGCCCTGCCAATACATATGTCCTCCCACTGTGCAATTTATGTGCAGAAAAAAAACAGAACCGTTTTCCAGCTCCCCGTTGATCGCTTTCTGCTGATCCGGCTGCTAATGTAACATAGTGCTATACAAATAAATAAACTAAAGATTGGTCCCAGCATATAATATAAAGTCATTAGGCATCAGTTAGATCACTGTAATGTCACTCTGGAATCACCTCCAATGAGGAAAAACAAGCAGTCCTGCTCGGAGCTAGAGCAAGGGGGGAAACGGGGAAGGTCGCCCGCTCCAGCCTAAATAGGCCTCCTAGGAGTTACGGAGCAGACCAAGAAAAACTCCACTCCCCCCCCACACCCCACTCCCCCTAACTGTGTCCTTTGTAATGCTGGTCTGCAAGAATAAAAGTACTTAATTATTCAGCCCAAGTCCAAAATAAAGTTCACTCATCTGCATTTTCTTGCTGCTTTGATTCGTGTTCGATATACTACATTGCCGCGTCCGGGTTTGTAAACACCTTCGGTGTAGCGCCTTTTCTCCTTATAATCAGTCGAGCAGGGTAGACAAGTGTAAAAGGCCACTCAAGCTGATGTAACCTCCTCTTCACAGGCATAAACGCATTCAGATCTCTTTGTAATGACCGTGAAAAGTCTTGGAATATACTGACAGTTTGCGAGCCTTCTCTAATGGCGCCTGCCTTTCGTGCTGCATTCAATACCATCATTCTGTCCTGATATCTCAAAAAATTTTACAATTCTATGGTGAGGCCTTTCATTTGGGGGTGGTCAGTGACAGGGAGTTCTATGTGCCCGCTGTATCTCCAAGGAGCACTCCGCTGGCAGATCTAGCTTTGCCCTTAACAATGTCTGGCAAAATGTTACACAGTCTCTGCCTCCACTCCTTCAACCATTCCCACTATTCTTACATTTGTTCGCCTCTCCCTATTTTCATGATCATCTAATATTGTTTTTAACTTCTCTATTTCAGTCATTGCTGCTTGCAGTTGGGGGCTCCACTGATTATAACGGTCTTCTTGTGTACTAACCCTTTCTTCCACCTCCATTAATTGAGTCGAATGTTGTTCCACTGTCTCCCGCAAATTGTTTACTGTTGTTTGCAGGAAGGCCAGCTGAGCAGATACATTTTCAAACCCAGCATTCATTTTACTTGTCAGGTCGTATTTTAAATCGCTAAATAACTTTTCCAGTACCAAGAACTGAGGGCTATACCCATTGTCTTCCACAGTCCCTGCTGAAGTTGTTGTAGCCCCATTACCAGCATTTTCTCCTCTTGGTGGCAGAGCCTCCAGGCCCAGATCTTTAAGTCCATTGTTGGTGCTTTTAAATGGAAGTTGCCCCTGTTTTTTCGACATCTTCGGTGGCATAACTGTTTTCCCTACAAAATCCCACTTTTTTTTTATCTCAGTACGTCCCGGGGTAGCGGGGAAAAGGGAGATTCCTGACAGGTTAGGCTCAGAGCTCCAGAACTAAGCAGCCATTCTGGATGCCGGCTTGGCCACGCCCCAGATTTTAAATGTCAATGTACAACATTGAGTGTGTAATAAAAGACAGCGAAAGTGTGCTTTGAGGGATTGGCGTATCTGTGGTGTAGGTAGATATAAGTTGGAGAAATAGGGATTTCTTTGTTTTTTGGTCATATTTTTGTTATATGACAGACTGTGTTAATGTACAGACAGTAATATTGTCAGTAATTGTTGAAATTTTGTTGCTGATTGTGTGTTGTGTGGATTTGGTGCAGCAGTTCATAATTTCAGGTTGTTTACAATATGTGGCATATTATTGAACTTTTTAATTTGCTACGCATTACTTGTTGACCATTGTAGACAAACTGTTCTGTGTGTGTGTGTGTGTGTGTGTGTGTGGTGTTGCGTGACATCAAATAATACACCTTTTATTGTGCCACAGTGTAATTGCATGTGCAGCAGTGTGAACCTGGTATCAACTGCAGCTGCCTGATTTTGTACTGCCATCGTGGTATCTGTTCTTTGTTTTGCTGCTTATACTGCTGTAAAATCTGCAGTCAGTGCCCCCACCCCGCCCCCACCGCAAAAGGAATTTTTTCCAGTTTAGATTGTTTGTGACCTCAGCACCACTGGTTACTGAAGGTGTTTTCACTTGTGAATTTATGTGACCATCTCTATCTGTTGCTGAAGCCACAGTTGTTGGTTTTTGCTTCACATCCAGCGTCCCCAATCAGAGAGTGAACGTACCAAAATCTAAATTTGTTTAGAATATTGTTGTTGATCCCCCAAAATACCCACAAAGAGACGTGCAAGCAAAGCTGGTTCTCGCCATGGCACTGCTGCCAGTAAGATAGTCTGTGGGCATGGTAGTACGAGGACACAGAAGTGCATTGCTGATATGAGAAAAGGTATTTCTCCTGCAATGTTTTTTACAGCCCAATCAGTAGCTTCACTCATAGTTGGAGGAAATGATGTTTTCCCAGCCGGTGGTGTTAGTGCAGTTGCTGGTGGTGGTAGTAGGAGTATTGCTGCCTCAAGTTTGACTTCTGACCAGTGTACCGTATCCAAAAATATAGTGGAGTGTGAAGCAACGCAAGTGAGTGGCAGTGTAGATGATGTCATACTTCCCAGTAACACCAGTAACTGAACCTGAGGATTCTGATAATCCTGTTAACAATAGCATACAATGTGATATTTCGTCCACCACGGTTCATGTCATGCATTTTCCATGCAGTGATTCACAGTGTGGTGAAAAAATATCAGGCGATGGTGGTGTTGATGATGATGATGAATGTGATGATGACGATGATGTTGCTGTAGTTGCAACATGCAGTCCACATGCAGGCATCCAAGCAGAAGATGCGGATGTGTGTGATATTGATGAATATGATGATGATGTAATTGACTCCAGTTGGCAACCGGAGAAAAAGAAATTCAAGGTGGCTGTGTCTGAGTCTGTTTGCATTAATCCCCCCCCCTTTAAAAACTTGTGAATTACCAGCTTCAGTTGATGATGATGATGACCCAGTAATAATGATAGGTAGTCATGGTGGTCAGTTGCAGTCCAGGTGTGCAGTGCCCGAAACATCACATAGCACCCCCCCAATTCAGTGCTTAAAAGAACGGAGTTCAATAAGCAACTGCATGGACATGTTAAATGTAGAGCATCACAATCCCTTGTTTGAGATTTTGTTGTTCAAGATGTAGATGATGAGTCAGTTGCAATCTGCCAGGTTTGCCGTGTGTGTGAGTCAAGGTAAAAAGGGGAGCCATCTGGGGACAGGAGGACAGCATATGCAACTTAAAAATAGGCACATGGCACTGTGGACCCAGCACAAGATGGCAGCTAATACCACAGTGTGGTGTTCACCCTCGTCAGCAACCATAATGAGCATGTTATACCCTTCCAAGAGTGTTAAGTCCAGTAGGAAACTAAACATGTGCAGTTGTGAGGAGATAAGAGCAGAGGATTGCTATAGGCATGATGAGGTGAAGGAGCATAATGATTTTGAAATGTTGTCCAGTGCTGGTGAGAGTAGCAGTTTTGGTGGTGGTGGTGGTGAATGCAGTATGTCTAGAGCAAGTGGTACATCAATCCTGGTTGGCAAATCTGGCAAAATAACTGCATTTCTGGGTTTGTCATCTTCACCTGTGCAATCGTTTTCATCAAACATCCACACTCCACCCACTGCCATTCATCACAGAACAGAACCATTTGTCATCACACCCCGTGTAAAACATTTAAGTCAGCACATGTTACAGAGTGTTTTTGCGTATAAGCTGAGGTACACCCCCAATCATACAGTGTCACGTGAACTTAATGCTGCTGTAGCTGAAATGCTGGCAACTGATCTTTTTCCCATCTCCCTTGTGGAGAGTTCTGGGTTTTGGCAGTTTGCTGCATGTGCCTGTCCAAAATGAAAAGTCCTACCCAGGACATACTTTTCGACCTGTGCTGTCCCTGAGTTGTTCCTTACTGTGTCCGACTCAGTAAGACATGCCCTTCAACATTTCTCCTCTCCATTCATCCATTTAAGTATGGATATGCGGACAAATGGCAAAACAGTGGGGAGTTCATATTTCTGTATAACTGCACACTGGGTGCAGGTGCCCGGGGTTGTTTGATTTGTTGGTAGTGTGAATAATCAGTGCAGTAAGGTGGATTGTCATGGTAGCAATCTTCCATGAATTCAACAGCATGCAACGATTGCTATGTGCAATGTGACCTGTTCACACACTGGTAAAAACATGTTGGATGTGGTACTGACTGAAATTGACAAGTGGCTGAACCCCCTGTCCCTGACAGCTGGGTTCACAGCAAATGACAATGGGTCAAATGTGGTGAAATGCATCACAAATGGTGTTTTTTTTCATGTTCCATGCATGGCCCATTGTTTAAATCTTGTGGTACATGAGTTTCTGCAGCATTCTGATCTAAAGGAAATGCTGACAGTTGCACGCCGTATCTGCTCTCACTTTTCACAATTTGCAAAGGCCTGTGACCAGCTGCGGTAGTTGCAGATGCAAAACAGCCTCCCTCAGCACTGCTTGAAGCTGGAAATTGTCACCCGATGGAACTCCACTTTATACATGGCAGAGACATTGTATGAACAATATAAAGCCATCTCAGAATATCTTGTAATGCACACTAGCCATGAGAGTTCCAGGGCCTCCATGTCTATGACGACTTGAACAGTGGCGCCTCATGGACTCTGTAATAACAATTTTGCGGCCTTTTGAACATGCCACACAGGCAGTGAGTTGTGAGTCTGCCTGCATTAGCCAATCAATTCCACTGCTGCGGGTGCTGAGGAAGACATCAGTGAATGTGCAGCATAGCCTTGATGTTGCCAGAAACAGTGCTAGCAGTATGTTGCTGAAACACATGCTGACAGTATTCAACCAGAATTTCCACATTTTGAGTATTCAGTGTAGTGACAACTTTGCCATAGCAACAATGCTGGACCCATGATACAAATGTGGAATTGCATCAGTACTGGAGGGAGGGCCTGAACAGGTAAAAAATATCAGTGGGCAACTGGTGCGCTTGGTTCATGGGGCACAGAAGTCACGTGCCAAGGTCAGCAAACCTCAGCAGCATAATCTGGCTGAAGGTGTACCTGGAGGACCATCAAGCATATCCTGCAAGAGGAAGGGGACTGCAGTTCCAGGTGGTCTGTCATCCAAAGTGGCTGGCGTCAACTCACTTTGAGAGGCTTTGTCCCAAGTGGGGATTTGTGAAATAAATGAATCCAGAGAAAAGGATAATGCATCGACCACTGGACTTAGTGCGGCACAGAGAATGGTTGAGTCATATTTGTCTGAAAACAGGCATCTGACAATAACTGATGACCCTTTTTTGTACTGGAGTGGAAAGGTCAGTGAATGGCCAGAGCTGACTGCAGTGGCATGGAAGTACCTCACATGCTTACCCTCCAATGTAAGTGTCAAGAGGGTATTCAGTTCAGCAGGGGCAATAGTCAGGGATCATCGCACAAACCTCTCTCCTGCAAATGTTAGTTTGCTAACATTCATAAAAATGAATGAGAGGCACATACCAGCACAGACTGCAAACCTCGGTATTCATACCCCAGCCTAGTCGTGGTGGTTTTGGTGATGTGGAAATGGACCATCCAGGTGGCACTGGCAGTGGCAGCATGAAATGGCCCACCACTGATGTAGATAACAACACAATGGTGAAAGAATTTCCCAGTGGTCAGACTTCAAACATAGATGACTGGGAGGGCAGCTTTCTTTATGAGGATGATGATGTGGTTAATGTTGGCAGGTTTTAACTGAAGTTGTTAAAAGGCAGTGTGCCCCCCTTGATTCAGACCATCACCACCAGTCCTGATGTTAGCCACTGCCACCACTGAGCATGAGTTTGTTTGCTCCCCAGACCACCACCACTGGGACGGATGTTAGCCACTGCCACTGCTGAGCATGAGTTTGTCTGCCCCCCAGACCATCACCACCGGGACTGATGTTAGCCACTGCCACCACTGAGCATGAGTTTGTCTGCCGCCCCAACCACCACCACCGGGACTGATGTTAGATACTGCCACCACTGAGCATTTGTTTGTCCACCCCCCCAGACCATCACCACCACTGGGACCAATGTTAGCCACTGCCACCACCACCAGATGTAGGAAGATATAACAGGACATGTCATCATGTGCCGCAGCTATCACCACCAACACACACCACCAGTGTCATTCAGACATTATTCCCCATTACATTTACATTTACCATGCCAAGGCAGAGGGAGTTGAACAGGAGACCACATCCATCAGCCACAGGCACAAAGCTTCTTAATATTTAAATTATAAAGTGAGTATGTGTACTAATGTTTTTTTTGCTATTTAACTTCCTTTAGCTGTATGTTTTGTTTTCTGCAGCTTTTCTGAGCCGCAATGGTCAAACACATATGGTAAACTTATTTTGTTTTTTTTACAGGTAAACAAAAAAACTCTCCTTTGCTGAAAGTCAGTATGAATGGTACTGCAGCTGTACCGTGCACAGGAACCTATGGAATATCCATTTGAAATCCATACTGGTAAGTATCAAGATTTAATTTCATCTGTTCAATTTTCTTTAAAAGACTGCAGCAAATGTGACTGAGTACGATTCATAAACTAGGTGACATGTGCACGTCACAAAACTATTTCTGTAAGATATCATGCACTGTATTCTGAACTTGCAGCTGTGCAGCCCTGACCATGACAGTGCAGAAAAAGTTGCACACAGATTGTGTTACTTGACAAGATGTGGTTTTGAAATGTAACTTGACTTGAGATTGAGAACCAGGGACAATCAAGTTGTAAGAAGTCATTCATTTCTTATTTTGGGACACTTCCAGATGCTTTGTTGTTGTGTCAAAGTGGCCTTATCCAAAGAAGTTCTTCAACATCAGGCCCCCACCCGGGCTGGGGCAGACATGCAACACGCAGATGTCATTTCATTCGATGACCATGACCATCATTAACAACCAGACTCGAGAAGGATGCAGATGAAATCTGTGAAGAAGTAACCAAATAAGAAACCATTAGAGACAAACTTGCAAATATGCTTCCCCCACCTCCCCAAAAAAATACTTACCTTCATTTGCTTGACAGTTATCCATTTCAAATTTCTACACAAAAAGTTCTCATTGAGCACTGGAATGTGCACACCAACAGTATCTGTGACCTGTGATACAAAACAATACAATGAGTACATGTCTATATATATCAACCCCCACCTACAAAATACACAAATATATATATATATATATATATATGTTCTATGCAAAACGCTTCATTAATGCATCAGTTAGGGTTCTTCTACAGCAAAAAAGTGAGGAAATTCAAATTTGGGGTTCCCACCCTTGCAGCCACCCCAGCCCCCCACCAACAGGCAAGAGGGGTGTGCATTGAGTCATTGGCCCCAACTCTCACCCCATCCCATCTGTAAACAAGCTGAGGAGGTGCAGTGTAGGAGAATGGGGTGAGAGTTAATGCCAATGACCCCAATGCACACACTGATGCCTGTTGGTGGATGCGGGCTGGGGTGGGGTGCAAGGGTGGAACCCTAAATTGAATTTTCTCACTCTTTTCACTATAGAAGAACCCTAACTAATGCATTAACAAAGTTTTCTTGCATAGAATTTCCTTACTTTTTAAGAAAGAATAGAAAAGTAGAAAGTTACGCAAGTTCCCCACCACGTGATTTTGTGTGACATATCAACAGTAAGTGCAATGCAAACGCAAGTGTAAACGGTTACACACATGGTGATGCAAATGGAAATGGTAACACAAATGGAAATAGAAATGCAAGTGCAAAGTGACGCCAAAGCGAACAGTGACAGAAATGGAGACCCAAATGGAAGTGAATACGGAACGCAACTGGTAACGCGCACGTTCACAGTACTGCAATTAGAAATGCAAATGCTAACAGTAACAGCAACAATAACACCAAAGGAGACAGAAACAGAAAAGCAAGCGCAAGCACGTACGGAAACGCAAACCGTAATGCGCACGGACATGGTACCAGAATTTTAAATGCAAATTGTAACAGTAACAGCAAGAATAATGCTAAAGGAAACAGAAACAGAAATGTAAACGCAAGCACATACAGAAATGCAAACCATAATGCACACGGTCACGGTACCGCAATTATAAACGCAAATGGTAACGATAACAGCAACAATAATGCCAAAGTAAACAGAAACACAAGCACATATGAAAACGCAAACCATAAGGCACACAGTCACAGAACCGCAATTGTAAAAAAGAAATGCAAACGCAAATGCAAGTGCATACAGAAACAAAAACTGTTACATGCACGGTCATGTTACCACAATTGTAAACGCAAATGGTAACAGTAACAGCAACAATAAAGCCAAAGAAAACACAAATGCAAGCACGCATGGAAACACAAACTGTAATGTGCACGGGCACAGTACCACATTTACAAATGCAAATGGTAACAGTAACAGCAGCAATAAGGCCAAGTGAAACAGAAAGGAAAGCTCTGACAAAAGCACAAAACATAACACACACGGTGGCATAGACGGGAACGGTGACGCGAACAGTAATGGAAGCACAACTGGAAATGCTAACTGGTACAGTAACGAAAGGGCATACCCTTCTTTTACCCAAAAACTGCATTGAAAAACACAGTGAAAACAAAGAATGTATGCATAATAATGGACCTCGGATCACAAAATTAGGGCTTGGAATTCTAAATTGCTTATATCTCAGAAACCATACGATGTAGGAAAAAAAAAATAAAATTTCGTATGAATTATGACTTTCCTGGCTAGTTTTATACTTATCCCTCATTTGGGGGGCTAAGCATTTTTGTAATGAAAAGTCCGTATCTTGCACCATTTCCAAGATACGGGCCCTGAAAGGCGCGATGGATGCCATAATGTTATCCTATGGGAAAAAGCATCAACTTCGGAGTGCCGTCACTTTGCCAGCCTGTAATAATTTTTCACCAAACTACCAAAAGGTACATCTGTGGGATGTTGCCTTTCTTCAAGTAAAAAGACCAAACCGTTTCCGAGATATTCAATGTAAATGATTAGAAAAACTTCTCTTTCTATTCCATTATAAAAAATCTGGCCATCTTGTCCCTATTTTGCGATCAAAGAATCTCATAATCAAAGAATTTGCAGGCTCTCGGTCAAAGAATTTTCAGACTCACCAACAAAGAATTAAAAACCTTATAAATAAACAAATTGAAGGAATTGTGGTAAACCACCACAATGGTTCGACAGAACGAAGCCCTCTGAGTAAAACCCACCCTCATTTGACTTCCTAGGACACCCCTGGGCTGAGAAAATTTATTTTTGTAATCCAGCCATCTCGACCCTTGCTCATGATGTATGATCGCGATCAAAGAATCTCGCGATCAAAGAATTTGCAGGCTCACGATCAAAAAAATTGCACGCTCACGATCAAAGACTGAGGTACGAGATGGCCAGGTTTTAAAATGTGTTTTCTCAGCCCAGTGGTGCCCTACAAAGTTAAATGAGGCTGGGTTTTGCTCAGGGGGCTTCATTCTGCCCCATCTGAATAACAAAAATAATGTATTAACTATCCCTGGTAGTCTAGTCCCCCCATCATAATAAAATATATAATAATTTCTAATGCCCTGGTAGTCTAGTGCCACCCCAATGTGTATTTTTTTACATCGCTGGTAGTCTAGTGGCCCCCCGAGCTGTATAAAATAATTATTAATGTTTATATCCCTGGTAGTCTAGTGGCCCCCCAATCTGTATGAAATTATATTCATTGAAGATATCCCTTGGTTTATGCCACCTTGTATAACAAAAATAAATAATTATTTGCCTTTTTGCAGTCTAGTGGTCTTCATTTTCAATTTGTGTGCGCACTTGTTTGTTTCTCCTTTTCCCTAGCTGGGTATTGGCACAGTTTCTTTCCGTCATTTTCCACGGCCAGTTACTGACTGGTGTGCATTACGAATACTAATGCAAAGAGCGCTTGAAAATATTTCTGAGTGCCTCTTTGCATTTCTGATCGTAATGCACACAGTCGGCTGCTGGCTGTAGAGGTGAGAGGTGGGCTGTGCCAGTTGCCAGCTTGGGAAGGGTGGGGGGATGCTGGGTGGGCTGGCATTCTGGGATGGGGGGCCACTAGACTACCAGGTAATACAAATAATTATTTATTTTATTATGATGGAAGGGGCCTCTAGACTACCAGGGATATCTACAATGAACATAATTTCATACAGATCGGGAGCCACTAGACTACCAGGGATACAAACATTAATAATTATTTTATACAGCTCAGGGGGCCACTAGACTACCAGGGATGTAAAAAAATATACATTGGGGTGGCACTAGATTACCAGGGCATTAGAAATGATTATATATTTTATTATGATGGGGGGTCACTAGACTTCCAGGGATAGTTAATACATTATTTTTGTTATTTAGATGGGGCAGAACAAAGCCCCCTAAGCAAAACCCAGCCTAATTTAACTTTGTAGGGCACCCCTGGGCTGAGAAAACACATTTTAAAATCTGGCCATCTCGTCCCTAGCTCACGATGCACAATTGCGATCAAAGAATTTGCAGGCTCGCGATCAAAGATCGTTAGTGAGCTGCGAACAAAGATTTTAAAAGCTAATAACTCTATTTTTTTACCGATTTGGATGGAACCAAAGGCATGGCTCGATAGATAGGGGCTCCCTGAGTAAAACCCATCCAAGTTTTACTTCAGAAGTGACCTCTGAGCCGAGATATTTGTGTTTTTACGATCAGAAATTTCAAAACAAGATGGAGGACCTCGTGATCAAATAATTTTGAAAATCCTCAGGGACAAAGATTCTTGAACCGCAAGGCTGCAAATTGTTTGATCGCCAGGTGGGACCAGATGGCTAAAACCCCATTCTTTGTTCGCAAAATAGACATAAATTTTCCCATTGACTTATGGGAACTTAAAGTGGCATAACTTTTGAATGCCTTAATATTTTTTTATCAAACGAAAAGCAGCATGTTCAGCCACCAAAGCTCTTTCAAATGAGCATTCTCACAGAGTGGCACGCCACACGACAGTCATGCAGGGCCACATCCAAACTCCCAAAAGCTGCCTCCAAAAATGGATAATTTTGCATTTTTCAGTGCTTTTGTACGCAAAGACCTTAAATCTGACCAAAACGCAATTTGACAAATCAAGAGATCTACCACGCCTCACTGCGTGTACCAAATTTCAGGCAAATCCATTGAATGGATCCAAAGTTATTAACACCCAAACTTTTGACTTTAGTATGTAACTGACAGCTGAACCCTAACTATAGTGGCGCTACTGTGCCACTATAATATATATTTATATCAACTCACCAAAGCTACTATTAGTGTACAGACAAAGGGCACCCTTCCATCTGGTTGAGATGATCACATTTCATTTGCTGGAATCGCAGCACACATTGGACAAGCAACAGTTCGCTCACAGTCATTATTTTATTCTGGGGGACTTTGCATGTGGTGTAATGCTCACATTTGACTTTGTCACCACTTGTCAATTTTCTGGATACAAGACAGTTGCATTTTGGGCATGTAGAAAAAATCTGGGGACTCTGTGTGTGTACTGTGCACATGACTGAGTGTGCCATTAATTCTCGGGGATTTGCATGTGGTGTAATGCTCACATTTGACTTCGTCACCACTTGTCAATTTTCTGGACACAAGACAGTTGCATTTTGGGCATGCAGAAAAAAATCTGGGGACTCTGTGTGAGTATTGCGTGCATGACTGAGTGCGGCATTACTTCTGGGGGACTTTGCATGTGGTGTAATGCTCACCTTGTTAGTGGAAATATGCCCACGTTTCACCACAAACTGACCATTATAGCATAAAGAAACATTCGGAAAGCCGCCGGACATTCACTGTAATGAAGCACGCACCTGCGCTCTCCCTGACATCACATCCTAATGGTGCTGAGAAAGGGGGGCAGAATTTGGGTGGCTTTTCTCAATGGGAATTCCTCCATGACATGACACACTTTAATGAAATTACGGGCGGTTTTGACAGAAATGTATTGCACTATGTAAGGACATGTGGAGCAAGAAAGATTCCCCCTGGAAGTAAGATGCCCATATATCTGGTGCAATGCTGTAAGCTGGTGAATCTCTTTCATGTCTATTTCACAAACAAATAGTTATAGAGCCTCAGTAATGTTTACTTTGTGTCGGGACTCATGCATTGGATTTGAAGTGTTTTGAAAACAGCATGATAACTGAGCAATGCAAGTATGTTGTGCTAAACTGCATGTGTGCCCTCAGTGTTCTTTCCTGTATGTGCATACATTGTCCAGCTTCATGCAAACATATATATGGTAAGACCTGTTGCAGTATCAAGAATAAACATAACAAAGAACACCTGATGTATATATTTATTGGTACCAGTGGAGTAAGTGATATGATATTTTTTCAGAGGTATCAGGTCACTGTGTATCTCAGTCACTCACAGTGCACACATGACTTTGCAGAGATCATAGCACAAAAAAACACATGCTGTCCTAAAAGTTATGTGTACAGTACGTGACTAAGGTGCACTCTGGCCAAACACCTCTGAAAAAGTATTGTATCACTTAGTCCACTGATGATGAGGGTGACAATAAAATATACATTATTCTGCTCACTATTCTTTATACCATAAACACTGCAACTAGTCAGCAACAGCAGCATATGTTTGCAACACTCTGCACAATGTCTGATGTCACATACACACACACACACACACACAGAGGAACCAACACTGACTGCACACATGCAATTTAACACATCATACTTGCACTGCTCACACCAGCTTGTCCACAAGCACTCCACAATAGAAAGTCAACATTACTGAGGCACTGCAACAACAAAAGGACAAATGTCTATTATTAAACAACAAAAAACACACACACATAAACAGTACAGTACAGTGGGGGGGGGGATTCAGAAAAAAAATCCCTTAATGGGGGATTCCATGGTGTTCCAGCAGTAGGTGGAGCATTGTCAGTATTTGCAGCTGCTGTTGCCAGATTTGATCCACCTGCTGCTGCACAGCACCCACCCTCTTGTTGCTTTCCTCAAGGGCAGCCCATACCAGTGCAATGTCTGCCTGTGTTGCAGGCACTGTGGCGGGGTCCACTGCAGCAGGAAAGCCAGGTAGTGGTGGTGGTGGTGGTGGTGGTGAGGGTGGTGCTGGGGCTGTGGTGGCAGTGGTGGTGGTGGAGCAGCTGCTGCTGCAGTGCCCTCTTCCTGCTGCAGCAGCAAGGCACAACACCCCCAGCACCCTCTGCCACTGCCACAGAAGGGCCGGCAGGTGGACACCTGGCCCCTTCAGTGGTAATCTGCCACTGCACCTTGTGGTGGTTTGCCATGTGTGTGCACTGGCCACCGGTCCCCAAATGTGTCCTCCGGGAGCCATGGCACACCTGCACACCACACAAACTGCAAACCACAATGGTGCTGTCTCCCTGACACAGTTAAAAAACTGCCACACTGAGGAGTTGCAGAGGGGACCAGATATATTGCCTGAAGCACCTTCATTTACCTGGGACTGTGGAGGTGGTGGAAGTGGTGCTGCTGGAGCCCCTGCAGCTGCTACTGCTAGTGGTGGTTGTAGTAGGGGACTAGGCGGATGCGCTGCCACCAGTGGCACTGGTGCTGCTGCTTCCACAGAGGGAGACGCAACACCCAAGAATCGGGAGCGGTCCAGTAAGTCCCGACCACCCCCACATGTGTGCACTTCTCTCCTCTGCCCACACACTCTCCTCTTCCCGGGTCCATCGAGCAAAACAAGTCCTCAACTCTGACCGATGTCTCAATACTCCAACCTTCACCTGCACTCACAGTTTCACACTCACACACACACAAAACAAAACTTATAAAAAATGGAAAACAAAATTCAGTAGCAAAAAAACAATGAAAAACACGGTACAAAAAAATCAAGATGTAGATTTTCAAAAAGCTGTTTTCTGTGCCCGAAATCACAAGATGCAACTAGAAAACAAACTCTCCTCTCTCAACACCAAAAAGGCTTCCTCCTTCTACAACTGCAAAGAAGAAAGTGAAAGTAACTGCTTTTCTGACTCACTTTATTCCTGCCTGGCTCAAGCATGTGACTTACAGTACTGTAAGCCATGTGATATGTGGGGGGCTGCCTATATTGTTGTCACTTCACCTTACTTCGTGTAAAGGTGGAATGACAATGCTAAGTCATAATGAGAAGGCGAAGTGAGCACTTTACAGTGGCCACTTCACATAGGGTTCCCCAACACGAAATGGCTACTTCGCATCCACTACGCTGGCGGATTTTTAAATTCGCTGCATTTCTAGTGCCAAGTGGGTGATTCAAGAAATGCAATACGGCTGGCATCATAGCATTAACTGGGTATTTATCATTGTTACAAGATTGTATCTGTGGTTAGTATTTTAATCTATAATGTGTGACCTATGTTCTTAAGTGGAATGTGTTAGGTCAAGTGCTTCATACAGTGAAGAAGTAATGATATCTGATGGTGTGAGAGATGGTGGAGTACATTGTGCTAATTTTAAAATAGCATTAAAGTGTTCGTGAATGGGGATTTTGCTTGACTGTGGTTTGTTACAGAACATACAAGGAATGGGTAAATGTCCAAGTAAGCAGAATGTGTTAGTTTGGATTCTTTCTAGAGGTCACAGCTTCTTGTGCCCTGCTGTTTAAGTGTTAAACAGAGGAATACTCTTTCTAATGGGTATGCTAATTAAGCAATAAAGCACAAGAAACAACACATTCTGGGTCATTGCATGTTTACTCACTCCTTGTATGGTCTGTAACAAACCACACTTAAGCAGTATTTGCTAGTCTCAAATGTTCAATGCTATTTTCAGATTGGTACAATATACTCCAGTGTCTCTCATATCATCAGATATCAGGGGATATACCACGGCTGCAGTGGTTTGCCTACAAGGTGCAGCTGAGTGGGTAAATCCTTGCCAGCCATGGTAAATCCTCTGAAAACTCACATGTTCTGGGTGGCTTATTGCGTTTAGTCCAATGTAGATATTTTTTGTTATAATAAAATACAAATATTAAAGAAATTGCTCTGTTTTTTTAATTTTATTGTACTTATTTGTATGCTTCAGATGTAATAGATGAAATAGTCATCAACAGTCATTGGTTATCAGAGAATTTACAATAGTGGGAAACTGTCAGTCTGATTATTTCATTGGTTATTCAATTATGTCCATGGCATAATTGAAGTTACTTACGTTCCTCAGCTGGAGTCCCAGACAGACCTGCAGCAGCTGTTGGATGACCTCCATAGAGAGGTCGATTGTTACTATTTCAACCTCCTCTATGGGCTGTTCTGCTCCAGCAGCTCCCTCGGATGATGGGTCATCCTCTGTGAAAAACAGAAAAAGGCAAAACATTATTTGTCTGTGGACATTGTTATGTGTATGTGTACCTCTGTGATATGAGTTGCAGTGAATTTAAAAGACTGAGCTGTTGCATGGCATCAGTCAGGCAATGGCCCTAGCTGCCCAGATCAAGTAGTAAATGTGAGAGGAGAGCCACATCTCAGCTGAACCCATATAGTTAAATGGTATAGCTCTCTGGCATGCAGTGGCATCACCATGCTGATTTTGGGGAGGCTAAAGCGCCCCCAATGTAAGCTGAAGCCCCCTCAATCATTTCCCCCATTCAGAGATCAGAAATAACGGCTACACTCTGTTGCAAAATAAAGAAGCCATGATTTTATTTAAAATTGCAGCATTTCTCAGCGCCACCGTGTGGAGTGCACTTTTGTTTTTCTCTGTAGGACGGGACCTCGTTATATTCACAGAGAAAAACGAACGTCTGACTGAGTAGGACAGTGGGTTGGCAATGCATTCTCGTCATTGGCTGGCTGCTGGAGGAGAAAGACGAGATTGGGAGGAGCGAGTGGGAAGAGGTCCTGGCTGAGGCATGTCATGGACTATGGAGAAGGACCCAGTTAGACAAGAAGGCACCATGGTCCGTGGCAATTCAGAAATGGAGGAGGAGGATTGGACTGGCAGGCTTGGCACTACCGAGGCGAGCAACAGGTATGACAGCCAGCCAAAGGACTGTGGGAGAGTGACTAACAGACCGGGAGGGGGCTGGGGGGGGTCTTGCAGTTGCAATCAAGTGCCCGCCTCCGCTGCCCTGCCTACAGGTGCCATCTAGTCCTGGAGTCCAACAGCATTATTGTTTACACAGACAGACCGAGACAGCCAAGGCAATCGATGTACAGACACGTGTTGTGTTTTTTTTTTTTTCAGGCAAACACGCGGTACATTGAGTAAAGGCTGTGATGAAAGTCTGTTAGTGTAGCAGTTGGCATTGGCGGTCATAGGCAGAGCAGCAGCAGTCAGTGTGAAGTAGTCTCACTGCCTCTTTAGAGAGCTAGTTGCTTTCCATTTGAAGCAGTTACTCCAATCTAAACCACTAAAAAAAAATACAGTAGGATAAGTACACCTGGTGTGAAGAGAATATTAATATAAAAAAAAAAGCTATCAACAGAACTTAGTTTTGTTTTTCTCCAATGGACTGACTGAGGCAGTGGGGGGATGCCAGAGGGGGATTAGGTTTCTGACAAAATGATGAAACTGTGTTTTGTGTTGTAATATGTTGTGGGACTGGGTTTAATTAAACTTTAAAAACTCAGCAGATGCTACTGATTAATCATTTTTAATACTTGGGTGTGCAGTGTAAGTACCCTGGTCATTCTTGAAATCAAAGGCTCGCCTCTCTTTCTCTTTCTGTAGCCTGTTCATAGCTACAGCAGCTGAGATTAAGTTAGCTCATGAATTAATAAATGCCTTCAGGGTGGGGGTCATGTTGTGGGTTTACACTTTAATGTTCTCAACTTCTGAGTCTGACCTTCACCAAACAAACACCTAGAGCTCAGAGAAAAATAAATAGCCATTTTCTAAACCTAAATTGCCTAACAGGGGTTTGTGTTGTGTGTTGGTGCTTGTGACAAGCAAGGAAAGCAAGCTCGGGTATGAGACATGAGACAGCCTGTGATACAGAGTACTGTCTAGGCTATAACCCCGTTTTTTTTTTTTGTGTTTTTTTATAGGGTGACTTAGGGCAGGCTATGAGCTAAGCTAAACATCAGCCATTTATTTTTTTATCAAAAAAAAACAAAACATTTTTTCAGTTGTACTTGACATACTTTCCAGCCCTGGTGATGTGTGTTAGGTTCAGTTCTGTCTGATAAAATGGGAGCCTGTAACCTTCCCAGCAGATCTGCTGGGATAATGGTGTCTGGCTGGTCTCTTGTTTGCTCTGGGGTCGTGTAACCTTCCCAGCAGATCTGCTGGGATAATGGTGTCTGGCTGGTCTCTTGTTTGCTCTGGGATCATGTAACCTTCCCAGAAGATCTGCTGGGATAATGGTGTCTGGCTGGTCTCTTGTTTGCTCTGGGGTCCTGTAACCGTCCCTGCAGATCTGCTGTGATAATGGTGTCTGGCTGGTCTCTTGCTTGCTCAGGGGTCATGTAACCTTCCCAGAAGATCTGCTGGGATAATGGTATCTGGCTGGTCTCTTGTTTGCTCTGGGGTCCTGTAACCTTCCCAGAAGATCTGCTGGGATAATGGTGTCTGGCTTGTCTCTTATTTGCTCTGGGTCCTGTAACATTCCCAGCAGATCTGCTCTCTGCTGGGATAATGGTGTCTGGCTGGTCTCTTGCTTGCTCAGGGGTCATGTAACCTTCCCAGAAGATCTGCTGGGATAATGGTGTCTGGCTGGTCTCTTGTTTGCTCTGGGGTCCTGTAACTTTCCCAGAAGATCTGCTGGGATAATGGTGTCTGGCTGGTCTCTTGCTTGCTCAGGGGTCATGTAACCTTCCCAGAAGATCTGCTGGGATAATGGTGTCTAGCTGGTCTTTTGCTTGCTCAGGGGTCATGTAACCTTCCCAGAAGATCTGCTGGGATAATGGTGTCTGGCTGGTCTCTTGTTTGCTCTGGGGTCCTGTAACCTTCCCAGAAGATCTGCTGGGATAATGGTGTCTGGCTGGTCTCTTGCTTGCTCAGGGGTCATGTAACCTTCCCAGAAGATCTGCTGGGATAATGGTGTCTGGCTTGTCTCTTATTTGCTCTGGGTCCTGAAACATTCCCAGCAGATCTTCTCTCTGCTGGGATAATGGTGTCTGGCTGGTCTCTTACTTGCTCTGGAGTCCTGTAACCTTCCCTGCAGATCTGCTGGGATAATGGTGTCTGGCTGGTCTCTTATTTGCTCTGGGGACTGTAATCTTCCCAGCAGATCTGCTGGGAAGTAGTGTCTCTCTTTTAGTTGTCCTTGGTGGTCCAGTAACCACATTTTTTCACATGTACCATTAAATAGATGTTATGATAACCAGGCTTTTCAAACATATTTTTCACCATTAAAATGCAGGAAAAGCCACCATTTGAAGGTAACATTTTCAAAATTTTCCGGGGGGGCATGCCCCCGGACCCCCCTAGTTTTCATAGGATTTTGACTGTGGGCCATAAGCCCCCCCAACTTTAGACCTCTGGTGACGTCCCTGCTGGCATGACCTGTACACAATGCTTACATCATCCAATGCAAGATATTAGACCATGAGTGCAGAGCCACATGCCCACTGAAGGCATAAACATTAATGTTAGACCTCTGTGATAGCAGCTGTACAGGAGTTAGGGCACTGAGTAGTTGCATGTCCTTAGCAGGCAGTGCCTCCCACCTCGCAAGACCAGGTAGAGGTTCCTGAGTGCATAGCGATATCCTAACTGAGGCTGTAAACATTGATGTTATACCTCCCTGGTACCAGGTTAACACAAGTTAGGACACTGAGTACTTGTACGCTTGGAGTGGGTCTTACCCCCATCCCCCAAGACCAGTGAGAGGATGCTGACTGCAGAGGCACGTGCAAAGTAATGCTGATAAAAGTAATGATACAGCTCTCTGATACAAACTGAATATAGTTTAGGACACTGAGCAGCTGCATGACCTCAGACAGGCAATGGCACCACCACCACCCAAGAACAGGAATTGCACCATCAGCGCAGAGCCACAACTCTACCAAATCCATAAACAGTTATGTTATTCCTCTATAATAGCATGTAAACAGAAGTTAGGACAGTGAGTACTTACCTGCTTGGAGTGGGTATTGGTCCCCAACCCACCAACACCACATACAGGGACTTGAGTGCAGAGGCACATGCAAAGTAAAGGTGTTAACACTTACATTATACCTCCCTGATATCAGGTGAACACAAGTTAGAACACTGAGCAGTTGCACGGCCTCAGCCAGGCAATGCCCTCTCCCTCTAGATCAGATACTGGATACTGAGTGCTGAGCCACAGGCCAACAAAAGCCATGGACATCAATGGTATACCTCCCTGATACCAACTGTACACAGGTTAGGAGACTGAGGAGTTGCACGGTCTCAGCCAGGTAATGTCCCCATGCCTCCAGACCAGGTACAGCATCCTGAGTGCACAGCTGCAGCCTAACTAAAGACATGGACATCAACGGTATACCTCCCTGATACCAGCTGCACAGAAGGCATGACACTGAGGAGTTGCAAAGCCTTAGCCAGACAATGCCCACAGCACCGCAGACTAAGTATTGGATACTGAATCAGAGCCACAGCCCAACTAAAACCATGGACATCAGCGGTATACCTCCCAGATACCAGCTGCACAGAAGTTAGGACACTGAGGAGTTGCACAGCCTCATCCAGGCAATGTCCCCATCTCTTTAGACCAGGTACTGGATCCTGAGTGCACAGCCACAGCTTAACTAAAGCCATGGACATCAATGGTATATCTCCCTGATACCAGGTGCACGCAACTTAGGACACTGAGGAGTTGCACGGCCTCAGCCAGGCAATGCCCCATCCCTCTAGACTAGGTACTTAAACCTGAGTGCAGAGCCACAGCTCAATTAAAGCCATGCACATCAATGGCATACCTCCCTGATACCAGCTGCACACAAGTTAGGACACTAAGGAGTTGCACGGCCTCAGCCAGGCAGTGCCCCCACCCACCCAGACCAGGTGTTGGAAACTGAGTGCAGAGCCACAGCCCAACTAAAGCCTTAGACATGAATAGTATACCACCCTGATACCAGCTGCACACAAGTTAGGACACTAAGGAGTTGCATGGCTTCAGCCAGGCAATGCCCCCACCTCCACAGACCAGGTACTGGATGCTGAGTGCAGAGCCACAGACCAAATAAAGCCGTGAATGTGGACAGTATACCTCCCTGATACCAGCTGCACACATGTTAGGACACTGAGGAGTTGCACAGCCTCAGACAGGCAATGCCCCACCCCCACAGAACAGGTACTGGATCGTAATGGCACAGTCACAGCCTAACTAAAGATATGAACATCAACGGTATACCTCCCTGATACCAGCTGCACACAAGGTAGGACACTGAGGAGTTGCACGGCCTCAGCCAGGTAATGCCCACCCCCCCAGACCAGGTAGTGGATCCTGAGTACAGAGCTAAAGCCCAACTAAAGCCATGGATATCAATGGTATACCTCTCTGATACCAGCTGCACACATGTTAGGACACTGAGGAGTTGCACAGCATAAGCCAGGCAATGCCCCTATGCCGCACAGATCAGGTACTAGATTCTGAGTGCACAGACACAGGCCAACTGAAGCCATGGACATCAATGGTATACAGTACCTTCCTGATACCAGCTCCACACAAGTTCGGACACTGAGGAGTTGCACGGCCTCAGCCAGGCAATGCCTCCACCCCCACAAACCAAGTAGTGGATCCTGAGTGCAGTGCCACAGCCCAACTAAAGCTGTGGTCATCAACAGTATACCTCCCTGATAGGAGCTGCACACAAGTTAGGACAGTGAGGAGCTGCACAGCCTCATCCAGGGAATATCCCCCCCTCCTACACCAGGTACTGGATCTTGAGTGCAGAGCCGCAGCCCAATTAAAGCCATGCACATCAATTGTATACCTCCCTGATGCCAGCTGCACACATGTTAGGACACTGAGGAGTTGCATGGCCTGAGCTAAGTAATGCCCCCACCTCCCTACACCAGGTATTGGATACTAAGTGCAGAGCTATAGCCTAACTAAAGCCATGGACATCAACAGTATACCTCCATGATACCAGACCCACACAAGTTAGGACACTGAGAAGTTGCATAGCCTCAGACAGGCAACGTCCCCACTTCACTAGACCAAGCACTTAATCCTGAGTACAGAGACACAGCCCAAATAAAGTCATGCATATCAATGGTATACCTCCCTGATACCTGCTGTGCACAAGTTATTACACTAAGGAGTTGCACGGCCTCAATCAGGCAATACCGCCACCCACCCAGACCAGGTGTTGGATACTGAGTGCAGAGTCACCGCCCAACTAAAGCCATAGACATCAATGGTATAACTCCCTGATACCAGCTGCACTTAAGTTAGGACACTGAGGAGTTGCAAGGCCTCAGCCAGGCAATGCCCCCACCTCCCCAGACCAGGTACTGGATGCTGAGTGCAAAGCCACAGACTAAGTAAAGCCGTGGATACGGACAGTATACCTCCCTGATACCAGCTGCACACATGTTAGGACACTGAGGAGTTGTACGGCCTCAGGCAGGCAATGTCCCCACACCCCAGAACAGGTACTGGATCCTGAGTGCACTGCCACAGCCTAACTAAAGATGCGGACATCAACGGTATACTTCCCTGATATCTGCTGCCCACAAGGTAGGACACTGAGGAGTAGCATGGCCTCAGCCAGGCAATGCCCGCACCACCCCAGACCAGGTAGTGGATCCTGAGTGCAGAGCTAAAGCCCAACTAAAGCCATGGATATCAATGGTATACCTTCTTGATACCAGCTGCACACAAGTTAGGACACTGAGGAGTTGCACAGCCTCAGCCAGGCAATGCCCCAATGCTGCACAGATCAGGTACTGGATTCTGAGTGCACAGACACAGGCCAACTGAAGCCATGGACATCAATGGTATACAGTACCTTCCTGATACCAGCTCCACACAAGTTAGGACACTGAGGAGTTGCACGGCCTCAGCCAGGCAATGCCTCCACCCCTGCAAACCAAGTAGTGGATCCTGAGTGAGGAGCCATAGCCCAATTAAAGCTGTGGACATCAACAGTATACCTCCCTGATAGGAGCTGCACACAAGTTAGGACAGTGAGGAGCTGCACAGCCTCATCCAGGGAATATCCCCCCTCCCTACACCAGGTACTGGATCTTGAGTGCAGAGCTGCAGCCCAATTAAAGCCATGCACATCAATTGTACACCTCCCTGATGCCAGCTGCACACATGTTAGGACACTGAGGAGTTGCATGGCCTGAGCTAAGGAATGCCCCCACCTCCCTACACCAGGTATTGGATACTAAGTGCAGAGCTACAGCCTAACTAAAGCCATGGACATCAACAGTATACCTCCATGATACCAGACCCACACAAGTTAGGACACTGAGGAGTTGCATAGCCTCAGCCAGGCAATGTCCCCACCTCACTAGACCAAGCACTTAATCCTGAGTGCAGAGATACAGCCCAAATAAAGCCATGCATATCAATGGTATACCTCCCTGATACCTGCTGTGCACAAGTTATTACACTAAGGAGTTGCACGGCCTCAACCAGGCAATACCGCCACCCACCCAGACCAGGTGTTGGATACTGAGTGCAGAGTCACCGCCCAACTGAAGCCATAGACATCAATGGTATAACTCCCTGATACCAGCTGCACATAAGTTAGGACACTGAGGAGTTGCAAGGCCTCAGCCAGGCAATGCCCTCACCTCCCCAGACCAGGTACTGGATGCTGAGTGCAAAGCCACAGACTAAGTAAAGCCGTGGATATGGACAGTATACCTCCCTGATACCAGCTGCACATGTTAGGACACTGAGGAGTTGCATGGCCTCAGGCAGGCAATGCCCCCACCACCCCAGAACAGGTACTGGATACTGAGTGCACAGCCACAGCCTAACTAAAGATGGGGACATCAATGGTATACTTCCCTGATATCAGCTGCACACAAGGTAGGACACTGAGGAGTTGCATGGCCTCAGCCAGGCAATGCCCGCACCTCCCAGACCAGGTAGTGAATCCTGAGTGCAGAGCTGCAGCTCAACTAAAGCCATGGATATCAATGGTATACCTCCTTGATACCAGCTGCATACAAGTTAGGACACTGAGGAGTTGCACAGCCTCATCCAGGGAACGTCCCTACCTCCCTTGAAAAGGTACTGGATCTTGAGTGCAGAGCCACAGTCCAACTAAGCCATGGACATCAACGGTATACCTCTCTGATACCAGCTCCACACAAGTTAGAACACTGAGGAGTTGCCCGGCCTCAGCTAGGCAGTGTCCTCACCCCCCCAGACCAGGTACTGGATCCTGAGTGTACAGCCACTGCCTAACTAAAGAGATGGACATCAAAAGTATACCTCCCTGATACCAGCTCCACACAAAGTAGAACACTGAGGAGTTGCACGGCCTTAGCCAGGCAATGCCTCCATCCCCGCTAACCAGGTAGTGGATCCTGAGTGCAGAGCCACAGCCCAACTAAAGCCATAGACATCAATGGTATACCTCCCTGATATGAGCTGCACACAAGTTAGGACAGTGAGGAGTTGCACAGCCTCATCCAGGGAATGTCCCTACCTCCCTACACCAGGTACTGGATCTTAAGTGCAGAGCCACAGCCCAAATAAAGCCTTGCACATCAATGGTATACCGCCCTGATACCAGCTGCACACATGTTAGGACACTGACGAGTTGCACAGTCTCAGCCAGGCAATGCCCCTACCACGCACAGATCAGGTACTGGATTCTGAGTATAGAGGCACAGGCCAACTGAAGCCATGGACATCAGCAGTATACCTTCCTGATACGAGCACCACACAAATTAGGACACTGAGGAGGTGCACGGCCTCAGCCAGGGCAATGCCCCCACCATCCAGACCAGGTACTGGATCTTGAGTGCTCAGCCACAGCCTAACTAAAGCCATGGACCTCAACGGTATACCTCCCTGATACCAGGTGCACACAACTTAGGACACTGAGGAGTTGCATGGCCTCAGGCAGGCAATGCCCTCATCCCTCCAGACCTGAACTTTATACTGAGTGCAGAGCCACATCCCAACTGAAGCTGTGGACATCAATGGCATACCTCCCTGATACCAGGCACACACAAGTTAGGACATTGAGCAGTTGTATGGCCTCAGCCAGGCAATGCCCCCACCCACCCAGACCAGGTATTGGATACTGAGTGCAGAGCCACAGCCCAACTAAAGCCATAGACATCAATGGTGTACCCGCATGATAGCAGCTCCACACATGTTAGGACACTAAGCAGTTGCATGACATCAACCAGGCAATGCCCCTACCTCCTTAGACCAGGTACTGGATGCTGTCTGCAGAGCCACAGACCAAGTAAAGCCATGGATATGGACGGTATACCTCCCTGATATCTGCTGCTCACATGTTAGAACACTGAGGAGTTGCACGGCCTCAGGCAGGCAATGTTCCCACCCCCCCAGAACAGGTACTGGATCCTGAGTGCACAGCCACAGCCGAACTAAAGCCATGGACATCAACAGTATACTTCCCTGTTATCAGCTGCACACAAGTTTGGACAGTGAGGAGTTGCATATCCTCATCCACTGAATGTCCCCACCTCCCTACACCAGATACTGTATCTTGAGTGCAGAGCCACTGCCTAACTAAAGCCATGCACATCAATGGTATACCTCCCTGATACCAGCTGCATACATGTTAGGACACTGAGGAGTTGCATGGCCTCAGCTCAGGAATGCCCCACCTCCCTAGACCAGGTATTGGTTACTGAGTGCAGAGCCACAGCCTAACTAAAGCCATAGACATAAATGATATAACTCTGTGATACCAGCCCCACACAAGTTAGGACACTAAGGAGTTGCATGTCCTCAGCCAGGCAATGCCCCCACCTCCCAGAGCAGGTAGTGGATCCTGAGTGCAGAGCTACAGCACAACTAAAGCCATGGATATCAATGGTGTACCTCCCTGATACTAGGTGCACACAAGTTAGGTCAATGAGGAGTTGCAGAGCCTCAGCCAGGCAATGTCCCCACCTCTTTAGACCAGGTACTGGATCTTAAGTGCAGAGCCACAGCCCAACTAAAGCCATGCACATCAACGGTATACCTCCCTGATACCAGCTGCACACAAGTTAGGACACTGAGGAGTTGCACGGCCTTAGCCAGGATATGCCCCCATCCCCCCAGACCAGGTACTGGATCTTAAGTTCAGAGCCACAGCCCAACTAAAGCCATGCACATCAACAGTATACTTCCCTGATACCAGCTGCACACATGTTAGGACACTGATGAGTTGCACAGCCTTAGCCATTCAATGCCTATATTCCACACAGATCAGGACTGGATTCTGAGTGCAGATGTACAGGCCAACTAAAGCCATGGACATCAATGGTATACCTTCCTGATATCAGCTCCACACAAGTTAGGACACTAAGGAGTAGCACGACTTCAGCCAGGCAATGCCCCCACCTCCCAAGAACAGGTACTGGATCCTGAGTACACAGCCACAGCCTAACTGAAGATGTGGACATCAACAGTATACTTCCCTGATACCAGCTGCACACAAGGTAGGACACTGAGGAGTTGCATGGCCTCAATCAAGCAATGCCCGTACCCCCCCTGACCAGGTAGTGGATCCTGAGTGCAGTGCCACAACACAACTAATGCCGTGGATATCAATGGTATACCTCCCTGATACCAGCTGCACACAAGTTAGGACACTGAGGAGTTGTACAGCTTCATCCAGGGAATGTCCCCACCTCCCTTGAAAAGGTACTGGACCTTGAGTGCAGAGCCACAGTCCAACTAAAGCCATGGACATCAATGGTATTCCTCTCTGATACCAGCTGCACACATGTTAGGACACTGAGGAGTTGCACAGCCTCAGCCAGGCAATGTCCGTATCCCACACAGATCAGATTCTGAATTCTGAGTGCACAGGCCAACTAAAGCCATGGACATCAATGGTATACCTCTCTGATACCAGCTCCACATAAGGTAGAACACTGAGGAATTGCACAGCCTTAGCCAGGCAATGCCACCACCCCCTCAGACCAGGTAGTGGATCCTGATTGCAGAGCCACAGCCCAATTGAAGCCGTGGACATCAACAGTACACCTCCCTGATACAAGCTGCACACAAATTAGGACAGTGAGAAGTTGCAAAGCCTCATCCAGGGAATGTCCCCACCTCCCTAGACCAGGTACTGGATCTTGAGTGTACAGCCACAACCTAACTAAAGCCATGGACATCAACGGTATACCTCCCTGATACCAGGTGCACACAACTTAGGACATGGAGGAGTTGCACAGCCTTGGGCAGGCAATGCCCTCATCCCTCCAGACCTGAACTTAATCCTGAGTGCAGAGCTACAGCCCAATTAAAGCTGCGGACATCAACAGCATACCTCCCTGATACCAGGTGCACACAAGTTAGGACACTGAACAGTTGCACGGTCTCAGCCAGGCAATACCCCCACCAACCCACACCAGGTATTGGATACTGAGTGCAGAGCCACAGCCCAACTAAAACCATAGACATCAACGGTATACCTCCATGATACCAGCTCCATACAAGTTAGGACACTGAGGAGCTGCATGGCCTCAGTCAGGCAATGCCCCTACCTCTTCAGACCAGGTACTGGATGCTGATTGCAGAGCGACAGACCAAGTAAAGCCATGGACATGGACGGTATACTTTCATGATATCAGCTGCACACATGTTAGGACACTGAGGAGTTGCACGGCCTCAGGCAGGCAATGTCCCCACCCCCCCAGAACAGGTACTGGATCCTGAGTGCACAGCCACAGCTGAAATAAAGCCATGGACATCAACAGTATACCTTCCTGATATCAGCTGCACACAAGTTAGGACAGTGAGGAGTTGCACAACCTCATCCAGGACATGTCCCCACCTCCCTACACCAGGTACTGGATCTTGAGTGCAGAGCTACGGCCCAACTAAGGCCATGCACATCAATGGTATACCTCCCTGATACCAGCTGTACACATGTTAGGACACTGAGGAGTTGCATGGCTTCTGCTCAGGAATGCCCCCACATCCCTAGACCAGGCATTGGCTATTGAGTGCAGAGCCACAGCCTAACTAAAGCCATAGACATCAACAGTATACCTCTGTGATACCAGACCCACACAATTTAGGACACTGAGGAGTTGCATGGCCTCAGCCAGGCAATGCCTTCACGCCCCCAGAGCAGGTAGTGGATCCTGAGTGCAGAGCCACAGCACAACTAAAGCCATGGACATCAATGATATACCTCCCTGATACCAGATGCACACATGTTAGGACACTGATGAGTTGCACAGCCTCAACCAGACGATGCCCCTACCCCCCCCCACAGATCAGGTACTGGATTCTGAGTGCAGAGCCACAGCCAAACTAAAGCCATGTATATGAATGGTATACCTTACTGATACCAGCTGCACACAAGTTAGGACACTGAAGAGTTGCACGGCCTCAGCCAGGCAATGCCCCCACCCCCCCAGATCAGGTAATGGATCCTGAGTGCAGTGCCACAGCCCAACTAAAGGCATGGACATCAATGGTATACCTCCCTGATACCAGGTGCACATAAGTTAGGACACTGATGAAATGCACGCCCTCAGCCAGGCAATGCCCATACCCTCCCCCGACCAGGTACTGGATCCTGAGTGCACAGTCACAGCCTAACTAAAGCCATGGACATCAATGGTATACCTCCCTGATACCAGGTGCACACAAGTTAGGACACTGAGGAGTTGCACAACCTCAGCAAGGCAATGCCCACACCTCCCCAGACCAGGTACTGAATCCTGAGTGCAGAGCCACAGCCTAACCAAAGCCATGGACATCAATGGTATACCTCCCTGATACTAGGTGCACACAAGGTATCTGTATGTAGTGTGTATTTTGTTCTGTTTTTTGACCAGTTTGATTGGCTCTTAAAAGAGCTGTTTTTTCACAGTCTATAGCATGTACTTGAGAGATATATTTAGAGAGGTACACAATTACAGAAGAGCAAGGATGCCATTTCGAATGTCCCCAGCAAAAATGTTGTTACCTGTGCTTGAGAGGTGCACACCATCTTTTAAATATAGCCAATGTCTGAGATATGTAATTTGGGGGTAACGTATGGTGTACATTCCCATAGCACATAGGAATCCAGATATTTGTATTTTCACCTTTCTGCATGACCTTCCAAGTGCAGGACAGTAATCCTCACCTTTCCAGATAATTCACTGTGTAATATCTGAATACAGAATTTTACAAGCAGGTAACATACAGATAAGATGCTGCAGGTCAGACTATGCAGCTTCTATTAAATCAATTGCCCTTTTGTTCCCCAAATCATTAGCTCCGAGATGGATAAGGAGTATGTCTGGTTCTGGGTGTGTCTCCAGCAAATGGTACATGGTTGGCATGAGCTGCTTCCATCTCATACCACCCTTCCCAAACCAAGACACTGAGCAGTGAGGTAGGTGCAAGTCATTGCCAAAAAGACTAGCTCTACTAAAAACTGCTGCCCTTCTGACCAGGCTTGACCCCACAATCCATACACTAACTCTGGATCTTTCTGCCATGCTGAGTATAAAGCTCTAATAACTCAGATGAAGAAATATCAGAAATGTGTGTCTCTGTCTCTGTCTCTGAGCACTACCAAGGCTAATCAGAAGAATGACTAATGTGCTGAATTGCATGTTTAAAATAAATGCAGTGAGAAACAATCACAACTAAGTTTCTGATTTAAGATTGCCTAAAACAGGCAAAAAGTAATTGTTTTGTCTGTAAAGCATGTTTCCATTGGTATTTTGTTTATTAAACATTCTTTTTGTTTTGGTGGGAGCATACTGTCTGTCCATTGGTCACACTAAGTAACTTGACAAGAATAACCATTTCTATTGGATAGAGTTAGTAGTCGATTTTGGTCAGTGAAGTTGGATTCCCTCTCTTTCTCAGCTAGCAGTTTGAGTGGTTAAGGCAAGTACAGCTATCTGTCTTATTTATATAGTTTTAAATAGTTAAAAGAGGTCTATATTTTTTCTGTAACAGTAGGACTGTTTCAGTTGAAATTCTTTACTGGTTAGTATGTGTATTCTGACAATTACATAGAAACATAGAAACATAGAAGTTGACGGCAGATAAGGACCGCAAGGCCCATCCAGTCTGCCCATTTCTTTTTCTACCTTATAAATGTGCCATCGGCCTTTGCTCTGTCAGTGACCTATCTGTTCATAGTCATTTGTATTGCTCCCTTATGCCTATCCCATGCCTGTTTGAAGCCCTGCACTGTATTCATAGCCACCACTTCTTGTGGTAAGCCATTCCATGCATCTACCACCCTTTCTGTGAAAAAGAATTTCCTCACATTCCCCCTTAATCGGCCTCCCTCTAATCTCATGCTGTGTCCTCTTGTCCTGCTATTTTTCTTATATTTAAACATGTTAGACTCTTTCACCTTGTTTATGCCCTTAAGGTGTTTAAATGTCTCGATCATATCACCTCTCTCCCTCCTTTGCTCAAGGGTATACATATTGAGCTCCGTTAATCTGTCCTTATATGTCTTCTGATGCAGTCCCTGCACCATTTTGGTTGCCCTTCTGGACTGCCTCAATTTGGTTAATGTCCTTGTGAAGGTGGCCTCCAGTACTGCACGCAGTACTCAGATGGGGCCTAACCAATGTCTTGTACAGAGGGATTATTACCTTCCTCTACGACTTCAGGATACCCCTACTAATACACCCTAACACCCCCTAGCCTTACCTACTGCTTTAGAGGTCTGCTTGATGATTTTAGGTCATCAGTGATGATGATGCCCAAGTCTCTTTCTTCCTTTGTGACTGCTAGCAACCCTCCCAGCCTATAAGTGGCTTCAGGGTTTCTCTTCCCTATGTGCATGATTTTGCACTTCTTGCATTAAATCCCAGTTGCCACTCTTCTGACCATTCTGCTAGTTTATCCAGATCTCTTCTCATTCTGCCCACCCCATCTGGATCATCTACTCTGTTGCAGATCTTGGTGTCATCTGCAAACAGACAAGCCTTACCTCTAGTCCATCTGCAGGTCACTAATGAAGATGTTGAATAGGACTGGCCCCAGGACTGATCCCTGAGGTACCCCACTTGTGACTTGCATCTCTTCTGACTGTATACCATTTACCACCACTCTCTGTTTTCTGCCAGTCAACCAGTTTGCCACCCAGTTGACCAACTTCTGACCCACCCGAGCCTACCTAGCTTATTTATCAATCTTCTATGTGGAACAGTGTCAAAAGCTTTGCTGAAGTCAAGGTAGGCGACATCAACTGCTCCCCCTTGGTCCACCACTCTGGTTACCCAGTCAAAGAAATCTATGAGATTAGTTTGACAGGACCTTCCTTTTGTAAACCCATGCTGTCTTGGATCCTGTGCCCCTATGGATTCCAGGTGTTGCACTATCCTTTCCTTAAGGAGTGCCTCCATAATCTTGCCCACTACTGAGGTAAGACTGACCGGTCTGTAGTTCCCCGCCTCCTCCCTGCTACCACTCTTGTGGAGTGGGATCACATGAGCCTTTCTCCAGTCTTCTGGGACCTCTCCTGTGCTCAGAGACTCACTAAACAATTCTGCTAATGGCTCTGCTAGTTCCTCCTTTAGCTCCTTAAGTACCCTGGGATGTATGCCATCAGGTCCCATTGCCTTATCCACCCTGAGCTTAGCAAGCTCTTGTAGGACCCTTTCTTTTTGTGAAGGGAGTAGTGCTCACCTCCCTCCCCCCTGTGTCCATGATGCTGAGCTGTGGGCCCTGCCCTACCTTCTCTTCAGTAAATACTGAGCAAAAGTATCTATTTAGGATAGATTACACATTTATAATGTTTTTTAACACTACCAAGTTGATAACAATCTGTGATTGCAACTACAGAGTTAACATTTCAGGCTTGATTGTCAAGTTTTTGTTAACAAGCTTTACATAGTAAGGATAAAATCTAAGTGGTAGTTCATATTGTATGTAGAATGAAGTAAAGAGGTTTAACAAAACTAAGTTCTGTGGTGGTATACTTTCAGATTACAATTTACTTAATGGAACAGTGGATAGCAGACAGATCATACAGTAGATCTGGTGTTTGTGCAACAAAACAAAAATGTTGCCAGATCTGTTGTATTCATGGAAAATATTTGCAAAAAAAAAAAAAGTTAGTGGGGTGTTATGTGTTTGATGTGATGCTTATTTCCTAATACATATTTCTCCTGAGCAGTGTGGATATATAAGGAACAGAAACTGCCACACAGATTCTCTATCACAGTTTAAATAAATCTTGTTGTTCTAAGAGATAGGCACATACTGTCAATATACTGCATAGATCATTCAAAAGTGTATAAAATCCGATTTTGAGAAATGGTAATTGTTTTCAGCATGTTTTTTTAGCTAATTAGATCATTTTTACATAGTATATTGATTTTTACTTACTTTTCTATCCTGGAGCGAGTGCTGCTGGTTTAGCAGTCTCAAAATCGCTCCTCAAGTGTTACTCTATGATTCTATTGGTTGAGAGAAGTCACATGGTGAAGTTTGCTGTTTCTTCTTTCACGAGGATGCAAAATCTTTGATTGCGACTCACATTGATCGTGAGGATCGTTCACAAGCTTGCAAATTCTTTGATCACGAGAGTAACATGAGATTTTGATTGTGTAACATGTGTAGTTTAAAAAAATACATTTTTCTTAACAGTTTTAAGCAGAGTATGTAGCTATATGTGTTTTTATTGCTTATGAGACCTGGATTTTACAGTGTAATGATTTTTGAAAATGTTCTTACATTTTATCATGTTTTGCAATCTTTGATCGTGAGCGTGCAAATTTATTGATCACGACTCGCTTTGATCGTGAACTTCATTCGCAAGGTTACAAAATCTTTGATCGTGAGAATAACATGAGATTTAGCATGTAGAAGTTGTATACCTTCCAAAAAATGTGTTTTTTTAATTTTTGCATGTAGTTTGTGGCTGAATGTGGTTTTATTGGCTATCACATGTGGATTGGGCAAAAATATTGTGGCTTGCATATCTTATTTAGTTTTTTCTTGCTTTTTTCTATCTTTGATAGCGAGCCTGCAATTTATTTGATTGTGACTCACATTGATCGCGAGGATTGTTCGTAGGGTAGCAAATTCTTTGATTGTGAGAATAACGCAAGACTTTGAATGCAGAACTTGTTTACTTTTGGAAAAATAGATACTTGAGAGAGTTTTTCATGGATTTATTTTTTTCATTAAATATACTTTATTAATTTTCATAGGTACAGACATCTTGCATACAGGAGACCATACCATATCGCATATATATTTGTTAATCAAGACATCCGATCTCCATACAATAATACATGACCACATTTAATGCCTGTAACCCCCCCTCACCCCCTACCCCTACCCTCCCTCCCTTCTCCCCTCCATCCCAGTCCCTGGCTGCCACAGATACTGTCTTGATAGTCCTAAATACATGCCAATGGAAAGTCCTGTTAAAAGTATAGGTTAGATCATAGGGGGGCATGAGAGTTAGCTGTTGCTCTATCGGGTTGGATTAATAACAAGTTATAAAAAGGGTCCCAAGGCTTTTTGTATTTCCCCATTCTTTGGGTTAACCCAGCAATAACCCGTTCCACCTGTAACGCAAACATAATTTCTTTATACCATTCGGTATAAGTTGGTATTAGGGTATCTACCCAATGTCTAAGTAATACTTTTTTGGCACAAACAGAAATCAACGCCATATATGCTCTTTTCGTTTTGCCATGGAGCATCATGTAATCTCCTACAATACATATTCCCCGGGTAAATTTGTCTGAAAAGGCTAGCAGCAGGTCCAGCCGGGACCTAATACTGCTCCATAATGGAAAGACCTTATCACACAACCATAACATATGCAGCAAGTCTCCCTGATCTTGAGAACATTTGATACAAAGATTAGACTGCAGAAGACCCATCTTAGATAATTTAACTGAGGTATAATACATGTTATGCACAATTTGGAATTGTATGTGTCTATACCTGTCCCACTTAACACATCTATATAGGTGTTTACATATTCTTAACCAACATCTAGGGGGTCAGAAGATGGAAGAGATTGATCCCACCAATAAAACCTCTGTCCTTCCAGTCCAGCAATCGTGGTCTGTAGAAATTTGTAAGTGTATGAGATTAAGTGAGTTGACGGAACCGACTTGAGATACGGGGTTAATACTGTTAAAAGGGGAGTAGTCCACCTCCCAGTACCAAAATACTGTAGTAATATGTGACTAATCTGCAGATATTTAAAAACATGACTGGTGAACCAATGGTATTTACTATTGGCTTCCTGGAATCGCATCAGTCTCTGATTAGTAATCAGTTCCTCTACTCTTTCAATCCCCATATTGGGCCAAAAAAACATTAGTCTTTATTGGTTTACCAGAAATCAACAAGTTAGGATTATTGAAAAGAGGTTGTGTTACAACCTTATACCCATTAGTCCTAAGTAACATGTTAAGTTGGTACTGTGTAGCCAAAAGAGCATCAAGCGGGGATCCCTTCAATTTTTTTGGAAGATTTTTCTTGTTCAGGAAGGGAAGGATTTCTGGATCCATATCATATAGCACACACAGGGATTTCTCAATTCCAAGCCAGAGAGGAAAGTACATCGAATCAGACCTGTGCTCTGATGGAAGCATCCAATGCCTAAGTCTAGTTAGGTGTATGGCAAGATAATATAAGTATAGATTGGGGGCCTGAAGACCACCATCATTTTTAGCCCATGTAAGTTTACTATATACTCTTCTTGATTTTTTCCCAGCCCACAAAAAGGCATTAAAAATTTTATGTACCTGCATAAACCAAGATTTAGGTAAGTCCCAATTATACATTTGTAACAAGTATAATAAACGGGGTGACACATTCATTTTTATTATACTCATTCGACCCCAAATCGATAAAGGTAATAAGGACCAATGCTTAATATCCTCTCGTATATGATTTAAGGTAGTGTCAAGATTAAGCTTTTTCATTATTTTAGGAGAGGGGTGAAGAAAGATTCCCAAATATTAAAACTTATCTGGTTTCCACTGTAAACCCAATCTAGATATTTCTGCTCTATGAAAGTATTAATTAAGAGGAAGTACTTCTGATTTATCTAGGTTCAGTTTGTAATTGGAGATCAAACTAAACTGTGATATTAATTCAAGTGCTGCTGGGAGGGATTGTGAGGGAGATGAAACATATAATAAAATATCATCTGCATATACGGAAAGTTTATATTCTGACATCCCTATTGTGATCCCCGATATTAAGGATGAAAAATTAAGTTTCCTAATAAGGGGTTTGAGAAACAAATTAAATAAATATGGCGAGAGGGGACAACCTTGATGAGTACCTTGACTCAAATTAAAAACTGTGGAGAGTATTCCATTACAGTGAACTCTTGTGGAGGGAGAAGAGTACAGTATTTTAACCCAAATGAGAAATTCTGGTGGGATACCATATCTGGGAAGTAGAGAAAACAGATATTCCCAGGAAACTCTGTCAAAAGCCTTTTCTGCATCCAAGGAAACTAAAGCTGCTGGCATGTACGAATCTTTGGAGACAGAAAATAAGTATGCCAACTTCCTGAGATGGTCTGATGAAAGTCGACCCTTAACAAATCCTACTTGTTCTGTACTAATTAAGGAGTCCCAAACCTGACCCAACCTCATAGCCAAAATCTTGGCCAAGATTTTCAGGTCCACATTAATAAGTGAAAAAGGCCAGTAATTATGTACAAGCGAAGGATCCTTTCCCGGTTTGGGTAAAACTATAATAATGGCTTGAGTTAAAGATTTGTCTGAAATACCATACTCATAAAAATAATGAAAAGTGTTTAAAAGAATGGCCGCTAGTGTATCTTTTAGGACCTTATAAAAATTAGATGTAAACCCATCTGGAAGAGGGGATTTGTCTGGGTGTAAGCGAATCAATAGCCTGTAGTACCTGTTTTATTTCTATTGGGGCTTTAAGTACAGAGGATTGTGCCTCCGTAAGTGTAGGCAGTTTAACATCTTTGATGTATGAGTCCAACATTTGTTGGAAAAAAGAAAAATTAGTAGGAGTATACAACCTCTCATAATAAAGTTTAAAGTTTTTACAAATGTCTTGGGGTGAGGTCAGAATTGTACCAGTAGATGATTGAAGGGAGGTCACTATTCTATCAGCAACCTGAGCTCTTATTCTAAGTGCCAATAGTTTTCCTGCTTTCTCCCCCAATCGAAATAAGATATTTTGGATTTGAGCATAAGAAATTCTGCCTTTTTGGCCACCAGGTGATTGTACCAGGCTCGAAGGGATTCAGTGTTTTCCCAGTCCACATCAGAGGACAGAGCTGAAAGATTCGCTTCCGCCAATGTAATCTGATCGATTAAAGAGGAAAGGGCTTGATCTCTCTGCTTTTTGCATTTAACAGCCAAATGTATTAGCTCTCCCCTTAAAGCGCATTTGAGTGCACTCCATAAGATATCTCTTCTGGGCATTGATAAAGAGTTATCTGCTATGAAATTTGAGATGAAGGATTGTAAATGCTGTATTTGATCTTCTGATTTTATAATCTGGTTGTTAGTCCTCCAGAGCTTATCTCACTGAATGTTAGGAACAAGCTCTATAAATAGTTGAACCATCTGATGGTCTGATATAGTTTTCGAGGAGTAAAAAACTGATGCGACGCCAGGAAGACAGTCACTGCTGACCAGAAAATAGTCAATACGAGAAAATGTATTGTGAATAGGTGAATGAAATGAGTATTCTTTCCTGGTTGGGTACATGATTCACCAGGGGTCTGCTAGCCCTACTAGGTGCATTAATTCCATCTGGGCTTTTTGACCTGGAGACAGCGATGTTTTAGGGGGCCCTGTTCTATCCTGGCTATTTGACAACACCTGATTCCAGTCTCCTCCTACAATTATTGGAGTAATGGACAGTGGAGCTAGCATAGCCATAAGATCTGTAAAGAATTTAGGGTCATCCGAGTGTGGACCATACATAGAACCAAGGATAACCTCAGAATGACCTATTACTGCCCGTAAAATCACGTAACGGCCTTCTGAGTCTAAGATCTCTTATAATAACCGAAACCGGATTCTACGGGCAATTAAGATTGCAGTACCCCTTTTACGTGAATTAAAGCCAGACCCCAAAACTTGCCCCACCCAAAGCCTACAAAAGTAATGCACTTGAGTGGATAAAAGGTGTGTTTCCTGCAAAAAAACTACGTCCGCTTGTATATTAAGGAGATGTATCAATATTTGCATTTGTTTTTCTGGGGTTTGTGCCCCCTTAACGTTCCATGTACAAAAATGATATCCTGACATTTTTAATTCTTTGTTACCTTATTATGTCCCACTTTTGTGACAACCAGTGATGCCACTGAGTGATATATTACTAGACTGACAGTATGTGTGGCAGTACCCTCCCATCCCAAGGATGTTTTCCCATTCCCATCCCCCTCCCCATCCTCTTGAAATAAGACTCCCTACAACATACCCTTATGAGCATCACAACCCCCAACCACCAAATTGGTTACCTTGAATTTGAAATGCCCCATTAAATGCATATGCTCAATCCCCCTTTGCCAAGATGCGATGTTCCACCCAATTAAGCGTATCCCAACTCGTCCCCCTCCCCCAAAAAGTGTAGCATCCAATATTTTAGTTAAAGAGTAATTTTCCCACCCTATACCACCTTCACTATAGATACGCCTCTATAAAGTCCCATGTTCTTGTTAGCTTTTAAGTTCAAAATTGTATCTATCTTTCAAACAGTAAGCTCCAATGTATATATTTATCTATTCGTTAAGTAAATTTACCCATCTTCCCGAACCCCCCCTTAATAAACTCAGGTAACTAATCCCTCATATTTAAAGCTAAACCCTCAGTAAATTGAAGTCAAACTGCAACGCAGCCCATGGAAAATCTTTTGGGTCTACAGCGAAGCATATTAAAGGCCAGTACATCTCCGATTTATATGCTGGAGGATAACATAAAGATCCACCTAAAGACCCCAGGAAGGTAGTGGATAAATTGCTAAGCTTTCCCTCCTTCAAGATTCAAATATTACCCCCCATTGAAATATAAAAGGTGACCCAGATAGCAGTGCCACGCAAGACTTGAGCGGGAAGAGAAAAGGAAAAAAAAAAAAAAATTAGTCCCGTAATGTTGGGCGCGGTCGGCCATGATGCTCGCCCACCATTTGGGCTGGACCCTGTTGTTCGTTCCTTGATCCATTTAAATCTGCACAAAAAATAAAAAGAACGGGAGAAAGAGAAAAAAAAAGGAGGGGAAAAGGGGGGAAGGGGAAGGGAAAGAATAGGGCCTCCAGCTACTGAGGCGTCCTTAATAAGGGATCCAAAAGGAGGTGTGCATATTATAATCGGACAACAAAATGATAAAAATAAAAAAGAAGAGAGAAAAGATTATCTTCTCCTCAGGCATATGCCATGATGTGAAGTAGCCAGACTGTTGAACCATCCTTTGGATACTCAACAATGAGTAAACAAATTGAGATACATATTGGGTAGTTCTTCAACTGCCTGGTCTGCATCTCCAAAACTTCTCCAAGTATCCTGATGTTGCACCATCAATTTGGCCGGGTAAATCATCCGGAATCGAATTCCAGCCACTATTAGCTTTTTAATGCAACTATGATAAGCTGCCCGCTTCTGTCTGACACTAACTGGCAGATCTTGAGAAAATCTAAGCTTGGCAACTTCCCATCTAATCTCTTGAAGTTTTTTAACTTTCCCTAAGATGTGCTGTCGGTCGATGTAGCTCAAGAGCCAAATAATGAAAGGCCTAGGCTTAGCCCCTGGAGGAGGTCGAGGTTTCAGTGGGCAATGGGCCCATTCTACCTGATACACTGTGAATTGTGGTGGGGGACCAGCTATTTTGGCCAAAAGCTTCTGTGTAAACTGAATTATAGCTGTTCCTTCAGCTTCTTCAGGCAGCCCAAACTCCACAATGTTATTCCTCCTGTTCCTCCCCTCTAGATCTTCTAGTTTACTCTCAACCTTAGCCAGCCTCTGCCTTAATGATACTACATCTGGCTCTAATCTTATCTGCCAATTTTCTAACGAGGATGTGTGAGCAGAAACATCTGATATTTTCTTATTTGTTTCCCTCAATTCCGCTTGAATATTCTTCAGGTCTAGGGCAAATTCTTTAAACGAGTCAGCCATTTCTGCCAAGAACGTGTCTTCCGACAGGGGAACAGAGTTGCTAGCTGATGCCGCTGCCTTGTGAGGGGTTGTGGTCTGTGTCTTGGTTCTCTTCGCTGATTTGTCTGGTGTCTGCGGCGGTGTCCGGGCCGGGAGAGCCTGCCACATTTCGGCATCCATTCTCACTTCTTACTTATTGAAAGCTGCTCTAATAGCTTCTGTCGGGTCCCCTCAGTTTTGAATCACTATTAATAAGGTTTTGAGTGGTCAATCTTAAATCAAACCTTACAATTTTTATAATTTTGGAGAGTTCAGGGGGGAACTGAGTCAGTGAACGTCCGCTCAGGCTGAAGACATCACGTGATCTCTGTTTTTCATGGATTTTGTGTAAAGATGTACTTTTATTTGCCATGCCAAGTGGCTAGTCCATAAATGTATGTCTTTTTACATGTGATTTTGGATTTCCTTGTTTTTTTGATCTTTGATCATGAACATGGAATTTTTTTGATTGTGAGTGACATTTATTGAGAGGATCATTCGAGATGTAAAAATTTATTTTCATAGGGAGAATACGGCAGGACTTTCACTGTAGAAGTTGTTTAGTTTCCGAAAAAGAACTTTATGGCAGACAGTCTTGTATATGGTGCATAGTTAACATCTGATGGGCTCATTCATTGCAGTTGTCCTTATTTTTGCCTCAGTTGGTGGCCGACCGTGGTGCTGAGAGGATGGCTGAGTCAGTTGCCGGCTCTGATTGTGGATATTTTTGGGATGAGCAGGGATGGGAGGGAGCACTGGACCACTATGGAAAATCATGTTTTTAAGATGGCACATCTGGGAAGAATTTGGTCTGGGGGTGGGGGTAGTTGTAGACTAAGAGACAAAAAATGTTTTAATAATGTGGAATGGTGGTCGGGATTTGTGATGTGGGGTGTGGCACTAGACGACAGTAACAGGGCAAATTATGTTTAATTCTGTGAAATGCAGGTTTGGATTTCTGTTGAGGGTGGGGGTACCACTAGACTACCAGGGAAAATTAGCTTTCATGATGTTGAATTGGGGTTGGGATTTGTCGGGGGGGCAGGCTGGAAATTATTTTCATGGCTTTTGTGATATTTTCTATACAGTTATGTTGCATGTTACAGTACTATGTAAAGATGTCAGTATAGTAGTCAGGATAGTTGCAAGTGCTTCTAAGGTGTTTGTGACATTGCTTAATTGCAATATTATGACATTGTGTTGTATTGCATATTGTTAATGATTAACAGAGTATAGATGTGTTATGGACTTATGCCTGAGTACTTTTGTACATGTTTTCATGGTTCATTAGCACTAATAGTCTTTTTTTTCTTTTCTGTTTCTTAGGAGAGAGCTACAGAGAACAAATTCAACACGTGATTGAGTGTTTGCATAATGACCATTTCCTGTAAAGTTAAGGGACACACAAGAAGTAGTAGGTGTAGTGGTGGTTCGCTGTCATACCATGTAAAGACTAAAAGTGTAAAATGTACACAGAAGAAAAAGACAATTTCTTCTGTTTCATGTGCACATATCAAGAGACATGCACATGTGAACAAACACATGAGCTCTTCTAGTCATTTAAAAATGAATAGACTTTGTAAAGGTGCTCTGGACAAACAACATCCAGCACTGTCAACAGTGAGTCATATGTCTCTGAGACAGAAAACAAATGGACGTGTGACTTCTACTACTGTACAGCACAGTAAAGCAATTTTTTTTAGAAGACTTGTCAAGCGTGCTAAAATTAATCGTCTCATCTCAGGTATCATGAGATGCAAAGGCAAGAAACTGTGCAATAAGGTTACATTAATGAAGTTACGATTGAGAGTAAGACGTTTTGTTAATGTGGATGTTGCAATTCATTCTCAATTATGGGCTGTGATGATGTTAGCCATTGATAAATTAAGTGCACAGATTTAGGAGATGAGGAACAAACTCTTGTCTTTTTGAACACTTGAAGAGAAAATGTCTCTGTGGTGTTTCAAGGAGACTGGTTGCACTCTGAGCATTCAGAAGCATTCTTCTGGGAAGAGACATACCATGTACACAATACTAATGTTACTTTCACAATAGATGTACATGGTAAAGTGCAGAATATTTTAGTTGTCTCAGATGAGAACCTTGAGTTTGATGATGAGACTGAAATTTCACAGGTTGAAAGCAAACAAAAGTCATCTGCTAAAGAAGTGGCCATGTGACAGTATGTGCAATGTCAGGGAAGAATCAATCATGTCAATTGGAACTGTCCTGTTTACATTTGCTAGCACAAAGAGGTCTATGTGACATAGGTTGATTGGTAATATTGACAAGTGCAAGATTTGACCTCATACAGGCCTAATGGGCCATTCTCTTGTGTGCTTGGACAGTAGCAACTGTGGCAGTGTGTTTCATCATTTTTGCATGGTAGCAGTGCATCACTCTGGCATACACTGATTTTCACAAAGATTATATCAGGTCAGATCTGTTGTCTGAGACTTTATGCACTTTCAGTCATTGCTGGATGGTGGAGATGTAGACACACTTATGGAGTTCATCAAAGAGTTGCAAACAAGCCACAAGTTGAGGTCAAATGCTGCTGTTGACGAACATGCAAATATGCTGCACACATCATTAGTGCAAGAAGCTCAGCTTCTGAGAAAATTTGGCACTGAGTTTGCTAAATTCGAAATCAGCAAGACACAAAAATTTGATGTTGTTTGTGTATCATGTGAGCGCCTCTTCTATAAAGAGCAGTGTGTCAACATAGACCTACAGAACATTACACACTGAAATGTCATGTGGGGGCACCTTCTTGCATATCTGCTTTTAAAGACAGATTTGGCTGAAGTTGAAACTGTGTCACTGTGTACTTACTGTTGTAACAAGATTGAGTGACACTTTACCTCCTCGCTCTGTTCTGAATAAAATAGATGTTGAAGCAACTCCTGCTGAGATTGCAGTCTTGAACTTGTTTGAATGAATTCTAATTCAGACAATGAAGCCATTTCAAACAATTATCAGGCTTAATACAAGAATGTGAGGCCTACCGAAGAAAGAACTGGTACAGTCTCTGAAAGATTCTGTTAAGTATTTGCCTTCGCCTTTGCAAGAAAATGTGAAAACTATTTCTCAGGATAATAGAGTTGTGATTTTGGTGAATGGTGTCCCAACTAAGGTAAAAACTAGATGGAAAGAGATAGTCAATGCTGAGAAGGTGAAGCATGCTTTGCGGTACCTAAAGGATCATAATGTTTTTTATGCTGACATTGATATCAACACATTTGCTGGTCTTTCTACAAGGACTGCTGTGGAAGACTCTGACAAGGCAATTTTGGAGAAGGTTGACATTGCATCTGCATGCAATGTTTAGGAACAATTCACCATATACTCATTGCATGGGAAGGATCCAGTGGTGGATAACATTGAATTGTATCGGATGAAGCAAGTGAAGGGCAATCCTGTTAGCATATGGGAGGCTACACTTGAGGCAGGTTGTTTTCCAGATCTGTTTCCACTTGGTACAGGTGGGCAATTATACGAGTGAGACATTCTTGTTCCAGGAGCTGAGTATAGCACCTCAAGAGTTCTACATAAGGATGGCAAATTTTGTAGAAATATTACGTACCTGTTCCATCTTTTTTGGAAAAGTGAACTTAGTGTCTTGTCTGCTAGTATTGCTCATACATTGAGACTTGGCACAGAGTTCAGTAATATGACAGCTGCACAGTTACTACACAAGTTGCAGAACAAAGATGAAACACTACAAGTCAGTCTTTCTTCTATTTTGTCTGGCATTCATGGTACTAAAGGATATTGGTACAGATGACACTCTGAGGTGATGTGCATGCTGAGGGAGTTTGGACCAGCAACATGGTTTGTGACACTAAGTTGTGCCAAATGCTATTGGGATGATCTACTTGATCTTCCCACATGGGAAAACTCTGATGTTGATAACATACAGAGTATGACTCTCAGTGAGATATGCTCACTTGATCCAGTGTCCATCTCATGTTACTTCCACCACCAATTCCAGGCCTTTTGAAGTTCATACTGTCTAAAATGAATCCTCCTCTTGGGGTTATTGAACACTACTTCTGGATGGTTGAGTACCAAGCTCAGGGAGCTCCACACATACACATGTTGCTGTGAATTAAAGATGCCCCACTCATTGGTGACAGTGAGACAAGTGAAATTCTGGATTTCATTTTGAAATATGTTACATGCCAGATTCCAGACAAGTATGACAGTGCAACATTTTGGGAGTTGTTTCAGAAATTCCAATAACATGTGTGTGGAAAGCACTGTCGTAGAAAAGTGAAGAACAGGGGACAGTGGTACACACAGGGCCATTTTGGTTTTCCAAGATGAGCATGTATGGATGCTTGTTTGAATGATGTCTTTTCTGCTATGTGACACCACTTAAAGGCAAAATCAACAAAGCGAGTGTATGAACTGCCTCGCAGGGAATCAGAAGTCTATATCAATGACTATAGCCCTTCTCTTCTCTTCTGTTGATGTGGCAGGCAAACATTGATGTTCAGTTTGTTGCTGACAATTCAATGGCTTTGGTGAGCTATGTGACATCATACATCTTTAAGTATGAGCAGACATGCCTGCAAGAAATGTGGGAAGAGTTGTCAAACTGCAATAGGTCAATCTCTTCTAGACTGTGGTCACTCTGGCTTAGGACTCTTTCATACCGCAAGTGTGGAACTTATGAAGCAAGTGACTGCCTTACAGGAATATGTCTGAGTCCATTCATTATTTGAATGTGAACTACAAGCAGAACAGGTGCCGTGTGCTTAAGAGCCATGATGAGGTTGAGGATCTGGCTGCTACAAGACCAACATCCATTAATATTGTGAAGTGCAACTTAATTAACAACTACTATCCACAGCGCCACTGTGCAATGGAAGATCTGTGCTTGTTTGAAGTTTCTCAATGGTATGATTATAAGTGTGGTGTTTCTTCTGACCCAGATAAGAACATATACAGTATAAAATTACCGGCTTCAATGGCTCACTTGTGAAGAAGCGAAAGCCATGGCTAACTTCACCACTGCAAACTCAGCTTGAATATAACAGAAAGCAAGGAACATTACTATTTTGCTCTATTTCTCTTCAAGCCTTGGAGATCAGAAACTGAATTTAAAGGATCATCTGACACATATCAACAAGAGTTCATGCTAACTTATGATTACTTTAAGAGTGAGGTGTCTGACACTTACTTTGAGAGACTCAAAATGGAAAAAAATCAGCTGGAGGAAGCAAGGCATGTTTTGGACGATGATACCCCAGTAACATCACAAGATATGCTTGATGTTGAGGGAGAAGGGACACTTGGTGTCCCTCTTCCTCCTAATGACCCAGCTGTGCTGATGCCAGAGATACAGGGTGCAATGCAACAAAACATGCAGTTGTCAGATGCAGCTACAAACATTGTTGATGAACTAAATTTGCATCAGAAAGTTGTGTATCACTCTGTGATGCATGGTGTTCGACATGTTATTCATCACAGTAGCAGAGACTGTGTTTGTGACAAACAGAACCCAGTCAGGATGTTTGTCAGTGGTGCTGCTGGGACTGGGAAAAGTTTCTTAATTGAGGCTATTAGCAGGGGTGTGTGTGACCTTACTAATTCTGAAACATCTGTTATTGTGGCTGCTCCTACAGGCTTGGCAGTTTATAACATAGGTGGTGTCATGCGTCAGAGGTTGTTTATGTTGTCAGTTCAACATGGCAAAAGTGGTGATTATAGAAAATTGTCTTTTGAGGTTGCCTCTGAACTGAGGTCAATGTTTGACAAGATGCAATTGCTGATAATAGATGAGATCAGCATGGTTTCAAATGTTGTCCTTACATATGTTCAACTATGCCTACAGGAGATACTTGGTACTGATGATGACATACCATTTGGTGGCAAGAATATTCTTGTTTTTGGGGACCTTCTACAGCTGGCTCCTGTGAATGGCAAGCATGTTTTCTGTACGCTTTCTGTTGAAGAGGCTAAGAAAACTATTGGATGCATATGTGGTGTCAATCTGTGGGAGTTCTTCTCATATGTCGAACAGTTACAGAATATGAGGCAGCAAGGTGACATGTCTTACAAGGCATTGCTTGATGAGGCTTGGATTGGTGCATTGTCACCCATTATCTTGAAATGCTAAGGCAGTGCATGATCTGTAACAACAATACTCCTATTGAGGATGCTTGTGATATCTTTGCACACGTGCAGAAATCTGGAGGACATGTTGTATGTCTATTTCCAAGACTTAAGCAGTGTGCAGAGTTCAATGAGATCATGATGCAGAGAGAATAGGAACCTATCGTGACTCTTACATCCTTAAATAATATAGATGGTATTAGTCTAACATACACAATGGTATCAAAAATGGTTGAGCGCCCGAAGGACTTCACAAGTGATGTGTCACGTACCGCTGGTTTGGAAGCTGTGTTGCCACTGTGTAGAAATGCATGGGTCATGTTTTGCAGAAACATTGATGTTGACCATGGTCTTGTGAATGGAGCCATGGGGTACATTCATGGGTTCCAGTATAATGTGCAGAAGACAACTGTGGAGCTTGTGGTTGTTAAGTTTGACAACTGTGATACTGCTCTACCAATAGACAGAGTGACAGTCAAGTTTGTGCTTGTCAAAGACATATACTGTATGTGACACAGAAACAATTTCCATTGTGTGCTGCTGATGCAATGTCTATACACAAGTCACAAGAGCTTAGCCTTGATAGTGCCATTGTAGATATAGGCACTGGTATATTCAAGGATGGCATGTCTTACATTGCTTAGTCTTGTGTGAGACAGTTGTCTGGACTGCACATAGTGAATCTTGTAGAAAGTAAGATACGTGCCAATAGTAAATGCATTGTCGAGTACGATAGATTATGTATGTTGTACCAACCAAATGCTCCTTTGCTCCCAGTTCCCAGATATGCATCAGCAATAGATGTGCCAATGGATGCAGGGCACAAACTGAAGAGGAAGCACACTAAGACTACAATCATCACAACACCATTCTATTGGTAATCAGTCTCTAAGTCAACAGATCAAATCTCCACCTGTTAAGAAATGCATTGGGGTTCAGATACTGCCAATATTTGACAACAGCACAAGAGTAAACTGCTATGCTAATGCTACAAAGCAGGCACTTTTACATATGCCTGAGTTTGTTGATGTTTTGAACTTAGGTCAGTCAACAGCTCTGTCTGAAGCATTGAAGAGAGTAATTAGCGGTAGTCAAGAGGAGTTGCTCAGTTTGCAAAATTTGACTCCTCTACGACTAACTCTCACAAAGTATGCAGGACAAACAATGTTTGCTGACAATGCACAACAAGATGCCACAGAGTTCCTGATGGGAATCACACACTGTTTGGCAGATGATGGTATTGATCTGTGCCAACACTTTCAAGTTGATTATGTGTGCAAGTACACATGTTTGTCATGTGGACACAAAGAATCACAAGCAACTCATGACATGCTATATTCCTGAACAAAGGTCTGTGACATTTCATAGGTTGTTTGCAAATGCAGAAACTGGTTGGCTGTGTCGCAGATGTGGTCAGTCTTGTGTTTGCTCTTTGAGAGTTACATCTTTCAGTTCATATGTTATGATTATATTACAATGTTTAGCTCTCAAGGCATGAAAGTCACAACACCAATTTCTGACTTAATTGCTGGAAGAACTATGTTCTCAGGAAGTCAGTTTGACACACATGCTATTATTTTCCATCATGGCCTATCTATTCACTCTTGACACTACATCACTTGGTGGAGGTTCTGAAAGGGATGGGTGGAGTGTAATGATACAGTATGCACTATGAGAGACAGATTACCCAGGAATCTAAATGATGCATATGTTATCATTCTCCCTTGCACAAATGTTGCACAAAATGTGGAGGAGTGATGGTATCTGAACACGGCAGCTTACTTAACAAGTATATTTGCAGATATATCGTTCCGACTGTATATTATGGGTGCATGTCTTTTCCCCCTTTTTTAAATATTTATTTTGATTTGATAGAAGAGCTGAGACTTTTTATGTGAAACAACCACTGTGCAATATCAGTGATGGTGACCTAACTCTTTTAGATCTTCTGCTGTATTAATACATCCCATATGTTTTACTCTGATTTTTCGGTCATTGCAGGACAGACCCACAATAATGCACCTGCATAACAGACTGTTGTAGACACTGAGTTGTTGATCTCAGTGTTATGCTGACATGCTGTACACAAAATAGAATAGTTTTTTTTTTGATTTATAACAATACAATTTCTAGAACCATTTGTATTGTAATATGAAGCATTTGCAACTTTGATGTACTTACTACAAGGACTGCTGTGTCACTGCTCAAGTACACTTGAGGGTATTGAGCAGTTATTTGACAGTCAGTGAGTAATATCTTTTTGCAGGTGTTTCAGTTAATCTTGTACATTTTGCACATGTCACTGTGTATTCAGTTGTTTCACAGTACTGTGTTGCATGGTAATAACAGAATCAGTAATATTGTCATCTGATTATGAGAGGTTTAAGTACTTTTCTGTACATATTGTGTGAGAAGTTGTGCTTCTTTCAACAATCCGCATCAGGTTTAGTTGCGACTTCTTTTCCTGTTGTTGTCTACATTGTTGACCTTGACTATAATACTTACTGAATTGACTTCCGCTGAATCCAAGCAGACTCTAGGGCGCTGGATATTACACACATGCCACTCAGTAAGTTATGTCTTGGCAGATGTAGTTCTGTGACTCACATTTACAGAATGACTTTCTATATGATGATGTCATCTGTTTGCAGTCTATGTGACTGCATTATCTGTCACTGTTCTGGGAGTATGGTGTTAAGACTTGATATGACAACTTCTACCAATACAATGTGACTCAGTTTTGTACATATGTATATAATGCTGAACTTCAGATTTATGCTATGTTGCTTATATTGCTTTTTAGCTGTTTTTGTTTGTTGAGAAAACAAACAAAAAAATTACTTGCATTGTTACGTTTACTGTTTGAAAACATTTCTATTAATGCATTTAATGTTATTGCATTGCATTAAGTGCTACTGCTGATGCTGGTGATCACTGAACATGGAGGTGTATACATGTGGAAATCTGTGCCATTTTCAGTGGATGTATGCATTTCTGTATGTCTGTGCAGATGTCTGCAACTCATTGTTTGACAGGTTATGACAATGATTGTGTACTTCTGCACCACAATGCAAACTATTGGTATGCTCCTGCTTTTATAGGATCGTCCATATTTTGGAGGTCGGAGGAGGAATTTTTCCCAATTCAAGTAATGTTAAATCATAAATAAAATGCATGAAATTGGACATGAGCCAACCTTTACAAGCCTGGGTCATGACATGGCTGTGATATTTAATATGTTTACCACAGTATGATATCTTGAAGAATTGTTCACATTATTTTATTTTGTTACTGAGCTAGTTACAGTGCAGCAATGGCTATCTATGTGTCTGCCATTGTATGATATTACTTTTATTTGCTCTTTCTATATATATATACTGCTAATGTAATGGATGCCTCTTCACATTTGAAGACCAGAAGAACACACTGATGTGTACCATGCAATGTTTCTGCTACAGACATAGTGTGCTATTTTTTCCCTTTGTTTTTTTTTCTTTTGACTTCTTGCTATTTGTTGGTTCAGTTTCAAATAAATAACCATTAATAAAATAGAAAGAGTCTGAAAAGATGTTAACAGATTTCTTAAAAAGTATGATAATTGCCAAATAGGATATTTACAAATTACATTTAAATTATTTATATAGAATTAATAAATTAAGACATATGCTACTTCTTTATATTTCTGGTTGGTGTCAAAGTTTACCTTTCTAATCATATGAACAATATTTATACTTCTTATAGCACTGTTATCATCAGCCACACATGTGGTATATCTTTAAAACAATATCTTCATGTGGTCATGTAAACCACAAAATGTTTGTTAGTGTGTCATGTACATTTACATTCTATGTGCAGTGAAAAACTAAATGTTGTGTAACTGTTCAGTGAAACAAATTATATTTTTCTTCTAATGACTCATTTTAAATAGATGCCAAATATTGATAATCACATGAACAGCTATCGATTGTTAGTGTTGATTATCTAAATGTCTAACTAGGTAGCCTATTGAATTTGTGTCATAGTGTTGATGTAAGTGAAATCTGAAATCGCATGATACATCTTCTGTTATATAAAGTCACATTGGTGATTACTTAGTCGGTCTACATAAATTCAAAGTTAAATACCTAATAAGTAAGATAATGTGACAGTGTAGATTTAGCATGTGAAATAGCAAAACTTAAAAAGAGAGCAAATAATTATGATTATTTATAAGGAACTTTTTTGTTGCCCAACCCACAAGCAACCAAACAATTCGGCCTAAAACTATTTAAATAGTTAACTAATAAAAGTAATCTTAATTCTTATCCTATGTGTCTTGAGTATTATTTATAAACAGTAGGTGTCAGAGAGGTATACTGTTGATGTCCATGGCTTTATTTGGGCTGTGGCTCTGCACTCAGGATGCAGTACCTGCTCTGCAGGGGTAGGGGCATTGCCTGGCTGAGGCATTATTGCAAATCTGTCTTTTATAAAGATTTCATAATCTTGTTTACTTGTACTGTGGTAAGAGAACCTACTCATTTTTATTTCTTTCTCAAAAAGTAAGGAAATTCTTTCCAAAAAACTGCATTAATGCAACAGTTATGTTTTTTTACAGTGACAAAAGTGAGGAAATTCGATGCTAGGGTTTTCAACCCTAACTCCAACTTTCACCCCCACTGCCACACATACACACACACACACACACACACACACACACAGAACACACAGCTATGGGGACGGTACAAGGCAAGACAACCAATCACAGACATACACCATAACACAACAGAAATAACATACAACTTCTTAAACATACCACAACAGGCATCTATTATCATGTTTCACCAACTGCAACACTTCTTCTGCCATCCCAGTCTCTTGGGTGCATACACTCTTCTACATAAGAACATACTGAAAGTAGTAAAACATATGTATTGGTGGGAGTGCAGGGCCCTTTGGCCCCCCATGGTCTTACCAACTTGGGCATTTCTGCATAACAGCATAGCCTCATGCCCCCACTAACTTGCCCATTTGTGCATAACACCATAATATATAGCTAATAAAATACATGTATTAGTAGGATCTCAGGACCCAGCCCCCACTAATTAGCCAATTTCTGCATAACAGCATAGCCCCATGCTACCACAAACCTGGCCATTTCTGCATAACAGCATAGCCCCATGCCCCCACTAACTTGCCCATTTCTGCATAACACCATAACATAACTAGTAAAACACATGTATTGGTGGGACTGCAGGACCCAGCCCCCACCAACTTGCCCATTTCCACATATCAGCATAGCCCCATGTTCCCACCAAGTTCTTCAATTCTGCATAGCACCATAATATAAGTAGGACAACACATGTGTTGGTGAGACCCTGGGACCCTTCAGGCCACTGCTCTTCCACCAACCTTCCCCAAATTACCCATTTCTGCATAACAGCATAATATAAGATGTAAAACACATGTATTGGTGAGAGTGTGTGGCCCTATGGTTCCTAAGCCCCACCAACTTGTCCATTTCTGAATAACAGCATAGCACCATGTTCCCACCAACTTGTCCATTTCTGCATACCACCATAATATAAGTAACAAAACACATGTATTCCCACCAACTTCCCATTTCTCCATAACAACATAGCCCCATGTTCCCACTAACTTGCCCATTTCTGTATAACAGCATAATATAAGTGCTAAAACACATGTATTGGTAGCACCAATTCAGATGCTTCTACCGGATGTCGGTGCACACACTCAAGAGACTGGGATGGCAGCAGAAATGGTACAGTTGGTAAAACATGATGATGGATGCCTGTTGTGGTATGTTTAAAAAGTTGCATGTTATTTCTGTTGCGTTATGGTGTATGTCTGTGATTGGTTGTCTTGCCTTGTACCACCCCCATAGTTGTGTGTTCAATGTGTGTGTGTCAATGAGTGTGTCTCTGTGTGTCTCTGTGTGTGTATGTGTGGCAGTAGGGGGGGAGTCGGAGTTATGGTTGAAAACACTAACATCGAATTTCCTCACTTTTGTCGCTGTAAAAAACCCTAACTGTTGCATTAACGCAGTTTTTTGCAAAGAATATATATATATATATATATATATATACACACACACACACATATATGTGTATATTTATATATATATCTATACATGTATATATATATATTCATGGCAAAAAACTCCATTTAATGCATCAGTTAGGGTTGTTCCACAGCAACAAAAGTGAGGACATTCGATGTTAGGGTTGAAACCCCCCCTTGCATCCCCCAGCCCTGCCCCTAACTGATATCGGGGTGTGCATTGGGGTCATCAGTCCTAACTCTCACCCCATCCCATGTGTAAACAAGCTGAGGTGGTGAAGTGTAGGAAAATGGGGTGAGAGTTAGGACCGATGAACCCATCGCACACCCAATGCCAGTTGGGGGGTGCAAGGGGGGGTTTCAACCCTAAGATCGAATTTCCTCACTATTGTCACTGTGGAACAACCCTAACTGATGCATTAAATGGAGTTTTTTGCATTGAATTTCCCTTCTTTTTGAGAATGAGAACTATAAATAGTGAATGGAATGTGGTGTTGTCAGTGCATGCCCTTCGGGCCCGGCGCTACCACCATGTGATTTTTTTTGTCACATAGTAATGGTAACTGCAACGCAAATGCAAGTGCAAATGGTAACACACGTGGTGATGCAAACATAAATGGTAACACAAACGGTAATAGAAACGCAAGCACAAAGTGACGCCAAAGCGAAAAGTAATGCAAACGGAGATGCAAATGCAAGTGTGTACAGAAATGCAACTGGTAATGAGCACGGTCATGGTACCACAATTGGAAATGCAAATGGTAATGGTAATAGCAACAATAACACCAAAGGAAACAGAAATGCAAATGCAAGCATGTACGGAAAATGCAAACCATAACACGCACAGTCATGGTAACGCAATTGGAAATGTAAATGGTAATGGTAACAGCAACAATAACACCAAAGGAAAGAGAAACAGAAATGGAAATGCAAGCGCATACAGAAACACAAACCGTAATGCGCGCGGTCACGGTAATGCAATTAGAAATGCAAATGGTAACAGTAACAGCAATGATGACACCAAACAAAAGATAAACGCAAACGGAATGGGCTGCCAGCAAATGAAAATGCACATGGTGATGCAAATGGAAATGCAAACAGAAACAGTAATGGAAATGCAAATGGTAACAGTAATGCAAACGCAAGCGCAAATGAAAATGCAAAACGTAATGCACACGGTGGCGTCGATGGGAATGCTAATGCAAATGGTTACAGAAACGCAAGTGGGAACACTAACTGTGACAGTAATAAAAGCGCACACCCTTCTTTTCACCAACAGCTGCACAGAGAAATACAGTGAAAACAAAGAATGTATGCATAATAATGGGCCTCGGATCAGAAAATGAGCACTTGAAATACTAAAATGCTTATATCTCAGGAACCATATGATGTAGAACAAAAATTAAAATGTCATATAAATTATGACTTTCCTGGCTAGTTTTGTTCTTAGCCCCTGATTGGGGGGCTAAGCATTTTTCCAACGAAAAGTTCGTATTTAGCACTGTTTCCGAGATACGGGCCCGAAAGGCGCGGCGGACGCCACAATGTTAGTCTATTGGAAAAAATGCCAACTTTGGAGTACCGTAACCTTGCATTCCTGCAATATTTTTTCAACAAACCACCAAAAGGCACGTCTGTGGGATGTTGGCTTTCTTCCCTCCAAATTTCAGCCCAAAAGACCAAACTGTTCTTTTGCAGCAGGGTGGCAAACAATTCCTGTCATTTTGGCCATAGTGTTGCAAAGTAGTGTCGTGATTTGCAACACTTTTGCAAAAAAGAAAAAATCAAGCAAGTGTCGCAGGTGCTACACTACTTTGCGACACTACTTTTCCCAAAAATTGCAAAAACATATTTCTGGGGTGTTATCCCAAAATAAAGACATGCCTAGCATCCTCAGGGCTCGACTAGGTAAGCACAAAAATAATTGTGTCCCTAGAGAGGGTCCCAATTTTAAATGCCAAGCATTTCTGTGATAAGTAACTGAAAAAAATGTCTGACTCACGACGTTACAGGGGTCATTTGTGACACTAAAAACTGCATTTGCGACACTGTCGAACTTTTTGTTAACTTTTCCCATTGACTATAATGGGAAAATTGTGTTTTGAATAACTTTTGAACCGTTCAATATTTTTTCACAAAATCTTCAAAAGGCACATCAGGGACCATAGCTGCATATTCCCTGAAGTTTTCAGACTAGTTGTGCAAACCGTGCAACCTGTAGGTGCGAGCAAAGGATGCACAAAAAAGCTAAAATGCGCTACAGAATGTTGCTCAATCACTCCACAACCGTATATCCGACCGGCACAAAACTTGGCAGATCCCAAGATGTATGCTAACACTCCACATCTGCCAAATGTCAGGCAAAGCTGTTGTATGGTGGCAAAGTTATTAAGGTGCAAAATTGTATGACTGACTAAAATGAAAATTGGTAAATAAAGACATGTACCATAGCACACCGTGTGTCCAGAATTGTGTGTATATCCATTCAACAGTTGCGCAGCGCCATGAGCAAACAATGTAACATGCACAGTTCAGTAGTCGTAAGTGCCAGCGACCTGACAATTGTGGATGTATTATAAATCGTTGTACGTTACAAATGCCAGGCAAATCGGACACACGGTTCAGAAGTTATTGAAGCATAGTGAACCATATTTTCATTTGTTGGAGTGGCATAATTCTGCACCTGTTAATGTTTTACACACCAAACCATTGCAAGGCACCTCCATACCACTAGGGCTACCTATGCTATAAATTTCAAGCCAGTAGCACTATGCAGAATGCTATGCATAAAACATCAACTGCATCATGCAGTGTATCTGTAGCAAATTATTTTCCCAACATGTAAACAGCATCATTCACATCCCAGGACATCCACTCAATAGCCTCCAAATTTCATGTGAAAAGACCAAACCATTCCAGAGATATTCAATTTTTACATTTCTGCACCTTTAAGAAGTCTTCCACCACAAAATGGTGGAAACCGTGGCCGAAAATGTATTAAAATGGCAGACCTGATGGCCAAAAAATCAATAACTGTGAAGTGGGGCAACTTCAAATGGCAATAACTTTGGAACAGAACAACTTTTTTTCACCAAACAAAAACTGGCATGTTCCTTGACCAAAGTCTTTCTATGTGCCAAGCATCAGCCCAATCAACCACAAACTGGCCGCCTTATGTGTCGTGGAAGACAGTGCAGAAAAATAGCAAAAACATAATGTTTTGCACTGCACTATGCAAATGCAAAAACACAAACGGTAACATTAACGCAAACAGTGATGAAAACAGTGAGGTAAAAGAAAATATTATCGCTGCCGGTAATGCAAACGCAAGCGCAAATGGTAACGCACACAGTGATGCAACAGAAATGGTAAGAGAAACACAAGCACAAATGTAAATGAAAACAGAAATGGTAACGCAAATGGTAACAGCAACAGAAATGCAAACAGTAATGAAAATGGTAACGCAAATGCTAACGGCAACAGAAACGCAAACGCAAATGGTAATGAAAACGGTAATGAAAATGCAAACACTAACACAAACAAAAATGCAAACAGTAACGGAAACGGTGATGCAGAAGGAAACAGTAACGCACTCGACAACAGAAACGCTACCAAAAACACAAGCGCTAAGGCCAACAGAAATGCAATTGCAAACTGTAATGTACATGCAAGTGGTAACGGTAACGCAATTGGAAATTAAAATGGTTACAGTAACACCAATGAAACACTAATACAAATAGAAATGCAAACGCAAGTATGTACGCGAATGCAAAAGGTAACGCACATGGTCACAGTAACGCAATTGGAAATGCAAACGCTTACAGTCGAACCAATGATGACACCAAAGGAAACACAAATGCAAACGGAAACACAAATGCAGGCGCGCATGCAAACGCAAATGGTAATGCACATGGTGATGCAAAAGTAAACACAAACAAAAACAGTAACGGAAATGCAAAGGATAACAGTAACGCAAACACAAGTGCAAATGCAAAAGGTAACGCACACACTGACGTAAAAGGAAACACTAAAGCAAACGTTATGGAAATGCAAGCGGAAACGCTAATGGTAACAGTAACGCAAACACAAACCCTTTTGTTTCCCAAAATGGTGCATTCAGAAACACAGTGAATACAAAGAATGTATGCATAGTAATGGCCCTCGGAGCAGAAAATGAGCACTTGGCATACTAAATTCCTTATATCTCAGTAACCGTACATCATAGAAAAAACTGTAAAATCTCATATTATTTATGACTTTCCAGGCTAGTTTTGTACTTAGCCCCCTAGTGGGGGACTAAGCATTCTTCGATGAAAAGTCTGTATCTCGAAGCATTTTTGAGATACTGGCCCCGAAAGGAGCGGTGGACGCCGTAATGTTAGCCTAAGGAAAAAAATCATCAACTTCAGAGTGCTGTAACTTTGCAGCCCTCTAATATTGTGTCACCAAACCACCAAAAGGCACATCTGTGGGATGATGGCTTTCTTCCCTCCAAATTTTGGCCCAAAAGACCAAACCGTTCTATTGCAGCAGGGTGGCAAAGATTCCCTACAGTTTTGGCCATAGTGTCTCGAAGTACTTTCGCAAATCACGACACTTTCGCAAATAAAATCATGAAAGTGTTGGATATTCAAAAGTACTTTGTGACACTACTGTTTGCAAACATTTTAAAAACATATTTCTGGGGTGTTTTACCCCCCTCCAAAAAAAAAGACATGACTAGCATCCTCAAAGCTCGACTAGGTGAACACAACAAGAATTGTGTCCCTAGAGGGTCCCAAATTTAAACGGCAAGCATTTCTCTGACCACCAACTGAAAACAAGATGGCTGATTTGCGACACTACAAGGATTCATTTGTGAAAATAAAAAGTGCTTTTGCGACACTTTCGAATAGTTTGTTAACTTTTCCCATTGACTATAATGGGGAACAGTTTTTTTTGAATAACTTTTGAACTGTTTAATATTTTTTCATGAAATCTTTGAAAGACACAACAGGGACCCCGGCTGGATGTTCCCTGAATGTTTCAGACCAGTCGCACAAACTGTGCTACCTGTAGGCGCGAGCAAAGAAACATGCAAGAACACGTAATTTGTACGTTTTTCGGTGCTCTGTAGCTCTGCAACCATATATCCGATCATAATAAAACTTCGCAGGTCCACAGATCTATGGTACCAGACCATGCCTTCCAAATGTCAGGCAAATCTGTCATATGGTGGAAAGTTATTAAGCTGCCAAATTACAGATTTAACCTTAAATGAGGTACTGAACCCTAACTATAGTGGCACTACTGTGCCACTATAATATATGTATTATAGTACTGTTTCCTATTGTTTTAGCTCTTTTGCATTTTCTTTGAAGACGTCCTGGGTGTTTCAGTTCAGACCCTCTATATCTTTCAGTTTTGAGCAGTTTTAATTATCTGTATTTAGCTTGCTCACTTCTGGAATCTCTCAGTCAGCTGCTTTATTGCTATGCTGTTCTGTGCTTGACTCCTAAAATGTCGATTCTATTTGGCTGAATGCCATGCCTGCACAGTAATGACTTCCCCTCTGTAAGGAGACACTGGCTGGGCTTATACCTATGTCATGACGTAATCACATCTTAACATATTGGCACCAGTTTCAAAAATGTAAAATCTTACTTTAAACTTTCAAATTTACCCACTCTTTTTTTTGTTATTTGGCCATTCCCTTGCCACATCTCAGTTCTTGCTCCTGCAAACCACCTGAGTGTAAAAACAGCAAGAGCAATCAAGTCTAGCAGTGTATTAACTATAATACAATCCCATACACTTGTACTTGTGCACTATGACAGTTTTAAGTGCATTTAAACACTCTGAGTTTTCAGTTCACCATCACTCAGTTCAATCTTATTCAATCTGATTTTACTCAGTTATCCTTTCATTCACCATTAGTCCATTTACCATCTACAGTGCACAAACAGAGTGCTCACTGCTGCTCCTGCTGATAAGTTATCACAGTGCCCCTCCACTCTTAGACATTGTTCTCCGTTACCATCTCAGTGCAGTCAGTCTTATTCCCCTTGTTCCTCACGCCTTGAAACAGCTCGAAACAGCAGAAAGTAACGAAGCAGCACAGAGCTGGGAGGGGATAAGTCTGCCAAACTACTACCCTCCTTTCGTATTCCCTCTAAGGTCTGTAAAAAGGGCTGCAAAATACTGTAAAAATGTTTTCCCTCCCTCCTATCCACCTCTGATCCCCCTTGGGACCCTCTGCTTCCTTACAGGCAGGCACGGGCTTCTCCACCACTGGATTCCATGATATTACTGCAAATGTAGGAAGACAAAGAAAGGAGAGGGTAGGAAAGGCAAATATCCAACTGGTCTCACAAGGTAAACTGGAAAGTGCTCTGAAAAATATCCAAAGCTACTCAGCCAACAGTGACATACCTCTTTTAGCTCTCTATAAAGTCTTTCACAGCACCTGCTTCTGCCTCCTCTTACTCAGACATAGCGTGCAATGGCCATGTTGGAAGGCTGCTGCTGCAGTATATGTCCAGCACCATATGGATCTACTGGTAAACTATATATCTGGTGCCACAGTATATGTCTGGAGCAATACCCAATGAGTCTACTTCTACAGTAGAAGTCTGGTGTCATATCCAATCGGTCTGCTGCTACAGTATATGTCTGATGCCATCCACAATAGGCCTGCTCCTAAAGTAAAACATAGAAACATAGACTTTGATGGCAGATAAGGACCACATGGCCCACTTAGTCTGCCCATTTCCCTACCTACTGGATAAGCTGCAGATCCTAGTTAACCAACAGCCTATTTCTTCCTACCCCCACAAGAATTGCCTTATGTCTGTCCCATGCATTCTTGAATTCTCCCACAGTTTTAGAAACCACAGCCTCCTCAGGAAGGCAGTTCCATGCGTCCACCACCCTCTCTGTTAAAAAATACTTCCTAACATTGCCCCTGAGCCATCCCCCTCTATCTTCAAATTGTGTCCCCTTGTTCTTGCACATCTCTTTTTCTGAAAGATGCTACCCTCTTGAACTTTGTTGATTGCACTGAGGTACTTAAAATTTTCTATCATGTCCTCCCTCTCCCTCTTTTCCTCAAGGGTATACATATTAAGCTCCTTTAGTCTCTCCTTGTATGGCTTCTGTTGCAGACCATGCACCATTTTAGTTGTCCTTCTCTGGACTGCCTCCATCCTGCCTATGTTTTTGCAGAGATGGGGTCTCTAGAACTGGATGCAGTACTTCAGTATATGTCTGATGCCATACCTGATGGTTCAGATCCAACAGTATATATATGGTGCCATACCCGGTGGGTGTGATGCTTTGGTATATGCCCAGTGGCATGCCAGATCTGTCAGTATATGTGCAGTGCCTTACCCGTAGGGCCTGCCCCTACAGTATATATCCAGAACCATTATCAATGGGTCTGCTGCTACAGCATTTGCTCAATGCCACATCCCATGGGCCTTCTGCTACAGAATATGTCCTATGCCTTACCTTATGGGTCAGCTGCTACAGTGTATGTCCGGCACCATATTCAATGAGTCTGCTGCTACAATGTATGTTCAGTGCCATACCTGATAGGTTTGCTGCTACAATATGCAGTATGTCTGGTACCATACACAATGAATCTGCTGCCGCAGTATTTATCCAGCACCATACACAATGAGTCTGCTGTTATAGTATATATATACAGCACCATACACAATGAGTCTGCTGCTGCAGTATATATCCAGCACCATACATGATGAGTCTGCTGCTACAGTATATGTCCAGTGCCATACCAGATGGGTCTCCTGCTACAGAAAAAGTCTGATGCTTTCTTTGATGGGTCTGCTTCTACAGTATATGTGTGGAGCCATACTTGATGGGCCTGCTCCTGCAGTATATTTCCAGTGCCATAACCAAAAAGACTGCTTTTACAGTATATGACCACTGACATACCTATAGTATGTCCAATGTCTTACCCAATGAGTCTTCTCCTATAGTATAGGTCTGGTACCATGTCAGAGGTGCTTGCTCTTACAGTAGTTGTCTGGTGGTATACCTTGTCACGATAGGCCTAAATCCACTTTAGTGGGTTCATATTGTATATGCTGTAATGTACTTCAGACTTAAGGCACTGCCTGTTTAAAAGTCTTTTAGGAATGAACCTACAAAAGTAGCCTTAATTGTTCTAATGGCTATTTTTGAATCTGGTACATCTCCAGATAAGGGAGACAGTTTTATTGAGCTAGGAAAACATAACTCTTAGAGAAAACTGTGTATCTAGCTTTCAGTCAATCAATCAATCAATCAATCACTGGGTCAAAGCTTTATTTATATAGCACCTTTCAAACATCAAGGTGCTGTACACTTTAAATGCACAGATTTAATAAAATGAATAAAACAATAATATAAGCTTCTGTGACAGGAAGAGGTCAGGGGGATGCCCCCCAGGGGTCAGGGGTTAAGCCAAATGCATGCACCATATGTCACTGGGGTTGACATGGAACCACAGTGACACCTGCAGAAAAAAGCAAACTGTTGCACGCTAGTACCTGTATTGTCTTGGAACCATTTAACCCCACCCCAGAGGAAAAAATGGTGGGCGTGTCCAAAAAAATGACCATCATGTATTTATCAGACACACATTTTGAATGCAGGACAGAGAAAAACAGTTTAGCTGGGTGTCAGATAATCTGTCCAGCTGGCATATACTTGTAGACCAGAAGTATATGTGTAGACCTGGAAAAATCTCTAAAACCAGACCTGAGTGTGTGGAAGTTTGAATTCTCACATATTTAACAAAAAATTCTGATTTTAAATCAGAATTTTGGAAAGCAAGACTTTTCACTAAGGAGAGCACATGAAGACTTTTTTTTTGAAAAGGAGATTCAGAGGAACTGACTTGGGATGCAAATTTGCTACAAACTGTTGCTTAAGGACTCATCTCAACAAGGACATTTAAAATATTGTCTGGACTTTAACATCAAAACAAGGTATAGTTTAGAATATCATTATCTAGTGTTTTCTGTAAACCATCCAGTTTTACTTGTGATATTGTCTGCATTTCAAAGTTCTTCCAAACTGTAGACTTTTCTGTATTTCTTTTATTTTAAGTAAACTTTTATGATTTTCTTATCAACTGTACCTGGGGGTCTAATTGTGTGATTTTAACATTTTAAAAGAAGGGTTTTGAAAAGACTGTGTGCCTTGACAGATAGTACTGCTCAGCTATCATATCCAAACTACTAAGGCAAGACATAGTCAGTGGCCGTTGAGGGATTCAAATCCTGAACATAGTGCAGAGGCAAGGGAACTTGAAAATACAGTTTTCACCCTCCCACTGGGACAAGGAAGGTTAGTAAGTCTTCTGGAACCCTTACACTGCTCTCAAATTCTTAAAAAAATAATAATAACTTTATTTATAGAGTGCCTTTCAAATATCAAGATGCTGAACAATAAAAAATATATAAAAGCAGTAAAATGCACAATTATCAGAAACAGAATAAGGAAAAAATTAAAATAGTCAATTTGGGTAAGCTTTTAACAATACATGCATTTTCAGGGCCTTCTTAAAGCCCTTCATGGTTGTGCACTCCCATATCTGATGGGGTAGAGAATTCCACAGGGATGGGGCTGCATACATAAATGCACAGTCCCCCGATGTCTTCAAGGTCACCCTGGGAATCTCTAGCAACCCCTCTTCAGTTGAGCAGAGTGGTCACCTGGGGCAGTAGGGAGACAGGAGCTCTTGCAGATAATCCAGGCCCTGTCCATGTAGGGCCTTATAGGTCGGAAGGCCAACCTTGAAGGTGATCCACAGGTTAGCCAGCCCCAACCTCTCTGTCCAGTGACCCAGGTCCACAACCATCACCTCAGTCTTTCTGTAGTTCAACTTCAACCTGCTGGAGCTCATCTAGTCCTGGATTTCAGTGAGGCAGTTGTTAAATACTAAGCACGCATTATCCTGGTCAGGTGCAAAAGACAGGTAGAGCTGGGTATCATTAGCATAGCAGTAAAACCTCAGCCCATACCATCTCACAATGTCTCTGAGGGGCAGCATATACACCACGAACAACATGGGGGACAACACTGAGCCCTGAGGGACCCTACATGGCAAAGAGAATGGGTCAGAGGAAAAAATCTGCAACACCACCCTTTCAGTTCTGCCAGTGAGGAAAGACTTAAACCATTTGAGAACTGTACTGGACAGGCCACAGATGAACCTCAGGCACTCGAGAAGCAACCCATGGTCCACGGTGTCAAAAGCTGAAGCGAGATCAAGAAGTACCAAGATAGAATGATGCTTCTGATCTCTCGCCATCAAGAGATCACTGAGCACCCGAACCAGAGTGGTTTCAGTGCTATGCTTCTTACAAAAACTGGATTGGAGAGGTTCATAGATGTTGTGGATGGCAAGTGGTTCTGCAGTTGCAGCACCACTACTATCTTAATCACCTTCCCAACAAAGGGAAGGTAAGAGATCGGTCTGTAGTTTGAAAGGCAGCTTGGGTCCAGAGCAGCTTTCTTCAGGAGAGGTGTCACCACCACCTTCTTCAGGGAACAAGGAAACTCATCGGACTCTAAGGAGCACCAAACTTTCCTTGCATGGACCGGGCTGACAATGTCACAACAACCAATAATCATGGAAGTTGGGCCCAGATACAAACTACAGCACATTGGGCACATACCCAGGGCAATCCACACATCTCCAATTTTCAGCCAGTCAAAGGAACTCCAGACAAACCAAGGAGGTGTGACTGTACACCGACCACTAACAGCTCCTATAGAGTGTGCTGGTTGGATCTCTGCCCTGATGCTGGCCACCTTGTCTGCAAAGAACTGAGCAAGCTCATCACACTCAATCTGTGAAAAGGCTCTTCAAACCTGAAGACAGGTTGGGTTGCACAACCTGTCCACAGTTCAAAAGAGCTAAGCCAGTCAGTTCTTAGCAACAGCAATCTCCCCAGACAGGAACTCTGCCTTCTTACAGGTGATTGCTGATTGATAGACTTGATAATGTTCCATCAATCTAAGATGGTCAACCTCTGGGGTGGATTTCTGCCAGCAACATTCTAACCTTTGTCCAAGTCACTGCAGCTCCATCAAGGTCCTATCACACCATGGGGACCAAGGGAGAAAGGAGACAGGATGAACTCGGACAGGAGCCATAGAGTCCAGGACCATAGTAACACCTTATTATAGGCCTGAACCAGGCTATCTGGACTCCCAATTGCCTCCAGAATTTCCGATAGGTCAAATACCACCAAGAGACCATCGGGACTCACATACTGTAAAGAGTGGTATCTATCCATCTCCACAGGGGCTGGCCTATATGGGGCACATGAAAACTGAACCCCAAAGTGTGATGATCCAACCAAGTCAGAGGTTTCGATCCCCAGGAGGAAGACCAAGTCAAGGAAGTGACCATACTTATAGGTAGAAGAGGCAATCACCTGAGTAAAGCCCTGTGATGTCATCAACTGGAGGAAGTCCTGTCCAAATCACGAGGATTCATCATTGATCCAGATGTTAAAGTCACCCAGGACCATCAACCTGGACAACTCAAATGCCATGTTGACCATGAAGTCTGCTACTTCCTGAGAGAATCACTTCTCATTCCCAGGTGGATGGTAGATGAGGGTGATCCTACAGCCTACACTTGCCACCACTGTACACTCAAATGAGTTGGTCTCCTCAACTGGCACACTTGTGAGGTCCAGTTCAGTCTTAAAACAGATTGCTACCCCACCCTCCTTCAGTCCGGTCTCAAGCGATGTATCACCAAGTACCCAGCCAGAATGGCAGCCTCCAGAATGGGGCCAGCATTGTCATCCAGCCAGGTCTCAGTGATGCAAGCCAGACGTGCTGTCCCAACAAGATCTACAATTATTGCAGTCTTGTTCTTAATAGATCTGGGGTTGCATAACATTGTTTGAGTAGGACGGAATTCTGGGGCACCTGAGCTACCTGCACACTGATAGTGGAGCCCTTGGGTATGGAGACCAGACATTGACAAGGGGCATCCTCTCTGCAAACAGGAGGTCCTACTGGGCTGCCTGGGGCTCTTGAAAAATTTGGTGCCAGCTACTGGGATTTTGAACAGTCTTGCAAAACCATTTCACAATCAAGGGCAGAATTTGGAAAGCGGAAAAAGAAATCCGTTTGCAGACAATAGACCCTATCCTGTTTAAATTTTTTTTTGGAGCAGAGTAGTGTAGATAGAAGAATGTTCAGTATAGCAATATGAACCTGGAACAACTGAGGAAGATCTGTGGGTAGAAGGGCATTCCTAGTGAAGACAAAAATAAAAGCAACTGATAGAGGCCCTTCTGGCAGCTGAGATGGAGGAAGTGCCACCCCACTTAGTGCCAGAGCTGGTGACTTCATAGATCCAGAGCCCAGAGGACAAGGGGCCATCTACAGACAAAGAGCTGGAGCTGAGGAGGCTGTGGATGCAGGAGAAACAGCTTGACAATGAGCAAAAGAGGTTTGAGATGGAGCAAAAGAGGTTTGAGATGGAATTAGAGGAATGACGGTTCCAGAGAGAGGAATGACAGTAACAGAGAGAGGCCAAAGAATGACAGCACTAGGCAGCAGTACAGCAGCACCAGAGAGAGGCCTAGGCAGAGGAATGGCAGCACCAGAATGAACATGAGCTGAAAAAGCTGACACTCCAACTGACATCAACCCCTGAGCAGGTAAGTGGTGGAGTTGAGTTTGAATTTCCAGGACTGGAGTGCAAGTTAAATTCAAAATTAATGGCTGAGTTTAAAGAGGGGAAGAATATGGACATGTTTTAAAATTCATTAGAAAAGGTCCGTATCCCGGCCCATCTGCCCAAAGGTAGCTAGAGCTTTCACTTGTCTGCACTACTTATTGGCAAGGGGAAGGAAGCACTGGGGCAGTTGGACAATGTTGAAAGTAAAGATTTTGACAAGTTAAAAACTGCTTTATTAAAAAAAATATGATCTGAACCCTGATGCAAACAGAGTAAAGTTCCAGAAACCTGTAAAAGCTGTTTCTGAATATACTATACTGTGCTAAGTGTTTCTTGTGTGGGGGTACTTTCTTTGCCATAAGGTACTTCCTTGTTAGAGCTGCACAGCAGTGTGGGATATTGGAGGTCAGTGGCTAGTCCCTGATACCTCCTGGCTCCTTCCCACAGTCTGCTGTAAATTGCAAGAAGACACTAGAGTGAACACCAGAAATATACCTCTTTATATTAAACACAGCCTTCTTAAAGGCTATTTGTTTTAATTTTGTGCATTTCTAAACCAGCGTGAAACCAGTAGTCATGCTACGATGCACTTCCGGTTTTGTACCTTTAAATCACTCGCATTCACGAGCGGGGCGAGTGTGCACAGGGCCGCACACGGAGATGCGCACAGAGACACGCTACTGTGTCCACCGGGGACACCAGGACCAGGCGATCTTACTAAGACATATTCACATAAGGTAAATAAACCTACAAATTATCACCTTTGTATACTCATTAACATAGATCATGAAGAAAGCAAATAAGATGTGTTTTGAGTGTAAAATGTATACCACTGGTAAACAAGATTCAAAATTCCTGTGTGACAAATGTATTTTAGTTGGGAACTTACAGGAGGAAATTAAGAAACTACAACCAAATGAGAATATGAGCTCTGATATTATAGAATTGGAAGAATATATAGATCATATGTCATTAATTGTGGAAGCTAATACTTCCTCCTCAAAATGTTTGAGAAACTCCTTTTCCAATGACCCACCACTTAATTGTTTACCACCTTCTATTCTGGCCGAGCAGCCAGCAGCTACTTCTACCCCCTTAACTACTATTATAAAACATTCAGTTGAACACCCCACTGAGGCTGGAAACTGGACTCTGATCTCTCCAAAAAGGCATACTAAAAACAAACTTGTCCCTAAACCCTATATGATTCCACTCTCAAATTCTTTTGAACACCTCCCTGAATTTGTAGAGGATGACTGCAATGATATCCAAAGTATCACGGAACATGTACCTGGCAATCTGAACAAAGGAAACTACAAAATGCAATCGGATCACAAAGTAACTATGACCTCAGCACTTAAATCCCCGCAGGCCACTTCTCCTCTAAACACCTCTTTTGCACCTAAATCATTGTACACTTCTGATGTACTTATTTCAAAAAAAAAAACAGGTATATGTATTGGGTGACTCCATAACAAAATATGTTGATAGGATAGTCTGTAACCCAGACAAAGAAAATCAGACTGCCTCTAGTTATAGAGGAGCAAAAATAGCTGATCTCACATCAATGACAAAAACAATTTTGTCGGCTGCTGGAGAAAATCCACTAGTGGTTGTCCATGTTGGTGCAAATGACATCACAGAGTCCCCACTTCAGCAGATCAAACAGGACTATGTGGCACTATGCAACGTATAGTAGATGGTTGCACCATATGTCTGTCGGAAGTTTTACCTATCCCAAGAGCAACCAGATACATTAACAATAAAATAAAAGCATTAAACGAATGGATCCACAAGTGGACTTACAGACAGGGCATAAGTTGCCTAACCCATTGGGAAGATTTTGATGATAGGCTCTCACTTTTCTGTTGGGATGGCTTACATCTCAGCAGAAGGGGAAGTACAATTTTAGGATGAAAAATGATAACTTTCATAAACAATCATTTAAACTGATAGGAAGGGGGGAGACAGGGACACCCCCTATCTCTAGTAATGATAGTCCATACCTATCCTACTGGACAAATCTTAGCATACTCTCACTAAATGCTTGATCATTAACAATTACTAAACTTGCTGAACTCGAAATTTTAACCAAAACTTTAAATTTAGCATTAATAGCAATTACTGAAACCTGGGGGAACACTGAAAAAAAGTGGAGAGTAGAAATTCCTGGTTTTAAGCATTATTTCAAAAATAGACCGGACACAAAAAAAGGAGGTGGGGTCAGTCTGTATGTTCGCGATGACATTCCATCATATGAATCAACAATTGTTGTACACTCTGAAAGTGTTTGGTTCTACATTTGACCCACCAGCGTTCATCAGTTTCTTATAGGTACTTGTTATAGCTCCCCTTCCACTGATATAGACCAAACGAAACAACTTTGTAGCGAAATTACTCAAATAGCTAGTAAAGATCCAGTTCTCATTTTAGGGGACTTCAATTTCCCCACTATAAATTGGGACACACTTTCTGGAATTAATCAACACGATGAACAATTCTTGTCAGTTATAATCAATATGGGACTTGTTCAATGTTTAAATGAACCAACAAGGGGAAATAACATACTGGACCTAGTTATAACTAACCCGGAGACACACATGTCTGATATCCAACTACTCAGCCCCTTGGGAAACAGTGACCACTTGTCTCTTCTTTTCTCCATTCAATTATCCTTGTTACCAAAAACAAACAAATTAAAAATAAAACAATATAATAGGGGTGACTTTGAAGTCATTAATCATCAGATCAAATCCCTCAACTGGGAACAAATAATGTATCCAATGAATACTGAGACGGCTTGGGGCTTTTTGAAAACAAAGATACTGGAACTTGAAAAAAAATATGTCCCAGATAAATTTAAGTACAATAACAAAGGTAAAATCCCCCCATGGTTCAACTGTAATATTAAGACATTAATTAAACAGAAAAATAAACTGTTTTCAGCACTAAAAAAATGTTCATCTGACCAGAAAAACGCCACCTTGCTTAAATATAGAGAGGTAGTCACACAACTAAAGAAAACTATTATATTGGCTAAATGTAATTTTGAATTTAAAATTGTGCACACTAAGGATTGTCATAAAGCATTATACACTTACCTAAATGGTAAAAAAAAGTAATAACAATACAATAGATCCCTTAATCTGTAATAGTATGACTATAACATCTGATACAGAAACAGCTTCCAAATTAAACAAATATTTTTCATCTGTTTTTACTCCAGAAACTATTAACACTGTATCTATCATAGCAGACTTTAACCCAGAGCCATATGAAATTCTTTTTCAGGATATTCAGTGGGTCTTTGACACTCTAAAACAGCACACTAGTTCTGGCCCTGACAATATTAGCTCTAGATTTCTTATGGAGACAAAAGATACAATAACCCCCCCCCCCTTGACTATTATTTTCAAAAAATCACTATATGAATCCTCAGTTCCAGTTGACTGGTGCACAGCCATTGTCACACCTATCTTTAAACAAGGTTCCCATTCTAAAATTGAAAATTACAGACCTATCAGTCTTACATCTATACCATGTAAACTCATGGAGAAAATAATTTAATATCAACTAGAAAAAGAAATGTCCATATTAAATATTAATGATAAGTATCAACATGGCTTCAGAACAGGATTTTCATGTACCACAAACTTGATCACTTTTTACAATTATATTAGCTCTAATCTTGACTGTAAAATACCTACTGATGTCATTCTTTTGGATTACAGCAAAGCTTTCGATAAGGTGTCACACAGTATTTTGGTTAACAAACTTAACCGCTTAGGCTTCTCAGCACCTATTATATCCTGGATAAATAACTGGCTGAGTGGCAGAACGCAGAAAGTTAGGGTAAATGGTGTGTTATCAGGAGTTGGTGTGGTGGCTAGTGGTGTGCCGCAGGGTACTGTCCTGGGCTCAGTACTATTTAATTTGTTTATTAGTGATATGCATGTCTCACCAAATAACATAATGGTTAAATTCACGGATGACACCAAACATGGAGAGAAGGTTAACACTCCTGCAAACTGTCATAACTTGGCACTGGATCTTGCACAGATTGAACAATGGGCTAGCATGAATAAAATGCACTTTAACATAGCTAAGTGTGCGGGTACTCCATTTTGGGAAAAAACAATCCTAGACAAACGTATTACTTGAACAATAGCATTATTAGGACATCTTCTGTAGAAAAGGAGCTGGGTATTATGGTTAATGATAAACTATCTTCTTCTTCACATTGTTCAAAAATCGCAAATCAAACAAATGCATTACTGAGAAGATTAAATAAAACATTCATTTCCAAATCAGAAGAATGTCTCTTAACTCTGTATAGGTCACATATTAGGCCCTATCTTGACTATGGTTCTCCATTTTGGAATCCTTACTTAAAGACTGATATAAGCAACATTGAAAAAATTCAACATAGAGTTACCAAACTAGTACCCCATCTAACTCACTTGGAATACAATACTAGGTTGAAAAAAACTGGATTACACTCTCTTGAGCGCAGATGGGCTAGAGGCGATCCTTTACAACTGTTTAAAATACTTAAAACACCTGAACAAATGGAACAATGTGGTATTGTTTATTCTGTAAGAAAAATTGTACCAAGACTTCATAATAGACAACTGGAAGTGAAAAAAGTTAATAAAAGTAAACTTTTTTTCTATCAGATCACCCAGACTATGGAACAAATTACCCCTGGATATCATTGATTTAACAAATATTACAATATTCAAGCATAAACTGGATAAATGGATGAATGAATGGGACTTAGGTAAATGATCCATCAATATGGAGGACAATCTCGATAGGCTATTGGCCTTCTTTTGTCCTAAAAACCAGGTAAACCAAGTAAACCCCAAAAGTGGCTGGAAATGAGCTTTGAGGAGGTAGCCACAAAACAGCAGTAATATTTAAAATGTTGGTGGGAGGGGTTGAAAGCAGATTCTGTTGAAGCTATTGAAGGGGTGGTATTGCTTGAAGAGTTTTATTGGATTTGCTCACCTGACTTGAAGCTTTGGCTAGAGCACAGCGATCCTAAGAGTGCCAAAGAGGCTACAGAGGTGGTGGATCACTATGCTGAAAGCAGGGTTGCTCCCAAGGTGAATTCAGGGGTGAAAGGGAAAATTGGGGATTTTGGACAACCAAGAAACAGAGGGCTCCTGCAAAAAGAAGGGAATCCCCAGGTGCTCAAAAGAAAGGCCAGGGACAAGAAACATGATGAATGCTGATATTGTCACCAGATAGGCCATTTGTCTAGTCAGTGTTCTAAGAAAGTCCAGAAGGTAAAAGGTGCAATCTGAGACAATAGCCTACTGTATTGCTGAGGCTCTCCCTGCCAATATGAGGGGGCATATTCACCCAGTCATGGTGAATTGGGTACACACAAGAGGGCTAAGGGATATTGGAGAATCTCTTACCTTGGCAAAAGGGGATTTGGTTGGGATTGAACAAATACTGCCAAATCAGTTTGTCTCTGTGATGGATTACATGGGGAAAAGAAAACTTACCCATTAGCCAGTGTTATCCTGCATTTGGGAGATGCAGGTGAAGGGGTAAGGAAGGTGGTCGTAACTGAAAACCTTATTATGGATGTTATTGAGGGGAATGATGTTCCACAGGGAGTAGTTTGTGCTGTGACCAGAAGTCAAAAGAATAGAGATGCCTGTGACTTTCAAGACCCCACAGAAATTCAAACAGGAGAGGTTGGGAGACAGGCCAGCCAACCTGCAGCTCTTGTAAAAGAGCATAATTACAGGGGGCTGGAACTTCCTATAGTTGCAGTTAACCCACCTGTTACTGAAGGTTGATCTCAGGAGGGATGGGTGACACATAGTCTGGGGCAGGGGGAAGGTTGTGATACTGAGTCCACTACTGTCACAGCTATGGATCTCAGCCTGAGAACTGATGGGGCATGCCCCATGCTCTGGGTAAGGTGGAAGAATTAGCAGCAGCACAATGAAAAGACCCCAGCTTAGAGAAGCTGAGGACCTTTTCAGAATCTGATGGGACACAGAGAGGTGACAGAAAGCATAGGGTGTATTGGGACAATGGACTGTTATACACACAAGACATCAAGACCAACGGAGGGGTGATGGGCAAGCAGCTTGTTGTTCCCCAGGAGTATCATGGATATCAAGGTAGCTCATGATATTCCCATGTCCAGACTTTTGGACATTGTTCGCACTATGCAGCACTTAGTCCACAATTTCTACTGGCCCAATATTATCAGGCAGGTAAAGGAATACTGCAAATCCTGTCACTAGTGTCAGGAAACAGGGAAGGCTGGAAGCAAAACCAAGACTGCCCTGATTCCCTTACCACTTGTGGAGGAGCCATTTCAGAAGGTTGGGATGGATATTGTTGGTCCTTTGAATACCACAAATTCCTCAAGAAAAATGTATATATTGACAGTTGCTGATTATGCTACATGCTATCCCAAAGCCATTGCACCATCCTCCACTAAGGCGGACAAAGTGGTAGATACTTTGCTGGGGATTTTCTCCCATTTTGGGTCTCCACAGGAGGTTATTTCTGATCAAGGGGATAACTTCATGTTGGACCTAATGAAGTGTTTGTGGGAGAAGTGTGGTGTTTTACAGAGGTGCACAATGCCTTACCACTCACAAAACAATGGTCTTATAGAGAGAGAGAGAGAGATTTAATGGGACCCTATAAGCTATGCTTATGGCATTTGCAGAACAGCATGGGTGGGATTGGGAGAAATACCTGCCCTGCCTGCTGTTTGTCTGCTGGGAAGTGCCACAAGAGTCAACCGGGTTTTCACCCTTTGAGCTCTTGTATGGATGCCAGGTGGGGGGCCCCTAGATTTAACATGAGAAGACTGGGAAGGTAAGAATGCCACCCAGGGGACTCCCATAGTGGAGTATGTGTTAAAATTCAGGGAGATACTGAAGCAGCTTACAGGCATGGCCCAGAGCAACCTGGCAGCTGCCCAGCAAAAACAAAATACCTGGTAGGATCGTGGGGCCAGACCTCACTCATATGGGATAGGACAGGAGGCAATGGTTCTGATCCCAGTCCAAAGGACAAGCTGCAAGCTGAGTGGGCAGGGCCATACAATGCAGTCTGGCAGGTAAATGATGTTAATTACATTGTAGAGTTACCTGACCGAAACCATACTCACAGCATGTATCATGTGAATATGATGAAGCCATATTTAATAGGGCTACCATGGTATTTGCAGTTTGCAGTCCCGGAGAGAAGCCGATGGGGAAGACCCCGACTTCTCGACTTGTTAACCAAGAGCAAACAGGTGTCATCTGTGGAGACTATCATGCTGTCAACCAAGTTGACACCTGGATAGACCCAAGAATTGAGGACCATTCTCTGAGACTTTGCCCCTTTATTTATGGCAAAGCCTGGATGGACACTGGTAATGGTGCATGACATAGACTCAGGGACCCAAGCACCCATATGTAGGACAGCTTACTGAGTGTCAGAGACAGTCCTCAAGGACATTAGGAAGGAGGTGGGGGAGATGTTGAATCAAGGGGTGACCCAGAAGTCCTACAGCCCCTGGGCCTCACCTGTAGTCCTTGTACCAAAACCGGATGGGACTACATGGTTCTGTGTAGATTATCATGGGCTTAATGCCATCATGAAATCTGATACCCATCCAATGCTAAGTACAGATGAACTGATTGATAAACTGGGAGAGGTGACATACTTGACTAGAGTAGACCTGATAAAGGGGTACTGGAAGGTGGAACTGGCTGACAGGGTATGGGAAAGGTCAGCATTCAGCACCCCAATCAGCCTATTCAAGTTCAAGGTCATGCCCTTTGGGATGAAGAATGTCACTGTTACATTCCAGCAGTTAGTCAATCAAGTGTTTACATGATATGGAGGACTTTGCAGTCACCTACCTGGATGATATTGTTATCTTCAGCAACACCTGAGGGAGGTGTTGGGCCAAATACAGGCCACAGGTCTGACTATCAAGGCAGAAAAGTGTCAGGTGGAAATGGCAGAGGTCGTTTGTATAGGACATTTGGTGGGGCAAGGTCAACTCCACCCAAACCAAGCAAAAATAGAGGTGATTGCATCATGGACAACACCTGAACTCCATAGACAAGTAAGGAGCTTTCTTGGGACAGCAAGGTATTATAAAAAATGTGTTCCCAACTACAGCTCCCTGGCCACTCCTTTATCTGGGTTGCTGACAAACAATAAGCCTAGGAATGTAAAATGGGAAGCAGCCTGTAAACAGGCCTTCATACAGCTGAAAACCTCGCTGTGTAGGGCCTCAGTCCTCAGTGCTTCCTAGCGCAGACTACAACAGGCCATTTGTGGTGCAAATGGATGCATCAGATGTGCGAATAGGGGCAGTCCCCAGCCAAGTATCCAATCAGGGGAGAGAGCACACCATTGTATACTTAAGCAAAAAGTGGCTTCCACAGGAACAAGCCTATTCAACAGTAGAGATGGAATTTCTCGCCTTAGTTTGGGCACTAAAAAAACTGGAACCATAACTTTATGGGAGGCATTTTATGGTCCAAATGGACCACAACCCATTAATATGGTTGGGCTAAATGAGGAAAAAAATGGAGAAACTTATGAGATGGAGTATTGCTTTGCAGGCTTAAGACATGGAGATTTCACACAGGCCTGGGTCCAAAAATGAGAACGCCAACGGCTTATCATGCATACTGGATCTATAACAGAACTGAGAAGAACTGCCTTCAATAGGGGAATTTTCCCCCCAGGTTCTGTTTTAGGAGTGAAGAATGTCACATGATAGGCTTAGATTCATTTATGTGGGTTCATATTGTGTATGTTGTAATGCACTTTAGAATTAAGACACTGTCTCTTTAAAAGGCTTTTAGGAATAAATCTTCAAAAATAGCCTTAATTGTTCTAATAGCTATTTTTGAATCTGGTACATCTCCAGATAAGGTAGACAGTTTTATTGAGCCAGGAAAACATAACTGTTGGAGAAAACTGGGTATCTAGCTTTCTATGACAGAAAGAGGTCAGGGGGATGACCCAGGGGTCAGGGGTTTAGCCAAATGCATGCACATGATGTCACTTGAATTGACATGGAACCACAGTGATGCCTGCAGGAAAAGGCAGACTGCTGTACCCTAATATATGTACTGTCTTGGAGCCATTTAACCCCACCCCAGAGGAAAAAAGGTGGGTGTGTTTAAAAAAAATCAACATCATGTATATAATCAGACACATTTTGAACACAGGGCAGTTGACAAACAGTTTAGCTGGGGGTCAGATAGTCTGTCCAGCTGGCATATACTGTACTTGTAGACCAGAAGTATATGGGTAGACCTGGAAAATCTCTAAAACCAGACCTGAGTGTGTGGAAGTTTGACTTCTCAAATACTGAACAGAAAATTCTGATTTTAAGTCAGAATTTTGGAAACCAAGGCTTTTCACTAAGGAGGGCGCCTGAAGCCTTTTTTTAAAGGACATCAAGAGGAACTGACTTGGGATACACATTTGCTACAAACTGTTGCTGAAGGACTCATCTCTACAAGGACATTTAAAATATTGTCTGGACTATAACATCAAAACAAGGTACAGTTTAGAATACCAGTATCTAGTGTTTTCTGTAAACCATCCAGTTTTACTTTTGATATTGTCTGCATTTCAAAGTTCTTCCAAACTGTAGACTTTTCTGTATTGCTTTTATTTTAAGGAAACGTTTATGATTTTCTTATCAACTGTGCCTGGGGGTCTGATTGTGTGATTTTAACATTTTAAAAGAAAGGTTTTGAAAAGACTGTGTGCCTTGACAGATAGTGCTACTCGGCTATCGTACTCAAATTATTTAGGCAAGATGTAGCTGGTGGCTGTGGTAGGATTCAAATACTGAAAGTAGTATAGAGTCAAGGGAACTCAAAACTACAATTTCCACCCTCCCACTGGACAAGATAGGTTGGTTAGTCTTCCAGAACCCTTACACTGCTCATGAGTTTTTTGAAAAGGGGGATTCTTTCTGCAAACAAGAGGTCCTACCCGGCTGCCCAGGGTTTGGGGACCAGTGGCTCATGACATACCTGATGAGTCTTCTACTACAGAATAAGTTCATTACCATGCCTGATCACTGTGCTGCTACACTATTTGTCAAGTGCTATACCCAATAGATCTCCTCCAGTCATATGTCTGGCACCATACTCAACCAGTCTGCTCCTATAGTATTTGTCCACTGCTATACCCACTGTGTGTACTGCTTCAGTGTATGTCCAGTGTCATACTAGATGAGTCTGTTGCTGCACATGAGGGAGAGATTGATGTGAACAGAGTTTTAAGAGGACTATGGGAGCTGTGGGTGGACAATGCACTTGGCCCAGATGGGATACATCCGAGGGTCCTGAGGGAACTGGTGGAGGCATTGGCGGCACCACTAACAGATCTATTTAACACATTGCTGGAGACAGTTTGTGTACCTCAGGATTGGAGTACAGCTCATGTGGTACCACTCCATAAGAATGGCCCCAAGTACAAGCCATATAAAGGACTACAGCTCATGCTGTACTACTTTATAAGATTGGTCCTGAGGAAGAGACGTGTAATTTCAGGCCAGTCAACTTAACCTCCATAGTAGGTAAGTTAATGGAGACCATTCTAAAGGAAAGGCTTGTGTCCTTCCTTGAGGAAAATTGCCTCCAGGATGAATGACAACATTGGTTTGTTTAGGGGAAGTCATGTCAAACCAACATGATAGACTGCTTCAACTAGATTATGAAGACGTTGGACAAGGGGCAGGCAGTGGACATACTATACCTGGACTATAGCAAGATATTTGACTCAGTGCACACAGTAGGCTGATCAGCAAGCTGGGGAACCTGGGATTAGGGTAGAAACTGCTAGGGTGGGTCAAAAGCTATCTACAGGACAGGAACCAGAGTGTGGTGGAGGGAGGGGAGCTATCCAAACCAAGGCCTGTAACTAGTGATGTCCCACAGGGTTCAGTATTGGGACCAGTGCTGTTCAACATGTTTATTAGTAATGTAGCAGATGGAGACAGAAGTAAAATCTGCCTGTCACAGATTATACTAAGCTCTGTGGAAGGATGGACATAGAAGAGGGGATCCAGGACTTACGGGAGGACCTTGCTAATCTGGAGAAATGGTCGGGCATATGGCAGTGGGTTTTAATGCCAAGAAGGGCAAGGTGATTCACATAGGAATCAGAAACCCGCAGATCAGTTACTGGTTGGAGGGAATTAAGGTGGCAGTATCAGAGGAGGAAAAGAACCTCTGGGTAATGGCCAGGAGGGACATGAAGCACAAGGCACAGTGCCAAAAGGTAGCAGCTAAAGCAAATAAAATGCTAGGCTGCATCAACAGGGGAATCACCTCTAAAAAGGAGAAAGTTATTCTCCCACTGTACAGGTCACTGGTGAAACCACACCTGGAGTACTGTGTTCAATTCTGGTGCCCTTACCTGAAGAAGGATGTCAAACTGCTGGAGTAGGTCCAATGGAGGGCTACCAAAATGATCCATGGCATGGGGGACCGAACATATGAGTGACTGAGTGCAATGAACATGTACTTCCTGGAGGAAAAGAGGGAGGGGAGATATGACCGAGATCTTCAAGTACCTAAAGACCATCAATGGGGTGAACACAGAGGGCATCTTTACATTAAGGAGGGAAGGAACAACTAGGGGCCATAGCATAAAATTGGTGGAGGGCAGATTCAAAAGGGAAATGAGGAGGCACTTTTTCGCAGAAAGAGTGGTTAAGGGATGGATCGGGTTGTCTGAATGGGTGGTGCCAGCAAAGACAGCGACCAGTTTCAAGAGCTGGTGGGACAGGGTAAAGAAGAAGGTGAAGGCAGCAGGGGGCCTTGGAGGGAGGGGTTGTGGTATGGGATCGAGATAGGAGAAGTACAACTACAGGAGATGTGGGAGGGGGGAGCAGCATCATACCATAGAACCAAGCAACACACTGAAGCAGACTCAATAGACCATCATGGCCTGTTTCCACTGGCAATGTACTAGTTAACCACAAAAAAAACAAGTCCATGCTCTTTGCCCCAGCCCATAGCCGACACAAGTCGCCCACAATAAATATCCATACTAAACAAAATGCAGCCATTGAAACATTCCCTAGCTTCAAATACCTAGGGCTTACGTTAGACAACTCTCTCTACTTCTCCTCTCATGTCAACCACGTCATCACATTAACTAACAGAAAGATAGGGCTACTGTACAGATACCGCGACTGCCTCACCAATCAGGTCTTTAGGCTCGCCATCACCAGCTCAGTCTTTTCAACCATTGACTATGGGCTCACCATCTATAGCGCCGCTCCAGACAACTCCCTCAAGTGGCTTGCCACCACGCTTAATAAAGCCTGCAGACTAGCCCTAGGAGCTCCAAGTCTCACCCATACCTGCAATCTCTATTCACAAACAGGTTGGCTAAGACTAAGAGACAGAGCCCACTACCAAGTCTGCCTTCTTGCCAAAAAAGAGGTCCTGGGACTGCTGCGCCCTGCCACCAGTTCCATCCTACAACAGGTCAAACCTACCAGGACTAAAAGGGCATCTAACAAACCTTCTGACAAAGTTCCCTTCTGTCGCACCTCACAAGGGCAGCGTTCCTTTGAGTACCAAGCTCCGCTCTGGCTTAACTCTCTCCCACCTGAGATAGCCTCCATCAGCAAAATAAGCCCTTTTAAATTTGTGCTAAAAACTCACCTGTTCAGCCAAATGCAATGCTCCTGCCACCACTGACCACTACCTCCCGAAGTACATCCTCAGTGCCCCAACTATGCTCTTCTTTATGACCCAACAAGCTACTTCCACCCTTTCATTCTCCCCCATGACTCCTTTTTCTCCTCCCCCCTTACACTATCTCGATGCTCTTTCCTCCCCTTCCCCATTGCCCTAGCCTACCCCCTCCACCCATCTCCAGACAAGGTTTCTCCAGCTTCAGGAATGACTACCTCTCTCCTGCACTCTCTCCTACTGACCACTTATCCTGGTCTACTCACCACCAACCTCTCCCGCTACTCCTCTACATCAGCTCTACTTAGTAGCTACTAATCCTATCAATCCTTTGTCACCCTAACTGCAACTGCTATCTAGAATCTGTTATGTCAGTGGCTACTAGCACCTGTATGTGACTGTGATTCTTTTGTTCTTCCTTGTTTCTGTGTCATGACGTGGAACCTTTGTAAATGAGCTGGTAGCTCAAAGGTTGTAATCCAAAAACGTAATAAAACTATAAACAATAAAATAATGTCATATGTTCATATGTTTGTATGCACTATATGCCCAGTGCCATTCCTGATGGATCTGCTGATACAGTATATGTCTGGTGCCAAACCTGATGTGTTTGCTACTACAGTATGTCGCTGGTGCTATATCTGAGGGGTCTGCTGCTGCAGTATATGTCCGGCGCCATAACAAATGTGTCTATTACCTCAGTATATGTCTGGTATCATACCCAATGTGTCTGCTGCTACAGTATATGCCCAGTACCATGCCCAATGCCTCTTTTTCTACAGAATATGTCTGGGGTCATACCTGATGGGTATTTTGCTACAGCATATCTCTGGCACGATATCTGATGGGTCTGCTGCTACAGTAGATGTCCAGTGCCCTACCCGATGGGTCTGCAAGTGCAATATATGTCCAGTGCCATTCTTGATGGGTCTGTTGCTGTAGTATATGCCCAGTGCTATACCCAGTTAGTCCGCTGCTACAGTAAATGTACTATGCTATACCTGATGGGTCTGTTATTCCAGTATATGTCCAGCACCATACCTGATGGATCTGCTGCTACAGAATATGCCCAGTGCCATACCCAATTTGTCTGCTGCTACAGTATATGCCCAGTGCCATACCCAATGGATCTTCTGCTACAATATATGTCTGTTGGAATACCTGATGGATCTGCTACTACAGTACATGTCTGATATCATATCCGATGGGACTTCTGTTACAGTATATGTGCAGTGTCAAGGCCAATGGGTCTGCTGCTTCAGCATATGTCTGGTACTATACCCAATATGTATATGCTAGTGTATGCCCAGTGCCATGCCCAGTGGGTCTGCTGCTACAATATATATGCAATGCCATAACTGATATGTCTGGTGTAGTATTTTCTCAGCGCCATAACCGATGGGTCTGTTGCTATAGTATATGTCCGGTGCCGTACCCAATGAGTCTGCTTCTACAGTGTTTTTCCAGTGCCATACCCGATTGGTCTGCTGCTACAGTATATGTCCAGCACCATACCTGATGGGTCTGCTGCTACAATATATGTCCGGCACCATACCTGATGGGTCTGCTGCTACAGTATTAATCCAGAGCCATATCCACTGTGACTGCTACTACAATATATGTCTGGTCATACCCTAGTGGATTGCTGCAGCAATATATGTCCAAGGCCACACCCTATGGGTCTGACACTGCATTATTTGTCCAGTGCCATACCTGAAAGTTCTGCTGCTATAGTATATGCCCACCTCTATACACGATGGATCTGCTGCAACAGTATATGTCTGGTTATACCAATTGGACTGCTGCAGCAATATATGTCCAGGGCCACACCCAATGGGTCTGTCACTGCAGTATTTGTCCAGTGCCATACCTGATAGTTCTGCTGCTATAGTATATGCCCACCTCTATACACGATGGATCTGCTGCTACAGTGTATGTCTGGTCATACCAATTGGGCTGCTGCAGCAGTATAATTCCAGGGCCACACCCAATGGGTCTGCTGCTACAGTGTATGTCTGGTGCCAAATGTGACAGGTCTGGTCCAATTCCTATATTATATGTCTGGCCCCATACTTGATGGGTCTGCAGTTACGGTATATGTCCAGAACACATCTGATTGGTCTTTTGCTACAATATATGCCTAGCGCCATACCCTGTGGGTCTCCTACTTTGCTTTTGGCCTGTAGGGCTCTAGAGAAAGTAAGCTTCAGGTCCATACCCCTGCCCAATACGTAATTGGCTTTGTGGGCTCTGCATGAATAAATCTGTAGATGTCATTTGGTATTTATCTTTCAAAAAAGAAAGAAACTGAATTTCAAAAATCGCTGCTAATACACAGTAGACTGGCATCCTCCCACTTGGATGAAAACCAAAGCACCTTATTTTTTAAAGTTACTCAGTTTGTACAGCTGTTCTTCAATTTGTGGCAGCTTTAACTAAAAATGATGAAAGCATCATTGGGCATTGTACATGTCACACCATATTTTCTACAAGTCACAGCAACTGCACCGAAAATTAAGCCACTTCATTGGTAGTCTAAAGTTTGCATGTGATTGTAGGAATCATGTTGGAAGATGCTGCAAGGAAGTGGCACCCTTCTTGAAATCCTGCTCCTGAAGCCTTTGTAGATCAAAACAAATCAGCTTTATTTCTAAAAAGGTGATATTCCAAAGATCATAACACCCATTACGATAAATACATAAAACACATATAAAAACATGAGTCATCACATTATTATCAGTTCATAACATACTTTTACCAAAGGCAAGCTCAAACAGGTATGTTTTTAACGTGGTTTTAAAGCTCTCCACTGTCAGGCACTCTCTTGTCCGATGAGGTAGAGAGTTCCACAGGGTAGGAGCTGCAAAAATAAAAGCCCGTGACCCAGATGTCTTCAACCAAACCCTGGGAACCTCCACCAATCTCTTGTCAGCCGAGCAGAGTGGTCTGAGGGGAAGTAGGGAAACAGAAGATCTTGCAGGTAGCTTGGACCCTCGGTCAGCAAACTGACCTTGAAGGTGATCTGCCACTGAACTGGCAGCCAGTGCAGTTCACACAGCACAGGAGTAACATGACTAGACCGAGACAGCCCAGTCAACAGTCTGGCCACTGCACTCTGCACCAGATGCAGGTGGCTGATATCAACTCCCAGAAGCCTTAGGTACAGGGAGTTACAGTAGTCAAGGTGTGAGGTCACAAAGGCATGGATCAATGTTTTGAAGATCACTGAATGGAACAAGGTGCTTTATCCGGATGATATTCCTCAGATGGTAAAAGAGGACTTGACGATGGCTGACACCTGCAAATAAAGTGTCAGGTCATCATCAAACATAACATCCAGATTCCATGCCTGTTCAGAGGTCAGCAACTGACTACCCCCAAGTCAAAGTCCAGAGAGACAGCCAGCCGCCAGCTTCTGTCCTGCGACCCGGATCCACCACCAACACCATGGTCTTGTCAGGATTCAACTTCAGCCAGCTAACATTCATGCAGTCCTGTATCTCGGCGAGCCAGTTATTAAACACTGCGACCACACTACCCTGATCAGGCACAAAGGAAAAGTAAAGTTAGGTGTCATCAGCAAGGCCACTGTTTTCCGGTAAAATTACGGAATTAAGGCTGCCTGAAAACCGGTTAAAACGAAGATTTCATGGAATCTGGCATTTTCTATCAGCTCAGTAAATCCACAAAAAAGTCTGTTTTTCTCTTAATTCCTTCCTGTACTGTTTTTAGTTTGCTTTATTTAATGCTCTGTATATTAAGCCTTCTTTAATTCTGATTATTTATATACATACTAAAAGAATGATAACAGAATCCCGGTAAAATCCGGAAATTAGAGTAACAATCACCGGTGAAATTCCGGAATCTTAAGTCTTGAAAACGGAATTTAATTGTTTTAATCACCATAAATCAGTGGCCTTGGTCATCAGCATAGCAGTGAAACCCCAGACCATAGATCCTTACAATGTCCCCAGCGGCAACACATGCACCACAAACAACATGGGGGACAGCACAGAGCCCTGAAGTACCCCACATGGCAGAGAGAATGACTCGGATGAATAAATCCCTGACACCATCTTCTGAGACCTGCCAGTGAGGAATGAATGGAACAGCTGAGAACCATTCCAGGCAGGACACAGATGAACTGCCGGCACTCTAGCAACACCCCATGGTCTATGGTGTCAAAGGCTTCAAAGAGATCAAGGAGGATCAAGATGGAACAGGTCCACTGATCTCTCGCAATCAGGAGGTCATTGAGCACTCAAACAAGGGCATTCTCAGTGCTATGTCTCATCCGAAATATGGACTGGAGAGGATCATAGATATCATGGATGGTAAGGTGATTCTCCAGTTGCAGCACAACCACCTTCTCAATAACCTTACCTACAAATCGGAGGTTATAGACTGGTCTGTAGTTAGCAGGGCAGTCTGGGTCGAGAGAAAGTTTCTTAAGGAGGGGCGTCACCACTGCCTCCTTCAGAGACTCCGGAAGCTCACCCTACTCTAATGAGCACCAAACAATCTCTGCAAAGACTGGGCCAATGACATCAATGCACCTAATTAAAAGGTGCGTTGGGCCCAGGTCTAAACTACAGCTGGTTGGTCACATACTCTGGACAATCTGCATGACATCAGTGATCTCCAACTGGTCAAAGTCCATCCAACAAAACCGAGGAGTAGCAACCTCTGACTGACCACCCACTATAGAGCAAGCTTAGATAAATGCAAAGAGATTGTATTTGCTCTGCTTACTGCAAATGGCAGTAGTTGTTCAATTATTTTTACCACTGTCATTGCCTTCCAGTAACTGTAGCACTTGCTGTAAACAGTTACTATAATAACAGAACATTTATGGCCCAATCCACACAGTGGTGCAGATGCCTTACCCAGGTGCATATGGCCATAAAATCCATAGAATGGCTACTCTGCACATGGGAGGGAACTACTGCACACATAGCATAAAGTAGGTTGCACCAGCCTTCCACTATTGGTCTTTGCCCACCCACATATCCACATGGGCAGCCAGTGTGGGGGCAGTCATAGAGGCATGTCTGTGCTCATGCAGTCCTCAGCTTGAGTTGTGTACCATACATGTGTAATATGTTGACAGTATGTGTGAGAGGACACTGCAGTGGCACTAAAGCCCCCTCTGAACATGGCCACCATAGACATTTGGGAGACCCATTGCCTCCCAACACATTACCCCAGCACCCTGAGACAGCATGGAGGGCTGATGGCAAAGCCTTCATTTTAATGATTTTATGTAAAAAATGAGTTCCACATCATGTCAGCAACTACCTAACAGCACCAGATATGACAGTGAGTGCAAGTCGCCAACAATTTTCAGTGACTTGCACAACAGCACGCACAACAAATGCTTTCATGTTAAAATGTAAAGGATCACAGCACTGTTTTTATGCGGGGGCTTTGCCCCTCGTATCCCCCCATTATTAATATAATCAACTCTGAAGGTGGGCCTGACACATGGGAAAATGTTATTAGTAAAATACAGCAAAACTTCAGCAGTCCGCAAGCTGTGAACCCAGAGGCTTCTGCAATAGTGGCATACACCCTACCACTGTGCTAGATGGCCTGCTCAATTTTTCCCTGTCAATCTGACTCCCTTTTCATGTACTGCCCTCCCTCCATCTCTCACTCACCGTATTTCTGCAGTCACTATTCATGTTCCCAAACCTCACTGTCCACACACTAGCTATTGTTACACACTCGCTTTTCTTATCAGCAGTCGAATTGAGTCACTCATATTGAGTCGCTCAAGTGTGATTCACCCATATCACTGGATACTGTAAAAATGTACTGTACTGTATGAAGATACAACAGTCCTTGGAAGACTGCTGTATCCCACAATTCCCTGCTATAAATGAAGGAGAAGACCCACTCTTGTTCCCAACTGCTGCCCAGTGTCTGGCCTCATAATGCCCCTTGCCCCTGAATGGTACTCTGCACTCATGGACAGAGGAGGCTGTAGAAAGTAGATCTGGCCATGTGTGGCCCAGTCTGTAGCTGTAGAGCTTGACAGCTGGACATGCATGATTAGCACATGTCCAGCTTATCTCGGCAGCTTGTGTACTGAGCACGTGAGACTCTGCACTAAATCAGAATGTTTTGTGTGAAAAAGAAACTGTAATTGTGAATGACTGATAAAACAAGGTAATTTAACTGTGTCAGTAGCTCATTAGGTTACACACTTGCCTGTGAAGCTAAAAAATCAGAAAGTTGTGAGTTCCAGACCCACACCAGGAACTTATGTTAAATTCTAATACTGACAGTTTCTGGGTGGTGAATGCATGCTTCTGCCATCAGGGCACCAGAATTCACCACAAATTCCCATTTTTTTCAGGGCCCTCCCCAAACTAAAGAGTCCAACTCAAGGGGGGGGCAGACCTCGGGGAAGGAGTAGCAAACCCTGGAAATTGGCACCCTAAAAGCAGGTGCACCTGGTCCAGCACACGTAGTGTCGGCAGAGATACTGACACTATAGTTGAGGGAGCTGCTGTACTCCTGAGGTTCCATCTCTTGGATAAGACATTAAACAAAGGGCCCAACAGATTATTCTGGTGGTTGTTTGGATAGATGTTAGGGATCCGATGGCACATCTCAAAAAAATAAGGAAACTTGTCAGTGTCCTGGGCAAATTCTCCCCTTAACTAAAAATACCACCAACAGCTTACTATGATTCTGTGTGTCAGATTGCATCTGTATCCCCCAACCCCCACGGGACAAGTGTGAAAAAAGGTAGAAATGCCAAGCCTTTCTTTCCCTGTTGACAAAAACAAAATCAATTAATAATTGTCTGCATATACTCATGGAACTCTTATTGATGAAATCATTGATTTAACATTGTTCTGTATCAGAGGTCCTATATAGAAATCCACTACTCCTCTCTTCTTTTCTCTCTGTTCTTCTCCTTTCCTCCTCTCCTCATCTCCTCTCCTTTCCTCTCCTCTAATATCTTCCCCTCCCCTCCCATCACTTCTTCTCTCCTCCCCTCCACTCACTTACCTCTTCTTTTCTGTCATACCCTCCCTCACATCTCTTCTCTCTACCCTCCCTCCCTTCACCTCTCCTCTTATCCTCCCTCACTTCATCTCTCTCCCTCCCTCCCTTTATCTCACCTCTTACCCTTCCCTCACTTCTCTCCTCTTCCTCCCTCCTTCTTCTCCTCGTTTCCCTCCCTCCCTTCATCTCACCTCTCTCCTCCCCTCACTTCTTTTCTCCGGTTCTCTTCTTGCATCGCCTTGCCTGGCTGATCATCTTGTCCAGCCTCTCCTCACCTCACCTCTCCTCTTCTCTTTCAGTAGTTCCCAATCAAAAATTTCATCCAATTAGAAAAAGTCATTCCCATTAAGTCATGACTTCCCTGTTTGAAGTGGGGAGCAGGTTACACAGAAAAACCCACTCTCCCTCAAGCCTCGTCTACGCTGAAGTGTAGGTTCTTTTCAAGTGACTTGTACTAAGCAGCTCACAGAAGGTTTGGTGAGTGGTATGTTGGCTTGTGAGTGCATTGAAGGTTCAGTTTCCAGTCACAAGGGGCATAGTTGAGATTATGTAAGTGTAATCTATTCACTGGATAGACAAAGTAAATGGCAAGCCAAGGCAAGTGTGTTTCTTGAACACCCTTTCCTGAAGATGTCACGTGCTTCACATATACAAACTATTCAACTTTGTTATAGTAAACATAATAAAATTAATAACATGTAGACTGAAACTCTAAAGATAGTATAGGAGTGCTTCAGTAAATAGAAAAGTTTCAAGGAAGTCCTGAAGGCCTCCATCATGTGAGCTGATCCAATATTCACTGATAGGGCATTCCATAATACAGGAGCTGCCACACTAACCCCCCTGTCCCCAGACTGACACAGACAAGAAGCAGGGACAGGGAGCAGGCCCACACCACAGGAGCAAAGGGAATGAGTTGGGTGGTAAGGAAACAGGAAGCCATTCATGTAGTCGGGTCCCAAACCACATAGGGCTTTGAATGTAGTTAAACATATCTTGAAAGTGATGCACCACTGACAAGACAGCCAGTGCAGTCCATAAAGAATTGCTATGACAAGGTCCCTAGGATACCCAAGCACCCATCTCCCCCAAATCAACAGTGTAACTAGAAACCCCAGCACACAGAGTTGAGTACAGTCTGGCATTATTTACAACTTGCAGAAGCTGCCTCATCACACAGAATTAGAGTACATGTGATTTGAAGCAATAGATATGCAGAAAACTATCACTGTGCCTTTGGAAACGTGGATATTATTTAAATATGTATTTTGCTTTGACTGCCTCTAGATCAGTACACTGCATGCCTCACAGCCTGAGATGTCCTCATAAGGATAATACCCTCTGCTCTAAGATGATACAATAGGCCTCAATGTTACAAGCTGTAAATGCAAGACAATAATTTTGGACAGTTGATGAAACTCAATTACATTTCCAAATCAGTTACAGTATGTTTCATTCAGTGACTCAATCCCCAATTGCCTTTTGCAAAACTAGTCATGAGGTGTGTCTCCATTAAAGCATGTTCTTTATCTGTTATACTGCTCATAGAAGACATGATAAGGATTACATGAAGTACCATGCTGTGATCTGTTTGCAAAGGTGTTGTCCACTCCACATTCTACAACAGGTAATTTGTAAAGGAGAAATTGTCATTTAATTGATAGCTAGTAGATGTGCCCATATCTTAGCAGCTTGCTTAACTGAAATGGATATGTGACAGGGAAGTGCAGTATAAGTAGGACAGTACCGTAGTTTGTTTGCAAAGTGGGAAAGGTATGTGATAACCCAACAATATTGTCTTCTGAATTCACTTTAGTTGAGTAATTCATGTCACTGCCCAGTGTAAAAATATACTAATCACATACCCCTGCTGACTTTGCCTGATTTGTCCTTGGTTTTTACTTTTTGCAAATACTTTTATTAGTTTGTTTTGGGGACACAATATGGTTCTGTACAGCCACCCACTCCCAACAGTAAACTGACATCAGCAGGTCCTGAGTGGTATATAGAGGGGCTGACTTGACACACCACACATGAAAGGAAGGCAGGCACAAGAGTAGACATCCCAACTCAGATACTGGCAAACAGGTACCTACTAATTGTAAATTTCTTATGATAAATTAATATGTGTTGTATGAAATATTGTGTATGCTACAGTATACTTCAGTTGGGGATTTATTCAACTAATGTTAGTGTCTGTGAGGTCTGAGGCGTGCACAATACCAGTGTTAAAGACATGTGTTAGATTTGAGACATTAACTGTTACTTTGCTAATATGTATTAACAGTGATTTGCAAGATACTCTGTTCCCATCTGTATGAAGAATTCTTCAGGTTGTGTAAAATGTTTGTTCTTAGTTGCAATCAGTTCTAACACTGTTGTAAACATGTTACAGTATATGTACTTCTAAACATCAAGGAATGATTTGTGGAACAATGCAGAACAACTTTTATACAAACTGGGAACATCAGTAACAGACATTCAGTTAGTGTATGTGTCCTTATGAACATCGTATGTGACACTGTGTACAAATTCATGGGAACACTTTACTGTCATGTTTCCTCTGCAGTGATTTACAAGCTTCTCCCTTCCCAAGCTGCATAACGAATTTGTTAGATTTTGTAAAATATTTTTCTTACTTGTAATCCTAAAACTGTTTAAACATGTTATCTGTGCCTCAAAACTTTACACAATGTTCTGTGTATAAACTCATAGGAATTCCTTAGAGAGTTGTAAAATGTTTCTTCTCGGCTGTAAACAGCTCCTATCATGGTTTTAAACATGTTATCCATGCTTCTAAACTTCAAATAACATTACTACAAACCTTAAACACAGGTAAAATACAGCACAGCATCCACTGAAGGTCTCCACAAAATGCACCTGATGTTAAAAAAGTTTATTAACCCTTGCAGGGCGCGGACTGATATAGCAGTCCAAAATTGCTATATGTTCTAATTCTGTTGGCAGCCTAAAGGTTAAACATAGAAACATAGAATCTAATGTTAGATAAGGACCACTTGGCCCACCTAGTCTGCCCATTTCCCTACCTAACGGATAAGCTGCAGATCCCAGTTAACAGCCTACTTCCTCTTCTCCCCCACTAGAATTGCCTTATGTCTCTCACATGCATTCTGAATTCCCCCACTGTTTTCAACTCTACAACCTCCTAAGGAAGACTGTTCCATGAGTCTACAACCCTCTCTGTGAAGAAATACTTCCTTACATTACCTCTGAGCCATTCCCCCTCTATCTTCAAATTGTGCCCCCTTGTTCTTGCACATCTCTTTTTCTGAAAGATGTTACCCTCTTGGAATTTGTTGATTCCCTTGAGGCATTTTAAATTTTCTATCATGTCCCCCCTCTCCCTCCTTTCCTCGAGGCTATACATCTTAAGCTCCTTTAGTCTTTCTTCATATGTCTTCTGGTGCAGACCAAGCACCATTTTGGTTGCCCTCCTCTGGACTGCCTCCATCCTGTCTATGTTTTTACAGAGATGGGGTCTCCAGAACTGTACACAGTACTCCAGATGTGCTCTTACCAACTGTCTGTACAGAGGGATAACAACTTCCTGTTTTCTACTGGCGATGCCTCACCCTATGCATCCCAGTATCCTCCTAGCCATCCTTACTGCCTTCTCACATTGCTTGCCCACCTTTAGGTCACCTGATATGACTACCCCCAGGTCCCTTTCTATTTTTGTTGTTGTCAGTGTCTCACCCACAATTGTGTACTCTTCCCCTGGGTTTTTGTTTCCCATGTGCATTACTTTGCACTTCTTTGTGTTGAATCTAAACTGCCATACTCTCAGCCATTCTTCCAACCTTGCCAAGTCCCTTTTCATCCTTTCAACCCCACTTTGCTTATTAACCCTTTTGCAGATCTTTGTGTCATCTACAAAGAGACATACTTTTCCTTCCAGTCCCTCCACAATGTCACTTATAAACACATTAAAAAGGACTGGCCCCAGTACTGAACCCTTCAGTACCCCACTAGTAACCCCCTTTTCTTCACTGTGGACTCCATTTACTATTACCTTCTGTGTCCTGTTGTCCAGCCAATGTTTTACCCAGGCTACCACCCTGGGACCCACTCCCAGGCTGACTAGTTTGTTTATTAACCTTTTGTGCAGGACTGTGTCAAATGCCTTTCTAAAGTCTAAGTAGGCCATGTCCACTGCCCCTCCCTGGTCTACTACTTTGGTCACCCAGTCAAAGAAATCAATTAGATTTGTCTGACATGACCATCCTGCTGTGAATCCATGCTGCCTTGGGTCCTGTGCCCCACTGGCCCCTAGGTACTCAACAATTCTTTCCTTCAGAAGTGATTTCATCATTTTCCCTACCACTGAGGTCAAACTGAAAGGTCTGTAGTTTCCTGCCTCTGTCTTGCTCCCACTTTTGTGGAGGGGAATCACATCTGCCCTCCTCCAGTCCTCAGGTACCACCCCATCCTCCCATGATTTATTTAAAAGGGTAGTCGGTGGTGTTACTAGTTAATTACATTAGAAGCACTATATAAACCAAGTACAGCCAAAAGCTGTTAAAGCATACCAGTGCGACAGAATATTTCTCCTAGTGAACCTAGGCTTCATCAGATTCTGATGTAATAAACATTTTTAACATCAGCTGCATTTTGTGAAGACGTTTAGTGGTTGTTGTGCTGGGTTTTTTTTTACCTATTGTCTGACTTGCTTTAGAACCACTACTTTGTCCTGGTGCTCTGTTTGTTTGCCTTCACAAACTTTGAACATCAATAACATATATTCAGTGATGTGTCTATATGCACCTTACATGTAATTCTGTGCATACATTCACAGGAACTCTTTGTATCAACAATGTCTCTGGGATCTATTCTTCTCCTACTGGCAGGCAGTGCCATCCTAACAGAGGCTACTAATTGTAAGTAACCTTATTATTACAAAATGCTACTGAATTCTGCTTGCTTCACTACAGAAGTAAGGTGTGGTACTCTCTGCAGTCCCCTTAAGGAATGATGAACCCTTACTATGCCAGTATTAGTCCAGATTTCCAATATGCTCTAATTCTGCTGGCAGCTTATGGGTTAATAAAAGCAAACACGTTGAGACATACAGTGATAAATGATATTTTGGTGTCATGTTAATGACAGAGATGTACAGAGATATTTCTCCATATCCTGTCTCTGTCACAAATAACGTTTTATGAGATCTTTTCATTATTGAAGTCAGGATGAAACGTGAAAAGGTCACAAATTGACTGCCGTTGATTTTAATCACAGGGTTCCTCCTGTTTGTGCCTCTGGAGTAATTTGCGACACACTCACATGGCTGGAATAGAATGTACACCTTTTACTTCCTTGCAAGATTTTCTTGTTTCCTGTACAACATTCCTAGTTGGAACACAACCCCCCCCCCCCCAACATCGGACCTCCTGAGCTTTTTCTTTTCCTTTTCTGAAGACATCTGCTCTAAAGGTAGATCTTTTTTCCTCTCAGACTCCATCTGTCCATGTTGCCTGTAGCTCTTTAAAATCAGAACCATCAGTTTATGGCCCACCGCCTGTTACCTTAGAAAATGATCCTGATGTCAAAGGCTGTGGATTAATAGTTCTGAGCAGAAAAGCAGCAGCAACAGATGGAGTCTAAGTGGCAAAAAAACAAAAACATTCTAATGCAAGTGTATTTACAGAATGTTCTAAAAATGCACTATCTATTTGGAACAGCATTAGATTTGAATCCTGAATTAACCAGTCATAGTCATGTTTTCAGGAAACTAGAACACCTCTTTAATTTTCATGCAGTTCAGTTCTCATGCATCACTCCAGTGCTGCACACGCAGTCAAAAATGTTATGCAACTTCTAGCAAGGCTGTGTGAAGTCTCAGCTCCTGATTGGCTCTGCCCACAGGATAGGCTGTCTGCCAATGTCACAGCTGCATAATGGCAGCCTCATTAAGGCACTGTGTTCTAAAATCCTTAACTGGAGCTGCGGTCACATTTGAAGGAACCCTACCCAGTCATGAAATTTTGTGTTATGTTGCTTGTCATGATATTATCTCCATGACAAAAGCATCTTGTTGCATTAAATCATGCTGGTAACTGTTCCATTACAGGGCTATCTAGATATACATGGTATCTCATTTGCATAATACTGCAGTTGTAAAGCAACACCAACCATGAACAAAACATTCTGCTCAATGAATGGGAACACCTCTTCCTACAACACTGTACTACCTCTGTGTGTTAGTGAGGGAGCATAAATACTAGCGATTGTATCCAAGTGGCCTGGAAAGGATGGAATGCAGCATCTGGAGTGTCTGCATTACAAAAGGGATTAACTGATATTGAAATTGCTTTGTTTACCGAAGTTACTCTAATGCAGTATGCTGCAGTTTTGCATTGCATTCTGGCCAGCACCACAGTGCACAATATTGTGCCATTTGTTTATATTTATTTACAAATTAGTGACTGGGAAAGGCACAGTAAGCCAAGGCTCATTTACAGGTGTTACACAAACAAGAAGTACTGGCTCCACACTAAAAGCATCTGTGCCTGTAACTCAGCCAACAGAAAAAATACAGCACCAGGTGCATAGAGTAGTGGTGCAAAAATCATGCAATCGAGATGCACTTCCTGATGACACTTTAGTAGCAAAACCGGTAGAGGGGTCATGTGAGTACGCCATACTGTCTCTCAGTTTGGGCACTTTTTTATATTTATGCACTTTGGTAACGGTTACACAATAAAACTGATTTTTGTGCCAGCACCCCATGTGTCTGGTGCTGTATTTTTATTTTTCTTATCACTTACAGGTGTGACCAAGGAGAAGAAGGGTTTTGAGGTGAAGTACAACAAAAACTAAAAGCTCCAAATAATTAAGTTGGTAAAAATAAGTACAATTCAGTGATCATACTACAGATACGATGGGTGAGCAACACTACTGCACATAGTACAAATTGATACACAATGATTAAAAAATAGTGTGATAGTGCAACAAATTGAAATAACTACAGGGGAAGAACATACTGGTACTGGGTAGGGTATCTGGGGCAACTCATGGGAAAGAAGGTTTGATCAGTGCAGGGGGCAAGGGTAATGACATGCTAAAGGCAAACAACACTTGTCAGGCAAAGCAGTCACTAAGGAGCAAAAGGTACATAAAGTGGTAAATGAAGAGTGGAGGGGGCCTAGAAGTTGAGAAAGAAAGAAGGAGGCTGAGGTAGGAGCAGGTACATGTGGATAAGTTACTTAGGAGGCACGGAAGGATGAGGACATGGGGAGGTAAGAGAAAGGTGCCAGAAATCAAGGGATCAAAAGAAGATGTCAGAAAAGAAATAGCTGAGGTGGATACAGTGAGAGCAGTGAAAGGGAAGGCAGAAGAAGAATTGGAAGGGGGTAGGGCAGCCTGAGCAGTGTAGATTTAGAATCAGCACTGTACATCACATCTAGTAAACACCAGAAGGATCATCCAAAGGACAGTCTCCTGGCAAACAGGGAATGATAGACAGGGTTTGTTATGGTACAGAGTAACAAGTTTAGGAAGGAGCTCCTTGTGACTGGCATCAGCCTGGAAGGAGAAGTCTTAGCTCTGAACTAGCCACACTTCCAAGGTACTTAAAATGAGGAACTTCTTCAGCAGAGAGAGAGAGACCTGAAGGCAGAGATGGTATGGAGCCTAGCTGTGGCAAAACATTTTTGACTACCCAAGAGCATGGAGGCTGTCTCTTTAGCATTAGGCTATAGTTTTATTTATTTATTTAGGAAATCAAAAATAGTTGGCATGAGTGTAACCAAAAATGATTGTTGTCAAATCTCACTAAAGAATATGTTCCAGCTGTTGAACCAAGGCTCCAGAGGAAAAGCATATGGTATTGTTGCTGTAGATGTTGACATGCGAATAGATGCATATTGAGTGCATGTCGTTTAAAAAGATGTAAAATAGGATGTGACCCACAATAGAACCCAGGGTGATTCCTGAGGAGCTCAGAGGGGGGAAGGCATTACCAATGTGGACCGACTGTTGTCTATCAAAGAAGGTGGAATAAATTGACAACAAGTTTGGAGAGACTTGTCCGCATAAATGTGTAAAGCAGGATAGGGAACTGTGTCAAAGGCCTTTTCAAGCTCCCCAAAGATTGAAGCATCTGATCCATCCCCTTTAGAACCATCTGTGAGTCTGATAAGGGACAAGTCTGTCAAGGAAGCTTTATGGAAGCCAGACTGGAAAGGGCTGAGAAAGAGGAGTAATGAAAGAAACTGAGCTGAGAAAATACACCTTTTAAATGCTTCTTCGCAAAGGCATGGAGAATAGAAATGGGGTGCAAGTTACTGAGGAAACCACAACCATCCCATTTCTGGAGTGGGAAAAACATTTCAAACTTCCAAACAGCAGGAACATTTCCAAAGCAGATGAAAGGTTTTTGCAGGGATGAGATGGAGAATGCAATGGAAGAGGGCAAGACAAGAAGTTTAGAGTCCAATTCATCTGGCCTGTGACCCTTGAAAAGCAGAGTGTAGCAGATGGCTTGACTCTGAAGGAGAAAGGAAGTGAATTACCATGACAACATCTCTATATTCCCTGTCATTTGTCTCCATAAAGCTCTGACCATTATTACTATGATCTGGTTTTGTTTACCAGTATGCCAGTCTCTTCAGAATATACATATTGTTTAATTCAGATATCACAGGGAGTCTGGCACAGAGTTATTTACAGATGCAATCCCAAGGGAACTGCAGTGTTATTTTTAAAATAGCATTATTGCATTTTTATAATGTTTGGAAATTATTCCTGTCTCATAAACCTTCTCTTTGTCTTTTTCTACAAAGTGCGATCCATCAATAAACGATCCAGCTGTCCTCCAGGGTGGTTTTATTATAAATCAAACTGCTATGGATACTTCAGGTTCCGCCTTCCCTGGTCTGAAGCAGAGGTATGTTGTGTATTTGTACTGATTCTAAATGTGCTCATTCTTCAGCCTCATCAAAATACCGAGCTGTATTCAAGATCATTACATCCAGTGTTAACACCACTTTGTATTAACTGAGCAAATTTAGCAATCTCCCTTGTTGTCCAATGGCACAGTCCTAATACAGGTTAGAGCTGGCAAAGGAAAGTAGTGTTGATGCTGTAGGCCATGGCCCTGAATACAGGCTGGTATTTTATACTGAAATCTGAAATCCAAATGTAGCACCCTTCTCAGTGTAGGGAATAAGATGGCATTTCATTTTCAGAGGGGCGCCATATACCACCATACCACTTAGTAGGCCTTCCAGGATTGGGGTGACCTCCCAGTATGTTGGACGATCGGGAGGCCAGTGCTGGGGTGTAATCAAATAGTCCTCAACAATAATGTATTGTCCAGATCTTAATAAAAGTCTTAACAGAATCAAGATAATAATGTTCATGAGCACATTATGTGTAATCATGCACCAATTACCAGTTGCAGCGGTTCAGTATGTTAAAGACCAATATTCTTCAGATACAGATTCTCAAGAAGGAAAAGTCCAAAGTTTCTGTGGGCTATGTTGTCCCAATAAGTTTCAGATACATTTCAATTTGGGGGCTGCAGTCAACCCAGAGAGTACAGATAAAGTTCCTTCGCACTTACATACTGGGATTTATAGACAAATGTGGGGCTGTCTCACTACCCCGACAGAGTTCTCTTTCAGCCTGGGTACAAGGCTTTCTCACAGCCAGTTACTTCCATCCATGCTAAATGTTGCCTCAAACTCTGTGTCCTGTATGCAACAAGGATGATCTCTCCCTTCAGGTTCACCAGGAACTGGTCACTAAAATGGTTCTCCCAGTCTTTGTCTACATGGATATGTTCTATGCACCACCCCTTCATCTTCCCTTTCCAGACTGGGTACACTCTGCAATGTCTTGTCAGTTCACTATCAACTCTCCCCTCCATACTCACCACTGCTCCCTCTAATCCTCCCTCTACATCATCCTGCTATCTTCAAGCCATCAATCCCACTGTGTCTCCTTTATTGTTACATACTGGTTTGGAGCCCTTTCATCCTTTCTCTCCTCACTCCTCTCCATCATCCTGTCCTCTTCTTACTCTTTCTGCTCCAAGGATTGCCATACCTTCTGCATTCCCAACCTTCACTCTCTCGACCAGGAAAGCTATCTTCCCCTACTATATCCCTTCCCTTTTGAACCTCCTCCCCTCTCCTCTCCTCTCTGACTCTCCTTCTCTCCTGGCCAGTAAATGAGAGCTAAGGCACCTTCCTACTCCCCCCCTGTCTCTGCCAATCCCCCTCTTGACTATTCTTCCTTTCTTTTTTGACTCCCCCTCCTGCATAGGATCTCCTTAATTTAGGCTAATTATGAGTATGCCCCTTCTCTAAATCTGTACCCCATAGTGCTGTCACCTTCCTTAACAAGCACTGCGCACTTTGTTGTATTCTTGTTCATGTGCCATATCAGAGCGATGAACCACTGTGCTGTTATCTCTTTGTTCACCTAATTGCTCTTGAACCTGCAACAGTATCTATGTAACCACACTCTGACTTATAATGTTTTCTTCTTCTACTCCCATTCCCCTCTCCATCTCCTCCCCCTGGGGTCACACCTGGAAAAAATGCAAGGACAAGGGCTACCAACAGCATGGGGGCCCTGTGAAATACTGTTATACAATCTTCTCTGAAATGCACTTCCATTACCCTTTTTGCCTCCTCAGATGTTGGGGATCTGGCAAGTTTCTAATTTAAACTTACTGCTGGGAGGGAAGGAGAGCACAGTGTGCCCAAAAGAACAGTCTCTCATGCTTGGAGGAAATGCATTTCACTTCATGGGTAAACAGCATAGTATCTAGTTGCTCTTTCTCTGCAGGTGTTGTGTCAATCAGGAAACTGTCTTCTTTCATAGAAAGCATTAGTTTACATGGTCCCACCACAATCCCCAGGATTTGTGAGTCACCCACAACAGAAACCTTTAACATACACAGGGAGCATGCCACAACTTTTGCTCCCCTGCAAAACTGGCACTAACTGCCTGAGACTCCCCAGTCAATTCAATTCAATTTTATTTTTATGTGGGAAAGTATGTGAGCAAAAATGCCAGTTTTCACAAATGTCCAGGGGTGCAGAATTTCGATGATACAGAGAAAAAGGCAAAAACAATGTTTGCAAAAGTTTACAGTATTTACAGTAGAAACAATGTAAATGACAGGATCATCTAGATTAGGAAAATAAATACAGAGCACCAACAATAAAGCCAATATACAGATACATGTAAACTCTAAGGTAACTCAAGGGTTGGTAGACTTTAAGGTGGGTTACCTACTGGGGCAGGCACAGGTGGTGGATTGGAGGAGGTGGTCCTTGAGGACCAGGCAGCTGGCTCCACCCCTTAGAACTCTAAGTCAAACCAGCTGAACTAGATCGTCAAGGCTGCTGGAGTTAACTTCTTATAGGAATAATAGACCTATGGTGAGCAGGAGCTCTCTGGGGGCTACACAATAATCCATCTAACTATTCTTAAGCATTCGGCACTGGGATACTGATTATTACAAAACTCACAGCATGATATAGAACACTCGACTAACATCATTACCTTCTCATCTGAGTGCAATCTAAATTCATTTACAGAGGTTAAAGGTATATTATGAAGTGCTGTAATCTGACCACAGCTTGCACATTCACCTTTCTGAAAACGTTAATGAATAAAGCTTAATTTAGAATTAACTTTAGCTAATCCTCACTCATGGAGACAAAGATGTCATTTTGAAACCATCATCAAAGTCAGCAATTGCTGGACTGCTGCAGTGGTCTGTACCATCCTTGCATAATTATTGTAGCTTTCTTCAATAGCTGGGGAAAACACAGAGAACTTGTATTCCATATGCAAAGCAATTTGTGTCATATCTTCCTGTTCTGTGGAAGAAAGCAGCTCGTAAGAATAACATTAACAGTATATGTTATGCTGCTCTGTGCAATTTCTCAGTCTTGAGACTTGTAGTCAGCAGCTAACAGAATATAAAGTTGTCTAAGAAAAGGACAGGAATCTTAAAGCTCCAGGATATTTAAACTAGGTTTATGAATTGAAGTTTATCCATTCTACATGCAGCTTAAATATATTGTACATACAGTGTTCCAGCACACCATGGTATGCCTAAATCTACTTTATGTGCCTGAAATCAAGTCATTGTAGTGTTTTCATTTAAATTTAACAGAAATTAAAGACTTTTAATAGGTACTTAAATGACTCTTTCTTCATTGCCCCTTTCTCTTTGTTTAACAGTTTGAGTGCCAGTCCTACGGACATGGGGCTCACCTGGCTTCCGTCCTGGATGATTCAGAAGCTAATGTGATTGCCTCACACATTGCGGCATACCAGAAAGTAGAGCCCGTGTGGATTGGCCTCCATGACCCTGAACAGGTATGTATCTTTTAGCGGGTAGAGAGCATTTTTTTTCTCAATAAATAACTCAATTTCTGGTTTCTAGGACTCTTTATAACAGGAACGCTACTATAGTGGGCTCATGTATTAAGCTATTAGCTCAATTGCCTAATCCTTCTAAGCAGACTCAATAAGAACTGGTAAAAATCATTCCAGCATAGGATAATTCACACATGCTTCCACAATTCGGGATGTAGAATCCAGGTGGGAACCTGTGTGTGTCCAGTCAGATGCTGTTCATGTCTACTTAGACAGATTAAGCAGTCAGGCCATAAAGATGGACATCAGTTTATACAGGACAACCATTTGGAAATGTTTGGCATGGTCTTTCACTTTGAACAATGTTTGGAAAGTCTAGTAAGATTGTTTTCAATAAATAATATTATCAGGATAAGAGGTTTCATTTCTTCTGATTTATGCTTGGGTTGTGCTGATAAACTTTACTCAGCTAATAGCAGAATACATGAGGTATATGTCTTTGCTGGACTAATAGCAGGAACAATTTCCGTTCCTCCATGGGGAGATTAATATTTATTTCCATGTGCAAAGGCTGTGTTCTCAAAGTGTTTTTTTTTTTTTAATTTATTGGATTATTTTACAAGTTAGGCATAGACAGAGAATAATCTTGATGTCTGTGTTCAGCTTTGTAAAGAGAGGCTGGAACTAGAAAAAACATAAATGCCAGGCAAAAACAAAACATACAATAGGAGTAGCCTCACATTGCTACAGTCGATAACACATAGGGAATACTGCATGGGTAACTATGCAGAACCAGTGTGTTCTGCCACAGAGGGATTTTGATTCCCTCTGACCTCGAAAGCAAAGCTCGAGAGGTCCATGGGAATCAGAACCCTGACGTGGCAAAACACACTGGTTGTGCATAGAGTTGCTCATCCTGTATTTTTTATAGTGTGTAGTACTGTGTGAAAAATGTGTGTTGTGAGTTCTTTTGCTTTCAAAATGAAACTGACTCATGCAGTCTCTAGAGGTTCTAGACTGCTGTTCTACCACAGTAGGGTAGAACAGCATTCCATGACCTTGGAACTGTGGTAGAACAGCATTTTGAAAGGGATGGAATTCTATACAGAACAACACTCCACTATACACTGTAAGCTGTTCTCTTGGGAAACTTTAAATGGTTGTAAAAGGAAAATAAGAACTCTTCTCACAGTAATGGGCTCCCAGCTGACAAGCTGACACCAATGGATTTCTAGTGGCAGTGACAGACTGCTAGGGAAATATGGAGACCCCTACTACTTCCTCTAGCCCATCATTTCATTTCAGCAGGGGGAGAAGCACTAATCTGGGCAGCCTCTGGACCTTAGAACTGCTATTTATTAAAAGTGTAGCAGGAAAACATGAAAAAGTAAGTTAAGAACAAAGCCAAACTACTTAATTGGTAAGAATCTCCTATTACATAATTATTTTTTTCTTATAAAATTGCACATTGTGATCCAGCCTCATAAGATTAATTAATTTCCATTATATAGCTGGGTCCATTTATTAAACGTGACCCATTCTAAGAGGACCTCTCTTTAACAATCTGATATTTTGTTCACTGCTTCTTCACCTCCACCAGTGTAGCACCACAGTTCCTGCAGCAAACTTAACACCGTATACTCCCTGTACTGACCACTGTACATAATGGTTTATGTCCTACCACCCCCATGCTCCTCATATCTACCCACTGTACATAACGGTCCATGTCCTGCCACCCCCATACTCCCTGTACCTACCCACTGTACATAATGGTTTATGTCCTACCACCACCATGCTCCTCATACCTGCCCACTGTATATAACGGTACACATCCTGCCACCCCCAAGCTCCCCATACCTGCCCACTCTACATAACGGTATGTGTCCTACCATCCCTATGCTCCTCATACCTGCAAACTCTACGTCACAGTATATGTCCTACCTCCACACTGCTACCCATAGCTGCACACTATATTTGATGGTTAAATGTCCTACCACCCCCTTGCTTCCCACAGCAGCCCACTGTATATAACGATATATCTCCTACCACCCTCATGCTCATTGTACCTGTCTGCCGTACATAACGGTGTATGTCCTACCACCCCCATGCTCATTATACCTGTCCGTTGTACATAATGGTATATATCCTACCACCCCCATGCTTATTGTACCTGCCCACTGTACATAATTATATATAACCTACCACCCCATTTCTCACCATAGTCGCCCACTATACTTAATGGTATATGTTCTACTACACCCACACTCCCCATAGCTGCCCATTGAACAAAACTGTTTAACTCCTATAACTCCAGTGCTCCTGACAGCTGCCCACTATACATAATGGTATATGTCCAACCACTTCTATGCTCCCCTTAGCTGCCAGAAATAAATAACGGTATATGCCCTGCCATCCTAATGCTCCCCAAAGCAGCACACTTACATAACAGTATATGTCATACACAACCACGATCCCCATAGCTGCCCACTACATATAACAGTATATTTATTTATTTATTTATTTTTATTTATTTATTGAACTGTTTCACCAGGAAGGTACACTGAGCAACAAGTTACTTATCTCACGGTGCGACCAGGGTGGAGAGGGTTACATAGGGTTGTGAAGGATGGTCTGTTATACAACAGTATGTAGGTAGTACAAACAATACAGCAATGTAAGATTATGCAACAGTTGGAACACAAGGCAAAGTACAATCAACAGTAGTGGAACTTGGATAAATTACAATACATATCCAAAAATATTCAAAAGAATCTATAAACATTCAAAACAGTAATAAAGTGACAGAACCATTTATAGTGCATGAGTGTATCAGGAGCAGGCTTGAGGCCATACAGAAGTGCTGTTGGAGTAAAAAGGGTGGGATAAGGTAAGCTCACAGATGACCCAGAAGGGCAGGTGGAGAAGAGAGGAGAGGTAAGAAGTGAATAAAAGTAGAGTGGTAGCCATTTCCTGATTACCCCAATCAGATGTGGAGAACCCTGCCAGGGGGATTAGGGTAGGAAGACAGAAACTGGGGGCAGGTATTAAGGAGAGTTAAAGCAGGAACAGCTGAAGGAGAGGCATTTGTGTAGGGTGGGGGAAAAGGAGTAGCTGGAAGAGGAGTGTCATATTTCAGAGGGGAGGGAATTCTAGATTTTAAGGAAGCCATGGGCAAAACCAATCTGACCGATGAGGGTGGAGTGGTGAGGGACCATCAAGGTGCTGGTGTCATTTGATCTGAGAGAGTGGGTGGGGGAGGTGGAGTGGAGAGAGAGGATGAGAGATAAGTGGGGAGCACTCCAAACCAGAATTTGGAGGTTAGTTTGACACAGGGTGAGGTGCATCTGTGAGACAGTGGAAGGAAGGTAAGAGAGCAATAGAGTTCACAGTGGTGGGAGTGGAAAGGGGAGTTGAGAGCAAAGTGGCAGAAGGAGTTAAAAAGAGTGTACAACTTGGTCAGAGAAGATTTGGGAGCAGCACCATAAACTTCATCATAGTAGTCAAAAATGGGGAGAATCATCTTCTGGACAATTTTGCACCTCACAGTCAGTAGGATGCAACTATGATTCCTGTACAGAGCAGCAAGCTTGGGGTGCAGTTTCTTCAGCACAGCATCTATAAGCACAGAGAAGTTGAGGTGCTGGTCCAGCCAAACCCCCAGATATCTAAATGAGGAGGTGTCCTCCAGGATGGTCCCATGAAGGGTGTGGAAAGTGGGTAGGGCCAGGAGCCTAGAGAGTCTCTGCCTGGTGCCAAAGCTCATTGAGACTGTCTTCTTGGCATTTAGAAAAAGCTGGTGAGAAGCAAACCAGAGCTGAACTTGGTTAAAGTCATGCTGTAAACTGATTTCCACAGCAGCAGGGTTTTTGATCGAACTGTATAAAACAGTATTGTCAGCATACATGAGGATAGACGAGGATGAGCAGGCTCTGGGAAGATCATTAAAAAAAATGGAAAAGAGTAGGGGACCAAGCACTAAGCCCTGAGGGACACCAGTGTTAATGGGGAGTGGAGGGGAGATGGAGTCAAGGATTCTCACTGATAGGGTCCTGCCAGTGAGGTAGGATTTAAACCAGTTGGTGGCAGACAGAGCAAGGCCAGCTGAGGAGAGGGAATCAAGAAGCAGTGGATGGGAAACAGTATCGAAAGCTTTGGCTAGGTTGACAAAGATGGCCAAGGTTATCAGGCCATCACCCATCCCTAAAAGGATGGAGTAAGTAAACCAGAGGAGGGAGGTGGTTGTAGAGTGGTTCTGCCAAAAACCAGGTTGGAAAGTGGTGAAGAAGGAGGAATCAGAGAAGAAGGGTGATAGTTGAGAGATAACTAAATGTTCTTGAAGTTTGGCAAGGGTAAGAAGGAGGGAAATGTGGCGATAGTTGCCAGGGGAGGATGTGTCACCACCCTTGGGGAGAGGAAGGACTATGGCGTGTTTCCAGGAAGAGGGTACTTAGGCAGAAATAAAGGAGAGGTTACGGATTAGGGAGACAGGATAAGATATTGCAGGAGCAGAAAGGTAGAGAAATTTAGGATCAAGCTCATCTGGTGAGGAGCCTTTAGAGGGGTTGAAGGATAGGAGGGCACTAAGAGCTTCATCAGAGGAGATAGTAGAAAAGGAAAAGGGGGGAGTGGTAGGTGCTGGCTGAGGTGAAGGGCTGAAGTTAGTAGGTGGCAAAGGAGAGAGGGAATTTAGAAGAGATGTAGCGCACAAGGTGAAGTAGACATTAAATTCATTGGCCACGGAGCCAGGGTCGGAAACTAGGGAGTTATTTATTTTGAGCACTGGAGGGGTGGGGTGAGAGGGAGGCGAGAATAGGGCAAAAACTACCTTCCAGAATATAGATGAAGAGTTAATTCTAGACAGGAATGAGGAGTTGAAATTTTTGGACTTAGCAAATCTAGTATCTTTAGTACAGGAATTACGTAGCATTCTGTACTTGACATAATCATATGGATGCTTTGTAGTTTTGTGTTTCCTCCAGGCCTGATCACTCTCCCTGAAGCGTGGCTAGTAGTTCAGGGATGATCCAGGGGAGGTGAAGCCAACAGACTTTGGACTTTCTGAATGGAGCAAAGACATTCCAGATGGCAATGAATTTATCCTTAAAATAGTCAAGGTCTTGTTCAACAGAAATAGCAGTGGAGAGGGGGGCCCAATTGGTGGAAGCAAGTGCAGAGCTGAGTGGGGTTAGGTCAAGGGATTTAAAGGACTGGAGCTGTGTGATTTTAGGGGGAGGTTTGGGGTGATGGACCTTACGTACAATGAAGATGGGGTGGTGATCACTAAGGGCATCAGGGAGGAGACCAGATCTAATGATGCAGTGCCGGTGGGTTGTGAGTGCCCAGTCAAGCAGGGTGTGGTTTTGTGTTTTCGGACTAGGATGCATGGGCTCGAGTATAAGTTAAGTGAGGTTTAGAGTAGTGATGTCATTTCATAGCTTGTTTGACTTGGGAGACAACCAATTTAGATTCATGTCACCCATTATAAACAGTTCACCAGATTGCGAGAGGGAGGTGATATTGGCTAAGAGTTCAGTTGTGACCGAGTGTTGAATGCTTGGGTGGCAATAGATGCCAGCCACAAAGATTGGGATTGAGAAAGGAAGGGTAATGTGGGTGACAAGGGCTTCATAGGTAGCTGGGATGGAGGTAGAAGGGGTAGTAAACTGCAGTGAGGACAGGATATACATGGCCATTCCCACTCCATGACCCGATCGATCTTGTCTGCAGAGGGAATACCCATTGATAGCAATGGCATGGTCAGGGATGCTTTCTTTGAGCCATGTCTTGGTAATAATTAGGATGTCAGGGGTGTGTGAAATGATAAGAGTTTGTACAAGATCAGTTTTGGGTAGCATGCTGCAGATGTTCAGGGGGAGACCTTTCAACCCATTAGGAAGGGTTGAAGTGGAAGTGGGGATTGGCAACATTTTGTTTGGGTTAGGAGCCAGGGTAGGAGAAGAAATAGGGCCAGGGTTGGGGTGGATATTCCCTGATGAAAGATGGAGGATGGCAAAAATGAAATAGTGAAGACAGGACTTTTGTAATGAGAGTAAGAGATACGGGATGGAGGGGAAGAGGGAGGAAGGGGAGGAGAGAAGGAGATAGGGAAATGAAGAAAGACAAAGTGACTAGAAAGGGAAAACAGAGAGACTGGAGTGTAGTAGGGAACATGGATTTATTTACAAGAGGAGCTGTGGGGGTGATTAACAGGATGAAGGAGGTATCTGGGAGGAAAGAGGAGACAGAAATGGCAATAGGTATGAAGGGGTAAACTGGAATAAGGATAAGAACCAGGAAGGGTTTGAGTAGGAGGGCTAGGGTAGTAGAGTCTTTGTACAGACTTACAGATTCAGATCACACCACAGAATGAAAGGACATAGGTAGTTTGCTTTATTTATTTATTTATTTATTGCAATCAGTTGACAACCTTTGAGCCAGGGTCTTTAGGTATGAAGGAACTAGAACTAGAAGTGTTAGGAGAGCAGTGGGAAAAGGATTGCAACCTACCCATGTTGTTGCCCTCTAGTGGCATTGCAGAATAATCTGCAAATGGAAAAGTTGACAAAAAAAATTGTGCAGCCTTTCCCATTAAAAATAAGCTCACAGAGAAAGGAAACTTTTTTTGCAAGCTACAGACTACAGCATAGAGAGAAATGCCACTTACACCATCAGCTTTAAACCTCAGAAGTGCCCTTAATTCAAAGTAATGAAAGCTCTACTGATGTCCTAAAGTGACTTCTGGTGATGAGGAGGAGCTCAGCTGTACCTGGGTTCCAGTGGATGTTGCCAAAGGTCCAGAGGGTGGATGGCAGCTTAAATGTCTGAAGTCCCATAGAAAAGAGGAAGTCCACCTTTAAGCCGGGTAAGAGTTAGGGCTGCAGGGAAACAGAAGGAAACCGGGGTTTTAGTAAATACGTGGATCCAGAGTAGAGATAAGAAGGTGGAGTGAGACAGTATGAAGAGACAGATAATCAGCAGGGTCCTAGGCAGGAGGTAATAAAAGTAAGGGTGTTAGCATGGGGATGGAGTGAAAGGAAAGATAGGCAGCAGTGGGGGGGGGGAGCCCTGCCAGGAACTAGTAGAAAGTTATCTCAGAGTTAGGGGAAAAAGTGGCAATGAAAGAAAAAATAGTTAAGGCTGCAGTTATGCTCTACCACCCCCATGCTCCCCATAGCTGCCTGCTATGTTATACATAATGGTATATGTTATACTAGCCTCCCTTTGACATTGTATTACTGTAGATACCCCAGACAGGGATTAACAATGGATCTATACCTAACTTACACATTCTTAGTTTGAGGTACCCCAGATAGTTAGAATACTTTTATGAACATACAGTACGACTCTGACAGTAGAAGACAGACCTATGGTCTGTCTAGTTTGTTTAATACTGGTCCATGTTACAGTTGCTTACAGTGGGTCTGAAACCCACATCTCCTATTGTAACTTTAATCCTCTTGTTTGCCCTGCTCTACCCCCTCTTGAATCTGTCTAATGTCTTTTGGTTAACACCTTCTGAAGGCAGTTCATTGCACCCTGCCACCCCCAATCCCTAAGGAAGTGTGCCCTGGCCTCCTTCCTGAACCTCCCCCCAGCTTATTTGTAGTTGTACCCCTTGTGTTCTTCTTCATATTCCAGGTGATGAGGTTCCCAAGATGCACCTTGTTGATGCCTTTGAGGTACTTTGTGGTCCAGGTCATCTCAGCATGTCTTTCCTGGTGAGACTGTTGAAATCAGTCAATCAATCAATTAATCAATCAATCAGTCAATATTCCTTCCATCCACCAGCAAGTGAATATAACACCTTTGAAACATGTTCATTGCCCTTCTCTGTACTGCCTCAAGATGATGTATGTCCATTCTCAGATAGGGACTACAGTACTGCACACACCACTCCAGGTGATGTGGTACCATGGATCTGTACAATGGCAGACTCACCTCTTTCCTTCTGCTTGTGAACACCCAGCTATGCACCAAAGCATCCTATTAGCTTAGCCGGCTGTCTTTTTGCATTTCACAGATTGATTCAGGTTAATGGTTATAGCTATCCCCAGATCCTTTTCCTCCTCTAACTCCATGACCTTTACCCTCCAGCCTGTATTTGGCTCTTGGGCTCCTGCAGTCAATGAGCAGTTTGCATCTTTCTACATTGAACCCCATTTCCCATATAATGGACAATATTCAAGCATTGTAAAGTCTTCCCTAACGTGCCTGACCCTGTCTTCAGTGCCCACCCTACACAGAGTTTAGCATCTTCCACAAAGAGGAAAATCTTGCCTAATGCCTTCCCTTATGTTTGTTTAGGGACACATTAAACAACAGTGGTTCAAGCACTAACCCTTGCAAGACCCCGCTGGTAACTTCTCTCAATCCTGTTAGCTTCCCTCCCACCACAACTCTTTGGGCATCCCACTGAGCCAATCTGCTACCCACCTTGTCAGTTTACTACCTGTAAATACCTTACAGGGCTACAATGTTTTCAGACTGGACCGTGTCTCTAAAAGGGGAAGGGGCTGTTCCATCAATATTAAGGATAATCTCTAGGGGCACCTTGTTCCAACCCCCGTCCCTGCCTCCTCGGCCCAGCTTCTACCCATTAAAATTCTTCTAGGTCCCAATCAAAAAGCCCTCACCATCGTCTCTGTATATATTCCACCTCGAGATCAAGATCTTGGCATCAAAGAAATTCTTAACTTCGTCAGCTTCCAACCTCCTGGCTCTGAACACGTTCTACTTGGCGATTTCAATACAAACTGGCTTGCATCTGATGTCTACACTCATAAGGATGCCCTTTCAGCTGCCAAGCTCTTAAAATTGGTCACCACACCACTTTGGATAAATTACAAAACTGGCACCAGTACCCTGCTGGACTGGGTTCTCACCAATCACCCTACCAGGATCTCTCGTACCTCTGTTCTCCCAGACTCGCTCAGTGACCACTCCCCGGTTATATGTGAATGGTCTAATAAATTTCTAAAGCCACCTCCTATAACCATTACTAGCAGAGCCCTCCCCCGTGGTCAATTACCCATCTCAATCAGTACCTATCCTTGCAAGACTGACTGCCCATCTACAAGGCGACGGATGTTATCCTTGTCCTCGACTATTTCATCACCACCTTCAGTAAGGCCTGTGACCTCTTCACTCCTTCAAAAAATGGAAAACAAAAGCCCTCTGCAACCCTTGGATAACTGCAGAGCTCCTTTCCCAGCTGAAATCTAGGGACCACCTGTGGCCAGTGGCTAAAGCCACAGGCAAACAATCTGACATCCAAAAATACAAACATGCCTGTAATGCCTGCACAAAATCCATTTGTCTCATGAAAAGCTCATATTATAAGGACGCCCTCACCAACACCTGGGGAAATGGTCATGCTTTCTGAGACAATATCAAAGACATTTCTGGGAAACAATCAAAGTCCCCTCCGGCCATGTTAATTGTTAAAGGGTCCACTACCCTTGATCCCATGGTCATAGCAAATACCTTTAACACAGCTTTTACTGACCTCAGTACTGTTCTACCACCTGATTTCTTCACAGTCAGTCACACCACCTCTAACACACCCTGCACTCTGTCAAAACACTCTCATTTTTACTTCAGGGAGATTAAGATGAATGAAACTCGCCCCCACATCGCCTCAGCCATCTCCACTTCCAGAATCAGCAGTGACACCCTGGACCTTAAGCTGCTATCACTTACACTTGACAAGGTCCTCAGTCCCCTAACTAAAATTCTTAACCTCTCTCTCTCCACACTGGTACATTCCCTGAAATATGGAAAACTGCCACTGTGACCCTGGTCCACAAAACTGGGGATAAGACCTGACACTCCAACTACCGCCCGATCTCCATATTGCCACCACTATCCAAGGCCCTAGAACGTATTGTTGCAGACCAGCTCACTGATTATTTGGACAAAAATAATATTCTGTGCACACAACAGTACAGTTTTAGAAAAGGGCATAGTACCACCACTGCCCTGCTTGAATTTACCAGTGCAGTGCATAGTTCCCTTGATAAAGGACTTCTTACAGGGGCTGTCTTCATTGACCTCTCGAAGGCATTTGACATGGTCCATCATTGGCTGCTGTATGACCAATTACTCCTTGCTGGCCTCGCACCGGACTCAGCCTGCTGGTTCAGAAGCTACCTTGACAACCACTGTCAAAGTGTAAAAATTGCCAGTGCAATCTCGGACACCTTGCCTGTCCGCTCCGGAGTACCTCAGGGGTCCATACTGGGCCCTCTCCTTTTCAGCCTCTTTTTAAACTCCCTACCACAATCCTGCTTGGAACAAATCATCCTGTATGTGGATGATGCTGTTCTCTTTTCTATGCACAAGGACCTTTCACCACTACAACACAGCCTCCAACTCAGATTCAGTGCCGTTGAAACATGGTTCTAGTCCTCAGTCACAAGAAAACCAAGTCATTGCTATTCTGCAATTCACTTAACTGTTACAGGCAACACCCCCTTGTCATCTCCACCAAGCAGGGGACTGTCCTTGAACAAGTTTACTCTTTCAAATACCTAGGGATTCTGCTTGACCCCAATCTCTCCTATATAGCTCACATTGACAGCGTGGCTAAAGCTGCCAGCATACGCCTTGGATTACTCTACAAGCACAGGCAGCACCTCACCCCAGAGGCCCTGAAGATTGCCGTCCAGAGCTCTGCGGTGTCAGTTATTGATTATGGCCTCATTATCTATAGCTCTGCCACAACGTCTGCTCTCCGATGTTTAACAACTGCTCTTAACAAAGCATACTGACTCACAACTGGTGCCCACTGCCTCACCCACACCTGTGCGCTTTATGAACAATCAAGATGGCACCTACTGTCCAACTGTATAAAGTATCTCACATGTGCTATGGTGGGAAAAATCAACCTTGGCCTCACACCCCCCGATGTTACTGCCTTGTTACATCTAAACACCAACCGACAGAATACCAGGAGCTCGACAACCCAGATTCTACAAGTTCCTCACTGTTGAACTATGCAGGGCCAACGCTCCTTCACATATAGGGCTCCTCTGTGGATGAATGGTCTCAGCCACACCATCTCCTCGGCCTCAACACTAGGTCTGATCAAAACCAGGCTCTGGGCCCATATTATTGCCTCTAGCTCCTGTGACTGCCTCTCCTAGATGATGACCTACACAGCTTTAATCCTAACTTATATACTGCTTAACCCCAGGCCCCCCAGGCCTCCCAGTCCCTCCCTCCAGCTCCTGAGGCACCACTTCAAATCTCAGGTCTTCATACAACCTCATTAGTTTCTCCTTTCCCCATTACACACTTATCCCCCCCACTCTGTCCCCTTTTTCTCTTCTATCACTCCTTCCTATTTATTTTTTGACAAATGCCTCAGGCTGCCTCTTCATCCTCCCTCCCCTCTCCTCTCATCCCTGTTTCTCTGCTAACTACCTACACTTCTTCTCCTCCTCCTCTACACCTTACTCTTCATGTAATTGACCCCTTTCAATAGCACTGTTGTACATGAATTGTTTACTGTTATTTCACTGTTGCTTCCTTGTTGTTTGTTATTTCTGACGTGGAACCTTTGTAAAAGAGCCTTGTCTCAAAAGTACTTGTAATCCTAGAGTGAATAAATAAATAAAATAAACTACCTGCCATAAAGCATCCAATGTTTTGATCAACATCTTGTAGGCACCAAATGGAAGGCTTTAGTGAAATCCATATACAGTATGCCTACTGCCTGTCCCCTGTCGCTTCCTCTGTTACCCAGTCAAAGTTGATCAGCTTGGTCTGGTATGATCTCCCTGCCATTAACCAATGCTGCTTCACATCCTGAACTTGAATAGTGCTGAAGAATTCAACCAACCATTCTTTCAGGAAGGTTTCTTTAGCTTGCCCACCATAGAAGCCAAACTAACAAGTCTATAGTTCCCTGGTTTATCCCTCGCCCCACAATTGTGTAGCGGTCCTCTATGTACTGTTCTCCACTCCAGTAGCACCACCGCCATATCTAGCAAACAGTTACACAGGTCCAACAGCATACCTCAAGGTACCCTAGTTAAGGAACGAGTTCACTCCTAAAAACAAAAAACAGTACTGTGACACCCTAAGTGTGAGGCGTCCTAGATAATGATTTATCATGGAATAAAAACCTTGCTGCCATATTACATTTTAAGACCCCTCAGCTAGGAGTTTAGTGCACTCCTCAGAAACCCACAGCTCCTCCCCCCACACTCACACACTAATACCTTGAGTGGGAAGTACCTCACATACTGATTTGTTATACCAGTATACCTCTACCTTATCCATTGAGGTAACTCACTGACCAGTAAGTATGTCTCTAGAGAAAATACAGTCATAATCAGAGCTGTATGCAGATACAACCAACAAAAGAAATCCCTTGGTGGGTAAAACCAGTGGGATTTTACCTTTGTCGAGGAAACAACAGGGAAAAGTTTCCTGTAGACCTGTAGACCTCCTGCAGATATCCCAGCAGACACCATCCTCCTGCTCCCTGGACCTCATGGTCTGGGGTCCCTCTTGCTCTGGAGTTCACAGAACTGAGGATCCAACTCCTGCCCTCAGTACCTTCTCCCAGTAATATCCTAGTCTCAAACTTCTGGTCAAGATAGTTTTCACCCATTCCTCATACTCAGGGCAAGATACAGCTCTTTAATATTGCTGCTTCATTACAGGCTGGTCTCACTGTCTTATCCCAGTTGCACTACTGACCCTTCACATTTTCAATCTATTTCAAATTTCTACTTACTCTCCAGTCCTGGAATCAGTTTCTGCTAGCATCCCTCCTACTCCCCACAGTCTAATGGGAGTTGCGATGTTGAAAGCTTCCCCTCATGGGAATGAGGCTTAAAATAATGTTACAGTTCCATGCCTCAGCTTCCTACCTTGTTACCCTCTACATAGCCCAAATAATCACCAGGTTGCCTTGGAACCCCCCTGACCTAGCTAAAATGCCTTGTTCTAACCTACATTTTGTATCTTAAACTTGTGCTCTGTTTTTCATTGTTTTACTTCTTCCTCCATTTCTTTCTCCTTTTCTTTCCTATACTGCATTATGTTTACTAGTTCATAACCTTCACTTGCTTTCTTTTGCTTGTTCAGCTGCTCTATTAACCCAACTCACCAAATCATTTTCTTAACACTCAGCCCTAAAGCCCTTGGCCTGCCCCAGGCTTTTTTGCCTTTACGGGGATGCTGTCAGTCACCCAAGAATGCCTATAAGGTGTCACCTCTCCTCTGCTACTCAGCACTCCCAAGATGGCATCAGTAGCTTACCTCTTCCTCCTTGGCTGCATCCTCCATCTAACATTGGAGCCTAATACGGACACTGAAAGAAACAACCTTCTACATGCCAGAAATCAAGTCTGGCGGTGTTTGCTCCTCAGCAAACTCCTTCCAAAGGCAGTAATCCACATGCAATCAGAACATTTCACATCCCTTACTGCCCTACACCCCCTAAGCAGACACCCCTTATGTTCTCCATTAGGGTAGCAATATTTGCTTTGACCACCTTTCGTTGCCCCTCCAACTCTTGTTCTGCTGCCCTAGGCAGTGTCCATGCTAATCAACCTAACAAAGCCATCCTGGGATTCCTTGTGAGATTTCTCAAGTAACTATTAATCCTGCTGTTTTTCTGTGCAGGTAGTGTGGAACTAAACCTGCCCCCCCATCTGCTAGCTGCTCCAGGGGAGTTCCCACAGATAAAGAGCCTGAGCTTCTTGCATGTATGTAGCCTAGTCAATAAATTTGACCTGGCCCAATCCAAGGTGCTATACGCAATGCCTGACATAGCAATGTTCTCGGAAACCTAGTTTAAGAATCATGTACCCAACAAAATCCTTAGCATCCCTGGCTACAACCTACACAGGTGTGACAGGTCAACCAGAGGCAATGCTGCTGCCATATATATTAAGGACAAATTCCTAACCTCTGATATTGTCTGTACGTCAATGACTAAATAATTTGAGTATCTTGCCCTCAAATTAACCTTATCACCTGGATTAGCCCTACTGGTAGCTGCATGCTGTAGGCTACCTGCTGCTGGACTGTGTATACTACCTCACCTTCACTTCCTCTTGGAGAAAATGACTACTGAATGCATCATAATGGGGGACCTTATTTCTGTGATGAGCATGGGCAAAGTTAGATTACCCCTGAGGTTACCCGACCTAATAAATAAAACCCTGACCGAAGCTACCTGCTAAGATCTTATGCTCATCAATGAGCTACATAATATCTCCCATACAGGGGTCTTCCATAATGACCAGAGTGACCACTGCACTGTCGCCTGCATCAGACGTTCCCCACACTTACTCTTCACCTCTACCTTCAAGCTAAAATGCAGCCTAAAACACTTCTGTCTCCCTGCCTTTCTGACAGATCTTGGGAATATTAAGTGGCAGGACTTCTATCTCTCATCTTCTGTGTCTGAAGCCTTCTGTATCTTCTAGGATTTGTTACTAAGGGTAATCAATAAACATGCACCTTTAAGAAAGGTTAATTCCAGGAAACAGGCACCTGATTGGTTCAACCCATCCCTGAAGAAGGCCCTGCTGTCCAGAGACACACTATGGAAAAGGGCAAGGAAGTCGCAGTCCTACTCAGACTGGTTCTCCTTTCGGGTAGCCAGGAACGCCTGCACCAAACTGATCATAATGGAAAAATCACATTTCTTTCAGTCCACCCTCAAGGAAAACAAAAAGTGCTCTGTCAAGTTTTGGCAAATCATGAGAGAGGTCGAAGGACACTCCCCTGCCACCCCAATTCCGGACAAAATTGTAGTGAACAATAACTACACAGATAGGTCTGAGATCCTTGACCAGCTCAATACCACTGTGCTACTGCAGGCCTCTCATTTGATGCCTCACCTGTTAGTAAACTGAGTATCCCAAGTGCTACCAGGGTAGGTACTAGCCCTACTTCTGTCCCCTGTACCGTCCACCCTCCCTTTAATTTCCAGCCAGTATCCTTTAAACAGGTGGAGGACCTTCTTCTCTTGCTAGATACCAAAAAGAGTGCTGGTGCCAACTCATTAGAACCTTTCTTTCTAAAAGCAGGCTATTATCATCTGACAGCACCTATCGCTCATCTATTTAATAGCTCACATACCCATGGGGAGCTACCGCTCACTTGGAAAATTGCACGTTATCCCTTTGTTCAAGTTGGAAGACCCTACAGACTTGAATAATTACAGACCAATCTCACTTCTTCCTGTACTATCTAAGCTACTAGAAAAAACTGTCAACTCACAACTGAGGGAGTATTTGGACTGTGAAAATATCCTTAACCCTGCCCCATTAGGGTTCAGACCTAAGCATAGCAATGTGTCTGCTCTAGCCAAAGTGTCTGATGACTGGTTAAAGGCCCTGGATAATAAACAGCACATCTATGCACTTTTCCTTGATCTTAGCAAAGCCTTTGACATGGTTGATCACTCCTTCCTGCTTGATACTCTGGGTAGTATTGGTCTAATCCCTGCTGCAGTAAAGTGGTTCCACTGCTACCTCACAAACGGAAGACAACAAATTAAAGCACAAGGGGAACTGTCCCCACTAAAAGCTTTGCCCCGAGGCATCCCACAAGATTTTATCTTGGGACCTAGCCTCTTTTCAGTTTATACTGATGGATAGATTCTGCCATACTCGCAGGAAATGTTCACCTTTTCATGGATGACACAGTCCTCTATACAACCAACCCCTCTCTAGATCCTGCTTACAAGGAGTTACAGCAGGACTTTATCATCCTCCAACATAACCTGAGGCTCTTGCTCAATGCCAAAATAACAAAGCCCTGATTCTCTGCCAGCACTCCTCCCACAATATGGGGACACGCAGTAACCCCCAGATTATCACCCGCTTTGGTGAACCTCTGAAAATAGTGGATAAATTCAAATATCTGGGAGTCTGGATGGATAACAAACTCAGTTTCATTACAGCACCTTGGCATATTTTACTGCATAAGACATCTACTCACTCTTGAAGCTAGGAAGTGGCTGTTTCAAGCAACCTTTCTACCCTTGCTTGACTATGCTGGCTTTCTCTACAGCCACTGCCCCCAGTATGCCCTCCAAAAGCTTGACACACTCTACCATCGCGCTTTGAGATTGATACTTGACGTGCCTTTGCAGACTTACCACTGCCTGTTGTACCAGGCAATTGATTGGCCATCCCTCTTCATGAAGAGGCAAATAAACACCCTCATGTGGCTCCTCGGGGCAATTTCTAACAAACTCCACCCTATATCTGCAATCTGTTTGAATGGTCTAAAGGTGTGTGTGGTCTACGGAACTCCTCATTTGTCCTCCTCAAGCTAACGTGGATGAGGATACGTCATGGCACAACTGCCATCAGCTCCTTCTTACCATCACTTTGGAACAACAGGCAAAAAACACTTAAATGTTCCCTCCTGCCTAGCCCCTATATATTCAGGGAGGTGCTTTATCAATGCCTGAAGGCTGCTTGAGGTTGCTTCAGGTAATCACTGGTATATGGACTGAATATTCCCCCTAGCTCCGGGGCCTCCCTGGCTTTCTTATTCCCCCTGTCGGCCGGCATTCCTTTTTAGTGTAACTACCCTCCATCTAGCTCCCTCCCTCCTTCCCCACAGCAACCCCTGTGGGGGCCTCTACCCTAGCAGGGCTGCCCCCCCACTCCCCTCATGTGTCTTTGCTCTCCTTCCCTCTGTCATCCACTGTGTCTTTGCCATCCTTTCCTCCCTCTGTCCTCCACTGTCTTCTAACCCATATATGATGAATTGCCTGTATATGAATATATCCCTCATTATGTAAGTCTTGCTCCAGTTACCTAATGATCTCATACTTACAAAATAGCCAGTTTCAGTGCCTGCTGTGTTACGAAATTATGCTGATTACTGTAAATGAATTTGTCCTCTGTGCCCAGGACAATCTTGCCAATAAACTTGCTCAATGATATAACTGCCTGGTTAAATAAAGTTTGATTGATTGATTGACAATGGAGTAATATTTACTCACTGTCACATTACAGTGATAAACACATACAGTAAGTACCTTGAGGCAGGTCAGTGGAGTTTTAATTACCCATTGTAACATTACAGTGCTAAACACATACAATAAGTACAGTGAGGCAGCCCAGTGGAGTTACATTTACATGTTGTTTCATTACAGCAATAAACACATACAGTAAGTACACTGAGGCAGCTCACTGGAGTTATATTTGCCTGTTATCACATTACAGGGATTAACAGATGCAGTAAGTACAGTGAAGCAACTCAGTGGAGGTATGCTTACCTACTGCTGCACTACAGTGACACTCTTTTTAAGTAGTATCAATTAAAACTATCCATGCCTTTAAATTAAGACAAGAAATGTACCTAATATCTGTTAATTGGCCTGATAACATTAGCTGATAAAGCACCAAGGTGGCTTTCTTGGGACCTGGGTTCAATTTCAAGTTAGAGCTTTATATTTCTTTATCATAATTTGTGTATGATTTATGTTTTATAATTGATGCTTGTTTTGTTATAGCTGATCTGATTATCAGTATGAAGCGTACTCCATATAGCACAAAATATTGTATTTGTGTAGCAGGACTGTAGTACTGAGAATGTTTTCTTTTTTATTAGAACCGTCGCTGGAAATGGAATGATGGCTCCATGTACAACTACAGGGCCTGGAGTGCCAACCAGCCTGATAACACTGGTTCTAATGAATACTGTGTCGAGCTGAGACCAAATGACGGTAACTTCAATCATATAAACCTTTTCATTATACTGTACATATGCTGCCAGGGTGTGTCCACACATGATAATATCTCCTCTGTAGTGAACCTTTAGTACACTGTATCTTTCCTGAGGTATAACCACACATGATAAATAACTCCTCTGTAGTGAACCTTTAGTACACTGTATCTTTCCAGGGTTATATCCACACATGATAAATATCTCCTTTGTAGTAAACCTTTACTACACTGTGTCTTTCCAGGGTTATATCCACATATGATAAATACCTCTATATCCCTTGAAACCAAGTAATAAGTCACGCTTGGAAAGACTCTCTTGTAAATCTTTGGTATTATATCTACTGGGGCTGTGTGTCCACACAAGATAAACACCTCTTCTCTTGTAAACATTCAGTACACTGTATCTATTGTGTTGGGTTGTAGCCACACACAATACATTCCTCCTCTCCAGTACATTTAGGGCCTTAATAAATGGGGGTTCCTGCCTTAGACCACTACCAGGTTACCATGGATGGTAATTTTGGCTCTGATGTTTTCACCCCAACAACAGTAGGTTTTTTTGTTTGTTTTTTTAGGCCAGGACACACCCTGAGCCTCAGCCCAGCCCTGCTTGCCATACCTTTCAACCCTTTGTCCCTCAAATGTGGAACATTGCCTCTCAAAATGTGGAACAAATGAGCTAAATGTGGAACACTTAATCAAATCTTTACCTAGGAGGCTCAGAACACTGTTAAAAGGTTTGCATTTATGTTCAGAAAGTCTGTTATTAATTGAATAACATATTTTTTGCATCATTTACTATAGATTTTTGCTTTAAAATGTTACTACTACATGTGGAACAAGTCCTCACAGTGTGGGAGAGGGAGCTTTTGTGAAGTAAAATGAGGAACATTCCTCATAATGTGGCACAGTTGAGAGGTATACTGCTTGCTGCTTTTGCATGCACCAGGCTTATCCTCAGGCTGGAGCAACCAGGTGGGCTCCCACTCCCAACGGACATTGGGGTAGGTGAGACCTGGCTTGCCCCACAGGTTGAGGCCATGGGAGTGGGAACCCCCTGGAGGTATAGGTAGGCATTGGGATGACAGCGGGGCCAGGCATCATGATCGGGGGATGGCAGTTTTCTTTTTGCTGGAATTCCACGGGTGGGATGTACAATGACTACCAGCATCAGCCTCACTTACCAAACATATGTTGCCAGCCACATCAGTACCTCCCACCTCCATCAGGTCCACAATTCATCGGACACTCAACCCTTCCTCACCCCAGATGAAGGACAGCAGTCCACAGGTTGCTCAAGCCTTCTTCCCCCAGCTGGCCTTCTGACTCATGAGTCTGTCCCCTAACCTGGGATGACGGTGCCACAAGTGGACACCTTGCCACTGCTCTGGCAGGCCAGTCTAACAGTAGGGGAGGTGTATCTAAATAAAATGATATTGTGCATCCACCCAGAGAAAGTTATAGTAAGTTAGATGATTGTTTAGCGTAAGTCCCTGGAATACTGTCCTGATCCACTTGCCTGCATGGTCACCTTCCCTGTTAATCCTGAGTACCCAAACTGTACTTTTTCCCCCAGTACCATGCCCAGTATAACTACAGTCAATAACAATAATGAACATTGCAGTAGAATACAGGCCTAGTGGTAACACCAAATCCTACTAAGAAATTAGGCTTAGTTAATATGAACCCTCTTCGTACACTGGTCCCCTGATAGTTGCCCTCGTAGGCGGGATTGATACGACCACTCGGGGGCTAGGTCACTATTTAGATAGGTCCTGAGAAGGTGTGGCTGATGTTACTTTGGTGACTGTAGCAGGCTTACTAGCAGACATTCAGTCCCTTTCCCTGTACTCTAGGTCACTACTCTCTCCCACCTAACACCAAGGTCTTTTACATTTTGGAGCTCCTACATGACAGTCCTTGTGTACCCAGTTTTGTTGCAAGCCTATAGGTGTTGCTATGGATTGGCTGGTGTAGGTGCACATACAATTTAATACTAAGGGATGCCCACTGTGGCCCAGCAGTGACCTGCTGCATGCACTGCCATATTGATGACCTGAGTTTGGAAGCAAGATCAGGAAGTCACATCAGGGAGTAGGTCATGACCTAGACAACTGCTGCTTGGCAGTGCATATAGGTTGGGGAGGGTTGGTGGTGGCCACCACAGCAACCCTTGTGGCTGGGCCAGGGAGCTTGTAATACTGACTGGTGGCCCACTTATAAACAAACTCCATATTCACACACAATTTTTGAACTATGGCAAGAACTGTTTGTACTGATTGTTACTAGTAGGGTGGCTCTACAGGGAAGCCACAAGCCTCAGTCACTTCTATCTTTCAGGTGTACCTCTGGGATCAGCTGAACTTCGGACAGGATGAGATCTCCCTTACCAGCTGCCATCATCTCCAATCTTAACCTAAAATTCAATATAGTTTCCTTAGGACCCTAGGATAGGGTTCATTTAGATGCTACACACTGACTCCTAAGCTGTCATATCTCATTCAGGCTAGCATAAATATACAGCATGGTCTCCTTCCTGACCATTCCCTATAGGGCTGTCATGGAGCACAGATGAGAAGTCCAGGGCAATGCACTATGTACACTTGCCAGGCTGTCATGGTCTGCTTTCTCTGGAATCCCTCACAGATCTGACTCCTCCTGATTAATCTTGCTTATATCACCACACTGCAGCACAGCACAGATTGGTTCAACACCATACAACGCACTGCCCAAGGGTCCAGATTGGTTTATGAATGGTGCCAAAACACTGTCCTACTTGTTTGGAGAGTCCTGCAGAGAACTCAGTCCAGGAACCTCATTTATTGGCTGTCCCAGAGAACCTTTTAGGGAAAGCCTATCATATTTTATTGACCAAAAATCTGGATGGCTGTAAAATCCAGTACAATAGAAAGAATTTCTCTGGGGTGAGTAACTACCTGCTCCAACTCCACCAGGCATATCAGTTTTAAGTAGGGGCCCAGTCCCAAGTTCAACCCCTCTACATAATCCTACTATTTCTCTTCATTCACTCATTTCACTTGCTACTGATACAGACACCTGCGGGTAGAAACTCTAGGTGTTACCCCAACACAGGGTCCTATCCATTTTCCACCCACCTCCTCCTTTGTAGGTTTTTCATCAAAAAAATAAAACACATGTGCCACCTCCTTGATCTTAACATATTGTAACATTTTGCAATATTAGCATCTTTAGCCTGCAGTATACCCCAGTCAATACTGTTAATAGATTTAGCTGCATCATTACAAGAAAAAGTTTCTTCAGCCTGATAGGCTACTTCTTGCTTGCTTGGAGTCTTCAACCACAGCACAATATCACTAGGCACAGTCTTACATGGGGTATCACATTCAAGTTCCATACTTGCAACTCCAACCTCCAATAGGTAACATCCTGGGAACACAGGCAACAAAGGAATATCCTGCTCAGTCAGGGGGTCCTGCTCCAGCTAAGCTCATGAAAAATTCTCCTCTGATTCTTTATCCAAACTGTCCAGCATGGACCACTCAAGCACCTGGCACCGGTGTTCTGCATCTCTGCGTAGTTGGTCTGCCTTGACCCACTGGTAGTTCCTCATACCTTTGCATCTCTTTGTCATCTTCAGGCTTGGCCTTCCTCCAGGCTCCCAGGTCCACCCAGGTCCAGTTCAGGCAGCAGTTTCTCTCCATCTGTCAGCCATGGTTCTGGTCAGAACTCCATGGACTTTCTTCTCCAGTGTTCTCTCTGGCAAATCCTACTACACTTGTCCACCTTGGATATCTGGGTGATATTCACTAGAAAACATCCCTCTTAGGCCAGTCCAGACATTTCTAGCAAGTTATCCCACTTCCGACACCAAGTCTGTGGATGGGTTGTGGGATAACAGATGGACCAGACTCCAAACTTCAAGTTCAACACACAGTCTCTGTGTGATGTTTATTCAAAATGCAATGATAACCTTCAGCAATGGCATATCCCTTCTTCAGTACATGAGTCTGCAGCAACACACTATGCAAATCTTTTCTCTACACATAGCCAGCACCTACTGACTCACTAATCTCTGATCTAACTTATCTATTGAGATTAAGTATCACCTGTTTGGGCCTTGTTTGCTTGGGTGGTAGGGGTTCAAATAAAAAAAAAACTAAAGACAAAGAACCTCATGCAGAAGCACTGAAACAAGGGTTACCCCAAAGAGCATTGACAATAAACCAAGTTTCAAAGAAACATAACATCACACATACTTCCATAATGCAAAGCATCATGGGATATATGCAAATCACCATGAAATGTCAGACTTGTTCAGTTTGCTGCAATTTACATGCATTTTAAATAGGACAACTAACTTAATTTTTATCATACAGTCCCCTGGTAACTTTTTACCTTCATAAAAAAACACCTAGTGCCATGATATTTTCAGCATTAACAGGTTTTAAACACATAAGGTGTATACATTAAAGTATTTCATGCCAAAGTGCTTTTGCATACTGAAGCCAACAACAAGGAACACAGCCTGTTTTACATCAGCTTGGAAGTCACAACAATAAACTCCCTCTATGAGGACCTAAGAGGGAAAAGGAAAATTAAATAGGACACTATAGCATAGTCAAGAAAGGGAAGGGGTGTCCAGAGGTAGCCAACCTTATGGACTAGAAACTGTACAGAATAGATTAGGCTAAGAAATTGATTGCAACAGATTTAAGAAAAGGTCGGTCCTTAAGAGTGGCAGGAGCTTCCTGTCACAAAGGTGACTGATATTGTTCTCAAAGAGGTAAAGGCTAAAAGATTGGCATTCCAAAGGTATAAGAAGGCCCAGAGAGAAGATGATAGGGGAGTGTATCAGGGAAAGCAGAGGGAGGCATGCTAAGCAGTAAGGAGAGCAAAGGTGCAATTTGAAGAAAGAATAGCTCAGGGAGTCTCAAAAATGGACATGACAATTTTTTAGGTATGGTAGTGAAAAAAGGAAGAACAAGGGAGGGATTGTGCAGTTAAAGGGAAGGGGTGACTGTATTGAGAGTGATCAGGAAAAGGCACACATATTGAACAAATGCTTCTGTTCAGTGACCCTACATGGCCAGGGGCCCGTCTACCTGTAAGACCTTTTACAACCCTATCACCTTAACCCTTCGCTCAGCTGACAAGGGATTTCTAGAGGTTCCCAGGATTGCTTTTGAAACTTCTGGAGCCCAAGCTTTTTGTTTTCGGGCCCCAACCCTGTGGCACTCTCTCCCTCATCAGATGTGAGAGTTCCCCACATTGCATGCATTTAAATGGGAGCTTAAATCATTCTTATTTATACAGGCTTTCTCCTTTATTTTGTTGAATTGGTTAACTAGTACATAAATGTAATTAAGTATTGTATTATGTTCTGTATTTTAAATGTTTTTAAAGATGTTTGTACAGCGCCTTGAGTCCAAATGAGAATGAGTGCATTATGAAAAAAACTGTGAATGAATGAATGAAGGAATACTTAAATGGGAAGCGGGGGGTCACAAAAAGGGGAGTAAAGCTTTGATTGGAGGGAAATGAAGAGTAGACCATTTTCTGATGAGAGAATCTAAAAAGCACTCAATGACCTGAAAGTGGACAAAGCTATGGAACAGATGGGGTACACCCAAGGGGGTTGAGGGAGCTCAGGGAGGTACAAGCTGCACCTCTGACAGACATTTTTAACAGATCACTGTAGACTGGGGTGGTCCTGGAGGACTAGGGAAGGGCATATCTAGTCCCACTTCACAAAAGTGATAGCAAGAAAGAAGCAGGCAATTATAGGCCTGTCAGCCTGACAGTGGTGGTGGATAACTTCTTGGAAACACTAACAATGAAAGAATTGTGGTATATATTGTATCCAATGGATTACAGGATTTAAAGCAGCATGGTTTCACAGGGGAAATGCATTGTCAAACAAATTGGATAGATTTCTTTGACTGGGTGACCAAGGAGTTGGATAATGGAGGAGCAGTGAACATGACCTACCTGGATTTCAGGAAGGCTTTCAACACTGTTCCACAAAGAAGAATGGCAGTGGGTAACAAGGTGGTAACCTGAGTAAGAAACTGGTTAGTGGCTATGACAAAAGGGTAGTGGTACACTGAATTCTCTCCAGTGAGGGGAGGGTGAACAACAGGGTACTTTAGGGATCAGTGCTGGAACCGGTCCTCTTCAGCATCTTTATAAGTGACATAGTGGAGGAACTGGAAGGAAAAGTCTGCCTCTTTGTGGATGACACCAAGGATCTGCAACAGAGTGGACTTTCTGTTGAGGGAGGAAAAGAACAGGCAGGGATCTGAAAAGAAAGGAAGAATGTTCAAGGGTATGGCAGCTGGGTTTTAATGCAGAAACATGAAAAATAATGCACTTGAACCAAAGAAACCAAGGAGAGGAATACAAAATGGGTGGAGTGATACTGAAAAGGACCAAGTAGGAAAGAAACCTAGGGGTAATCATAATGGATGACTTAAGGTGATTAGGCAGTGTGCAAGGCAGCTGGGAGGGCTAGTGAGATGCTGGGTTGCATAGGAAGGGGTATCATCTACAAAAAAAAAGGAGATGGTGCTGCCCTTATATAGATCACTGACAAGACCCAACCTTGACTAATGTTTCCAGTTCAGGAGACCACATCTCAGGAAGAACACAGACAGAGTGGAGGCAGTCAAGTAGAAGGCTACAAAATGGGGTAGGATCTGCATCAAAAGCCCTCTGAAAAGATGCTAAAGAAGCTAAATATGTACACCCTGTTAGAGATGGGGGGAGAGAAGGTATATGATAGAGACCTTTAAATACCTCACAGGGGGTTAATAAGGTACAGGAGGGGGCATTTTTCAGAGAAAGGGGTGCTCTAGAACAAGGTGTCATGCTATGAAGATGGAGGGGATAAATTCAGAAGGGATATGAGGATTTTGTTCTTTACAATGCCATCATTGTAACGGTGTTTGACAGATTTTCTGTCAAACCAGCATTGTAGAACCATTTCTCTATCCCTTCTGAATATGAGGACCCAGAGCCTGTCAGGTCCAATTTGTTATTTTCTGAAGCCCATGTTTGTGTGATGGCCACAAGGTTCATCTCAGTGTCTTCCATTGGTGCCTGAAGCTTGCTGACTTTGTTACCCAGGCTTATGGTGTTAAGGTATATTCCTTTCCATCTAGCCCCTGATCCTTCTTTGCAACTACGCTTGTGCTTTCCTTGTCCTCTTATCATCTTGTTTTACTTGGAGTTTGTACACTTTGTGTTCTGCCCCACTGTTGACCTCTCATCTTGTTCAATTAGGGCCACAGCACTCTATACTTGCTGCACTGCTACAAGCCTCAAGACATGGGGGCGTACTAGCTAGCATCCTCTTCCTCTCACCTGCTACACTAGTTCTACCAGTCCCAGTCTCTCTAAAAGTCAGCTTAAATATCTGATACAGACATCAGACTTCTGCCCCAGTGTGCAAGTCCACCTTTCCTGTCAGATGAAATCTGTCTCTCATGATGAGTTTCCTATACCAGAGGTACCCCCACTCCACCACAAAGTGCTATACTCCACAAGACAGCATCCCATAAGCCACACATTGAAATCATCTACTACAACACTCCTTATTATATCCTACTTAATAATTATTATTATTATTATTATTATAATATTATTACCTCCCCTCCCTGTACCACTCAGGGAAGACTTGGAAAAGGCCAGGGAAGCTGGGTGTACACTGTGACACTTGGCCAGCTGGTTATGATTGTTCTATGATAGTTGTAATATAGAATATGGTATGTGAGTGTCTCACATGAAACATCCTGTGCTATGGGTGCCCCCCCCAGGTTTTAGTGGAAATAACAGCATATATTAAACTGAAACATGGAGGTAATTAAAAGACTAGAGAGACTTAATTAAGAGGTCCCCTGTTTTCCTGTCTTAATTAGACCTGACCCAGCTGCCAGGATATAGGGCTCGTAAACTTTTATGATGACCTGGAGGAAAAACATAATATCCCACCTTGGTGTTAAAAGTTATAAAATCCTTTGGTCCTTTGGAAAACAGGAACTGCTCAAGATCAGAGAAAATGTTAACTAAGGAGTCATATTTGGAAAATGAGTTTTTGCTGATTTCACCTTATTTAATATACCTCCTGATAGGATATCCTGTTTGTATATTTTTTTATATCCTAAAAGGAGCAGCTAGATGACATCCTAGGAGGGGTGTGTGTGTGTGAGAGAGACACAGAAACTAGGACTTGAGTCTGATCTGTGAGACATATCTTTTTGGGCTCTTATGAAACAAGATCTAACTATAAGCACTATAGAGGTAATAAATTAGATAGAAAAAGTCTAACTGTATGTTGGTAGGAGTTTGTCTGCAGTTTTCTTTTCTTTTAAGTGACTGTATGCTTTGTGATAGTGTTCTGTGTTTACATTTTACATATTTTTGTCTATTTTAGTAAAAATGTTATTTTGAAAGATTGCCTGGGTGTGTCTTTAAGGTTCTTTTTGCATGTGGTGTATACAAGGTTAAGACTGACAAAGAAAACTGTTCATAAGCTTGATGGTGTTACTAATCTGGGAAAAGGTAAGAATATACCTAAGGTCTTTTACAGAGTTTTAAGGGTTCATTTTGGATACCTGGTTGGGTGTCCTTATGTGAATGATATCTGGCATCCCCCATAAGAGCAGATTATCTGAGCCTGTACATTTGGGTACACTATTATAAGGTTCACAGTTTTAATACCCCCAGAACTTGAGACCAAAGGTGATTCAGACCCACAAGCAGGCAGAAGGGTTACCCTGTCTGTTATCTGTTCACAATACTGCGCTCAGAGGTTGGCACCGTGGGAGCAGAGGACCTGATCTGCTGACTGCATTTGCGACAGATTGGTTGGCATCGGTGCTGATAAATTGGTAACATAAGCTTTAACTGTTCAGTGTGTCAGCTTAATACTGTACAGCTCACTTGCAAAAAAAGGCAGTGATTTATTTTTTAAAGAGGAAACAGAACTACATTATTTTGCTTACAGTCAAGTTCCTATCTGTTTTATTTTTTTCTAAAGTGCAAGTTAGAGTAGCCATAGTTAGGGAAGAAGATGACCTCCAACTACTGTGGACACACTGTAGACTACTTGAAGCAGTTGTGCCAGGACAGAGGAGTCCTGTATGAGGGGAGAGCCACCAAGCAGAACCTCATGGATAACCTGATGGCAGCAGATGCCCGGAGCATCAAGTCACTGACTGTGACTGTAAGGGACCAGACCTTGAGCATGGAGGGGTCAGCTGCTAGTGCAGTGTCCAGATCCAGTGAGAATGACAGCTGGGCTTGTGCCAGTGAAGGGCCACAGCAGCAGGGGAAGGTCACCAGCATTCTGAAGCCAGAAGCAATCAGGCTACAGACTGAGTTGCAGAGAATGGAGCTGGAGTTAGAGAGATGCTGAGTGAGAGAAACTAGCCACAGAGGAGAAGAGGGAGCGAGAACAGCAAGAGGCTGAACAAGAAAGGTAAGAGGCTGAACAAGAATGGTGAGAGGTAGATTGAGAACAGTGGGAGGCTGACCGTGAAGAGTGTGAGTACCAGCAAGCTGCAGAAGAGAAGCAGGAGCAAGAACAGTGAGAAGCTGAATGTAAACAGTGAGAGGTGGACCGTGAGGAGTGTGAGCTTCAGAGGTGACTTGAACTGGAGAAGTTACAACTCCAACCACCAGCACCAGAGCAGGTAAGTGGCTTGGGATTAACAGGAACTACAGGACTGAGTTACAAATTGAATTCCAAATTGATAGCTGAATTTAAAGAAGGGAGGATATGGAAGCCTTTTTAAATTCCTTTGAAAAAGTTTGTATTCAGGCTAAAATTCCTAGAGGGTCCTGGAGCTTTCAGCTATCCCCGCTACTTACTGGGAAAGCTCGGGATACATTGGGTCAAATGGACAATGAGTACAGTAATGATTACAGCAAACTTAAAGCTGCACATTTAAAAAAGTTTAATTTAACTGCAGAAGCATACGGAGCTAAATTCCCTAAACTTGGGAGAAGCCCTGACATGAGGAGCTAGCCACAAAACAATATCAATGTTTAAAATGTTGGTGGGAGGGAACTGAAGTGAACTCTGTAGATAAAATTGAAAATGCTATTTTGTTGGAACAGTTTTTTTGGGCATGCCCAGCAGAGCTGAAAACCTGGCAGAAGGACCGAGATCCCAAAACAGTGCAAGAGGCTGCTGAACTCTCGGACCACCATGCTAAGAGCAGACCTGCTCTGAGAGTGAATGGGGCAGGTGTGGCAGTGCAGAAAGGGAAAAGAGCCCCTTCAGGGCAGCCAAAACCCTCACTGTCTCCACCAAAACAAGTTAGACCCAGGTTTTAAAGAAAAGAGTTCTCTAAGAAAATAAACAAATGTTGTTTTTGTACAGAAACTGGGCATATTGCCACACAGTGTCACAACATGGCAATCAATATGCAGAATGGGACTAGGAAAGAAGTGGGTTGTTTATGTGTCCCTGAATGCCTGTAAACATGAGGGAACACATGCACCCAGTCACAGTGAATGGGGTACAGACACAAGGGTTAAGAGACACAGGGGCATCCCTGACATTTGGTAAAAGGGGATCTGGTTAAGCCTGGTCAGCTTATACTCAATGAATTTATAACTGTACAAGACTTTACTGGTGAGGAAAAAACATTGCCCCTCACTAGTGTTCTCCTAGACTGGGATGAAACAGGTGAAACTGTGCAACAGGTGGCTGTAGTCGAAACATTAGCAGTTTTCATCATCCTTGGCAACAATCTCAAACAAGGGATGATGTGTGCAGTTACCCATAACCAAGCAGAATTGTAGTTCCTTGGACCCCACAGAAGCCAGTGTGGAAGTCACTGGGAGGCTGACTCCCCAGCCTGTGTCTCCTGATAGGGAGACTAATGAAAAGGGGGTATAAATTTCCCCAGTAGCAGTTAACCACACAGCTATGGAGGGTTACTCCAAAAAAGGAAGGGTGACCCATTGTCAGAGGGTTAGGGATGACAGCGGTCCTGAGTGCCCTGACACTAGTGGTAGGGACCCTAGTTTAGAGACTAATGGGGACCTGTCCCATGCCTTGGGAATGTCTAAGGAGTTTGCAGCTGTACAGAAAAGTGACCCTAGTCTAGAGAGGCTGAGAGCTTGGGCTGACTGTGACAGAGCACAGGGAGGTCACGGTAAACATAAGGTTTGTTGGGAAAATGGACTGATATATACTCAAGCTGTGAAGACAGAGGGAGGGGTGATAGGCAAGCAGCTTGTCATTCCCCAGGGCTACCGTGAGCAGTTGCTCAAGACTGCACATGATATTCCCTTGTCTGGTCATCTGGGAATTGCATGCACTATGCAGCAGTTGGCACAGAATTTCTATTGGCCCAACTTCACCCAGTAGGTGAAGGAATATTGCAGGTCTTGTCACCGGTGCCAAGAAATAGGGAAGGCAGGTAAGAAAATCCAAGCCACCCTAATTCCAGAGGGTGGGAATGGATATTGTGGGGCCTTTAAATACCCGCAGCTCCTCCGGGAAGAGGTTCATCCTGACTGTGGTGGATTATGCCACCCGGCACCCTGAGGCAGTCGCCCTATCCTCACTGAGGACAGACAAAGTGGCAAATGCCTTATTTGGGATTTTCTCCCATGTTGGGTTTCCACAGGAGGTTATCACTGATCAAGAGGGTTCCTTCATGTTGGATCTGATTAAATGTTTGTGTGAGAAATGTGGGGTGGTGCAGAGGTGCATGACACCTTATCACTCACAAGCCAGTGGTCTTGTGGAAAGATTTAACAGTACTCTGAAGTCAATGCTCCAAGCATTTGCTGAACAGCATGGGAGGGACTGGGAGAAATACCTTCCCCACCTGTTATTTGCATACAGGGAGGTACCCCAAGAGTCAACAGGATTTTCCCCCTTTGAGCTCTTATATTGACACCAGGTATGTGGGCCCCTAGACGTGATCTGGGAGGACTGGGTAGGCAAGCACACCACCCAGGGAATTCCCATAGTGGATAATGTCCTTAGGTTTAGGGAAAGGCTGATGGAGCTTATGGGGACAGCTCAGAGCAACCTGGTAGCTGCCCACAAAAACAAAAAGTGTGGTAAGACAGCAGATCCAGATCTCGCTCGTACACAGTGGGTCCAGAAGTCATGGTCCTTATTCTGGTCAATAAAGAAAAACTGCAGGCTGAGTGGGCAGGACCATACAAAGTTTAGGAAGGTAAATTACATGAACTATATCATAGAGTTACCTGACAGAAGACATACAGAAAGAATGTACCATGTCAACATGATGAAGCCATATGCTAATAAGGTTGACATGGTGTTTGCAGTATGTAGTCCTGAGGAGGGAATGGATGAAGGAGACCCCCTTCTGGACTTGCTGAAAGAAAGCAAGTGGGAGTCCTCTGTGGAGGCAGATAAATTGTCTCCCCAGCTGGCCCCAGACAAGATTCAGGAAGTAAGGGAGGTTTTAGCAGACTTTTCCCCCACTGTTTAGCACCAAGCCTGGACTAACCCCCTTAGCAATGCACAATGTGGAGACAGGGACACAGATGCCCATACAGTGGACAGCATATTGGGTGTCAGAGACTATCCAAAAGGACATTAGAAAGGAGGTGGAGGAGATCCTGGATTTAGGGGTAATCCAGAGATCCCACAGCCCCTGGACCTCACCTGAAGTCCTTGTGCCCAAGCCAGATTGCTCTACTCATTTTTGTGTGGACAGTCATGGACTGAATGAAGTTATGAAGTCAGATGCCCACCCGATAGCCCCGACAGATGAACTCCTGGACAAGTTGGGAGGGGTGACATACCTTACGACAATTGAACTGACAAAGGGGGTATTGGAAGGTAGTGTTAATGGACATAGCTAAGGAAAGGTTGCCCTTCATCACTCTGATAGGCTTATTTGAATTTAAAGTAATGCCTTTCAGAAGGAAGAAAGCCCTGTCCACTTTCCAAAGGTTGGTGAACCAGGTGTTAAATGGTGCTGAGGAGTATGCTGTGTCATACCTGGATGACATTGCCATCTTTAGCGCCAGGTGGGAGAAACACCTGTCCCATCTTAGGGAAGTGCTGGGCAGGATACAGAGGGCCCGGCTCACTGTCAAGCTGAGAAGTGCTAGGTGGCCATGACTGAAGTGGCATACCTTGGGCATGTTGTAGGCCAGGGACTGCTCCATCCTAACCAAGTAAAAATAGAGGTGATCAAGGCATGGCCCAGACCAGAAACCCAGAAGCAGGTCAGGAGTTTTCTAGGGACAGCAGGGTACTATAGGAAATTTGTACCCAATTACAGTGCCCTGGCTGCTCCCCTATCAGACTTCTTAAAGAAATGGATGCCTAAGAAAATTACCCGGGACCCAGCCTGTGAAAAAGCCTTTACCAGACTGAAGGAGGCACTGTGCAGTGCTCCTGTGTTGACAAGTCCTGACTATAACAGACCTTTATAGTTCATACTGATGCCTTAGATGTGGGTATTGGGGAAGTACTGAGTCAGACATCCAACCAAGGGAAAGATCACCCTGTAGTGTACCTGAGTAAAAAGTTACTTCCCTGGAGCAGGCATACTGTACTGTGGAAAAACCATGTCTTGCCATAGTGTGGGCCCTGAAGAAGTTAGAGCCATACTTATATGGGCAGCATTTTGAGGTACAAATGGACCACAACCCCCTGGTTTGGCTGACCCAAATGGGGAAAACTAATGGTAGACTGTTAAGATGGAGTCTTGCCTTGCAAGAGTATGACATGACAATCTTACATTGGGCTGGTGCGACCAATCAGAACGCTGATGGCCTTTTGCATCTGTATGGGGAGTGAACTGATTTGAGAAGCTCATCCCATGCAGGGGACAGAGGCCCCAAATTCAGTCTAGGTGGGGAGGATTATGATGCTTGACCAGTTGGTTATGATTGTTCTATGATATTTGTAATATACAATGTGGTATATGAGTGTCTAACATGAGACATCCTGTGCTATGCCCCCCCCAGGTTTTAGTGGAAATAACAGGATATATTAACCTGAAACCAGGAGGTAATTAAAAGACTAGAGAGACTTAATTAAGGGGTCTCCTCTTTTCCTGTCTTAATTAGACCTGACCCAGCTGCCAGGATATAGGGCTCATAAACGTTTATGATGTTTTAGAGGAAAAACATGTTATCCCACCTTGGTGCTAAAAGTTATAAAATCTTTGGCCCTTGGGGAAAACAGGAACTGCTCAAGATCAGAGAAAATGTTAACTAAAGAGTCAGATTTTGGAAATTAGTTTTTGCTGATTTCACCTTATTTAATATACCTCCTGATAGGACATCCTGTTTGTATATTTTTTATATTCTAAAAGGAGGAGCTAGATGACATCCCAGAAGGGGTGTGTGAGAAAGACACAAAAGCTAGGACTTGTGTCTGATGTGTGAGACATCTTTTTGGACTCTTAACAAACAACATCTAACTCTAAGCAGTATAGAGGTAATACATTAGATAGAAAAAGTCTATTTCTATGTTGGTAGGAGTGGTCTGTAGTTTTCTTTTCTTTTAAGTAAGTGTGTGCTTTGTGATATACTGTTCTGTGTTTACATTTTACATATTTGCATCCATTTTTAGTAAAAATATTATTTTGAAAGACTGCCTGGGTGTGTTTTCTAAGTTCTTTTTGCATGTGACGTATTGAGGGTTAAGACCAACAAAAAAAAAAAATGTTCATAAACTTGATGGTGTTACTAAACTGGGAGAAGGTAATAATATACCTAAGGCCTTTTATAGAGCTTTAAGGGTTCATTTTGGATACTTGGTTAGGTGCACTTATGTGAAAGATATCTGGCATCCCCCTGAAGAGCACATTATCTGAGCCTGTACATTGGGGTACGCTAGCATAAGGTTCACATTTTGAATCCCCCCAGAATTTGAGACTAAAGGTGATTCAGACCCAAAAGTAGACAGGAGGGTTACCCTGTCTGTTACCTGTTCACAATACTGCACTCAGAGGTTGGCACTGTGGGAGATGAGGGCCTGACTTGCTGAGTGTGTTTGTGATATACGCAAATCTGTTCAACAGTCTATGGAAGTTTCACTTCACCATGTAAACATTCAGTACACTGTACATATGCTATCTAGTTGTATCCACACTTGAAAAATCCTTCCTCTCATGTAAATATTCAGTACACTGTATCACTTTTGTCTGGGTGTGTGCTTAATATATTCATTGCCTCTTGTAAACATTCAGTACACTGTATGTCTGGTGTCAACGTACAGTATGTCTGCTCATGATAAATCATACCTCTCTTATAAACATTCAGTACAGTGTATCTCTTTGGGTGTGTCATACATATATTCCTGATCACTATTAAACATTTAGTACGCAGTATGTATGCTGTCTAGGCAATGACATTTTTATCGGCACTGGAGTTCATTTAATAACACATCCAAGGGGCAGTAATAGAAAATATAACTTGTGTGCGGAAAAAGACCCATGTGGTCCATCACACACACACACACACACACACACACACACACATATATATATATATATATATATATAAATAAATATTTGCCTATTCCTACCTAGTATACATACAGATATAGTCTTTGCTGTATTGGTCCTTGTAAGAACAGATCCAGAAGCAAATGATTTGATACCTTTTATTGAACCAACATAGATGTAACAAAAAGAACAAAGTGCTTTAGCTGGGGCTGGCCCAGTGGTGCTGAGCATTGAGGTGCTGGCAGCCACGTTTCGTGCTACGCCAGTGACCCAGGTTCAGGAACAAGTTTGGGTCAACAGGGGGATGGAGGATTGAGTTTCCCAACAGATGTTCTCCTCCATCTGGGGTGGAATACCAGGGGTGCAGTACACACCAGATGTCCTGAGAGAGCCGGTGGGAACACGGGCTCTTGAGGGGTTGGTGGCTCCATCTAACGGAGTCAGGGAGGGGGGGACATCTGTAGGCACTTGGGAGGGACGTGCATCTGGATGCTCACCATCCTTACACCAGCATCTCAGGGAGCTGGGACAGGGAAACCACAGAAAAATGGAAAATCCCCCTCAGCGGTCCTAGTTGACGACCGGTCTGGCCCATCCAAGCCCACCGATTCTGGACAGACCCCGCTGTGCAGGAGGAAGTAAGAGATGAGGCACTCTAGGGGAAGATCCTGAGTAGGGGGCAGAGATGGTGATGAGCAGCCCAAAGGATTTGGCACTGAGGGTAGGCAGGAGGAGATAAACAGAAATTGTAAAAAAAAAAAAAGTGCTTTAGCTTTCAGATCAACAAGTACCTAGTATACTGCAGAATGAGAGACCTCCACAGGCTCTTACAACTCCCCTACTTCTTTTTTGGTATGGTCTTTATCCAGTCTTTGCCTCTGTCCCACCATCATTTGAGACACCCCTCACACACTGATTTCGTACCGACTAGCTCCTCTGGCAGCCTATTTGAACTCACCACCCTCTTCATGAAAAAGTACTTCTTGGAATCACTCTGTAACTTGTATTTGTAATGCCACCCAGCTTTGGCATTTACTTTAACACTTTAAATGAAAATAAAGCTATTTATTTTGGAAAAAAATGTTTTCTTTCTTTTAAATTCTTCCATTATATTAATTCCTGCACTTATTTGCAAGAGAGATGTCTGTCTCAATTGGATTCTGTCTGGTAAAATAAATGATAAATTAGAAAAAATATAATTTGATAGCTAAGTTCCTTATAGCACTGAACTGTGTACTGTATGGTTCCTATCCCACCACAGCCACTGGTTTGGCTCATTGTGAGGTTATAAGCACATCATTTCTCCTCACCGAGCTTGTCATCCTACTGTAGCTCTGCAAATACTTAGATATAGGATCCACCATTTAAACTGACATCTCAACTGAGTAATCCAGTCTTACCACATTGTAGAACTAAATGCTATAAATCAAGTATATTGTGAAATAAAAACTGCAGAACTAATGTACTGAATGCGTAAAAAATAAACAGCCATATTTGTTTGCAGAAAAATAATCTCATCTTTTTTTTTTTAGTAATAATGTACTTTGAGTAAAAACATCAATATATCAATTTTCTTTTCATTGCGTTTCACTCCTGAACAGAGATACAGGGCCTGATATTCATGTTTGCACAGGCGCTAACGGGTGTTTGCCCACACAAACCAGGTTTTGTGCTGGAGTCTAATATTCAAAATGTTCAGTTGCACTGGCAAACAGGGTTTAGCACCCGTGGAAACCAAAAATGGGGGATATGCAAATGAGGGGTGGAGACAGGAATATCTGCACAAGCCGATATTCCAAAGATCAGCCCAATATGTGGAAGCCTTGATCCTCCTTTTACTTTAGGTGCAGCTAATTTGTGGAATGCCATTCTTGACTTTTTGTACCCCCATATAAAGTTGGAAATCATACTATGCACTTTTTTGAACCAAGACAGTGGAAGCCCAATATTTAACAAATTAAGGGGGTAGAAAAGGCAGGGAAAAATATTCATTTTAATTAAATTACTCCTGCCCAATAGAGAAAGAGGAAGTAGGGTCCATGTGTTTAGTATCTCAACAGCATAGGATGTTCCGAGACCAAATTACAAATACCGCTATGTGTCATCTGCATAGCAGTGAAACTCCACCCTGAATTGCCGAATGATCTTGCCCAGAGGCAGCATACACACTGCAAACTACATCAGTGACAAGATCGAGCCCTAGGGTATGCCACATGACAGAAGCACTGGGGAGAAGGAGAAATTCCCCTTCACCACCCGCTGCTCCCAATCAGATAGATAGGACCATTTCATGACAGCACTGGTAAATCCACAGTACTGAGGAAACCGATCGAGAATCATGAAGTGATCCACCGTGTCTAAAGCTGATGAGAGATCAAGGAGAACAAAAAATGACTTGTCTATCTCTAGCCATAACCAAGGCCTTATGCACCCTAACTAATGATGTTTCAGTGCTGTGTCTGACCCTAAAACCTGACTGGAATGGACATTGATGCCAAAGTACACAAGGTGATCCTTGAGCTGCTGTGCCATGAGTTTCTCAACAACCTTGCTCAAAAATGGCAGGGTGGAGATGGGACAGTAATTCACCAGGAGGTCTGGGTCGAGAGATTGTTTCTTCGGGTGGGGGGTCTCACCAGGGCCTCTTTCAAAACCACTGGGAAGACCCCTCTGGCATCGAGCACTGGGGACCCTGAGGTGGAATATAGTAAGCATTCTTACACCCTGCTGCCGGTATCAGTCTATGTATACTTTTGTAGACAGTATATGGGTTATACAATGGCTTGATTCCTTTGAGAGGTACTATATGTATCATCAAGACACAGGTCAGGAAGCATATGATGAACAGGAGTAGTTGTAAAATTAGCAGTGAATATTTTATTTTTCTCAAAAACAGCAAAGTATTACTATTTACAAAGGCAGTACAAACAGAAAAAATGAAGTCCTTTTTCTGAGGATATCTCTCATTTCCAGGTTTCAGTCTGTCATGCTCCTTGTCTCTGTAGCAAAAACATTGCTGATTTTTTTATAAGTCTTTGTCTCGGATCTCATTTACAGAGCCAGCTTCTTACATAATGTTCATGTAAGTTTACAGAATGTTCTTGTCAGTTTCAATGTAGGTACAGCAAAAAGAACATAGTGACTCAGGAATGACCCTTTTTTACTGCTTTGCAAAAGGCATAAAAACTGCATCTCAGCTTAACCCATTAAATTCCAGATAGCTTTGCAACCATTTCAACAGTATAACTATATACAAATTTAAACAAAGGGATCCCAGCTTCACATACAGTTTTATATGGAGATTCACATATATTTTTTAGAATTGCAGATATGCAGGGGGAAAGAAAAGACAGAAATAGCAAGGAAAGGCAAAGAGATAGTGAGAGGCAAGAAATGCTAAACCGTCGGAGTGATTATTTCCTAGGGCTCACAAGAAAATTTGGTTGCACAACCAGACAGACAACAGACAGAAAAAAAGGGAATAGAACAGGCCCTTGCATTTAAACTCTTTCTGCATAACAAATAGGGCAGGGCCTTATTCATCCTTGTCACAGTGGGAAAGCAGTGCGTATCCTTACACTCTGCTGTCCATTATCTGTTTATGAGTACTTCATAGACAATATATGGTTTACACAATGGCTTGATTCTTTTGAGTGGTGGGAATACGGTATGTATCCTTACACCCTGCTGTCGATTATCTGTCTACATATACTTTATAGACAATATATAGGTTACACAATGGCTTGATTCTTTTGAGAGGTGGGAATACAGTATGTATCCTTACACCCTGTTGTCCATTATCTGCCTATGTATACCTCATAGACAGCAGCGGGGTTTAAGAATGGTTTGGTTCTTTTGAGAAGCGAGAATACAGTATGTATACTTACACCCTGCTGTCCATTATCTGTCTGTGTATACTTCACAGGCAATATATAGGTTATACAATGGCTTTACTCAGGATATGCCATTTATCTTCATGAGTAAGGGGCAAGACCATAGCTCATGAGGGCCAGATTGCTGAGTGAGTTATGAAAGTCCAGCCCTTCACAAGTGATGATAAAAGTCATATTCTGAGGCAGGCCACTGGGTGTCCAATATCTACAATGTATTTTAAATTATAGAACTTTCAGAGTGATTAATTCGATTGCTCTGTTGTGAGTGTAGCAGAGGCTATTGTGATGTCATCAGGCATTGTGCAAGATGAATTGGTAAAAAGCTCTTCTGAGGCCACCTAATATGGGACTAAATGTTGATGCCCCCCCAATATTAAAATAAATGATTTATTCTCATTTAAAATGCATCACTGGCTGTAACAAATCATTATCCATAAGGTTTGACTGTCACTTGCATTGTATAAACAAAGTTTTTTAGAAAATGGGCAGGGATAAGTCTCATTTCTAATTGGCTAATGAGACCAACTAGCTGGTCCAGTATCAGGCAGCAGAGACCAGGAAATAATGAGTCCCAGCCCTTGGCTGACTGATTATGTTCAAATATCTCTGTGCATACAGAATTTTTAAGTTTAGGATGCCACCACTGTTTTTATCCCACTAAGCGAGCTGACTTTCCCTACAGTGTGATTAAGTGAGCTCCCACAACACACCTCAGTTGCACTGTTATGAGTAATCTAAGTGTCACAGACTGACCACTTTTAATGTGTGATCTGTTCTAGCATGACAAATTACTTTTTGTTTTCCCATTTTCTGAACTGCTACCTCTCACAGCTTTCTGAACTGCTACCTCTCAGACAGATGCTAGTAACTCATTCTGGTTCAGTAACAAAGATGGCATCCACAGCTCCTCCTCACGTTTCCTGCTACAAAATGAACCATTTGTCCACCGCTACTGCTGTACCACCCTGCTTCTGGTAGTGCTACTCCTGTCTCTCAATCATGCTACTGTAGTCTCACTGGTCCTTATTTTATAAAAGTTCCAGTGCATTGCAGCTTCACCTCAGCACCAACCATCCTCATCCTACATGCTTGTGTTTAATACAAAAAAATTTGTTTCATTGTAGGCACCTCTTACTGTCGCTTCTTCTCACACTTGTACATACATCAGCTATGATTTCATTATGATGCTCACATATCGCTCCTGATGAACACCAACCACTAAATAAACAACAATGAAGCTGGACTGATACAGTGGCTTCTGTGTGTGCTGGTTCAGGAGAGTTTATAATGATCTTGGTCTATTGTTCTGGTGGTGAGGGGGGGATTTGGTAGAAGAGAATGGCTCTGTAGCCTCTGTGTCTGTGTGTGTGTGTGTGTGTGTGTGTGTGTGTGTGTGTGTGTGTGTAAGTGTGTGTGGGGGGGGAACAGGATACAGAACAGCACACAAATGGAGGGACTACTTTACCCCAAAATGTTATTTTTCCCTTTTTTTCTATTCATTTTTAAAGTGAGTTTTTTTCCTTTGTTATTTTATTAATTTAAATTTACATACATACCCATTTTCTAAGCACATTAATACCCTACCAGGGTGAATGGTATTGGGATATACCAGACCTTCCAGGGGCTATAAGGCCCTCTGCCTCCAGCACTGGCCTCATGACACTCCTGGGTTGTCTAACATAATCTAATACCACCCACCCTGGAGGGTAGTATGGCTTGTATTTATTCCTGTTTGTGCAAAATGCATAATCTTTTGTGTACTGGTCTCTTATAAATATTGACAATACATGTGTTTTTCTTTCTAGGTTTTAAGAAATGGAATGATTTCTGCTGTAATGGAAACCGGCACTTTGTCTGCAAATACAAACCTTGAAGGACGATGACCTTTCTTCAAGAATTTTGAATTTTTTTTCAGGTTGTTAAGATGTTTTAAAGATGTAATAAATGGATTATGGAAAGCATCCTGTGTCATTATTTTAACTACTTAATCACAGTCATGTAGCTCTTGGATGCTCAATCTGCTCAAGTAGGTGGCTAGGGGTGAGCTAATGCCAAGTTTGCATTTAGTGAACATGCTAACAACTGACATGTTGGACTCTGGCAATGCAGGTCTGAAGGTATCCAGTTTCCATTATCATTTCAACACTTCACAGTCATGGCAAACCTATTTTTCCAGGAAGTCCACGCTGAGTATGCCCAAATAATCACAAGCCAGATGACCTGCATCTCGGGCAGGGTGAAAATAATAAATTCCAGTTTTGTAGGATTTGTGCTAAATTTCACGAAGTTACAATAAATTTTGTGAAATTTCTTGAAATTTTCAAACTTTTTTAAGCAGTTATAACCCAGTCTGTGTTATAGCTAGAGTTCTGAAATTGAGTATGCTTTTGGGCTAGAAGGGGTCCAAATTCAATTCTAAGTTTCATGGCATGTGGATGAGTGACAGGGAATTTATAGAGTCTCACAGTCTGGCAATTTATTATTCATATGAAAAGTTCTGAAACTATTTAAATGCTTACTACTTAGCCACTTTTGAAGCTAGATAATTGAAAAAGTTATATGAATACTTTCATAAAAGGGTCTTATAAACTGCCAAATAGTGAGGTAATTGGTTGTGTAAATTATAAGTTAGAAGAGATCAAAATTACACAATTTGTTTGTTAGCTTGGGTGAGAATCTTCAAAAGATTTGGATGTGTCTAGACCTACTGTTACTGCACGTATGCCACTCAAGATATGGCATGTGGTTTAGTATGTTAAAATGTATTGTGGCCATGTTAGAAATTACTGATTGGCAACATTTGCTCAGAAATTCATAAATGCATAATATGTAATGTCACTAGAATTCCACCACTGCGGACGATGGCACAGATATTCAAAAGTGCACCCAGAATATGCACAATGGAATGTGCAGTGCAATGCAGTTGCACAATAGAAAACTGACGCCATATCCAAAAGATACACTATAGACATGCACAGGCACAAACCACACTGACTAAAGCAAAGATGCACCATTGTCCAACCAGACATGCGCCAATGCAACCAGGATTGTGCAGGAGCATGACAGTAAGCAGCAATAAGCATGCTGAGCAAGCACCACAGTCAAAGGGGTACACAGGCAGGGCAGCACAAGAGCACAGTACCATGCCAGCCCTGGAAGACCCAAACCACAAAGGGATCGTGACTATGATGCACAGCACAAGCACACAGCCACAGGGCCACAGTGATGTTAGGCCACACAACAGAAACAGAGGTCACCAAACACACCCTGCCACCCACCCAGATGAAGGGGAAGCCGGCAGGCCCATGGCACTGCACCACCACAACCCGAACAGGCAACATGCCCAGGACAAAGCCACATGCATGCTGGGAGGGCACCAGGCATGTACAGTGCTCAGAGGTACAAGAGACACACACGCACTGGGGAACAGGGCTCACAAGTCATGCCAACAAGCAGTGATACCGGGCCCAGCACTGCATTGCACATCAGCACCAGCAAGGACAACACTGCAGGTGGAAGGCATGCCAGCACAGGTGAACAGGAACATGAGACAGTGGACCGCACACATTCCAGGTGTACAGCCACAGTCCAAGGGCCCATACCACAGAGGCACACATCACATAGCAGCCACTACACGTGAAAGCACAACACAAAGGGCACAGCAGTGTTACAGAACAGTCACACCCAAGAGCAGCACAGAACATCATATTCACAGTGCAGCACTGCACAGGCAATGGAGATGCAGACACAGAGGTGCATGAACAGAAACCTTTACGAAATAACAAAACCAAGAACAGTGGCGTGCCAACAGGGCATGCAACAGCAACAGCAGAAATGGAATTTGAAGGTGGTGCAAAGTAGCCCACAAGGGAAATGTGTTTGGGAGCAAAGACACAGGAACAAACAGAACAGGAAAAAACAGGTGGGAAGAGGACATCCAGGGTACAGTGGTAAGAGGGAACAGGTTCAGTGACGCAGATGCTGCTGCGAGTCCCTCAGCATGCAAATCTCCTGAATGAGTGCCCACGTAGCACCAAGATGGCATCTGCATACATGGATTAGGATGTTCGTCCTCAAGATATACAGCCGCACCAGTCCATGTAGATGACAGATCCCACCTTTCAAAGCCTGCCAGTGTCTTCTGGCCTGAGGCTTTGCCTGCCCTACAAGTGGGGAAACAAGACAGGCAATGAGTGATGGACCACAAAGAGCCTAAGCCCTCCAATGTGTGTGTGCATGGGACAGCTGTAGCACCCACAGGTGGACAGAACCAGAACTGGCACATACACAGTGGACAGTGGACAACAGCAGCTTAAACAGACATGCCCCACTGGTAGACTGCGTGGTTGCCTGTGGCAGACATACACCCTCACTCATGCAGTGGACCACACAGTAATGGTGCTAAGCCTCCCAGGCAGTACAGCAGTCCCCCTACAGCAGCCACACTCCACAGAATGCGCACACACACCCGCCCTACCAGGAACAGTGATGGGATACCACCTAGGTTAAAGTGTAAAATTTGTCAGGTTAATAACTTTGTCACTGTATGATGCAGACATGGAGCAGTAGCATGGATCTTGGGGTCAGACAAGTTTCGTACCGGTTGGATATATGGTGGCGGAGTAATTAAGTGACATTCTGTAGCACATTTTTGCTTTTTTGTGCATTCTTTGCTCATGCCTAGAGGTCACACATTTTATGCGACCAGTCTGAAAACTTCAGGGAATGTGCAGCTGCTATCCACAATGTGCCTTTTGAAGATTTTGTGAACAAAATATTGAACGGTTCCAAAGTTATTTAAAAAACAAGTTTCCCATTATAGTCAAAGGGAAAAATTAACAAAAAGTTCAACAGTGTCGTAAATGCAGTTTTTAGTGTCACAAATGACTCCAGTAATGTCACAAATCTGCCATTTTTTTCAGTTACTGATCACAGAAATGGTTGGCATTTAAAATTTGGACCATCTAGGGTCAGAATTCTTTGGGTGTTTACCTAGTCGAGCCCTGAGGATGCTAGGCATGTATTTATTTTCGGGGTTAAACACCCCAGAAATATGTTTTTGAAATTTTTGGGAAAAGTAGTGTCACAAACTAGTCGAACCTGCAACACTTTTGTGATTTTTTTTGGTGAAAGTGTCTTGATTTGTGACACTACTATTCGACACTACGGGGAAAATAACAGGAATTCTTTGCCACCCTGCTGCAAAACACTGGTTTGTTTTTTTGGGGGCTGAAATTTGGAGAGAAGACAGACAACATCCCACAGATGTGCCTTTTGGTGGTTTGGTGACAAAACATTGCACGGCTGGAAAGTTACAGTGCTCCAAAATTGATTATTTTCCCCATAGACTAACATTGTGGCATTAGCTGTGCCTTTTGGGGCCCGTATCTTGGAAATGCTTCGAGATACGGACTTTTCGTCACAAAAATGCTTAGCCCCCCCCCACCAGGGGGCTAAGTACAAAACTAGCCAGGAAAGTCATTAATAATATGAAATGTTATTTTTTTCTCTATGTTGTATGGTTCCTGAGATATAAGCAATTAAGTATTCCAAGTGCTCACTTTCTGGTCTGAGGGCCATTATTATGCATACATTCTTTGCACTCACTGTCTTTCTCTATGCAGCTGTTGGGGAAAACCAGGGTGTGCACTTCCATTACTGTTACCATTAGTGTTGCCACTTGCATTTCCGTACCCGTTTACATTAGCGTTCCCATGTATGCCACCATGCGCGTTACCGTTGGAGTTTTCATTTGCTCTTGCATTTGTGTTACTCTTACCATTTGTGTTTTCACTACTGTTTCTGTTTGCATTTCCATTTGCTTCACCGTGCACATTTTCTTTTACGTTTGTGGCTACCCTTCTGTTTGCATTTGCATTTCACTTTCCTTTGGTGTCATTATTGCTGTTACAGTTACCATTTGCATTTCCAATTGCGTTACTGTGACCGTGCGCGTCATGGTTTGCATTTCTTTGTATGCTTGCATTTCCATTTCTCTTTACTCTGGCATTATTGTTGCTGTTACCATTAACATTTGCATTTCCAATTGTGTTACCATGACTGTGCATGTTACGGTTTGCGTTTCTGTACGCAGTTGTGTTTGTGTTTCCGTTTCTCTTTCCTTTGCCATTATTGTTGCTGTTACCATTAGCATCTGTGTTGCCAATTGTGGTACCAACACCGTTCACATTACCAGTTGTGTTTCTGTATGTGCTTGTGTTTACATCTCCATTTGCATTACTGTTCGCTATGGTGTCACTTTGCGCTTGCGTTTCTATACCATTTCCATTACCATTTATGTTTGCATCACCATGTGTGTTACCATTTGTGCTTGCATCTGCATTGCAGTTACCGTTACTGTGTGACAAAAAAATCATGTGGTGGAAGCATGGGGCCCGAAGGGCCCATGCTCCCACCACTACATTCCATTCTTTATACAAAGTCCTCATTCTCAAAACAAAGGGAAAATCATGGCAAAAAAAATCAGTTTAATGCATCAGTTAGGGTTGTTCCACAGTGACAGAAGCAAGGAAATTCGATGTTAGGGTTGAACCCCCCTTGCACCCCCACATCGCCCCCCCCAACCAGCATTGGGGTGTTCCGTTGGGGTCACCGGTCCTAACTCCAACACCATTCTCCTATACTTCACCACCTCAGCCTGTTTATACATGGGATGGGGTGAGAGTTAGAACCAATGACCCCAACGCACACCCTGATGCCAGTTGAGGGCGGGGGGGGTTCCTTGCTTTTGTCACTGTAGAACAACCCTAGCTGATGCATCAAACATAGTTTTTTTGCCATATATATATATATATATATATATATATATATATAAAACTATAGTTAGGGTTGAGTACCTCATTTAAGGTTAAATCTGAAATTCGTCTGCTTAATTACTTTGCCACCATATTAAGGATTTGCCTGCAATTTGTTATGCACAGTCTCATATCATAGATCTCTGGATCTGCCAAGTTTTGTAACAGTTGGATGTATGGTTGTGGAGCTACAGAGCAACAAAAAACTCACAAATTACGCATTTTTGTGCATTCGTTGCTCATGCTTACAGGTCGCATGGTTTGCAAGACTGGTCCAAAACCCTCAGGGGAATATGCAGCCAGGAACCCAATGTGCCTTTCAAAGATTTCATGATAAAGTATTAAACGGTTCAAAAGTTATTCAAAAAACAAGTTTCCCAGTATAATCAATGGGAAAAGTTAACAAAATAAGCGAATGTGTCACAAATGCAGTTTTTAGTGTCACAAATGACCCTTGTAGTGTCACAAATTTGCTACCTTGTTTTCAGTTGGTGGTCACAGAAATGCTTGGCATTTTAATTTGGGACCCTCTAGGGACACAATTCTTGCTGTGTTCACCTAGTTGAGTCTTGAGGATGCAAGCCATGTCTTTTGGAGGGTTAAACACCCCAGAAATATGTCTTTAAAATTTTTGTAAAAAGTAGTGTTGCAAAGTAGTGTCACACATTCAACACTTTTGAGATGTGTTTTGAGAAATTGTCATGATTTGCTACATTACTTTGTGACCCTATGGCCAAAACAATAGGGAATTTTTGACACCCTGCTGCAAAAGAACGGTTTGGTCGTTTGGGCTGCAACTTGGAGGGAAAAAATCCAATGTCCAACAGATGTGCTGTTTGGTAGTTTTGTTGCAAAATATTAGAGGGCTGCAAAGTTATGGCACTCCAAAGTTGACAATTGTTTCCATAGGCTAACATTACGGCATCTGATGTGCCTCTTGGGGCCATATCTCAAAAAAGCTTTGAGATACAGACTTTTCATCAGAAGAATTCTTAGTCTCCCCCAGAGGGCTAAGTATAAAACTAGCCAGGAAAGTCATAAATAATATGAGATTTTAATTTTTTTCCTACATTGTACTGTTCCTGAGATATAAGCAAATTAGTATTCCAAGTGTTTATTCTCTGCTCCAAGGACCATTACTATGCATACATTCATTGCATTCACTGTGCTTCTGAATGCACCTTTTTAGGAAGAAAACCATGTAGGTTTGCATTACTGTTATACTTAGTGTTTCTGCTTGTGTTTCTGTTTGCATTAGTGTTTCTGTTTATGTCACCGTGTGCGTTACCCGTTGAATTTGCACTTGTGTTACTGTTACCATTTGTGTTTTCATTACTGTTTTTTTTTGTGTTTCCTTTTGCATCACCGTGTGCATTGCCATTTGCGTTTGCATATGCACTTCCATTTGCATTTCCATTTGTGTTTCCTTTGGCGTTATCGTTGGTCTTACCTGGTTTGCATTTACAATTGCATTACCATGACTGTGCACATTACCATTTGCATTTGCATATGCACTTGCATTTCCATTTGTGTTAGTGTTCCCTTTGGCATCATTGCTGGTGTTACCATAACCGTTTGCATTTCCAGTTGCTATACCATTACTGTTTGCGTGTTTTTTACTGCTTGCATTTGCATTTCTGTTGGCCTTAGCGTTTGCATTTTTGGTAGCATTTTCATTGTTAATTGCATTACTGTTTCCTAATGCATCACCGTTGCTGTTACCATTAGCATTTCTGTTTGCCTTTGTGGTACCGTTTGCACTTTCATTACTGTTTGTATTTCCATTGGCATTAGCATTTGGGTTACTGTTTATGTTAATGTTTGCATTTCTGTTGCCTTTAGCATTTGCGTTACCATTTGTGTTATCATTTCTGTTTTTATTAACATTTGCTCTTGCATTTCTCTTACCATTTGCATTATCGTTTACGTTTGCGTCACCGTGTGCGTTACCATTTACGCTTGCGTTTGTGTTAACGTTGGCATTACTATTTTATTTTAGCTCACTGTTTCCATCACTGTTTGCATTAACATTATGATTTGTGTTTTTGCATTTGTGTAGTGCAGTGCAAAACATTATGTTTTTGCTTTATTCTGCACTGTCTTCCGCGATGCATAGCACAGCCAGTATGTGGTTAATTATTTTTTGTTTGGTGAAAAAATGTTGTTCTGTTCCAGAGTTATAGCCTTTTGAAGTTGGTCCACTTCACACATACTGATTTTTTTGAGTGCCAGGTCTGCCATTTTAGTGCACTGAGGAGTTTCACATTGTAAGGCAGGCAATGCTCCCTCCTACCTAGAGCAGGCATTGGATGCTGACTGTAGAGAGGCCAACTAAAGCCATGGACATCAATGGTATATGTCCCTGATAGTAGCTGTAAACAACTTAGGAAACAGGGGACTTGTATCACCTCAAACAGGCAATGCCCCCACCCCCCCAGAACAGGTATTGTATCTTGAATGTGGAGCTACTGCTCAACTGAAGTCATGGATATGAATGGTATGCATCTGTAATAACAGTTACACAGTAGCTAAGTCACTGGGAGTTGCACATTCTCAGCTAGGTAATGACCCCCACTCCAGATCAGGAATTGTATTCTCAGTGCAGAGGCACAGCACTGGTAAAGTCATGCGTAACAAAGGGACATGTCTCTGATACCAGCTGCACACAAGTTAGGACAGTGAGGAGTTGCACATCCTCAGCCAGGCAATGACCCCACCCCACACAGACCAGGTACTGGATGTTGAGTGTAGAGCTGCAGCTTAACTAAAGTCTTGGACATCAATGTTATATCTCCCTGAAACCAGCTGCATACAAGTTAGGACAGTGAGGAGTTGCACAATGTCAGCCAGGCAACTCCACACAGTCTTTCAGGACAGGCATTGGATCATGAGTGCTGAGTCACAACTCATGGCCATCAATGGTATACCTCCCTGACACCAGCTGCACAGAAGTTAGGATACTGAAGAGCTGCATGCCCTCATCCAGTCAATGCCAACATCCCCCCAAGACCAGGTATTGTATCCTGAGTGCTGAGGTACAGCCCAACTGAAGCAATGTACATCAATGGTATATGTTCTTGACAGCAGCTGCACACAAGTTAGGATATTGAGGAGTTGCACTTACTCAGGCATGCAATGTTCCCATTCACCCAGACCAGGTATTGGATCCTGAGTGCAGAGCCGGAGCCCAACTAAAGCCATAGAAATCAATGGTATAGCTCCCTGATAGCTGTTGCACATAACTAAGGAAACTGAGTAGTTGCAAGACCTCAGATAGGCAATGCCCCAGACCCCCAGACCAGGAATTGGATATTGACTGCAGAGCCACAGAAAAACTGAAGACATGGACATCAATGGTATACCTCCCTGACACTAGCTGCACACATGTTAGGACACTGAGGAGTTTCATGGCATCAGCCAGGCAATGCCCCCACACCCCAGATCAGGTATTGGATCTTGAGTGCAGAGCCACAGCCAAAGTAAAGCCATGGGCATCAATGTTATACCTCCATGATACCAGCTACAGAGAAGATAGCACACTGAGGAGTTGCACAGCCTCAGCCAGGCAATGCCCCTACCATCCTAAACCAGATACTGGATCCTGAGTACAGAGCCAGCATCCAACTAAAGGCATACACATGAATGTTATACCTCCCTGATAACAGCTGTACACAAGTTAGGACAATGAGTAGTTAAATGGCCTCAGTCAGGCAATGCCCCCACTCCCAAGACCATGTATTGGATCCTGAGTGCAGATCCACAGTCCAAGTGAAGCCATGGAAATCAATATTATACCTCCATGATACCAGCTGCACAGAAGTTAGAACACTGAGGAGTTGCACAGCCTCAGCCAGGCAATGCCCCTACCCCCTAGACCAGATATTACTAACATACTAAAATGCCAGCAGAATAGGCCTAATGGTCTTTCGAGTATGCTCAATTGGTCATCCCCACCCTGAGTGATGACCTTGCTGCCCCCCTCACCTTCTCTGGCTTCTCCCTACCCAGTTCCGGATATTCTTGCTGCACTGGAGTTTGCTTCCAGAACCCTTCCCTTGTACCTGTCCCACCCCCTCTTGAACCCCTCCACTGTCTCTGCCTCCACCAGCCCCCTAGGCAGTGCATTCCATGGCTCCTCCACCCTCTCAGTGAAGTAGCACCTCCTCCTTTCTCCCCTGAATCTTCCTCCCTCCAGCTTCCACCCATGCCTTCTAGTGGCCCTCCTCCTTCCTTCAAGCACCCTGACTGTTCCTCCCCTATTTACCTCTTCATGTACCTGAAGACCTCTATCATGTCCCCAGGTCCTTTCTCTCATCCAATGTGTACATATTTAGCTCTTGAGCCTCTCCTATAGGTCCTGTCCCCCAAGCCCCAAATCATTTTGGTTGCCCTCCTCTGGACCCGCTCCAGGAGTTTACTGACCCTTTTTAAGTGTGGCCTCCAAAACTGCAGTGACTCAAGGTGTGGCCTCACTACAGTTATACAGAGGGAGTATCACTTCCTCCTTCTGGAGGTGATCCCCTAGCGATGCATCTCAGCATCCTGTTGGCCTTGGCTACTGCCTCTACAAGTCTCTGAGTTGTTCATCTTGACATCCACCACTACCCCAGGTCCTTCTCAGCCATCGAGACTTGTAGCATTCTCCTCCAGGGTGTACACTTGGCCTGGGCTTCTGGCTCCCAGGTGGAGTACCTTGCATTTCCCTGCATTGAACCTCAACTTCCACTTTCTAGACCATCTTTCCAGAGCCTCTAGGTCCCCCTGTAGGGCCACCGTCCCCTCCTCCTCATCCACCACCACCCCCAGTTTTGAGTCATCTGCAAAGAGACTCATCTCACTCCTGATTCATTTCCTTATGTCAGAGACATAGGTGTTGAACAGGAGGTGCCCAAGGACTGATCCCTTGGGATCCCACTAATGACCCTCCTTGGGGATGTGACTATCCCACCAACTATGACCCTCTGGGTCCAGTCCTGGAGCCAATTGCCTATCCATCTGATCATCTGGTTCCCCACCCCCATTTCTCCCAGCTTATCCAACAGGCCCACGTAAGGAACAGAGTCAAATGCCTTGCTGAAGTCTAGAAAGAGGACGTCCACTGGTCTACCCAAGTCCAAGGCACTCATCACCCTGTCATAGAACTCCACAAGGTTTGTCTGACATGTTTTCCCCAGGTGAATCCATGCAGTCTATTGTCCAGGCACCCTGACTTTTCCAGGTCCCCCCATAGCCTCTCCTTGACAATGCACTCCATCACCTTGCCCACCACCGAAGTCAGGTCGACAGGCCTGTAGTTCCCCACCACCTCCCTTGATCTCCCCTTGTGGATAGGCACTATATGCACCACCTTCCAGTCCTGGGGCACCTGGGGCATATTGGGTGCTGAAAACTGAGTCAGAGTGCAACTAAATGCATAGACATGAATGATATACCTCCCTGATACCAGATGCACACAAGTTAGGACACTGAGGAGTTGCATGGTCTCGGCCAGCTAATAGCACCCCAGCTCAGATAATGTATCTTGATTGTAGAGGTACTGCTCAGCTGAAGTCATGGATATGAATGGTATACCTCAGTGATAACAGCTGGACACTAATTGGGATACTGGGAAGTTGAATGGTCTCAGCCAGGCAATGACCCTACCCCCCCTCCAGATCAGGTATTGGATCCCGAGTGTAAAGGCACAGCCCAAATAAAGTCATGCATATCAGTGGCTTACCTCCCTGATAACAGCTGTGCACAAGTTAGGAGAGTGAGTGTTTCCTTTCCCTCAGCCAGGCAATGCCCCCTCACAGACCAGGTCTTGGATCCTGACTGCTAAGCCACAGCCCAAGTAAAGTCATGGACATTAATAGTATACCTCTCTGATAGCAGTTGCCCACAAGTTGGAGTAGTGAGCAGTTGTTTGACATCAACCAGACAATGCCCACACACCCCCACAGGCCAGCTATTGGATTCTGAGTGCTGAGCTCAGGTCAACTGAATTCATGGACATGAGTGGTATATCTCCTTGATACCAGGTGCACATGAGTTAGGACACTGAGGAGTTGCATAGTGTCAGCCATATAATTAACCCCCCAAGACCAGTGTTGTATGTTGATTGTAGAGCTACCACTCAACTGAAGGGATGACTATGATTTGCATAACTCAGTGATACCAGCTGAAGACTGATTAGGATACTGCAAAATTGCATGGTCTCAGCCAGGCAATGACCCTACCACATCTCCAGAACAGGTACTGGATCATGTGTGCTGAGGCATGGTCCAACTCAAGTCATTTGTATCAACAGAATACCTCTCTGATATGAGCTGCACACAAGTTAGGACACTGAGGAATTGTATGGTCTCAGCTAGGCAATGACCCCACCCACTACAGACCAGGTTTTGTATCCTGAGTGTAGAGCCACAGACGACTAAAGGCATGGGCATCAATGGTATACCTCCTTGATGCCACCTGTACACAAGTTAGGACACTGAGGAGTTGCACAGCCTCAGCCAGGCAATGCCCCCCCCCACATAAAGAACAGGTATTGGATTATAAGTGCAGAGTCACAGCCAAACTAAAGCCATGCAGATCAACAATATACCTCCCTGAAACCAGTTGTACACTTCTTAGGACATTGAGGAGTTTTATGACCTCACCTAGGCAATGCTCCCCCAACACCAGGTATTGTATCCTTAGTGCAGAGCCACAGTCCCAGTAAAGCCATGAACATCAGTGATATACCTCCCTGAAGCCAACTGCACACAAGTTAGGACACTGAGGAGCTGCACAACCTCAGCCAGGTAATGCCCCCCCACAGGCCAGGTATTACATCCTGCGTGCAGAGCCACAGCCCAACTAAAGTCTCAGACGTCAATGGTATACCTCCCTGATACCACTTGTACAGAAGTTACAACATTGAGGAGTTGCATGACCTCAGCCAGGCAATGCTGCTAGCACCACCCCTGCAGGCCAGGTTCTGGATCCTGATTACAGGGCCACAGCCCAGTTAAAGCCATGTACATCAATGGTATACCTCCCTGATACCAGCTGTCCCCAAGTTACCACATTGAGGAGTTTCATGGCTTCACCAAGGCAATGCCACCCTCAACACCAGGTATTGTATTCTGAGTGCAGAGCCACAGTCCCAGTAAAAGAATGAACATCAACAGTATTCCTCCCTGATGCCAGCTGTACACAAGTTAAGACACTGAGGAGTTGCATGCCCTCAGCCAGGTAATACCCCCCCCAACACCCTGTGAGATCAGGTTTTGATCCTGGATGATGAGCCACAGTCCAAGTAAAGGCATGAACATCAACAGTATATGTGTATGATAGCAGCTGCACACAAGCTAGAACAGTGATCAGTTGAATAACTCAGCCAGACAAAGCCCCCCCCGACCAGGTATTCGATCCTGAGTGCTGAGGCACATCCCAAGTTAAGTAATGTATATGAATGGTATACCTCCCTGAAAGTAGCTGTGCAGAAGTTAGAACAGTGAGCAGTTACATGGCGTCAGTCAGGGAATGTCTGCAACCCCCCAGATTTTGGTTTCTGAGTGCTGAGGCAGAGTGCTAATGAAGTCATGGACATCAACAGAATACCTCCCTGATACTAGGACCTTTGAAGTTAGAGCGATGAAGAGTTGCATGGCATCAGCCAGGTAATGGCCCCACTTCAGACCAGGTACCCAGAGTTCATAGCCACAACCACAGTTAAAGTATGGACATCAATGTAATACCTCCCTGATGCCACATGCACACAGGTTTGCACACTGAGTACTTGCAGGGAGTAGCCCAGGCAATGTTCACACCTGGTGTGCACCAGGAATTGTGTCCTGAGTGCAGAGCCACAGCTCAACTAAAGGCATGGACATCAATGGTATACGTGCCTTTCATCAGCTCTACAGAAGTTAGGATACTTGCAGTTGTTTTGTTAGCACTGGAAAAAAATAATTCTTACTACTGAATAATTATAATAAACACACTTTGTGTCGCATGTTAGCAAAAATATTTATGTAACATTTTTCCTTTAGAAAAAAATATTTAAATTATACATTTTTTCATTCTGTTTTGTCACCAAAAAAATTAAAAATCTTGATTATTGCTACTCAATTTTCAAAGCAATAAATAAAAATAGACATGATAGCATCATTTTTTTAAATGTATATATATTTTTTTTTTTAAGAAAACAAAACAGAGAGGGAGGTGTGTTCTCCTAGTTGAGGCAGCACAGTTCAGGAGACTGGAGCCATTAGGAGGTGCAGCGGAAGTGAAAACTGCTGCACCGGGGGGGAGATACCAGCTGCTGTGGAGGGCCATTCAGCTGTGTCCAGAGGGACTGGATGGTGCTGCATGCAGTGGAGCTGTGTTGCTCTGCCTGATGGCATCTGTAACTGTGTCTACAGGCTCAAGCAGAAGGCTGACCGCACCCTGTTGTGCCTGCAACAGGAAGATAATTTTTTCTTGTCCCTGTAGCAGGAGGTCCACCTTCTGCTCAAGCTTGTCTACACGGCCACAGAGCTCACTGAGCATTGATGTCACTTGAGAACCTGTGAACAGAAAATAGAGAAATCAATGTGTTACATAGCTAAATGTACTTTACTGGTATATGTTATAAACAATCTGCATAAAGAGGATAAGTTTGGATAATTAATAGTTCAAAAGCCTCAGATAAGTACTGCCCCTCACTTCAGAAGAACAGGTATAGTTTGCTGAGTGAAAGGCACATTTCAAGTTAAGTAAAAGGCAACAGTTTTATAACTTGATGATACCACTTAAAGAGAAGTTACGAATCTGAGTACTTGCATATAGTCAAACATGCACCACCCCCAGCCCACCTACCAAGAACAGGTACATGCTCATGACTGTACAACTATATCACAAGTTATTAGTCTGAGTAGCTGCATGGGGTCAGCCAGGCAACATCCAGAAGTCCGCTAGGCCAGATATTGCACCCTGCCTGAAGAAGTGCGTCCATGTTGTGTGATATTCGACTGATACCAGCTGTACATTAATTAGCACACTGAGTTGTTGCATGTCCTCAGCCAGATAGTGATCCCCCTATCCTGAAAATCAGGCACAGGATCTTAAGTACAATTACACATCTCAAGTAAAGGCATTAGTATTCATGTGATATACGTGTGATACCAGCTCACCATAAGTTAGGACACTGAGTCATCGCATGGCATCAGGCAGACAGTACTCAAATATTACATATCATGCACAGGATACTTAGTGCAGGGCCATGGGCCAAGTAAAGGCATGAAAGTTATTTTATATTTCCACAATATGAGATGACACTGACTACTTCCATGGCTACAGCCAGAAAGTGACACTCAGTTCTTCATGCCAGGTCCAGGATTCTGACTTTAAAGGTGTAGCACAAGTAAGAGCATGAACATTTATGTTATATCACACTGTTACCGGCTGCAGAGAAGTTAAGAGAGGCTTGTGCATGAATATTATACCCATGTGATACTACCTTGGATTCAAACAGAAAATGTCACCACTCCCCTACAGATCAGGAATTGGCTGCTGAGTACAAAGACATACTTCAAGATAAGCCAGTGACAGCAATGGTAGCTGTGGTTGATAACAGGTGTACACAACTTAGAACATTGAGGAGTTGCATGTCTGCTCTACATAATGGTCATGCACCCTCAATATACCAGGAATTGCATCCTAAATGCAAAACACATATCAACTAAAGCCATGCACTTCAATGGTATATGTCCCTGATAAGAACTGCACACAACGTAGGACACTGAGGACTTGCACGACAGCCAGAGTATGTCTATACAATCCAAGTAATTCCCCCTCCCAGCAGAGATCAGTGACACAACCTTGGCACAAGTAACGTCACTGAGTTCTTGCATGCTGGCAGACAGAAAGCAAACACAAATTGCGTACCCCAGCATTGTTCACAGAATGCTGAATACAGAGCCACAGTCCAAGTAAAGCCATTGACATAAATTAATATTTCCAATGGTACCAGTGAGACAGAAGTTAGGACACTGCCTGGTTGCATGCGTTGAGTCACACAGTGTACCAACCCACTAGATAATGTGTGGATACTGACTAAGGAGCTACATTCCAGGTGAGGTAATAAATATTTATATTGTATTCCTTAATAACATGTGGATGAAGGTTAGGACAGTCAATACTTGCGCAGGCTGAGCATCCAGTGTACGCATCCACTGAATATCAGATACAGGATCCTGAGTGCAGAGCTACATCACCGCTGACACCATTAATATTAACGTTACACCTGGACAGTCACACAGTGTTACACTCTATTTACATAATAGGAACTGTTAACATTGATGCTGCAGCTATCTGATACAAGCTGACCACAACTTAGGAGGCTGATGAGCTGCATGGTGTCAGGCAGGCAATGTCACCCCCCCAGACCAGGTATTGGAACCTGACTGAAGAAGCATATCACAAATTAATTAATTTACATTAATGTTAGCTATCCACTGATATCACCTGAATATATGATATTAGGCACCATTTGATCAGTTAATAGAAAAGATGTAGGAGCACTATGTTTTTCAGTTTACCACAAATGTGTGCAGTGTATTACAACACTTATGATCAGCACTGCTATCTATCTGGCTTCTGCTTCACCACATGCAGTGGCCGAAGTGAGTTAGTCTCCCTGGATGCTACAAAAAACAATAGTTACATTTTTGATTACAGATCATATTGCTATGTCTATGTACATTAAGACTGGTATTGTTTTTCATTCATGTTCCTATATTACTATTACGTTATGCCATGAAACATAATGAGTAACACTGAGATATGAATATGTCACATTATTGTGACAGTTTTGTATGCTTAGCACAGTTATCTTTGGATAGTCCTGTTATCGTATGAACAGAAGTGACAACACTGAGCAGTATTGGGACATAATTGAAGAGCTACAGCACAAGTAGACATAGACATCAGTGGTATACTTATCTGATACCATCTGTGCACCACTTATGACACTACAGAGTTGCATGCCATCAACCATTCAATGAATGCAGAACCACACCCCAACTAAAGCCATGGACACTGACAATATACCTACCTCATAGCTGCTACACATAAGTTAGGATACTGAGGAGCTGAATGCATTGAACCACAGAATGTACCCCCCAGAACAGGTATTACATCTTGAGTGAAGACCTACAGCTGAACTTAAGTATTATCTATGAATGACATACCTTCTTGATAAAAGCTGCACACAAGCTAGCACAGTGATGACGTGCATGATTTCAGGTAGGCAATGCCCCCCCCCCAGGCCAGCTACTGTATCCCAAGTTCTGAGCTATAGGTCAACTAAAGTCATGGATATGATTGGTATATCTCATTGAAACCACCTGTGTACAAGTTAGGACAGTGAGGACTTGCATGGCTCAGCCATGCAATGCAATCCTGCTCCAACTAAGTATTGTAACCTGAGTGGTGAGCTACAACCCTACTAAGCTCATGCATATCAACAGTATACCTCCCTGATACCAGCTGCATGGAACTTAGGGTACTGAGGAGTTGCACGACCTCAGCCAGGCAATACCCCCATGAAAGACCAGGTTTTGGATCCCAAGTGCTGAGCCACAGGTCAACTGAAGTCATGGATATGAATGGTATAGCTCATTGATACCATCTGTATACAAGTTAGGACAGTGAGGACTTGCACGGGGTGAGCCAGGCAATACAACCCCCCCCAACCAGGTATTGTTACCTGAGTGGTGAGTTACAGCCCAACTAAACTCATGCATAACAACAGTATACCACCCTGATACCAGCTGCATAAAACCTATGCCACTGTGGAGTTACATGGCCTCAGTCAGGCAATGCCCCCACATCTCCAGAACAGGTATTGGATCTTGACTGCTCAGTCACAGGTCAACTGAAGTCATGTGCTTGAATGGTATACCTCCCTGATATCAGCTGCACAAAAGTCAGGACACTGAGGAGTTGCACACTGTCAGCCAGGTAATCCCCTTCGTCCCATGCCGAGAATAGGTATTGAATCTTGATTGTGGAGCTACTGCTTGACTGAAGTCATGGATGCCAATAGTATTACTCCTAGATACCAGCTGCACAGCAGTTAGGACAATAAGAAGCTGTGCATCATCAGCCAGGCAATGCTCGCCCCCCCCCTCGAGCATGCACTGGATCCTGAATGGTGAGCCACAGCCCAAGTAAAGTCATGGACATCACATGGTGTCCAGTTTCCTGTTCATACTCCTCATTAGTATTTTGGCATTTTCTTTCCTTTGTGCTGCCTCAACCAGCAAAACACCTCCTCAAGCTCCAGAGTCTCATTGCGATCCTTCTTTTTTATGCAGAAATAAATAGCAAGAGAGACAATAGTTACTTTGTAAATGTTTGGGTATGTGTTATTCTGAGGTTTGCTTCATTCAGTATTTACATTTTTTACCACCCATATGCAGACAGCCATGGACATTAACATTGTACAGCTCTGACAACTTCTATCAGATTACTACACTAATGGTTAGATTACATCAGAGAAACAACACATTTTGCTCTCCATGGCAGATTTGACCTGCAGTCCATTGGCATAGTCCAACTACAGGCCTAAATATTTATATTATATATAGTAAGACTTCCAGGCAAGGCAGGATAATGAACAGCTGAATGACAACTTGTACGAATGACCCCTTCCAAGAAAAAAGCCAGATATTGTGTACTGTGTGCTTAGCCACATCTCAACAAAACTCATTAACATTAACGTTACATGTCCCAGATAACACTTCCACACAACTGAGTACAGTGAGGGCATGCATGTCGTCACCAAGACAGTGGCCTGACAGTGTAAGAACAGATATTGTGCCCTGAGTGTCCAACCACAGACAACCTGTTATCTGTCACAGTTGCACTTGCTGGATCCTATCTGTAATGATACTGTGGCAACACAGATTGTATTTCTGTGTGTTATGTATGCAGCTTGTCTATTTTTTGACCAAGGTTTTGGGTCTCTTAAAAGAACCATTTTTTTAAGGGGTACATTTAAACAGTCTGATATTTTTATAGTACTGTGAATGTTCCATCTCGAAAGTCTCCCAGAAAAAGGCAATTGCCAGCATGTGAGAAGTGCACATGGTCTGGTAGATATAGCCAATCATTAGAATACTTAATTTCAGGGTGAGATATGATGTGCATTCCAGACATGCACAGGTATCCAGAAATTTGTATGTTCACCTTTCTTTATGCCCTGTCAAGCAGGTACATGTGCTGTTCTGCTTGCCAGACTCAACGCTATGTAATGTCTGAAAACAGTATCTTACAGGCAGGTAACAAACTCATAATAGAAGCAAGGTCCAATTGTGCTTGTGCTACTAAATCTACCCATTGTTTGATGCCTAAATCATTGCCTCCAAGATGAATCAGCAATATGTCCAGATGAGCTTGAGTGCTCAATAGTCCATGCATTGTTGGCATGAGATGCTTACACCTCATGCCTCCCCTGCCAGACCACTTAACAGAGCAATTTAGAAGATGCAGGTCTTTCCCACACAGACTTTTGTGAGCATACTCTGAAGCTTGTCAAATTATGCTGTTGCCAATGACCCACACAGTGCTTTTGTTGGTTTCTCCCTTTCTAAGCTTTTAAACAGAGAAGTGAACAGAGAGCTACCAAAAAAATCAGTGTTTGTCCTGCAGTGTCTAATCACTACTGAATATGAAACTAAGATTTCCCTCTCTGCTTCAATATTGCTTTGGTGGGATGTCCCAATACATAGGAAACAACAAAATACATGGATATACTTTGTCATGACTAAGCAATACAGTGGATGCATGCACTACAGCTACAGTTAATGGGTCAAGCAGAAATGCTGCAAAGTTTCCTGGTAGGAAAATACTACATTTTGATAGGCTACTTCAAACAATCACAAGTAAACATCTAGCTATTATTGGCTGCCTCTTCTTTTATGAAACATGTGCTGGCTGCTTGCTGTCTCCATTTGCAGCAGCCATCTGTGCTGGTAAGCATTCCCTGACACTTTTAGTTTAAACAGTTATAACTTCTTCCCACAGCATAACAGATTTTTTCTATTGCTATAGTCAAATACAGGTGTGAAAAGTTTTGTGTATTGCTATTTTTGAGTAATTATTGATTTTTATAATGTTCCTACAATTGTATAGAAAATGATGTGTACTCGCACAGAGGGAAGCAGGCTGCAGTGTCTTTCTCTAAGATGGCTGCTATGTCCTTCTTCTCCAGTCTTCTGCACTTGTGATTGGTTGCCAGAAATGGCCTGATAAATGTTCTGTCCCGTTGGTGTTAGCATCTATTCCTCACATACAAAGCAGTGTCTATTGGCTTAGCCTTAAAGAGGGTTTTTTTTTGTGTGTGTGATTATGCAACACTTCCATGCTTGCGACACTATTATTCAACACTATTATTTGACACTTTCATGCATTCGACAGCATTCCCTTTTCCCATTCCAGCAACAGTTATCATTACCATTGTCTTTACATTTGCACTGCTGATTCTGTAATGATTTGCATACATTTGTATTACTACACTTGTTTGTGCCACCATTACTCTTGCTGGCTCTGTTCATGTTTATACTTGCGTTTGTGTTTATGTAACAATTTTTGGTTGTGTTACGTTCATCATTACTGTTTTGTATTATTACCATTTCTGTTTCTGGTTATGTCTATGTTGCTGGCATGGTTATTGTCAATGGTTTTGGTTTGCAATGTTATTAACATAACTGTAATAGTTACATTTACCATTTGTGTTTCTGTTTCCACTCTTGTGTTGATAACTGCTGACATTGCTGTGTGTGTTTTTGTCACTGGCACCATTGCTTTTTATCTATCTTAAGCTTTTCTTGTTGGTTTTGTATTCTAATTTGCATTTGCAGTTACATGTCAATTGTCAGTACCATTACCATTACCTGTTCACTCAGCATTTCTGGTAACATGACTGCTACACTTGCTGCTTGTGTTTCTAATACTGTTTTTGGTACTGTTTCTGTTTGTCTCACTATGATTGTTTCTGTTTGCACTTCTATTTCCATCACTCTGTGCTTTTTAGCGATTGCATTTACTGCACCATTTCTGTAATGGTTTTAATTTCTAAATGCATCTATCTCAGCATTTCTGTTACTTTTACCATCTTCTGTTAACATAACTGCTACAATTATTATTTACTTTTGCATTTGTACTTCCAGTCCCTACATCTAACAGTGTCACAAATTTCTTATGACTACACAGCTTTTCCTTTGTCCCTTTTTGTCACATATTAACATAGAAGCATAGAAGATGACAGCAGATAAGGACTGCAAGGCCCATCCAGTCTTCCAATTTTTTTTTCTACCTTATGAATGTGCCATCAGATTTTGCTCTGTCAATGGCCTATATATTCATACACATCTGTATTACTACCTTATGCCTATCCCATGCCTGTTTGAAGCAATGCACTGTAGTTATATCTATCACTTCCTGCTGTAGGCCATTCCATGGATCCACCACCCTTTCTGTGAAAAATAACTTCCTCACATTACCTCTTAATAGCCCTCCCTCTAATCTCATGATGTGTCCTCTTGTCCTGCTATTTTTCTTATATTGAAACATGTTAGATTCTTTCATCTTGTTAATGCCCTTAAGGTGTTTGATTATTTTGATCATAGCACCTCTATACCTTCTTTGCTCTAGGGTTTACATATTGAGCTCTGTTAATCTGTCCTCATATATTTTCTGATACAGTCAGTGCACCATTTTGGTTGCTTTTTCTCTGGACTGCCTCAATTTGGTGAATGTTCTAGTAAAGGTGTGGCCTCCAGTACTGCATGCAGTACACCAGATGGGGCCTAACCAGTGTCTTGTAAAGAGGGATTATTACCTCCCTCTTACGACTTGTGATACTACTAATACACCCCAACATCCCTTTAGCCTTATCTACTGCCTTGGTGGTCTGCTTGAATGATGTCAGGTCATCAGTTATAATGATGCCCAAGTCTCTTTTTTCCCTTGTGACTGCCAGCAACTCCCCTCCCAACCTATATGTAGATTCAGAGTTTCTCATCTCCATGTGCATGATCTTGCACTTCTTTGCATTAAACCCCAGTTGTCACTCTTCCAGCCATTTTGCTAGTTTATCCAGATCTCTTCTCATTCTGCCTCCCATCTGGATCATCAGCTCTGTTGCAGATCTTGGTATCATCTGCAAACAGACAAACCTTACCCTCAAGTCCATCTGCAATGTCACTGATGAAGATATTGAGGAGGACTGGCCCCATGACTGATCCCTGAGGTACCCCACTTGTGACTTGCATCTTTTCTGACTGTATACTATTTACCAACACTCTCTGTTTTCTGCCTGTCTACCAGTTTTCCACCTAGTTAACCAACTTTTGATCCTCCCTTCATCTATCTAGCTTAATAATCAATCTTCTATGTGTAACAGTATTGAAAGTTTGCTGAAGTCAAGGTAGGCGACATTATCTTCTCCCCCTTGGTCCATAACTCTGGTTACCCAGTAAAAGAATTCTATGAGATTAGTTTGACAGGACCTTCCTTTTGTAAACCCATGCTGTCTTGGATCCTGTGCTCCTATGGAATCCAGGTGTTGCACTATCCTTTCCTTAAGGAGTGCCTCCATTATCTTGCCCACTACGGAGGTAAGACTGACTGGTCTGTAGTTCTCTGCTTCCTCCCTGCTACTACTCTTATGGAGCGGGATCACATGAGCCCTTCTCTAGTCTTCTGGGACTTCTCCTGTGCTCAGAGACTCATTAAACAGTTCTGATAATGGCTCTGCTAGTTCCACCCTTAGCTCCTTTAATACCCTGGGATGTATGCCATCAGGTCCCATTGCCTTGTCCACCCTGAGCTTATCTAGCTTTTGTAGTACACCATCTTTTGTAAAGGGACTAGTGCACACCTTCCTCCTTCCATTTCCATGGTGCTGAGATGTGGGCACTGCCCTACCTTCTCTTCAGTAAATATTGAGCAGAAGTATCTATTTAGGATAGATGCTTTTACATTTTCCTCCTCCTCACATGCCTCCATATCCCTTTTAATCTTAGTGATACCCCCTCTTGGCTTTCTCCTTTCACTAATGTATCTATAGAAAATCTTGTCACCTTCTTTTACTGTTTGTGCTAATGTTTCCTTGGTTTGGGCCTTCAACTGCTTTGCTGCCTTCCCTGCTTCCCTTAAAGAAGTTTAGTATGCCTACCTATCTTCATCCTGCTGTATTCCCTTATATTTCCTGAAGACCAGCCTTTTGGCTCTGACCTTTTCTGCTACTGTTTTTGAGAACCAAAGTAGTTTCCTTCTTCTTTTGCTCTTCCTTTTCTCTCTAAGACAGTAGGATGTTGCTTCAAGTATTGCATCCTAAATGCTTGCTGACTTTGCCTGAACCCCCTCACCTGTATTTCTTTTTGCTAGGGCTAGCTTAACTCTCTTGGCCATCTTTTCAAAGTCAGCTCCTCTGAAGTCCCATATTTTTGCCTTGGAATGGGATGATTTAGTTCTAGGGGCCAAATTGAACCATACCACATGATGGTCACTGGCCCCCAGATGACCTTCTACCTGGAGATCTGTGATCCTTTCCCTGTCAGTCAGTACTAGATCTAGGGTAGCCTTGTCTCTTGTGGGTTGCTGTACCAGTAGTTTCAGGCCCTCTCCCTGCGGGAAATCCATACATATTGTAGAGTATTATTACTTGGTTTCTATTGTGGTACATCCAAAAGCATTGCATTCTGTCTTGACTACTTTTGTACTGCCAGAAATATTATGTGTGCTACATTATGTTAGCAATGCTCTCTATTTATGTTATATTACAGATGTACAGTGTGTATGACTATGTAATCTTATTTAACAATGTTTGATTTCCACTAAGTATTTTTTCTCTATTTTTTTATACAGGTGTCTGATACTCATGAAACATTTTCCAACACTACTTTGAAATAGTACATAAGAAAGATGCCTTCTAAGCAGAGATGCAGTGCTATGCAGAGATGAAACAGGTATCATAGTAGTACGCTGTTGCTTAAGAGTGGCAAAAATCCCACACATGATACATCCAAACATAAATTGATTTCTCATTCCATTCAAGGAGTTAGTTCAGAGGTTGTACACGCCACAGAAATTGTACGTACTTGCTCAACTGCAAGGCAAATATGTACAGCTCAGTAACACTTTTGAAAATCATTCAGAGGGAAGAAATATGTTGCAAAGGCAAGCATAAGAACATTTACTAAGTAACAGCAGAAAGGTATGGTTGCTGATGCTCACCTGTGGAAGCAAAAGCAATATCGATCACTGGTGTATAAAGCAAAGTTTGATAGACTTATTGCAGCTGTGATGAGATGTGAACGCAGAAAACTGAAGAATCATCTGTCATTGATGAAATTGTGTATCAGAGTTTGTACATTTGTCAACAGAACAGTATTTGTTCTTCATTGCTTGTGGTGTAAAATGGCACATGTACTTGAACAATTCAGTAGAGTTGTGTACAGTATAAAGATGAGGCTACAACGCTATCCCATCTTGAACTAATACAACTTCTGTGAAGTTTTCACAGGTAGCTGGCTACACACATAGCACTCAGAGGCATATTTCTGGGATGAGTGATATAACACACAGAAAAAGGACAGCAAGTTCTGTATTGATGAGGACAGTAAACTATGTCATGTGCTGACAGTTTGTGATGACAGAACAACCGAGTCAGATGATGAGTCTGAGTCAACTGTTCAGCCTCATAAGCATCACTGGCAGGCATGGACATGTGATGCGACTTGCAACCAGAGGCAATCATCATTTTATAAAGTCGAACACTTTATAAATCTGTTTGTCATTACTGATCTTAAAGGCAGACATAAATGGTTTGGGGCTATAGACCTTTGTGAGATTCATCCAGATACTGGACTTGTTGGTCATTCACTAGCATACTTAGATAGTGTTGTTTGTGACAGTGTATTTAACTGCATGTGGATGCTTGCAGTGCATCAATAAGGGATGCATAACTTTGTCTATAGGGTCTATGAAGTGAGATGAGTTGTTGCACAGTATATTCATCTTAATGAGTTGCTGTAGTCTGGTGACATGCATGGTGCCATAACATTTATGAAAGAGCTGCAACATGACAGGAGTGTCACTGATTGTCTGGTTGATCAGGCATCAGTTGCTGATGACAATTCTTTCTCTGTCTTGGAAATAGATGTTCTCAAACTGTTTTGGAAATCTATTGCCAAATCTGAGTTGGCAAAGACAGAGAAATTTGACTCTGTATGTGTCTCATGTGATCGGCTCTGTTACCAGAAACAAACAGTCACAGTTAACCTGGAAACCTCATCACCATACAATGACATGTGGTTTCAACTCTCAGCATTTCTGCTGTTAAAGTATGACTTCCACTCACAGCCAATCATTGTGATGTGCAAGCACTGTTTCTGTAAGGTGAAGAATAACACTATGCCAGCAAGGTGAATGTTGAACAATATGGAGGCACATGTTACACCTGCTGAGATTGCCACATTGTATATCTTTGAATGGATTTTTATTCAGACTACGAAACTTTCAAACTATTCTACATTTGAATACAAGAACATGGCACATTCCACAGAAAGAACTCAATAGGTCTATTAAGGGTTCTGTTATGTATCTCCCCCTTCATCTGCAGGAGAATGTGGTGGCAATCTCCAGTGAGAACAGTTTGGTGATTCTTCTTAATGGTGTTCTAACAAAGTCAAAGATCATCTGGCTGGAGGTTGTCAATGCACAGAAGGTGAAGCTGGCTGTTACTTCCTTGAAGAGCAACAGTGCCTTTTATGCAGACCTTGACTTTTATCGCATGAGTAGAGTATCTGCTCAGTACAGTGTGTTGGATAGCAGAAATCCAATGATTGAGAAGGTCAATGTAGAGACAACTGATAATGTGTATGAACAATACACAATACATCCACTACATGGCAGAGATCCAGTTGGGGAAAACATTCAAATCAAATCAACTTTATTTTTATAGCACCTTTCAAATCCAAGAAGCTGTTCATAAAATCATATACACAATAATACAAATTTAAAACAAATGTTAAAATGTATCAACCATGACTAAGTCAAAGCTAAACTAAATAAATATGTTTTTTAAACCAACTTTAAAACTATCAATGGTTGGGCATTCTCTCAACCAATATTGATCTGTATCAAATGAAATAGGTGGAAGGTGCCACAGTCAGCATTTGGAAGGCAGCACTGGAAGCATGGGTCAGTTGGACATTTAGATGATAGAGAAGTGCATGTACAAGTTGCTGAATACTGTACCAGTCGCATGCTCAGTAAGGATGGCAAATTTAGCTGCAACATACAGTACTTGTTCAATCTCCTATGGGAGAAAGAGCTTAGCATACTGTCTGCATCAATTGCACATACTATACGGCTCATGACTCCACTTGATGGAATCACTGTCATTGAGTTTTTGCAGAAATTAAAGCAAAAGGATAGAACTGTGATGTCAATTTGTCATGCATACTGTCAAGTCTATGTGGCACCAAAGAATATTGGTATCAAAGACACTGAGATGTTGACTATACTGTGAGAGTATAGTGTAGCAACATGGTTTGTCACACTCAGCTGTGCCAAGTATACCTGGCATGAGGTGGTTGAACTCTTGAAGTTGGCAAATTGTGATGTAGAGGGCATTTCATCGATGGCTCTTGGAGAGATGTGCTCACTTGACACAGTGTCTGTGACTAGACATTTTCACAAATGATTCCATGATAGTCTGACTTTCATTTTGTCTATGGACAATCCACCTCTTGGTATTGTAGAACATTACTTCTGGAGAAAGGAATATCAGGCATGAGGCACTCCTTCTATTCGTATGTTACTGTGGATCAAGGACACCCCATGCATAGGTGAACCTGATGCAGCAGAAGTGCTAGCATTCATAAAGCGATACATCACTTGACGCATACCAGACAAGTATGACAGTCCTATGCTGTGGAAGTTGGTATAGGAGTTCCAATGCTATGTTTGTGTGAAATACTGCCACCTGGTAGTGAAGAGTAAATCTGATTGGTACACAAGATGCCGCTTTGGATTTCCCAGAAGTGTCTGTCAGAATGGTCGCATGAATGAACTGTTTTTAGCAATGCAACACCACTTGAAGGCAATATCAACCAAGAGGGTATATGAGTTATCCATGGAGGAGAAGGAGGTGTACATCAATGACTACAATCCCACTCTTCTTCTAATGTGGCAAGCAAACATAGATGTTCAGTTTGTGGCTGACAGCTTGTTGGCTCTGGTTCAGTACGTCACTTTGTACATCACTAAACATGAACAGATTAGCTTGCAAGATCTTTGGAAAGATATTGCCAGTTAAAGCAAGTCACTGACATCTAAGTTGTGGTCACTTGGATTGAAGACCCAATCACACAGAGAATGTGGTGCCGATGAGGTCGGCGATGATTTCATTGGTACACATTTGTACGGCAAATCTGAAGCTGTGCACTTTCTGAACTACAAAAGAGAAGTGCAAACATGTACTTATTCCTCATACTGAGATTGAGGAACTGACTATCAACAGACCCTCTTCAAAGGGTATATTGAAGAGTAATCGGATTGACACATACTAACTCAATAGACACAGTGACATAGATGGTATGTGTATATTTGAGGTGGCTAAATGGCACGACTACAAGACACATGTCTCACCTGATGGCACACATAACATTTACAAGGTCAGAGGAGTGGATGGCTGTCTTGTAAAGAGACATATGCTTTGGCTCATTGACCATTGAAAGTTACATCTAGGCACATCTGAGAACACAGAGCATTACTACTTTGCTCTGCTATTCTTATTTAAACCTCGGAGGAATGAGTCTGAATTGAATGGTGACTGTGATACATTTGAGGAACAATTCAATCACAGTTATGACACATTCAAACCTGAATACTCTGAGACATACATACAGAGACTGAATGCTGAGGAGGAACAGCTTGAAAAGGCACAGCAACAACTTGAAGAGGACACTCCTATTAATTCACTGGACAACCTTAAAGGAGAAGATATACTTGGAGTACCTCTGCCTCTGAATGCCCCAAAAGTACTCATGTTGTAAGTGGAGAGTGCTATGGAACATGGCACACACTGCACTGTTGATCCAGCAGACTTGAAAGACAGATTCAATAAGCAACAACGTGTGGTGCACTCTGCAGTTACTGATGCTGTTCAACATGGGATACTACATGAAGAGAAGAAATGTGACTGTCATGACCAAAAGCAACTACTAATGTTTGTTGGTGGCTCAGCAGGTACAGGTAAGAGGTTGCTTACAGAGGCCATTACAGCTGAAATATGGAAACTGACAGACTCAGCAATGTCTGTTGCTATTAGTGCTCTCAATGGACTGGCTGCATACAACATTGGTGGAGTTATACTACACTGTCTCTTCATGTTGCCAGTGGAGCATGGCAAAGCTTGAGAGTATCATAAGCTGTCATTTGACACTGCATCTCAACTTCATTCTATGTTTACTAAAATGAAGTTACTAATTATTAATGAGATTAATGTGATGCTTGGCTGTATACACCTTCATCTACAGGAGATTTTGGGCACTGACTATGGAGATGCAGTTGGTGGTAAAAGCATCACTGTATTTGGAGACCTTTATAACTTGCACCAGTTAATGCAGAACATGTCTTGCATCTCTGTCTGTCAAGCAGGCTAAGAATACACTGGGCTGCACTGGAGATTGTAACCTTTGGGAGTTATTTACCTAAGTTGAGTTGTGTAAGAACATGTAGCAGAGTGGTGATCTGGCTTACAAGTCACTGTTGGATCAAGCTCATACAAGTTCTTTGTCACCACATCTTTCAGTGTTACGTGGTCAAAGAATCACTACAGATACTACATCCATCCATACAGCATGTGATGTTTTCAGTGATGTGTTCTCCAAGGGCACATGTATTGTGTGTCTTATGCCACAACTTAAGAAATGTGCTGAATTCAACAGTGTTATGTTGCATTGAGAGAATCAAGAAATTGTCACACTGCATGCTGTTGATACAGTTGATGGTATAATTCTAAGTTTGAAGCTGTTGGCAAAAATGACTGAACGACTGTCTGAACTGTTGTTGGATGATTTACGTACAGCTGGCCCAGAAGCTGTTCTTACAGTTTGTAAGAATGCATGTGTCATGCTATGGAGTAATCTTGATGTCAAATGTGGCATGATAAATGGTGCCATGGGTCACATCACTGACTTTGTATACAATGTTCAGAGGATGTTTATTGAGGCAGTTGTTGTTCACTTTGACAACATGGAACAGTCTGTGCAGATTGATCAGACCTGTGTTAAGCTCCAGGTATTTAAGGATTTATACGTCAACAGGTAACAGTTTCCAATATATGCTGCATATGCTGTTTCAATTCTCAAATCACAAGGCTTGAGTTTGGATTCAGTGATGGTGGACATAGGCACAGTCATTTTCAAGGATGACATGAGCTATGATGTGCTTTCACACATTCGCAGTGTCTGGGTTACACATCATCATACTTACACCACAGAAGATATGCACTGACAAGTGATGTATTGTTGAGTACACCATATTTCATACGCTGTATCAGCCACAGATGCCTCTCATTCCACTACCTATGTATGTGGTTGTCTCACATGCCACAGTCACAGCTTCAGCTGGCAACAAGAGAAAACTAGCTGCAACTGCTGAATTAACTATGCAGACTACCAACGAGGTCAGTATGTCTAATACAGAGCAAGATCACCTGCTTGTAAGAAGTCACTTGGTATGGCTGTTTTCCCCATGTTTGATAACAGTTCTGGAGTTAACTGCAATGCTAATTCAGCTATGCAAGCATTTCTCGACATGCCACACTTTGTGCAGGCAATATCAGCTTCACAAGACACTGCCTTATCAAAGGCATTGAAGGAAGTTGTGAATGTGACTTCTGAGCAATTTGACAATGTACAGTCATTGACACCTCTACGGCAGGTCATCGGTACATATGATGGATACAGTACATTTGCTGCTTACGTGCAACAGGACACCACCAAGTTCATGATGGCCATCATAAACAGTTTGGATGAAGAGGGGATTCTAATGCAACAGTACTACACTGTCTCCTATGTCACCAGATATGTATGTCTGTCATGTGGTCATTCAGAGCAAGAAACCACTGAGGACAAGTTTTGGGCTTCATTGTTTTGTGTCTCAATCTCAAATTGTCATGTTCTGACAGCTGTTCACAAATGCAGAAAGTTGTCACCTATGTGTTAGGTGTGGAGGGACATGTAATCAGTCTATACGTCTGAGGACTTCATCGCAATATCTTATGCTTGTATTGCATAGGTTTGACTCTCACAGGCTCAGAGTTGACACACCTATCACAGATTTCACAGCTGGTAGAATTGTATTTAACCAAACAGTGTTTAACTCTCATGTTGTGATCTATCACCATTGCCAGTCTGTACATTCTGAACGTTACATTACTGTGTTGAGGTACAGAACTGGGTGGGTTGAATGCGACAACTCCACAAGCAGTTTTAAGCAGGGCTACCATGACATATAAAAAATGCATATGTGCTGAAATTGAAGAACTATGAAAATCTTCACTGATCAGAAGAATAGTCATACAACGTGTTACATAACTTGCTGTCCATTTTGTAACAGAGTGGCTTCTGAAAAAGTAATCCTGTTTTTTCTCATGCAAGTCTGAGTCCAATATTATACTGACAGTACGTCACATTGTTTACATGCGTATGTTTACTCAATCATACATCTAAGATAGTTACATTAATCAGTGATAATATAAATATAGTTGCAGTGGTCTTCAGTCAGTGCCAAGTGTGTTTATAATCACTAGAGAAACCACACTTAGATGTGTAAGAAAGAGTTTGAGATGGCAAAACAGATATGACTATCTAGTCCTCATGTTCTGTCATTGTCTTTTCTTCTGAGTAACTCGTATGCAGACATAACAAGTACTACTTGACACACTTGCCAACTGTGAACCTCTGATTAGGTGCAATACTTGTCCATGTGCATGGAGAAAAACTGTGTTTCACACCTCTTTTCACACGCGTGTACTGCGTCGTGGTATTATTTGGATCTTTTATGAGTAGAAGATATGCTGCATTCGTTTGTGCCAGTTCTGTGATTCACACACTTGCACACTGTTTTTTATCTTATCTGCTGTCCTGTGCTTAAGAGCATCACACTCTGAAATAACCATCACTCTGTAACATGTTGAGTATGATCATGTGGAGCTTGTCTTTTTTGTCCGTTTGGGACTTGACGTTATACATACATATTGTATCGCAACAGAGTACTACTATGTCTGTTTTCTTTTCATACTGTTCATCTGTGTTGTATATGTGATAATTAATAGATTATTTTATAGAAGTCAGTAGTATTAGCTTTTAAGCAGTTGTCTTTACTGGTATTGAACTGAATGTGTTAAACAATGCTAACTATTTTGCTCTTATACACTATTAAATTTGTAAGTATTTAAACATATTCTTAATATTATTACTTAGTATTAAATAGATATTTAGCCAACTTTTCTAATCTGTGGTGAGTTTCATATAGGTATCATTAACAGTAATAAACAGTATTGTGGTAAATCTTTCTTTATTAACAAGCATTGCCATATTCTCAATAATAGATTAACATTTTTATCATTTGTAGTATTGTGTGCAAGCATTACTTATTATTAACTTACAGTTTTTAGTGACATAGATACTTAATGACTTCACTATGAGTGTTGATTTCAGCTTTTATGATATTTATTGATCTATATAGTACCTTTTTACCATATAAGATTTAGTTTTGTTTTGTGTAAGAAGATAAATTAAAAACATGTATACAACAGCAAACTGTTGTGAATCAGACACTTACACTGATAACAATGATAACAGAATGTGCCTGGTGCTGTTCTTTAAATTGTTGGCATCTGTTTTTTCACCCACCCCAGGAACATTCACACTGTCAGTCACACAATGACAGTATCATCATCACTGTTTGATATATGCTAATAAGTGGACAGAGACTATAGTGGTAGCTGTGTTCATGTGGTCTCTACTACTGTCACACCGTCCTCATCAAGGAGCTGTCATACTGTTTAACAAGTGTTTTTTACTTTGGTGCAATACTTAATTTTTTTTAGATATTGTGTTGTGAGACTGATTTTGTGTACCAATTTCAATTTTTATCATTCATAGTATTGTGTGCAAGCATTACTTATTATTAACTTCGTTTTAGTGACATAGATACTTAGTGACTTCACTATGAGTGTTGATTTCAGCTTTTAAGATATTTACTGATCTATACAGTACCTGTTACCATATGACATTTATTTTTGTTTTGTGTAAGAAGATAAATTAAACACATGTATACATTTGTACACTGTTGTAAATCAGACACTTGCACAGATAATAACTGTTTTTTATGTTGCTGATAATCTTTCTTGATTACTTCAGTTGGGGGGATTGGGTAGGAATTTTCCAAATGCATCCATTTATCTATATATCTTTACATGTATATGTATGTGTGTGTGTGTGTATATATATATATATATATATATATATATATATATATATATATATATATATATATATATTATGGCAGCACGGTAATGCTACCATAGTTAGGGTTGAGGAGCCATTTACATGTTAAACCCAAAATTTTGCACCTTAATAACTTGCTACCATTTGACGGATTTGCCTGAAATTTGGAATTCATGAAGAGGCAAAAAAATGAATAATGGAGTAAAATTAAATAGGTAAGTGATAATGCCCTGAAAAACTGCTCTTTGATTACAGCCCTGATGGTTTGAGTAATGTGCCAGCTAACTGGGTTTGTTAGAATTCCTTATGTATTTTACTTTATTAATGCACTTATACCTCCTTCTCCAACCTGTACCCCACACATAGGAAGCAACTGGAAACAAGATTTGTATGTTATCTTTGCTTGCCTGCCTGGGTTTAATAAACTTCAATTAATACACAGATACATGCATAAATACTGAATTGGTCTGTATTGTCTCTGTTCTTAAAATACTCTTCATGTTTTTTTTCATGAGGATTGCTGCAAACATTCCAACATGTGTTTAGTTAGGGGCCTGTAGCTTAGCAGCAGCATAAATTAAGAAGATGAAAAATGTGTTCACACACCCCTGGGGAAGTAAAAACTTTGAAAGGTGTATAGACATATATTGGTGAGGTGGAGGTGTGTCACAAAAAGAGACCAGATAAAACATCCAAACATAATGCATCTGACAGTAGTGCTGCATTTATGTCATTAAAATAATGTTCCTGATTTCAAAGATGCTGTAGGAATAAAAACAAAAGCGTTCTTGAAAGGAAGGGTCATAGTGGTAACCTGTGGAAGTCCACATTATACTATAGGATTTAACAACATAAACAAAATTCTATATGCATTTTTTATATTTATGTTACTGAAAACAGAACTGTTACTGCATACAAGAGAATAATTCAGATTGTTTCTTGTGTGGAGATAATTATTTAATAGCAGTATATATTACTTTAAAAACAGCTTCTTGCATATTCAACATTCAGTTAAGCTGTATGTTATTATAACTGGGATTTACCTCATCTCTACTATATGGCTAATCAACAAGTTATCTACTTTTATTTTGTCTTTTATTATTCTGCAAAACATTCCGTGAACTATATTAAAGTTACATAAAAATACATTGCAGTATTGTATTCTTTCAGTGTCATAGCCTTCATAATGCTATCCAGTTTCCATAAAAATACTTATATTGTCCATTTTGAGCAACACAGCATTTCCATTTGTACATATACTGCTCTCTCCTCTGAACTGTGCAAACTCACCCTTTGAAGATACAAGATCTTGTTTCACTATTGACTTGCCAAATTAAGTGCACAAAAATGTCACCATGTGCTACAAAAAGCAACATAAATCAGAGGCCATATTTTCCTTTCCTTGAATGTCATTTCAGCCACTTGGCAATTTTAAGATCGATATTTATGCTATATATTTAAACTTGTTACTGCGTGTTTGAATGCTTTAAGATTGTTTCTGTATTATTATGTGTGTAACAATAATCTTTTGTACCATCCACTTTGACATAATTAAAAATGAGCTCTGGTTCCATAAGCAATCAACATTTATAATCTGAATTTTATGAATAAAACAAATTACTTCTGTTACATGTAGTTATCTGTTTCTATTTGCATGAAAGTATTATATGTATGTGTGTATGTATGTGTATATATATATATATATATATATATATTATGGTAGCATGGTAGTGCTACCATAGTTAGGGTTGAGTACCCCATTTAAGGTTAAATGCTGAAACTCTGTACCTTAATACCTTTGCCACCATTCAACAGATTTGTCTGTAACCATAGATCTTGGGCTCTGTCAGCTTACATACTGGTTGAATATACAGCTGTGTAGTTATTTAGTGACATTCTGGGGAGCAATTACTTTTTTTGTGCATTCTTTGCTCATATCTACAGGTCACATGGTTTGTGCGACCAATCCAAAAACTTCAGAGAACATGTGGCCAGGGTCCCCCATGTGCCTTCTGAAGATTTTATGAAAAAATACTGAACGGTTCAAAAGTTATTCAAAAAACAATTTTCCCTTTATAGTCAATGGGAAAAGTTAACAAAAAGTTTAACAGTGTCGCAAATGCACTTTTTAGAGTCACAAATGACCCTAGCAGTGTCGCAAATCCACCATTTTGTTTTCAGTTACTGATCACAGAAATGATTGGCATTTAAAATTGGGACCATCTAGGGACAAAATTATTTTTGTGTTTACCTAGCTGAGCCCTGAGGATGCTAGCCATGTCTTTATTTTGGGGTTAAACACCCCAGAAATATGTTTTAAAAAATTTTGGAAAAAATAGTGTTGCAAAGTAGTGTTGCACTTTTTTGCGAAAGGTGTCACAAATCATGACTCTATTTTTCAACACTATTGCCAAAATGACAGGAATTGTTTGTCACCCTGCTGCAAAAGAATGGTTTGGTCTTTTGGGCTGAAATCTGGAGGGAAAAAAGCCAACATCTTACAGATGTGCCTTTTTGTGGTTTGGTGAAAAAATATTGCAGGGATGCAAAGATACGGTACTCTGAAGTTGACACTTTTTCCCATAGACTAACATTGTGGCATCCGTTTCACCTTTTGGGGTCCATATCTCAGAAACGATGCTAGATACAGACTTTTCATCAAAAAAATGCTTTCCCCCCCAATAAGGGCTAAGTACAAAACTAGCCAGGAAAGTCAAATTTCATACGAAATTTTAATTTTTTTCCACATCGTACGGTTTCTGAGGCATGAGCAATTTAGTATTCTACCTCCTCATTTTCTGCTGCAAGCCCCATTATTATGCAAACATTCTTTGTACTCTGTGTGTTTCTCTATGCATCTGTTGGGGAAAACCAGGGTGTGCTCTCCAGTTACTGTTAAATGTATCATTTCCACTTGCATTTCGGTGCCCGTTTACATTAGCATTCCCATGTACGCCACCATGTGCAATATCCTTTGCGTTTCTGTTTGCACTTGCATTTGGGTTACTCTTACCATTTGTGTCTACAGTACTGTTTCTTTTGTGCTTCACTTTGCGTCACCATGCACATTACTATTTGCATTTGCAGCCACCCTTCCATTTGTGTTTGCATTTTTCCTTTGTTTTGCATCATCATTGTTTTTACTGTTACCACTTGCTTTTCCAATTTAGTTCCTGTGCCCATGTGCATTATGGTTTGCATTTCCATATGCACTTGCCTTTGTGTTTCTGTTTCCTTTGGCATTATTTTTGCTGTTACCTTTACCATTTGCATTTCCAATTGCGGTACCGTGACCATGTGCATCACGGTTTGCGTTTCTATATGCGCTTGCATTTTCATTTCTGTTTCCTTTGGCATTATTGTTGCTGTTACCATTGCCATTTGCATTTACATTTACAGTACCATGACAGTGCATATAACAGTTTGCATTTCTGTACATGCTTGCGTTTGCCTTTCTGTTTCTGTTCCCTTTGGCATTATTGTTGCTGTAACAGTTATTATTTACATTTACAATAGCAGTACCATGATTGTGAGCATTATCAGATGCATTTCCGTAAACACTTGCTTCTCCGTTTGCATCACTGTTCACTTTGGCATCATTCTGCTGTTGCGTTTCTATTAACATTTGCATAACCATTTATGTTTGCATCAACATGTGCGTAACTGTTAGCACTTGCAGTTGTGTTGCAGTTGCAGTTACTATGTCACAAGATATCACGTGGTGGGATCATTGGGCCCAAAGGGCCCATGGTCCCACCACCACATTCTATTCACCATTTATAGTCCTCATTCTCAAAAAGAATGGGAAATCATGGCAAAAAAATCAGTTTAATGCATCAGTTAGGCTCATTCCACAGCAACAAAAGTGAGGAAATTCAGGGTTAGGGTTGAAAGCCAACCTTGCACCCCCAGCCCAACCCCTCAGCCAGTATTGGGGTGTGCATTGGGATCATCAGTCCTAACTCTCACCCCATCACATGTGTAAACAAGTTGAGGGTTAAAGGAAGACATTGATCACAACAAATTTGAAAACTAAAAACACAATTGCACAAATTGCACCTAGTGGACGTGCTATTTTATAGTTTGTTTTCCAAGTAGTCACTTTTGTTCTCTGCTACCAAAGTTTCTTGGTATCCAGCCACTTTAGTTCTGTTGTATCATTGTTGTTTTAGTTTATATATTTTATTTTAGTATCAAAAATTAATTTACCTACAATATAATTTAATATACTGTCTTGTGTTCTGTACTCTCTGGTGTTTCACTGTTTATACTGGTGTACTGTTGTTTTTAGTTCTTCCTCCAACTGAATTAAAATAATGTATAACTCTTATTTAAATCTGTAATATAGCTTTAAGTTTGTTACCCCAAAACCTGCGTGTGACATTACACCTAGAGAGCTTTAGCATCATAGATATTCTCATTGTATTAACATTATTACATGCAATAAATTCAGTAAAATACCACATATTTGTTTTAATGGTACAAGCACACTCAGAATATGAATGCTATTATGTATGCTATTGTGTCGACATGTTTAAGTGATGATATTTTTATGAACAAAGAGGAGTCAGGGGTTCATATTTGGTGGTACACTACTGAATGTACTTTGATCCATTGCAACCATGTTATAAATAAGTATTCCACATGCAAAACTACATAGCCATGCAATAAACTGAAATGTCTTTCATCTAGAGGTTAGTAGTCATACAAAGCAGCTACAACTCTACCACAGAAAAAGCACAATGCTAGGGCACATTAAAAAAAATAACTTTTATTAAGATACAAAATAGCACCTCCCCATTCGATGTACATTTCAAATCATTATATGCTTTTTCAAGACCCATCAAGTTCCGGAGGACCCGTGCTCCACCAACTTGAGCAAGTTCTTATTTTTCTATTCTTTCTCAAAATGTAAGGAAATTCTATGTAAAAAAAACTGTGTTACTGCATCATTTAGGGATAAAGCATAAAAACTCAGGAATTGAGACCATTAGAGTTGCCCCTCACCTCCAGACCTGCCCATCATCCCAAGATTGACAGTTGATGGGGTGTGTCATTGGGGTTGTGAGGCCTAAATGTCAGGAAGTGCATTGGGGTCATCGGTCCTAACTCTCACCCCATTTTCATTTTCCTATACTTCACCACCTCAGCTTGTTTACACATGGGATGGGGTGAGAGTTAGGACCGAAGACCCTAATGCATACCCTGATGCTGGTTGGGGCTGCGGGGTGCAGGGTTTCAACCCTAACATTGAATTTCCTTGCTTTTGTTGCTGTGGAACAACCCTAACTGATGCATTAAATGGAGTTTTTTTTTGTCATGACTATATATATATATATATATATATATATATATATATAGAATATATATATATGCACACACACATTTACTGTATATATATTCGATAGTATGTGTTTGTCAGTTTTTAGCTGTATTGCGTTTTAGCATGCATTGATAATACACTCACAAAGCTGCATCAGATAGTATTGATTCATATAATAACAACACATACAATGGAAACTGTTTTAATAAGAATCTGGAGTGGTACTTATTTCAAGTGGCAGTACAGTGCAATACATCATGGTGCCAGATACTACAAACCTGATTTACAGTCATAGATTCCAACTCTAGTGTTGACACCATGGCTCCAGATATGGCAAAACTGATACACAACTCCAGATTTCAACTCAAACTTTGACATCATGCTTCAGATATTACAAAACAGATGCCCAGCTGTAGATTCCAACTGAAGCTTGACAACATGGCACCAGACATTACAGAACGGTTGCATGACTCTAAGTTCCAACTCCAGCTTATACACCATAGCTCCAGATATTGCAAACAGATGCATGACTACAGATGCTCAAACTTTAACAACATAGCACCAGCTATTGCAAAACTGTCATGGCACCAGATTCTGACTCACAATTTAAAACTGATTGTAGAATATCACAAAACTGAAGTAAGGCTTCAGATTATGACACAAGTTTCGGCACCAGGGAACTAGATATTACAAGAATGACATAGGGCTCTTAATTCTAATTCAGGCTTTGACAGCATGGTGACAGATATCACAAAACTGATACAAGGCTCTGGATTCTGGTTCCAGCTTTGACAGAATGGCACAAGATACTGACAGAGGGCTTCAGAATCCAACTCAAGATTTACATCATAGCACTCATTATCACACAACTGACACAGGACTGTGGATTTGGACTAAAGTTTTAACACTATGTAGTAAAATATTACAAAACCAACACAGGGCTCAATATTTGGATGCACACTTCACCACAGGGTACTGGCTTCCAGTGCAGCTTTGATATAAGGCTTCAGATTTTGATGCATGCTTCAACACAGAGCTCCAGATCTGGAAGCAAGTTTCTTCACTATATGGTCAATTATTAAAAAAATTGACATAGGGAATTGAGTTCCTAAGTAATCTGTAACACAAGGCTCTAGATTCTGTTAGAGCCAGAAGTGGTGTCATTGTCTCAAAGGATTTTACAAAAGCATATTTTTCTGCTTTATGGATCTTAGAACATTCCTAACAAGTGATAACTGTTTTTAGATGTCTTACATTTATGTCTGCAAGCAGGAACACAGCACAACCATGGCAAAACAATATAGCATTTTTTTTGTAGTATATCTGTTTCTGCCCCGTCTGACTAGTTCACTTCTATCAGTCACCCAATCGATGGTGGCAATACCTCTCCTTAATAAATCTTCACTTGACCCTGACTGTCTTGCCAGCTACAGACCTGTCTCAAACCTTCCCTCTGTTGGTAAGCTTATTGAGAAGGTGATCATGCTGCAACTAGAGGATCATCTCACCATCCATGATGTTTATGATCCTCTCCAGTCTGGATTTAGGAAGAGGCATAGTATTGGTTTGGGTACTTAATGATCTCCTGATAGCGAGAGATCAGAAAAGTCATCCCATCTTGGTTCTCCTTGATCTCTCTGCAGCATTTGACAACATGGACCATGGTGTGTTATTAGAGTGCCTGTGTTTAATCTGTGGACTATTGGGAACAGTTCTCCGGTGGTTCCATTCTTTCCTCATGGGTAGGACTTAGAGAGTGGTGTTGGGAATTTATTCCCCAGCTCCAGTCCCCCAGTCTTGTGGGGTGCCACAGGGCTTTGTTTTTTCAGCCATGTTGTTCATGGTGTATATGATGCCATTGAGAGACATTACAAGGCAATATGGTCTGAGCTTTCACTGTTATGAAGATAATACTCAGCTATACATGTCCTCTGTGCCTGAACAGAGTGGAGCTGGCTTGAGTTTTAACAACTGCCTCGCCAAGATTCAAAACTGGTTGTGTGCCTGAAGTTAAACTCTGACAAGACTCAGGTGTTGGTTGTGGACCCTGGTAATCTGGTAGAAGGGCTCTCAGCTGGTCAGCCTTCTGGGCTTGTGCTTCAAGGCAGCCAGTTGGTGACCTCTGACTGGGTGTGAAATCTGGGTGTTATGTCTGATGATGGGTTGACACTTAAATCTCAGGTGTCACCCATCATCAAGACCTCATATTACCATCTGAGGAATATCATTGAGATTAAACACCTAGTCCCACCTGATGACCTTCCAACATTGGTCCATGCCTTTGTGACCTCCTGCCTTGATTATTGCAAAGCCTTGTAGCTAAGGCTATGGGGGGGTGATATCCACTGCTTGCAGCTGGTGCAGAATTTAGCTGCCAGGCTAATGTCTGGTTTATCTAGATCCTACAATGCAATGCCTGTACTCCATGGCCTGCACTAGCTGTCTCTTCAGTGGCGTATCACCTTTCAGGTGAGTCAACTGACTTATAAGTCCCAACACAAACAGCTTCTGCATTATCTGCAAAATCTTCTTTGCCATTTCTGTCCACTCTGCTCCACCAATGAGGGATTGCTAGAGATTGCCAGGGTTAGATTGAAGCCTCAGGTGCTTGGGCATTGGCATTTGTGGCCCCGACCCTGTGGAACTCTTTACCTTGTCAGGTAAGAGAGTGCCTGACCATGGAGAATTTAAAATCCATGCTAAAGACCCATCTATTTAAACTTGCTTTTCTGGAATCTTGTTAAGTTTTAGTCTGCTGATATGTAATTTAATAACTTTTTTTGATGTGACAACTTTAGTCTGGGTTTTTTCTGTATTATTTCTTTATATCCCCTCATGCATCATGATCCATCACTCCTTCAGGCTACCTAGGTCTTTCACCCATTGTGCCTGCCCTGTCCTGAGCCCCCTCCAGCTTCACATCACAGCCACCCCTGAGGTAGTCCAGATGTAACCCTTCACCAGGCCGGTCCCCCTCCTCCTATGGGTAATGCACCAGAGGGGGCAGCCAGCATATACTTGGCCCTGGGGTGCTGCTGAAAAGGAGGGGCTCTTTCAGGGCATTGGCAGTAATGGAGGACCAGAAGCCATCATCTGGTCAGTCATCAGGTGGATTTCCACTTTTCTGCACTGTTCCACATACATTGCCCTCTGAAGTGCTCCAGCCCACTACCCACCCCGGGACAGGAGAGCAGTCCCTACGGACACTCAATCCTCTCCTTCCTCTGCCAGCCCCTAGCATCCTGAGTCAATTACTGAACCTGGGTTGCTGACATGGTGCGAGATGTGGTGTCCAGCACCTCAAGCCTCAGCACCACCGGGCTGGCTCCTTAGTCTCTTTTTTATTAGATATGTCCAAGTGCTTTGGTCTTTGGGAAAAGTGCTTTTTTATAAATAAACAATTGATTGATTAATGACCCAGGTGTCTTCCAAGACTTTTTATTTATTTATTTATTGAATTGTTTCACCAAGAAAGGCTCACTGAGCAAAAAGATGCTCATCTCCCAGTGCGACCTGAGGGAGGGGGTACAACTGGAGGATAACACACAAGTTATCAATTAACAACATAAAATAGGTATACATTGGGAAAAGGTAACATTTGTCTACATGTTGGTTAACAGTCAATTACATGGAACATTATGCATATCTCAGAGGCATACATAAACACGTACATACATAGCATACAGATTACTGAGGCAGATTAATATGCAGTGGCTGATTCTAGACAAGACAGAGAAAGCAAGACTAGCCAGTAAGTGCCATAGTAGGTGATATAAGCCAGCTTCCAAACATTGGGAGGTGCCACTGGTCAGGCAGTTGAGGATTGGGTTGTGGGGTTCATTTAGTTATCAGCTACAGGCACAGTTTACAGTGAGGTAATTTGCCAGTGCAATGGATAGGGAGTGGGTGGAGGAGGAGTGACGAATTTGAGGGGAGAGATCATTTCAGAGTTTCGGGGAGCGGTGTGAGAAGGCTGTTTGGCCTGCAGAGGACTTACTCATCCATGTCTTCTCCCAGGGCTTGCCATCCCCCCTTGGCAAGGTTTCCCAACCCCTGTCTTTGAACAGAATTCAGTGCATTAGACAGGGTCTGGATAGCCAGGTGTTGGGCCTATGGGTGACAGGTGTCATCCTGCCAGCTGGGAGAGTTCTTTCATTCTCAAGAGATCCAGAGATCCAGAAATGTGTAATTTTGTCCTGAGGCACACTGCCTGCAAGTTCATTGATGGTCACCACAGCTCCATGCACTTCTGGCAGCTTTAGACTACCTTCTCCCTAAGCTCTGCCAAGGGGTCAGGTGCATGCTGAGCTCCATGCCTCACATACTTGATCCTCACCCCCCCCAGTCAACCCTCTAATGCCCTGAATTCACTTCTGAACCCAAGTTCTTGGCACCATGGGCTATAGTGCTACCACTGTGCCAGCAGGTCAGTCAGCATTTGGGGCACTTTGATGTAAAATCAGAAACTGCAACAAAGCCTGTGGCATTTCTGGGAGTTTGCAGGTTTTTGAGGGCTCTTATTTCATTTCTGGGGAAAGTGTCTTGTTGAGTATATAAAATCCTACCCTTAGTACACAGCACCAAAAACAGTGGTGCATCCCTGGGTGTCGGTTAACAGCAGGTTCATTCTGTTCCAAAAGCACTAAGATGGTCATACTCACTGTTGCTAGTCCTGGTGCAACTGAAGGGATGTGCCTGCCTCCCAAAAGAGTCCCAGCCAGTGCTGCTTTTGTCTTTTGTACTTTTTTGGTGAGAATTAAATAAAATGAATTGAATCCTTCCAGTTTGCACAGAGGTTTATTTTTTTCCCCAGCGTTGTGGTACATTGTACTTGTTTTGCAGACTCATTCTGTTCCTGGAAGATATGAATGCATACTGTGTGCAGTGGGGTGCATGCTGCATGTTGGTTCAGGAGCATACTGCATGCTGTGGCTGGACACTGCTGACACTCATTGCATATTGCCTGCTCTGGGTGCATATCGAGCACTGTTGACTGGTGCAGGCTGCAGCAAGAGCACTTATGGTAAGCTTTATTATCCAGAGAAAGCCCAGTGGTGCTGAGGGTTGAGGTGCTGGATGCCACACCTTACGCCATGCTGGTACAACCTGAGTTCAGAAATTGGCTCAGATTGCCGGGGGTCAGCAGGGGAGAAGTGGTATTGAGCATCTGTAGACAGCTCTCCCAGTCCTGAGGAGGATTTGGGGATCTCCAGTTCCACTGGTGACCCCTGGCAGAGGCTGAGACTCCTGCAGTGCATCGCAGCAGAAGCTTGGGCATTTTAGCATAGCAGACATCTTCCAGGTGCATGCAGGAGCTCATGCACACTGGGCGGGATGTCATTGCATGTCTGTGCTCAGGAGTAGAAACCAAGGAAGAAAAACCTTCCTTCAGGTTAGATGATGGTAAACATAGGCAGTCCTCATGCTCAATGTCAGCTAATTCTCTGGTTTTCCTTGGGGTCTGGGCCACTCCTTTGGGGCCGGGGAGTGCCCAGACCTTGCTTATCTGATGCAGCCCGGAGCAATTGGATCAGGTGGGCAGTTGTGTACAGTGGCTGTGGATGGAACCCTGAGAGATGCCCCAAAGGTAAGGGTGCATAAATTAAAGCCAGAAAAAAGGAAAACGCTTTACTATCCAGCTCATCATCATGTTTATTGATAGGACCCTCTTGTTATGATATCCTCTTCAGCACCTATAGTGAGCATCATTAAAACAGCATCCAGGGTGTAACCACCCAGTCACAGAGATCCCACAGTCCTATAACAGAGAGTTCAGTGGCTATTGGGAACTCCATGAGGTAATCATGTACATAGGTGACAGAACCACATGGATTGATAGGGGAGGAAGTAGGAGCCTCCTTTTTTACACACACATAAAAAGTTGAATGGCTTCTTCCAATTGGCCTTTCAAAACCTGCTCCCAATGGACAGATACATGTTCAAGTGGTGAGACATCCCGGTTATGTATTTCCAATGCAAAATGGGGTCTGGAGCTTAAAGACGTTTGCATTGAGAAACAGAACAGAAAATACCTGATGCCTTATATAACCCCTTTTCCCCACCCTAAAGCAGACTATAATATACCATACAGTAGCACTGCTTCTGGGCTCTGATGCATCTACCTGCCACAAGGACTATGTGGAACTCAAGGTGCTTGGCACTAGGATGATGTGCCAGCAGTTGGAAAATACAAAAAGTTCACTTTCACTCTACTTCTTCCCAGCACAGCTGCAACTGGCTTCCAGGTGAGGTAAAAGAAAAGAAACAAATCTGCAATATCTGAGTGCCTGTGTTGAAAGTAGTGTTGGGGGGCAGCCTACATCATGCTATATTCCCCCACCCTCCCTCTTCAAATGAACAGACAAGAACTCAGTCATACTCAGGAAGCTAGTATTCAAAAGCAGCTGAAAAATGGACACCCACATCTTTTGCAGAGGGAGTGGCAAAGAAAGGTTTGGATGCAGGGTGTCCTGCTGTGCAGCTTGGGTACTGGGGTGCCCTTGTATAGCCTGCAGCTGGGATGCAGTGGGGATGTTGTGTGCCATGCAGGTTGGATGTTGGGTAACCCTTTTACAGGGAAGAATGTCCAGCTTTGGCCATGGCCAAGAACGGTATAGCTAGGTGTGAAGGAGGCAAACTGCTCACAATCAAGGGAAAGAGGAGATGTCAAATAAAGAGGGAAAGGAAAGAAGGAAGGAAGGAAGGAAGGAAGGAAGGAAGGAAGGAAGGAAGGAAGGAAGGAAGATTGGATGTTGGGAAGTCAGTTTTTAAATGGCATAGAAAACACAACAGGGAATCAAACTGGACTGGGGAATGATACAGCAGCAGAATGACACTGATGTGCAAGTTTAAGTGACAAGAGAATAGCTTGGACAAGTCCTGTTTTTGGAATCGGTGGTAACGGTGAACCCGCAGCATCAATACCCAGTGGCTGATACAGGAATTGACAGGGGGAGGGTGCAATTAGCTATGAAAGGAGCAAAGTGTTGACTAGCCTCCTCCAAAAATCCTCTACTTCCCTTTCCATCACAAAGCAGCATGAACTGGAGAACTGCTAATAGAGGCTGTGCATACTGATTGAAATTACAGATTGTCAGCAATGCCTAGGGACTTGCCAGCTCATCAACTTCATTAGCATTTTTACTTACACCTGAGTAAGAGCGGACGCATTGCTTTGCATGTCTGACATGCACAGGATACATGGGAAATAAAGCAAAGTTGCGAAACCTTTCTGTAATATTGTATATGGGTTGTCACTTTTCCTCATTGATAGAGTGACATTCAGGAGTCACAATACCAGTGAGGCCAAGTCACCATGAGTTCTTGTGGCTAGGCGGTGAAGCCTGTTACTACAAGGATGCTGCTTAAAAATTAACAGATATAAACTTGCCTGGTGGCACAGCGATAATGCTACCACATGTCACAGTGATGACTGACATTCAGGAGACAGCTCTGGTTGGCTGGGGAGAGAGAACTAAGCATCCATGCAATGCATCTCCTCTCTTGGGCCTTCTCAGAAGTGTAACAGATGCATGTTATCAGGTGGCCTTTGAAAACAGCCTCTTGTGCCTAGAGGGACTTACCCGGTTAACAAAGACTAATTACAAAATCAATAAAAGCCCTGCTTGTTATGCCAGCAACTGAGGTTTGAGTCAAATCACCATTATATACTGGTGGAAGGAAGATCACGCATCACTGAGGAGTCTCTTCTCGTCCAGGGAAGAATTTATTTTATTTTATTTGTTATTGTTTCAGAAGACACCTTTGAGCCAAGGCTCTTTTACAAAGGTTTCACATCTGGGAAACAAAGCAGAACATAGTGAGGATAATAACAAGTACAGTAGTTTCAAGCAGCCATTGGTTTTGTCGGGTACATTAAAGCTTTCATATGGAGATAACTTCATATGGAATTACTGTAATATGTACAATGATTCACAATATGCATATTAAGTTACAGTGATTCATGTATATTATCCAAGAACATATGTACAATAAAAAAACACAGTTGTAATATGGTTTACTAGAATAAATTAAAAACTACTAGAAGAGATGGTAGATACATGTAGATGAAGCTATGGAGAAGGAATGTGGATAATAGAAAGGAAATAAAAAGGGAGGAGATAGAAGATAATGGGGGAGGTGGGAGGGACTTAGAGGGGGGAATTAGAGGGAAGGAGAGTCATTTTAGTTAGGAAGGGTTGTGTCTCTTGCTGTATGACTGTATACTGCTATGCCAAAGTAACAGCACAGTTGAAAGGCCTGTGAAGAATGCAGTTGGCCCTGAAGTTGAGTCTCCAGTGGATGTGAGGAAAACAAGAAAAAAGAGGGTCCCTATGGTCAATAATGCTACGTTTGACATCTTGTTCACCAATTTCAGAAGAGAGCTCTACAGTATCCATGCCTTTCTTTTGAAACTGTCATCTCCCCTTCTCCATCATTACGGCCCCTTGGCAAGGGGACATAGAGATGGAAAATGGGAGATGACAGTCTCTGAAGTAATGTATGTGCAGTTTAGAGCTCTCTTCTGAAATGTGGCTGGCTATTCTGGCACTGTGGCCGCCTGGGATTTCACAAGAGGTGGTTGTCTCCTCCCAAGAGGAAGTTATCTCCAAGAGGAAGCTATCTCCTCCCAGCCTTGGAATATGTAAAAGCACACAGGACAGCAAAGCATACTTTCCTGCAGAAAATCAACAGGATGTGCAGGTTTGCCCTTGCTGTGACAGCAGCATCTACCATTGCCATCAGTATTCAGACATTTGACTACTATCCCTGGACACTCACTGCAAACTCAGTAAGGCCTTGTCACTGTAAAAATGTTTAAAATTTCTAGTCTGACTACCTAATTTGCAGCCCCCTCATTGCAGCACCCAGGCTCACCCATTCTTGCCTACTCTACTTCACCGCCAACCTCCTCAACCTCAAAGAAAGCCTCCACTACCAGACCTGCCTACTAGCCAAGACAATTCTGCTTGGGCTCCCCCACCAAGGGTGTCTGCCTCCCATCAACACGCCATCCCCACTGTCTCCACCCGCAGCTCGGATAAGGCCACCCTACTAGTGCCTAGAACCAGGAACTCCCTAGCTCAGTGAGCCTTCTGCTATAGGGCTCCCTCCTGGCTCAACTCTCTCCCAGTCAACATTACCAGCACTCTCAAAATAAGTCCCTTTAAAATCACTCTTCATGACCACCTTTTCAACACATGCTGCTGTAAATGCAATTAACTATTGCTCACTCCTACTCCCCTGGCTTCTTAGGACTCATGCTTTCCAGCACATTCCAATTTTGACCATGTCCACCAGCATGACAGCTCACCCACACACACTCTCCTCCTCCCCCCCCCATGCCCCATAGATCCACTCCCCTCAGAATGGCTGTCTTACATAATACACCTGCAGTCACCAGTCTGCTCTATGTTATAGCCCAGCCAAAGGGCAATTTTCCTTAGTTGCTCCAACTTTGCAAGTACTGTTTTCTCTGCCTATGTTGTAATTGCATAACAGGGTTATATATACATATATATATATATATATATATATATATATATATATATATTTCCCAATTGACTCATATGTTACCTATGTAAATAGACTGTATATAATCTATGTAACGCTGTGATCTATGTATCGGTGTCTGTACCTGGAACTTGGTATTACTGTTTTGTCCTTTCTGGGACGAGGTGCCTTTGTAAACGAGTCTCTGACTCAAAGGTTGTAAATCCAATTTGTACAAATAAATAAATGAAATAAAATTAAAACTTTGAGCGAAGGGGCTGCAAAGTAGCCAGTCTAGAAACTTTAAATATTTATGCAGTAACAAGGCCTAATTACTATGCTGATTCACAGGCTTAGGTCATGGGTCAAACATATACTGCACATCCCCAGAACCTTTAAAAGACATACTGTAAGTAGAAAAGCATTTGCTGCTGGTACTGCCCCACTTAACTGTGACTCATATCCTGACAACATACCTCTCAACCTTTTGTCTCTGAAATGAGGGACACTGACACTCAAAATGATGGACGATGGGCACCGACCCTCATAATGAGGGACACATCTGCAAACATGGAGATACTAGCTCAGAAACTACTGAAACCATGACCTTTATTTATACAAAGCTGCTATTTTATTTAACATCTTAGAATAGTATTCATTTCTGCTTAAAAGTCTTAATTTATAACACATTCTTTGAGTGTGCAGCACCTTTTCTATGAAAGGCAAATGAGGGACAGGAATAATTCAAGTGTCCCTCATTATGAGGGACATCCCTCATTTTACCCCTCAAACATTTTGAGGGGTAAAATGATTGATGCCCCTCATGAGGGGTACTTATATGCCTGACAATGCAAGTCGAGAGATCTGCTGACCTTCAATCAAATGGGCCATGTGTTCTCCCATCTCAAGGAATAATGCTATTTTCACAAATCCATCCTCACTTCACCCCTTGAACCTCTGCACACTTTTGCATCCTGGCTCCCCTTCTCTATCCCCCCCCCCCCAGACCTCTACCTTATTTATTCAAGCTACCAATCCTTCCTCATGCAACCCTTCTTTCTTAGACTACCTCTATTACTACTGCACAAGGGTCACACATGTAAATTGTACATCATATTTTAATAAATGCTTCATCAGCAACTGTAGTGTAACTTACACTATACAGTTAATGATCAAGCATTTAATAAAATGTGATGTACAATCTACAGGCTATGTAACCATATATACACAGTTACCTTTGTGTTCCATTTTGTACCAGCTTTGCTTCTGTTGGGTTCCTTCAGGAAACCCTTGGAAACTTGGTGAGTCCCCTAAAATGGTGCTGTCCAGATGGGCAAGGTTATTTTACTGGTTTGCTATTGCCACTGCTGTATTCATTTATTTGGATTTAAAATCACAAATAAATTATTACAGTTACTGCAAAAACCAACAATCAAAATAACCAGTGAGAGTGGTAGTCCCACAAGAGTCATGTTGTCAACTCATTTATTTGGGATTTAAATTGTGATGGATGAGCCAGAGGACACAGGTTCACCATTCATTACCTGACCGCAGAAAGCAAGTGGCATGCCAAGTTTGGTTCTGTGCACTGCTGGTCCACTTTTGCTTCATCAGACAAGGTTTTCTAGCCATAACGTGCACAAAGCTGGTGTTAGAGAAAAAAAATAAAGAAAATTAAATACAAGAGATCGGGCACAGTTGGGCATGTGGCTCGGCAGACTGAACCTTTAAAAAACAGAGTGGGACTGAATTGTTCAACTTACCTGAAGTTGAAACAGCACTTTTCAGGATCTGGCAACCAGGCAACAGGACTTGATGCAGGCAGGCAGTCAGGAGAATGGGTCGAATGCAGCACTTCACAAGGAGTGGAGTGGGGGTTAAACAGCAGCTACTATGGACTGGAGCAGTCCCTGAGCAATCGTATACCTCAAGACGACTGCTAGCATGCTGGTGAGAATTACAAAATAAAACATTCCAGAGCCCAGAATCAATAAGAATTGGTCCAGCCTGCCTCCAGTGCCCACACTGTGTGCATGTGAAACACACATGAGTGGAGTACTGGACCAATCCAAGTATTCACCGCACCATAAATCTGGGGCTCTGTCAGATGGAGCTGAGACAGACTATCACCGGCGCTGACCCCTGCTTGTAGGGTACTACTTTTACAGCATGTCAGTGAGCTGGTACATGCCTTCCCTGGTGTTGAAGTGTCTGTTGCTTATCTTTGATTTGAATTACACAGGGGAAGATTACAAGATATACCAGCTTCATTTTGCAAGGAAATCATTTGTGGATAATTAAAGGGCACATGCCCCACATATCAAAGGAGGTGGTGTGTGCATGACTGCATCAGTATGCCACTGGAGTGCCACAGTTGACCCATTTCCCTGACTGCCTGCCTGCACTGAGTACTGTTGCCTGGTTGCCAAATCCTAAAAAATGCTACTACAACTGTTGGTAAGTTGAACAAACACCGAGTCGGAGCACTAAACATGTAATAGGGTCACTAGATTCCAATCTTTCTCTGCCGGGTCCCGGTCTCCTTCTCTGTCTCACTCTCTTGGCTGATAGGGAGTTTCTCCTCCAAGATGGGCCCCAGTTCCAATGAAATGACCACCTACAGGTCCATGTGTACAGGACAGAGCTTCGGAACCATGGGAAGGGACAGTTGACAGCTGAAAGGCATGGTGACAGCCAAAGAGAGGTGGATACATGATCCTTTGAGTCTAATGGTACCAGAAAAGTGCAGTTCAGGAGAGAGACGGGGTGGGATAGAGAGAATGATTAAATGAGACTAGGACACGGGGCAGCTGCAACAATCAGGGACCATCTGCCATTGCACCATCAGCTTGTTGCCTGCACTATTGAGACCCAAAGAAGAGGTGGATGGCTGATATTGCAATGACGAAGGGCTACGTAATTGCTATGGGTCTATGTGATAACAGCGAATGCCTAAAGGCGATCACCGTTGTTGCACAGGCAGAGTGCAAAAAACATTTTTGGCACTCTGACAATCCACATTGACAGAGCAGTGGTGCCAGGACAGCTTTTAATGTTTTCTGTGAAGTGTACTTCATGCACTATGAGGGCCTGCACCCGCACCCCCCTACTTAAGGATTCTCAACTCCAGGGGCTGCATGTCGGGGGGGGTGAAAGCATTAAAAAAAAAAATTGTTTGGGCCGGGTGCAATAAAACTGCACCAGCACCCGGATCTGAACCCAATACTTCACCCACCCCAACCACTAGCCAACTCCAGATGCCACAACACAGCTCGGCCATCCACCACAGAGCCACCCTCCACAGCCCTTCTGCCCCTCCCAGCCCACGCTCATCATGCTCACTCCCCCCCCAGATGCATATACATAGCAACATCCTGTCTCCCAGTTCGCCCACCCCCTCATCCAGTTGCCCTACCCTCCCATTGCTGTGAAGGATTGTGCTGGGAAGAATTCTCCATTATGGATGGCGCCCTTCTTCATGTGTCCACCTCACGGAATACTGATTGCCATGGCCAAATCATTTCAGGTTGGTGGCATGCTTGCTGATCTAGTGTCAGCAGCAGCATGCCGCTGCATTCGTTACAGATGGCCAAGCCCAGAAATGCAGTAGTGACATTGACCGCCACAGTGCTGCACCTCCACAACCCACTTCTCTCCTAAGCTGCCACATAATGTTTCTTGCACATGCACACAAGCAAACATAAAAATGCTGTCACATACACAAAGTTACATTGGTGAACAAACAGGTATTCAGCATAAAAACATTTCATCAAGATTTCCCTATCTAGGTTTGAGTTAAAATCAAATTATACATTCCATTTTAGTTTCATTGCAATTTTCTGTGCAAAACTTACAATTCCAACAATTTGCTTTGTACATCTACAGTTTATGACAGTCATCAGTTTCTCCTGCTTATTCATTACTCTCAAATTGTCAAAATGTTGATTGATATACAATTTTCTCTCTTGTACAGAAGCTATACAGTTAAAAAGTAGGTGTGTACTCGACACCATTGTTTCCTCACAACTTAAACATTTACATTATTGCCATTTGCTTTCTTACACCACTCTGTGACTATACCAAATCTTAACCTTTCTAAAGCTTTTCTCTGTTTTGCATGTTCATATTTTAACAAATACTTTTCCACTTCAGATTTTGTTTTTATGTATTTTAAAGGGTCATTTTCACAGGACTCTCTTGTTGCAATATAATCTGCATTTTTTGCATTATCCTCTAATCTCTGTATTGCTTCACTAGCAAATTTGGATGGGTTTATTAGGTCTCTAAGGATGTAGTTTTACTCCTGTTCATTTTTATTTAGTCTACAATCTATTCCAAACCAGGTTAGTTCTTTCCCATCTTGCCATTTTTTAACATCCAACCAACATTTATTTATTATACTTCCTTTTGGAGAGGTAGCCGTTTTTCTCCAGAGCAGTAATGCCCTTTTCAGTGCTCCAGCATAACATGATATGGTTCCAGTTTCCATTCTAACCCCTGCTGCCGAAACAAAGCTGGGTATTCCCAATAAATTTCTTAAGTAGTACTTTTGTATTATCTCAAGTCCTTTTTAATTCTTTTTATATATTATTCCCCAAACTTCTGCTCCATGCATCATTTGTGCTTCTACTTTAGTTCTTAAGCACCTGTATTGGGCAATAAAATAATTTCCTGCCATTGTACTGGCAAGATGTCTCATACTATTCAACATTTTTTTTGCCTTGTCACAGACTAATTCAATATGTTTTTTGCATTTTAAACTTTGATTAAATACCACACCAAGGTAACAGACATTATTAACTTCCTTAATCAGTAGATTTCCAATTTTCTACCTACCCAGGCTCCTTGTTGATTTCCCAAAAGTCATTATTTTAGTCTTTTCCTGATTTATTGTCATATCCAGTTTTTTAGGATATCTGTTGTTGCCAAGATTGCCCTCCTTACTCCTAGTTTTGTTTGTGACATTAGCACATCATCCCTGTATAGTAAGATTTGGATATCAGCCCCATTTATTTTTAGGGGAAATGTTTCCACTTGTTTTAAATCCTTCATAAATGTGTCAATATACAGATTAAACAAAGTTGGGGCTAAAATGCACCCTTGTTTAACTCCAATATTTACATTTATTGGGCTTGTCATATTCCCTTCCTTACTATATTTTATCACAGTTTTATTGTCCTTGTGGAGCAGCTTAATGGCATTTTAGTAATTTTCCATGTATACCTTTTTTCAGCCATAATATCCCATAGTATTCTACGGTTAACCGACTCGAAGGCTGCCTTAATGTCAATAAATACTGTATCGATCTTTGTTTTCTTTATAACCTCATATTTTTCAACTATGTGTCTCAAAATAAAAAATTGATCCACTGTTGATCTCCCTGTGCAGAAGTCAGCTTGCACTTCTGATAAAATGTTATTCTCTTCCATCCAATATTGGATTCTTTTCAGAATCAATCGTTAAAACATTTTTTGGTTGATGTTTAATAAAGTAATTGGACAGTAATTTTCTATTTTCTCCATAGACCCCTTTTTGTGTACTAATATTCCTTCATTCCAATTATTTGGTAATGTTATGTTATTATTATTTATCTATAGAGACTTAGTAAGATCTCAGCCCACCAGTCAGCATTAATATGGTATAATTCTGCACCTATACATAGATACATAGATACAGTGTAGGCAGATAAGGGCCTATGACCCACCCAGTCTGCCCATTTGAGCTTGTAAGTTCAGTTTGTTTTCCTAGAAGTCTGTTGCTCCTTACCCCTGACCTCCATAATTCCTTTATGTCTATCCCATGCATTCTTAAATCCTGTAATTGTTTCAGCCCTCACCACCTCCTCTGGCAGGGTGTTCCACTTGTCCACCACCCGTTCTGTGAAGAAATTCTTCCTCATGTTTCCTCTGAATCATCCTCCCTCCAACTTCATCCCATGCCCTCCAGTCCTGGAACATCTTTCTTGCTTAAAAATAGTGTATTCCTGCACCCTGTTCCTCCCTGTATGATACTTGTATGCCTCTATCATATCCCCTCTCTCCCTCCTCTTCTCCAGGGAGTACATGTTCAGTTCCTTCAACCTGTCTTCATAGGACTTGTGATGCAATCCATGCACCATCTTTGTTGCCCTCCTCTGAACCTTCTCTACTCTGTCTATGTCCTTATGAAGGTATGGTTTCCAGAACTGTACACTGTACTCCAGGTGGGGCCTCACTAGTGTATTGTATAGCATAATTATGACCTCCCTTTTCCTGCTGGTGATGCCCCTGCCTATACATCCCAGCATCCTATTTACTTTACCTGCTGCCTTGTCACACTGTTTCTCTACCTTGAAGTCATCAGAGATGATAACCCCAAGATCCCTTTCCTGCTTGGTGCATGCTATATCCTATATTATAAGTGCCTGTGCCCTAATTTTCTTTGTGTAATTGTATTGCTTCTACTACTTCTTCTTTAGTAAAGTCCAACCATTTGTTCTTTTCTGCCCTATTCACACTTTCTGTCCCTTCTTGGAGTAAACCATGGTCTTTATTAAAAATTGCTTCATCATATTCTATCCATCTCTCTAGTAGGATGATTGCTCATATATTAAACCTGCTGTTTTTTGTGCCCTGGGCCACCAGTCTCCAGAAGGCACTGTCACCTTTCACCTTAATAGAACATTGCAGTTTGCTCCAAAGTTCTTTTTGGTAATCCTTCATCTTTCCCATTAGAATAACTTTGTATTCTGCGTTTAAATTCTTCAGAGCCTTACGGCTGTATAAATAATTACATTTTACAATTCTCCTTCCCACTTTTTGCAGCAATTTCCTGTTTCAGTGACATTCATCATCAAATCAATCTACTAACATAGAGTTTACATAGGAAGAGGTAGCAAATATGTTTACACAAATCAAGACATGAATGAAGCAGCTGGTGCATTGTCAATTTCCCAGTGGAGGTACACAATATGCAGTCATCTGAGAAAATAAGTCCAGAGAGATAAGTTGGGGTTTAGCAAGTGCAGGTAGGTGGGGGGTGGGAGGGAGGATAAAGAGGTCAGGAAAATAGGCTAGAGGTAGTGTGGGTGTACTAGACAGATGGCAGGTGGAAGGAAGGAGTGGGTGGCAGAGGAAGTGAGCAGGGGACCAGGCAGGAGGTAGTGTGGGTGAACTGGACAGAGGGCAGGTGGGGGAAGTGAGGGAGTACTGGACAAAGGAAAAGTGGAGGAATGGTAGGGAGGGGGAAGTGGGTTGGGGGAAGGGAGTAGGTGCAACATGGCCTGAGCAAGTGGACCAGATGCTGGGATTATGTTTGACACATGCAGCAGACTGGAGGAGAGATGAACTTATAGAGTTCGGATTTGAAGTGCTCTAGGAGTTGAAAGCTGGTGATTGTGTTTGGAAGCTCATTTACCCAGGAGGGAGCCCTTACAATGAAAGCACATCTGCCATGGGCTGATTTCCTGAAGGGAACATCTAAGGCTTTCCTGGAGATGTTTCTTGTGGCATACTCACCTGGGACAGGTCTGAATAATGCCTGCAGGGAGACAGGTGCCAGTCCCAGTAGGGCCTTATTTCCTAGTAAGCAAGTCTGGAGCTTTATTCTATCCTGGAGAGGGAGCCACTTTTTCCTTATGTAGAGCTCAAGGGTGTGCGTGATGCAATCTACATCCAGGATAAATCTGTATGCTTTATTGAGTGTAAGGTGGACTTTGTGCAGGCTAATGTCCATGGCAGCACCATATACCACATTTCCATAGTCCAGGATTGGCAGGATTGTGCCATTGACCGCCTGGAGCCTGGCTTCAGGGGTGAGACAGACGTAGAATCTGTAGAGTGTCCTAACTTCCTGTTTGCAGCCTTAGTGATATTACTTAAATGTTTGCTGAAAGAGAGGGACTCATTGATTGTGACCCCAGGTACTGGAAAAAGTGAACCTGTTCAAGGGTGGAGTTCGTATTGAGTGCTATTTTAAATGGTGTGGTTGATTTCCTCTTCTGGGAACTGGTAAAGAGCATTGTCTTAGCCTTTGTACTATTAAGCACTAGGAGGCTGGTGTTAAACCATTCCTGTAACAGGTCGAAGTTGCACTGTAGGTTCCTAGTCAGTGTGTCTTGGCAGGAACCTCTGAGGAATAGCACCATGTTATCTGCATAGAGCAGGACTTTGACTGCGGGGCATGCAGCAGGAAGGTTGTTTATGAAGAGGCTAAACAGGAGGGGGCCCAGTATGGACCCTAGTGGGACCCTGACTGTGACATTCCTGGCCTCTGAGATGGTACCATTAATCTTTACCTTCTGTGAGTGTTCATACAGGTAGCTGGAGAACCACCCAACCATGTCTGAGGACAACCCAATGCAAGTTAACCTGTGAAGCAGCAGCTTGTGATCCACAAGGTCAAATGCCTTGGATAGGTCAATATAGATTGCTCCAGCTAGTTGTCCCTGGTCTAATGCCTCGTGGACATTGCCTGTGAATTAAGTGAGGGCAGTGTTTGTACTGTGCTTCTTGCGGAACCCATGTTGCTGCAGGCTGAGTAGGTTGTATTTGTGAAGGGGGGCAGAGAGCTGGTCTGCAATATTTTTTTCCTGCACTTTGGAGAGAGGAGACAGGATGGAGATGGGCCTGTAACTGGACACAAGCGAACAATCTTCTCTTTTTAGAACTGGACTGACCAGGGCAGTTTTCCAGATAGATAGGAAGGCTGCCATCCAAAGCGCTGTATTAAAAAGCTTAGTGATAGGTACGACCACTTCAGGGAGGTGATTGAGATACATTTCATATCAATCTCATCCCCACCCATCCTTGTTTTACCCAGCACTCTTGCAAGTTATTTAGCAGCCTCCTTGGTGGTCACCTGCAGAAAGCAGAATTTTGGACTGGTGCAAAGAACGGGGACAGGTGTCCACAGCTCAGTGTTTTGTCCTTGTGAGCAGTTGTTTTAGGTGGTATGGTTGCACTGTAGTCAGTAAATGCCTCATTGAAAATATTGGCTATGGTAACTTCATCATCTATGACATTGTCACTGTGATGGAGCATTGTTGGTGGGGACCTGTCACAAGTTCCTACGTGGTCCTTGATGATAGCCCAGAATTGTTTTCCATCTTTCAGGCACTGGGATTGCTGATTTCTGTGTGGGAGACCTTAGGTGCACATGGGTAATATGGCAAGCCATTTCTAGCAGCTTTGTAATTTTGGATGTTCTCTACTGTCCCTGATACCCTTGCTTGGTGCCATAGCAGATTATATTCCCACATCAAACCAAGGACTTGGGGAGTGATCCAGTTCATGCACCTCCCTTTTATCATTTTCTTATGAAAGGGGACATACTTGTCTGCAGCCAAGGTAAACTGATCGAGGAAGAGCTGGAGGGCTGCATCAAAAGAGGGACAGGTATCCAAGATGCACCAGTCTGTGTTGGCCAGGTGTTTCCTGAAGGTGGCCATAGAGCAATTTCTGATGACTCTATTCCTCACCAGCCTTGGGGTTAGTTTTGGCAGCTTGGAGGACTATTCACGTAGGACAGGGGAGTGGTCACTCAGCACATCTGGGAGCACTTGGACATTGGTAATTCTCTCTGGGTGGGAGGTCAGTACCCAATCAGTCAGAGTACTTGTTCCTGGTCTGTAGTTGGTTCTTGTGCAACTCTGCACCTCCTGTGTTAGGTATAGTCCTGTAATTAGGGCCCTGTGTGAGGAGCTGGAGCTGGCTAGCCAGCTAGAATTGAAGTCATCAAGCACAATAGTTTACTTATTGTGACTTGCCTGGGTATAGAAGTTGGCAAAATAATTAAATCCAGTTTGTCAGCATCCAGGTGGACTGTATACTGACATAACAATCAGCCCTTCCTTCTCCTTGCCCATGAGGATTTTTACTGCAAGACATTCACAGTCATTGCTAGCAGTAGGCAGTTGGACTTTATGGCACTGGAGATGGCTACAGGTGTAGATTTAGCATCCGCCCCCTCTTTTCTCTGAGCGATCAAGCCTATACAAGTTGTACCCAGGCAGGGAGATTGCCATGTCAGCATTTCTGGGCTTGAGCCAGGTTCTGGTCAGCACGATAATGTCAGGTTGCATAAGTGCCATGCAGGCTTCAAACTGAGTGAGCTCTGCCAGCATGCTGCCAATGTTTAAGGGCACAATCCTCAACCTCCCTGTGGATGGCTGGGTCTGGGAGTTCGCAGTCATAGGGCCAGGGTTGGGGTGGATGTTTCCCAAGATCAGTGGTAGGATCAGGATAAGCATCCTAGGTAATTTAGGGAAAAGGTGGGTTGTCTTTGCTCTCTGGTGAGTCTGTGCCTTGTGTGTTGTTGGAGGGGTGCAAAGGCTGCTAAATAGTCCTAGGTGTAGGCACAGTATTGGTGTGTTGAGTCCTGGGGGGCTGTGGTACCTGGCAAGGGGTAGGGGGAGACAATAAAATACCTGGGTATTACTGGAGGTCTCCCACTGGGCTGGAGAACTCTTTCCTGCAAGTACACAGCCTAGGTTGCTCAAGGTGTTATCCCATTATAAGTAGGGTTACCATCAGGAGAATGATAAACTGTGTGTCCAGGACTCGGGGAACTTGGGTGGTATAGTCAAGTCCCATTTTTCTTCCACGTTTCAGCAGGAATCTGGACATTAGTCTCTGCCAGACAGCACCAACTTGTGAGCCGACCTTGGGCACTGGTCCATGGTTTTCAGTATGTGCAGTTTAATAGTTAATATAGCTGTGTTTACAGGTCAGTGAGATACACTGATTCCTTCAGTTGGTAAAACAAATTAGGCTGGATTAGAGTTCAGTGTGGTGTCTTCCAAGAGTAGAAAGTGAGGAGACATGGGGACACCCTTAGAATGGAAAGAAATTATGCTGGTTTAGAGTTCAATGTGGTATCTTCTAGCTTAAAGAGCTAAGATTAACACCGACAAGTGTTAGGTCCTATACATCCACAATTCCATAATCGAACACACGCATACCTTGCTTATACACAAAAGTGTTTTTTCTCAGTCTATCACCATGGCATCTCCAATTTAGTATACACATGTTCAACTTGTTTAGTGCCTTTATAAATATTTCCCCTGCTTTACTTTTCTTTTTGTCCATTGCTTTCCTCAGTGGAATTAAAAAAATATCTAGGTTCCAATATGTACTTTTCTCTTCTAATTCCGTACTCACCCTTACACTGTAGTCTCCTGCACTTAAAATTGTCTTATTTGGGTATTTATTTTATAATTCTTCCACTATATTTAAAAAAACATTAATGCAGGCTGCTATGGGAGATGCTTTGGTGTCCGGTGGGAAGTACATGTTAATCACAAGGCATTCCACTCTATTATTTATAGACATTTCTAAAACCTGTATAAAATGCCTTGTGTCATTTCATAAACATTTGCATGTCAGCTCTTCAATTATCTTTACAAAAGTACTGTTTCTACCTGATGATTTACCAAATTTGGCATTTTTTTCTAGCTTGGATATGCCATCCTTGATATCCCTCAAAGCAACAATGTTCTGTCTTGTTTACCTATGTTTCTTGTAGCATGATTGTATGTGCTTGTTTCATAAACTTTACTATACCAGCATCTCTAAATTTACACAGTACACCTGCTATATGCAGAGTATTGTCAGTTGATTTTTGGTCTCTTTAGTTCTTACTTCTGGTGGTCAGATCATTTCCCATATTTGCTTAGTAACCTGTAAAGGTTGCTGCTCATTTCCATTTTCCTCTTCTCTGTCTTCAGAGAAAACAGACTCCATTTCTATTAAATCCAGAATTCATGACTCTTCCAGTATGATACTATTATTTATTCTCAGACCTCATTGTTATGGACCTCTAATCATCATTTCGTACATCACCTCTTGTAGTAATGTATGTTCCCCCTCTATAGGTTTTATAATTAAATATTCTTTTTTGTATTTTATTCCCTTCTGTCTTTTTTAGATTTACTTTTTGCTTTGGGATTTCTTCCCTGTCAAAACATTTTTGTCCTCCTTCATTAATGGAATAGTTACATCTGCATTTATGCCCCATTCCTTCAGCTGTCCTTTTGCTTCCACTATCCTTTTTCTAGTATTTTTATTCTTCAGGACCAAGCAGATCCACCCTTTCTCTTTCCCACCATGATATCTGTAGGTTGAACATAACTCAATCCATGTGATTTTATTTCCCAGGATTCCTTTGCAGACGTTATACATTGCCAACTTCAGTGTCATGTAAATCTCAGTTTTAGTTTTAGGAATACCTCTCAGATAGACTGTTGGTAATATGTCTCCTTTTTCTGTTTGGGCTTTTTTTACTCTCTCAGGGTTAGAGCCACTCCCCTCTGTAGCTACCTTTTCAATTTCCATATTTTTTTCCTTTCTGTGCTTCTGGGCATACTTCTATAATCATATATCTCCTTAACTTCCCATCTTCAACTATCTGAATTGTCCTTTCCAACTCTTCTCCTCATCTGCCCTCCTTTGGATGTTCTTGACTCTTATTTCCTTTATTTTATTTTATTTTACAATTAGACTTTCCCTATAATTTTCCTACTGTCATTTTGTCCCCGTTTGTTCTTTATCTCTTTTTTGTTTCTTTTTTATCCTCCTGGATATCCAGCACCAAAGGTCCTTTCTCTTTTATTTCTTTCCTACCAATTTCTTCAGTTGTTTTCCTAATAATTTCCTTATTACTTCTTTTAGCCTCCCGAGTTAAACCATTAGCTTTAACATATTGCTTTCTATTTCCTATTTCTGATGGAATCTTCTCCCTTTCTTTATTTATCTGTGTAATTATCAGGGATGTAAAGTTAATTAATAACTCATTATTCAAAAGGATCCCTTTTCTTATTTCTCCTAATATCTCTAATATCTTCCCTTGAGGCACCTGCTGTAGACTTTCTTCAGCTTCTGAGGTTTTTGAACTTCTTTCCTGAATTATATGTGGAATATCTGGGGAATATTGGGAGGGTGGGTCTAACTTATGATTTAAAAATATAAGGGGTGAGGAATGCTTCAAACTCCCCCAAAAAGGATCAGCTAGCACATAGATGGGACACGTCCCAAATGAATTTCCCTCCTCCCTTATTTTTTAATACATTTTTCCCCACACTAAGTTGTTCTTCCAGGGGATCCTCCATTTTCATCCCTGTTTTCTTTCATTGTGTTTTTCTAACACTCCTTCACCTTATACTTTTCCACCAAGATTTCTGAACTCTTCTTCAATTTGACTTTCTTTTTCTAAACTTCTATTTTTTTTTTTATTAATGGTTGCTTCGCTTGCATGGAGACTTCCCTTTCTGATACCCCTTTTATCAGAGAAGAATGCAGGGGGATAAAGGAGGCACTCTGTATCCTGAGTACCTCCTTCTTACCCACCAGCTTCAAATGGCTACCTGGAGCCAATATATAGCTTGTAATTTCCCTTTCAACCTTGCCTTTTTTCCCATTTATATTGCTTTTAGTTTTCATATTTTTCTTTTACAGCTAATGGGATTCATAGCCTTTTTCTTTTCAGCTACTCTTGTATTCATTTTCACTAATAGTGCCAAATATCTCAAGGCTTTTTAATAAAATATCTTATTGAAATATACAGAGAAATATGCAAAACTTCACAAACACAGATCTGGTCCTTTGTGGCCCTTAGTTCCCAGTACTCTTCCCTCCTGCAGCTATGCCATTTCCAAGTTCTTCTGATTTTGGTTTTAATAGTTCAGTCTTTCTTTAGAAGTGAGCTTTTCAAACAGAAACTCGCATTTCCACAGATAGGTGTCCACTCAAAACATAGTTTCCTAGATACCAAGTGTAATAAATAAAAATAAATGGATAAGCCTCCATAGCTTAACTCTAAATTATTAAAATCAAACCTCAGCAATTTTCATTCATATTTTAAGACAGTCTCACACTGTTGGATTTTATATACCTATCTTCCTTCCCTTTGCCTTGTCTCTGAGTTTTTGGTTCCTTTAAAAAGTTCCAGAAGTTTCATTTTAACCAATTTCTTCTGCAACTAAACTTTTAAATGTAAATAAAACAATCTGTTTAAAGTAGTATGTAATACTGGCTTTAAGCTTTTACGTTTCAATTCCCAATATAACTATTTAGTAAATATATATTATAGTACCTTTTCCTATTGTTTTAGCTCGTTTGCATTTTCCTTGAAGAAGCCATTGGTATTTCAGTTCAGGCCCTCTTTATCTTTCAGTTTTGAGTGGTTTTAATGATCTCTGTTTAGCTTGCTCACTTCTGGAACTTCTCAGTCAGCTGCTTTATCACTATGATGTGCTGTGCTTGACTCTTAAAATGGTGATTCTCTTTGGCTGAATGCCATGTTTGCACAGTAGTGACTTCCCCTCTCTACAAAAACACTGGGTGGGCTTATACCTATGTCATGACGTAATCACATCTTAACATCAGTTTCAAAAATGTTAAATCTTACTATAAAGTTTAAAATTTACCCAATCTCTTTATTATTATTAGACCATTCCCTTGCCATGTCTCAGTTCTCACTCCTACATATTACCTAAGAGTACTAACAGCAACAGCAATCAAGTCTAGCAGTGTATTAACTATAATACAATCCCATACACCTGTACTTGTACACTTAGACAGTTTTAAGTGCATTTAAACACTCTGAGATTTCAGTTCACTCTCACTCAGTTCGATCTTACTCAGTTTGATTTCACTCAGTTTTCCTTTCAGTCACTGTTAGTCCACTTACCATCTACAGTGCGATAAATAGAGTGCTCACCGCTGCTCTCACTGATTAGTTATTGCAGTGCCCCATCACTGTTAGATACTGTTCTCTGTTACCATCTCAGCACAGTTAATCTCATTTCTCTTGCTTTGAAACATCCCAAACAGTAGAAAGTGATGAAGCAGCACAGAGCTGGGGGGGGGGGTAAGTCTGCAAAAGTACTACCCTCCTTTCGTATTCGCTCTCAGAGTTGCAAAAAGGGATGCAAAATACTGTAAAAAAATGTTCTCCCTCTTATCCACCTCCAATCCCCCTTGGGACCCTTTGCTTCCTTACAGGCAGGCATGGGCTCCTCCACCACTAGACTCCATGATAGTACTGCAACTGCAGGGAGGCAAATAAATGAGAGGGCAGGAAAAGGAAATAACCAACTGATCTCACAAAAGAAACTGGAAAGTGCTATGAAAAGCATCCAAAGCTTTTCAGGCAATGGTGGCATGCCTGTTTTACCTCTCTTTAATGCCATTCACAGCACCTGTTTCTGCCTGCTCTTACTTAGACATAGCATGTGGCTGCCATGTTGGAAGTCTGCTGCTGCAGTATATGTATGGTACCATACCCAATGGGTCTGCAGCTACAATATATGTCCAGAGCCATACCTCATGGGTTTGCTGGTAAACTATATGTCTGGTGTCATAGTATATGTCTGGAGCAATACCCAATGGGTCTGCTGCTACAGTATCTGTCTGATGCCATCCATGATGGGCCTGCTGCTACAGTATGTGTCTCATGCCATACCTGATGGATCTGATCCAACAGCATAGATATATGGTGCCATAACCAGTGGGTGAGCTGCTTTGGTATATGTCCAGTGGCATACCAGATCTGTCTGCTGCCATGGTATATGTGCAGTGCCTTACCCAATGGGTCTGTTCCTACAGTACATGTCTAGCACAATTCTCATTCTGCTACAGTATTTGCTCAATGCCACACCCCATGGGCCTTCTGCTACAGAATATGTCCTGTGACTTACCTTATGAGTAAGCTGCAACAGTATATGTCCATCACCATACACGATGAGTCTGCTGCTACAGTATATGTTTGGTGCCATATCTGATGGGTTTGCTGCTACAGTATACAGTATGTCCAGTGCCATACCCAATGGATCTACTACTACAGTATGTCCAGTGCTCTACCCAATAGGTCTGCTGCTACAGTATATGACCGGTACTATACACAATGAGTCTGCTGCTACAGTATGTATCCAGCACCATATACAATGAGTCTACTGCTACAGTATATATCCAGCACCACATACAATGAGTCTGCTACTACAGTACATATCCAGCACCACAGATGCTGAGTCTGCTGCTACAGTACATGTCCAGTGCCATACCAGATGGATCTCCTGCTAGAGGGAAAGTCTGTTGCTTTCTCTGATGGGTCTGTTTCTACAGTATATGTGTGGTGCCATACTTGATGGATCAGCTCCTACAGTATACTTCCAGTACCATAGCTGACAGGACTGCTTTTACAGTATATGTACATTGCCATACCTACAGTATGTCCAATGTCATAGCCAGTAAGTTTGCTCCTACAGTATAGGTCTGGTACCATATTGGTGGTGTTTGCTCTTACAGTAGTTGACTGGTGGTATACAAGTTGTATGACAGGCCCAGATCCATTTATGTGGGTTCATATTGTATATGTCGTAATGTACTTTAGAATTAAGGCATGGTCTCTTTAAAAGGCTTTTAGGAATGAACCTTCAAAAATAGCCTTAATTGGTCTAATGCCTATTTTTAAATCTGGTACATCTCCAGATAACGGAGACAGTTTTACTGAGCCAAGAAAACATAATTCTTAGAGAAAACTGGGTATTTAGCTTTCCATGACAAGAAGAGGTTGGGAGATGTCCCAGAGGTCAAGGTTTAAGCCAAATGCATGGACCACATTTCACTGGGGTTGACATGGAATCACAGTGACACCTGCAGGAAAAGGAAAACTGTTGTACCCTAATATCTGTATTTTCTTGGAACAATTTAACCCCACCCTAGAGGAAAAAAAGGTGAGTGTGTCCAACAAAATGACCATTATGTATTTATCAGACACATTTTGAATGCAGGGCAGTTGATAAACAGTTTAGCTGGGGGTCAGAAAGTCTGTCCAGCTGGCATATAGTTGTAGACCCGAAATATATTTGTAGGCCTGGAAAAATCTCTAAAACCAGACCAGAGTGTGTGGAAGTTTGACGTCTTACATACTGAACAGAAAATTCTGATTTTAAGTCAGAATTTTGGAAACCAAGACTTTTCACTAAGGAGGGAACCTGAAGTCTTTTTTTTACAGAACATTCAGAGGAACTGACTTGGGATACACATTTGCTACAAGCTGTTGCTTAAGGACTCATCTCTACAATGACATTTAAAATATTGTCTGAACTCTAACAACAAAACAAGGTATAGTTTAGAATTCCAGTATCTAGTGTTTTCTGTAAGCCACCCTGTTTTACTTTTGACATTGACTGCATTTCAAAGTTCTTCCAAACTGAAGACTTTTCTGTTTTGCTTTATTTACATAGATACATAGTTACATAGACAGTGTCGGCAGGTAAGGGCATATGGCCCATCCAGTCTGCCCATTTGAGCTTGTAAGTGCAGTTTATGTTTTCCTAGAAGTCTGTTGCCCCTTACCCCTGACCTCCAAAATTCCTTTATGTCTATCCCATGCATTCTTAAATCCCATGAATGTTTCAGCCCCCACCACTTCCTCTGGCAGGGTGTTCCACTTGTCCACCACCCATTCTGTGAAGAAATTCTTCCTCATGTTTCCTCTGAATCATCCTTCCTCCAACTTCACCCCATGCCCTCTAGTCTTGGAACATCTTTTTTGCTTAAAAATAGTGTAATCCTGCACCCTGTTCCTCCCTGTAAGATACTTGTATGTCTCTATCATATCCCCTCTCTCCCTCCTCTCCTCCAGGGAGTACATGTTCAGTTCCTTCAACATGTCTTCATAGTACTTGTGATGCAACCCATGCACCATCTTTGTTGCCCTCCTCTGAACCTTCTCTACCCTATGTCCTTACGAAGGTATGGTCTCCAGAACTGTACACTGTACTCCAGGTGGGGCCTCACTAGTGTCTTGTATAGCATAATTATGACCTCCCTTTTCCTGTTGGTGTTGCCCCTGCCTATACATCCCAGCTTCCTATTTGCTTTACCTGCTGCCTTGTCACACTGTTTCCCTACCTTGAGATCATCAGAGATGATAACCCCATGATCCCTTTCCTGCTTGGTGCATGCTATATCCTCACCCCCCAACTGATATATTTTGCCAGGGTGTTTGTGCCCCATATGTATTATCTTGCATTTCTTTGCATTGAATTTCAACTGCCAAATCCCTGACCATTCTTCAAGTTTCTGCAGGCCCCTTCTCATTCTGTCTACACCCTCTGGTGTGTCTACTCTGTTACAGAGCTTTGTGTAATCTGCGAACAGTGAAATTCTGCCTTCTAAGTCCTGCGCAATGTCACTGATGAAGATGTTGAATAGGACCGATCCCAGCACTGATCCCTGTGGTACCCCACTGGTCACTCTTCCCTCTGTGGAGTGACAGCCATTTACTACCACCATCTGTGTCCTGCCACCAAGCCAGTTACCTACCCACCACACTACTGTCCTGCCCACACCCATATTCCCGCTTGTGTAATAGTCTTCTATGTGGCACAGTGTCAAAGGCCTTGCTGAAGTCCAGATAGGCCATGTCCACTGCCCTCCCCTGATCCACCTTCCTAGTCATCCAGTCAAAAAATTAAATGAGGTTGGTCTGACATGACCTCCCCCTGGTGAAACCATGCTGCCTTGGGTCCTGTAGTCTATTGACAACCAGATGTTCCACCAATCTCTCCTTCAGTAGTGCTTCCATAATCTTCCCCACTACCGAGATGAGGCAGACTGGTCTGTAGTTCCCTGCTTCCTCTTTGTTCCCACTTTTGTATAAGGGGACTACATCTGCTGTCCTCCAGTCTTTGGTACCTCCCCTGTTTCCAGTGATCAGCTAAACAGGATAGCCAGAGGTTCAGCCACCACCTCTCTTAGTTCTTTAAGGACCATGGGGTGCACCCCATTTGGCCCCATTGCTTTATCAGCTCTTATTACTTCCAGTTCCTTCAGGACCCTTTCTCATGTAAAGGGACTTGTGTCCATTTCTGGACCATTATCACCCCTTGTACTCCTTTCAGACCCATTACCCTCTTCTTCCTCAGTAAAGACTGAGCAGAAATACCTGTTCAATATGTCAGCTTTACTGTTGTCATCCTCCATGTGGCCCCTATCCTCCCCCTTCAGTCTCACTATCCCTCCCATTGTCTTTCTTTTTTCACTTATGTACCTGTAAAAGGTTTTGTCCCCTCTACCCACTGATTTTGCAATGTGTTCTTTTGTCTGAGTAAGTAAACCTTTATGATTTTCTTATCAACTCTACCTGGGGGTCTGATTGTGTGATTTTAACATTTTTAACAAAAGGGTTTTTGGAAAAAACTGTGTGTCTTGACAGATAGTGCTACTTGGCTATCATACCCAAACTGCTTAGGCAAGATGTAGCCAGTGGCTCTGGTGAGATTCAAATACTGAAAGTAGTAAAGAGTTAAGGGAACATAAAACTATAGATTCCACCATCCCACTGAACAAGGAAGGTTGGTTAGTCTTCTGGAACCCTTACGCTGCTCACGAGTTCTTAAAAAGGGGGATCCTCTCTGCAAACAGGAGATCCTACCAGGCAGGCAGGAGTTTGGGAGCCAGGGGCTTATGACATACCTTATGAGTCATCTAACTACAGAATATGTTCATTACCATGCCTGATCACTGTGCTACTACACTATTTGTCCAGTGCTATACCCGTTAGATCTCCTCCAGTCATATATGTCTGGCACCACATTCAAACAGTCTGCTCCTATGGTATTTGACCACTGCTATACCCACTGCATCTGCTGCTACAGTATATGTCCAGTGCCATACCAGATGAGTCTGCTGCTGCACATGAGTGGGAGATTGACATGAATAGAGTTTTAAGAGGACTATGGGAGCTGCGGGTGGACAAGGCACATGGCCCAGATAGGATACATTCGAGGGTCCTGAGGGAAATGGCAGAGGCATTGTTGGCACCACTAACAGATCTGTTTAACACCTTGCTGGAGACAGGGTGTGTACTTCAGGACTGGAGTAAAGCTCATGTGGTATCACTCCATAAGAGTGGTCCCAAGGACAAGCCAGCTAGTTGCAGGCCAATTACCTTAACCTCACACAGCAGGTAAGTTAATGAAGACCATTCTAAAGGAAAGGCTTGTGCCCTTTCTTCAGGAAACTGGCCTCCAAGATCAACAGCAACATGGATTTGTTAAGGGAAAGTCATGTCAAACCAACATGATGGACTCCTTCAACTGGAAACTGCTAGAGTGGTTCAAAAGCTAGCTACAGGACAGGAACCAGAGTAGTGGAGGGAGGGGAGCAATCCAAACCAAGGCCTATAACTAGTGATATTCCACAGGGTTCAGTACTGGGACCAGTGTTGTTCAACATGTTTGTTAGCAATGTAGCAGAGGGAGTCAGATGTAAAATCTGCCTGTTACAGATGATACTAAGCTCTGTGGGAGGGTGGAGACAGAGGAGGGGATCCAGGACTTAAGGGAAGACCTTGCTAAGCTGGAGAAATGGTTGGGTATATGGCAGTTGGGTTTTAATGCCAAGAAGGGCAAGGTGATGTACATGGGAATCAGAAACCTGCAGACCAGTTACTGGTTGGAAGGGAATTAAGGTGGCAGTATCAGAGGAGGAAAAGAGCAGAACCTCTGGGTAGTGGTCAGGAGGGACATGAAGCACAAAGCACAGTGCCAAAAGGCAGCAGCTAAAGCAAATAAAATGCTAGGCTGCATCACCATGGGAATCACCTCTAGAAGGGAGGAAGTTATTCTCCCACTGTACAGGTCACTGGTGGGACCACACCAGGAGTATTGTGTTCAGTTCTGGTGCCCTTACCTGAAGAAGGAATATTCAACTGCTGGAGGAGGTCCAATGGAGGACTACCAAAATAAGCCATAGCATAGGGGACCGAACATATGAGGAGAGGCTGAGTGCAATGAATATGCACTTCCTGGAGGAAAAGAAGAAGGGGAGATATGATCAAGATCTTCAAGTATCTAAAGGCCATAAACAGGGTGAACACAGAGGGCATCTTTACAATAAGGAGGGAAAGAACAACTGGGCCATAACCTGAAGCTGGTGGATGGCAAATTCAAGAGGGAAATAAGGAGACACTTTTTCACAGAAAGAGTGGTTAAGGGATGGAACGAGTTAGCAGAAGGGGTTATAGCAGCAAAGACAGTGACCAGTTTCAAGAGGGGGTGGGACAGGGTAAAGAAGAAAGTGAGGACAGCAGGGGGGCCTTGCTGGGGCAGGGTTGTGGTATGGGATAGAGATGGGAGAAGCACAACTCCAGGAGATGTGGGAGGGGGGAGCAGCGGCATACTTTGGAACCAAGCAGCACACTCGAGTGGACTCAATAGACCATCATGGCCTGTTTCCACTGGCAATTTCATATATTTTTATTCACTATATGCCCAGTGCCATTCCTGATGGGTCTGCTGATACAGTATATGTCTGGTGCCAAACTCGATGTGTTTGCTGCTACAGTATGTCTTCAGTGCCATATCTGATGGCTCTGCAGAAACAGTATATCTCTGGTTCCATACCTGATGGGTCTGCTGCTGCACTATATTGTCCAGTGCCATACAAAATGTGTCTGCTACTGCAGTATATGTCTGGTATCATACCCATGTGTCTGATGCTACAATATATGCCCAGTACCATGCCCAATGCCCCTTTTTCTACAGTATATGTCTGGTGTCATACCCGATGGGTATTTTGATACAGCATATCTCTGGCACCATATCTGCTGGGGCTGCTGCTACAGTAGATGTCTGGTGTCCTATCCAATGGGTCTGCAGATGCTATATATGTCCAGTGCCATTCTTGATGGGTCTGCTGCTGTAGTATATGCCCAGTGCCATTCTCAGCTGGTTCGCTGCTTCAGTAAATCTGCTATGCCATACCTGATGGGTCTGTTATACCAGTATATGTCCAGCACCATACCTGATGGATCTGCTGCTGCAGTACATGTCTGATATCATATCCGATGGGACTGCTGTTACAGTATATGAGCAATGTCATAGCCAATGGGTCTGCTGCTTCAGCATATATCTGGTTCTATACCCAATGTGTATATTGCTACAATGTATGCCCAGTTCCATATGCAGTGGGTCCACTGCTACAATATATATAGAATGCCATAACTCATATGTCTGGTGTAGTATTTTCTCAGCACCATAACTGATAGGTTGGATGCTATAGTATATGTCCGTGCCATAACCAATGAGTTTTCTTCTACAGTGTATTTTCAGTGCCATACCCAATTGGTCTGCTGCTACAGTATATGTCCAGCACCGTACCTGATGGGTCTGCTGCTACAGTATTAATCCAGAGCCATATCCACTGTGTCTGCTACTACAGTATATGTCTGGTAATACCCTAGTGTATTGCTGTAGCAATATATGTATAAGGCCACTCCCTATGCAACTGTCACTGCAGTATTTGTTCAGTGCCATACCTGATAGTTCTGCTGCTATATTATATGCCCACCTCTATACACGATGGATCTGCTTCTACAGTATATGTCTGGTTATGCCAATTGGGCTGCTGCAGCAGTATATTTCCAGGGTCACACCCAATGGTTCTGCTGCTACAGTGTATGTCTGGTACCAGACATGACAGGTCTGGTCCTATGTTATATGTCTGGCTCCTTACTTGATGGGTCTACTGTTATAGTATATGTCCACACCACATCTGATGCAGGGTTTTAAATAATTGATTAGCAGTTTTTTTCTTGGGACAATGCTGACTGTACAGAAAGTATTTATATAGGTTTTCTAGAAGTGTTATGTTTGTTAAACACAGTGAAGCAAGTGCTATGCATTTTCACAATGTTTTAGCACTTTTATGAGCAAAACGCTAATCAATTTTTGGAGTTAAATAAATCCCCGTGATGGGTCTTTTACTATAACATATGCCTAGCACCATACCCTGTGGGTCTCCTACTTTGCTTTTGGCCCATAGGGCTCTAGAGAAAGTAAGCTTCAGGTCCATATCCATGTTCAATACGTAATTGGCTTTGTGGGCATGACATCAAGAAATCTGTGGACGTCATTTGGTATTTATCTTTCAAAAAAGAAAGAAAGTGAATTCCAAAAATTGCTGCTAATACATAGTTGATTGGCATCCTCCCACTTGGATGGAAACCAAAGCACCTTATTTTTCAAATTTACTCAATTTGTACAGCTGTTCTCCAATTTGTGGCAGCTTGAACTAAACCATTATGAAAGCATCACTGGGCATTGTACATGTCACACCATATTTTATACAAGTCACAGCAACTACACCAAAAAATTAAGCCACTTCATTGGTAGTCTAAAGTTTGCAAGTGATTGTGGGAATCATTTTGTAAAGTGCTGCAAGGAACTGGCACCCTTCTTGAAATCCTGCTCCTGAAGCCTTTGTAGATCAAAACAAATCAGCTTTATTTCTAAAAAGGTGATATTCCAACGATCATAACACCCATTACAATAAATACATAAAACACATATAAAAACATGAGTCATCACATTATAATCAGTTCATAACATACTTTTACTAAAGGCAAGCTCAAACAGGTATGGTTTTTAATGTGGTTTTAAAGCTCTCCACTGTCAGGCACTCTCTTATCTGATGAGGTAGAGAATCCCACCGGGTAGGAGCGTCAAATATATTAGCCAGTGACCTAGATGTCTTCAACCAAACCCTGGGAACCTCCAGCAATCTCTCATCAGCTGAGCAGAGCTGTCTGATGGGGAAGTAAGGAAACATAAGATCTTGCAGGTAGCTTGGACCCTGAGGCTGCTATCTGACCTTGAAGGCAATCTGCCACTGAACTGGCAACCAATGCAGTTCAAGCAGTACAGGAGTAATATGACTGGACCAAGGTAGCCCTGTCAACAGCCTGGCCACTGCATTCTGCACCAGCAACTGGTGGCTGATATCAACTCCCAGAAGCCCTAGGTACAGGGAGTTACAGTAGTCAAGATGCGAGGTCACAAAGGCATGGATGAATTTTGGAAGGTCACAGAATGGAACAAGGTGCTTTATCCAGGTGATATTCCTCAGATGTTGAAAAGTGGACTTGACAATGGCTGACACCTGCAAACAAAGCATCAGTTCATCATGAAACATAACACCCAGATTCCATGTCTGTTCAGAGGTCAGCAATTGACTTCCCACAAGCCAAAGCCCTAGTTACAGCCAGCCGCCAGCTTCTGTCCTGTGACCCGGATCCACCACCAACACCATGGCCTTGTCAGGATTCAACTTCAGCCATCTGGCATTCATGCAGTCCTGTTTCTTGGTGAGGCAGTTATTAAACACTCGGACCACACTATCCTGATCTGGCACAAAGGACAAATAAAGTTGGGTGTCATCTGCATAGCAGTGAAACCCCAGACCATACATCCTTACAATGTCCCAGTAGTAACATATATACCACAAACAACAGGGGGGACAGCACAGAGCTCTGAAGTACCCCACATGGCAGAAAGAATGACTCAGGTGAATAAATCCCTGACACCACCCTCTGAGACCTGCCAGTGAGGAATGAGTGGAACATCTGAGGACCATTCCAGACAGGCTACAGATGAACCACAGGCACTCCGGCAACACCCCATGGTCCATGGTGTCAAAGGGTGCCAAGAGACCAAGGAGGATCAAGATGGAACAGGCCCTCTGATCTCTCGTAATGAGGAGGTCATTAAGCACTCAAACAAGGGCAGTCTCAGTGCTATGCCTCTTCCAAAATCTGGATTGGAGAGGATCCTAGATATCATGGATGGTAAGGTGATTCTCCAGTTGTAGTGCAACCACCTTCTCGGTAACCTTCCCTACAAATCATAGGTTAGAGACTGATCTGTAGTTAGCATGGAAATCTGGGTTGAGAGAAGGTTTCTTGAGGAGGGGAGTCACCACTACCTCCTTCAGGGAGTCCAGAAACTCACCCGACTCTAATGACCTCCAAACAATCTCTGCAACGACAGGGTCGATGACATCAATGCACCCAATTAAAAGGTGCCTTGGGCCCGGATCTAAACAATAGCAGATTGGCTGCATACTCTGGACAATCTGCATGACATCTGTGATCTCCAACCAGTCAAAGTCCATCCAAAAAAACCAAGGAGTAGCAACCTCTGACTGACCACTGCCACCCACTGTAGAGCAAATTTAGATAAATGCAAAGAGATTGTATTTTCTCTGCTGACTACAAATGGCAGTAGTTGTTAAATGATTGCTACCACTGCCATTGCCTTCAAGTACTGTAATTGTAGCACTTGCTGTAAGCAGTTACTATGATAACAGAACATTTAGGGCCCAATCCACACAGTGGTGCAGATGCCTTACCCAGGTGCATATGGCCATAAAATCTATGGAATGGCTACTCTGCACATGGGAGGGAACTGCTGCTCACATAGCATAGAGTAGGTTGCACCAGCCTTCTACTCTTGATATTTGCCCATGCACATATCCACATGGGAAGGCAGTGTGGGGGCAGTCATAGTACCACATGCAATCCTCCACTTGAGTTGTACACCATACATGTGTACTATGTTGACAGTATGTGTGATGGGACACTCCAGTGGCACTAAAGCCCCCTCTGAACATGGCCACCATAGACATTTGGGCGACCTATTGTCTCCCAACACATTACCCCAGCACCCTGAGACAGCATGGAGGACTCATGGCAAAGCCTTCATTTTAATGATTTTATGTAAAAATGGATTCCGCATCATGTCAGCAACTGTATAACAGCACCGAACATGACAGCGAGTGCAATTCGCCAAACATTTTCAGCGACTTGCACAACAGCACGCACAACAAAATTAGCATCGGCGCATGTTAATATGTAAAGAATTACAGCACTGTTTTTATGCTGGGGCTGCACCCTCCACACCCACCATGCAGGGGACTTTGCTCCCCCGGACCCTCCATTATTAATATAATCAACTCTGAGGCTGGTCCTGACACACGGGAAAATGTTATTAGTAAAATACAGCAAAACTTTATCAGGCCACAAGCTGTGAACACAGAGTCTTCTGCACTAGTGACATACACCCTACCACTGTGCTAGATGGCCCGCTCAATTTTTCCCTGTCACTCTGACTCCGTTTTCATGTACTGCCCTCCCTCCATCTCTCACTCACCTCATTTCCGCAGTCACTATTCATGTTCCCAAACCTCGCTGTCCACTCACTAGCTATTGTTACACACTCGCTTTTCTTATCAGCGGTCAAAGTGAGTCATTCATATTGAGTCGCTCAAGTGTGACTCACCCATATCACTGGATACTGTAAAAATGTATTGTACTCTATGAAGATATAACAGTCCTTGGAAGACTGCTGTATCCCACGATTCCCTGCTATAAATGAAGGAGGAGATCCACTCTTGTTCCCAACTGCTGCCCAGTGTGTGGCCTCATAATGCCCCTTGCCTCTGAATGGTACTCTGCACTCATGGCCAGAGGAGGCAGTAGAAAGTAGATCTGACCATGTGTGGCCCAATCTGTAGCTGTAGAGCTTGACAGCTGGACATGCATGATTAGCACATGTCCAGCTTATATCTGCAGCTTGTCCACTTAGCACGTGAGACTCTCTACACTAAATCAGAATGTTTTGTGTGAAAAAGAAACTGTAATTGTGAATGACTGATAAGACATGGTAATTTAACTGTGTCAGTAGCTCAACAGGTTACACATTTGCCTGTGAAGCTGAAAAAGCAGAATGTTGTGAGTTCTAGCCCCACATAAGGAACTTAGGTTAAATTCTAATACTGACAGGTTCCAGGTGGTGAATGCACCTGCCTGATTGCACCCGCCATCAGTGCACCAGGGAATTCTCCACAAATTCCCATTCTTTTGCAGAGGGCTGTGCCCCCCCCAACTAAAGAGTCCAACTCAAGGGGGGAGCCTCAGTGAAGAGGCAGCGAATCCTGGAAATTGATGCCCTAATAGCTGGCGCACCTTGTCCGGTGCATGGAGTGCTGGCAGTGATACTGACATTATAGTTGAGGGAGCTGCTGCACTCCTGAGGTTCCGTCTCTTGGATAAGACATTAAACAATGGTCCCATCAGATTATGCTGGAGGTTGTTTGGATGGATGTTAGGGATCCCATGGCATATCTCGAAAAGAATAAGGTAACTTGTCAGTGTCCTGGGCAAATTCTCCTCTTAACTAAAAATACCACCATCAGCTTATTCTGATTCAGTATGTCAGATTGCATCTGCATCCCCCAACCCTCACGGGACAAGTGGGATAAAAAGCAAAAATGTCAAGCCCTTTTTCCCTGTCAACAAAAACAAAATAAATTTATAATTGTCTGCATATAGTCATGGAACTGTTATTGATGAAATCATTGCTTTAACTTTGTTCTGTATCAGAGGTCCTATTTAGAAATCTACTACTCCTCTCTTCTTTTCTCTCTGTTCTTCTCCTTTCCTCCTCTCCTCACCTCCTCCTCCTCCTCTTGTCTAATCTCTTCCCTTCCCCCCATCTTCACCTCTTCTCTCCTCCCCTCCCCTCCACTCACTTCTCTCCTCTCTTCCCCTTCCCTCACTTCATCTCTCCTTCTCAGTCCTTCCATCACCTCGCCTGGCTGGTCATCTTGCCCAGCCTCTCCTCTTTTCTTTAAATAGTTCCCAAACAAAAGGTTCATCCAATTAGAAAAAGTCTTTCCCATTAAGGCATGATTTTCCTGTTTGGAGTGGGGAGCAGGTTACACAGAAAAAAACACCCTTCCTCAAGCCTCGTCTACTCTAAAGTGTAGGTTCTTTTTAAGTGTCTTGGACTAAGCAGCTCACAGAGAGTCTGGTGAGTGGTATGTTCACTTGCAGATGCATTGGACATTCAGTTTCCAGTTATGAGGGTCATAGTTGAGATTATGAGTTGAGAGTAAGGGTAATTTATTCACTGGATAGACAAAGTAAATGGCAAGCCAAGGCAAGTGTGTTTCCTGAGCACCCTTTCCTGAAGGCGTAAGGTGCTTCACATATACAAACTATTCAGCTGTATTATAGTAAACATAATAAAATAAATAACATGTAGACTGAAACTCTGAAGCTAGTATAGGAGTGCTTCAGTAAATAGAAAAGTTTCAAGGAAGTCCTGAAGCCTCCACCATGTGAGCTGATCCAATATTCCCTGATAGGGCATTCCATAATACAGGAGCTGTCACACTAACCCCCCTATCCACAGACTGACACAGACAAGAAGCAGGGACAGGGTGCAGGCCCACACCACAGGAGCAAAGGGAACGAGTTGGGTGGTAAGCAAACAGGAAGCCATTCAAGTAGTCAGGTCCCAAACCACATGCGGCTTTGAATTTAGTTAACATATCTTGAAAGAGATGCTCCACTGACTAGACAGCCAGTGCAATCCATAAAGAATTGGTATAACATGGTCCCTAGGATACCCAGGCACCCACCTCCCCCAAGTCAACAGTGTAACTAGAAACCCCAGCACACAGAGCTAAGTACAGTCTGGCATTATTTACAGCTTGCAGAAGCTGCTGCCCCATCCCATTGGATTAGAGGACATGTGATTTGCAGCAATAGACATGCGGAAAACTATCACTGTGCCTTTGAAAACTTGGATATTTTTTAAATATGTATTTTGCTTTGACTGCCTCTAGATCAGTGCACTGCATCCCTCACAGCCTGAGATGTCCTCATAAGGATAATAACCTCTGCTCTAAGATGATACAACAGGCCTCAATGTTACAAGCTGTAAATGCAAGACAATAATTTTGCAGTTTGATGAAACTCAGTTACATTTCCAAATCAGTTACAGTATGTTTCATTTAGTGACTCAATCCCCAATTGCCTTTGCAAAACTAGTCATGAGGTGTGTCTCCATTAAAGCATGTTCTTTATCTGTTATATTGTTCATAGAGGACATGATAAGGATTATATGAAGTGCCATGCTGTGATCTGTTTGCAAAGGTGTTGTCCACTCCACATTCTACAACAGGTAATTTGTAAAAGGAAAATTGCCATTTAAATGATAGCTAGTAGATGTGCCCATAACTTAGCAGCTTGCTTAACTGAAATGGATACGTGACAGGAAAGTGCAGTATAAGAAGGACAGTACTGTAGTTTGTTTGCAAAGTAGGAAAGGTACGTGATGACCCAACAATATTGACTTCTGGATTCACTTTTGTTGAGTAATTCATGTCACTGCCCAGTGTAAAAATATACTAATCACATACCCCTGCTGACTTTGCCTGATTTGTCCTTTGTTTTTACCTTTTGCAAATACTGCTATTAGTTTGTTTTGGGGACACAATATGGTTCTGTACAGCCACCCACTCCCAACAGTAAACTGATAGCAGGAGGTCCTGAGTGGTATATAAAGGGGCTGACTAGACACACCACACATGAAAGGAAGGCAGACATAAGAGTAGACATCCTGACTCAGATACTGGCAAACAGGTACCTACTAATTGTAAATTTCTTATGATAAATTAATATGTGTTGTATGAAATATTCTGTAAGCTACAGTAACTTACTTCTGTTGGGGATTTATTCAACTAATGTTAATGTTAGTGAGGTCTGAGGCGTGCACAATACCAGTGTTAAAGACATGTGTTAGATCTGAGACATTAACTGTTACTTTGCTAATATGTATTAGCAGTACAAGATACTCCATTCCCATCTATATGAAGAACTCCTCAGATTGTGTAAAATGTTTGTTCTTAGTTGCAATCAGTTCTAACACTGTTGTAAACATGTTACAGTATATGTACTTCTAAACATCAAGGAATGATTTGTGGAACAATGCAGAACAACTTTTCTACAAACTGGGAACATCAGTAACAGACATTCAGTTACTGTATGTGTCCTTAGGAACCTCGTATGTGACACTGTGTACAAATTCATGGGAACTTTTTACTAAGTTTCCTCAGCAGTGATTTACAAGCTTCTCCCTTCCCAAGCTGCATAACACATTTGTTAGATTTTGTAAAATATTTTTCTTACTTGTAATCCATTCTTAAAACTGTTTAAACATGTTATCTGTGCCTCTAAACTTTACATAATGTTTTGTGTATAAACTCATAGGAATTCCTTAGAGAGTTGTAAAATGTTTCTTCTCAGCAGTAAACAGCTCCTATCATGGTTTTAAACATGTTATCTATGCTTCTAAACTTCAAATAACATTACTACAAACCTTAAACACAGGAAAAATACAGCACAGCACCCACTGAAGGTCTTCACAAAATGCACCTGATGTTAAAAAAGTTTATTAAACATAGAACCATAGAATCGAATGTCAGATAAGGAACACTTGGCCCACCTAGTCTGCCCATTTCCCTACCTAACGGATAAGCTGCAGATCCTAGTTAGCCAACAGCCTACTTCCTCTTCCCCCCACTAGAATTGCCTTATGTCTGTTCCATGCATTCTTGAATTCCCCCACTGTTTTCGACTCTACAACCTCCTAAGAAAGGCTGTTCCATGCATCTACAACCCTTTCTATGAAGAAATACTTCCTCACATTACCTCTGAGCCGTCCCTTCCTCTATCTTAAAATTGTGCCCCCTTGTTCATGCACATCTCTTTTTCTGAATGATGCTACCCTCTTGGACTTTGTTGATTCCCTTGAGGTATTTGAAAGTTTCTATCATGTCTCCCTTCTCCCTCCTTTCCTCGAGGGCTATACATCTTAACTTCATTTAGCCTTTCTTCATATGTCTTCTGGTGCAGACTCTGCACCATTTTGGTTGCCCTTCTCTGGACTGCCTCCATCCTGTTTATGTCTTTACAGAGATGGGGTCTCCAGAACTGTACACAGTGCTCCAGATGTGGTCTTACCAACTGTCTGTACAGAGGGATACCAACTTTTTGTTTTCTACTGGTTGTGCCTCTCCCTGTGCATCCCAGTATCCTCTTAGCCCTCCTTACTGCCTTCTCACATTGCTTGCCCACCTTTAGGTCATCTGATATGACTACCCCTAGGCTCCTTTCCATTTTTGTTGTTGTCAGTATCTCACCCACCATTGTGTACTCTTCCACTGGGTTTTTACTTCCCATGTGCATTACTTTGCACTTCTTTGCTTTGGATCTAAACTGCCATACATTCGACCATTCCTCCAACCTTGCCAAGTCCCTTTTCATCCTTTCAACTCCACCTTGCTTATCAACCCTTTTGCAGATCTTTGTGCCATCTGCAAAGAGACATACTTTTCCTTCCAGTCCCTCCACAATGTCACTTATAAAGACATTGAAAAGGCCTGGCCCGAGTACTGAACCCTTCGGTACCCCACTAGTAACCCCCCCCTTTCTTCACTGTGGACTCCATTTACTATTACCCTCTGTGTCCTGTTGTCCTTCCAATGTTTTACCCAGGCTACCACCCTGGGACCCACTCCCAGACTGACTAATTTGTTTATTAATCTTTTGTGCAGGACTATGTCAAATGCCTTTCTAAAGTCTAGGTAGGCCATGTCCACAGCCCCTCCCTGGTCTACTACTTTGGTCACACAGTCAAAGAAATTAATTAAATTTGTCTGACATGACCATCCTGCTGTAAATCCATGCTGCCTTGGGTCCTGTGCCCCACCGGCCCCTAGGTACTCAAAAATTCTTTAATTCAGAAGTGATGCCATCATTTTTCCTACCACTGAGGTCAAACTGAAAGGTCTATAGTTTCCTGCCTCTGTCTTGATCCCACTTTTGTGAAGGGGAATCACATCTACCCTCCTCCAGTCCTCAGGTACCATACCATCCTCCCATGATTTATTAAAAAGGGTAGTCAGTGTTGTTACTAGTTAATTACATTAGAAGCATTACATAAACCAAGTGCAGCCAAAAGCTGTTAAAGCATACCGGCGCTACAGAATGATATTTCTCCTAGTGAACCTAGGCTTCATCAGATTCTGATGTAATAAACATTTTTAACATCAGCTACATTTTGTGAAGACATTTAGTGGGTGATGTGCTGTTTTTTTTTTTTTTACCTATTGTCTGACTTGCTTTAGAACCACTACTTTGTCCTGGTGCTCTGCTTGTTTGCCTTCACAAACTTTGAACATCAATAACATATATTCAGTGATGTGTTTATATGCTCCTTACATGTAATTCTGTGCATACATTCACAGGAACTCTTTGTACCAACAATGTCTCTGAGATCTGTTCTTCTCCTACTGGTAGGCAGTGCCCTCGTAACAGAGGCTACTAATTGTAAGTAACCATAATATTACAAAATGTTACTGAATTCTGCTTGCTTCACTACAGAAGTAAGGTATGGCACCCTCTGCAGTCCTCTTCAGGAATGATGAACCCTTACTATGCCAGTATTAGTCCAGATTTCCAATCTGCTCTAATTCTGCTGGCAGCTTAAGGGTTAATAAATGCAAACTTTGAGACAGACAGTGATAAATTATATTTTGGTGTCATGTCAATGACAGTGACTTACAGAGATATTTCTCCATATCCTGTCACTGTCATAAATAACATTTTATGAGATCTTTTCATTATTGAAGTCAGAATGAAATGTGAAAAGATCGCAAATTAACTGCCATTGATTTTAATCACAGGATTCCTCCTGTTTGTGCCTCTGGAGTAATTTACTACACAGTCACATGGCTGGAATATAATGTACACCTTTTACTTCCTTGCAAAATTTTCTTGTTTCCTGTACAACATTCCTAGTTGGAACACAACCCCCCCCCCCCCAACTTCTGACCTCCTGAGCTTTCTATTTTCCTTTACCGAAGACATGTGCTCTAAAGGTAGGTCTTTTTTCCTCTCAGACTCCATCTGTCCATGTTGCCTGAAGCTCTTTAAAATCAGAACCATCAGTTTATGGCACACCACCTGTTACCTTGGAAAATTATCCTGATGTCAAAGGCTGAGGATAAATAGTTCTGAGCAGAAAAGCAGCAGCAACAGATGAAGTCTAAGTGGCAAAAAAAGAAAATAAAATTCTAATGCAAATGTATTTACAGAATGTTCTAAAAATTCACTATCTATTTGGAACAGCATTAGATGTGAATCCCAAATTAACCAGTCATAGTCATGTTTTCAGGAAACTAGAACACCTCTTTAATTTTCATGCAGTTCAGTTCTCATGCATCACTCCAGTGCTACACACCCAGTCAAAAATGTTATGCAACTTCTAGCAAGTGCGAAGTCTCAGCTCCTGATTGGCTCTGCCCATAGGATAGGCTGTCTGCTGATGTCACAGCTGCATAATGGCAGCCTCTTTGAGGCATTGTGTACTGAAATCCTTAACTGGAGCTGCGGTCACATTTGAAGGGACCCTATCCAATCATACAATTTTGTTGTACGTTGCTTGTCATGATATTATCTCCATGACAAAAGCATCTTGTTGCATTAAATCATGCTGGTACCTGTTCCATTACAGGGCTATCTAGATATACATAGTATCTCATTTGCATAATACTGTAGTTGTAAAACAACACCAACCATGAACAAAACATTCTGCTCAATGAATGGGAACGCCTCTTCCTACAACATTGTACTACCTCTGTGTGTTAGCCAGGGAGCATAAATACTAGAGATCGTATCCAAGTGGCCTGAAAAGGATGGAAGTGTCTGCATGACAAAAGGGATTAACTGCTATTGAAATTGCTTTGTTTACTGAAGTTACTCTAATGCAGTATGCTGCAGTTTTGCATTGCATCCTGGCCAGCCCCACAGTGCACCATATTGTACAATTTGTTTATATTTATTTACAAATTAGTGACTGGGAAAGGCACAGTAAGCCAAGGCTCACTTACAGGTGTTACACAAACAAGAAGTACTGTCTCCACACTATAAGCGTCTGTACCTGTAACTCAGCCAACAGAAAAAATACAGCACCAGGTGCATAGAGTAGTGCCGCAAAAATCGTGCAATTGAGATGCACTTCCTGATGACACTTTAGTAGCAAAACTGGTAGAGGGGTCATGTGACTATGCCGTACTGTCTCTCAGTTTGGCCACTTTTTTATATTTATGCACTTTGGTATCAGTTGCACAATAAAACTGATTTTTGTGCCAGCACCCCATGTGTCTGGTGCTGTATTTTTATTTTTCTTATCACTTACAGGTGTGACCAAGGAGAAGAGGGATTTTGAGATGAAGTACAACAAAAACTAAAAGCTCCAAATATTAAAGCTGGTAAAAATTAGAGCAATTCAATGATCATACTACAGATATGATGGGCGAGCAACACTACTGTGCATAGTACAAATTGGGATACAATGATTAAAAAAATAGTGTGATAGTGCAACAAACTGAAAAAAACTACTGGGAAGAACATACTGTTACTAGGCATGGTATCGGGGGTATCAGGTGCAACTCAGGGGCAACTCAGTTGGGTTCAATTTTGAGGCCCCCCCCCTTGGTAGGTTGGCCCCTGTGGAGTTGGTCAGGTACCACCCTTTGTGGGATGTGGTCCCTGAAGACCTGATGGCGGTTATTGGCCTCTCATTGTTGGATGAGTCTTGCACTGATCCTGAGCAGTTGGTAGTGGCCTATAATGGGGCCATCTCTTCAGCCCTTGATCAGAGTGCTCCTGTTCGAGTTCACCCCCTTCCACGTCACCCTGGAGCCCCATGGATTGATGGGGCACTGAGAGAGTTGCGTAAATTGGGGTGTAGGTTAGAGCATCATTAGAGGAAGACAGCCACTGATGTTGACCACCGTATTTTGCTACAGCATTATAAACTCTACCAAACAGAAATTTCCCATAAGAAGGCAGAATTCATGTCCAGGGAAATTTCTGTTGAATTGAACTGACTGGATCAGCTCTTCAGAACTGTTGGCAGGCTGTGTAACCCAGCCTGTTGGCTGCTCCGTCGAGTTTTTATGCAAACTGATTGTGACGAGATCGCTCGCTTCTTTGTGAATATGGTCGATAACATCAGGAGGGAGTGCTACCAACTTCACTGTAAGGGGGTTGTTGTTGATTGGTGCTGTGTCGCAGAGCCTGGTGTTTCCTGGAGTACCTTTGACCTGCTGGATTTCATTGACATTATGAGGATTGTCCAGGAGATGCATCCCACATACTGTAGTTTAGACCCAGGCCCTGCTTCCCTGATGTTGGGTTGTAGTGAGATCATTGGCCTGGTCTTAGCTTGGATTGTCCAGTGCTCTTTAGATATGGGTGAGTTCCCTAACTTCCTGAAGGAGGGGTGGTGATCCACCTTCTGGAAAAAGCTTCTTTAGACCCAGAGAACCTAGCAAACTACAGGCCTATCTCTAACCTCCCTTTTGCGAGAATGTTATCGAGAAAGTTGTGGCTGCTCAAATGGATAGCCATTTAACCATCCATCATTTATACAAACCTCTCTAATCTGGTTTTCGTAAGAGGCATTGTACTGAGACTGCTCTGGTTCGGGTGCTCAATGATCTGCTGATGGTAAGAGTTCAGAGACACTGTTCGATCTTGGCTCTCCTGGATCTATCATTAGCTTTTGATACTGCGGATCATGGGGTTCTGCTCAAACACCTGAGGTTCATCTGTGGGCTGTCGGGTACAGTCCTCAGACGGTTTTCATCTTTCCTCGCTGGGAGAACGCAGAGAGTGGTATCGGGTTTGTTTTTATCTGGGGCTTTCTATCTGTCTTGTGGAGTACCTCAGGGTTCAGTGCTGTCCCCCATGTTATTCGCAGCATAAATGCTACTCCTCAGAGACATTGTAAGATGGTGTGAGCTGAGGTTTCACTGTTATGCTGATGATACCCAACTCTACCTGTCTTTTGCACCTGACCAGGTTGGTGCTATCTCGGAACTGAACAATTGCATCGCAGAAATCCAAGATTGCATGAATTCCAGTGGTCTAAAGTTTACCAATGAAAGACTGAGGTTTTGGTTGTGGACCTGGGTCATAGGGTAGAGGGATTGAGTACTGGGCTCCCTTCCTGTTTAGTTCTGGGGGAGGCCCAGTTTCTCACCTCTGAACGGGTGCGTAACCTGGGAGTGGAGCTTGACAGTGGTCTGACTCTTCAACATCAGGTATCGGCAGTCATCGAGCTAGCCTTTTTCCATCTTAGGAACATTGCCAGGATTAGGCACCTTGCTCCATCCAGAGGCCTGCCTGTCTTGGTCCATGCCTTTGTGACATTGCGCCTTGATTACTGCAACTCCCTTTATCTAGGGCTTCCTGGGGTTGATTTCTGCAGCTTGCAGCTAGTGCAGGACTTGGCAGCACGTTTGTTGACTGTGGCAACTAGAAGATCTCATATCACCCCTGTGCTGCACGCACTGCACTGGCTGCCAATACACTAGCAGATCACCTTTAAAGTAGGTCTATTGACTTACGAAGCCCTACACGGACAGGGTCCCGATTACTTGAAAGAGCTCCTGGTTCCTTACACTCCTTTGCGACAGCTCCGCTGGGCTGATGAGGGGTTGCTGGAGATTTCAAGGGTTAATTTGAAGTCATCTGGTGCACGTGCCTTTGGATTTGTGGCACCGACCCTCTGGAATTCTCTGTGCTGTCAGCTCTGGGGAGTGCAGGATGGTGGGGAGTTTTAAGCAGGCACTAAAGACTGTTTTATGGGGAAAGACATTTCCGGTTTTATTGTGATTTTATATTATATGTATTTGTATAGGTTTTTTATTTGTACTAATACTGTACAGTGCTTTGAACTTTTGAAAGGCACTTAAATTTTATTATTGTAATTATAATTCTTGGGAAAGAAGGTATGATCAATGCAGGAGGCAAGGGTAATGACATGCTAAAGTCAAACAACACTTGTCAGGCAAAGCAGTCACTAAGGAGCAAAAGGGACAGAAAGTGATAAATGGAGAGTGGAGGGGAATAGAAGCTGAGAAAGAAAGGAGGAGGCTGAGGTAGGAGCAGGAACATGTGGATAAGTTACTTAGGAGGTACAGAAGGATGCGGAGAAAGGGAGGTAAGAGAAAGGTGCCAGAAATCAAGGGATCAAAACAAGTTGTCTGAGAAGAAACAGCAGAGGTGGATGCAGGGAGTGCAGTGAAAGGGAAGGTAGAAGAAGAATTGGAAGAGGGTAGGGCAGCCTGAGCAGTGTAGATTTTGAATCAGCACTGTACATCACATATTGTAAACACCAGAAGGATCATCCAAAGGACAGTCTTCTGGCAAATAGGGAATGATAGACAGGATTTGTTATGATACAGAGTAACAAGTTTAGGGAGGAGCTCCTTGTGACTGGCATCAGCCTGGAAGGCGAAGTCTTAGCTCTGAACTAGCCACACTTCCAAGGTACTTAAAATGAGGAACTTCTTAAGTAGAGCTAGACCTGAAGGCAGAGATGGTGTGGAGCCTAGCTGTGGCAAAACATTTTTGGCTACCCAAGAGCATGGAGGCTGTCTCTTTAGCATTAGGCTATAGTTTTATTTATTTATTTAGGAAATCAGAAATAGTTGGCATGAGTGTAACCAAAAATGATTGTTGTCAAATCTCACTAAAGAATATGTTCCAGCTGTTGAACCAAGGCTCCAGAGGAAAAGCATGTGGTATTGTTGCTGTCGATGTTGACATGCGAGCAGATGCATATTGAGTGCATGTGATTTAAAAAGACGTAAAATAGGATGTGACCCACAATAGAACCCAGGGTGATACCTGAGGAGCTCGGAGGGGGGAAGGCATTACCAATGTGGACCGACTGTTGTCTATAAAAGAAGGTGGAATAAATTGACAACAGGTTAGGAGAGACTTGTCCACATAAATGTGTAAAGCAGGATAGGGAACTGTGTAAAAGGCCTTTTCAAGCTCCCCAAAGATTGAAGCATCTGATCCATCCCCTTTAGAACCATCTGTGAGTCTCATAAGGAACAAGTCTGTCTGTTTATGGAAGTCAGACTGGAAGAGGTTGAGAAAGAGGAGTAATGAAAGAAACTGAGCTGAGAAAATACACCTTTTAAATGATTCTTTGCAAAGGCATGGAGAATAGAAATATGGTGCAAGTTACTGAGGAAACCACAACCATACCATTTCTGAAGGGGAAAAACATTTCAAACTTCTAAACAGCAGGAACATTTCCAAAACAGATAAAAGGTTTTTGTAGGGATGAGATGGGGAATGCAATGGAAGGGGGCAAGACAAGGAGTTTAGAGTCCAGTTCATCTGGCCTGTGACCCTTGAAATATATTGAGGGAAAGCAGAGCAGAGTGACTCTGAAGGAGAAATCAAGCGGATTACCATGCCAACATCTCTATAATGTATGGTAGAATGATGTTAACCTTAGGAAATCATCATTTCCTAAGGTCGTTATACCATCGATGTGATGTAGTAATGTTGTTAACCTATCAATGCTACATCACATCAATAGGTTAACAATGGGGATCGGTCTGTGCATGTGTTCACCATTTTTTACACTCCGGAATTGATGGATGCACACAGTGGTAAGGGAAGGACTGAACGGCCGCAGCGGTGATTCTGTTTCGAAAAATAAGGAGCCGTTTTCCCTTTTTCTTGGGACCATACACTATAAAAAACAATGTATGGTCCTTCTAAAGAGACACAGGCAGAAGAGGATAGGGAGAAGTACCAGGAGAAGCAAAGGGAGGCAGGGAGGTCAGTAAGGGAAGCCAAAGCTCAGACAGAAGAACACATCGCAAAATCAGTGGGTAGAGGGGACAAAACCTTTTACAGGTACATAAGTGAAAAAAGAAAGACAAAGGGAGGGACTGTGAGACTGAAGGGGGAGGATGGGGGCCACGTGGAGGATGACAACAGTAAAGCTGACATTTTGAACAGGTATTTCTGCTCAGTCTTTACTGAGGAAGAGGAGGGTAATGGGTCTGAAGGGAGTACAAGGGGTGAGAATTTTGCAGAAATGGACACAAGTCCCTTTACACGAGAAAGGGTCTTGAAGGAACTGGAAGTAATAAGAGTTGATAAAGCAATGGGGCCAGATGGGGTGCACCCCTGGGTCCTTAAAGAGCTAAGAGAGGTGTTGGCTGAACCTCTGGCTATCCTGTTTGGCCGATTATTGGAAACAGGGGAGGTACCCAAAGACTGGAGGACAGCAGATGTAGTCCCCTTATACAAAAGTGGGAACAAAGAGGAAGCAGGGAACTACAGACCAATCAGCCTCACCTCGGTAGTGGGGAAGATCATGGAAGCACTACTGAAGGAGAGATTGGTGGAACATCTGGTTGTCAATGGACTACAGCACTCAAGGCAGCATGGTTTCACCAGGGGGAGGTCATGTCAGACCAACCTCATTGAATTTTTTTACTGGATGACTAGGGAGGTGGATCAGGGGAGGACAGTGGACATGGCCTCTCTGGACTTCAGCAAGGCCTTTGACACTGTGCCACATAGAGGACTATTACACAAACTGAGGAATATGGGTGTGGGCGGGACAGTAGTGTGGTGGGTAGGTAACTGGCTGGGCCGCAGGACACAGAGGGTGGTGGTAAATGGCTGTCACTCCACAGAGGGAAGAGTGACCAGTGGGGTACTACAGGGATCAGTGCTGGGACCGGTCCTATTCAATATCTTCATCAGTGACATTGCACTGGACCTAGAAGGCAGAATTTCACTGTTCGCTGATGACACAAAGCTCTGTAACAGAGTAGACACACCAGAGGGTGTAGACAGAATGAGAAGGGACCTGCAGAAACTTGAAGAATGGTCAGGGGTTTGGCAGTTGAAATTCAATGCAATGAAGTGCAAGATAATGCATATGGGGCACAAAAACCCTGGCACAATATATCAGTTGGGGATGAGGATATAGCATGCACCAAGCAGGAAAGGGATCTTGGGGTTGTCATCTCTGATGACCTCAAGGAAGGAAACAGTGTAACAAGGCAGCAGGTAAAGCAAATAGGATGCTGGGATGTATAGGCAGGGGCAACACCAGCAGGAAAAGGGAGGTCATAATTCCACTATACAAGACACTAGTGAGGCCCCACCTGGAGTACAATGTATTGTTCTGGAGACCATACCTACATAAGGACATAGACAGGGCAGAGAATGTTCAGAGGAGGGCAACAAAGATGGTGCATGGATTGCATCACAAGTCCTATGAAGACAGGTTGAAGGAACTAAACATGTACTCCCTGGAGGAGAGGAGGGAGAGAGGGGATATGATAGAGACATACAAGTATCTTACAGGGAGGAACAGGGTGCAGGAAAACAGTATTTTTAAGTGAAAAAGATGTTCCAGGACTAGAGGGCATGGGATGAAGTTGGAGGGAGGACGATTCAGAGGAAACATGAGAATGAATTTCTTCACAGAATGGGTGGTGGACAAGTGGAACACCCTGCCAGAGGAAGTGGTGGGGGCTGAAACAATCACGGGATTTAAGAATGCATGGGATAGACATAAAGGAATTCTGGAGGTCAAGGGTAAGGGGCAACAGACTTCTAGGAAAACAAACTGAACTTACAAGCTCAAATGGGCAGACTGGGTGGGCCATAGGCCCTTATCTGCTGACACTGTCTATGTATCTATGTATGTATCTATCGGCAACCGGTTAATGTTTACTGTCTTGAGCTTGCCATGGCAACATAAACCTCTCGAGCTTCGCTCTCGAGGTTTACACGATCACCCTGGCAGCCTCTCGATGGTTAACAGACCGGTTACCGATGCAGGACCACACATTATCCATTATGTATTCCCTGTTATTTTTCTCCATAAAGCTCTGACCATTACTACTATGATCTGGTTTTGTTTACCAGTATGCCAGTCTCTTCAGAATATACATATTGTTTAATTCAGATATCACAGGGAGTCTGGCACAGAGTTATTTACATATACAATCCCAGGGGAACTGCATTGCTATTTTTAAAATATCATTATTGCATTTTTATAATGTTTGGAAATTATTCCTCTCTCATGAACCTTCTCTTTGTCTTTTTCTACAAAGTGCGATCCATCAATAAAAGATCCAGCTGTCCTCCAGGGTGGTTTTTTTATAAATCAAACTGCTATGGATACTTCAGGTTCCGCCTTCCCTGGTCTGAAGCAGAGGTATGTTGTGTATTTGTACTGATTTTAAATGTGCTTATTCATCAGTCTCATCAAAATACCGAGCTGTATTCAAGATCATTACATCTAGCGTTAACACCACTTTGTCTTAACTAAGCAAATTTAGCAATCTCCCTTGTTGTCCAATGGCACAGTCCTAATACAGGTTAGAGCTGGCAAGGAAAAGTAGTGTTGATGCTGTAGGTCATGGCCCTGAATACAGGCTGGTATTTTATACTGAAATTAAAATGTAGCACCCTTCTCAGTGTAGGGAAAAAGATGGCATTTCATTTTCAGGGGGCGCCATATACCACCATACCACTTAGTAGACCTTCCAGGCTTGGGGTGACCTCCCAGTATGTTGGACGATCTGGAGGCCAGTGTTGGGGTGTGATCAAATAGTCTTCAACAATAATGTATTGTCCAGATCTTAATAAAAGTCTAAACAGAATCAAGATAATAATGTCCATGAGCACATTATGTGTAATCATGCACCAATTACAAGTTACAGCGGTTCAGTAGGTTACATACCAATATTCTTCGGATATAGATTCCCAAGAAGGAAAAGTCCAAAGTTTTTGAGGGATATGTTGTCCCAATAAGTTTCAGATACATTTCAGTTTGGGGACTGCAGTCAACCCAGAGAGTACAGATAAAGTTCCTTTGCACTTACATACTGGGATTTATAGACAAATGAGGGGTTGTCTCACAACCCTGACAGGGTTCTCTTACAGCCTGGGCACAGAGCATTCTCACAGCCAGTTACTTCCATCCATGCTAAACGTTGCCTCAAACTCTGTGTCATGTATGCAACAAGCATGGCCTCTCCCTTCAGGTTCACCAGGAACTGGTCACTAAAATGGTTCTCCCAGTCTTCGACTATACAAATGTGGTCTATGGCACCACCCGTTCCTCTTCCCTTTCCAGACGGGATACACTCTGCAATGCCTTGTCAGTTCACTATCAACCCTCCCCTCCATACTTACCACTGCTCCCTCTAATCCTCCCTCTACATCATCCTGCTATCTTCAAGCCATCAGTCCCACTGTGCCTCCTTCATTGTTACATACTGGTTTGGAGCCCTTTCATCCTACCTCTCCTCACACCTCTCCATCATCCTCTCCTCTTCTTACTCTTTCTGCTCCAGGGATTGCCATACTTTCTGCATTCCCAACCTTCACTTCTCAACCAGGAAAGCTATCTTCCCCTACTGTATCCCTTCCATATTGAACCTCCTCCCCTGTCCTCTCCTCTCTGAATCTCCTTCTCTCCTGGGCCTTAAATGACAGTGAAGGCACCTTCCTACTCCCTCCTGTCTCTGCCAATCCCCCTGTTGACACTTCTTCCCCTCTTTCTTGGCTCCCCTTCTGCACAGGATCTCCTTAATTTAGGCTAATTGTGAGTATGCTCCTTCTCTGAATCTGTACCCCATAGTGCTGTCACCTTTCTTAACAAGCACTGCACACTTTCTTGTATTCTTGATCATGTGTCCTCATATCAGAGTGATGAACCATGGTGCTGTTATCTCTTTGTTCACCTTATTGCTCTTAAACCTGCAATTGTATCTATGTAACCACACTCTGACTTATAATGTTTTCTTCTTGTACTCCCATTCCCCTCTCTATCCTCTCCCCCTGGGGTCACACCTGGAAAAGAAGCAGGGATAAGGGCTACCAACAGTAAGGGGGCCCTGTGGAATTCTGCTATAGAATCTTCTCTGAAATGCACTTGCATTCCCACAAACCTAGCACCTTCTTGCGCCCTGATCTGAACACTAATCCCAACCCAGCTCTGTCCTTTTTGCCTCCTCAGATGTTCGGGATCTGGCAAGTTTCTAATTTAAACCTACTGCAGGGAGGGAAGGAGAGCACAGTGTGCCCAAAAGAACAATCTCTCATGCTTGGAGGAAATGCATTTCACTTCATGGGTAAACAGCATAGTATCTAGCTGCTCTTTCTCTGTAGGTTTTGGGTCAATTAGGAGTCTGTCTTCTTTCATAGAAAGCATTAGTTTACATGGTCCAACCACCAACCCCAGGATTTGCAAGTCACCCAAAGCAGAAACCTTTAACACACACAGAGAGCATGCCACAACTTTTGCTCCCCTGCAAAACTGGCACTAACTGCCGGAGACTCTCCAGTCAATTCAATTTTATTTTTATACTGGGAAGTATGTGAGCAAAAATGCCCATTTTCACAAATGTCCAGGGGTACAGAAATTCGATGATACAGAGAAAAAGGCAAAAACAATATTTGCAAAATGTTACAGTATTTACAATAGAAACAGTGTAAATGACAGGATCATCTAGAGTAGGAAAATAAATACAGAGCACCAACAATAAAGCCAATATACAGATACATGTAAACTCAAAGGTAACTCAAGGGTTGGTAGACTTTCAGGTGGGTTACCTACTGGGGCAGACACAGGTGGTGGATTGGAGGAGGTGGTCCTTGAGGACCAGGCAGCTGGCCCCACCCCTTAGAACTCTAAGTCAAACCAGCTGAACTAGATCTTCAAGGCTGCTGGAGTTAACTTCGTATGGGAATAATAGACCTATGGTGAGCAGGAGCTCTCTGGGGGCTACACAATAATCCATTTAACTGTTCTTAAGCATTCGGCACTGGGATACTGATTATTACAAAACTCACAGCATGATATAGAACACTCGATTAACATCATTACCTTCTCATCTGAATGCAATCTAAATTCATTTACAGAGGTTAAAGGTATATTATGAAGTGCTGTAATCGGACCACAGCTTGCACGTTCACCTTTCTGAAAATGTTAATGAATAAAGCTTAATTTAGAATTAACTTTAGCTAATCTTCACTCATGGAGACAAAAATGTCATTTTGAACCATCATCAAAGCCAGCATTTGCTGGACTGCTGCAGTGGTCTGTACCATCCTTGCATAATTATTATAGCCTTCTTCAATAGCTGGGGAAAACACAGAGAACTTGTATTCCATGTGCAAAGCATTTTGTGTCACATCTTCCTGTTCTGTGGAAGAAAGCAGCTTGTAAGAATAACGTTAACAGTACATTTTATGCTGCTCTGTGCAATTTCTCAGTCTTGAGACTTGTAGTCAGCAGCTAACAGAATATAAAGTTGTCTAAGAAAAGGACAGGAATCTTAAAGTTCCAGGATATTTAAACTAGGTTTATGAACTGAAGTTTATTCATTCTACATGCAGCTTAAATATACTGTACATACAGTGTTCCAGCACACCATGGTATGTGTAAATTTACTTTATGTGCCTGAAATCAAGTCATTGTAGTGTTTTCATTTAAACTTAACAGAAATTAAAGACTTTTAATAGGTACTTAAATGATTCTTTCTTCATTGTCCCTTTTTCTTTGTTTAACAGTTTGAGTGCCAGTCCTACGGACATGGGGCTCACCTGGCTTCCGTCCTGGATGATTCAGAAGCTAATGTGATTGCCTCACACATTGCAGCATACCAGAAAGTAGAGCCCGTTTGGATTGGCCTGCATGACCCCGAACAGGTATGTATCTTTTAGCGGGTAGAAAGCATTTTTTTTCTCAATAAAAAACTCAATTTCTGGCTTCTAGGACTCTTTATAACAGGAACACTTCAACAGCGGGCTCATGTATTGAGCTAATAGCTTAACTGCCTAATCCATCTAAGCAGACTCAATAAGATCTAGTAAAAACCATTCCAGCATCGGATAACTCACACATGCTTCCACAATTCGGGATGTAGAATCCTGGTGGGAACCTGTGTGTGTCTAGCCAGATGCTGTTCATTTCTACTTAGACAGATTAATCAGTCAAGCCGTAAATATGGACTTAGTTTATACAGGACAACCATTTCGAAATATATGGCATGGTCTTTCACTTTGAACAATTTTTGGAAAGTCTAGTAAGAATGTTTTCAATAAATAATATTGTCAGGAGAACAGGTTTCATTTATCCTGATTTATGCTTGGGTTGTGCTGATAAACTTTACTCAGCTAATAGCAGAATACGTGAGGTATATATCTTTGCTGGGCTAATTGCAGGAACACTTTTCATTCCTACATGGGGTGATTAAAATTTATTTCCATGTACAAAGGCTGTGTTCTCAAAGTGTTTTTTTTTTTAATTTATTGGATTCTTTTACAAGTTAGGCATAGACAGAGAATAATCTTGATGTCTGTGTTCAGCTTTGTAAAGAGAGTCTGGAACTAGAAAAACACATAAATGCCAGGTAAAAACTATCAATACAATAGAAGTAGTCTCACATTGCTACAGTGAATAACACATAGGGAATACTGCATGGGCAACTATGCAGAACCAGTGTGTTCTGCCACAGAGGAATTCTGATTCCATCTGACCTTGAGAGCGAAGCTCAAGAGGTCTATGGGAATCAGAACCCCGAGGTGGCAGAACACACTAGTTGTGCATAGAGTTGCTCATCCTGTATTTTTGACAGTGTATAGTACTGTGTGAAAAATGTGTGTTGTGAGTTCTTTTGCTTTCAAAATGAGACTGGCTCATGTAGACTCTAGAGGTTCTAGAATGCTGTTCCACCATAGTAGGGTAGAACAGCATTCCATGACCTTGGAACTGTGGTAGAACAGCATTTTGAAAGGGATGGAATTCTATACAGAACACCACTCCACTATACACTAAAAGCTGTTCTCTTGGGAAACTTTAAGTTGTTGTAAAAGGACATTAAGAACTCTTCCCACAGTGATGGGCTCCCAGCTGACAAGCTGACACCAGTGGATTTCTAGTGGCGGTGACAGACTGCTAGGGAAATATGTAGACCCCTACTAATTCCTGTAGCCCCTCATTTCATTTCAGCAGGGGGAGGGGCACTAACCTGGGCAGCCTCTCTACCTTAGAACTGCCATTTATTAAAAGTGTAGCAGGAAAACGTGAAAAAGTAAGTTGAGAACAAAGCCAAACTACTTAATTGGTAAGAATCTCCTATTACATTATTCTTGTTTCTTATAAAATTACACATTGTGATCCAGCCTCATAAGACAAATTGATTTCCATTATTTAGCTGGGTCCATTTATTAAACATGGCCCATTCCAAGAGGACCTCGCTTTAACAATCTAATAGTTTGCTGACTGCTTCCTCACCTCCACCAGTGCAGCAACACAGTTCCTGCTGCAAACTTAACACCCAATACTCCCTGTAATGCCCACTGTACATAATGGTATATGTCCTACCACCCCCATGCTCCTCATATCTGCCCACTGTACATAACGGTACATGTTCTGCCACCCCCATGCTCCCTCTACCTGCCTACTGTACATAATGGTTTATTTCCTGCCACCCCCATGCTCCTCATACCTGCCCACTGTACATCATGGTATGTGTCCTATCACACCTATGCTCCCCATGCCTGCCCACTCTATGTAACAGTATATGTCCTACCTCCACACTGCTACCCATAGCTGCCCACTATATTTGATGGTTAAATACCCTACCACCCCCATGCTTCCCATAGCTGTCCACTGTACATAACGGTATATCTCCTACCACCCTCATGCTCATTATACCTGTCTGCTGTACATAACGATATATGTCCTACCACCCTCATTGTACCTGTCTGCTGTACATAACGATATATGTCCTACCACCCCCATGCTCATTGTACCTGCTCACTGTACGTAATGGTATATGTTGTACCACCCCCATGCTCATTGTATCTGCCCACTGTACATAATTATATATAACCTACGACCCCATGTCTCCCCATAGTTGCCCAATATACTTAATAGTATATGTTCTACCACCCCCACACTCCCCATAGCAGCCCACTAAACATAACAGTTTAACTCCTATAACCCCAGTGCTCCTGATAGCTGCCCACTACACATAATGATATATGTCCAAACACTCCATGCTCCCCTTAGCTGCCAGCTATACATAACGGTATATGCCCTGCCACCCCAATGCTCACCAAAGCAGCCCACTATACATAACGGTATATGTCATACACAACCATGCTCCCCATAGCTGCCCACTAAATATAACAGTATATTTATTTATTTATTTATTTTTATTTATTTATTGAAATGTTTCACCAGGAGGGCACACTGAGCAACAAGTTGCTTATCTCACGGTGCAACCTGGGGGCAGAAGGTTACATAGGTTTGTGAAGGATGGTATGTTATACAACAGTATGTAGGTAGTACAAACAGTACAGCAATGTAAGATTATGCAACAGTTGGAACACAAGGCAAAGGACAATCAACAGTAGTGGAACTTGGATAAATTACAATACATATCCAAAAATGTACAAAAGAATCTATAAAAATTTAAAACAGTAATAAAGTGACAGAACCATTTATAGTGCATGAGTGTATCAGGAGCAGGATTGAGGCCATACAGAAGTGCTGTTGGAGTAAAAAGGATGGGACAGGGTGTGCTCACAGATGACCCAGAAGGGCAGGTGGAGAAGAGATGAGAGGCAAGAAGTGAATACGAGGAGAGTGGTAGCCATTTCCTGATTACCCCAATCAGATGTTGAGAACCCTGCCAAGGGGAGTAGGGTAGGAAGGTAGAAACTGGGGGTAGGTATTAAGGAAAGTTAAAGCAGGAACAGCTGAGGGAGAGGAAATTGTGTAGGGTGGAGGTAAAGGAGTAGCTGGAGGAGGAGGAGTGTTGTATTTCAGAGGGGAGTGAATTCCAGATTTGAGGGAAGTGATGGACAAAATCAGTCTGACCGATGAGGGTGGAGCGGTGAGGGGCCATCAAGGTGCAGGTGTCATTTGATCTGAGAGAGTGGGTGGGGGAGGTGGAGTGGAGAGAGAGGATAAGTGATAAGTGGGGAGCACTCCAAACCAGAATTTGGAGGTTAGTTTGGCACAGGGCGAGGTGCATCTGTGAGACAGTGGAAGGAAGGTAAGAGAGTGATAGAGTTCACAGTGGTGGGAGTGGGAAGGGGAGTCAAGAGCAAAGCAGCAGAAGGAGTTAAAAAGAGTGTACAGCTTGGCCAGGGAAGATTTGGGAGCAGCACCATAGACTTCATCATAGTAGTCAAAAATTGGGAGAATCATCTTCTGGACAATGTTGTGCCTCACAGTCAGTGGGATGCAACTATGATTCCTATAAAGAGCAGCAAGCTTGGGGTGCAGTTTCTTCAGCACAGCATCTATAAGCACAGAGAAGTTGAGGTGCTGGTCCAGCCAAACCCCCAGATATCTAAATCAGGAGGTGTCCTCCAGGATGTTCCCATCAAGGGTGTGGAAAGTGGGTAAGGCCGAGAGCCTAGAGAGTCTCTGCCTGGTGCTAAAGCTCATTGAGACTGTCTTCTTGGCATTTAGAAAAAGCTGGTGAGAAGCAAACCAGAGCTGAACTTGGTTAAAGTCATGCTGTAAGCTGATTTCCACAGCAGCAGGGTTTTTGCTGGAACTGTATAATACAGTATTGTCAGTGTACATGTGGATAGATGAGGATAAGCAGGCTGTGGGAAGATCATTAAAGAAAATGGAGAAGAGTAGGGGACCAAGAACTAAGACCTGAGTGACACCAGTGTTAATGAGGAGTAGAGGGGAGATGGAGTCAAGGATTCTCACTGATTGGGTCCTGCCAGTGAGGTAGGATTTAAACCAGTTGGTGGCTGACAGAGCAAGGCCAGCTGAGGAGAGGAAATCAAGAAGCAGGGGATGGGAAACAGTATCAAAAGCTTTGGCTAGGTTGACTAAGGTGGCTGAGGTGATCAGGCCATCACCCATCCCTGAAAGGATGGCGTCAGTAAGCTTGAGGAGGGAGGTGGTTATAGAGTGGTTCTTCCGAAAACCAGACTGGAAGGTGGTGAAGATGGAGGAATCAGAGAAGAAGGGTGATAGTTGAGAGAGAACTAAACGTTCTTGAAGTTTGGCAAAGGTAGGAAGGAGGGAAATGGGGCGATAGTTGCCAGGGGAGGATGTGTCACCACCCTTGGGGAGAGGAAGGACTATGGCGTGTTTCCAGGAAGAAGGTACTTAGGCAGAAATAAAGGAGAGGTTAAGGATTAGGGAGACAGGACAAGCAATTGCAGGAGCAGAAAGGTAGAGAGGTTTAGGATCAAGCTCATCTGGTGAGGAGCCTTTAGAGGGGTTGAAGGATAAGAGCGCACTAACAGCTTCATCAGAGGAGATAGTAGAAAAGGAAAAATGGGGAGCGGTAAGTGCTGGCTGAGGTGAAGGGCTGAAGTTATTAGGTGGCAAAGGAAAGAGGGAATTTAGAAGAGATGTGGTGCACAAGGTGAAGTAGACATTAAATTCATTGGCCACGGAGCCAGGGTAGGAAACTAGGGAGTTATTTTTTTTGAGCACTGGAGGGAGGGGTGGGGAGAATAGGGCATTAACTACCCTCCAGAATATAGATGAAGAGTTAATTCTAGACAGGAATGAGGAGTTGAAATATTTGGACTTAGCAAATCTAGTATCTTTACTACAAGAATTACGCAACATTCTATACTTGGCATAATCATTTGGATGCTTTGTAGTTTTGTGTTTCCTCCAGGCCTGGTCACGCTCCAGGCTAGTAGTTCAGGGATGATCCAGGGGAGATGAAGCCAACAGACTTTGGACTTTCTGAACTGAGCAAAGACATTCCAGGTGGCAATTAATTTATCCTGAAAATAGTCAAGGGCTTGTTCAACAGAAATAGCAGTGGAGAGGGGGGCCCAGTTGGTGAGAAGCAAGTGCAGAGCTGAGTGGGGTTAGGTCAAGGGATTTAAAGGACCGGAGCTGTGTGATTTTAGGGGGAGGTTTGGAGTGATGGACCTTATGTACAATGAAGATGGGGTGGTGATCACTAAGGGCATCAGGGAGTAGAACAGATTTAATGATGCAGTGCCGGTGGGTTGTGAGTGCCCAGTCAAGTTTTGTGTTTTCAGATTAGGGTGCGTGGGCTCGAGAATAAGTTAAGTGAGGTTTAGAGCAGTGACGTCACTTCATAACTGGTTTGACTTGGGAGACAATCAGTTTAGATTCACGTCAGCCATTATAAACAGTTCACCAGATTGCGAGAGGGAGGTGATGTTGGCTAAGAGTTCAGTTGTGACCGAGTGTCGAAAGCTTGGGCAGCAATAGATGCCAGCCAAAAAGATTGGGATTGAGAAAGGAAGGAAGGGTAATGCAGGTGACAAGGGCTTCATAGGTAGCTGGGATGGAGGTAGAAAGGGTAGTAGTAAACTGCAGTGAAAACAGGATGTACATGGCCACTCCCTCTCCACGACCCGATCTATCTTGTCTGGAGAGGGAATTCCCATGGAAAGCAATGGCATGGTCAGGAATGATTTTTCTGAATCATGTCTTGGTAATAATTAGGATGTCAGAGGTGTGTGAAATGATAAGAGTTTGTACGACATCAGTTTTGGGTAGCATGCTGCAGATGTTCAGGTGGAGACCTTTCAACCCATTAGGAAGGGTTGAAGTGAAAGTGGGGATTGGAGACACTTTACATAGATACATAGACAGTGTCAGCAGATAAGGGCCTATGGCCCACCCAGTCTGCCCATTTAAGTTTGTAAGTTCAGTTTATGTTTTCCAGGAAGTCTGTTGCCCCTTACCCCTGACCTTCAGAATTCCTTTATGTCTATCCCATGCATTCTTAAATCCCGTGATTGTTTCAGCCCCCACCACTTCCTCTGGCAGGGTGTTCCACTTGCCCACCACCCGCTCTGTGAAGAAATTCTTCCTCATGTTTCCTCTGAATCGTCCTCCCTCCAACTTCATCCCATGCCCTCTAGTCCTGGAGCATCTTTTGCTTAAAAATAGTGCATTCCTGCACCCTGTTCCTCCTGTAAGATACTTGTATGTCTCTATCATATCCTCTCTCCTCCTCTCCTCCAGGGAGTACATGTTCAGTGCCTTCAACCTGTCCTCATAGGACTTGTGATGCAATCCATGCACCATCTTTGTTGCCCTCCTCTGAACCTTCTCTACCCTGTCTATGTCCTTACGTAGGTAAGGTCTCCAGAACTGCACAGTGTACTCCAGGTGTGGCCTCACTAGTGTCTTGTATAGTGGTTTTATGACCTCCCTTTTCCTACTGGTGATGCCCGTGCCTATGCATCCCAGCATCCTATTTGCTTTATCTGCTGCCTTGTCACACTGTTTCCCTACCTTGAGGTCATCAGAGATGATAACTCCAAGATCCCTTTCCTGCTTAGTGCATGCTATATCCTCACCCCCCAACTGATATTTTGTGCTAGGGTTTTTGTGCCCCATATGCATTATCTTGCACTTCCTTGCATTGAATTTCAACTGCCAAACCCTGACCATTCTTCAAGTTTCTGCAGGTCCCTTCTCATTCTGTCTACACCTCTGGTGTGTCTACTCTGTTACAGAGCTTTGTGTCATCAGCGAACAGTGAAATTCTGCCTTCTAGGTCCTGCAATGTCACTGATGAAGATATTGAATAGTACCAGTCCCAGCACTGATCCCTGTGGTACCCACTGGTCACTCTTCCTCTGTGGGTGACAGCCATTTACCACCACCCTCTGAGTTCTGCTGCCCAGCCAGTTACCTACCACCACTACTGTCCTGCCCACCCATATTCCCCAGTTTGTGCAATAGTCTTCTATGTGGCACAGTGTCAAGGCCTTGCTGAAGTCCAGATAGGCCATGTCCTGCCCCTCCCTGATCCACCTCCCTAGTCACCCAGTCAAAAAATTCAATGAGGTTGGTCTGACATGCCTTCCCTGGTGAAACCATGCTGCCTTTGGTCCTGTAGTCCATTGACAACCAGATGTTCCACCAATCTCTCCTTCAGTAGTGCTTCCATGATCTTCCCCACTACCGAGGTGAGGCTGACTGGTCTGTAGTTCCCTTCCTCTTGTTTCCACTTTTGTATAAGGGGACTACATCTGCTATCCTCCAGTCTTTGGGTACCTCCTGTTTCTAGTGATCGGCTAAACAGGATAGCAAGAGGTTCAGCCACCACCTCTCTTAGTTCTTTAAGGACCCTTGAGGGCACCCCATCTGTCCCCGTTGCTTTATCAACTCTTATTACTTCCAGTTCCTTCAGGACCCTTTCTCGTGTAAAGGGACTTGTGTCCATTTCTGCGCCATTCTCACCCCTTGTACTCCATTCAGACCCATTACCCTCCTCTTCCTCAGTAAAGACTGAACTTTGTTGGGTTAGGAGCCAGGGTAGGAGAAGAAATAGTGCCAGGGTTGGGGTGGATATTCCCTGATGAAAGATGGAGGAGAGCAAAAATGAAATAGTGAAGACAGGACTTTTTTTATGAGAGTAAGAGATACCAATGGAGGGGTGTAGAGGGGGAGCTCAGCTGTACCTGGGGCCAAGAGGATGTTGCCGAAGGTCCAGGGGGGTAGATGGCAGCTGAAATACTGGAAGTGCCATAGAAAAGAGGCATCCCCCTTTCAGCCTGGTCAGAGGTAGGGCTTGAGGGAAACAGAAGGAAGCTGGGGTTTTAGTAAATACTTGGATGCAGAGTAGAGATAAGAAGGTGAAGAGAGACAGTATGAAGAGACAGATAATCAGCAGGGTCATAGGCAGGAGGTAATAAAAGTAAGGGTGTTAGCATGGGGATGGAGTGAAAGGAAAGAGAGGTATGTGGGGGGGGGGCAGCCCTGCCAGGGGCTAGTAGAGAGTTAGGAGGAAAGATGACAATGAAAAAAAAATAGGTAAGGCTGCAGTTTTAAACATACGTTACAGGCAGTAACCCAGCCCAACGCAGTCAGCAGACCAATATTTATACATTTAGCTACAGATTTAAATAGCCCTACAGTTTAAGCAATGAAAATTACAGCAGTCTTAGGGGAAAAAACTGAATTGAGCAGCCTTTATCCATTAAAAATAAGCTCACAGAGAGAGGTAACTTTTTTGCAAGCTACAGAGTGCAGCATAGAAAGAAATGCCAGTTACACCATCGGCTTTAAACCTCAGAAGTGCCCTTAATTCAAAGTAATAAAAGCTCTACTGATGTTCTAAGGTGACTTCTGGTGTCGAGGAGGAGCTCACCTGTACCTGGAGTCCAGAGGACGTTGCCGAAGGTCCAGGGGGTGGATGGCAGCTGAAATGCCAGAAGTGCCATAGAAGAGAGGCAGCCCACCTTTAAGCCTGGTCAGAGGTAGGGCTGGAGGGAAACAGAAGGAAACCAGGGTTTTAGTAAATACTTGGATGCAGAGTAGAGATAAGAAGGTGGAGTGAGACAGTATGAAGTGACAGATAATCAGCAGGGTCCTAGGCAGGAAGTAATAAAAGTAAGGGTGGGTAAGTAAGTAAGTAAGGAAGTAAATAAGTAAAATTTATTTTAAACCCTTTTCCAAAAGATCAAAGTGCTTTACAAATAACAATGAATAAAACAAATACAATATTACCAATATTAACAATATAAAATCATACGCCATAAGCTTTTTCAAATAAAAAAGTTTTTAACTCTACTTTAAAACTCTCAACGGTCAGGCAGCTGCGTATCTAACAAGGTAGAGAATTCCACAGGGCAGGAGCTGCATATGAAAATGCACGAGCTCCGGATGTTTTCAGACAAACCCTGGGAATCTCTAGCAATCACTCGTCGGCAGATCGGAGTGAGTGAGAGGGGCAGTAGGGAGTAAGGAGATCTTTCAGATACTGCAGTCCCTGATTGTGTAGGGCTTTATAGGCCAATAACCTGACATTGAAGGTGATTCGCCATTGTACCAGCTGCCAGTGCAATCCACGCAGAACAGGCGTAATATGACTATACCTAGATGTTCCAGTCAAAACCCTGGCTGCAGCAATCTGCACTAGCTGCAGGTGACAAATATCAACCCCCAGTAGCCCCAGGTAAAGGGAATTGCAGTAATCATGGCGAGTGGTCACAAAGGCGCAGACCATAGTGAGAAGGTCAGCCGGAGGAACCAGGTGTTTCACCCGGGTGATATGCCTCAGATGGTAAAAAGAGGACTTAACAATGGCTGACACCGGAGATTTCAAAGTCAAACCACTGTCAATAATAATGCCCAGGTTACGCACCTGGCCTGAGGTCAAGAGCTGGGCACCACCAAGCCAAAGGCCTGAATGTACTTCAGCTCTATGGCCAGACTCAAGTCGACCTGGGTCCACAACCAACACCTTGGTCTTATCTGGGTTTAACTTCAGCCAGCTGGTGCTCATCCAGTCATTGATTTCGGCTAGACAGTTGTTAAGCAGAGGGATTGCATCATCCTGACCGGGAGTAAAGGACAAATACAGCTGGGTATCATCTGCATAGCAGTGAAAACCCAGACTGTAATGCCTAATGATATCTCCTAACAGCAACATATAAACTGCAAACAACATGGGTACCAAAATGGAGCCCTGTGGCACCCCACAGAACAAAGTGATGATATCAGAGGAATAAATCCCCATAGTAATCCTCTGAGTCCGCTCCATGAAAAAGGATCGAAACCAGTGTAGAACTGTACCAGACAGTCCACAAAGAAAACGCAGGCACTCCAACAGCACACCATAGTCCACAGTTTCAAATGCTGCAGAGAGATCAAGAAGGACTAGAACAGTACAAGCCTTTCAATCTCTCGCAATTAGGAGATTGTTTAAAACCTGGACAAGAGCAGACTCTCTATGTAAAGGAAGGGATAAAGGCAACTGAACAAAAGAGTAAACAGGGAGGAGAGGAGGCACTGTGGGTCACCTTGGAGACTGGAAAGGGCACCACAATCCACACAGGGGTTGTGTACAGACCCCCATGTCAGGGGGAAGGAATGGACAAGGATATGATGGAAGGCATTCTTAGAATGGCAGAGAAAGGGGAGATACTGTTGATGGGAGACCTGAATATGCCAGATGTTAAATGGAGCAGATTTGCTGCAGCCACATCCAAGACCAGGGACATTCTTGACGCCCTACAGGTGGCAGGCATTAGACAGCTAGTTTCGGAACCCACTCGTGAGGGAGCAATCTTAGACCTCATACTCTCAAATGGGGGCAGTGAGAGGATCTCAGATCTAGAAGTAGGTTGCCATCTGGGACAAGTGACCATCAAACAGTGTGGTTCACGTTAAACTCAGCTACAGAGTCAAGCCATACAAAGTGAGGGTACTGGACTTTAGGAGGGCTGACTTGGCAAGATGGGAAGTGCCTCAGAAAAGCACTAGCAAACAGGCTAGAAGGAGGTGTGGAGCAACAATGGGGAATTATCAAAACTGCCATCACAGAGGCAACAAGCCTTTGTGTGAAGCAAATAAACAAATCAAAATGAAAGAAAAAGCCACTATGGTTCTCAAGAGAGGTGGCCGTGAAAGTCAGGAAGAAAAAGATAGTATTCCAGAAGTATAAGGAAACACAGAAGAAGCAGGACATAGAGCTGTACCAGTTAAGGCAGAAAGAAGCAGGGAGGGAAGTCAGAATAGCAAAGGCCCAAACTGAGGAAAAGATAGCGAACTCAGTTAAGAAGGGGGATAAAACCTTTTATAGGTACATCAGCGAGCGTAGAAAGACAAAGGGAGGGATAGTGAGGCTGAATAGAATGAACGGTGGGTGGGCAGAGGGGAAAGTGAAAAAGCAGGAATACTGAATGAATATTTCTGCTCGTATTCACAAAAGAGAGGGGAAGTGCCTAATCCAATTAACAGAAGCACTCTTGATAGGGTCAATCCAGTCCTTTCACAGAAGAAAGGGTTCTGCAAGAACTCCTAAAACTGAAGGAGGACAAAGCAATGGGTCCTGATGGAATTCACCCAGAATTCTAAAAATTAAGGAAGGAACTGGTGAAACCACTGGCTACTCTTTTAATAAATCATGGGAGGATGGTGTGGTACCCGAGGACTGGAGGAAGGCGGATGTGATCCCCTTCACAAAAGTGGGACCAAGACAGAGGCAGGAAACTACACACCTGTCAGTATGACCTCTGTGGTAGGGAAAGTGATGGAGTCACTTCTGAAGGAAAGAATAGTTGAGTACCTAGAGGTCAGTGGAGCACAGGATCCAAGGCAGCATGGGTTCACAGCGGGAAGGTCATGTCAGATGAATCTAATAGATTTCTTTGACTGGGTGACAAAGTAGTAGACCAGAGGAGGGGCTGTGGACATGGGCTACCTAGACTTTAGCAAGACATTTGACACAGTCTCACACAAAGATTGATAGTCAAATTAACCAGCCTGGGAGTGGGTCCCAGAGTGGTAGCCTGGGTAAAACATTGGCTGGACAACAGGACACAGAAGGTAATTGTAAATGGAGTCCACTCTGAAGAAAGAGGCGGTTACTAGTGGGACCGAGGGTTCAGTACTGGGTCCAGTCCTTTTAATGTCTTCATCAGTGACATTGCAGAGGGACTGAAGGAAAAGTATGCCTTTGCAGATGACACAAAGATCTGCAACAGGGTTGATACACAAGGAGGCGTGGAAAGGATGAAAGGGACTTGGCAAGGTTGGAGGAATGGTCAGACGTATGGCAGCTAGGATTCAATGCAAAAGTGCAAAATAATGCACCTGGGAAACAAGAACCCAGGGAAGAATACACAATGGGTGGGGAGGTAGTAACAACAACAAAACAGGAAAGGGACCTGGGGGTAATCACATCAGATGACCTTAAGGTTAGCAAGCAAAGTGAGAAGGCTGTAGGGAGGGCTGGGGGTATACTGGGATGTATAGGGAGAGGCATCAGCAGCAGAAAACAGGAAGTTGTTATCCCTCTGTACAGACAGTTGGTGAGACCACATCTGGAATACTGTGCCCAGTTCTGGGAACCCCATCTCCGCAAGGACATAGACAGGATAGAGGCAGTCCAGAGGAGGGCAACTCAAATGGTGCAGGGTCTGCAAGAGAAGCCATATGAGGAGAGACTAAAGGAGCTTAATATGTATACCCTTGAGGAAAGAAGGGAGAGGGGGAACATGATAGAAACTTTCAAGTACCTCAAGGGAATCAACAAAGTCCAAGAGGGTAGCATCTTTCAGAAAAAGAGACTTGCAAAAACAAGAGGACACAATTTAAAGATAGAAGGAGGGTGGTTCAGGGGCAATGTGAGGAAGTATTATTTCACAGAGAGGGTAGTGGATGCATGGAACAGCCTTCCTGAGGAAGTTTTGAGGTCTAAAACTGTGGGAGAATTCAAGAATGCATGGGACAGACATAAGGCAATTCTTGTGGGGGACAGGAAGATGTAGGCTGTTGGTTAACTAAGATCTGTGGCTTATCCTGTAGGTAGGGAAATGGGCAGACTAAATGGGCCTAGCGGTCCTTATCTGCCGTCAAAGTCTATGTTTCTATGACTCATGCTGTGTCTTTTCCTAAAACCAGACCAGAGAGCTTCATAGATGTTGTGATTTATAAGTTGGGCATCCAACTGTTTCGCAACCACTTTTTCAATTACCTTACCCACAAAGGGCAGGTTAGAGATAGGTCTGTAGTTAGCTGGGACATCTGGATTCAATAAAGTTTTTTTAAGGAGTGGTTGAATGACCGCCTCCTTTAAGGGGACAGGGAAAACCCCTTGCTCCAAAGATTTCCAGACAATTTCAGCAAAGATCAGGCAGATAACATCTTCGCAACCTAATAAAAGTGGCATAGGGCACGGTTCCAGACTACAGCTGGTTGGTCATACAGTCTGAATAATCCTCACAACAACTGTGAATGCCGGCCTACTAAAACCAGATCAGGTAACACTAGGGCTTGCTTCCTCTTGCCGATCACTGCAACTGCCTATAAAGAGAGATGGATGGATGCCCGAGCTGATGCTGGCAATCTTATCTGTGAAGAATCGAGCAAGCTCATCACACTTCATCTGTTAAAAATCTCTTCCAGACTGTAGACAGAGCGGATTGCACAATCTGTCGACAGTCTGAAAGAGTTGAGCTGGTTGATTCTGGCAGCAGCAATCTCCGTGGACAGAAACTCTGCCTTCTTACGGGTGATTACTGATTGATAGACTCTATAATGGTCCATCAATCTAAGCTTGTCAGCATCCAGGCCAGACTTTCGCCAAGCTCTCTCTAGCCTTCACCCTACTCTCCTCAGCTCCTTCAAAGAACCATCAAACCATGAAGATCTTAGGTGCTGAGTGAACGGACCAACATGAACAGGTGCAATTTGATCCAGGGCATCACCCACAGCCTTATTATAGGCAAGTACAAAATCCCCTGCATCCATGCACTCACTCGAAATACATGATAGGTCCAATACTGCCAAAAGGCCATCTGGGGTAATACCCCTTAAAGTGCGATATTGTACCATCTCCGTGGAGCAGGCCTATTTAGGGGTGCCCCTTAGCTAAATCTTACGGTATGATGGTCTGTCCACACATTTGGTTCCACCCCCAAATGTGCGTCTTCCAACTCCAGTAGGAACACTAGATCCAATGAGTGACCCCCTACATGAGTAGCAGAGGTAACCACCAGTGTAAGGCCCAACATTGAGAGTTTTTCGTCCGTCCAAGCATTGAAGTCGCCCAGTATTAACCACTGGGGCGACTCCAGCGCTATGTCAACAATGAAGTCCGCAAACTCCTTCAGGAATTCTCCACCATCACCAGGTGGTCGGTAGATGAGGAGAATCCTGAACCCTACACCTGCTCCCAGGGTGTTAGCATGGGGATGGAGTGAAAGGAAAGAGAGGCAGCTGGGGGACAGCCGTTCCAGGAACTAGTAGAAGGTTATCTCAGAGTTAGGGGAAAAAATGGCATTGAAAGAAAAAATAGTTAAGTTATGGTCTACCACCCCCATGTTCCCCATAGCTGCCTGCTATATTATACATAATGGTATATGTTATACTAGCCTCCCTTTGGCACTGTATTACTGTAGATACCCCAGATAGGGATTAACAATGGATCTATACCTAACTTACACATTCTTAGTTTGAGGTACCCCAGTTAGTTAGAATACTTTTATGAACATACAGTACAACTCTGACAGCAGAAGACAGACCTATGATCTATCTAGTTTGTTTAGTACTGGTCCATGTTACAGTTGCTTACAGTGGGTCTCAAACCCAGACCCCCTATTGTAACTTTGATCCTTTGTTTGCCCTGCTCTACCCCCTCTTGAATCTGCTGAATGTCTTTTGGTTAACACCTTCTGATGGCAGTTCATTGCACCCTGCCACCCCCAATCCCTAAGGAAGTGTGCCCTGGCCTCCTTCCTGAACCTCCTCCCAGCTCATTTGTAGCTGTACCCCTTGTGTTCTTCTTCACATTCCAGGTGAAGAGGTTCCCGTAATGCACCTTGTTGATGCCTTTGAGGAACTTTATGGTCCAGGTCATCTCAGCATGTCTTTCCTGGTGAGACTTTTGAAATAGGTCAATCAATCAATTAATCAATCAATCAGTCAATATTCCTTCCATCCACCAGCAAGTGAATATAAAGCCCTCTAGATGATGTATGTCCATTCTCAGATAGGGACTACAGTGCTCTGTACAGTGGCAGACTCACCTCTTTCCTTCTGCTTGTGAACCCTCAGCTATGCACCTAAGCATCCTATTAGCTTAGCCTGCTGTCTTTTTGCATTTCACAGGTTGATTCAGGTTAATGGTTATAGCTATCCCCAGATCATTTTCCTCCTCTAACTCCATGACCTTTACCCTCCAGCCTGTATTTGGCTCTTGGGCTCCTGCAGTCAATGAGCAGTTTACATCTTTCTACACTGAACCCCAGTTGCCAGATAATGGACAATGTTCAAGCATTGTAAAGTCTTCCCTAGCGTGTTAGACCCTGTCTTCAGTGCACACTCAACACAGAGTTTAGCAGCTTCCACAAAGAGGAAAATCTTGCCTAATGCCTTCCCTTATGTTTGTTTAGGGACACATTAAACAACAGTGGTTCAAGCTCTAACCCTTGCAAGACCCCTCTGGTAACTTCCCTCAATCCTGTTAGCTTCCCTCCCACCACAACTGTTTGGGCATCCCACTGAGCCATTTTGCCACCCACCTTGTCCATTTACTACCTGTAATTACCTTACAGAGCTACAATGTTTTCAGACTGGACCATGTCTCTAAAAGGGGAAGGGGCGGTGCTATCTACATTAAGGATAATCTCCCGGGGCACCTTGTTCCAACCCCTGTCCCTGCCTCCTCGGCCCAGCTTCTACCCATTAAAATTCTTCTAGGTCCCAATCAAAAAGCCCTCACCATCGTCTCTGTATATATTCCACCTCGAGACCAAGATCTTGGCATCAAAGAAGTGCTTAACTTCGTCAGCTCCCAACCTCCTAGCTCTGAACACATTCTACTTGGTGATTTCAATATAAACTGGCTCGCATCTGATGTCTACACTCATAAGGATGCCCTTGCAGCTGCCAACCTCTCACAATTGGTCACCACACCAACTCAGATAAATTATAAAACTGGAACCTGTACACGGCTGGACTGAGTTCTTACCATTCACCCTACCAGGATCTCTCGTACCTCCATTCTCCCAGACTCTCACAGTGACCACTCCCCAGTTATATGTGAATGATCTAATACATTTCTAAAGTCACCCCCTATAATCATTACCAGCAGAGTCCTCCCCCGTGGTCAACTTACCCATCTCAAACAGTACCTCTCCTTGCAAGAGTGGCTGCCCATCTACAAGGCGAAAGATGTTAACCTAGCCTCGGCTACTTCATCACCACCTTCAATAAGGCCTGTGACCTCTTCACTTCTTCAAAAAATGGAAAACAAAAGCCCTCTGCAACCCTTGGATAACTGCAGAGCTCCTTTCCCAGCTGAAATCTAGGGACCACCTGTGGCCAGTAAACAATCTGACATCCAAAAATACAAACATGCCCATAATGCCTGCACAAAATCTATTCATCTCACAAAAAGCTCATATTATAAGGACGTCCTCACCAACACCTGGGGAAACGGTCGTGCTTTGTGGGACAATATCAAGGACATTACTGGGAAACAATCAAAGTCCCCTCCAGCCATGTTAATTGTTGAAGGGTCCACTACCCTTGATTCCTTGGTCATTGCAAATACCTTTAACATGGCTTTTACTGATCTCAGTACTGTTCTACCACCTGATTTCTTCACAGTCAGTCACACCCCCTCTAACACACCCTACACTCTGTCAAACCACCCTCATTTTTACTTCAGGGAAATTAAGATGAATGATGCTCGCCCCCACATTGCCTCAGCCATCTCCACTTCCAGAATCAGCAGTGACACCCTGGACCTTAAGCTGCTGTCACTTACACTTGATGAGGTCCTCAGTCCCCTAGCTAAAATTCTTAACCTCTCTCTCTCCACATCAGTACATTCTCTGAAATATGGAAAACTGCCACTGTGACCCTGGTCCACAAAACTGGGGATAAGACCTGCCACTCTAACTACCGCCTGATCTCCATATTGCCACCACTATCCAAAGCCCTAGAGCGTATTGTCGCAGACCAGCTCACTGATTATTTGGACAAAAATAATATTCTGTGTACACAACAGCACGGTTTTAGAAAAGGGCATAGCACCACCACTGCCCTGCTTGAATTTACCGGTGCAGTGCATAGTTCCCTTGATAAAGGACTTCTTACAGGGGCTGTCTTCATTGACCTCTCGAAGGCATTTGACACAGTCCATCATTGGCTGCTGTATGACCGACTACTCCTAGCTGTCCTTGCACCAGACTCAGCATGCTGGTTCAGAAGCTAACTTGACAACTGCTCTCAAAGAGTAAAAATTGACAATGCTATCTCGGGCACCTCGCCTGTCCGCTCCGGAGTACCTCAGGGATCCATACTGGGCCCTCTCCTTTTCAGTCCCTTTTTAAACTCCCTACCACAATCCTGCTAGGAACAAATCATCCTGTATGTGGATGATGCTGTTGTCTTTTCTACGCACAAGGACCTTTCACCACTACAACACAGCCTCCAACTCAGATTCAGTGCCGTTGAAACATGGTTCTAGTCCTCAATCACAAGAAAATCAAGTCATTGCTAGTATGCAGTTCACTTAACCATTACAAGCAACACCCCATTGCCATCTCCACCAAGCAGGGGACTGTCCTCAAACAAGTTTACTCTTTCAAATACCTAGGGATGCTGCTTGACCCCAATCTCTCCTATATGGCTCACATTGACAGCATGGCTAAAGCTGCCAGCACAAGCCTTGGATTACTATATAAGCACATGCAGCACCTCACCTCAGAGGCCCTGAAGATTGTCATCCAGAGCTCTGTGGTGTCAATTATTGATTATGGCCTCTTTATCTATAGCTCTGCCATGACGTCCACCCTCCAATGTGTAACAACTGCTCTTAAGAAAGCCTACTGACTCACAATTGGTGCCCACTGTCTCACCCACACCTATGCATTTTATGAACAATCCAGATGGCTTCAACTCTCCAACTGTATAAAGTATCTTACATGTGCTATGGTGGGAAAATTCAACCTTGGCCTCATACCCCCCAGTGTTACTGCCTTGCTACATCAAAACAGCAACTAACTGAACACCAGGAGCTTGAGAACCCACATTCTACAGGTTTCTCACTGTTGAACTATGCAGGGCCAATGCTCCTTCACCTATAGGGCTCCTCTATGGATGAATGGTCTCAGCCACACCATCTCCTCTGCCTCAACACTAGGTCTGTTCAAAACCAGGCTCCGGGCCCATCTCATTGCCTCAAGCTCCTGTGACTGCCTCTCCTAGATGATGACGTACACAGCTTTAATCCTAACTTATATACTGCTTAACCCCAGGCCCCCAGTCCCCCACCCCAGCTCTTGAGGCACCACTTCAAATCTCAGGTCTTCATACCACCTCATTAGTCTCTCCTTGTCCCATTACAGCACTTATCCCCCACCCTGCCCCTTTTTCTTCTTCTATCACTTCTTCCATTTATTTTTGACAAATGCCTCCGGCTGCATCTTCATCCTCCCTGTCCTCTCATCTCATCCCTGTTTCTCTGCTAACTACCTACACTTCTCCTTCTCTTCTACACCTTACTCTTCCTATAATTGTTCCCTTTCAATAGCACTGTTGTACATGAATTATTTACTGTTATTTCACTGTTGCTTCCTTGTTCTTTGTTATTTCTGATGTGAAACCTTTGTAATAGAGGCTTGGCTCAAAGGTGCTTGTAATCTTAGAATAAATAAATACATAAATAAATAAAATAAACTACCTGCCATAAGGCAGCCAACGTTTTGATCAACATCTTGTATGGCACCAAATGGAAGGATTTAGTGAAATCCATGTACAGTATTTCTTCTGCCTGTCCCCCTGTCACTACCTAGGTTACCCAGTCAAAGTTGATCAGCTTGGTCTGGCATGACATTCCTGCCATGAACCAATGCTGCTTCACAATCTGGACTTGAATAATGCTGAGGAATTCAACCAACCATTCTTTCAGGAAGGTTTCTGTAGCTTGCCCACCATAGAAGCCAATCTAACAAGCCTATAGTCCCCCAGTTTGTCTCTCAACCCACATTTGTGCAGCGGTACACTATGTACTGTTCTCCACTCCAGCAGCACCATCCCCATACCTAGCAAACAGTTACACAGGTCCACCAGCATACTTCAAGGTACTCTAGTTAAGGAATTAGTTCACTCCTAAAAAACACCAGTACTGTGACACCCTAAGTGTAAGGCATTCTTGATAATGATTTCTCATGGAATGAAAACCTTGCTGCCATATTAAATTTTAAGACCCCTCAGCTAGGAGCTCAATGCACTCCTCAGAAACCCCCCTCCCCACACTCACACACTAATCCTTGAGTGGGAAGTACCTCACATACTGATTTGTTATACCAGTATACCTCTACCTTATCTATTGAGGTAACTCAGATAGGGCTTCTTTGATTCCCACTTACCCACTGACCAGCAAGTATGCCTCTAGAGAAAATACAATCATAATCACAGCTGTATGTAGATACAACCAGCAAAGAAAATCCCTCGGTGGGTAAAACAATGGGGATTTTACCTTTGTCGAGGAAACAACAGGGCAAAGTTTCCTGTAGACCTGTGGATCTCCTGCAGATATCCAGCAGATAGCATCCTCCTGCTCCCTGGACCTCATGCTCTGGGGTCCCTCATGCTCTGGAGTTTGCAGAACTCAGGATCCAACTCCTGCCCTCAGTACCTTCTCCCAGCTATATCCTAGTCTCAAACTTCTGGTCAAGATAGTTTTCACCCATTCCTCATACTCAGGGCAAGATACAGCTCTTTAATATTGCTACTTCATTACAGGCTGGTCTCACAGGCTTATCCCAGTTGCACTACTGACCCTACACATTTTCAATCTATTCCACATTTCTACTTACTCTCCAGTCCTGGAATCAGTTTCTGCTAGCGTCCCTCCTACTCCCCACAGTCTAGAGGCAGCTGCGATGTTGAAAGCTTCCCTCATGGGAATGAGGCTTAAAATGATGTTATCAAACAATGTTAAATCTGTCGTTAGTGGACAATTAAAGGAGGAAGATTTAGAAAGACTGTAGAAATATAATTTCACAGAAAGAGCAGTGAAGCTTTGTAATGATTTTAGTTATGCATTTTGAACACCAGAATAGTGTAAATTAGGTGTTGCCCCTAAATTAACGGAAATTCCTAGGAGGCAAGAAAAACAGCACCAAGTGCTGCCTGCAGTTACATCAAGCAAAGACTTACAAAATAAAACTGTGTATATTACACTTAGAGAACATGTTAGACAGAAGTACATGGAGGCAGCTCAATGAAGTTTTACTTACCCATTGTCACATTATATTGATAAACACATATAGTTTGTACACTGAGGTAGCTCAATGGAGTTTTACTTACCCATTGTAACATTACAGTGATAAACACATACAGTAAGTACACTGAGGCAGCTCAATGCCTACTCTGCTATCTACTCTACAGTTCCATACCTCAGCTTCCTACCTTGCTACCCTCTACATAGCCCCAATAATCACCAGGTTGCCTTGGTACCCCCCCTGCCCTAGCTAAAATGCCCTATTCTAACCTACATTTTATATCTTAAACTTGCGCTCTGTTTTTCATTTTTTTACTTCTTCCTCCATTTCTTTCTCCTTTTCTTTCCTATACTGCACTATGTTTACTAGTTCATAACCTTCACTGGCTTTCTTTTGCCTGTTCAGCTGCTCTATTAACCCCACCTCACCAAATCATTTTCTTAACACTCAGCCCTAAAGCCCTTGGCCTGCCCCAAGCTTCTTTGCCTTTACAGGTATGCTTTCAGTCACCCAAGAATGCCTATAAGGTGCCACCTCTCCTCTGCTACTCAGCACTCCCAAGACGGTGTCAGTAGCTTACCTCTTCCACCTTGGCTGCATCCTCCATCTAACACTGGAGCCTAATACGGACACTGAAAGAAACAACCTTCTACAAGCCAGGAATCAAGTCTGGTGGTGTTTGCTCCTCAGCAAACTCCTTCCAAAGGCAGTAATCCACATGCAATTGGAATGTTTCACATCCCTTACTGCCCTACACCCCCTAAGCAGACAACCCTTATCTTCTCCATTAGGGTAGCAATATTTGCTTTGACCACCTTTCATTGCCCCTTCAATTCTTGTTCTGCTGCCCTAGGCAGTGCCCATGCTAAGCAACCTAACAAAGCCTTCCTGAGATTCCTTGTGAGATTTCTCAAGTTACTATTAATCCTGCTGTTGTTCTGTTCATGTAGTGTGGAACTAAACCTGCCCAAATAATTTGAGTGTCTTGCCCTCAAATTAACCTTATTGCCTGGAGTAGCCCTACTGGTAGCTGCATGATATAGGCCACCTGCTGCTGGCCTGTGTACTACCTCACCTTCACTCCCTCTTGGAGAAAGTGACTACTGAATGCATCATAATGGGGGACCTTAATCTTAAGTGGAATGAAGCCTGTGTCAACAGGCTCAAGGATTTCTGTGATGAGCATGGGTTAAGTTAGATTACCCTAGAGGTTACCCAACCTAATAAATAAAACCCTGACCAAAGCTCCCTGCTAGATCTTATGCTCGTCAACAAGCCACATAATATCTCCCATACACGGGTCTTCCATAATGACAAGAGTGGCCGCTGCACTGTCACCTGCATCTGACATTCCCTACACATACCTTTCAATTCTACCTTCAAGCTAAAATGCAGCCTAAAACACTTCTGTCTCTCTGCCTTTCTGACAGATCTTGGGAATATTAAATGGCAGGATTTCTATCTCTCACCTTCTGTGTCTGAAGCTTTCTGTATCTTCCAGGATCTGTTACTAAGGGTAATCAATAAACACACACCTTTAAGAAAGGTTAATTCCAGGAAACGGGCACCTGATTGGTTCACCCATCCCTGAAGAGGGCTCTACAGTCTGGAGACACACTATGGAAAAGGGCAAAGAATTCACAGTCCGACTCACACTGGTTCTCCTTTCGGGTAGCCAGGAACGCCTGCACCAAACTGATCATAATGGAAAAATCACATTTCTTTCAGTCCACCCTTGAGGAAAACAAAAAAAGTGTTCTGCCAAGTTTTGGCAAATCATGAGAGAGGCTGAAGGACACTCCCCTGCCACCCCAATTCTGGCCAAAATTGTAGTGAACAATAACTACACAGACAGGTCTGAGATCCTTGACCAGCTCAATAACCACTTTGCTGCTGCAGGCCTCTCATTTGATGCCACGCCTGTTAGAAAACTGAGTATCCCAAGTGCTGCCAGGGTAAGTACTAGCCCTACTTCTGTCCCCTGTACTGTCCACCCTCCCTTTAATTTCCAGCCAGTATCCTTTAAACAGGTGGAGGACCTTCTTCTCTTGCTAGATACTATGAAGAGTGCTGGTGCCAATTCATTAGAACCCTTCTTTCTAAAAGCAGGCTATTATCATCTGACAGCACCTATTGCTCATCTATTTAATAGCTCACATACCAAAGGGGAGCTACCGCTCAGTTGAAAAATTGCGCATATTGCCCCTTTGTTCATGTCGGGAGACCCTACAGACTTGAATAATTCAGACCAATCTCTCTTCTTCCTGTGCTATTTAAGCTACTAGAAAAAACTGTCAACTCACAACTGAGGGAGCATTTGGACTGTGAAAATATCCTTAACCCAGCCCAGTTGGGGTTCAGATCTAAGCACAGCACTGTGTCTGCTCTAGCCAAAGTGTCTGATGACTGGTTAAAGGCCCTGGATAATAAACAGCTCATCTATGCACTTTTCCTTGACTTAGCAAAGCCTTTGACACGGCTGATCACCCCTTCCTGCTTGATACTCTGGGTAAGTAAGTAATGATTTTATTGTTCAACTAAAAAGCCATTACAATATTCTAAAAGTATACATACAGTACAATATCTGTAAATCCTCATTTCTTATAACAAACACTTAATTAAAGCATCTAACAAATGAAAGCACCATTAAGTCTTCACATCCATATCATATTCATAATCACAAAAAAAAAATTTTAATAAATTGATAATTGATAACACCGGCATGTATTGTTCAGAAGAGACCGAGGTGCAAAAAGGGGGGGAGGAGTGGCCCTGTATGTTAATGAAAATATCAAAGCTACAGAAATTCAGAATACACATAATGAGCCAGAAGAACTGTGGGTCACCCTGGAAACAGGAAATGGGACAGCCATAAGAACTGGGGTTGTCTACAGGCCCCAGACCAGAGGGAGGACATAGACACATTACTGTTAGAAGATATACAAAACATGACAGCTAAAGGGAGGTTCTGATAATGGGAGACTTCAACATGCCAGATACAGATTGGTCAATACCAGCAGGAACATCGGCCAGAACTAGACACATAGTGGATTCCTTGCAGGGGGAGGGCCTCAAACAACTGGTACAGCAACCCACAAGAGACAGGGCTATCCTAGATCTAGTACTGACTAACAAAGAAGGGATCACAGATCTCCAGGTAGAAGGTCACCTGGGGCCAGTGACCATCACATGGTATGGTTCAATTTGGCTACTACATCTAAATCATCCCATTCCAAGGCAAAATATGGGACTTCAGAGGAGCTGACTTTGATAAGATGGCCAACAGAGTTAAGCTAGCCCTGGCAAAAGAAACACAGGTGAGGAGGTACAGGCAAAGTGGGCAAGCATTAAGGATACAATACTTGAAGCAACATCCCATTGTGTTAGACAGAAAGGAAGTGTAAAGAAGAAGGAAACCACTTTGGTTCTCAAATACAGTAGCAGAAAAGGTCAGAGCCAAAAGGCTGGCCTTCAGAAAATATAAGGAACACAGCTGGATGAAGATAGGGAGGCATACCAAACTGCCCTAAGGGAAGCAGGTAAGGCAGTAAGGCAGGCAAAGTCCCAAACTGAGGAAACACTAGCACGGACAGTAAAAGAAGGTGACAAGACTTTCATAGATACATTAGTGAAAGGAGAAAGTCCAGAGGGGGTATTGCTAAGCTTAATGGAGAAAAGGAGCATGTGAGGAGGAGGACCCTGTAAAGGCATCTATCCTAAATAGATACTTTTGCTCAGTATTTACTGAAGAGAAGGTAGGGCAGGGCCCACAGCTCAGCATCATGGACACAGCGGGAGGGAGGTGAGCACTACTCCCTTCACAAAAGAAAGGTCCTACAAGAGCTTGCTAAGCTCAGGGTGGATAAGGCAATGGGACCTGATGGCATACATCCCAGGGTACTTAAGGAGCTAAAGGAGGAACTAGTAGAGCCATTAGCAGAATTGTTTAGTGAGTCTCTGAGCACAGGAGAGGTCCCAGAAGACTGGAGAAGGGCTCATGTGATCCCACTCCACAAGAGTGGTAGCAGGAGGAGGCGGGAACTACAGACCGGTCAGTCTTACCTCAGTAGTGGGCAAGATTATGGAGGCACTCCTTAAGGAAAGGATAGTGCAACACCTGGAATCCATAGGGCACAGGATCCAAGACAGCATGGGTTTACAAAGGAAGGTCCTGTCAAACTAATCTCATAGATTTCTTTGACTGGGTAACCAGAGTGGTGGACCAAGGGGAGCAGTTGATGTCGCCTACCTTGACTTCAGCAAAGCTTTTGACACTGTTCCACATAGAAGATTGATAAATAAGCTAGGTAGGCTCGGGTGGGTCAGAAGTTGGTCAACTGGGTGGCAAACTGGTTGACTGGCAGAAAACAGAGAGTGGTGGTAAATGGTATACAGTCAGAAGAGATGCAAGTCACAAGTGGGTACTCAGGGATCAGTCCTGGGGCCAGTCCTATTCAACATCTTCATTAGTGACCTCGCAGATGGACTAGAGGGTAAGGCTTGTCTGTTTGCAGATGACACCAAGATCTGCAACAGAGTAGATGATCCAGATGGGGTGGGCAGAATGAGAAGAGATCTGGATAAACTAGCAGAATGGTCAGAAGAGTGGCAACTGGGATTTAATGCAAAGAAGTGCAAAATCATGCACATAGGGAAGAGAAACCCTGAAGCCACTTATAGGCTGGGAGGGGAGTTGCTAGCAGTCACAAAGGAAGAAAGAGACTTGGGCATCATCATCACTGATGACCTAAAATCATCCAAGCAGACCTCTAAAGCAGTAGGTAAGGCTAGGGGGGTGTTAGGATGTATTAGTAGGGGTATCACAAGTCGTAAGAGGGAGGTAATAATCCCTCTGTACAAGACATTGGTTAGGCCCCATCTGGAGTACTCGTGCAGTATTGGAGGCCACACCTTCACAAGGACATTAACCAAATTGAGGCAGTCCAGAGAAGGGCAACCAAAATGGTGCAGGGACTGCATCAGAAGACATATGAGGACAGATTAACGGAGCTCAATATGTATACCCTTGAGCAAAGGAGGGAGAGAGGTGATATGATCGAGACATTTAAACACCTTAAGGGCATAAACAAGGTGAAAGAGTCTAACATGTTTAAATATAAGAAAATAGCAGGACAAGAGGACACAGCATGAGATTAGAGGGAGGCCGATTAAGGGGAATGTGAGGAAATTCTTTTCACAGAAAGGGTGGTAGATGCATGGAATGGCTTACCACAAGAAGTGGTGGCTATGAATACAGTGCAGGCTTCAAACAGGCATGGGATAGGCATAAGGGAGCAATACAAATGACTATGAATAGATAGGTCACTGACAGAGCAAAGGCCGATGGCACATTTATAAGGTAGAAAAAGAAATGGGCAGACTGGATGGGCCTTGCGGTCCTTATCTGCCGTCAACTTCTATGTTTCTATGTTTCTATGTTTCTATGTTGTGACTACCAGAAAAGTGCCATATACAGTTATTTGTTACTATGGCTAATAACATACCTGTTTTCAATAAATACTATTTTCAGTTGTATAGTATAAACTTTAGCCCCCCAATTGGAGCAAGGCTTATCATCCACTTCCACCCCAAATCAGGTTTATTACCAGTCTGCAGAGATATTCATGCATAGAAATTAGAGAGATTAAGCAGATCTCTAGGTCTAATTTACAGAACACCTAAATTACAAGTATACCCACCCCCCTTAACAAGTTACAGAGGCAGCCTGCAACACTCGCTAGCTCTGAGCCTCCATCCATCACCAAGATTGCAGGAATTATAAACCAGCAGCAGTCAAAAACCACATCTGGGTCATCTTAACCTTGCATGCTTTCCTGTAAGCGCACATTTACTTCATTTTCCGACACCAATGGCCTCTTATGGGCCCTACTGAGAGCATGTATAATACACACCCACTTAGCTTCAGGCCTCTATACAGACCAGGTGTCAAGTCATGAAGACACTGCTGTGAATCATACATAATTACATACATTAGTCAGACGACCCATTAGGAATTACCCTATTGCCAGTTATAACTGACCATCTTAATAATTACTTGGAGACATCTAGCCACAAATTGTGCTCCCTACCTCTGCTTAATGCCAAGTATGGCATTATTATAGACCTGCAAAAAAAAACAGTATTCACCTCAGGTCACTGTGATCAGCCTTTACCCTCAAAAACCAAAACATTTTGCTCCGCTAACTAGCATACATTCCTGATACTGGGCACGAGGCCGAGACACAGCCTCCTCAACCATTCACTAAATCAGCATACTCTGACCCACAGAGCTTATCCCACCAAATCATGTAGCAAACCATCAATGCCCACCTGGAAACCAGCAGGGTGCACTGGCACAAAAGGCAAATCCTTCAGAAGTATCATGCAGTGCATACTGCTCCATACCCCTTGGACCTTTACCTAGCTTACTACTCCGGAAGGCCATATCTGAGATGCTTAATTTGACTACATGGTATGGGAAGGTCCTGTCTGTTTTTACATCATGCTCCAGTTGTGCCTACTTGTTACCAACAGGATACAATGGCCTTGGAGGACAATTAATTGAGTCACCATGCAGCGCATGCTGCTCCGTGGCTCAATAATCCCCCATCCAGTCACTCCTATCAGCTACTTTTAAGGCACCAAATGGGGCTGCGTGTCACATTCTAGGACCCACCATTATCCATCATGTCACATTTATGCCTACCTGACGGCCTATCGGACATTTTGGCAGTATAGCTCGTCCATAGGGACACCATGCGACTCATGCCACTCTGTGACTCCCTGGAAATGACCTTAATCCAGTCACTCCTACTAGCTACCCCTAGTGCACACCTGGTTTCCATAATATTGGTAGGACCTCTCATTAGGGTATTTTATCTTGACAAAATTGTGTCATGTAATTACAGCTCCTTAAGGTCATTAATCAGATCATTATTCTACAGGGTGCTTTAACACCTCTTTGCTTCTTCTTAGATGTATACTTAACCACTTAACATAAAGTGGACGACTCTAATGCAATCCTAATTAAAAATTCTAATACTTTGTGGTTTACAAATTAAGCAAATAACACATATATAAGAAAACTTACATATTAAACAGGTTCCCTAATTATACACAACATTTATATTTTTATGCAGTAAAGCACAAATAAATTTACTCATATAAAGGGCTATTCAGAAAATCGAGTAACATCTCAAAAGGACTCAGAGTACCAGGAAGCAAGCACCCCAGCAGTTCATTTTATCATTGTCATTTGGAGCTCAAGTTTTTGGAATATTTGTCCCATTTCATATAATAGCAGCTGTTAACACACAGCTCCTTGCCTGGAGTCTAAAAGTAAATCCAGCAGTTAACGCGTAAGTTGAAGCAAATTCCAAAACCAATTATATAAGTACAGCTCCTTTAGATACAGATAGAACATAGGTAAGGTAATAATAAATCTTTTGCCCAAAAAAATCCGACTCCATAATAAGAAGTTCCACAAACTGGGCCAAAAAAACATTCCTCGCAGGTCTGCATCATTATTTTACAACCTGATGTAGCTACCTACGCAATACCTTAGCTCCGTATAAACAGGTAAACTTGCCCCCTTACATTCAGTCTTTCCATTAAGCTAAACAGCTAAACTTTACATCCTTTGTCAGGTCACCAAACTTCAAACAAATCTCCAGGTGGGCTCCAAATGGACTCTCCTCATCCCTTCCCTCTGTCACTGCTAAAGCTCCACAGGATTCAGCTGTCTCGTTCTCCTAAAATGAAAACAGGAAAAAAAAAGCTTCACTGAGCGTAGTAAATTCTGGCAATTAATTAATCATCCCAGCCCTTAGGCAGCATTAGCATACCTTTCTCTGAGCTGAATCTTGCCTGTTGACATTTAACATGACCTTCCATATCCATATATTAAATTCAAGCTCACAGATCATCTCGGCAGAAGCCATCCAAAACTCTGCTCTAGATTATCGCTCCAACTGGTCATCTCCACCAAAAAACTTCTCCATACTCAACCGAGCACCGAGAAATGTCACTTCCATACCATTCCATAAAGAAACACTCTCCTAACTGTCAGCCACTTAAGTAGTAACTAACCATACTTTAGAATTAGGCGTACTGGCTCTATGGCCAGAAAACCAGTTTTAGCACAATACTAGGCAGTAGTTAACATTTAGAAACTGCAAATTTTATAAGAGAAGAGCTAAAACAAGGCAAATTTCATTCACAAAATCTCTTATAGGTAAATTGAAATAGGAGTAAAAGAAAAAAAACTTAAAAATGCCAGAACGTCGAAGCTGTGGAAAGAGGAGTGGAGCAGCGATGCAACAATGCAGCTATCTTGCTGCCCCTGATACTCTGGGTAGTATTGGTCTAACCTCTGCTGCAGTAAAGTGGTTCCACTGCTACCTCACAAACTGAAGAGAACAAATTAAAGCACAAGGTGAATTGTCCCCACTAAAAGCTTTGCCCCGAGGCATCTCACAAGATTTTATCCTGGGGCCTAGCCTCTTTTCACTTTATATTAATGGATAGATTCTGGCATTCTCACAGGAAATGTTCTCCTTTTCACAGATGATATAGTCCTCTATACAACCAACCTCTCTCTAGAGCTTGCTTACAAGGAGTTACAGCAGGACTTTATTATCCTCCAACATAACCTGAAGCTCTTGCACAATACCCAAAAAAAACAAAGCCATGATTATCTCCCCACACTCCTCCCACAATATGGGGACACTCGGTAACCCCCAGATTATCACATGCCTTGGTGAACATCTGAAAATAGTGGATGAATTCAAATACCTGGGAGTCTGGTTGGATAACACACTCAGTTTCATTACAGCACCTTGGCATATTTTACTGCATAAGATATCTACTCACTCTTGAAGCTAGGAAGTGGCTGTTTCAAGCAACCTTTCTGCCCTTGCTTGACTACGCTGACTTTCTCTACAGCCACTACCCCCAGTATGCCCTCCAAAATCTTTACACACTCTACCATCGCACTTTGAGACTGATACTCGACATGCCATTGTGGACTCCACTGCCTGTTGTACCAGGCAATTGATTGGCCATCCCTCTTCATGATGAGGTAAATAAATGCCCTCATGTGGCTCCTCAGGGCTATTTCTAACAAACTCCCACCCTATATCTGCAACCTGTTTGAATGGTCTAAATGTGCATATGGCCTATAGAACTCCTCATTTGTCCTCCTCAAGCTAACGTGGATGAGGATACGTCATGGCACAACTGCCATCAGCTCCTTCTTACCATCACTTTGGAACAACAGGCAAAAAACACTTAAATGTTCCCTCCTGCCTAGCCCCTATGTATTCAGGCAGATGCTTTATCAATGCCTGAAGACTGCTTGAGATTGCTTCAGGTAATCACTGGCATATGGACTGAATATTACCCTAGCTCCTGGGGCCTCCCTGGCCTTCTTATTCTCCCTGTCGCCCGGCATTCCTTTTTAGTGTAACTACCCCCCCATCTAGCTCCCTCCCTCCTTCCTTCCCCACAGCAAACCCCATGGGGGCCACTACCCTAGCAGGGCTGCCCCCCCTACTCCCCTCATGTGTCTTTGCCCTCCTCCCCTCTGTCATCCACTGTGTCTTTGCCATCCTCTCCTCCCTCCCTCTGTCCTCCACTGTCTCCTAACCCATATATGATGAATTGCCTGTATATGTATATAGCCCTCATTATCTAAGACTTGCTCCAGTTACCTAATGATCTCATACTTACAAATAGTCTGTTTCAGTGCCTGCTGTGTTATGAAATGATGCTGAGTACTGTAAATGAATGTGTCCTCTACAGTAAGTACACTGGGGCAGATTAATGGAGTTACACTTACCCGTTGTCTCATTATAGTGCTAAACACATACAGGAAGTACACTGATGCAGCTCAATGGAGGTATACTTACCTGTTGTCACATTACAGTGATTAATACATGCAGTAAGTACTTTGAGGCAGCTCAGTGGAGTTTTAATTATCCATTGTAACATTACAGTGCTAAACACATACAATAACTACAGTGAGGCAGCCCAGTGGAGTTACATTTACATGTTGTTTCATTACAGCAATAAACACACATAGTAAGTACACTGAGGCAGCTCACTGGAGTTATACTTGCCTGTTATCACAGTACGGTGATTAACAGATGCAGTAAGTACTGTGAAGCAACTCAGTGGAGGTGTGCTTACCTACTGCTGCACTACAGTGACGTTCTTTTTAAGTAGTATCAACTAAAACTATCCATGCCTTTAAATTAAGACAAGAAATGTACCTAATATTTGTTAATTGGCCTGATAACGTTAGCTGATAGAGCACCAAGGTGGCATTCTTGGGACCTGGGTTCAGATTCAAGTTAGAGCTTGATATTTCTTTATCATAATTTATGTATGATTTATGTTTTATAATTGATGTTCGTTTTGTTATAGCTGATCTGATTATCAGTATGAAGCGTACTCCATATAGCACAAAATATTGTATTTGTGTAGCAGGACTGTAGTACTGAGAATGTTTTCTTTTTTATTAGAACCGTCGCTGGAAATGGAATGATGGCTCCATGTATAACTACAGGTCCTGGAGTGCCAACCAGCCTGATAACGGAAACTCTAATGAATACTGTGTCGAGCTCAGACCAAATGATGGTAACTTCAATCATATAAACTTTTCCATTATACTGTACATATACTGGCAGTGTGTGTCCAAACATGATAATATCTCCTCTGTAGTGAACCTTTAGTACACTGTATATTTTCAGGGTTATATCCACACATGATAAATAACTCCTTTGTAGTAAACCTTCCGTACACTGTATCTTTCCAGGGTTATATCCACATATGATAAATACCGCTATATTCCTTGAAACCAAGCAAAAAGTCATCCTTGAAAGGACTCTCTTGTAAACCTTTGGTATTATCTCTACTAGCGCTGTGTGTCCACACAAAATAAACACCTCTTCTCTTGTAAACATTCAGTACACTATATTTATTTTGTTGGGTTGTAGCCACACACAATACGTTCCTCCTCTCCAGTATATTTAGGGCCCTAATAAATGGGGGTCCCTGCCTTAGACTACTACCAGTTTACCATGGATGGTAATTGTGGCTCTGGTGTTTTCTCCCCAATAACAGTAGGGTTTTTTGTTTGTTTTTTTAGGCCAGAACACACCCTGAGCCTCAGTCCAGCCCTGCTCACATCTCCTGCATGCACCAGGCTTATCCTTGGGCTGGAGCAACACGGTGGGCTCCCACTCCCAATGGACATTGGGTTAGGTGAGACCTGGCTTGCCCCACAGGTCGAGGCCATGGGAGTGGGAGCCCCCCCGGAGGTTCAGGTAGGCATTGGGATGACAGCAGAGCCAGGCATCATGATCAGGGGTGGCATTTTTCTTTTTGCTGGGATTCCACGGGTGGGATGTGCAATGACAGCCAGCATCAACCCCACTTACCAAACATATGTTGTCAGCCTCAGCAGTACCGCCAGCCTGTGCCAGAGGTCTACTATTCATCGGACAGTCAACCCCCCCTCACCACAGAGAAGAACAGCAGCCCCCAGGATGCCCAAGCCTTCTTCCCTGCAGCTGGCTTTCTGACTCATGGGTCCGTCCCCTAACCTGGAATGATGGTGCCACAAGTGGACACCTTGCCACTGCCCCGGCAGGCCAGCCTAACAATAGAGGAGTTGTATCTAAATAAAAATGATATTGTGCATCCACCTAGAGAAAGTTACAGTAAGTTAGATGATTATTTAGCACAAGTCCCTGGAATGCTGTCCCGATCCACTTGCCTGCATGGTCACCTTCCCTGTTAATCCTGAGTAACAAACTGTACTTTTTCCCCAGTACCATGACCAGTATAACTACAGTCAATAACAATAATGAACATTGCAGTAGAATACAGGCCTAGTAGTAACATCAAATCCTACTAAGAAAGAAGGCTTAATTAATATGAACCCTCTTCGTACACTGGTCCCCTGATAGTTGCCCTCGTAGGCGGGGTCGATACGACCACTCGGGGGCTAGGTCACTATTTAGATAGGTCCAGAGAAGGTGTGGCTGATGTTAATTTGGTGACTGTAGCAGGCTTACCAGCAGACATTCAGTCACTTTCCCTGTACTCTAGGTCACTACTCTCTCCCACCTAACACCTAGGCCTTTTACATTTAGGAGCTCCAACATGACAGTCCTTGTGTACCCAGTTTTGTTGCAAGCCTGTAGGTGTTGCTATGGATTGGCCGGTATTGGTGCACATACAATTTAATACTAAGGGATGCCCACTGTGGCCCAGCAGCAAACTGCTGCATGCACTGCTATATATTGATGACCTGAGCTTGGAAGCAAGATCAGGAAGTCACATCGAGAAGTAGGTCATGACCTGGACAACTGCTGCTTGGCAGTGCATCTAGGTTGAGAAGTGTTGGTGGTGACCACCACAGCAACCCTTGTGGCTGGGCCAGGGAGCTTGTAATACTGACTGATGACCCACTTACAAACAAACTCCATATTCACACACAATCTTTGAACTATGGCAAGAACCATTTGTACTGATTGTTACTAGTAGGGTGGCTCTACAGGGTAAGCCACAAGCCTCAGTCACTTCAATCTTTCAGGTGTACCTCTGGGGCCAGCTGAACTTCGGACAGGATGAGGTCTCCCTTATCACCTGCCATCATCTCCAATCTTACTCTAAAATTCAATAGTTTCCTTACGACCCTAGGATAGGGATCATTTAGATGCTACACACTGACTCCTAAGCTGTCATATCTCATTCAGACTAGCATAAATATACAGCATGGTCTCCTTCCTGACCATTGCCCATAGGGCTGTCATGGAGCACAGATGTGAAGTCCAGGGCAATGCACTATGTACACTTCTCAGGATGACATGGTCTGCCTTCTCTGGAATCCCTCACAGATCTGACTCCTCCTGATTAATCTTGCTTATATCACCACACTGCAGCACAGCACAATTTGGTTCAACACCATACAACTCACTGTCCATTGGTCCAGCTTGGTTTATGAATGGTGCCAAAACACTGTCCTGCTTGCTCGCAGAGGCCTGCAGAGAACTCAGTCCAGGAACCTCATTTATTGAGTGTCCCAGAGATCCTTTTAAGGAAAGCCTATCATATTTTATAGACCAAAAATCTGGATGGCTGTAAAATCCAGTACCATAGAAAGAATTTCTCTAGGGTGAGTAACCACCTGCTCCAACCCCACTAGGCATATCAGTTTTAAGTAGGGTCCCGGTCCCAAGTTCACCCCCTCTACATAAACCCACTATTTGTCTTGATTCATTCATTTCACTTGCTACTGATACAGACACCTGAGGGTAGAAACTTTAGTTGTTACCCCAACATAGGGCCCTATCCATTTTCCACCTACCTCCTCCTTTGAGGGTTTTTCATCAAAAAAAGAAAACACATGTACCACCTCCTTGATCTTAACATATTGTAAGATTTTGCAATATTAGCATATTTAGCCTGCAGTATACCCCAGTCAATACTGTTAATAGCTTTAGCTGCATCAATACAAGAAAACGTCCCTTCAGCCTCATAGGCTTCTTCTTGCTTGCTTGGAGTCTTCAACCCCAGCACAATATCACTAGGCACAGTCTTACCTGGGGTATCACATTCAAGTTTTATACTTGCATCTCCAACCTCCAATAGGTAACATCCTGGGAACATAGGCAACAAAGGAATATCCTGCTCAGTCAGGGGGTCCAGTTCCAGCTGAGCTCATGAAAAATCTTCCTCTGATTCTTTATCCAAACTGTCCAGCAGGGACCACTCAAGCACCTGGCACCAGTGTTCTGCCTCTCTGCGTAGTTGGTCTGCTTTGACCCACTGGTAGTTCCTCATACCTTTGCATCTCTTTGTCATCTTCAAGCGTGGCCTTCCTCTAGTCTCCCTGGTCCAGTCCAGGCAGCAGTTTATCTCCATCTGTCAGCCATGGTTCTGGTCAGAACTGCATGGACTTTCTTCTCCAGTGTTCCCTCTGGCAAATCCTGCTATATCGGTCCATCTTGGATATCTGGGTGATATTCACTCAAAAACATCCCTCTTAGGCCAGTCCAGACATTTCTAGCAAGTTATTCCACTTCCGACACCAAGTCTGTGGAGGGTTTGTGGGATAACAGATGGACCAGACTCCGAACTTCAAGTTCAACACACACAGTCTCTGTGTGATGTTTATTCAAAATGAAGAGATTACCTTCAGCAATGGCATATCCCTTCTTCTGTACATGAGTTTGCAGCAACAGACCTCTAGAACATAATGTTAAAGAAAAATCCCTGGTGCTAGTGATCCCTCCCCTTCCCTCCCTCTGATCACCAGCCCAACTGCTGGTATCACCCAAACTGATATCCATCCATCCAGTCTTCTAGACCATCAATTTAAGTGATTGACTGTGGCCAAACTTCTCATCCAAAAATAGACACACAAGTGTGAGAAAAGATTAAACAAATTGTATTTGTCAAGTTTGGCCAAATCTTGCGAGTCAGGGTTACAAGCAGACACTTCTTTTAAAATTTCTCACAAGGCTGCTCAGACACCATCAGTCAGACACAGGTGCAGTATCCATTTGCCTTTGTGTCTGACCATTTGAATATCCAGACCTAAATGTTTATTTCCACAGACTGAATGCATCATATTTAAGACTAATTATTATATGGTATCATTTATTTAGCCATCTGTACAATATTTGCATTCTTCTGAGACGTAGGAATACAGAATATATCCTTACAGCCTGCTGTCCGTTATTTGTCTATGTATACTTCATAGACAGTTTATGGGTTACACAACGGCTTGATTCTTTTGAGAGATAAGGTGAGGCAAATTTTATTTTTATGGCAACCAATCCCGGAGGTTCTAGGCACCTCACAATCAAAACAGTACAGGCGATATCTTTAAATAAAATAATAAAATGCAGAGTATAAATACATAATTCTAAAATCCTAAAATTCATAATCAAAGCAGAGGTCAGAGATGTTAGGGCTCAAACAGTCAGGGAAAAAAAATATCCTGGGAAAGCCAGGTAAAAGTGGTGGGCCTTTAGCCTCTGCTTGAATATCTCAGTAGAATGGACCACACAGACTGCAGGTGGAAGCAAGTTCTAGAGGGTCGGCTTCATGACACTAAAGGCACAGTCACCCAATGTCTTGAGCTGAACCCTGGAAACATCTAGGAGGCCCAAAGATGAGGAGCAGAGGGAGTGGGCAGAGGCAGCAGGTGTCAGGAGCTCATTCATGAAGCCCGGACACTGTCCATATAGGGCCTGAAAGGTGAGCAAGCCCACCTTGAAGACAATCCTCCACCTGATAGGCAGTCAGACTGGGGCCATATGACTGGACCTAGAAAGGCCCATCAGTAACCAAGCCACTGCATTGTGCACCAGCTGCAACCTGCGGAGGGTCCTCCCATGACTCAAAAGTAAAAAGAGTTATAGCAGTCGAGCCTGGAGGTAACAAAGATGTGTACACTACTAGCTTCGGCAGCTGTTCATGTAGAATGAGGGGCTTGATCCTGGCAATGTTCCAAAAGGGGTAAAAACCACTTTAGACAACAGAAGACACCTGGTGCTCATGTATCAATCTGCTATCCAGGATCATGTCAAGATTGCACACCCTCAGGGAGGTCACCAATGGAGCCGACTCCAGAAAAAGTCCTGCACAGGCTCCAGGTACCCTCCCATCATGCCCATGACCTGTTCGATCACCTCTGACTTGTCTGGATTCAGTCACAACCAGCTGGAGGACATCTAGCCATTGATTTTAGCCAGGCAGAAGTTTAGCACCTCTGCAGTATCGGATGTTCCAAGACCAAATTACAAATACAGCTGAGTGTCATCTGCATAGCAGTGAAACTCCACCCTGAATTGCCGAATGATCTTGCCCAGAGGCAGCATTTACACTGCAAACAACATCAGTGACAAGATCAAGCCCTGGGGTATGCCACATGACAGAAGCACTGGGAAGAAGGAGCAATTCCCCTTCACCGCCCACTGCTCCCAATCAGATAGATAGGACCACTTCATGACAGCACTTGTAAATCCACAGTACTTAGGGAACCGATAGAGAAGCATGAAGTGATCCACAGTGTCTAAAGCTGATGAGAGATCAAGGAGAACAAGAAATGACTTGTCTCCTCTATCTCTAGCTATAAGCAAGCATTATGCACCCTAACTAATAATGTTTTGGTGCTGTGTCTGACCCTAAAATGTGACTGGAATGGCACATAGATGCCAAAGTACACAAGGCGATCATCAAGCTGCTGTGCCATGAGTTTCTCAACAACCTTGCTCAAAAATGGCAGGGTGGAGATGGGACAGTAATTCACCAGGAGGTCTGGGTCAAGAGATTGTTTCTTCAGGAGGGGTCTCACCAGGGCCTCTTTCAAGACCACTGGGAAGACCCCCTCTGGCATCAAGCACCGGGGACCCTGAGGTGGAATATAGAAGCATTCTTACACCCTGCTGCCGGTATCAGTCTATGTATACTTTGTAGACAGTATATGGGTTATACAATGGCTTGATTCCTTTGAGAGGTACTATAGGGTTCATCAAGGCACAGGTCAGAAAGCATAGAATGAACAGGAGCAGGTGTAAAATTAGCAATGAATATTTTATTTTTCTCAAAAACAGCAAAGTATTACTATTTACAAAGGCAGTACAAACAGAAAAAACTAAGTCCTTTTTCTGAGGGTATCTCTCATTTCCAAGTTTCAGTCTCTCAAGCTCCTTGTCTCTATAGCAAAAATATTGCTGATCTTTTTATAAGTCTTTGTCTGGGATCTCATTTACAGAGTCAGCTTATTACATAATGTTCTTGTAAGTTTACAAAATGTTCTTGTCAGTTTCGATGCAGGTGCAGCAAAAAGAACATAGTGACCGAGAAATGACCCTTGTTTACAGCACTGCAAAAGGCTTAAAAACTGCATCTCAGCGTAACCCATTAAATTCCAGATAGTTTTGCAACCATTTCAACAGTATAACTATATACAGTTTTAAACAAAGGGATCCCAGCTTCACATACAGTTTTACACAGATTCACATATATTTTTTATAACTGCAGATATGCGGGGAGGGGGGAAAAAAGACAGAAATAGCAAGGGAAGGCAAATAAATAGTGTGAGGCAAGAACTGCGAAACCGTCAGAGTGATTATTTCCTAGGTCTCACAAGAAAATTTGGTTGCGCAACCAGACAGACAACAGACAGAAAAGAAGGGAATAGAACAGGCCCTTGCATTTAAATTCTTTCTGCATAGCAAATAGGGCAGGGCCTTATTCATCCTTGTCACAGTGGGAAAACAGTGCGTATCCTTACACTCTGCTGTCCATTATCTGCCTGTGTATACTTTATAGGTAGTATATAGGTTACATAATGGCTTTACTCAGGATATGCCATTTATCTTCATGAGTAAGGGGCAAGACCATAGCTCATGAGGGCCAGATTCCTGAGTGAGTTATGAACATCCAGCCCTTCACAAGTGATGATAAAAGTATATTCTGAGGCAGGCCACTGGGTGTCCAATATCTACAATGTATTTTAAATTGTAGAACTTTCAGAGTGATTAATTCCGTTGCTCTGTTGTGAGTGTAGCAGAGGCTATTGTGATGTCATCAGGCATTATTCAAGATGAATTGGTAAAAAGCTCTTCTGAGGCAACCTAATATGGGACTAAATGTTGATGGCCCCCCAATATTAAAATAAATGATTTATTCTCATTTAAAATGCATCACTGGCTGAAACAAATCATTATCCATAAAGGTTGACTGTCATCTGCATAGTATAAATACAGTTTTTAAGAAAATGGACAGGGATAAGTCTCATTTTTAATTGGCTAATGAGACCAACTAGCTGGTCCGGTATCAGGCAACAGAGACCGGGAAATAATGAGTCCTAGCCCTTGGCTGACTGATTATGTTCAAATATCACTGTGCATACAGAATTTTTAAGTTCAAAATGCCGCCACTGTTTTTATCTCACTAAGTGAGCTGACTTTCCCAACAGTGTGATCAAGTGAGCTCCCACAACACACCTCAGCTGCACTGTTATGAGTAATCTAAGTGCCACAGACTGACCACTTTTAACTTGTGATCTGTTCTGGCATAACAAATTACTTTTTGTTTCCCCATTTTCTGAACTGCTACCTCTCACAGCTTTCTGAACTACTACATCTCAGACACATGCTAGTAACTCACTCTGGATCAGAAACAAGGATGGCATCCACCGGTTCCCCTCGTTTTTCCTGCTAAAAAATTTGCCATTTGTCCACCGCTACTGCCCTGCTTCCTGGTAGTGCTACTCCTCTCTCTCAATCATGCTACTCTAGTCTCATTAGTCCTTATTTTAAAAAAGTTCCAGTGCTTTGCAGCTTCACCTCAGCACCAACCATCCTCATCCTACATGCTTGTTTTTAGTACAAAAAAATATGTTTAATTGTAGCCACCTCTTATTGTGGCTGCTTCTCACACTTTTACACACATCAGCCATGATTTCATTATGATGCTCACATATCCCTCCTGATGACCACCAGCCGTAGAATAAACAACAATGAAGCTCTACTGATATAGTGGCTTCTGTGTGTGCTGGTTCAGGAGAGTTTATAATAATCTTGGTCTATTGTTCTGGTGGTGAGGGGGAGGTTTGGTAGAAGAGAATGTCTCTGTAGCCTCTGTGTGTGTATGTGAGTGTTGGGGGGGGCAACAGGAGACAGAACAGCACACAAATGGAGGGACTACTTTACCCCAAAAAGTCATTTTTTCCCTTTTTTTCTATTCATTTTTAAAGTGATTTTTTTTTGTTATTTTATTAATTTAAATTTGCACACATGCCCATTTTCTAAACACATTAATACCCTACCGGGTGGGTGGTATTGGACTATACCAGACCTTCCAGGGGCAATAAGGCCCTCTGCCTCCAGTGCTGGCCTCATGACACTCCTAGGTAGTCTAATATATTCCAACACCACCCACCCTGGAGGTTAGTATGCTTGCTTATATTCCTGTTTGTACAAAATGCATAACGTTTTATGTACTGGTCTCTTATAAATATTGATAATACATATGTTTTTTTTCCTAGGTTTTAAGAAATGGAATGATTTCTGCTGTAACGGAAACCGTCATTTTGTCTGCAAATACAAACCTTGAAGAATGATGACCTTTCCTCAAGAATTTAGAATTTTTTTCAGGTTGTTAAGATGTTTTAAAGCTGTAATAAATAGATTGTAGAATGCATCCTGTGTCATTATTTTAACTACTTAATCACAGTCATGTAGCTCTTGGATGGGTAATGCAATCTGGTCAAGTAGGTGGGTACGCATGAGCTAATGCCAAGTTTGCATTTAGTGAACATGCTAACAACTGACATGTTGGACTCTGGCAATGCAGGTCTGAAAGTATCTGGTTTCCATTAGTATTTCAACACTTCACAGTCATGGCAAACCTATTTTTCCAGGAAGTCCACACTGAATATGCCAAAATAATTACAAGCCAGATGATCTGCATCTCGGGAAGGGTGAAATTAACAAATTCCTGTTTTGTAGGATTTTTGCTAAATTTCATGAAGTTACATTAAATTTTGTGAAATTTGCTGACATTTTCCAAACTTTTTTAAGCAGTTTTAACCCAGTCTGTGTTATAGCTAGAGTTCTGAAATTGAGTATGCTTATGGGCTAGAAGGGGTCCAAATTCAGTTCCAAGCTTCATGGCATGCGGATGAGTGACAGGGAAGTTATTGAGGCACAGAATCTGGCAATGTATTATTCATATGAAAAGTTTTAAAATATTTATATGCTTACTACTTAGCCACATTTGAAGCTAGATAATTGAAAAAGTTATATGAATACTTTCATAAAAGGGTCTTATAAACTGCCAAATAGTGAGGTAATTAGTTGTGTAAATTGTAAGTTAGAAGAGATGAAAATTCCACAACTTGTTAACTTGGGTGAGACTCTTCAAAATATTTGGATGTGTCTCGATCTACTGTTACTGCAGGTATGCCACTCAATTTATGGCATGTGGTTTAGTATGTTAAAATGTATTGTGGCTATGTTAGAAATTACTGATTGGCAACACTTGCTCAGAAATTCATAAATGCATAAAATGTAATGTCACTAGAATTCCACCACTCTAAATGATGGCACAGATATTCAAAAGTGCACCTAGAACATACACAATGGAATGTACAGTGCAATGCAGTTGCACCATAGAAAACTGATGCCATATTCAAAAGATATGCTATAGACATGCACAGGCACAAACCACACTGACTAAAGCAAAGATGCGCCATTGTGCAACCAGACATGCGCCGATGCAGCCAGGATTGCACAGGAGCATGACAGTAAGCAGCAACAAGCATGCTGTGCAAGCACCACAGTCAAATGGGGTACACAGGCAGGGCAGCACAAGAGCACAGTACCATGCCAGCCCTGGCAGACCCAAGCCACAAGGGGATCAGACACAGTGATGTTAGGCCACACAACAGAAACAGAGGCCACCAAACACACCCTGCCACACACCCAGATGAAGAGGATGCTGGCAGGCCAATGGCACTGTATCACCACAACCACAACAGGCAACATGCCCAGGACAAAGCTGCAGGCATGCTGGGGGGGGGCACCAGGCATGTACAGTGCTCAGAGGTACAAGAGACACACACATGCACTGGGGAACAGGGCTCACAAGCCATGCCAACAAGCAGTGACACAAGGCCCAGCACTGCACCACACACCAGCACTGGCAAGAACAACACTGCAGGAGGAGGGCATGACAGCACAGGAGAACAGGGACATGAGACAGTGGACCGCACACATTCTAGGTATACAGCCACAGCCCAAGGGCCCATACTACAGAGGTACATGGCACACAGCAGCCACTACACATGAACGCACAACACAAAGGGCACAGCAGTGTTACAGAACAGTCACACCCAACAGCAGCACAGAACAACATAAGCACAGTGCTGCACTGCACAGGCAATGGAGATGCAGACACAGAGGTGCATGACCAGAAACCTTTATGAAATAACAAAACCAAGAACAGTGGAGTGCCAACAAGGCATACAACAGCAACAGCAGAAATGGAATTTGAAGGTGGTGCAAAGTAGCCAACAAGGGGAATGTGTCTGGGAGCAAAGACACAGGAACAAACAGAACAGGGAAAAAACAGGTGGGAAGGGGACATCCAGGATACAGTGGTAAGAGGGAAGAGGAAAGAGGGTCAGTGATGCAGATGCTGCTGTGAGTCCCTCAGCATGTACATCTCCTGAATGAGTGACCATGTAGCACCAAGATGGTATCTGCATACATGGATTAGGATGTTCGTCCTTGAGATATACAGTTGCACCAGTCCATGCAAATGACAGAGCCCACCTCTCGAAGCCTGCCAATTTCTTCTGGTCTGAGGCTTGGCCTGTCCTACAAGAGGGGAAATAAGACAGGCAATAAGTGATGGACCACAAGGAGCCCAAGCCCCCCATGTATGTGTGCATGGGACCTCTGCAGTGCCCACAGGTGGACAGAACCAGAACTGGCACATGCACAGTGGACAGCAGCAGCTGACACAGCCATACCCCACTGGCAGACTGCGTGGTTGCCTGTGGCAGACATACACCCTCACCCATGCAGTGGACCACACAGTACTGGTGCTAGGGCCTCCCTGGAAGTACAACAGTCCCACTACAGCAGCCACACACCATGTAATGTGCACACACACCCACCCTACCAGGAACAGCGATGAGACACCACCTAGGTTAAAGTGTGAAATTTGTCATGTTAATAACTTTGTCACCATATGATGCAGGCACAAAGCAGTAGCATAGATCTTGGGGTCTGCCAAGTTTTGTACTGGTTGGATATACGGTTGCAGAGTTATTAAGCGACATTCTGTAGTGCATTTACACTTTTTTGTGCATTCTTTTCTCGTGTCTAGAGGTCACACGGTTTATGCGACCAGTTTGAAAACTTCAGAGAATGTGCAACTGGGGTTCCCGATGTGCCTTTTGAAGATTTCGTGAATAAAATATTGAACAGTTCAAAAATTATTAAAAAAATAAGTTTCCTATTATAGTCAATGGGAAAAATTAACAAAAAGTTTGATAGTGTCGCAAATGCAGGTTTTTAGTGTCACAAATGACCCCAGTAGTGTCACAAATCTGCCATTTTTTTTTTACTTACTGATCACAGAAATGCTTGGCATTTAAAATTGGGATCCTCTAGGGGCACAATTATTTTTGTATTTACTTAGTCGAGCCCTGAGGATGCTAGACATGTCTTTGAAATTTTTGGGAAAAGTAGTGTCACAAAGTAGTGTCGAACCTGCGACACTTTTGTGATTTTTTTTTTTTGAAAATGTTGTGATTTGTGACACTACTATTCGACACTATGGGAAAAATAACAGGAATTCTTTGCCACTCTGCTGCAAAACACTGGTTTGTATTTTTGGAGTGAAAGTTGAAGGGAAGACAGCCAACATCCCTCAGATGTGCCTTTTGGTGGTTTAGTGACAAAATATTGCACAGATGGAAAGTTATGGTGCTCCAAAATTGATGCTTTTCCCCATGGACTAACATCGCTGTGTCTTTCAGGGCCCATATCTTGGAAATGCTTCGAGATACAGACTTTTCGTCACAAAAATGCTTAGCCCCCCAACAGGGGAGTAAGTACAAAACTAGCCAGGAAAGACAATAATAATATGAAATTTTAATTTTTTTTCTATGTCGTACAGTTCCTGAGAAATAAGCAATTTAGTATTCCAAGTGCTCATTTTCAGGTCCGAGGCTCGTTATTATGCATACATTCTTTGTACTCACTGTCTTTCTCTATGCAGCTGTTGGGGAAAACCAGGGTCTGTGCTTCCATTACTGTTACCATTAGCATTGCCACTTGCATTTCCATACCCGTTTGCATTAGCGTTCCCTTGTATGCCACCATGTGCGTTACCAGTTGAGTTTTCGCTTGCATTTGCGTTACTGTTACCATTTGCATTTCCACTACTGTTTCTGTTAGCATTTCCATTGGCATCAGCATGCGCATTTTCATTTGCATTTGTGGCCACCCTTCTGTTTGTGTTTGCATTTCACTTTCCTTTGGTGTCATCATTGCTGTCACCATTACCATTTGTATTTCCAATTGTGTTACCGTGACCTTGCGTGTTACGGTTTGCATTTCTGTACACGGTTGCATTTGCATTTCTCTTTCCTTTGTCATTATTGTTGCTGTTGCCATTAGCATTTGCATTTCCAATTGCGGTACCATCATCGTGCATGTTACCAGTTGCGTTTCCGTATGCGCTTCTGTTTGCATCTCTGTTTGTGTTACTCTTCCTTGTGGTGTCACTTTGTGCTTGCGTTTCTATTATCATTTGTGTTACCATTTATATCTGCATCACCATGTGCGTTACCTTTTGTGCTTGCATTTGCATTGCAGTTACAGTTACTATGTGACAAAAAAATCACGTGGTCGGAGAGCAGGGCCCGACGGGCCCACGATCCCATCACCACATTCCATTCTTTATTTTTAGTCCTCAAAAGGAAGGGAAATTCATGGCAAAAAAAACAGTTTAATGCATCAGTTAGGGTTGTTCCACAATGACAGAAGCAAGGAAATTCGATGTGAGGGTTGAACCCCCCAGCACCCCCCATCTCGCTCCCCCAACAAGCATCGGGGTGCATGTTGGGGTCATCGGTGCTAACTCCCACCCCATTCTCCTATACTTCACAACATCAGCCTGTTTTCATATGGGATGGGGTGAGAGTTAGGACCAACAATCCCAATGCACACCCTGATGCTGGTTGGAGGGGGCGAGATGGGTGGTTTCTACTATAACATCAAATTTACTTGCTTTTGTCACTGTAGAACAACCCTAGCTGATGTATCAAATAGAGTTTTTTACTGTATATATATATATATATATATATATATATATATTATAGTGGCACAGTAGTGCCACTATAGTTAGGGTTGAGTACCCCACTTAAGGTTAAATCTGAAATTTGGCAGCTTAATTACTTTGCCACCATATGATGGATTTGCCTACAATTTGGAATGCATGGTTTGATATCATAGTTCTCTGGATCTGCCAAGTTTTGTAATAGTCGGATATACTGTTGCGGAACTACGGAGCACCGAAAAACACACATATTACGCATTTTTGTGCATTCTTTGCTCATACTTACAGGTCACATGGTTTGCATGACTGGTCCAAAACCCTCAGGGGAACATGCAGCCAGGAACCCAATGTGCCTTTCAAAGATTTCATGATAAAATATTAAACGATTCAAAAGTTATTCAAAAAACAAGTTTCCCATTAAGGTCAATGGGAAAAGTTAAAATATGTGTAAGTGTCACAAATGCAGTTTTTAGTGTCGCAAATGACCCTTGTAGTGTCACAAATCTGCTACCTTGTTTTCAGTTGGTGGTCACAGAAATGCTTGGCATTTAAATTTGGGACCCTCTAGGGACACAATTCTTGCTATGTTCACCTAGTCGAGTCTTCAGGATGCTAGCCATGTCTGTTTTGGAGGGTTAAACTCCCTAGAAATATGTTTTTAAAATTTTTGTAAAAAATAGTGTTGCAAAGTAGTGTTGCACATTCAACATTTTGTGATATTTTTTGCGAAAGTGTCATGATTTGCGACACTACTTTGTGACCCCATGGCCAAAACAATAGGGAATCTTTGCCACCCTGCTGCAAAAGAAAGGTTTGCTCTTTTGGGCTGCAATTTGGAGAGAAAAAAGGCAAGGTCCCACAGAAGTGCATTTTCATAGATTTGTGACAAAATATTAGAGGGCTGCAAAGTTATGGCACTCCAAAGTTGAAAAGTTTTCCTTAGGCTAACATTACGGCATCCGCTGTGCCTTTTGGAGCCCATATCTCAAAAACATTTTGAGATACAGACTTTTCATCAGAAGAATTCTTAGCCTCCCCCTAGAGGGCTAAGCACAAAACTAACCAGGAAAGTCACAAATAATATGAGATTTTACATTTTTTCCTACGTCGTACTGTTCCTGAGATATAAGCAAATTAGTATTCCAAGTGTATATTTTCTGCTCCGAGGGCCATTATTATGCATACATTATTTGCATTCACTGTGCTTCTGAATGCACCTTTTTGGGAAGAAAAGTGTGTGCATTTGCGTTACTGTTACAGTTAATGTTTTCACTTGCGTTTCCGTAGCCGCTTGCATTAGCGTTTCCGTTTATATCACCGTGTGCATTACCCTTTGCTTTTGCGCTTGTGTTACTGTTACCATTTGCATTTCCATTACTGTTTTTGTTTGCATTTCCTTTTGCTTCACCATGTGCTTTTCCATTTGCATTTGCATATGTGCTTCCATTTGCATTTTCATTTGTGTTTCCTTTGGCATCATCGTTGGTCTTACCATGTTTGCATTTCCAATTGTGTTACCGTGACCGTGCACATTACCATTTGCATTTGCGTATGTGCTTGCATTTCTGTTTGTGTTAGTGTTCCCTTTGGTGTCATCGTTGGTGTTACCATAACCGTTTGCGTTTCCAATTGTGTTACCGTTTCTGTTTGCGTGTTTATCACCGTTTGCATTTGCGTTTCTGTTGGAATTAGTGTTTGCATTTTTGGTAGCATTTCCATTGTTGATTGCATTACTGTTTCCTTCTGCATCACCGTTGCTATTACCATTAACATTTCTGTTTGCCTTTGTGGCACCGGTTGCATTTTCAGTACCATTTGCATTTCCATTGGCGTTAGCATTTGCGTTACTATTTTTGTTAATGTTTGCATTTCTGCTGCCATTAGCATTTGCGTTACCATTTGTGTTACCATTTCTGTTTTCATTAACATTTGCTCTTGCAGTTCTCTTACCATTTGCGTTATCATTTACGTTTACGTCACCATGTGCATTACCGTTTGCGCTTGTGTTTGTGTTCACTTTGCTTGGTACAGATTTTATTTACCTCACTGTTTCCATCACCGTTTACGTTAACATTACCATTTGTGTTTTTGTGTTTGCGTAGTGCTGTGCAAAACATTATGTTTTTGCTATTATTGTGCACTGTCTTTCATGACGTGTAGCACAGCCAGTATGTGGTTGATTGGTCTGAAACTTGGCAGGTAGAAAGTCCTTTGTTCAATTTTTGTTTGGTGAAAAAATGTTGTTCATTTCCAGAGTTATGGCCATTTGAAGTTATCCCACTTCGCAGTTACTGATTTTTCAGGCGCCAGGTCCATCATTTTAGTGGACTGAGGAGTTGCACATTGAAAGGCAGGCAATGCCTCCACCTGTCCAGAGCAGGCATTGGATGCTGACTGTAGAGCCAGAGGCTAACTAAAGTCATGGACATCAATGGTATATGTTTCTGATAGCAGCTGCACACAATTATGACCTCAGACAGGCAATGCCCCCCCCAGAAAAGGTATTGTATCTTGGTTGTGGAGCTACTGCTCAACTGAAGTCATGAATAGGAATGGTGTGCATCTGTGATCAACAGTTACACAGCAGCTAAGTCACTGGGGAGTTGCACATTCTCAGCTAGGTAATGACCCCCCTCCAGATCAGGAATTGTATTCTGAGTGCAGAGGCACAGCACCAGTAAAGTAATGCAAAACAAAGGTACATGTCTCTGATGCCAGTTGCACGCAAGTTAGGACAGTGAGGAGTTACACATCCTCAGTCAGGCAATGACCCCCCCACACACAGACCAGGTATTGGATGCTGAGTGTAGAGCCGCAGCTCAACTGAAGCCTTGGACATCAACGTTACATCTCCCTGAAACCAGCTGCATACAAGTTAGGATATTGAGGAGTTGCATGCCCTCATCCAGTCAATGCCAACATCCCCCCAGTCCAGGAATTGTATCCTGAGTGCTGAGGCACAGCCCAACTGAAGCCATGTATGTCAATGGTATATGTTTTTTGATAGCAGCTGCACACAAGTTAGGACATTGAGGAGTTGTGCTTACTCAGGCAGGCAATGTTCCCACTCACCTAGACCAGGTATTGGATCCTGTGTGCAGAGTCAGAGCCCAACTAAAGCCATATACATCAATGGTATATCTTCCTGATAGCTGCTGCACATAACTTAGGAAAGTGTGTAGTTGCATGACCTCAGATAGGCAATGCCCCAGCCCCCCAGACCTGGTATTGGATATTGAGTGCAGAGCCACAGATCAACTGAAGTCATGGACATCAATGGTATACCTTCCTGACACTAGCTGCACACATGTTAGGACACTGAGGAGTTGCACAGCCTCAGCCAGGCAATGCCCCTATCCTCCTAGACCAGATATTGGATCCTGAGTACAGAGTAAGAGCCCAACTAAAGGCATACACATGAATGGTATACCTCCCTGATAACAGCTGTACACAAGTTAGGACAATGAGGAGTTTCATGGCCTCAGCCAGGCAATGTCCCCACCCCCTGAAACCATGTTTTGGATTCTGAGTGCAGAGCCACAACCCAAGTAAAGCCATGAACATCAATATTATACCTCCATGATACCATCTGCACAGAAGTTAGGACACTGAGGAGTTGCACAGCCTCAGCTAGGCAATGCCCCACCCCCTAGACCAGATATTGTATACTGAGCCAGAGTCCAGCTAAAGGCATAGACATGAATGGTATACTTCCCTGATACCAGATGCACACAAGTTAGGACACTGAGGAGTTGCATGGTCTCAGCCAGCTAATACCACCCTAGACCAGGTATTGTACCTTGATTGTAGAGCTACTGCTCAACTGAAGTCATGGATATGAATGGTATTCCTCCATGATATCAGCTGGACACTAATTAGGATACTGGGGAGTTGAACGGTCTCAGCCAGGCAATGACCCCCCCTCCAGATCAGATACTGGATCCCAAGTGCAGAGGCACAGCGCAAGTAAAGTCATGCATATCAGTGGCTTACCTCCTTGATTACAGCTGTGCACAAGTTAGGAGAGTGAGTGGTTCCTTTTCCTCAGCCAGGCAATGCCCCCCTCACAGACCAGGTCTTGGATCCTGAATGGTAAGTCACAGCCCAAGTAAAGTCATGGACATCAATAGTATATCTCTCTGATAGCAGTTGCGCACAAGTTAGAATAGTGAGCAGTTGCATGACTTCAGCCAGGCAATGCCCACACACACCCACAGGCCAGGTATTGGATTCTGAGCACTGAGTTCAGGTCAACTGAAGTCATGGACATGAGTGGTATATCTCCCTGATACCAGGTGCACATGAGTTAGGACACTGAGGAGTTGCATAGTGTCAGCCACATAATTAACCCCCCAAGACCAGTGTTGTATGTTGATTGTAGAGCTACCACTCAACTGAAGTGATGAATATGATTGGCATACCTCCATGATACCAGCTGAAAACTGATTAGGATACTGGGAAGTTGCATGGTCACAGCCAGGCAATGACCCTACCCCATCCCCAGAACAGGTATGGGATCATGAGTACTGAGGCACAATCCAAGTAAAGTCATCTGTATCAACAGAATACCTCTCTGATATGAGCTGCACACAAGTTAGGACACTGAGGAGTTGTACGGTCTCAGCTAGGCCATGACCCCACCCACCACAAACCAGGTTTTGTATCCTGAGTGTAGATCCACAGACAACTAAAGCCATGGACACCAAAAGTATATCTCCCTGATGCCACCTGTACACAGGTTAGGACACTGAGGAGTTGCACAGCCTCAGCCAGGCAGTGTCACCCCCCCCCCCGGAGAACAGGTATTGGATTATGAGTGCAGAGCCACAGCCAAACTAAAGCCATGGAGATCAACGATATACCTCCCTGATACCAGCTTTACACTTCTTAGGACATTGAGGAGTTTTATGGCCTCTCCTAGGCAATGCCCCCCCAACATCCGGTATTGTATCCTGAGTTCAGAGCCACAGACCCAGTAAAGCAATGGACATCAATGGTATACCTCCCTGAAGCCAACTGCACACAAGTTAAGACACAGAGGAGTTGCATGGCCTCAGCCAGGGAATGCCCCTCCACCACAGACCAGGTATTGCATCCTGAGTGCAGAGCCATAGCCCAACTAAAGCCATGGACATCAATGGTATACCTCCGTGATACCACCTGTACAGAAGTTAGAACAGTGAGGAGTTGCATGGCCTCAGTGAGGCAATTCTGCCAGCACCACCCCCGCAGACCAGGTACTGGATCCTGATTACAGAGCCACAGCCCAGCTAAAGCCATGGACATCAATGGTATACCTTCCTGATAACAGCTGTATCCAAGTTACCACATTGAGGAGTTTCATGGCTTCACCTAGGCAATGCCACCCACTAACGCCAGGTATTGTATCCTGAGTGCAGAGCCACTGTCCCAGTAAAGGAATGGACATCAACAGTATACCTCCATAATGCCAGCTGCACACAAGTTAAGACACTGAGGAGTTGCATGCCCTCAGCCAGGTAATACCACCCCAACACCCCCTGAGATCAGGTTTGGATCCTGGATGATGAGCCACAGTCCAAGTAAAGGCATGAACATCAACAGTATATGAGTATGACAGCAGCTGCACACAAGCTAGAACAGTGATCAGTTGAAGAACTCAGCCAGGCAATGCCCCCCCAGAACAGGTATTTGATCCTGAGTGCTGAGGCAAATCCCAAGTTAAGTAATGTATATGAATGGTATACCTCCCTGATAGCAGCTGTGCAGAAGTTAGGACAGTGTGCAGTTACATGGCATCAGTCAGGGAATGTCCGCAACCCCCCAGGACAGATATTGGATTCTGAGTGCTGAGGCAGAGTGCTAATTAAGTCATGGACATCAACAGAATACCTCCCTGATACTAGGACCTCAGAAGTTAGGGCGATGAAGACTTGCATGGCATCAGCCAGGTAATGGCCCCACCCCAGACTAGGTACCCAGAGTGCATAGCCACAACCACAGTTAAGGTATGGACATCAATGTAATACCTCCCTGATGCCATGTACACACAGGTTTGCACACTGGGTACTTGCAGAGAGTAACCCAGGCAATCTTCACACCTGCTGTGTGCCAGGAATTGTGTCCAGAGTGCAGAGCCAAAGCACAGGTAAAGGCATGGACATCAACAGTATACATGCCTGTTATCAGCTCTACAGAATTAGGGCACTTGCAGTTGTTTAGTTAGCACTGGAAGGAAATAATTACTACTACTGAATAACTATAATAAACACACTTTGCGTCTCTTGTTAACAAAAATATTTATGTAAATAATTTTCTTTAGAAAAAATATTTAAATTATACATTTTTTTATTCTGTTTTGTCAACAAACAATGTAAAAATCTTGATTATTACTACTCAATTTTCAAAGCAATAAATAAAAATAAACATGATAGCATCATTTTTTTAAATGTATATATAAAATGGCTTTAGAACGATAGTATTATCACTCCTGCAGAAAAGCGCTAGCGCACCCTGCCACCTCGCGCTCAGCACAAGTCAGCTTCTTCAGCAGTCAGCACGAAGAATTTAAAAAACTGCTCCACGGGAAACAAACACCACAAAACTTTCCAGGGGCAACAATTATATCTCTTTGAAAGCCACAAACAGTTACAGAAAACAGGCTAAAGTTCATCTCTGACCAAGAAAATCAAAATACCTTAAAAAAAACAAAAGCCTTTAGCTGTTACTCTTACTAGAACTGTTTCCTTCACTTTCTTAAAGACCTCTTCAGACAGCTTCCAGATTCCTCATTCAAGCCACGCTTCAGCCTACACAACACTCCAACAAGTAAGACCTCACCACCTTCTTGCATCCATATATTACAAAAAAAAAATAGATTACAGTGAATTACTCAGCTAAAATTCCATCTCTAGTTCTGGGACACAGAGCCTCGAGTCAGCTGTCGAGGTTATCTATGTCCCCAGAACCTCTCGAGGGAATTACAGCCTTGTAATTCACTGTAACCTATCTACTATTCTATTTATATTGTATCCCTTAATAACATGTGGATGAAGGTTAGGACAGTCAATACTTGCGCAGGCTGAGCATCCAGTGTACACATGCAGTTACAGGATCCCGAGTGCAGAGCTACATCACCGCTGACACCATTAATATTAATGTTACACCTGGACAGTCACACAGTGTTACACTCTATTTACATAATAGGAACTGTTAACATTGATGCTGCAGCTATCTGATACAAGCTGACCACAACTTAGGAGGCTGATGAGCTGCATGGCGTCAGGCGGGCAATGTCACCCCCCCAGACCAGGTATTGGAACCTGACTGAAGAAGCATATCACAAATTAATTAATTTACATTAATGTTAGCTATCCACTGATATCACCTGAATATATGATATTAGGCACCATTTGATCAGTTAATAGAAAAGATGTAGGAGCACTATGTTTTTCAGTTTACCACAAATGTGTGCAGTGTATTACAACACTTATGATCAGCACTGCTATCTATCTGGCTTCTGCTTCACCACATGCAGTGGCCGATGTGAGTTAGTCTCCCTGGATGCTACAAAAAAACAATAGTTACATTTTTGATTACTGATCATATTGCTATGTCTATGTACATTAAGACTGGTATTGTTTTTCATCTATGTTCCTATATTACTATTACGTTAAATGCTGTGGAAATCACAGCAGCGAGAGTGAGGGAAGCCCTCAGCTCCGTTAAGATGGAGAAAGCACCGGGGCCAGATAAATTACATCCTAGAGTGCTGAAGGAACCTGCGGATGTCCTGGCGAAACCCCTGGCAGAGCTTTTCACCATCTCTCTGAGGACAGGGTGGGTGCCCCAAGACTGGAAGGTGGTGCATGTAGTGCCTATCCACAAGGGGGGATCAAGGGAGGTGGCAGGGAACTACAGGCCTGTCAGCCTGACATCGGTGGTGGGTAAGGTGATGGAGGGCATTGTCAAGGAGAGGCTGGGGGACCTGGATAAGTCAGGGTGCCTGGACGATAACAGCATGGATTCATCCCGGAAATCGTGTCAGACAAACCTGGTAGAGTTCTATGACTGGGTGACAAGTGCCTTGGACCTGGGCAGACCAGTGGATGTCCTCTTTCTAGACTTCAGCAAGGCATTTGACTCTGTTCCTCACGTGGGCCTGTTGGATAAGCTAGAGAAATGGGGGTGGGAACCAGATGATCAGATGGATAGGCAATTGGCTCCAGGACCTGACCCAGAGGGTCGTAGTTGAGTGGGATAGTCTCATCCCAAGGAGGGTCATTAGTGGGGTCCCACAGGATCAGTCCTTGGGCCCCTTCTGTTCAACGCCTATGTATCTGACATAAGGACAGGAATCAGGAGTGAGATGAGTCTCTTTGCAGATGACTCGAAACTGGGGCAGTGGTGGATGGGGAAGAGGGAGGGTGGCCCTGCAGGGGGACCTGGAGGCTCTGGAAAGATGGTCTAGAAAGTGGAAGCTGAGGTTCAATGCAGGGAAATGTAAGGTACTCCACCTGGGGGCCAGAAACCCAGGCCAAGTGTACACCCGGGGGGGGGAATACTACCAGTCTCAATGGCTGAGAGGGAACTGGGGGTGGTGGTGGATGTCAAGATGAACAACACTGAGACTTGGAGGAGGGCAGCAGCCAAGGTCAACAGGATGCTGGGATGCATCGCTAGGGATCACCTCAGAAGGAGGAAGTGATACTCCTCTGTATAACTGCTGGGTGAGCCGCACCTGGAGTACTGCATGCAGTTTTGGAGGCCACACTAAAGAGGGACATTAACTTCCTGAGAGGGTCCAGAGGAGGGCAACCAAAATGATTTGGGGCTCGGGGACAGGACCTATGAGGAGAGGCTCGAAGAGCTAAATATGTACACATTGGAAGAGAGAAGGGACCGGGGGGACATGATAGAGGTCTTCAGGTACATGAAGAGGGTAAATAGGGTAGGAACAGTCAGGGTGCTTCAAAGGAAGGAGGAAGGGGCCACTAGAGTGCATGGGTGGAAGCTGGAGGGGGGAAGATTCAGGGGAGAAAGGAGGAGGTGCTACTTCACTGAGAGGGTGGTGGAGCCATGGAATGCACTACCTAGGGAGCTGGTGGAGGCAGAGACAGTAGAGGGGTTCAAGAGGGGGTGGGACAGGTACAGGGGAAGGGTTCTGGAAGCAAAATCCAATGCAGCAAGAATATCCGGAACTGGGAAGGGAGAAGCCAGAGAAGGCGAGGAGGACAGCAAGGTCAGGAACCAGGGTGGGGGCTGACCAAACGAGCAGACACAAAAGACTGTTAGGCCTATTCTGCTGGCATTTTAGTATGTTAGTATGTTAGTATGTTATGCCATGAAGCATAACGATTAACACTGTGATATAAATATGTCACATTACTGTGACAGTTTTGTATGCTTAGCACAGTTATCTGTGGATAGTCCTGTTATCGTATGCACAGAAGTGACAACACTGAGCAGTACTGGGATATCATTGAAGAGCTACAGGACAAGTAAACATAGACATCAATGGCTACTTATCTGATACTATCTGTGCACTACTTATGACACTACAGATTGCATGCCATCAGCCATTCAAGGCTTGCAGAACCACACCCCAACTAAAGATATGGACATTGACAATATACCTACCTCATAGCAGCTACACATAAGTTAGGACACTGAGGAGCTGAACGGATTGAATCACAGAATGCACCCCCCCCCAGAACAGGTATTACATCTTGAGTGAAGACCTACAGCTGAACTTAAGTAATATCTATGAACGACTTACCTTCTTGATAAAATATCTGCACACAAGTTAGCACAGTGATGACTTGTATGATTTCAGGTAGGCAATGCACCCCCCCCCGGCCAGCTATTGTATCCCAAGTGCTGAGCTACAGGTCAACTAAAGTTATAGATATGATTGGTATAGCTTATTGATACCACCTGTGTAAAAGTTAGGACAGTGAGGACTTGCACGGGCTCAGCCAGGCAAAGCAATCCCCCCCTAACTAGGTATTGTTACCTGAGTGGTGAGCTACTGCACAACTAAACTCATGCTTATCAACAGTATGCCTCCCTGATACCAACTGCACAGAACCCAGGGCACTGAGGAGTTGCACAGCCTCAGCCAGGAAATGCCCCCCCCCCGAAAGAGCAGATTTTGAATCCCAAGTGCTGAGTCACAGGTCAACTGAAGTCATGGATATGAATGGTATAGCTCATTGATACCACCTGTGTACAAGTTAGGACAGTGAGGACTTGGACGGGCACAGCCAGGCAATTCAACCCCCCCAACTAGGTTTTGTTACCTGAATGGTGAGCTACAGCCCAACTTAGCTCATGCATATCAACAGTATACCTCCCTGATACCAGCTGCATGGAACTTAGGGCACTGAGGAGTTGCATGGCCTCAACCAGGCAATGCCCCCCCGAAAGAGCAGGTATTGGATCGCAAGTGCTAAGCCACAGGTCAACTGAAGTCATGGAATTGAATGGTATAGCTCATTGATACCATCTGGGTACAAGTAAGGACAGTGAGGACTTGCATGGGCTGATCCAGGCAATACAACCCCCCCGACCAGGTATTGTTACCTGAGTGGTGAGCTACAGCACAACTAAACTCACGCATAACAACAGTATACCTCCCTGACACCAGCTGCGCAAAACCTACGCCACTGTGGAGTTGCATGGCCTCAGCCAGGCAATGCTCCCACACCCCCAGAACAGGTATTGGATCCTGACTGCTCAGTCACAGGTCAACTGAAGTCATGTGCATGAATGGTATACATCCCTGATACCGGCTGCACACAAGTCAGGACACTGAGGAGTTGCACACTGTCAGCCAGGTAATCCCCTTCCCCCCATGCTGAGAATAGGTATTGTATCTTGATTAGAGAGCTACTGCTCGATTGAAGTCATGGATATCAATAGTATTACTCCTAGGTACCAGCTGCACAGTAGTTAGGACAATAGGGAGTTGTGCGTCATCAGCCAGGCAATGTCCACTCCCCCGAGCATGCACTGGATCCTGAATGGTGAGCCACAGCTCAAGTAAAGTCATGAACATCAACTGTATACCACTCTGGTAGCAGCTGCACACAAGTTAGAACAGTGAGCAGTTGCACGACCTCAACTAGTCAATGCAGCCCCCACAAAAACAGGTATTGGATCCTGAGTGCTGACCCACACCTGAACTGAAGGCATGGATATTAACGTTATAACTCCCTGATAAGACCTGCACACAAGTTAGGATACTGCAGAGTTCTACAGCCTCAGCCAAGAATGCCCCCCTTCCCCGAAAGACCAGGTATTGGATCCCAAATGTTGAGCCACAGGTTAACTGAAGTCATGGCTATGAATGGTGTAGCTCATTGATACCACCTGTGAACAAGTTAGGACACTGAAGATTTTTGAGGGCTCAGCTAGGCAATGCACCCCCAACCAGGTATTGTTACCTGACTGGTGAGCCACAGCACAACTAAACTCATGCAAATAAATAGTATACCTCCCTGATACCAGCTGCACAAAACCTAATACACTGAGGGGTTGCACGGCCTCAACCAGGCAATGCCCCCCCTGAAAGACCAGGTATTGTATCCTCATTGTAGAGCTACTGTTCAACTGAAGTCATGGATATGAATGCTATTACTTCCCAATACAAGGTGCACTCTAGTTAGGACACTGGGGAGTTGAACGGTGTCAGCCAGGCAATGCCTTGCCCCCCCCCCAAAAGCAGGTACTGGATCCTGAATGGTGAGACACAACCCAAGTAAATAAATGGACATCAACTGTGTAGCTCTCTGGTAGCAGCTGCACACAAGTCAGAACAGTGAGCACTTGTATGGCCTCAGCTAGGAATCTCCATACACAAAAAACAGGTATAGGATCCTGAGTGCTGACCCACAGCTGAACTGAAGGCATGGATATCAATGATATTGCTCCCTGATAGCAGCTGCACACAAGTTAAGATACTATGGAGTTCTACTGCCTCAGCCAAGTGATGCTCCCCCCCCAAGAACAGGTATTGGATCCCGAGTGCTGAGCCACAGGTTAACTGAATTCATAGATATGAATGGTATAGCTCATTTATAGCACCCACACACAAGTTAGGAGACTGAGGAGTTGCATGGGCTCAGGCTGGCAATGCCCCACTTACACCCCTACCAGGTATTGGAACCTGAGTGGTGAGCTACAGCCCAACTAAACTCATGCATATCAATAGTATGCCACCCTGATACCAGCTGCGCAGAACCTAGGGTACTGAGGAGTTGTATGGCCTCAGGCAGAAAATGAACCCACCCCCCAGAAACAGTTTTGGATCTTGACTGCTGAGACAGAACATAATTAAAGTCATGCATTTCAATGTTCTGGCTCACCAATAATGCCATTGTACAAGTTAGGGCACTCAGGGGGTGCAGACCCTTACCTAGGCAATACACCCCCAGACCAGGTGTTGCATCCGGAGTTCTGAACCACAGCAAAACAAAAGCCATGGATATCAATGGTATACCTATCTGATAACAGTTACACACAAGTTATCGCACTGACGAGTTGTGTTACCTCAGACAGGCAATGCCCCTGTGCCCCATACATCAAGTTATTCAGTTATTCATATTGCTGCTATAGATTTCTTATACCTTCTGACTTGATAAAAATAACACTCTCTGAGTCAGAGTCGTGGCCTTACACAGCCTCATCCTTGGCTGGTACTACCTCTGCCTGTGGTGGGGAACACCTACAATGTCCTGTCATTTAATAATACATATTTAGAGTGCTGTATACATCACCTCAGATGTTCAGTAGATATTGGTTTAATTATTGCCAATATTCTCTACTACTTAAGAATTGTCATGTCTTTATTGTTCTGTTACTTTCTGGATACCTGTGTACTACTGTATGCTTCACCTGAAATAGTATACTGATGTCTCTTCAGTTTCATTATATGAAATACCATTCAGCACAAAGATTGTAATAGTCAACAATACAAGAAAGTGACTGTACCATAACACAGATACTATGTTAAGAGCATGCACAGTGATATATCTATTGCAAATGTTTAGTATCACAGTTTTGCTACATGTTCAGTGACAAGTGCTTATTGTTGCTGCGTACAACTTTTGAAGGTAGAGGTACTACAGATATTGTGCCTTCTGCATGTTTCTCTGTTGTACAATTTAAATACTATGCAATAACAGATAGTGCTTCCAACTGTTATTGTACATCATTCTTAAAACTGTCATACATATTGTGCTGAGTAGGAAATTTCTTCTATACTTATGACGTGCTAGGCTCTCCCCAGCATCAGGTTTGCTGGCTGTTTCCCACAATTCATGGGCGAGGTAGTACCAGGAGGCGTCACCATCCGGTATCTCCTCACATTTCTTTAACAGGTAGAAAAACTGGCACAGCAGTTTGTAGTTCCACTTGCACATTTGAGCCTTCTTGCTTTTTATTTTGAACAGGTAGCTCAAATGTGCATTTATGCTTCTCCACATGGCGTCCAGTTTCCTGTTCGTACTCCTCATTAGTATTTTGGCATTTCCTTTTGTGTGTGCTGCCTCAACCAGGCAACACACCTCCCTCAAGCTCCAGAACCTCATTGCAATCCTTCTTTTTATGCAGAAAAAAATAGCGAGAGAGATAATAGTAACTTAGTATATGTTTGGGTATGTGTTATTCTGAGGTTAGCTTCTTTCAGTATTTACATTTTTTACCACCCATATGCAGACAGCCATGGTCATTAACATTGTACAGCTCTGATAACTTCTAACAAATTACAGCACTAATGGTTAGATTACATCAGAGAGACAACACATTCTGCCCCCCCATGGCAAATTTGACCTGCAGTCCTTAGACATAGTCCAACTACAGGCCTAAATATTTATATTATATATAGTAGAACTTCCAGGCAAGGCAGGATAATGAACAGCTGAATGACATGTACGAATGACCCCTTCCAAAAAAAATGCCAGATATTGTGTAATGTGTGCGTAGTCACATCTCAACAAAACTCATTAACACTAACGTTACATGTCCCAGATAACACCTCCACACAACTGAGTACAGTGAGGGCATGCATGTCGTCACCAAGGCAGTGGCCTAACAGTGTAAGGACAGATATTGCATCCTGAGTGTCCAGCCACAGACAACCTGTTATCTGTCACAATTGCACTCGGTGGATCCTAACTGTTATGATACTGTGGCAAAACAGATTGCATGTGTGTGTGTTAGCTATGCAGTTTGTCTATTTTTTGACCAAGGTTTAGTGGCTCTTAAAAGAACCATTTTTTTAAGGGGTACATTTAAACAGTCTGATATTTTTAGAGTACTGTGAGGATTCCATCTCGAAGGTCTCCCAGGAAAAGGCAATTGACAGCATGTGAGAAGTGCACACCGTCTGGTAGATATAGCCAATCATTAGAATACTTAATTTCAGGGTGAGGTATGGTGTACATACCAGACATGCACAGATATCCAAAAGTTTGTATGTTCACCTTTCTTCATGCCCTGTCAAGCAGATACATGTGCTGTTCTGCTTGCCAGACTCTACGCTGTGTAATGTCTGAAAACAGTATGTTACAGACAGGTAACTAACTCATAATAGAATCAAAGTCCAATTTTGCTTGTGCTACTAAATCTACCCATTGTTTGTTGCCTAAATCATTGCCTCCGAGATGAATCAGCAATATGTCCGGATGAGCCTGAGTGCTCAATAGTCCGTGCATTGTTGGCATGAGATGCTCCCACCTCATGCCTCCCCTGCCAAAAAACTTAACAGAGCAATTTGGAAGCTTCAGGTCTTTCCCAAACAGACTTCTGCGAGCATACACTGAAGCTTGTCATATTATGCTGCTGCCAATGACCCACAAAGTGCATTTGCTGTTTTCTGCCATTCTAAGCTTTTAAACTAAGAAGTGGACAGAGAACTACCAAAAAAATCAGTGTTTGTCCTGTGGTGCCTAGTCACTACTGAATATGAAACTGAGATTTCCCTCTCTGCTTCAATATTGCTTTGGTGGGATGTCCCAATACATAGGAAACAACAAAAAACATGGCTATACTTTGTCATGGTTAAGCAATACAGTGGATGCATGCACTACAGCTACAGTTAATGGGTGCAGCTCATGTCAAGCAGAAATGCTGCAAAGTTTCCAGGTGGGAAAATACTACATTTTGATAGGCTACTTCAAACAATCACAAGTAAATAGCTAGCTATTATTGGCTGCCTCTTCTTTTATGAAACATGTGCTGGCTGCTTGCTGCCTTCATTTGCAGCTGCCATCTGTGCTGGTAAGTATTCACTGACACTCTTAAGTTTAAACAGTTATAACTTCTTCCCACAGGATAACAGATTATTTCTATTGCTAAAGTCAAATAAAAGTGTGAAAAGTTTTGTTTAATGCTATTTTTGAGTAATTATTAGTTTTTATAATGTTACTACAATTGTATAGAAAACTGTAGGTACTTACTCAGAGGGAAGCAGGCTGTAGTGTTTTTCTGCAAGATGGCTGCTATGTCCTTCTTCTCTAGTCTTCAGCACTTGTGATTGGTTGCCTGAAATGGCCTGATAAATGTTCTGTCCCATTGGTGTTAGCATCCATCACTCAAATACAAAGCATTGTCTTATTGGCTTAGCCTTAAAGAGGGTTTGTTTTTTGTGTGATTATTCAACACTTTTGTGTTTTGCGACACTATTATTCAACACTATTGTTCGACACTTTTGTGCATTTAACAGCATTTTTTGAAAGTGTTGAATTTATTCAACACTATTATTCGACACTTTCATGCTTTCGACATTACTTTGTGGGAATGTTGCAAATAAAGTGTCTTTTGCAAAATAGTGTCAGATATTCGACACTTTCACAAACAAACCCTTTCCCATTCCAGCAACAGTTATCAATACCATTTGTCTTTACATTTGCGCTGTTGATTCAGTAATGATTTGCTTACATTTGCGTTACCACACTTGTTTGTGCCACAGTTACTCTTGCTGGCTCTGTTCATGTTTGCACTTGCGTTTGTGTTTATGTAACAATTTTTGTTTGTGTTACGCTCATCATTACAGTTTTTGTTTCATTACCATTTCTGTTTCCGGTTATGTTTATGTTGCTGGTACTGTTATTGTTAATGGTTTCAGTTTGCGATGTTGTTAATGTAACTGTTTCTACTCCTGTGTTGATAACCGCTTACACTGCTGTGTGTGTTTTTGTCACTGGCACCATTATCTATCTTAAGCTTTGCTTGTTGGTTTTGTATTCTAATTTGCATTTGCAGTTACATGTCCATCATCGGCACCATTGCTATTACCTGTTCATTCAGCGTTTCTGGTAACATGACTGCTACACTTACCGCTTGTGTTTCTATTACTGTTTTCGGTACTGCTTCTGTTTGTCTTACTATGATTATTTCTGTTTCTGTTTGCACTTCTATTTCCATCACTCTGTGCATTTAGCGCTTGCTTTAACTGCACCATTTCTGTAATGGTTTCCATTTCTGATTGCATTTCTCTCAACATTTCTGTTACTTTTACCATCTTCTGTTAACATAACTGCTACAATTATTATTTACTTTTGCGTTTGTACTTCCAGTCCCTACATCTAACAGTGTCACAAATTTCTTTTGACTACACAGCTTTTTCTTTTGTCCCTTTTTATCACATATTAACATAGAAACATAGAAGTTGACGGCAGATAAGGACTGCAAGGTCCATCCAGTCTGCCCATTTATTTTTCTACCTTATGAATGTGCCATCGGCCTTTGCTCTGTCAATGGCCTATCTACTCATACTCATCTGTATTGCTCCCTTATGCCTATCCCATGCCTGTTTGAAGCCCTGCACTGTAGTTATATCCACCACTTCCTGCTGTTGGCCATTCTATGGATCCACCACCCTTTCTGTGAAAAATAACTTCCTCACATTACCTCTTAATAGCCCTCCCCCTAATCTCATGCTGTGTCCTCTTGTCCTGCTATTTTTCATCTATTGAAACATGTTAGACTCTTTCACCTTGTTAATGCCCTTAGGTGTTTGATTGTTTTGATCATATCACCTCTATACCTCCTTTGCTCTAGGGTATATATATACTGAGCTCCGTTAATCTGTCCTCATATATTTTCTGATACAGTCCCTGCACCATTTTGGTTGCCCTTCTCTGGACTGCCTCAATTTGGTCCAAAATGTCCTTGTGAAGGTGTGGCCTTCAGTACTGCATGCAGTACACCAGTTGGGGCCTAACCAGCATCTTGTAAAGAGGGATTATTAGCTCCCTCTTATGACTTGTGATAGCCCTACAAGTACACCCCAACATTCCCCTAGCCTTACCTACTGCCTTAGTGGTCTGCTTGGATGATTTCAGGTCATTGGTGATAATGATGCCCAAGTCTGTTTCTTCCCTTGTGACTGCCAGTAACTCCCCTCCCAACCTATATGAGGCTTCAGGGTTTCTCTTCCCTATGTGTATGATCTTGTACTTATTTGCATTAAACCCAAGTTGTTACTTTTCCAACCATTTTGCTAGTTTATCCAGATCTCTTCTCATTCTTCCCACCCCATCTGGATCATCAACTCTGTTGCAGATCTTGGTGTCATCTGCAAACAGACAAACCTTACCCTCTAGTCCATCTGCAGTGTCACTGATGAAGATATTGAAGAGGACTGGCCCCAGGACTGATCCCTGAGGTACCCCACTTGTGACTTGCATCTCTTCTGACTGTATACTGTTTACCACCACTCTTTGTTTTCTGCCTGTCAACCAGTTTGCCACCTAGTTAACCAACTTCTGATCCACCCCAAGCCTACCCAGCTTAATAATCAATCTTCTATCTGGCTCAGTATTGAAAGCTTTGCTGAAGTCAAGGTAAGCAATATCAACTTCTCCCCCTTGGTCCATGACTCTGGTTACTCAGTCAAAGAAATCTATGAGATTAGTTTGACAGAATCTTCCTGTTGTAAACCCATGCTGTCTTGGAGCCTGTGCTCCTATGGACTCCAGGTGTTGCAGTATCCTTTCCTTAAGGAGTGCCTCCATAATCTCACCAACTCCTGAGGTAAGACTGACTGGTCTGTAGTTCTCTGCCTCCTCCCTGCTACCACTCTTGTGGAGCGGGATCACATGAGCCCTTCTCCAGTCTTCTGGGTCTTCTCCTATGCTTAGAGATTTACGAAGCAGTTCCAATAATGGCTCTGCTAGTTCCACCCTTAGCTCCTTTAATAACCTGGGATGTATGCCATCAGGTCCCATTGCCTTGTCCACCCTGAGCTTATCTAGCTCTTGTAGGACCCCATCTTTTGTAAAGGGACTAGTGCACACCTCCCTCCTCCCATGTCCATGGTGCTGAGATGTGGGCCCTGTCCTACCTTCTCTTCAGTAAATATTGTGCCGAAGTATCTATTTAGGATAGATGCTTTTATGTTTTCCTCCTCCTCACATGCCTCCTTATCCCCTTTGAGCTTAGCAATGCCCACTCTGGACTTTCTCCTTTCACTAATATATCTATAGAAAGTCTTGTCACCTTCTTTTACTGTTTGTACTAGTGTTTCCTTGGTTTGGGCCTTTGTCTGCCTTGCTGCCTTCCCAGTTTCCCTTAGGGAAGCTTGGTATGCCTCTTTATCTTCATCCTGCTGCATTCCCTTATATTTCCTGAAGGCCAGTCTTTTGGCTGTGACATTTTCTGCTACTGTTTTTGAGAACCAGAGTAGTTTCCTTCTTCTTTTGCACTTCCTTTTCTCTCTAACACAGTGGGATGTTGCTTCAAGTATTGCAACCTTAATGCTTGCTTACTTAGCCTGTACCCCCTCACCTGTATTTATTTTTGCCAGGGCTAGCTTAACTCTGTTGGCCATCTTTTCAAAGTCAGCTTCTCTGAAGTCCCATATTTTTGCCTTGGAATGGGATGATTTAGTTCTAGTGGCCAAATTGAACCATACCACATGATGGTCACTGGCTCCCCAGGTGACTTTCTACCTGGGGATCTGTGATCCTTTCCCTGTCAGTCAGTACTAGATCTAGGATAGCATTGTCTCTTGTGGGTTGCTGCACCAGTTGTTTCATGCCCTCCCCCTGCAGGAAATCCACACATAGTGTACAGTATTATTACTTGGTTTCCATTGTGGTACATCTGCAATTAAGATTTTATTAAAGTTTCCATTAGAGAGAACGAATCATGGTAGAGTACATCGTAAACCCCAAAGAGCAGACACAAAATACAAAATGATTCACTCTCCCCAACCCCTGCCCGCCCAACCCACTACCCACCTTAACAACCTAATGCATCGGTACTTTGGCACAACAGCTGTGAATATAACCTGTAGTACTTAGGCCTGTAGTGCATAAAGAATCTGCAGTGGGCCCCAGATCTCGTCAAATGTTTCCAGTTTGTTGTATAGACTGGCAATTGTCCTCTCTGTTCTCAGGTTTGCCAGCAATTCCTGAAGCCATTCAACATAAGATGGTACCTCCGTGTCCTTCCAGTGCCTCATCACCACCTTTTTAACAGACATTGATATCATTGCTATTGTGATACCTTCTATTCACCACCAAAATAGTTCAAGTTCAAGTTCAAGTTTATTGCAGGAAAACTCCATTGAGCAAGCTCATTCACAAGGAGGTCCTGTGACATATAGACCTACACAACATACATACATAAATAATTAATAACAATATATACATAAATGCAAGCATCGCATAATACAAGCAAGCTATAGAGGAGAAATCAATGAGGAGACATATTTCGGGGGTGAACAATTCTGAGAGCCCTAAAAGAGGATCAGCATGCTGATTAATCATGGTCCAAAGTGGGGTGATTTTAGGACAACTCCAGAAAATATAAAGAAGGTCACCTTCTTGAGACTGGCACCAAGTGCAAAGGGGGGAAGACAACAGACCCAGTCTAGCAAGCCTCTGAGGAGAATAATAAATGTTATGCAAAATTTTGAATTGCATTAATCTATGTCTGTCCTGCTTAAGGAACTTATGACAACTTTGCCACAAGAGAGACCAATCCATATCTCTGCCCTGAAAGAGAGAGGCCCAAAAGGAGACGGGAGCCTAATTATCAGGGTAAGCCCAGGAAAACAGAGCAGTATATATTGTAGATACAGCATGAGGCAAACCCACAAACTCTGTAAGGGTAGCCTGAAAACTGATATTGGGAGCAGGAGGGAGGACTGGGCCCATTACCTTAACCAGTAAGTGGCGAAATTGAAAAATCTTAAAAATTGCTGTGTGAGATAATCTATTGTGGTACATCTAAAAGCATTGCATTCTGTCTTGACTACTGTTGTACTGCCAGAAGTATTATGTGTGCTGCATTATGTTAGCAATGCTCTCTATTTACGTTATATAACAGATGTACAATGGGTATGGCTATGCAATCTTATTTAACAATGTTTGCTTTCCACTAAGTATTTTTTCTTTATTTTTTATACAGGTGTCTGATACTCATGAAACATTTTCCAACATTACTTTGAAATAGTACAGAAGAAAGATGCCTTCTAAGCAGAGATGCAGTGCTATGCAGAGATGAAACAGGTATCATAGCAGTACACTGTTGCTTAAAAGTGGCAAAAATCCCACACATGCTACATCAAAACATAAACTGATTTCTCATTCCATTCAAGGAGTTAGTTCAGAGGTTGCACGCTCCGCAGAAATTGTACATACTTGTTCAACTGCAAGACAAATATGTACAGCTCAGTAACACTTTTGAAAATCATTCAGAGGGAAAAAATATATTGCGGAGGCAAGCATAAAGAAATGTATTAAGCAACAGCGGAAAGGTATGGTTGCTGATGCTCACCTGTGGAAGCAAAAGCATTATCGATCACTGGTGTATAAAGCAAAGTTTGATAGACTTATTGCGGCTGTGATGAGACGTGAACGCAGAAAACTGAAGAATCATCTGTCATTGATGAAATTGCGAATCAGAGTTTGTACATTTGTAAACAGAGCAGTATTTGTTCTTCAATGCTTGTGGCATAAAATGGCACATGTACTTGAACAATTCAGTAGAGTTGTGTACAGTATAAAGATGAGGCTACAACGCTATCCCATCTTGAACTAATACAACTTCTGTGAAGTTTTCACAGGTAGCTGGCTACACACATAGCACTCAGAGGCATATTTCTGGGATGAGTGATATAACACACAGAAAAAGACAGCAAGTTCTGTATTGATGAGGACAGTAAACTATGTAATGTGATGACATAAGAACCGAGTCAAATGATGAGTCTGAGTCAACTGTTCAGCCTCATAAGCATCACTGAATGGCGTGGACATGTGATATGACTTGCAACCGGAGGCAATCATCATTTTATAAAGTCAAGCACTATATAAATCTGTTTGTCATAACTGATCGTAAAGACAGACATAAATTGTTTGGGACTATAGACCTTTGTGAGATCCGTCCACATACTGGACTTGTGGGTTGTTCACTAGCATGCTTAGATAGTGGTGTCTGTGACAGTGTATTTAACCCCATGCGGATGCTTGCAATGCATCAATCAGGGATGCATAACTTTGTCTATAGGGTCTATGAGATGAGACGAGTTGTTGCACAGTATACTCATCTTAATGAGTTGCTGTAGTCTGGTGACATGCATGGTGCCATGACATTTATGAAAGAGTTGCAACATGACAGGAGTGTCACTGATTGTCTGGTTGATCAGGCATCAATTTCTGATGACAATTCTGTCTCTGTCTTGGAAACAGATATTCTCAAACTGTTTGGGAAATCTATTGCCAAATCTGAGTTGGCAAAGACAGACAAATTTGACTCTGTATGTGTCTCATGTGATCGGCTCTGTTACCAGAAACAAACAGTCACAGTTAACCTGGAAACCTTGTCACCGTACAATGACATGTGGTTTCGACTCACAGCATTTCTGCTGTTAAAGTGTGACTTCCACTTAGAGTCAATCATTGTGATGTGCAAGCACTGTTTCTGCAAGGTGATGAATAACACTATGCCTTCAAGGTCAATGCTGGTAACAATATAGAGGCACATGTTGCACCTGCTGAGATTGCCACATTGAATATCTTTAAATGGATTTTTATTCAGACTATGAAACTTTCAAACTATTCTAAATTTGAATACAAGAACATGGCACATTCCACAGAAAGAACTCATTAGGTCTCTTAAGAGTTCTGTTATGTATTTCCCACTTCCTCTGCAGGAGAATGTGGTGGCAATCTCCAGTGAGAACAGTTTGGTGATTCTTGTTACTGGTGTTCCAACAAAGTCAAAGGTCATCTGGCATGAGGTTGTCAATGTACAGAAGGTGAAGCTGGCTGTTACTTCCTTGAAGAGCAACAATCCCTTTTATGCAGACCTTGACATTGATCGTGTGAGTAGAGTGTCTGCTCAGTACAGTGTGTTGGATAGCAGAAATCCAATGATTGAGAAGGTCAATGTATAGACAATTGATAATGTGTATGAACAATACACAATACATCCATTACATGGCAGAGATCCAGTTGGGGAAAACATTGATCTGTATCAAATGAAACAGATGGAAGGTGCCACAGTCAGCATTTGGGAGGTGACACTGGAAGCATGTTGTTTTCCGGATTTATTTCTAAAAGGGTCAGGTGGACATTTAGATGATAGAGAAGTGTATGTACAAGGTGCTGAATACCAGACCAGTCACATGCTCAGTAAGGATGGTAAATTCAGATGCAACCTACAGTACTTGTTCCATCTCCTATGGGAGATAGAGCTTAGCATACTGTCTGCATCAATTGCACATACTATACAGCTCATGAGTCCATTTGATGGAATCACTGCCATTGAGTTTTTGCAGAAATTAAAGCAAAAGGATGAAACTGTGCTGGTCAATTTGTCATCCATACTGTCAAGCCTATGTGGTACCAAAGAATACTGGTATCAAAGACACTCTGAGATGATGACTATGCTGTGAGAGTATGGTGTAGCAACATGGTTTGTCAAACTCAGCTGTGCCAAGTATACCTGGGATGAGGTGGTTGAACTCTTGAAGTGGGAAAATTGTGATGTAGAGGGCATTTCATCAATGACTCTCAGAGAGATGTGCTCACTTGACCCAGTGTCTGTGACTAGACATTTTCACAAGCGATTCCATGATATTATGACTTTCATTTTGTCAATGGACAATCCGCCTCTTGGTATTGTAGAACATTACTTCTGGAGAATGGAATATCAGGCATGAGGCACTCCTTATATTCATATGTTACTGTGGATCAAGGACACCCCATGCATAGGTGAACATGAAGCAGCCGAAGTGCTAGCGTTCATAAAGCGATACATCACTTGCCGCATACCAGACAAGTATGACAGTCCTATGCTGTGGAAGTTGGTGTAGGAGTTCCAATGCCATATTTGTGTGAAATACTGCCACCAGGTAGTGAAAAGTAAATCTGATTGGTACACAAGATGTCGCTTTGGATTTCCCATAAGTGTCTGTCAGAATGGTCGCATGAATTAACTGTTTTCAGCAATGCGACACCACTTGAAGGCAATATCAACCAAGAGGGTATATGAGTTTCCCAAGGGGAAGAAGGAGGTGTACATCAATGACTACAATCCCACTCTTCTTCTAATATGGCAAGCAAACATAGATGTTCAGTTTGTGTCTGACAAATCGTTGGCTCTGATTCAGTACGTCACTTCGTACATCACCAAACATGAACAGACTGGCTTGCAAGATCTTTGGGAAGATATTGCCAGTTAAAGCAAGTCACTGACATCTAAGTTGTGGTCACTTGGATTGAAGACCCTAACACACAGAGAACGTGGTGCCTATGAGGCCAGCGATCATTTGATCGTTACACATTTGTACGGCAAATCTGATGCTGTGCGCTTTCTGAGTATTAACTACAAAGAGAAGTGCAAACATGTACTTATTCCTCATGCTGAGATTGAGGAACTGGCTCTCAACAGACCCTCTTCAAAGGGTATATTGAAGAATAACCTGATTGACACGTACTACCCCAGTAGACACAGTGACATGGATGGTATGTGTCTATTTGAGGTGGCTAAATGGTACGACTACAAGACAGATCTCACCTGACTGCACACATAACATTTACAAGGTCAGAGGAGTGGATGGCTGTCTTGTAAAGAGACATAAGCCTTGGATCATTCACCATTGCAAGTTATATCTAGGCACATATGAGAGCAGAGAGCATTACTACTTTGCTCTGCTATTCTTATTCAAACCTTGGAGGAATGAGTCTGAATTGAAAGGTGACTGTGATACATTTGAGGAACAATTCAATCACAGATATGACACATTCAGAACTGAATACCCTGAGACGTACATACAGAGACTGGATGCTAAGGGGGAACTGCTTGAAAAGGCACAGAAACAACTTGAAGAGGACACTCCTATTAATTCACATGACAACCTTAATCCAGAAGGAGAAGGTATACTTGGAGTGCCTCTGCCTCTGAATGCCCCAGATGTACTCATGTTGGAAGTGGAGAGTGCTATGGAACAGGGCACACACTGCACTGTTGATTCAGCAGAATTGAAAGATGGATTCAATAAGCAACAACGTGTGGTGCACTCTGCAGTTACTGATGCTGTTCAACATGGGATACTACATGAAGAGAAGAAATGTGACTGTCATGAGTACAAGCCACTAATAATGTTTGTTGGTGGCTCAGCAGGTACAGGTAAGAGCTTGCTTATAGAGGCCATTACATCTGAAATATGGAAACTAATAGACTCAGCAATGTCTGCTGCTGTTAGTGCTCCCACTGGACTGGCTGCATACAACACTGGTGGAGTTACACTACACCGTCTCTTCATGTTGCCAGTGGAGCATGGCAAAGCAGGAGAGTGTCATAAGCTGTCACTTGATGTTGCATCTCAGCTTCCTTCTATGTTTACTAAAATGAATTTACTAATTATTGATGAGATTAACATGGTCTTTAAAGTGATGCTTGGCTGTATACACCTTCATCTACAGGAGGTTTTGGGCACTGACTATGGAGATGCAGTTGGTGGTAAAAGCATCATTGTATTGGGAGACCTGTACAACTTGCACCAGTTAATGCAGAACATGTCTTTGCAGCTCTGTCTGTCATGCAGGCTAAGAATATACTGGGCTGCATTGGAGGTTGTAACCTGTGGGAGTTATTTACCTATGTTGAGTTGTGTAAGAACATGCAGCAGAGTGGTGATCTGGCTTACAAATCATTGCTGAATCAAGTTCATATAAGTTCTTTGCCACCACAGCATCTTTCAGTGTTACATGGTTGAAGAATCACTATGGATACTACATCCATCCATGCAGCATGTGATGTTTTCAGTGATGTGTACTCCAAGGGCACACATATTGTGTGTCTTATGCCATGACTTAAGAAATGTCCTGAATTCAACAGTGTTATGTTGCAGAGAATCAAGAAATTGTCACACTGCATGCTGTTGATACAGTTGATGGTGTAATTCTAAGTCAGAATCTGATAGCAAAGATGACTGAACGATTGTCTGAACTGAAGTCAGATGATTTACGTACTTCTGGCCTAGAAGCTGTTCTTACAGTTTGTAAGAATGCGTGTGTCATGCTACGGCGTAATCTTGATGTTGAACATGGCATGGTAAATGGTGCCATGGGTTACACCATCTACTTTGTATACAATTTTCAGAAGATGTTTATTGAGGCACTTGTTGTTCACTTTGACAACATGGAACAGTCTGTGCAGATTGATCTGACCTGTGCTAAGTTACAGGTATTTAAGGATTTATATGTCAACAGGAAACAGCTTCCAATATATGTTGCATATGCTGTTTCCATTCACAAATCACAGGGCTTGAGTTTGGATTCAGTCATGGTGGACATAGGCACAGACATTTTCAAGGATGGCATGAGCTATGTCATGCTTTCATGTGTTCTCAGTCTTTCTGGGTTGCACATCATCACACTTGCACCACAGAAGATATGCACTGACAAGTGATGTATTGTTGAGTACACCAGATTTCATACTCTGTATCAGCCACAGATGCCTCTCATTCCACTACCTATGTATGTGGTTGTCTCACATGCCACAGTCACAGCTTCAGCTGGCAACAAGAGGAAACTAGCTGCCACTACTAAATTAACTATGTACACTAACGAGGTCAGTATGTCAAATACAGATGCAAGATCACCTGCTCGTAAGAAGTCACTTGGTATGGCTGTTGTCCCAGTGTTTGATAACAGTATTGGAGTTAGCTGCAATGCTAATTCAGCTATGCAAGCATTTCTCCACATGCCACACTTTGTGCAGGCAATATCAGCTTCACAAGACACTGCCTTATCAAAGGCATTGAAGGAAGTTGTGAATGTGACTTCTGAGCAGTTAGACAATGTACAGTCATTGACACCTCTACGGTAGGTACATATGATGGGTACAGTACATTTGCTGCTAACATGCAGCAGGACACCACCAAGTTTATGATGGCCATCATAAACAGTTTGGATGAAGAGGGATTCCAATGCAACAGTACTACACTGTCTCCAATGTTACCAGATATGTATATCTGTCATGTGGTCATTCAGAGCAAGAAACCACTGAGGACAAATTTGGGTTTCATTGTTTTGTGCCTCACTCTCAAAGCGTCATGTTCCGACAGCTGTTCACAAATGCAGAAAGCGGTCATCTATGTGTTAGGTGTCAAGGGACATGTACTCAGTCTATACATCTGAGGACTTCATCTCAATATCTTATGCTTGTATTGCATAGGTTTGACTCTCATGGGCTCAGAGTTGACACACCTATCACAGATTCACAGCTGGTAGAGTTGCATTTAACCAAACAGTGTTTGACACTCATGCTGTGATCTACCACCATGGCCAGTCTGTACATTCTGGGCATTACATTACTTTGTTGAGGTACAGAACTGGGTGGGTTGAATACGATGACTCCACAAGCAGTTTTAAGCAGGGCTACCGCGACGCTTAAAAAATGCATATGTGCTGATATTGAAGAACTATGACAATCTTCATCGATCAGAAGAATAGTCACACAACATGTGACATAACTTGCTGTCCATTTTGTAACAGAGTGACTTCTGAAAAAGTAATCCTGTTTTTTCTTAAGCAAATCTGAGTCCAATATTACACTGACAGTACATCGCATGGTTTACATGCATATGTTTACTCAAGCGTACTTCTAAGATAGTTGTGTTAATCAGTGATAATATAAATATAGTTGCAGTGGTCTTCAATAGGCGCCAACTGTGATTACAATCACTAGAGAAACCACACTTAGATGTGCAAGAAAGACTTTGAGATGGCAAAACAGATATGACTATCTAGTCCTCATGTTCTGTCATTGTCTTTTCTTCTGAATAACTCGGATGCAGACATAACAAATACTACTTGGCACACTTGCCAACTGTGTACCTTTAATTAGGTGCAATACTTGTCCATGTGCATGGAAAAAACTGTGTTTCATATCTATTTTCACACACTTGTACTGCGTCATGTTATTATTTAGATCTTTTATGAGTAAAAGATATCCTGCATTTGTTTGTGCCAGTTCTGTGATTCACACACTTGCACACTGTTTTCTATCTTATCTGCTGACCTGTGCTTAAGAGTATCACACTCTGAAATAGCCATCACTCGGTTACATGTTGAGTATTATCATGTGTAGCTTGTCTTTTTTTGTCCCTTTGGGACTTGACTTTATACATACATATTGTATCGCAACAGTGTACTACTATGTCTGTTTACTTTTCATACTGTACATCTGTGTTATATATACACTACCGGTCAAAAGTTTTAGAACACCCCATTTTCCAGTTTTTATTGAAATTTAAGCAATTCAAGTCCAGTGAATAACCTGAAATGGTACAAAGGTAAGCGGTAAACTGCTAGAGGTTAAAAAAAGTTTAGATTAGCAAAAACTGCTGTAGAGAGTGCAAAGAAAGCCAAGGGTGCCAGTGAGGTACAGTTTCCTACACCATCAAAAGGCACTTGGAAACTGGAGGAAACTCTGACAGGAAGAGGTCTGGCAGACACAAAGCCACAACAGAATCAGAAGACAAGTTTCTGAGAGTCAACAGCTTGCGTGATAGGCAGTTCACAGGACAACAGCACAGAGTGACTGGCACCCTGAACCAAAAGGGCTACCACAGCATTTTGCAGCGCCATGCAATACCCTCTGGTCTACGCCTAGTTGGTCAGGGGTTCATCCTACAGCAAGATAATGACCTAAAACATACCTCCAGGTTATGCCAGAACTACCTTCAAGGAAAAGAACAAGACGGTAGGCTTCAAATCATGGAATGGCCAGCACAGTCTCCAGACTTAAACCCCATCGAGCTGGTTTGGGATGAACTGGACAGAAGGGTGAAAGCAAAGCAACCTACAAGTGCAACACATTTGTGGGAACTTCTGCAACAGTGTTGGGAAGAACTTCCAGAACAATATTTGATGTCCATTGTAGGAAGAATGCCACGAGTGTGTTCGACGGTTACAGTATATCTGCAAAAGGTTGCTACTTTGATGAGTCAAAAATTTAGATTAAATTTTGTTAAACAAAATGATTCTATGATTTCTTTTTTATCTCCAATTGTTTATTTCTTCTATGCTTTAATTTCAGAGTACATTGAGACATTAACCTGCATAAATTTCAATAAAAACTGGAAAAATGGGGGTGTTCTAAAACTTTTGACCGGTAGTGTATGTATGTATATATGATAAAAGATTATTTTGTAGAAGTCAGTAGTATTAGTTTTTAAGCAGTTGTCTTTATTGGTATTGAACTGAATGTATTAAACAATGCTAAATATTTTGCTCTTTTACACTATTTAATTGGCAAGTTTTTAAACATATTCTTAATATTATTACTTAGTATTATGTAGATATTTAGCCAACTTTTCTAATTTGTGGTGAGTTTCATATAGGTATCATTAACAGTAATAAACAGTGTTGTAGTAAATCTTTATTAACAAGAGTTGCCATATTCTCAATAATAGATTAGAATTTTATCATTCATAGTATTGTGTGCAAGCATTACTTATTATTAACCTAGTTTTTAGTGACATAGATACATAATGACTTCACTATGAGTGTTGATTTCAGCTTTTATGATATTTACTGATCTATAGCCTAATCAGGGGCCCACCGCGCTCACTGCCCTCCACTTCAGTCTTGACAGCTACCTCTCCCCGCCTTGCCCCCTTCTACCTGCCTACCCCCTTGCCCCATCTCCCTTTCTTCCCCCCTGGGCATTTCCTGACTTTTATCCCTCCCCTCCCTCCCTTTTACAGCTCTTACCCTCACCCTCTACCCTCTGACAATGGCCTGTCTGCCTGCATACCCCCTTCCCTCTCACCTGCAGTACTTATTTCTAAGATTGCCCCTTGGCTGGTATGTCATGCTACCTAACATTTGGCACATTTTGAATTACTGGAATTTCCTAAGCCTCAGTCTCTTACTTCTTTTTATTGTGTAACTATGTATTATTATGTTGACCTTTGCATGTATGTATACCCCCCATTCCTTCGAGGTGGAACCTTTGTAAATGAGCAGTTCCTGCTCAAAGGTATTTGTAATCCTAGATTTCAATAAAATAAAATAAAAAAATAAAATATAGTACCCGTTACTATATGACATTTAGTTTTGTTTTGTGTAAGAAGATAAATTAAATACATGTATACAATTGGAAACTATTGTAAATCAGACACTTGCACTGATAATAACTGTTTTTTATGCTCTTGATAATATTTCTCAATCACCTCAATTGGGGAGGGTTGGTGGGAATTTTCCAAATGTATCCATATATCTATATGTCTTTACATGTATATGTATATGTGTGTGTGTGTGTATATATATATATATATATATATATATATATATATATATATATATATATGTATGTGTACACATACATACAGTATATTAAAATTAAATATATCTAAATAGTTTTCATAAGTAACTTTTTTTAGATACCAGAATGCGTCTGGTACTATTCTTTAAACAGTTGGCATCTGGTTTTTCACCCACCCCAGGAACATTCACACTGTCAGTCACACAATGACAATAACATCATCACTGTTTGATACATGCTAAGCAGTGTACAGAGACTATAGAGGTAGCTGTGTTCATGTGGTCTGTGCTACCATTACAACTTCCTCATCAGGTAGCTGTCATACTGTTTAACATGCATTTTTTACTTTGATGCAGTACTTTATTTTTTTAGATATTGAATTGTGAGACTGATTTTGGGTACCAATTGGAATTTTAATTTGGCCTTTTTAATCAACAATTAATTTGGCAATAAATCTTTTTCAAACTTTATCTAACTGTGCTGTGTCTTCTATTATATATAATGTTACAGTAGTGATATCTATACTGCATTTTGGTATATTACTGCATACAAAGAAAGTACAAGAGATTAATCTGTGTACATTTTCTACTTAACAGAACACATGTCTAATTTATCTATGTGTTGTGCATATTACTCTCCTATGGCATTTGTGTATGAGTTCATTTTTATGTGTAAGGTGTAACACAGGAACTAATGCCACATAAATAACATACGATAAATACATGTTACAATAAAGCTATCTATATCTTGGTGGGATCGTGGTTCCTAAAGGGCCCCACACTCCCACCAACATACACAATGCAGTATGTAGATTATGCTTTCTCCAAAAGACAGGACATTCATGGCAAAGAACTCCATTTATTGCATCAGTTAGGGTTGTTCCACAACAATAAAAGCAAGGAAATTTGGTGTTAGGGTTGAAAACCCTAACTCCACATTCCTCCCCAACCCCATCACCACACACACACACACACACACACACACACATATGCAAGTAGGCGGTGAGGACCAAGGCAACACAACCAATCACGACAGAAATAACATACAAGTCTAAATGTACTACAAGATACATCCATCATCATGGTCCACCAACTGTAGGAGTTCTGCTGCCATGGGTGTACACAGCATTCTGGGCATCTGCACATGGTAACATGCCAAAACAGGAGTACTCGCCACACAATACCTAAGATATACATTGTTTGGTTATGCTGGGATAATATCATGAGGCATTAACATAGAAGAAAGCATGGATAAAAAAGGTGTCTAATATAATGTGGTCATAGGCACAAAAGTGACAGTATGGTACCCTTTGAGTAATATGCACTGACCAATGTACCCATGCTCAAACCAAGATGGACATGGTTACATAGCAAATAATAGCACGGTTACATTAAATGGCTGCTGAAAATAGGCCAGAGCACCATGTTTTGATTTTGCTTCAGAAATATTAAAGAAAATGCCAGTGCAGAGTGCCTCCCACACCAACTCTGTTTTTTTCTCTTTAGATATTTCCTGAAGAAGACCTAAGGTCAAAACGTAGATTTTTAACTCTATTTTCAGCGTGCATTTAATATAACCATTTTGTTTTGCTTTTAGACCACATGCTGACGCAGTGCCTTGTCTTTGTTTTTTTACAAATGGTGACATAAAGACATACATGTAGTATTAATAACAAGTTCTGGTCACAAATAGATGCACACATGCTGTGCTCAAGATTTTTATGACAGCTCTGTAGTTTCCTATTCATTATAGTATGCAGAAGCAATATTTGGTTATTATTATGCCACATGAGGAAGCAGTACCACAGAACTAACAGTGGCATTAATGCAGCATGAAGTTTTCAGCCTAGAATAACAGTAATTTTTCTTGTTAATATCTGAAACGATTAGCATGATAACGTCAACCATGGCCAATGATTATATTAAACACTTTGGGTGGGATATTCAAAGCAGTTACGCATGGTGTAACCCAGTTGTGCCATGCACAACTGCAGAAATGCATCATGGAATGATATTCAATGGGAGCCAGTGTGCAGTGTTAGTAGCAGTGCACCAATGTGCAACCCTAATGAATGCATGTGCAAAGGTAGGAGGCGTGCCCATGAATATGTGGGACAGCGTGATATTCAACCCCTGACCCATGGCACAAGTGTGGAACAATGTCCAGATGTGCCAAGCAGACTTGACCATATAAATACAGGGCACAAGCAGGGGGACAGCACATGCACCAGAGGGGAGTGAGAGAGAGAGAGAGAGAGAGAGAGACAGACAGATAGCGAGGGAGAAAGAGCAAGCCACCGGACTGCGGAAGGAGGGAACAGAAGGAGAAAGGGAGACAGAGCCTGCAAGGGACTGAGTGAGTGGAACAGGCAGCCACAGGGGTGTGGGACAGAGGTGGCAGGGGAGTGTGAGCCATGGGCAGGGGCAGCAAGTGAGAGAGCCAGGCAGAGTGACAGGTACTGCCCCACAGTGGCAAGCAGTCCACAGGAGCCCACTGCCCAGGGGGAGACAGGACAGCAGGGGCCATGGCCAGCACAGTCTTTCAGATGGAGGCCATGTTGAGGGGTGTGAGGAGGCAGAAGGAAGAGCGACATGGCTGTGGAAGGGCCCATCAGTGGTACCTGGAACAGGTGGTACCGTTCCCGCATCAGCTTTGAGAACTACTCCAATACGGAGATTGTGGGCTGGTATCACCTGAACCGGGCAATTCTGACGCAGCTCTGTGAGCTGTGCAGTTGACCGTGGGATAGGTGTCGAGGCTGAAGAGGAGGACAGCAATGGGGACAGTAAGGGCAGTGGGCCAGAGGGTGATGGGAAGTCCCTCCCAGGTGGAGGGATACCCAGCTCCAAAGGATGGCACACCAGCACCAGGACACAACTGCACAGCAGCACTTTGGTGCACACAGGTAGGTGGAGCAACACCCATGCAGTGGCCAGACATAATGGTATGGCACACGGGCATAGGAAGGCATGGCAAGGGGCATGCACACACAGAAGCAGGGGGCAGGGGTGGGGGTGGCAGTGCCACACAGCCACACACTACAGCACACACACACACACACACATACACACACACACACACACACACACACACACACACTCACAGACACACTCAAACATGTTCCCAGGTGCCAGCACATGGTGTGGATCAGACGCAGGGTGCTGGTGCACAGGCACAACCAGTGTTGTACTGCTGTCATCACACACATGCCACACAGGGCAGTTGGCAGACAGATGTGCACACAGGCGGTGTGACACACAGTTGCCATGACAGTGGCATGTACCCACACACATCACTCAGTGCACACAGAGCAGTGGTGACAGACTGCAGACAGGGTGGCAAGCACATCAGGTCCTCCACGTGGAACCATGGCCACCGCGGACATGGGGCGGCCACGACAGTGAAGTTCAGCAGCCAATGGCTGCTCAATGGCAAAAGGGGGTGTATGCAACTCCCACCCAGGGGTTGAACTGTGGGAACGTGACTGGTTCCACACCGGGGTGAATAGGCACCTGAATAGGAACACCCCAGATGTGCCTGGGATGTCGACAACAGAGTCTGCTATTGACATGGAGGGTGTCACTCGATGCCAGGTCTGTGGGGCAGACAGTGCACTCCTCAGTGTCTGTGGCTGGAGGCCATGCCCTGTGGCAGCCAGCGGTGCAAGGCCAGCCATGATCACATTGGCAATGTGATCCAGGGATGTGGTCATGTCCTTCCACGGGTGATACATAGCCTCCAGGACCTGCGTGGTGCCCCTCTCATGCAGATGTGCTGCCTGGCACACCACTGTGTGATGTGCATGCACCCAGCTACGAGCAGCACCTGTTGCTCCATGGAGGCCTGCAGAAAGTGGGTGTGCTCTGAGAATGGGTCGGTGCCCAGGGAGCATGGGCATGCCACCATCCCACCGGTGGTGTATGACCATGCTGCATGTCCCCCCGCTCAGGTGGACGCTGCATAGCAGGATCTCCATGGGGTAGGTCATTGTCTGGTGACCTGGCAGTGGATTCTGCATCCAGCTGCCCAGAGTCCCCAGCCATCTGCTGCTGCTGCCCCTCTGGCACCTGTACACTGGACAGTGCCTGAGCGGATGCACCACCAGCACCACACGGCACTGTCGTGGCTATGCACTCAGTGGCACCAGCAGCGGCGAGCAGCTGCTCCACCACCGACAGGAGACTGGTCGTGCTGCCAGTGGTAGTAGTAAGTATGGGTGTCTCACCCATGACACCACGCTGCTGTCCAGGATGATGGTCATGTCATCATCAGTGTCAGACCCAGCCTCTATCTGTGTCTCCATGCAGAGCACGTCATGGCTGGCATCCTGCTGGAACACAGGCAGGGCCTCATCCAATACCAAGCCCAGGGCATCTGGCTGATCGGCGGCGGTGGTGTGCTGCTGCCGATCAGGCCCCCGGATGCCTGTGGAGGTGGATGGCTAGTCCTCCGGGGCTGGGCCTGCCCCCATGGCTGTCGCTGGTGCCCCCTGCCAGTGCATGCTGGCATGCTGTTGCTGTAAGAGAAAACAGATGTGTTACTGCTGCATTACCGGCAGGACCCCCCCCCGGGCATGGCATGCATACCATGCAGTGATGGGCTCCCTCCTGTTTGGAAACCACCACCCAGCACACCCTCAATTGTGCTGCAATGCATGGTGGCTGCTACCAGCTCCACTTACACTATGAGCTATGGCACAGCAGCAAGGCCCCCACTGGTGGCCACCCTGGCTGGCCGTATAGTCACCATTTTCTCTTTTATGCGGTGTTTATCAGTGCCCACCTTCTTCCTTCACATCCTGCACTGACCACTGGTGGCTGCCCTGCAGGTTCACAGCCACTGCCACCTCCACCCAGGCCACAGTCGTGGCCTGTAGTGTGCCAGTGGCACCACTCAGTAGTTGCTCCCTGTTGAGGTAGGCCTTGAACAGGGCATTGGCCTCCACCTTCATAAAGTTGGGCCTGATCTTGTGGGCAGGCCCACACTCCCCAGTCTCCTCACATTTGGTCATGGTGCTACCTGTGGACATGGACATGTGTGTCACTGCATGCAGCTGCCCACCCCATCCACCCTGCCATGCTGACTGGTCCCACTGCAGGTACAACTTACCTCAGATGGTAGCTATACCAGGCCATGGCCTGCACTGATATGCTCTGTTCTTATAGTGCATCTCATGCAAATGAGCAGTGGCACAGCGGTAATGACATGCTAATATCCCTGGTGTGCTGCACATTGGCTGATAAGCTCATTAGCATGTGGTGGCTGAATATCATGCACTTGGTCCTTGCACAATGGATTTGCTCCAGCACAGTTTGTGGCACAATGCCATGACATGCTCAGTGCACTGCCTGCAGTACACATGTGCTGTTGCCTGTGCTACAACCTATCACACACTGTGTGCTCAGAGCACTATAGGGGTCCAAGGTGCACTATGTGCCATGGCCTCTATTGCACTCCAGCTCACTGTGTGCCAGGAGACCCCTGACCCTAAACTGACCCTATGCTCCTTGGGACTACACCACCATGTGCCAGGTGGGCCACTCCCATGCTGCGCATCCACGGCGATGCAGTACTGGTGTCAGCAGTTCATGTCTCCATGAGGCGCGCATCCAATGCACATTGTACACGTGCGCTGATTGCCATTTTGAACCTGCACCTCTAGTAGTGAGCATGGCACAGCATGGTGTCTGATGTGCTAAGAATTGGTCAGACCTGGAGTTGGTCAACCTTGTGGCCCATTTGCAGCCACATGCATCTGGTCTGTTCAGCAAGGAGCCCCTGTAGCAGGCCAGAAAAGACATCTGGCAGGCCATCGCTGCAGGCATGGTTCGGGACACCGGGGTGCCATGTACCAGTGAGCAGTGCCACCACCAGTACAGGGACATGATGACGCGGGACACCAAGAGACTGAGGCAGCTACAGGCACACATTCACAGGGGGGGCCATACCACGGCCAGGTAAATCAACACATGCTGCATATGTGCCCAGCTGCTGTATCGTGGTGTTAGCTGGGCTGCCTGACATGCCCTGTGGGGGGGGCACTGTCGGCATGTGCAATGTGATGTGGCATTGCCGTCCACTAGGTGCATTACACTCCTGCTGCATGGGCCATGTCTGGCTGGGGCGTACACTGTGCACAGGGGTGAGGGTGGTGGGCACATGCTGTGGCTGTTCTCTGATGTGTGCCTGTCTGTGTTCCATTCCTATGGCCTGATGATTAGCTACATGCAGGAGCAGTGGGGGTGCCCGGCAGAGCACAGCAGGCCGCTGCAGGACTGACTGATGGAGGTGTGGTTCAGACTGGTGGAGGTGGAGCGGCACCGGGACAGGTGCGAGCAGCCCTGCAGTGGGCAGGTAGGCATTGTTGTGTTCCTCTACTCAGTACCGGGTCAGTGGTGGGGGTGGAGGTGTGGCCATGGCCACCTGTGCCATGTGCCATGTCAGCTGTGTGTTGCACACTGTGTGGTGTTCATGCCACTGTGGGGCAGCCATTGCACATGTGTACCAGCTGTTGGTGGAATGGGTGTGTGCCTGGCTGCAACCAATGCTGCTGTGGTGCTGCTGTAGTCCTGTGCTACCTGCCTGTTACTGTGCTGTCTTGTGGCCACTGGGTGGCAGTGTCCACAACTGTGCTCTGTCATGGCATTCTGGGATGCCGGCAGGCATTGGCCCACCCACTGTGGGTGGCCAGGGTGCCACTCCAGGGGTGGATGTTCCAACTGCTTATTGCTCACAGTGGGAGGGCATGGTTCCTTGGGACTTGCACTGATCACCTGTTCATTCTTTTGTCGTAGCCAACCGGAGGAGGGCACGGCTGCCACTTTATTGCTGCCTCTAATGACAGCTGTTCCTCATCACTTCCATGACCCTGGAGGTGGCCCAGCAAATGAGGTGGATGGTGCTCCAGTACAGGCAATGGTGGAGGCGTCAGGTAGTGGCAGGATGTGGCCACCCATAGTTGGAGCCAATTGATTCAACTTTACCCCTGCCATCCCTTCCCCTTCTTTCCCCATCCCACTGTACAGTCTCTGTATCCTGTCCCCTTCCCTTGCTTTCTTACACTTTCCCACCCCATTCTATTGTATGTAGTTTTGTTTAATATTGAGTTCATGCTTAATTGTCTGTGGCTGTGTCTGCTTTGTGGCTGGCATGTGGAGCCATGCAGGAGTGGAGTGGTGGGTGTCTGTGTGGTGTGTCTGTGTCATTGTGTGGGCTGTGCATGGTGGTGTCCTGCCCCTTGGTCGGTGGCTGTGCCTTAGGGTGGCCATGGGCTGGCTGTCCAGGAAGTGTGGCATGTGCGTTGGGCACCGTATTCCAGGGTGTGGCTGGCCATGGACTGGGGGTGGGGGCATGGCATGCAGCGGGGGGTGCCAGTGGCAGCCCTTCCTTGGCCGTTGGTGCCACGTGTTCCCTATGTCCTGTGCCATGCTGCTGGGGAGGGCTTGGCTGCCTGTCTGCACTCTGCAGCTGGTGGTCAACTCTGGTCCACCAGTGTGCATCCCTGCCACTGTCCCCAGCTGTGTTCCTCTGCCTGCCCCATGCTTTACCTCTGCTGCTAGGCTCCCACCATTGGCTGGGGCTGGTCCTTGTGTACCTTGGCTCTTCTCCCTTTTCTCCCTGGTGCTGCACTATGGCACAGGTCTGGTTGCTCCCTGGTGCACCTCTGGGTGCACCATGGCGCATCTCTGGGTGTGCCATGGTGCATCACTGCAATATTCGACTGTGTTGCACTGACACATGTTGCCATGTGCAACCTTTGAATATCACACTCACTGCACCATGGCACAATGGAATTGCTCTGCGCTGGACTTTTGCCAGCATTTGGTGCATTTCTGAATATATGGCCCTTTGTATCCTATGATACTACCTAGCTGCCCAAGTATACAGGATAAGATGACAGTGGAGCAGCACGCTGTATATAATAGTGTTCTGATACATTATTTGCTACTGTTAGGATAACATTAGGAACCATTAACACACATGAAAGGTCAGTGCAAATGCTGTCTGATATTATCCATTCATAGGTACAAAAGTGGTAGCATGGCATCTTTGACCGCATCTGCTACCACAAATGTAGGGATTTCTATAGAGACAGAAAACATGCATTTGCCTGAAATTTGGTATGAACAGTGGGACACGGTAGATCTCTTGATTTGCCAAATTTTGTTTCAGTTGGTCTTTGCACACAAAAGCGCTGAAAAATGCAAAATTATCCAGTTTTGGAGACAGTTTTGGGGATTTTGTCTGTGGCGCTGTGTGGCCATCGTGTAGTGTACCACTCTGTGAGATGGCTCATTTGAAAGAGCTTGGCTGGCTGAATATGCCACTTTTTGTTTGGTGAAAAAATATTGAGGAATCCAAAAGTTATAGCACTTTTAAGTTCCTATTATAAGTCAATGGGAACATTTATATGGTTATTTTGCCAACAGAGAATGGGGTTCTGGCCATCTGGTCCCGACTGACAGTCAAAGAATTTGCAGCCTTGCAGTTTAAGAATCTTTGTCCCTGAGAATTCTTTGATTGCTAGGTCCACCATCTTGTTTCTGCATCTCCCATCATACAAAAACAAATATCTCGGCTCAGGGGTCACTCTGGAAGTAAAACTTGGATGGGTTTTACTCAGGGGCCCTCATTCTATCCAGCCATGCCTTTGGTTTGGTTTAAAATGGTCAAAAAATAGACTTTTAAGGTTTTAAATTCTTTGATCATGGCTCGCTAACAATCTTTTATCGCGAGCCTGCAAATTCTTTGATCGTGATCTTGCACTGTGAGGTAAAAATACATTTTTCTCAGCTCACAGGTGGCCTAGGAACACAAATGAGGGTGTTTTTTGTTCAGGGGTCTTCGTTCTATCGAGGCATGGTGGTGGTTTTATTCAATTCTGCCTAAAATTTGAGTTTCAGCATTTTTTATTCTTTGATCGTGAGCGTGCAATTTCTCTGATCATGAGCCTGCAAATTCTTTGATCATGAGATTCTTTGATCGTGATCCTGTATCACAAGGGAAAGACTAGATGGCCCTTTTAAAAATTCTATTTTCTTAGCCCAGGGGTAGCCTAGGAACACAAATGATGATGGGTTTTGTTCAGGGGCTTCGTTCTTTCGAGGCATGGTGGTGGTTTCATTTAATTCTGCCTAAAATTCGAGTTTCAGCATTTTTTATTCTTTGATCATGAGCCTGCAATTTCTTTGATCGCGAGCCTGCAAATTCTTTGATCATGAGATTCTTTGATCGTGAGGGCGGGATGAGATGGCCAGATTTTATAATGCATTAGATAGGGCAATTTCACCAATCTTTAAGTTTAAATATCTCGGAAATGGTTTGGTCTTTTTGCTTGAAATTTGAAGGGTGTTCTCAGCATGTCCTGTATATGTGAATTATCGTGTTTACATGTTGGATAATATTTCATTTGCAGAAATATTGTGTGATGCAATTTACATGTTTTGGACAGTGTTTTGCATTGTGCTGGTGGCTTGAAATTGACAGGGTATCTAGCCTTAATGTCATGGATGTAGTTTTCAGTCGTTGTGCCAGTAAAATGTTGAAAGGTGCAGAATTCTGCAACTCTGACGAATGAAAATGTCAAACTTTAACATGTGAGGGGTGTGGTCTGGCCACCGAAGAAATGGCTGCCTCAATCTGAGTTCCCCTACATCTGGTCAAAATACGTGGCCAGCTGGCCTAACCCCAGGGTGCTGTGCTCGTTAAAGGTACATTTTTCTGTTCAGGTCAATGACTCCTATCATCTGGTACGATCATTTTGTTGTAGTACAGCGAATTCTGTGTTATATCGGCGCTGCCACTAGCAAGTCACCTGCTTAACTAGGCCACAACGGCCATGGCCTTGACTCTGCACTAGCTCACCCAGCCTGAACTTTGTGTCACTAGCTCTGAGACTAACTATGGGGTATTACCCTGTCTGCCTTCTTCTAAATTATAATGGTGAAGAGCGCCGCATCTTCAGCTACACCACCACCAATGACACTAAACCTGCATGATGGATCGGTAGGGGACTCTCTCAACTATATTACCCACACGCTGGAAATGGTGCTTTCCAGGGTGGACGACATAAATACCACTCTGACAGGCACCAAGGCTGATGTGCGTATGCTCCAAGACCACCTAAATGTGGCTGAACAGCGAGCAGAGTCCCTGGAAATACAACAAGCCAAACTTCAGAAAAAAGTCCTATTACAAGCGGAGAAACTAGAGATCCTGACTGCGAGGGTGGAGGACCAAGAAAACGAGGGCGACGCAATAATTTGCATATTATTGGCATCCTCGAAGGTGCAGAAGGTACCTCAATGGAGAGTTTTTTAAATGATGTAATACCTGTGATGCTAGGGGAAAGATGGAGGGGGCCATTGGAGGTGGAAAGGGCTCACTGCATTACTGGGAGAAAAGCTGCATCAAATACATTCCCCAGGTCAATAATGGCTTATTTGTTGAGATACTCTACCAAGGAACACATTCTCTGGGCAGCTTGAGACTTAGGAGAAGTTCAATGGCAGGGGACAATAGTATCCATTTACAGGGATTTCTCACAGGAGACTGCCAGCAAACGCCGAGCTTATGGGCCTCTGAAAATATTTCTAACTGTACATAATTTCCAGTACCGATTCAAGGGACTTACCAAACTTCTGGTGTTTAAGGAGTGAAGAGAAATCTTGGCGGATGGCCCAGCAGAAGTGGAGCGAAGGATAGCTAAACTCTGGCCTAATCTGCCCTTGCAGACTACATCTCCCAGAAGGCTCTGAGCTCCTGGTGATTCTGCAGCTCCTACGAACTGTTCTCCAGTCAAACATCTTCCAGGGGACCGCAATGCAAATGGACCAGTGTCCTCCTCTAAGGATTCCCCCAGGGCTAAGGGCTCATTTTGTACAACTCTGCTGGTTAATTCAGGCCCCCTCCCCACCACTGATCAATCAGTGCTTCCCCCCAGATGTGTGGGATCACACGTTCATGCCAGACAATGATCGAGAAGTAGTCAGTCACCTCCAGCTGAGCAAATGGGACTCATTCCTCTTGCTAAGATTCCTCGAGATGACCCCTCCCAGATTTCTATAGAGGACTACTCTTCTGGCCTTGAACTGCATAAGGAACCTCTGATGGAATGGGCTGACATTCTGGACTCCTTTCTAATGGAAGCGGTGGATCTCTCTGGGAAGCTCAGACCATGTGAAAAAACATATGCTGCTGCCATTATAGCATCTCCGGTTCTTACAGTGGGTCCCCCAAACTCCCAATGAACTGCCGAGGCATTCTCAATGTGCAACAAAGGACCTAATGGGTGAACTTAATAACTTGCAATTTTGCAATTACTGCACACCTAACATAATTATGCTATGCATTTCTCTATGTGACATGAGATAGGTCCTTTGTTTATTGGCTAAGTAGCATTATCCTTGGGGAGACTGAGGCTACTGCTTCTTATGTGCATCAGATTAACACTGTTCGGCTGGCTCAACTTGGGCTGGATACAATTTGATACTCCCCACTAAGTTCGGATCCTGAATTGACTGCAGCTAAATGGCCCTTATGGTGAGCAATAGGGGTGAGTTACCCAACTCTCCACATTTTGTTTATTTTTTTCTTTTTTCTTACACCCTCACCCTCCTCTTCCTCCCCTCTTTGTTTCCCCCCACCACCCCCTCCCCCCCAGGGTTATTCTAGCACTCCAGGATTGGTCACTAGACGAGGAGAGGTGCACTTCTGTTGGTTGCCTATCTCCTTTTCTGCCCTTGAGCATAGAAGGTTGCGTAGCTGAGGGTACCCTCCATTTTAGGTACCTTAATTCGCTGAAACCTTCACTGCTTTTAGCGTATTTATGCTTGTTGTTGTTGTTAATTATCATTACTTGTGTAAGTATTCCTATCCTGGTTGATTCATAAGGTTACACAGGTGCCGGATGCGGCAAACTGTCACTTAAATATATTTAGTATCTCTAGGACTCCTGCTGACTGCCTCCTTCCCTTTGAAACTACAATACCGAGCTTAAGGGTAACATAGGAATATTCATTGTACTCTCCATATTATTCTGTGGAATCTATAGGATCTAGTATTTGATTTTTATTATTTTGAACGCTTCTCATTGCCCCACGGGTACTGTCCCCATTAACACCCTCCCCAGATGGTCACTATGGATGATAAAATCCTTGGCCTGCAATTAGTGTCCTGGAATGTGAAAGGCCTAAACCACCCAATAAAATGCACCAAAGTAATACAACATCTCTGCTCTCTGCATACGAATGTGGCCCTGCTACAAGAGACTCATCTTCTTAGCAGATCCACCTCCTGGCTTAAAAAATCACGGGTGGGGGAGGTACATGCCAGCTCAGCCACCTCCAAGACAAAGGGGATAGCTATCAGGGCTTCAGTTAACTCCATTTTGGGAGTATTTGACTCCCAAAAATAAGGCAAAATCTTCCAAAATAAAGGGGGAGGAAGTCGTTGACTTCCAAATTTCAAAAATAAAATTGGATGACTTCCAAAACTGAAGGCACAGAAGATAAGAAATTAAGGATTTTCTAAAAGGAATTGTATTTTACCACTAATATTTGTTATAACATCCATAAATTGATCCTTCTTAGAATATTGTCTTTCAAATTGTGGGATCTAGGAAGTATTTTGAGTTCCAAAACATTGAAATGACTTCCAGATTTTGACTCATGGAAGTATTTGACTTCCACAAAAAATACATTAACTGAACCCATGGTAGCTATTCTCCTCAGGCGCTCCAGTGCATGGGCTGCAGAAGTTTCTAAATCTGATAACCAGGGGCATTGGATATTGGTCAGACTAACCTCCCCGGCTGGGAAACTGATTTTGGGGAATTTGTACACCCCAAATACTGATGAGGAGGAATTTTTTCATAGCTTGAGACAAGCCATTTCTTCTCTGGATCAAACTGGTGCCTTTCTCCCCCTACTACTGGGAGGTGATTTCAATCTGGTGTCCGACATCTTTCTCGATAAGTCCAAGCCCACTCCTCAGATGCACCCTAGGTCCCACACTGCCCTTCAGGAACTACAAACCAAATGGGGGCAGGTGGATGTTTGGAGGCGTGATAATCCCTCAGGTCGAGATTATTCATACTTCTCAGCCTCTCATGGGGTTTACAGTCAGATTGATTATTGGCTTGCCAATAAGGCAGCATCTAGTGCCCTAACTAATAGTACTATAGGTAATATTATTATATTTGACCATGCATCTGTGGCTACCACTTACATCCTCCCAGTGGCTCACCCCAGAGGCATGAGATGGAGATGTAGCCCACGCCTGGATAAAGATTCAGATTTTCAATGAACCATGCAGAAGGCATCACTAAAGCATTTGATTCTATTGAATGGAACTATTTACATGAAGTACTGTTGCAATATGGTTTTGATCCTTAATTTCGCCGCTCGATGGCGACTCTCTATAACTCTCCCAGGGCCTGAATACTAACAAATTCAGAAATGGCCCCCTCTTTTCTACTCCACAGGGGCTGCCCCCTGTCCCCCCTGATTTTCCTGATTGCCTTAGACCCCCTAATTAGAACTCTATACAGCACTGAGGGTATTAAGGGCATTACAGTACATGGTAAGCCCTATGTGGTGGCTGCCTACGCCGACAATTTATTGCTCACCTTATTCCACCCTCACAAATCACTTCCAATAGCACTTACAGTTCTGCAAGAGTTATCTTCACTTTCTGGACTATGAATAAACCAGAAGAAAACCACTATAGTCCCCTTAACCCACTATGCACTCAGGACTGTCTTTCCAGCACTGAACTAAGTTGGGCTGCCCAGGGGTTTACCTACTTGGGGGTGTTTATTCGCACTAAATGGCTGAGTCTTGAATCCTCTAACTTTGCCCCTCTCCTAAAACAGCTAACTACAGAAGTAGACCATTGGCGCAAGCTATACCTCACCCTGCCAGCAAGGTGGCAGCTGTATGCATGCTTCTCCTTCCCAGAGTGACCTATTTGTTTAATAATCTTCCAATATATCTCTCACAAAAACCTTTTTCTTCACTTGAAAAGTTAGTAGCCTCTTTGTTATGGGAAGGTAAGCCACATAGATGGGGGAAACACAAGTTATGGGCACACTGGGCCATGGGAGGCCTTGGGGTCTCTTGCTTTCAAGGTTATCATCTGGCCAGTATAGTGGCACAGACCATGAAATGGTTCACTCCCATGGAATCACCTGTTCCCTTGTGGGTCACACTGGAATCCAGTATAGCATAACCCACTCCACTCAGGTCCCTGATGGTCCCAGGCACACCATTTGAATCTAGGCCTTCTCCTATCATTGGTGAATCCAGATATGCTTGGTGCTGATGCATGACTATCTCACACACCCCCAAAGGAGCCTGGAGTCCCCCATAGAATATGTGCCACTGTGGAACAATAACTATATCACTATAGGTGGCAAACTTATCTGGTGGCTGTCATGGGGAGGCAAAGGGAATTCAATTTGTGCAGGATCTCTTGCTTCCTGATTCAAACATCATGTTATCCTTTAACCAGCTTCAACAGAAATGTCATCTCCCTACTACTAACTTCTGGAAATATCCCCAAATGCGTAGTACTATTACTTCTCTTCTCTCTCAGACCAAGTCCGAGAAGAAATGGCATTGGTTGGCCTCTCTTCATACCTCTTCTTCCTTCAAAGGCTGTATAAGTACTTTCTATGCTATTCTTCATGATTCCTCAAATGACCCCACTGAATCATGTAAAGCCAAATTGGAGTCTGACCTGAGCATGACTATTTCACCAGCAGTGTGGTCCCAATGTCTTACAGATGCCCATAAGCTATACAGAGACACCAAGAGCAGTTTTCTTGCAGCTCAAAATGCTCCTATTCTGGTATATAATCCCAGCCCTTCTCCAAGCAGTGGGAGTTCTCCACTCTAAATGTTGGAGATGCCAACAGCCTGAAGCATGCTTGTTCCACATTTTGTGGACCTGTCCTTCAATAACAACTTATTGGATGACAATTTCTCATGAATGTTCACAGGTCCTGGGCATTATTTTGCCCCCCCCCAGATCCTAAACTGCTTTTGGGTGATCTAACTAGCCTAGCCTCTCTACCCTGAGTGCATAGAGAATGGCTCACGTTAGCATTTCTGGAAGCCAAAAGGCTACTGTTAATGCATTGGAGGCAGAGTAGCAATCCAGGTATGAGTCAATGGCATGCTTCTTTGGCTCGCCTAGCCCTGATGGAAAGGTTGACTTATTCGCATTGGGGTCAAAATGACTATTTTCTTAAGAAATGGGGAGCTTACTTGAATTCTCTACTTTGTAAAATCCCCCCCAGGAACCCACCCAGTTAAGGGGATTAGAGGATGAGATTTGACCTAATCATTACATGTTTATTTAAGTGTCAGCAGTTGATGTGTATACTGATATGTTACTCTAGAGGTATATGTTTGTACTTTTTTATGAGTGGAAACCTGTGTACTATTTGGTATATGACCTTCACGGCTTGTTGCAATGTATTATGTAACCACTGCATCATAAGTACTTCCTTCGTGCTGTAAAACAAAATATGAAACATCATAATAAAATCTTATATGACAAAAAAAACTTTAACATGTTATATGTCGGACACGGTTTGGTCTTTTACATTGAAATTTGCAGGGTATTGTTGGCATGTCCTGTAGATGTCGATTACGGTGTTTACTTGTCAGAGAAAATCATTTTTGTGGAGGTATTGCATGTGTGACGCTATTTACATGTTGTGGAAAGTGTTTTACATTGTGTTGGTGGCTTGAAATCGATAGGGTACCTAGCCTTAGTGTCATGGATGTAGTTTTCAGTCGTTGCACCTGTAAAATATTAACAGGTGTGGAATTATGCATCTCTGATTAATGAAAATCTCAAATTTTTACATGCTATATCTCGGACATGGTTTGGTGTTTTACATTGAAATGTGAAGGGTGTTGATGATACACACATGTTTACAAGTTGGTGAGAGAACAGGGCCCAAAAGGCCCACATTCCCACCAACTTCTGCAGATTGGTGGGAGCACAGGGCCCGAAGGCCTGCGCTCCCATCAACTTCCATAGGTTGGTGGGAGTGCAAGGCCTGAAGGGCCCGCGCTCCCACCAACTTGCACAAATTCTTACTTTTGTATTCTTTCTAAAAAAGTCAGGAAATTCTATGCAAAAAAAAACTGTGTTAATACATCATTTAGGGTTAAAGCATAAAAAGTCAGGAAATGAGACCTCTAGGGTGCCCCTCTCCCTAGGCCCACCCATCATCCCAAGATTGACAGCTGATGGGGTGTGTCATTGGGGTTGTGAGGCCTAAATGTCACCACATTCTTATTTATTGTGGCTTATGAATGTAATTTCAGATGGAATGTGGTGACATTTAGGCCTCACAACCCAATGACACATGCCGTCAGCTGTCAATCTTGGGATGATGGGCGGGTCCTATGAAATTCATGTTGCAGTCCACTTAGGGCCAGGTAAGGGTTATTATATGTTTTGCGGGGCATAATAGGAAAGTAAGAAGCTGCTCTTTAACCCTAATATACAGACAATCAGAGTCAGCCTGCCAATACAGAGGTAACACTACCAGGAGCTGAGAACTTTTTTTTTTGTTACAAATTACAACCGACTTAACCATCAGTCAATAGCCGATTCAAATATTATAATTAAAAGATGGAAGGTCTGCGGGCATTAAATAATCAAACCAGGCTGAACATGGTTTAAATTTCTTCAGTGAGCCTCATGCTAACAAATTTTGTAAAATAATCTACAGTACCTATATTTAATAAAGCACATGTCCACTTTTTACCTTGGGTGATATATTGAAAAGTTTTCAGTATAGCATCTAGTAAAGTAACTTAATGTGCAGAAATAAGAGGCAAAAACATGAATAATGGAGTAACATTAAACGGGTAAGTGGTAATGCCCTGGAAAACTGCTCTCTGATTACAGGCCTGATGGTTTGGGTAATATGCTAGCTAGCTGGGTTTGTTAGAATTCCTTATGTATTATACTTTATTAATGTACTTATACCTCCTTCTTCTACCTGTACCCCACACATAGGATGCAACTGGAAACAAGATTTGTGTGTTATCTTTGCTTGCCTGCCTGGGTTTAATAAACTTCAATAAATACACAGATAAATGCGTAAATACTGAATTGGTCTGTATTGTCTCTGTTCTTAAAATACTTTTCATGCTATTTTCAAGAGGATTGCTGCAAACGTTCCAACATGTGTTTAGTTAAGGGCCTGTAGCATAGCAGCAGCATAAATTAAGAAGAAGAAAAGTTTGTTCTCATGCCCCCGGGGAAGTAAAACTTTGAAAAGTGTATAGATACATATTGGTGAGGTGGATGTGTGTCATAAAAAGAGACGCGATAAAACATCCAAACATGATGCATCTGACAGTAGTGCTGCGTTTTGGTCATTAAAATAATGTTCCTGATTTCAAAGATACTGTATGAATAAAAACAAAAGCATTCTTGAAAGGAACGGTCATACTGGTAACCTGTGGAAGTCCACATTAAACTATAGCATTTAACAACATTAACAAAATTCTATATGCATTTTTTATATTTATATAACTGAAAACAGAACTATTACTGCTTACAAGAGAATAATTCAGATTGTTTCTTGTGTGGAGATAATTATTTCATAGCAGTATATATTACTTTAAAAACAGCTCCTTGCTTATTCAACATTCAGTTAAGTTGTATGTTATTACAATTGGGATTTACCTCATCACTACTATATGGCTAATCAACATGTTATCTGTTTTTACTTTGTCTTTTATTATTCTGCAAAACATTCTGTGTTAGCTGTTGCTAACTTTGCTTGTAGAGCAGAAAGCAGTTAACTAAAAAAAGCTACATTTTCTTACTAATTTAAAACTTATATCTCAGCAGGAGTCAGTGTCTGTTGAGATTAAGTAGGCAGATACTTTATTAGAAGTAGAATGGGTCTTATTTAGGGTTTAAAAAAGAGAAAGAAAAGAAAGAAAGTTAGTGTGTGTTCTGTGCTGGAAGGGTGCTGTATCAGCTGACTTTGCTAAACCAGTAGGAGGAAAGAGAGCTTAACTGGGGGCGTGGCTTAGACACTATAAAAGCAGGTGACTCAAATTACAACTTCCTGTTGCTAACCTTGCTTGTAGAGCAGAAAGCAGCTAAATAAAAATAAGAAGCTACATTTTCTTTTTAATTTAAAACTTATATCTCAGCAGCAGTCAGTGTCTGTTGAGATTAAGTAGACAGATACTTTATTAGAAGTAGAAGGGGTCTTATTTAGGGTTAAAAAAAGAAAGAAAAGAAAGAAAGTTAGTGTGTGTTCTGTGCTGGAAGGGTACTGTATCAGTTGACTTTGCTAAACCAGTGGGAGGAAAGAGAGCTAACTGGGGTGTGGCTTAGACACTATAAAAGCAGGTGACTCAAATTACAACTTCCTGTTGCTAACCTTGCTTGTAGAGCAGAAAGCAGCTAACTAAAAGAAGCTACGTTTTCTTATTAATTTAAAACTTATATCTCAGCAGGAGTCAGTGTCTGTTGAGATTAAGTAGACAGATACTTTATTAGAAGTAGAAGGGGTCTTATTTAGGGTTAAAAAAGGAAGAAAAGAAAGAAAGTTAGTGTGTGTTCTGTGCTGGAAGGGTACTGTATCAACTAACTTTGCTAAACCAGTAGGAAGAAAGAGAGCTTAACTGGGGGTGTGGCTTAGACACTATAAAAGCAGGTGACTCAAATTACAACTTCCTGCTGCTAACCTTGCTTGTAGAGCAGAAAGCAGCTAACTAAAAAGAAGCTACATTTTCTTATTAATTTAAAACTTATATCTCAGCAGGAGTCAGTGTCTGTTGAGATTAAGCAGACAGATACTTTATTAGAAGTAGAAGGGGTCTTATTTAGTTTTAAAAAAATGAAAGAAAGTTAGTGTGTGTTCTGTGCTGGAAGGGTACTGTATTAGCTGACTTTGCTAAACCAGTAGGAGGAAAGAGAGCTTAACTGGGGGTGTGGCTTAGACACTATAAAAGCTGGTGACTCAAATTACAACTTCCTGTTGCTAACTTTGCTTGTAGAGCAGAAAGCAGCTAACTAAGAAAAAAAGAAGCTACATTTTCTTATTAATTTAAAACTTATATCTCAGCAGGAGTCAGTGTCTGTTGAGATTAAGTAGACAGATACTTTATTAGAAGTAGAAGGGGTCTTATTTAGGGTTAAAAAAAGGAAAAAGTTAGTGTGTGTTCTGTGCTGGAAGGGTACTGTATCAGCTGACTTTGCTAAACCAGTAGGAGGAAAGAGAGCTTAACTGGGGGTGTGGCTTAGACACTATAAAAGCTGGTGACTCAAATTACAACTTCCTGTTGCTAACCTTGCTTGTAGAGCAGAAAGCAGCTAACTAAAAAAAAAGAAGCTACATTTTCTTATTAATTGCCCTCCATCCCACCCCTCCACCCATCCACCCATCCACCCAAAGCCAGTTCTACTTTTATAGCCACTGGATTTGACTGTCAATAGGAACTTCCTGTTTGGAAGTAGGAAGGGATGGAACATAGAGAAACATTGGTTTTGTCAACCCTAAAGGAAAAAAAGTATCTCATTCTCCCCCGCTAGCTGCTGGTGGTCTGACATTGAGCAAGAAAGAAGGAGGCTACTGAAGAAGATAGGAAGTTGCTTTCCCAGAACAGGAAGGGTGAGAGTTGTAAGGAGAGGAGACAGTAAGAATACAGAGAAACAGTAGAGGGGGCACAAAATAAGACATGATAGGAATGGTGCAGTGCAATGGCTGTGGGGCAGCAGTGTTCGGGGAGACATTCTGGAGGCTGCAATACTGCCCTATTTGCAGGCACCTCTTTGGTCTGAGAGAGGAGGTTGCCCGTCTCCAGGCTGACCTGGCTAGGATTCGTGAAACCTCGTCCCCCACCCAGGGACTACCAAGGCCAATGCCACTACCTCAGAGGTTGCCAAGAAAGAGGAGAGGCTGGACCAGGGTGGGCTCCAGGGAGGAGAGAGGTGGTGGAACAGAGTTGCATCCCTCCAGCTGTACCTCCACATCCATTCACTCTTCTGGTGGATAGTGGTTCCTCCATGGAGGCACCTGCAGTGGAGACCAAGGAGGATGCTGGGAGCCTTCACAAGGAGACCCAAAGGAGGGTGGCATGGGACCCCACAGGGGAAGAAAACAACTCCTGGTGGGGGACTCAATCATTGGGGGGGTAGAAATGGGGGAGGAAGGGGAGAGGGAGATAAGGTGCCTTCCTTGCGCCATGGCTTGGAGGGACAGGAAGCGAATCCTCAGGATCGTGGGAAGAGCTGCACAAGCAAGGGAGCTGGATGTCATTGTCCACCTAGGGACAAATGACCTGGCTAGGAATGGGATCAGAGCAGTGCAAGAGGAGTTTGTAGAGTTGGGGAGGGGTCTTAGACAAGTAGCGACACGCAACCTACTCGGAGGTGCTGCCTGTTCATGGCAAGGCAATGTTAGGCACTTCTCCCAGGGAATTCAATGAGTGGTTGAAAACTGGTGTGGAGCCTAGGGTTTTGGCTTCATTGGGACTGGGAGCCACTTGGAGGATGCAGACCTATACTGGTGCGGTGGTCTGCATCTGTCCAGGGGGAACCAGGATCCTAGTGAGAGGTTTAAATGCTTCATTGGCAAGCATTTAAACTAGCCAAGGGGAAGGCACTGAAAAGGAGCAGGAAATCCCAGCCTCCCCCACAAAACATGGTAATTAGTGAGGTAAACACCAAGGTAGAGAAGTTATTAGGAGCAGAACAGAGGTAAATGTAAAAATGCAAAGGCAATAAGGACAGAATGGGCTAAAGGGGTAAGGCTATCAAAAAGTGGAAGGTGATGAGTACCAATGCCCGTAGTCTGTGTAACAAGTCCCTGAACTAGTGGCCTTGATGGAAGAGGGTTGCCTGGATATTGTGGCAGTCACAGAAACATGGTACCAGAGAACCATGACTGGGATGTCAACATACCAGGATACAATCTACAGGAGGGACAGGAGGGTAAAAGAGGAGGAGGAGTAGCCTCATGTAAAGGAAGGGATCAAAGCAACAGAACTAAAGAGTAAACAGGGAGCAGATGAGGCACTTGAGTCACCCTGAGACAGGAAATGGCACCACAATCTGCATGGGGGTGTATACAGACCCCATCTCAGGGAGGAAAATGTACAAGAAAAATGATAGAAGACTTCTTAGAATGGCAGAAAAAGGGAGATATTGTTGATGGGGATCTGAATATGCCAGATGTTAACTGGAGCACCTTTTGCTGCAGACACATCCAAGAGCAGGGCCATTCTGATGCCCTACAGGGTCATGCCTCAGACAGCTAGTTTTGGGAATCCACTCAGAGGGAGCAATCTTAGACCTGGTGCTTCAAATGGGGATGGAGAAAGAATCTCAGATTTAGAAGTGGGTAGCCATCTGGGAACAAGCAACCACCAAACAGTGTGGTTCATTATAAACACAGCCATACAATCAAATGCTAAAAGCAAGAGTACTGGACTTTAGGAGGGCTGACTTGGGAAATGAAGAGTGCCTCAGAAAAGCACTAGCTAACAGGCAAGAAGGAGGAGTGGAGGAACAATGGGGAGTAATCAAAACAGCCATCACGGAGGCACAAGCCTTGTGTAAAGCAAATCAATAAAACACAATGAAGGAAAAACTGCTATGGTTCTCAACAGAGGTGGCAGGAAGGTTAAGGAGAAAAGGATAGCATTCAGGAAATATAAAGGAAACACAGAAGGAGCAGGACAGAGAACTTTATCAGTTAAAGCAGAAAGAGGCTGGGAAGGCAGTTAGAATAGCAAAGGCCCAAACTGAGGAAAAGATAGCCAATTCTGTTAAGAAGGGGATAAGACCTTTATAGGTACATTAGGGAGCAAGAAAGACCAAAGGAGGGATACTGAGGCATAATCAAGGGAGGGAATGTGGGTAGAGGGTGACAGCGAAAAGCAGGGATACTGAACGAATATTTCTGCTCAGTATTCACAAAGGAAGAGGAGGGGGAGGTACCTAAACCAAACAAGAGAAGCACTCTAAAGATAGGGGTCAATACCAGTCCATTTACGGAAGAAAGGGTTCTGAAAGAGCTAATAAAATTGAAGGTGGACAAAGCAATGGGGCCTGATGAGATTCACCCAAGAATTCTAAAAGAACTAAGGGTAGAACTAGTGACACCGCTGACTACTCTCTTTAACAAATCATGGGAGGATGGGGTGGTACCCAAGGACTGGAGGAGGGCAGATGTGATTCCTCTTCACAAAAGTGGGAGCAGGACAGATGTAGGAAACTACAGACCAGTTAGTTTGACCTCAGTGGTAGGGAAAATGATGGAATCACTTCTGAAGGAAAGAATTGTTGAGTACCTAGAGGCCAGTGGAGCACAGGACCCAAAGCAGCATGGATTCACAATGGGAAGGTCATGTCAGACGAATCTAATAGATTTCTTTGACTGGGTGACCAAAGTAGTAGACCAGGGAGGGGCTGTGGACATGGCCTACCTAGATTTTAGCAAGGCATTTGATACAGTCCCACACAAAAGATTAATACACAAGTTAGCCAGCCTTGGAGTGGGTCCCAAGGTGGTAGCATGGATAAAAAATTGGCTAGACAACTGGATGCAAAGGGTGCAAAGGGTAGTAGTAAATGGAGTACACAGTGAAGAAAGGAGGGTTACTAGCGGGGTACCGCAGGGTTCAGTACTGGGACTGGTCCTTTTTAATGTCTTTATAAGTGACATTGCAGAGGAAAAGTATGTCTCTTTGCAGACGACACAAAGATCTGCAACAGGGTTGATACACAAGATGGAGTGGAAAGGATGAGAAGGGATTTGGCAAGGTTGGAGGAATGGTCAAATGTATGGCAGCTCAGATTCAATGCAAAGAAGTGCAAGGTAATGCAATGGGAAACAAAACCCAGGGGAAGCGTACACAGTGGGGGGTGAGATACTGACAACAGTAAAAATGGAAAGAGACCTGGGGTAATTATATCAGATGACCTAAAGGTGGGCAAGCAATATGAGAAGGCAGTAAGGAAGGCTGGGGTATTGGACTGCATAGGAAGAGGCATCAATAGTAGAAAACAGGAAGTTGTTACCCCTCTGTACAGACAGTTGGTGAGACCCCATCTGGAGTACTGTGTGCAGTTCTGGAGACCCCATCTCCGCAAAGACATAGACAGAGTGGAGGCTGTCCAGAGGAGGGCAACCAAAATGGTGCACGGTCTGCACCAGAAGACATATGAAGAAAGACTAAAGGAGCTTAATATGTATACCCTTGAGGAAAGAAGGGAGAGAGCGGACATGATAGAAACTTTCAAGTACCTCAAGGGAATCAACAAAGTCCAAGAGGGTAGCATCTTTCAGAAAAAGAGATGTGCAAGAACAAGGTGGCACTATTTGAAGATAGAGGGGGAACGGCTCAGAGGTAATGTGAGAAAGTATTTTTTCTCAGAGAGGGTTGTGGATGCATGGAACAGCCTCCCTGAGGAGGTTATGGAGTCAAGAACAGTGGAGGAATTCAAGAATGCATGGGACAGACATTAGGCAGTCCTAGTGGGGGGTAGGAGGAAGTAAGCTGTTGGTAAACCAGGATCTGCAGCTTATCTGTTAGGTAGGAAAATGGGCAGACTAGGTGGGCCAAGTGGTCCTTATCTGCCATCAAATTCTATGTTTCTATGTTTCTAACTATATTAAAGTTACATAAAAATAAATTGCATTGTAACATGGCAAAACGAACAGTATGGGAAATAAGGAATACAATTGGCTGAAGTGGGTCAGTTGGTAGAAGAGCAACACGGCATTATGGCACGATAATGCCATGTTGCTATTGAAGTACCTCGGACAACCATGGAGCAGAGAGCAGCAGTGTGGAGAATTAGACACAGGGCAGAAGAGGGACTGGAAGACGGTGAAATGCAGAGTGGTAGCCAGCAGTGACGCGGACCAGGAGACAGGAGCAGCCGGGGGGAAATATCCAGAGCAGAACACACCCCGTGAGGCATGAGAGGGGAGAATGTAGTGCAGTGGAGATGTGGAGGCTCTGTAGTGTAGGAGAAAGAGAAGGGAAATCGTAGGTCCAGTAAACGCATGTAGGGCAGTCAGAAGATCTGGAATTGAGTGAGGAAAGCTGCAGAAAAGTCAGAAAATGGCAGGGACAAAAATGGGAAATGTAGCGAGATTGGACCCATAGGGAGACACACACACAGGAGGCCAAATAATATGTAAAACGGAGAGACGGGTAGATAGCGAAACGGACAAAGCAAGATATAATAGACCTCCTAGTGTTGCAAATAAAATAACAGTTGGTCAGATCGGACAAATGTCATGAAATCTATGTTCAGAGATCCTGTCCTGATAGTTATCGTTGGTGTAGTTTTCACAACATCAGGAAAAAAATAGGTGTCTCTTCAGTGTTCACAAAGTGCAAGATACAAATGTAAATGGCGCAAAATGTGGCTGACTTCTCTTATTCATAGGATCAAAATAACAGTGACAGTACACAGTTTGTCATAGAAGCCATGTTACAAGTGCATTAATCCCCTCTGAAGGTGGCATCTTATGGAGAATTAATGCATGGTTGGACCGTTGTACGCACTTGGCCTCTGGCCTCGGGCCACAACGGTCCCAACCATGCATTAACACCCCATTAGATGCCACCTTCAGAGGGGATTAATGCTTACGTATTGTATTCTGTCAGTGTCATAGTCTTCATAATGCTATCCAGTTTCCATAAAAATACTTATATTGTCCATTTTGAGCAACACAGCGTTTCCATTTGTACATACACTGCTCTCTCCTCTGAACTGTGCAAACTCGCCCTTTGAAAATACAAGATCTTGTTTCCACTATTAACGTTTCTGAAGAAAGTGCACAAAATCTTCACCATGTGCTACAAAAAGCAACATAAATCAGAGGCCATATTTTCCTTTCCCTGAATGTCATTTCAGCTACGTGGCAATTTTAAGATCAATATTAAAACTATATATTTAAGTTTGCTACTGCGTGTTTGAATACTTTAAGATTGTTTCTGTGTTATTATGTGTGTAACAATAATCTTTTGTACCATCCACTTTGACATAATTGAAAATGAGCTCTGGTTCCATAAGCAATCCACATTCATAATCTAAATGTTATGAATAAAACATATTACTTCTGTTACATGTAGTTATCTGCTTCTATTTGTATAGTATGTATGTATTGTATGCATGTGTGTGTGTAGATATATATATTATGGTAGCACAGCAGTGCTATCATAGTTAGGGTTGAGTACCCCATTTAAGGTTAAATGGTGAAACTTTGCACCTTAATACCTTTGCCACTGTTCAACAGATTTGCCTGACATTTGGCAGGCATGGGGCGTAACCATAGATCTTGGGATCTGTCAACTTTTGTACTGGTCAGATATACGGCTGTGGAGTTATTATGCAACATTCCAGGGTGCAATTACGTTTTTTGTGCGCATTCTTTGTTTGTGCCTACAGGTGGCACGGTTTATGCGACCAGTCCAAAAACTTCAGGGAATGAATGCGTGCCCAGGTCTCCAATGTGCCTTCTGAAGATTTCGTGAAAAAATATTGAACGGTACAAAAGTTATTCAAAAAACAAGCTTCCCATTACAGTCAATGGGAAAAGTTAACAAAAAGTTTGAAAGTGTTGCAAATGCACTTTTTAGTGTTGCAAATGACACTAGCAGTGTCACAAATCCGCCATTTTGTTTTCAGTTACTGATCACAGAAATGCTCGGCATTTAAAATTGGGACCATCTAGGGACAAAATTATTTTTGTGTTTACCTAGTTGAGCCCTGAGGATGCTAGCCATGTCTTTATTTTGGGGTTAAACACCCCAGAAATATGTTTTTAAAAATTTTGGAAAAAATTGTGTCGCAAAGTAGTGTCGCACTTGTTTGCGAAATGTGTCACAAATCACGACACTACTTTTCAACACTATGGCCAACATTACAGCAATTGTTTGCCATCCTTCTGCAAAAGAACAGTTTGGTCTTTTGGTCTGAAACCTGGAGGAAAGAAAGCCAACATCTCACAGATGTGCCTTTTGGTGGCTTGGTGAAAAAATATTGCAGGGATGCAAAGTTACAGTACTCTGAAGTTGACACTTTTCCCCATAGCCTCACATTGTGGTGTCCGCCGCGCCTTTCAGGCCCCGTATCTCAGAAACGGTGCGAGATATGGACTTTTCATCAAAACAATGCTTAGCTCCCCAGTAAGGGCTAAGTACAAAACTAGCCAGGGAAGTCGTAATTCATACAAAATTTTAATTTTTTTTGTATGTCATACAGTTCCTGAGATATAAGCAATTTAGTATTCCAACTCCTCATTTTCTGCTGCAAGCCCCATTATTATGCAAACATTCTTTGTACTCTGTGTGTTTCTCTATGCAGCTGTTGGGGAAAACCAAGGTGTGCTCTCCAATCACTGTTACACGTAACATTTCCACTTGCGTTTCCGTGCCCGTTTGCGTTAGCATTCCCGTGTGCGCCACCATGTGTTATCCTTTGCGTTTCTGTTTGTGCTTGTGTTTGGGTTACTCTTACCATTTGTGTCTACAGTACTGCTTCTGTTTGTGTTTCACTTTGTGTCACCGTGCGCATTACCATTTACATTTGTGGCTGCCCTTCCGTTTGCATTTGTGTTTGTGTTTTTCTTTCATTTTGCATCATCGGTGTTCTTACTGTTACCATTTGCTTTTCCAATTGAGTTCCCGTGCCTGTGTGGATTACAGTTTGCATTTCCATACACACTTGCATTTGTGTTTCTGCTTCCTTTGGCATTATTGTTGCTGTTACCATTACCATTTGCATTTCCAATTGTGGTACCATGACCATGTGCGTCACAGTTTGTGTTTCCATATGCGCTTGCGTTTCCATTTCTGTTTCCTTTAACATTATTGTTGCTGTTACCTTACCATTTGTATTTACAATTGTGGTACCGTGACAGTGTGCATATCGGTTTGCGTTTCTGTACATGCTTGCATTTGCCTTTCCGTTTCTGTTCCCCTTGGCGTTATTGTTGCTGTAACAGTTAACATTTGCATTTACAATAGCGGTACCATGATCATGCACATTACCAGATGCATTTCCATACACACTTGCGTCTCCATTTGCATCACTGTTCGCTTTGGCATCACTTTGCACTTGCGTTTCTATTAACGTTTGCGTTACCATTTACGTTTGCATCACCATGTGCATAACTGTTAACGCTTATGTTTGTGTTGCAGTTACTATGTCACAAGATATCACATGGTGGGCGCACGGGCCCGAAGGGCCCGAGCTCCCACAACTGCATTCTATTCACTATTTATAGTCCTCATTCTCAAAAAGAAGGAGAATTCAAGGCAAAAAAACTCTGTTTAATGCATCAGTTATGGTCGTTCCACAGCAACAAAGTGAGGAAATTAGGGCTGGGTTGAAAGCCACCTTGCACCCCCAGCCACCCCAACCAGCATTGGGGTGTGCATTGGGATCTTCGGTCCTAACTCTCACCCATTTTCCTATACCTCAGCTTGTTTACAGATGTGATGGGGTGAGAGTTAAGGCCAACGACCCCAATGCACACCCCAATGCTGGTTGGGGGGTGGGCTGGGGGGATGCAAGGGGAGCTTTCAACCCTAACCCCGAATTTCCTTACTTTTGTCACTGTGGAACAACCATAACTGATCCATTAAACTGAGTTTTTTGGCATGAAAAAAATATATAAATGTGTGGATGGATGGATGGATTTCAAATGTTCTACCAGGAAGACTTTGATCACAGCAAATTTAACAACTAAAAACACACTAGCACAAATTGCACCCAGCGGACATGCTACTTTATAGTTTGTTTTCCAGGTAGTCACTTTTGTTCTCTGCTACAGAAGTTTCCTGGTATCCAGTCACTTTAGTTATGTTGTATCATTGTTGTTTTGGTTTATATATTTTATTTTAGTATCAAAAATTAATTTACCTACAACATAATTTAATATACTGTCTGGTGTTCTGTACTGTCCGGTGTTTGACTGTTTATACTGGTGTATTGTTGTTTTTAGTTCTTCCTCCAACTGAATTAAAATAATGTATAACTCTTACATAAATGTCTAGTATTGCTTTAAGTTTGTTACAACAAAATCTGGGTGTGACATTACATCTAGAGAGCGTTAGCATCATGGATATTCTCTTTGAATTAAAATTATTACATGCAATAAATACAGTAAAATACCACATATTTGTTTTAATGGCACAAGCACACTCGGAATATGTATGCTATTATGTATGCTATTGTGCTGACATGTTTAAGTGATGATATTTTTATAAACGAAGGGGAGTCAGGGGTTCGTATTTGGTGGTACACTACTGAATGTACTTTGATCCGTTGCAACCACCTTATAAATAAATATTCTGCATGCAAAACAACATAGTCATGCAATAAACTGAAATGTCTTTCATCTGGAAGTTACTAGTCATACAAAGCAGCTACAACTCTACCACAGAAAAAGTGCAACGCTAGGGCACATTAAAAAATAACTTTTATTAAGATACAAAATAGCACCTCCCCCATCGACGTACTTTTCACATCATTACATGCTTTTTCAAGACTCATCAAATTCCAAAGGGCCCGTGCTCCCACCAACTTGAGCAAGTTCTTACTTTTCTATTCTTTCTCAAAAAGTAAGGAAATTCTATGCAAAAAACTGCATTAATGCATCATTTAGGGTTAAAGCATAAAAAGTCAGTAATTGAGACCTTTAGGGTTGCCCCTCCCCCCCACCTGCCCATCATCCCAAGGTTGACAGTTGATGGGGTGTGTCATTGGGATTGTGAGGCCTAAATGTCAGGGTGCACATTGGGGTTGTCGGTCCTAACTATCATCCCATTTTCCTATACTTCACTGCCTCAGCTTGTTTACACATGGGATGGGGTGAGAGTTAAGACTGAAGACCCTAACGCACACCCCAATGGTGGTTGGGGGTGTGGGGGGGTTTCAACCCTAACATTGAATTTCCTTGCTTTTGTCGCTGTGGAACAACCCTAACTGATGCATTAAATGGGTTTTTGTCATGTATATATATATATATATATATATATATATATATATGAATATATATATATCACACACACATTTACTGTATATATATTCGATAGTATGTGTTTGTCAGTTTTTAGCTGTGTTCCAATTTAACGTGCATTGATAACATACTCACAAAGCTGCATCAGATAGTATTGATTCATATAATATCAACACATACTATGGAAACTGTTTTAATAAGAATCTGGAGTGGCACTTGTTTCAAGTGGCAGTACAGTGCAATACACCATGGTGCCAGATTCTACAAACCTGCTTTACAGTTGTAGATTCCAACTCTAGTGTTGACACCATGGCTCCAGACATGACAAAACTGATGCACAACTCCAGATTTCAACTCAGACTTTGACATCATGCTCCAGATATTACAAAGCTGATGCCCAGCTGTAGATGCCAGCTGAAGCTTGACAACACGGCACCAGACATTACAGAACTGAAGCATGACTCCAGTTTTCAACTCCAGCTTACACACCATGGTTCCAGATATTACAAACAGATGCATGACTACAGATGCTCAAACTTTAACAACATAGCACCAGATATTGCAAAACTGGCATGGCACCAGATTCTGACTCACAATTTAACATTGAGTTGTAGAATATCACAAAACTGATGTAAGGCTTCAGATTATGACCCAAGTTTTGGCACCATGGTACTAGATATCACAAGAATGACATAGGGCTCTTAATTCTGATTCAAGCTCTGACAGCATGGTGTCAGATATCACAAAACCGATACAAGGCTCTGGATTCTGATTCCAGCTTTGACAGAATGGCACAAGATACTGACACAGGGCTCCATAATCCAACTCAAGATTTACATCATAGCACTCACTATCACACAACTGACACAGGACTGTGGATTTGGACTAAAGTTTTAACACTATGTAGCAAAATATTACAAAACCAACACAGGGCTCAAGATTTGGATGCACACTTCACCACAGGGTACTGGCTTCCAGTGCAGCTTTGATATAAGGCTTCAGATTTTGATGCATGCTTCAACACAGAGCTCCAGATCTGGAAGCAAGTTTCTTCACCATATGGTCAATTATTTAAAAAATTGACATAGGGAATTGGGTTCCTAAGTAATCTGTAACACAAGGCTCTAGATTCTGTTAGAGTCAGAAGTGGTGTAATTGACTCAAAGGATTTTATAAAAGCAATTTTTCTACTTTATGGATCTTAGAACATTCCTTACAAGTGATCACTGTTTTTAGATGTGTTAAATTTACATCCGCAAGCAGGAACACAGCACAATGATGGCAAAAAAATATAGCATTTTGTTTTTGTAGTTTATCTGTTTCTGCTCCAACTGACTGGTTCCCTTCTACCAGACACCCAATCGGTGGTGGCGATACCTTTCCTTAAGAAATCTTCTCTTGACCCTGACTGTCTTGCCAGCTACAGAACTGTCTCAAACCTTCCCTTTGTGGGTAAGGTTATTGAGAAGGTGGTCATACTGCAACTGGAGGATCATCTCACCATCCATGATTATAATCCTCTACAGTCTGGATTTAGGAAGAGGCATAGTGCTGGTTTGGATACTTAATAATCTCCTGATAGTGAGAGATCAGAAGAGTGAATCCATCTTGGTTCTCCTTGATCTCTCTGCAGCATTTGACAACATGAACCATGGTGTGTTACTGGAGTGCCTGTGGTTGATCTGTGGACTATTGGGAACAGTCCTCAGGTGGTTAGAAACATAGAAACATAGACTTTGACGGCAGATAAGGACTGCTTGGCCCATCTAGTCTGCCCATTTCCCTACCTACAGGATAGGCCGCAGATCCTAGTTAACCAACAGCCTATTTCTTCCTAACCCCCACAAGAATTTCCTTATGTCTGTCCCATGCATTCTGGAGACCCCATTTCCGCAAGGACACTAGACAGGATAGAGGCAGTCCAGAGGAGGGCAACTAAATGCAGGGCTGCAAGAGTAGCTTTGAGGAGAGACTAAAGGAGCTTAATATGTATATCCTTGAGGAAAGAAGGAGAGGGGGACATGATAGAAACTTTTAAGTACCTCAGTGGAATCAACAAAGTCAAGAGGGTAGCATCTTTCAGAAAAAGGCTTGCAAGAACAAGGGGACACAATTTAAAGATAGAGGGGGGCGGTTCAGGGGCAATGTGAGGAAGTATTATTTCACAGAGAGGGTAGTGGTTGCATGGAACAGCCTTCCTGAGGAGGCTGTGGGTCTAAAACTGTGGGAGAATTCAAGAATGCATGGGACAGACATAAGGCAATTCTTGTGGGGGTAGGAAGAAATAGGCTGTTGGTTAACTAGGATCTGTGGCCTATCATTGAGATTAAACACCTAGTCCCACCTGATGACCTTCCAACATTGGTCTATGCCTTTGAGACCACCTGCTTTGACTATTGCAAAGCTCTGTAACTAAGGCTATGGGGGGGGTGATATCCACTGCTTGCAGCTGGTGCAGAATGCAGCTGCCAGGCTAATGCCTGTTTTTTCTAGATCCTACAGTGCAATGCCTGTACTCCATGGCCTGCACTAGCTGCCTCTTCAGTGGCGGATCACCTTTAAGGTCAGTCAACTGACTTATAAGGCCTAACACAAACAGCTTCCGCATTATCTGCAAGATCTTCTTTGCCATTACTGTTCGCTCTGCTCCACCAATGAGGGATTGCTAGAGGTTGCCAGGGTTAGATTGAAGCCTCAGGCGCTTGGGCATTAGCATTTGTGGCCCCGACCCTGTGGAACTCTCTACCTTGTCAGGTAAGAGAGTGCCTGACCATGAAGAGTTTAAAATCCATACTAAAGAGCCATCTAGTTAAACTTACATTTCTGGAATCTTGATAAGTTTTAATCTGCTGATATGTAATTTAATATGTTTTTAGATGTGATCATTTTAGTCTGTTTTTTTTTTATTATTTATTATTCTCCCCTCATGCATCATGACTCACCACTCCTTCAGGCTACCTAGGTCTTTCACCCATTCTGCCTGTCCCGTCCTGAGCCCCCTCCAGCTTCACATCACAGCCACCCCTGAGGTAACCCAGACGTTACCCTTCACCGGGCCAGTCCTACTCCTCTGATGGGTAAAGCTCCAGAGGGGCAGCCAGCATATATTTGGTCCCAGAGTGCTGCTGAAGTGGAGGGGCTCTTTCAGGGCATTGGCAGTAATGGAGGACAGGCTGCCATCATTCAGGTGGTCGTCAGGCAGATTTCCACTTTTCTGTGCTGTTCCCCATGCATTGCCCTCTGCAGTGCTCCAGCCCACTGCCCACCCCAGGAGAGGAGAGCAGTCCCTACGGACACTCATACTAACATACTAAAATGCCAGCAGAATAGGCCTAACGGTCTTTCGTGTCTGCTCGTTTCGTCAGTCCCCAACCTGGGTGCTGACCTTGCTGTCCCCCTCGCCTTCTCTGGCTTCTCCCTTCCCAGTTCCGGATATTCTTGCTGCATTGGATTTTGCTTCCAGAACCCTTCCCCTGTACCTGTCCCACCCCTTCTTGAACCCCTCCACTGTCTCTGCCTCCACCAGCCCCCTAGGCAGTGCATTCCTTGGCTCCACCACCCTCTCAGTGAAGTAGCACCTCCTCCTTTCTCCCTGAATCTTCCCCTCCAGCTTCCAGCCATGCCCTCTAGTGGCCTTCCTCCTTCCTTCGAGCACCCACACTGTTCCTCCCTATTTACCCTCTTCATGTATCTAAGACCTCTATCATGTCCCCCGGTCCCCTCTCTCTTCCAATGAGTACATATTTAGCTCTTGAGCCTCTCCTCATAGGTTCTGTCCCCAAGCCCCAAATCATTTTGGTTGCCCTCCTCTGGACCCTCTCCAGGAGGTTAATGTCCCTTTAAGTGTGGCCTCCAAAACTGCACGCATACTCAGGTGCGGCCTCACCAAGCAGTTATACAGAGGGATATCACTTCCCTCCTTCTGGAGGTGATCCCCTAGCGATGCATCCCAGCATCCTGTTGGCCTTAGCTGCTGCCTTCCTACAAGTCTCAGAGTTGTTCATCTTGACATCCACCACCACCCCAGGTCTCTCTCAGCCATCGAGGACTTGTAGCATTCCCCCAGGGTGTACACTTGACCTGGGTTTCTGGCTCAGCTGGAGTACCTTGCATTTCCCTGCATTGAACCTCAGCTTCCACTTTCTAGACCATCTTTCCAGAGCCTCCAGGTCCCCCTGTAGGGCCACCCTCCCCTCCTCCCCATCCACCACCCCCCCAGTTTCCAGTCATCTGCAAAGAGACTCATCTCACTCCTGATTCCTGTCCTTATGTGAGATCAGTAGGTGTTGAACAGAAGGGGCCCAGGACTGATCCCTGTGGGACCCACTAATGACCCTCCTTGGGATGAGACTATCCCACCAACCACGACCCTCTGGGTCCGGTCCTGGAGCCAATTGCCTATCCATCTGATCATCTGGTTCCCCACCCCATTTCTTCCAGCTTATCCAACAGGCCCATGGAGGAACAGAGTCAAATGCCTTGCTGAAGTCCAGAAAGAGGACATCCACTGGTCTACCCAGGTCCAAGGCACTTGTCACCCAGTCATAGAACTCCACCAGGTTTGTCTGACACGATTTCCCAGGATGAATCCATGCTGTCTATTGTCCAGGCACCCTGACTTATCCAGGTCCCCCAGCCTCTCCTTGACAATGCCCTCCATCACCTTGCCCACCACCGAGGTCAGGCTGGCAGGCCTGTAGTTCCCTGCCACCTCCCTGCATCCCCCTTGTGGATGGGCACTATATGCATGCACCTTCCAGTCTTGGGGCACCCACCCTGTCCTCAGAGATGGTGAAAAGCTCTGCCAGGGGTTTTGCCAGGACATCTGCAAGTTCCTTCAGCACTCTGGAATGTGAATTTATCTGGCCCGGTGCTTGCTCCGTCTTAAGGGCAGAGGCTTCCCTCTCTCTCTCAGCTGTGATTTCCTCTTCCGGTACCCCTTCTCCTGCTTAGCCCTCCCCACCTGCCAGTAATGCCTCCCCTCTCCCCACAGACCTGCCCGGTCAGTGAGGGTCCCCCCCTCCTCAGTATCTGTCTCCTCCATGTATGATTGGCACCCCATTTTTTCTGGTGAAAACTGAGGTGGAAGTACTCATTTAGTACCTCAGCCTGCTCCCTGGGTCTTGTGCCCATCCCTCCTGATTTAATCCTGCTAATCTGCCCCTTCACCCTTCATTTTTCCCCAATGTATCTAAAGAACCCTTGTTCCCTCTCCTAATTTCCCTGGACAGGTTCTTGCTCCTTCCTTGCCTTAACCACCCTCACCACTCTAGTGACCCTTCTAGCCATCAGCTCGTGCTCCCCTCGATCCCTTTCACTCCTTGAGCACTTGGTGCTTATAGGCTGCTTTCTTTCCCGCACCACCTCCTGGACCACCCTGGTCCTCAGCAGGAGTTTTGGGACCTCCGCATTTTAGTCTTACTCTTTTGCACAGTGCTGGTAGCATCCTGCACCCCTCTGATGATTTCCCACCTACTATCAGCATCCATGTTCACCCAATCCCATCCAAATGCTCCTTAAGGATCCTTCCCATTTCCTTAAAATCCGCCCTGAAGTCAGTGACTTCTGTCTTTGTGCAGCCTTCTACCCCTCACAAGTCCGAGACAGAACGAACCCGTGGCATAGTCACTCCAGTCAATGGGTCCCTTACCTCCAGGCCCCAATCTGGTCACTGTCTGCCAGGACCACATCCAGTACCCGTGCCTCCTGGTGGTTCCCTCACCTGCTGAGTTAGGGCAGCGTCGTGAAGACATCCAACAACCCTCTGTTCCCTGGTCACAGAGGATGTCATGTCTCCAGTCTGTTCCTTGCATGTTTCAGTCCCCAACACCACCACCATTCCTCTGCCCAGTCTGCAGTGTCTCCTAACATCTGCCACCAGACTGTCCTCCAGCTCCTCCCGCCAGAACAGGGGTCTATACACCACTCCTATTTTTACTCTCTTGCCCCCTTGTTATCAAGGTGACCGAATCACCTCCACGGTTCCCTCCGCCTCCTCACTCCCCTATGCCAATGCAGTTTTTGACTATCATTGCTACCCTCCTCCCTTCCTCCCTGTCCTTCCTGAACATAATGTAACCCTCCAGGTTCAGGTCCCAGTCATGTCTTGCAGTGGCCCAAGTCTCAGTGACCGCTGCCACATCCACTGCTCCTCTCAGTTAGCATACGCCTGGAGCTCAGGCATTTATTGCCCAAGCTCCTGGCATTATGAGACTACCTTCCACCCTTTCCCTATAGTTCCATTTCCCTGCTCATGTTCCTTAGGAATTCTGTTTCCCTGGTCTGCATTTGCCAGTTGGCCTTTCCTGCAATCCTCCTGGCCCCCAGGGGTGGAGACAGAGTCCCTCCTTTATCGGCACTCCCTTGACAGCCTTATCTCCCATCCCACCCCTCACAAGTTTAAACCCCACTTTTCTCCTATGACCCCTCTATTTTCAACTTAAGTTCCCTCCCTCCAAATTGAGATGTAGTCTATCTCAGCATACAGCTCCTTATCCTCCCAGGTCTCCCCCAATCCCCCATCAACCCATACCCTCTGGCCTCACACCACTCCCTGAGCCACTGGTTTATCTCCTAATTTTCCTTTTGTGTTTCCCCACTAGCCCTTGGCACTGGCTGGATTTCTGAGAAGGAAACTGTGCATCCTATGTCATGACAGACCTGGCGGGCTCCTGAATCTTGCCTGTATCTCTGGCTAAGCTATTTCCTCAATGTCATTTGTACCCAGGTGGACCAGTATGTCTGGAGGAACCCACAATCCTTTGCCAGCTGATACCTCATGCTTAGCTCTGTGCACCGTTAGTCCAGGAAGCATCTTGTTCTAACTAGCCAGGCTTCTCCCTCCCTATCCCATTTGATACCCTGATCCATAGAATCCCCCAGCAGGAGCTCCTGACCACTCCTTTCCTCCATTCCCCTCCATGTCCCTCATCCTTTCTACAGGCCCCTCTGCCCAGCTGGCTCCGTGTTCCTCCCCCTTTCTGGGTGCCACATGCCACCCCCTCCTCTCCAATCCTATGCCTCTCCTCCTCCTGAGTATCCTTCTGTTCCTTGCTAATTCCCCCCTCACTGCTCACAACTGGTCCTTCTCCCCCATCTGCTAAACTAGCCTGGCTCGTCCTCCCTTCCTTCCTGTCTCCATTTAGTTCTTCCTTTCCAGTCGTGCTTCCCTGGCCTAAACCCTCAGCTCCCTTTACTGAATCCTCCTTGTACTTCTGGTCCTTCTCCTTTACCTTTCCTCCCAACTGGTCCTTCTCCTTGTGCTTTCCTCCCTCTTCCCCCTGCCCCTCCTGCTCCGATTCACTTCTCTCCCCATTCTCCTGCATTCCAGGTCCCCCCTGTTCTTCCTGCTATCTGGCCCCTGCCTCCTGCCTCCCTCCCTTTCCATCTCTAATTACCCCTGTCATGCTACATCACCCCCTCATCCTTGAGCAGAAGAAGAGAGGAAGGCGGTTACTGAGTGTAAGGTCTGATCCACTTCCCGCCTTTGCTTCCTTCTGTCCAGCCCTGCCATCTGCCTACTGCCCTGAATGTTGTCCCTCTGTCCCCCTTTGTGAGGGCCCCCAGTTACCTGCCTGCTTCTCTTGGTAGTGTCCTTTTGGACCCCCTCTTCCAGGTTCCCTATGTGGCCCCTGAGTATTCTCCTGCACTCTTTTCCCTATGCCCCCACCCCCAGTGCTTGGTGCAACCCTGTGGGAGATTCCCAGCCCCTTCCCCAACCATACCACCCCCCCTTCCCCCAGCTTTCTCCTAATCCCCACAACCTCCTCCCTAAGCTGTGCTAGCTGGTAGCACACTGGGCAACCACCGAACTTCCAAGCCCAGTCCAGTATCATGGCTGCTCCACACCCTGTGCACCCCACCACCCTCCCAAAGATGCCGGCCCTAATGATGTGTGGTTCCATCCCCTTCCAAATAGGTTTCCTTGGTGAGCAACCAGGTTCCCCTAGTCCAAGATACCCCTACTGCCTAATCAGGTCACCCACTAATCTTACAGACAGTCTCACTGTACCCAGTAACCCTGTTACTAGGTGCAGTACAACACATTAAACTTATAAGGAAATGAACAACTCCCAAAGCTCCTCTCTCCCAGCCTTTAAATCCTACCCCAGTGGCTAGACTACATGAGCTGCACCTGCAGCCTTTTCCTCCAATTGCACGGCAGGTGTTCCCATATAATTTGCAGACTTTTTGGGGAGGAGGGGTGGGGAGGGTGGGTCTTAAGCAGACACCTGACTCAGAGAGATTGTATCAGCCCTGTGTCTCCCCCAAGCCCAGCAGCCAAAGAACTAGGCCCAAGCAAATCCCACCAAATAGGTTTTAAATCAGAAGAAATAGGCCTCTACCAGCGCAGCCTGTTACACAGTGAAACATCCACAAAATGAGCCCCACTTACAGCCACCAAATCAGTTTACAAACATCCAACAGCACCCAAAACAATACCCTGCTAGCCCCTTAGAAGTAAGAAAGAAAAGAACTAACCTACCAAGTAACCTACTCAATCCTCTCCTTCCCCTACCAGCCCCTAGCGTCCCGAGTCCATTCCCAAACCTGGGTCACCGACATGGCATGAGGTGTGGTGTCCAGTGCCACAACCCTCAGCGCCACCGGGCCGGCTCTTTACTCTCTTTTTTATTAGATATGTCCAAGCGCTTTGGCCTTTGGGGAAAGTGCTTTTTTATAAATAAACAATTGATTGATTAATGACCCAGGTGTCTTCCAAGACTTTTTATTTATTTATTTATTGAATTGCTTCACTAAGAAAGGCACACTGAGCAAAAAGATGCTCGTCTCCCAGTGCGACCTGAGGGAGGGGGTACAACTGGAGGATAACACACAGGTTATCAATTAACAACATAAACTAGGTATACATTGGGAAAAGGTAACATTTGGCTACATGTTGGTTAACAGTCAGTTACATGGAGCATTATTCATATCTCAGAGGCATACATAGACACAGACATCCATAGACACATACATACATAGACACAGACATACATAGACACATACATACATAGACACAGACATACATAGACACATACATACATACATAGACACAGACATACATAGACACAGACATACATAGCGCACAGATTGCTGAGGCAGATTAATATGCAGCGGCTGATTCTAGACAAGACTAGCCAGTAACTGCCATGGTAGGTGATATAAGCCAGCTTCCAAGTATTGGGAGGTGCCACTGGTCAGGCAGTTGAGGATTGGGGTGTGAGGGTCATTTAGTTATGAAGTACAGGCAGTTTACAGTGAGGTAATTTGTCAGTGAGGTGGATAGGGTGTGGGTGGAGGAGGAGTGGTGAATTTGAGGGGGGAGATCATTCCAGAGTTTTGGGAAGTGGTGCGAGAAGGCTGTTTGGCCTGCAGAGGACTTACTCATCCATGTCTTCTCCCAGGGCTTGCCATCCCCCCTTGGCAAGGTTTCCCAACCCCTGCCATTGAACAGGATCCAGTGCATTAGACAGGGTCTGGATAGGCAGGTGTTGGGCCTGTGGGTGACAGGTATCATCCCGCCAGCTGGGAGAGTTCTTTCATTCCCAAGAGATCCAGAAATGTGTAATTTTGTACTGAGGCACACTGCATGCATACTTCCATGTGAAGTTCATTGATGGCCACCACAGCTCCATGCACTTCTGGCAGCTTTAGACTGTCTTCTTCTTAGGCTCTGCCAGGGGTCAGGTGCATGCTGGGCTCCATGTCCTCACATACTCAATCCTCACCCCCCCCCGGTCATCCCTCTAATGCCCTGAGTTCACTTCTGAACCCAAGTTCTTGGCACCATGAGCTGTAGTGCTAACACTGTGCCAGCAGGTCGGTCAGCATTTGGGGTTCTTTGATGTAAAATCAGAAACTGCAACAAAGCCTGTGGCATTTCTGGGAGCGTGCAGGTTTTTGAGGGCTCTTATTACATTTCTGGGGAAAGTGTCTTGGGGAGTATATAAAATCCTACTCTTATTACACAGCATCAAAAACTATGGTACATCCCTGGGTGTCGGTTAACAGCAGGTTCATTCTGTTCCAAAAGCACTAAGATGGCTGTGCTCACTGTTGCTAGTCCTGGTGCAACTGAAGTGAAGTGCCTACCTCCCAAAAGAGTCTTGGTCAGTGCTGCTTTTGTCTTTTATACCCTTTTGGTGAGAATTAAATAAAATGAATAAAATCCTTCCAGTTTGTACAGAGGCTTATTTTTTCCCCAGCATTGTGGTGCATTGTACTTGTTTTGCAGACTCATTCTGTTCCTGGAAGATATGCATGCATATTGTGTGCAGTGGGGTGCATGCTGCATGTTGGTTCAGGAGCATACTGCATGCTGTGGCTGGACACTGCTGACACTCATTGCATATTGCCTGCTGTGGGTGCATATTGAGCACTGTTGACTGGTGCAGGCTGCAACAAGAGCACTTATGTTAAGCTTTATTATCCAGAGGAAGCCCGGTGATGCTGAGGGTTGAGGTGCTGGATGCCACACCTCACACCACACCAGTACAACCCGAGTTCAGAAATGAGCTTAGATTGCTGGGAGTCGGCAGGGGAGAACTGGGATTGAGCATCTGTAGACAGCTCTCCCAGTCCTTGGAGGGTTTGGGGATCTCCCGTTCCACTGGTGACCCCTGGCAGGGGCTGGAGCTCCTACAGTGCATGGCAGCAGAAGCTCGGGGATTTTAGCATAGTGGACGTCTTCCATGTGCATGCAGGAGCGCACACAAGCTGGGCAGGATGTTATTGCACATCTGTGCTCAGGAGTCGAAACCAAGGGAAAAAAAACTTCCTTCAGGTGAGGTGATGATAAACATAGGCAGTTCTCATGCTCAATGTCAGCTGATTCTCCAGTTTTCCTTGGGGTCTGGGGCTGCTCCTTGGGGTCGGGGGGAGTGCTCAGACCTTGCTTATCTGATGCAGCCCGGAGCAGTTGGTTCAGGTGGGCAGTTGTGTATGGCGGTTGTGGATGGGACCATGAGAGATGTCCCAAAGGTAAGGGTGCATAAATAAATGCCAGAAAAAAAAAAAGGCTTTACTATCCAGCTCATCATCAAGTTTATTTATAAGACCCTTTTGTTATGATACCCTCCTCAGCACCTATAGTGAGCATCATGCAAATAGCATCCAGGGTGTAACCACCTAATCACAGAGCTCCCACAGTCCTATAACAGAGAGTTCAGTGGGTATTGGGCACTCCATGGGGTAATCATGTACATAGGTGACAGAACCACATGGTTTGATGGGGGAGGGAGTAAGAACCCCCCTTTTTACACACATATAAAAAGTTGTATGGCTTCTTCCAAGTGGCCTTTCAAAACCTGCCCCCCATCGACACATACATGTTCAAGTGATGAGACATCCCGGTTATGTATTTCCAATGCAAAATTGGGTCTGGAGCTTAAAGAAGTTTGCATTGAGAAACAGAACAGAAAATACCTGATGCCTTACATAACCCCTTTGCCCCACCCTATAGCAGACAATAATATACTCTACAGTAGCACTGCTTCTGGACTCTGATACATCTACCTGCCACGAGGACTATGTGGAACTCAAGGTGCTTGGCACTGGGAGGATATGCCTGCAGTTGAAAAATACAAAAAGTTCAGTTTCACTCTACTTCTTCCCAGGACAGCTGCAACTGGCTTCCAGGCGAGGTAAAAGGAAAGAAACAAATCTGCAATATCTGAGTGCCTGTGTTGAAAGTAGTGTTGGGGGGCAGCCTACAGCACGCTATATTCCCCCACCCACCCTCCTCCAATGAACAGACAAGAACTCAGTCATACTCAGGAAGCTAGTATTCAAAAACAGCTGAAAAAAGGACACCCACATCTTTTGCAGAGGGAGTGACAAAGAACGGTTTGGATGCAGGGTGTGCTGCTGTGCAGCTTGGATACTGGGGTGCCCTTGTATATCCTGCAGCTGGGATGCAGTGGGGTCTTTTGAGCAATCGGTTTAAATGATTCATTGGCAAGCTTTTAAAGTAGTCAAGGGTGGAGGCACTGATAAGCAGCAGAAAAATCCCAGCCTCTCCCTACAAAACAGGGTACTAAATGAGAAAAAGACAGAGGTAGAAAGGTCAGTGGGGGAAGCTGCAACAGAAGGTAAAGCCATCAAAAAATGGAGAGCAATGAGTAACAATGCCCGTAGTCTGAGTAACAAGCTTCCTGAATTAGTGGCCTTGATGGAGGAGGAACATCTGGATATCGTGGCAGTCACAGAAACATGGTACACACAAAACCATAACTGGGACATAAACATACCAGGATACAATATCTACAGGAGGGACAGGGGGTAAAAGAGGAGGAGGAGTAGCTCTTTACATAAGGGAAGGAATCAAAGCAACAGAACAAAAGGGTAAACAGGGAGGAGAAGAAGCACTGTGGGTAAATTTGGAGACCGCAATGGCACCAACTGCATAGGCCAGAGTAGAGACTCCATCTCTCTCTCTCAGGGGAGGAAATGACAAGGAAATGATAGAAAGTATACCTAGAATGGCAGAAAATGGGAAGATATTGCTGATGGGTGATCTGAATATGCCAGATGTTAACTGGGTGCAGTTGCAGCAGCCACTTTGAAGAGTGGGTTATTCTAGATGCCCTACAGGGCATGCCTTAGACAACTAGTATTGGAGCCCACTCGAGAGGAGCAATCTTAGACCTGGTTCTCTCAAATGGAGATGAAGAGGATCACAGATGTAAGTGGTAGCCATCTGGGAACTAGCGACCATCGAACAGTATGGTTCACAATAAACACAGCAATAGAGTCAAGCCATACAAAGGCAAAAGTACTGGACTTTAGGAGGGCTGACTTTGCCAAAATGGTGAGTGCCTAGGAATGCACTAGCGAATGGGCAGGAAGGTGGGGTGGAAGAACATTGAGGAATAATAAAAACTGCCATCACAGGGTAACAAGCCTTTGTGTGAAACAAATAAACAAAATGAACGATGAAGAAACCACTATGGTTCTCAAAGGAGTGGCAGTGAAGGTTCAAGAGAAAAAGCAGTTCAGGAAGTACAAGGAATCACAGAAGGAGCAGGACAGAAAACTGTATCAGTTAAAGCAAAAGGAGGCTGGGAAGGCAGTCAGAACAGCAAAGGCCCAAACCAAGGAAAAGATAGCCAACTCAGTTAAGAAGGGGATAAAACCTTTTATAGGTACATCAGGAGCAAAGGAAGACCAAGGAGGGATAGTGAGGCTTAATAAAAGGAGGGAGGTGGGCAGAGGGTGACTGTGAAAAGGCAGAGATACTAAACAAATATTTGTGCTCAGTATTTACAAAGAAAGAGGGGAGGTACCTAAAACAAACAGTAGAAACACTCTGGATACAGAAGTTGATACCAGCCCATTTACAGAAGAAAGGGTTCTGAAAGAACTCTTAAAACTGAAGGTGGACAAAGCAATGGGGCCTGATGGGATTCATCCCAGAATTCTAAAAGAACTAAGGGTAGAACTAGTGACACCACTGACTACCCTCTTTAACAAATCATGGGAGGATGGGGTGGTACCCGAGGACTGGAGGAGGGCAGATGTGATTCCCTTCACAAAAGTGGGAGCAAGGCAGAAGCAGGAAACTACAGACCTGTTAGTTTAACCTCAGTGGTAGGGAAAATGATGGAATCACTTCTGAAGGAAAGAATTGTCGAGTATCTAGAGGCCAGAGGGCTGGGACCCACGGCAGCATGGATTCACAGCAGGAAGGTCGCCAGACAAATCTGATAGATTTCTTTGACTGGGTGACCAAAGTAGTAGATCAGGGAGGGGCTGTGGACATGGCCTACCTAGACTTTAGCAAGGCATTTGACACAGTCCCACACAAAAGATTAATATACAAGTTAGCCAGCCTGGGAGTGGGTCCCAAGATGACAGCCTGGGTAAAGAATTGGCTGGAGAATAGGACACAGAGAGTAATAGTAAATGGAGTCCACTCTGAAGAAAGGGGGTTACTAGTGGGGTACCGCAGGGTTCAGTATTAGGACCAGTCCTCTTCAATGCCTTTATAAGCGACATTGCAGAAGGACTGGAAGGAAAAGTATGTCTCTTTGCAGATGACACAAAGATCTGCAACAGAGCTGATGCACAAGGTGGGGTGGAAAGGATAAGAAGGGACTTGGCAAGGTTACAGGAATGGTCAAATGTATGGCAGCTTAGATTCAATGCCAAGAAGTGCAAGGTAATGCACCTGGGAAACAAAAACCCAGGGGAAGAGTACACAATGGGGGGTGAGATACTAACAACAACAAAAATGGAAAGGGACCTGGGGGTAGTCATATCAGATGACCTAAAGGTGGGCAAGCAATGTGAGAGGGCAGCAAGGAGGGCTGGAGGGATACTGGGATACATAGAGAGTGGTATCACCAGTAGAAAACAGGAAGTTATTATCCCTCTGTACAGACAGCTGGTGAGACCCCATCTGGAGTACTGTGTGCAGTTCTGGAGACCCAATCTCCGCAAAGACATAGACAGGATGGAAGCTGTCCAGAGGAGGGCAACTAAAATGGTGCAGGGTCTGCACCGGAAGACATATGAAGAGAGAGACTTAGGGAGCTTAATATGTATAGCCTCGAGGAAAGGAGGGAGAGGGGGGACATGATAGAAACTTTCAAGTACCTCAAGGGAATCAACAAAGTCCAAGAGGGTAGCATCTTTCAAAAAGAGGTGTGCAAGAACAAGGGGCACAATTTGAAGATAGGGAGAGCAGCTCAGAAGTAATTTAAGGAAGTATTTTTTCACAGAGAGGGTTGTGGATGCATGGCAGCCTTCGGAGGAGGTTGTGGAGTCAAACACAGTGGTGGAATTCAAGAATGCATGGGACAGTCATAAGGCAGTTCTAGGGGGTGGGGGTAGGAAGAAGCAGGCTGCTGGTTAACTAGGATCTGCAGCTTATCCATTAGGTAGGGAAATGGGCAGACTGGGTGGGCAAAGCGGTCCTTATCTGCCGTCAAATTCTATGTTTCTATGTTTCTGTTGTGTGCCATGCAGGTTGGATGTTGGGTAGCTCTTTTACAGAGAAGAATGTCCAGTTTTGGCCATGGCCAAGAATGGTATAGCTAGGGGTGAAGGAGGCAAACTGCTCACAATCAAGGGAAAGAGGAGATGTAGAATAAAGAGTGGAAGGAAGGAAGGAAAGAAGGAAGGAAGGAAGGAAGGAAGGAAGGAAGGAAGGAAGGAAGGAAGGAAGGAAGGAAGGAAGGAAGGGTTGGATGTTGGAAAGTCAGTTTTTAAATGGCATTGAGAACACACCAGGGAATCAAACTGGGCATTGCAGAATATAAGTGTGCAAACAGATACATAATAAGCCCGAAGATCTGTCTCAGAGCACGGGCAGCAGAAGTCCAGGAGTGATACAGCAGCACCATGCCACTGATGTGCGAGTTTAATTGACAAGAGAATAGCTTGGGCAAGTCCTATTTTTGGAATCGTGGTAACGGTGACCCACAGCATCAGTACCCAGTGGCGGATCCAGGAATTGATGGAAGGGGGGTGCGTTTAGCTATGAAAAACAAACCTCTCTGGGTGGTCCGGGAGCATGCTCCCCCTGGAAATTTTGAAAATGCAAGGTGTGAAATGGTGCATTCTGGTGAATTTTAGGCCCAGTTTCAGGAGCAAAGTGTTGACTATCCTCCTCCAAAAAGCCCCTAGTTCCCTTTCCATCACAAAGCATGAACTGGAGAACCGGTAATAGGGGCTGTGCATACTGATTGAAATTATAGATTGTCAGCAATGCCTTGGGACTTGCCAGCTCATCAAGTTCATTAGCATTTTTACTTACACCTGAGTAAGAGCTGGCACATTGCTTTGCATGTCTGACATGCACAGGATACATGGGAAATAAAGCAAGGTTGCAAAAACTTTCTATAATATTGTGTATGGGTTGTCACTTTTCCTCATTGATAGAGTGACATTCAGAAGTCACAATACCAGTGAGGCCAAGTCACCATGAGTTCTAGTGGCTTGATGGTGAAGCCTGTTACTACAAGGACTGCTGCTTAAAAATTAATAGATATAAACTTGCCTGGTGGCACAGCGATAATGCTACCACATGTCACAGTGATGATGGACATTCAGGAGACAGCTCTGGTTGGCTGGGGACAGAGGACGAAGCATCCATGCAATGCATCTCCTCTCTTGGGCCTTCTCAGAAGTGTAACAGAGGCATGTTACCAGGTGGCCTTTGAAAACAGCCTCTTGTGCCTAGTGGGACTTACCCAGTTAACAAAGACTAATTACAAAATCAATAAAAGCGCTGCTTGTTCTGCCAGCAACTGAGGTTTGAGTCAAATCACCATTATATACTGGTGGGAAGAAGATCACGCATCACTGAGGGTTCTCTTCTCATCCAGGGAGGAATTGATTTTATTTTATTTGTTATTGTTTCAGAAGACACCTTTGAGCCCAGGTTCTTTTACAAAGGTTCCACATCAGGGAAACAAAACAGAACATAGTGAGGACAAGAACAGGTACAGTAGTTTCAAGCAGCCATAGGCTTTGTTGGGTACATTAAAGCTTTCATATGGAGATAACTTCATATGGAATTACTGTAATATGTACAATGATTCACAGTATGCATGTTAAGTTACAGTAATTTGTGTATATTATCCAAGAACATATGTACAATAAAAAAACACAGTTGTAATATGGTTTACTAGAATAAATTAGAAACTGCTAGGAGAGATGGTAGATACATGTAGAGGAAGCTATGGGGAGGGAATGTAGATAATAGTAAGTGAATAAAAAGGGAGGAGATAGGAAATAATGGGGGGAGGTGGGAGGGACTTAGAGGGGGGAAATTAGAAGGAAGGAGAGTAAGTTTAGTTAGGAAAGGCTGTGTCTCTTGCTGTTTGACTGTTTACTGCTATGCCAATGTAACTGCACAGCTGGAAAGCCTTTGAAGAACGCAGCTGGCCCTGGAATTGAGTCTCCAGTGGATGTGAAGAAAACAAGAAAAAAGAGGGTCCTTATGGCCAATAATGCTACGTTTTACATCTTGTTCACCAATTTCAGAAGAGAGCTCTAAAGTGCGCATGCATTTCTTTTGAAACTGTCATCTTCCCTTCTCCATCATTACGGCCCCTTTGCAAGGGGACATAGAGATGGAAAAGGGGAGATAACAGTCTCAGAAATAATGTATGTGCAGTTTAGAGCTCTCTTCGGAAATGTGGCTGGCTATTCTGGCACTGTGGCTGCCTGGGCTTTCACAAGAGGCAGTTATCTCCTCCCAAAAGGAAGTTATCTCTAAGAGGAAGCGATCTCCTCCCAGCCTTGGAATATGTAAAAGCACACAGGACAGCAAAGCATACTTCCCTGCAGAAAATCAACAGGATGTGCAGGTTTGCCCTTGCTGTGACAGCAGCATCCACCATTGCCATCAGTATTCAGACATTTGACTACTATCCCTGGACACTCACTACAAACTCAGTAAGGCCTTGTCATTGTAAAAATGTTTACAATTTCTAGTCTGACTACTTAATTTGCAGCCCCCTCATTGCAGCACCCAGGCTCACCCATTCTTGCCTACTCTACTCCACCGCTAACCTCCTCAACCTCGAAGAAAGATTCCACTACCAGACCTGCCTACATGCCAAGAAAATTCGGCTTGAGCCCCCCCCCCAGGGTGTCTGCTTCCCATCAACACGTCATCCTCACTGTCTCCACCCGCAGCTCAGATAAGGCCACCCTACTGGTGCTTAGAACCAGGACCTCCCTAGCTCAGTGAGCCTTCTGCTATAGGGCTCCCTCCTGGCTCAACTCTCTCCCAGTCAACATTACCAACACTCTCAAAATAAGTCCCTTTAAAATCATGCTTCATGACTACCTTTTCAACACATGCCACTGTAAATGCAATTAACTATTGCTCACTCCCACTCCTCTGGCTTCTAAGGACTCATGCTTTCCAGCACATTTCAACTTTGACCATGTCCACTGGACAGCTCACTCTCACACGCTCTCCTCCCCCAATGCCCCATAGATCCACTCCCCTCTGAACACCTGTCTTACATATTACACCTGCAGTCACCAGTCTGCTCTATGTTATAGCCCAGCCAAAGGGCAATTTTCCTTAGTTGCTCCAACTTTGCAAGTACTGTTTTCTCTGCCTATGTTGTAATTGCATAACAGGGGTAGATATATTTCCCCCAATTGACTCATATGTTAACTATGTAAATAGACTGTATATAATCTATCTAATGCTGTGATCTACGTATCGCTGTCTGTACCTGGAACTTTGTATTACTGTTTTGTCCTCTCTGTGACGAGGTGCCTTTGTAAACGAGTCTCTGACTCAAAGGTTGTAAATCCAATTTGTACAAATAAATAAATGAAATAAAATTAAATTAAACTTTGAGCGAATTGGCTGCAAAGGTAGCCAGTCTAGAAACATTTAATATTTATGCAGTAACAAGGCCTAATTACTATGCTGATTCACAGGCTTATGTCATAGGTCAAACATACACTGCACATCCCCAGAACCTTTAAAACACATACTGTGAGTAGAAAAGCATTTGCTGCTGGTGCTGCCCCCACTTAACTGTGACTCATATCCTGACAACATACCTCTCAACCTTTTGTCTCTGAAATGAGGGACACTGACACTCAAAATGAGGGACGATGGGCACCAACTCTCATAATGAGGGGCACATCTGCAAACATGGAGATACTAGCTCAGAAACTACTGAAACCATTACCTTTATTTATGCAAAGCTGCTATTTTATTTAACATCTTAGAATAGTATTCATTTCTGCTTAAAAGTCTTAATTTAAAACACATTATTTGAGTGTGCAGCACCTTTTCTATGAAGGGCAAATGAGGGACAGGAAAAATTCAAGTGTCCCTCATTATTGTTCTTGTGGACCAGCTTAATGGCATTTAGTAATTTTCCATTTATACCTTTTTTAAGCCAGAATATCCCATAGTATTCTACGGTTAACCGACTCGAAGGCTGCCTTAATCTCAATAAATACTGTATCGATCTTTGCTTTCTTTATAACCACATATTTTTCAACTATGTGTCTCAAAATAAAAAATTGGTCCACTGTTGATCGCCCTGTGCAGAAGCCAGCTTGCACTTCTGATAAAATGTTATTCTCTTCCATCCAATATTGGATTCTTTTCAGAATCAATCATGAAAACATTTTATGGTTGATGTTTAATAAATTGGAAGGTAATTTTCTGTTTTCTCCATAGACCCTTTTTTGTATACTAATATTCCCTCATTCCAATTATTTGGTAATGTTGTGTATTTTATTATATTTCTACAGAGACTTAGTAAGATCTCAGCCCACCAGTCAGCATTAATATGATATAATTCTGCACCTATATTAGAAGTGCCTGGGCCTTATTTTTCTTTGTGTAATTTTATTGCTTCTACTACTTCTTCTTTAGTAAAGTCCAACCATCTGTTCTTTTCTACTCTATTCACACTTTCTGCCCCTTCTTGGCATAAACCCCGGTCTTTATTAAAAATTGCTTCATCATATTCTATCCATCTGTCTGGTAGTATGATTGCTCATATATTAAACCTGCTGTTTTTTGTGCCCAAGGCCACCATTCCCAGAAGGCACTGCCATCTTTCACCTTAACAGCACATTGCAGTTTACTCCAAAGTTCTTTTTGGTAATCCTTCATCTTTTCCATTAGAATAACTTTGTATTTTGCTTTTAAATTCTTCAGAGCCTTACGACTGTCTAAATCATTACATTTTACAATTCTCCTTCCCTTTTTTTGCAGCAATTTCCTTTTTCGGTGACATTCATCATCAAATCAATCTACTGTATGTATGTTTTTATTTTTCTGACTTTTATTCTGCTGCATTTCTAATTTCTTCACTATTCTTTGTTCGATAGCTTGACAGGACACAAATAACTCTTTTGTCCTTGTTCCTTCCACATTTATCTTTAGATTTTCCTCTAATTTTATCATACAATGTTGTTTCATATCCACTATTTCCTTTGTTTTTATAAAATTACGCAGATATTCTTGGTTTACTTTTTGCCATTTTATTTGTTTGTTTTTTCTAATTTCCATGTTATTATCTATCCATTCCTGTTAAGTTTTGTTCTCTTTTGACATGACATTATTGCTTTCCATTCATATTTTAATTGGTCTATGATAACTATCCCAATAATCCATAACTTCCAGTTTGTACATCCTGTTATAGGAATATGTATTTATTTATTTATTAGGAACTCAGAATTACAAACCTTTGAGCTAAGAGCTCATTTACAAAGGATCCTCGTCAACACTTAAGGAGATACATTTTGTTGCAACAGCATAATTAAAGCAGACAAATTGACACTGAGGTTGTAATACTAACATAGAGTTTACATAGGAAGAGGTAGCAAATATGTTTACACAAGTCAAGACATGAATGAAGCAGCTGGTAGCATTGTCAATTTCCCAGTGGAGGTACGCAATGTGCAGCCATCTGAGAAAAGTTAAGTCCAGAGAGACAAGTTGGGGTTTGGCAAGTGCAGGTAGGTGGGGGGGGAGTAGAAGGGAGGAGGAAGAGGTCAGGAAAATAGGCTAGAGGTAGTGTGGGTGTACTAGACAGAGGGCAGGTGGAGGGAAGGAGTGGGGGACAGAGGAAGTGGGCAGGGGACCAGGCAGGAGGTAGAGTGGGTGAACTGGACAGAGGGCAGGTGGGGTTAGTGAGGGAGTACTGGACAAAAGAAAAGTGGGGGGAGTGGTAGGGAGGGGGAAGTGGCTTGGGGGAAGGGAGTAGGTGCAATCTGGCCTGAGCAAGTGGGCCAGATACTGGGAATATGTTTGACACATGCTGCGGACTGAAGGAGAGATGAACTTATGGAGTTCGGATTTGAAGTGCCCTAGGCGTTGAAGGCTGGAGATTGTGTTTGGAAGCTCGTTTAGCCAAGAGGAAGCCTTTACAATGAAAGCCCATCTCCCCTGGCTGATTTCCTGAAGGGAACATCTAAGGCATGCCTGGAGATGCTTCTTGTGTCATGCTCACCTGGAACAGGTCAGAATAACGCCTGCAGAGAGACAGGTGCCAGTCCCAGTAGAGCCTTATTTCCTAGTAAGTAGGACTGGAGCTTTATTCTGTCCTGGAGGGGGAGCCACTTTGTCCTTATGTAGAGCTCACAGGTGTGTGTGATGTGATCTGCATCCAGGATAAATCTATATGCTTTATTGAGGGTAAGGTGGACTTTGTGTAGGCTAATGTCCATGGCAGCACCATTAACCACATTTACATAGTCCAGGATTGGCAGAATTGTGCCACTGACCACCTGGAGAGTGGCTTCAGGGGTGAAGCAGATGCAGAATCTGTAGAGTGTCCCCAACTTCCTGTTTGCAGCCATAGTGATATTACTTAAGTGTTTGTCGAAAGAGAGGGACTCTTCGATTGTGACCCCCAGGTACTGGAAAAAGTTAACCTGTTCAAGGGTGGAGTTTGTATTGAGTGCTATTTTAAATGGTGTGGTTTATTTCCTCTTCTGGCAACTGGTAAAGAGCATTGTCTTAGTCTTTTTACTAGTGAGTACTAGGAGGCTGTGTTAAACCATTCCTGTAGCAGGTTGAACTTGCACTGTAGGTTCCTAGTCAGTGTGTCTTGGTAGGAGCCTCTGAGGAATAACACCGTGTTATCTGCATAGGGCAGGACTTTGGCAGAGGGGCACACAACTGGGAGGTTGTTTATGAAGAGGCTAAACAGGAGAGGGCCCAGTATGGACCCTTGTGGGACCCTGACTGTGACTTTCCTGGCTTCTGAGATGGTACCATTAATCTTTACCTTCTGTGAGTGTTCAGACAGGTAGCTGGAGAACCATCCAACCGTGTCCGAGGACAACCCAATGCAGGTTAACCTGTGGAGCAGCAGCTTGTGATCCACAAGGTCAAATGCCTTTGATAGGTCAATATAGATTGCTCCAGCTAGTTGTCCCTGGTCTAGTGCCTCATGGACATAGCCTGTGAATTCAATGAGGGCCGTGTTGGTACTGTGCTACTTGCAGAACCCATGTTGTTGCAGGCTGATGAGGTTGTAATTGTGAAGGTGGGCATAGAGCTGGTCTACAATAATTTCTTCCAGCACTTTGGAGAGAGGAGACAGGATGGAGATGGGCTTGTAATTGGACCCAAGTGAACAATCCCCTCCCTTTAGAACTGGATTGACCAGGGCAGTTTTCCAGGTAGATGGGAAGGCTGACATCCAAAGCGACATATTAAAAAGCTTAGTGATAGGTACGACCACTTCAGGGAGGTGATTGAGAAAAGTTTCATATCAATCCCATCCCCAACCATCCTTGTTTTACCCAGCACTCATGCAAGGTATTTAGCAGCCTTCTTGGTGGTCACCTGCAGAAAGTAGAATTTTGGGCTGGTGCTAGGAAGGGGGGGACAGGTGTCCACAGTTCAGTGTTTTGTCCTCATCAGTAGTTGGTTATGGGTGTAGATTGGGCATCCAGACCCTCTTTCACTGTGCAATCAAGCCTACACAAGTTGTACCCAGGCAGGGAGATTGCCATGTCAGCTGTTCTGGGCTTGAGCCAGGTTTTGGTCAGCGCAATAACATCAGGTTGCATAAGTGCCACCCAGGCTTCAAACTGAGTGAGCTCTGCCAGCATGCTGCCAATGTTAAAGGGCACAATCCTCAACCTCCCTGTGGATGTCTGGGTCTGGGTGTTGGCAGTCATAGGGCCAGGGTTGGGGTGAATGTTTCCCAAGATCAGTGGTAGGATCAGGATAAGCATCCTAGGTAATTTAGGGAAAAGGTGGGTTGTCTTTGCTATCCGGTGATTCTGTGCCTTGTGTGTTGTTGGAGGGGTGAAACAGCTGCTAAGCAGTCCTTGGTGTAGGCACAGTATTAGTGTGTTGAGTCTTGGGGGGCTGTGGTACCTGGCATGGGGTAGGGGGAGACAGTCAAATAGCTGGGTGTTACTGCAGGTCTCCCACTGGGCTGGATGACTCTTTCCTGCAAGTACACAGCCTTGGTTGCTCAAGGTGTTATCCAGTTACGGGCCCATTATAGGCAGGGTTACCATCAGGAGAATGATAAACTGTGTGTTCAGGACTCGGGGAACTTGAGGGGTATAGTCAAGACCCATTTTTCCTCCAGGTTTCAGCAGGAATCTGGTCATTAGCCTATGCCAGACAGCACCAACTTGTGAGCCTACCTTGGGCACTTGTCTGTGGCTTTCAGTATGTGCAGTTTAATAGTTAATATAGCTGTGTCTACAGTTCGGTGAGATACACTGATTCCTTCAGTTGGTAAAACAAATTAGGCTGGTTTAGAGTTCAGTGTGGTGTCTTCCTAGAGTAGAAAGTGAGTAGACATGGGGATGCCCTTAGAATGGAGATAAATTATGCTGGTTTAGAGTTCAATGTGGTGTCTTCTAACTTCTAACTGTGACAAGGTACCTTTGTAAATGAGCCTATGGCTCAAAGGTTTTCCAAACTGCTGTCTAAATAAACTAAATAAACTAAACTAAAGAGCTAAGATTAACACCAACAAGTGTTAGGTCCTATACATCCACAATTCCATAATTTAACACACTCACACCTTGCTTATACACAAAAGTGCCTTTTCCCAGTCTGTCACCATGGCATCTCCCATTTAGTATACACATGTCCAACTTGTTTAGTGCCTTTAGAAATATTTCTCCTGCTTTATTTTTTTTTTGTCCGTTGATTTCCTCAGTGGAATTAAAAAAAATATCCAGGTTCCAATATGTACTTTTCTCTTCTAACTCTGTACTCACCCTTACACTGTAGTCTCCTACACTTAAAATCGTCTTACCTGGGTATTTATTTTATAATTCTTCCACTATATTTAAAAATACATTAATGCAGGCTGCTATGGGAGATGCTTTGGTGTCCGGTGGAAAGTACATGTTAATCAGAAGGCATTCCACTCTAATATTTATAGACATTTCTAAAACCTGTATAAAATGTCTTGTGTCATTCCATAAACATTTGCATGTCAGCTCTTCATTTATCTTTACAAAAGTACTTTTTCCATCAGATAGTTTACCAAATTTGGCATTTTTTTCTAGCTTGGATATGCCATCCTTGATGTTCCTCAAAGCAACAATTTTCTGTCTTGTTTACCTAAGTTTCTTGTAGCATGATTATATGTGCTTGTTTCATAAACTTTACTATACCAGTATCTCTAAATTTACACAGTGCACCTGCTATATTCCAGCTGAGTATTGTTAGTTGATTTTCGGTCTCTCTAGTTCTTACTTCTGGTAGTCAGATCATTTCCCATATTTCCTTAGTAACCTGTAAAGTTTCCACATCATTTCCATTTTCCTCTTCTCTGTCTTCAGAGAAAACAGACTCCAGTTCTATTAAATCTAGACTTTGTGACTCTTCCAGTATGGTACTATTATTTATTCTCAGACCTCTTTGTTGTGTACCTCTAATCATCATTTTGTACATCTCCTCTTGCAGTAATGTATGTTCCCTCTCTATAGGTTTTATATAATTAAATATTCTTTGAGGTATTTTATTCCCTCCTGTCTTTTTTAGATTTATTTTTTGCTTTGGGATTTCTTCCCTGTCAAAACATTTTTGTCCTCCTTCATTAATGGAATAGTTACATCTGCATTTATGCCCCATTCCTTCAGCTGTTCTTTTGCTTCCATTATCCTTTTTTAGTATTTTTATTCTTCAGGACCAAGCAGATCCACCCTTTCTCTTTCCCACCATGATATCTGAAGGTTGAACATAATTAATTCCATGTGATTTTATTTCCCAGGAGTTCTTTGCAGACATTATACACTGCCAACTTCAGTGTCATGTAAATCTCAGTTTTAGTTTTAGGAATGCCTCTCAGATAGACTGTTGATAATATGTCTCCTTTTTCTATTTGGGTTTTTTTCACTCTCTCAGGGTTGGAGCCACTCCCCTCCATAACTACCTTTTCAATTTCCATATGTTATTTTCCTTTCTGTGCTACTGGGCATACTTCTATAATCCTATATCTTCTTAAATGCCCATCTTCAACTATCTGAATTGTCCTTTCCAACTCTTCTCCACCTCTACCCTCCTTTGGATGTTCTTGACTCTTATTTACTTTATCTTCTTTTCTTTTAAAATTAGACTTTCCCCTTAACTTTCCTACTGTCATTTTGTCCTCTGTTTGTACTTTATCTCTTTTTTGTTTCTTTTTTATCCTCCTGCATATCCAGCACCAAAACTCCTGTCTCTTTTATTTCTTTCCTACCAATTTCTTCAGTTGTTTTCCTAATCATTTCTCTATTACTTCTTTTAGCCTCCCGAGTTAAACCACTGGCTTTACCATACTGCTTTCTATTTCCTATTTCTGATGGAATCTTCTCCCTTTATTTATCTGTGTACTTATCAGGGATGTAAAGTTAATTCATAACTCATTATTCAAAAGGATCACTTTTCATATTTCACCTAATATATCTAATATCTTCCCTTGAGGCTCCTGCTGTAGGCTTTCTTCAGCGTCTGAGATTTTTTAACTTCTTTCCTGAATTATATGTGGGATATCTGGGGAACATGGGGAGGGTGGGTCTAACTTAGGTTTTGAAATATAAGAGGTGAGGAATGCTTCAAACTCCCCCCAAAAGGATCTGCTAGGACATAGATGGGACATGTCCCAAATACATTTCCCTCCTCCCTTATTTTTTAATTAATTTTTCCCCACACTAAGTTGTTCTTCCAGGGGATCCTCCATTTTTTATCCCTGTTTTCTTTCATTGTGTTTTTCTAACACTCCTTTACCTTCTTCCTGTCCACCAAGATTTCTGAACACTTCTTCAATTTGACTTTCTTTTTCTAAACTTCAAATGGTGTTCATTAATGGGTGCTCTGCTTGCATGGAGACTTCCCTTATTGATACCCCTTTTATTGGGGAAGAATGCAGGAAGTTAAAGGAGGCACTCTGTATCCTGAGTACCTCCTTCTTACCCACCAGCTTCAAATGGCTACCTGGAGACAATATATAGCTTGTAATTTTCCTTTCAGCCTTGCCTTTTCCCCATCTATATTGCTTTAGTTGTCATATTTTTCTTTTTATAGCTATTGGGAATTGCGGCCTTTTTCTTTTTAGCTGCTCTTGTATTCATTTTCACTAATAGCACCAAATATCTCAAGGCTTTCCAATATAATATCTTATTGAAATATACAGAGAAATATGCAAAACTTCACAAACACAGATCTGGTCCTTTGTGGCCCTTAGTTCCTAGTACTCTTCCCTCCTGCAGCTGTCCCATTTCCAAGTTCTTCTGATTTTGGTTTTAAAAGTTCAGTCTTTCTTTAGAAGTGAGCTTTTCAAACAGAAACTCGCATTTCCATAGATAGGTGTCGACTCAAAAATAGTTTCCTAGATACCAAGGATAATAAATAAAAATAAATGGATAAGCCTCTATAGCTTAACGCTAAATTATTAAAATCAAACCTCAGCAATTTTCATTCATATTTTAAGACAGTCTCACACTGTTGGATTGTATATACCTGTTTTCCTTCCCTTTGCCTTGTCTCTGAGTTCTTAGTTCCGTTAAAAAGTTCCAGAAGTTTCAGTTTAACCAGTTTCTTCTGCATTTAAACTTTTAATTGTAAATAAAACAATCTATTTAAGGTAGTACGTAATACTGGCTTTAAGCTTTAAAGTTTCAATTCCCACTATAACTATTTAGTAAATATATATTATAGTACATTTTCCTATTGTTTTAGCTCTTTTGCATTTTCCTTGAAAAAGTCATGGGTATTTCAGTTCAGGCCCTCTTTATCTTTCAGTTTTGAGTGGTTTGAATTATCTCTATTTAGCTTGCTCACTTCTGGAACGTCTCAGTCAGCCGCTTTATCACTATGATGTGCTGTGCTTGACTCTTAAAATGGTGATTCTCTTTGGCTGAATGCCATGCCTGCACAGTAGTGACTTCCCCTCTGTACAGAGACACTGGCTGGGCTTATACCTACGTCTTGACGTAATCACATCTTAACATCTTGGCTCCTGTTTCAAAAATGTTAAATCTTACTATAAAGTTTCAAATTTATCCAATCTCTTTATTATTGTTAGACCATTCCCTTGCCACGTCTCAGTTCTCACTCCCACATATCACCTGAGAGTAATAACAGCAAGAGCAATCAAGTCTAGCAGTGTATTAACTATAATACAATCCCATACACTTGTACTTGTGCACTTCAACAGTTTTAAGTGCATTTAAACACTCTGAATTTTCAGTTCACTCTCACTCAGTCTAATCTTACTCAATTTGATTTCACTCAGTTCTCCTTTCAGTCACTGTTAGTCCACTTACCATCTACAGTGCGATAAACAGAGTGCTCACCGCTGCTCTCGCTGATTAGTTATCGCAGTGCCCCTCCACTGTTAGATACTGTTCTCTGTTACCATCTCAGCACAGTTTTAATCTAATTTCTCTTGCTTTGAAACATCCCGAACAGCAGAAAGTGATGAAGCAGCACAGAGCCAGGAGGGAGTAAGTCTGCAAAAGTACTACCCTCCTCTCATATTCCCTCTCAGGGCAGCAAAAAGGGATGCAAAATACTGTAAACAATTTTTTCTCCCTCTTATCCACCTCCAATGCCCCTTGGGACCCTTTGCTTCCTTACAGGCAGGCATGGGCTCCTCCACCACTAGACTCCATGATATTACTGCAACTGCAGGAAGGCAAAGAAATGAGAGGGCTGGAAAGGGAAATAACCAACTGATCTCACAAGAGAAACTGGAAAGTGCTATGAAAAGTATCCAGAGCTTTTCAGGCAATGGTGGTATACCTGTTTTACCTCTCTTTAATGCCATTCACAGCACCTGCTTCTGCCTGCTCTTACTTAGACATAGCATGTGGCTGCCATGTTGGAAGTCTGCTGCTACAGTATATGTATGGTACCATACCCAATGGGTCTGCTGCTACAGTATATTTCCAGTGCCATACCTCATGGGTTTGCTGGTAAACTATATGTCTGTTGTCATAGTATATGTCTGGAGCAATATCCAATGGGTCTGCTGCTACAGTATCTGTCTGATTCCATCCATGATGGGCCTGCTGCTACAGTATGTGTCTCATGCCATACCTGATGGATCTGATCCAACAGCATAGATATATGGTGCCATACCCAGTGGGTGAGCTGCTTTGGTATATGTCCATTGGCATACCAGATCTGTCAGCTGCCATGGTATATGTGCAGTGCCTTACCCAATGTGTCTGTTCCTACAGTACATGTCCAGCAACATTCTCATGCTGCTACAGTATTTGTTCAATGCCACACCCCATGGGCCTTCTGCTACAGAATATGTCCTGTGTCTCACCTTATGGGTCAGCTGCAACAGTATATGTCCATCACCATACATGATGAGTCTACTGCTACAGTATATGTTTGGTGCCATATCTGATGGGTTTGCTGCTACAGTATACAGTATGTCCAGTGCCTTACCCAATGGATCTGCTACTGCAGTATGTCCAGTGCTCTACCCAATGGGTCTGCGGCTACAGTATATGTCCAGTACCATACACAATGAGTCTGTTGCTACAGTATGTACCCAGCACCATACACAGCGAGTCTACTGCTACAGTATATATCCAGCACCATACAAAATGAATCTGCTACTACAGTACATATCCAGCACCATAGATGATGAGTCTGCTGCTACAGTACATGTCCAGTGCCATACCAGATGGATCTCCTGCTGCAGGAAAAGTCTGTTGCTTTCTCTGATGGGTCTGCTTCTACAGTATATGTGTGGTGCCACACTTGATGAGTCAGCTCCTACAGTATACTTCCAGTACCATAACTGACAGGACTACTTTTACAGTATATGTACATTGCCATACCTACAGTATGTCCAATGTCATACCCAGTAAGTCTGCTCCTATAGTATAAGTCTGGTACCATATCGGTGGTGTTTGCTCTTACAGTAGTTGTCTGGTGGTATACAATGTTGCATGACAGGCCTAGATCCATTTATGTGGGTTCATATTGTATATGTTGTAATGTACTTTAGAATTAAGGCACTGTCTCTTTAAAAGACTTTTAGGAATGAAACTTCAGAAATAGCCTTAATTGGTCTAATGCTTATTTTTAAATCTGGTACATTTCCAGATAATGGAGACAGTTTTGCTGAGCCAGAAAAACATAACTCTTAGAGAAAACTGGGTATTTAGCTTTCCATGACAAGAAGAGGTCAGGAGATGTCCCAGGGGTCAAGGGTTAAGCCACACGCATGGACCACAGGGGGTTGACATGGAAGCACAGTGATACCTGCAGCAAAAGGCAAACTGTTGCACCCTAATATCTGTATTGTCTTGGAACAATTTAACCCCACCCTAGAGGAAAAAAAAGTGAGTGTGTCCAACAAAATGACCATTATGTTTTTATCAGACACATTTTGAATGCAGGGCAGTTGATAAACAGTTTAGCTGGGGGTCAGAAAGTCTGTCCATCTGGCATATAGTTGTAGACCAGAAATATGTTTTTAGGCCTGGAAAAATCTCTAAAACCAGACCTGAGTGTGTGGAAGTTTGACGTCTTACATACTGAACAGAAAATTCTGATTTTAAGTCAGAATTTTGGAAACCAAGACTTTTCACTAAGGAAGGCACCTGAATCCTTTTTTATACAGGACATTCAGAGGAACTGGCTTGGGATACACATTTGCTACAAGCTGTTGCTTAAGGACTCATCTCTACAATGACATTTAAAATATTGTCGGAACTCTAACATCAAAACAAGGTATAGTTTAGAATTCCAGTATCTTGTGTTTTCTGTAAGCCACCCAGTTTTACTTTTGACATTGTCTGCATTTCAAAGTTCTTCCAAACTGAAGACTTTTCTGTTTTGCTTTTATTTTAAGTAAACCTTTATGATTTTCTTATCAACTCTGCCTGGGGGTCTGATTGTATGATTTTAACATTTTTAACAGAAGGGTTTTTGGAAAAACTGTGTGCCTTGACAGATTGTGCTACTTGGCTACCAAACCCAGACTACTTAGGCAAGATGTAGCCAGTGGCCCTGGTGGGATTCAAATACTGAAAGTAGTACAGAGTTAAGGGAACATAAAACTGTAGTTTCTACCCTCCCACTGAACAAGGAAGGTTGGTTAGTCTTCCGGAACCCTTACGCTACTCATGAGTTATTAAAAAGGGGGATCCTCTCTGCAAACAGGAGGTCCTACCTGGCAGCCAGGAGTTTGGGAGCCAGGAGCATATGATATACCTGATGAGTCATCTAACTACAGAATATGTTCATTACCATGCCTGATCACTGTGCTACTACACTATTTGTCCAGTGCTATACCCGTTAGATCTCCTCCAGTCGTAAATGTCTGGCACCACACCCAAACAGTCTGCTCCTACGGTATTTGTCCACTACTATACCCACTGCATCTGCTGCTACAGTATATGTCCAGTGCCATAGCAGATGAGTCTGCTGCTGCACATGAGGTGGAGATTGACATGAATAGAGTTTTAAGAGGACTATGGGAGCTGCGGGTGGACAAGGCACTTGGCCCAGATGGGATATATCCGAGGCTCCTGAGGGAAATGGCAGAGGCATCGTTGGCACCACTAACAGATCTGTTTAGCACCTTGCTGGAGACAGGGTGTGTATCTCAGGACTGGAGTAAAGCTCATGTGGTACCAGTCCATAAGAGTGGTCCCAAGGACAAGCCAGGTAATTGCAGGCCAATTACCTTAACTTCCATAGCAGGTAAGTTAATGGAGACAATTCTAAAGGAAAGGCTTGTGTCCTTCCTTCAGGAAAGTGGCCTCCAGGATGAACGGCAACATGGGTTTGTTAAGGGAAAGTCACGTCAAACCAACATGATGGACTCCTTCAACTGGAAACTGCTAGGGTGGTTCAAAAGCTATCTACAGGACAGGAACCAGAGAGGTGGAGGGAGGGGAGCAATCCAAACCAAGGCCTGTAACTAGTGATGTTCCACAGGGTTCAGTTCTGGGACCAGTGCTATTCAACATGTTTATTAGCAATGTAGCAGAGGGAGTCAGATGTAAAATCTGCCTGTCACAGATGATACTAAGCTCTGTGGGAGGGTGGACACAGAGGAGGTGATCCAGGACTTAAGGGAGGACCTTGCTAAGCTGGAGAAATGGTTGGGCATATGGCAGTTGGGTTTTAATGCCAAGAAGGGCAAGGTGATGTACATGGGAATCAGAAACCTGCATACCAGTTACTGGTTGGAGGGGAATTAAGGTGGTAGTATCAGAGGAGGAAAAGAACCTCTGGGTAATGGTCAGGAGGGACATGAAGCACAAGGCACAGTGCCAAAAGGCAGCAGCTAAAGCAAATAAAATGCTAGGCTGCATCGCCATGGGAATCACCTCTAGAAGGGAGGAAGTTATTCTCCCACTGTACAGGTCACTGGTGAGACCACACCTGGAGTATTGTGTTCAGTTCTGGTGCCCTTACCTGAAGAAGGAATATTAAACTGCTGAAGGAGGTCCAATGGAGGACTACCAAAATGAGCCATAGCATGGGGGATCGAACATATGAGGAGAGGCTGAGTGCAATGAACATGCACTTCCTTGAGGAAAAGAGCAAGGGAAGATGTGATCGAGATCTTCAAGTATCTAAAGGCCATAAACAGGGTGAACACAGAGGGCATCTTTACAATAAGGAGGGAAGGAACAACTAGGGGCCATAACCTGAAGCTGGTGGAGGGCAGATTCAAGAGGGAAATGAGGAGGCACTTTTTCACAGAAAGAGTGGTTAAGGGATGGAACGGGTTGGCAGAAGGGGTAGTGGCAGCAAAGACAGTGACCAGTTTCAAGAGGGGGTGGGACAGGGTAAAGAAGAAGGTGAGGACAAGAGGGGGGCGTTGGAGGGGCGGGGTTGTGGTATGGGATAGAGATGGGAGGAGCACAAGTCCAGGAGATGTGGGAAAGGGGAGCAGTGTCGTACTTTGGAACCAAGCAGCACACTCGAGTGGACTCGACAGACCGTCATGGCCTGTTTCCACTGGCAATTTCATATATTTTTATTCACTATATGCCCTGTGTCATTCCTGATGGGTCTGCTGATACAGTATATGTCTGGTGCCAAACTCGATGTGTTTGCTGCTACAGTATGTCTTCAGTGCCATATCTGATGGATCTGCAGAAACAGTATATCTCTGGTTCCATACCTGATGGGTCTGCTGCTGCAGTATATGTCCGGCGCCATGCAAAATGTGTCTGTTACTGCAGTATATGTCTGGTATCATACCCAATGAGTCTGATGCTACAATATATGCCCAGTACCATGCCCAATGCCCCTTTTTCTACTGTATGTCTGGTGTCATACCCAATGGGTATTTTGCTACAGCATATCTCTGGCACCATATCTGCTGGGTCTGCTGCTACAGTAGATGTCTGGTGCCCTACCCGATGGGTCTGCAGATGCTATATATGTCCAGTGCCCTTCTTGACGGGTCTGCTGCTGTAGTATATGCCCAGTGCCATTCCCAGCTGGTTCGCTGCTACAGTAAATCTCCTATGCCATACCTGATGGGTCTGTTATTTCAGTATATGTCCAGCACCATACCTGATGGTTCTGCTGCTACAGTATATGCCTGGTGCCATACTCAATGGGTCTGCTGCTACTGTATATGTCTGTTGGAATACCTGATGGATCTGCTGCTACAGTACATGTGTGATATCATATCCGATGGGAGAGCTGTTACAGTATATGTGCAGTGTCATTGCCAATAGGTCTGCTGCTTCAGCATATGTCTGGTTCTATACCCAATGTGTATATTGCTACAATGTATGGCCAGTTCCATAAGCAATGGGTCTGCTGGTACAATATAAATACAATGCCATAACTGATGTGTCTGGTGTAGTATTTTCTCAGCACCATAACCGATAGGTCAGTTGCTATAGTATATGTCCATGCCATACTCAATGAGTCTGCTTCTACAGTGTATTTCCAGTGCCATACCCAATTGGTCTGCTGCTACAGTATATGTCCAGCACCATACCTGATGGGTCTGCTGCTACAGTATTAATCCAGAGCCATATCCACTGTGTCTGTTACTGCAGTATATGTCTGGTAATACCCTAGTGTATTGCTGCAGCAATATATGTCTAAGGCCACTCCCCTTCGGACTGTCACTGCAGTATTTGTTCAGTGCCATACCTGATAGTTCTGCTGCTATAGTATATGCCCACCTCTATACACGATGGATCTGCTTCTACAGTATATGTCTGGTCATGCTAATTGGGCTGCTGCAGCAGTATATTTCCAGGGCCACACCCAATGGGTCTGCTCTTACAGTGTATGTCTGGTGCCAGACATGACAGGTCTGGTCCTATGTTATATGTCTGGCTCCATACTTGATGGGTCTGCGGTTATAGTATATGTCCACACCACATCTGATGGGTCTTTTACTATAACATATGCCTAGCACCATACCCTGTGGGTCTCCTACTTTGCATTTGGCCCATAGGGCTCTAGAGAAAGTAAGCTTCAGGTCCATATCCATGCCCAGTACGTAATTGGCTTTGTGGGCTTGACATGAAGAAATCTGTGGACGTCATTTGGTATTTATCTTTCAAAAAAGAAAGAAAGTGAATTGCAAAAATCGCTGCTAATACATAGTTGATTGGCATCCTCCCACTTGGATGAAAACCAAAGCACCTTATTTTTCAAAGTTACTCAGTTTGTACAGCTGTTCTCCAATTTGTGGCAGCTTGAACTAAAACATTATGAAAGCATCATTGGGCATTGTACATGTCACACCATATTTTATACAAGTCACAGCAACTGCACCCAAAAATTAAGCCTCTTCATTGGTAGTCTAAAGTTTGCTTGTGATTGTGGGAATCATGTTGGAAGATGCTGCAAGGAAGTGGCACCCTTCTTGAAATCCTGCTCCTGAAGCCTTTGTAGATCAAAACAAATCAGCTTTATTTCTAAAAAGGTGATATTCCAAAGATCGTAACACCCATTACAATAAATACATAAAACACATATAAAAACATGAGTCATCACATTATAATCAGTTCATAACATGCTTTTACCAAAGGCAAGCTCAAACAGGTATGTTTTTAATGGGGTTTTAAAGCTCTCCACTGTCAGGCACTCTCTTATCCGATCAGGTAGAGAGTCCCACAGGGTAGGAGCTTCAAAAATATTAGCTCGTGACCTAGATGTCTTCAACCAAACCCTGGAAACCTCCAGCAATCTCTCATCAGCTGAGCAGAGCTGTCTGATGGGGAAGTAGGAAAACAGAAGATCTTGCAGGTAGCTTGGACCCTCAGTCAGCAAACTGACCTTGAAGGTGATCTGCCACTGAAGTGGCAACCAATGCAGTTCATGCAGCACAGGAATAATATGACTGGACCGAGGCAGCCCATTCAACAGCCTGGCCGCTGCATTCTGCATCAGCTGCAGGTGGCTGATATCAACTCCCAGAAGCCCTAGGTACAGGGAGTTACAGTAGTCAAGGCGCGAGGTCACAAAGGCATGGATCAATGTTGGAGGGTCACAGAATGGAACAAGGTGCTTTATCTGGGTGATATTCCTCAGATGGTAAAAAGTGGACTTGATGATGGCTGACACCTGCAAATATAGCATCAGTTCATCATGAAATATAACACCAAGATTTCATGTCTGTTCAGAGGTCAGCAGTTGACTACCCACAAGCCAAAGCCCCATGGACAGCCAGCCGCCAGCTTCTGTCCTGCGACCCGGATCCACCACCGACACCATGGCCTTGTCAGGATTCAACTTCAGCCGTCTGGCATTCATGCAGTCCTGTTTCTTGGTGTGGCAATTATTAAACACTGCGACCACACTATCCTGATCTGGAACAAAGGACAAGTAAAGTGGGTGTCATCTGCATAGCAGTGAAACCCCAGACCATACATCCTTACAATGTCCCAGCAGCAACATATATACCACAAACAACAGGGGGACAGCATAAAGCCCTGAAGTACCCCACATGGCAGAGAGAATGACTCAGGTGAACAAATCTCTGACACCACCATCTGAGACCTGCCAGTGAGGAATGCGTGGAACATCTGAGGACCATTCCAGACAGGCCACAGATGAACCACAGGCACTCCAGCAACACCCCATGATCCATGGTGTCAAAGGGTGCCAAGAGATCAAGGAGGATCAAGATGGGACAGGCCCTCTGATCTCTCGCAAAAAGGGGGTCATTAAGCACCCGAACAAGGGCAGTCTCAGGGCTATGCCTCATCCGAAATCTGGGCTGGAGAGGATCATAGATATCATGGATGGTAAAGTGATTCTCCAGTTGCAGTGCAACCACCTTCTCAGTAACCTTCCCTATAAATCAGAGGTTAGAGACTGGTCTGTAGTTAGCAGGGAAATCTGGGTTTAAAGAAGGTTCCTTAAGGAGGGGAGTCACCACTACCTCCTTCAGGGAGTACGGAAACTCACCCGACTCTAATGACCTCCAAACAATCTCTGCAAAGACAGGGCCGACTACATCAATGCACTCAATTAAAAGGTACGTTTGGCCTGGATCTAAACTACAGCAGGTCGGCCACATACTCTGGACAATCTGCATGACATCTGTGATCTCCAGCCAGTCAAAGTCCATCCAACAAAACCGAGGAGTAGCAACCTCTGACTGACCACCGCCACCCACTATACAGCAAGCTTAGATAAATGCAAATAGATTGTATTTTCTCTGCTGACTGCAAATGGCAGTAGTCGTTAAATGATTGCTGCCACTGTCATTGCCTTCAAGTACTGTAACTGTAGCACTTTCTGTAAGCAGTTACTATGATAACAGAACATTTAGGGCCCAATCCACACAGTGGTGCAGATGCCTTACCCAGGTGCATATGGCCATAAAATCCATGGAATGGCTACTGTGCACATGGGAGGGAATTGCTGCACACATAGCATAGAGTAGGTTGCATCAGCTTTCTACTCTTGATATTTGCCCAAGCACATATCCACATAGGCAGCCAGTGTGGGGGCAGTCATAGTAACTCATGCATTCCTCCACTTGAGTTTTGCACCATACATGTGTAATATGTTGACAGTATGTGTGACGGGGCACTCCAGTGGTACTAAAGCCCCCTCTGAACATGGCCACCATAGACATTTGGGAGACCTATTGTCTCCCAACACATTACCCCAGCACCTTGAGACAGCATGGAGGACTGGTGGCAAAGCCTTCATTTTAATGATTTTATGTAAAAATGAGTTCCACATCATGTCAGCAATTGAATAACAGCACCGAACATGACAGCGAGTGCAAGTCGCCAAAAATTTTCAGTGACTTGCACAACAGCACACACAACAAAAGCTAGCATCGGCGCATGTTAAAAAGTAAAGAATTACAGCACTGTTTTTATGCTGGGGCTGCACTCTCCACACCCCCCATGCAGGGGACTTCGCCCCCCCCCCCGTACCCTCCATTATTAATATAATCAACTCTGAGGGTGGGCCTGACACACGGGAAAATGTTATTAGTAAAATACAGCAAAAGTTCATCAGGCCACAAACTGTGAACCCAGAGTCTTCTGCACTAGTGGCATATACTCTACCACTGTGCTAGATGGCCAGCTCAATTTTGCCCTGTCACTCTGATTCCCTTTTCATGTACTGCCCTCCCTCCATCTCTCACTCACTGTATTTCTGCAGTCACTATTCATGTTCCCAAACCTCGCTATCCACACACTAGCTATTGTTACACACTCGTTTTTCTTATCGGCGGTCAAAGTGAGTCGCTCATATTGAGTCGCTCAAGTGTGACTCACCCATATCACTGGATACTGTAAAAATGTACTGTACTGTGTGAAGATACAACAGTCCTTGGGAAGACTGCTGTATCCCACAATTCCCTGCTATAAATGAAGGAGGAGATCCACTCTTGTCCCCAACTGCTGTCCAGTGTCTGGCCTCATAATGCCCCTTTCCCCTGAATGGTACTCTGCTCTCATGGACAGAGAAGGCAGTAGAAAGTAGACTTGGCCATGTGTGGCCCAATCTGTAGCTGTAGAGCTTGACAGCTGGACATGCATGATTAGCACATGTCCAGCTTATATCTGCAGCTTGTGTACTTAGCATGTAAGACTTTCTACTCTAAATCAGAATGTTTTGTGTGGAAAAAGAAACTGTAATTGTGAATGACTGATAACACATGGTAATTTAACTGTGTCAGTAGCTCAACAGGTTACACACTTGCCTGTGAAGCTGTAAAAGCAGAAAGTTGTGAGTTATAGCCCCGCATAAGGAACTCAGATTAATTTCTAATACTGACAGATTCCAGGTGGTGAATGCACCTGCCTGAGTGCACCCACCATCAGGGCACCAGGGAATTCACCACAAATTCCCATTCTTTTGCCAAGGGCTGTACCCCCCCCAACTAAAGAGTCCAACTCGAGGGAGGGCCTCAATGAAGGGGCAGCGAACCCTGGAAATTGATGCCCTAATAGCAGGCACACCTGGTCCGGTGCATGGAGGGCTGGCAGTGATACTGTGTCACTGTCCTGGGCAAATTCTCCCCTTAACTAAAAATACCACCAACAGCTTACTCTAATTCAATATGTCAGATTGCATCTGTATCCCCCACCCCCCACAGGACAATTAGAAAATAAAGCAGAAATGCCAAGCCCTTTTTCCCTGTCAGCAAAAACAAAATCAATTTATAATTGTCTGCATATAGTCATGGAACTGTTATTGATGAAATCATTGCTTTAACTTTGTTCTGTATCAGAGGTCCTATATAGAAATCCACTACTCCTCCTCTCTTCTTTTCTTTCTGTTCTTCTCCTTTCCTCCTCTCCTCACCTCCTCCTCTTGTCTAATCTCTTCCCCTTCCCTTCCTTCACCTCTCCTCTCCTCCCCTTCCCTCCACTCACTTCTCTCCTCTCTTCCCCTTCCCTCACTTCATCTCTCCTTTTCACTCCTTCCATCACCTCGCCTGGCTGATCATCTTGCCCAGCCTTTCCTCTTCTCTTTAAATAGTTCCCAAACAAAAGGTTCGTCCAATTAGAAAAAGTTTTTCCCATTAAGGCATGACTTTTCTGTTTGGAGTGTGGAGTGGGTTACACAGAAAAACCTACCCTCCCTCAAGCCTTGTCTACTCTAAAGTGTAGGTTCTTTTCAAGCATCTTGGACTAAGCAGCTCACTGAGGGTTTGATGAGTGGTATGTTGGCTTGCGGGTGCATTGAAGGTTCAGTTTCCAGTCATGAGGGGCATAGTTGAGATTATGTAAGGGTAATTTTTCACTGGATAGACAAAGTTAATAGCAAGCCAAGACAAATGTGTTTCTTGAGCACCCTTTCCTGAAGATGTAGCGTGCTTCACATATACAAACTATTCAGATGTGTTATAGTAAACATAATTAAATAAATAACATGTAGACTGAAACTCTAAAGATAGTATAGGAGTGCTTCATTAAGTAGAAAAGTTTCAAAGAAGTCCTGAAGGCCTCCGCCATGTGAGCTGATCCAATATTCATTGATAAGGCATTCCATAATACAGGAGCTGACACACTAACTCCCCCGTCCCCAGACTGACACAGACAAGAAGCAGCGACAGGGTGCAGGTCTGCACCACAGGAGCAAAGGGAACAAGTTGGGTGGTAAGGAAACAGGAAGCTATTCGAGTAGTCAGATCCCAAACCACATAGGGCTTTGAATGTAATTAACATATCTTGAAAGTAATGCACCACTGACTAGACAGCCAGTGCAGTCCATGAAGAAGTGGTATGACATGGTCCCTAGGATACCCAGGCACCCACATCCCCCAAGTCAACAGTGTAACTAGAAAACCCAGCACACAGAGCTGAGTACAGTCTGGCAGTATTTACAGCTTGCAGAAGCTGCCCCATCCCACTGGATTAGAGGACATGTGATTTGCAGCAATAGATATGCGGAAAACTATCACTGTGCCTTTGAAAATGTGGATATTTTTTAAATACAGTATGTATTTTGCTTTCACTGCCTCTAGATCAGTGCACTGCATCCCTCACAGCCTGAGATGTCCTCATAAGGATAATACCCTCTGCTCTAAGATGATACAACAGGACTCAATGTTACAAGCTGTAAATGCACGACAATAATTTTGCACAGTTTGATGAAACTCAGTTACATTTCCAAATCAGTTACAGTATGTTTTATTCAGTCACTCAATCCCTAGTTGCCTTTTGCGAAACTAGTCATGAGGTGTGTCTCCATTAAAGCATGTTCTTTATCTGTTATACTGTTCATAGAAGACATGATAAGGATTACATGAAGTACCATGTTGTGATCTGTTTGCAAAGGTGTTGTCCACTTCACATTCTACAACAGGTAATTTGTAAAAGGGAAATTGTCATTTAATTGACAGCTAGTAGATGTGGCCATATCTTAGCAGCTTGCTTAACTGAAATGGATATGTGACATGGAACTGCAGTATAAGTAGGATAGTACAGTAGTTTGTTAGCAAAGTGGGAAAGGTACGTGATGACCCAACAATATTGACTTCTGGATTCACTTTAGTTGAGTAATTCATGTCACTGTCCAGTGTAAAAATATACTTATCACATACCCCTGCTGACTTTGCCTGATTTGTCCTTGGTTTTTACTTTTTGCAAATACTGTTATTAGTTTGTTTTGGGGACACAATATGGTTCTGTACAGCCACCCACTCCCAACAGTAAACTGATACCTGGAGGTCCTGAGTGGTATTTAAAGGGACTGACTAGACACACCACACATGAAAGGAAGGCTGACACAAGAGTAGACATCCTGACTCAGATACTGGCAAACAGGTACCTACTAACTGTACATTTCTTATGATAAATTAATATGTATTGTATGAAATATTGTGTAAGCTACAGTAACTTACTTCTGTTGGGGATTTATTCAACTAATGCTAATGTCTGTGAGGTCTGAGGCGTGCACAATACCAGTGTTAAAGACGTGTTAGATCTGAGACATTAACTGTTACTTTGCTAATATGTATTAGCAGTACAAGATACTCTGTTCCCATCTGTATGAAGAATTCTTCAGGCTGTGTAAAATGTTTGTTCTGAGTTGCAATCAGTTCTAATGCTATTGTAGACATGTTACAGTATATGTACTCCTAAACATCAAGGAATGATTTGTGGAACAATGCAGAACAACTTTTCTACAAACTGGGAATATCAGTAACAGACATTCAGTTACTGTATGTGTCCTTATGAACCTTGTATGTGACACTGTGTACAAATTCATGGGAACTCTTTACTGTCATGTTTCCTCAGCAGTGATTGACAAGCTTCTCCCTTCCCAAGCTGCATAACAAATTTGTTAGATTTTGTAAAATATTTGTCTTACTTGTACTCCATTCTTAAAACTGTTTAAACATGATATCTGTGCCTCAAACCTTTACATAATGTTCTGTGTATAAACTCATAGGAATTCCTTAGAGAGTTGTAAAATGTTTCTTCTTGGCTGTAAACAGCTCCTATCATGGTTTTAAACAAGTTATCTATGATTCTAAACTTTAAATAACATGACTACAAACCATAAACACAGGTAAAATACAGCATAGCACCCACTGAAGGTCTTCACAAAATGCACCTGATGTTAAAAAAGTTTATTAAACATAGAAACATAGAATCTAATGTCAGATAAGGAACACTTGGCCCACCTGGTCTGCCCATTTCCCCACCTAACGGATAAGCTGCAGATCCCAGTTAACCAACAACCTACTTCGTCTCCCCCCACTAGAATTGCCTTATGTCTTTCCCAAGCATTCTTGAATTCCCCCACTGTTTTCAACTCTACAACCTCCTAAGGAAGGCTGTTCCATGCATCTACAACCCTCTGTATGTAGAAATACTTCCTAACATTACCTCTGAGCCGTCCCCCCCTCTATCTTCAAATTGTGCCCCCTTGTGCCCCCTTGTTCATGCACATCTCTTTTTCTGAATGATGCTACCCACTTGGACTTTGTTGATTCCCTTGAAGTATTTGAAAGTTTATATCATGTCCTGCCTCTCCCTCCTTTCCTCAAGGCTATACATCATAAGCTCCTTTAGTCTTTCTTTATGTCTTCTGGTGCAGACCCAGCACCATTTTGGTTGCCCTGCTCTGGACTGCCTCCATTCTGTCTATGACTTTACAGAGATGGGGTCTCCAGAACTGTATACAGTACTCCAGATGTGGTCTTACCAACTGTCTCTACAGAGGGATAACAACTTCTTGTTTTCTACTGCTGTTGCCTCTCCCTGTGCATCCCAGTATCCCCCTAGCCCTTCTTACTGCCTTCTCACATTGCTTGCCCACCTTTAGGTCATCTGATATGACTACCCCTAGGTCCTTTTCTATTTTTGTTGTTGTCAGTATCTCACCCACCATTGTGTACTCTTCCACTGAGTTTTTGTTTCCCATGTGCATTACTTTGCACTTCTTTGCATTGAATCTAAACTGCCATACATTCGACCATTCTTCCAACCTTGCCAAGTCCCTTTTCATGCTCTCAACCCACCTTGCTTATCAACCCTTTTGCAGATCTTTGTGTCTTCTGCAAAGAGACATACTTTTCCTTCCATTTCCTCTGTAATGTCACTTATAAAGACATTAAAAAGGCCTGGCCTGAGTACTGAACCCTTCAGTACCCCACTAGTAACCCCCCCTTTCTTCACTGTGGACTCCATTTACTATTATCCTTTGTGTCCTGTTGTCCAGCTAATGTTTTACCAAGGCTACCACCCTGGGACCCACTCCCAGGCTGACTAATTTGCTTATTAATCTTCTGTGTGGGACAGTGTCAAATGCCTTTCTAAAGTCTAGGTAGGTCATGCCCATATCCCCTCCCTGGTCTACTACTTTGGTCACACAGTCAAAGAAATCAATTAGATTTGTCTGACATGGCCATCCTGCTGTGAATCCATGCTGCCTTGGGTCCTGTGCCCACTGGCCCCTAGGTACTCAAAAATTATTTAATTCAGAAGTGATTTCACAATTTTCCCTGCCATGAGGTCAAACTGAAAGGTCTGTAGTTTTCTGCCTCTGTCTTGCTCCCACTTTTGTGAAGGGGAATCACATCTGCCCTCCTCCAGTCCTCAGGCACCATACCATCCTCCCATGATTTATTAAAAAGGGTAGCCAGTGGTGTTACTAGTTAATTACATTAGAAGCACTATATAAACCAAGTGCTGCCAAAAGCCGTTAAAGCATACCGGCGCTACAGAATGATATTTCTCCTAGTGAACCTAGGCTTCATCAGATTCTGATGTAATAAACATTTTTAACATCAGCTGCATTTTGTGAAGACGTCTAGTGGGTGTTGTGCTGTTTTTTGTTTTTTTTTACCTATTGTCTGACTTGCTTTAGAACCACTACTTTGTCCTGGTGCTCTGCTTGTTTGTCTTCACAAACTTTGAACATCAATAACATATATTCAATGATGTGTCTATATGCTCCTTACACGTAATTCTGTGCATACATTCACAGGAACTCTTTGTACCAACAATGTCTCTGAGATCTGTTCTTCTCCTACTGGTAGGCAGTGCCCTCGTAACAGAGGCTACTAATTGTAAGTAACCATATTATTACAAAATGCTACTGAATTCCACTTGCTTCACTACAGAAGTAAGGTATGGTACCCTCTGCAGTCCTCTTAAGGAATGATGAACCCTTACTATGCCAGTATTAGTCCAGATTTCCAATATGCTCTAATTCTGCCGGCAGCTTAAGAATTAATAAAAGCAAACTTTGAGACAGACAGTGATAAAGTATATTTTGGTGTCATGTTAATGACAAAGACTTACAGAGATATTCCTCCATATCCTGTCTCTGTCCTAAATAACATTTTATGAGTTCTTTTCATTATTGAAGTCAGAATGAAATGTGAAAAGGTCACAAATTGACTGTCGTTGATTTTAATCACAGGGTTCCTCCTGTTTGTGCCTCTGGGGTAGTTTACTACACAGTCACATGGCTGCAATGTAATGTACACCTTTTACTTATTTGCAAGATTTTCTTGTTTCCTGTACAACATTCCTAGTTGGAACACAATCCCCCCCACCCCCACCAACATCTGACCTCCTGAGCTTTTTCTTTTCCTTTACTGAAGACATCTGCTCTAAACAGGGGTGTAATTATATGGGGGATGGGGGGCACAAGTCCCCCCCAACATTTTAGGTGAGCATATTTGTCACCCCCAGGTCATATGCTGTTGCTGCCTGCTGGTGAGGTGGGAAAGACGCAGAAGCCTGCTGTTCTGTGGGCGGGGGCTTGGATTTTACTGGTGGGTTGGGTCAGGTCCTGGAAGTGAGAGCCCCAAGAGAGTGCAGCAAGCTACGGCAGCCAGACAGTTAGATGGTGGGGGGGGGGGTACCAGCGCTACGCAAGTGGCCTGGCCAGAACCAGGAGGAGAAGAGTGAATTGTAGCAGGGAGAGAGAAAGTGATGGACCACATCACACCCGGAAGTAGCATAAGCGCGTGCCACTGTCAGTAGTGAGGAGTCGGGAGGAGCCGGTGGGAGACTGACTGCTTGCATTGAGGGAAAAAAACTTCGGTGCTACCACTGATGTGTTTGCTTGCTTGGTGCTGCTTCACTTCCCATCTCCTTCTGACTGTGACTGTCATGTCCTACGACTCCTGCTACCCCATCTGCCTTCCAATGATGCCTGTGGAGGAACTGCTGCTTTGCTTTCCAGCCTGGGAGTTTTGGGGACAGGAGGCTGGGGTTTGATGGCCTTGGATTGAGTGGTTCAGGGCTGTGGCACCAGTGAGTGACTGTGGGGGTCAGACGGTTGGATCAGTTGGAGCGTCAGTCAGTCAGAGCCTGCAGTGTAAGTTTGGAAGGCAGAACAGAGGACTGAGGATTATGGACTACGGGAATTTGCTACAAGCATTGATGAAGAAACAGCTACCTGTGAGGTAGGACCAACTGGTGGTGCTGCAATGCAGTGGGTGGGGGTGAGGAGTGATTGGGGGGGCAGCGAGCCAGCAACATCATCATGCCGAAGGAGCATTTACTCACAATGCTGTATGCACACATTTGCAAAACAACACACTGGCAAATAAGTAGAGGAGGTGGTGAAAGAGAATTCCAGTTTGCACAGGGAAGTTCTAAACTGGCAGGGGCCACACACTATTGGCCATTTGGTTTGGCACCAGTCAGCGTCAGGGAGTGCCTGGGTAATGAAGCCTGCTGCAATCTGTGAGGCATTCTCTTTACTGTTGTGTCTGGAGTGGGCCAGTGGCTCTATCAGTAGGCTGTGACCAACACAATCAGCAATCAGCACAAAACTTCTCAACTTGAGCTAACATAGCTCTAATAGTCTACACAAGGCAAGGGTAGGTGATGTTTCTATTTAATTATGTTTATTGGTGGTCTGTTCTGTTTTGCTGTGTTGGTTGTGTCTGTACTGTCTACAGTCTGTGTCTGATTTAAAATGCTGTGCTGGCTAGTGTCTCTCCTGTGTGCCACCTGAGCCTGACTGTTGCCTGCTTTGGTAGGGGCAGGGATCTGCTGGCTGGAGGGGGGTATATGGTTAGCCTAGCATGCAACTCCAGTGTTTTCCTCTGTATTACCAAAGTTAAAGTAATTTAAATGGGTTTGTGTAACTGGAAGAGATGTATGCTTGTGTGACTTCAATGCATTGTGGCTGTTCACCTCTCTATCCATGGGATATACTATCGTAGGTGTATGACGCAAGGAACCCTAGAGGAAGGTCCCCTCCATAGGGGCTACAGGAATAATTTCCTTGGCTAAAGGTAGCTTAGGAAAAAGTCCACAGGAAAGAGAGATGAGTCGCTGGAGGAGGAGGGGGTGGATGGTGGGGCAACAAAGAAAATAAATGAGGACTGGCATGGAGCAGGGCCTTTTAAGGCCTGGTTGGGGGAGTGGTTTGTTGCTCTGCCCATTGTACTTTGGCCAGCCCCTCAGCCATCAGTTTCAATGAGTTTGCACAACTGGATGAGATGTATGGTTGTGTGACTTCGATGCATTGTGGCTGTTCACCTCGCTAACCAAGGGATATACCACCATGTAGGGGTATGATGCAAGGAACCCTAGAGGAGGATTCTCCCCCATAGGTGCTGCAGGAATAATTCCTTTGGCTAAGGGTAACTTAGGAAGAAGGCCAAAAAGAATGCCCAAATGTGTGTCGAGCATCGACGCGGCGAGAAATTAGAATATATCGAGACCGGAAATTAAGGTGATAGACACAGATGGGAAGGACAGAAGAAGAATGAGATATGAAGAGGACGATGAATGAAATGAAGGTAGACAAGATGTAGAAGGGCAGACTTCCTAAATAGGGAGGGTACAGCCGGGGCCACCATCTGACTCCATCCAACAATGTAACTAAACTACAGAACCTAAGAAAACTCCAACCTTATGTAATATTATGACCATTGGCAAGGAAGAGAGGGAAAAAAACCCTTTGAGGAGGAAACCTCTGGGGATCCAAAACCTAGGTCGCCTTCCCTTCAGGCTGAAGGATGTTTTGAATAGTGATGGCTCAGCTACTGCAATTTAGAGTCGAGATAGAGTGAGAGGAAAACATTTCAATTTAGAGGAAGCTCTCACACTATCCTTCTGAATGGACAACTGTTGACAGTTGCGAGCGATGTCTCTGCAACTAGGTGTTCAAAAGCAAGAGAGGAGAGAGAGAGGACTGCTAAAGCACTCTGCAGGCCAATGCAAGCCTGCTAAACAGACTAGGTGAACCAGAGGTGGTCCTGAAGGAGAAGAGCATAGAGGGTGCCTCTGAACCCACTGAGGCAGCCGAAGGGGCTCTGATGATGAGAGCCCCACCCCTCACAGCTGGATGGCATAAATTCTACATCCAGAGGTAGCACCGAGATGAGGGATGACTGAAGGTCCACACAGAGCGAAGATATTCTCACTATGGGCCAAGGAGAAGGACCCTGCACTGAGCTTTCCATGCTCTAGATGCAGACATCATGGGTGCAGAGCGAGACCATCGGCTACAGGTTAGATCTGAGCAAAGGAACAATGTACATGGAAGGCATGTCTCCAAATGGAGAGCAGTTTGATGAGGTAGCATAAGACCTAATGAGAAGTATACTCAATTAATCGATGTAAATGAGTAGACCCTGAGATCAGACTGAGAGAAGGAGAACCAGATTCATGTCATGAGGAAGCTACCCATGATTGGTAACTATGGGAGTGTATGCCAACCGGGTCCATTGAGAGCCAAATTAGGAATGCACAGAATTGCATGAAGTTAGGAGCAAGAGCAGCCAAGTGAAGCCGGCAGCTGATGGTGAGGTAGGTAGTACCAGGAGGACATCTGAATAGATTTGATTAGAATGAGGGAATAGGATCAGAGGAGGAGGAGACAAGTAGGCAGGGCAATATGCTGTAAGGATTATTAGTTGATGTGAATGAGTAGGGTATGGTGGTATAGTGAGATGGCAGAATAGGGAAGCCCCAAAAGAAAGCAAAGGTCAGAGAAAGAGAAGAATGGAGAATGAAGGGAATGGGAGGAGGAGGGCAAGTATCCACCATGGGGAAGCAGAGTCAGGGATGAAATTAAGAAAGCACATCATGGTGTAACCAAAAGCAATGAGCGACAAAGGCCAGGGAGAACAGGGGCAGGGACAAATGGCAAATCCTAGAGGAAGGCTGCAGAGAATGCCAGTCAGGCGTACAGTCCAGTCAGATTGATAGTCCTATGATGTGAAACAGGATGGATGGCAAACAGGTTGGGTTGAGGTTGAGGAAAGGAAGAGTAGGACTATCAGGAAGAAAACAAGGTATAAGGGGAGGTAAGAGGAGACCAGATGAGAACCAAAAGTAGGAGTCACAGTCCCCATAGAGAGCAACTTCCCCTTTAAAAGGGATCCAGGAACCAATAAGAGGAGATCGGGATCCAAACCAAAGGACAATAACAGTAGATGTGGTCCAACATCAAGACAGTCCATCGAAAAATGAAGTTCTGGAACAGGTATGAGAGGCCAGGAGGTGAGCATTGACCAGGGGGAGAACAGAAGTTGAGAGGTGTGAAGTAAATGCTGTCCCCCAGCTCACAGGAACCACCAAGGAGCTCAACAGCACAGGGCACAAGAAGTCACTGTGGAGAGAACTAAAGCAGAGGAGTGAGGCATTCTCCATAGCAGTGGAGATGAGCACAGTGGGCAAAAGCGACAGAGAGAGCAAAGGAATATGGATCGAGGGGGAAGAAGAAGCGGGGAATGTATGAGGGAAAGCTGGGCAGTGGCAACACCAGCACAAACCTGGAAGAGGGAAGGTGACAGAGACAGGAGCAGCAAATGGAGAGAGAGAGAAGGGGAAATGAAACTACAAAAAAGGTACAGGGGAAACGGAGTGAGGAGGAGGGATGGGAGAATAAAGGAGCCACAGACAGCCACTGAATAATGAGACAGGGGAAGGAGCACAGGCAACAAAAGGTAGAGCGGCATAGAGCCATGGCGGGGAGGTAGAACTGGCAAAAGGGGCTACTCAGCATAATGGACCATGACGGGAACAGGATGGAGGTATGCAAGTGAGAAAAAATGAACACTGGACTGGAAGAGACATGGGGAATGGGGGTCAGGTGGGAGGGAGGGAGGGAGAGAGCCGCAGGCCAATGGCAGAGAGTAGTAGGATGAACAGCAGGGAAATGGAATGGAGCCAGCAGTCAGAGGTGCTGCTAAAATGCAGTAAACAAAGAACAGGCAGGAGAACAGGAGAAGAGGTATGAGGAACAGCGCCTCCAGGTGCAGCGAAGAAAACAAATGAGGACTGGCCCGGGGGATGGCCTTTTAAGGTCTGGTTGGTGGGAGTGGTTTGTTGCTTTGCCCATTGAACTCCAGCCAGCCCTCAGCCATTGATAAAAAAAAAAAATCAAACCCTTACCCTGCAGGCGGGTCTGGGTGGATGGTTCAAAGGAATCATTATGGAAAGGAAGGGGGGAGGGAAAAAGAGCTGTAGATCAAGTTCAATCTACAGACTATGGTGATAATGTAAGTAGGAAAAAATGGCAGACTGGGTAAGTCAAGTGAAGCTGTCCTTATCTGCCATTAAATTTTGTTTCTGTGTTAAAATGAATTAACAGCTGTGCAAAATAACTATAACAAGCATTTGTCACTGCAAATGTTTGCCACTTGCATTGCTGTTGTGCTGGTGGGTCCTGCTAGCTTGTGCACATTTTTAGTATATATATATATATTTAACCAAAATAGACCAAATGAGATGTAATCTGTGATATGTCATTTGCAATTGGGTTCTGATGTCTACTGCATTTCCCAGGATAGTAGAGGTGAGATGCAATATCTCTTTTTTTTATTTTATTTATTTTTATTTAGTTTTGGTAGACTGGGTGAGGCACACTAGCCATAGAGATGACTATTTTCAGGCACAACCTGGGAGGTTACAAAGTAGAGAATATACAATACAGAGAGTACAACAAACGAGGTAAATAATACAATTTCCCATGATGGCAGAGACAAATAACATAAAAGAAATACAGTCTTCAATTAGTTATACAATGTAATTCTTAGAAAATGCAGGCACATAAAACATTGGAGAGTAGCATTGAGGGTATAATGTAAGGTAAAAAACAAACAGTAGCATGACTAGGAGGGAGGGAACAAAGGGAAGATATTCAGCTAAGCAAAAATACGATGATAAGCGCACACAGTAATGAATGATAAGGAATGAGTGGCGGTCTGGCAGAGTACGACTTTCAAATAGTAAGGGAACCAAACAATGGCAGAGATACACAGTGGTTTAGTACCAGGGAAGTGCAACCGAAGAAAATGAGCAGAAAGATAAAAGGGAGAGGAACTATTCAGGTAAAGTGAAAATCAACAGAATGTTTAAGGTAGGAGGACATGTCAGAGAAGCAAAATTAGAACGGGTTAGGTAATCTGGGTAAAGATAGGGCAGAAGTAAGTGGACTAGATAGAGGAGGACCAGGTAGGATCAAAGCACAAGTAAGGGACAGATTTGGTTAGGACATTTTGCCGCTCCTTTTTAACATGAGTTGATGAGTGGCAGATGGCAAGAGGAAAAGAGTTCCAGTGCTTCGAGGCGGCGTGAGAGAACGCACAGGTACCCTTTGAGGTTTTACATTAGTGTTGTCCTGCTTGTATAATGAATTTATGTATTCGCTTTCAAAGGTATGTTGATAGAAAATAATGGTATTTTTCCATAGATAATTTACTTTTTGCTGGGTAACATAGCACTCGCGATCCGAGGCTGGTTGAGAGTGATGTTGTCCCCCCAACCTCTATGCCAAAATTACTCCTCTGGCTCTAAAGATAAATCTTTTTTCCTCTCAGACTCCATCTGTCCATGTTGACTGCAGCTCTTTAAAATCAGAACCATCAGTTTATGGCACACCGCCTGTTACCTTGGAAAATTATCCTGATGTCAAAGGCTGAGGATTAGAAGTTCTGAGCAGAAAAGCAACAGCAACAGATGAAGTCTAAGTCGCAAAAAAAAAAATCTTAATGCAAATGTATTTACAGAATGTTCTAAAATTCACTATCTATTTGGACCAGCATTCAATCTGAATCCTAAATTAACCAGTCATAATCATGTTTTCAGGAAACTAGAACACCGCTTTAATTTTCATGTAGTTCAGTTTTCATGCATCACTCCAGTGCTGCACACCCAGTCAAAAATGTTATGCAACTTCTAGCAAGGCTGTGTGAAGTCTCAGCTCCTGATTGGCTCTGCCCACAGGATAGGCTGTCTGCTGATGTCACAGCTGCATAATGGCAGCCTCATTGAGACATTGTATTCTAAAATCCTTAACTGGAGCTGCGGTCACATTTGAAGGGACCCTACCCAGTCATGAAATTTCATGTTATGTTGCTTGTCATGATATTATCTCCATGACAAAAGCATCTTGTTGCATTAAATCATGCTGGTAACTGTTCCATTTCAGGGCTATCTAGATATACATGGTATCTCATTTGCATAATATTGCAGTTGTAAAGCAACACCAACCATGAACAAAACATTCTGCTCAATGAAAGGGACCACCTCTTCCTACAACACTGTACTATCTCTGTGTGTTAGCCATGGAGCATAAATACTAGAGATCGTATCCAAGTGGCCTGAAAAGGGTGGAATGCAGCATCTGGAGTGTCTGCATGACAAAAGGGATTAACTGATACTGAAATTGCTTTGTTTACTGAAGTTACTCTAATGCAGTATGCTGCAGTTTTGCATTGCATCCTGGCCAGCACCACAGTGCACCATATTGTGCAATTTATTTATATTTATTTACAAATTAGTGACTGGGAAAGGCACAGTAAACCAAGGCTCACTTACAGGTATTACACAAACAAGAAGTACTGGCTCCACACTAAAAGCATCTGTGCCTGTAACTCAGCCAACAGAAAAAATACAGCACCAGGTGCATAGAGTAGTGGTGCAAAAATCATGCAATCGAGATGCACTTCCTGATGACACTTTAGTAGCAAAACCGGTAGAGGGGTCATGTGAGTACGCCATACTGTCTCTCAGTTTGGGCACTTTTTTATATTTATGCACTTTGGTAACGGTTACACAATAAAACTGATTTTTGTGCCAGCACCCCATGTGTCTGGTGCTGTATTTTTATTTTTCTTATCACTTACAGGTGTGACCAAGGAGAAGAGGGGTTTTGAGGTGAAGTACAACAAAAACTAAAAGCTCCAAATAATAAAGTTGGTACAAATTAGAGCAATTCAATGATCATACAACAGATATGATGGGTGAGCAACACTACAACGCATAGTACAAACTGGGATACAATGATTAAAAAAATAGTGTGATAGTGCAGCAAATTGAAATAACTACAGGGAAAGAACATACTGGTACTGGTCAGGGTATCTGGGGCAACTCATGGGAAAGAAGGTTTGATCAGTGCAGGGGGCAAGGGTAATGACATGCTAAAGGCAAACAACACTTGTCAGGCAAAGCAGTCACTAAGGAGCAAAAGGTACATAAAGTGGTAAATGAAGAGTGGAGGGGGCCTAGAAGTTGAGAAAGAAAGAAGGAGGCTGAGGTAGGAGCAGGTACATGTGGATAAGTTACTTAGGAGGCACGGAAGGATGAGGACATGGGGAGGTAAGAGAAAGGTGCCAGAAATCAAGGGATCAAAAGAAGATGTCAGAAAGAAATAGCTGAGATGGATGCAGTAGAGCAGTAAGAAAGGCAGAAGAAGAATTGGGAGGGGTAGGGCAGCCTGAGCAGTGTAGATTTAGAATCAGCACTGTACATCACATCTAGTAAACACCAGAAGGATCATCCAAAAGATAGTCTCCTGGCAAACTGGGAATGATAGACAGGGTTTGTTATGGTACAGAATAACAAGTTTAGGGAGGAGCTCCTTGTGACTGGCGTCAGCCTGGAAGGAGAAGTCTTAGCTCTGAACTGGCCACACTTCCAAGGTACTTAAAATGAGGAACTTCAGTAGAGAGAGACCTGAAGGCAGAGATGGCGTGAAGCCTAGCTGTGGCAAAACATTTTTGACTACCAAAGAGCATGGAGGCTGTCTCTTTAGCATTAGGCTATAGTTTTATTTATTTATTTATTTAGGAAATTAGAAATAGTTGGCATGAGCGTAACCAAAAATGATTGTTGTCAAATCTCACTAAAGAATATGTTCCAGCTGTTGAACTAAGGCTCCAGAGGAAAAGCATATGGTATTGTTGCTGTAGATGTTGACATGCAAGCAGATGCATATTGAGTGCATGTCATTTAAAAAGATGTAAAATAGGATATGACCCACAATAGAACGCAGGGTGATTCCTGAGGAGCTCGGAAGGGGAAGGGCATTACCAATGTGGACCGACTGTTGTCTATCAAAGAAGGTGGAATAAATTGACAACAAGTTTGGATAGACTTGTCCACATAAATGTGTAAAGCAGGATAGGGAACTGTGTCAAAGGCCTTTTCAAGCTCCCCAAAGATTGAAGCATCTGATCCATCCCCTTTAGAACCATCTGTGAGTCTCATAAGGAACAAGTCTGTCCAGGAGGCTTTATGGAAGTCAGACTGGAAGGGGTTGAGAAAGAGGAGTAATGAAAGAAACTGAGCTGAGAAAATACACCATTTAAATGCTTCTTTGCAAAGGCATGGAGAATAGAAATGGGGTGCAAATTACTGAGGAAACCACAACCATCCCATTTCTGGAGGGGAAAAACATTTCAAATTTCCAAACAGCAAGAACATTTCCAAAGCAGATGAAAGATTTTTGCAGTGATGAGATGGAGAATGCAATGGAAGGGGGCAAGACAAGAAGTTTAGAGTCCAATTCATCTGGCCTGTGATCCTTGAAAAGGACTGGGGGAAAGCAGAGCAGAATGTAGCAGATGACTTGACTCTGAAGGAGAAAGGAAGTGAATTACCATGACAACATCTCTGTATTCCCTGACATTTGTCTCCATAAAGCTCTGACCATTACTACTATGATCTGATTTTGTTTACCAGTATAGAAAAATAGAAACATAGAATTTGACGGCAGATAAGGACCGCTTGGCCCACCCAGTCTGCCCATTTCCCTACCTGATGGATAAGTTGCAGATCCTAGTTAACCAGCAGCCTACTTCTTCCTACCCCCAACCCCTAGAATTGCCTTATGACTGTCCCATGCATGCTTGAATTCCACCACTGTTTTTGACTCCACAACCTCTCTGGAAGGCCGTTCCATACATCCACAACCCTCTCTGTGAAAAAATACTCTTAAATTACCTCTGAGCCGCCCTTCTATCTTCAAATTGTGCCCTTGTTCTTGCACACCTCTTTTTTTGAAAGATGCTACCCTCTTGGACTTTGTTGATTCCCTTGAGGTACTTGAAAGTTTCTATCATGTCCCCCCTCTCCCTCCTTTCCTCGAGGCTATACATATTAAGCTCCTTAAGTCTCTCTTCATATGTTTTCCGGTGCAGACCCTGCACCATTTTAGTTGCCCTCCTCTGGACAGCTTCCATCCTGTCTATGTCTTTGCGGAGATTGGGTCTCCAGAACTGCACGCAGTACTCCAGATGTGGTCTCACCAGCTGTCTGTACAGAGGGATAATAACTCTGTTTTCTACTGGTGATGCCTCCCTATGCATCCCAGTATCCCCAGCCCTCCTTGCTGCCCTCTCACATTGCTTGCCCACCTTTAGGTCATCTGATATGACTACCCCAGGTCCCTTTCTATTTTTGTTGTTGTTAGTATCTCACCCCCATTGTGTACTCTTCCCTGGTTTTGTTTTCCAGGTGCATTACCTTGCACTTCTTAGCATTGAATCTAAGCTGCCATACATTTGACCATTCCTCTAACCTTGCCAAGTCCCTTCTCATCCTTTCCACCCCACCTGTGCATCAACTCTGTTGCAGATCTTTGTGTCATCTGCAAAGAGACATACTTTTCCTTCCAGTCCCTCTGCAATGTCGCTATAAAGACATTGAAGAGGACCGGTCCTAATACTGAACCTCTGGGTACCCCACTACTAACCCCCTTTCTTCAGAGTGGACTCCATTTACTATTACTCTCTGTGTCCTATTCTCCAGCCAATTCTTTACCCAGGCTGTCATCTTGGGACCCACTCCCAGGCTGGCTAACTTGTATATTAATCTTTGTGTGGGACTGTGTCAAATGCCTTGCTAAAGTCTAGGTAGGCCATGTCCACAGCCCTCCCTGATCAACTACTTTGGTCACCCAGTCAAAGAAATCTATCAGATTTGTCTGGCATGACCTTCCCACTGTGAATCCATGCTGCCTTGGGTCCTGTGCCCCTCTGGCCTCTAGATACTCAACAATTCTTTCCTTCAGAAGTGATTCCATCATTTTCCCACCACTGAGGTTAAACTAACAGGTCTGTAGTTTCCTGCTTCTGCCTTGCTCCCACTTTTGTGAAGGGAATCACATCTGCCCTCCTCCAGTCCTCAGGTACCACCCCATCCTCCCATGATTTGTTAAAGAGGGTAGTCAGTGGTGTCACTAGTTCTACCTTAGTTCTTTTAGAATTCTGGGATGAATCCCATCAGGCCCCATTGCTTTGTCCACCTTCAGTTTTAAGAGCTCTTTCAGAACCTTTCATGTGTAAATGGGTGGCATCAACCTCAGCATCCAGAGTGTTTCTACTGTTTGTTTTAGGTACCTCCCTCTTCCTTTGTAAATACTGAGCAAAAATATTTGTTTAGTATCTCTGCCTTTTCACAGTCACCTCTGCCCACCCTCCTCCCTTTATTAAGCCTCACTATCCCTCCCTTGGTCTTCCTTCGCTCCCTGATGTACCTATAAAAGGTTTTATCCCTTCTTAACTGAGTTGGCTATCTTTTCCTCGGTTTGGGCCTTTGCTGTTCTGACTGCCTTCCAGCTTCCTTTGCTTTAACTGATACAGTCTCTGTCCTGTTCCTTCTGTGATTCCTTGTACTTCCTGAATGCTTTCTTTTTCTCTTGAACCTTCACTGCCACTTCCTTTGAGAACCATAGTGGTTTCTTACCTTGTTTCATTTTGTTTATTTGCTTTACACAAAGGCTCGTTACCTCTGCGATGGCAGTTTTATTATTCCTCATTGTTCTTCCACCCTCCTTCCTGTCCATTTGCTAGTGCATTCCTTAGGCACTCACCATTTTGGCAAAGTCAGCCTCCTAAAATCCAGTACCTTTGTCTTTGTATGGCTTGACTCTATTGCTGTGTTTATAGAACCATACTGTTCGATGGTCGCTAGTTCCCAGATGGCTACCCACTTCTACATCTGTGATCCTCTCTTCATCTCCATTTGAGAGAACCAGATCTAAGATTGCTCCTCTTGAGTGGGCTCCAATACTAGTTGTCTAAGGCATGCCCCTGTAGGGCATCTAGAATAACCCCACTCTTAGAAGTGGCTGCTGCAACTGCACTCCAGTTAACATCTGGCATATTCAGATCACCCATCAGCAATATCTCCTTTATCTGCCATTCTAAGTATACTTTCTATCATTTCCTTGTCCATTTCCTCCCCTGAGAGGGAGGTCTGTATACAACCCTGTGCGGATTGTGGTGCCATTACTTGTCTCCAAATTTACCACAGTGCTTCTTCTCCTCCTCCCTGTTTACCCTTTTGTTCTGTTGCTTTGATTTCTTCTTTATGTAGAGAGCTACCCTCCTCCCTTTACCCTCCCTGTCCCTCCTGTAGATAGTGTATCCTGGTATGTTTACATCCCAGTCATGGTTTGTGTGTACCATGTTTCTGTGACTGCCACGATATCCAGATCTTCCTCCTCCATCAAGGCCACTAATTCAGGAAGCTTGTTACCCAGACTACGGGCATCTGTACTCATTGCTCTCCATTTTTTGATGGCTTTACCTTCTGTAGCAGCATCCCCCACTGACCTTTCTACCTTGGTCTTTTTCTCATTTAGTACCCTGTTTTGTAGGGGGAGGCTGGGATTTTCCTGCTGCTTATCAGTGCCTCCCCCCTTGACTAGTTTAAAGGCTTGCCAATGAATGCCAGTCTCTTCAGAATATACATACTGTTTAATTCAGATATCACAGGGAGCCTGGCACAGAGTTATTTACAGATTCAATCCCAGGGGAACTGCTGTATTATTCTTAAAATATCATTATTGCATTTGTATAATGTTTGGAAATTATTCCTGTCTCATAAACCTTCTCTTTGTCTTTTTCTACAAAGTGCGATCCATCAATAAACGATCCAGCTGTCCTCCAGGGTGGTTTTATTATAAATCAAACTGCTATGGATACTTCAGGTTCCACCTTCCCTGGTCTGAAGCAGAGGTATGTTTTGTATTTGTACTGATTTTAAATGTGCTCATTCATCAGCCTCATCAAAATACCGAGCTGTATTCAAGATCATTACTTCAAGTGTTAACACCACTTTGTCTTAACTAAACAAATTTAGCCATCTCCTTGTTGTCCAATGGCACAGTCCTAATACAGGTTAGAGCTGGCAAAGGAAAGTAGTGTTGATGCTGTAGGCCATGGCCCTGAATACAGGCTGGTATTTTATACTGAAATCTGAAATCCCAATGTAGCACCCTTCTCAGTGTAGGGAAAACTATGGCATTTCAATTTCAGGGGGGCGCCATATACCGTCATACCACTTAGTAGACCTTCCAGGTTGGGGTGTCCTCCCAGTATGTTGGACAATCTGGAGGCCAGTGCTGGGGTGTAATCAAATAGTCCTCAACAATAATGTAGTGTCCAGATCTTAATAAAAGTCTAAACAGAATCAAGATAATAATGTTCATGAGCACATTATGTGTAATCATGCACCAATTACCAGCTACTACGGTTCAGTATGTTAAAGACCAATATTCTTCAGATACAGACTCCCAAGAAGGAAAAGTCCAAAGTTCTTGTGGGATATGTTGTCCCAATAGGTTTCAGATACATTTCAGTTTGGGGTCTGCAGTCAACCCAGAGAGTACAGATAAAGTTCTTTCGCACTTACATACTGGGATTTATACAAATGTGGGGCTCTCTCACAACCCCGACAGAGTTCTCTGACAGCCTGGGCACAGGGCATTCTCACAGCCAGTTACTTCCATCCATGCTAAACGTTGCCTCAAACTCTGTGTCCTGTATGCAACAAGGATGGCCTCTCCCTTCAGGTTCACCAGGAACTAGTCACTAAAATGGTTCTCCCAGTCTTCGACTATATGAATGTGGTCTATAGTACCACCCCTTCCTCTTCCCTTTCCAGACTGGATACACTCTGCAATGCCTTGTCAGTTCACTATCAACTCTCCCCTCCATACTCACCACTGCTCCCTTTAATCCTCCCTCTACATCATCCTGCTATCTTCAAGCCATCAGTCCCACTGTGTCTCCTTTATTGCTATATACTGGTTTGGACCCCTTTCATCCTACCTCTCCTCACTCCTCTCCATCATCTTCTCCTCTTCTTACTCTCTCTATTCCAGGGATTGCAATACCTTCTGCATTCACAACCTTCACTCCTCATCCAGGAAAGCTATCTTCCCCTACCGTATCCCTTCCCTATAGAACCTCCTCCCCTCTCCTCTCCTCTCTGACTCTCCTTCTCTCCTGGCCATTAAATGAGAGCTAAGGCACCTTCCTACTCCCTCCTGTCTCTGCCAATCCCCCTCTTGACTCTTCTTCCCCTCATTTTTGACTCCCCCTCCTGCAAAGGATCTCCTTAATTTAGGCTAATTGTGAGTATGCTCCTTCTCTGAATCTGTAGCCCATAGTGCTGTTACCTTCCTTAAGAAGCACTGCACACTTTGTTGTATTCTTGTTCATGTGTCCTCATATCAGAGCGATGAACCATGGTGCTGTTATCTCTTTGTTCACCTTATTGCTCTTGAACCTGCAATAGTATCTATGTAACCACACTCTGACTTATAATGTTTTCTTCTTCTATTCCCACTTCCCTCTCCTTCCCTTCCCCCTTGGGTCACACCTGGAAAAGAAGCAGGGACAAGGGCTACCAACAGCATGGGGGCCCTGTGGAATACTGCTGTGCAGTCTTCTCTGAAATGCACTTGCATTCCCACAAACCTAGCACATTTCTGTGCCCTGATCTGAACACTAATCCCAACCCAGATCTGCCCTTTTTGCCTCCTCAGATATTCAGGATCTGGCAAGTTTCTAATTTAAACTTACTGCAGGGAGGGAAGGAGAGGACAATGTGCTCAAAAGAACAATCTTTCATGTTTGAAGGAAATGCATTTCACTTCATTGGTAAACAGCACAGTATCTATTTGCTTTTTCTCCATAGGTTTTGGGTCAATCAGGAATCTGTCTTCTTTCATAGAAAGCATTAGTTCATAGGCTCCTACCACAATCCCCAAGATTTGCAAGTCACCCACAACAGAAACCTTTAACACACACAGGGAGCATGCCACAACTTTTGCTCTCCTGCAAAATTGGTTCTAATAGCCTGAGACTCTCCAGTCAATTCAATTTTATGCGGGAAAGTATGTGAGCAAAAATGCCAGTTTTCACAAATGTCCAGGGGTACAGATATTTGATGATACAGAGAAAAAGGCAAAAACAATATTTGCAAAATGTTACAGTATTTACAATAGAAACAGTGTAATTGGCATGATCATCTAGAGTAGGAAAATAAATACAGAGCACTAACAATAAAGCCAATATACAGATACATGTAAACTCTAAGGTAACTCAAGGGTTGGTAGACTTTCAGGTGGGTTTCCTACTGGGGCAGACACAGGTGGTGGACTGGAAGAGGTGGTCCTTGAGGATCAGGCAGCTGGCCCCACCCCTTAGAACTCTAAGTCAAACCAGCTGAGCTAGATCTTCAAGGCTGCTGGAGTTAACTTCTTATAGGAATAATAGACCTATGATGAGCAGGAGCTCTCTGGGGGCTACACAATAATCCATTTAACTATTCTTAAGCATTCGGCACTGGGATACTGTTTATTACAAAACTCACAGCATGATATAGAACACTAGATTAACATCATTACCTTCTCATCTGAGTGCAATCCAAATACATTTACAGAGGCTAAAGGTATATTATGAAGTGCTGTAATCTGACCACATCTTGCACATTCACCATTCTGAAAATGTTAATGAATAAAGCTTAATTCAGAATTAACTTTAGGTAATCCTCACTCATGGAGACAAAGATGTCATTTTGAAACCATAATCAAAGTCAGCATTTGCTGGACTGCTGCAGTGGTCTGTACCATCCTTACAGAATTATTATAGCCTTCTTCAATAGCTGGGGAAAACACAGAGAACTTGTATTCCATGTGCAAAGCATTTTGTGTCGCATCTTCCTGTTCTGCGGAAGAAAGCAGCTTGTAAGAATAGCATTAACAGTATATTTTATGCTGCTCTATGCAATTTCTCAGTCTTGAGACTTGTAGTCAAGTTCAAGTTTATTACAGGAAAACTCAATTGAGCAAGCTCTTTCACAAGGAAGTCCTGTGACACGTACACTGATAACGAACATACATAAAAAATAAAAATAAAAATAAATGGAATCAAATGATAGACTGTAATATAACATGTATGCATGTAATCGTATAATACAAGCAAGTTAATACATACGAGAACACCACATTGGATGATGAGCAACAATTGGTATAAAATGATGAACATTTCTAGGTAGTATACTAACAATGCAAGACATAGTAACCGGTATTTGCAACACATACATTTTAGAAAATTGAGCAGCAACAGAAAAATATAGGGTAGGTAAGGTAGAGGGGAGCAGGAGTGGGATTGCTGCAGTAAAGGTCAGAAGCCGGAGAATGAAATAGTGTCTTAGTTTAAATGATAGTGCGACAATAAGCAGTTAACCTGCACAAAGGAAATTATGGTCTTATGCAGAATGTGCAAGCCCACGAACGGATAAGAAGCGGCTTAATGACAGTTGCAGCTGTCTTTTATCTTGGCTGCACTTAGCACTTTATAGAAGTTAATTGAAACTGTGCTAGTTAGTTTCAGCACAGTTTGCAGTTGGTTCCAAATAGAGGGAAGGGCATGTGCAATAGCACGTTTACCAAAGGAGGTCCGTGTCCTAGGTATGTCGAGCAGTATGAAATCAGATTTCCTTAGAGATTATGCACTATGTGAAATACTAATGAGACATGAAAGATAACTCGGTAGTTTGTGCAGGAGTAGCTTAAGGGTCCAAAGACCATCATGTAGCAGGCGTCTCATAGTAAGATATGTCCATCCAACAGCTGCATATAGGTCACAGTGGTGCGAACGGTAGGGGGAGTTGGTAATAAATTGTAACCCGCGGATATAGAGGATGTCCAATTTACTTAGGTTTGCAAGAGTAGTAGAGGAGTAAATTACATCGCCATAGTCAAGAAGGGGGAGAAAAGTGGCCTGGACAAGCTTATTTCGAGTTTCAAGAGGGAAGAGGGGCCTATTTCCAAAGAAGAAACCTAACCTGGCTTTAAGCCTTTTGGAAACGTCCTCTATACGGTCACTGAAAGACAGTTTGTTATCAATCCAGATGCCCAGATATTTGAATTTGGAGACGACTTCCAATGGTTCGTTTAACGTGGTAACAATAAAGTCTTTGGGTGGGGGATGGGAGATACCTGTGGCGGTACTATGAGAGAATATCATAGCTTTGGTCTTCTTTGGGTTAAGCAGGAGCTTTGCCTTTATTACATTATGTTCGAGTTGAGCAAAGTCCACTTGAAGCACTCCCTTAATTTCGGATAGCGTAGAGCCAGAGGTATATAGCACAGTGTCATCCACAAAGAAATGCAGATTAGACGTGGATATATTGGAATCAAGATCATTAATGTATAATGAAAGCAAGATAGGGCCTAGGATGGAGCCTTGGGGGACACCTCTAACAACTGGTAAGGAAGCAGAGTAAAAGCCATCTGCTTTTACTTTCTGGGATCTCCCTGATAGGTAACTAGAGAACCACTGGGTAGTAAGGTACATGGCACCCAAATTAGTGAGGTAATTGACTAGTAAGTTGTAATCAACAGTATCAAAAGCTTTACTAAGATCCAAGAAGACTGCTCCAGTTACCTTCCTAGCATCCATACCAGAGATCCAATCATTGGTTATTTTTTGCTAAAGCAGAAATTGGGCTGTGATTTGCCCAGAAGCCAGATTGAGCTGGGTTAATGAGAGAGAAGGTTTCCAAGTGAGATTTAAACTGATTGTGGATCAGTTTTTCAAAAACTTTAGAGAGGATAGGCAAGATGTAGATAGGTCTGTAGTTATTCACATCGCAAGGGTCACTAGATTTGAACAGAGGGAGGATGTGTGCTGATTTCCAGCAGAACAGCACAATAGTGGACATAATGGAGAGGTTAAAGATATGAAGAATTGGGGCAGTGAGATGGGCATAGCCTATCATTAGGAAGAAGGGTTCCAGGCCATCATCCCCAGCACTTTTTTTTTGATATCTAAATTAAGGAGAGCATCTTCAACTTCTTTAAAATTTATCTCACGCAGTTGAAATAGGTTAGGTGCAGAGCTAGGTATTGGGGGGCATTAGGTTGGCTCATCGCAGTACCAGCATAAGGTGAAGAGTCAAAAGCTAGTCCCACCATGGCAAAGTGAGAGTTAAGTTCTTCAAGGATTAAGGACTTATTTTCCACTATCTTTCCACTTGCGATTACCTTAGTTGGAATGGAAGGGGCAGTAGGCCGTCCTTCTATAGATTTAATTGTCCTTCATATTTTGTGTGGGTTACCTTTCGCTTGTTCAAGGGTAGAGATGTGGAAATTAGCTTTGGCAGAATGGATATTTTTCAAACAGATATTCCTGGGTGTTCTAAAAGCCTGCCAATCCGAAGATTTCTTTGAGTGTCTCGCTTTCGCCCAGAGCTTGTCGTGGGCTATGACGGCTGCCTTAAGATCTGGGGTGAACCAGGGGTTAGAGTTGTTTCGTACCCTAACTTTGATAAAGGGGGCATGCTTATTCACCAGTCTAGTAAGACTGATATTAAGGGTGAAAGCTGCCTCAATGATGTCTTTGGCAAGGTAAAGGTCTTGCCAACTGATCATGCTCAGGTCAGAAAGGAAGTCTGCTGCACTGAACTTGCGAAAGGACCATTTTTGTTATAAAGATGGTCTGTATTCGGCCTTGATTTGAGATCTTATGCAAACTACAATCCTGTGGTCGCTCATATCATTATGAAACACAACTGAGTATGATATTTTATGTGGGTGAGTAGTTAATACCACATCTAAGATAGAGCTGTTGGCAGTATTTAGGACGTTGTTCCTTGTGGGTTCATTAACTACCTGCATGAGACCTAGCTCGTCGCAAAGGGATTTGAGGCAATGAGATTTATGGGTTAGCCAATCCATATTTAGGTCCCCTAGAAATATTGTTCCTGTTTTCGCATCAGAGAATAAGGATTTCAGAAGATTAAGGACTTCATCGCCACCAGACGGAGGCCTATAGCCACCTATGATTGTAATGCATTCTGAAGAGGGGGAGATGAAGCTTCAATGAGACAATCTCAAATTCCTTAACTAAAGATTTGAAACTGATATTAGTGACTGCGTACTTGGACTTATCGTATATAATCACACCTCCGCCTCTAGAAGCCCTGTCTGCCCTAAATTGTTTGTATCTGTGAAGGGAGATTTGTTGGTCAGTATTAGTCTTTTTTAGCCAAGACTCATTAATTATGATAAGGTCTGGGTTGGTATGCGCAGCCCAAGCTTGCAATTGTACAATTTTTTGGTCAGGCTTAGAATATTGACCATCATCATCTTAAGTCCTGTGGCCTCTGCAAAATCTGCAGGCGAGGTTAGTCAGCAGCTAACAGAACATAAAGTTGTCTAAGAAAAGGACAGGAATTTTAAAGCTCCAGGATATTTAAAGTAGGTTTATGAATTTAAGTTTATTCATTTTACATGCAGCTTAAATATACTGTACATACAGTGTTCCAGCACACCATGGTATGTCTAAATCTACTTTATGTGCCTGAAATCAAGTCATTGTAGTGTTTTCATTTAAACGTAACAGAAATTTAAGACTTTTAATAGGTACTGAAATGATTCTTTCTTCATTGTCCCTTTCTCTTTGTTTAACAGTTTGAGTGCCAGTCCTACGGACATGGGGCTCACCTGACTTCCATCCTGGATGATTCAGAAGCTGATGTGATTGCCTCACATATTGCAGCATACCAGAAAGTAGAGCCCGTTTGGATTGGCCTCCATGACCCTGAACAGGTATGGATCTTTTAGCGGGTAGAGAGCATTTTTTTTCTCAATAAAAAACTCAATTTCTGGTTTCTAGGACTCTTTATAACAGGAACACTACTATAGTGGGCTCATGTATTAAGCTATTAGCTCAATTACCTAATCCATCTAAGCAGACTCAATAAGATCTGGGAAAAACCATTCCGGCATAGGATAACTCACACATGCTTCCACAATTCGGGATGTGGAATCCAGGTGGGAACCTGTGTGTGTTCAGTCAGATGCTGTTCATGTCTACTTAGACAGATTAAGCAGTCAAGACGTAAATATGGACATCAGTTTATACAGGACAACCATTTGGAAATGTTTGGCATGGTCTTTCACTTTCAACAATGTTTGGAAAGTCTAGTAAGAATGTTTTCAATAAATAATATTGTCAGGATAACAGGTTTCATTTCTCCTGATTTATGTCTGGGTTGTGCTGATAAACTTTACTCGGCTAATAGCAGAATATATGAGGTATATGTCTTTGCTGGACTAATAGGAGGAACACTTTTCATTCCTCCATGGGGTGATTAATGTTTATTTCCATGTACAAAGGCTGTGTTCTCAAAGTGTTTTTTTTTTAATTTATTAGATTCTTTTACAAGTTATGCATAGACAGAGAATAATCTTGATGTCTCTGTTCAGCTTTGTAAAGAGAGGCTGGAACTAGAAAAAAACATAAATGCCAGGCAAAAACAACAAATACAATAGGAGTAGCCTCACATTGCTACAGTGGATAACACATAGGCAATACTGGATGGGCAACTATGCAGAACCAGTGTGTTCTGCTACAGAGGGATTCTGATTCCCTTTGACCCTGAGAGCGAAGCTCGAGAGGTCCATGGGAATCAGAACCCCGAGGTGGCAAAACACATTGGTTGTGCATAGAGTTGCTCATCCTGTATTTATTATAGTGTGTAGTACGGTGTGAAAAATGTGTGTTGTGTGTTCTTTTGCTTTCAAAATGAAACTGACTCATGCAGTCTCTAGAGGTTCTAGAATGCTGTTCTACCACAATAGGGTAGAACAGCATTCCATGACCTTGGAACTGTGGTAGAACAACATTTTGAAAGGGATGGAATTCTATACAGAATAACACTCCAGTATACACTAAAAGCTGTTCTCTTGGGATACTTTAAGTTGTTGTAAAAGGACATTAAGAACTCTTCTCTCAGTAATGGGCTCCTAGCTGTCAAACTGACACCAATGGATTTCTAGTGGCAGTGACAGACTGCTAGGGAAATATGGAGACCCCTACTACTTCCTCTAGCCCATCATTTCATTTCAGCAGGGGGAGAAGCACTAACCTGGGCAGACTTTGGACCTTAGAACTGCCATTTATTAAAAGTAGAGCAGGAAAACGTAAAAAAGTAAGTTGAGAACAAAGCCAAACTATTTAATTGGTAAGAATCTCCTATTACATAATAATTTTTTTTTATAAAATTACACATTGTGATCCAGCCTCATAAGACAATTTAATTTCCATTATATAACTGGGTCCATTTATTAAACGTGGCCCATTCCAAGAGGACCTCTCTTTAACAATATGATATTTTGCTCACTGCTTCCTCACCTCCACCAGTGTAGCACCACAGTTCCTCCAGCAAACTTAACACTCCATACTCCCTGTACCTGCCCACTGTACATAATGGTATATGTACTGCCACCCCCATGCTCCTCATACCTGCCCACTGTACATAACGGTATATGTCCTACCACCCTCATGCTCATTGTACCTGTCTGCTGTACATAACGGTATATGTCCTATGACCCCCATGCTCATTGTACCTGTCTGCTGTACATAACAGTATATATCCTACCACCCCCATGCTCATTGTACCTGCCCACTGTACGTAATTGTATATGTCGTACTACCAACTTGCTCATTGTACCTGCCCACTGTACATAATTATATATAACCTACCACCCCATTTCTCCCCATAGTTGCCCACTATACTTAATGGTATATGCTCTACCACCCCCACACTCCCCATAGCTGGCCACTGAACATAACAGTTTAACTCCTATAACCCCAGTGCTCCTGATAGCTGCCCACTATACATAATGGTATATGTCCAACTACTTCCCTGCTCCCCTTAGCTGCCAGCTATACATAACGGTATATGTCCTGCCACCCCAATGCTCACCAAAGCAGCCCACTATACATAATGGTATATGTCATACACAACCATGCTCCCCATAGCTGCCCACTACATATAACAGTATACTTATTTATTTATTTGTATTTATTTATTGAAATGTTTCACCAGGAAGGCACACTGAGCAACAAGTTGCTTGTCTCACAGAACCATTTATAGTGCATGAGTGTATCAGGAGCAGGTTTGAGGCTGTACAGAAGTGCTGTTGGAGTAAAAAGGATGGAATAGGGTGAGCTCACAGATGACCCAGAAGGGCAGGTGGAGAAGAGAGAAGAGGCAAGAAGTGAATAAGAAGAGAGTGGTAGCCATTTCCTGATTACCCCAGTCAGATGTTGAGAACCCTGCCAGGGGGATTAGGGTAGGAAGGCAGAAACTGGGGGTAGGTATTAAGGAGAGTTAAAGAAGGAACAGCTGAGGGAGAGGTAATTGTGTAGGGTGGAGGTAAAGGAGTAGCTGGAGGAGGAGTGTCATATTTCAGAGGGGAGTGAATTCCAGATTTTAGACAAGCGGTGGGAAAAACCAGTCTGACCAATGAGGGTGGAGTGGTGAGGGACCATCAAGGTGTGGGTGTCATTTGACCTGAGACAGTGGGTGGAGGGAGGTGGAGTGGAGAGAGAGGATGAGAGATAAGTGGGGAGCACTCTGAACCAGAATTTGGAGGTTAGTTTGGCACAGGGTGAGATGAATCTGTGAGACAGTGGAAGGAAGGTAAGAGAGTGATAGAGTTCACAGTGGTGGGAGTGGGAAGGGGAGTTGAGAGCAAAGCGGCAGAAGGACTTAAAAAGAGTGTACAACTTGGTCAGGGAAGATTTGGGAGCAACACCATAGACTACATCATAGTAGACTAAAATGGGGAGAATCATCTTCTGGACAATTTTGCGCCTCACAGTCAGTGGGATGCAACTATGATTCTTGTACAGAACAGCAAGCTTGGGGCACAGTTTCTTCAGCACAGCATCTATATGCACAGAGAAGTTGAGGTGCTGGTCCTGCCAAACCCCCAGATATGTAAATGAGGAGGTGTCCTTCAGGATGATCCCATCAAGGGTGTGGAAAGTGAGTAGGGCTGGGAGCCTAGAGAGTCTCTGCCTGGTGCCAACGCTCATTGAGACTGTCTTCTTGACATTTAGAAAAAGCTGTTGAGAAGCAAACCAGAGCTGAACTTGGTTAAAGTCATGCTGTAAGCTGATTTCCATAGCAGCAGGGTTTTTGGTGGAACTGTATAAAATGGTATTGTCAGTGTACATGTGGATAGATGAGGATGAGCAGGCTGTGGGAAGATCATTAAAGAAAATGGAGAAGAGTAGGGGACCAAGCACTAAGCCCCGAGGGACACCAGTGTTAATGGGGAGTGGAGGGGAGATGGAGTCAAGGATTCTCACTGATAGGGTCCTGCCAGTGAGGTAGGATTTAAATCAGTTGGTGGCTGACAGAGCAAGGCCAGCTGAGCAGAGGGAATCAAGAAGCAGGGGATGGGAAACAGTATCGAAAGCTTTGGCTAGGTTGACAGAGATGGCTGAGGTGATCAGGCCATCACCCATCCCCAAAAGGATGGAGTCAGTAAGCCTGAGTAGGGAGGTCATTGTAGAGTGGTTCTTCTGAAAACCAGATTGGAAAATGGTGAAGAAGGAGGAATCAGAGAAGAAGAGTGATAGTTGAGAGGACTAAATGTTCTTGAAGTTTGGCAAGGGTAAGAAGGAGGGAAATGGGGAGATAGTTGCCAGGGGAGGATTTGTCACCAGCCTTGGGGAGAGGAAGGTCTATGGTGTGTTTCCAAGATGAGGATACTGGGGCAGAAATAAAGGAGAAGTTAAGGATTAGGGAGACAGGATAAGCAATTGCAGGAGCAGAGAGGTAGAGAAGTTTAGGATCAAGCTCATCTGGTGAGGAGCCTTTAGAGGGGTTGAAGGATAGGAGGGCACTAAGAGCTTCATCAGAAGAGATAGTAGAAAAGGACAAAGAGGGAGTGGTAGGTGCTGGCTGAGGTGAAGGGCTGAAGTTAGTAGGTGGCAAAGGAGAGAGGGAACTTAGAAGAGTTGTGGTGCACAAGGTGAAGTAGACATTAAATTCATTGGCCACAGAGCAAGGATTGGAAACTAGGGAGTTATTTATTTTGAGCACTGGAGGAGAGGGGTGAGAGGGATGAGAGAATAGGGCATGAACTACCCTCCAGAATATAGATGAAGAGTTAATTCTAGACAGGAATGAGGAGTTGAAATATTTGGACTTAGCAAATCTAGTAGCTTTAGTACAGGAATTACATAACGTTCTGTACTTGGCATAATCATTTGGATGCTTTGTAGTTTTGTGTTTCCTCCAGGCCTGGTCACGCTCCCTGAAGCAGGCTAGTAGTTCAGGGATGATCCGGAGGAGGTGAAGCCAACAGACTTTGGACTTTCTGAACAGAGCAAAGACATTCCCGGTGGCAATGAATTTATCCTTAAAATAGTCAAGGGCTTGGTCAACAGAAATAGCAGTGGAGAGGGGGGTCCAATTGGTGGAAGCAAGTGCAGAGCTGAGTGGGGTTAGGTCAAGGGATTTAAAGGACCGAGCTGTGTGATTTTAGGGGGAGGTTTGGGGTGATGGACCTTACGCACAACGAAGATGGGGTTGTGATTACTAAGGGCATCAAGGAGGAGACCAGATTTAATGATGCAGTGCAGGTGGGTTGTGAGTGCCCAGTCAAGCAGGGTGTGGTTTTGTGTTTTTGGATTAGGGCACGTGGGCTTGAGTATAAGTTAAGTGAGGTTTAGAGCAGTGACGTCATTTCATAGCTGGTTTGACTTGGGAGATAATCAATTTAGATTCACATCACCCATTATAAACAGTTCACCAGATTGTGAGAGGGAGATGATGTTGGCTAAGAGTTCAGTTGTGACCGAGTGTTGAAGGCTTGGGTGGCAATAGACTCTAGCCACAAAGATTGGGATTGAGAAAGGAAGGGTAAAGTGGGTGACAAGGGCTTCATAGGTAGATGGGATGGGATAGAAAGGGTAGTAGTAAACTGCAGTGAAGACAGGTTACACATGGCCACTCCCCCTCCACGACCCGATCTATCTTGTCTGGAGAGGAAATACCCAGGGATAGCAATGGCATGGTCAGGGATGCTTTTTTTGAGCCATGTCTTGGTAATAATTAGGATGTCAGGGGTGTGTGAAATGATAAGAGTTTGTACGAGATCAGTTTTGGGTAGCATGCTGCAGATGTTCAGGTGGAGACCTTTCAACCCATTCGGAAGGGTTGAAGTGGAAGTGGGGATTGGAGACATTTTGTTTGGGTTAGGAACCAGAGTAGGAGAAGAAATATTGCTAGGGTTGGGGTGAATATTCCCTGATGAAAGATGGAGGAGGGCAAAAATGAAATAGTGAAGACAGGACTTTTGTAATGAGAGTAAGAGCTACGGGATGGAGGGGAAAATGGAAGGAAGGTGAGGAGAAAAGGAGATAGGGAAATGAAGAAAGACAAAATGACTAGAAAGGGAAAACAGAGAGACTGGAGAGTAGTAGGGAACATGGATTCTATTTACAAGAGGAGCTGTGGGGATGATTAACAGGATGAAGGAGGTATCTGGGAGGGAAAATGAGACAGAATTGGCAATAGATATGAAGGGGGAGACTGGAATAAGGATAAGAACCAGGAAGGGTTTGAGTAGGAGGGCTAGGGTAGAAGAGTCTTTGTACAGACTTACAAATTCAGATCACACCACTGCATGAAAGGACATAGATAGTTTGCTTTAGGTATGAAGGACCCAGAACTAGAAGTGTTTGGAGAGCAGTGGGAAGAGGATTGCAACCTACACATGTTGCTGCCCTCTAGTGGCATTGCAGAATAATCTGCAAATGGAAAAGTAGACAAAAAAAAATTGTGCAGCCTTTCCCATTAAAAATAAGCTCACAGAGAAAGGTAAGTTTTTTGCAAGCTACAGAGTGCAGCATAAAGAAAAATGCCAGTTACAACATCAGCCCTCAGAAGTACCCTTAATTCAAAGTAATGAAAGCTCTACTGATGTTCTAAAGTGACTTCTAGTGTAGCAGAGAAGCTCAGCTGTACCTGGGGCCAAGAGGATGTTGCTGAAGGTCCAGGGGGTAGATGGCAGCTGAAATGCCAGAAGTGCCATAGAAGAGAGGCAGCCCCCTTTCTGCCTGGTCAGAGTTAGGGCTGGAGGGAAACAGAAGGAATCCGGGGTTTTAGTAAATACTTGGATGCAGAGTAGAGATAAGAAGGTGAAGAGAGACAGTATGAAGAGACAGATAATCAGCAGGGTCATACGCAGGAGGTAATAAAAGTAAGGGTGTTAGCATGGGGATGGAGTGAAAGGAAAGAGAGGCATGTGGGGGGGGGGGGTGCAGCCCTGCCAGAGGCTAGTAGCAGGTTATCTCAGAGTTAGGGGGAAAGATGACAATGGAAACAATAGTTAAGGCTGCAGTTTTAAACATACATTACAGGCAGTAACCCAGCCCAACACATTTAGCAGACCAATATTTATACATTTAGCTACAGATTTAAATTGCCCTACAGTTTAAGCAGTGAACATTATAGCAGTCTTAGGGGGAAAAACAGAATTGAGCAGCCTTTATCCACTAAAAATAAGCTCACAGAGAAAGGTAACTTTTTTGTAAGCTACGGAGTACAGCATAGAGAGAAATGCCAGTTACACCATCAGCTTTAAACCTCAGAAGTGCCCTTAATTCAAAGTAATGAAAGCTCTACTGATGCTCTAAAGTGACTTCTAGTGTAGAGGAGGAGCTCAGCTGTATCTGGGGTCCAGAGAATGTTGGCAAAGGTCCAGGGGAGTGGATGGCAGCTGAAATGCCGGCAGTGCCATAGAAGAGAGGCAGCCCACCTTTAAGCCTGGTCAGAGTTAGGGCTGGAGGGAAACAGATGGAAACTGGGGTTTTAGTAAATATGTGGATCCAGAGTAGAGATAAGAAGGTGGAGTGAGACAGTATGAAGAGACAGAAAATCAGCAGGGTCCTATGCAGGAGGTAATAAAAGTAAGGATAAATAAGTAAGTAAGTAAAATTTATTTTAAACGCTTTCGAAAAGATCAAAGCGCTTTACAAATAACAATAAATAAAGCAATTACAATATTAACAATATTAACAATATAAAATCATACGCCATAAGCTTTTTCAAATAAAAAAGTTTTTAACTCTACTTTAAAACTCTTGACAGTCAGGCAGCTGCATATCCAACGAGGCAGAGAATTCCACAGGGCAGGAGCTGCATATGAAAACACACAAGCTCCGGATGTTTTCAAACGAACCCTGGGAATCTCTAGCAATCCCTCGTCGGTGGATTGAGGTGAGCGAGAGGGGCAGTAGGGAGTAAGGAGTTCTTTCAGATACTGGAGTCCCTGTTCATGTAGGGCTTTATAGGTCAATAACCCCACCCTGAAGGTGATTCGCCATTCTACCGGCAGCCAGTGCAACCTGCACAGAACAGGCGTAATATGACTATACCTAGATGTTCCAGTCAAAAACCTGGCTGCAGCATTCTACACTAGCTGCAGGTGATGAAGAGTAACCCCCAGTAGCCCCAGATAAAGGGAATTGCAGTAGTCAAGGCGAGTGGTCACAAAGGCGTGAACCAGAGTGGGAAGGTCCGCCAGAGGAACCAGGTGTTTCACCCAGGTGATATTCCTCAGATGGTAAAAAGAAGACTTAACAATGGCTGGCACCTGAGATTTCAAAGTCAAACCGCTGTCAACAGTAACACCCAGGTTATGCACCTGGCCTGAGGTCAAGAGCTGGGCTCCTCCAAGCCAAAGGCCTGATGGTACTTCAGCTCAATGGCCCACCTCAAGTTGACCTGGGTCCACAACCAACACCTATGTCTTATCTGGGTTTAACTTGAGCCAGCTGGTGCTCATCCAGTCATTGATTTCGGCTAGACAGTTGTTAAGCAGAGGGATTGTATCATCCTGACCGGGTGTAAAGGACAAATACAGCTGGGTATCATCTGCATAGCAGTGAAAACCCAGACTGTAACACCTAATGATATCTCCTAATGACAGCATATAAACTGCGAATAACATGGGCGCCAAACTGGAGCCCTGCGGCACCCCACAGGACAGAGTGATGGTATCAGAGGAATAAATCCCCATAGTAATTGTCTGAGTCCGCCCCGTGAGGAAGGATCGAAACCAGTGTAGAACTGTACCAGACAGTCCACAAAGAAAACGCAGGCGCTCTAACAGCACACCATAGTCCACAGTATCAAATGCTGCAGAGAGATCAAGAAGGACTAGAATAGTACGAGCCTTTCAATCTCTCGCAATTAGGAGATCATTTAAAACCTGGACAAGAGCAGTCTCAATGCTATGTCTATCTTAAACCCCGACTGGAGAGCTTCATAGATGCTGTGATTTATAAGATGGTCATCCAACTGTATCGCAATCACCTTTTCAATAACCTTACCCACAAAGTTGCAGGTTAGAGATAGATCTGTAGTTAGCTGGGACATCTGGATTCAATGAAGGTTTTTTAAGGAATGGTCGAATGACCGCCTCCTTTAAGGGGGCAGGGAAAACCCCTTGCTCCAAAGATTTCCAGACAATTTCAGCAAGGATCAGGCAGATAGTATCTACGCAACCTATTAAAAGTGGCGTAGGGCCCATATCCAGACTACAGCTGGTTGGTCGTACAGTCTGGATAATCCTCACAACAGCTGTGAATGCCAGCCTACTAAAGTCAGACCAGGTGACACAAGGGCTTGCTTCCTCTCGCCAATCACCGCAACTCCCTATAGAGAGAGCTGGACGGATGCCCGATCTGATCCTGGCAATCTTATCTGTGAAGAATCGAGCAAGCTCATCACACTTCATCTGTGAAAAATCTCTTCCAGACTGCAGACAGAGTGGACTGCACAATCTGTCAACAGTCTGAAAGAGTTGGGCTGGTCGATTCCGCCAGCAGCAATCTCCCTGGACAGGAATTCTGCCTTCTTATGGGTGATTGCTGATTGATAGACTCTGTAATGGTCCATCAATCTAAGCGTGTCAGCATCCAGGCCAGACTTTCGCCAAGCTCTCTCTAGCCTTTGCCCTACTCTCCTCAGCTCCTTCAAAGAACCATCAAACTATGAAGATCTTAAGCGCTGAGTCTGAAAGTCTGAAAGAGTTGAGCTGGTCGATTCCGTGCAGCAGCAATCTCCCTGGACAGGAATTCTGCCTTCTTAAGGGTGATTGCTGATAGATAGACTCTGTAATGGTCCATCAATCTGAGCTTGTCAGCATCCAGGCCGGACTTTCGCCAAGCTCTCTCTAGCCTTTGCCCTACTCTCCTCAGCTCCATCAAAGAATCATCAAACCATGAAGATCTTAGGCGCTGAGTGAGCGGACGAACACGAACGGGTGCAATTTGATCTTAAGCATCACCCACAGCCTTATTATAGGCAAGTACAAAATCCCTTGGATCCATGCACTCACTCGAAATACCCGATAGGTCCAATACCGCCAAAAGGCCATCTAGGGTAATTCCCATTAAAGGGTGATATTATACCATCTCCGTAGGGGCAGGCCTATTTAGGGGTGCTCCGAAGCTAAATCTTATGGAATGATGGTCTGTCCACAAATTTGGTTCCACCCCCAAATGTGGGTCTTCCAACTCCAGTAGGAACACTAGATCCAATGAGTGACCCCCTACATGAGTAGTAGAGGTAACCACCTGTGTAAGGCCCAACACTGAGAGTTTATCGTCGACCCAAGCATTGAAGTCACCCAGTATTAACTACCTGGGTGACTCCAGTGCTACGTTGACGATGAAGTCTGCAAACTCCTTCAGGAATTCTCCACCATCACCAGGTGGTTGGTAGATGAAGAGAATCCTGAACCCTACACCTGCTCCCAGGATGTTAGCATGGGGATGGAGTGAAAGGAAAGAGAGGCAGATGGGGGGGGGGGACAGCCCTGCCAGGGACTAGTAGAAGGTTATCTCAGAGATAGGGGAAAAAAATGACAATGAAAGAAAAAATAGTTAAGGCTGCAGTTATGTTCTGCCACCCCCATGCTCCCCATAGCAGCCTGCTATACTATACATAATGGTATATGTTATACTAGCCTCCCTTTGACACTGTATTACTGTAGATACCCCAGATAGGGATTAACAATGGATCTATACCTAACTTACACATTCTTAGTTTGAGGTACCCCAGCTAGTTAGAATACTTTTATGAACATACAGTACAACTCTGACAACAGAAGACAGACCTATGGTCTATCTAGTTTGTTTAATACTGGCCCATGTTACAGTTGCTTAAAGTGGGTCTCAAACCCACACCCCCTATTGTAATTTTGATCCTCTTGCTTGCCCTGCTCTACCCCCTCTTGAATCTGCTGAATGTCTTTTGGTTAACACCTTCTGATGGCAGCTCATTGCACCCTGCTACCCCAATCCCTAAGGAAGTGTGCCCTGGCCTCCTTCCTGAACCTCCCTCACAGCTCATTTGTAGATGTATCCCTTGTGTTCTTCTTCATATTCTAGGTGATGAGGTTCCCGAGATGCACCTTGTTGATGCCTTTGAGGTACTTTATGGTCTAGGTCATCTCAGCATGTCTTTCCTGGTGAGACTTTTGAAATAAGTCAATCAATCAATCAATCAGTCAATATTCCTTCCATCCACCAGCAAGTGAATATAAAGCCCTTGAATCATGTTCATTGCCCTTCTCTGTACTGCGTCAAGATATATGTCCATTCCCAGATAGGGACTACAGTGCTGCACACACCACACCAGGTGATGTGGTTCCATGGATCTGTACAGTGGCAGACTCACCTCTTTCCTTCTGCTTGTGAACCCTCAGCTATGCACCAAAGCATCCTATTAGCTTAGCCTGCTGTTTTTTTGCATTTCACAGATTGATTCAGGTTAATAGTTATAGCTATCCCCAGATCCTTTTCCTCCTCTGACTCCATGACCTTTACCCTCCAGCCTGTATTTGGCTCTTGGGCTCCTGCAGTCAATGAGCAGTTTACATCTTTCTACACTGAACCCCAGTTGCCAGATAATGGACAATGTTCAAGCATTGTAAAGTGTTCCCGAGCGTGTCAGACCCTGTCTTCAGTGCCCACCCTACACAGAGTTTAGCATCTTCCACAAAGTGGAAAATATTGCCCAATGCCTTCCCTTATGTTTGTTTAGGGACACATTAAACAACAGTGGTTCAAGCACTAACCCTTGCAAGACCCCGCTGGTAACTTTCCTCAATCCTGTTAGCTTCCCTCCCACCACAACTCTTTGGGCATCCCACTGAGCCAATTTGCCATCCACCTTGTCAGTTTACTACCTGTAATTACCTTAGAGGGCTATAATGTTTTCAGACTGGACCGTGTCTCTAAAAGGGGAAGGGGCTGTGCCATCTACATTAGGGATAATCTCCTTGGGCACCTTGTTCCAACCCCCGTCCCTGCCTCCTTGGCCCAGCTTCTACCCATTAAAATTCTTCTAGGTCCCAATCAAAAAGCCCTCACTATCATCTCTGTATATATCCCACCTCGAGATCAAGATCTTGACATCAAAGAAGTTCTTAACTTCATCAGCTCCCAACCTCCTGGCTCTGAACACATTCTACTTGGTGATTTCAATATAAACTGGCTCGCATCTGATGTCTACACTCATGAGGATGCCCTTGCAGCTGTCAGCCTCTCACAATTGGTCACCACACCACTTTGGATAAATTAAAAAACTGGCACCAATACCCTGCTGCACTGAATCACCAATCACCCTACCAGGATCTCTCGTACCTCCATTCTCCCAGACTCTCTCAGTGACCACTACCCGGTTATATGTGAATGGTCTAATAAATTTCTAAAGCCACCCCGTATAATCATTACCAGCAGAGTCCTCCCCTGTGGTCAACTTACCCATCTCAAACAGTACCTATCCTTGCAAGACTGACTGCCTATTTACAAGGTGACGGATGTTAACCTTGCCCTTGGCTACTTCATCACCACCTTCAATAAGGCCTGTGACCTCTTCGCTCCTTCAAAAAATTGGAAAACAAAAGCCCTCTGTAACCCTTGGATAACTGAGGAGCTCCTTTCTCAGCTGAAATCTAGGGACCACCCATGGGCAGTGGCTAAAGCCACAGGCAAACAATCTGACATCCAAAAAGACAAACGTGCCTGTAATGCCTGCACAAAATCCATTTGTCTCATGAAAGCTCATATTATGAGGGGCCTCACCAACACCTGGGAAATGGTCATGCTTTCTGAGACAATATCAAAAGACATTTCTGGAAACAATCAAAGTCCCCTCCGGCCATGTTAATTGTTAAAGGGTCCACTACCCTTGATCCCATGGTCATTGCAAATACCTTTAACATGGCTTTACTGACCTCAGTACTGTTCTACCACCTGATTTCTTCACAGTCAGTCACACCCCTCTAACACACCCTGCACTCTGTCAAACACTCTCATTTTTACTTCAGGGAGATTAAGATGAATGAAACTCGCCCCCACATCGCCTCAGCCATCTCCACTTCCAGAATCAGCAGTGACACCCTGGACCTTAAGCTGCTATCACTTACACTTGACAAGGTCCTCTGTCCCCTAACTAAAATTCTTAACCTCTCTCTCCACACCAGTACATTCCCTGAAATATGGAAAACTGCCACTGTGACCCTGGTCCACAAAACTGGGGATAAGACCTGCCACTCCAACTACCGCCCGATCTCCATATTGCCACCACTATCCAAGGCCCTAGAGCGTTTTGTCGCGGACCAGCTCACTGATTATTTGGACAAAAATAATATTCTGTGCACACAACAGCACGGTTTTAGAAAAGGGCATAGTACCACCAGTGCCCTGCTTGAATTTACCAGTGCAATGCATAGTTCCCTTGATAAAGGACTTCTTACAGGGGGTGTCTTCATTGACCTCTCAAAGGCATTTGACACAGTCCATCATTGGCTGCTGTATGACCAACTACTCCTAGCTGGTCTTGCACCAGGCTCAGCCCACTGGTTCAGAAGCTACCTTGACAACCGATCTCAAAAAGTAAAAATTGCCAGTGCAATCTCGGACACCTTGCCTGTCCGCTCCGGAGTACCTCAGGGGTCCATACTGGGCCCTCTCCTTTTCAGCCTCTTTTTAAACTCCCTACCACAATCCTGCTTGGAACAAATCATCCTGTATGTGGATGATGCTGTTCTCTTTTCTACGTACAAGGACCTTTCACCACTACAACACAGCCTCCAACTCAGATTCAGTGCCGTTGAAACATGGTTCTAGTCCTCAATCACAAGAAAACCAAGTCATTGCTATTCTGCAGTTCACTTAACCGTTACAAGCAACACCCCCTTGCCATCTCCACCAAGCAGGGGACTGTTCTCGAACAAGTTTACTCTTTCAAATACCTAGGGATTCTGCTTGACCCTACTATCTCCTTTATGGCTTACATTGACAGCATGGCTAAAGCTGCCAGCACACGCCTTGGATTACTATGCAAGCACAGGCAGCACCTCACCCCAGAGGCCCTGAAGATTGCTATCCAGAGCTCTGTGATGTCAATTACTGATTATGGCCTCATTATCTATAGTTTCACCACGACGTCCACCCTCCAACGTATAACAACTGCTCTTAACAAAGCATACCGACTCACAACTGGTGCCCACTGCCTCACCCACACCTATGTGCTTTATGAACAATCCGGATGGCTCCAACTCTCCAACCATATAAAGTATCTTACATGTGCTATGGTGGGAAAAATCAACCTTGGCCTCACATCCCCCGGTGTTACTGCCTTGTTACATCAAAACACCAACCGACAGAGCACCAGGAGCTCGAGAACCCAGATTCTACAAGTTCCTCACTGTCGAACTATGCAGGGCCAACGCTCGTTCACCTATGGGGCTCCTCTATGGATGAATGGTCTCAGCCACACCATCTCCTCTGCCTCAACACTAGGTCTGTTCAAAACCAGGCTCCGGGCCCATCTCATTGCCTCTAGCTCCTGTGACTGCCTCTCCTAGATGATGACCTACACAGCTTTAATCCTAACTTATATACTGCTAACCCCAGGCCCCCCAGTCCTCCTCCCCAGCTCCTGAGCACCACTTCAAATCTCAGGTCTTCATAACCACCTCATTAGTCTCCTTGTCCCATTACATCACTTATCCCCCCCACCCTGCCCCCTTTTTCTCTTCTATCACTCCTTCCCATTTATTTTTTGACAAATGCCTCTAGCTGCATCTTCATCCTCCCCTCTCCTCTCATCCCTGTTTTTCCGCTAACTACCTACACTTCATCTCCTCCTCTTCACCTTACTCTTCCTATAATTGACTCCTTTCAATAGCACTGTTGTACATGAATTGTTTACTGTCATTTCACTGTTGCTTCCTTGTTGTTTGTTATTTCTGACGTGGAACCTTTGTAGAAGAGCCTTGGTTCAAAGGTGCTTGTAACCCTAGAATAAATAAATAAATAAACTAAACTACCTGCCATAAGGCATCTAACATTTTGATCAACATCTTGTAGGGCACCAAATGGAAGGCTTTAGTGAAATCCATGTACAGTATTCCTACTGCCTGTCCCCTGTCGCTTCCTCTGTTACCCAGTCAAAGTTGATCAGGTTGGTCTGGCATGACCTCCCTACCATGAACCAATGCTGCTTCACATCCTGGACTTGAGTAGTGCTGAGGAATTCAACCAACCATTCTTTCAGGAGTATTTCTTTAGCTTGCCCACCATAGAAGCCAATCTAACAAGCCTATAGTTCCCCGGTTTGTCCCTCGCACCACATTTGTGCAGCGGTACACTATGTACTGTTCTCCACTCCAGTAGCACCACCCCCATATCTAGCAAACAGTTACACAGGTCCACCAGCATACTTCAAGGTACCCTAGTTAAAGAACAAGTTCATTCCTAAAAAAAAAACAGTACTGTGACACCCTAAGTGTGAGGCGTCCAAGATAATGATTTGTCATGGAATGAAAACCTTGCTGCCATGTTAAATTTTAAGACCCCTCAGCTAGGAGTTCAGTGCACTCCCCAGAAACCCACACCCCCCACACTCACACACTAATACCTTGAGTGGGAAGTACCTCACATACTAATTTGTTATACCAGTATACCTCTACCTTATCCATAGAGGTAACTCAGATAAGGCTTCTTTGATTCCTACTTACCCACTGACCAGCAAGTATTCCTCTAGAGAAAATACAATAATAATCACAGCTGTATGTAGATACAACCAACAAAGGAAATCCCTTGGTGGGTAAAACTGTGGGGATTTTACTTTTGTCGAGGAAACAACAGGGCAAAGTTTCCTGTAGACCTGTGGACCTCCTGTAAATATCCCAGCAGACACCATTCTCCTGCTCCCTGGACCTCATGCTCTGGGGTCCCTCATGCTCTGGAGTTCGCAGAACTCAGGATCCAACTCCTGCCCTCAGTACCTTCTCCCAGTTATATCCTAGTCTCAAACTTCTGGTCAAGATAGTTTTCACCCATTCCTCATACTCAGGGCAAGACACAGGTCTTTAATATAGCTGCTTCATTACAGGCTGGTCTCACTGTCTTATCCCAGTTGCACTACCGACCCTACACATTTTCAATCTATTCCAAATTTCTACTTACTCTCCAGTCCTGGAATCAGTTTCTGCTAGCGTCCCTCCTACTCTCCACAGTCTAGAGGCAGTTGCTATGTTGAAAGCTTCCCCTCAAGGGAATGAGGCTTAAAATAATGTTATCAAACTATGATAAAACTGTCGTTAGTGGACAATTAAAGGAGGAAGATTTAGAAAGACTGCAGAAATATAATTTCACAGAAAGAGCAGTGAAGCTTCATAATGATTTTAGTTATGCATTTTGAACACCAGAATAGTGTAAATTAGGTGTTGCCCCTAAATTAACGGAAATTCCTAGGAGGCAAGAAAAACAGCAGCAAGTGCTGCCTGCAGTTACATCAAGCAAAGACTTACAAAATAAAACCGTGTATATTACACTTAGAGAACATGTTAGACAGAAGTACATGGAGGCAGCTCAATGAAGTTTTTCTTACCCATTGTCACATTACATTGATAAACACATACAGTTAGTACACTGAGGCAGCTCAATGGAGTTTTACTTACCCGTTGTAACATTACAGTGATAAACACATACAGTACAGTAAGTACACTGAGGCAGCTCAATGCCTATTCTGCTATCTACTCTACAGTTCCATACCTCAGCTTCCTACCTTGCTACCCTCTACATAGCCCCAATAATCACCAGGTTGCCTTGGTACCCCCTTGCCCTAGCTAAAATGTCCTATTCTAACCTACATTTTATATCTTATACTGGCCCTCTGTTTTTCAATTTTTTACTTCTTCCTCCATTTCTTTCTCCTTTTCTTTCCTATACTGCACTATGTTTACTAGTTCATAACCTTCACTGGCTTTCTTTTGCCTGTTCAGCTGCTCTATTAACCCACCTCACCAAATCATTTTCTTAACACTTAGCCCTAAAGCCCTTGGCCTGCCCCAGGCTTCTTTGCTTTACAGTGATGCTGTCAGTCACCTAAGAATGCCTATAAGGTGTCACCTCTCCTCTGCTTCTCAGCACTCCCAAGATGGCATCAGTAGCTTACCTCTTCCTCCTTGGCTGCATCCTCCATCTAACATTGGAGCCTAATATGGACACTGAAAGAAACAACCTTCTACATGCCGGGAATCAAGTCTGGCAGTGTTTGCTCCTCAGCAAACTCCTTCCAAAGGCAGTAATCCACATGCAATCGGAATATTTCACATCCCTTACTGCCCTACACCCCCTAAGCAGACACCACTTATCTTCTGCATTAGGGTAGCAATATTTGCTTTGACCACCTTTCGTTGCCCCTTCAACTCTTGTTCTGCTGCCCTAGGCAGTGTCCATGCTAAGTAACCTAACAAAGCCATCCTGAGATTCCTTGTGAGATTTCTCAAGTAACTATTAATCCTGCTGTTGTTCTGTGCAGGTAGTGTGGAACTGAACCTGCCACCCCCCTTCCCCATCTGCTAGCTGCACCAAGGGAGTTCCCACAGATAAAGGGCCTGAGCTTTTTGCATATGAAAGTATGTAGCCTAGTCAAAAAATTTGACCCGGTCCAAGCCAGGGTGCTACACGCAATGCCTGATGTAGCAATTTTCTCGGAAACCTGACTTAAGAATCATGTACCCAACAAACTGCTTAACATCCCTGGCTACAACCTACACAGGTGTGACAGCTCGACCACAGGCAATGGTGCTGTTATATATATTAAGGACAAATTCCTAACCTCTGATATTTTCCGTACATCAATGCCCAAATAATTTGAGTGTCTTGCCTCAAATTAACCTTATTGCCTGGAGTAGCCCTACCGGTAGCTGCATGCTATATGCCACCTGCTGCTGGCCTGTGTATACTATCTCACCTTCACTCTCTCTTGGAGAAAGTGAGTACTGAATGCGTCATAATGGCGGACCTTAATCTTAAGTGGAACGATGCCTGCGTCAACAGGCTCAAGGATTTCTGTGATGAGCATGGGCTAAGTTAGATTACCCCTGAGGTTACCCAACCTAATAAATAAAACCCTGACTGAAGCTCCCTGCTAGACCTTATGCTGGTCAACAAGCCACATAATATCTCCCATGCAGGGGTCTTCCATAATGACCAGAGTGACCACTGCACTGTTGCTTGTGTCAGACGTTCCCCACACATACCTTTCACCTCTACCTTCAAGCTAAAATGCAGCCTAAAACACATCTGTCTCCCTGCCTTTCTGACAGATCTTGGGACTATTAAGTGGCAGGACTTGTATCTCTCACCTTCTGTGTCTGAAGCTTTCTGTATCTTCCAGGTTCTGTTACTAAGCGTAATCAATAAACACGCACCTTTAAGAAATGATAACTCTAGGAAACAGGCACCTGATTGGTTCAACCCATCCCTGAAGAGGGCCCTGCAGTCCAGAGACACACTATGGAAAAGGGCAAGGAAGTTGCAGTCCGACTCAGACTGGCTCTCCTCTCGGGGTAGCCAGGAACGCCTGCACCAAACTGATCAGGATGGAAAAATCACATTTCTTTCAGTCCACCCTCGAGGAAAACAAAAAGTGCTCTGCCACATTTTGGCAAATCATGACAGAGGTCAAAGCACACTCCCCTGCCACCCCAATTCCTGCCAAAATTGTAGTGAATAATAACTCCTACACAGATAGGTCTGAGATCCTTGACCAGCTCAATAACCACTTTGCTACTGCAGGCTTCTCATTTGATGCCTTGCCTGTTAGTAAACTGAGTATTCCAAGTGCTGCCTGGGTAGGTACTAGCCCTACTTCTGTCCCGTGTACCATCCACCCTCCCTTTAATTTCCAGCCAGTATCCTTTAAACAGGTGGAGGACCTTCTTCTCTTGCTAGATACCAAAAAGTGTGCTGGTGCTGACTCATTAGAACCCTTCTTTCTAAAAGCAGACTATTGTCATCTGACAGCACCTATTGCTCATCTATTTAATAGCTCACATACCCAAGGGGAGCTACCACTCAGCTGGAAGATTGCACATATTGTCCCTTTGTTCAAGTCTGTGGGGGTCTCCCGACTAATTACAGACCATTCTCACTTCTTCCTGTACTATCTAAGCTACTAGAAAAAATTGTCAACTCACAACTGAGGGAGTATTTGGACTGTGAAAATATCCTTAACCCAGCCCAATCAGGGTTCAGTCCTTAGCATAGCACCGTGTCTGCTCTAACCAACGTGTCTGATGACTGGTTAAAGGCCCTGGATAATAAACAGCATATCTATGCACTTTTCCTTGACCTTAGCAAAGCCTTTGCCATGGTTGATCACTCCTTCCTGCTTGATACTCTGGGTAGTATTGGTCTAACCCCTGCTGCATTAAAGTGGTTCCACTGCTACCTCACAAACTGAAGACAACAAATTAAAGCACAAGGGGAACTGTCCCCACTAAAAGCTTTGCCCCGAGGCATCCCACAAGATTTTATCTTGGGGCCTAGACTCTTCGCACTTTATATTAATGGATAGATTCTGGCATACTCGCAGGAAATGTTCACCTTTTCACGGATGACACAGTCCTTTATACAACCAACCCCTCTCTAAATCTTGCTTGCAAGGAGTTACAGCAGGACTCTATCATCCTCCAACATAACCTACTGAGCCTGAAGCTTTTGCTCAATACCAAAAAAAACAAAGCCATGATTATCTCCCCGCACTCCTCCCACAATATGGGTACACCCAGTAACCCCCAGCTTATCACCCACTTTGGTGAACCTCTAAAAATAGTGGATGAATTCAAATATCTGGGAGTCTGGTTGGATAACAAATTCAGTTTCATTACAGCTCCTTGGCATATTTTACCGCATAAAACATCAACTCACTCTCGAAGCTAGGAAGTGGCAGGTTCAAGCAACCTTTCTACCCTTGCTTGACTACGCTGACTTTCTCTACAGCCACTGCCCCCAGTATGCCCTCCAAAAGCTTGACACAATCTACCATCAAGCCTTGAGAATGATACTTGACATGCCTTTGCGGACTCACCACTGTCTGTTGTACCAGGCAATTGATTGGCCGTCCCTCTTCATGAGGAGGAAAATCAACGCCCTCATGTGGCTCCTCAGGGCTATTTCTAACAAACTCCTACCCTATATCTGCAACCTGTTTAAATGTGCATATGGCCTACAGAACTCCTCATTTGTCCTCCTCAAGCTAATGTGGATGAGGATACATCATGGCACAACAGCCATCAGCTCCTTCCTACCATCACTTTGGAACAACAGGCAAAAAACACTTAAACATTCCCTCCTGTCTAGCCCCTATGTATTTAGGCAGCTGCTTTATCAATGCCTGAAGACTGCTTGAGATTGCTTCAGGTAGTCTCTGGCATATGGACTGAACATTCCCCTAGGTCCTGGGCCTCCCTGGCCTTCTTATTCGCTCTGTCGGCCAGCATTCCTTTTTAGTGTAACTACCCCCCATCTAGCTCCCACCCTCCTTCCCCGTGGCAACCCCCATGGGGGCCTCTACCCTAGCAGGGCTGCCCTCCCTACTTCCCTCATGTGTTTTTGCCCTCTCCCCTCTGTCATCCACTGTGTCTTTGCCATCCTCTCCTCCCTCTGTCCTCCATTGTCTTCTAACCCATATATGATGAATTGCCTGTATATGTATATATCCCTCATTATCTAAGTCTTGCTCGAGTTACCTAATGATCTCATACTTAAAAATAGTCTGTTTCAGTGCCTGCTGTGTTATGAAATGATGCTGAGTACTGTAAATGAATGTGTCCTCTATGCCCAGGACAATCTTACCAATGAACTTGCTCAATGATATACCTGCCTGGTTAAATACAGTTTGATTTATTGATTGATTGATTGATTGACAATGAGTAATATTTACTCACTGTCACATTACAATGAAAAACAGATACAGTAAGTACCCTGAGGCAGCTCAATGGAGTTATCTTTACCTGTTGTCACATTACATTGCTTAAACACAATCAGTAAGTACACTGAGGCAGATCAATGGAGTTACACTTACCCGTTGTCTCATTACAGTGCTAAACACATACAGTAAGTACACTGATGCAGCTCAATGGAGGTATACTTACTTGTTGTCACATTACAGTGATTATCACATACAGTAAGTACTTTGAGGCAGCTCAGTGGAGTTTTAATTACCCATTGTAACATTACAGTGCTAAACACATACAATACAGTAAGTACAGTGAGGCAGCCCAGTGGAGTTACATTTACATGTTGTTTTATTACAGCAATAAACACATGCCAGTTATCACATTACGGTGATTAACAGATGCAGTAAGTACAGTGAAGCAACTCAGTGGAGGTCTACTTACCTATTGCTGCACTATAGTGATGTTCTTTTGAAGTATTATCAACTAAAACTATCCATGCCTTTAAATTAAGACAAGAAATGTACCTAATATTTGTTAATTGGCCTGATAACGTTAGCTGATAGAGCACCAAAGTGGCTTTCTTGGGACCAGGGTTCAGTTTCAAGTTAGGGCTTGATATTTCTTTTTCATAATTTGTGTATGATTTATGTTTTATAATTGATATTCGTTTTGTTATAGCTGATCTGATTATCAGTATGAAGTGCACTCCGTATAGCACAAAATATTGTATTTGTGTAGCAGGGCTGTGGTACTGAGAATGTTTTCTTTTTTATTAGAATCGTCGCTGGAAATGGAATGATGGTTCCATGTACAACTACAGGGCCTGGAGTGCCAACCAGCCTGATAACGCTAACTCTATTGAATACTGTGTCGAGCTCAGACAAAGTGATGGTAACTTCAATCATATAAACCTTTTCATTATACTGTACATATGCTGCCAGTGTGTGTCCACACATTATAACATCTCCTCTGTAGCGAACCTTTAGTACATTGTATCTTTCCTGAGGTATATCCACACATGATAAATATCTCCTCTGTAGTGAACATTTAGTACACTGTATCTTTTCAAGGTTATATCCACACATCTTAAATATCTCCTTTGTAGTAAACCTTTAGTACACTGTATCTTTCCAGGGTTATATCCACACATGATAAATACCTCTATATTCCTTGAAACCAAGCAAAAAGTCACGCTTGAAAGGACTCTCTTGTAAGCCTTTGCTATTATCTCTATGGACGCTGTGTGTCCACACAAGATAAACACCTCTTCTCTTGTAAACATTCAGTACACTGTATCTATTTTGTCGGGTTGTAGCCACACACAATATGTTCCTCCTCTCCAGTACATTTAAGGCCCTAATAAATGGAGGGTCCTGCCTTAGACCACTACCAGGTTATCAAGGATGGTAATTGTGACTCTGGTGCTTTCTCCCCAATAACAATAGCATTTTTTTTTTTTTTAGGCCAGGACACACCCTGAGCCTCAGTCCAGCCCTGCTCACTGCTCCTGCATACACCAGGCTTATCCTTGGGCTGGAGCAACCAGGTAGGCTCCCACTTCCAAAGGACATTGGGGTAGGTGAGACCTGGCTTGCCCCACAGGTTGAGGCCATGGGAGTGGGACCCCCCCGGAGGTACAGGAAGGCATTGGGATGACAGCAGTGCCAGGCATCATGATCGGGGGGTGGCATTTTTCTTTTTGCTGGGATTCCATGGGTGGGATGTGCAATGACAACCAGCATCAGCCCCACTTACCAAACATATGTTGCCGGCCACAGCAGTACCTCCAGCCTCCGCCAGAGGTCCACAATTCATCAGACAGTCAATACCCCCCCCTCGTCCCAGAGAAGGACAGCAGTCCCCAGGATGCTCAAGCCTTCTTCCCCCCAGCTGGCCTTCTGACTCATGAGTCAGTACCCTAACATGGGATGACGGTACCACAAGTGAACACCTTGCCACTGTCCTGACAGGCCAGCCTAACAGTAGGGGAGTTGTATCTAAATAAAAATGATAATGTGCATCCACTCAGAGAAAGTTATAGTAAGTTAGATGATTATTTAGCATAAGTCCCTGGAATGCTGTCCTGATCCGCTTGCCTGCATAGTCACCTTCCCTGTTAATCCTGAGTACCCAGACTGTACTTTTTCCCCAGTACCATGCCCAGTATAACTACAGTCAATAACAAAAATGAACATTGCAGTAGAATACAGGCCTAGTAGTAACATCAAATCCTGCTAAGAAAGAAGGCTTAGTTAATATGAACCCTCTTCATACACTGGTCCCCTGATAGTTGCCCTCGTAGGTGAGGTCGATACGACCACTCGGAAGCTAGGTCACTATTTAGATAGGTCCTGAGAAGGTGCGGCTGATGTTAATTTGGTGACTGTAGCAGGCTTACCAGCAGAAATTCAGTCCCTTTCCCTGTACTCTAGGTCACTAATCTCTCCCACCTAACACCAAGGCTTTTTACATTTAGGAGCTCCTACATGACAGTCCTTGTGTACCCAGTTTTGTTGCAAGCCTGTAGGTGTTGCTATGGATTGGCTGGTGTTGGTGCACATGCAATTTAATACTAAAGGATGCCCACTGTGGCCCAGCAGTGACCTGCTGCATGCACTGATATATTGATGACCTGAGCTTGGAAGCAAGATGAGGAAGTCACATCGGGAAGTAGGTTATGACCTAGACAACTGCTGCTTGGCAGTACATCTAGGTTGAGGAGGGTTGTTGGTGTCAACCACAGCAACCCTTGTGGCTGGACCAGGGAGCTGGTAATACTGACTGATGGCCTACTTACAAACAAACTCCATATTCACACACAATTTTTGAATTATGGCAAGAACCGTTTGTACTGATTGTTACTAGTAGGGTGGCTCTACAGGGTAAGCCACAAACATCAGTCACTTCTATCTTTCAGGTGTACCTCTGGGGCCAGCTGAACTTTGGACAGGATGAGGTCTCCCTTACCAGCTGCCATCATCTCCAGTTATACTCTATAATTCAATATAGTTTCCTTAGGACCCTAGGATAGGGTTCATTTAGATGCTACACACTGACTCCTAAGCTGTCATCTCTCATTCAGGCTAGCATAAATATACAGCATGGTCTCCTTCCTGACCATTCCACATAGGGCTGTCATGGAACACAGATGTGAAGTCCAGGGCGATGTACTATGTACACTTGTCGGGATGACATGGTCTGCTTTCTCAGGAATCCCTCACAGATCTGACTCCTTCTGATTAATCTTGCTTATATCACCACATTGCAACACAGCACAGATTGGTTCAACAGCATACAATGCCCTGTCCTTGGGTCCAGACTGGTTTATAAATGGTGCCAAAACACTGTCCTACTTGTTTCCAGAGGCCTGCAGAGCACTCAGTCCAGGAACCTTATTTATTGGCTGTCCCAGAGATCCTTTTAGGGAAAGCCTATTATATTTTATTGACCAAATATCTGGATTGCTGTAAAATCCAGTAGCATAGAAAGAATTTCTCTAGGGTGAGTAACCACCTGCTCCAACCCCACCAGGCATATCAGTTTTAAGTAGGGGCCCAGTCCCAAGTTTAACCCCTCTACATAAACCCACTATTTGTCTTGATTCATTCATTTCACTTGCTACTGATACAGACACCTGAGGGTAGAAACTCTAGGTGTTACCCCAACACAGGGTCCTATCCATTTTCCACCCACCTCCTCCTTTGTAGGGTTTTCATCAAAATAATAAAACACATGTACCACCTCCTTGATCGTAACATATTGTAACATTTTGCAATATTAGCATCTTTAGCCTGCAGTATAATCCAGTCAATACTGTTAATAGATTGAGCTGCATCAATACAAGAAAAAGTTCCTTCAGCCTGATAGGCTTCTTTTTGCTTGGAGTCTTCAACCACAGCACAATATCACTAGGCACAGTCTTACCTGGGATATCACATTCAAGTTCCATACTTCCATCTCCAACCTCCAATAGGTAACATCCTGGGAACACAGACAACAAAGGAATATCCTGCTCAGCCAGGGGGTCCAGCTCCAGCTGAGCTCATGAAAAATCCTCCTCCGATTCTTTATCCAAACTGTCCAGCAGGGACCACTCAAGCACCTGTCACCAGTGTTCTGCCTCTCTGCGTAGTTGGTCTGCTGTGACCCACTGGTAGTTCCTCATCCCTTTGCATCTCTTTGTCATCTTCAGGCTTGGCCTTCCTCCAGGCTCCCAGGTCCAGTCCAGGCAGCAGTTTTTCTCCATCTGTCAGCCATGGTTCTGGTCAGAAATGCATGGACTTTCTTCTCCAGTGTCCTCTCTGGCAAATCTTGCTACATCAGTCCACCTTGGATATCTGGGTGATATTCACTGGAAAACATCCCTCATAGGCCAGTCCAGACATTCTAGCAAGTTATCCCACTTCCGACACCAAGTCTGTGGAGGGGTTGTGGGATAACAGATGGACCAGACTCCGAACTTCAAGTTCAACACACCGTCTCTGTGTCATGTTTATTCAAAATGTAGAGATAACCTTTAGCAATGGCATATCCCTTCTTCAGTACATGAGTTTGCAGCAACAGACTATGCAAGTCTTTCCTCTACACTTAGCCAGCACCTACTGACTCACTAATCTCTGATCTAACTTATCTATCGAGATTTAGCGTCCTATGTGGGCCATGTTTTTGCTTGGGTGGTAGGGGCTCAAATAAAAAAAAATAAAGACAAAGAACCTCAGTGCAGAAGCACTGAAACAAGGGTTACCCCAAAGAGTATTGACAATAAGCCAAGTTTCAAAGAAACATAACATCACACATACTTCCATAATGCAAAGCACCATGGGATATATGCAAATCACCATGACATTTCAGACTTGTTCAGTTTACTGCAATTTACATGCATTTTAAATAGGACAACTAACTTAATTTTTATCATACAGTCCCCTGGTAACTTTTTACCTTCATAAAAAATGCCTAGCGCCATGGTATTGTCAGCATTTACAGGTTTTATAGACATAAGGTATATACATTAAATTATTTCATGCCAAAGTGCTTTTGCATACTGAAGTCAACAAGGAACACAGCCTGTTTTACATCAGCTCAGAGGTCACAACAATAACCTCCCTCTATGAGGACCTAAGAGGGAAAAGGAAAATTAAAGAGGACACTAAAGCATAGTCAAGAAAGGGAAGGGGTGCCCATAGGTGGCCAACCTTATGGACTAGAAATTGTACAGAATAGATTTGGCTAAGAAATTGATTGCAACAGATTTAAGAAAAGGTTGGTCCTTAAGAGTGGCAGGATCTCCCTGTCACAAAGGTGACTGATATTGTTCTTGAAAAGGTAAAGGCTAAAAGAGTGGCATTCCAAAGGTATAAGAAGGCCCAGAGAGAAGAGGATAGGGGAGTGTATCAGGGAAAACAGAGGGAGGCATGCAAAGCAGTAAGGAGAGCAAAGGTGCAATTTGAAGAAAGAATAGCTCAGGGAGTCTCAAAAAGGGACTTAACAGTTTTTAGGTATGGTAGTGAAAAATGGAAGAACAAGGAAGGGATTGTACAGTTAAAGGGGAAGGGTGACTGTAGGGGAGGGGTGACTGTATGGAGGGTTATCAGGAAAAGGCACACATATTGAACAAATGCTTCTGTTCAGTGGCCCTGCACGGCCAGGGACCCATCTACCTGCAAGACCTCTTACAACCCTATTGCCTTAACCCTTCACTCAGCTGACAAGGGATTTCTAGAGGTTCCCAGGATTGCTTTTGAAACTTCTGGAGCCCGAGCTTTTAGTTTTGTAAGGCTCCTTGATTCCAAATGAGAATGAGCACATTATGAAAAAAACTATGAACGAAGGAATACTTGAAGGGGAAGGAAGGGTCACAAAAAGATGAGAAAAGCTTTGATTGGAAGGAAATGGAGAGTAGCCCATTTTCTGAGGAGATAATCTAAAAAGCACTCAATGACCTGAAAGTGGACAAAGCTATGGGAAACAGATGGGGTAAAGCCAAGGGTGCTGAGGGAGCTCAGGGAGGTACAAGCTGCACCTCTGACAGACATTTTTTACAGATCACTGGAGACCGGGGTGGTCCTGGAGGACTGGGGAAGGGCAGATCTAGTCCCACTTCACAAAAGTGGTAGCAAGAAAGAAGCAGGCAATTATAGGCCTGTCAGCCTGACAGTGGTGGTGGATAACTTAATGGAAACACTACTAAAGGAAAGGATTGTGGTACATATTGTATCCAATGGATTACAGGATTTAAAGCAGCATGGTTTCACAGGGGAAATGCCATGCCAAACAAATTTGATAGATTTCTTTGACTGGGTGACCAAGGAGTTGGATCATGGAGGAGCAGTGAACATGACCTACGTGGATTTCAGAAAGGCTTTCAACACCGTTCCACAAAGAAGACTGGCAGTGGGTAACAAGGTGGTAACCTGAGTAAGACACTGGTTAGTGGCTATGACAAAAGGGTAGTGGTACACTGAATTCTCTCCAATGAGTGGAGGGTGAACAACAGGGTACCTTAGGGATCAGTGCTGGAACCTGTCCTCTTCAGCATCTTTGTTAGTGACATAGTGGAGGAGTTGGAAGGAAAGGTCTGTCCCTTTGTGCATGACACCAAGGATCTGCAACAGAGTGGGCACTCTGTTGTGGGGGTGAAAAGAACTGGCAGGTATCTGAAAAGAAAGGAATAATGTTCAAGGGTATGGCAGCTGGGGTTTAATGCAGAAACATGAAAAATAATGTACTTGAGCCAAAGAAACCAAGGAGAGGAGTACAAAATGGGTAGATTGATACTGAAAATGACCAAGTAGGAAAGAAACCTAGGGATAATCATAATGGATGACTTTAGGTGGTTAGGCAGTGTGACAAGGCAGCCGGGAGAGCTAGTGAGATGCTGGGTTGCATAGGAAGGGGTATCACCAGCAAAAAAAAAGGAGATGGTGCTGCCCCATATAGATTGCTGACAAGATCCCACTTTGACTAATGTTTCCAGTTCAGGAGACCACAACTCAGTAAGGACACATACAAAGTGGAGGCAGTCAAGAAGAAGGCTACCAAAATGGGGTAGGGTCTGCATCAAAAGCCATCTGAAAAAAGACTAAAGGAGCTAAATATGTACACCCTGTTAGATATGGGGGGAGAGAAGGTATGTGATAGAGACCTTTAAATACCTCACAGGGGGTTAATAAGGTACAGGAGAGGGCATGTTTCAGAGAAAAGGGTGCTCTAGAACAAGAAGGCATGCTATGAAGATGGAGGGTATAAATTCAGGAAGGACATGAGGATTTTTTTCTTCACAGTGCCATCATTGTAAAGGTGTTTGACAGATTTTCTGTCAAACCAGCATTGTAGAACCATTTATCTATCCCTTCTGAATATGAGGCCCAGAGCCTGTCAAGTCCCATTTGTTATTTTCTGAAGCCCATGTTTCTGTGATGGCCACAGGGTTCATCTCAGTGTCTTCCATCGGTGCCTGAAGCTTGCTGATTTTGTTACCCAGGCTCATAGTGTTAAGGTATATTCCTTTCCATCTGGCCCCTGATCCTACTTTGCAACTACCCTTGTGCTTTCCTTGTCCTCTTATCGTCTTGTTTTACTTGGAGTTTGTACACTTCGTGTTCTGCCCCACTGTTGACCTCTAATCTAGTCCAGTTAGGACCACAGCACTCTGTACCTGCTGCACTGCTACAAGCCACCAGATGTGGGGGTGTACTAGCTAGCATCCTCTTCCTCTGACCTGCCACACTGGTTCTACCAGTCCCAGTCTCCCTAAAAGTCAGCTTAAATATCTGATATAGACATCAGACTTCTGCCCCAGTGCGCAAGCCCACATTTCCTGTCAGGTGAAATCTGTCACTCATGATGAGTTTCCTATACCAGAGGTACCCAAAATCCCCCCAAAAGTGGTACCCCTCCATGAGACACCATCCCATAAGCCACACATTGAAATCATCTACTACATCACTCCTTATCATATCCTACTTAATAATTATTATTATTATTATTATTATATTATTACTTCCCCTCCCGGACCCACTCAGGGAAGACATTGGAAAAGGCAAGGGAAGCTGGGTGTACACTGTGATAATTGGCCAGCTGGTTATGCTTGTTCTATGAAATTTGTAATATAGAATGTGGAGTATGATTGTCTCACATGAGACATCCTGTGCTATGGGTGCCCCCCTCCCAGGTTTTAGTCGAAACAGCCGGATATATTAACCTGAAATCAGGAGGTAATTAAAAGACTAGAGAGACTTAATTAAGGGGTCTCCTGTTTTCCTGTTTTAATTAGAACTGACCCATGTGCAAAGAATATAGGACTCGTAAACTTTTATGACATCTTGGAGGAAAAACATGTTATCCCACCTTGGTGCTAAAAGTTATAAAATCCTTTGGTCCTTTAGAAAACAGGAACTGCTCAAGGACTGAAAAAAATGTTAACTAAGGAGTCATATTTAGGAAATGAGTTTTTGCTGATTTAACCTTATTTAATATACCTCCTGCTAGGACACCCAGTCTGTATTTTTTATATTCTAAAAGGAGGAGCTAGATAACATCCTAGAAGGGGTGTGTGAGAGAGACACAAAAACTAGGACTTGTTTCTGATCTGTGAAGCATATCTTTTGGGCTCTTAAGAAACAAGATCTAACTATAAGCACTATAGAGGTAATACGTTAGATAGAAAAAGTCTAACTGTATGTTGGTAGGAATTTGTCTAGTTTTCTTTGATTTTCTTTTAAGTGATTGCATGCTTTATGATATAGTGTTCTGTGTTTACATTTTACATATTTTTGTCCATTTTAGTAAAACTATTATTGTGAAAGACCGCCTGGGTGTGTCTTTGAAGTTCGTTTTGCATGTGATGTATAGAAGGTTAAGACTGACAAAAAAAAAAAAACTGTTCATAAGCTTGATGGTGTTACTAATCTGGGAAAAGGTAAGAATATGCCTAAGGTTTTTTATAGAATTTTAAGGGTTCATTTTGGATACCTGGTTAGGTGCCCTTATGCGAAAGATATCTGGCATCACCCTTAAGAGCAGATTATTTGAGCCTGTACATTTAGGTACGCTAGTATAAGGTTCACAGTTTTAATACCCCCAGAACTTGAGACTAAAGGTGATTTAGACCCACAAGCAGACAGGAGGGTTACCCTGTCTGATATCTGTCCACAATACTGAGCTCAGAGGTTGGCACTGTGGGAGCCGAGGACCTGATCTGCTGAGTGCATTTGTGGCAAATTGGTTGGTGGATAAATTGGTAACACAAGCTTTAACTGTTCAGTCTATTAGCTTAATACTGTACAGCTCACTTGCAAGAAAAGGCAATGATTTATTTTTTAAAGAGAAACAGAACTACATTATTTTGCTTACAGTCAAGTTCCTACCTGTTTTATTTTTTTTTTAAAGTGCAAGTTAGAGTAGCCGTAGTTAGGGAAGAAGATGACATAACTACTGTGGGCACACTGTAGACTACTTGAAGCAGCTGTGCCAGGACAGAGAAGTCCTGTATAAGGGGAGAGCCACTGAGCAGAATCTCATGGATGCCCTGATGGCAGCAGATACCCAGAGCATCAAGTCACTGACTGTGACTGTAAGGGACCAAACCTTTAGAGTGGAGGGGCCAGCTGCCACTGCAGTGTCCAGATCCGGTGAGGATGACAGCAGGACCAGTGCCAGCGAAGGGCCACAGCAGCAGCAGGGGAAAGTCACCAGCATTCTGAAGCCAGAAGCAATCAGGCTGCAGATTGAGTTGTGGAGAATGGAGCTGGATTCCAGACAGATGCTAAGTGAGAAAAATGAGCCACAGAGGAGAAGAGGGAGTGAGAACAGCAAGAGGCTGAATGAGAAAGGTGAGAGGCTGAACACGAATGGTGAGAGACAGAGCGAGAACAGCGGGAGGCTGATCGTGAAGAGCGTGAGCACCAGCAAGCCACAGAGGAGAAGTGGGAGTGAGAACAGTGAGGAGCTGAATGTGAACAGTGAGAGGTGGACCATGAGGAGTGTGAGCTTCAGAGGTGACTTGAACTGGAGAAGTTACGACCCCAACCACCAGCACCAGAGCAGGTAAGTGGCTTGGGATTAACAGGAACTACAGGACTGGGTTACAAATTGAATTCCAAATTGATAGCTGAATTTAAAGAGGGGGAGGATATGGATGCCATTTTAAATTCCCTTGAAAAAGTTTGTATTCAGGCTAAAATTCCTAGAGGGTCCAGGAGCTTCCAGCTATCCCCTCTACTTACCTGGAAAGCTCGGGATGCATTGGGTCACATGGACAATGAGGACAGTAATGATTACAACAAACTTATAGCTGCACTTTTAAAAAAGTTTAATTTAACTGCAGAAGCATACAGAGCTAAATTCCCTAAGCTCAGGAGAAGTCCTGACATGAGCTATGAGGAACTAGCCACAAAACAACATCAATGTTTAAAACTTTGGTGGGAGGGAATTGAAGTAAACTCTGTAGATAAAATTGAAAATTTTATTTTGTTGGAACAGTTTTTTGGGGCATGCCCAGCAGAGCTGAAAACCTGGCTGGAAGATCGAGATCCCAAAACAGTGCAAGAGGCTGCTGAACCCTCGGACTACTATGTCAAGAGCAGACCTGCTCTGTGAGTGAATGGGACAGGCATGGCAGTGTAGAAAGGGAAAAGTGCACCTTCAGGGCAGCAAAAACCCTCACTGCCTCCACCAAAACAAGTTAGCCCCAGGTTTTAAAGAAAAGAGTTCTCTGAGAAAAGAAACAAATGTTTTTCTAAAGAAATTGGGCATATTGCCATACAGTGTCACAAAAGGGCAATCAGTATGCAGAATAGGGCTAGGAAAGAAGTGAGCTATTTATGTGTCCCTGAATGCCTGTGAACATGAGGGAACACATGCACTCAGTCATGGTGAATGGGGTCCAGACACAAGGGTTAAGATACACAGGAGCATCTCTGATGTTGGTAAAAGGGGATCTGGTTGAGTCTGGTCAGCTTATACCCAATGAAATTGTAACTGTACAAGACTTTACTGGTGAGGAGAAAACATTGCCCCTCACTGGTGTTCTCCTAGACTGGGATGAATCAGGTGGAACTGTGCTCAGGTGGCTGTAGCCAAAATGTTAGCAGTTGACATCATCCTTGGCAACAATCTCAAATGGGATGATGTGTGCAGTTACCCATAGCCAAGCAGAATTGTAGTTCCTTGAACCCCCCACAGAAGCCAGTGTGGAAGTCACTGGGAGGTTGATTCCCCAGCCTGTGTCTCCTGATATGGAGACTAATGAAAAGGGGGTATAAATTTCCCCAGTAGCTGTTAACCACACAGCTATGGAGGGTTACTAAGAAGAAGGAGGGGTGACCCATTGTCAGATGGTTAGGGATGACCGTGGTCCTGAGTGCCCTGATGCTAGTGCTAGGGACCCTATTTTAGAGACTGAAGGGGACCTGTCCCATGCCTTGGGAATGTATAAGGAGTTTGCAGATGTGCAGAAAAGTGACCCTAGTCTAGAGAAGCTGAGGGCTTGGGCAGACTGTGACAGAGCACTGGTAGGTTACAGTAAACATAAGGTTTATTGAGAAAATGTACTGATATATACTCAGGCTGTGAAGACAGAGGGAAGGGTGATAGGCAAGCAGCTTGTCATTCCCCACGGGTACCATAAGCAGTTGCTCGAGACTGCACATGATATTCCCTTGTCTGGTCATCTGGGAATCACATGCACTATGCAGCGGTTGGCCTAGAATTTCTATTGGCCCAACTTCACCTAGCAGCTGAAGGAGTATTGCAGGTCTTGTCACTGGTGCCAAGAAATAGGGAAGGCAGGTAAGAAAACCCAAGCCACACTAATTCCATTGCCCATGGTGGAGGAGCCATTCCAGAGGGTGGGAATGGATATTGTGGGGCCTTTAAATAACCCCAGCTCCTCCAGGAAGAGGTTCATCCTGACTGTGGTGGATTACGCCACCCAGAACCCTGAGGTAGTCATCCTATCCTCACTGAGGACAGACAAAGTAGCAAATGCCTTACTTGGGATTTTCTCCCATGTTGGGTTTTTGCAGGAGGTTATAACCGATTAAGAGGGTTCCTTCATGTTGGACCTGATGAAATGTTTGTGTGAGAAGTGTGGGTTGGTGCGGTGGTGCATGACACCTTATCACCCACAAGCCAATGGGCTTGTGGAAAGATTTAACGGTACCCTGAAGTCAATGCTCCAAGCATTTGCTGAACAGCATGGGAAGGACTGGGAGAAATACCTTCCCCACCTGTTGTTTGGATACAGGGAGGTGCCCCAAGAGTAGACAGGATTTTCCCCCTTTGAGCTCTTATATGGACAGCGGGTATGTGGGCCCCTAGACTTGATCTGGGAGGACTGGGAAGGCAAGCACACCACCCAGGGAACTCCCATAGTGGATTATGTCCTTAGGTTTAGGGAAAGACTGAAGGGGCTTATGGGGACAGCTCAGAGAAACCTGGCAGCTGCCCAACAGAAACAAAAAGTGTGGTAAGACAGCAGAGTCAGAGCTCGCTCGTACACAGTGGGTCCAGAAGTCATGATCCTTATTCCAGTTCAGAAAGACAAACTGCAGGCTGAGTGGGCAGGACTGTACAAAGTAGCTAGGAAGGTAAATGACAAGAACTATATCATAGAGTTACCTGACAGAAGACATACAGAAAGAGTACTATGTCAACATGATGAAGCTATATGCTAATAGGGTTGATATGGTGTTTGCAGTATGTAGTCCTGGGGAAGGGACAGATGAAGGAGACCCCCTTCTGGACTTGCTGGAAGAAAGCAAGTAGGAGTCCTCTGTGGAGGCAGTTAAATTGTCTCCCCAGCTGGTCCCAGACAAGATCCAGGAAGTAAGGGAGGTTTTAGCAGACTTTGCCCTACTGTTTAGCGCCAAGCCTGGACTAACCCCCTTAGCAATGCACGATGTGGAGACAGGGACACAGACGCCCATACGGCGGACAGCATATTGGGTGTCAGAGGCTGTCCAAAAGGACATTAGGGGAGAGAGGTGGAGGAAATGCTGGATTTAGGGGTAATCCAGAGATCTCACAGCCCCTGGACCTCACCCATAGTCCTTGTGCCCAAGCCAGATGGTTCTACTCATTTCTGTGTGGACTATCATGGACTGAATGCAGTCACAAAGTCAGATGCCCACCCGATGCCCCGACAGATGAACTCCTGGACAAGTTGGGAGGGGTGAGATATTTTATGACTATTGACCTGACAAAGGGGTATTGAAAGGTAGAGTTGATGGACACAGCTAAGGAGAGGTCAGCCTTCATCACTCCAATAGGCTTATTTGAATTTAAAGTAATATCTTTTGGAAGGAAGAATGCCCTGGCCACTTTCCAAAGGTTGGTGAACCAGGTGTTGAATGGTGCTGAGAAGTATGCCATGGTGTACCTGGATGACACTGCCATCTTTAGTGCCAGCTGGGAGGAACACCTGTCCCACCTTAGGGAAGTGCTGGGCAGGATACAGAGGGCCGAGCTCACTGTCAAAGCTGAGAAGTGCCAGGTGGCCATGACTGAAGTGGCATACCTTGGGCATGTTGTAGGCAGGGACAGCTCCATCCTAACCAAGTAAAAATAGAGAGATCAAGGCATGGCCCAGACCAGAAATGCAGAAGCAGGTCAGGAGTTTTCTAGGGACAGCAGGGTACTATAGGAAATTTGTACCCAATTACAGTGCCCTGGCTGCTCCCCTATCTGACCTGGTAAAGAAAATGATGCCTAAGAAAATTATCTGGGAACCAGCCTGTGAAAAAGCCTTTACCAGACTGAAGGAGGCACTGTGCAGTGCTCCTGTATTGACAAGTCCTGACTATAGCAGACCCTTTATAGTTCAGACTGATGCCTCAGATGTGGGTATTGGGGCAGTACTGAGTCAGACATCCAACCAAGGGAAAGATCACCCTGTAGTGTACCTGAGCAAAAAGTTACTTCCCGTGAGCAGGCATACTCTACTGTGAAAAAAGAGTGTCTTGCCATAGTGTGGGCCCTAAAGAAGTTAGAGCCATACTTATATGGGCAGCATTTTGAGTACAAATGAACTACAACCCTGTGGTTTGGCGGACCCAAATGGGAAAAACTAATGGTAGACTGTTAAGATGGAGTCTTGCCTTGCAAGGGTATGACATGACAATCTTACATTGGGCTGGAGCGACCAATCAGAAAGCTGATGACCTTTTGCATCTGTATGATGAGTGAACTGATTTGGGAAGCTCATCCCATGCAGGGGACAGAGGCCCCAAATTCAGCTTAGGTGGGGAGGATTAAGATGCTTGGCCAGCTGGTTATGATTGTTCTATGATATTTGTAATATACAATGTGGCATGTGAGTGTCTCACATGTGACATCCTGTGCTATGGGCCCTCCTCCCAGGTTTTAGTGGAAATAGCAGGATATATTACCCTGAAACCAGGAGGTAATTAAAAAACTAGAGAGACTTAATTAAGGGTTCTCCTGTTTTCCTGTCTTAATTAGACCTGACCCAGCTGCCAGGATAAAGGGCTTGCAAACTTTTATGACATCTTAGATGAAAAACATGCTAGCCCACCTTGGTGCTAAAAGTTATAAAACCCTTTGGTCCTTTAGGAAAACAGGAACTACTCAAGATCAGAGAAAATGTTAACTGAGGAGTCATATTTGAGAAATAAGTTTTTGCTGATTTCACCTTATTTAATATACCTCCTGATAGGATATCCTGTTTGTATATTTTTTAAATTCTAAAAGGAGGAGTTAGATGACATGCCAGAAGGGATGCGTGAGACAGACACAAAGACTAGGACCTGTGTCTGATCTGTGAGACATATCTTTTTGGGTTCATAAAAAACAAGATCAAACTATAAGCACTACAGAGGTAATACATTAGATAGAAAAAGTCTAACTGTGTGTTGGTAGGAGTTTGTCTGTAGTTTGCTTTTCTTTTCTTTTAAGTGAGTATATGCTTTGTGATATAGTGTTCTATGTTTACATTTTACATATTTGTATCCATTTTAGTAAAAAATATATTTTGAAAGACTGCCTGAGTGTGTTTTCGAAGTTCGTTTTGCATGTGATGTATAGAAGGTTAAGACTGACAAAAAAAAACTGTTCATGAGCTTGATGGTGTTACTAAACTGGAAAAAGGTAAGAATATACCTAAGGTCTTTTATAGAGTTTTAAGGGTTCATTTTCTATACCTGGTTAGGTGCCCTTATGCGAAAGATATCTAGCATCCCCTCGAAAAGCACATTATCTGAGCCTGTACATTTGGGTATGCTAGCATAAGGTTCACAGTTTGAATCCCCCCAAAATTTGAGACTAAGAGACTAAAGATGATTTGGACCCAAAAGCAGACAGGAGGTTTACCCTGTCTGTTACATGTTCGCAATACTGCACTCAGTGGTTGGCACTGTGGGAGCAGCGGACCTGACCTGCTGAGTGCGTTTGTGACATACACAAATCTGTTCTACAGTCTATGGAAGTTTCACTTCACCATGTGCACCAAATGGTTCATCAAACCATCTGTACCTAGGTGTAATAGAAACCCCCAGCTTCCACTGCTCCCTCTCTGCCATACGCTCCGTCCTGCTCAGTATACTGTATCTCTCCTGTTAATGTATTTCCACTTAAGATAACATAGATACATTGATACATAGATACATAGACAGTGTCAGCAGATAAGGGCCTATGGCCCACCCAGTCTGCCCATTTGAGCTTGTAAGTTCAGTTTGTTTTCCTAGAAGTCTGTTGCCCCTTACCCCTGACATCCAGAATTCCTTTATGTCTATCCCATGCATTCTTAAATCCCGTGATTGTTTCAGCCCCCACCACTTCCTCTGGCAGGGTGTTCCACTTGTCCACCACCCGTTCTGTGAAGAAATTCTTTCTCATGTTTCCTCTGAATCGTCCTCCTTCCAACTTCATCCCATGCCCTCTTGTCCTGGAACATATTTTTCGCTTAAAAATAGTGTTTTCCTGCACCCTGTTCCTCCCTGTAAGATACTTGTATGTCTCTATCATATCCCCTCTCTCCCTCCTCTCCTCCAGGGAGTACATATTCAGTTTCTTCATGCTGTCTTCATAGGACTTGTGATGCAATCCATGCACCATCTTTGTTGCCCTCCTCTGAACCTTCTCTACCCTGTCTATGTCCTTACGTAGGTATGGTCTCCAGAACTGTACACTGTACTCCAGGTGGGGCCTCACTAGTGTCTTGTATAAGCGGAATTATGACCTCCCTTTTCCTGCTGGTGATGCCCTGCCTATACATCCCAACATCCTATTTGCTTTACCTGCTGCCTTGTCACTGTTTCCCTACCTTGAGGTCATCAGAGATGCTACCCCAGATCCTTTCCTGCTTGGTGCATGCTATATCCTCACCTCCCAACTGATATATTGTGCCAGGGTTTTTGTGCCCCATATGCATTATCTTGCACTTCTTTGCATTGAATTTCAACTGCCAAACCCCTGACCATTCTTCAAGTTTCTGCAGGTCCCTTCTCATTCTGTCTACACCCTCTGGTGTGTCTACTCTGTTACAGAGCTTTGTGTCATCAGCTAACAGTGAAATTCTGCCTTCTAGGTCCCACGAATGTCACTGATGAAGATATTGAATAGGACCAGTCCCAGCACTGATCCCTGTGGTACCCCACTGGTCACTCTTCCCTCTGTGGAGTGACAGCCATTTACCACCACCCTCTGTGTCCCGCCACCCAGCCAGTTACCTACCCACCACACTACTGTCCTGCCCACACCCATATTCCCCAGTTTGTGTAATAGTCTTCTATGTGGCACAGTGTCAAAGGCCTTGCTGAAGTCCAGGTAGGCCATGTCCACTGCCCTCCCCTGATCCACCTCCCTAGTCACCCAGTCAAAAAATTCAATGAGGTTGGTCTGACATGACCTCCCCCTGGTGAAACCATGCTGCCTTGGGTCCTGTAGTCCATTGACAACCAGATGTTCCACCAATCTCTCCTTCAGTAGTGCTCCATGATCTTCCCCACTACCGAGGTGAGGCTGACTGGTCTGTAGTTCCCTGCTTCCTCTTTGTTCCCACTTTTGTATAAGGGGACTACATCTGCTGTCCTCCAGTCTTTGGGTACCTCCCCTGTTTCCAGTGATCAGCTAAACAGGATAGCCAGAGGTTCAGCCACCACCTCTCTTAGTTCTTTAAGGACCCTGGGTGCACCCCATCTGGCCCATTGCTTTATCAACTCTTTGACCTACAGTTCCTTCAGGACCCTTTCTGTAAAGGGACTTGTGTCCATTTCTGCACCATTCTCACCCTTGTACCCTTCAGACCCATTACCCTCCTCTTCCTCAGTAAAGACTGAGCAGAAATACCTTTTCAATATGTCAGCTTTACTGTTGTCATCCTCCACGTGGCCCCCATCCTCCCCCTTCAGTCTCACTATCCCTCCCTTTGTCTTTCTTTTTTCACTTATGTACCTGTAAAAGGTTTTGTCCCCTCTACCCACTGATTTTGCAATGTGTTCTTCTGTCTGAGCTTTGGCTTCCCTTACTGACCTCCCTGCCTCCCTTTGCTTCTCCTGGTACTTCTCCCCATCCCCTTCTGCCTGTGTCTTTTTGTATTGCCTGAATGCAATCTTTTCTTGCAAACATTCCATACTCTGTATCTCAGCTGTCTGTGTGTCAACACGTGGTAAATCCCTCATCATTTGTAAACATTCAGAACACTGTACATATGCTGTTTAGTTGTATCAACACATCAAAACTCCTTCCTCTCATGTAAACATTCAGTACACTGTATCACTTTTGTCTGGGTTTGTCCATAATATATTCATTGCCTCTTGTAAACATTCAGTACACTGTATGTCTGGTGTCAACGTATGTCTGCTCAGGATAAATCATACCTCTCTTATAAACATTCAGTACAGTGTATCTCTTCTGTCTGGGTGTGTCTTACATATATTCCTGCTCACTTTGAAACATTCAGTACACAGTACGTATGCTGTCTAGGCAAATAAATTTTTATCGGCACAGGAGTTCAGTTAATAACACATCCAAGGGGCAGTAATAGAAAATATAACTTGTCTGCAGAAAAGACCCATGTGGTCAGCCATATTTATAAATAAATAAATAAATAATTATTTGCCTGTTCCTACCTAGTATACATGCAGATATAGTCTTTGCTGTATTGGTCCTTGTAAGAACAGATCCAGAAGCATATGATTTGATACCTTTTATTGAACCAAAATAGATGTAACAAAAAGAACAAAGTGCTTTAGCTGGGGCTGGCCCAGTGGTGCTGATGGTTGAGGTGCTAGCAGCCACACCTCTCACTACGCCAGCAACCCGGGTTCAGGAATGAGCTTGGGTCAGTGGGGGTTGGTAGGGGGAGGGAGGGAGGACTGAGTGTCCCAATGGATGATCTCCTCCCTCTGGGGTGGGATACCAGGTGTACAGTACACACCTGACGTCCTGAGAGAGCCGGTGGGAACATGGGCTGTCGAGGGGTTGGTGGCTCCGTCTAATGGAGTCGGGGAGGGGGGACATCTGCAAGCACTTGGAAGGGACGTGCATCAGCACGCCTCCTCTCTGGATGCTCGCCATCCTTACACCAGCATCTCAGGGGGCTGGGACAGGGGAAACCACAGAAAAATTGAAAATCCCCCTTAGTGATTCTAGTTGACGACCGCTCCAGCCCATCCAAGACCACTGATTCCGGACAGACCCCGCTGTACAGGAGGAAGTAAGAGGTGAGGCAGTCTAGGGGCAGATCCCGAGTAGGGGGATGAGATGGTGATAAGCGGCCCGAAGGAGTGGGCATCGAGGGTAGGCAGGAGGAGATAAGCAGAAATTGTAAAAAAAAAAAAAAAAAAAAAAAAGTGCTTTAGCTTTCAGATCAAAAAGTACCTAGTATACTGCAGAAAGAGAGACCCCCACAGGCTCTTACAACTCCCCTACTTATTTTTTAGTATGGTCTTTATCCAGTCTTTGCCTCTGTCCCACCATCATTTGAGCCCCCCCCCACCACTGACTTCGTACCGACTAGCTCCTCTAGCAGCCAATTTGAACTCACCACCCTCTTCATGAAAAAGTACTTCTTGGAATCACTCTCTAACTTGCTATTTGTAATGCCACCCTTTAACGGCTTTGGCATTTACTTTAACACTTTAAATAATAATAAAGCTATTTATTTTTGGAAAAAAATGTTTTCTTTCTTTTAAATTCTTCCATTATATTTAATTCCTGCATTTATTTGCAAGAGAGATGTCTGTTTCAATGGGATTCTGTCTAGTAAATGATATATAAGAAAAAGTACAATTTGATAGCTAAGTTCCTTATAGCACTGAACTATGTACTGTATGGTTCCTATCCCACCACAGCCACTGGTTAGGCTCATTGTGAGGTTATAAGCATGTCATTTCTCCTCACCGAGCTTGTCATCCTACTGTAGCTCTGCAAATAAGTAGATATAGGATCCACCATTTAAAGTGACATCTCAAATGGGTAATCCAGTCTAACCACATTCTAGAACTAAATGTTATAAATCAAGTATATTGTGAAATAAAAACTGCAGAACTAATGCACTGAACACATAAAAAATAAACAGCCATATTTGTTAGCAGAAAAATAATCTCATCTTTTTTAAGTAATAATGTACTTTGAGTAAAAACATCAATATATCAATTTTCTTTTGATTACGTTCACTCCTGAACTGAGATACAGGGCCTGATATTCAAGTGTTCGCACAGGCGCTAACGAGTGTTTGCCCACACAAACCAGGTTTTGTGCTGGAGCCCAGTATTCAAAATGTTCGGTCGCACTGGCAAACAGGGTTTAACACCTACGGAAACCAAAAATGGGGGGTATGCAAATGAGGGGTGGGGACAGGAATATCTACACAAGCCGATATTCAACAGATTTTTACAGTGCAAAAGGAATGTGCATGATCCTTGTATACCACGCAGACACCACTGAACAAAACCTCCTCTTACTCCACGCCTCCCTAGCATCTACCAGGAGGTAATGCAGTCAACCCAGCAGTTGGCCGCTGAGGCAGCACACTTGAGCCTGTGATATGTGATACCCCACCCCATCACCAACCCATAATTTTCAAAACTCCCTTTGTACTAGTTGCCCACCCCCCCAATTGCCAGACCATTTTGTAACACGAAACTCCCTGGTGCTAGTGCCCTCCCCCCCCCACCTTCTGACTTCTAGAACATAATGTTAAAGAAAAGTCCCTGGTGCTAGTGATCCCTTCCCTCCCTCTGATTATCAGCCCAACTGCTGGTATCACCCAAACTGATATCCATCCATCCAGTCTTCTAGACCATCAATTTAAGTGATTGACTGTGGCCAAACTTCTCATCCAAAAATAGACACATAGGTGTGACAAAAGATTAAACAAACTGTATTTCTTAAGTTTGGCCAAATCTTTTGAGTCAAGGTTACAAGCAGACACTTCTTTTTATAATTTCTCACATGGCTGCTCATACACCATCAGTCAGACGCAGGTGCAGTATCCATTTGCCTTTGTGTCTGACCATTTGAATATCCAGACCTAAATGTTTATTTCTACAGACTGGATGCATCATATTTTAATACTAATTATTATATGGTATCATTTATTTAGCTATCTGTACAATATTTACATTCTTTTGAGACGTGGGAATATAGTACATATCCTTACACCTTGCTGTCCGTTATTTGTCTATGTATACTTCATAGACAGTTTATGGGCTACACAACGGCTTGATTCTTTTGAGAGTCAAGGTGAGGCAAATTTTATTTTTATGTCAACCAATCCCAGAGGTTCTAGGCACCTCACAATCAAAACAGTACAGGAGACATAGTTAATCTCAATCTCAATCTTTATTTATTTATATAAGGTGCCTTTCTAAAACCAAGGCGCCTGTACAATACTAGATAAAACAATTACAAATAGAATAAACAACAATATTAAAAATCATTATATGCTTTACTAAAGAGGTGAGTCTTTAAAGATTCTTTAAAACTTTGGACAGTCGGGCTGTCCCGCACCTGACGAGGTAGAGAGTTCCACAGGGTTGGGGCCATAAAACTAAAAGATCTGGCCCCTGAGGTTTTTAAACAAACCCTGGGAATCTCTAGCAATCCCCCGTCAGTGGATCAGAGAGAGCGGAGGACAGTAGGGATGAAGGAGATCTTTCAGGTAAACAGGTCCCTGATCATGTAGGGCCTTATAGGTCAGCAAACCGACCTTGAAGGTGATTCGCCAGCAAACTGGCAACCAGTGCAGACCGCGGAGCACAGGCGTTATATGACTGGACCTAGATGGAGCCAGTCAGCAGCCTGGCTGCCGCATTCTGCACTAGCTGCAGGCGGCGAATCTCAACCCCAGGAAGCCCTAGGTAAAGCGAGTTGCAGTAGTCAAGGCGGGAGGTAACGAGGATGCGGACCAAAGTAGGCAGATTGTCTGGGGGAACCAGGTGCTTCACCCGGCGATGTTCCTCAGATGGTAAAAGAGGTTTTGACAACTGCTGATACCTGAGATTTAAATGTCAAGCGGTCATCAAATACAACGCCCAGATTCCGCTACTCGGTCTGAGGTAATTAGCGGGATACCCCAGCCATAGACCGAGGGTAATCCAACCAATAAACCCGCCTCCGGTGATCCTGGCCCACAGCCAACACCTCAGTTTTATCAGGGTTCAACCTCAGCCAACTCTACATTCATCCAGTCCTGGATTTCAGCAAGACAGTTATTAAAGCCCAAAAGGCAGCATCTTGGCGGGCGAAAGGACATGTACAGCTGAGTATCATCTGCATAGCAGTGAAAACTCAGACCATACCGCCTAATAATCGCTTCCTAACGGCAGCATATATACTGCAAACAACATGGGTGCCAAAATGGAACCCTGCGGTACCCCACAGGATAGGGAGAATGATGTCGAGGAAAAAATTCCGGACACCACTCTCTGAATCCTACCCTCGAGGTAAGATCGAAACCAACTGAGGACTGTACCAGACAGTCCACAGATAGACCACAAGCATTCCAATAGCACACCATGGTCTACAGTATCAAATGCTGCAGAGAGATCCAGAAGGACCAGAATGGAACGAGATCTTCGATCTCTCACTATTAGGAGGTCATTTAGCACCCGGATCAGAACTGTCTCGGTACTATGTCTTTTTCTAAATCTGGACTGGAGAGAATCATAGAGATTGTGGCTGGTCAAATGATCATCTAACTGCAATGCAACCACCTTCTCAATAACTTTACCCACAAAGGGTAAGTTAGAGACAGGCCTGTAGTATGCCAGGCAGTCCGGGTCCAAGGAGGACTTCTTAAGGAGGGGCTGGACCACAGCCTCCTTTAGAGGATTTGGAAAAATTCCCCTCTCCAAGGACCTCCAGACTTTCTCAGCAATGACGGGGCTGATTTTATCCACACACCCCACTAAGAGACGTGTGGGGCCCGGATCCAAACTACAGTTGGTCGGACGCAATAATTGTATGATCACCACAATTTCATCAATTGTGGGGAGGCCGAAGTCATACCACACAAACTGGGTGTCTGACATCTCCTGCCGACCATCACTACTCCCATTAGAGAGGGTTAGATGGATATCCGATCTGATTGTGGCAACCTTATCTGAAAAGAATAGAGCAAACTCCTCACACCGTTCTTGAGAAAATGCCCTTCTGGGCTGCAGACAGATTGGATTGCACAATCTGTCCACAGTCCAGAAGAGCTGAGCTGGTCTATTCTGTGCAGCAGCAATCTCTCTGGACAGGAATTCTGCCTCCTTACGAGAGATTGCTGATTGATAGATCACATAGTGATCCATCAAGCTAAGTCTGTCACAATCCTGACCCGATCTCCGCCAGCACCTCTCCAACCTTCGTCCAACTCTCCTCAACTCCCTCAGAGTCTCATCAAACCAAGGGGACTTGGGTCAAAGAGTGAGAGGATGAACACAAACAGGAGCAATGGAATCCAGGGCCCCTTCCACCGCCTTATTATAGGCAAGTACCAGCTCTCCTGGATCCATGCAATCTCTAGGTGGCCCGATGGGTCCAGCACCACCATCAGGCCGTCAGAAACACCCCTTAAAGGCGATACCGGGCCATCTCCCTAGAGGGGCCGGCCTACAAGGGGTGGCCACAAAACTGAACCCAATGGAGTGATGGTCCGACCATCCGACTGGTTCCACCTCCAAGTCGGATATTTCCATCCCCAGAAGGAACACCAAATCCAGTGAATGACCACCAATATGGGTCGAGGAGGAAATAACCTGTGTGAAGCCCAGTGAAATCATTAACTGGAGGAAGTCTTGACCAAACTGCGAGACCTCATCGTCAACCCAGGCATTGAAATCCCCCAGAACCAACCATCTGGGGGACCCCAATGTCAGGTCGACAACGAGGTCTGCGACTTCCTGCAGGAAAACATTAAATAAAATAATAAAATGCAGCATATAAATACATAATTCTAAAATCCTAAAATTCATAATCAAAGCAGAGGTCAGAGATATTATGGCTCAAACAGTCAGGGAAAAAAACTATTCTGGGAAGGCCAGGTAAAAGTGGTGGGCATTTAACCTCTGCTTGAATATCTCAGTAGAATGGGCCACCCAGACTGCAGGTGGAAGCAAGTTCTAGAGGGTCGGCTTCATGACACTAAAGGCATAGTTGCCCAATATCTTGAGCTGAACCCAGGAAACATCCAGGAGGCCCACAGATGAGGAGCAGAGGGAGTGGGCAGAGGCAGCAGGTGTCAGGAGCTCATTCACGAAGCCCGTACACTGTCCATATATGGCCTGAAAGGTGAGCAAGACCACCTTGAAGACAATCCTCCACCTGATAGGCAGTCAAGCTGGGGTCATATGACTGGACCTAGAAAGGCCCATCAGTAACCAAGCCACTGCATTGTGCACCAGCTGCAACCTGCGGAGGGTCCTCCCATGACACGAAAGTAAAAAAAGTTATAGCAGTCGAGCCTAGAGGTAACAAAGGTGTGTACACTACTAACTTTGGCAGCTGTTCATGTGGAATGAGGGGCTTGATCCTGGCAATGTTCTAAAAGGGGTGAAAACCACTTTAGACAACAGAAGACACCTGGCCCTCATGTATCAATCTGCTGTCCATGATCATGTCAAGATTGCACACCCTCAGGGAGGTCACCAATGGAGCCGACTCCAGAAAAAGTCCTGTGCAGGCTCCAGGTACCCTCACATCATGTCCATGACCTGCTCAATCACCAGCACCTCTGTCTTGTCCGGATTCTGTCACAACCAGCTGGAAGACATCCAGCCATTGATTTTAACCAGGCAGAAGTTTAGCACCAAACCAGCATCAGATGTTCCGAGACCAAATTACAAATACTGCTGGATGTCATCTGCATAGCAGTGAAACTCCACCATGAATTGCTGAGTGATCTTGCCCAGAGGCAGCATTTACACTGCAAACAACATCAGTGACAAGATCAAGCCCTGGGGTATGCCACATGTCAGAAGCACTGGGGAGAAGGAGAAATTCCCCTTCACCACCCACTGCTCCCAATCAGATAGATAGGACCATTTGATGACAGCACTTGTAAATCCACAGTACTTAGGGAACCGATAGAGAAGCATGAAGTGAGCCACAGTGTCAAAAGCTGATGAGAGATCAAGGGGAACAAGAAATGACTTGTCTCCTCTATCTCTAGCCATACACAAGGCATTATGCACCCTAACTAATGATATTTTAGTGCTGTGTCTGACCCTGAAATCTGACTGGAATGGCACATAATCCAAGCAATCTCTGCACTCATGTGCCGAAAGTGTTGGAATGGCACATAGATGTCAAAGTACACAAGGTGATCCTCGAGCTGCTGTGCCATGGTTTCTCAACAACCTTGCTCAAAAATGGCAGGGTGGGGATAGGACAGTAATTCACCAGGAGGTCTTGGTCGAGATATTGTTTCTTCAGGAGGGGTCTCACCAGGGCTTCTTTCAAGACCACTGGGAAAACCCCCTCTGACTTCATGCACCGGGGACCCTGAGGTGGAATATAGTAAGCATTCTTACACCCTGCTGCCGGTATCAGTCTATGTATACTTTGTAGACAGTATATGGGTTATACAATGGCTTGATTCCTTTGAGCGGTACTACAGGTATCGTCAAGGCACAAGTCAGGAAGCATAGGATGAACAGGAGCAGTTGTAAAATTAGCAATGAATATTTTATTTTTCTCAAAAACAGCAAAGTATTACTATTTACAAAGGCAGTACAAACAGAAAAAACTAAGTCTTTTTCCTGAGGGTCTCTCTCCTATCCAAGTTCCAGTCTCTCATGCTCCTTATCTCTGTTGCAAAAACATTGCTGATCTTTTTATAAGTTTTTGTCTGGGATCTCATTTACAGAGCCAGCTTCTCACAGAATGTTCTTGTAAGTTTACAGAATGTTCTTGTCAGTTTTGATGCAGGTGCAGCAAAAAGAACATAGTGACCCAGAACTGACCTCTTGTTTACAGTTCTGCAAAAGGGTTACAAACTGCATTTTGGCTTAACCCATTAAATTCCAGATAGCTTTGCAACCATTTCAACAGTATAACTATATACAGTTTTAAACAAAGTGATCCCAGCTTCACATACAGTTTTACACAGAGATTCACATATATTTTTTATAATTGCAGATATGTGGGGAGGGAGAAGAAAAGACAGAAATAGCAAGGGAAAGCAAAGAGATAGTGCGAGGCAAGAACTGCGAAACCGTCAGAGTGATTATTTCCTAGGTCTCACAAGAAAATTTGGTTGTGCAACCAGACAGACAACAGACAGAAAAGAAGGGCATAGAACAGGCCCTTGTGTTTAAACTGTTTCTGCATAACAAACAGGGCAGGGCCTTATTCATCCTTATCACAGTGGGAAAACAGTGCATATCCTTACACCTTGCTGTCCATTATCTGTTTATGTATACTTCATAGACAATATATGGTTTACACAATGGCTTGATTCTTTTGAGTGGTGGGAATACAGTATGTATCCTTACATCCTGCTGTCCATTATCTGTTTATGTATACTTCATAGACAATATATGGTTTACACAACAGCTTGATTCTTTTGAGAGGTGGGAATACAGTATGTATCCTTACACCCTGCTGTCCATTATCTGTCTATGTATACTCTATAGACAATATATAGGTTACACAACGGCTTGATTCTTTTGAGTGGTGGGAATACAGTATGTATCCTTACACCCTGCTGTTGATTATCTGTCTACATATACTTTATAGACAATATATAGGTTACACAACGGCTTGATTTTTTTGAGAGGTGGGAATACAGTATGTATCCTAACATCCTGCTGTCCATTATCTGCCTATGTATACTTCATAGACAGCATCGGGGTTTAAGAACGGTTTGGTTCTTTTAAGAGGTGAGAATGCAGTACGTATCCTTACACCCTGCTGTCCATTATCTGTCTGTGTATACTTCATAGGCAGTATATAGGTTACACAATGGTTTGACTCAGAATATGCCATTTATATTCATGAGTAAGGGGCAAGAACATAGCTCATGAGGGCCAGATTCCTGAGTGAGTTATGAAAGTCCAGCCCTTCACAAGTGATGATAAAAGTCATATTCTGAAGCAGGCTACTGGGTGTCCAAAAAATACAATGTATTTTAATTTGTAGACCTTTCAGAGTGATTAATTCCATTGCTCTGTTTTGAGTGTAGCAGAGGCTATTGTGATGTCATCAGGCATTGTGCAAGATGAATTGGTAAAAAGCTCTTCTGAGGCCACCTAATATGGGACTAAATGTTGATGGCCCCCCTAATATTAAAATAAATGATTTATTCTCATTTAAAATGCATCACTGGCTGAAACAAGTCATTGTCCATAAAGGTTGACGGTCACCTGCATTGTATAAACACAGTTTTTTAGAAAATAGGCAGGGATACATCTAATTTCTAATTGGCTAATGAGACCAACTAGCTGGTCCGGTATCAGGCAACAGAGACCGGGAAATAATGAGTCGCAGCCCCTGGCTGACTGATTATGTTTAAATATCACTGTGCATACAGAATTTTTAAGTTCAAAATGCCGCCACTGTTTTTATCTCACTAAGCGAGCTGACTTTCCCAACAGTGTGATCAAGTGAGCTCCCACAACACACCTCAGCTGCACTGTTACGAGTAATCTAAGTGCCACAGACCGACCACTTTTAACTTGTGATCTGTTCTAGCATGACAAATTACTTTTTGTTTTCCCATTTTCTGAACTGCTGCCTCTCACAGCTTTCTGAAATGCTACCTCTCAGACACATGCTAGTAACTCACTCTGGATCAGAAACAAGGATGGTATCCACAGCTCCCCCTCACTTTTCCTGCTAAAAAATTTACCATTTGTCCACCGCTACTGCTGTACCACCCTGCTTCCTGGTAGTGCTACTCCTGTCTCTCAGTCACGCTACTCTAGTCTCACTGGTCCTTATTTTAAAAAAGTTCCAGTGCATTGCAGCTTTACCTCAGCACCAACCGTGCTCATCCTACATGCTTATTTTTGTTTAATACAAAAAAATGTGTCTCACTGTAGGCACTTCTTATTGTCGCTGCTTTTCACACTTGTACACACATCAGCCATAATTTCATTATGATGCTCACATATCCCTCCTGATGACCACCAGCCACTAAATAAACAACAATGAAGCTGGACTGATATAGTGGCTTCTGTGTGTGCTGGTTCAGGAGAGTTTATAATAATCTTGGTCTATTGTTCTGGTGGTGAGGGGGAGGTTTAGTAGAAGAGAACGGCTCTGTAGCCTCTGTCTATGTGTGTGTGTGTGTGAGTGTGGGGGGGGCAACAGGAGACAGAACAGCACACAAATGGAGGGACTACTTTACCCCAAAATGTTATTTTTTCCCTTTTTTTCTATTCATTTTCAAAGTGATTTCCTTTATTATTTTATTAATTTAAATTTACACACTTGCCCATTTCCTAAACACAGTAATATCCTACCGGTGGGTGGTATTGTGCTATACCAGACCTTCCAGGGGCTATAAGGCCCTCTGCCTCCAGCACTGGCCTCATGACACTCCTGGGTGGCCTAAAATAATCCAATACCACCCACCCTGGAGGGTAGTATGGCTTGCAAATATTCCTGCTTGTGCAAAATGCATAACGTTTTGTGTACTGGTCTCTTATAAATATTGACAATACATATGTTTTTTTTCTAGGTTTTAAGAAATGGAATGATTTCCGCTGTAATGGAAATCGTCACTTTGTCTGCAAATACAAACCTTGAAGAATGATGACCTTTTCTCAAGAATTTAGAATTTTTTTTCAGGTTGTTAAGATGTTTTAAGCCTGTAATAAATGGATTGTGTAAAGCATCATGTGTCATTATTTTAACTACTTAATCACAGTCATGTAGCTCTTGGATGGGTAATGCAATCTGCTCAAGTAGGTGGCTAGGAGTGAGCTAATGCCAAGTTTGCATTTAGTGAACATGCTAAATTTCATGAAGTTACATTAAATTTTGTGAAATTTGCTGAAATTTTCTAAACATTTTTAAGCGGTTATAATCCAGTCTGTGTAATAGCTAGAGTTCTGAAATTGTGTATGCTTATGGGCTAGAAGGGGTCCAAATTCAGTTCCAAGTTTCATGGCATATGAATGAGTGGCAGGGAAGTTATAGAGGCTCACAATCTGGCAATTTATTATTCATATGAAAAGTTCTGAAATATTTATATGCTTACTACTTAGCCACATTTGAAGCTAGATAACTGAAACAGTTATATGAATACTTTCATAAAAAGGTCTTATAAACTGCCAAATAGTGAGGTCATTGGTTGTATAAATTGTAAGTTAGAAGAGATCAAAATTCCACAATTTATTTGTTAAATTGGGTGAGAATCTTAAAAAGATTTGGATGTGTCTAGATCTACTGTTACTGCAGGTATGCACTCAAGATATGGCATGTGGTTTAATATATTAAAATGTATTGTGGCTATGTCAGAAATTACTGATTGGCAACACTTGCTCCGAAGCTCATAAATGCATAATATGTAATGTCACTAGAATTCCACCACTGTGGAGGATGGCACAGATATCCAAAAGTGCACCCAGAACATGCACAATGGAATGTGCAGTGCAATGCAGTTGCACCATAGAAAACTGATGCCATATCCAAAAGATACGCTATAGACATGCACAGGCACAAACCACACTGACTAAAGCAAAGATGCACCCTTGTGCAACCAGACATGCACCGACACAACCAGGATTGCACAGGAGCATAACAGTAAGCAGCAACAAGCATGCTGAGCAAGCACCATGGTTAAAGGGGTACACAGGCAGGGCAGCACTAGAGCTGAGTGCCATGCTAGCCCTGGCAGACCCAAACCATAAGGGGATCATGACCATGATCACAGCACAGGCACACAACCACAGGGCCACAGTGACTGTAGGCACAACAGAAACACAGGCTACCCACTCAGATGAAAGGGAAGCCAGCAGGCCCATGGCACTGCACCACCGCAACCCCAACAGGCAACACTGCACAGGACAAAGCCACAGTTATGCTGGGAAGGCACCAGGCATGTACAGTGCTCAGCAGTACAAGAGACACAAATGCACTGGGGAACAGGGCGCACAAGCCATACCAACAAGCAGTGACACAGGGTCCAGCACTGCACCACACACCAGCACCGGCAAGGGCAACACTGCAGGTGGAGGGCATGCCAGCACAGGTGAACAGGGACATGAGGCAGTAGACCGCACACATTCCAGGTGTACAGCCACAGCCCAAGGTCCCATACCACAGAGGCACACAGCACACAGCAGCCACTGCACATGGAATCACAACACAAAGGGCACAGCAGTATTACAGAACAGTCACACCCAAGAGCAGCACAGAACAACATAAGCACAGTGCAGCACTGCACAGGCAGTGGAGATGCAGACACAGAGGTGCATGAACAGAAACCTTTACGAAACAACAAAACCAAGAACCATGGAGTGCCAACAGGGCATACAACAGCAACAGCAGAAATGGAATTTGAAGGTGGTGCAAAGTAGCCAACAAGGGGAATGTGTTTGGGAGCAAACACACAGGAACAAACAGAACAGGAAAAAACAGGAGGGAAGGGGACATCCAGGGCACAGTGGTAAGAGGGAACAGGGTCAGTGATGCAGATGCTGCTGAAAGTCCCTCAGCATGCACACCTCCTGAATGAGCACCCATGTAGCACCAAGATGGCATCTGCATACATGGATTAGGATGTTCGTCCTCAAGGTATATAGCTGCACCAGTCCATGTAGATGACAGAACCCACCTCTCAAGGCCTGCCAGTGTCTTCTGGCCCAAGGTTTGGCCTGTCTTACAAGAGGGGAAACAAGACAGGCAATGAGTGATGGACAACAAGGAGCCCAAGCCCCCCCATATGTGTGCATGGGACAGCTGCAGCACCCACAGGTGGACAGAACCAGAACTGGTATGTGCACAGTGGACAGCAGCAGCTGACACAGCCATGCCCCACAGGCAGTTGCCTGTGGCATACATACACCCACACCCATGCAGTGGACCAAACAGTACAGGTGATAGGGCCTCCCAGGCAGTACTGTAGTCCCCCTGCAGCAACCACACACCATGGGACGCTCACACACACCCACCCTATCAGGAACAGCAATGGAACACCACCACACAGAGGTCATGTGCAAGACCCACCCCCCTGCACAACATGGCACAGGTAGTAGGGCCAGGAACCGGCCAATGCAGTGGCCACACATAGCAGCATTGCCCCTTCACAAACCACACAGCAAAACACAGTGCAAGCAATGACCCACACATCATGCCACACACACTCACCTGCCGGTGCAGGCACTGATGCAGCTGTGGCATCCCCATCACTGTCATGCTTGTCCCTGTCTGCATCCTACTTGACCCTCCTGTGGTTCTCCAGTCCTGTGGATGGGATAGAGAGAGAGAGACAATGGATATGAGTGGCATGCCAAGCACGGACCCACCCAGCACAGTCACAGTGCCCTGTGCTGACACAGCATGGGCAGGTGAACAGGTCCATGTTTGGGGCGTGGTGTATGGCCCGTCAACATGCACAGCACAGGTAGGCAGTGCAGCAACAAAGGACACACACCAGTAACCAGTGATGCCCCCCCCATGTAGCCACACAGGCAGTGCACAGCACAGCACAGGATGTGGACAATGGTAGCATGTATAGTGCCATGGGACACCTACCTGGCTGTGGCACAGACCCCCGGCATGCCCTCTCCTGCAGCCATCGGAGCCTGTCTGATCCCTCCTGCAGAGGTCCCCATATTGATGTCTGCACTGCTCAGTGGTGCATGGCACCCCAGTCTGCCACTCCAGACCAGCAACCACCCTCTTTTACACCTAAGAACTAGGATCCTGGAATTCAGCCACACCATGCAACTGGTTCACCACAGGAAGGACCAGGGCCACCAGATTTGCCAACTCCACATTGGTTCAGTTCCCTGCCCGGTGCACACACTGACCTGACCCTGTCATCACTGCCATCTGCCACACTGTGTCTGAATGCATGTACCTGCAAAGCCTACATGAGGAACTACACAGTGCCTGATGCGCAATTGGGGTTCGCGTACCATGGCTGCGCAACACAGAGTTGAGCGACTGACATGCACAGCTAATGCCTATCGTACAGCACCGCACATGCACTGAGCAATGCCATTAGGTGGGAGTATGGTGTCAGGAACATGACCCCATGTACACGCACTGCATGACCCCACACAATGGTGTGCATGCATCAAGTGCAAATTCACACGCAATGCATGGTAGATGGTATGGCGCATCTGGCACGGTTGCACAATGCAAACAGACAGTGCAACACATCTGCATAAGCAGCATGTGTACATGTCTGCATGTGCAATAGGGGCACATAGTGCACCACACACAGGTACGTGAGCGGCCACACAAAATGTAGTGCCGTCCATGGTGTGCATGGCGGGTGCACTGCCACAAACCATGCATGTGCAGGAGATACACCAGTGAATCTCTCTGGTGCATTATGATTGCACAAAGTGCAACCCTGCAGTATTCAGACAGCTTATGCAAATAGGCTCATGAGCCAATGCCAGGTGCAGTCAAATGCAACAGGATCTTATTTCAATTGCGTGTCTGCTGATCTGCGTGGTTTGAGCCATAAAAGTGCCACAATACTGCACTTGGCACTGACAGGTACTGCAGCCATTCAGGTAAGGAGCAACACACATTATGATGTATCTTGGTATGATATTAGTGCTCCAGTGTTCCAGGCTGGCCTGCCAGTCCACTAATTGGACCATTTTATGGCCTTCCATAGGTAGCATCATGTTGGAGATGGAGGGAGCTAATGAGCAGGGGCCTGCACTTCCGTGCAGGCCTAACTTCACTAAAGATGAGCAGCTGGTCCTTTTCAAGACCTACTTCGACAAGGAGGAAGTACTCAGTGAGGCCATGGGCAACCTGCAGGAATGTGCCACTGGGCGGAATGAGGTGGCAACATATGGCAACGCCCATGGCAGACATCAAAGGAGTGCACAGGAGTGCAAGAAGAAGTTAGGTACAGACCACTGGCACATAAAGGAGAAGGTGGCCACAATCAGGGCATCCCGCAGCAGAACTGGCGGGGGACCAGGAACCTCCATGAACTTATGGCAGGGGAGGAGATGGTGGCAGCAACCATCAACTGCGCTGCCATTAAGGGCATACTGCGTGGAGGATTCCAGATGAGTGTCAGCCTCTCACAACACTGTGAGTCACTGGGAGCCATTTGCATGTGTGTGTGTGGGGGGGGGTGCTGCCCAGCAGCATGCAGGCATGGCAGCAGCTTTGCTGTGGGCCCCTAGCATGTGTGGCATGCAGCAGCACAGGGCACCATGCATGGCATTGTCCACCTGTGTGCAGTGCTGCAGCAGCAGGGGCACTGTGCCTCGACTGAGGGTGTGCAGCACGGGGCCACCCACATGGTATACCCATGGCATGGCATGGGCCACACAGGTGCAGGCAGCTGCATGGTACACCACTCGTGGTGTAGCCCTCGGAGGTGTGTGGATCAGGCATGCTGGCCATCCATTGCCACGGCATCATGTGCTGTATCCACTGCACATGGCTGGCCCGGCATGTGCACCTTCCATGGCATGGCCACCATATTGTGTAGTTCATCACAGGCATACCCTGTTGCATGCTGGTTCTGTGTTGGCATCCATGCCCTCCCTACACAATGGTCACAGCTCAGTGTGCATATTGCCATCCTCATCACTTATACTGCTGTTGTATCTTCCAGCGACATCACACCTCAGGAGTGGGCTGCAGGATGCAGCCAATGACGCTGGACCCAACGAGGCAGAGCCATATATGTCCACCAGCATCAGGGTCATGGACTGTCACCAATGGGGCAGTGTGGGGCTGCTGGAATTCCTGGGGCTTGGCGATGACGACCCCCTGATGGACCTACTGCTCACCGAGGCCTACCCATATTCCTACTGGGTACACAGGTGAGTGGGGCATTGGACACAGATGAAGACCTGACACTGAGCCTGGGTGGCACTAGAATGGACATGCCACCCAGGGTACAGGTCAGTACACTGGCAGCAGTTACCACCGGCGGTGGTACATCACCCACACAGCCACCCCCTGCCCATGGCTGCACAATGGTGAGTGGTTCTGCTACTGTCGCTGGCTGTGGGGAAGGGGGCAGTTTTGTAGATACTGGTACCACAGTCATGGGCCAGCAGGTGGCAGAGCAGCGGCGGCTGGCAGCAGTGGCTGCTGAAGTGGCACCTGCACACTCTGCATCCCCTGCATGGTCCCCTGTGCAGCGTCCCCCAGCAAGTGATGCTGCTGGGCATACCGCCACACCCCCAGTAGGTCAGTTTCAGCCCCAGGATGTGCATGGTGCTGACAGGCTAGATGGGCACACTAGGCAGTTGCGGTCCTCCATAGATAACCAGGGAATGTTTGGGGTCCAGTTCTACACACTGCGAGTGAAGCTGTGCCACCAGTCCGAGTGTGCAGACATTGGATGTGCACAGCTGACTTATGAGATGTGGCAGCTGTAGGAGGCCATGACCGCATCGCTTGACCACATTGCCTGTGCCATCACAGCCGGATTTGCATCTCTGGCATCCAGTCGGCATGGCAGGGTGTGCAGGACTCCCCGTAGTGCCACATTGACACTGCAGACCTGGCATCTGATGACACTAGCATGGCTAATGCCAGGTTTGGACATGGCCATCCCAGATACACCTAGCAGGAATCTCTTTGCCAGCCTGTTCATGGCAGTGAGGACCCAGTCACATTCCCATGCCTCAAGCCCCGCGAATCTGTGAGTACACCTTCAGTGGCTGTTGAGTAGCCTGTGGCTGCCACACAGCCCGGGCATGGCTGCCCACATGGCCGTGGTAGCTGTGCATCTACATGGTAGGCCTGCTAGTTGCACTGTCCTATCCTGCTGCCCGCTGCTGTTGCCTTGTGCCCACATGTCTCTGCGTGCACATGTGTGTGTGGAAGCACATCTGTGTGGCATGTGGTGTGACCTCCATGTGTGCATGCTGTGCTGCAGGGCTTTATGGCATAGGCATGATGAGGTCAGCACTGTGCCAGCCTTGCCTGTGTGCCAGTCCATTCAGGCTGATCCATGCCACATGCAGCTGCATGTATGTGTGTGTGCATGTGTTCTACCACTGTGGCCACCGCTACTGACAGTGCCATCCACATGCCCCACTGTACTCAGCTGTGTGCCTCATGATGTTGCATGTGTACATCGTGTCACAGTGCTGCATGTGTACATCGTGTCACAGGTGTGACAGGGTGACCCCTGTCAAGAATGCATGCCCTGGTAGAAAGGTGAGGCTTCCTTGACAGCCCCCATATAAAATGCCTGAATATAATAAAGAACTTTAAAGTGCCAAGTGCATACATAAAGTGTTTACAGTACAGGTTGAAATATTTTAAGTGCAGAATGCCCAGCACAATGCCAAGCTTGCTTGCTGAATGATAATGCGCTTATAGTGCTTTAGAGATGGAATAAAGTACCTTGTATAAAAGGGAGGCAGCTAGTTCAGTAATGGGAGTTAAAGGGTTACATGAACTATCCCACTGAAAGCCTGCTTCTATAGTTAATCTGATAGAAGTCTCCCCACACAGATTTATAGCCTTCCTCATTCATAGCCTGCATTAAAACAGACTTTGTAGTGCTTTCAGAGTAACACCATTCAGCAACAGAAACTAACCTTTCCCTGCTCTGACTCTAAAAGATAAAACAGACACTCTCTGTGCACATAATGCATGAGGTTAGCATGCTGAAAAACTGATAGGCAACACTTAAATGTTAAATAGGTTCAACTGCCACAACCTGCATTGAACTAAAATATGTGGCTTTAGGTCTGTGAAAGTTCATAGATGCTGTGACTGCAAAAGGAAGATTTCCTTTACTAAGGAGCGCTGGTAGGAAAAAACATTTCCCTCCAATCTTTTGAATGCAGTTAAAACAGGTTGAGAAATTGAAGAGAAATTATTTATTTTTAATTTAAAGGATTCCTGAACTGGCAGGAGATGAGAGAAGAGGAGCGTGCCCTCATTCTTTCATTCCCCTGGACTGCAACTTTTGGGCTGACAGTAGTAACAACTATAGAATCTGTACATGTGTAAGGCCCCGTCCACACTACACCACTCAGACCCCATAATGGATAGAAACCATTACAACTGGGGAGCGGTGCAGTATGTCCACACTGCCGCGGTGTCTGTCACGGGACCAGCCCGGCCGGTCCACACTTCAGGAGCTGGGCGACAGTTATGGCGGCACCCGATCCCACAATGCAGCTCGCGCTGTGCTAGGGGAACTGGTGCCACGTGTCCACACTACACCAGGTAACATTACCATGGCATAACTGGTTTCATAACTATTACGAAAACGCCTTCTGTAATGTTACAGGTGTAAATGCAAACCATTTCAGTGACGGTTTGGGCACTCTCTAACATTACAGAGGCGTAGTGTGGACAGGGCCTAAAATGCTGTTGCATTTCCTGTGTAGGGTGTGCTGTAGTAGAAATGTTTTTATAGGGCTGGCAGCCCACAAATAAAATGCTTATAATGGGATGTGTAGCAGTCAGGTCAATACTCAGGGAGGAGCTAGTGGCAATTAATCTCCTAAGGAGCATATATCTGTTTAAAATGGAATACGAAATATTTCTTTTTTTTTTTAACTTTCCATCTTTATTGTTATTCAGATTTACAGAGAATTGTAAAAAGAAAATACAGTTCTGTAGGAGCTTATAGAATCAGAAAAATAAATAAAACTACAAAATTAATAAGGTACCTGCGATAGTTCATATTCCTTGATTTCATTTAGAAACACTGTGAGTAGGGTCCTGGGTAATTACCCTTAGAGAGTCAGGGAGCAAAATCTTTACGTAAGGGTGTGATATACATCACCCACCTTCTCCATCTATTCTCAAACTTAACTTGAGATTTATTGAGTATGGCTGTTAATTTCTCCATTTTACACAACTGAATCATTATTAAGGACCATTGGTCCATCGTTGGAGGAAGTGGGGAGAGCCAGTTTTTGGTTATGGCTTTCTTAACCGTGAGAGTAGCCAAATTCAAAAAGTCCCTCATTGGAATATCTTTACATGACTGAGGGTAAGCACCAAAAAGGAAGAAGAGGGGGTCCACCACTATGTCTGGTGAGATTATTTGCTGCAGGGCCTCCTGTAGCTTGACAAAGAAGGCATGTAGAGAACTGCATGCCCAAAATATATGACCCAGCTACGCTGGGTTATATCCGCACTGCCTCCAACATGCTCCCAAAGCAGGGTTGAATTTCTGACTAATGGCTGGAGCACGAAAATATCTTACAGTTAGTTTCCACGCAAACTCCTTCCAATGCCCTGAATTCACACCCTTCCCCATTATCTGTAAATATTTTCCCCATTGCAAGAGGGGAATCTCTGTTCCTAGGTCTTTCTGCCAGGATACTCTGATTCTTTCCGTCGAATCAGCTTTTACCAAGACAAGAGCTCTGTAAAGGGTAGAGATCAAGTGGGAGGGGGCTGAGTGATTATCTATGGCCTTAATAAAGATCTGTAACAGATCAGGGATTGGGGAGTCTCCCCATTTGACCAGTCCTAGTTTCTGAAGGTAATCCCTTGCCTGAAAATATCTAAACCTGTCTGCATAAGGAATCCCATACTTCAGGTTTAATTCTGTTAAAGATAACCCCCCCCGAGGCATAAAGTGGTACACCAGATGGAGGCCCCTCCTCTCCCATTGCCGGAACCCCCGGTCTAACTTAGCTGGGGTGAAGGAGCCCATATATGGCAAAGAGCATAATGCAGATCTCCAATCCAAAATCCCATCTTGCATCAGAACTCTCTGCCAGTATTTTAAAGTGGAATGAGTATATGGATTATCCACCCTGTTGAGTTTTATAGCAGGTGGGGAGGATAACAGAGTCCGGTGCAAATTTTTAAGTTCCTCCTCTTGGTTCTCTATAGATTTCCACCTAGCCACATAATTTCCATCCATCCAGTAAAGAGGTATTCTAAGCTGAGCGGCTATGTAATATTGTCTAAAATTTGGTAATGACAGCCCTGCCTCCTGGTAACTGCAATATGGATAGCCTTATCCTGGGTCTTTTGTATGCCCAAATAAATGGGCTTACTTTTCTTTGCAAGGTTCTGTAAAAGGTCTCTGGTAGCACTATGGGTAGGGTCTGAGCTAAATATAAAAAATTGGGTAGAACTATCATTCTGATTATTTCAGCTCTATGATGCAATGATAAGGGCAGCACTCTCCACCTCTCTAAATCAGCGGACAGCATTTCTAGAAAAGGTACATAGTTTAAAGAAAAAAGGTCTGTATGTGATCTCCCTATTAGTACCCCTAAGTATTTAATACATTTTAGGTCCAAGAGGAAAGGGAATTTAATCCTCAACTCCGAGGAGGGAACATAGTTCAGGGCCATTACCTCTGTCTTGGAGGGATTAATTTTATACCCAGCTATACTCCCAAATCTGATCAAAAGTTCCCAGAGACAAGGGAGAGAATTCTCAGGATCTGTCATATAGATTAATAAGTCATCCACATATAATGCTAGTTTGTGGGTGTCTGTGTTCCCTTCCACTCCCATCAGGCCTTCTTCTCTACTCAATGCCTGGGTCAAAGGTTCCAGGTATATGGCAAAAAGGAGGGGTGACAGAGGGCACCCCTGCCGGGTACCACGAGACAACTTAATAGGGGGGGAGAAGGAACCATTTACCCTGATGTAGGCTTTGGGATCAGAGTACTTTAGATTTATTGTTGCAATGACCTGTTCAGGTATTCCTACTTTCTCCAGTACTGCCCACAAAAAGGACCATTCGACCCTGTCGAACGCCTTTTCGGCATCCAACGAGAGGAGCAGAAAAGGCGCTCGATTCCTCCCCACCCTATGAATCAAGTGCAGAGTTCTTTTAATGTTGTCCTGCATTTGCTGGTCAGGAAGAAAGCCTGTCTGATCTAGATGCACCATATGGGGTAGAAATTTTTTAAATCTGTCTGCAAGAATAGATGCAAATATTTTATAATCTGTGTTAAGCACTGAAATTGGTCTGTAAGACGAGCAGGATGTTGTGTCCTTGCCTGGTTTTGGAATACTAACTATGTAGGCATGCCTCCATGAATCTGGGGTTGCTTTACCTTGCTGCACCTCCCTATATGTCCCCAGTAAGGTCGGGGCTAAGTCTTGCCCAAAAGTTTTATAAAATTCACCTGAATAACCATCAGGGCCTGGGCTTTTACCTGTTTTTAAGGCCCTGAGTACTTGATTCACTTCCTCCCCAGAGATTGGTTTTAATAAGGCCTGTTTTTGCTCATCTGTTAATGTTGGAAGATCAAGCTCCTGCAAAAAGGCCTCAGTCTTCTGAGGCTGCATTGCTTTCAGAGTGGTAAAGAGAGCTATAAAAAGTTTGAAACGCTTGCTCTATCTGTTTAGGAAGAGAGACCAAGTTGTTTGTCACTGGGTCTCTAATTTGGGTTATGTTAGAGCGTGTTCTATGCTGCCTGAGCCTATGTGCCAGTAAACGAGTAGCTCTAGGGCCCTCTTCATAATATCTTTGCCTAATAAGCTGCAAAGCTTGTTCTGTGCGAACGTCAAGAATCCTCTATATTTGCTCCTTAGTAGCCTGGAGGAGAGGAAAAATCCCCACATCTCCTGCTGCATGTTGGGCCTGAAGTACACCGTACTGATGCTGGAGTTTATCTAAGTGCTTCTGCTGCTGCTTTTTATAATGCGATGCAAATTTTATTATATCCCCCCTCAAAACAGCTTTCAAAGTATCCCATAGGGTACTCTTGGTAACTCCCTGGTTATTATTCTCAGAGAGAATCTGTTTGACTCTCCTCTGAATCAAATCCCTGAAATCTTTTCTGTTTAAGAGGAAATTATTAAATTTCCATAAAGTATTAACTCTTTTTATTTCTCCCCAACACACTTTCGTTGTAACGCAGGAATGATCCGAGAGAACTGAAGGAGATTGTACGCACTCTTGAATCTTGTATAAATATTCCCTAGGAACATGTGGAATACGAAATATTTCTATTACAGTGTGAACCATTGTTGTTTGACATAGAAGTAACTCTCTTTGCTTTTCTGTATAGGATGGGTTATGAGCCACTGAGGGATAATTATTTAGTTAATAGGCAAGTAAGGACAGATCTTAGATCCATGATGTCACTAGGACACAGTATAAAAGATTGTCACTAAGGGCTTAGTTTAGATAGGGGAGTCAGTTGGAGCTGACTGTCAGAGGTGGTGGACCGCAAGAGTACACACCTTTGTGTGAAACAGGCAAGGAGATAGCATGGTGGCACTGCTGGGCAGAGCAGAGGCCCTTCCTGAGCGTATTGCATTTGTTTATGTTGTTGTTTGTTTGATTTTGATATTTAGAAAGTGAATGACTAACCTTATTTTCCTGATTTCTGTGAAACCTGATTTAATCTTTTACTGAGAAAAATAAAATGTTAAGTGTCTTGCCGGCACTTTTTATGCACGGAGTTTGTAAGTTACCTGGTTTGTTATCTTGTTGTCCCTACCCCACCAGAGCGGGCAGCCCAGTGTCTAGCCCAGGTCCCGCGTGTGTGTGCAGATGCGCACGTGCCTGTCAGTGTTGGGTAAGTTACTTTTTCTATTACTTTCTATTTCTTTTAGAAACTTGATCTAGGAAGCTCTGTGCAGTTACTAGCAAGGATGGAGAAGTACTAGAAAAAGTAATACACCTGACAGTTACAGTTATTTATTTCTTTTTATACAAAAACAGTACAAAAATAATAAATAACCATAAGAGATGACATTTATTTGAAAGTAATAGGTTAGTTACTAGTTACTTTCAAATAAATGTAATTAGTTACAGTTACATATTACTTTTGTATAAAAAGACATAAGTAATTGTAACTGTAAGGTGTATTATTTTTTCCAGTTCTTCTCCATCCTTGCTAGTGACTGCAGAGAGCTTTCTGGAACAAGTTTCCAAAAGTAATAGAAAGTAATAGAAAAAGTAACTTACCCAACACTGGTGCCTGTGCACTGTGCTGTGGGTGTGTGGCTGTCTGTATGTGCTGTCCTGGTGCCTGCTGTGTGTGTGTGTGTGTATGTGTGTGTGTGTGTCAGTGTCCCTGCATGCCTCCCTGTGTAGCCATGCACCTTAGTGTGTGTGTGTCTCTCTGTTCTGTGCATGCATAGCTGTCATGGCTGGGACTCACCTGTAGTTCCCGAAGTGCTCCTGTACAATTGTTGCCCTGTGCATCCTGGCCCATGTGGCCATCCTGGGGTCCCTTCTCTGAATGGGTGGCTGTACGCCCCCATCCAGCCCTTCCTCCTCATCCTAATCACTACCGTCACCCTCATCCACCTGAACAGCTATCCCATGGTCAATGGCCATGTTGTGCAGCATGCAGCAGGCCAGGAATAGGCCACAGGTTTTTTTTCAGGGCTGTACTGTAGGGCACCACTGGACCTGTCTAGGCAATGGAAATGCATCTTGAGCATGCCAAAGACTCAGTCAATGATGTTGCATGTCACAATGTGTGCCTCATTGTACCAGTCCTCTGCAGCACTGGATGGGTGCCAGATGGGGGTGAGCAGCCAGGGTCACAGGGGGTAGAAGCTGTCACCTGTGTGGGTAAGATGCGCAGGATAGCGTGTGGCATTGCTTGTTTCCCTCCTCTCATCCCTGCCCCCTATTGCCACCCTGTTGGCTCCTACCATGTGTGACATGGGCCTCTGCCCCCCTGCATGGCCACCCCCACACCCCATCTCATGCCATACTCACCTACCAGATGATCTATGGCAATCTTCCCATGCTCAAACCTCTGGAACAGGATGGAGCTGTGCCAGATGAATGCATCATGTGAACTCCCAGGGTGGGAGGCACAGACATTGATGATGCACCCCGTGGCATTGCACACCACCTGGCAGCTGACCGATGGGTACCACCTTCTATTCATGTAGGTGGCACCCTCTGGGCCAAGTGGTGTGCATATGGACACATGGGTGAAGTCTATCACCCCGATCACACCTGGCATGCATGCCACCCTGTGGAAGTCCTGCATGTTTGCTATACGCTCTGCCTGTGTGACTGGGAATCGAATGAACTCCGAAGCATGTGGAAGCAGGGCACTGAGGAACTGTGTGAGGAGGCAGGATGTGGCAGACTGGGTTATTCCAGCGGTTGCCCCTGTTGATTTCTAGAATGTGCCCGTGGCAAGCAGGCACATTGCTGCTGTCACCTTGGTCTCCACTGTCATTGCGTGGCTCCTCCTGGTGACTGCCTGCAACTCACCATGGCACAGCTCACAGAGCTGCCTCAGAATTGCCCTGTTCAGCCAGTACCGGCCCACGATCTCCTCATCACTATAGTCCTCAAAGGTGAAGTAGGCATGGTACTGTCTGTGATTGGCGTACCACCGTCGGGCACTTCCTCAGCCATGTTGCTGTTCCTCCCTCCTCCTCACAACCCTCATTACTGCCTCCATCAGGAATGGCCCAGCATCCATCTCAGCCAGGTTCTGTGCCTAGTGCATCTGCTGTGTGTGTGTTTGTGCCTCCTTTTATAGGGTCAGTTCTGTGTGACACGTTCTGTGGGTTGCTCCTGACTTGCGCCATGCCAATCGGCTGAATGTGCCATTTCACAGCTTATTCATGGGCATGCCTCCTTGTACCTGTACTGCACACATTACTGTTGTGCAGCTGCACAATGCATTTTGGGCAGCACATTCGAGTTGGTTGAATATGGCTCCAGGGTGCATTTCTGTGGTTGCACATGGGCAGCTCTGTTGTGCATTGCACATCTTCTCTGAATATCTGCCCCCACTGAATACACCTTTTACTTCTATAATTGTTATGAGGACTCTGAGTTTGTATTTATGCTGTTCTCCCTGCAAACCCCTTCCCTGGGTTGCACCTGGAAATGAGCATTGTTTCAGTGTGCCTTTCCTTGTTAACATAGTTTAAATAAATAAATACATAAATAAACAAACAAACTTGTGGAATGTAACTTTCACAAAGTACTAATCACCACTGAATCACCTTACCTGCACTAGCATCATGGCCCTGCAACACCCGTTAAACACTCCTGCTAGGGCTACCACCTGTTCCAACTGTTGCAAGACAGTCCTGATTTAGGCAGCTGTGTCCTGCAAAAAACATGAAAAATACTACATGTCCTGACATTATAGTAGAAAAAATATTTTCTGACTTTCCTCTAAATGTTGCAAGAAACTATAATACCTTAACTAACATATCTTAAAATGATAAACACTAGAAACAACTCAAACACAACATGTATTCTTAATTCTGATTATTTAGAAAAAAGAAGTCTGTTGCATTAGTTGAGGTTACATTTTGTCCTGTGAAAAATCATGTTTCAGTAAGAAATGCCCCACTTTGGGTTTCTTTAAAGGTGGTAACCCTACCTGTGACAGCGATACCCAGCATCATCCTCCATCATGACTAAAGATATTCAGATACTTCTGTCACAGTGGCCTAAGTTGCAACTAGTTGTAAGACTTGGTGTCACTTGGTGCCACAGTTCTCAAACAGTCAAAACATACATTGTTATCTAAAGGGCTGTTAAAGAGTCTGCAGGTGATATTGTACAGAAACAGTTCTGCACGTGTATGTGCTTCCACAAGTCTTTAAGTCAGTGAGCTCTAGTTATTTTGTAGCATATTTCAACAATTCAGGCTAGTGCATATTGATGTCCTTGACCATTCTTCATTTTTAATCACTCAAAATAGTGACCTGACACATGGAACCACTATACTTTTACCATGGATACCTCCTATGAATGCTACCTTATTGCCACTTTACCCAGTCTTTACCTTCCATGACTATGGCAGCTCAAGTGTATGACTGGGCACAATGTATGGACATGGCTTTGACAAAAGTAATAATAATAATAATAATAATAAACGTTATTTATAAAACGCCTTTCAAATAACAAGGCGCTGTACAACAAATAGACAGACAAAAACAGTAAAATACATGATTATATAACCAAATAACAGAACAAACAACAGAACTAAGATCAAGCTAAACTAATCGGTCTGGGTAGGCAATCAGCCATAGATGTGTTTTCAACATCACAACGTTCCACAATTTCACAAAAGTTCATGCAATTCTACTTTAATTGCTGATGTTGTTTTGGAATATTTGGCTGCTTACAACTTTTCCTGCCTTTAAGCAAGAGATTAGAGTTGTCACACAGCCTTTTTTTTTTCATACTGGTTTTTCTCCCAGCCAGCAGCTCATCTCTCAGGGATACACCTGTTCACAGGGATATAGCCTGATCAGGCTGAACCCAGCCATCATTCAGCTGGCTGCTGGGTTTTTCTCCAACATTTTCTTCCCTCCCACCTCCCCCAGGTGCGGGTGGTGCCTCTGTCATCCTCGCACAGCCATAGCTTCCTCAGCGGCAAGAGCAAGCTCCCTGGTGGCCCAGCCATAGTGGTCACGGTGTTAGTGGAGCCCACCGCCAACCTTCACCAACCGAGATAAACTGCCAAGCAGCAGCTGTCTCAGCCATGTCCTGCTCCGACTATGACTTACCTGGATCATTTCAGAACACAGGTCATCAGCAAGCCAGAGGAACGCTGTGCAGCCAGGCCGTGGGGGTTGCCTCAAAGCCCAATATTTAGGATCAGTGAACCTAACAAAATTGGTGATATTCCATTCTCTATAAAAGTTAAAGGAGCTTAAAATTCTGCAGGTTACATAACTGTGAAATGTCATTTTAACATTTCTGAAGGTTTGGAGGCCTATAACTCCTTCACTTTTAAAGTCAGAGTTCTAAAACATGACACACTAATGTATAGACCATTGTAATGTTGTTGTATCAGATTTTGTACAATTTGGACAAATACTTTTAGCTGACATAATTGCGAAACATAATTTATACATTTCCAAATGTTTGGAGGTTTATAACTCAGTCATCTTTAAATAAAGAAATCTGAAACTTGACTCACTTCTGTATGGACCCACGCACAGCAGCATACCAAGTATGGTGCCATTTGGACAACTACTTTATCATAATGGGTTATCATAATGGGATTTGAATGGGGAGAAAGCACTGATGCCTATAGATTCCATTCACCCACTTTAGTGGGTTCAATTCTCCTAGTTTAGAAGTAAAATGTCAAGTTTATTCTTAAAAAGTTCTACACTGCCACAGTTAACTACATCACAGGGAAGGCTGTTCCATACTCTACCTGTGCGTTGTAGAAAGAAATTATATCTTACATAATTTTTTTGCTGTATCCAATTCAATGTGCATGTTATGGGCCCTAAAATAATGTGGTTTAGTCTGGAACATAACTCCAATTTCCTCCATTAATTCTTTATCTTTCACAATTTTATACAATTGCATCAGATCTCTTCTGACTCTCCTCTGCTCCAGGCTATACAGTCCTAAATGTTTTAGCCTGACATTATAACTGTGACTGTAACTGTGTAATGGTCTAATCATTTTTGTTACTCTCCACCGTATCCTGTCAGTCCTATCTATTTCACCGCTAAGGTCTGGGCTTCACAGTGGGGAATCGAAATCTAGGTGCGGTCTAATATAAGATTTGTATAGTGTCATGATGCAATTTCTAGTTCTATTTATAAAACCTCTCTTGATGTTCTTAATCATATAATTTGATCTTTGTTTCAGAGTTGTGTAGTTGGCCCTAAAATTAAGGTTATTGTCAACTAGTATTCTAAAGTCTTTTTCCTTTTCCACCTTTTCCAATAATACATTTCTAATATGACAATCATGATTATTATTATGTTTTCCAGTGTACATCATGGTGCACTTTTCAATACTGAAGGGCAATCCATTATTCATTGATTAATCCCAATTTTGGTAATATTTTGGCAAAACTGGAATTTCACCAGACTTTCACTGGCAGAAGATACATTTCCCCCAGTCCCACCTGCAGCTGTCAACCAGTAATGCTGGAGAGTGAGAACTCCTTGTGCTGTGTACATCTCAATGCCATTTCCAGCTCTTTTTCACAGGGGAAGGATCGGGCTACCGGGGAAGTTCATTTTATGTGAAGAAAATGACTTCTAGTCAGAAAAGTTTTGAAATGATCACAGAACCGTTATATTTCCAGTTAGCTACATATCTCTGCATTTAACTGTTGTTTCAGGCAGGCTAGTTACTGAAATCATATTTCAGAGGACAGAGGAGAGAGGCACAGTCCGCCTGCCATGGCAGTTCCAGGCCCTGCAGCTAGAACTGTCAGATTGAATTGAGTAGACAGAAAATGCGTGGGGAATTTTTGAAAGACTGTTGGACAAAAATTTGAGTGCTGGTGGTGTAGAGAGTATAGAAATCCAATATGCTGTTCGCACAGCACAGCCTCTACATTGATGGCAATGTCAGTGCTGCAGCCTGATCAACAGCCATTCCGTTGACTGGGATTTTTCAGTGCCAGTCGTTTTGCCACCCAAGGGGTTTTTCACTGCCCCCCCCCCACATCTCCAACCTGGAGGAGATTATATAAATTTTCAGGGTGGGGGATATGCCCCAGTACGTTGCTGCAATAGTTGTCATCAGTAGGTTTGCAGGGTGACATGGTTGACAGTTCACAAATCTTTGTCGCTGTAAAGTCAGTCGACATCCTTGATGTCAAACTGGGGTGGTGAAACCCAGAAATCCATATTTATTTATTTGTTTGTTGTTTTATTTATTTATTATTTCCATTTCCCCCTGCATCAGGAGCAGGGCAGAGTAAATATAGTAGACTGGAAAAGGTGCAGGGAGGAGTTTAAAGAACTATTTGACAAAGAATTTGACTGCTGGTGCTGCAGGACAGAGACGTCCATTGTATATGTGATCTTCTTTCTCCACTGGTTCCCCTTCCCCAGGTTGCACCAGGAAATGACCTTTATCTTACTGATCCAGAAGCAAATAATTTGATACTTTTTAATGGACCAACATAGATGTAACAACAAGAACAAAGTGCTCTAGCTTTCAGACCAACCAGTCCTTCTTCAGACGCTCATGGCAGTTGTTTAGAAAATACAATACTTATAACAGCTAGATAATGCAGAGAAAAACAGAAAAAAATCCCCATTGGTTTAAAATACTCATTTAAAAAAAAAAAAACAGAAGATGATGTCAGAGAAGTTTAACAGTACAATACTGCCTTCAGCCAGAAAGAACCTTGGGTCAGATTTGCTTGGTGGAACACACATACAAAGAATCCTGCTGCATATAAATTTAATTGACATAAGATAACACTGCTGAAGCAGATAACTCCTAAATCAAGCTATGAGTGCCACAGTTAGTATAAGGATGTGATTACTGAAAGGCAACCCCCACCCAGATTAAAGACAAACTAAGATTGCTATAGGGCTCATGAAATTTCAATGTTAGCATTATAGACAAGAATTTACCAGTAAAGTTGTCTTAAAAACATCAGTACACACTGTGTGATGTGTAAAACCTAGCTGGACCTGTCACCCAGTTGTATTCTCAAGCTAAATATAAGGCCCAAGAAATTTCAAAAACCTCAGGACTATATAAATTGATAATATTAGTGTCAAACAAAAAACTCTAGTTGAGGAACCTCAAGGAATTAAGACCATGTAGCCTGATATGTACTGATGTCAATATATACTGAGAATGTAGCAACTTGATGTACCACAAGTGTCTAAGGAATCTGAAAAAGAGATAAAAATGTAATTTCTCTCCTCCTCTTCATACAAACAATACAACCTAACCCACCCCACATCACAATAATGTGGGTGGGGGAGATACATAGCTTAAAGGAGATGTCTCTCTCTTCTCTGTATATTATCTTTCCAGTTAGCTGATCCTTACTATACTGTAACTAATAGTAGTTTCAGTAAGTCAGGCTAGTGAAATCATATTGAATAAGAGAGGAAAGAGTGCACAGTGTGAGCCTGCACTGATAGCTGTAGGTCTTGCAGGAGGAATAGACAGGCTAGTGAAATCACATTGCAGAGGAAAGCGTACTGTGTCAGCCTGCATTTGTAGCTGTAGGCCCTGCAGCAGGACCAGACAGGCTAGTGAAATCACATTACAGAGGAGAGTAGAGAGTGCACAGCATCAGTCTGCACTGGTAGCTGTAGACCCTACAGCAGGAGCAGGAGCAGGCAGGCTAGTGAAATCAAATTATAGAGGAGAGGAGAGTGCACAGCATGAGCCTGCACTGGTAGCTACAGATCCTGCAGCTACAGGTCCTGCAGTAGGAATAGACAGGCTAGTGAAATCACACTGCAGAGGAGAGGAGAATGCACAGTATCAGCCTGCACTGGTAGCTGTACGCCCTGCAGCAGGAACAGGCAGGCTAGTGAAATCACACTGCAGATTGGAGAGCGCTTGCACTGTGTCAGCCTGCACTGGTAGCTACAGGCCCTGCAGTAGGAGCAGACAGGCTAGTGAAATCACATTGCAGAGAGGTGAGAGAGCAACAGTGTCAGCCTGCACTGGTAGCTACAGGCCCTGCAGTAGGAGCAGTCAAGCTAGAGAAATCACATTGCAGAAAGAAAAGGTGAGAATGCACTGTGTCAGCTTTCACTGGCAGCTGTAGCCCCTGCAGCAGAAGTAGACTGGCTAGTGAAACCACACTGCAGAGCAGAGGAGAGAGTGCATGGTGTCAGCCTGAACTGGTAACTGTATGCCCTACATCAGCAGCAGCAGGAAGGCTAGTGAAATCACACTGCAGAGGAGAGGAGAGTGCACAGTGTGAGTCTGCATTGGTAGCTACAGGCCCTGCAGCACAAGAAGGCAGGCTTGTGAAATCACATTGCAGAGGAGAGTAGAGAGTGCACTGTGACAGCCTGCACTGGTAGCTACAGGCCCTGCAGTAGGAGCAGACAGGCTAGTGAAATCACATTGCAGAGGCGAGACAGTGACAGTGTCAGCCTCCACTGGTAGCTGTAGGCCCTGCAGCACAAGTAGACAGGCTAGTGAAATCACATTGCAGAGGAGAGGTGAGAGTGCACTGTGTCGGCCTGCACTGGTAGCTGTAAGCCCCGCAGCAGGAGCAGGGCATAGTCAATTTAGCAGACTAAGAAAAGTGCCGGGGGTATTGTGGAAAGATTTGTCAAATATTTCTCTCAGTACTGGTGGTACAGTGGACAAATAAATCCACTTCTTTATTTTATTTTTTTGTCTTCTACAGAAGGATCAGGGCATATTGAATATAGCAGCCTTGGAAAGGTGCAGCAGGACTTTGAGACAGTTTGTGTGTCAAGTATTTTTTGCTGATTATTGGTGGTACTGCAAGGCGTAGAAATCTCTCTTTTTTTTTCTGTGTGTGTGTGTATGAGCTTGCCACCCAATCAGTGAATGAAAAGTAAAGTAGACAGCTGTTGGAAACAGAATCTTTTCGAGTGTTGTGATATGTAGTCTCTGCTGGGAAAGGGGGCTACTGGTAAATTATTTTTATGTTTGCTTGCACGCATGTGCAAGAAACATAGTGCCACCATATGAGTTTTTGTAGGTATGGCATCCCTGTTTCCAATGCCCTGAGCATTTTTTCAGGCATGGCCGCACTGCACCAATGAATGTCTGACCCATCTATGACAGCAGTTCAGATGCAGTGGCATACAGTTGAAAGAGAACGACCACTACAATCAGCAGTAGTAACGTGTAGGCAATCTGCATACTATGGTGCTGTCAGCAGTATGCAAATTGCCTACACTTCACCACCTTAGCAGTGAGTGTCTTTCAACTGTACACCACTTCACCTCCCATTGGCATGATGCACATGGAGGGGGCATGGGAGGACCCCAATTTATTGGGTGCTGAGGGGGTGCCCAATCCCCCATGGCACATGTACAATCCCCTCCCCAAGCACACTATATGTCCAATGGGGTGCTGAATCCCAAACGGCTCCAGCGCCCCCAAAAACAACTACAGTGCCATGCTGGGAGCCCACCCCGCATGGCAAAAGTCCCAAGGCCATCATGTGCTCCCCTGCACACTGTATGGCCAATGGGGGGTGCCCAATCCCCTATTGGTTCCACTGCCCCCCCAAACAAACTTCCAGGTACCTTGCTGGGTGCCCACCCCAGCGTGGCGAAAGTCCTGCATCGTATTTCAAAAAAAAAACAAAACTGCAACATAAGAAAACGGTCCATCGTTGACTCTCTTGCCCCCTTCCCCCAGTCTCCACCCATCCTCTGTGCACCCCACCTCCCCACACCCCCCCTCACCCCATACATACCTCCGGAGTCTGGCATGATGATCTTCAGTTGACCGGGAACATGTCTGCACTCTTCAACGCTGACTGTGAACTGAAGAAATGCTGGTAAGCTGCACAATGGCATAAATAGGGTTTTTTCAACTTTGATTCATATCTCGGTCATTTTTTCAAATTTTTTCACCAAATTTTCAACATGGGGTTCTTGGGATCCTATCTCATGAATTCAGTCACTGTCATCTGGTTATTCAGTCCCAAAAGGTGATTTTGCAGTCATTGTGTGGAATCACCTTTTCAGGACTCATTAGCAAAATTATAGTGTCACTGCTCATGAGGTGAGCTCTCAAAAAGCCTATGTTGCAATTTTGGTGAAAAAATTTCCAAAAATGACTTATGAGCGTGCATTCGGCAGTTTCCATGCACACTCTCAAGTTTGTGAATTTGTAATATTTTCACTCCAGATTTTCAACATTGGCATTTTTTCACACTTCCTTATGAACAGTACAGCTGTTATTTTTCACATCCTGGCTGAAATGTGTTTTAGCACTTCTGACGCAGAATAGTGCGGTCACTGTGGGTAATTAGTGTTTGGGACAGATTAAGAAAATCACAGTGACACTGTTCACGAGCAGAGGTCCTAAAATGCCTATGTTGAAAATTTTGTGACAAAAGTCCATAAAATGACTGTATTTATTTATTTTTATTTATTTAGCTTTTGTTGACCTGGTAAGTGCACTAGACAAATCCTGCCTATTTTCAGGCACGACCCGGGGGAGGGGGATACAGATGAATGCCAACTGACCGTGAACCAGATTAAGCTGTTGGTGGTATTTTTAGTGAATGAGGGAAATTTGGCCAGGACACCGTGAAATTCCCCTACTCTTTCAATAAGTGTCATGGATCTTTAACATCCACCTGAACTACCACCAATCCAGGCAGATGGGACCTCGGTTTAACGTCTCATCCAAAAGACGGCACCTCAGAAATGCAGCACCCCTCTCATGCTGCATTACAGTGTCAGTACTGGGATATTAACCCAAGTGCCAGATGTGGGAACTGAACCCACAGCCCTCTGATCTCCCGGCTTCAGAGGCGAGTGTGCTGCCTACTGAGCCACTGACACTGACAGTGTATTATAAGCATGCATTGGGCAGTTTCTACTCTCCCTTGTAACTTCATGAATTTGGAATATTTTCACTCCAGATTTTCAACATTGGCATTTTTTCACACTTCCTTATGAACAGTACAACTGTCATTTTTCACATCCTGGCCAAAATGTGTTTTCACACTTCCGGCGCAGAATAGCGCGGTCACTGTGGGAAATCAGTGTTTGGGTCAGATTAAGAAAATCACAGTAACACTGTTCATGAGCGGAGATCCCAAAATGCCTATATTGAAAATCTGGTGCAAAAATTCCCCACAATAACATACATGTGATATGTCCAACTTGCTTAAGAGGGAAATTTGGGTCAAATTAGGAGGGAGACTCGCCTGCCAACTTGCTTAAGAGGGAGATTTGGGTCAAATAAGGAGGGAGATTGGCCTGCTAGTAGGGAGATGCCATAACATCATGAGTTTGTCCTTAAATGGCGTCAAAAAAATAAGAAAAAAGTCAATACAAAAATTTAATGTATTTCATTTTGTTAAGATTAAGTTCTAAAAAGAATAAACAATTAGTTATATAAAGTTATCAGATACATTGTTCATCACTGATTTCATTTTTATGTGTCTTAATCTGGCCCCAAAACATAGATATTTTGGACAGAATTTTACTTAAGCAGGAGATTTTGTTTCCCAGGAGGGAGGGAGGGAGTTCAGTCAAAAAAGACAGGAGTCTCCTGCATAAAGAGGGAGATACCACATGCATGAATAATTGCGTCACGGGTGTGCGTCGTGCAGTTTCTATGCACACTCGTGACTTCACCAGTTTATATTTTCACTCCAGATTTTCAACATTACCATTTTTTTTACACCTCCTCATGAAAAGTACAGCTGTCATTTTTCACATTGTGTTCGAAATGTGTTTTCTCACCTGTGGCACCAAATGACGCAGTCACTATGCAAAATCACCTTTCCGCTAACAAACTGATAGTGCCACTGTTCGGTGGTAGGGGTCACAAAAAGCCTGTGTTGAAAACTTGGAGTAAAAATACCAAGAAACATCCAGGGCATTAGGGTTTCCGACCATAACGCCCTACCCTGTACGGACTAACAGGCATCAGGGGTGTGACTTGGGACTGTCGACAGTAATGCTCACGCTATTCCACCCCCACCCTGCAGCCAGTGACAGGCATTGAGGTGCACCTTGGACTCTTTGGCCCCAGAGTTCACACCATTCTCCTATACTGTCCCCATTTCAGTGTATTTCCTTATGGAATGAGGTGAGTGTCAAGCCCGAATACCCCAATGCACACCTCAACACTTGTCAGTGTCTGCAGGGTAGGGTGAGGTGAAATGTCATGACCGTTATGGGCTACGAGCCAAAGGCACACCCCAATGCCTGTCCATCAGTGCAGGGTGGGGGTGGAGTTGGCATCAGTTCAGTACATCACTGCCATTTCTATACTGCATCTGTCTAACTCCTGCACTTCCACTGCTAATGCCAGCAAGCAAACATTCGGCACTGAGAAATGCTTCTTCTTCCTTATCATCTTGTGAGTCATATGGCACTACTGCTTGTCCATGCATCAGGAGTGCAATTCATGTTGGCCTCTACTGTAAGAATCATCAGTGACTGTTATAAGTTATTGTTAGCGCTTGGTGGTGGCTGGGTCATCACCATGTGTAATGCATGTGTTGTAGATATGTGTCTAGAAAACATGAGGAGAAGAACAAGGGGAGAAAGGGATGCTGGAGGAATGAGAGGAGCAGATAAATGTTCCACATGCCAGTTCCACCAAGTACATCTTCTTCAAGTGCGGGTGGTGGAAAAAGGGCTTGTCATGGTGGAACAGGGACTTGGAATCATGATTGTGGGGCTGTGATGACAAGGGCTGGGCACATGATACCGCAGTCAAAGGAACCATAGTTCATTAGACCCCAGAAAGGCACTGGTTCCACTCTCAATGCAGTGACAGCAGCCTTTAATCACTGCCATTTATCCAGTGCATCTGCTGATGAAAACTGTCTGAGCAATCGAGAAACACGTCAGTTCCCCTGGACTTCTTCAAGTTCCCCTACTTAGTATTGAAGTGATTCATTGAGAAAGATATTCTGTCCCCCAAAACAAAATCAGATTGTGTATTTACAGCCACGTTCCTGAAAGTCCCCCATTCTCACCAGCAGCTGTTGAAAACTGCATTAGTGAAGTCAAGCGGCAATCAAAAAATATCTCACAGCTTCAGTTTCATGACTGGTTTTCAGTTTTTACCAGAAACCCCAGTTAAATTCTGGAACTTGGAATGTCTGCACATTGGTAAAAACAATGAATTTCATGAAATTTGTCATTTTATTCCAGATCAGAAAATACTACAGAACTTATATTTTTCTTATAATTGCTTCCTGTACCATTTTCAGTTTGATTCATTTATTGCTGAGTATATTAAGACTGCCTTCTTTTATTCTGAGTATGTATACACATACTAAAAGAACAATTTCAAGCCTTAAAAATGGGATTTCATTACTTTAATCATCATAAATCAGTGGCCTTGAAAAGAAAATGACATATATAATTGAGGGAGGAGGAGGATGATGAAGTGGAAGTATTGTTTTCTAAAACAAGAGTGCTTATATGTTTGTTTTTATTTTAATGTAACTATCTGTATTTGCTATTATTGAGATCTATGCACTAACCAGATCCAGGTACACACGAGAGTCATGTACCCAGAACATGCAGCTCTGCATATGCTGAAATGCACACACTGTCCGGCATTCATGATCACCGGCTGCCTGTCTGAGGCCCGCCCCCTCCAAGGGTACAGGATTAAGGGGAGCTGATGGGTGTGGAACAGAGGACACAGGTATTTATTTTATTAATTTATTACACAATTGGAATTACAACCTTTGAGTCATAGACTCCTTTGCAAAGGCTCCACATCAGTAATACAGAGGTTAACATGAGTACACACAATTTCGTGAAATAAGACAATCTAGGGTATGGTATACCCAGTGTTACAGCCCCGCTTGGGCGAGCCAAGGATCCTCCACAGTGCTGAGAAGCTGTTTTGCCCGTCGAGGATTTTAGGTGGTCCTGCCTGCAGGAGACAGCCTGCCCCCTTGAGTGTGACCAAATTTCAAGGACTGCCTGCCCCGCTCGGGCAAGCCAAGGATCCTCCACAGCCCCGAGAAGCCATTTCACCCGCTGAGGATTTTAGGTGGTTCTGCCTGCAGGAGACTGCCTGCCCCCTTGAGTGTGACCGAATTTCAAGGTAACGTGTTGCTGCCTGCCCTGCTGGACTCTTTTTGGTGCTGCTCCTGAACAGAAGAGTTTTTTAAAAATTCTTGGCGCCTTTTCCCAACCCTGCAATCGCTATGCAGCAACTGCTGCCCACAGTCGCTCGCTGAAAAACCACAGAGGACACTGTTATTTGCTTTATTCCATCCGCACCCACATCAGAACAGCTCCTAATTCCATCACAGGTCATAGACTGTATTTTAAGTAAAAATTCTATCACAGGTCATAGACTGTATTTTAACTAATTTGGCTCCTTGCATTAGGAACTTGGGAATTGAAATGTTATCAAGTGAGCTTAATCTAATTTTATTTGCTTAGTCTCACTGTTTCTATTACCTACTCTATTCATCTAATTTTATTTGCTTAGTCTCACTGTCTCTTTTACCTACTCTATACCCGCCCCCTCTCTCTTGTGTTTTCTGTGACCCTGCCCTTTCTCCTCCACTTACTTAAACCCCCTCCTCTTCTCTCTTACTCAGGACTGTCCACTCCACCAAGGTTAGCCAAGGATCCTCCACAGCCCCAAGAAGCCATTTCGCCTGCCGAGGATTTTAGGTGGTCCTGCCTGCAGGAGACTGCCTGCCCCCTTGAGTGTAACCGAATTTCAAGGTAATTTGTTGCCGCCTGCCCTGCTGGACTCTTTCCAGTGCTGCTCCTGAACAGAGGAGCTTTTGAAAAATTCTTGGCGCTGCAGTAGCGAGGATTCTTTATACAGATTTAGACAGACAACTGTAATATAGTGCATAAAAAAACGCATATTCTGCGTTTGTCAATATATTGTCCAAAAAGCAAAATAAAGAAAATAAAGGATATTTACAAAAAGGAAAACAAGAGGGCATTAATTCTTCACACCAATGTAAATCATCAGGACATCATTCTTCTTCCATTAAGCATCAAAATCAAAAGAATTCCTGAGATCTTCCTTCTTGACTGTGTGTAAACCTCCACACTCAGCTCTTCTTAGCTCTTGCTCAGTCTCTGATCAAAAAGCAACTGACCTTCTTCCATACTCTCTCTCCCCTATCTATCTCTCTAGCCCTCTGGTGGACATCCTTTTATGGCAGTCTGATGTGACATCAGGGGTCAGGTGACAACATCAATTAGCAGGGACACTTTATTTTAAACCTCTACATTTCATAAAACAATGTCCTAGCCTGCCTAGCTTAATGCTATTCTCTATGTCCACCATACAGGCTCTTAAGGAGTCTCTATTCTGAAGAAAAAGGCTAAATAAAACCTTAATTACAGGGGCATGACATCACACTTGGGAGCTGACTCCTCCCGTACTGTGATGTCACTGACTGCTTCTCCCATAAATGCAGTCAGTTCAGGGGCTGCCAGCCCTACAGCAGGACCTCTGGAAACAGCATCAGGTAATGACCCTTTTTTCTTTTATTTCTGGCTCATTGTAATATTTTGAACCAGAAGAAAAATATTCAGTAGGTATCACTAGGCTTGAAAAATGTAAGCAGAAAAGGGTGCGCTCTTTATCTGTTCACTCTTGCAAGCACTAGGAACCTACTGCTTTTTTTAAGAGAAATAAACCTTTTTTAAAGAAAACATACAAAACAAGACAATTTCCAGGACATACATTTCTTTATAGCTAGAAATAAAAACTGCTTGTAATTTATACAAATACTTTCTTTTTTATTTGAGAAACAACGTTTTCTGTACCATACTTAGCTTTGCAAAACAGCTGCTGGCTGAAAACTTTCAGCCATCAGCTCCCATTTCATTTTCAGCCCTGTTTTGTTTGACAGCAAAGCTAGCATCTTTGCTGTACCTGATACCTGCAGCATTTCTTTATATGGGCATCATAGGGGTTTTATATGCTTAAACTCCCTTCATTTTTTTCTAAGGGAGTGTTTTTTCTGTGTTTCCCCAACTGAGTTAGCTCAGTGTATACACTTGCTGCAAGACACAGGAGCATGAAACAACAGGGGCAAATGTTGTACATTCTTTGGAACTCTGCATCAATTTTTACACTTCAGAACTATGTCCTCTTTATAAGAAACCACTCCTGGTGGTTAAACAATCATTTCAAAACACACATCAGCTGGGACCAAATTCAACATACTGCTTGCAGCAGCAGGGAACCACTGCTCTTTCTTTAAGGCACCAGTTATTTTTCAGGAGCTGCTTTTAAATGGGAACACAGGCATTTTAACAAATAGGGGATAGAAAAGAAAAGAAAATAGACATCAGGTTGGCCACCCTGATAAGGAAAAGAAAGGATAGTCAGAAAAAAGAGGAGAAAGGACAGAGTGAAATAGAATACCTAACGGGATTGCCTGTTTTAAATCCTCATTCTGGCACACTCCTCCTCACACAAGAAGGTAATCATACAGATGTTTGCCATAAACCCCTCCACCCTAGGAAGGGTTGGAACTTCTGCCCACCCATCTCCAGAAGTTCCCCTCAGGGACCCTTAAACAGCTAAATGGTATAAAGCATTCAGTTTATACAATATAACAAATACTGTTTTTCATACGTTTATTTCCCTGAGGTGTGTACTACATGCTTTATGCACAGTTAAAGTTTCCACTGACTGAGAAGTACCATTAGGAACCTGGTCTGCTCCAAACCTCAACAAGAAATCAGCATTTTGATGTTGCTTTCCAGCCCTATACCTAACAGAAAATTTGTATGGCTGGAGCGACAAATACCATCTTAAAATGCATGAAGTCTTGTCCTTCATCTGGTTCAACCAACATAGGAGGTTGTGATCAATAACAACAATGAATTCATTCCCCCACAGGTAATATTTGAGGGCCTCTATCGCCCACTTGATAGCTAAACATTCCTTCTCTACAGTAGAATATTTCCTCTCTCTCTCATGGAGCTTTCTAATGATAAACAGGATAGGATGTTCTCCTTGGTGGTCATGTTGACTTAGAACAGCCCCTATGCCTGTATCAGAGGTATCTGTTTGAAGTTCAAAGGGCTTGGTGAAATCAGGGCTATGTAAAACTGGGGTAGAACACATGATGGCTTTTATTTTTGTGAATGCCCCCTCACATGCTGAACTCCATTTTACTTTGTTTGGGTTCTTGTTTTTCGTTAAGTCAGTCAAGGGAGTAGCAATTGTAGAGAAGCCGGGAATAAAATGTTGGTAGTAACTTGCCAAACCTAAAATGGACCGGATGTGTCGTTTTGTGGTTGGCACAGGACTATTTGCTACAGCCTCAACTTTTCTTATCTCAGGCTTCACCATCCCATTACCGATAATGAAACCTAAGTAACGGGTCTCAGTCCTGGCTGTGGCACATTTGGATGGGTTAATGGTAAGGCCTGCATCCTTAATACTCTGAATAACTAAACTGAGGTGTACCAAGTGTGTATTCCAGTTTGGGCTGTAGATGACAACGTCATCTAGATATGCTGCACTGTACTGTTTATGTGGTCTTAGGATACGGTCCATGTACCATTGAAAGGTAGCCAAAGCTCCATGCAATCCAAATGGCATGGTGGTAAAATGGTACCGTCCAATTGGGGTGCAAAAAGCAGTTAGTTCTTGGGCTCAAAGGTGCTAAGGATCTGCCAGTACCACTTTTGTCAAATCTAGGGTACTGATGTATTACAGACCCAATTTGATCTAATAAATCATCAATTCGAGGCATTGGATAGCCATCAATTCTGACACTTCATTTATCCTTCGGAAATCCAAACATAATCTAAGTCCTCCCTCCTTCTTGTGTACTACTACTAAAGGGGAAGACCAGGGACTATGGGAAGGAACAATCACCCATGCCTTCTCCATTTTTATCACCTCAGCAATAACTTCAGGCCTAATTTTTTCTGGAAGCCTATACAGTTTCTGGTGGATAGGTTTGGTTTGTGTGACTCTTATGTCATGGGCCACCCCCTTTGCTCTACCTGGGGTTTTGGTTAAAGTCTCTACTAAATATGCCAAGAGGTGATCAATCTCTTGTCTCTGTGTCTGGTCTAACTCCGGGTTTATCTGTATGCCATCCTCTTTGTCTTTTGTCTCTAACCTTTCATATGTTACGTCTATCTCAGTTTCTCCCTGTTCCGGCTTAATAAACAGTGTTGGGGCCTGTGTTTTTTCTACCCACTTTCTTAGTAGATTTGCATGGTAGATCTTCTTCAAGGGTCTATAGCCAGGCATTTCAGTTTCATAATTGACTACACCAGTCTGGCGTAGTATCACATAAGGCCCTTGCCATCGCATCAGCAATTTATTTTCAGAAGATGGCAGTAACAACAACACTTTTGTACCTGGTTCAAACATCCTAGTTTTTAACCCCACATCATACAGTTTTTGCTTACACTGAGTCTGGTCTACATTCTGCTGTGCTATTGTCACATATTCACCAAACGCTCTCTTAAAGATGTCATATACTCTAAAATGTTTTTACACTCCACATGAGTCCCTGCCTCCCAATGTTCTTTTACCACATCAAGTGGACCTCTGGGATTCCGTCCATATAATAGGGTAAACGGAGAGAAACCTGTGGTGGACTGGGGCACCTCTCTGTAGGCGAATAACAAATAGGGTAGGAATTTATCCCAATCCCTGCCTTCATCATGCACAAACTTCTGTAGCATGCTTTTCAGGGTCTTATTAAAGCGCTCCACAAGACCATCAGTTTGGGGATGATAGCGTGAAGTTCTAAAAGCTGATACTCACAACAGTTTATATAATTCCTGCAACATTACAGATGTGAAGTTGCTCCCTCTGTCAGTTATGATGACTTTAGGGATTCCCATCCGACTGAACACTTTAGCTAATTCCTCAGCAATGCGAGGGGCAGTGACAGTCCTCATTGGAATTGCTTCGGGGTACCGAGTGGCATAATCACATATCACTAGAATATATTGATTACCCTTGGAGCTCTTAAGGAGTGGACCAACCACATCCATAGCCACTCTGTCAAATGGGGTAGTAACATGAGGCATAGGCTGCAGGGGTACTGAGTCCTTCTTCCCTTTTGGGCCACTAGTTGGCATTTCGGACAGGCTCAAAGTATGCAGCTACATCTTGGTGAACCCCTCACAACAGAATCGAGACAGAATTCCTGCATTGTTCTATCTCTTCCCTCATGTCCAGCCATAGGGATGTCATGTGCTAAATACATCACTTTATCCCTGTACTTTACTGGTACTACTAACTGTTCAGTTTCTTCAGCAGTTACTGGATCAACAATACTACGGTACAGTATGTTATTTTTAAGGATAAAGTGTGATTGTCCTGGCAGTACATCCTTGTTCACCTGCAAAAACAAAGTTTGTAAAGTCACATCCTGTTTCTGTTCCTGTGCAATGTCCTGCATTGCAGCACCTGGTATAGTAGACTGGCTCCCAACCTGATGTAAGCCCTTCCAGGCTTCTTTTTCTCTTTTTCTACTTTTTCATGATTTTCTGGTTTTGCTGCCAGTCTCAAAATAGTCTGCATCAAAAGGGAAAATGTTCTGCAATAGCTGTGTTTTAGCCTGGGACCTTATAACCACATGTGCAGGTTCTTGCAAGTTATTATGGGTTTTCATCAGGAGATCGAAGTGAGGCAAATCCTGACCAACAATAACAGGAACTGGCAGATGTGGGACTAATCCCACCAACATATTATGACTCTTGTTGTTCACAGTGATGTCTAAACAAGCTGTATGATATTGATGGATGTCTCCATGAACGCAACAAACAGTTGTATCACAGTCATGTTTGGGTACATCCAGGGCCAAATCTGCTTTGATCATTGTCTAATGACTCCTTGAGTCTAATAGGCCCAAGGTTTGCTGTTCCCCAATTCCTACAGATGTCACATATCCAAAATTAGCTAGGGCTATGTGAGTTAGGTCAGGGCATTTATTGGGACAGTTCCTCACGATATGCCCTTTCCTAGGCAACCGTGGCAAATAATCTCTGAGTAAGGGATCCTACCATCTCTCTCCCTTCTATAGATCTGTCTCTGGGAATTAGAATCAGAAAATTGGTTTCTTACCAGAGTGCTGGATTGTCCTCATGTTACTTTGAGAACTTTGCTCTGGTGGTCCGTGCGCCAAGTAGTCCTCTCGCAAGCTTGATGGTGTTCTCAGCTGTTTCAGGTTTGTGTTCTCTCACCTAGACTTTTACACCCATAGGTAACACTTGGATAAATTGCTCAATTATAATCAACTCCATAATCTGCTCAACTGACTTGGTGGTAGGTTGTAGCCATTTCCCACAATAGTCTTTTAGACAGGCATAGGTCTCTCGGGGGGTATACAGGCTAGTCATTTTCTGTGAGTGAAAATGCTGCCTGTAGGTTTCTGTGCTGATGTTATACCTTCTCAGAATCTCTTTCTTGACCTTGTCATAAGTGGTAGCATCAGTCCCACTAAGCTGACTGTAGACAAGTTGCGCTCTTCTGGATAAATAGGGCACCAACCAAATCATCCACTGGTCCCTAGACCAGTTGCATGTCTGGGCCACCCTCTCAAAGGTCATGAGGTAGGCCTCGATATTGTCATTCTCCATCAACTTGGTTAATTTAATGTCTCTAGGGACAGTCCTATCTGGTTGGTCCTGTGTCATATCATGGATGGCCTGCAAAGTGGCAGCACATTTCTCATCCTGGTGTCGTCTTTCCTCTGCTTGAAGTCTCCAATCCTCATTCCTCTGCCTCTGGTCCTCCTCTCATTGTTGCTCCATCTTGAGTTGGCATAGACAAAGCCATTTTAACTACTCACTAGGGTCATCTGGTGCTGGGATGCTCTGGCCTTCTTCTTTCTTCTCCTTTTTAGGATTGCCAGCTGCTGCTGTGGCACCTTCCACTTTATCCTCATACTCGGTCCACATTATCTTCGGTCTAGTTACTGGAGTCAAACCTGGTAATGGTTGTATACCAGTTCTTTGACTTGTGGACTGTGTCAGATGATATGCACTAATGTCTGTTTGCTCACTTTTACTCATCTGTTAGGGTGTTTTTGTAGCAACACCCCCCTGGCAACGCCTCCTGGGCAGCCTTGATGTACCAGGGTAAGAGAATCCCACTTCTGACACCAGTTGTGGTAGCGAGGATTCTTTGTAACAGATTTAGACAGACAACTGTAATATAGTGCATAAAAAACGCATATTCTGCATTTGTCAATTTATTGTCCAAAAAGCAAAATAAAGAAAATAAAGGATATTTACAAAAAGGAAAATAAGAGGGCGTTAATTCTTCACACCAATGTAAATCATCAGGACATCATTCTTCTTCTATTAAGCATCAAAATCAAAAGAATTCCTGAGATCTTCCTTCTTGACAGTGTGTAAACCTCCACACTCAGCTCTTCTTAGCTCTTGCTCAGTCTCTGATCAGAAAGCAACTGACCATCTTCCATACTCTCTCTCTGCTATCTATCTCTCTAGCCCTCTGGTGGACATCCTTTTATGGCAGCCTGACGTGACATCAGAGGTCAGGTGACAACATCAATTAGCAGGGACACTTTATTTTAAACCTCTACATTTCATAAAACAATGTCCTAGCCTGCCTAGCTTAATGCTATTCTCTATGTACACCATACAGGCTCTTAAGGCGTCTCTATTCTGAAGAAAAAGGAATAAAACCTTAATTACAGGGGCATGACATCACACTTGGGAGCTGACTCCTCCCCTACTGTGATGTCACTGACTGCTTCTTCCATAAATGCAGTCAGTTCAGGGGCTGCCAGCCCTATAGCAGGACCTCTGGAAACATCATCAGGTAATGACCCTTTTTTCTTTTATTTCTGGCTCATTGTAATATTTTGAACCAGAAGAAAAATATTCAGTAGGTATCACTAGGCTTGAAAAATGTAAGGAGAAAAGGGTGCACTCCTTATCTGTTTACTCTTGCTAGCACTAGGAACCTACTGCTTTTTTTAAGAGAAATAAACCTTTTTTAAAGAAAACATACAAAACAAGACAATTTCCAGGACATATATTTCTTTATAGCTAGAAATAAAAACTGCTTGTAATTTATATAAATACTTTCTTTTTTATTTGAGAAACAACGTTTTCTGTACCATACTTAGCTTTGCAAAACAGCTGTTGGCTGAAAACTTTCAGCCATCGGCTCCCATTTCATTTTCAGCCCTGTTTTGTTTGACAGCAAAGCTAGCTTCTTTGCTGTACCTGATACCTGCAGCATTTCTTTATATGGGCATCATAGAGGTTTTATATGCTTAAACTCCCTTCATTTTTTTCTAAGGGAGTGTTTTTCTGTGTTTCACCGACTGAGTTAGCTCAGTCTACACATTTGCTGCAAGACACAGGAGCATGAAACAACAGGGGCAAATGTTGTACATTCTTTGGAACTCTGCATCAATTTTTCCACTTCAGAGCTATGTCCTCTTTATAAGAAACCACTCTTGGTGGTTAAACAATCATTTCAAAACAAACATCAGCTGGGACCAAATTCAACATACTGCTTGCAGCAGCAGGGAACCACTGCTCTTTCTTTAAGGCACCAGTTATTTTTCAGGAGCTGCTTTTAAATGGGAACACAGGCATTTTAACAAATAGGGGATAGAAAAGAAAAGAAAATAGATATCAGGTTGGCCACCCTGATAAGGAAAAGAAAGGATAGTCAGAAAAAAGAGGGGAAAGGACAGAGTGAAATAGATACCTAAGGGGATTACCTGTCTTAAATCCTCATTCTGGCACAGGTGCCTTTTCCCAACCCTGCAATCGCTACGCAGCAACTGCTGCCCGCAGTCCCTTGCTGAAAAACCACAGCGGATACTGATATTTTCTTTATTTCATCTGCACCGACATCGGAACAGCTCCTAATTCCATCACAGGCCATAGACTGTATTTTAACTAAAAATTCTATCATGAGACATAGATTGTATTTTAACTAATTTGGCTCCTTGCATTAGGAGCCGAGGCCCCGCCGACACTGTGTGCCGGCTCGCCACCCCCTGCCCTATATCGGCATTTCCCTTTATAGGCTGTGCATGTCGTGTCAATTTCTTGTCTATTTAAGTTTAAACCTAACAGGCTACTTTTCCATTAGAGCCTTATATTTGGCCTCCACTAGAGGTCGCCGGTTGATTCTTTTCCCCAATCATTAGAGCACATGCCTTGATGCTCGCAGCTGCTCTAGACAATCTAAACTCTTCCCACTTTTTTCAGCTGCTCTTTCCTGGCTCCATTATGGTGCACAAACTTCTGGTCCATCTAGTGACCGGTCTCTTGCTCTGCTCCCTTGCTAAGCTGTCACTACCACCCAGTCCCCATTGCAGCACCACACCATATCTCTCCCCTGGTGATTTCACTTTCTCTAACATGCTGGTTAGACCAGCCATTAAACCTGACCTAACTCCACTACATATCTCAAGATTTATTAGCTATCTACTGGCCTGCTACCTTGATCACAGACTCCGCTTTAAAGTACCACGGTACCTCCCATTTCATACCAAAAACTCTGGTATCTACTACTACTCACAATTCGGTTGGCAGGGGATGTAGAACAAAACCCAGGTCCTATACACCCTCAGCCATGTCACAATACCTCCTGGGTCACTACTGGGGGTCTATGCATAGTCCACCTAAACATTAGGAGCTTCACGCACAATTTTACTGAGCTGGAGGCTTGGGTCTCCACCCATAACTCTGATATTTTGTGCCTCTCTGAAACATAGTTCAAGCTCTCCATCCCTGACTCTATCTGCACGTTATCTAACTATAGCCTTATCCGGAATGACAGGCGATCATCAAAGGTGTGGGTGTTGCGCTGTTTTATAAAACTCATCTCAACATCACGCATACTGTTGTACCCCAATCCTCCGCCTGTGAGTCTCTACATGCTCTCCTCCGTTTGGGTGCTAAAAACCTACATATAGTAGTTGCTTATAACCCACCCCTGGGAGGTCTATCAGCCTTCTTAAATCTACTAGAGGACTTGGTAAAACTAGCAGGTCATAATGAGCTGCTTATTTTTGGGGACATGAACCTAAACTGGCTGGATCAAATGCAGAGCCAGCTTCTATCTACAATCCAGAAGTTTAGCCTACATCAAGTCATCACTGAGCCCACAAGGATTTCCCCTAGTAAAACATCTAGTACATTACTTGACTGGGTGTTAACAAACAGGATGGACAGAATAGTGAATGCTGGCACACTACCTGACACTATATCAGATCACTCCCCTATTTACTGTGTTTAGCAACACTCCAGCTCCTGGTCCTCGCCCCCACACTACATCACCATTAGGAATTAGGCTGATCTGAATCAGGCTAAATTCCTGTATGAAATCTCATTCATAGACTGGTCCTACCTTTTCCAGTCCCTTGATGTAGAGACTGCCCTAAACCACTTTCTAGACCACTTCTGTTCTATCCAGGACAAACATGCACCCCTAGTGACCTGACGCGTACACGCCGCATCTACAAAATGGCTGCACAAAGATCTACTGGCAACCCTACATGCCAGAGACAAGTGCTGTAAGCGTTTCAGAAAAACTGACCTCGCTGCCGACTGCCACTCCTACAGGACCCAGAGAAGTGACTGCAAGAAATGAATTAGACAAGCTAAAAGCACTTATTGCAAGGGGCTTCTGTTGGAAGCCACAGGAGACTCCAGAAAATGTTGGTATTATATAAAATCATTCCTAGGAAAAAAACAAACTAAGCTGGCAGATGATATGCTCATTAATGGCATTCACTGTGCTAACCCAAAGACCATAGCAGAGGCTTTCAACATAAAATTCTCTGATCTGTCAAGCTACACCTCGGTCTTCTTGAGTAACCAGCCATTACCCACCCCACCACCACAGAACCTACCCCTCATTTCTATTTCAAGGCAATATCCAAATCCAACGTCCAGGACCTGCTTGATGCCATCCCTGATACTACCAGTGCAGGCTCCGATGGGCTTTAACCCAAACTCCTCAAACTTGCTGCAACATTTATTGCCCAGCCACTATCTAGGATCTTTACTCTATCTCTCTGCCATGGTGCAGTCCCTGACATATGGAAAATGGCATGTGTCACCCCAATCCATAAGAAGGGTGACAAAAGAGATATGTCTAACTATTGACAGATAGCCATACTCTCAGTCCTAAGTAAAATCCTGGAAAAACTAGTATCAAGACAAGTCACTGACTTTTTGTCTAAACATGGCCTTCTCTCACCTACCCAGTATGGCTTTCGTAAGGGTCATAGCACCGCCACAGCCCTGCTTCACCTAACAAATGACACCTTAACTGCAATGGACAAAGGGCACCTCACGGGAGCAGTTTTTTATTGACCTAACAAAGGCCTTTGACCTTGTTGATCATCTATTTTGCTCGACAGACTTCTAGCCCTTGGTTTCTCTCACAGTGCAACTGCCTGGTTTAAAAGCTATCTGTCTAATAGGGCTCAGCTTGTCAGGTTCAACTCTGTGCTATCTAGCCCCAGGGCTATCAATATAGGTGTTCCCCGGAAATCTATATTAGGACCACTTCTCTTCTCAATTTTTATTAACATCTCCCCCGAATATCCCTGGCTGCTCAGCTATCCTCTATGCAGATGACCTGGTCCTGTACTGCAGTGACAAGAATATCCATAATATAAACCAAACCTTCACTACTGTGTTTAAGTCCACCCAATTCTGGCTCCTCCACCACAAGCTAATCTTGAATGCTGATAAAATGCATACCATGCTGTTCGGCTCCATGATCAAACTAAACAAAAACCGTGACAAACTGGCTGTCTCTGGTCTGGACGGAACTGTCCTTGAACCAGTATGCTCCTTCAAGTACCTAGGTGTACTCCTCGATGAGAATCTCAATTTTGGACAGCATATAACATCTACCTGCAAATCGGTTAATGCCAAGCTAGGAGCAGCATATAAAACTAGCTCTGTCTTCACACAGTCAGAAAGAAGCACAGTTGCCCACGGGATTCTGCTCCCATCTCTATCCTATGGGGTAACCACTTATCTTAACGCACCCAAAACTCTCCTCAGAGAATGGGACACAACCTACAACAGCATATGCCATTATGTATCAGCCTCTCCCTGGTCAAAACACCATTGCAATCTCTATGCTGATTTGAATTGGCTCCCCCCTACTTCAGCTAGAACCCTTGCCCTTGGCTCCCTGGCAGACAATATCATTAGAGCAGGCTCCCCAATCTCACTGGCATCCCTACTCATTCCACTGACCTCCTCCCATGGCCTACGATCAGCAGATGAGTCTCTGCTGCAAATACCCAAATGTAAATCAAACAAAGGAACTCTTGCTTTTTCTCATTTGGTGCCCAAACTCTGGAACTCCCTGACTCTTGAGGTCTGCTTAGCCCCCAGTCATGCCCAGTTCAAATGCAGGTATCACTCCTTCCTCTTCAGTCAGACATCCTGTTCCTGCTTCAAGCCACCCTGAATTTCTTCCCACTTTCACCCATATCCCAAGCCACCTAAATTGATCACCAACTATCCTGACCCTCTAGTCAGTTGACTACCCTGGGCACTTATCTATCTCAGCCTGTCTGTACAGCAGCTACCCTTAACCAATAAACTGTCAGCAGAATATTACTTTTCTCACTGTCTCTCCCATTGTATTGTAAACCACCGAACCTTTATTTTCCCCAATTAAGTGATTGTAAACCTTGTGTTAGCTTATTTCTTACCTATCATGTATCTGTAAAACCTTGATTTAGCCTGTTTGCACTACGTCTCTACCCCAAATCAATTGAATTCTATTGTTTCACCCTGCCTACTAGTTAAGTGATTGTAAAACCTTGCTTCAACGTTGATTTTTACCTATCATGTATCTGTATAACCTCATTTTTGCTCTGTCTGTATTATGTCTGTACCCAAAACCAATTGTATTCCATTGTTCACCTCTGCTTATTGTAACTCTCCTGGGTCGTGCCTGAAAATAGTCCTGCCTTGGCTAATGGCACTTACCCAGTAAAGAAAAACTAAATAAATAAAATAAAATAAATTGCCAGCTGTTTCCTGAAATTTCTGTAATATTTCTAGAGAAATGTCCTGCTTTCTGCATTTCCGCAGTAGGGGCAGCAGAGAGAAACTTACTCTTAAGAAATTTTGCAAAATATCTGGAAATAGCTGGCAATGTATGTGGCTACTACTGTAAGTTATGCAAAGCACACCACAGAGGAGAAGAAAAGCATGGTGGGCCTGAAGAGGGTCCCAAGTTAAAAGAAGCAAGGCAGGAAAGGGAAGAGAGGCTAGGTGCAGTCACAGAATGAGAGCTCAAGGAGTCAGTTTTTATGGTTGGTTTTAAAGAGGCAGAATTTGGGCTCAAGTGAGTTGAAGGCAGGGATGCCATAGAGTCAGAGGGAGCCACGATGGAGGAAAACCCTTTGGCACAGGGAAGTCCTACAGTGGGAAACTTTTAAGGAAGACTTGGTGCTTCTAGAGGTTCTGCAATGGAGGGAAGGTTGGATAAGGGAGTGAAGTCCTGGGGGCGATTGTTTGAGTAGTATTTTCTTTGTGAGAAGACAAGTGTGATACTTAAGCCTTCCATCAAAGTTTAACCAGTTGCTAAGTCTGTATATATCACAGGTATAGGTTAGAGATGCAGCAAAGTTAAATTCCACCTGCAAAGTGGACGCAAAGTGATCCACTTCACGTTACCATTCCGCTATGCAAAGTGCCCATTTAAAACCCTCACTTCACCACTTCGCATTGTAATTATGACTTGTGTTGCTCACTCCGCTTTACATCACTTTAAGGCAGAGTGAGAATTCATAGGCAGCCCACACACATCACGTGGCTTACACAGTGTAGGTCACATGCTTCATGCAGGCAGGCAGGCAGTGACTCATGCTTAAAAGAGAGTTTCACTTTCGCCTTGTAGTAGGAGAACGAGGTTGTGTTAGAGATCCAGTGAAGTTAAATTTCACCAGTGAAGCAGACTTGAAGTAGACCACTTTGTGTTACTTTTTAACTATGTGAAGTGCCCATTAAAACTGCTACTTCACCACTTTGCCTTGCGATGATGGTGATAATGACTTTGCATTGCTCACGCCACCTTTAAGGGTGGAGGGAGAATTTACAGGCAGCTTACACACATGACATGGCTTGCACAGTCTAGGTCACATGCTTCAGTCAGGCAGAAAGTGAATCATGCTTGAAAGAGTTTCACTGCAGCCCCTGTCTCCAACAACAGCTGCCCCCCCACCTCTGCCTGGTCATCTCCACACCTCATTAGTGTGCAAGTTCTTTACTACACCGCCTGGGGACGTGTAGTGAAATGCAATCTGTGTGGTGTGGAGGTACGCCGTGGCCCCAGTGGAACTCATCTTGGCACAGGTGGTCAGCACACCCACCTTTACAGCCACCACTGTGTACAGTGGCAGACCAAGATTGCAGAACAGGGCAGTATTGCACCTGCTGGCATTGCTGGGGAAGAGGGGGCAGCATGGCATTCACCTGCATGTGGTGGTGTGAAGCAGGAGAGGGCCATGGATCAAGTGACTACTCCTCCACCACAACCTGCAGCAGGTGACAGTGGCAACCCTGTCCAATGACCTGACACACAGGCCAATTTGGGCCTGATGTGGAGTGATTTGAAGGCTGCTAACCACCGTCTTGACAACGTTGAGCAGCAGTTGGAGCAAATTGAGGGGCACCAGCTACAAATTATAGGATATGACAACTGCTGCTGTCCCAACAGAACGTTGATCATTAGTTTTATTTTGTCCTTGCATCCACCACCTTCTGTATGAAAAAATAGTTCCTGATGTTGCCCCTGATCCGTCCCCTCTCTATCTTCAAATTTTGGGCACTTCCTCATGCACATCTCTTTTTCTGGATGATGCTGTCCTCTTGTATGTTGTTGATTCCCTTTCAGTAATTGATATTTTCTATCATGCCCCCCCCCCGGTCATCATTATCATCATCAACAGGAACCACTACATCACAACGTTTTTGAGGATGGGAGGATTTAACACCAACAGACCCAGACACATCATCAGAACTGAAAAAAAAATGTAGCTGCTGTGATTCGCGAAGAACGTGATTTGTCTCATGATGAGTGACTAGTGTGACATAACTAATGATAAACTGTACGCAAATAACTATGGCTGTACTTCCCTGACCTGTACCACGCAAAACTCCCAGACTTGAAAACTTATTAATGACTACAGTGGACAAGCCAAGATACTACAAAACAGGCTTACATGCAACTTACAACCCCAAAACTTAAGGTTTTGTAATTCATGAATAGTGACTGTGAAAATGAAGAACGCGATTTGTATCGTGAGTGACTCGTGATGATCGCCCTGACTTAAAAAAGTACATTAATGAGTATAATGTTCACGTCAAGATATGTACTACACCAGTACTCTGAAAGGAAGCCAAACAAACAACAGTGACTTAAGTTACAGATGGAGACTGTGCCCTAAAGAAATGCAAATGCACAGACACATTAAGATTGCGCTATGCACTCAAGAGATGAAGAAGCAAAGGCACAACACCTAACCAGTGCTCAGAAGTCACAAATCCAAATCTGGAAAATAATATATTTTGCCAGTTGAGGGGGCAGTGCACTGCAGTAACAGTCCACTACCAAGATACCACAAAGAAGTACAAAAAATCACGCAAGTGCGGTGGATAGGAGGTTCACAGTGCTGCAATTACTGTGTGGCACAATAAAAGGTGTCTGATTTGATGGCATACATCGCTTAAACACTCTTACACACACACACACACACACTACAAGTAATGTGCAGCAAACTGAAATCTTCAGTAATATAACCAAATCTTTTAAACAAACTGAAATTATGCACTGCTGCACCACAACAATCAGCAAAAAATTTCAAAAATTACTAAAAATACTACTGTGTACATTAACACAGTTATACACAAAAAATATAACCAAAACAGAAAGACTGCCTTTTTCCCCAGTTAATCTACCTCCAGCACAGATGTGCCCCTCTCCCATGCACACTTCAAGTGTCTGTCAGTACACAGACTGAATGTTCTAAATTAACATTCAAAATCCACACACAAACAATAAACATTCGATGATATGAGCGCAGGAGGGTTCCTACAATCAATGTACTAAATTGTGAGAAAAAAAATGGTCCAAAAAGGCTTTTTGAATGGTTTTTAGAGGGTCTGAATCTCAGAGCTCTAAGAGCAAACTGTCTCCAGCTAAAATTGCACACACACTACACAGAACTGAGGCTGTGCAGAACAATCTGAAGTTCATGTGACCTGCAGTCCCATAAATCACTGCAAAATTCACCTTGGAGCTCAACAACAAGGTGAAGTGATGTGAAGTACGTTGATTTCAGTGTACTTCACTTTAAAATTGGTGGAGAACTGGTTGGGGAAAGGGGGAGTAACACGAAGTCATTGTTTTCAATGGACTTCGCGTTCCTCATTATAAAGCAATGTACTCCACTTCGCATTGCAGAATACTTCACAGATTACACCTTAATCTGCAAATTACTTTGCAGAGTGGATTTTGGTCACTTCGCCCACCACTAGTGCGGGAATGTCTGTCACAACCAGTGACCAGATGCCATGCTTTATTCGAAGTAGTTTTGATATGACGTAGGGCTGATGGGTCAGCAGAGCTGTATATTACTGTACCATAGACCAGCAGTGAAAGGACGAGAGGGATACTGCTAGGCAGATAGCTTCGGGGGTAAGGCAGTGCTAGATACAGTACAGGTAGGCATCCAATTGGATAACAGTCCTGGATCCCATAGTGGATCTACTGCTGCATGTGAGCAGAGGATTCTGGGCAGGCATGGGTGCCAGGATTTTGAAACTACAGGTGAGTATCCAAAGGGTTGCCCCCAGCCCTACCATGTAGTTAGAAGAGCTGGGGCATCACGGTGGGGGGATACCCTGTCCAAGAAAAAATGGCAGGTGTCATTGGTGGGGGCAAGCATTAGTTACAGCAGGGTCCTCCCTTCCATATCTCATGCTCCCCATGCCCAACACTCCACACCATAGTGATTGGAGCAGATTGTGGACATGCCCCCAACACTCCCCTCAGATAGCCCATGGCATATAGCTATGTGGGCAGCTGGTGGATTGAGTGCATAAGGGTTTCATGCACTTGCTATGAATGGCACCAGGAATCCACTGGACCCTCGCTGTATGGCATTCCAACATAGGGTTACCTATGTGCTTCACATATTCAGTATATAGACAGCCCACCCATTAATGCATGAAGCCCATTATCCTTTAGTTTGGTATTATATAAATGTATTTATTTAGTTTCTGTTAACCAGGTAGGGTGCACTAGACAAGTATTTGCCTACGTTCAGGCATGACCTGGGTGAGTACAACAAAAATAATTACTACAGTGAATGACAGTGAAGAATTTAGAATAACATTGTAACAAATAATAACCAAGGTATAAGCTGGTGTACAATTAACACAGAAAATAAACAACCTGAGAAGTGCAAAGCAATATCACACATGTTACTGGCAGAAAGTTTGTCAGGATACAAGGCTAGGAACAGATACAAACAGCCATTTGTAGCAGGTGGGAGCAATACCGATTCCCAAAGGTGCTGGTAGCAGAGCTTTGCATGGTATTAGCTGGTATGGAATTCCAAAGTTGGGGGCCAAAACTGAAACAGCTATCTCACCTAACTTGGTGTTGGTCCTACTGTAGGTATAACTAAGGAGTCACAGGCACAGGAATGCAGTGAGTGGCATTAGTGACTTGTACTAGGAGGGAGGCTAGTGATAGAGAAACCTGTTTTTGAATGACTGTGTATTATATCTCCAAGGGAGAGATAAGGTTGGGCAGAAGGATAGGTACAGATGTAGACAGATAGATCTGTATACTGAGAAAGCATGAGTTCTGTGACTTAATGGTGCCAGCTGTAAAGTATTACCACACTGCAGATGATCTAGCTGTTTTTTAGGTACAGTGGACTGGTAGTGGTGGTGGCTGAGGTACATCTAATGAGGAACTGGGTTCCAGGGCAGTGGCTGCAAAATGATTTTTTTCTTTATGAACACTGTTGAATGAGGTATCTTCAGATAGAATTGGGCATGGTAGCAGATATGATATATGAGCAACATAAATGTTATTTTAGCTTCTCAATGCTTTCTGCTAATACTGATATTTTTGCTGTAATTGCTATGTGACATAATGATTGCAGCACTGAAAAGGTTTTCGCTGTCTAGCTGTGCTGTAATGCTTGCACTGAAATGTTTGTGTGCAAAAGACATGATAACATAAGCAGATAATATTATAGCATATATGATATCATATGCAAGCAATAAGACATGACAGGGTGTGCATTGAACAGATATTACCCATGCCCAGGGGCATAGTGAGGTACGAGGATGCAGGCAGAGAGTCCCTGGCCCTTGGCAGTGTCGTAATATCTGTTACATGCATGCAAATGGAATGTGTTACTATGCCTATAAAATGACCTACTGTTTAAAAAAAAGTTTTTACTTATAAAAAAAGTTTATCTATTAAAAAATGTTTGTTTTTTTAGTCAGTTTTCTTGATCAAATCATCCATCTGCCAGGTAGAGCCAGGTAGAATATGACGTAATAAATATGCTGATTGTTCCCCCACACCCCTTTAGTTTGTTGCCTACCACTTCTCAATGACTGTACTGGCTTTAATGGATGTATCTAGACATTGTACCCTTTAGGAAGCTGACAGTGAGACTTGCTCATGCTGTAGATGCACGTTAATGCACTTTAATAATCTCTTCCTACTCTGGGGAACTGTTTCCCCCCTTTATATATTGTACCTACATTAAGGACTATGCAATGTTTCCATTTGTCCTTATTCCAGGATATGGACTACTCTACTTGCTTTTACATGATATTTTACAGACAATGCCTGTTAGTTGCTACTGTCTACCCCCTGACTCATGTAGTTGATGTCCCCCCCCCCCCGTTCTTGTTTGATGAGGATCCTTTGTAAACTAGTGTTTGGCTCAAAGGTTGTAATTCTGATCTCATAATAAATAAAAATAAATAAATAAATGTGACATCATATTGCTTGCAGGAAGGAACCCCCCACACCCCAAAACTGTTAACAGCCTCAAGGAGAAACCTCATTAAGAAACTGACTTTTCATTTGTGACCATGGATGGGACAGCAGCTGTTGAGGATGGTCACAAACATAATTTTTTTTTAAAAGCTTGATTATGGGATGGAATGACCCCTCCATTTCCCATAATTGATTCAACACAGTAGTTGAGCTAGAAGAAGTCCAGATGTGCTTCTTTCTCGGCGACACCTTGCGTATTAAAAGAGACATTCTGAGTGTTAATATTTTTAAAAAATTTACAATGAAACTTACCTTTTGTTTGAAAATGCAGGTGCGCTACTGGTAGGGGAGTCAATAGGAGGTGGCAAGCTGCTAGTGGACTGCTGCTGCACTAGTGAACTGACAGAGCGGGAGCAGTAACTGTTAGGTGAGACAAGCACATTTATAGTACTTTCATTGGATTTTAGTTTTTGCCGGTTGCCTGAGGGAACTACTTTGTTGAAATGAATGTTTACCAGCTGATAATTTGTGAATGTTTTGATCATTCATGTAGAAAGCAACATGGCAGCTTTCAAAACTTTAGTGTTCTAATGGCACATAGATTTCTTTTACTCCTGTGATTGTTGTTTTCAAAACTTGTTTTTACCTGTGCATTGAATGGATTTGGTGCATGACTAACAACTAATCATGAGACTGGATCCCCCCTCATTTTATAACTTATCATATCTATGAATGAAAAAAGGCAACATTGGTTTTACAGATTAAGAATTGTTTTCTCAGCTAGCATGCATTTTAGCAATTTCTGTGTCTACTACTCTGCATAAATCCTTGTAGTTATTAAAAATAATAAACTCTACGATATGCTCAACAGGTACCTTACTTTGGTTTTGTGTATTATATGTATACACAGTCCTGTCAATGTTATCAGTGTTTACCCACCCCAGTGATCGGAGTATACAGATTCTGGAGGCGTGTGTGTGTGTCTATGCGTGTGTGATGCTGACCTCATGTTTGACACCCCTAGTTGACCATTCCTCAGGTGTGACAGCAGCAGCAACACTATCGCCCCCATCCCTCAGGTGTGACAGCAGTGGCAGTATGGCCCCCATATCCTTCAGGGGTAACAGCAGCAGCACTATGGCCCCCATCCTTGAGGGGTGACAGCAACAGGAGCAGCACTATGGACCCCCATCCTTCAGAAGTGATGCCAACAGCAACAATATGGCTGCCATCCTTCAGGGGTAGCAGTAACACTAAAGCCCTCACCCCAGAGTGGTGATGGCAGCAGCATTATGACCCCCATCCCTCAGGTGTGAGAACAGCAGCACTACAGCCAACAATCTCTCAGGGGTGATGGCAGCAGTACAATGACTCCCATCCCTCAGGTGTGAGAACAGCAGCACTATAGCCAACAATCTCTCAGGCATGATGGCAGTAGAAGCAGCACTACAGCCAACAATCTCTCAGGGGAGATGGCAACAGTACTATGACCACCATCCCTCAGGTGTGTGAACAGCAGCACTACAGCCAACAATCTCTCAGGGGTGATGGCAGTAGAAGCAGCACTACAGTCAACAATCTCTCAGGGGTGATGGCAGTAGAAGCAGCACTACAGCCAACAATCTCTCAGGGGTGATGGCAGTAGAAGCAGCACTACAGTCAACAATCTCTCAGGGGTGATGGCAGTAGAAGCAGCACTACAGCAAACAATATCTCAGGGTAGATGGTAACAGTACTATGACCCCCCTCCCTCAGGTGTGAGAACAGCAGCACTACAGCCAAAAATCTCTCAGGGATGATGACAGTAGAAGCAGCACTACAGTCAACAATCTTTCAGGGGAGATGGCAACAGTACTATGACCCCCATCACTCAGGTGTGAGAACAGCAGCACTACAGCCAACAATCTCTCGGGGGGGTGGCAGTAGAAGCAGAACTACAGCTAACAATCTCTCAGGGGAGATGGCAGAAGAAGCACTACAGTCAACAATCTCTCAGGGGTGACAGCAGTAGAAGCAGCACTACAGTCAACAATCTCTGAGGAGATGGCAGTAGAAGCAGCACTACAGTCAACAATCTCTCAGGTGTGACAGCAGTAGAAGCAGCACTACAACCAACAATCTCTCTGGGGTGATGGCAGCAGTACTATGACCCCTATCCCTCAGGTGTGATGGCAGCAGCACTACAGCCAGCAATCTCTCAGGGGTCACGGCAGTAGAAGCAGCACTACAGTCAACAATCTCTCAGAGGTGATGGCAGTAGAAGCAGCACTACAGTCCACAATCTCTCAGGGGTCATGGCAGTAGAAGCAGCACTACAGTCCACAATCTCTCAGTGGTGATGGCAGTAGAAGCAGCACTACAGCCAATAATCTCTCAGGGGTGATGGCAGCAGCACTATGACTCCCATTCCTCAGGTGTGATAACAGCAATACTACAGTCAACAATCTCCCAGGGGTGACAGTAGCAGCACTATGACTCCCATCCCTCAGGTGTGATGACAGCAGTATTACAGTCAACAATCTCTCAGGGGTGATGGCAGCAGCACTATGATCCCCATCCCTCAGGTGTGATGGCAGCAACACTTCAACCAACAATCTGTCAGGGGTGATGCGAGTAGAAGCAGCACTACAGCCAATAATCTCTCAGGGATGACAGCAGTAGAAGCTGCACTACAACCACCATCCCTCAGGTGTAATGGTAGTAGCAACAATGCAGCCCCAATCTCTGCATTGTGAACCACCAGCACTTACACCATCAGCAGCCCATTTCACCCACCCACCAAGCTTATGAAAAGCACTCCAAAAATGAAAAACAAATTGTCATGGAGGACCTCAGTCTTGAATGGCTTGGCCCCCACTCCAAAGCCTATAAATATACTATTAGCAAAGCTAGTCTAACTCAGATAATCTCTGACCCTTCCCATGTCTCAATAATGGAGCGAGCTGCTCTCTACTCAATTGGATAATTTCAGACAGATCCAACAGAGTCCAATAGACTGTTGTTCTACTGAATGCTCTAAGCAATCACTCCTTTGTCTTTTGCCTCTGGAAAGCATGGCACCTGAAAAACAGCCCTCAAAAATCAATTCTCACTCTCAGGGACTTCTCTCACCTTGATTTCTCACCTCTCTTCACTGAACTAACACTGATTCATTGGTCCTCATACATGCACCTCCTCAGATGTCAACTTGGCCTTTGGTCTCTTTCAGTCCTGCATTGCTAACCTTTAGGACACACTCATCCCTTTACTAAGAGGAGAGAAGGATGTGTAGTATATCACTGTCTTGCCTAATGACCTACTATCCATCTTAAAAGACAGACTTAAAGGTAAGTGTTCGGCTGTCTATAAGGCCTCCTCAAATTTAGAGGACTGGGTCACCTATAGAAGCCTGCAGAACAAATAAGCAAAAGCAACATGCTCAGCTAAGAGCTTCTTCAGTAAAGAACAAAGAACAGCTGATGGCCTCTGCCAGCACTCTTAGAGTTTCTGGGGCATATCAGAGGTCTACTTGGTAGCTAATATGGTCTAAAACAGCATGGGCATTGATGGTGTCAGTTGTAATAACCCAGTAACCACCACTAATACCTTCAACTCCCTTGTATACTGACTAATGTACTTACTCCACCAGCCCCTGTCCAGCCTCAGCCATGTCTTCTAGTCAGTACTTGCTATAACTCTCTCCCAAGCACCCCGATTTCCTACTAAAAGTCATTACCACAAGGGAGGTTTATAATTTTTTTTATTAAATATACTTTATTAAGGTTATCACAACAATATTTACAGGCATCTGACATGCATCATAATCAGTTTTCACTGCAAACATTTACACAAAAGAAGATTTAACCTCTATCAAAATACAGCTAAATGTTTAAAAAACAACAAGGTAAGCAGATGCCTGTACCCCACCTTCCTCCCTGGTTCACCCCAACTGCCAATAGGTAGTATTATAATTTTTACATTAAGTATTGCACCTCAAAGTCTTTTAAATTCTAACGTGTTACAAAGGGGCACTGATGCTCGAACTGACCTAATCAGGTTGAATCAGCAACAAGCTAAATAAAGGGTCCCAAATGTGTTTAAACCTTTCTAGATTATTGGTCATCCCTTCTATAACTTGTTCTGCCTGTATAGCGAACATTATTTCCTGATACCACTCAGTGTAAGAAGGGGTAACTGCATCTACCCAATGCCAAAGTAGTATTTTTTTGGTACATGCTGAGATTAGTCCCATATGGGTTCATTGAGATCTGCCCTGAAGAGCAGCGTAATCTCCTAAAATACAAATCTCCAAAGTAAATTTATCTGAGAGAGATAATAATGGGTCCAGATGAGATTTGATGCTATTCCAGAATGAGGAAACTCTCTCACATGACCACAACATATGCAATAAGTCTCCCGGAAGCTTTAAGCCCCTGGCACAGAGATCAGAAGTCAGGGTACCTATTCGGCGCAGTTTAACCAGGGTGTAGAATTGATTATGATTAATTTGAAACTGCATATACCTATATCTATCCCATTTAGTGAATCTGTATAGGTGTTTCCAGATTCTCGGCCAACATCTAGGAGAAGTAGGTGTAGGCAATGACTGGTCCCACCAATAACATCTATGACTTTCAGACCGGGCCATTGTGGTCTGCAAAAAGGTATATGCATACACTATTAAATGGGAGGTCAGGAGAGATTTAATATATGGGATTAGTATAGATGTTAGACCAAAGCCTGGTACCAAAGTGCTTCATTAGCATATGGGAAATCTGCAAGTATTTAAATGCGTATATCGGGGACTACTTATAGACAGTACAGGCTTCTTGGAATTGCATCAGTTTATGATTGATAACCAAGTCATCAATCTTCTCAACTCCCATGTTAGGCCAAAATGAGGCAGCTTTGAGAAGTTTACCCGAGATTAAAAAGTTAGGGTTATTGAAAAGAAGTTGTGTTAAATCCCTATGGCCTACTGTCTTAAGAAGAGCATTAAGTTGCTGTTGTATCTCGAGCATAGAGCCCAGTGGGGAGTCTTTTAACTTATTGGGAAGGTTATTTTTTAAGGATGAAAGGAAGGGCCCTGGGATTTACCTCTTGTTCTAAGCATAGGGAGCGCTCTATATCCAACCAGAGGGGATGATAGTGAGAGTCAGAAGAGGAGCTAGGGGAAGGTAACCAATATCTCATCCTTGTCAGGTGCATCACTAAATAATATAGATAGAAGTTTGGGGCCTATAAACCACCATCCATCTTTTGATGAGTAAGCTTGATATAACTACGTCTAGACTTTTTACCTGTCCATAGACAGGAGTTAACTATTTTCTGTAGTTGTGAGAACCAAGAACTCGGCAAGGTCCAATTGTACATTTGTAATGGGTACAGTATACGGGGTAAAATGTTCATTTTTACAATACTCATTCTACCCCACAGAGACAATGGTAGTCGAGACCAACATTTAATATCTTCCTTTAAAGCATTAATAAGAATATCAAGATTAAGTTTTTTCATTATTTGGGGAGAAGAGTGAAGATTGATACCCAAATATTTAAGTTTATCCGTCCGCCATTGTAATCCCAGGTTTTCAACCACTGCCTTCTGGGAATATTTGTTAAGGGGAAAGACTTCTGTTTTGTCAAGATTAGAGAAGGAACCAACCTGAGAAATTATTGTAAATGCAGCCGGAAGGGATTTGGGACAGAGATTAAATATGCAACAGAATATCGTCCGCATATGCGGAAAGTTTGTATTCCGTAATACCTATCTTAATGCCAGAGATTAATAGGGAGAACTTCACTTTTCTATAAGAGGCTCTAGGAAAAGATTAAATAAGTAAGGTGAAGGGGGTAGCCTTGACGTGTCCCTTGCTTTAAAAAGAAGGGAGTAGAAAGTACACTGTTACACTGAACTTGCACAGAGAGAGAAGAATAAAGTATTTTAACCCAATTTATAAATTCCTGGGGGATACAGTATTTAGGAAGTAATGCAAAGAGATAATCCCATGATACCCTACCAAAAGCTTTCTCTGCATCTAAGGACACCAAAACAGCAGGTGTAAGGGAGTCCTTGGACACAGAGAAAAGGTAGGCCACCTTCCTAAGATGATCAGAGGAGAGTCAGCCTTTAACGAAACCCACCTGCTCTGGACTAATCAGTGAGTTCCAAACTTGGCACAGTCTTAATGCCAGGATCTTGGTGAGGATTTTTAAATCAACATTAATAGAGAAAAGGGTCTGTAATTAGAAGTGAACAAAGGGTCCTTACCAGGTTTGGGAAAGATTACTATAGTGGCTTGAGTGAGAGAAAGATCGGATATGCCATTTACATAAAGGCATTGAAAGGTATTCAGAAGGATAAGTGCTATTGTGTGTTAAAATGTTTTATAAAAGTTGGAGGAAAAACCATCTCGGCCAGGCTCCTTATCCAGGGGAAGTGAATCAATGGCATCAAATACTTCTTTAATTGATATGGGGGCCTTTAAACTAAGAATTTGAGGTTCAGAAAGTGTTGGAAGATTAATATCATTCACGAAGGAATCCAGTGCTTGCTGAGAAAAAAGAGAGGTAGGCGGAGTATATAAACAACTATAATAATCTCAAAAAGCTTTATTAATGTCCATAGGGGAGGTGAGGATATTACCTGATGGGGAGTAAATGGAGGTAATAATTCTATCGAAGGTTTGGGATCGAAGCCGGAAGGCCAGAAGTTTCCCAACTCTCTCTCCTTGATCAAAGTAAGATATTTTAGACCTAAGCATGATAAATTTGGCTTTTTCAGCTAGCAATAGATTATATTGAGCCCTCAAAGATTTGGCTTTTTCCCAATCCTCTACCGGAGATAAGGCCAATAATTTGGCCTCAGCTATTGTGATCCAATCAAATAAGGAGGAAAGGGCCTGATTAGTCTGTTTTTTTACATTTTGATGCAATACGCATCAGTTCCCCCCTTAAAGTACATTTTAAAGCACACCATAAAATATCCATTTTAGTTATAGATGGGGAGTTATATTCCATGAAATTTGAAATAAAAGAATGTAAATGTTGTGTAATGTCTTCAGACTTTAGGAGTTGATTATTAAGCTTCCATATTGTGTGTCTGTGAACATTGGGTGCAATATTTAATAATAGTTGTGCCACTTGATGGTCGGAGAAAACCTTGGAGGAGTAATAAACTGATATAACCCCATGAAGGTATTCTGTATTCATCAGGAAATAGTCTAGACGTGAAAATGAATGATGTGGGAGGGACTAGAATGAGAATTCCTTCCTTTCTGGGTAGGTTATTCTCCAGGGATCTGTAAGACCTAGCGAATGCATTAGCTTATGTAAAGCTTTCTGTCCTAGTGACAGGGAGAGTCTAGCATGGCCTGACCTGTCTAGTTTGTTTGATAGGACTTGGTTCCAGTCTCCCCCCAAGACTGTTGGTATCATTTACCATGGAGCTAGTATTGTCATTAAATTCACAAAAAAATCAGGGTCATTTGAATTGGGACCATAGATGGATCCTAGAATCATCTCTGAGTGTCCTAAAACCACCCTTATAATGATGTAGCGACCCTCCGGGTCAGATACTTCTTGTAATAAATGAAATGGTATCCTTCGTGCAATAAGTATGGCAGTCCCCCTTTTTTGGGAATTGAGTCCTGAACCAAAAACTTGTCCTACCCAAATCCTACGAAGAAACTGAATTTGAGTAGGCAAGAGATGTGTCTCCTGTAGGAAAACTATATCTGCTTGAAGACTACGAAGATGCAGTAGAACTTTCATTCTCTTAGCCGGTACCTGTGCCCCTTTGATGTTCCATGAACAGAAATTGTAACCAGTCATTTTAACTGAATATCAGGAAAAATGACATCCTTGTATACAGGAGTATTAGAAGTTAAAAAGAAAGTGAACAAGATGACCCAATTACCTCTGGCAGTCCCCATCCCTCCCAAATCTTTAGAGTCTTCCTCCCTACTCCATATCTCATGTCCCTTAGAAAAAAAAACAAAATAACAAATCCCTGAGCCCCATGTAACCAAATTAAAAAAGAGGTAGCCATGACCCTATGCCAGGGAATCGAGAATGGAGGCTCCTTCCCCAAATGCAAAGATGTGTCTACTTCCCCCTCGATAATGCAGCACTACCCCATCCCCTCCCCAGCCCTCCCGAGAAGCCCAGAATAACAACGTTGTGAGCCTAATTTAAACTCCAGGGTTAACCTGGGTAATAGGACCTATACCTATGTACTAAACCATATCATACAAAGGAGTGTGATAACAATCCACGCCACCATGCAAACAAGTAGTAACTTCCACCTTAGGGTGAATACATGTAACATTTCTATCCATCAGTTGTATAACATATAACTTTCCAAAACCATTATATATAGAGAGAGAGAAGGGGGAAAAAGGGGGGACTATTCAGAATGGTGAGGAAGAAAAAGGAACAGGAATGGAGGGATATTACATACCTTAAAGCTTTTTAGTGTAAACATTAAACACTTGTTAATGAGTTATTTATCAGGGCTTAGCATGCCCAATTTACATGGAGACATAATAAAAAAAAAAAAACACACTGCTAAATAATAAAAAAAAAACAAGAGAAAAACTTACAGATCCATAAATCCAGAGCTAGGACTGTATTTCGAAGTCAATATATGAAGATTGGATGGCTGTTACTGTAGATGTCAGATTATTCTGATCTCTTATGGTGCACTTGCCATGATAGCCGCGTAAATGAAGAGAAGTCTGCACGCATCTGCTCACGTTTGAGCAGTTCAGCAGTTCGCGTAAAAGGATGCTGTTTAGATTATGTTCAACAGACCACAGTTTTGGATCAGATCAGCAGAGAATAGAAGCAGAATAGAAGCAGGGAACTATGCATGCAAGTCTATTTGAAAAGTAATTATCCATTGCATACATATTTTACTGAGGACCGGAATTAGGCAGCTCATATTTATTGAAGCATTTCTTCAAAAGAAAGATCTGTCATACTCATTGTCCTGCCATGTATCCTCTCCAGCAACCTCAGAATATCATCGAGCCATAACAACTTACTAACAGGCCTCTGGTAATATTATTATACCTTAACAAAGCCTTTCTTATTCCATAATTTTAGGATTTCAGTCTCAACGGTGAGCATACAGATCGGGGAACATGACGGGTAGACTATCTGCAGCTTGCTCTGCATTTTCAAACCATCTCCAGCTTCCCTTGTGTTGGACTGACAATTTAGCAGGGTATATTATTTTGAATTTAATTCCAGCGGCTATCAATTTGGTTACTGATGGGTAGTATTTGGCTCATTTCTGCCTGGTGGCTACCGGTAAATCTTGCGAAATTCTCAAATGGACATCTTCCCATTTTATTTCCTGCAACTCCTTAGCTTTGTACAGAATATGCTGCCGATTCAAAAAGCTCAACGGTCAGGCAATGAGTGGTCTGGGTTTAACTCTGACAGGGGGTTTAGGCTTTAGCGACCTATGAGCCTGCTCCACATGATAAGTGGTGGAGTGCGGTGGAGGATCGGCAATTTTTATCAAAAGCTTCTGTGTGAATAAGACCGGAGAAGAACCTCCGGCTTCTTCAGGCAGACCTAATATGACTAGGTTATTTCTCCAATTCCGACCCTTGAGGTCTTCTAGTTTTGTTTCAACTTTGTTCAATTTCTGTCTAAGTGCCACCACATCTGGACTTAAATGAGATTGCCATCCTTCTAACGACGTAGTTCATACTGAGACGTCGGAAATCTTTTTGTTTGTTTCACTTAACTCAGACTTCATGCTTTTAAGATCCGATGTCAATTCCAGAAGGGCTTGTTTAAGCGGTTCCATTTCGGCAAGAAATCTATCCTCTGATAAGGGCACAGAACTACTGATTGGCGTTGTATTTTTGCTGTTAGACACGGCCTGGGTTTTCACATGCTTAGCCATTTTGTCTGGCATCTGAAGAGGTGTAGGAGCTGGAAGGCCCTGGCACAATTCCACTTCCATTGGCGATTTAGAGAGATTTCTCCTGGATTGATGACGATCACAGGTAACTCCAAACTATAGGATGTCACGATGTTCAATTAGCAGAGAGTTTTATTACCAAAAGGATATTAAATTAAGGGCTTTTAGGAGGGCCGGAGGGGAGCAGAGCAGCCACATGTTCTCTCAGGGCGAATGCATCACGTGATCTCCGGGAGGTTTATAATTTAAATAATTGTCTGGCAAATCAAGGTTCATCTATCATGACATCCTCAGTGGAGACCAAGAAGAATGCTGGGGACATCCACAAGGGAGACCCACAAAAGAGTGGCAAGGGACACCACAGGGGAAAGAAACAGCTTCTGATAGGGGACTCAATTGTTAGGGGTGTAGCCCTGGGGAAGGGAGAGGAGAGGGAAGTAAGGTGCCTGCCTGGTGCCATGACTTGGAGGGACAGGAAGCAAATCCTCAGGATTGCAGAAGCAGCATCACAGGAGAGGGAACTAGATATTATTGTCCACCTCGGGACAAATGGCCTAGCTAGGCATGAGATCAGTGCAGTGCAGGATGAATTTGTGGAGTTGGGAAGGGGCCTCAGACAGGTAGCAAGCACGGTAACCTTTCTCAGAGGTGCTGCCAGTCTATGGCAGGGTGAGGCTAGGTACTGCACACCATGCAGTTTAATGAATGGTTGCAAAACTGGTGCAGAGCACAGGGCTTTGGCTTCATTGGGGACTGGGGTCCACCTGGAGAGATGAAGGTCTATACTGGCATGATGGTCTGCATCTGTCCAGGAAGGGAAACAAGCTCCTAGGTGACAGGTTTAAAGGCTTCCTTGGCAAGCTTTTAAACTAGCCAAGAGGGGAGGTGCTGATAGGAAACAGGAACGTTCAAGCCTCCCCCCACAAAACATGGCAGGTAGTAGGGTAAACACTGAAGTACAGAGCTTGACGGAGGACAGGACAGGGTAAATGGAAAAACAAACAAGGGCAATAAGAGCAGGGATGGGGTAAACAAGGATAAAGCCAACATTAAATGGAGGGCAATGAGTACCAATGCCCGTAGTCTGGGAAACAAGCTTCCAGAGCTAGTAGCCCTGATGGAAGCAGAACACTTGGATATTGTGGCAGTCACAGAAACATGGTACACGGAGAACCATGACTGGGATGTCAACATACCAGGATACACAATCTACAGAAGGGACAGGGAGGGTAAAATAGGAGGTGGAGTAGCTCTCTACATAAGGGAAGGGATCAAAGCTACAGAAGTAAAAAGTAAAGGGGAAGGACAAGAGGCACTCTTGGTCACCTTGGAGACAGGGAATGGCATCACAGTCCACACAGGGGTTGTATACAGATCCCCATCTCAAGGGGAGGAAATGGACAAGAAAATGATAGAGGGCATTCTCAAAATGGCTGAAAAAGGGGAGATACTGTTGATGGGGCACCTGAATATGACAGATGTTAACTGGACGACATGGACTGCAGCCACATCCAAGAGCAGGGTCATTCACGATGCCCTACAGGGGGCATGCTTTAGACAGCTAGTGGTGGAACCCACTCAGAAGGGAGCAATATTAGACCTGGTACTCTCAAATGGAGAAAGGATCACAAATTTAGAAGTCAGTAGACATCTGGGAACAAGCGACCATTGCACAGTGTGCTTCACAACAAATACAACCATGGAGATAAGCCATACAAAGACAATGATACTGGACTTTAGAAAGGCTGACTTTGGCAAAATGGGTGAATACCTGAGGAATGCATTAGCAAATGTCCAGAAAGGAGGGGTGGAAGAACAATGGAGAAAAATCAAAACTGCCATCATGGAGGCAACAAGCCTTTGTGTGAAACAAATAAAGAAAACAAAGCAGAATATAAAACCACTATGGTTCTCAAAAGAGGTGTCAGGGAAGGTTAAGGAGAAAAAGGCTGCATTTAAAAAGTATAAGGAATCACAGAAGGAGCACGACAGGAAACTGTATCAATTAAAGCAGAAAGAAGTGGGGGAAGGCAGTCAGAAAAGCAAAGGCCCAAACTGAGGAAAAGATAGCCAACTCAGTTAAGAAGGGGGATAAAACCTTTTATAGGTACATTAGGGAGCATAGAAAGGTTAAGGGAGGGATAGTGAAGATTAATAAAGGAGAGGGAAACAGTGAAAAGGCAGAGATACTGAATGAATACTTTTGCTCAGTATTCACAAAAGAAGAAGAGGAGGAGTTACCTAAACCAAACAATAGAAGCGCTCTGAGTACAGGGGTTGACGCCAGTCCATTTACAGAAGAAAGAGTCCTGAAAGAACTCCTAAAACTCAAGGTGGACAAAGCAATGGGGCCTGACAGGATTCACCCTAGAATCCTAAAAGAACTAAGGGAGGACCTAGTGACACCACTGACCACACTTTTTAACAAATCATTGGAGGATGGGGTGGTACCTGAGGACTGGAGGAGGGCAGATGTGATTCTCCTTCACAAAAGGCAGGGCAGAAGCAGGAAACTACAGACCTGTTAGTTTGACCTCAGTGGTGGGGAAAATGATGGAATCACTTCTGAAAGAAAGAATTGTTGAGTACCTAGAGGCCAGCGGGGCACAGGACCCAAAGCAGCATGGATACAGAGCAGGAAGGTCATGTCAGATGAATCTAATCGATTTCTTTGACTGGGTGACTAAAGTAATAGACCAGGGAGGGGCTGTGGATATGGCCTACCTAGACTTTAGCAAGGCATTCGACACAGTCCCACACAAAAGATTAATAATCAAGTTAGCCAGCCTGGGAGTGGGTCCCAGGGTGGAAGCCTGGGTAGCAAACTGGATGCACAACAGGACACAAAAGGTAATAGTGAATGGAACACATTCTGAAGAAAGGGGGGTTACTAGTGGAGTACCTCAGGGCTCAGTACTGGGTCCAGTCCTCTTTAAAGTCTTTATAGGTGACATTGCAGAGGGTCTGGAAGGAAAGGTATGCCTCTTTGCAGATGACACAAAGATCTGTAACAGAGTTGATACACAAGGGGGTGTAGAAAGGATGAGAAGGGACTTGGCAAGGTCGGGAGGAATGGTCAGACATAGGCAACTTAGATTCAATGCAAAGAAGTGCAAAGTAATGCACCTGGGAAAAAAATCCAGGAGAAGAGTACACAATAGCAGGGGAGGTACTAACAACAACAATAATGGAAAGGGATCTGGGTGTAGTCATATCAGATGACCTAAAGGTGTGTAAGCAATGTGAGAAGTCAGTAAGGAGAGCCAGGGGGATACTGGGATGCATTGGGAGGGGCATCACAAGTAGAAAAAGGGAAGTGGTTATCCCTCTGTACAGACAGTTGGTGAGACCCCATCTGGAGTACTGCGTGCAGTTTTGGAGACCTCATCTACGCAAGTACATAGACAGGATAGAAGCAGTCCAGACGAGGGCAACTAAAATGGTGCAGGGTCTACATCAGAAACCATATGAAGGGAGACTGAAAGAGCTTAATATGTATACCCTTGATGAAAGGAGGGACAGGGGAGACATGATAGAAATGTTCAAGTACCTCAAGGGAATCAACAAAGTCCAGGAGGGTAGCATCTTTCAGAAAAAGAGATGTGTAAGAACAAGGGGGCACAATTTAAAGTTAGAGGGGGGTTGGCTCAGGGGTAATGTGAGGAAATTCTTTTTCACGGAGAGAGTGGTGGACACATGGAACCACCTTCCTGGAGAGGTTGTGGGGTCTAAAACAGTGGGGGAATTCAAACATGCATGGGACAGACATAAGGCAATTATAGTGGGGGGTTGCAGGAAGTAGGCTGTAGGTTAACTAGAATCTGCGGCTTATCCAATAGGTAGGGAAATGGGCAGACTGGGTGGGCCAAGTGGTCCTTATCTGCCGTTAAAGTCTATGTTTCTATGTTTCTATGTCTTCTGCTGTGTACCAGCGCCAGCCTTACTGAATTTAACCCAGAATTATTTGGTTATGGAGACCCTATTCATGCCTATCACATACCTCACTTTTCAATACATCTCTTACCTTTTTGAAGGTTTCTGTATCCTGGAAAATCAGACAAAACAGGCTGACCCTAAGCTCATCGCTCAATGTTGCCTCATTGCCATCCTATCTGCCCTCAGTAAACTACTCAAAAATATAGCAGCCACCCAATTAACAGAGTACATTGAGTAGTATAATCCTCTCACTGCCTGTCATCATTCAATTCAATTAAATTTTAATTTTACCAGGATAACACCATTGAGACAACTCATTTGCAAGGAGGTCCTGGGAGACATAGTTACATAACAGATAAGACTAATATTGTGACGAAAAACAAAATACAGTGCTTACAGATACTTATACAGATAAGCTAAAAAAAAAAAAACAGCTCAGATACAAAGCTGACACAGTAAACACACATGGCAGGTGCAGAGGCCTAGACAGAAAATTACAAAGGCGAGTGAAGAAGTAGGATGAAGTAATGGAAGATCACAATACAAGGGAGCTAGGCAGTTTGAGACAACTTGAAGGTTGAGGCACAGGAAGACTAGGGTCCACAGGAGGAAGGAATACTATTGACAAGAGTATAGCAAAATAGAAGAAGATGCATGGGTTGAGAGAAAAAGAAGGTGCAGGAAGGGAAGAAAAAGAAGTAACTGAAGGCAGTACAGGCTAAGGGAATAGGGAAAAAGGGGGATAGGAAAGGGGGAGGATAGGGGAGGAGAGAAGAAAGGGTTAATTGCTAGAAAAAAGCCAAGGGGTGAAGTTCAAGTGTTGGCAAAAAGACTCCCAGCATAGCAGCTGCATTCTTTCTTCAATGTGAGTCTAAGCATGGACTTGAAGGTACTCAAGCCAATGGTATGCTTTAGTTTTAGTGATTTTTATGTTTGCTTGCGCATGCACAAGAAACATTATGTGACAGCTTAGGAGAGAAGTGGGTTGAGGAGGCGTGGCAGTGTGGCATCCAACAGAAGCATTGCATTTGGGGGCTTGGCCATCGTGCACCAATGGAGGCACAGTGTGCTGATGACACTGGCTTCCAGAAGTTGCACCAAGTTGTAACGTTTTCACTGCAGCAATCACGGGCTGCCTCATCATTGCAGCATCAGCGATTTGCTGCAATGAGGGAGTGACCCATCATTGCTGGGCAGAACACTGCTAGTGTGATATTGTTTGTGAACACGGCGGCGCCTTGCTGCCGTGTTCACAAACAATATGAAACAGCCCCAGTGCCAAGGTGGTGCCCAATCCCTCTCAGTAGCATGTGCCCCTTCCCACAGAAGTGTATTCTTGCTGACAGGGGCCCCAATCCCTGTCGGCATCCACTCCTGGTGCTGACTTGCCGATGGGGGAGCCCAGTCCCCATTGGCAGTATGGTTCCCCTCCCTGTCTGATGTGCCGATGGGGATCCCACTTCCCGTCGGCATCAGCCCCCCCTCAAAAGAGTAACAGGAGAGTCCGAGAGGGTGCCCACTCCCCCTCGGCTCTTGCGCTCCCCGCTTTTGCACTGATGGGGGTGCCCAATCCCCCATCTGCTACACCCTCCCAAGAAAAATACTCAGGTGGCACATGGGAGCCCACCCCAGCATGCCCAATGCCTCTGCAAAGGAAAAACTGTCCCACAATGTTTTTTTTTTGTTTTGTTTTAAAACCTGTAAAGCAAAAACTGTTCCTCGCAGTCTCCCTGGCCCCTCCCCACAACCCGCACCCACCCACTGTGCAGTCTGCCTCCCCACACCCCCCTCACCCCATACTTACCTCTGGAGTCCAGCATGATGATCTTCGGTGAACCGGGAACACGTCTGCACTCTTCAAAGTCGACCGCTAACTGATGAAATGCCGGTAAGCTGTATAATGGGATAAATAGGGTTTTTTCAACTTTGTTGCATATCTCAGGCATTTTTGGGAATTTTGGCACCAAATTTTCAACATGGGGTTTTTGGGACCCCTAATCATGAATTCAGTCATTGTCATGGTGTTAATCAGTCCCAAAAGGTGATTTTGTGGTCACTGCGTGGAATCACCTTTCAGGACCAATTAACGAAATGACAGTGCCAGTGTTCATGAGGTGGGCTCTCAAAAAGTGTATGTTGCAAATTTGGAGGAAAAAATCCAAAAAATGACTGTTTTACTAGCATGCATTGTGCAATTGCTACGCCCGCTTGTAAGTTCACGAATCTGCAATATTTTCAGTCCAGATTTTCAATTATGCCATTTTTACGCACCTCCTTATGAACAGTACAGCTGTCATTTTTCACATCCTGGGCAAAATGTGTTTTCGCACTTGCAGTGCAGAATGGCGCAGTCGCTGTGGGAAATCAGTGTTTGGGATGCATGAAGAAAATCACAGTGACACTGTTCATTAGCAGAGGTCCTAAAATGCCTATGTTGAAAATTTGGTGACAAAAGTCTATAAAATGACTGTGTTTAGAGCGTGCATTGCGCAATGTTCATGCACGATCGTAACTTTGTACATTTACAATATTTTCACTCCAGATTTTCAACATTGCCATTTTTCCGCACCTCCTTATGAACAGTACAGCTGTCATTTTTCACATCCTGGCCGAAATGTGTGTTTGCACTTCCGGCACAGAATAGCATGGTCGCAGTGGGAAATCAGTTTTCAGGACACATTGCAAAACTCACAGTGACACTGTTCATTACTAGAGGCCCTAAAATGCCTATGTTGAAAATTTGGTGATGAAAGTCCATAAAATGACTGTGTTACGAGTGTGCATTGCACAGTTTCCACGCATGCTCATAACTTCACACATTTGTAATATGTTCACTCCAGATTTTCAACATTGCCATTTTTATGCACCTCCTTATGAACAGTACAGCTATCATTTTTCACATCCTGGCCGAAATATGTTTTTGCACTTCTGGCACAGAATAGCGTGGTTGCTGTGGGAAATCAGTGTTCAGGACACATCAAGAAAATCACAGTGACACTGTCTATTTTGAAACTTTGATGATGAACGTCCATTAAATGACCGTGTAATGCGCATGTGTACCTTGCACTCTTCAGCTCCAGACTTCACCCCATTCTTCTATGCTGCACCCATTTCAGCATAGGTTCTTATGGAATGCGGTGACTGTAAAGCCAAACACCCTAAGGCACACCTCAACATGTGTCACTGTCTGCAGAATAGGGTGACATCACAAAGCATGCCCGTCATGGCTGACGACCCAAACACTTACCCCAATGCCTGTCCAACTCTACAGGATGGAGTTGGGGTTGGCGTGAACTCCAATACTTCACTGCCATTCCTATTCTGCATCTGTCTAACTTCTACATGTCCAATGCTAATACCAACAAGCAAACATTCGGCATTGACAAATGCTTGTTGAAGATAGTTCCATAGCGAGGGCAAGGCATGACTTATAGATGAGGCACCAAACCAGGTTCTAATCCTAGGGATGTCAAAGGTTATGTAAGAGAGTCTTCTGAGATTATATACACAGGAAGCACATGTAAACATGGAGCAGATGTAAGGGGGGAGTTTGATGGTTAGAACTCTGTAGACTCAGAGGGATGCATTCTGCAAACTGCTGATATTAAGAGATGACCAGCCAGTCTGCGGGTAAAGGAAACAGTGGCGTGTGTTGAAAGGGGCATTTTGGACAAATCTTAGAGCCCTGTGATAAAGTGTGTCCAGAATAGTGTTGTGCGAAATTAGAATATTTCGGCCAGTGAAATATTTTGCGTAATTAACACATTATGTGAAATATTTCGCTTGGCGAAATGCGACATTTCGCCCACGGTTCTAAGTGAAATTTCACCAGCAAGCCAGTGATATTTTGCTCATGGGTAAAATTTGGCACCCAGGAATGAGATTTTGCCACCTGTGGTGAAATTTCGCCACCTGCAAGAGTAATTTCTCCTCCTGTTCCTTGGCGAAGTTGTGTTCCAACTTCTCCCTGGTGTCTAGTGGTCCCCCCCCAGCCGTCACTGGCCATAAACATTAATAAGCATCCCCCCAAAGTTACCCTGCCACCTCCATTGTTTATTTTTTTAATAAAACAAAATATACCCTTCACTCTCAGTCCCTGATGTCTAGTGGTGCCCCCAAGCCATCACTGGCTGTAAACATTAATAAGCTCCCCCCCAAGTTATCCTGCTGCTTCCATTGTTTGTAAAAATAAAAATGTATATCCCTCACTTCCTGGTGTCTAGTGGACCCCCACCCCATAAGTATATAGCAGCACCCACCCAGCTCCCTCCCCCCAGTACCCATCCCCAATCAGGCCACTAGCACAGCCCTCCACTCACCTACATGGCCGGCAACCCAACTGAGTGCTACTGAATGCTTGAATGAATGAATAAATGAATGAGTGCAGTACATGCTCATTCATTCAAGCGCTCAGTGGCACTTAGTCAAGCTGCTGGCCATGGAGGTGAGTGAAGGGATGTGCCAATGGCCCGATTGGGGACGGGTATGGGGGGGAGCTGTGAATCACTATATTGATGGGGTGGGGGGTGCACTAGACATCAGGGAGTGAAGGGTATACATTTTTAATTTTACAAACAATGGAGGTGGCAGGATAACTTGGGGGGAATGCTTATTAATGTATATGGCCAGTGATGGCCAGAAGGGAGGAACCACTAGACACCAGGGACTGGGAGTGAAGGGTATATTTTTTTATTAAAAAACAAACAACAGAGGTAGCAGGGTAACTTTGGGAGGGTTCTTATTAATGTTTATGGACAGTGACGGCTGAGTGGGACCACTACTAGACACCAGGGAGTGGAGGAGGTGGGTGAATTTTTTTTAAAATAAAACAAATGGGGGGTGGTGCAGGGCAACTTGTGTGTGGAGGGGTTCAATTTACGTTTTGGCCAACAGCGATGGGCGACATTGTGAAATTTCACCGCAATTCCACAAAACATTTCACCCATCGAAATTGTCAATTTCACTGCAATTTGACTGGCAAAATTTTATTTTGCTGCATCTCTAGTCCAGAATAGATAAGGCTGACTTTGGGCTGTGACTGTACCAAAAGTCAGCATAATCAAGTAGCAGGAGAAAAGTCGTTTGGACAAGTCTGAGTTTGGCATTTTGAGTAAGCAAATGCTTTATTCGGTAAAAAAGACCAAGCCTTTCTCGTAATTTTTTTGCTGTTTCTTCAGTATGTGTGACAATAGATAGCTTACAATAAAACCAGAAGCCAAGATATTTAAATTTCTTGACTGATTCAAGTGTCTCACCAAGCAAGGTTTTGATAAGATAATTTGCAACTAGCGGGTTGATAAGTACTTCTTTGTTACTGGGGGAAAGCAACATGATTTTAGTATTTTTTAGCATTAAGAAGCAGTTTTAGACAGAACAGGTTTTGTTGAAGAAGGTCGAACTCACATTGTAGTTCATAGCATGTGAGTAGTGGGAGGGCCTAGCAATGCATAGCACAGAATCATCTGCAAAGAGATGAACACTGGCAGTGCTAATGTTGTTGTCAATATTATTAACATAGACAGTGAATAACAGGTGCCCCAGGACAGATCCCTGTGGCACACCTCTTGGTTTTCACAAAGAACAAAGTACTTCCATTGTCCTGGTTCAGCTAACCAACAGTATCAAATCCACTATGAACAAAAGTTCACTTACTGGAGCTGTTGTCATACACCCATCAAAGTCTTTGACCTTATAGATTAGATACTTCACCACAGATTAACAGCCATTGGACTCTCCGCCTATGCCTCTGCCTGGTTCCCTAGTCACCTACTGGATAGGCAAACATTTGTCAAATTGTACTATGCTTCCTCAAGTTTAAAGTCTCAATCAACTGGGGTGTTCCTCAGGGCTCAGTTCTAGTTCACTTCTTTTTTCTGTTTTTATCACTAACCTTCCCTCTGTCTCCACCGCCTGTTCTACTATTACATATGTCAATGGTATTGACATCTACTTCAGCTCCCTCACCTTCTTAAACTCCCAACTCAACCTTAATTTCTCCCAAATTTAGAGCTGGCAAATTGACAACAAATTAGTTATCAATGCCACCAGTGGCTTATTGACAACAAATGAGTTTTCAGTGCTGCCAACATCTTATTGACAATATCAATAAATTAGTTCTCAGTGCCTCCAGAGCCTAAATTATGCTCTTTGGGTCGAAGACGTGATGCTGAATGTGTCCAGATTTCCTGATTATCTGCTGCTCCAATGGCTCCCAACTCTCGCTTGTGCAGGAAGTTAAATATCTATGAATTATCCCTGACTCAGCTCTGGATTCTCCAATCACATCTCCGCCATCATTATGTCAGTAAATACTAGCTTAGGTGTTGCCTACAGACTTTGCCACTTTCTCATTCCCAAGGCAAGACTAGCCACGCAACAAGGACTTCTGCTCCCCTGCCTGCAGTATGGCTAACAGACTTACTCGAATACCCCAAGTCAGTCATTCAGAAATGGAATATGGCATATAACAACTTCTGCGGTTTCTGACTGTCTTCCAAACTAATTCATCACTGCACATGCTGTTCCTCTCTGAGCTGGCTATCTCCTTCAGCTTTACGCTCCTACTTAGTAGGGTGCTTTCTATTCAAACTCCTCAAGTTCTCCTCGTCTGCCTCTCCCATATCTCTGCTTCACAGTGCACACCCATCCTACTCATTTAGATCTACCAACACTTCCCTCTTCGCCATCCTCAAATGCTCCACCAGGATGGGAGATCAGGCTTCTCCTATCTTGCACCAAGGTTTTTGAACTCCCTCCCCTCACAGTACACCCATCACCCACTCATTTATCCTATCAGGGTGCTCACTGGAAACATCTTGGGATAGATTTTCAAATAGGTTAGGGACTAAGTCCAGCCCATAGCCCCAGGCATAGGACAAAATCTTAGCACCTGTGGAGTTTTGTATTTTCAGCCAGCGTACCTGTAGGAGATGTTATACCTGGTCCCTCCAGGCATAGTTTTTACCTGCAGCTGCACTGAAAAATCAGCTGCAAGCAGCCAGAAATCATGGAGCTAGTCATAAACCAGCTCCACTTTAGAGAATACCACAATTGTGGGAAAAACTGTGGCTCTGCAAGTGGAGACCCTTTTGTGCCAATTTTTTTCCACAGTTGTGGACTTTTCTGTGGCTTTAAAATCTAGCCCCTTCTTTTCTCCTCTTCCTGTAACTGCACCTAAGTCCCATTGCAATCCCTGTGGAACTGTTGTTGTCCTATCTGGCTGCCCATTCAGGAGACAATTGGGGTCTACTTATTATCCTACTAGTCTTGCTCAGCACTTTGTTTTATGTCATCACCAGTTCCAGCTATCAATTTTTATATTTGTGAACAAAGTCTGTATTCATTGATACATTTGTTTTAACTGTTTCCTACAATGAATATGTTGTACATGCTATTTATTTTGTTTACCTGTATGGCATACATTGTATTTACCGTGTTTAGTGTTTTAGCTTCACCCTACCTTTTGTTCTTTGTAATTTGCCTTCTCTTGTACTCTTCCAGGTGTTCCTGTAAATAGGCATTCAGTTGTCTAGTGTCTTTACCAGGTAAACAAAAAACAAATGAGTAGATTTACAATACTCTATTGCAACACAAGAAAGCACACTCTTCTGTTATCATATACTATTTTCTTGGTATATAGTTACAAAATAAATTTAAAAAAATTAAATTAAAATAAAAAAACACAAAAGTCAACTAATTCTTGTAAACACAAAACCTTCATTATCTGAATTCAGGAATGTAGCAGGGGCACGCATTGCCAAGGCAATGGCTGATGTCATCACTAGCACCCTATATAGTGCTCAGCGCCAGTGAGTGTGGGGAATAAGTGTTGGGCTAGCTACAAGATGCAAGCAGCAGTATTTTAATGTGAGTTTTATTTGTTGGCTGCTGCAGAGAACTGCAGCATTTGCACTGCTGATGGTACCTGAATTTGGTTGTTACAGTGCCTGCCATTCCAATGAGGGGCCTGGAACTGGATAGACACTCATTTTGAGTGTTCAGGAGAGGCTGATTTTACAGCTGCCTGGTGTTGGCTAGTCTGCCTTTTTAAAGACAGACTATATACATTATCTGCCTGAATTCAGGGAGGTATCAGGGGTGAGCATCACTAAGGCAATGGCTGACATCATCACTAATGCACTATATAGCACTCAGCTGCAGCGAGTGGAGTTGAGCGCAGAGTGGAGGCAATGCGGGCAGAGACCAGTGGTGTCTGTTGGCGTCAGGTGAGTCAGAGAGGCAGAGGGCTATAAACTATAATGGAATTAGTAAGTAGCTATATTTACACAGTATTGTGTAACTTTTGGGCCCTAATCTGAGTAAAATGGACAACACATATGTATCGCTGCAGGGGAAGAAATAGGGGCACAATGCACATTATGTTCAAAGTTTAGTGTAGCAGGAATGATTGATTTCACACACTTTGTATGTGGGCAATGCCTTGAAATAAAGGAATTATAGGCCAAAGTATTGGGAATAGAAACGCAGCTTAAATGTTATCAAATGAAGGATAAACAAACATGTACTGAGGAGCACCAAAAAATAAATAAACTTACAGGGGGATGTAAAAGAACAAGAGATATAATGGAGGATACTGAACCCTCAAAAGGGGAAACCAATAAAAAAAGGAAGAAGGGCTATGGTATTTTCTATACCAACAGAAAATCCCTTTCAGCCACTTGAGCAAATAACAGAAGAAACAGATTCAGGGATGGAACAGGAAATAAATAAGGAACAAGAAGTGGAGTCTAATAGGGTAACAACATCAGACTACAATATAGCAAATCAAGAAATCCCCAGCAAGAAATACAACAGCTCGGATATTCAAAGGGGTTGTGCATGGTGCAACAGAGGTGAGCCAACACAACCCCACATTGCGCCCCAGCGGGATATTGAAGAGGCTGCCTGGCGCAGCACAAATCCCGATGCGCCCAGGTGCAATGATAATGTACGCAGCACAGATGCAGGAGGCATGCCCATGCATATGCGGCATATCCTGATATTCAGCTCAGGACGTGCAGTGCATATGCTGGCACAACCCTGCAATGCACTGCATAGGAAGGCTCAAAGTTGAGCCCGTGAATATTGGGAACAAAATCTGGCCATCCACAGGTGGGCTGCTGTAATGCATGGCACAACACAGCAGCCACCAGCCATGGGTGGACGCCCGCCCACCCAGCACACCATCAGGAAGCACCCACACAACCCTGGTGGCCTAGTAGCACCCCCCTCCCACCCATGTCCCTGATCATGGGTATCCGACATATAGTTACAGCCCTGGTAGTCCAGTGGAACCCCCCTGCCCAGTTCTGCGATCATGGTAAATGTAAATTAAAACATGTCCTGGTATCAGACAATTAGATGAATCCCTGGTAGTCTAGTGGAAACACCCCTCCCTCCCTCATCCCCAGTTGCCAGTATGTGTCATTTAAGTACTTCCCTAGTAGTCTAGTGGACTCCCCCCACCCATTGCCGTGATCACAGTACATCTCCAAATAATAAATCCCTGGTGATCCAGTGGCACCCCACCCCTCCCACCCACACAGAACCCCTTGCCCACCCGTCCCCCCCATCATCGGCAGGGCGGCAGCAATCCACCTGCATACTGCTGGCCACCGCTGAATGACAGGTACAGTATAGGCTATAAGCCCATCGGTCCCCAGTGTGGACCAATTGGCTTGCAGGGCATACTGTATGAGACAGTCTCAAATATGTGAATGAATGGTGCCATGGCACATCCCCATTGATTATCACCTGGACCCGGCCCCGGCACATCACAGTTGCACTGTGACCAGGCTTGCGCAACTGCCTGGTGCAGTTTGAATATCCAGGCCATCATGTATACATTAGGAGACTCCATTATCAGATTCACAGATCACATGACAACCAAGATAGACCAGCTGACAACTATTAGTAACTGTTTTCCTGGGGCTGGAGTAAGGGACATGATTACTATAATTGATGACTTAACAAAAAAGATACCAGCAAACTCAATCTTATTGCTCCACAAAGGATCTAATGATGTAAGAAGTTGTGCAATTGCGGACATCTTTAGTGCAATTCAAGTAATTGAAAAAAAGATTCAAAATAATGGTTGTAGACTAATAATTTCTGAAATTTTCCCAATACCAAAGATGAATCAGTATGTTAATAGGAAAATAAAAAAACATTAATAACTGGATTTGACAATGGAGTTTACTAAAGGGTGTTGCATGTATTAGAAGTTGAGAGATCTTTGACAATCAGTATTATTTGTACAGTCATGATAATTTACACTTGAGTAGAAAGGGGGATTCATTAGGGTCACTATTTGTGGACGGAATTATACATTTGTTAAACCAAAGTGTGGGGGGACACAGGAATACACAAATGGGACTTATCCTAGATCTGTTGGTAATTTGAATAAAACCAATAAAAAGAATAAGCATACTGAGAACAAGATTATTATATCTGTAGATAAAAATGCAAGTACTGATAAAACTGCCTGTCACTAGGAGGGTAAGAAACAAGGATGTAAAAACAGATCTGAAATTCGGATACTATTAGCAAATGTAAGAAATCTAAGAATTAAAACTGAGGAACTAAAAAAATCTTATAATACAACACAATGTGGATGTGTGCGCACTAACTGAAACATAGCTTAAAGATCAAGATTGGGGGGGTCACTATTCCTGGATACACAATGTTCTGTAAAAAAAGGGCTAATAAGAGTGGTGGTAGAATAGCCATTTATGCAACACATGACACTAAGGCATGTGAAGTAACATCCCCAAATGTATCATGTGGAGGATCAGAACTCATGGATTAAAATTAAAACTGGGGAAAAAGACATTACAATACGGTGGGGTATACAGTAGGTCCCCTAATTTAAACAGAGAGGAAAATGAAGCTTTTCTGGCAGCAATTAGAGGTATGACTATTAATGGTGATTACATGTTATTGGGGGATTTTAATTTCCCAACTATTGATTGGGAAACACAGTAAGGCAGTACGCTATACAAAAACTCTTCTTTTGAGATCATGGCTCAACAGAAATTAGAGTAATTTGTCCATGAAAAAAACCCATGGAAACAATCAATCAATCAATCATTCAAAATCTTTATTTATCCAGGCAAACATCATAGAGCAGAGCTCTTTTGCAAGATGGACCTGGTTAGGATAGGATCGCAGTACATATGGCAATAAAGAGGAATGATACATAAGTATATACATGACAAGACAAGGTATTACATGTAGGTTACAGTTTACAAGGCAACACACAAAAAGATAAATAGGCATATAGCATGAATTATTTATAGTCGTGACATATGTACATGACGATATTGAGGTGGATCTTGTTCTGAGCAACACAGAGACAGAAAAGGTCACAATAAGTATTGATATGCCAATGGGATTCAATGATTATAATGTCATACATATAAAAATAGGAAATAGGAAAAAGCTCAGGGTATTACTATGGTTAAAAATTATGATAAGGCAGATTATGCATCAATGCAGAAGTACTTACAACAACGGAAATGGGAGATGGATTTGAAGGTCCTGGATGTGGATGCTAAATGGCTAAACAATAAAAACTCAGATACATTATTGCATAGCCAAATGGGTACCAGTGGTAAGGAAGTATGGTAACAGAGGAAGGATACTAACTTGGCGGAATAAGGGGATTAGAAATGGTATAAGAAGGAAAAAGAGAAAGTTTGTCAAATATAAAAAAAATCTCAGTCATGAAAATTGGATGGCATATAAAAATCAGACAAACAGGAATAAACGAATGATTAGGAGAGCTAAAACAAAAGCAGAAAGAAAAATGGTAAGTGATGATAGGGATAATAAGAAAAAATTATTCGGTTATATTGGGTCTCTAAGAGGTAACAATGTAGGAATAGAACCATTAAAAAAGGAGCAAACAATATTAATTGATGACGGGGAAATTGCAGAAGCTCTAAATAACTACTTTCTGAGTACATTCCAACCTAGGGATAAGGCCAATGGCCCTGGAAACTTACCCCCAGACTAACTCACACATTAAAATAACCTGTTCTATGGTGATGGCTAAAATAAATAATTTAAAAATAAATAAATCCATGGGACCAAATGGTAAAAGAGTTGAAATACGATTCGGTGGGGCCAATTACCAAGATGTTCAATGAATCCATTAAACAGGGAAAGGTGATACAGGAATGGAGGGAATCACCGGTGACCCCAATTTTTAAGAAAGGTGTTAGATCATAAGTAGAGAATTACAGGCCTATTAGCCTGACCTCCATCCTGGGGAAGCTTATGGAGGGGTTAGTGAATGGCGAAATATTTGACCCTATAAAAAATCATGGGATGATTGATGTAACACAGCATGGGTTTAGTGGTGGTAGGTCTTGTTTGATGAATCAGTTATATTTCTATGAATCGGTGAGTGAGGCACTTGATAGGGGCATAGCAGTGGATGTGGTATGTTTAGACTATGCAAAAGCTTTTGATTCACTAGATCACAGTAAACTGATGAGGCAAATAGTTGCCTTGCAAATTCATCAAAATGTAATATCCTGGGTGGAATCCTGGTTGGCTGGCAGGAGACAAAGAGTGTGTATTCATAGACATAGCTCCAGTTGGGGGATATTTATGAGTGGGGTGCTGCAGGGCTCAGTCCTGGGGCCCATATTATTTAATTTGGTGGTATCAACAATGTAAGTCTCAAATCATGTTTGAATGGCCAAATATGCTGACGATAGCAAGGTGGGGTCTATTATTGACAATAAAAGCAGGGGCCAGAAGCTGCAGGAAACACTAGATAGTTTACAACAATGGGACGTAGCATACAAATTGAGGTTTAACTTGGAGAAATGCAGAGTTATGCATCTGGATCAACACAACCCAGAGCATAAATATATGATGAACGGGACATATCTTATAAAAACTAATCAAGAAATGGATCTGGGGGTTGCTATAACAAGGCAGGGGCATAGCCAGAATTTTGTTTTGGGGGGTGTTTAAATCTGACATTTTTTAAAAGGAATAAATACATGCTGGGTGTCTGGGGGCCACCAGGCCCCCAAACACTCTGGGGGGTGTACATGTTCTGTGGTGAGTTTTGGGGGTTTTCTTGAAGAAAAAAACACACTTTTGTTACATGTTCTCCACCCCTAATTTCATGGGAAAAAATGTTTTTTTCACATGGAATCAGGGTTGTGGCAGACTGTAACTGTCATAACAGTCTACAGAACCTCCAATGGTTGTGGACAACTGGTTATCTAACAGTGCGATCAACCATCCAGGTGGTTCTAGTTCAGTGTTAGTAATGCCACCTGGTAGCAAAGCATTGTATCACTATGTACATGGATTATGATTAAATGTCATGCTACAAGCACCAGGTCACCATCCGTAACTCACCCATGTGTTCTGCCATGGTGCCCTAGTTGTCCCCCCCCATGTTACTAATGTGCAAGCGTGTGCCCCTTTTGTATATTTGTATGTCAAAAATGAGCAGTTATATGTACTCCCGAGTTCTGAGAGCGAGCTGTTAGGCTTATGCAGTTTGTATAATATACTGTGATGTTTGAAAGATTTTTATATAAAGGTTGTTGCTGGGTGTCGGCCCCCAGAAACTCTGGGAGGTTTACATGTTCTGCAGTGAATTTTAGGGGTTTTTTTGAAGTAAAAGCACAGTTTTGTTACGTGTTCCCCATCCCTAATTAATTGGAATTGTTTTAACTTTTCCCATTGACTTACAATGCGAAATTGTTTTTTGAATAACTTTTGAACTGTTCAATATTTTTTCACAAAATCTTTGAAAGGCACATCGGGGACCCCGGCCGCACGTTCCCTGAAGATTTTGGACTGGTCGTACAAACCGTGCGACCTGTACGCGGAACCGTAGAATTCCAAAAAAAGCGTAAACACATGTGCAGATCACACTTAATAACTCCGCAGCCATATATCTGACTGGTACAAAACTTGGTAGATCCCAAGGGGTATAGGTCTTGATCACGTATTCTAAATTTCTGGCAGATCCGTCAAACGGTTGCAAAGTTATTAGGGTACAAAATGTTGGGTTTAACATGTGTATGGTGCTGCTGATCAGACCGCACTCCATAAAATTCGCACTACTCTGAATAAGGCCTGCAGGTTAATTACTGGAGCACCTAGGCTGACACACACCTGTCTACTGTATGCTAAAGCACTGGTACTTGATCTTGACAAGCGCCTCAAATATCTGACCTGTACCCTTACAAAAAAGACCCTCCTTGGGCTATCCCCACCAGGATTGACCACCACCATATGCCGCTCTGTCCCACTAGTTCATACTCGGACCTCTGGGAAAACCTCTCTTGTCATCCCTAGAGCTAGGACCTCTCACAGCCAAAGAGCCTTCAGCTTTAGGGCCCCTTCCTGGTTCAACACACTGCCCCCCTCCATCTCCGAAGCTCCAACTATATCGTGCTTCAAAACTTCATTACGTAACCACCTTATTAACACCCGATGCTGTAATTGCCACTAGTCAAAGCCGTACTCAATACTTATGACAAAGCTTATTACTAAGCTGCTAAGGACAACATAACTCTGGTATTGTTTGCATCAATCCTACCTGTACCAGCTTTGTGTATCTATGTCTTAAGTTACTGTTATACTTATGTGTTGTACTGTTATACTGTGTATTTTCGTTTGTCTTACTGTGACAAGGTACCTTTGTAAATGAGCCTATGGCTCAAAGGTTTTCCAAACTGCTGTTTAAATAAATAAAATAAATGGCTCCTCAACCCTAACTATGGTAGTACTACCATGCTACCATAATATATGTATCTGTGTGTGTGTGTGTGTGTGTGTGTGTGTGTGTGTGTGTGTGTCAAAAGCATTATTGTAATCTCTGTAAGAATCACAATTAATTATTATAATAATAATGCCATAATTTGAACTAGGTAGGCTAAATGGATCAAGTGGTCCCCTTCTGCCGACACCATTCTTACGTTTTTATGTTCTAACTAATAAATTATTATGGCATTATTACCACAATATAATTGCATATATAATATAATTATCTGCAAAAAACTTTGTTAATGCACCATTAGGGTTCCAGTGACAAAAGTTGGGAAATGCAGTCTAACGATTTCCAACCCTAAGACATTACCCCCACCCTCTGTTTCCAACCCTGGCACCCAACCCCCACCATGCATGCAGGAACAGGTGGGGGGCTTGCCTTGGGGTTTTGAACTCTAACACTCACCCCATTCCATAAGTAAGTAACCTGAGATAAGTACAGTGTAGGAGAATGGGGAGAGCATTAGGATTCACAATCCCAAGGCACATACCCCTCACCTGTTCCTGCATGCAGGCTGGGGTGGAGTGTTAGGGTTGGAAACTGAGGGTGATGGTGGGATCTTAGGGCTAGAAACTCCAAGACAGCAATTCCCATCTTTTGTCGCTGGAACCCTAATTGTGAATTAATGACTTTTTTTGCAGAGAATTTCCTTACTTTCTGAGAAAGTATTATCAAAGGCTTATTTGCTTGTGGAAGCGCAAGGCCCTCCATAAGTTTTGAGAGATTGTAATTGTATCTCTTATTTCCTAGTAGGAGGTCAGGGCCCTTTGGGCCCTGTGCTCCCATCAATATATACTCATTTGCGTATTTGTGAGTGCCATTGCAGAGCCCTCTGGGCCCTGCACTCCCATGTATGGATAAGGCCTGCACTCCATAATGGTATTCATATTTGTATCTGGGAGTGCACAGTGCCATCCATCTGTAATGGCTGAGATATTGTAATTGTATCCCCATTTCTGCGTGGGAGCACATGGCCCATATTGTTATGCTATAGAAAGCACAGGAAAACATGAAACCTGTGTAAGGGACACCAAATTAATATATTTTCATGAAACCAGCAAAAGGCATGTTGGTGGGTCAAGCCATCTGTACCCTTGAAATTTCAGAAGAAAATTGCAAACCATTTCTTCATAGTAGAGTGACAAAGAAATGACTCTGTACACATCTCATTACAATGTTAACCTATGGCACATTAAGCAAAATTTAACCCCACAGAACTCCACACCAAATTAATATATTTCATGAAACCAGCAAAAGGCATATCGGTGGAGCAAGCTGTCTGGACCCTGGAAATTTCAGAAGAAATTTACAAACAGTTTCTTCACAGTGGAGTGATAAAGAAATGACTCTGGACACCTCCTGTTACACTGTTATCCTATGGGAAACAAAGCAAAATTGAACTTCACAAAACTCTTCAGGAAAGTAATATATTTTCACAAAACTAGCAAAGGCATAGCTGTGGGACCAGCTCTTTGTACCCCGTAAATTTCAGCCAAAAAGAACAAACCATTTTCTAACTGTGCAGTGACAAAGAAACAGCTATCTTAAAAATCCTTTTTCACAAATTGAGAAAAAAGAATGCTTTGCCACAGTTCCTTTTTTCACAGTTTGTGGTAAAAGAAAATCCTTTGTTATAAATTGCAAAAACAATTTGAGGCAAAAGAAAATCCTTTATCACAAATTGTGGAAAAAGATCCTGTTTTACAGCATAAGTATTTTGTGATTTGCAGCAATGGATTTCCATGAATAAAAAAAGACACATTTCTGAACAACTTATAAAAAACTGACCCCAGAATCTGACTCTACAGGCTCCAATTAGATAAACACAACTGTTGGTATTTATCAAAGCCCTGTATTTATTTTGCAATGTAACTTTGTTTCTCTCGCTAACTGAAAACAAGATGGTGCAGTACAAAAAAAGATTTTGCATATGCAGCATATGATCCTGCATTTGCGAAAAAGGATTCCGCATTTGTGATAAAGAATCCTTTTTTGAGTGGGACATCTAACTGGTCACATAGGAAATAATAGGAAACTTTAAAATTTAATAACTTTGGAATGGATTAATTTTTTTCACCAAACCTTCAAAAGGCACATCTGTGACCCAAGACATATATATCCTACAAATTTCAGACCAAAATGACAGACCACTTCTGGTGTAGCGGCATGACAAAGAATGTCACCAAAAGTGGTAATTTTCATATTTTTTGACAATCCATATCTCTGCATCCACACATCCAACCAGAATAAAATGTGCCACATCAAGAGATCATTGGTCTCTGATGGTGCAATTAACATTTCATGTGAATCAGTTAAATGGTTGTGAAGTTATTAAAGTTAAAAGTTTGGGTTTAAAATTGAACTTGCAACTGGACTGTAATATAGGGGCACAGCCACACCCCTATAATAAATAGAATAAAGTAAGGGTTGGGGAGTGTGCCTATGCTATGTGACCTCCTTTATGTGGTGAGACAGTACGGATATTAGAAGCGAGCACTAATAATTGTTTTTAATGAAAAGCACTTGTAGCTTGTAACTTTGGGCAGAATCTATTCAGCGCTACATTCAGACGCTGTGTAAATTGGGGTCAAGAGTGAGTTAAATTCTGGTACTGAGCTTTAGGTGACAGTCTGATATAGGCATCAGTATAAACAGTCAGCATAAATTCAGGGCTAAAATACATATCTCTATAGCCTGTGAGACACTCTTGGGCTTGAGAGAGGTGGGATTAGGGAGAGTACCTCTAGATAAATCACTCAGTAATATTTGAATTTAGGGCATTAGTTGGGGCTTTGAATTTCTTTTTAATTTGTTTTAGTTGAACAAAGCTGTATCCCAGCAACCAGACTGACTGCCGGGTGCACGCTATTTAAACATATGCTCCACTAGTGCCAACTAAACTACTGTGCCTATGGTGTGTGACCTCCTTTGTGTGGTGAGACAGTACAGATAGTAGAAGCGAGCACTAATAATTGTTTTTAATGAAAAAGCACTTGTAGCTTGTAACTTGGGTCAGAATCTGTTCAGCACTACATTCAGCCAGTGTGTAAATTGGGGGTCAAGAATGAGTTAAATTCTGGTACTGAGCTTTAGGTGACAGTCTGATATAGGCTTCAGTACAACCAGACAGCATACATGCAGGGCTAAAATATATATCTCTATAGCCTGTGAGACACTCTTGGGCTTGAGAGAGGTGGGATTAGGGAGAGTACCTCTAGATAAATCGCTCAGCAATATTTGAATTTAGGGCATTGGTTGGGGCTTTGAATTTCTTTTTAATTTGTTTTAGTCAAGCAACGCTGTATCCCAGCAACCAGACTGACTTCTGGGTGCATGCTATTTAAACATACGCTCCGCAAGCGGAGCTAGCGTGCGCGGGTGAGCGCATGTGAAGAAGCGTGCAAAGACATGCGACATGCATCTGCACATCTGCAGTGTCAACAGAGGTAGCAGGTGTAGCTGTGAGTAAAGATATCTTGTTATATTTCAAAATAGAGTGTGGAAACTTTTAAAGTAGTTATGAAAAGTAAATTCCAGTATTATAGACTGGATACTAGAATTACTGACTTAGAGGGGAATGTAGCTGTAAAAATGCCACAATTGTGGAATGTTTACATTTATAACTAAGGATTGACCTGATATGGGCCCTGCTTGTTCTAAATGTTTTTACATAACTACATTACAGAAGTAGTTAGCAGAAATACGATTTAAAATAAATGATGTCATAAGTAATCAAGAAAACATTAGGAAGCTCATGATAATATGTTTAACCCTATACCAGCTAGTCAGCTTAAAGAACAGGATAGATTACTGGGAGGTAATGAGAGGATGGTAAATCTAGAATCTGTACCTAATCTGGACAGTTGCACAAACTAGTATTGGGGATGGAGGCACTAAAAGGAAGGAAATTGATCTTCAGTGGTCTGATGACGATAGTTTCGAATGGTCTACTGTTACTGGGAATAAATCTAAAAGAGGTAGAAGGGGTATGGATTTTTTGCTACCACTAAAAAATCAGTATTTTATCCTGAGTGACTGGGATGATAGCATTATTATGGAGGATGTTCCTAATATGATAAATGAAATAATTTCAAATAGCAGTTCTGATTCTGAAAGAGGTACAAATCCTGAAATAAGTGACATAAACACCAAACAAAATCCATTAACCCAAACTCCAGTGAATTCTCATGTTATGGAAATCAATGCTCATGTTCAAATCCCTCCTCCTGATATAAATACTACTATATATGAGTCCCCTATGCAAAATCCTCTTGATAACTAAGTAACACAACAAGTTTTTGTACTTGGAGATTCTATGATAAAGCAGATTGATAGACATATTTGTAACCCTGACAAGCAAAATAGAACATCTAGTAGCTTTAGAGGAGCCACTATATCTGATATTACACAAATGACCACTGATATATTGAGGAACTGTGGAAATAAACCTACTGTAATTATTCACGCTGGTACAAACAATATCAACAGAAGTAAACTGGAGGATATTAAGAAAGACTTTGTTAACTTAAGTGATAGATTGAAAGCAAAAAATAGTATTATTTCCTTTTCTGAGATTCTGCCAGTTCCACGTGCAATAAATGCAATGACAAATAAAATTATATTGGTCAATAATTGGTTACGTAAATGGTGTCTTGATAGTGGCTTTAATTGTGTTACACATTAGGAGGATTTTAATGATAGGCAACATCTGTTTCTGTGGGATGTAATGCACTTGAGCAAAAGAGGTAGTAGTTTGTTGGCCAAAAAATTCTTAAAAGTTATTTCTAATACTTTAAACTAAGTAATTGGGGGGGGGGTAAACTACAAAATAATATAATTAGAACAGAGGGTTGTAATGTTCTTTTTACTAATGCAAGAAGTTTAAATTTGGTCAAAAAACTCGAAATGGAAGTCTTAATGTCCCTTTATAGTCTTCCTATAGTAGCAATAACTGAAACCTGGTGGGACCATGATTCAGAAGGTACTATGAATATCTCTGGTTATAAGCTTTATAATAAAAATAGGGACGGAAACAAAAAAAGGTGGAGGTGTATGTCTTTATTTATTTATTTATTTAAAGTTTCAGAATTACAACCTTTGAGTCAGAGACTCCTTTGCAAAGGCTCCACGTCAGGGCATACAGACAATGACAACAAATAAGTAGTATTAAGGTACAAAGGTGATTACAGGAAAACAGGAGACATTAATCCAAGCTTGGGTAGATTACAGTTTGGGATTGCTTTTGCTGCCCAAGTTAGAATGATATTTCAACAATTTAAGAACTAGCATACTTTGCAGAAGCATTGTACATTTTGTAGTCGAAGACCTCGTCTTCAGGCTGGATGAACAAAGAACAAGATTACTTTGCAGAAGCATTGTACATTTTGCAATCAAAGACCATGTCACAGGTAGGATAAACAAAAAAAGTTTGAGTACTTTCCAGACGCTATGCACATTTTGCAGTCAATGAGTTCATCAAATCTAGTAGTATAGATTTTCTCCTGGGTACTAAAGAAAATTTAGAATCAATTTGGGTTAAAATCACACCCTTAAGTAGATCACCCATCATTCTGGGTAATTGTTATAGACCACCAGCTGCTAATCAAGAATATAACAAAGCTCTTAATGATGCAATATTGGAAATGAGTGTATTGGGTGATTTGATAGTTATGGGAGATTATAATTACCCATGAATAAACTGGATTGATTTAGGTGGTTGTGATGTTAAAGAAAATTATTTCGTAGATCTCTGTATTAACATTGGGTTAAAACAAATTATTGACTTCCCAACTAGGGTGAATAATATTTTAGATCTGTTATTAACTAATATAGGTGATGAACTAGAAAACATAAGTATAGGACCAGCTCTGGGAAATAGTGATCACTGTACTATCAGTTATCACTTAAATATTGTCAGACATGCTTTAAAATCTTTAGTCACAGAAAAAGACTACCGAAGAGCAGATTTCTCTTTAATCTGCTGTAGATTGCAAAATATTAATTGGGATATAGCCCTTGGTTCAGTATCTATTCAACAAGCTTGGAATAATTTTAAAACATTACTATTAGAAATAGAAGATACTTCTGTACCTATTAGAATTAAATATAATAAGAAAGGTAAAATACCAGTTTGAATGAATAACAAAATAAAAAAATTAATTAAAACCAAACAGAGACTGTTTTATAAATTCAAGTCTAAACCTTCTGAGGAAAAATGAGACAACTATTTGAAATCACAAAAGTTGTTAAAAAAAATCTGATCACGGAAAAAGAAATTGGAATTACAAATAGCTAATACAAATAATAGGAAATTATTATATTTTTATATTAATACAAATTGTAGAAATAGGGTCCAAATGGTGGGACCAATTAAGGATAATAAACAAGTAATAATAGATGATAAATCAGCTGTAAACAAATTTAATACATATTTTTGCTCAGTTTTTGCCAAAGAGTCAAATTCCATAATACCCAACATTATAAAATCTGAAGAAGTACATTTCCTAGAGGATGAAGTCATGAATCTCTTAACACAGTTAAATATATATTCCAGTGTAGGACCATATGTTATAAATACTATGCTTCTCAAAGAGGCTAGTACGTTTTTGGCTGCCCCCCTTACTCTACTTTTCAATATGTCAGTGGCTGAAGAGTGTATACCAGATGACTGGAGAAAAGCACTGGTAGTACCTATTTATAAGACTGGGGACAAGGGTAGAGTTGATAGTTATAGGCCAATTAGCCTTACTTCACATTGTTGTAAATTACTGGAAAGATTGATTAAAAACAAACTGTTGTTGCATTTAGAAGATACAAATCAAATTGATACTAAACAGCTTGGGCTGGATATTCAAACTGCGCTATTCTGTGGCGCAAGCCCTTGCGCTGCACAAAATAGTTGCTCAGGGGTGTGGCCTGGGCTATATTCAAAGGAGTTGTGCTATTGAGCAACTCCTTTGAATATCACCCCCCGGCCACAGCCACTGTGCATGGCGCAGTGGAACTTGCGCCACTGCAAGTGGTCAGAGTGGAGCATTCAAGTTGCGGTGGCGCAAGTACCATTGCGCCATGTACAAATTTCCCATATTCAAAAGGTGACATGCAAATGGGGCCATAATTCATGCAAGGTGCAGGGGTCCATTTGCATCTATTTATGGCCCCATTTGCATGCCATTAGCATGCAGGTGCACCAATCCCCGAGGACTTGCGCCTGGCGCCCTGCCAGGCAGCAGCAGTCAGGGACCAACGCCCCCTGCAGCCTGATCGTGGGCATAAAAATCCCCACCCCACCGAATGGCCGTCGCGGGCATAAGTTAACCCCCACCCCCAACTGGCCCGATTGCGGGCAAATGTTGAAAACACCCCTCCCTGACTGGCCCAATCGTGGGCAAAGTGACAAATAACACCACCCCCCACCAGCCCGATCACGGCAGCAAAGTTTCCAACCCCCAGAACATATCCTGGTGGTCCAGTGGACGTGAAACCTGGTCGCGGGCAGCAACATTTTCAACCCCAGGACCACCTACCCTGGTGATCTGGTGTCCCCACCCCACCCACTCATGACCCCCACCACCCCGCTCCCCTGGCAGCCGGCTGAGGCAGCATCCCACCCGCCTGCCACCCTGCCTTCCGCCGACTGACTGCCTGGTAGGGCTGCACACTTTTCGTAGAGCAAGAGCCAATCGGGCGTGCAGCCCATACCATACAGGCAGTCCAGATATGTCAATGAACATTCATTGACATATCTGGACTGCTCTGGTAGTAGGGCTGCACGCCCATTGGCTCTTGCTCTGCACCAATGGGCGGCAGTCCTACCATGCAGTCAGTTGGCGGGCAGCGGGCAGCAGGCGGGGATGCCGCCACCCGCCGCTGCTGGGGAGCGGGTGGTGGGGCTTCGTGGGTGGGTGGGGTGGGGGACACTAGATCACCAGGGTAGGTGGTCCTTGGGGGTTGAAAACATTGCTGCCCGTGATCAGCTTCACGGTCCACTGGACCACCAGGGATATGTTCTGGGGGTTGGAAACTTTGCTGCCCACGATCGGCTTCACGGTCCACTGGACCACCAGGGATATGTCCTTGGGGGTTTACTCTTGCTGCCCACGATCAAGCTGGTGGGGATGGGTGTTATTTGTCACTTTGCCCGCGATCGGCCAGTCGGGGAGGGGGTGTTTATAACATATGCCCGCAATCGGGCCAGTCGGGGAGGGGGTGTTTAACATATGCCCGTGGATCGGGCCAGTCGTTGGGAGGTGGTGTTTTCAACATTTGCCCGCAATCGGGCCAGTCGGGGAGGGTTACTATATGCCCATGATTGGGCTGCAGGGGGGCACAGGGAGTTGAGGGCCACCACAGGTGGCAGCTGCTGTGTTGCACCTGCAATGCGGCAGCTCACCTGTGGGTGGCCCTCGATTTACTCTCTTTTGGCTCAAAGTTGTGCAGGCACAGGTTGGGGGTTGCGCCTGCACAACTCAGCACAGCCCACTGAATATCGGGCTGTGCAGTTTATGCTTGGTTCCTCCCCCTCTGGTTCAGCATGCATTCATTAGCATTGCACTGTTGCTCAGCTTGACTTGAGGGGTGCAACTGCCTCCTTCTGAATATGGCAGGATGGCCCAATTTCGGACTTGCGCAGGCGCAACCCTATTGAGCATGGCGCAACCCTTTTGAATATCCAGCCCCATGGCCTTGTCAAGGGGAGATCCTGTACTACAAATTTGATTACTTTTTATGACAGTATTAGTAAAAGTTTGGATGCTGGGATTCCTTCTGATGTGATCTTGTTGGATTTTTCCAAAGCATTTGATAGAGTAGATCATGATAAATTAATTATAAAACTTATTTCCTTAAAAGTAAATAGTTATCTGATAAATTGGATTCAAAATTGGTTATTTAATAGGAGCCAAAGGGTGCGCATCAACAGTGTGCTGTCAGTGGAGGGAAGTGTGTCAAGTGAGGTGCCCCAGGGTTCTGTGCTGGGACCCTTATTATTCAATATTTATGTCGCTGATATGAATAAAAACATTAATTCCCATTTAAGCAAGTTTGCAGATGATACAAAATTGGGTAGTGAAGTAAATACCTTAGAGAAACGCTTCCAATTGATTACTGATCTTGCTGAAATTGAAAAATGGGCATGTGAAAATAATATGTGATTTAATATAGACAAATGTGTAGTCCTGCACATAGGTAAAAATAACCCTGGATATTCTTATATCCTAAACCAAACCTTAATTAAACCATCTAGTTGTGTTAAAGATTTGGGAATTATGGTAAATGATAGTTTTACATCAAATACTCAGTGCAGAAAATTAGCACATAGTACTCAGTCCCTACTTACAAAAATAAGACGAACTTTTATCGGTAGATCAGAACATCTTATTTTACCATTATATAAAACCTATGTTCAGCCTATTTTGGATTATGGTTCCCAGTTTTGGTCCCCATATTTAAGGAAGGATGTAAATTTACTAGAAGGCGTGCAAAGAAAAGTCACCAGATACATTCCCAGATTAAAAACTAAGCATTATTCCCAGAGATTACAGGAGACTGGTTTGCATTCACTGGAGGCTAGAAGGCAAAGAGGTGATCTTCTATTATTATATAAAATAATACATTGTAAAGAGGGCTTAAAAATTTTTAATATACATTATAGTAATACAAGAAGTGATCTTCGCTTTCATAATCAGAAAATAATGGTTGAAAAGACCAACACATTTAAGAGGGATTACTTCTTTACTGTTTAAACACCTTTTCTTTGGAACAAACTTACTCAGGGTGTAATAGATAGTACTAGTCTGGATATATTTAAAAACTATTTAGATCATATGTATTATAACAAAAACTTATTGGTATAATTATCCCACTTATGTGGGAGACATATATAATGGGATCCTAAGCCCCCTTATGTCAACAAAAATCCTAGTAATCCTAGTAAAAAAAAGTGTACACACACCTGAGGGGTTAGATGCTACATAAACCTTGAGAGCAAAGCTCAAGGGGTTTATAAATAGCATCTAACCATGAAGGTGTGTGAAAATGTCGAATTCACACACACTGACCCATATTTTATTTTATATAATTGCTGGGTCTTCCTTTTTGGCCACAGCAATTATATAAAATAAAAAAAATGTCTTATTCAGCAGCGGTCCGCTGAGGTTTTCATGCATGGTCCACAGTCCTTTCCATTTAGTTTTTGAAAAGTTTTTATATTTTTCTGCCCACAGTCGACATGCCAGCAAAATGTGTTTATTTTTTTCTTTCTGCCCGGTCACTTACCATCAAGTTCCAGTAGTGGTTCTGACATGGTGGAAATGTTGAGGTGGCCACAGCAGTCTTGGAGGAAGAACCACAGCCGGCGCATGCCCAGAGAGAGAGAAATTGTGCATGTGTTTGCCATAATAAGCACTCCTTTATTACAGCAAATAACGCGATGGTTTCTCAATGGTAAAAAGGGAGACCCATTAATTATATAGCTATAATATAAACACAGCACTCATATATAATGTAGGGGATACATGAGGTGCTAGTTTGGAATACAGGAAATGAGTGCATAGTGACCTCCAGTAATAACATGAGTGGCAGAGCGTAGCAGAGCTACGACTGATATTGCCAGAGGTCACTATGCACGAATGCAAATATTTCCCATGTTTTACACTCACCCATCATGTATTCTATTTATACAATAGGGCCCTAAATAATCCACTGTGGTGCTGTCACCACAGTGGTTTATTTCAGTCACCACATTAGTTTATTTCACTGCAGTGAGAATAATGCACTGCAGTGAGAATACATGTTTTTATTCAATGAGTTATTTGCTCACCCCTGTTGTACAAAAAAGACTTGCCCACTATACTGGCGAAGGTAGCTGATCATAAACTGTACATTTGCTAATGCGCTATTGTATACTGTTAAAGGTGGCTGATAGCAAACTGTTCTTATGCCAAAAGTTTATTTAAATTTCTTGCAACAGTTGTTATAAGTTGCTTTAACATAGAAACATAGAATTTGAAGACAGATAAGGACTGCTTGGCCCACCTAGTCTGCCCATTTCCCTACCTAAAGGATAAGCTGCAAATCCTAGTTAACCAACAACCTACTTCTTCCTACCCCCCACTAGAATAGCCTTATGTCGGTCCCATGCATTCTTGAATTCCCCCACTGTTGTTGACTCCATGACCTCCTCAGGAAGGCTGTTCCATGCATCCACAACCCTCTCCATGAAAAAATACTTCCTCACATTACCTCTGAGCCATCCCCCCTCTATCTTCAAATTGTGTCTCCTTGTTCTTGCACATCTCTTTTTCTGAAAGATGCTACCCTCTTGGACTTTGTTGAGTCCCTTGAGGTACTTGAAAGCTTCAATCACGTCCCCCCTCTCCCTCCTTTCCTCAAGGGTATACATATTAAGCTCCTTTAGTTTCTCTTCATGTGTCTTCTAGTGCAGACCCTGCACCATTTTGGTTGCCCTCCTCTGGATAGCCTCCACCCTGTCTATGTCTTTGCAGAGATGGGGTCTCCAGAACCGCATGCAGTACTCCAGATGGGGTCTCACCAACTGTCTGTACAGAGGGATGACTTCCTGTTTTCTACTGGTGATGCCTCTCCCTATGCATCCCAGTATCTCCCCAGCCCTCCCTACTGCCATCTCGCATTGCTTGACCACCTTTAGGTCATCTGATATAACTACCCCAAGATCCCTTTCCATTGTGGTTGTTGTCAGTATCTCACCCCCCCCCCCCATTATGTAATCTTCCCCTGGTTTTTTGTTTCCAAGGTGCATTATTTTGCACTTCTTTGAGTTGAATCTAAGCTGGCATACATTTGACATTCTTCCAACCTTGCCAAGTCCCTTCTCGTCCCTTCCACCCTACCTTGTGTATCAACCCTGTTGCAGATCTTTGTGTCAACTGCAAAGAGGCAAACGTTTCCTTCCAGTTCCTATGCAATGTCACTTATAAAGACATTAAAAAGGACCAGACCCAGTACTGAACCCTGCTGTACCCCACTAGTAACCCCACTTTCTTCACTGTTGACTCGGTTTACTATTACACTCTGTGTCCTGTTGTCCAGCCAATGTTTTACCCAGGCTAACACACTGGGACCCACTCCCAGGCTGACTAATTTGTTTATTAATCTTTTGTGTGGGACTGTGTCAAATGCCTTGCTAAAGTCTAGGTAGGCCATATCCACAGCCCCTCCCTGGTCTACTACTTTGGTCACCCAGTCAAAGAAATCAATTAGATTCATCTGACATGACCTTTCCACTGTGAATCCATGCTGCCTTGGGTCCTGTGCCCCACTGGCCTCTAGGTACTCAACAAATCTTTCCTTCAGAAGTGATTCCATCATTATCCCTACCATGGAGGTCAAACTGATAGGTCAGTAGTTTCTTGCCTCTGTCTTGCTCCCACTTTTTGTGAAGGGGAATCACATTCACTTCCCCCAGTCCTCAGGTACCACACCATCTTCCTATGATTTGTTAAAAAGGGTAGTCAATGCTGTTACTAGTTCTCCCCTTAGTTATTTTAGAATTCTGGGGTGGATCCCAGCAGGCCCCATTGCTTTGTTCACTTTCAGTTTTAGGAGTTCTTTTAGAACCCTTTCTTCTGCGAAAGGACTGATATTAACCCCTCTATCCAGAGTGCTTCTGTTGACTGGATTAGGTACCTCCCCCTCCTCTTTCTTTGGGAATACTGAGCAGAAATATTTGTTCAGTATCCCTGCTTTTTCACTGTCCTTCTCTGCCCACCCATTCTCCCCTTTATTCAGCCTCACTATCCCTCCCTTTGTCTTTCTTTGCTCCCTAATGTACCTATACAAGGTTGTACCCCCCTTCTTAACCGAGCTGGCTATCTTTTCCTCAGTTTGGGCCTTTGCTATTCTGACTGCCTTCCCTGCTTTCTTCTGCTTTAACTGGTACAGTTCTCTGTCCTGCTACTTCTGCATTTCCTTATACTTCCTGAATGCTACCTTTTTTCTCAAAGTATAAGGAAAATGAACAGAAGGAAGCATGAACCACACATAGCATAACAGATATCATTCAAGCCACAGTTACTAAAATGAAAGAGAGTAAACTTTTAACACTTTGACACTGGTTTCAATAGTGCAATGGAAATGACCATTTCAAGTCCTTTACATAATATCACTGCAGTCATTAAAATTAAAATCTCTAGGATGGGTATCAGGGGGTGATATTTAGGTTGAAAAGACTTTTTCTTTCTGAAGTTGGGCTTCCATACACCAGAGCTCATACTTGTGGAGTACAAGTAAGGGAGTTCTGGTCTTGATGAAGCAACTGGTGTGCAGTTTAATAGGTAGGTAGGTAGAAAAATGTTATCGTTCGATTAAGTGTCTTTACAGTATTTAAAACCCATAAAATCACACAAAATTCTCAAAATCGTACAAACTACATGAGTTCACTTTAAATCATGCATGTCCACAGCCATCACACATATAATTGTACAGTATTGTGGGTAAAATAGGAGAAAGCATGCCATAGGTTTTACAGTTACATTAAAATAACCTAGTGCAAGTTAACAGTTTAAGTTTATCATTTTATCAAAATACATAATTCTCAGAGTTTAGTTGACAGTAGAAATTTTCTTAATCTGTTCATTATTGTTGTGCTTTTAGAGCTAAATAAAAATATAACTAATTGTTCAGAGTGAAGACCGAGGGTAGCTAAAATATGTCCCAACCAATATTTCCTTTGTTTATGGTAAAGTAGGCAATGTAATACTACATGCTTCAAATCATCTTCCACCTGGATCTTACAATTACAGAATGGTGTAGTTATAGCATTTCTCCTTTGCTTTAACATAATATAGTTTGCTGGATACAGTTCCATCCTAAATCTTGATAAAATTCTTAGTTCATTCCAATCTGTCGACATGGTTAAATAATCCTCCAAGCCTTTGGTAGTTTTTAGGTTTTTATACCATCTATAATGTATTAGCCGCTCTATTTTATTTTGATCAGATGCCCATTCAATATCTATTAGCCGAGTTTTAATTTAAAATATTATGTCATCAAAAGGCCTAATATAAATCTCATGTAATAAGTGCCCTAACCCTATCAGGAATAATTCCTTTTTAATTGTTACAATGGTAGAGGATGTAAACCTTCTTTGGTTGTAATCTACTTCTTTTTCCAAGCACATCCTTGGTAGGCATTTTGCAGGAAGCAGAAATACTTTTAATATAAATATCAATCTTCTTTCCAGCACCTGAGCTTTAAAAGATTTTTGGCCATGCTCATGTCTCTGGACTTCTTCTGGTACTGACTGCTGTACCCTCAACAAATATATATATATTTGGTTCATGGTTACTTCTAATGGTTTTATATTCACTATAGACCATATTTTAGAAGCGTATAATAGTCTTGTTTTTACTTTTGCATTCAAAGTTCTCAATAGACCTGCAACTGAGCCTTGGCCATATTAAAAATTGAATCTTTTGAAAGTCTTTGATGTTATATTTATTTTTTTAGATAACTGTGTTATGTGCAGTGTCCAGATAGCATTTTGCGAATATGTAATGTCTAAATAGTCATAACTTTTAACTGTGGCTATTTTTTGCTTGTCAAGATAAATGGAAGGCAATATTTCATTTCTAGATCCAAGAATAACCATGTTCGTTTTATCCCTATTAATTTGCAATTTAATAACTTTACATGGTATACACTTTCCACAGCGAAACCCCTACAGCGACATATGTCGCTGACGACAAAAGAACCAAGTCACTGTAGGGGATGTGCTTAGGACCCGGCAACGCTCTTCCCCATCTTGCACCCCCTCCCCAAACCAACTCCAACCCAGGGTTGGTATCCATAAGTACAGGGGGTGCTGGGTGGTACAGCCCCCCTCTAAGGGGGTTTGGGGCAAAGCCCCCCCCAAAAAAAACAGTCCCTGCTGTGCGTGGCTCCCTGTCAACTGCAACTCGCAGTCAGCAGACAGCCTGGTGCTGTGATGCCAGTAAATGAGTTAGTTGTCAACTCGGCATCATAGAGCCACTTTACACAAATTTGCAAAATGTGTTAATTTACATTGTAACCCAAGTTTGGATGTGGATATTAACACCACATCAGTCTCAATGACTTTAAGAAGGGAGTGCATTGTTAAAGAAAGTTTAAAATGTCCACCTCTGTCTGTTTCAATAATGCAGGTTACACTGTTGTTTGGAATAAGTGTCTTTAAACAATAGCTGATGATGGAGGTGGCTGCTGGTAGAAGTTCTATAAAGAACGTATATAATCTGTCCCAAAGTCCAGAGGCAGAAGCATGTAGCTGGGTTTCTTCCCTCTGTATGTTGCTTGGATTGTGTGGATCCAAGGAATGCAATTATGTGTCAGGTTCAGATGTCCTTGTTTTTAGTTTGCCACCAACTGTCCAGTAAAGCTGAGATGTTATCAATCGAACCATGTATGCCTGGATGTGCTTGTTTGATTATGACACCTTCATGTTAATAGGAGGGATCTTTCTTGTGTTCTTCCTGATCCAGTTGTCTCGGACCACAAGATGTGTCCCCTTCAGATATAGTGCTGACCCAGGTTGAAGTGTTGATCTTGGGGCTGCCTGCAGCAGATAACGTCAAAGGTTGCAGAGGTATTAATCTTTATGGCAGGGGTTTACAGGCATGGGTGTTGGCTGCACCATGCCATAGTCCCTATGGCCAGTGAGGAGTTTAGTATAGCAGTGGGTCAACACATGATGGGCCACAGAAGTGGTTAGCTCTTTGTAGCAAGCCTCCATTTCTAGTCTATCTGCCTCAGCATTTTGCTGCAACATGCATACCCCCAGCTGGTCATGTTCCCTAATATGGACTACCCTAAGGTGGGGAAGTAGTAAACAGTAGGAAAAAGAAAGAAAATAAGGAAAAGTAGGAAAAAGGAGTGAAGGCATTCTGGCTATAATGTAAGTCACTAAGTACTAGTACCTAAGGTGGATAACCAAACATAGCAATTGCACTTCTAACATACTGACCTCTGCTACTGGTGTCTAAGATGCTGTAACCAGGAGAAAATCCTGTTTGCCCCAAGCTATTTTACTATTCTGGCATCTCTGTATTACTAAACTAATTCCTGGCCTGCCAGTGTCTTAACATTAGTTGATAGGACCAGTCAAAAATGAATAAATAAATAAATAAATGATACAAAATTGTGATGGGTGGAGTTTCCTCAGCTATGGCAGGACCCCCCTTCTTAATTAGTGCAGGTAAGAGGTTTTCCTGTGGGCTATATTCAAAGTGTAACAATGAATCGCTTAACAGGGTGTCCCACACAGATACCACATTTTGTCACAACAGCACTCCTATTCTTATCTGATTTCCTTTTGACAGTGTTGGTGGGGTGGGGGGGGGACAGTAACTACATAAGTAATAGTTATGAAAACTTTTTATTCCACTGTAAAATTATTTTTGGTTCCAAGGAATGCCGTTTCTGTAAGTCTTTTTTGATCCCTGGGCATGCATGACCGTTGGTTAGTATGGTTCATTGCTTACTATGAATTGAATGAGGAAGGGTCTGACTTTATCTCTCAGCACGGTAAGTAAACTGTGTTTTGATTGCCAGTTCTAACAAATCTAGATATACTTGGTTCTCTGAGGCACATATAAATTTAAATCTGCTTTTCATTTTCTCATAAGGTGGTTTTGGGACCTGTTGTTTTTCAAAGTGTAACAGCCCTAGTTAATTGTAAAGCCTTCTCTTTGTTTAGATCAATGCTCTAAAGTCAATTACTTATCTTTTAATGCCATCTGGTTTCTTTTCCTGTTTACAAAGGTGGGGGGGGGGTCATCATAGCTCACATTTGTGTTGTTATTAATAATAATAACTCTTATATCTAAAAGTCTAGCTAATTTTCATTGCTTGTAGTTACAGTGAAAGTGAGAGTCCTGGAGAGACTTATAATCATTTAGGACCTTATTATAAATGTCTGCACTGCTCACGTTGTTTTTTCCTAGAATAATCCAGTTCTTGACTAGCCACATTTTCAGACCATATAGTAAGTAAAATTGTATATTCTTGGTTGTCCCCTCAGCTGTCATGTCCCATACACATAGTTTCAACCGTGCAGTTCAAATAGTGAATTAGATTTAAGTTAAACCATTTCAGGATTTTTTTAAAGTATTAGGGTAACAATTGTGGGGGAAGTGGTTTAAAGCTGGCTTTCCTTGTGATAAAAAAAAAACAGATGATCTATCAGAGGTCCTGCACTGGGGTTGTTATTATTGAGCCCCATGGCAGGAGTGCTAGTGGCTTTTGGTACCCCCGTAGTTTGGTCTGAAGATATAGGTGAGGGGGCTGCTCATAGGTATACCGTAATGTCTAGTAAAGTCCTCTGAATCTGATCTGGTATATGCTGTTCTTGCCTATTGAGTTGTTTATTCAGTTCCTTCTTAAATATAATAAAGGGCATTATTCTATCAACTAAGTAGTCTGATTGTTCTCAATGTAACTATATTTACTTGAGGCAGGAGGCATTAGCTGTAGATCCCTGCATGTTGCCTTGTCAGTTGACTCCCGGCATTCCTAGTCTGGGGTTGTGAATCTGGGTTGTGTGGATGGCAAGTGGCAGTGCTCTCACTGTGCAAACTGACCAGCTGCTTAATATTTCCTGTCCACCGTATTTGACATCACATTTGGAACAACTAGAAATCTAGCATCTGCCACCTGTGAAGTCTAAGGGGAGCTATATAGTGTGAAAACCAATTTAATGAATGCAGCTGTGCATGATTGTTATCTTTCTTCTAAACTAGCTGAGTACCTTGGGAATGGGATATGTTGCTGGCATTTCTGGTATACTGTAATTTCATATCAGTTTATTTACCCTGGACAGCCATTCTGAGATGCAAAATCTCTACCAACTTGTTATTATATATATTTAAGAAGGGTGGAAGCCCCCGTTGTCAAGTAACTTGCTCAATTTCACACAAAAACCAACACTGTTTCTATGTTACTTTTTTTTTAAGTGATGCATATTTTGCATGCCATACTTACATTAAGATGGGACTATCTGTAAGGAACCATAGATGGTATTCGGATTCCAAGTTGTCTCCTGTCCCAAGATTCCCTTGCATAATATGTCATATGATAGTTACATGGCTTTACAGGTACATATCTGGCCCCATGCTAAGAACTTCAGCATTTTCAGTGAGTCATTCAGACCTGTTTGCAGGTGCATTACAGCACACATGATTAATTTGCAAATTATTTGTAGACTCCATGTTTCTCATTGCTGAATGTATCATCTAATACGCATATTTATTTTGACACTTTATTTTGGTCCTCTGTAACTACAAATTATCTCCCCCCACTCCCCCATTGCCAATCCATCACAACAGGCATACAAGCACACCTACACAAAAACAATCTGAATATTCCAAAGTGTGAAAACCGTCCCTAAACTTTGAAAAATAAATGAAAGACTGAAAGGGTTGATAAAGTGATTGCTAGTGAGGCATGCTGTCATGAAGTTCAACATTTTCATTGTCCAATTTTCTCATTTCAAAACCCACAGGCTACAAAGTGTTTTTAAAACTTTTGATAAAAAACTGCACTGATCATAATGGCGTGGAGATGCACTGGGGTATCACATCCTGCTGACAAACATACCTTGACAAACAATGCCTCAGACTGGTGTAAACTGCCTTTGTATCAACAATCTGTTTACTCCAGGTGGTAGTGACAATGTGCATGTGGATCTATTTAGGTGATATTGATGACTCCATGCCCCCACCCCCACCCTAACATCCCCCCTTCATGAATTTTGACATTATCATTCTGCTTATCGGCCCTCATGAAAATATTCCATTACAGCATGCCCATGCTGTTGATCTGAACTGTTGATATACAGTCCCAATATCGACTTTCAGTGCTGGCCTGGTGTGTGCAATGTCTGGAGTGGTTGCAGATTTTTTTTTTTGTCTTCTTATTTATAAATAAAAATTATTCAGATGCATGACATAAAATATATTTCTGTAATGTACACCTACTGTTTCCTGAGTATTTAGTTACAAAACAATTAGTGCACTGCAGCATCTGCCTATGCTCGAAAGTGGTATTATGCCTTGTTTAAACCTGTCATTAATGCAGTATCAAACATGCATTCATTTTGGTTTACAATAATCTGATATGTTTTTAACTATATTAATATGCTTTCCCACCCTCCCACTTCGACCCCCCCATCCAAACCAGCTTAGTTTTTCCTCTGCATTCTACCATTTATCCTTTGCCTTTTAGCTTACTGCATCTGCTCTCATTGTCCACTTCATTACTCAGAGTATAGTTATAGTTATAATTAGTGCACTAAGATATATAAAATAGAGTGGTATTGTAGTTAAGAAAAAAAATGTAATCACAATAAGATTATGGCAATGTATGATGCAGACTTGCCAAACCTAAACAAAACAAGCATTTGTCAATGCTGAACGTTCGCTTGCAGGTATTTGCAGTGATGTTTGGCATGTATGGTGCTTTACCCTAATGCCCTGTGCGATTGCTGGTATTTGGACAATAAATTTGTCAGTATGACCTTTTTGTTACCCCCATTGTGCGCTACATAGGCGGAAACACGTTTTGGGCAGGATGTGAAAAATGACAGCTGTACAGCTCATAAGGAAGTGTGGTAAAATGGCAATGTTGAAAATCTGGAGTGGAAATATTGAAAATTCACAAACCTAGGAGTGTGCATGAGAACTGTGCAATGCACGCTCATAAAACAGTCATTGTTAGGGATATTTTCACCAAATTGTCAACACTGGCATTTTAAAACCTCTGCTAATGAACAGTGACACTGTGATTTTCTTAATGTGTCACATACACTGAGTTCACACAGCGACTGTGCCATTGTGCGTTACATGGGCAGAAACACGTTTTGGGCAAGATGTGAAAAATGACAGCTGCACTGCTCATAAGAAGGTGTGGTAAAATGACAATGTTGAAAATGTGGAGTGAAAATATTGAAAATTCGCAAACTTACGAGCGTGCATAGGAACTGCGCAATGAACACTCGTAAAACAGTAATTTTTAGGAATTTTTTCACCAAATTTTCAACATAGCCATTTTCAGACCTCTGCTTATGATCAGTGTCACTGTGATTTTCTTAATGTGTCCCATATATTGATTTCGCACACCGACTGCGCCGTTGAGCGCTACATGGGCCGAAACACGTTTTGGGCAGGATGTGAAAAATGACAGCTTTACTACTCATGAGGAGGTGTGGTAAAATGCCAATGTTGACAATCTGGGGTGGAAATATTGAAAATTTGCAAGTCTACGAGCGTGCGTGGGAACTGTGCAACACACGCTCGAAAAACAGTCATTGTTAGGAATTTTTTCACCAAATTTTCAACATTGCCATTTTAAAACCTCTGCTAATGAACAGTATCACCATGATTTTCTTACTTTGTCCCATACATTGATTTCGCACACCGACTGCGCCATTGTGCACTACATGGACGGAAAGACGTTTTGGGCAGGATGTGAAAAATGACAGCTGTACTGCTCATGAGGAGGTGTGGTAAAATGGCAATGTTGAAAATCTGGAGTGAAAATATTGGAAATTTGCAAACTTATGAGCGTGCGTAGGAACTGCACAATGCATGCTCGTAAAACAGTTATATTTAGGAATTTTTTCACCAAATTTTCAACATAGCCATTTTAAGATCTCTGCTCATGAACAGTGACACTGTGATTTTCTTAATGTGTCCCATACACTGAGTTCGCACACCGAATATGCCATTGTGCGCTACATTGGTGGAAACCGTTTTGGGCAAGATGTGAAAAAATGACAGCTGCACTGCTCATAAGGAGGTGTGGTAAAATGGCAATGTGGAAAATCTGGAGTAAAAATATTGAAAATTAGCAGAACTTACGAGTGCGTAGGAACTGCGCAATGCAGACTCGTAAAACAGTCATTTTTAGGAATTTTTTCACCAAATTTTCAGCACAGCCATTTTAAGATCTCAGCTTATGATCAGTGTCACTGTGATTTTCTTAATGTGTCCCATACATTGAGTTCGCACACCGACTGCGCCATTGTGCGCTACATGGGCAGAAACACATTTTGGGCAGGATGTGAAAAATGACAGCTGTACAACTCATAAGAAGGTGTGATAAAATGGCAATGTTGAAAATCTGGAGTGAAAATATTGAAAATTCGCGAACTTACGAGCCTGCGTAGGAACTGCACAATGCACGCTAGTAAAACAGTCATTTTTTGGAATTTTTGCACCAGATTTTCAGCATGGCATTTTTGGGACCCCTTCTCATGAACAGTGTCACTGACATGGCATTATTCAAGCCCAAAGGGTGATTTCACGCAGTGACTGCACAGTGCCTGTGAAATCACCCTTCAGGCCTGAATAACGCCATGATAGTGACATCATTCATGAGAAGGGGTCCCAAAAACCCCATGTTGAAAATTTGGTGCAAAAATTCCAAAAAATGGCTGAGATATGCAATAAAGTTGAAACCCCCCTATCTAGCCCATTATACAGCTTACCAGCATTTCCTCAGTTCGCAGTCACCTTTGAAGAGTGCAGACGTGTTCCCGGTCCACCGAAGATCGTCGCGCCGGAGTCCGGAGGTAAGTATGGGGTGAGGGTGTGGGGAGGCTGGGTGTGCAGTGGGTAGGTGCGGTTTTGTGGAGGGGCTGGGAGAGGCCACGGGACCGTTTTATTTTACAGGTTAAAAAAAATGACGACGTGGGACGTTTGCCACACTGGGGTGGGCTCCCAGCATGGCAGAAGATGGATGGGGGGCCAAGGAGCTGACAGGGGATTGGGCACCCCCATCGGCAACAAAACATGAATGTTTGCCATGCTGGGGTGGGCTCCCAGCGTGGCAGTAGGATGGCTTGGGGGGGGCTGTGGAGCCGACGGAGGATTGGGCACCCCTGTCGGCAAACAACATTTGCCACACTGGGGTGGGATCCAGCATGGCACCAAAGCTTTGGGGGCAGCGTGATGCGTGGGGGAGCACGTGATCTGAGGGACGGTGGCGGTGCTCAGTATGGCAGCGGGTGTTTTGCTTTGACAAAAGACACAGCTGTCGCCACAGACTCCTGCACCCATTGGTGCAGGACCACCATACCTGCTCAAGGGAGCAGAGCATTGGATGGGAGAGGCACACCTCCAAAGTGTGCTACTCTCCCAAAACGTTCCTTGTGCATGCGCGCAAGCAACCGTAGAAAGAGGAAACTACACTCAGAAAGGGGAACATGAGAATACTTTTCCTTCAGGAGGTGAACTTCAACTTATTAGGAGGGGCTCAGTATGCCCATGTGCCATCCATTCAAACAGAAAATTCTAGCCCCCCCACTTGCCAGTACCCAATTTTTATTTTCTTTTTTAATTGTGATTCTATATTCTGAGACTAGACTTCTGCAGAAAAAGCGGAACCTTACCTAGACAAAATGAGACAAATCCGTTAAAGTTTCATACATAATTATGACCATAAGACCATGATGCTCTATTATTGGGTATTTAAAAATAGTTTTATGTGATAAGAGTGACTACTAATAGTTGCCGACCACACAGAGTGACACAAAAAAAGCCCGACAGAACAGGGCGAAACATTACATTGACCATCGCAAATAGCGACGGTCGCTTAGTGCAAGAACAAAAAAGTTATCAGATGTATTTTTGTGGGGGGTATACCCCCTGCACCCCCCGCACCTCCAAACTAATTATATTCCACTCCATGGGGCCGCAGACTCAGGGAAAAAACATTTCTATTGCCAGGCACTAGATCTGAACCCTGGTCATTGGCTTCAGAAGCAGTAGCTTACCACTATGCTAAATGGCCAACTTGGCAGGTCTTGACCAGACATGATCCTATAACATGGTCTAGCAAGTGTAGCTCCATGCTACACTTGCTATACAGGATATAGCGACCTTTTTTACCTGTTGCTGTACTTTAAAGCACTATTATTGAGTCACTCAATAATAGACTCTCGTATAGGGTGCTACCTTTCAGGACAATAGTGTCTGGCACATTTTGCAGTCAATACAATGCAGCCATCCTTCAAACAGTGCTGTTGAACTCATAGGAGCTATATAGCAAGCATAAATATGCTCATAATGAATAGGGAATCAGAAATGATCACGATAGTCTCTAAGTTTGTATGATAGCGTTAGGGTAATATATAGCATTTTCATCAATCCCATGCCCACACAGATGCCACCCCCAACCCACAAAATCAACCAAATTCATGTAGCTGAGCCATCATGTAGCTGAGCCCTGGATGGATAACAACTCTGTTAAACAAATACTGGGAAAAGCCTGATGTTTTAAGAAAAGAAAAAGAAATGCAGACAGCACTAAACATTGTAACTATTACTACAAAATTCACACACTGTGAGCAAATTCACAGCAGCTTTCCTATAAATATCAAAAGAGAGCAGATGTTATTGTGATGATGTGTGGATGTAATGGGAAGTTGACATAGTCATGACACCTTAAAAAACATGCTACAGAGTCAAAAACATGATTCATCCACTTGCAGTAGACATCACAGCATTACTTCTGAAGGTGGGGGAAAAATGAAAAACAGCAGTTTGCACTAAGCACAGCAGTCACATTATAGTGAATGGACAGCACTTGGAATCTGGTATTGGAACCTTGTCAACACTTACACATCTGTGACCACTTGTAGTGAAATCAGCAACAACCCCCACCCCCCCAAAAAAAAAAACGAGATCCAGAAGGAATGAATTAGTAAGAGGGAGTAAGAAAGTGAAGACAAAGTATGGATTCAGAGAACTGCACCAGCTCCAACCTGGCTCATCTTACCAACATTAAAATATGAGAAGGCTACAACTAGCCATCTATTTGGTACTGTATAAAAACATTGTTTTTTTTTTATATATCAGACTTGCCATGGACTAAAGTCTATGCCTGTTTTATACTGCAACTGGTTTGATTAAAAAACAGTTAGATATGCACCTTGAGAGTTGAAAAGGAATTGCGGTTTACAAAACAGTAACAATAAGCAGGTTGCAATTGTGATCATGATACAGAAAACCATAAACAGTGTTACAACTTATCAAAATTACAACATTATATGACTTACATGTACATACACCTAACTTTCCACTGCAATTGCAGTCAGCTAAGGACATAACACCCATCACCGTTATGTTAACAGAATCAAGTATGAAAGTCCTCAACATGTGCTGCTGGAGGTTCTAAAATTTAAATTAAAAACAAAATGCACAGACAAGTGTGTGAATAGGAATGTTATATTGGTAATAATAGACCTCATAGTCTCAGGACAGATTTCACAGCAGTTCTCCTTTAACGAGGTAAAATGGTATTTTACTATACATCAGCCATGTATTCCAATAGCATACCTGTTTTCAATAGGGCAGTTGATCTTCACAGTGGCCACTAGATATGAATCAGGTTGACTGGGGTGATCAAAAGGTTGTGGGGTGATGGTAGCTTTTTTCTTTTGCTTGTACGATATGCTTCTAAATTGAACTACAGAGGTCTTGTTTTGATAGTTCACTGGATATTACAAATAATGTTTCCGTAGTTATTGACCCACCCCGATCTCCAATCACCCACCCCTACATTTTCCATAATTTAGTGTCCCACCTCACTCTCTGATTGCCCACATGATATTAAAAATATTTATTTCCATAGTGTAGTGATCACTTCCCTCTCCACATACAGACACACTGATCACCAACCCTGAGTTATTCTGGGGTGGTGGGTGATTACCAGAGTGGGTGAGGGGTTGGGGGTAATCTAGACTACCAGAGACTATTTTTTTTGTTTATTTTCGGTGACAGGATTGGTGTTGGGCTGGTGAGGACCACTACACTACAAAAAACATCATTTATTTGTACTCTTGTTTAGCTAACTTAGCTAACTTGACTCCTGGATTTGAGGGAAACAAGGGAGAAAATATGTTCTAGTCAGCTTCTTTTTTGTGTCAGTAACTGGTAAATAAGAAAAACAGTAAGAGCACTGGCTGCACCAGTGGGTGAAACAGCAAAAGAAAGTATGTAATTTAATTTAAAACACATTTTCAATGGTTGTCAAGCGGATCAATCCCTGTTTGTCTAGACCTCCCCATTCCTGATGTTGGACCCCAATATATTAATTAAAAATAAAAGACTTTCCCCGTAGTCTAGTGGACCCCTCCTCCCTGACTCAAAGTTTATCTCATTACTTTATTTGCACACATACCAACAACTGTACATAATTATAATAAATACCTAAAACACTAAAAAAATTGGCAAACATTTGGCTTGTCTGGCTTGATATTAGATAAACAATAGTAGAAGAAATGCATTTGTTTCCATTCACTCTTTTATTATTTCCAAATCGGACATTTTCATTAGTCCATTTGCAAATATGTCATAAAATAACCAACAGTATAAACTATGCCTAGTATGATCCCCCATCTAGCTCAACTTAATTAAGAAATGTAATATTACCTGTTTTGATGGTAACCGTCCATGGTGCCTTGTGCCCAGTAGTGGAAAACTGCATAGTCACAGTGCTATATTTCCCTATCTGTGACAGACAACAAACCACTCTAACCCATGTCTAGTATAACCATGTATTTCAGATTAAGTAATAAATAAATAATTGTCTGTTGTGCTCCTGACCATAATCCCCTGCCCCCAGCAGTCAAAAGCATTTTACTATCCACCCTACATGCTCCTATCTGAAGCATGCAACAAACAGCTATGTAAACAATGCCCTATCTGTGCCTGAGGATAACAGCATCATGAAGGGTCAGAGCTTGACAAATGCGTGTACCTAATTAATTATTTAATTTGACTAATTGAAATCAACTGGAAAACAATGCATTGTAGTGACCACGGTGCCTTGTGCCCAGTAATCAAACACAGCATAGTGGCTGCTTTGCTTCTCAAACTCCCTTAGGATATTAAACTGCACTACTGAGTCCTGATTTTTTTCTATATACTTCCTATGTCAACTAGACCTCTTAAACACATATAATGATCCCTTTTAAATGCATATTTTTCCCTCAGTTTTTTCTTTTTCATGTGTGGACTGACTGGCCCAGTTTTACTGACACTATATGTAGCAGCTTCCTAATTACTTAGCAAAGAATTGTCTGTTAATGGCCTGCTCTATTTAGAATGAGGTGTTAATCACCTACTTCAATATTTTAACCATCAAACCTAAGTCACAGAAGCACCTTCCCCCACATTGAAACTAAAATGTGCTACAGTAGGTTTGCATGGGAAGCACTATGAGAAGGGATTAAGCTATCTCAACATGTACACCCTGGAAAAGAGGAGAGAAGAGTGAGAGGAGATATGATGGAGACCTATAAGTATTTCATGGGGGTGAACTTCTTTAACTGGGTGACTAAAGTAGTAGATCAGGGAGGGGCTGTGGACATGGCCTACCTAGACTTTAGCAAGGCATTTGACACAGTCCCACACAAAAGATTAATATACAAGTTAGCCAGCCTGGGAGTGGGTCCCAAGATGACAGCCTGGGTAAAGAATTGGCTGGAGAATAGGACACAGAGAGTAATAGTAAATGGAGTCCACTCAGAAGAAAGGAGGGTTACTAGTGGGGTACCGCAGGGTTCAGTATTAGGACCAGTCCTCTTCAATGTCTTTATGCGACATTGCAGAAGGACTGGAAGGAAAATTATGTCTCTTGCAGATGACACAAAGATCTGCAACAGAGTTGATGCACAGGGTGGGGTGGAAAGGATGAGAAGGGACTTGGCAGGTTAGAGGAATGGTCAAATGTATGGCAGTTTAGATTCAATGCTAAGAAGTGCAAGGTAATGCACCTGGGAAACAAAACCCAGGGATGTGTACACAATGGGGGTGAGATACTAACAATAACAAAAATGGAAAGGGACCTGGGGGTAGTCATATCAGATGACCTAAAGGTGGGCAAGCAATGTGAGAGGGCAGCAAGGAGGGTTGGGGATACTGGGATGCATGGGAGGCATCACCAGTAGAAACAGGAAGTTATTATCCCTCTGTACAGACAGCTGGTGAGACCCCATCTGGAGTACTGTGTGCAGTTCTGGAGACACAATCTCCACAAAGACATAGACAGGATGGAAGCTGTCCAGCGGAGGGCAACTAAAATGGTGCAGAGTCTGCACCAGAAGACATATGAAGAGAGACTTAAGGAGCTTAATATGTATAGCCTCGGGAAAGGAGGGAGAGGGGGGACATGATAGAAACTTTCAAGTACCTCAAGGGAATCATCAAAGTCCAAGAGGGTAGCATCTTTCAAAAAAAGAGGTGTGCAAGAACAAGAGGGCACAATTTGAAGATGGGGGGGGGCGGCTCAGAGGTAATTTAAGGAATTATTTTTTCACAGAGATGGTTGTGGATCCATGGAACGGCCTTCCGGAGGAGGTTGTGGAGTCAAAATCAGTGGTGGAATTCAAGCATGCATGGGATAGCCAAAGGGCAATTCTGGGGGGTTGGGGTAGGAAAAAGTAGGCTGCTGGTTAACTAGGATCCGCAGCTTATCCAGTAGGTAGGGAAATGGGCAGACTGGGTGGGCCAAGCTGTCCTTATCTGCCGTCAAATTCTATGTTTCTATGTTTCTATGAACATGCTGTGCAGGGGTGCATCCTCAGTCACTGAGTCATGAGTAGGATATGTCAGGATCCCACAGTAGATCATATGACCTAATAGCTGAGGTGGGATGATGTGAACTGTTCCATGAGCACTGAGGTGGGAGATGTGGATATAGATGTAAAATTGGACATCTGTCATTGGAAACAGTGGGTTTCCTATTGTGGAACTACAGTTATGTTCAGAAGATCTACAGTACTCAAGTTTGTCATTAGATACAGTAGGTCCACATAAACTAGCACGAGACATACATTGGTTCCATGTTTGAAACAGGGTCATGTGTTCCCCTTCAAAATGTGCAATAGAATTGCTTTTGTTTCCAGCTTTAATTAAATAACCTTATTTTTTCACAGTGTCTGCAAGTTTCACCAGAGGACTCACTTTATTTTGAGAATAAAGGCCTACTGAGCAAAATATTTTTATTTGCTCCTGTCCCAAGTCAGTGTGTTTGAGTATGTGTGCATGTGTGTGTGTGGGGAGTGTAGAATTGGGAAAACAGAGAGCAGGGACAACTATTGCATAATACTCTGCACATCCCTATACCAATCACTTTTTCTGCAGTGTCCCGCTGAAAACAAGCATTTGTCAATGCCGAACGTTCGCTTGCAGGTATTTGCAGTGGTGTTTGGCATGTATGGTGCTTTACGCTAATGTCCTGTGCTATTGCTGCTATTTGCACAATAAATTGTCAGCATGACCTTTTTGTTACCCACATTGTGCGCTACATAGGCAGAAACACGTTTTGGGCAGGATGTGAAAAATGACAGCTGTACTGCTCATGAGGAGGTGTGGTAAAATGGCAATGTTGAAAATCTGGAGTGGAAATATTGAAAATTCGCAAACCTAGGAGCGTGCATGGGAACTGTGCAATGCACTCGTAAAACAGTCATTTATGAATTTTTCACCAAATTGTCAACATTGGCATTTTAAACCTCTGCTAATGAACAGTGTCACTGTGATTGTCTTACTGTGTGCCATACATTGATTTTGCACAACACTGCGCCATTGTGACTACATGGGTGAAACACATTTGGGCAGGATGTGAAAATGACAGCTGTACTGCTCATAAGGAGGTGTGGTAAAATGGCAATGTTGAAAATCTGGAGTGAAAATATTGAAAATTCGCAAACTTATGAGTGTGCGTAGGAATTGCACAACGCATTCAAAAACAGTTATTTTTAGGAATTTGTTCACCAAATTTTCAACATAGCCATTTTAAGATCTCTGCTCATTAACAGTGACACTGTGATGTTCTTAATGTGTCCCACACACTGAGTTCACACAGTGACTGTGCCATTGTGCGCTACATGGGCGGAAACACGTTTTGGGCAAGATGTGAAAAATGACAGCTGTACTGCTCATAAGGATGTGTGGTAAAATGGCAATGTTGAAAATGTGGAGTGAAAATATTGAAAATTCACAAACTTACCAGCATGCATAGGAACTGCGCAATGAACACTCGTAAAACAGTCATTTCTAGGAATTTTGTCACCAAATTTTCAACACAGCCATTTTAAGACCTCTGCTCATGAACAGTGTCACTGTGATTTTCTTAATGTGTCCCATACATTGAGTTCGCACACTGACTGCGCCATTGTGCGCTACATATGGACGGGAAACATGTTTTGGGCAGGATGTGAAAATGACAGCTGTACTGCTCATGAGGAGGTGTGGTAAAATAGCAATGTTGAAAATCTGGGTAGAAAATATTGAAAATTAGCAAACTTAAATGTGGAACTGCGCAACGCACACTCGTAAAACAGTCATTGTTAGGAATTTTTTCACCAAGTTTTCAACATTGCCATTTTAAAACCTCTGCTAATGAACAGTGTCACTGTGATTTTCTTACTGTGTCGCAGACATTGATTTTGCACACCGACTGCGCCATTGTGCACTACATGGGTGGAAACACATTTTGGGCAGGATGTGAAAAATGACAGCTGTACTGCTCATAAGGAGGTGTGGTAAAATGGCAATGTTGAAAATCTGGAGTGAAAATATTGGAAATTCGCAAACTTGACGTGCGCGTAGGAACTGCAGCGCACGCTTCTAAAGCAGTTATTTGTAGGAATTTTTTCACCAAATTTTCAACATAGCCATTTAAGATCTCTGCTCATGAACAGTGACACTGTGATTTTCTTAATGTGTCCCATACACTGAGTTCGCATTCCGACTGTGCCATTGTGCGCTACATGGGCGGAAACACGTTTTGGGCAAGATGTGAAAATGGCAGCTGCACTGCTCATAAGGAGGTGTGGTAAAATGGCAATGTTGAAAATGTGGAGTGAAAATATTGAAAATTTGCAAACTTACGAGCGTGCATAGGAGCTGCGCAATGAACACTCGTAAAACAGTCATTTTTAGGAATTTTGCCACAAAATTTTCAACATTGCCACTTTAAGACCTCTGCTCATGAACAGTGTAACTGTGATTTTCTTAATGTGTCCCATACATTGAGTTCGCACACTGACTGCGCCATTGTGCGCTACATGGGCGGAAACATGTTTTGGGCAGGATGTGAAAAATGACAGCTGTACTGCTCATGAGGAGGTGTGGTAAAATGGCAATGTTGAAAATCTGGAGTGAAAATATTGAAAATTCGCAAACTTACGAGCGTGCTTAGGAACTGCGCAACACAGACTCGTAAAGCAGTCATTTTTTGGAATTTTTGCACCAAATTTTCAACATGGGGTTTTTGGGACCCCTTCTCATGAATGATGTCACTGTCATGGTGCTATTCAGGACCAAAGGGTGATTTCATGCAGTGACTGCGAAATCACCCTTCGGGCCCGAATAACGCCATGACAGTGACATCGTTCATGAGAAGGGGTCCCAAAAACCCCATGTTGAAAATTTGTGCAAAATTCCAGAAAATGCCTGAGATATGCAATAAAGTTGAAACCCCCTATCTAGCCCATTATACAGCTTACCGGCATTTCCTCAGTTCGCGGTCGCCTTTGAAGAGTGCAGACGTGTTCCCGGTCCACCGAAGATCATCATGCCGGAGTCCGGAGGTAAGTATGGGGTGAGAGGGGGTGTGGGGAGGCTGGGTGTGCAGTGGGTGGGTGCGGGTTGTGGGAGGGGGGACTGGGAGACGCGCAGCGGGACCGTTTTTCTTTACAGGTAAAAAACGAAACACCGACGACGTGAGACATTTGCCACACTGGGGTGGGCTCCCAGCATGCCAGAAGATGGCTGGGGGTGGGCCGAGGAGCCAATGGGGGATTGGGCACCCCCGTCAGCAAACTACACGGGGGGGCCGAGGAGCCGACGAGGGATTGGGCACCCCCGTCGGCAAAACAAAGTGGACATTTGCCACACTGGGGTGGGCTCCCAGCGTAGCAGCAGGATAACAGGGGCCGTGGAGCCGGCGGGATTAGGCATCCCGTCGGCAAGCGACATTTACTCGCTGGGGTGGGCTCCCAGCGTGGCACCAAAGCTGCGGCGTGCACGGGGGGAGCGAGTGATGCGAGGGGGCGGTGTGACATGGTGCTCGGTATGACAGCAGTGGTTTTCTTTGAAGCAGAAGGCCACCGCTGTCATACAGAGCTCCCACACCCATTGGTGCAGGACCACCACGCCTGCTCAACAGAGCACTGGATTGAAAGGGAGAGGCACACCTCCAAAGTGTGCTACTCTCCCAAAATATTCCTTGCGCATGCACACAAGCAAATGTAATAAATAGCTCATTAGAAGGGCCTGCTATTCATTAGATCATTATCACAATAAATTTCTTTTGATTTAATGCTGGTATATAAAGTCTTTGCTCACCAGTTTTTAATATGGAATACTGAAATGTTGTAATATTTCAACTTACTGTACATTCATGTTCAGCACCTGAAGCTGTACTTTTTCATTTTGCTTTCTCAACTCTAAGACTCACAAAGACTCCTTAGGGAATGGTTGTTAAGAAACTTCAAACAATGAGCTTTCTCCATGTGATAAATGAAGTACAACCTTTCACATGTGTCTGCTGTACAGTTTTTGTTTTCAACAATTGTTAAAAGAACTTTGCTTAAAATGCAGTTTAGAAACCAGAAAGAAGAAAAAAAAATCAATCTTTCACCTGAAGTGACGTTAGCTACTTTGGCTTTGGTGTCCTATTTAGGTTTCTTTCACTGCTGTTTGTAAACACAACCCTGTAAAACGTATTAAAGTGCAACAGGAACCTATGAAAATATATCTGAAGGACCCATTCAGAGGGTGAAAGCTAAAAAGTTCCCAGTAGCTGATGAATGAGAAACAATGAAAAGCAACACTATATTACAACTGTGTCTGTTACCTTTGCAAGCGATACAGAACTGATACAAAATAACTCTGGAAGAGATGCACAGTAACTGAGAAAATTGATACAATGTTGTTTTTCATTGCCAAAGCAGGGATATGAAACAGTGAATGTTCTTTCTGAGTGATCAAACACACAGAAAGGCCAGCTGTATCATCTCCTCCTCACTCTCACTGAATATAATCACAAAGTACAGACTACAGTGCAGTTTTAAAAACTTTGCAGTGAGCAATTCAGATGGATGTGAAGGTGAAATACAATTTACTCCACCCAGTCAAATTTGTCAAACCAAAAGTCTTCCCTTCACTTGCACCTTGTTTGCTCCTTAAAGGCACAGTACTGTACTTAGATACAATGACATGTAGTCTGTTGGCAGATAAGGACCACCTGGCCATTCTGGTTTTCCCATTTGTCCTACCTTTTACTTACGCAGATTGTAGCTGATCTGCAGCTTTCCCTTCCCTCCCTGTATCTAGGGTTCCCTTGTGTCTGTCCCACACATTTTTTTAATTCTTCACCATTTTTGCCCCACCACCCCTGTGGGGAGGCTGTTCCAAGCATCCACCACCCTTTCTGTAAAGAAGTATTTTCTTACATTACCCCAGACTCTACCTCACTACAACTTCATATCATGTTCCCTAGTTCTTGCCCATCCTCTTTACTGCAAGATGTTTCCACCCTGTACCCTCTTTATCCTCTAAAGACATTTGAATGACTCTGTCATGTCAAGGGTGAAGACAGGCATACTCACTGTTCACATTTGTGTACAGTTTTGTTGAGTGTCTGTCACAAACCATAAGCCTTTCTGTTAACATTTTCATTCTAATCTGTAATATTTGGGTTAGTGTGGGCCACTGAGGAGTGTCTCTGTTTAAACTTCTGTTGTTTAGGAGAGAGATACATGTATAACCTCTTTAGAAATTAGATGAATCATCTGAGAACAATCTGACTTGTTTGGAAGGGGGTGCCATTTGGAAAGGATGTGTATATTTTTTAATGGGGGGGTGTAACTGTTGGAGACTGTGTACACAACGGAAATTTCTGGCTACACCCCTGTGTCATGTGTCCCATCTCTCTCTCCTCATACATGCAGTACATACATATTGAATAGATTGCATATAGAACAGATATTGAGGTCTCTCAGCCTTTTCTCAAATGACTTGTGGTGCAGCCCTTGCACTATTTTTTAACCCTTTTCTGAACTGTCTCCACTCTATCTGTCATTCCTGAGATGTAGCCTCCAAAACTGGACACTGTACTGTAGATGAGGCCTTAACAATTATCTGTGTAGTGGCATCACCGCCTCCCTTTTCTGCTGGTGGTACATCTCCCTGTGCACCCCAACATTCCACTGGCCCTTCTAACTACTTTTTTACACTGCTCAGCCACTCTGTAATCTGAGTAAAAAACTAGGCACCATACTAAACAGGTTACTAGCAGTAGATAATTCAAAAGGCTCAAACTGCCATATGAATATTGTTTTAATTTAAATACATATATACAATGAATTTAAAAACACAGACAGCGGACGAACAAAGGCCTATATTACATATTTAATCAATAGCCCTACCTATAGTTGCAGTACATTGGAAAATTCTGCTAACTACAGTGTGGTGTAGGATGCGTGGTGTGGGTTGAGAAAGGTCAGTTGCCATTCTCTGAGAAAACATCTTTCCTACTCAGAGTTTGCCATACCCAATTCCCTAATCCATGGTTTCTCAAATGGTGAGGCCAGCCTCCCTTGGGAGGCCCCAACCTGTTCCCGGGGAGGCTCAAGCAAGCCTTGAAATGTACTATATTTAAATGTCAAGTTTTGGATGCTTTGTGTGAAAGGATGCAGCAAACTGAAAGCAAATAATGGCATGTGAATTTATGTACAAAATGGTTACCAGGAAAACACACTCAACAAACATTTGTTTCCTGGTATGACATGGGGGAACATCTGAATGGAGGAAATACAATTCTTGGAAACTGCAAAATAAAATCCAAAATAATACAAATGAATAGGAACAAGATAACAGTTGACCCATTATATTGGCTGCAGAAAAGCACAAATACAAATGCTAAGCAGAGAGATACTGGGAGCAAGGCCAGGAGGGAGCAAAATGGTCCCCGAGAAGGTGTTTAAGGGCAGGGTAAAAGTGACAAAGAAAATAGTCTGATTCATGGAGGTATTGCAACAAGGGGTAAACAGGGCCAAAACTCAGAAGTGTGGAGTGAGTAGGCTGACCTGGGGGTGTTATAGAGAGGGAGAATAACAGCGTCAATAAGATGAGAATACACTCAACTACTCACATGCACTTCATTGTAGTCTTCCTGTAATGTGCAAAGTATGATAGTTGTTCTAACTATGGGGAGGCCCCAAATTATTTCTATATTGGGGGGAGGCTCAAGATCTTTTCTAAGGCTTGGGGGAGGCTCACTATGACAAAGTGTGAGAACTTCTGCCCTAATCTCTCAGACTACTTCCCAACCCTCCCCCACCACATTCCTACACACAAAAAAATACATTGAAACAGAGGAGGAGGGATAGCACACATGCATCCCAGTCTGTTGTTCTCAAATCAGTCCCCTTGCTTTCCTTAATTCGGCCTGACTGGGGGGGGGGGGAGCTTAACGTGATAATGAAACAGAATTTGCACTCAGTTCACAAGGTATGTGTCCTTACTACAGAGAGAGAGAGAGAGAGAGAGAGAGAAAGAAAGCACTTTACTGGACTCATCTGAAAGAATAAAAAATTGGGAGTTGTTCACACAGTAAATTTGCCTAATGCCTAGTGATTTACTAGTTACCTGTGTGGTGCAAAATAATAATAAAAGGTTAATTTCCTCATTTTACTACCTTTAACTTCTTACTCCTGATACTTGATTATCAGCATTTAATGGCCTGTTAATTAAAAGCAGATGTGTCCTGTCAGTGTTTTATACATGACTAGTGCTTCTGTACAGTTCCATGTAGGCTGATTTATGCTGTGTTACATTAAATCCCAAAACAGAAAATTTCAGCACTACTCTCTATACTATAGCCTTGAGGACACACATATCGGGCTGAAATTAACACCTGCAATTACACCCATACAACAGTTTTGGAAGGGAGGATTGGGACTGCTTCTGGAATCAGACATATCACTAGTTTGGAAGGTAAAAATAATTAACATAGACATTTGATAAGCTATGAATGAGGGTGTGGGGGCGGTGGGGTGAGAGGAATGGCGGAACCAGAATCTAATGGTCTAATACACTGTATGCTGCCCCACTGACTGATAATTCTTGCACAGATCAAATCAATAATGGTTCCTTTCTTACTCCTCTATTTTGATGAATTATGTATTTAACAGAGTTAGGTTCATTTGTAAACTGAAATTAATGCACATGCTGTGCCATGGCAATTAATTTCTGTAAGCAAATAAAACAAACAAATATGAATGAATGTGACATCATCCTGTAATAACATCATTTACCAATCAGATGTTAGTATAGGATGATGTCAGCATTTATTCACATACTGTATATTTTGTTTTATAGGAGAGCTACCTCTTTTAATATTCAAATCTTCAACCCCTTTTCTCTTTCTCTTCCAATTGTGTGGCTGCTCTGGCTCTGCACTCTCACCCCCACCACCACCCCACCCCCTACTGCTCTCCCCTTTCTGCTTCTTTGTGCTCTCTGTGTCCTGTTCTTTCTGTGTTCTGTCCATCTTGTTGATTTCATCCATTCATTTCAATGCAGTCTGACCTGTGACAGTCAGCTCTTGGTGGGACACTAGTAATTCCAGTTCCAATGCCAGGAAGACTCATCACAGTATGTCAGACAGTATCATCCAGGCACAGTTAAAAAAGGAATTTCCTGCCGGCCCACCGGCGCAGCGGTGGGATTTCTGCTTGCGATGCCAGCGACCCGGGTTCGGGAACGGACTCGGGTCGCTGGAGGGCCGGCCAGGGGAGAAGGATAGAGCGTCCTACGGACTGCTCTCCTTCTCCGGGGGGAGGGATGGGGAAGTGCTCAGGGTCTGCGCGACTCCTGGTGGAGACCAGGTGTAGCGCGACTGCCGACCTCAACAGTGCATATCGGAGGCGAGGCAGGATGCTCCGCGTCATTGCATGTCCCCGCCTCCTGGAAAAAGGAAAAAAGGGGAGAATGCCGCCGGGCCCTTGATGAAGCCCATCACAGCTTCAATTAGCCCCCTCAGGCCAGCCCTCTGACCTAGTCCGACGCCTGCGGCATGTGGCTCCAGTGCCGCAGCCCCACCGTGGGGGTAAGCCACGGGGTATCGGAGTGCGAGGCGATGTGGGGGTGGAAGCGTGACCGCGCTCGAAAGTACCGGGTTGGCGCAGCGTATAAAGAATAAATAGACAAAAAAAAAAAAAAAAAGGAATTTCCTTGACATCTTACAATGCAGCGTAATGCAGAATGTACATTTCCTGTCAGAGTTGTTTTTTTTGCTATCCCATATACTGCTTAGCCGCAATGAAAAGTGGCACTTACATATGTTGTAGTTTTGCCTCTTTTTTAAATACTTCCTTAAAATCATGTACACATCTTTCCATTACCATAAAAGTATAAAGTCATAATTCCAATGCAAAACAATGTTATGCCATTTCACATTTTTTAGCTGTGCAACTAATTCCCAGCCATTGGGCCCAATTCTAGAAGGGTGGCACAGGTTGCCGCTGAACGCAACCTGCGCCACCCGCAACTGTGACATTGACCCTGTGCCCTATTCTAGAAGGGGCAGGGTCTCCGCAGCAAAGTCCTGTGAATTGTGACATGCGGCAAGGTACGTCGCACAGAGGGCATACCTGGCCAGCATGTTGCAAACCACTGCCACGCTCACAGAGTCGCCCCCACCCATGCCCCAACCCCAGGTCACCTGCCCCAACAGCAGCATGTCACCTGCCCTGGTAGTCCAGTGCCCCCCCAACTGTAAAGTAATAACATTCCTGATTCCCTGGTAGTCTAGTGTCCCCCTCTACTATACATTAATGAAATAATACAGTATCCCCATTTCCCTGGTAGTCTACTGGCCCTCCCAAATGGAACAGTAAAATAATAGAAAACAATCCAGTTATCCTGGTAGTCTAGTGCACCCCCAAACTGAACAGTAAAATAATAGAAAATGATCCAGTTATCCTGGTAGTCTAGTGGCCCCCAACCCCCACCCAGCCATGCCACCCCTCCCAGCAGCCCCCCACCTGTCCCCAGACAGTGAGTGGCACAGCCCACCTCTCACCTCCATGACAGTGACTCACCGAGTGCAGTATTAGCCTACTGCACGGACGCACTCAGAAATTAATTTCTGAGTGCGCCTGTACAGTAGCACTAATACTGCACCAGTCAGCAAGCTGGCCGTGGAGATGAGAGGAAGGTTGTGCCAGTCACCATCTTGGGATGGATGGGAGGTGCTGTAAGCTGGCAAGGCTGTGGGGTGGGGCCACTAGACTACCAGGATAACTGGATAATTTTCTATTATTTTACTGTTCAGTTCGGGGGTACTAAACTACCAGGGTAACTGGATCATTTTCTATTATTTGACTGTTCGTTCAGGGGGCACTAGACTACCAAGAAAATGGGGCTATTGTTTTATTCCTTTAATGTACAGTTGGGGGACACTAGACTACCAGGGCTGAATATTGCCGCATATGTGGCGGGCGTCTCGTGGTTCAGGGCATGGGTGGGGGGATGGCAGCGCCGCCCTGTGGTGCTTCTGCCAATGGCTGTTTCGTGGGGGCTGGGGGTATGGGTACCCCTGTGAGGCCCCTCTGGGGTGTGCTGGGCATGGGGGAGGGTAACTGTGCACTATCCACTGGACAGCCGATGGGTCTACAGGACCCCCGGGGGCATCCGTAAGTTCTAACAGCTAAATGCTGGTATAACTTACCTTGCCGGATCTCCTCTGGGGATTCCTGTAGAATCCCGATGTGGGAACTTTATGGCTGCCCTTCTAGAATGGGGTGCAACTGCTGCTGTAAACCCCCTAGCGCCATGTCACAGGGCGTTTATGCGGCATAACAACTGTTTGGTGAAAGGGGTCTGCGACATGTCGCAGGTCACTTTGTAGAATCGTGCATGTCACAACTGCTGGCATAAGTTGCTACATGTGCCACTCTACTTGGTGCAACTGCTGTTACACCTGGCATAACCCTTCTAGAATTGGGCCCATTGTGTATAAATGATGTGGGTGTAAGTTGGTGAAATTCATTAGAAATTGACCTACATTATACCTAATGGCTCTAAGGCCCTAACCCACCTTTGTGGGGGTTCATTTGGATGTCTTGCTGTCCATTTTAATGCTGTTTGTCAGTTATGCTATTTACATTTACTCTGCATTGTAAATTGAGGATCTGCATTCTGACATTTTTTCAGTGAAGCAGTATTGTTTTCTGTGAGTGTAATATTCTGTTAAACTGGTGTTGTCATAGGAAAAAAAATCTAGTGATAGTGAATGACATTACTGCCTTTCAGCAGAATCTATCATGAGAACATCCAAGGCACCTTTCATTCCTGCTTAATGTGTACAGTATTGGAGAAGTAAGGATCTATTGAGCTGCTGCAGTTTTATTGTAGAAACCTGACTCTAAATCATGTTCTAAATTTGCTAATTGCAGCATACATTTATTAAAGACCAGAGGCAAAAGGAGGTCAGGTGCACAGGAGATGGCTGTTGCACTGGGAAAAACACATTGTAGTAAACAAAGTCTGGAGCATACAACAAAAGTCAAAGGATGCAATACAAATAATTTGTTGCTAGTGAAATCATACAGTATATTGTGCTCAGAAACAAAAGACCAGCACTAGACTCATTTATTACAGGCTTGCACTCAAAGTGGCAGTCAAATATTAAGTATTTTTTCCCCAATATATATACAGTCACTACGCATGAGTGGGATCAAATCCCAGTACTGCAGACAAACTTTCAGGTATTTAGACCATTCATTGTATTTGGATTACTCAAGTACAAGATGCAAGGAATATGTTTTCAACCTACCACCATACAGTCTCTCACTCAGATCCATGTGAGCTGTATACAACAGTTGCCGAGTGTTACTACTTTAGTTGCTGCCATTTGGACAGCATCATGCATGTGACGGCAATGTGCATACTGGCCCTACTTTTAGCATCCGCATTTCCTTAATATTAAAATACGAATCAAAACTATGTTTCTTTGCTTTGCTACCATTTAACAAAGTGCATATAGTAATTATGGACACCACAGAATGGAGCAGACAAAAGACTCTTTGAATTCTAAACATAAATCTCCATGACAGCGTTCTTTGCCCCTGAACCATATTCGTTTATTTTTATAAACTATCCAAGACAATCTGCAGTTCTCTATGATTATAAAACTCCTGGGAGCTTTATATGAAGTGACATGGAAAATAAGAACAACTTATAATTCCAAATGTTGATCCTTCTCCTGGTAAAAGAAAAAATGCTCTCCCCACCCCCTCCAACTGGTATACTGTCAGATGGAACAATTCACTTTTTAAGAGGGATGGTGCAGAAACTCTTAGCTATTCATTGAACTTGCAGGACTACCAGGAGATCTGTACATTTTCACTAATTACTTATTTTTCAATATCAGTAGAGGGTTTTAGCTCAAGGACTTTGTGTGAAACTTGAACATTGCTACTGAATTGCAGTGTTGCAGGACTGACTTTATTTAAATAGCATGTCAGTGGTCTTTGATGTTTCACCTGCAGTCATCTATACACAGTCTAAATTAGCACATTTATAAACACATTATACATCCTCTATCTGCTAAATTCTGAAATAGTATAGAGCATGTACCCCACTTTATCCTGTATTAGAAGTTTCAGCATTCACTCAGTTATGTGATTAAGAGACCTCAGAGGTCTTAAAATTTCATTTGCACTGATAACATGTTTTCTTTTATTGAGAAATTGCTCACAGTGATGCTGAAAAAGCCGCTATTCTTGTATGAATGTACACAAAACATGCATTTGTCAATGCCGAATCTATGCTTGCTGATATTAGCATTGGATGTGCAGGAGTGAGACAGATGCAGAATAGGAATTTCACCAAATTTTCAACATAGGCATTTTGTGACCTCTGCTCATGAACACTGTCACTTTGATTTTCTTAATCTGTCCTGAACGTTGATTTCCCACAGCGACCATGCCATTGTGTGCCAAATGTGTGAAAACACATTCTGGGCAGGATTTGAAAAATAACAGCTGTACTGGTCATAAGGAGGTGTGCAAAATTGACAATATTGAAAATGTTGAGTGAAAATATTACAAATTCTCAAAGTTATGAGTGTGCATGAAAACTGCAAAATGTACGCTTGTAACACAGTCATTTTATGGATGTTTATCACCAAATTTTCAGCATAGGCATTTTAGGACCTCTGCTCATGAACAATGTCACTGTGATTTTCTTAATCTGTCCTGAACACTGATTTCCCACAGCGACAGTGCTATTCTGTGCCAGAAGGGTGAAAACACATTTTGGCCAGGATGTGAAAAATGACAGCTGTACTGTTCATAAGAAGGTGTGAAAAAATGCCAATGATGAAAATCTGGATTGAAAATATTACAAATTCATGAAGTTATGAGTGTTCATGGAAACTGCTCAACACACGCTCATAACACTGTCATTTTTTTGGAATTTTTTCACCAAATTTGCAACATAGGCTTTTTGGGAACCCACCTCATGAACAGTGACACTGTCATTTCATTAATCAGTCCCAAAAGATGATTCCACGCAGTGACCGCAAAATTACCTTTTGGGACCGAATAACCAGATGACAGTCACTGAATTCATAAGAAGGGGTCCCAAGAACCCCATGTCGAAATGTTTGTGCCTAAATTCATGAAAATGGCTGCAATATCCCCATAAGTTGAAAAAAAAAACATTTATGCAATTATACAGCTTACCATCATTTCTTCAGTTCACAGTCGGCTTTGAAGAGTGCAGATGTGTTCCTGGTCCACCAAAGATTGTCATGCCAGGCTCTGGAGGTTAGTGTAGAATGAGGGGGGTGTTTGGGGAGGTGGGGTGCACAGAGAGTAGGTGTGGGTTGGGGGGCACTGGACTCAATGAGGAACTTTTTTTCTTTTTACAGGGAAGCAAACAAAAAAAAACAACACGGGAAAGTTTTCTTATTTCACAGGTGGTTTGGTACATTGGGGTGGGCTTCCAGTGTGCCACCTGGGTGTTTGTTGGGGGGGCTGTAGCTGACGGGGATCGGGCACCCTGTCTGCACAAAGTGTGTGTGGGGGGGGAGCATGAACCGAGGGGAATTGGGCACCCCCCTCAGCACACAAGAAATTGGGGGGGACATTATGCCGATGGGGATTGGGCTCCCCCATTGGCAAATTTACTTGGGAGGGGAATGCTGACAGGGGGATTGGGCACCCCCATTGGCTTTCATGGACTGTGAGAGGTGGACAGCAATAGCCGCCGTCATATTAATGTAAAACAACTGTGCAGACATTATGCCAATGGGGATTGGGCTAACCCCATTGGCAAGTGAACTGGAGAGGGGGCATGCTGACAGCCACCTCCATCAGCTTTCATGGGGACTGAGAGGCAACCAATGACAGCCGCCTTGATGTCAATATGCAAATTGCAGTACACGTTGCCACCGCTATTTGCAGTGGTGGTTTTCTTTCAACTGCATGCCACTGCATCTGAACTGCTGTTATAGACAGCTCAGCCATTCATTGGTGCAGTGTGGTCATGCCTGCAAAATGGATCGGGGCATTGGCAGAGCAGGCAGCACACCTCCAAAATGTCATATGGTGGCACTATGTTTCGTGTGCGTGCACGCAAGCAAACATAAAAAACAGAAGGCTATTTTCTTTCATGTTCCCTTCTCTGTCAAACCGCCCACAAAAACTCAATGCAAACAAAAATGATTGCAAACCAATTGATTTCCATTCAGCCTAGTTCTGGTGCAGTATGTGTTGGAGGAAGGAGGGTGTAGGGCATGAGTGTCACAGTAACATTGAAGCCATCAATGAGAAAATAAAACAAGGTAGGAGATAGTCTATAAACAGCTGCACTGAGAAGTCCCCGAATACACTCTGCTAAAAACTGAAGGATTGCCACAGTGAAAGTTATAAATCTAGCACGGAGAAATTGTGCTGCTTTCACTCTAGAAAAATGTTGGTACAGTGCCACAGTGGATACAGAAAGAAACAGGATGCAAAAGTTTAAGTTGACTGATTTTTTTTTTTTTTTTTTTTTAACTTGTAAGAATGCTAGAGTTCATGTTTGTGGTGCAGCACTGGGGGAAAATAAGGCAGTAGGTAAAGAGGAACAACTTTCACTATAATAAAGAACTGTATAGGACAAGAGACACTATTCACTTCCACTGACCCTCCCCCCCCCCATGATTACATGCTGTTTCCTGGTCCTTACAAAACGAAAATGAACCCCCCCACACCCACCACGGCAATAAGATAAAAATGGAAAATGATTTTATTTGGCAGACTTGAGATTTGTATGTTACAACAGAGTTACATCACATGGGGTAAAATGACATTCATGATTTACATTCATGATTTGCATCATACTATCAAAACATTATTTAATTTGTCAGAGTTGGGTTTGAATTGTGTTAGATACAATTGATCAGAAGGGGATCAGGAAAATCGCGTAAATGTTCAGTAGATAATAATGATAGTGATAGTATGTACTGAAAAGTAAATAAAACTGGACCAGACAATACAGTACAGAATCGTCACATACTGTTTCTCATTCGTCCAGTTAGCCATTGTAGACTACAGACAAACAAAATGATTTGATGATTTAGCAGCACATATCCTTTCTATGAAAATTTCAATTTTTTTTTAAACAGCAACCATGCAAGACTGAACTCTCAATTTTCTGAGGAATGGCACATTACAACCGCACATTGTTTAGATCTACTGTTTGCAATTATTCAGTGTGGCAGTTCAACATGATACATTTTTTATTTTCAAAAAAATAAATTGGAGTTCATCTTTCTATTTGTAAAAGAAACTGACTGAAACCCAGTGTAATCATGAATGAGATTTTTTTTTAATTGGGTGGGCTCACTGAGATTGGTGTGTGTGTGTGTGTGTGTGTGTGTGTGTGTGTGTGTTATACAGTACCTTTAGATTGTAGAATACCATGCCTTCATATACACAACCAGTAATGTTTCAGAAAAGGTGGCAGGACTCCAATTCCATTTGTGGCTTGTTCCATTGCTCTCGTCATTTGAACTGGGAGCGGCATTCTAAGTGCAGATACTGTAAGTGCACAAACCAGTTCCGTTCACACCACCCATTGCTCTGATGGCTGTTGGTGACACAATGGCAACCATCTGAGGTTTTATGATTTTTTTCGACCCAGCACCCCCAACCCCAACCACACACACACACCTATGGCGAAAAAACAAAAAAAAGCAAAAGAGGTTTCAAACTGTATGTGCTGTCTACTGCAGCTGTTTATTAGACACCCTACAGCAGGTTAAGGTATTATTTCTCACTGACTCAATAACTCGAGGGAATTAAAGGGCATGAAGCTCCGTAATGACTATCCAGCCAGACTGGGTTCCAATAGACAGTACAATATAATCCAAAGATGTAGGCAGCCTTGGCAGAAGGTGATCTCTTCTTCAGTACATGTTATGGTGTGCCTTTACTGTGACTGTATGCCATTGCATGGGACTGCCGGGTTATATTCTATATGCTTGGTGGAAAAATAAGAGAACAGACGTGAAAACCTAAAAAAAAACTTACCAAAAAAAAATCAAGGGATAACAATTACTCGATGAGGGGCAAGACAGCAATATCACTCAATATCCATCAGTGTCAGAAGGATTCGTTTAAAACTTGTGTAAATCAGAACAACATTTAGCGCAGAATAAGTGGCATTAAAATAATATGGTTGATTTCATATGCAGTATATGGAAAGTTACAAACATAATGTAGGAATCATCACCTTTGTAAGCAGGCAGCCCAATTAGAGTTTACAATCCACTATAATTCAGGTACGGTAGGTCAGCGATGCCCAGATAGATAGGTCAGCAATGCCCAGATGTCCAGACATTGGGATATCATGGGTGACCTTGAGCAACTGCTCATGATACCCCTTGGGAATGACAAGCTGCCTGCCCATCACCCCTCCCTCTGTCGTCATGTCCTGTGTGTACAACAGTCTGTTGTCCCAAAATACCCTATGTCTCATGTGACCTGCCTGTGTCCTATCAGCCTCTGCACATTCCCTCATCCTCTTCAAACTAGGGCCAGTCCTCTGAGCAGCTACACATTTTTCACATTCTCCCAAAGCATGGGACATATCCCCCTTGGTTCCTAAACTGGGGTCCATAGCTCTAGTGTCAGGGCATTTTGAGACACTGCCATTCCTAACCTTTTGGCTGTTGGTTATTCCTTCCTCCTCAGAGTAACCTTCTGTAGCTGTTTGATGAATGGCTAATTGGGGAAGTCTTACCTCCTTTTCACCATTCTCCATTTTGGGAGATACAGGCTTGGGAACCAGCCTCCTATTCTTTTCCACAAGGGCTACTATGGGGTTCAGGGAATTACAAACAGCCTTAGCCAGCTGACTGCAGGTAACTACACACACCACCTCCTGCTGTAGATTATTCCCTATAATCACATCCAGGGCGAGGTTGTCTGCCACTGCCACTTTTTGCTCCCTCTCTCCTTTCTCACCCCAATCCAGGTGAACACTAGCTAGAGCCATGGTTTTCTCCTCCCCTGTGACTTTCCTTACAGTGACAAACTGATTAGGTATAAACTGTTCAGGCTCAACCAAATCCCCTTTCACCCGGGTAAGAGACACCCTTGTGTCCCTTAACCCATGGGCATGCACCCCATTTATAGTAACCGAGTGTATGTGCTCCCTCATGTTCAAAGGCATACTCAAAGGGATACACAGTGGATCCACTTCCTTTTGGGGGTCACGTTGTCCACTTTGTACCTTTTTAGGATACTGCCTAGCAAGATGCCCTGGCTGCTTACAAAACCAACATTTATCATTCTTTTTTCCAAGACATCCCTTCTTGGTAACTTGGGGCTTCCCCATTTTTGCAGAGACATTGAGGGTTTTAGCTGCCCTGGAGGTGTGCTTTTAATTTTTGCCCTGCAGCACCTGCTCCCCCTCTTCCTTTCATAGCAGTCCTACTCCTGGCATACCGATCCAAGAGCTCAGTAGCTTGCTGTGCTGTTTTTGGATCCTGGTCCTCCAACCAGGTTTTCAGCTCCACTGGGCTAGTCCAAAAGAACTGTTTTAAAAGTATAACCTCCTCAATTTACCCCACAGAATTTGCTTCCACCCCTCCCACCAACATTTTAAAAACTGCTGTTGCTTTGTGGATAGTTCTTCAAACCTCTTGTAAGAGCTTTTTCAGAGTTTATGGAATTTAACCCTGTAGGCCTCAGGAGATAGTTTATACTTTTTAAGTAAATCAGTTTTAAGTTTCTCATAGTATCTACTGTGCTCATTGTCCCTTTGGCCTAGCGCCTCATGACATTTTGCAGTAAGCAGTAGGGATTGCTGAAAGCTCCAGGCATCCCTGGGTATCTTGGCCTGGATACAGACCTTTTCAAACAAATTCAAAAAATGCATCCATATCCTCCCCCTCTTTGAATTTGGCTATTAGTCTGAAATTTAATTTATACCCTAGCCCTGGAGTTTCAGGTTCACCACTGCCCCTTACCTTCTCTGGCACTGGTCATTTGAGTCTTAGCCTCTCCAGTTCAAACTCCCTCTGGCGCTTCTTTTCCTCAACCTCTCTCTGGCATCTCTTATCCTTAGCCTCTCTCTGGCACTGTTTTTTTTCTGCATCTCCAATTCAAACGTTCTCTGCTCAAATTCCCTCTGCTGCTGGGCTTCAAACTTTCTCTGCTCCAGCTTCAGTTTCCTCAACTCCAGCTGCAGGCTACAGCCTGATCCCTTCCAGCTTCAGCTCTGTGGTGGCCTTCCTCTGGTGCTGTGGCTCTGGGTTCCCTCTGGTCTCGCTGTCCTCCTCCCTGGGACTGGAAACTGTGATGGCCCTTGGCACCCCCCACACCCAAGGTTTGGTCTCTTCTAGTCACCGGCTGTGAATCAGTACCCTGGGCTGCCACCTGTTCATCAGCTGCCTTGAGAACTTCCACGAGGTGCTTCTTACTGCACCCCTCATACTGAACCCTTCTCTCCTGTCACAGCTGCTTCAGCTCTTCTATAGTGTAGTTGCTGTACTTGGAAGTCATCTTTCTTCCCTACACTACCACTAGTCTGCCTTTTACTTGCAGCAAAAAAACAAAACAAAACAGGGTGGGAAACTGTATCTTGTAACCAATTTTCCCTTTTCCAATTTTCTGCCCTCTTTGTGTGTGGTTGTTCAAACAGTTTGCCAATTGCACTGCTGCCCAGCAAATCTGTCATAAACCCACTCCTGTGGGGATGGATTCTCTGCATCACAGCAAATCTCTCTTGTGATGGGGGGTCAGGGTTACCCCTTCTCTGTCCTTTTAGCATGCTTGCTGTTTCACAATTGAATGTAAGTCAGAGAATCCCAGGGCTCCATCTCTCCATGTGAGTGGATGCAAATACAGTCTCGAGTCTGTGTTCCTGGGATACAACCCTCTTGGCCACTGCACAATGAATCAGAAAAGCCACAGGTGTGTATAGGCTTTGGGCAGCCCTATACACCCTATTATATTCTATGTCTTTCCCCAGAAATGCAGAGACCTGTTCAAACCCCCACAGACTCCTCCTAAGACCTTTCATATTTCCTCCCCTCTTTTCATACACAGAGTCCCTAGTGGACTTCACTTTGGTAGAGTTTGGCCCTTAGAACAGTCACACAGGCATAGTATAGTTTGAACAACCCTACCCAAGGCAACACACACAAAAGACTCTGGCAGAATTATCTTAAAAGTAAGCCAAAAGCTTTACTAATTAATTAACAAATGCAGTAAATAACTTAAAGACCGATCATTTTAAACATTGGTTACAGGATAAGGAAAATAAAATGAAAGTATACAAAAAAACCCAAACTCTGAATATTTTAGTTTGAAAGTTCTACCTCAAGTCCTTCGTTGCTGAATTTCAAGTGCAGCTCCAGCCATCTTCCCTTTGAAATGGCTGTAAATAAGCTACACTCAGTACAGTCATTTACTTAAAATTCTAGTCCATTAAGCTGTAATGAGATTAGCTCAGGGTAGACTGGCAGAGAAAAAAGGAAGCCAGACAAAATGGCACCTGTAGATGCTGAGGGCTATTCAAACACAAATGGATGTGCCTACTTCAAACTCTGCTTAATTATTCTTTTGTCTCTTTCTAAATGATTTAAATAAACTCTAGTCCTTGACTAGCAGCAAATAGCTTCTCTGCCTAGTAACAAGAAATCACATCATATTTTTGGGGCATGGCTTTCTTTGTATCCATGATCCTTTGCAAGTTACACTGGCCACCATGGGCATCTCTGATGCATTTCTCACATAAAATACCATGAAATATGATTAAAATGATAAGGTATGGCCTTATCTCACCACAGTCAGTATGCAACCCCTACCCTTATTTTCTTCCACACCACTGCCTGCAGTTGTGCCTGTAGCCTCCCCATGTCCTCCCTTGTGACCTTTATCCTCTCCCTAACATAGATTGTCACCCCTCGACCCCATCTATTGCCTGTGTCAATAACTTCCAATATGTGGAGCCAGATGGACATATTAATCCTACTTTCATATGGGAGACCCGATCCCTGCATTTAGCAAAATGATATAGAGGTTGCCACCCCACAAAAGGGGTTGGAACTTTCCTTGGATATGGGCTTATCACATCTTAAAATTGAGACACGTAGACTTGGGCATGGCTAGAAGATCCTAGACCTTCCACTATAACATGGGAGGATGCTTAATAGACATTATTTGGATCCATAGAAACATAGAATTTGTCGGTGAAAAAAGGACTGCTTGGCCCATCAAGTCTCCCCATATGTTCCTTGCCTAATCTGTCTTGGCAGACCCTAACTGGTCTCCAGTGACCCTCCCTCCTCCAAGTCTATTTTCTAATATACTCCTGTGTTTATCCCTCACATGTGTGAATACCCCCACTGTTTTTCCCCCACCACTTCTGCTTGGAGTCTGTTCCAGGCGTCTGCCAGCCTTTCAAGAAATAAATATTTCCTCACATCTCTCTTAACCCCTCCCTCATCTTTATTAGAAACATAGAAACATAGACTTTGATGGCAGATAAGGACTGCTTGGACCATCTAGTCTGCCCATTTCCCTACCTACAGGATAGGCCACAGATCCTAGTTAACCAACAGCCTATTTCTGCCTACCTCCCACAAGAATTGCTTTATGTCTGTCCCATGCATTCTTGAATTCTCCCACAGTTTTAGACCCCACAACCTCCTCAGGATGGCTGTTCCATGCATCCACTACCCTCTCTGTGAAATAATACTTCCTCGCATTGCCCCTCAACCACCCCCCATCTTTAAATTGTGGCCCCTTGTTCTTGCACGTCTCTTTTTCTGAAAGATGCTACCCTCTTGGACTTTGTTGATTCCACTGAGGTACTTAAAGTTTCTATCATGTCCCCCTCTCCCTTCTTTCCTCAAGGGTATACATTTTAAGCTCCTGTAGTCTCTCCTCATGTGCTTCTCTCGCAGACCCTGCACCATTTTAGTTGCCCTCCTCTGGACTGCCTCTATTCTGTCTATGTCCTTGGAGATTGGGGTCTCCAGAACTGACACAGTACTCCAGATGGGGTCTCACCAACTGTCTGTACAGAGGATAACAACTTCCTGTTTTCTGCTGCTGATGCCTCCCTATGCATCCCAGTATACCTCAGCCCTCCCTACTGCCTTCTCACATTGCTTGCTAACCTTAAAGGTAATCTGATATGATTACCCCAGGTCCCTTTCCTTTTGTTGTTGTTACTACTCTCCATTGTGTATTCTTCCCTGGGTTCTTGTTTCCAGGTGCATTATTTTGCACTTATTTGCATTGAATCCTAGCTGCCATACTTCTGACCATTCCTCCAACCTTGTCAAGTCCCTTCTCATCCTTTCCACACTTTCTTGTGTATCAACTCTGTTGTAGATCTTTGTGTCATCTGCAAAGAGGCATACTTTTCCTTTCAGTCCCTCTGCAATGTCACTTATGAAGACATTAAAAAGGACTGGACCTAATACTGAACCCTGCAGTACCCCACTAGTAGCCCCTCTTTCTTCAGAGTGGACTCCATTTACAATTACCTTCTGTGTCCTGTTGTCCAGCCAATGTTTTACCCAGGCTACCACCCTGGGACCCACTCCCAGGCTGGTTAATTTGACTATTAATCTTTGGTGTGGGACTGTGTCAAATGCCTTGCTAAAGTCTAGGTAGGCCATGTCCACAGCCCCTCCCTGGTCTACTACTTTGGTCACCCAGTCAAAGAAATCTTTTTTTTTTTTTAAATCAAAGTTTATTATTTTACAGAGAAATAGAACAGAACCATTACTAATAACTTGAACTGGAAATACAACAAGAAATAGTGTAACACTGCTTAGATTGGTACTGTTCTGCCCCCAAACCCGGAACCCCCCCCCCAATAAACATCCCCTCCCCAATCAGCGCATTATTCAGTTAACAGTCATGTAATTACAGTTTGAGTTCAGTAACAAAGTGAAATGGTCGAGCTAGGGAGCAATTAAATAGTGAGCAGTGTGTGAAGAGGTTCCCAAATTTTCCTATATGTAGTCATGTTGTTACGTAGACTAGCCACCATTCTTTCAATCCTGAGATTGGCATAATACTTTTGAGCCATTCCGATGTGAGATATCTCCTCATCCTTCCAATGATGGAGAATGATCTTCTTTATCGATAGGGAAATCAATGCCATATAATAACGCCTGGAGGTCACTGGTATAAAAGTGTAATCACCCAAAGGCATACTTCAGGAGTGAAAACTGGGAAAGGCCCAGCAGGATCCAGCCTCTGTTGCATATCCTTCCAGAGGTGTGAAGCTTTAGGAAGCCCAGAATATGTGGAAAAGCAAGCTCTCTGCTTGTTTACAGCGAGAGCAAGTGAGTGAATCAATAAGCCCGTACTTGTATAATTTTTGGGGTATAAAATATATTATGTAATATATGAAACTCATGTGAAATCATAATCTATCCTCGCATGGATGTACTTATGACAGTTCATCCGAGCTACCCAATCTATCTCGAGCCTAGGAAAACAAGAGGTCAATATTTCTCTGGTCCAAACACAACCGGATATTTGTAGTTGTATAGACTTTTATAAATACTAGATACTGAGTGAGATCTACTGATGGTAAGGACGAGCTCTTCCAGAAGACTTCTCATGTTTTTGGGGTGGAGACAGCCAACGCTTTCACTATTGAGTGTTTTAATTGAAAAACTTGAAGATGCATTTACTGGGAATATTAAACTTATCTAACATTTCAGTAACTGAAGGCCAGGAGTTATCCTGCACGCAGCTGAGGATAACTTCACATCTTCTAATTGAGGAAGCGTTTAGGGGAAATTGGCTTGTTACCTATTTTTAAGTTTGACGTTTCTCAATAGGTTGAGCTAAATCTTGAGTATTGTTATAATCCATAAATGAGCTTATCTGACAGTGCACTCTAACCGATCATCGCATGGGTGTTGATTTCAGTAATGCGGGAGTGCACCCGCCTAATATGAAATTGGGATTCAGGCGATAAGCCACTCTGTTTAATTAATGAAAGCTCAATTTTAAGCCAGATAGGTGAAAAACTGTCAGAGTTTGCTTCTCCTATCTGTTCCATCCATCTCATGTATTTTGCCACATGACTCGCCCAATGGTAATAAATTAAGTGTGGTAGACGGAGACTCCCTTTATCTGTGGGAGCCGCCAGTTTATGAAATGCAATCCTAGGTTGTTTATTTGCCCAAATAAATTTTGTTATCAAACCATTAATTTTACGTAAACCAGGTAACAGGTATCCAGTTGTTGAGCAAATGTAGTGGGTAAAAATTCAGGAAATACGCTCATTTTATTAAATTCACTTGACCCCAAAGCGAGATCGATAGCTTGGTCCATCTATTTAAATCTGCACTTACAGTATTTACTAAATTATCCAAGTTCAACTTTTGAGTCAAGGCAGGGTTCCTAACCACTTGGATGCCTAAATATTTTAAAGAGTTCAGTGCCCAAGACATATTCCGTTTCAGTAATGCTTGATTTAAGCATTTATGATTAAGGAAAAACAAGAGATTTGTCAATATTTAGTTTATAGTTGGAGAGATTGGCAAATTCTTGTATAATAGATAACATGACTGGTATAGACTTCTCGGGTGAGGATAACTGTAATAATAAGTCATCGGCATAAGCGATACTTCTTTCTAATCCTTGGATAGTAATGCCATGTATCATCGCGAGGATTTTAGGCGACTTGATAAGGGTTCAGCCAAAGAAATCTATTAGATTCATCTGACATGACCTTTCCTGGCTGTGGAACCCATGCTGCCTTGGGTCCTTGCCCCACTGGCCTCTAGGTACTCAACTATTCTTTCCTTCAGAAGTGACTCATCACTTTCCCTACCACAAGAGGTCAGACTGACAGGTCTGTAGTTTCCTGCCTCTGTCTTGGTCCCACTTTTGTGAAGGGAATCATCCACCTTCCAGTCCTCGGGTACCACACCATCCTCCCATGATTTATTAAAAGAGTAGCCAGTGGTTTCACTAGTCCCCCTTAATTCTTTTAGAATTCTGGGTGAATTCCATCAGGCCCATTGCTTTGTCCACCTTCAGTTTTAGGAGTTCTTGAAGAACCCTTTCTTCTGTGAAAGGACTGGGATCGGACCCCCCTATCAAGAGTGCTTCTGTTAATTGGATTAGGCACTTCCCTCCTCTTTGTGAATACTGAGCAGAAATATTCATTCAGTATCCTCTGTTTTCACTGTCCCCTGCCTACCCACCGCTCATTCTATTCTAATCTCACTATCCCTCCCTTTGCTTTTCTATCTGCTGATGTACCTATAAAGGTTTATCCTTTCTTAACTGAGTTGGCTATCTTTTCCTCAGTTTGGGCCTTTGCTATTCTGACTTCCTCCTGCTTCCTTCTGCCTTAACTGGTACATCTCTGTCCTGCTCCTTCTGTGTTTCCTTATACTCCGGAATGCTATCTTTTCTTCCTAACTTTCACAGCCACCTCTTTGAGAACCATAGTGGCTTTTTCTTTCATTTTGATTTGTTTATTTGTTTCACACAAAGGCTTGTTGCCTCTGGTGATGGCAGTTTTGATGATTCCCCATTGTTGCTCAACACCTCCTTCTAGCCTGTTTGCTAGTGCTTTTCTGAGGCACTCTCCCATCTTGCCAAAGTCAGCCCTCCTGAAGGCCAGTACCCTCACTTTTGTATGGCTTGACTCTGTAGCTGAGTTTAACATGAACCACACTGTTTGATGGTCACTTGTTCCCAGATGGCAACCCACTTCTAGATCTGAGATCCTCTCACTGCCCCCATTTGAGAGTACAAGGTCTAAGATTGCTCCCTCATGAGTGAGTTCCGAAACTAGCTGTCTGAGGCCTGCCACCTGTAGGGCATCAAGAATGGCCCTGCTCTTGGATGTGGCTGCAGCAAATGTGTTCCAGTTAACATCTGGCATATTCAGGTCTCCCATCAACAGTATCTCCCCTTTCTCTGCCATTCTAAGAATGCCTTCTATCATATCCTTGTCCATTCCCTTCCCCTGACATGGGGGTCTGTACACAACCCCTGTGCAGATTGTGGTGCCCTTTCCAGTCTCCAAAGTGACCCACAGTCCTACTCCTGGCATACCGATCCAAGAGCTCAGTAGCTTGCTGTGCTGTTTTTGGATCCTGGTCCTCCAACCAGGTTTTCAGCTCCACTGGGCTAGTCCAAAAGAACTGTTTTAAAAGTATAACCTCCTCAATTTACCCCACAGAATTTGCTTCCACCCCTCCCACCAACATTTTAAAAACTGCTGTTGCTTTAGGATAGTTCTTCAAACCTCTTGTAAGAGCTTTTCAGAGTTTATGGAATTTAACCCTGTAGGCCTCAGGGAGAAGTTTATACTTTTAAGTAAATCAGTTTTAAGTTTCTCATAGTATCTACTGTGCTCATTGTCCTTTGGCCTAAGCGCCTCATGACATTTTGCTGTAAGCAGTAGGATTGCTGAAAGCTCCAGGCATCCCTAGGTATCTTGGCCTGGATATTAGACTTTTCAAACAAATTCAAAAATGCATCCATATCCTCCCCTCTTGAATTTGGCTATTAGTCTGAAATTTAATTCTATACTCCTAGCCCTGGAGTTTCAGGTTCACCACTGCCTACCTTACCTCTGGCACTGGTCATTTGAGTCTTAGCCTCTCCAGTTCAAACTCTCTCTGGCGCTTTTTCCTCAACCTCTCTGGCATCTCTATCCTTAGCCTCCTCTCTGGCACTGTTTTTTCTGCATCTCCAATTCAAACGTTCTCTTCCTGAATTCCCTGCTGCTGGGCTTCAAACTTTCTCTGCTCCAGCTTCAGTTTCCTCAACTCGCAGCAGGCTACAGCCTGATCCCTTCCAGCTTCAGCTCTGTGGTGGCCTTCCTCTGGTTGTGGCTCTGGGTTCCCTGGTCTCGCTGTCCTCCTCCCTGGGACTGGAAACTGTGATGGCCCTTGGCACCCCACACCCAAGGTTTGGTCTCTTTCTTAGTCACCGGCTGTGAATCAGTACCTTGGCTGCCACCTGTTCATCAGCTGCCTTGAGAACTTTCCACGAGGTGCTTCTATCATGCACCCTCATACTGAACCTTCTCTCCTGTCACAGCTGCTTCTAGCTCTTCTATAGTGTAGTTGCTGTACTTGGAAGTCATCTTTCTTCCTTACACTACTACTCAGTCTGCCTTTTACTTGCAGCAAAAAACAAAACAAAAAGGGTGGGAAACTGTATCTTGTAACCAATTTTCCCTTTTCCAATTTTTCTGCCCTCTTTGTGTGTGGTTGTTCAAACAGTTTTGTCAATTGCACTGCTGCTCCAGCAAATCTGTCATAAACCCACTCCTGTGGGGATGGATTTCTGCATCACAGACAAATCTCTCTTGTGATGGGGGGGTCAGGTTACCCTTCTCTGTCCTTTTAGCATGCTTGCTGTTTCACAATTGAATGTAAGTCAGAGAATCCTAGGGCTCCATCTCCATGTGAGTGATGCAAACAGTCTCTGAGTCTGTGTCTTGGATACAACCTCTTGCCACTGCACAATGAATCGAGAAGTTACAGGTGTGTATAGGCTTTGGGCAGCCCTATACACCCTATTATATCTCTATGTCTTTCCCAGAAATGCAGAGACCTGTTCAAACCCCTACAGACTCCTCCCTAAGACCTTTTCATATTTCCTCCCCTTTTTTACACATCGGAGTCCCTAGTGGACTTCACTTTGGTAGAGTTTGGCCTTTGGAACAGTCACACAGGCATAGTATAGTTTGAACAACCCTACCCAGGCAACACACACAAAAGACTCTGGCAGAATTATCTTAAAAGTAAGCCAAAAGCTTTACTAATTAATTAACAAATGCAGTAAATAATCTTAAAGATCTATCATTTTAAACATTGGATTACAGGATAAGGAAAATAAAATGAAAGTATACAAAACCCAAACTCTGAATATTTTAGTTTGAAAGTTCTACCTCAAGTCTCGTTGCGTTGAATTTTGCAAGCAGCTCCAGCCATCTTCCCTTTGAAATGGCTGTAAATAGCTACACTCAGTACAGTCATTTACTTAAAATTCTTAGTCCATTAAGCTGTAATGAGATTAGCTCAGAGTAGACTGGCAGAGAAAAAAGGAAGCCAGACAAAATGGCACCTGTAGATGCTGAGGGCTATTCAAACACAAATGGATGTGCCTACTTCAAACTCTGCTTAATTATTCTTTTGTCTCTTTCTAAATGATTTAAATAAACTCTAGTCCTTGACTAGCAGCAAATAGCTTCTCTGCCTAGTAACAAGAAATCACATCATATTTTGGGGGGGGGCATGGCTTTTCTTTGTATCCATGATCCTTTGCAAGTTACACTGGCCACCATGGGCATCTCTGATGCATTTCTCACATAAAATACCATGAAATATGATTAAAACGATAAGGTATGGCCTTATCTCACCACAGTCAGTATGCAACCCCTACCCTTATTTTCTTCCACACCACTGCCTGCAGTTGTGCCTGTAGCCTCCCCATGTCCTCCCTCAGACCTTTATCCTCTCCCTAACATAGATTGTCACCCCGACCCCATCTATTGCCTGTGTCAATAACTTCCAATATGTGGAGCCAGATGGACATATTAATCCTACTTTCATATGGGAGACCCGATCCTGCATTTAGCAAATGATATAGAGGTTGCCACCCCACAAAGGGTTGGAACTTTCCTTGGATATGGGCTTATCACATCTTAAAATTGAGACACGAGACTTGGGCATGGCTAGAAGATCCTAGACCTTCCACTATAACATGGGAGGATGCTTAATAGACATTATTTGGATCCATAGAAACATAGAATTTGTCGGTGTGAAAAAGGACTGCTTGGCCCATCAAGTCTCCCCCATATGTTCCTTGCCTAATCTGTCTTGGCAGACCCTAACTGGTCTCCAGTGACCCTCCCTCCTCAAGTCTATTTTCTAATATCTCCTGTGTTTATCCTCACATGTGTGAATACCCCACTGTTTTTCCCCCACCACTTCTGCTTGGAGTCTGTTCCAGGCGTCTGCCAGCCTTTCAAGAAATAAATATTTCCTCACATCTCTCTTAACCCCTCCCTCATCTTTATTAGAAACATAGAAACATAGACTTTGATGGCAGATAAGGACTGCTTGGACCATCTAGTCTGCCCATTTCCCTACCTACAGGATAGGCCACAGATCCTAGTTAACCAACAGCCTATTTCTGCCTACCTCCCACAAGAATTGCTTTATGTCTGTCCCATGCATTCTTGAATTCTCCCACAGTTTTAGACCCCACAACCTCCTCAGGATGGCTGTTCCATGCATCCACTACCCTCTCTGTGAAATAATACTTCCTCGCATTGCCCCTCAACCACCCCCCATCTTTAAATTGTGGCCCCTTGTTCTTGCACGTCTCTTTTTCTGAAAGATGCTACCCTCTTGGACTTTGTTGATTCCACTGAGGTACTTAAAAGTTTCTATCATGTCCCCCCTCTCCCTTCTTTCCTCAAGGGTATACATTTTAAGCTCCTGTAGTCTCTCCTCATATGGCTTCTCTTGCAGACCCTGCACCATTTTAGTTGCCCTCCTCTGGACTGCCTCTATTCTGTCTATGTCCTTGCAGAGATTGGGGTCTCCAGAACTGGACACAGTACTCCAGATGGGGTCTCACCAACTGTCTGTACAGAGGGATAACAACTTCCTGTTTTCTGCTGCTGATGCCTCCCTATGCATCCCAGTATACCCACCCCTCCCTACTGCCTTCTCACATTGCTTGCTAACCTTAAGGTAATCTGATATGATTACCCCCAGGTCCCTTTCCTTTTTTGTTGTTGTTACTACCCCCCCATTGTGTATTCTTCCCCTGGGTTCTTGTTTCCCAGGTGCATTATTTTGCACTTATTTGCATTGAATCCTAGCTGCCATACTTCTGACCATTCCTCCAACCTTGCCAAGTCCCTTCTCATCCTTTCCACACTTTCTTGTGTATCAACTCTGTTGTAGATCTTTGTGTCATCTGCAAAGAGGCATACTTTTCCTTTCAGTCCCTCTGCAATGTCACTTATGAAGACATTAAAAAGGACTGGACCTAATACTGAACCCTGCAGTACCCCACTAGTAGCCCTCTTTCTTCAGTGGACTCCATTTACAATTACCTTCTGTGTCCTGTTGTCCAGCCAATGTTTTACCCAGGCTACCACCCTGGGACCCACTCCCAGGCTGGTTAATTTGACTATTAATCTTTGGTGTGGGACTGTGTCAAATGCCTTGCTAAAGTCTAGGTAGGCCATGTCCACAGCCCCTTCCTGGTCTACTACTTTGGTCACCCAGTCAAAGAAATCTTTTTTTTTTTTTAAATCAAAGTTTATTATTTTACAGAGAAATAGAACAGAACCATTACTAATAACTTGAACTGGAAATACAACAAAGAAATAGTGTAACACTGCTTAGATTGGTACTGTTCTGCCCCAAACCCGAACCCCACAATAAACATCCTCCCCAATCAGCGCATTATTCAGTTAACAGTCATGTAATTACAGTTTGAGTTCAGTAACAAAGTGAAATGGTCGAGCTAGGGAGCAATTAAATAGTGAGCAGTGTGTGAAGAGGTTCCCAAATTTTCCTATATGTAGTCATGTTGTTACGTAGACTAGCCACCATTCTTTCAATCCTGAGATTGGCCAATAGTTCTTTGAGCCATTCCGTATGTGAGATATCTCCCTCATCCTTCCAATGATGGAGAATGATCTTCTTTATCGATAGGGAAATCAATGCCATATAATAACGTCTGGAGGTCACTGGTATAAAAGTGTAATCACCTAAAAGGCATACTTCAGGAGTGAAAAACTGGGAAAGGCCCAGCAGGGGATCCAGCCTCTGTTGCATATCCTTCCAGAGGGTGGAAGCCTTAGGACAAGCCCAGAATATGTGGAAAAGCAAGCTCTCTGCTTGTTTACAGCGAGAGCAAGTGAGTGAATCAATAAGCCCGTACTTGTATAATTTTTTGGGGGTATAAAATATATTATGTAATATATGAAACTGCGTAAACCGCAATCTATCCTGCGTGATGTACTTATGACAGTTCATCCGCAGTGCCACCCAATCTATCTCGAGCCTAGGAAAACAAGAGGCCCAATATTTCTCTGGTCCAAACACAACCGGATATTTGTAGTTGTATAGACTTTTATAAATACTAGATACCGAGTGAGATCTACTGATGGTAAGGACGAGCTCTTCCAGAAGACTTCTCATGTTTCTTTGGGGTGGAGACAGCCCGAACGCTTTCACTATTGAGTGTTTTAATTGAAAAACTTTGAAGATGCATTTACTGGGAATATTAAACTTATCTAACATTTCAGTAACTGAAGGCCAGGAGTTATCCTGTGCGACGAGCTGGGATAACTTCACATCTTCTAATTGAGGAAGCCGTTTAGGGGAAATTGGCTTGTTACCTATTTTTAAGTTTGGATTGCCCCCAATAGGTTGAGCTAAATCTTGAGTATTGTTATAATCCATAAATGAGCTTATCTGACAGTGCACTCTAACCGATATCGCAATGGGTGTTGATTTCAGTAATGCCGGGAGTGCACCCGGCCTAATATGAAATTGGGATTCAGGCGATAAGCCACTCTGTTTAATTAATGAAAGCTCAATTTTAAGCCAGATAGGTGAAAAACTGTCAGAGTTTGCTTCTCCTATCTGTTCCATCCATCTCATGTATTTTGCCACATGACTCGCCCAATGGTAATAAATTAAGTGTGGTAGACGGAGACTCCCTTTATCTGTGGGAGCCGCCAGTTTATGAAATGCAATCCTAGGTTGTTTATTTGCCCAAATAAATTTTGTTATCAAACCATTAATTTTACGAAACCAGGTAACAGGTATCCAGTTGTTGAGCAAATGTAGTGGGTAAAAAATCCTAGGAAATACGTTCATTTTTATTAAATTCACTTGACCCCAAAGCGAGATCGATAGCTTGGTCCATCTATTTAAATCTGCACTTACAGTATTTACTAAATTATCCAAGTTCAACTTTTGAGTCAAGGCAGGGTTCCTAACCACTTGGATGCCTAAATATTTTAAAGAGTTCAGTGCCCAAGACATACCCGTCTCAGTAATGCTTGATTTAAGCATTTATGATTAAGCGGAAAAACAAGAGATTTGTCAATATTTAGTTTATAGTTGGAGAGATTGGCAAATTCTTGTATAATAGATAACATGACTGGTATAGACTTCTCCGGGTGAGATAACTGTAATAATAAGTCATCGGCATAAGCCGATACTTTAACTTCGAATCCTTGGATAGTAATGCCATGTATCATCGGCGAGGATTTTAGGCGACGGATAAGGGGTTCAGTCAAAGAAATCTATTAGATTCATCTGACATGACCTTCCCGCTGTGAACCCATGCTGCCTTGGGTCCTTTGCCCCACTGGCCTCTAGGTACTCAACTATTCTTTCCTTCAGAAGTGACTCCATCACTTTCCCTACCACAGAGGTCAGACTGACAGGTCTGTAGTTTCCTGCCTCTGTCTTGGTCCCACTTTTGTGAAGGGGAATCACATCCACCTTCCTCCAGTCCTCGGGTACCACACCATCCTCCCATGATTTATTAAAAAGAGTAGCCAGTGGTTTCACTAGTTCCCCCCTTAATTCTTTTAGAATTCTGGGGTGAATTCCATCAGGCCCCATTGCTTTGTCCACCTTCAGTTTTAGGAGTTCTTGAAGAACCCTTTCTTCTGTGAAAGGACTGGGATCGACCCCCCTATCAAGAGTGCTTCTGTTAATTGGATTAGGCACTTCCCCCTCCTCTTTTGTGAATACTGAGCAGAAATATTCATTCAGTATCCCTGCTTTTTCACTGTCCCCCTCTGCCCACCCACCGTTCATTCTATTCAATCTCACTATCCCTCCCTTTGCCTTTCTATGCTCGCTGATGTACCTATAAAAGGTTTTATCCCCTTTCTTAACTGAGTTGGCTATCTTTTCCTCAGTTTGGGCCTTTGCTATTCTGACTTCCCTCCCTGCTTCCTTCTGCCTTAACTGGTACATCTCTCTGTCCTGCTCCTTCTGTGTTTCCTTATACTTCCGGAATGCTATCTTTTTCTTCCTAACTTTCACAGCCACCTCTTTTGAGAACCATAGTGGCTTTTCTTTCATTTTGATTTGTTTATTTGCTTCACACAAAGGCTTGTTGCCTCTGTGATGGCAGTTTTGATGATTCCCCATTGTTGCTCAACACCTCCTTCTAGCCTGTTTGCTAGTGCTTTTCTGAGGCACTCTCCCATCTTGCCAAAGTCAGCCTCCTGAGGCCAGTACCCTCACTTTTGTATGGCTTGACTCTGTAGCTGAGTTTAACATGAACCACACTGTTTGATGGTCACTTGTTCCCAGATGGCAACCCACTTCTAGATCTGAGATCCTCTCACTGCCCCCATTTGAGAGTACAAGGTCTAAGATTGCTCCCTCATGAGTGAGTTCCGAAACTAGCTGTCTGAGGCCTGCCACCTGTAGGGCATCAAGAATGGCCCTGCTCTTGGATGTGGCTGCAGCAAATGTGTTCCAGTTAACATCTGGCATATTCAGGTCTCCCATCAACAGTATCTCCCCTTTCTCTGCCATTCTAAGAATGCCTTCTATCATATCCTTGTCCATTCCCTCCCCCTGACATGGGGGTCTGTACACAACCCCTGTGCAGATTGTGGTGCCCTTTCCAGTCTCCAAAGTGACCCACAGTGCCTCCTCTCCTCCCTGTTTACACTTTTGTTCAGTTGCTTTTATCCCTTCCTTTACATAGAGAGCTACTCCTCCTCTCTTCTCCCTGCCTGTCTCTCCTGTAGGTTATGTACCCTGGTATGTTAACATCCTAGTCATGGTTCTCTGTGTACCATGTTTCTGTGACTGCTATGAAATCAGGCATCCCTCTTCCATCAAAGCCACCAGCTCAGGAGCTTGTTGCCCAGACTACAGGCATTGGTACTCATTACCCTCCATTTCCTGATGGCCTTACTCCTTTTGCCCCATCCCTGTCCTTCTTGCCTTTGTCCTTTTCCATTTTAGCCCTGCCCTTCTCCCTATGACACCTCTATGTTGGTGTTTACGCCTTACTACCATGATTTTTTGGGAGGCTGGGGTTCCTGCTCCTGCCCCCCCCCCCCCTGCTAGTTTAAATGTTTGCCAATGAAGCATTTAAACCTATCACTAGGATCCTGGTTCCTCCTGACAGATGCAGCCCATCATGCCAGTATAGGCTTGCATCATTCCAGGTGGACCCCAGTCCCCAATGAAGCCAAATCCCTGAGCCCACACCAGTTTTCAAGCACGATTGAATCCCATGGTGCGGAACACCTAGCCTCTCCTACACCATAGATGGGCAGCACCTCAAGAAGGTTACCATGCATGCTACTTGTCTAAGTCCCTCCCCAATTCCACAAACTCTTCCTGCACTTCTCTAATCCCTTTCTTAGCCAGGTCATTTGTCTCTAGGTGGACAATGACATCCAGCTCCCTCCCCTGTGCAGCTGCTCTGGCAATCCTGAGGATTCGCTCCCTGTCCCTCCAAGCCATGGCGCCAGGCAGACACCTTACCTCCCTCTCCCCTTCCTCCCCAGTTCTACCTTCCTAACAATGAAGTCCCCCACTAGGAGTTGTTTCCTTCCCCTGCAGGGTCCCCTGCCACCCTCCTGTGGGTCTCCTTTGGGGAAGTTCCCAGCATCCTCCTTGGTCTCCACTGTGGGTGCCTCCATAGAGGAACCACACTTTGCCAGAATGGCATAGGAATTGTGGAGAGGTACAACTGGAGGAATATGCCTCTGTTCTACCACCCTCACCCTCCCTGAGACCACTGTGGTCCAACCACTCCTCTTTCTTGGCAACCTCTGAGGCAACGGCAGTCACACTGGTGGTCCCTGTATGGAAGAGGAGGTCCCACAAATCCTGACCAACTCAGCCTGGAGATGAGCAACCTCCTCCCTCAGCCCAGAGAGGTGCCTGCAGATGGGACAACACCGCATCCTCCAGAATGTCTCCCGGAAGACTGCTGCTCCACAGCCACTGCACTGCACCACTCCCATCATGTTTTATTTCTGGCCCCTTAACTGTTTGCAATCCTTACTCTTTCCTCTGTTTTTTTTATTGCATGCTCCCTGTTCCTTGTGCTTTTTCTGATATGAAAGAGACTCCCCTCCTGCACTGTGTTTCCCCCTGTAAGGTACCTGTTGGTCTCTATCATGTCACCTCTTGCCTTCCTCTCCTCCATGGTGTACATGTTGAGATCCCTCAGTCTCTGCTCATAGGGCTTTTGATGCAACCCATACTTAATTTTAGTTGCCCCCCTCTGGACTGTCTCCACCCTGTCCATGTCCTTCCTGAGGTGTAGTCTCCAAAATTGGGCACAGTACACGAAGTGGGGTCTCACCAGTAAGCAATACAGTGGTAACACCACTTCTCCCCTCCTGCTGGCGATACCCCTCCCTATACACCCCAGCATCCCATTAGCCCTATCAACTGCTTTGTCATACTGCCCTGCCACTTGGAGTTCAACAGATATGATAACCTCCCCTACCAGAACCCATGATAAAATAGGTCTAAAACAAATGGGGAGACTAGATGGACTTAGCAGTCTCCTTCTGCCATCAACATCTATGTTTCTATATTTCTACCTTGCCAGCCTGCTGACACAGCAGCAAGGTGCCTGCCTGCAACACTGACATCCCAGGTTTGGGAACAGAGTCAGAAGACTGGCCAGGAGGGAAGAAGGATTGAGAATCCTAACGATGGCTCTCCTTCACCATGGGAGGGGAGTTCTGTAACCAGCACACTATGGACCCCTGGCAGAGGCTGGGGGTTTTACTGTGACTGGTGCCTGGAATCTCCTGGGAGGCATGCCAGATGCTGATGCTCTGTGTCACTGCATCATTGCATGCCACTCCTTCCATCTGGAACTTAATCATAAAATAGTGGCCATCTATATGACACCCTGCTCTCCCAGCTCTGGTCGCCTGCCGTGGCACTTCAGCTGCTGACCTATCCCATCATCCAATGTGACTGGCCCAGCTCCATGCCACACCCTGGGGGGTAAGCCAGGGAGGCAATGCCAGTAGGCTCCCCTACCAGAACCCATCTCCCATTGTCATGCAGGTTTGCGCCAGTACAGTGTCCCCACCCTGTGGAGCAATACAGGGGGGTATCCTCTGCCTGGAGGTAAGTCCTAGGGATGAGGAGGGGGTCTGGAATTGGAGGGGCTGAGCCTCAGTGGCAGGGAAAAAGCATACTAAATAAAAAAATTTATGATAACCCCAAGGTCCCTTTCCTTTTTAGTGACTGTAAGTAGCTCCCCAATCCTAATCTGCTTGGCTCTTCTGGACCTACTACCTAAAAAGAAATGGGTTGGGACCACTATTAGGTACTCCAGAGAGGCATATGACAAGCTCATGAAGTTGAATGCCTGGAAAAAATGGTAAGTGTTTAGAAAAGCTCTTCCTAAATAGTGCTGTCGAAACCATGCTGCAGGAACTGTGTACACCTAAATAGCGACAGGGGTAGAATAGCATATGTCAGTTACCGCTATCCCTGTGGCTACTCAGGCAAAGGAGGAGGGGAGGAAGTGAATCAGTAGACAAGCAGTGTGAAGGTTGTCTGAGCTGTTCCCATGGTGAAGAAGGGCTAAAGCAGGAGCAGCTTGGGTGCTACATCTCAGTAGACCTGGGTTCTGTTCCCAGTCTCCTGAATCCTGTGGCCACACTTTTCCACCCACCCCAGTGTGTTTTTTTTTGTGTGTGTATGGCTGAGTCTGGTTCCCAACCCCAACATTCTCCCCATCCCCAAGGTCAATCCCCCCCTCCCCATGGAGTTGATTATTTAAAAATTGGGGTGTATGCAGGGGGATAATCCCCACACAAAAACACAAGTTGTGGTTTGTTTTCCTTGCATGGTAGTGGTCCACCCTGTGTTTTCTGACCACTACCACTGGCCATATTTTTGTAGTCAGGGTATTGGATGGGCACTTTTGTTGCCGACAGTGTTTTGACACCATGGTTCTTGACCATGCTGTTGTTGCTGTCGGCATTCTGACCTAGTGCTGACATACCTGTAACACTAGGAGTTTTTTCAAATTCTATGGAATAACCCCAGAGTTACATTGGTGGAACAAATGATAAGCTGGAAATGGTGGCATATGAAAGGGATGTGAACCATCCAGCATCTAGTGTCAGGAGGAGCTAAGACGCTGATGTCCTTTGCCCAACTCAAAGCAGAATTTGGCCTGCCACAAGCTGATCCATGGAGATTCCTTTAGATCTGACATTCTCTGAAAAAGTAACTTACTCAGAAGGGGGCACAGAATGCCAAGACAAACTGATGCAGATGGGTCTACAGGCACCGAAAGACTGCTAGAGGTGTCAACACTCCCCTGGTGACATAGGCCATACCCGCTGGTCTTGCCCACCAATACAGAGCTTTTGGTCTTTGATATTGCTATGGGCTAGTGGGATCATAGAGTGCCCTGTCACCCTCTCCCCTGCTTTCTGGATACTTGAGTATGTAACATAACTCTAGGGAGGGTCAGAGCAGCCTAAGGACTACTCTATTAGATATATTTGGAAGCTAAGAGACATATATTAATGAGATGGCATCCACTGGAACCACCCACAATGTCAGACTGGGTAGCAGGGATGATTAGATCAGCATCCTCAAGTGGTGGTGCATAGGTAAGAGGATATTTGGGGTCCCTGAATAATTCATTTTGGTGGTACTATGAGTAGGAGGCAGAGGGCCATATAATGCATCATGAGCATTCCCTACCTCTAATAGACTGATGGAGATAGGTTCCCTCCAGCCATCTCCTTTTTCTGCAGGGTGGAACAGCAGCGAAATATCCCATTTGTGGGCTGTGATAATCAGAGGCATAAGGGATTTTTAGATGTAAAGAGTATAAACTCATTCAGTAATATGTAATGCAACCAGATCTTCTCTAACCACATAGCCAATTTGACAAGGTAGTGTATTTCTGCATCTATCTTTGGGTTTATGTGTGATTAACTAGTTAGTTCTCAGCAGAGAACACATTCATTGTCACACCTCCTTTGATAGCTGGCAGTTAAAATAGTTTATAGTCCACACACATGTTGAAATTGATTGTTCAATAATGACTTGAAAAGAGCACCTTTCTCAATGCTTTTAACAAAGAACAGGGAGCTCCCTTTTCTGAAAAGGAGCTCCTCTATGTTGTGAAATATTTTTTTTTTCTGCAGCCCCTACATGAAGAGAAAGGATTGTAATTTGCCCCGGAAGGGCTGTCAGTATGACCCATTTCCACTTCATACTCGCCTGCTCCACCCCCGCACTCCAATGTTTTATAACATCTGTATAGGGAAAGCGTGGGGCCATTCTCCATTCACATCTATAGAGTGTTACTCCTAAAGCAGATGTACTGATTTTAATTTGGATTTTGGTGAAGAACGATGCCAGGGTTCAACTAATAAGGCTCTTGTTAGCTGAACCCTGGCATTGATCTTTCTCAAAATCCTATTTAAAATCAGTAAATCTGCTTTAGAAATGGCACTCCATAGAAATGAATGGAGTACGTCCCTTCACTCTCCCTATACAGATGTCATAAAATGGCAGAGCTGGCTAGTAGAAGTGGAAAGGGATTGTGTTGCCAGCCCCTTATGAGCAAATTATAATCCCTTCCCTTCCTTTGGGGATGCAGAAAAAAAATATTTGACAACTCAGAGGAGTGTCTACTCAGGTAAGGGAGCTCCCTGCTCTTTGTTAAAAGCACAGAGAAATATCAAGAAAGGTGCTCTTTAAGGATAAGTTTAATATATACTACAGTTTTCTTCTTTAAGTGTTTCCATAGGGGTTAAACCCCATGTAGAGGGGCGTATTATTACATTTTAATTCTGCATTATACATTTCCCTCTTCATTGATATGTGCATTACAGGTATGTAGCAACATAATTCATATTTTAGATTTCTTTAATTTGCATGTGATAATAATGTATGAAATTGTTTGTTTTTTCTTCTTGTGAATTATTCTTAATTAGTGTTGTGTTTCAATGGGGCTTGTCCCGGCAAGGAATCTAGTTTGTACAGTATTTTGTCTATCGTTGCATTTAATGAAATTTAATAAAATTTCATATACAAAAAATATACAACAGCATACATATTCATCCCTGCTTGTGAAGCAGGGGGTGGACATCAGGAACCTAATGAAGATTCCCACCCAACCTTAAATTACTTAAACCAGTAATTGCAGAAACTGTTGTTGATGCTGAAGATTATTCATGGTCTCTCCCTGCCCTACCTCTCTGATCTAATCTGCTGCTACTCCCCCTCCACCAAGTGGCCCATCCAGTCTGCTCATTTTTTACCTGCGTATACTGTCACTGCAGACCCTTCCTGATGTCCAACTACACCTTCCACCCAACACACTTTCCAATCAAGATTCCTTTGTGTCTATTCCATGCATGCTTGAAGCCCACCATTGCTTTTGCTCCCATCACCTCTGCTGGAAGACTGTACCAGGTGTCCACCACTCTTTCAGTGAATAAGGACTTCCTCACATCCCTTCTAAATGTCCCTACTTCCAGCTTCATTGCATGCCTCCTTCTTCTTGTGCATCATCTCTTTTGCATAATTCTCCCCTCCTGTACCATATTCACCCCCATGAAGTACATATAGGTTTCTATCTTGCCCCCATCCTCTCTTCCAGAGTATATATGTTGCAATCCCCTAGCCTTTCCTCATAGAGCTTATGAAGCAGCCCCTCCATCATTTTAGTTGCCCTCCTGTGGACATCCTCTACCCTATCTATGGCCATCCTGAGATGTGGGTCTTGATTCTCAAAAGACAGTGCAAGCTGTGCCAATTGTGGCTTGTGCCAATGGTCAGTGCACCAGGGATCCTGCACCTGATTCTGTATTGAGTAGGGTCCTGGCAGCAAAGTCCCACAGCTTGTGGTAACTGTGGCCATGTGCCAAACAGATGGTGCATCTGGATGGTGTGCCACAAGCTGTGGGGTGGCTGTGATCCACTCCAGGACTTCCCTGGTGGCTAACAGTCCCCCCAGCCCCGATTCTCTTTGGGCTGTAATTGTATAGCTGATGTTCACCTGTCTGATCCATGTAGTATTCACTGGTGCTTGTTACCCTACTGTCTATAACCTCCCAGGTTGTGCCTGAAAATAGGCAGCTCTGCTTTCTAGAGCACCCACCCAGTCAGCAAAAATGAAATAAATAAATATAAAAAAAAATCACATCCCTGATGATCTAGAGGACCCCCTTCCCAGTTCACACTCATTTTTATTAAAATAATCATGTCCCTGGTGGTCTAACAACCACCCAGCCCCAACCCTCATTTTATTAAAATAATCATGACCCTGGTGGTTTAGCAGACCCCTGTGTCCAGATCTCCTAATTATTAAAATAATCATGTCTCTGATGATCTAGCATCCCCCTCTGCCCTGATCCTCCTATTGTTAAAATAATCACATCCCTGGTGGTCTAGTGGACCCCCCCAGCCCTGATTTGGCCATATAATAAAATATATTTCCCAGGTGGTCTAGCAGATCCCCCCATCCCTGATCTGCCCATATAATATAAATATATATTTCCCTAGTGGTCGAGTGGACCCCCACCTCCCCACCCCAGAAGGCAATGCCCCACCACCCTGCTCCCATCATTCCCATCCCCAAGCCAGCAACTGGCACAGCCCTCTGCTCTCCACCATAACCAGCAGACTGAGCTGTCAATCAATGAGTGCATACTGCATACAGTATGTGATCCTTGACAGCTCAGTGGGTGATCAGCTGTGGTGGAGAGCAGAGGGCTGTGCCAGTTGCTGGCTCAGGGGTGAGACTTGGGGGAACAGGGTGGTGAGGCACTGGCTGCTGGGGTGGGGGTGGAGTCCACTGGATCACCAGGAAAATATATATTTATTGAATATGGGCAAATCAAGGATAGGGAGAGGATCTGCTAGACCCCCAGGAAAATACATTTTATCATACGGGCAGATTGGGACTGGGGGAGTCTGCTAGACCACCAGGGATGTGACTAATTTAATAAAAGGAGACTGGGGATGGGGGTTCCAGACCACCAGAGACATTAATTTTTTAATAAAAAGGGGATCAGGACTGGGGGGTCTACTAGACCACAAGAGACATGAGTATTTTAATAAAGAGGGGATCAGGGCTGGGGAGGGTGGACTGCAGCACATTGGTGCAAGCTTCTAATCCCTCGCATAGGACACACTTCTAACTACCCTTAGACCAGCCCTGGCTGGTATAACGGCACTTAGAAATCTGTCTTCAGAGAGGGTTTTTAAAAATTCTTGAATTAGGGGAAATGGCAGCCTGCATCTGCCGCAAGCCCCCTAGCACAATGCCATAGCCCATTTTGTACTGCAAGAATAGATACAGTGGCCCTGAAATGCAGAAACAAAAAAACAAAACAAAAAATACACACCAATCAAATACATAAATTACAGCACACACAAACTAAAAAATAAAGCAACAACCAAAAATGACGCCAGACTGAATATAATAAAGTAAAACAACAAACAAATAAGGAAAAAATGCATAGCAATCAAATAATTGCACACAAACAAAAAATAAAGCAACAATGAAAAATAAAGCCAAACTAAATATACTAAAGTAAAACAACAAAGAAGGAACACAGACAATCTAGCATGGGGCAAGAAAAACAGCAGAATTACAATCTAAAAATGTTAAACAACAAACCAAAATTAGTAAGGTAAAAACAAAAACATAACACAAAGAATTAAGCAGGCAAACTTCCCCAAGAAAGGTATACAAACAAATTGCAAACGGAAATGCCATTCACAATGGAAATGGCCTCAGGAACACTAGTCAGATAGTGTGGAAGGAAACTGACCCAATCTTTTTAATTTCAGGGTAAATCTGTATCTTTAAACCATATATTTATGATAATGGCAAAGTTATGGAGATAAACATTGCAAGCCTATACATATTTTGCAGTTTTGACAACTGCTACCTACAAGAGCTTCTGAATCCCTACTGCCCCCTCGACCACTCCTTTCAACCAACGAGGGATTGCTAGAGATTCCCAGGGTACGTCTGAAGACCTCTGGAGCTCAGGCTTTTGGCTTTGTGGCCCCTACCCTGTGGAATTCTCTACCTCGTTGGATATGAGAGTGCCAGACAGTGGAGAGCATTAAAAAAAATATCTTTAAATGTGTGCTTTCCCTGATTTGTGATTTGGATGATCTGTTTTAGTATATTTTATGAATTTTTTTTCAAGTTCTTATATTTTTATGCGTTATAAAATGTTTTAGAGTTTGTTGTGATTGTAAAGTGCTTTGATACTAGTTGAATTGAGCTTAATAAATAAAATTATTATTACATTTAATTTTCACATAGCATTTGCTGCTGCCTTTTAAGTCACATCTTGACTTTGTTCCAGGTACCGTACACTGCATACTGTCCCAGCCTTTTGGGGGAAGGGGGAGAAAGGGACATGTTAAATCAGCCTTTGGGATATGTGAAGAAACTTCCTTCTAGCTGAGATGGAGCATAGCGCTTCTGAAAGGTAACAATTACAATGCTCTAAAAGAGCGGAGCAGTAGAGTTAACCTTGTACAGTGGTGGTGGCAGTTAGAGAGGGGTCACGGGGTCATGAAGTTAAAGCTTGTAAAGGAGTTAGAGCAATCTGTTTTCCTCCTTATGGTGAGCCTACAGTAAAGTCACGTGTTCAGCAGCATCATCACCAGCCCCCCTTGAGTTTTTTCTCATCTCCGTGCCTGAGCGATTTTGGCCTGGGAGAGCTGGAGCCAGGCTGTTACATTACGTAAGCTCCTGTTTGTGGGATGGGGGAGGGTGGAATGCACATCAAAGGATGAGCTGTTATGGCCAGAAGACGCATTCCTACTTGGCTGCATGCAGCGTGGAGTAGCAGCCTAGTTACGTTGTAAGTAAAGAATTTAGAATCAGCTATTACAGATGCTCTTTCTGTTTGTAGAAAATGGCAGTAATAGTTTTATTTATTTATTTATTGAATTCTTGGATTACAACCTTTGAGCTACAAGCTCATTTACAAAGGTTCCACATCAGGAAAATAAGGTGAACGTACAATAGTAACCACAGACTTGTAAAGAACTAAACATTTAACAATGGTAAAAAGACTATAAAGAACTTGGGATAGGGATAGAGCCTTAGTAGACAGGCAATGATAGAACAGCAGGAGCAATTGCCCGGGAGAGTGGAGGGAAGAGGAGGGTGGTAGGATTTAAGGGAGAGGGGGAGGAAGAGGGGGTGGTCATCTTGCAGTAACCATAGGTTAAGGTCCAATGTCTGAGAGAGGTTGGGGGAGGGGAGCGGGGTTGTGAGCATGGTGAGGGAATGGAGCCCAGGGGAAAGGAGGTAAGATCCATGATGGTCAGGGGGCTAGGGGTTGGGGGAAGGAGGGAAAGAGAAGGAAGTAGCGAATTAGGCGCTCATGAAGTGCGAATTGGTGGGGTAGTCAGGGTTTTAAGCAGGAGGATTGGTCAGGTAGGACAGGTACATTTCCCTTGTGAGGAAAGGTGAGACAGTAGAAACATGGTGTGCTGGAGTTCCAATTGAAATGTAATCTCTTGTATGCCTCTGCTGTGAGTAGAGGTGAGAACCATCACCTTTCTACTGGTATCCTGTAAAATGGTTTAAACATAATTCTGAGGTAAGAAACCTCCGGGAGGGGGGCTATCTAGAAATGAATTAGCAATTTTCAGCCTTCGGGTTTTGTCTGTAAATGATGGGGCAGGTCAGAGACAGTGTTAATAGTAGCTTCACAAACAAACAAACTCTGGCAGAGCCACTATGGCTGCAAATGCATTAACTAGATGAGTGTGTTTCATGGGCTTAAACAGAAACATGAATTGCATTTAGTAAGGCAGACAATACCATTCCACATATGACTTGTAAATAAGTTGGACAGCCTGGGAGTGGGTCACAAGGTGACAAACTGGATTAGGAACTGGTTGAATGATAGAAGATAGAGTCATGGTAAATGGTGCTCAGTGTAAGAAAAGTAGTGTGACCAGCAGGGTGTCACAGGGATCAGGCTTGGGCCCAGTCCTGTTTAATGTCTTCATAAGCTAAACTGTGGAGGGGCTGGAGGGGAAAGTGTGCCTCTTTGTAAATGACACTAAGATCTGCAACAGGGTGGACACTCCGGGAAGGGTGGAAAAAATGAGGAGGACCTAAGTAGACTGAAGGAATGGTCCAAAGTGTGGCAGCTGAGATTTAATGCAAAAAAGTGCAAAATCATGCATTTGAGTTGCAGGAACCCAGGGGAGGATTACAGGAATGAGGGAGAAACTGATGATCACCAAACAGGAAACAGATTTGGGGGAAATCATACTGGATGACCTAATGGTGGCTAAACAATGTACAAAGGCTGTGGGGAGAGCCAGTGGGATGCTGGAGTGTATAAGGAGAGGTATCATCAGCAGAAGTAAGGAGGTGGTGATGCCACTGTTCAAATCACTGGAGAGGCCTCATTTGGAATATAGTGTCTAGTTCTGGAGGCTGCATTTCCATAATGAGCTTAATATGTATACCCTTGAGGAAAGAAGGGAGGGAGAGAGAGGGGACATGATAGAAACTTTTCAGTACCTCAAGAGAATCAACAAAGTCCAAGAGGGTGGCATCTTTCAGAAAAAGATATGTGCAAGAACAAGGGAGCACAATATGAAGATAGAGGGGGGACGGCTCAGAGATAATGTGAGGAAGTATTTTTTCACAGAGAGGGTTGTGGTTGCATGGCACAGCCTCCCTGAGGAGGTCGTGGAGTCAAGAACAGTGGGGGAATTCAAGAATGCATGGGACAGACATAAGGCAGTTCTAGTGGGGGGGTAGGAGGAAGTAAGCTATTGGTTAACTAGGATCTGCAGCTTATCTGTTAGGTAGGAAAATGGGCAAACTAGGTGGGCCAAGCGGTCCTTATCTGCCATCAAATTCTATGTTTCTATGTAACTTTAAATCACAAATGGGTTAAATGGTTCTATTTTAGATCTGTATCCCTCTCCCCTTCTGCTCCCACTGGTTAGGCCAACTGAATGCAACCTGGAAATATCTAAGCTAGCATGATGATTCACCTGCACAAGCTGCTTCTCAGTCCACATCACTGTCTTTTTAACATTTTAATTTCTTGTTGAAAATAGCAGCTTGCCACAGTAATACATAAGCTAAAGGGATGTCACCTACCAGGAGTTGTAAGACATACTGCAGCTAGCTTGGCTTGAGGAAGGGTGAACATGGTCAGGACACCATAGCAATTGAGATGCATATGCAGCAAATAAGTCCAGATGCACTAACTTATCCTACAAGTGTTACATATTGCAGTCTGCATAGTACACAAGGCTTATAGTGATGAATCTTCATATACTTTAGGTTTGGCTGGTTTGGGTTCTACTGTTTATAAATCAAGGATGAATAGCTAGGGGAGACATTTTTTCAATGACTGCCAAATGTGATACAGTGGCAGATGTTTTGCAAAGGTATAACAGCAAGTATGTCTATGAAGTATTGTTATCCAAGAATTGGGTCACAGATTACATTTGTAAGGTACATGCTTGTCCCTTTGTGAATCCCTGTTGCTCTCTGTCACTGAAATCACTGTTAGACATGTGGCTAACTTATATTTTTAAGTAGTGATTCTAGAATTTTACCCAGAACCTGTATTTATTAATTTTTAAAATAAATATTTTGAGGGGGTGCCTGGTTATGGATTATCCCAATATTTAATTTCAGCATTTTAGTGGAACCTTTTCACTCTAATTTTTTTATTCTGATTTTTTTTTTTTTGCAGTATATTGTCTGCATTTATATTAATTTTGATGAAATTCCTGGTTATGTACAGGGGCAGGGGACTGAGTTGTGATTGGGTCTGAACAAGGAACACAAATATTCATTACATTGTTTTACTATATCCACTGGATGTTTTACTGTTTCCCCTTTAATATTAATATTATTTATATTCTTTTTTTTCTTGTTTAGGCTATTGATGTAACTGCAGAATTGCTTGCTTATGCTTTTATCTGCATCTGTTGTAAGTTTGAGTTCCATTTTCTTTCTGAAATGGTTACTTTTGCTTTTATGTTTCTTTTAAAATGTTTAATATTCTGACCATGTGGTTATGTCATGGCATTTGTTTTCAGATATTTTATTGCATGTTTAGCTTATTTTTTGTTGAGTAACTTTCTTCACATCCTCATTTAGCCATCTTTCTTGTCATCATTTGTTGGTATATTCCTTAATCCTTTTAATGTAACTATTGCAACTGTTAATATGTTGCCCTTTATAATCTGCCAAATGCCATTCACTGTTTTGTTGTTTTAAATTTTATGCCAGTCAGTTTCTTTGATTTTTTTGGTTGTTTTGTTCTTTTCTACTGCATCTAGGACCTTTTCCCTTCCTTTTTATCCTTTTCAACTGTTTTTTATACTTAGGACTTATATTTTACTTGAGCTTTCATCCTTCCACAAGTATAACGAAAATGCATTTCAGTGCTGCTCTCTTGCTTTATACATATTACACCCCCACCCCCACCACACTTTGGATTCTTTTATGTACACTTTTTCTTCTGTGTTTTTTCCTTTTTTCTCTCTTTTTCTTAATGGCCCTGGCTTCCATAGAGATACATATTTTTGATTTAAATTGACAATAGGTTGATTCTGTGGATTTTAAATATTTGATCAGTATTTGTTAATGGTATTGTGTTACTGGTAGCATAGGCTTCGTATTTAACATCTTAAAATTGATGTCAACATGAATGTATAATGCTCATGTAACAGCTATTTACTAACATAGAAACATAGAAGCTGTTGGCAGAAAAGGACCTCCTGGCCCACCTAGTCTGCCCTAAGGTCCCTACCTACTGTGCTGCCATGGACCATAACTGATCTCCTGCCTTAACCCCCCCATTCACTGGCTGTGTTACCAATGTTATCCATGGTCCAGCACCCCTGATGATGCCTCCACCTCGTGGGTAGCAACTTATGTAGGTATATGTACTAACCTTAGGGTGAAGACACTTATCATATAAGCACAAGTGTCAGGATCCATGTTCTATTATGCTTTGCTATGTCTTACATACACATATATATATATATATATATATATATATATATATATATATATATATATACATACTCATACTCTAACTGGGCTATGGATGGAAGAAGGCACTTCTGCCCATATTAACCATCCACCCGCATCAGCAAGTCCAAATACATCCCCTATCCAAAAGATATTGGTCCAACTGTTTCTTGAATAAATTCAAGATATTGCATTCCAAAAGGTTACTTGGTAATTGCTTCCACAGCCTACCTGTTCTTTGTGTGAAAAAATTAAATCTTCCCCTTTTGGTTGAGGTGTCTAACTTTTTTTGTTGTTTATGAGTCCTAAGCCCAACAGGTTTTAGCTGTGGTGTTATATGTAGATCATGCATTAAATCTTTGTCTTTCAGGATCTTACATATTAACAATAAATTACCCTTCAACCTCCTGTTTAGCAGGCTAAAAAGGTTAGATTTTTGAAACCTAGCTTTGTAATTTGTGTTTTTCCAACCACTCACTATCTTAGTTACTCTACGTTGTATCCCTTCAATTTTTTTCAGATCTCTGTTTAACTAAGGACTCCACAATGGGGACCCATGATCTAGATAAGGTCTTATATATGCCCTATACAAGGGTAATATAAATGATGCTGATCTGCTTACAAAAGATATTTTAACACTTCTGATCATGTAATTTGCTTTCCTAATAATATTTGAATGATGAGCTGCAAAGTTTAATTGCTGATCAATAATAATTCCACAGTCCTGTTCAGTTTCTACCTTCTTAATTTTCTGAGCTTTTAGTGAATATTCATGTTTGTTATTTAGTTTACCCATGTGTATCCACACTAAAATGCATTTCATTCACATTTGCCCACTCTTCCAACTTTTTCAAGTCCAGTGTCAGCTGTTGTATCCCTATATTAGCCATGAGAAATGTTTTATGTTCTATTCCTACTGTATTTTCTATAAGCAAGGCAACAGTGCCATCTTTAGTAATTGTGCATTATTACAGTTACAACTGACCTTGGGATTATAGTGGTCCCATTGTTTATCTTCTGCAAGCTATGCAACTTTTCATACTAGTTAGGATGATTACTCAGACCACCTGTTTTTGTCCAAATATATACATTTTATGTATCTTCTTTAGCTGTTGCTATAGTGATTATCAGGGTATAAGACCCTTTGTAACTTGTAGCTTCTCTGAGAAGAGAGACTGCATTACCTAGGTAAGGAAAACTGGAGTTCTCCCAGTGTTTCACACTGTAATGATAGTAAGCCTGTATAACTGATCTGTAAAAAAATTCCATTTATTGCATGAGTACCACTTGTCTGTTGTCTCTTCCTTTTGTGCCGTTCCACCAAGAACCTGAGAGGGAGATTTATTACCTAGTTACATTATTGGCGACCACATGCAGGTGGAATGTACAAAGGAAGATTCACATTCAATTTATTTTGAATGTTATTTAGTGTAGTGCGATTTTCACCTACTTGGATCTACTCATGCTTACAGTGATAGTGGTAGTGGTACACTCACACTGTCTTGGTCTCAGGCATGGCAGACCCACACCAGATCCCTTTACACTCCCACTGTGAGTGACAGTGTACCCCCTTGGCATCACCGTTCACCCACTGGGGACCAGAAAGCAGTTGGTGATGGCACCAGGGTATTTTTACCAGTTTTCCAACTGCTTTATTATTTGTCTACCCCTTATTTGTCATGTCTGATCTGTGCACAGAACTGAGACTTGATGTCTCAAACTACCTCACATCCCATGGCAGATGGACAGATTTCATGCCGGATGCAAAATCTGCAGAAAAACCATTGCTGCTAATACTTGACCAATACTTACAGTCCAAACAAACAACCAAGAAATGCAACCTTAAAAGTCTTTTGTTTGCAGCTCTACATACCGCTGTTTAGAGTCTCACAATGAGGTATGCCTCCCTTGAACTGCAATATGTGTATCTAAAAAAAGAGATGGGCTTTCAGGCATCAGAGTTACAGAAGAAGGAACAGAAACTACCGGTGGAGACACAGTCACTCCGTGATGCTAATTCCAGACTGATGCACTGTACTGTTCAAGACATTGAGGGAGAGAGATGTTTGTTATGAGATGATTGTGAAAGGTTGAAATGTGATAAGAAACATTTGAATGAGATTTTGAGTGATACGAATGACACTTTGAGAGTTGAGAATGCTGAGTTGAAAGAAGATTGTAAGTGTGTGAGTTGGATAAGGAGCTTAGAGAAAACATAGAATTGGGCGCTGCATATAGAGTGTTGCAGAGAGAGGTTGATAGAGGTATTGAACAGGGCACTGCAAAAGTCTGTCACAAGAAGTGTAGACAATAGGTGGTGAAGTTGCACCACCAACGGGAGGTTCCTGCTGGCCATGTTAAGGCCATGAATGGGTTTCTGTATACGCCCATTGAGATTACACCATCCAGCAATGATGACTCTGACTCAGATGATGAGGCATGCCACGTCATACGCAAGTCCAATTCTAGTGGTGTAGCAACTTCCACTTGCCATTCACAAGATGGCACCGATGTCAGCACGCACACTGCATTGCCACATCCATGCAAACATGGAAGACGCCATGTACAACACCAAGATGGTGGCCCCCATGACATAGAGAGGGTGTGTGTATTAGATGAGTCATGTGTGGTCCTTGGAACTATATAGGTTTGGTTTATTTCATTGCTCTTAGCCTTTGAAAAAAGATTTATGGCAATCCAAAACATGTCAGCCAGACGAAATTGTCATGGGTTTAATAAATTATTTATTTATTATTTATTACATTTTGGTGACCGAGTAGGCCCACTGGGCCCCAGAGGTCCCTTTTTCAGGGCGACCCAGAGTTAGTTACATAGAGTTGAGCAGATACAAACAGATAATGCAGGGGTAGGACATAGCATACAGGAAGTTCATTGACAGTGTACATATTTCATAACAGAAGATGATGACATGGGGTATACCAGCAATGAGTCCTGCTAGGCTTATTCCAGAAGAAGGTGCTGAATGAGTCCTGCTAGGCTTATTGAGAAGTATAGACATATAGTACACATAGTACAATAGGTGAAACAGGCATTATAAGCAAGCAGAGCAACTAACTATGCAGCTGATACCATTTAGGACATAATCAGTACAGTGTAGAACATAAGGTAAGGTTGGCATATGAGAGGCTGTAGAAGTGCAGGGAGGTAGTACAGCATTGTATACAAGCAATTCGTTATAGGACATTGGGAGGGGGTTACATTGGTAGAGACAGGTTTCATAGACAAACTCAGCTGTGGCAGCTTTCTGTCAGCTAGGCCAAGGTAGATTGTTTTGTAGCCTGACTATAGGGGGAGGGTTTAGCTATCCTTCAGGACAGGAGCAGGAGCAGGAGCTGAGGTTTAGGAGGTGAGTGCGTAATCCCATCTGAAAAGTCACTAGGGAAGGGGCTTCCTGAAGTTGACAGGGGAGCTTGTTCCACAGCATAGGGGCTGTGTGGGCAAAGCATTTACTGCCTGCTGCATGTCTGGTCCTGGGCACCTCTAGTAGTGTTTTGCCCGAAGAGCGGAGAGGCCTGCTGGTCCACTTTGGGGCAAGTAGCCCAATGAGCCCTGCAGGAGGGTTATCAGAGAGAAGCTTATAGGTCCAGCTTAACGGGGGGGTACTGGAGCCTATGGTTCAAGGTGGGCCATTTGAGAGAGGCGAGGGCTTCACAGTGATGGGTCCTTGGGAGGGCATTTGTGGTGAATCATGTAATTTTGTGGTACAGGGTCTGCAGTCTGCCCTGCTCGAGTTTTGCAATGCTGAGTAGGGTTGGGGCTGCATAGGTGAGAGTAGGTTGGAGGACACTCTGAGAGATTGCCAGTCATGTCTCGGGTATCATGCTGGCACTTAGACGGCAGAGCAGCCTGAGCTCTTTGTGGATGTTTTTTGTCACCTGATCCACCTGCTGCTTTAGGGTGAGTCCCTGGTCTAGAGTAAGATCCAGGTACCTAAAGAATTGTACCACCTTGATTGTGGTGCCTGTCACTGTGGCCAATGGCAGGAGATGCACCCGGGATGGACCCATGGATTTTGGACCAAACAGGAGTGCTTTTGTCTTGTTTCGGTTGAGGACCAGGTGATTCTCAACCAGCCAAGCTTCTGCCTGGGAGAGGTCTGACTGAAGCAGGGGTCCGAGATCGTCCAGGTGCACCGCTGTTCTGTAGAGTACTGCATCATCAGCATACTGCACCATGTAGCTGCTGCCACAGTGGTGGCAGAGGTTGTTGACGAACAGGGAGAACAGGAGAGGGCCCAGGATGGATCCTTGAGGTACTCCCTCATTTAAAGGTGGAGGGTTGGAGGTTGCACCTCTCCATTTGACCTGCTGGGAGCGGCCAGTCAGGTAGTTGCGGAACCAGCTCAGGGAGTGTTGATCCAGCCCAAGTGTGCTCAGCTTAGCTAGTAAGAGTGGGTGGTCTACTAGGTCGAAGGCCTTGGTCAGATCGATGAACACTGCACCCGTGGGGGAGCCCTTGTCCAAGGCAACCAAGACATTGATGGTGAGTCTGATGAGGGCTGTATTAGTCCCATGCTTTTGTCGGAAGCCGTGTTGTTTCGGGGCCAAGAGCCAGTTGGCTTCAAGGTAATCCCTTAGTTGGCCATACACGAGCCGCTCCTGGATCTTTGCGAGGTGGCAGAGGATGGAGATGGGTCTATAATGGCTGATTGTTTCTCTGGATCCACCCTTGTGGATTGGTACCACATGGGCCTGCTTCCAGGTTTTGGAGACTACCCCCTCCAACAGGGTGACTGGTAAGGCTATGGCAGGGGCAGCAGCCTTGAGCAGCCGTGGGTCCAGCCCATCAGGTCCTGGAGAGCCTGTGAGTTTTAAAGATTGCAGAAAGGTTAGCATTTCTTTGATGCGCATGGTCCTGAGGTGGAAATGGGGGATCAGTGGGTCCCGCGTTTCAGTGAGAGGGGGACCTTGGTTATGTTGTTGGTGCCAAGTTCCGTGAAGAAGCTGTTGAATGCAGCAGTGGCCTCACCTCCGACGATTAGGGTTTGGCTGTTGCAGGTTATATTGCCCTGCTGAGGTTTACTTGTGCCTTTTAACAGGGAATTAATCCTGGACCAAAAGGTCTTTGGGTCTGACAAGATATCCCACTGAAGGGTTTTGAAGAACTCCCTTTTGGCAGATTTTGAGACTTTCTTGCACTGATTCCGAAGAGACCCATATGCAGCAAGGTCGGCCGGGGTTCCACTGTGCCTGGCCTTTTTTCAGGCTTCGTCTCTGGTGAGCATTAGGGATTTCAGCTTGCGCGATATCCATCTATGACATTGACCTTTCGCCCGTCGCTTCCTTACCGGGGCGTGGAGATTTGCCACTGCCGTGAAAGTGTGCTGGAAGTACTGGGCAGCTTCTTCAACACTTCTTAGTATCCTTAGTGGCATCCAGTCTGCATTTCTCAGTGAGTTTTGGAAGGCTTCGGCGGAGTAGCGTGAGAAGTCCCTGGTGGCTATGAGCCTTGGGGGAATCCTAGGGGGCCTGTTCTTCCAGATGCAGAAAGTGGGGGAGTGATCACTCAGGGCATCGGACATCACGCCAGCCGCTTGGATGTTGGCCTGGTTGGAGACTAGGATCCAGCCAAGGGTGGAGTGGTTGCCGGTCTTAGGGTTTAGCCTGGTGAACTCGTTTATGACCTGTGTCAGGTTTGCTTCAAGGAGTGAGGCCCTGTGGGCTTGCTCGGTGGCAGTGTCCCACCTCAGGTTGTAGTCCCCTAGGACCAGAAGCTTGGTGTGTGAGGTCCCTGCTAGGGAGCGTGCTAAGTTTTGAAGGGCAGTGTTACCACCAGTGAGGGGGTTATATATGCAACCTAAGGTTAGGTGTTTTGCGTGGCCCAGTATGATTTTGATGAAGATGGATTCGAGCCCAGAGGAGCTTGGCAGGTCAATAGAGGATTGGAAGGCTTCCAGCAAGGAGCTCACATAAATTAGGACTCCCCCTCCTTTTTTTCCCCTCTCTGTCCTTACGGAAGGTGTGGTAATTTGCTAGCTCTATTTCGTGGGGGAGAATATGGGGCTTCAGCCAGGATTCAGAGATGGCAAGCACATCTGGCCTGTACATCTCCAGCCAGGATTGTACCTCGTGTATCTTGGGTCTCAAACTACAGATGTTCATGTGGGCAATTCTTAAGCCTCTGGCATGAAGCCATGTTGGGTCCCTGGGGGACCCCAGGGACTAGTTAGCGAGTTGAGGCCCAGGGTTGGGCTGGGTATCGCCTGAGCACATCAGCAGTGTGAGCACAATGAGGCGGAGGACCCCCTACTGGACGCGGGGCGACAGTTTTGTTCACTTTATTGTCGCTCCTGTGAAGATGTGGTAGCATCCTCCCCTGCGTGTGAGGCCATGCAACAAGATCAGGGAGTCCGGTGTTGTTGTTGCAGAACATACTGTCAAGTGCGGGAGATGATGTCCCTGGGATCCTCTGTGGAGGTTAGGGTCATGAATGGTGTGCATTTTTGCTTCCACCCATGCTAATGCCGCTATGTACAAGAGAACGAGGACATGGATCCTGGCAGGCATGAGGCTTTTGTCATGATGCGTGCCCCACCAGTTCCTGTGTTGTGGCTGAGCAGCACCAGACTAAAGCTTTGGGCTCAGGTCCTTCATCCCCATGGTAGGTGCGAGTGCGCGTGTGTTGAACAACTTGCAGGGGTGTCTGTCCTTAAGTGGGGTGTGTCCTAGTAGTAGTGGCAGTGCCTGTATCGCCTTAGGAGCTTTTTGGCTGGGACACTGAAGGGAGTGGACTTAGTTCCTCTCACTCCTGGTGTTAGACAAAAACAAAAAAAAAATTGGGTTCCGCTGCTTGTGTGTAAACCCAGGGGAGTTTGGGGGTCTTAGTCCCTAGTGGGTTGAACAATCAACTGGTTACGAATTGATATGTGTCGTCTGGGAGGCCCTCTAATTTGCCCAGGATCTAGGCAGAATCGCACCTTGCTGTGGACAGTGAGAAAGAAGAGAAAACAATTCCTGCAGTAGGAGAATAGCAATACAGGCAGCCTAGGAGGGCAGCCTCTAGTGACAGCAACTGATAGGCTGCAAATGGTGAAGTGAGCTGATAGGCTCACGTGCTCATGAGATCACCGCTATATAAGACGGTGTTTGCCAAGGGTGGTGGCGGGGGTGGTGTTTAAAATTAAGTCCCAGTTTGAAAAATGAGAAAATGGTGCCAAACGCTAGGAGTCCTCAGTGGATCACTGCAGCTCTGCGTGGCATCTGAATTTCAATTTCATACCTGTTCTGCACTTTGGAGTGAGGGCTTCTGCTTGCTGGCCCTCTCGACTGTCCGTCCACCTGGCGGGGGCCGTGCCTACGCAGTCAGGGCTATCTGTGTGGAGGAGAGAGAAAACATGAGCACTTATAGCAGGTAGGTCCTTTTTCAGGGGAGGGGGTGTTTTGCAGGGAAGGGGGTGTACAGAATGGGGAGGGCTTAAGCTTACTGGGGAGCTAGGTAGTAGCCTTGTTTAAATGTGTCTCTATCAAATGCTGTAAACTCTATATTTAAGCAGTGAGGTTGCTGGCTCAATTTAGGGGAAAAAAATCAAATGCTGTATATTCCCTGGCTAAGAATTAAATGCTGTTAAATACTTGAGCTATGCAAAGATAATGCTGGAACCACACTCTATTTAACGGATTTTAAAACAAATGCTGTAAACATTCCCTAGCTATACAATGAGTATTGCTGGCTCCACTATCTTTCCCCTTAATGCGCCTTACATAGGTACAGAGATAGAAACATAGATACATAGAAACATAGACTTTGATGGCAGATAAGGACCACTTGGCCCACCCAGTCTGCCCATTTCCCTACCTACTGGATAAGCTGCAGATTCTAGTTAACCAACAGCCTACTTCCTGCAACCCCCCACTATAATTGCCTTGTGTCTGTCTCATGCATGTTTGAATTCCCCCACTGTTTTAGACCCAACGACCTCCTCAGGAGGCTGTTCCATGTATCCACCACTCTCTCCGATGAACAAATTTCCTCGTTACCCTGAGTCCCCCCTCTCTCTTTAAATTGTGCCCCTTGTTCTTACATCTCTTTTCTGAAAGATGCTACTCTCCTGGACTTTGTTGATTCCCTTGAGGTACTTGAACGTTTCTATCATGTCCCCCCTGTCCCTCCTTTCATCAAGAGTATACATATTAAGCTCTCTCAGTCTCTTTTCATATGGTTTCTGCTACAGACCCTGCACAATTTTAGTTGCCCTCCTCTGGACTGCTTCCACAGTTGGTGTTTGTTAGTGGAATGGCAGTTGAAAAAGGCACCAGAGTGCCAGAGCTGCCCTAAAATTAGCAGCTTTAACTTTGTAGGATCCCAGGTCTTGCTTTTCCCTTAAAGCAGCCTGCAGGAGTGGTGGAGAATTAGGGGCCTGTGTAGTTTCCCTGCTTGTCAGCTAATTGTTCCCCCTTAAGGCACCTCCCAGAACCAGCATAGAAACCCACAAATGGGCACAATTTTTTCATGCAGGAGACTATCTCAGCTCCTACAATGACAGTTTAAAATGAAGTCCCAGTTTGACAAATGAGAAAATGGTGCCAAATTCCAGGAGTCCTCAGTGGATCACTGCAGCTCTGGGTGGCATCCGAATTTCAATTTCGTACCTGTTCTGCACTTTGAAGGGAGGGCTTCTGCTTGCTGGCCCTCTTGACCGTCTGTCCACCCAGCAGGGGGGCCGTGCCTATGGAGTCAGGGCTATCTGTTCTGCGCTTTGGAAGGAGGGCTTCTGCTTGGTGGCCCTCTCAACCGTCCGTCCACCTGGCGGGGGGGGTCCATGCCTACGGAGTCAGGGCTATCTGTTCTATGCTTTGGAGGGAGGGCTTCTGCTTGCTGGCCCTCTCGACCGTCCGTCCACCTGGCGGGGGAGGGTCCGTGCCTACGGAGTCAGGAATATCTGCTCTGCACCCAGGAGTTAGGGCCTTTGCCCGCTGGCCCCCTCGACCGTCCGTCCACCCAGCAGTGGGGGGGTCCGCGCCTACAGAGTCAGGGCTATTATATTATGTAATAATAAAGTTTTCACCTGAGAAGTATTTGTACATCCCTCTTTTGAAGTTGTGTGTCCCAGAAACTTTCTGTTTCACTATACACTGTGTTTCTGTGCACCTCTTCGCTGTGTGCACTCCTTTTGTCGAAAAGCTTTGTACTGAGTGTCATGTATAGGTTGGGGGTAAGGAAGGATTGGCAAAAATGCTATTTTTTTAACTTTCTCTTTATACTCCCCCTACCCGCAGCACTTCCACTCTTCAGGAGACTCCTAAGGCCTTATAGTCCCTGCCGTCTTACCTGGAGCCCGGTGCAGTCCATCTCCCATGTAGCTGTGTCTATATCCCCCAGGCAGGCATGAAGTGGGGGCCCTTACACTCTGAAGTTTTCCTTGTTCTTGTCAGGATGCTGTTACCGGGAGAGGTGGGGGCATTGGGGATCGGGGCCTGGAGCTCCATCTACCAGGAGCCTTGTGGGGTATTGTCTGTAGTATTCCTGGGTGTGCTGTGTGCCCTGATGTCAAGGCCCTGAGCACTGATGTCCAACACACCATCCCCTCTCGATGGCTTGGGCTTGTATTTCCTCAGGTCTCCACCTGAGGCCAGACAAGCACCAAGCTCTAGATTCCCCCCCCCAGAGGAAATGAGCTGTCCTTGGGATGCTTAAGCCTCCTCCCCCCAGCCAGCCCTCCAGCTCCCAGTGTCATTCCAGAACCTGGGTCACTGGCATCGCAAGCGGAAATCCAACCACTTTGCTGGCATGCCGGCCCCCAAAATACTATTTTTTACTGAGCTTTAGGAGAGCCTTTTTTAAATGACTAGCTTCTGATGAACCCTTCTCCTGAAAAACTTCGAGGGTGTACAGTCTTTTTTTCACCTGGCAACTGAACGTGACTTTCAACTTTATCTTACCTTAAAGTAATAAGGATAATAAACTTCCCTCACCATGTCATTGGAAAGCACTCCTGATTTGGATTTTGTGAGCACGAGCAACAACGAACAGCAAAATAACCCACTAGCCTATGTGGATCTATTATTACAGTCAGCAGCGATGGCAAACCCCGTTTTAAACAACAATTTTGCACCAGAGAATTTACCCCATGAAGCTCTATTATTGTTTGATGTCTTTCGAGGGTTGGAAAAACTGACCCATCAGCTAAGAAGACTTTAATGGAATAGCACAAACTTAGAGGCTTATCTACAGGTAAACTGGGTGCCGAGGGGACTGAGACTTTTAAAGGATCCAGCTTGTGGGACTGACAGTTCTGATTTTATGTGATAGTGGAAAACTATCCTATTAGAATCAAGTGCTAGATTAATGAAGTTAATTATTAAGTACAGCAAAGATAAAGAACTGGTAATTAGAGAAGAAATCAAAAGACAAGAGGTGGAGGTCTTGAAGTTTAAGATGCATTCTGATTTTGATAGTTTAACTCAGAAGCTTAGAGATTCAGTTTTAAAATTGGATGCAGAATTACAGAAACAGAAGACAACCAAGTCTCGTGTGGTCCTTGGACTTCTATAGGTTTGGCTTATTTCATCATGCTTAGCCTTTGAAAAAGGATTTATGGTACTCCGAAACATGTCAGGCCAGACAAAGTTGTTGTGGGTTTAATAAATTATGTTATGTAACAAAGAAGTTTTCATCTGAGAAGTATTTGTACATCCCTCTTTTGAAGTTGTGTGTGCCAGAAATGTTCTGTTTCATTATACGCTGTGTTTCTGTGCACCTGTTCCCTGTGTGCACTCATTTTGTCAAAAAGGTATTGAGCAGGGCACTGCAAAAGTCTGTCACAAGATGTGTAGACAAAAAGATGGCGAAGTTGCACCACCAACGGGAGGTTCTTGCTGGCCATGTTAAGGCCATGAACAGGTTTCACTATACACCAATTGATATTACATCATCCAGCAATGATGACTCTGACTCAGATGATGAGGCATGCCACGTCACATGCAAATCCAACCCCAGTGGTGTAGCAACTTCCACTTGCCATTCACAAGATGGCGCTGATGTTGGCACGCACACTACATTGCCATGTCCATACAAACATGGCAGACGCCATGTACAATGCCAAGATGGTGGCCCCCATACATAGGCAGAGGGCCTGTATTTTGTGATGCACCTCTGCTCGCTCCTTTCACTAGGGGAGATGAGTCAGAGATTTGCAGCATGATTACTGAAGCGATCAGTAAGATTACTGTCCTGGAGGATCAAAAAGAAGGCCATCCAGGACCAAATTAACAAAATGCTAAAAGATTCTGTTACTCAGGATCACACATACAAGGCAATCGTTGATGCGGCAGCGGGGGCTGCACTCCACAGAGCCCTGCTACATACTGAATTGGGTACAACTATGCATATGTCCAACCCTATACAAGTCGCTCATTCTGTCCTGCAAATTGCACTGAGCATTGGACAGATGGGCTCAACTGACCATCTCAGTTGCCAATTGGAGAAAGTGCACTCCTTTTACAAGAAGCTCTGTCTCCAACCCAAGTACCACATTCAGGTCTTGCAACAGACAATTGAACTGACCCTCTGGGCCAAGCTGCCAGAGGCTGCACAGAATGCTGGTACCGCTACCTTTGATGACATCGCCACTGCACTCATATGTACAAATTCCCTGGGAATTGTGCAATTACGATTGGCCTACGAGGTCAAGCAAGGCATAAAAGAAAGCCCAGCCGCCTACCATCAATGGCTGTGGCTAGCATACTGAACTGGGAAGTCTCTCGCGAGTGAGGACTATGATATGAACCAAATTGAGTACAAGGATTTGTACATCTGGAACATGACTCCGGCCTTGCGAGAGAAGGTTGAATTTAATGTTTACCCAGACACTGACAAGTTGGATGTTATTCTCGCTAAGACGGAACGGGCCTATCAGGTCTACCTCTGTACTCTTTCTTCCGGCAAATCTATTAAGGTAGCTGCAACACAGCCTACCCCTGATGCTCCTACCCACTATACGGTGTAGGAAAACAACCAGAAAAATTATGCCCCTTCTGATGACAAACAATCACACAGGGAGGGGGGACCAGAACTACATAAAAAGCTGGAACAATAGGGGCAACAAAGGCAACTGGAAAAACCTTAACGCCCAACAAAATTGCCAGAACCGATACTGAAACGGTCCAAGCTATCACCAAATCAAGGAAGAAAATGAAACCCTCCACAAGCTGTTGGAGGAAATTTGTGCCAAGAGGGGAGCTACAGCCACATGAACTATAGCTGCCCTAGCCCTGGCTGTTGAGGCACTGAGCAGCTGTGGGGAGGCTGCATCAGCTACTGGCCAGGCCGACATGACATTCAAGGCAGAACCACCCGTGCAGGCCATCACTGCACCTGTGATGTCACAAGTACACTTGTACCCTTTGCAAGACATATAGAAGGCCTTATAAGATCTTGTAGGCATTCGATTTCAGGAACAGGAAGATGATGCTGATTCTGATTGACAGACTGACAATTACAGTCCCCTGTCCGGATAGTGAGTAATCTGATTGTTGACACCAATGGATGGCTTTGTGCATAGGCCACATTCAGGGGCCGTCAACTTACCATGCTTCTGGACACTGTAGCAGCCATGTCAGTCCTCCATGACAAGGACCCAGCCTCATTGGACTGGTCTACCAGCTGGAAGACCAGTGCACAGGGTTATAGATGGTACCCAGCTACACACCTACCGATCTATTCCTCTACCTGTGGTGGTAGGCCACCTCAGGACCAACTTTGCATTTGACCTCATGGTCTTACATCATCGCCCCAGCATATTGGGTATTGACTTCTTAGCATTACACGGCTGTGTAGTGGATCTAGCCAACAGGCTACTCATTCAGATCAAAGGACAATATCATGCTGTCACCATCCCAGACTCACAGGTGGTGGTAGCCATCTCCCATAACAACAAGAAGTATGACGTCATGGCTTTGTTCAAAACGCATGACCTGTTTTCAGAGCTTGCACCCTTGCTGCAAAAACACCTTGAGGCATTTGCCACCAACAAACACAATTGTGGTAGGATGCACACTACCACTGAAATCACAGGGGCCTAACCCTGTGAGGCAGAAGCAGTATCCATTTCCTGCTGAAGCTTTACCATCACTTAGGGAAACCATCCAATCACTGCTTCAACAAAGAGTGATTAGGACCTGTGTCTCCACTGTTAATTCACCTATTTGGCCCGTTAAGAAACTGAATGGGGCCTAGAGACTCATAATTGACTATAGAAAGCTTAATCAGGCTACTCCTAGCTGCGCACCAGCCATAGCATCAGCACTTGATGTACTCAAATTGTTGATACCTGACAAAAAGTGGTTCACCCACATTCTAGGTCATGTCTGGCCCTAGCACAGATGCAGCAAGATCTAGCTCTTACTGACTCCTGGAGGATAGTCCACCCTTCCCTATGGGATTATCCTTTCCACTCTCCAGTGCACAGCTTGCACAGCTACATAGATTTCTGGCTGTCTTCCCCCACCATCACCAGTAGCACCATCAATATAACAATTCAGCCCCTGGTTATTTCAGGTCATGCTCCAGTAAAGATGACCTCCACCTGGGGATCCCCCCCTACCTCTTCCTCCTGGAGACTGGACCCTCTGCTCCTCTGTGATCCAGATTCCCCCCTGGCTCCAGAGAGAGGCTAAAGATTTATTCACTAATAATCCAATAGCAGATACCTTGGCAGGTAATACCTGGGAGGCATTCAAGGCCACCTTAAGAGGGACCATTATGGGATTTGCCCACAAACGGCTGAAAGCCCAAGAGCAGTGATTCCGCTCCCTGGAGGACCAGCTCAAGGAGGCAGAGGAGACCTTTAAGGCACTGAGAAACCCATCTCTCCATTCTCGGGAGGGTCGGCAGGTAGCAGCCCTAAGGATGCAGGTGAACGAACTCCTCTCCAGGAAAGCCGAAATATCCATCCTAAGATTACAGCATAAATATTGGGAAGTGGGGAAAGTGCTGGCCTATAGGTTGAAGAAACAACAGGTGGAATGCCACATTGCCGCCCTGGTGGATAGAGGGGGGGACCACCCATTCTTCCACTGAAGGGATAAATCAGACAATGGCGGACTTATATTCCTCACTATATCAATCCACCAGGAAACCTAATCCGGAAGGGGAGACCAAGTTTCTGACAGCCTTAGGACTTCCCCATCTCTCTGCACAGCAGGCCCAGACCCTAGATGCCCCTATTTCACTTGAAGAAGCGTCCTCCACCATCGCCTCCCTGAAAAAGGGTAAAGCCCCAGGAAGGGATGGATTCCCTATAGAAATCTAGCAGACCCTGAACCTGGTTGTTTTCCCTATTCTGCAACAGGTATATGCCGAGGTTTGCAAGCAGGGTTACTCTCCCCCTCCTTTAGGGAGGCTATTATCTCCATCCTCCCCAAGACAGGGAAAGACCCCCAGCAGGCAGCCAGTTACAGGCCCATGTCACTGCTAAATGTGGACATCAAAGTGTTGGCAAAAGTTTTGGCCAACAGGCTCAATCCCCTCCTACTCTATTTGATACACCCCTACCAGGTGGGATTCATCAAAGGCAGGTATAGCGCAGATCACATTCGATCCCTGGTGAATCTAATTCATCAGACCAACTCTACTTTAACTCTGGCAGCTGCAGCAGCCATAGACTTTGAAAAGCATTTGACTCCCTGGAGTGGGACTATGTTCAACAAGTTTTGAGCATAATGGATTTGGAATGGGATTCTGGGCCCCGATTCAGGCAATATACTCTTCCCTCACAGCGAAGGTGCTTACCAATTCAATGATGTCCCCCCCTTCCCTTTAGGTAGAGGTACCCATCAAGGCTGCCTGCTTTCCCCTCTACTTTTTGTTCTTGTGGTGGAACCCTTAGCCATGGCAATCAGGCAACACCCACTGATACAAGGGATAGCACTGGGAGGGGAGGAATACCCTATCCTTATGTATGCTGACGACCTTCTCCTCCCCCTGGCTGACCTCCCCAAGCTCTTTTGAATATGTTGTCAGAATTTGCTACATTATCTGGGCTCTGACTTAACCAATCCAAAACTGAAGTCCTCCCTCTATACTAAGCCCATGGCAGACCAATATGACCTCCACTGGTCCCCTGAGGGTCTCACTTATCTGGGTATACAGATCTCTGCTGACCTCACAACAATCTGGGAATTGAATCTGAAACCAGTAATGGTAGCTAGCTGCATGGAGCTAGGCAGATGGAGGGCTTTTCACCTCTCCCTGGTAGGTAAAATTTCAGCTCTGAAAATGGTTACAGACCCCAAAATTATGTACTTTGTATCCCATAGCCCCCTACAAGTTTCATTGATATGGTTTTCCAAGTTAGACTCCATGGTGGGTGGGTTTCTCTGGGAGGGGAAGAAACCCAGGTACAGTAGAAATAAACTGCATGCCCATTGATCAGAGGGAGGGTGGGGCCTCCCCTGGTGGGAAGGCTATGCCTGGACCTTCTCAGCTACTCAGTCTTTGAAATGGTATGCACCACCACCCCCCCCAGTTTGGGGCCCCTCAGTGACTAGCCATGGAGAGTGAGATGAGTAAGCTGGTCCACTTGCCCCTGTTGATCTATAACCACCCCAAAAGGGGCATTGGAAACCACCCCCCCAGGACCCTCACAGAAGTACTGGAGCAAATTTCACAGAAAGCTGGATACTAACTGGCTCCACTTAGACTCACACCACTGTGGGGGAACAAAGTGATTCTTATAAATAAGGAACCCATAGACTGGACCTCCTGGGTAGAAGTAGGCCTCAACATCATTTTATTTATTTATCATTTATTTATTTATCAAGTCTAGGATTAAAAATACCTTTGAGCCTTGGCTCTTTTGCAAAGGTTCCATGTCAGAGCATGATACAGGGCCTATACGCCCCTAGCACCAACACCTTAATGTAATTTGCCAAACTGAGTGCAAAATATGGTATACACATGAAAGACTTCTGGTGTTTTCTCCAGCTCAGAAGGGCAGTCAATAGTTACATTCAGAACCTTCCCCAGGGTCAGCTGTCCTCTCAAGTGGAGACTTGTCTCCTTAAGGAAAGGGAACAATCCAGCTCCATCTATGCAGAGCTTAGGTCAGCTCTCCCCTCCCAATCCTTGGCCTATAGGTCTAAATGAGAACAAACTCTCAATATTAATTTAACCCCCCAGGAATGGAAATTCTGTTTGAGGAAGGCCCACACAGCCTACCCAGATACCAGAAGTAAGCTAATACAAAACAAAATAGTACACTCCTGGTACAACACTCCTGTGGTCCTAAAAAGGGCAAATTTGATTCCAGATAATCTCTGCTGGAGATGCCAACAAGCCTCAGGGGACCTTCTTCATATTTTATGGCAGTGCACCAAGGTCCAATCTCTCTGTGGATAGAAGCATGCCAAATGGGGAGGCAGTATAGCACAGTGGTTTAAGGCTCTGAGCTACAAATCTGGAGACCTGGGTTTGAATCCCACAGCACCCACTTGCATACTGTGTGACCCTGAGCAAGTCACTTAACTTCCCTGTGCTCCAAGGTTGCACCAGTAAACCAGCTTTCAGCTTAGTGTGTCTCACTGGTTAAACAATTGAAAAGAAAATTGTACACAAAACAATCCCTATGGCACCAGAGCTATGAATTTTAGGGGTCAATTCTGGGTCCCCCAATCTCCTTTCGGGGGGAGCTGAAACTACTGGCCATACTCAGCATGCAAGTTAAAGACTTCTACTATGCAAATTGAGAATGCAGGAGGTTTCTTCACTCACAGAGGTGCTTAACTCCCTAATCTGCATTGTTAAGTTCTCCAGAATGACTCACCTGGTGGCAGATACCCTCTCATGGTATATCTCACTGTGGCAACCTCTAGTAAGTTTTTTAAAACCCAGGGAGGGTATAGGGTGAATGGAGAGGTCAGCATTTTGCCCACTAGCAAGATAAACCAATCTAAAGTACCACTGTCCACCATCCCTGAGGAGTTCTGTTTACCCCAGGAGTCTTAACCGGTTTTAAGAAGTATTCAGCAACTTTTGAAGTGTCTAGAATGTTGAATGATCCTTCTAGTTTTCAGATAGTGGTGAGTGTGTATACCTTCTTTCTGTTCTAGATTGGGTCCTGGCTCCAAAGGATCGTATGTAGGATGGCAACTTATCCTGTCATGCACTGGTCATATTGGATGCCAGGTAAACTCTGCTCGTAGCCTAGCTAGTCCTGTTAGTAAGCTTTGAAGACCCCCACTGTTGGGTCTGGTTTTCCCCACATAGAAACTTATTGTCTAGGTTAGTCTTTATGCTGCCTGTCTGTTGGGGCCAGGACAAATAAAACCCCTTAAGTTGACAAGCAGTAATGCTAACTAACATTTCACAGACTTATGTACAATATGTAACATGAACAAGATTGTAACTGCAACCTTTGCATTTATTGTGTGCTCACAAAACAGAAACAATAAAAAATAATTAATGAAAAAAAAGTGGTTCACAGCTCTTGACATCTCTAATGGGTTTTGGTGACTCCCATTAGCACAGGGAAGCCAATACAAATTTGCTTTCACCTATGATGGACGTCAGTACACCTGGACCTACCTTCCCCAGGGCTTTCATAGCAGCCCCTTCCTCTTCCATCACCACATGATGGATACTCTGCAGGGGTTCTCCACACCCCAGTGTCTCCTGCAGTTTGTGGATGACTTGCTTCTGGCAACCACCATGAAAGAAGATCATTTGGCCCTTCTAGACAAACTATGTTTCCTTAAGAGAGCAGGCCTCAAGTGCAATCTCTCCAAGGCACAACTGTGTGAGAAAAAGGTCATCTTCCTTGGGCTACACATTACAGACCAAGGCAGGAGCCCAGCTGTCAAAAAATATCCAGGGCTTGCAAGATCTGTCACTTCCCACTAGTGTGGCAACACTCAGCTGCTTCCTAGGAATGGTAAACTACTCTTGGGATTTTATCCCTGACTTTGCCTTGAAGGCCTCTCCCTTGTATGAGCTTCTGAAAAAAGATGTCCCATGGACATGGGTCCCCACTCACACTGATGCTGTGACACCACTCAAGCAGTCCTAGCCATGAATTTAATGATCGAGCAGACTCGCTTGTCAAAGCAGGCACTCAAAGGGTGGAGACATGGTTGATGGCTCACCCAGTAGCTTTGGCAGCCATTTTCTTAGCTGCCAGCACCAGGCAGAAACCGCAACCAGAACCTCCAGTGGACCTTTCTGCTGCATAGAAATCTGACTTAGAACTAAAAGATGTGTTCAAATTCCTGGACAAAGGCATTGAACAGGAACTAGCTACTGGTAGTCCATACGAGAGACATTCTGACAACGTACACCTATCTCATGATCAGAAACTGATCTGGTATAGGAAGGAAGATACAGGCCACAAACTGTGGGTTGTACCACAATCCTTATGAATTGGATTCATCTATATGGTTCACGACACCCCCATTAGTGGACACAAGGGGGCAGATAACACCATTCAGAGACTTAAAACCATCATCTGGTGGCCCGGTATGACCAAGGACACAGAGCACTATTTGGACAACTGCATAGTGTGTGCCAGAACAATCCAATTTCAGTGAAAAGAAACACTAAACTATCACCACAAAGGCAATCTGGACCATGGAATGTGATACAAATCAATTTCATTGGCCCTTTAACAAACTCCAGCAAGAACAACAAGTATGCATTTGTTGTCACAGATTTGTTTTCCAAGTGTGTTGAGGCATTCCATACTAGGAATAACACAGCAAAGACAAATGCCAAGATCCTGGTGGGTCAATTGTTCTCCTTGTGGGGCCTACCCCTTAAGGTAGACTCAGACCAGGGAACTAGTTTTACAGATGAGCGGATGAAGGAGATACTCCAAATGCTTGGAGTAGATCAGAAATTTCATACTCCATACCATCCTCAATCCTCAGGTCAGATAGAGAGAGCAAACAGAAGAATCAAACAGATGTTATGCAAATTTATCAATGACAATCCCAATGATTGGGATTCCCTTTTGCCACTACTGCTGATGGCAATCAAGGGCACTCCTGCAGCAACTACTCAGTGCACACCATATGAGGTTGACTGGTAGAGCCATGAGATTACCTGAGCACCTGCTGACTGACCGCCACTCCCCTACTGCAGATAGGGTCTCTGTAGACAAATATGTTGAAAAACTTTGTGATGACATCATGAAAACACATTTGTTTGCTGCAAATCATATGGGCGAAGCTCAACAACAAGAAAAAGCTCATTTTGATAAGCATACAAGAAGTTGACTGGCAAATTGGAGATCAAGTCATGCTTCTCCAATACAGACCACTGGCTCACTCATTTACCAGTAAATGGGAAGGCCCATATCCCAATATCAACAAACTCAGTCCTGCTGTTTATCAGGTGAGAGTTCAGCATCAGAAACAGATCACCAACAAATGGTTCCATGCTAATCAGCTCAAATTGTATAAAGGTGGCTAATTACTTTTCCCAACCCTCTTAGGCAGAATAGTACCCCTCACTTAACAATCCTTTTCTGTTTTTTTCATATATACTGGCAAGATGACTATCTTGTACCTCCTTTTCCTGGTGAGACTACTTTCTTTGACTTACTCTAAAAACAAACCCCTTTTGACTGAACACAGACAATGTATAGCATATTTGCTTCACAAATTTGAACATTCAGCTAGAGATGCACCCACCTCCTGCCCCCATGGAGTACGTATTGGCATCCCCAACAAATTGATTACTGTTAAGGAAGGCTCAGATGCCTATTTTAATGCCATGGTAGTATCTCCAGACAAATCCACATTGCAGATACAATGGGAAACTGATTTTAATGGTTACACACTTCCTGTAGCATGATTATGTAAAGGAACTTTTCATGGAAGGCCCAACACAGGGATCACACCAAACGGTACATACCCTAGTCAACAAGCCACTTCTCAACATACTGGTCTCTACAACTTAACTGCTCTGATAGATCCTACCTTTTGTGACCATCTCACCTCTGAGGAGTCATAAGCTTTCTGTCTTCACAACTATATGGCTACTGAAGCTATGTTCCTTTCTGTGGTCCCACCCACTGAAAAAGAACTGACTGAATGTCCTCCTCAGGAGCCTGTTCCTCCTAGTAGTCTGACCACCACTTCCCTTCCAGGAGCTTTGGTTAATAATGTACAATTTATGCATGTTCCAGTTATTTTTAATCTTACCCATTGGAATATGGCCAAGTTTGGTCTCTGTCACATGACCAACACTTCTACATTTTTTAGTATGATGCTTCTAGACATTGTAGCTGCTTATCAAACTCACACAAATCGTCCAGTTAGTGGACCTCATGCCACTCCACACTTAGGAGTTTTTAGACCAGAATCTAATGCTAAAAGTAAACCACACACTAGGCGTGATACTGCAGATGTTATCAGTGCAGCAGGCATCGTCTCTGGCCTTTTTGGTTCAGGAATGTCTATCTGGAATAGAGCAGATATAGCTGCTGTTAAAGCACAAACACTTGTACATTCACTTGCCATCAACTCTTAAGGCCTCAACTGTAAGATACATTGTGCATGTAAGGTGATATATGAAATCAAATTGCATTCCCTGAAAAACAGTTAGGTTAATTTCTCTTTCCTACCTCTGCAGCCACACAAAGCCAACCCCTTATCTGTCTGTCTCTCTCTGTGATACCTACTGCTGGACAACACAGCTGTCTAAACAAACAAAGCTATTAAAAATGATGTGTTACCACCACTGTTAAATGGTGTAGATGGTTTAAGTAAGGAAGAGCGTTTTACTGTTTATAACATGCAGGAAATCACTAAAGGGTTCAACGACACTAGAAACAAAATTAATGAATTGATTTTTCAAAATAACAAGGAGACAGATAAGTAGTATATTGCCTGTGAACTTTTGTGCTCTGCTTATGGTTCTTATGTAATTGCCACTGCGAACAGTCTCTTCAGGGACTTGGAAACAGAATGCATTCCAGATATTATTCATGATAGGAGAATGTCCAAATGGTATTGTCCTCACTGCAAATCTACTGCATGCATTACATTGTGTATGTCAAATTCTGTCAATATTTCTATGTCCACTGCTAGAAATCTTGGGTATGTTGCACATTATCCAAACTAAGCACCATGCTATTTTACTAAGAAATGCTCCATTCATGACAATATGTTCATTACTTTCACTGTGTCACTACCTCGCTTTGATCCACAAACATCTGTCTTTGACAAACTGGCTGCTATAAATTCCATTGGACATCTTGATGAGAACATTTACTGAGAATGAACTGACTTACCTTCTCTATTTGCTTATCATCCTGTCCTACAAGCTTGGGTCGCACCACATACCAACTGCTGTGCCAAGAAAGGATATTATTACCTGTGCCGCTGTGATGTATTTGACATTGTTAAACCTGTCTGAGGCTATTCTCTGGAACATCTTGACTGGTCTTTTTCCTTGGGTGATGATCTGCCATCTAACCTGACTGAACAATCTTAGCAAGCTGCATCTTCAGCAAACACCTCCGAAACAGCTGCATCCTGAAGCTACCTGGAGGAGGTACATCGCTTCACATCACGGATCACCAACCGGTCCTTTACTTTCCTATACATCTACAGCAATGGAGAGTTCCAACTGTATGAGTTACCTACAATTCTTTTGGGCAGTATTGTGTAGTGACAAATCATAATTCCTTTGCTTATGGTGCGAAAACTTGCACTAATAATGCCCCTAACGTCCGTTTTACGCCCCAGCAGAAAACAGAAATTGGTCACAGTGTGATTACTCCTGTTCCTCTCCCTGAACCAGATGTTATTGATACTGATCCGCAATACTTGCTTGCCTTGTTTCAATATTTGCCTATATTCAATGTACATATTGACCCTTTGACACTTTCATTGAAAATCTCTTTTAGCTAGAAAGGATTCACATCTTATCTATATTAGCAATAATATTTCTAAAGCTGGTGATGCTCTTAATACTCTTATTCATGATGGTGATTTAAGCACTGCTCTGTCCAATACTTGGTTGGAATTAACTTTTAAAGCTTTTGTTACTATCCAAGCTTTTTTGATTGTTTTTCTGATACTAACCCTTTGCTGTCTGTGACGTACTCTTAGACAATACCATGAACAACTTGAATTCCTTTACAAGACTCATGCCTTAGGCTTGAAAACAATGGCTTTTGTAGCTCCATCCCACTACTTTCCTGTGGTTGCCTTTTATTTTGAAGGCAACAAGGAAGGGGGGATGTTATTCATGGTCCAGCCCCCCTGATGGCACCTCCACCTTGCAGGCAGCAACTTATGTAGGTATATGTACTAACCTTAGGGCAAATATGCTTATCATATAAGCAAATGTGTCAGGATCAGTTTTCTATTTTGCTTCACTATGTATATATTAGCCATGAGAAATGCTTTTTGCTATATTCCTACTGTATTTTCTATAAGTAAGGCAACAGTGCCATATTTAGTATTTGTGCATTATTACAATTACAACTAACCTTGGGATTATTGTGGTCCCATTGTTTGTTATCTTTTGCAAGCTATGTAACTTTTCATACTAGTTAGGATGGTTACTCAGACCACCTGTTTTTGTCCAAATATATGCATTTTATGTATCTTCTTTAGCTGTTGCTATTGTGATTATCAGGGTATAAGACCCTTTGTAACATGTAGGTTCTCTGAGAAGACAGACTGCATTACCTAGGTAAGGAAAACTGGAGTTCTCCCAGTGTTTCAAACTATAATGGTAGTAAGTCTGTATAACTGATCTGTAATAAATTCCATTTATTACATGAGTACCACTTGTCTGTTGTCTCTTCCTTTTGTGCCATTCCACCAAGAACCTGAGAGGGTGATTTATTACCCAGTTACACCAAGGTCCCCTTATGTATATCTCATGCATGTTTGAAACCTGTTACCATTTCAGTAACCATTACCTCTACTGGCAGGCTGTTCCAGGTGTCCACTGCCCTCTCTGTAAAGAAGTATTTCTTCACATCCCCTCTAAGTCTTCCCCCTTCCAGCTACATATCATGCCCTCCTTGTCCTTGAACATCTCTTTCTCAGCAGAATTGAACCTTTCTGTACCTTATTGATACCTTTGACGTATTCAAATGCTTCTATCATGTCTACCCTTTCCCTCCTTTCCACTCAAGAGTATATATTTAACTCCTTGAGTCTTTTCCCATAGTGCTTTTAGTGCAGGCCATGCACCATTTTGGTTGCCATTCTCTGTACTGCCTTCACCCAATCCATATCTTTTACGAGATGGCTGGAACCTCCAGAACAAATGTTTGCAACAGCAACAACAAATAGGGATCATAGTATCATCAAGAAAAGAGAAGTATAAAGAATATAAACTCAGTTAATTTAACGTTGAATCAGTTCATGAGAACTTTGCATCACAGTCTGCATTTGTAGTCTGATGTAGCTGTAACCATTTACAGTGTTGTATTCCCTTCTCTCTATAGATATCTTCTGGCTTTTTATACATCCCTGGCAGTAGAAATGTATTCCTGTGGCTTACCCAGGCACTTAAAACAAGCAAGAAAAAACCCTCCTACTTTTTAAGAAAAAAAACAGCTTTGTTTGTTTAGACAGCTGTGTTGTCCAGCAGTAGGTATCACAGAGAGAGACAGACAGATAAGGGGTTGGCTTTGTGTGGCTGCAGAGGTAGGAAAGAGAAATTAACCTAACTGTTTTTCAGGGAATGCAATTTGATTTCATATATCACCTTACATGCACAATGTATCTTACAGTTGAGGCCTTAAGAGTTGATGGCAAGTGAATTACTCCATACAGATAAAGGGATACAGCTTCATCCCCAAGAGATGCACACAGGGCATGTTACTTTATCAATCATTTAAAATAACACAAGTTTAGGTTCACATTCTTACTATGAGGGAAGAAAGTAAAATCAACTAGCATGGTTAGGAAACAAAATAATTCACACCTCTGGATGAGTGTAGGAGGGGATACCAGCAAAACAAGTTTCTCAAGTTTGCAAATGATAGGAAATTAAGCACTGAAACCTAACAAAGAAAGAAAAGGAGAAAAGGCCCATAAAATGCTATGGAGGAGTTTTCAACTATCAAAAAAGGCAGTACTGGGGAGCGCTCAATTAATTTCTTTCAAGCCAGAGGAAAGGCCCATAAAACACTATGAAGGAGATTTCAACTTGCAAAAAAAAGGCAGTACTGGGGAAGGCTCAACTTAAGCACTGAAACCTAACAAACAAAGAAAAGGCCCATAAAACATTATGGAGGAGGTTTCAACCTGCAAAAAAAGGCAGTACTGGGGAGAGCTCAATTAACTTCTCAAGCCAGAGGAAAAATAGTACTCTCCAGCTGCCATACACACACAGGCAGCATAGTAATGAGGTTTCAGCAGAGGACACTATTTTTAACACTATCTTGTTGTTTGGGAGATAACTTATGCAGGGAGTCCTTTCCTCAAAGCAAAAATCTGCAGAGCTACACCCACTGCAGCCATAACAAGCTGTGTTTAGAGCTGAAAGGGGTGCTAATGCATTAACATGACAAAGGATTATTTTTTAGAATCAGCTGAAGCTCATTTCTCCATGTGTACTGGGGGCACAGAGAGGTTAAGTGACTTTCTCAGAGTCACACAGTATGCAAGTAGTGGCTGTTAGATTCAAAACCAGATCTGCTAGGTCTTGGGTTCATATTATGGTGCTGTAACCTCTAGGCTCTACACTCTTGTAGTACCCCATCTCCGTTTCCCCAATTTCTGACCAGTAATAATTGCTGAAACTCCCCTTCCCAACTTAGTTTAGCAGTACCCAATCCCACCCTCCTTTTCCCACAGCCTCAGCTAAAGAAACAATGGCACACCCTTCCACCTACCAACTAAGCACCCTAACTAAGCCCCCCCACCCACTGAGAACCATTATGTATCAAACTATAGTCTGTCTAGTTTTGAGATTAAGGCTTCGGTCACTCATCAAAGCAGGAACAGATACACTGTAGGCTTTACATGCTAGGTGCATGCTGAATTCTTTATTAAAAGGTCCTGTCTCAAAGAATTCGGTATACAACGAGTATAGAAAGCTTGTGGTGTATCTGTTCCTTCTTGGGGGGGGAGCATTGCTATTAAAAATAAGCAGATTATGCCCTTAGTGAAGAGCCAAAACTTCGTCAGTGAAGTGCACTATTTAAAGTACTGGCAAGAAAAGAAGTTAAAAGTAAACTCTCTCCCCATGCCTTGTGGCACCCATCCAACCCACCTCCCTATTGTCCAGCTGTACCAACAGTCTTGTACAATTATGAAATACCAGAAAAGTCTTGCACATGCACTACTCAGAAAACACATACAGACTCAGATAAATATTGCAGTAAAACATTTATTTACTCACAGTGCAAGAAGGCTAAGTGCTAGTGATATCACCCATGGTACAGCTGTGGGAGAATAAATGTTTTGTATCACTATTCACCTGAGTATGTACAGTATGTATTATTTGGGAAGACCATATGCAAGACTTTTTTTGCATGTCATTGTTCTTGGTTTTAGACCCATGTGCTGCCGTCTGGTGGCTGGTCCATCCCATGGCGTGAGCCTGTACAATTACACCTGCAGGTATTTCAGTAGAGCTGTTTGTGTGATATCTGGGAATTGTCTTGTAAGTATGCAACTACGATATCAATATAACCTCTTATATGTTGATATAGTATTTGCATATTATAGGTTAGACAGCTGAAATGGTGTAAACCCTGTTTGTCATCTCTCTTCCTCAAGTTATGTGATAGTCTACAATTGTGTGAGCACTGGTTGGCATGTCTCTTCCATTCATTATTTGATGGTGTGATACCTAGTTGTCATCACTCTCTTCCTCGCTACTAGTATTTCCTTTTTGGAGGGGTCTGTGGATGCACCCAAGGGAAGGAGGTGGGATGAGTGCTAGGAGAGTTGGGGGAAGACTTTTTAATTTTTTTTCTTCTTTTCAGTGATTTGCCTGTAGGGTTCATTGAGTTTGGCAATATACCTTGAAGATGAATTATGTGAAATGTTTCCAGCAATGTCACTTGCCAAACTTATTAAAGGTTTTTTTTTGCAAAACACCTAATTTTCTGGCACATTTTCTATCCTTTGCAAAAGGCCAACTTTTCCAAATCATGAAAACATAGAAGATGATGGCAGATAAGGACCATGTGGTGCACCCAGTCTGTCCATTTCACCTACCTTGTTCAAACCACATATCCTTGTTGATCTGCAACTCACCCTTTCTTTTTTGTCTCTAGGGTACCCCTATGTCTATCCCATACATTCTTGAATTTTTTGTTTTTGCCCCACCTCCTCCTTAGGGAGGCCGTTCCAAGCATCCAACACTCTTTCAGTGAAAAATACTTCCTCATATTACCATTGAGCCTCCCCATTCTAACTTCATATCATGCCCCCTTGTTCTTGTACATCTTCTTTTCTAAAAGATGCTACCCTCTTGTACCTTGTTTATACCCCTTAGGTACTCGAAAGTTTCTATCATGCCCCCCTCACCTCTTCTCCAGAGAATACATACTGAGTTCCCACCTTCTCACCTCATAAGGCTTTTTACCACATCTTCGATAACAACTCTAATAGTAACCTCAAGAATCTCGAGCGGTGAGTGACCAAAAGAAATGCCCAGGAACTTGATTAGCTATAGATACATACTGTAGTTATACCTATTATGTGCTCATACACTGCCTCCACTAATGAAATGTACATACTGTATTTGCTGCCTTGTATAATTCCTAATGTTCTTTGCACTTTATACATGCCAAACTACCATCAATTTCCAGTGCAGTACTTGAAGAAGAATATAAACTGCTGGTAATCTGGCATGTGTTTGGGAGGACAAAGTTAGCCTGTATGGTGGCAAGGCCATACTGAGTCTCTAAATGTGTCTGGTGTAGGGGTAGGCTGCATGCTGAACCTAGAAGTATGTCTGGTGCTGGGGGGGGGTGCTGCAGATGTAAGGCTGTTGACCTTCCGCAAGTCATCATCTAGTGCCACAGTGGGGGGATTCTGAGTATTTTGGCACTGTTAGTCCTGCAAATATTTCATCACTGGTGGGGCGTATGGTGGGGAAATGTAAACTGCAGGTAATCTGGTTTACAGTTGGTTTCTGTATATGTTTTGTAGTGACCTGAGAAGGACAAATTGATTTTCTTGATGAGGACTGGTGTCCCCCATTTTCTAAAAAAGCAATTTACGCACACTAATCAGTTGTAATATTATGTCTCCCAGGCTCTGCACTCTCTCCCCACTCCTTGGACACCATTATTCGATACAGAATCCCATGACCCAGGAGATGGCCAACCTAGCCCAAGCCCTAGGAGCAGGTTCTGCCAGATGCATATAATAAAAAAAAATCTATCAGAGCCTGACCCCAAGCCTTTGTTTAGTCTAGCCACCTACTGAATAACTCTGGGAGAACTGAGGGATTGTGTATCAATTAATGGCAGGTTATGAAGCAGGGAGAGTGTGCGGAGTCGTAGGACACAGTATTACTAGACTAATGTGCTAAAGCACTTGTTAGTAAATGGAGAACACCATGTACCAGGCTTTGGAACGTAGGGAGAGTCCAAGCGGCCAGGTGGAAGTGGACTAGGGGCAACTGGGGAACTCAGGGTAAGGGGGCTGGTGAACATTGGTTGGGAGAGTTATAAGCTCTTGTACTTATGGAGACAAGATGTGGGACTCGGGGAGGGGGGGCATTTGTCCAATCTTATAAATGGATTTATCTCTGTCAAGAAAAGAACTAATGATAATGAAGCCACCAGGTACCTGCCAACTGAACCAACCCAGACTGCCACCTCTTTACAGCCGCATGAGCCTCCTCCATGCTAGACAGGAGTCAGGAAGGACCCCAGAAGCAGCAATAAGAGAGGGAGACCTTTTACTGCACTCTGATGTTGATTCTGAATCAGAATCTGATTCAAATTTTACATCTGAAAAAGATTTTTGGAATTTGGAGTTTTGGCTTTCAGTACCGAAATTCCAAATTCTGAAAAAAAGGCTTGGAATCTGATAAATCCAATACTGGCTGTTGATTCCAAGCAACCTCACTGTATATGGCTTCATGGGCAGGGGATGGGGCAAATAAAAAAATTAGTATGGGGGTAGCATTTTGGAGTACTGTGTAGAAAACTGAATTTGCTGGTTACACCCCTGCCACCCAACCTTGTACTTGCTTCAGAAACCCCCATGGTTAGTGTCCCCCCCAGACCTGTGTTTGAATCCCCCAGAGCTATTTAACTAGAAGCTGTGGTGCAGCTCAGTTGCCTAGACCACCTGCCACTCACAACTGGGAGCTTTTAACAACCGCGAGTGCAGCTTACTATCTGGCAGCCTTCTGACATCTGTCCAGCTCCTAAGCCCCTCAGGGCAAATACAGTTGCAGCTGGAGTAACAGCTTGGGTAGGTAGAGGGAGGCATTCTTGCACTGGCCTTCTTCACCTCCCGACAAGCTCCTGTCTCCACATCTCCTGTCTGCATGGAGCAGGCCACAGTTAGAGCTCCATAGGGGCTGGGAGTAGAAAGCGCCTCAATGCACTTTTACTATTAACATAGTCACTTGTGTTACCTGCAGCAGCAGCCCCAGCTCATCCTCTGACACTCCTGGCTAACACTCCACCTCATAGCTGCCTACCAAGCTACATAGGGGCTGGGAGTAGAAAGCATCCCATGGCACTTTAACTATTAGCATGGTCGCTTGTGCCACCTGCATCAGCAGCCCCAGCTCATCCCCTTACACTCCTGGCTAACACTCCATCTCCTAGCTGCCTGCTAAAACTACATCAGGGCCCAGTGACCCCCATCACCACCAGACCTCAGGGAATAGATTCTTAACTTCTTTAAACAAATTGGTCACTGGTCACCGGGGAAACTAGCCCACCAGGGGTATTATAGAGATGCCTGACTTCTGTGGGACAACTCTCCCCCCATCCCACCACTAATGCTAAATTATTTTAATAATGCCTGGCCACTAGCCCAAAAGAGTTCACAGTAGCCCACCTGAGCTACAGTTTTTTTTTTCCATAAGAGATATTTCTTTCTGGCTGGTAGATCATCAGTGCAGGGATATTCCCTGATGAGGTCAAACCTGATCGTCATTCAGATGGTTACCAGATTTTTTTTTCCTCTTTTAACTTCCTCCTTCCACCCCTTTCAGAAATGGGTGCCTGTAGTGGCTGTGCACAGCCGCAGTGTCCCCCATGCGGCAGGAGCAAGCTCCCTGGCCCAGTCGCATGGCTCCCTGAGGTGGGGGAGTGAGACGCCAACCCTCCCCGACTGAGATGCACTGTAGAGTGGCAGCTGTCTCAGTTATGGCCTTCTGATGTGATTTCCCGGGCTTGCTTCTGAATCCATGTCATCAGCATAGCAGCAGCTGCTACTTTACTGGCCACTAGACCATCGGGGAGGAGTGATAAGTGGTTTTGCTGTGCCCCCCAACAATACTTTCCTGTCTATTAATTTTATTCCTTTCCTTATATCTCTGTCTCCTTCTCTATATCTGTATCTTTCTCTTTTTTCCCTAACTGTAACTTTTTATCTAAAGCTGTCTTTTATTTTTAACTCCTGTGCTGTCCTATATCCCATTTCCACTCTCAGTCTCTGCTATTGCTACTGTGTTTTCTCCATACTAACCTATTTTTATCTTTGCAGGCCCGACAGGATACTGACTCCTTCCCCATCAGATAAGTATTACTCTACATCTAACATATCCTATCCTTCATATTTACTCCCTAAGAACTACAGATCATTTGTGATCCCATTCCTATATTTTATTTTATTTTACAGGTCTGATGGACATCATCCCTTCAAGATGCTAACATCCAGATCCTTGGTACCTAGGTAAAAGACCATTTACATGTTTGCAGTACTTGTTAAGTTTACTGTAACAGTGTGGCCACCTGTTACAGTGTGTGTGTGTGTGTGTGTGTGTGTGTGTGTGTGTGTGTGTATTAGGTGACACATACTGCAGCATTTTTTTTTTAAATAAAGCTGTTTGTCCTGGAGGGTCAATGCAGGTTCCCACCAACCTTGTTCCCACCTCACCCAGAACCGCTGTAACCGAAGTCCCCCACAGATGGCCCCCCTTCCATGGGAGAGTCGGGAAGGGAAGGGATGTGCTTCCCAACTCCCAGTGGCTCCCAGCCAGAATTGGCCTTGTGGTCCTAGTGGTGGTGGGGAACAGATGTAGGTGAGCAGGGTGTCACGAAGCCTGTGTCGGCCATGGTTCCATTTTCTCCACTTGGGTCCATTGCCATGGCGGCACATAACCATGCACGTGCATGCCTGGTGATGCCCACATACCATAGGACCGCAGCCACTCCCTTCGATATTGCTCAAGTTCCTGTGCTATGCCCCAGGCCTCAACCTGGGGTAAGCCTAGAGCCGAATCAGCATGTAGCACCTCCGACCTCTGTGCCACTAGGCCAGCCTTATACCACAGCAATTTTCAGTTTGCTAGCTGTCTGCTAGCTCAATAGTTGCCACAGATGGTTGGTTTTGTGTGTGTGTATGTTTGTAGGATGTATAGTCTGAAAAGATTTGTTAATAGCCAGTAGGTTTCTGACTGTGCGAGGGGTCTGTTGTCAATACCTGCCATAGAAGGCTGTATGTGTGTGTGTGTGTGTGTGTTGGTAGTGTAGGGTGCATGCACCATATTTGTATTATACTTGAACAGCTGCTGTCTTGTGGGGGCAGTGCTATGGGCAATAGCTGTATTTGTTCAGGTGTGTGTCCTTAACATTTTGTTGACAGTCATGAGTTGTGGCTTGATTGCGGAGGGTGGGGTGGCAGAGAGTAGTGCATGTACTTCAAAACTTGACTGTGTGAGAATGTAGGTTTGTGGGAGGCAATGTCTTATCACTTTGATATCTAACTATTTGATAGCTGGTACTTGGAGGGGGGAGGGTGTACCATGCTGTTATACGAACATACAAAATTGCCAGCAAAAAAAGGCCTCATGGTCTATCGAGTCTGCTTGAGTGTGCAACTAGCACTTCATCTCACAGTTGCCCCGCCCTCCTCCCTCTTCCCAGTATCCCTTCCCCTTGCCCTGTCCCAACCCCTCTTGAAACTGCCCACCATCTTACAGGACACTATCTCATCTGCTAAGGTGTTCCATTTGTTCACCACTCTTTCAGTGAAAAAAATGTCTCCTCATCTCCCTCCTGAATCTTACCCCTTCCAATCTCAGTCCATGCTCTCTCATGTCCCTCCCCTTTGTCATCTGGAAAATCCCTTCTGTGTTGGTCTTGTTTATCCCCTTTAGACACTTACTGGTCTCTATCTTATCCCCCCATCCCTCCTTTCCTCTAGTGAATACATATTTAACTCTCCCAGTCTGTCATCGTAGGGCTTGATTTTCAATCCCTGGATCATCTTTGTGACTCTTCACTGCACCTCCTCTAATAATATGATGTCCTTCTTCAGGAATGGATGCCAGTACTGCATGCAGTATTCCGGGTGGGGCCTGACCAATGACATATACTGGGGCAGGAAAACCTCCATCCTTCTGGAGGAAATCCCTCTTGCAATACACACCAGCATTTTGTTGGCTCTTGCTGCTGCCTTCCTGCTCTGAGCAGAGTTGTTCATGCTCCCGGTAATGATCATTCCTAGGTCCTTCTCCTCTGTGGAGTTCCCCAACTGTACCCCATTCAAGTGATAATCCCTCCCCTGGTTCCTGGCTCCGAAGTGCAAAACCTTGCACTTCTTGGTATTGAACTCCAACTGTCATGTTTCTGCCCACTCCTGCAGATTAGTCAGGTCCTCCTGCAACCCCTTCCACCCCTCTGCATCATCAACCACAGTTCCCATCTTAGTATCATCTGCAAACAGATTGATCTTACTCCATAACCTGTGTGAGAAGTCTGCAATAAAAAATCCCAAACAGCATCGGACCCAGTACCGATCCCTGTGGTAACCCTCTCGTCAGTTGTTGTCAATATATGAAATGAATGGAACCCATATACAAGAGTAGTGTACAATCTACTCTTTCTTACAAGGAAATGCATACAAAATACATGGGTCTGTCAGCAGCAGCCCACTTTTAAAATGTGGCACAACCTGGTTTTGGGTCTGGTGGCTTGGGTGTGTGGAGGCAATCATCCAGAAAAGATGAGCCAGCCATTTTCTCAATTTATTGTGATACCACCTTCATCCCCAAGACACGTCTACCATGGCATCCTGGGGCAAGAGTGTTCTCAACATGTGGTGACTCACATCACACACACTACTACATGCAACCTCCAGGAGCCACTTCAAGAGTGGACAGCATTTTGATCCTGTCCTGGAAGGAAAATGTCTGCATACATGTTCTGTCACCCTCCGTGCTGGCATTCACTTTTGATGTCCTGGGTTTGGGTGCAAACTAAACACTACTGACTGCATGGCTCAGGGTGGGGTGGGGTGAGGAAGGAGGTGGCATTGGAAACTATGGAATACTTAGCAAGATACAGAGTGAGAAAAGGCAGTGTCTCTGGACACCACAGGCCATTTGACATATGGTGGGATGAGAAAGGATGCTGCCAGCAGGCCCCAAGGTGTGCTTGGCTTGAAACAGGCTGAGGAAAGGGGCCTATGACCCAATGGCATGCTTGACAGTGAATAGGAAGAGGGAGGTGGTACTACTGAACACTAGGAACTGATTAATACAGGATTGAGATATATTAGAAGTATGCCACTGGGCATCTGAAATTGCTTGGCATGGAGTTGGGGTAATGAAAGAGGGGTGCCACTGGACACCAGGGAATGATGAGGCAGAAACCACTTGCCTTTGGATACTACAGAGTTCTTGGTATTAGGGAGTCCTTGGCAAGGGATCGGGTAAGGGAGGAGGGTGTAAATGGACACCAGGAAATGCTTGGTGCTAGATGTATTCATTTGCAACTACCCTTTCAGGCCAGTTATTTATGGCACAAGCCAACTCTTAGATTTTAAATTCACTTTTTTGTTTGCATTCACATTTTTGTTGTGTTGTGCTTTTTTGCTGAGTTGTGCTTTATTGTTGGCATTTACTTTTTTGCTGTGTTGTGCTTTTAAGTTTGCATTCATTTTTTAGTTGTGCTGCGCTTTTCTGTTGGCATTCACTTTTTTTGTGCTGTACATTTTGGTTGCATTCACTTTTTTGCTGTGTTGTGCTTTATTGTTGGAATTTGCTTTTTTGTTATGTTGTGCTTTTTATTGCCATTCACCTTTTTGTTTTGCTGTGCATTTTTGTTGCCTTTCACTTTTTTGTTGTGCTGTGTTTTTTATTGCCATTCACTTTTTTGTTGTGCTGTGTTTTTTTTGTTGGCATTCACTTTTTTGCTTTGCTGTGCTGTGCTTGTTTGTTGGCATTTACATTTTTGTTGGGTTGTGCTTTTTTGTTTGCATTCATTTTTTTAATGTGCTGTGCTTTTTTGTTGCCATTCACTTTTTTGTTGTGTTGTGCTTTTTTGCCTTGTTAAATTTTGAGTTATTCCATGCTAATATATTTTGTTAAATTCATCATTTTTAGATGCACTTTACTGCTTTGATTTGCACTGGATTTTTCATTTATTCTTTTCTTATGGTAACACTTTACATTTTTTTGGTACTTTATTTTTGTGGCATCACACTTTATATTTGGTTTTGTTGCTTTACATTTTTAATTCATTTTTTTTGATTGTTGTGTAACTTATTTGATTTAATTTTATTTTATTTTTTGTTTGTTTGTTTTTTCCACTTCAGGCTTCTGTAAAGCACCCTGTGGTGCAAGCAGCCTGCGTTTGCCACAGGCTGCATTTGAAAATTGTTCCCAGTGTATCCCTTGGCATAAGTCGCACCTTGTGCCATTACTTGTGGTGCATGTCCCTTGTGCCATTTGGGGGGGTCTTTGAGAATCAGGCCCATGATCTCCAAACCTGGACACAGTACCCTATGTGGTGTCTCACTAAACCAATGATCAACACAGTGGTAACACCACCTGTCTCCTTCTGCTGGTGATTCTCCTACCTATGTCTAAGGAACAATAAGGACAGATTAGAGACAGTGAAGAAAATGGCAAACAAAAATGATCCATGAGCAACAAGGCAAAGCACACAGTAGGGGGAAAGACTGACAAGCCTTAGCTGGAGGATAGGAGGGCAAGGTGGGACATTCAGTAATAAAGACTTTCAAATTCATGAAAGGGTCCCATACAGTGGACACAGCAAGATTATTTAATTTGAGAAACAAAACATTCACAAGGGATCATATGCATATGCTGGAAGAGAGTTTAAAAATAGATACTCGAACATGTGACGTAGACAGCCAGTTCTGAGTGCTGTATCAATTGTGTTTTATTACATATAAAATATGTAATGGGAAGGTCAGTTTGAGGAAACTACAGTCTTGCTGAACTGACATATCAAAAAAACCCAGGGATTAGTTCAACGGACAGGACATAGCTAAACTGCAGATAGCTGGGGTGCAATTATCTTTTCAATTTGCCTTCATCCCAGGAAATAAAATTAGTCATTCATGACATCCTCAGGGAAATCCTTTGATGTGCCCTAGATGTCCTGAGAAAAGAGACACTGGCCAGTGTTATGAATAACCTTCCAGGAAACCAGCTCATTTCATCAAAGAGGTTGATATCTGGGCCAAGCAGAACACAGGCGAATTTGGAAGGTCCAATATCCATTCCTGGGAAACTCTTGAATTACATCAGAGAGACCTTTGATGTGTAGATTCCAAGGCCCAGATGGGATTAAAGAGTCAAAACACTTTTGCTTTGAATACAGTGACTTATATCAAAGACACTTTTGATATGTATGTGTAGCAGAGCACAAACCAGTTTTGTCTGGTTAACCCGAGAAGAGGAAAGTCAGTGAGGTTACCTATTATGTTTTTTTAAACATCTTATTTAGACATCCTGTGTTATAAAATATAGATTTTGTTACACCAAGGTGGAGTTAGGTGACCTCAGAAAGAAGGCCGGCTCAAGACTGTTCTTAAGCCTACTGCAGACCTTGAAAGACACACATTCATTATCTGACTGAGAGAAGAGAGACCATCAAAGCACTGAAGTAAGAACCTTAGACAAGATTAGTCTGAAGTTATTATTTGTAGGAATTTGCACTTTAAACCTGTTTGTTTTAAGGCTGTATGTGTTGGGATATTTTGTTCTATAATTTTACCGTTTTCCTATTTTCCTATTTTAAAGTAAAGATACATCTTTTAAAACGGAAACTGCCTATAGTGCCTTGACATTTCTTTTTATTTAAGTGGAGCTTTTAAAGGTTATAGTTAACACTGTGTATGGGCTTATTGTTATACCAAACTGGGAAATGGATAGAGTTCTCTAAAGTCTTGCATAGAGTTCTAAGGGTTCATTTTGTAGTCCTGGTCTGGTGCCCGTAGGCAAAGAAATCGGGCCCCCCAAGACAGAATTATCTGAGCCTGATAATTGGGTACGCTAACAAGAGGTTTTCAGTTTGAATCCTTCCAGAACTTGAGACTAAGGTGACTCAAACCCACAAAACAGACAAGAGGGTTACCTTGTACTGTTCACTGTACACAAATCATACGCTCAGAGGTTGGCACTTTGGGAGTAGATGGTTGTCCGGGTGAGCAAATTTGTGACAGATTAGTTGGCAGCGGTGGCATAAAAAGTTTGGTGGCATAAGCTTCATTGTTCAGTGTGTCAGCTTGAGACCGTTCAGCTCACTTGGAAAAAAAGAAAGGCAGTATTTTATTTCAAAAGGAACCAGAACTATATCCCTTGGCTTACAGTTAAGTTCCTACCCATTTTTTTTTCTAAAGTGCCAGTCAAATTAGCAGTAGTTAGGAAAGATGGTGTCCAACTATAACAGGCACACTGTAGAACAGTTAAAACAGTTGTGCGAGGACAGATGAGTCCTGTTTGAGGTGACAGCCAAAAAGCAGAACCTCATAGAGGCCCTGATGATAGCAGATACCCAGAGCAGCAAGTCACCAACTGTGACTGAAAGGGAGCAGACCTCAATTGTGGCAGGACTAGAGGCCAGTGATGGGTCCCAACCCAATGAGGAGGACAGCAGGGCCACTGTCAGTGAAGGGCCACAGCAGCAGGGGAAGGTCACCAGTATCCTGAATCCAGAGGTACTCAAGCTGAAAATTGAGTTGCACAGGATGGAACTGGAGGCAAAGTGACAACAGAGGGAGGTGGACCGTGAGGCAGAGCAACAACAGAGGGAGGCAGACCATGAGAAGCATGAGCACCAGTGAGCTGCAGAGGAGAAGAGGGAGTGAGAGAGATGAGAGGCAGAGCGAGAACAGTGAGCTGCAGAGGAGAGGAGAGAGGAGCACCAGTGGCAACATGAACTGGAGAAGCTACAACTCCAACCAGCGGCACCAGTGCAGGTAAGTGGCTTGGGTTTAACTGGGACTGCAGGACTGGGTTACAAATTGAACTCCAAATTAATAGCTGAGTTTAAGGAGGGGGAAGGCATGGATGCCTTTTTTAAATTCTTTTGAAAAAGTTTGTATTCAGGCTAAAATTCCTAGAGAATCCTGGAGCTTCCAGCTATCCTCACTACTTACCAGGAAAGCTCAGGATGCATTGGATCAAATGAACAATGAGGACAGTGATGATTACAGCAAGTTAAAAGCTGCACTGTTAAAAAAAGTTTGAATTAACTGCTGAATGATACAGAGCTAAATTCTGTAAGCTCAGTAGAAGCCCTGATATGAGCTATGAGGAGCTAGCCACGAAACAACATCAGTTTTTAAAACATTGATGGGTAGGAATTGAGGCAAATTCTGTTGATAAAATTGAAAATGTGATTTTATTAGAACAGTTTTATTGGGCTTGCCCAGCAGAGCTGAATACCTGGCTAGAGGACCGAGATCCAAAAACAGTGCAAGAGGCTGCTGAACTCTCGGACTGCTATGCCAAGAGCAGACCTGCTCTGACAGTGAATGGGGCAAGTGTGGCAGTGCAGAAAGGGAAAAGTGCACCTTAAGGGCAGCTAAAGCCCTCACTGCCTCCACCAAAAACAGTTAGCCCCAGGTTTCAATTAAAAGATTTATCTGAAGTAAGAAATGCATGCTGGCTGTGTAAGGAAACTGAGTATATTGCCAGACAGTGGCCCAAAAAGGCAAGCCATAATACACAACAGGGTGCTAGAAAAGAAGTGGGTTGTTTGTTTGTCCCTGAGAGCATGCCAGTGAACATGACATGCACCCAGTCATAGTAAATGGTGTACAGACACAGGGGTTAAGGGACACAGGGGCATCCCTGACATTGGTAAAGGGGGATCTGATAAAGCCTGGTCAGCTTATACCCAATGAATACGTAACTGTACAAGGGTTTACTGGTGAAGAGAAAACATTGCCACTCGCTAGTGTTCTCCTGGACTGGGGTGAAACAGGGGGAACTGTGCAACAGGTGGCTATAGCCAACACATTAGCAGTGGATGTGATCCTGGGTAACAATCTAAAGCAGGGGGTGGTATGTGCAGTTACCCATAGCCAAGCGGCAAGGTTAAATAGTAGTTCTCTGAACCTCACAGAAACCAGTGTGGAAACAACTGAGAGGCTGGTTCCCCAGCCTGTGTCTCCAGATGGGGAGACTGATAAAAAGGGGTAGAAATTTCCCCAGTAACAAGTAACCACACAGCTACAGAGGGTTACTCTGAAGAGGGAGGGGTGACCCCTTTTCAGAGGGTTGGGATTGACAGTGATCCTGAGGGCTCTGATGCTAGTGCTAGGGACCCTAGTTTAGTGATGGAAGGGGACCTGTCCCATGCTGTGGGACTGTGTGAGGGGTTAGCAGCTGCTCAGAGGAGTGACCCTAGTTTAGAAAAGCTGAGAGCTTGGGCAGACTCAGAGGGCACACAGGGAGGTGATGGCAGACATAAGGTTTATTGGGAAAATGGACTTAGGTATACACAGGCAGTACAGACAGAGGGAGGGATGCTAGGCAGGCAGCTTGTCATTCCCCAGGGATATCGTGAGCAGTTGCTCAAGGTTGTCCATGATATTCCCTTGTCTGGTCATCTGGGAATCACACGCACAATGCAGCTGTTAGCCCAGAATTTCTACTGGCCTAACTTCACCCAGTAGGTGAAGGAGTATTGCAGGTCTTGTCACTTGTGCCAAGAAATAGGGAAGGTGGGCAAGAAAACCCAAGCTGCCCTGATCCCCTTTCCCATAGTGGAGGAGCCATTCCAAAGGGTGGGAATGGATATTGTGGGGCCTTTAAATACCCCCAGCTCCTCAGGGAACAGATTCATCCTGACTGTGGTGGATTATGCCACCCAGTACCCAGAGGCAGTTGCCTTATCTTCTCTGAGGACAAAGTGACAGATGCCTTACTTGGGATTTTCTCCCGTGTTGGGTTTCCGCAGGAGGTAATCACCGATAAAGAGGGTTCCTTCATGTTGGACCTAATGAAATATTTATGGAAGAAGTGTGGAGTGGTACAGAGATGCACGACACTGTATCACCCACAGGCCAATGGACTTGTGGAATGATTCAATGGTACCCTAAAGTCAATGCTCCGGGCGTTTGCTGAAGAGCATGGGAGGGACTGGGAGAAATACCTTCCCCACCTGTTGTTTTCATACAGGGAGGTGCCTCAAGAGTCAACAGGACTTTCCCTCTTCGAACTCTTATATGGACGCAGGGTATGAGGGCCCCTAGACTTGATCCGGGAGGACTGGGAAGGCAAGCATGCCACCCAGGGAACTCCCATTGTGGATTACATCCTATGGTTTAGGGAAAGGCTGAAGGAGCTTATGGGGACAGCTCAGAGCAACCTGGTAGCTGCCCAACAGAGACAAAAAGTATGGTATGACTACAGAGCCAGAGCTCACTCGTACATGGTGGGTCAGGAAGTCATGGTCCTTATTCTGGTCCAGAAAGACAAGCTGCAAGCTGAGTGAGCAGGACCACACAAAGTGGTTAGGAAGGTAAATGACGTGAACTACATTGTGGAGTCACCTGACTGTAGACAGACAGAAAGGATGTACCATGTCAACATACTAACATACTAACATACTAAAATGCCAGCAGAATAGGCTTAACGGTCTTTTGTGTCTGCTCGTTTGGTCAGCCCCCACCCTGGGTGCTGACCTTGCTGCCCCCCTTGCCTTCTCTGGCTTCTCCCTTCCCAGTTCCGGATATTCTTGCTGCATTGGATTTTGCTTCCAGAACCCTTCCCCTGTACCTGTCCCACCCCCTCTTGAACCCCTCCACTGTCTCTGCCTCCACCAGCCCCCTAGGCAGTGCATTCTATGGATCCACCACCCTCTCAGTGAAGTAGCACCTCCTCCTTTCTCCCCTGAATCTTCCCCCCTCCAGCTTCCACCCATGCCCTCCAGTGGCCTCCTCCTCCTTCCTTCGAAGCACCCTGACTGTTCCTCCCCTATTTACCCTCTTCATGTACCTGAAGACCTCTATCATGTCCCCCCGGTCCCTTCTCTCTTCCAATGTGTACATATTTAGCTCTTCGAGCCTCTCCTCATAGGTCCTGTCCCCCAAGCCCCAAATCATTTTGGTTGCCCTCCTCTGGATCCTATCCAGGAGGTTAATGTCACTCTTTAAGTGTGGCCTCCAAAACTGCACGCAGTACTCAAGGTGCGGCCTCACCAAGCAGTTATACAGAGGGAGTATCACTTCCCTCCTTCTGGAGGTGATCCCCCTAGCGATGCATCCCAGCATCCTGTTGGCCTTGGCTGCTGCCCTCCTACAAGTCTCAGAGTTGTTCATCTTGACATCCACCACCACCCCCAACATGAAGTCATATGCAAATAGGGCTGACATGGTGTTCACAGTGTGTAGTCATGGGGAAGGGACGGATGAAGAAGACCCCTTTCTGGACTTGCTGGAAGACAGTAAGCAGGAGTCCTCTGTGGAGGCAGTAAAATTGTCTCCCCAGCTGACACCGGGCCAGATCCAGAAAGTAAGGGAGGATTTAGCAGACTTTGCCCTCTTGTTTAGTGCCAAGCCTGGACTAACCCCCTTAGCAACACATGAAGTGGAGACCGGGACGCAGACACCCATACGGCGGAGAGCATATCGGGTGTCAGAGGCTGCCCAAAATGACATTAGGAGGGAAGTGGAGAAGATGCTGAATTTAGGGGTAATCCAGAGATCCCACAGTCCCTGGGCCTCCCCCGTAGTCCTTGTACCCCAGCCAGATGGCTCAACTCGTTTCTGTGTAGACTATCATGGACTGAATGCAGTTACAAAGTCAGATGCCCACCCTATGCCCCAGATGGACGAACTCCTGGACAAGTTAGGGGGGGTGACCTACCTTAAGACCATTGACCTGACAAAGGGGTATTGGCAGGTAGAGTTGACAGACAGAGCTAGGGAAAGGTCAGCCTTCATCACTCTGATAGGCTTATTTGAGTTCAAAGTAATGCCTTTCAGAATGAAGAACGTCCCAGCCACTTTCCAAAGGTTGGTGAACCAGGTGTTAAATGGTGCTGAGGGTACACCGTGTCATACCTGGATGACATTGCCATCTTTAGTACCAGCTGGGAGGAACACCTTTCACACCTTAGGGAATTGTATGACAGGATACAGAGGGCCGGGCTCACTGTCAAAGCCAAGAAGTGCCAGGTGGCCATGGGAGAAGTGGCATACCTTGGGCATGTGGTAGGCCAGGGACAGCTCCATCCTAATCAAATCAAGATAGAGGTAATCCAGGCATGCCCAGACCAGAAACTCAGAAACAGGTCGGGAGTTTTCTCGGGACAGCCGGGTACTATAGAAAGTTTGTACCCAATTACAGTGCCCTGGCTGTGCCCCTATCTGACCTGACAAAGAAAAGGATGCCCAAGAAAATCACCTAGGGCCCAGCCTGTGAGGATGACTTGTCAAAACAGGAAAACTGCACAGTGCCTCCTTTAGTTTGGAAAAGTTTGGAAAAGTTCAGACTGATGCCTCAGACATGGGTATTGGGGCAGTACTGAGCCAGACATCCAGTGAAGGGAGGGACCACCCCATAGCCTACCTGAGCCAGAGGTTGCTCCCCAGGGAGCAAGCATACACCACGGTGGAAAAGGAGTGTCTTGCCTAGTGTGGGCCCTAAAGAAATTGGAGCCATACTTGTATGGGCAGCCTTTTGTGGTGCAGACTGACCACAACCCCCTGGTTTGGCTGATGCAGATGGGGAAAAACAATGGCAGACTGCTCAGATGGAGTCTTGCTTTACCAGGGTATGATTTGAAAATTGTACATAGGGCTGGAGCCAAGAATCAGAACTCAAACGGGCTGTTCAGGGTCTATGAGGAGTGAACTGATTTGGGAAACTCATCCCATGTAGGGGATAGAGCCCCAAATTCAGTCTAGGTGGGGAGGATGTATGACGTAGACAGCCAGTTCTGAGTGCTGTATCAATTTTTTTATTACATATAAAATATGTAATGGGAAGGTCAGTTTGAGGAAACTATAATCCTGCTGAACTGACACATCAAACCTGCCCGGGGATAAGTTCAAAGGACAGGACATAGCTAAACTGCAGATAGCTGGGGTGCAATTATCTTGTCAATTTGCTTTCATCCCAGGAAATAAAATTAGCCATTCTTGACATCCTCAGGAAAATCCTTTGATGTGCCCTAGGTGTCCTGAGAAAAGAGACACTGACCAGTGTTATGAATAACCTTCCTAGAAACCAGCTTATTTCATCAAAGAGTTTGATGTCTGGGCCAAGCAGGACCCAGACGAATTTGGAAGGTCCAATATCCATTCCTGGGAAACTCTTGAATTACATCAGAGAGACCTTTGATGTGTAGATTCCAAGGCCCAGATGGGATTAAAGAGTCAAATACAATTTTGCTTTGAATACAGTGACTTATATCAAAGAAACCTTTGATATGTATGTGTAGCAGAGCACAAACTGGTTTTGTCTGGTTAACATGAGGAGAGGAAAGTCAGTGAGGTCACATGTTTTTTTAAATATCTTATTTAGACATCCTGTGTTATAAAATATAGATTTTATTACACCAAGGCGGAGTTAGGTGACCTCAGAGAGAGGGCCGGCTCAAGATTGTTCTTAAGCCTACTGCAGACCTTGAAAGACACACATTCATTATCTGACTGAGAGAAGAGAGACCATAAAAGCACTGAAGTAAGGACCTTAGACAAGATTAGTCTGAAGTTATTATTTGTAGGAATTTGCACTTTAAACCTGTTTGTTTTAAGGCTGTATGTGTTGGGATATTTTGTTCTATAATTTTACTGTTTCCCTATTTTCCTATTTTAAAGTAAAGATATATATTTTAAAACAGAAACTGCCTGGCGTGTCTTGACATTTCTTTTTATTTAAGTGGTGCTTTTAAAGGTTATAGTTAACACTGTGTATGGGCTTATTGTTATACCAAACTGGGAAACGGATAGAGTTCTCTAAAGTCTTGCATAGAGTGCTAAGGGTTCATTTTGTAGACCTGGTTAGGTGCCCATAGGCAAAGATATCTGCCCCCACCCCGAAGACAGAGTTATTTGAGCCTGATAATTGGGTACATTAACAAGAGGTTATCAGTTTGAATCCCTACAAAACTTGAGACTAAGATGACTCGAACCCACAAAACAGACAAGAGGATTACCTTGTACTGTTAACTGTACACAAATCAAACCCTCAGAGGTTGGCACTGTGGGAGTAAAGGGCTGATCGGCTGAGCAAATTTGTGACAGAACACACTATTTCACAGAAATGGCGATGGATGGGTAGAACAAATTTCCAGACAGTATCAGAGTTCAAGAGAAATTGGTATGGGTTTATAAGATAGGATAATGTATAAAGGAGAGGTCAGTATGAGAGAAATAATTATTGTTAGAAAGATTTTGAGTGGGGAATCTTGGAACAGGCTAGATAAAATACTGTTCTGGTCTTTTTTAGCCATCTTTTCTGTGTTTCTGTTTTAAACTTCTTCTTATGACTCTTCCCTTGTTCTGTATTTATTTGCTTTTTCTCCTCCACCTCAGTTCAGTATCACACTGGCAACCTTCCAGCCCCGTCCATCCACTAGCCATTGTATCTGGTGGGCCAGTGGATCCACAATGCCAGAGCCCAAGAGCACCTTCTCACAAATGGCTGAGGCAGTGTTTTATCTTGTTCTGTCTTGCCTGCTATGTCCCACACACCTCCTAAGGTGCCACACGCAGCCATGCACTGTCTCGCACGCTGCAGCAATGGCGTATCAGTGCATTCCCCTTGTACGGAAACAGGCTCCCCGGCCTGCCATTATGTATTTATTTATTTGATTTACCAGTGTAACACCCCCCCCCGTGCAAAATGGGGGCTTACCATATAGTTTTGTCTCCTCTTGCTCTTCCAGGGTGTATCCCGTTCTAGCCTGTATATTTTTGCTGTCTCCCCAGATCTTTTTCTGCCCCTGGTGCCCCAGCCATGCAGCCCAAAGTAAAACCCAGCCCTGCAGTGCACAAGGAAATGAACCACAATCTCCCTCTTGTTATTCTGCCCTTGGGGCATTGGGAACCGCACAGGTACGACCGGCACCTTTGATCATTGACCACGCAGATTTGTGGTTAATCTGGGGAGTGTTCCATTGGTCCCAGGATCCCCCATTGCCTAAGTGGGACCGGTGACCACGGACAGGCCGCTAAGAGGCTGCTCCCATAAAAACTAAAGGAATTCTGTGAGGGAGCTTGATCGGGGCTCATTTAAATATTCATGAGCCTGAGGCTTCATCCCAATGAATATTCATAAGGGTCTGTCTGCCCTTGAGGCAGCTGTTCTTGGCTACAGCTGAAAGAAAGAAAAAGAAATGTTTTAAAATAAAAATTATTGTAACTGCTGTATATTGTGGGGAAAAATGTTACAGGGAAAAGTGTTTAAAATAAAGAAATGCTTACTTCCGGCTGAACCAGATAAATATAGGATTCAAAAGTGTCAGCCTGTCTGCTGCTGCAAAATTGAGGGCTCACTAAATATTGGCAGCAGCGACAGGAAAACTGACTGAGCAAGTCAGCTAATCTGTGCACTTACAGCAAATTCTCAATCAATCAATCGAACCTTATTTAACCAGGCTTTACACCTTTGAGCAAGCTCCTTTGCAACATGGTCCTGGACAACACAAATACAATTGGCAGAATACAAGGCAAGGGTATACAGATACACAACAAATGCAAATAGTAATTTACTGTCATTTATACATTTTAAACATGTTTCAGGAATCACAAGCTACAGACACAAGGAGTAACATGTAATAATACAACAAAATCTGTTAGCAGGTATAGACTAAGGAAGGGGGTGGAGTGGTGGTAAGGGGGAGAAGCAGGACATTAGGAAGAAGACGGTAGAGGTAATGGAAGGATGGAGCAGGAAGTGCTGAGTTGTCGTGTCAAGCCAAGTGCTGTAGTGGGTCAGCAGTGGTCTTGAGCAGTTATCTGAGACAGAATCTGGGCTACCGAACTGTGGGGCATTGGGGCAAATGTTTACTTATTTCTGGCTGTGCCAGGACATTATTCAGGACTGTATCTAATCTGTTAAAAGGACAGTCGGTTAAGCAGCCATTGCAAGCAGCTACTGCCAATTGGAAAGCCAGAAAAATAAAGCCAGGACTTGTGGGACATTCACAAAAGCTCATGGGTAAAATACAAGTGCTCATGGGGACTTACAGGGGCCTAATTCTAGGTGTCAAAACAGCAGACCAACAGTGCATAGAGTGAGGTTCATGTATTACTCATTCATGTGATTGACAGGTCCTCCCAGCCAATCGAAGGGCCTGCAGCCAAAAACCACAACCAATCTGTAGCCTTGGGAAAGCCCTATAAGAGAGTGTTTTCCAGCATTTTGACAGATTCGAGAAAGAGATTCCAGCCTACAGATTCAAGAGGGAGCCTCCCACAATGGTGGGGCTCAGGCCCCTGTCATGCAACTGGGCCTGGGCATTCCAACTAAGCCCCTCCATCCAGGAGGGGATGCTTTGATTTAATTAATTTAATTTCAGTTCAATTGCAAAACTGCTAGTCTGGAGGTTGCCAGATTTGTCCTCCAAATGCTAACTCTCTCTTCCACTTCAGGGGAAGATGTGGACTGGAACCAGATGACATCAAGCAGCGGTGAGAGCGCGGACCAAAACTCTCAGTCATGAGAGGACTGAAGATGCCAGGAGCCCTCTATAGTGGGGATCGACTATGGAGGACCTACATGAGTACTGTTGTACCCCTCGGTGAAAGAGAGAAATACTGCAAGCTAAACTTATGGGCCTGCCTGCCCTTGTAATTGTTCTATGCCAAGGAAGAGAAAATAAGTAATCCTGGGTTGACATACCCTCTATCTACTTAATTGAGAGAAAGTCAGAGTAATTTTTCTGGGCTACCTTGCCCAAGTGACTGTTTAAATCTAGTAGTTCTTCAGTTCACACCTTGCCTGCTGTCCTACTGGCCCAGTGCAGGTGGATCTTGGAACTGTGTTATGCACGTTGCAGCTGTTGCTGGGGGTACCCAAGAGAGCCCAGACAGTGTGCACTTAGGCAAAATCATATAAATGTGCAGATATTCATCGGTACGCAGTATTCAGTCAAGGTTGTCCTGTGGAGCTGCCAGCCATAGCCACCTTGCCACTTCAAGGGATGTGAGTCCCGAGGCTAAACTTGGGAATGTGCTTAAACCCTGGGAATGACAGTTTTCCACCTTATCTAAATTATGTCTGAGGATACAGACGTGTTAGAGAAGTAGTGGTATATAAATGTACTAGATTGGCCACAATATATATATGCTGAATATTCAGGATTTGTGAATCCCAAGTCTAGCAAGGTGACTCAGACAGTAGCCTACTCTGAATTGTTCAGCTCTGTGACATGCAGGGCAATCCCAACTATTCTGTGACAAGCAGGGCAACCCCGGCCATACTGCCAAAAGCAGGGCAATTCCACACCTCTGGAAAGGATTGATAGCTCTTGTTATTGTTTAGTAGCTTAGACTCTGACGGCAGATAAGGACCACTTGGCCCACCTAGTCTGCCCATTTTCCTACCTACAGGATAATCTGCAGATCCTAGTTAACCAACAGCCTATTTCTTCCTACCCCCCCCCCAACAAAAATTGCCTTATGTCTGTCCCATGCATTCTTGAATTCTCCCACAGTTTTAGACCACACAACCTTCTCAGGAAGGCTGTTCCATGTGTCCACCACCTTCTCTGTGAAAAAATACTTCCTCACATTGCCCCGAACCTCCCCCATCTTCAAATTATGTCCCCTTGTTCTTGCACATCTCTTTTTCTGAAAGATGCTACCCTCTTGGACTTTGTAGATTCCATTGAGGTACTTAAACATTTCTATCATGTCCCTCCTCTCCCTCCTTTCCTCAAGGATATATATATTAAGCTCCTTTAGGTTCTCCTCATATGGCTTCTCTTGCAGACCCTGCACCATTTTAGTTGCCCTCCTCTGGACTGCCTCTATCCTGTCTATGTCCTTGCAGAGATGGGGTCTCCAGAACTAGACACAGTACTCCAGAAGGGGTCTCACCAAGTGTCCGTATAGAGGGATAACAACTTCCTGTTTTCTGCTGGTGATGCCTCTCCCTATGTATCCCAGTATCCCCCCAGCCCTCCCTACTGCCTTCTCACATTGCTTGCTAACCTTAAGGTCATCTGATATGATTACCCCCAGGTCCCTTTCCATTTTTGTTGTTACTACCTCCCCCCCATTGTGTAATCTTCCCCTGGGTTTTTGTTTCCCAGGTGCATTATTTTGCACTTCTTTGCATTGACTCCTAGCTGCCATACTTCTGACCATTCCTCCAACCTTGCCAAGTCCCTTCTCATCCTTTCCGCACTTCCTTGTGCATCAACCCTGTTGCAGATCTTTGTGTCATCTGCAAAGAGGCATACTTTTGCTTCCAGTCCCTCTGTAATGTCACTTATAAAGGCATTAAAAAGGACTGGACCCAGTACTGAACCCTGCGGTACCCCACTAATAACCCCTCTTTCTTCAGAGTGGACTCCATTTACAATTACCTTCTGTGTCCTGTTGTCCAGCCAATGTTTTACCCAGGCTACCATCCTGGGACCCACTCCCAGGCTGGTTAATTTGACTATTAATCTTTTGTGTGGGACTGTGTCAAATGCCTTGCTAAAGTCTAGGTAGGCCATGTCCACAGCCCTTCCCTTGTCTACTACTTTGGTCACCCAGTCAAAGAAATCAATTAGATTCATCTGACATGACCTTCCCGCTGTGAATCCATGCTGCCTTGGGTCCTGTGCCCCACTGGCCTCTAGGTACTCTACAGTTCTTTCCTTCAGAAGTGATTCCACCAGTTTCCCTACCACAGAGGTCAAACTGACAGGCCTGTAGTTTCCTGCCTCTGTCTTGGTCCCACTTTTGCGCAGGGGAATCACATCTGCCTTCCTCCAGTCCTCAGGTACCACACCATCCTCCCATGAATTGTTAAAAAGGGTAGTCAGTGGTTTCACTAGTTCTCCCCTTAATTCTTTTAGAATTCTGGAGTGAATTCCATCAGGCCTCATTGCTTTGTCCACCTTCAGTTTTAGGAGTTCTTTCAGAACCCTCTCTTCTGTGAAAGGACTGGGATTGACTCCCCTATCCAGAGTGCTTCTGTTAATTGGATTAGGCACTTCCCCCTCCTCCTGTTTTGTGAATACTGAACAGAAATATTTGTTTAGTATCCCTGCTTTTTCACTGTCCCTCTCTGCACACCCATCATCCATTCTATTCAGCCTCACTATTCCTCCCTTTGTCTTTCTACACTGCCTGATGTACCGCTAAAAGGTTTTATCCCCCTTCTTAACCGAGTTGGCTATCTTTTCCTCAGTTTGGGCCTTTGCTATTCTGACTTCCCTTCCTGCTTCCTTCTGCCTTAACTGGTACAGCTCTCTGTCGTGCTCCTTCTGTGTTTCCTTATACTTCCTGAATGCTACCTTTTTCTCCCTGACCTTCCCTGACAACTCTTTTAAGAACCATAGTGGCTTTTTCCTTTCGTTTTGATTTATTTGCTTCACATAAAGGCTTGTTGCCCCTGTGATGGCAGTTTTGATGTTTCCCCATTGTTACTCCACCCCTCCTTCTAGCCTGTTTGCTAGTGCTTTTCTAAGGCACTCTCCCATCTTGCCAAAGTCAGCCGTCCTGAAGTCCAGTACCCTCACTTTTGTACGGCTTGACTCTGTAGCTGAGTTTATCATGAACCACACTGTTTGGTGGTCACTTGTTCCCAGATGGCTAACCACTTCTGGAACTGAGGTCCTCTCACTGTCCCCATTTGAGAGTACAAGGTCTAAGATTGCTCCCTCATGAGTGGGTTCCAAAGCTAGCAGTCTGAGGCATGCCACCTGTACAGCATTGAGAATGGCCCTGCTCTTGGATATGGCTGCAGCAAATGTGCTCCAGTTAACATCTGGCATATTCAGAGCTCCCATCAACAGTATCTCCCCTTTCTCTGCCATCCTAAGAATGCCTATCATATCCTTGTCCATTTTCTCCCCCTGACATGGGTGCCTGTATACAACCTCTGTGCGGATTGTGGTGCCATTTCCAATCTCTAAGGTGACCCTTAGTGCCTCCTCTTCTCCTCCCTGTTTACTCTTTTATTCAGTTGCTTTTATCTCTTCCCTTACATAGAGAGCTATTCCTCCCCCTCTTCTCCCCTCCCTGTCTCTTCTGTAGGTTGTGTACCCTGGTATGTTAACGTCCCAGTCATGGTTCCCTGTGTACCATGTTTCTGTGACTGCTACGATATCCAGGCATCCCTCTTCCATCAAGGCCACCAGTTCAGGGAGCTTGTTGCCCAGACTATGGTCATTGGTACTCATTACCCTCCATTTCCTGATGGCCTTACCCCTATTTGCCCCATCCCTATCCTTAATGCCTTTGTCACTTTCTCCATTTACCCCTGCCCTTCTCCCTATCAACATCTCTAACTTGATGCTTACCTCACTTACCAGCCTGACTTTTTTGGGAGGGGCAAGGATTTCCCTGCTCCTTTCCAGAGCTTCCCCCTTTGGCTAGTTTAAATGCTTGCCAATGAAGCATTTAAACTTATCTCCTAGGATCCTGTTTCCCCTCCTGGACAGATGCAGCCCATTATGCCAGTATAGACCTGCATCACTCCAGGTGGACCCCCAGTCCCCGATGAAGCCAAATCCCTGAGCTCTGCACCAGATTTTCAACCACTGTTTGAATCCCATGGTGTGGAGCACCCTTGCCTCACCTATGCCATAGACAGGCAGCACCTCTGAGAAGCTTACCGTGCATGCTATTTGTCTAAGACCCCTCCCCAACTCCACGAACTCTTCCTGCACTGTTCTGATCCCTTTCTTAGCCAGGTCATTTGTCCCTAGGTGGACAATGACATCCAGCTCCCTCCCCTGTGCAGCTGCTCTGGCGATCCTGAGGATTCGCTTCCTGTCCCTCCAAGCCATGGTGCCAGGCAGGCACCTTCCCTCCCTCTCCCCTTGCTCCCCCAGTTCTACCTTCCTAACAATGGAGTTCCCCACCAGGAGTTGTTTCCTTCCCCTGTGGGGTCCCATGCCACCCTCCTGTGGGTCTCCTTTGTGGAGGTTCCCAGAATCTTCCTTGGTCTCCACTGCTGGTGCCTCCATAGAGAAACCACATATGCCAGAATGGCATATGAACTGTGGAGAGGTACAACTGGAGGGGTGCACCTCTGTTCCACCACCCTCACCCTCCCTGAGCTCACTTCGGTCCAACCGCTCCTCTTTCTTGGCAACTACTGAGGCAACAGCAGTGGCCCTGGTGGTCCCTGGATGGGAGAGGAGGTCCAACAAATCCTGGCCAATTCAGCCTGGAGATGAGCAACCTCCTCCCTCAGCCCAGAGTGGTGCCTGCAGATAGGACAACACTGCATCCTCCAGAACGTCTCCCAGAAGACTGCTGCTCCACAGCCACTGCACTGCACCACTCCCATCATGTCTTATTTCTGGCCCCTTCATTGTTGTTTGGAATCCTAACTCTTTCCTCTGTTTTTTTTCTCCCTACTTACTTACTGCCTCTGTGCCCTTTAAGCTCCTGATCTTCCTGCTCTGAGACAAGAAGATCCTATATTTCTCAGTAGTCCCCTTACTTGCTCAGAGGCAGACCTCCAGCAGCTGGGGGGGGGGAACAGTGAGCTACTCTTGTCCTTCTAGGATGGTGAGTCTTTGGTGGTGCTTTCCAAGTTAGCTCCTTCCTCTTAAATCAAAGCTGGCCAACATAAACAGCTGCAACTTTCCACCAGTCCAGCAACCGTCCAGGACTTTGGTATCTGGGCACCCAGTGTAGTGTGAGATTGCAGGGTTTCTTCTGTGTCTGGGACTGGTACCAGTGATGGGAGATAATTATTGTGTGACATCTAATTAAGTCAGCAGCGTAGATAGCCAGGGCTCTGGGTATCATTTCTGGTCGTTGAACTATGATTGCCTTTTTCTGTTTAATTTAATAGCCACCCAGCTGGAGGGTTCACAAGCACAATAAAAGCATATGTACTGTACATTTTGTTAATATTAATCAGCATCACTTCTATTCCTCCCGTTTACCCATCCTAACCTCTGTGCCCCATAAATAAATACTGGTGTTACTGTTTTTTGCAAATCTTGGTGTGCGGGCATATTATTAGAGAGAGTCTTTAGTTCCAAAATGTCTTAAATGTGGGAAATGCAAGTGAGTCATGTCTGGGGGTGGCAAATGGTATTTGTGTGTGATATGACGTCTCAGGGGGTTATACCTGGTAACAGCTAGCTCATGTAAAGGTAAACCCTGAATGAAGGCACTGCGCATTGTTGGACCAAATATAAGTTTACAAACCCAAACCTCTCTGCCTATGTCCAGGGTAGTAGGCAGGGGAGTAACACTAGAAGTAGTGCCACCTAGGGGTTACACCAGGAACGGACTGGGTCAAAAACCCATTTTCAGCCACACCTGGGGAAGGGGAAAAGCAATAGTAATACAAACTTTCTTAAATATAAATTAAAAACATAATAAAACAAACAGTATACAAATGGTCTCAAAACTAACATGCAATATTTACAATACACAAAGTTAATCTACATATGGATCTACAATGTTAATCTAACATCCTCAAGTAATACCATAGCAGCAGCAAATTGATAGAGCCTCCAGGTGATTTCTCACACTAGTGTGAAATACATTTTCTTTGTGTCCACCTGTGTTCCCATTTTTATTAAACCATTTAATAATTTAGGACCATAATTGGTCATTGACTGATATGCAGTCTTTGTAATAGTCCTATTTTCTTGAAAATGTTTTGTTCATGTTGCTCGTAGTAGCCTTAATTTATCGTTTTGTTTCCATTTGTCATGCAGTACTACTGTTGTTTCTAATCTCGAAATGTTATGCAAAAGCATCAGTGTTACATTTAGCATCCTCTGGCTTGGTGGCTTAATCCCAAAGTTTTTATACATTTTGCAGTGATGTTCCTGATCTAGGGGCCGCTGGAGCTCAGGACTGCACTCTAATGCCTCCTCGGCTAGGATGCACTGGCAAACAGCAGTGCTTCTCCCATCCTGACTACTGGGCTGCTTGTCAACTCTCCTACTTGCCTGGCTACTGCACTACATGGACTAGGGCCTTGGTCACTTGTATGGGAAAGTGATCTGCTCCTTTATGCAACTGGCAGCCCTGCTCCCTACTGGATTTTTGAATTGCAACTCCCTATACCTGATCCCCATCTTCCATGAGTTACCCTACTTTAATTCATGGGAAGAAAATGGAGCCCAAAGGCCAGACTGCAGCACTGTGATACAGGAGACTAGTAATTTACATCCTACCACAAACACTGACTCAGAGTCATGCACCCATCCTGTGAGTCGCTTCTTCTCTGTTGTAAGGCTGCATAGCAGCAGGACTCTCATCGTAAATGAGATAGCGCAACTCAGATAGGCTATCTTAGGTGAGTCATTTGCCAAATAAAAACATTGCACTAAACACTAAATTCCTGCTGTCTCCTTCTGTAATGCACATATGCACCCAGCTAATCTCTGGCAGCTCTGAACTTCAAACTCTCACTGTCTCCCTGTGTAATGCAGATGTAGGCCCAGCTGATCTCAAGTAGAACTGAACTCCAGACTTCTGCCATCTTCCTGTGTAATGCAGATGTATGCTCAGCTAATCTCAAGTAGCACTGAACTCCAAACTCTTGCTCTCTCTCTGTGTAATGCAGATATACTGTATGACCAGCTACTCCCAAGCATCCCTGAACTCCAAACTCCTGCTATCTCCCTGTGTAACACAGATGTAGGCTCAGCTGATCTCAAGTAGCACTGAACTCCAACCTCCTGCTATCTCCCTGTGTAATACTGATGTAGGCTCAGCTGATGTCAAGTAAATCAGAGGGCTGTGGGTTCAGTTCCCACATCTGGCACTTGGGATAATATCCCAGTACTGACACTGTAGTGCAGCATGAGAGAGGTGCTGCACTTCTGAGGTGCTGTCTTTCGGATGAGACGTTAAACCGAGGTCCCATCTGCCTGGATTGGTGGTAGTTCAGGTGGATGCTAAAGATCCCATGGCACTTATCGAAAAGAGTAGGGGAATTTTGTTTTTATTAAGTATTGTACAACATCACTTCAAAAAAGAGAAACAAAAACAAGAGAAAAAACAAACAAATGTACAAATCACGTCACTGGAACATCAGAATCAGTGATCCAAGGAAGATTACGCCATACATTGCGAATATAGTGATCAGTTTGGAAAACCTTTTCCTTATAATATAAACATCGCATTTCTTTACAAACATTCCCCACGATATCATCATATGTCAAAAGTTTTTGTTGCAATGTGAACAAACAATGAGTATTCCAAATATACCATTTAAGAATAGAAAACAACACAGATAAGGTGTTGGAGTCCCAAGAGGACCACTCCCTGCCATAAGTACCATAAATCAAAGATTCATAAGAAAGAGTCTGAAAAGGAACCATATGCCAACAAAGGGCCACATAGGACCAAAAAGATTGAATAAAGGAACACGTAAAAAACAAATGAGACATGGTTTCATATTGTTTCACACATTGAGACCTGCTACAAAATCTTTCATCCAATGCTTTATGTTTTTGATTTGACTTAACATTCAACTTTTTGTGGCAACAAAGGCACAAATTATGCTGAAATTTGTAAGGTATTCTTGTATTACGAAACAATCGCATAACATCAGGTGTCAGAGACGGTGGACATAAAGGTAAAGTGATGGGTTCCGTAAAATGTTCATCCTGTACCTTTGAATATAGCAATTTCTTGGAATAATTCAAAATAAAGTTGGATGTAATGACCCAACATTTAAGGTGCACAAAAAAAAACCCTATAATAATCAGATGAAAAAAAAACTGATTTAAAAACTTTCAGGGAATCAGAAGCCCAACCATCATACCATGCCCGAATACAGGATTTAAATAGGGACGACCAACTAGTAGTCCGCCCACTACAAATGGGAAGAAGATTAGCAAACAAAAATTGGATAAACAAAATTAAAACTGGATTCGCCATATTCAAGCCACCATCTGCCACCTTAAGATATAACACATTACGTTTAATAGGATTCAATCTACTACACCACAGTGCTTGAAAAAATAAACCAAAAAGAGTAGCATCACGTTCCTTTGGAGGGGGGAAGCACGCTCACATATAAAAATAAAGGCAACAAATAAGTCTGAATCATGTATACCCTTTTAAGCTTACCCATAGTACACTTATTCCAGCTATCCACTAACGCTTTTCCCCGTGCAAGTTTTAAATCCCAATTAACTAAATCCTGCCTACCAGTGTCAAAGACAATTCCTAAAACAAAGATAGGACCATGGGTTACTGGGATATCAGCCATATGAGAGGTAGAAACAGTGAACCCTAAGCATCGGAGAACACACTTATCTTTATTCAGGTGTATGCCAGAGGCATTACCATAAAAATTACAGAACTCTAAAGCCCTAGCCAAATCCGTCTCTGATTTTAGGAATAAACAAATATCATCTGCATACACAGCAGCGGTCCAAGGGGCATGGCGGCCAGAAAGCTTAACAGGAGTGAAAAAGCGGACATCATTCAATAACAGAAGTAAAGGGTCAATGCAAAAAACAAATAATAAAGTGCTCAAGGGACAACCCTGACGTACACCATGTTTTACCAGAACCAAAGGCCCTAAAAAGCTATTCACCAAAGGTTTAATAAAAAGACAATTATAAATAGCCCGTAACCAAGAAATAAACAAAACCGGAATACCATATCTGTAAAGAGTTTGCCATAAAAAGTCAAATTCTACTGAGTCAAAAGCTTTCGATTGATCCAAACACACCACCAATCCAGAAGTGGAAGAAAAGGAGCCAAATTCAAAAATTTCCAGTAAAACAATGAGCTGGTCTGTAATTACTCTGCCAGGAAAAGCACAAGATTGCGTACAAGAAATAACACACGATGCAACTTTGGATAAACGTAGGGCTAATATTTTCATAAGAATTTTGAAGTCTACATTTAATAAGCAAATCGGTCTACAATTATCCAAATTTTCCTTATCCCCTTTCTTAAACAGCAAGGTAACAACCCCCAAAGTCGTATGAACAGGAAAACAACTCTCCAGCAGCATAAAAGTAAACACTTGTACCAATTCTTTAGAAATATACGGAATCAGGAGAGCATGTAATTCAGAAGGGAGGCCATCTAGACCCAGGACCTTATGTTTGGGCAATGTAGCCACCGCTGCCTGAACCTCTGAGGGGCAAATAACAGAGGTAAGGGCAGTGAGCGCAGAACCAGAGAGGGCAGGAACATTCAAAAAAGGCAACCAATGGGAAAAAGCAGCAGTATTAGTACCCTGCGTATCAAATTGTCATCCTAAATAGATAGACACAACTGACATAATATCAGATTGTTTCATAACAGTCACCATATCAGGATCCCAGACAGCAGACATGGTTTTACGCTGAATGCAGGAAGAACAGCTCAGAAAAGGACATACTTCCGCATAAGACCCCGAGTCCCAAAATGCTGTTGCATAGTCAAAGACGCCAAATGTTTCACATGAAAGTCATGCATGTGTTGCTTAATAGAACAAATTTGATCTCCATAATCATGTGCAGTAGTATATGCCAAACTCATCAATTGTTGTAACTGCTGTCTGAGCGTTTGATATGTGACCTTCTCCAAATTTGATAAACATTTGCTCTCACTTAATAAAAAGAGTCGTAAGTTGGACTTCAAACTGTCCCACCAAAGAAAATGATTATCAAATAACTGGAATAAAGTTTTCTTACCTTCTATAAAATACACTAATTGTTGGGACAGGGAATCCCAAGAGAGCAATAACGTATTGAACTTCCAAAGACCAGGGCCAGAAGGAGAATATTACTCCCCTACCACTACTGAAAGGGCATTATGATCAGAGTAGGTCACTGAATCTACTCATGCATCAAGTACAGGAACCCGATTACTAAGAAAAAAGAAATCAATATGAGTGGCATGCGTATCCCGCTGAAAAGTAGGGAGCCCCTTAGAGTGAAAAGAGTGATACACATCTTTTAAATGAGCTAATCGAACCATAGCCTGTAACGCCGACATATCACAGAATATTTTTTTTGTAGAGGTGCCACCACCACGATCATGAAGCGTAAGACCACAATTGAAGTCACCGCCCCAAAGCACAGGTTGTGCTGAAAAAAGGAAAGGCCGAAGCTGAGAAAAAATGTCCACCCTGTCTGCTTTCTTTTGAGGGGCATAAATATTAATAAGGTGAAAATAAGTATCATGGAGTTTAACGTCCAACATAAGAACCCTTCCTGGTACTAAATCAATCAGCTTTATGAGCTGGAAAGGAAGGTTAAACAAAAGACCTACCCCCGTGCAAGCACCCTGACCAATAGACCAGTATGAAAGACCCTTATACCAAGCACATTTAGCATGGCGGACCTCCAAGACAGTATGTAATCTCGTGTCCTGTAAAAAAAGGACATCTACAGGGATGGACATTAGGTGCGAAAACACACCACCACGCTTCTTTGGATTTTTAATGCTATTAACATTAACCGTTAAAAAAGAAAGTCAGTCAAAAAGAGTCATAGGCAGAAAAAATTAAGGGGGCTTAAATAATTTATTCCTACCAGAGGTCCGTGTTTTCCGTCCTTTAGAGGGAAGTTTGCCTTTCAGAGGGCCCACTATCTGCTCACTCACCACACTGGTGTTAGAACCAGAGCCAGGATCAGCACACAGGGAACCATCTGAAGAAACTTCGGAGGTTTTTTCCAAAAATCTGGTGTCTAAAAGAAGTGGTTGAAAACGATTAGAAGTCTGAGTTTCTGAAATTTTGTGAACTTTGGGGGCCAGTTTTCTCCAGCTCTGGCGGCGCGTAACCTGTTGTTCAGGATCTACAGCCAGGACTGGAGGAGGAGGTGGAGGGGGCATATCGAAAGGGGAAACAACCAGCCCAGGCCTAAGGTCCTGCAAAGGAGGATCCAAAACTACAGGAGGGGTTTCTGTAGGTTCTATCACCATAGAAACCTCCAGAGGCCTCTGAACTACCAAAGGGAGATCAGAACAGAATTCAGGAGGAGGAGGCATCATTGATAGGGATGAAGAAAGCTGAGGGTCTACGGGTAAGGGAGCATCCCCCATCCGGACATGCATCCGTTGAGCAATTGCAACCATTAATCTTTGCTCCTCCAAATCCCCAGAACCAGATTTAGAAGAAGCGGCCTGAGAACATTCCCCATAGGTATGACCTAACAAACCACATAGGTTACAGCAAACAGGTTCAGAGCAATGCTGGGACACATGACCCAGCTTACCACACAGGGAGCAACGGATTTTGTCACAAACACCACTAAGGTGTCCCGGAGCACCACATTTATAACATGATTTAGGCTGGCCTGGATAAAATAAAACACCACGGTCACCCCCCAAAAAAAATGAATTCGGCAGATGTTGGAGAGAACCATTCAATTCCGTAAGAATGACCCTAAACTTCTAGCCCCCGTCCAAATGCCCTCACTATCAAAAATAGCCTCAGGAGAGCCCAACGCAACACAGCGCTGCTGAAGCCAAAAAAGTAAGTCAGTCACATTGACACCTTCATTACGAAAAAGAACCATAACAAACTTCTGAGCAGGTCTTGTAAGAGGAAGGACTTCAAAAGGGGCCCACAGTGGAGTATTTTTTACCTTCCCATACCTATTCCAAAAGGCCTCCAACCCCGCATTCAACTTAAAGCTTACATCAAATGAACGTTCTCCAGAGACATGAATAAGAGCATATAACTCAGTAGCCAAAAAATGTAAGCTTTGTTTCAGTAAAGTTTTCCCCACATATTCTCTATCAGGGAACAATTCAAGACCCCCTTTATACACAATACGGACAGCATTATGCCTTTTAGCAGGCACCACCTTCTTCTTAAAAAAGGAAGCATACGATTTAGAACCACCAGTTGTATCATTCCCCAGAATAGTCCCAGAGTCACCCCCTAAAGTCCTGGCAGAAACAACCGTGGACTGAGCATGGGGGGGGGGCACCACACAACTATCACCTGAAGGACCAGGAGGATCAGAAACTGTACATTCAGAATCCAGGGGTGGTAAAACGGGTTGCAATGGAAAAAACAGTTTTGGATTGGGGGTAAGGTCAAAATCAGAGTCCAAAGAAAAAGTCGATACTTCACTCGAAGATTGCTGTAAAGCTTGCAGAGGCTTAGTAGAGGAGTCTGAGGATGGTGAACAGAGTTTCACTCCAGGAATCTGTATCGGTGCAAAACCCAAAGTCCAGTGCTGTGAGTCAGGTGAGCGCACCCATCCCTCTGCCCGGAGGGAAGACTCCACCGACCACCCTTCCATTGGGGCAGGCACCGAATCTGCCCAAGCTGGAGTCGGAGCCACTTGTTCTCACTGCGGAGCACAGGCTGCCTTCTTTGGGGATGAAGGAATACTCGAGCAAGTAGAGGCAAGAAAGAAAAAAGTGGAAACCCCATCCTGTCTATGGGGTTCCATCTGAAAAATCACCGGCGGGAACACAGGAGCAGACCTTGAGAGTTCCCCTTCCACACCCGACTCGGAAGCATTCTGAGGGTGTATTGGAGCCGGACCACTCCCGGCAAAATCCACAATTCCTTCCGGCGCAGGCAGAATCAACGAGGAAATGAGAGGATGAGACGCCACCAGCTCAACTGGAACCACGGCAGGAGAATTCAAAGTGGAAACCAACTCACTATCAGCGGGACTCACAGGTAAGACAACAGGTCCCGAATCCACAGCAGGCAATGCAGGAATATCCATGGGAGCAGAATCAGGCACAGAAGTAAAGTCAGGTAAACGGGAAGCAGAGGCTAGACCAGGCAGCACTTCCATAGTAACTACATCGAACTCAGACGACTCAGCAGGCACACAACCCTCCGTCACGTCCTGCTCCATGATCAGCTAAGCAGAGACTGATGCTCTGCAGCAGACGGCAAAGCCCCCCGCAGGCAGAGTAGGGGAATTTCCCCGGTGTCCTGGACAAATTTTCCTCATTCGCTAAAAATACCACCAACAGCTTAATCTGGTTCAAGGTCAGTTGGCATTCATCTGTATCCCCCTCCCCCGGGTCATACCAGAAAATAGGCAGGATTTGTCTAGTGCATTTACCCGGTCAACAAAAACTAAATAAAAATAATAAATAAATAAATAAATAAATAAATAAATAAAATAAATAAGTAGCTCTGAACTCCAAACTCCTGCCATCTCCCTGAGTAATGCAGATGTATACTCAGTTGATGGCAAGTGGCCCGAAATCCAAACTCCTGTTATCTTCCTGTGTAATGCAAATATGGGCTCAGCTGATCTCAAGTAGCACTGAACTCCAAACTCCTGTTATCTACCTGTGTAATGCACATGTAGGCTCAGTTGATCTCAAATGGCCTGAACTCCACACTCCTGCCATCTCCCTGTGTAATGCTGATGTATGCTCAGCTAATCTCAAGTAGCAGTGAACTCCAAACTCCTGCCATCTCCCTGTGTAATGCTGATGTAGACTCAACTGATCTCAAGTGGTACTGAACTCCAAACTCCTGCTATCTCCCTGTGTAATGCAGCTATAGGCACAGCTGATCTGAATTAGAACTGAACTCCAACCTCCTGCTATCTCCATGTAATGCAGATGTAGGCTGAGCTGATCTCAAGTAGCATGGAACTCCAAAGTCCTGCTATCTCCCTGCGTAGTGCAGATGTAAGCTCAGCTGATCTCAAGAAGCCCCAAACTCTAAACTCCTGATCTTTCCCTGTGTAACGCAGATGTAGCTTCAGCTGATCTCAAGTAACCCTGAACTCCAAAATCCCACTATATCCCAGTGTAATGCAGATGTAGGCAAAGTTAATCTAAGGTGGCACTGAACTCCAAACTCCTGCTATCCCCCTTTGTAATGCAGATGTAGGCTCAGCTGATCTCAAGCAGTCACAAACTCCAAACTCTTGCTATATCCCTATGTAATGCTGAAGTACGCATACCTATTCTCAAGCAGCCCTAAACTCCAGCCTTCTGCTATCTCCCCGTATAATGTAGATGAAGGCCCAGCTGATCTCAGGCAGAACTGAACTCCAAACTCCTGTTATATCCCTGAGTAATACAGATGTAGGCAAAACTAATGTCAAGTAGCACTGAACTCCAAACTCCTGCTCTCTCCCTGTGTAATGAAGATGTATGCCCGGCTGATCTCAGGTAGAACTGAACTCTAAACTCCTGCTCTTTCTCTGTGTAATGTAGATGTAGGCTCAGCTGATCTCAAGAAGCACAGAACTCCAGACTCCTGCTATCTCCCAGTGTAATGCAAATGTACGCTCAGCTAATCTCAAGTAGCACAGAACTCCAAACTCCTGCTATCTCTGCATGTAATACAGATGTATGCACAGCTAATCTCAAATAGCACTGAACTCTAAACTCCTGCTCTCTCCCTGTGTAATGCACATGTAGGCACAGCTAATCTCAGGCAGCACTGAACTCCAAACTCCTACTATCTCCCTTTGTAATGCAGATGTAGGCACAGCTGATCTAAATCAGCACCAAACTCCAAACTCCTGCTGTCTCCCTGTGTAATGCAGATGCAGGCCCACAAGCAGTCTGAACTCCAAAGTCCTGCTATGTCACTGTGTAATACAGATGTAGACTCATCTGATCTCAAGCAGCCAGAAACTACAAACTCCTGCCATCTCCCTATGCAATGCAGATGCAGGCACAGCTGATCTTAAGTAGCACTGAACTCCAAACTCCTGCTCTCTCCCAGTGTAATGCAGATGTATGCACAGCTAATCTCAAGAAGCCCCAAACTCCAAACTCCTGCTGTCTCCCTGTGTAATACAGATGTAGGCCCAGCCGATCTCAAGCAGCCCTGAACTGCAAACTCCTGCTGCCTCCCTGTGTAATGCAGATGTAGGACCAGCTGATCTCAGGCAGCACTGAACTCCAAACTCCTGCTATCTCCCTGTGTAATGCATATGTAGGCCCAGCTGATCTCAGGCAGCCCTGAACTCCAAACTCCAGCTCTCTCCCTGTGTAATGCAGATGTAGGCCCAGCTGATCTCAAGCAGCCCCGAACTCCAGACTCCTGCTGTCTCCCTGTGTAATGCAGATCTACGCACAGCTGATCTCAGGCAGTCCTGAACTTCAAATTCCTGCCATCTCCCTGTGTAATGCACATGCATGCACAGCTGATTTCAAGTAGCACTGAACTCCACACTACTGCTCTCTCCCTGTGTCATGCAGATGTATGCCCAGCTTATCTCAAGTAGCACCGAACTTCAAACTCCTGATATCCCCGTGTCATGCAGATGTAGGCTCAGCTGATCTCAGGCAGCACTGAACTCAAATCTTCTGTTATCTGCCTGTGTAATGCAGATGTGGGCACAGCGGATCTCAGGCTGCACTGAACACCAAACTCCTGATATCGCCCTGTGTCACGCAGATGTAGTGGATCATAGGGCGCTGCTAAAGATATTGTCTAAGGTTAACATATCGGAAGAAGTCATATGGTTTGATCACTATTTACAAAATAGGTAAAAAAAAATTGGATTAATGGTCTTTCTTCTAAAGACTCTTCTCTTAGATGCAGAGTTCCTCATGGGTCCATTCTTGGACCCCTTTTATTTTCGATTGTTGTAATCTCTCTCAGAGATATGCTATTACACCGAACTTATATTGCATGCAGATGGTGCTGTTTGGTTTTGCTTAGGGAACAATATTTCAAACCTTCAAAAAAACCTTCAGAAGAACTTTAGTTTATTATACACTTGGTTTGACACACATAAACTGGTTTTAAACTCGTTTCAAACAAAAGTAATGGTCTTTTCTAGCCCAAGAAAAGCTCCTATTAAAAACTTTGTGCTACTTGATAACAACTTTTCACAACTTCCTCAGAGATGTACTAACCGCATGTGCTAACTTGTTGACTTTTGACCTGTATCCTTTATACATTTTACTACACTTGTAACTTGTTTTCTCCTTGTACTCCTCCCCCCCACTGTCACACCTGTTAAATAAAACTCTTGCTATCCCCCCCAACCCCGTGTCCTGCTAATGCATGCCCAGCTGATCTCAAGCAGCCCTGAACACCAAACTCCTGCTATCTCCCTGTGTAATGCAGATGTAGGCACACCTGATCTCAAGCAGCCCAGAGCTCCAAACTCCTGCTGTCTCCCTGTGTAATGCAGATGTACCCCCAGCTGATCTCCAGCAACCCCAAACTACAAACTCATAGTTTCATAGTAATGTACAAGTCATTAACCATAGGCCATGTGACTTGCCAGTTCTCAGTCGTGGTAGAGAAACTTTTTTTCTCCCATGAATTTGTCCAGTGAGCTCTTGAATGCATCCATTGAAGTACTCATAACTACATCTTTAGGCAGACTGTTTCAGACCCTCACCACCCTTTGAGCAAACCAGCCACCCTGTGCTTTCATTTTATACAATGCCCCTTTTAGTTCAAATCATGTCCTCTGTTGTCCCTTTCAGATGCTCTTAATTCCAAACCAATGCATTCTAGAACTTCTCTGTTTTTCATTACCCTGTAACCACACAAAGATCCTCTCTGGTTCACCTATGTTCCAATGAGTATTGGTTTAACTCTACTAGCCCATATATGGGTAATGCACTCCAAGCATCAGTTGGATGGCTGGCAGCCTAGGAGATGTTAGGGATGTGCTGCTGGCCATCTGGAGCCACAAGACCAACATGCAGGTATGGGGGATGGGGGTGGTGTTGTTGGTGCCTTGGGGTGTGGGGGAGACCACTGAATACCAATGAGGGGGCGGGGGTACCAAGGTTAGGGATTGGGATAGTGTGGACCAGGGCACCTGTGTGTGCAGGGAGGGGGGCTTCCTATTCAACACTGGGACCAGGGCACATCTGTGTGGAGGCAGGGGAATCTTATTCACTGCTGGGACAGGGGAACCTGTGTGTGCAGGGGTGGGGGATATGCTTATTCATTACGGGGACCGGGGCTGATGTGTTGTGGGTGGAGATATGCTGCTGCATTACATGGATGGGGCACACATGTGTCGGCAGTGGGTTATTGCACCCTGACAGGGATGGGTCTTCCCTGTGTGACAAGGGGGTCTTACTTCAGATGGCTGAACTAAGGGGCATTGGCAGGCAGGTTCAGGTGCCTGAGGGAGGAAGTCACTCACCCAGATCCATGCCTTGGCACAAGTGATCCACTCTGGGACCCAGAACAGGCATCTGATTGGATGCCCACCTGGGTCTGCTACTTCACCCCGGCTGCCCTGCACAGTCCTGCACACTGGGAGGGGGGGTGCTAACAGGTGCCCTGCAGGTACATGTGGTAGTGAATACCATGCGTCCTGCACCTGTTCAGGGCTGCGGAGCTACACTGGCAGGGTACGCAGCTACTTTCTGCCACTTTGTGAATAGCACCCTTCCTGTTTTATACTGATGTACTGTATGCCCAGCTGATCTCATTTTTTCATTTCATTTCATTTTAGTTTAATTTTTTATCTTTTATACTTGGAGGCATGATGAGCAATACTGCCCGTTTTCACAAGGGACAAGTCTTACATAAAACAGGAAGTATAAATACAAATATGCAACAAAGCAAAAAAACAAACATGTTCAAAGACAATACAAAGTGTATCAGGGCTTAGCATCTTCTTTGTTGAAAAACAGGTACATTCATTATGAACATCAAGTCATGTTCTGAGTCTTGTTTTAAAAGTTTGAACTGTCGAACAATTAATTATTTCCATCAGGACAAAATTAAAGAAAAAGGGTGCTCTATATAATAAAGACCTTTGTCCAGTCACCATTTTAAAAAAAGGCAATTTAAAAACAAGTTTACTTTGGGATCTGGTCCCACATAGATTGGTAAGTCTAGAAAATAAAACATAAACAGACTGGGGGAGGAGACCAATATTGCCCTTGAATAGAAGATTCCCCATTCTTAATCTATCCCTATTTTCAAGGGAAGGACAATTCAATATATTTAACAATTTGCAATGGTGTGTTCGAGTTGATGAACATGTCATGAATCTAAGAATAGAACTGTAGGTATCCTTAAGTCTATCTAAAAGCTTTTCACTAGTGGCTGTGTATATGATAAGTCTGTAGTCAAATACACTTAGTAAGAAACTGTGAGAAAGTATTTTCCTGGATTCTGCAGTCAAGGAGGGTTTTACTCTGTTGAGTAATCCAAGTCTTTGATGTACAGTTTTCCTTAGATAATTAATATGTGATTCAAAAGAGAGGTTGGGATCCAGGGTAGTCCCCAAATATCTAAAGCTTTCTACAAGCTGTATAACGTCGCCATTTATATTTACAATGGGATTAACATCTACTTTTTTTTCCCTGGACTGGAACAAAAGCATAACTGTGTATTTTTTGTTTCATTTAGTGCCATGCATTTTGATAGTATCCAGTTTTGACAAGGATGGAAATCAATTTGTATATTCTCCATGGGAACACTAGGCCTGGCTCCTACTCTGTAAATAACAGCGTCATCAGCATACAAGGTCATTGAGGTTTCACTACAAATATTGGGGGCAGAATTCAAAAATAAAAAAAAATAAGCGGGCCCAAAACTGATCCCTGGGACAGCCCAGATTTGATCATTTTTGGATAGGATAGACTTCCTTCAATTCTGGTTCTCTGAGATCTGTTGTTCGAATAGTCAGAATACCACTTGATAACATCATGGGAAAAACTCAAGTCATAGAGAATATTTGGTAGTAACTGATGCTCAACTACATCAAAGCGAGGTCTTGGTGAGGTCCACAAATATCTAGGGCACCCTGTATACAGCCAGTGAACCCCATTTGCCATTTCTGTGTTGTGCTTAAATTTGAGCCCATGTTGAAACTGTCAGTAAACTATACTTTTTAAGGTGTTCAATTGTCTGATTGAACATCATTTTTGACAATATCTTTGAAAGGGGAGCTAATAAGGAAATTGGATGACAGAAACAAACACTGGGTTAACACTTTTTAGGATTGGTTTGATAGTAGCCAGTTTCCATTTGTTTGGAAAAACTCCAAAACATAGTGAAAAGTTGAAAATAGTTGCAAAAGGCTGAGAAAAGGAATTAATTTCTGACTTAATAACTATGTGTGTTTGTCTGAGTTAACTGAACTGAACTGAATGGTTTTCTGAACAGTTATCTAGGTGTAAATCTCAGGTGATTGAAAGGACTTGATAGCTGTGAGGTTTAAATTACTTGTAGAAAGATCTAGTAAGTAGGGGGAGTGGCTTAGCTAGAAGGAAGCTACATTTAAAGACTGCCTTAGAAAGATTTTGCTAGTAGCTTGGCAGAAGACACCAGGAGAAAGGACTGCTGTGTGACTGGATTTCTCTACTGGGACTATATTGCCCTCCTTCCCTCCCCTCCACCCTCCCACCCAAAGCTAGTTCTACTTTTATAGGCACAGAATTTCACTGACAACAGGAACTTCCTGTTTGGGAGCAGAAAGTGAGTGATCACAGAGCCACCAAAGACCCACCATCCTAGAAGGGCAAAAGTAGCTCTCCAGCCCCCTCTAGCTGCTGGAGGTCTGCCTCCGAGCAAGTAAGGGGTCTTCTGAGAAATATAAGATATTCTTGTCTCAGAACAGGACAATCAGGAGCTTAAAGGGCACACAGGCAGAAAGTAAGGAGAGAGAGGAAAAAAAGAACAGAGGAAAGAGTAAGGATTGCAAACAGTTAAGGGGCCAGAAATAAGACATGATGGGAGTGTTGCAGTGCAGTGGCTGTGGAGCAGCAGTCTTCTGGGAGATGTTTTGGAGGATGTGGTGTTGTCCCATCAGCAGGCACCTCTCTGGGCTGAGGGAGGAGGTTGCTCATCTCCAGGCTGAGTTGGCCAGGATTTGTGGGACCTCCTCTTCCATCCAGGGACCACCAGGGCCACTGCCATTGCCTCAGAGGTTGCCAAGAAAGAGGAGCAGTTGGACCACAGTGGGCTCAGGGAGGGTGAGGGTGGTGGAATAGAGGTGCATCCCTCCAGCTGTACCTCTTCACAATTCCTATGCCATTCTGGCAAAGTGTGGTTCCTCTATGGAGGCGCCCGCAGTGGAGACCAAGGAGGATGCTGGGAACCTCCACAAAGGAGACCCACAGGAGGGTGGCAGGCACCCCACAGGGGAAGGAAACAGCTCCTGGTGGGGACTCCATTGTTAGGAAGGTAGAACTGGGGGAGGAAGGGGAGAGGGAGGTAAGGTGCCTACCTGGCGCCATGGCTTGGAAGGACAGGGAGCGAATCCTCAGGAATGCCGGAGCAGCTGCACAGGGGAGGGAGCTGGATGTCATTGTCCACCTAGGGACAAATGATCTGGCTAAGAAAGGGATTAGAGAAGTGCAGGAAGAGTTTGTGGAATTGGGGAGGGGCCTTAGACAAGTAGCATGCACGGTAACCTTCTCAGAGGTGCTGCCCATCTATGGTATAGGAGAGGCAAGGGTGTTCCGCACTGTGGGATTCAATCAGTGGTTGAAAAACTGGTGTGGAGCTCAGGGATTTGGCTTCATTGGGGACTGAGGGTCAACGTGGAGTGATGCAAGCCTATACTGGCATGATGGGTTGCATCTGTTCAGGAGGGGAACCAGGATCCTAGGTGATAGGTTTAAATGCTTCATTGGCAAGCATTTAAACTAGCCAAGGGGGGAAGGCACTGGAAAGGAGCAGGGAAATCCTTGCCCCCCCCAAAAAAAATCACGGTAGTAAGTGCGGTAAACACCAACATAGAGGTGTCGATAGGAAGAAGGACAGGGGTAAATGGAGAAAGTGACAAAGGCAAGAAGGACAGGGATGGGGCAAAAAGGAGTAAGGCCATCATGAAATGGAGGGTAATGAGTACCAATGCCCGTAGTCTGGGCAACAAGCACCCTGAGCTGGTGACCTTGATGGAAGAGGGATGCCTGGATATTGTAGCAGTCACAGAAACATGGTACACAGAGAACCATGACTGAGATGTTAACATACCAGGGTACATAACCTACAGGAGAGACAGGCAGGGGAAAAGAGGGGGAGGAGTAGCTCTCTATGTAAAGGAAGGGATAAAAGCAACTGAACAAAAGGGTAAACAGGGAGGAGAGGAGGCACTGTGGGTCATCTTGGATACTGGAAAGGGCACCACAATCTGCACAGGGGTTGTGTACAGACCCCCATGTCAGGGGGGGAGGGAATGGACAAGGATATGATAGAAGGCATTCTTAGAATGGTAGAGAAAGGGGAGATACTGTTGATGGTAGACCTGAATATGCCAGATGTTAACTGGAGCACATTTGCTGCAGCCACATCCAAGAGCAGGGCCATTCTTGATGCCCTACAGGTGGCAGACCTCAGACAGCTAGTTTCAGAACCCACTCATGAGGGAGCAATCTTAGACTTCATACTCTCAAACAGGGGCAGTGAGAGGATCTCAGATCTAGAGGTGGGTTGCCATCTGGGAACAAGTGACCATCAAACAGTGTGGTTCACGTTAAACTCAGCTACAGAGTCAAGCCATATAAAAGTGAGGGTACTGGACTCAGGAGGGCTGACTTTGGCAAGATGGGACAGTGCCTCAGAAAAGCACTGCAAACAGGCTAGAAGGAGGTGTGAAGCAACAATGGGGAATCATCAAAACTGCCATCACAGAGGCAACAAGCCTTTGTGTGAAGCAAATACACAAATCAAAATGAAAGAAAAAGCCACTATGGTTCTCAAAAGAGGTGGCTGTGAAAGTCAGGGAGAAAAAGATAGCATTCCAGAAGTATAAGGAAACACAGAAAGAGCAGGACAGAGAGCTGTACCAGTTAAGGCAGAAGGAAGCAGGGAGGGAAGTCAGAACAGCAAACGCCCAAACTGAGGAAAAGATAGCCAACTTGGTTAAGCAGGGGGATAAAACCTCTTATAGGTACATCAGCAAGCGTAGAAAGACAAAGAGAGGGATAGTGAGGCTGAATAGAATGAACGGTGGGTGGGCAGAGGGGGACAGTGAAAAAGCAGGGTTACTGAATGAATATTTCTGCTCAGTATTCACAAAAGAGGAGGGGGAAGTGCCTAATCCAATTAACAGAAACACTCTTGATAGGGGGGTCTATCCCAGTCCTTTCACAGAAGAAAGGGTTCTGCAAGAACTCCTAAAACTGAAGGTGGACAAAGCAATGGGGCTGATGGAATTCACCCAGAATTCTAGAAGAATTAAGGGGGAACTAGTGAACCACTGGCAACTCTTTTTAATAAATCATGGGAGGATGGTGTGGTACCCGAGGACTGGAGGAAGGCGGATGTGATTCCCCTTTACAAAAGTGGGACCAAGACAGAGGCAGGAAACTACAGACCTGTCAGTCTGACCTCTGTGGTAGGGAAAGTGATGGAGTCACTTCTAAAGGAAAGAACACTTGAATACCTAGATGCCAGTGGGGCACAGGACCCAAGGCAGCATGGGTTCACTGCTGGAAGGTCATGTCAGATGAATCTAATAGATTTCTTTGACTGGGTGACCAAGGTAGGAGACCACGGAGGTGCTGTGGACATGGCCTACCTAGACTTTATCAAGGCATTTGACACAGCTCCACATAAAAGATTAATAGTCAAATTAACCAGCCTGGGAGTGGGTCCCAGGGTGGTAGCCTGGGTAAAACATTGGCTGGACAACAGGACACAGAAGGTAATTATAAATGGAGTCCACTCTGAAGAAAGAGGGGTTACTAGTGGGGTACCGCAGAGTTCAGTATTGGGTCCAGTCCTTTTAATACCTCTTCATGACATTGCAGAGGGACTGAAAAAAAACTATGCCTCTTTGCAGATGACAGAAAGATCTGGTACAGGGTTGATACACAAGGAGGCGTGTAAAGGATGAGAAGGGACTTGGAAAGGTTGGAGGAATGGTCAAGTATGGCAGCTAGGATTCAATGCAAAGAGTGGAAAATAATGCACCTGGGAAACAAGAACCCAGGGAAAGAATACACAGTGGGGAAGTAGTAACAACAACAACAAAAGGAAGGAACCTGGGGTAATCATATCAGATGACCTTAAGTTTAGCAAGCAATGTGAGAAGGCAGTAGGGAGGGCTGGGGTATACTGGGATGCATAGGGAGAGGCATCAGCAGCAGAAAACAGGAAGTTGTTGACAGTTGGTGAGACCCCATCTGGAGTACTGTGTGCAATTCTGGAGACCCCATCTCCGCAAGGGCATAGACAGGATAGAGGCAGTCCAGAGGAGGGCAACTAAAATGGTGCAGGGTCTGCAAGAGAAGCCGTATGAGGAGAGACTAAAGGAGCTTAATATGTATACCCTTGAGGAAAGAAGGGAGAGGGGCGACATGATAGAAACTTTTAGTACCTCAGTGGAATCTACAAAGTCCAAGAGGGTAGCATCTTTCAGAAAAAGAGACATGCAAGAACAAGGGGACACAATTTAAAGATAGAGGGAGGGCGGTTCAGGGGTAATGTGAGGAAGTATTATTTCACAGAGAGGGTAGTGGATGCATGGAACAGCCTTCCTGAGGCAGTTGTGGGGTCTAAAACTGTGGGAGAATTCAAGAATGCATGTGACAGACATAAGGCGATTCTTATGGGGGGTAGAAAGAAAAAGGCTGTTGGTTAACTAGGATCTGCGGCCTATCCTGTAGGTAGGGGAAATGGGCAGACTAGATGGGCCAAGCGGTCCTTATCTACCATCAAAGTCTATGTTTCTATGTAAAATCTTAAAGCCTTAAAGCTTATCACCTGCTGTTCAGTTCTGTCTACCATAGACTATGACGTTATCATCTACAGCCCAGGTACCGACACTGCCCTAAAAATGGTTAAAACCCTTCTCAATAAAGTGTGTCGTGGGAGCAGATCAATGGACACACATGTGTGACCTCTGTGTAGCTACTGGATGTCTACCCCTTCACCTCAGGGCCCAATACCAGGCTTGCCTATTAGCAAAGAAAGTCATACTTGGGCTAGCTCCTGAATCAACATTGTGACTAATACAAATAGAACAACCAACAATCAGCACACAGCAGTCTTCTAGGTGTGGGCTTGTGGCACCTTTCAAGCCTACCTCAATAGCCCAAAGATCCCTGTCTGTCAGAGGACCCAGGTGGATAAATGACCTGCCCCCCTGACCTCATCGAATGCAATAAGGTGGGTAAATTCAAAGCTGGACTCCAATCATACCTACTGCTCTCTTGTACATGTGAGTGCCCAAGCATTACCTAACCATGTATTAGTCACTCATAGGTCCCTGAACTCCCTATCTTCAAATGCTTGGAAAGCCCCCCTTACCTCCATCCCCAACCTCCCTATGTAAAACTCACCTAGGTTTATCTGACCCCTCTCTCCTCACCCTTTCTCTCCCCTTCCCCATCTCCTCCTCCCCATTCACCTCCTACCTGCACTTACTACCCTTCCTATACTTATAATCCTCCTTTCTCCTTTCTTGGACCCCTCCACCTCCTGGACAAAGTCTGTTCAGGCTGCCACCCTAACATACTGAATAAAGCCTCTCTCTCTCTGACTGCTTTACTTTGTTTAAGCTCTCAAGCAGGAAATCCCTTGCTGCTGGGGATTTGGCACAGAGTAGCCCACTTCTGCGGCTATTCTATACTGCCTTCTCTTTTGTTGAACTGATGGTGAGATCTCCTTGTGAATTTCTAATGGAATTAAAGTGTAACTAACGTAATCTGAGGAACTTCCTTGTTTAATTAACCTGAGTATTCTAAATCATTGGAACCTTCTGTGTGTAATTGTAACTCATTACCTTCATTGTATCTGTTTAAACCCATGTATATATTGTTTGTTTTTGGTTTGTCTATCTTTTACTATGTCTGACTTGGAACCTTTGTAAATGAGCCTTGGCTTAAAGGTATTTAGTCCCAAACTGAAATAAATAAATACAAAATCAATATCATCATAAGCAATATAGGGCCTGGGATTCTTTTCTAAGACATATTTTTTTTAACTTGGCCAGGTGTGACTTTTTTTAAATACAATTTTGGATGTGTTTCAGTGCTGGCTAGTTGCTATGTATGTATAGAGCACTGAGCTTAGAAACATTTTGGCCAGTAATTGGGGTATATTGCAGACAGAAGATAAATTAAAGAAACAGATTGGCAAAGCCCCAAAATGATTTATAAGCATGCTCCAACAATAGCTGATAAGGTTATCTAGTTCTTATTTAGCTATGGATCATAAAAGTAACACTCTTTGGTCTTTATCACCACATAGTGGCACCAAAAAATTAGGCACTTGTAAATTTTGCCCATTTATACAGGTCACCAATGTTTTTCAAAATCTTGTAACTCACCAGACTTTTAAGATCAGAGAGCTTATTCTATGTTAAACAGCGGCAGTTGTCTACATGTTACAGTGTTCCTGTGGATTTTTTGTATTGGAAGGACTGTTAGAGAATTTAAAGTAAGAATTAGTGAGTATGTAAGAGAATTAAACCAAAATGATACATCCTATGCCGTAGTACAACTTGTTAACAGCTGCAGGGACAGTAACACAAAGCATGAAATAATATTCATTGGGTTGGAAAAAGTGACTGTGGGACCCAGGGGAGGCAATATAAATAGAATAATAGATAGATAAATGTGTATTACAAGCCAGTAATACCATCAAGAGGTTTTGGGGACTTGTCCCAAAGTCCCACAAACCTCGAGATGGTATTATTGCCTTGTACCACACTTATCTGTTTATTATTTTTTGCGCTACATGGATCCAATGCATTTTTTTCTTACCTTGTGTTGCTGGGTGCATCTGGGACAGTTGCAGAGTACCTGCTAGAAACGAGCTGGCTTTCTGTCAGAAAACGGTTTGAGTGAAAAGCTGGCTCATGCTTAGCATGCGCTGGTAGCTGATCTCGTGGTGCTGAAGTTTGTTGATAATATTACAGTTTGGGATGACCTTTGAACTATAGTATTATCAACCAAAATGATAGTATTATCACTTCTCAGGATAGTATTATAGAGACAGCGGTAGTGTATTACCAGGACATTTTTGTATAACTTAGTATACTACTATTGAGGCTTATCCATATATTATGAAACAAATAATCAAGCAAAGAGAAAACTTCTGAATTTTTGTTTTGAACTCTCATGAAGGTCTGGGTTTAAATGATAACATAGACTTGGCAGCTTTTCTGTAAGTTTAGGGGTATGCTTTTATATATTTTAGACAGGACTAAATCAATTTTTATTTAATAAACGAAATGCTTGATTATATAAAGTGGTTATATCATAGCACTGGTATACAGTATCTTATACATGAGTAAAGGACATATATGTTATTGGGGGAAGTTTCTATAACCAAACCCACAAGGATATTCCTTTTGATTCCCTTGCTTAATTGACAACAATTCATGGGAGTTGCTATCTGCCTTTACTGTGTAATTTACTAAGGTTGTGCCTCAGGTCCTTTCATTTATATAAATAGATTGACCTGAAGTTTTCTGACTGATAAATGGGCAGTATAAATATTGGATCCATTAAATTGGAACAAGTCATATTGGTGTTTCTTGTAGACGATCAGTCATCTAGTTTAGAAGGATGTTAAGCATATAATGAAATAGACAAATGCTTAATACTTGATTGTCTCTTAATTCTGTTTTTTAATCAATGGCATTTAGAGTTGTATTGTTGAGCATGAAATTTGGTATATGAGCACGTGTTTTCAGCTGTCATTATACTAGCTTGTTATCTCTGATGAAGCCTGGTTAACACTGGGCAAAACACAAGGGCCCGGATATTCAAAGCAGTTGTGCATGGCACAACTGAGTTGCACTGGCGCAAGTGTGGACTTGTGCCAAGGAGCCATATTCAGCGGAAGCCATTGTGCAGCGCAAAATCCATTGCATCTATGCACAACTATAATAAATGCAGGTGCAAGTGCAGGGGGAGTTCCCATGAATATCCAGTGCAGTGGTATATTCAACCATGAAACCATGGCACAAGTGTGGAGCAAATCGAAGTTGCTTCGAGCAGACTTTTTCCTATAAATACAGGGCAGAAACACACAGACAGCACTTGCGCCAGGTGAGAGGGAGTGAGAGAGAGAGAGAGAGAGAGAGAGAGACAGACAGACCAAGGCAGACACAGAGGGAGAGGGTCAGAGGTGGCATTGGAGAGGGAGAAAGAGGCAGAGAGAGTGAAAGAGAGAGAGAGATAGGCACACTGCCAGGCAGTGCACCAGGGTGGCACACAGACAGCAGCAGCCAACCGCCCAGGTGGATATTGGACAGCAAGGGCCATGGATAGTGCTCCCTTCATGATGGAGGCCACAATGAGGGGTGTGAGGGGGCAGGAGGAACAGCGACATGGCCGAGGAAGGGTCCGTTGTTGGTAAGCCTGACACAGGTGGTACCGTGCCCGCATCACATTCAAGAATTACAGTGACAAAGAGATTGTGGGCCAGTACCACCTGAACAGGGCCATTCTGAGGCAGCTCTGTGAGCTGTGCAGTGAGGAGATGCAGGCACCCACCAGATGGAGCCACACCATGTCCGTGGAGACAAAGGTGACAGCCGTCATGTGCCTGCTCACCACAGGCACTTTCCAGAGACCAACAGGGGACACCACAGGCATAACCCAGTCATCCACGTCCCACCTCCTCACACAGTTCCTCAATGCACTGCTGCCAGGTGCTTTGGAATACATTTGTTTCACCAGCACACAGGCGGAGTATACAGCAACCATGCAGGACTTCCACAGGGTTGCACGTCTGCCTGGTGTGATTGGGGCCATCGATTGCACCCACGTGGGCATCCACATGCCACCTGACCCTGTGGGTGTGGCATACATAAACAGGAAGGGAAGCCTGAGTGTCAACTGCCAGGTGGTGTGCGATGCCATGGGGCACATCACCAATGTCTGTGCCACAAACCCTGGGAGTGCATGTGATGCATTCATCTGGCACAGCTCTGTGCAGTGCCACAGGTTTGAATGTGAAGACAACCCCATGGGCCACCTAGTAGGTGAGTATGGCATGGGCAAGGGGTGATGGGCAGAGCAGACCTTGGGGTGGGGGAAGGCAGGGTGTGCACGTTGGCTTGGGCTCCAGGGACAGGCAAGTGGTGCAGCATAGAATAGCAGAGAGCTAACCATGTCATTATTCACACAGGAGACAGCGCTTATCCACTGAGGCCCTGGCTGTTCACCCCCTACCCATGCCCATCATCCCCAGCAGAGGAACGCTAAAGCAAGGCACACGCCAGCACATGCAACATCATTGAGTGTGTCTTTGTCATGCTGAAAGCACGTTTCCATTGCCTAGATATGTCAGGCAATGCCCTACAGCCCCTCAAAAGCCTGTAGCCTATTCCTGGCCTGCTGCATACTGCACAACATGGCTATTGACCATGGGATAGCTGCCAGGCTGATGAGGGCAACAGTAATGGGGATGATGGAGGCAATGGGCTGGATGGTGGTGGACAGCCACCTCCTGGGTGGAGGGATCCCTGGCTGCAACAGTAGGTGCGACGACACATGGACACCATTGCACAGGAGCACTATGGTGTACACAGGTAGGTGGTGCGATACACGTGCATGGCCCACACAAACAGGTACAGCACACATGCAGGGGCGTGCATGGCAATAGGCATGCACACACAGAGGTGTGATGCAGGGGTAGGGGAGTCAGTGGCACACAACCACACACATCAACACACACACACACAAACATATGCACCCACACACCCAGGTGTTGGTATGTGGCGTGGATCAGATGCATTGCACCAGTGCACAGGTGCAACTGGTGCTAGACTGCCTTCATCATGCCCATGCCGCATGGTCCAGTGGCTGGGGGAAGCACGCACAGAGGTAGCGTGTGGTGCAACACACAGGTGCCACACCAGTGGTAGGCACACACACACCACCCATGTGCGCATAGGCCAGCAGCTGCAGACTGCAGGCGGGGTGGCCCACACTTTAGGTCGTCTGCATGGAACCATGGCCACCACGGCCATGGGGGAAGCTATGCCTGGGCCAATCGGCAGCCACAGGCTGTGCAACAGTTATCGGGGGTGAGCAAGAGCCCCCCCAGGGGTTGAACTGTGGGACCACGACTGTGTGCACGTGGGGGTGTGAAGGTGCCCAAACAGGCCTGCCCCGCGGGCATGCCTGGGATATCTACATCAGAGCCCAGCATTGACTGTGTTGGGGTTGCCCAACACTGGGTTCATGGGGTGGACAGCGCACTGTGGGGGGTCATCTGTGCCCGGCCATGCCCTTTGACAGCCAGCAGCACAAAGCCATCCATGATCACAGTGGCAGTGCAATCCAGGGATGCAGTCGTGGCCTCCTGTTTGTGCTGCATCCCCACCAGGACCTGTGCATTTTCCTGCTCCTGCTGCTCAGCTAACTGGTGCACCACTGCACACAGTGCACGCACCCCAGTGGCAAGCAATACCTGTTACTGAATGGACGCCTACAGCAGACGGGTGTGCTCAGCCAGTGGGTCAGCATTCTGGGGCTCCTGGGCAGGACATCAATCCTCATATGGTGACCGGCCATGCTACACAGCCCACTCTCTGATGGATGCTGCCCAGTGGGATCTTCAGGGGGAATGGCCATTGCAGGCACACCGGTGGTGAACCCAGCTTCCAGCTGCCCAGTGGCACCCACAGCCTGCTGCCATCGCCTATCCAGCCACTGCACGCCACTCAGTGTCTGTGCGGCTGCATCACCACCACCGCAAGGCACAGCAATGGCAGTGCACACTGCTGCACCCACAGTGGTGGCAGGCAGCTGTTCCGCTGCTGGCAGAGTGCTGGGCATGGTGCATGTGACAGCTCCCAGCAAGAGTGTCACAGCCACAATGTCGCCCATGTTGTCCAGGAGCTGAGCATAGTCCTCATTGGATTTGGACCCCGGCCCAATATATGTCTCCACACACAGGACACCAAGGCTGGCATCCTGGAGGATCACATCCAGGGCCTCATCCGACCCCAGGTCCAGGGCATCCGCCTGCACCATGGTGCTGGGGTGCAGCCCGTTGGGCCCCCTGATCCCAGTGGAGGTGGACAGCTGGTCCTCCATGGCCGTACCAGCGTCCACGGCTGCTGCCGTTGTCCCATCATCCACACGAGGCATGCTGGTGCTGCAAGAGAAAAGAGGCATGTCAGTGATGCAATGTCCACATGTGCCCCCCTCACACTGCCAATGCATGTGTCCTGCAGCATGGCATGCATGTGGGCACACACACATGCACATGACATGCATGCCGGCTGTATGCACGCCAGCATGCCTGTGTTTGCATCCTCCATGCCACCAGCTGTGTGTGGCTGACATACTTACCATGCAGTGATGGGCTGCCACCCATCTGGAAACCACCTCCAGGCACACCCTCCACCGTTCTGTGGTGCATGGTGGCTGCCACCAACTCCTCCTGTGCCGTGAGTGTTGGCGCATTGGCAGGCCCCCCTCCAGTGGCATTCCAGGATGCATGGATGGCTGCCACATTCTCTTTAATGCACCTCTTGTCTGTGCCCACCTTCTTCTGGCACTCCTGCACTGACTGCTGGTAGCTGCCATGCTGGTTGATGTATGCCCCCACCTCCTCCCAGACCCCAGTCCTGGCCTATAGTGTGCCCATGGCACCACACAACATGAGCTCCCTGTCCAGGTATGTGTCGAACAGGGCCTCTGTCTCTGCTTTATTGAAATTGGGCCTGCACTTCTGAGCAGGCCCATGGTCCTCACCTTCCTCACATTCTGACATTTCACTTCCTGTGGACATGGATAGCACAGTGTGTCAGTGGCAGCATCTCCCTGGTCCGTCCCACCCTGCTGTGCTGTCTGCTCCCAGTGAGCTGCAGCGGCATGCGCAACTTACTGCGAAAGGATGCAATACCGGTCCATGGCCTGTGCTGTTCCATGGTGCTTATAAGGTGCAACACATGCAAATGAGGTTTGGCGCAACAGTAATGACATGCTAATTCACCCAGTGCACAATGTATTGGCTGAATATCACAATTCTGCACCATGCGCAATGAGATTGTGCCGGAGCAAGTCACGGCACAATGTGCATGCATGCGCAGTGTGCAGGCCTGCAGTGCACATGCACCTAATGGTATCATGGTGTCAGTAATGCACCATGCACTGACAGCACAATGTGGTGGCATAGCGCATGATGCAGCAGGCCTGCTATCACATACGTGCGCACTGCACAATGGCGGGTGACCCCTGACCCCTGGGGAGACCTCTGACCCCTGGGTCAATCCCCTGACCAATAACACTGCTTAGCAATGCCCACTTTGCACATCTCTGGCACGCGCAATGGGCGGGCACTGTGCATGTTCCCTCGCATCACGCATCTGACACATGTTGTGGACACGTGCACCTCCTGCTGCCATTTTTGTCACTAAGATCACCGTGGGTAAAATGGCACAGGGACATGTCCATCATGCACCAAACTGGTCACAGGTGGAGCTTGTTAACCTGATGGCCTGTGTCCAGCCCCATGCCCCCCAACTATTTGGCCAGGTGCCCCTGCAGCAGGCAAGGGTCACAGTTTGGCAGGGGATTGCTGCCAGGCTGCAGCAGAGGATTGGGGTGGCCAGGACGGGGGAGCAATGCCGTCACCAGTACCAGGACCTGATGCAGCAGGACCCAGAGTGCCTGAAGGGACTTCGGGCATGTGTCAAGCAAGGGGCTGTGCCACAGCTAGGTAAGTCAGCCCATATTGCATGTGTGCTCTAATGCTGTACTGTGGTGTTGGCTAGGTGCCTGGCATGCCCTGCAGAGGAGTACACTGTCATCATGCGCATTGAGGAGTGGCATTGCCAGGTGCCGCTTGCATTGTGATGCAGCCGTGAGGGATGTATCAGGTAGGGGCTCACCCTGTGCAGAGGGGTGGGGTGGTAGGCAGCTGCTGTGGATGAGTCCTGATGTGTACCTGTCTTAGTTCCATGCCCAGGGCCTGAGGATCAACACCGGGCACAGGCAGCAGCAGCAGCACACCAGGCTGTGGCTGGCCATGGAGGAGTGGGACCAGCACTGGCAGGGCCATAGAGGGCAGGTAGCCACTGTCATGGTCCTTTGCACTTTACATAGAGGGTGGTGGGGGGAGTGGGTGCAGGCATGGCTGCCTGTGCCATGTGCCGTGGCAGCTGTGTGTGCCGCACTGTGCGTGGTGCATGCTACTGTGGTGCATCCATTGGTCATGTGTGCCAGCTGTTGGTGGGGTGGATGTGCACCCAGTTGCCACAAAAAGCACATCTTCTTGACCTGGAAGGACACTACTTCTTTATTCAGTTGTGAGCTGTGTGAGAAATTCTATATTGCACTTGATATCTGCAACAATGTGCACTTTTGCTCAATTCTGTGGGAGGTGAAACTAACTACCCTTGGTAATTGCTTTTTATTTACATATTTATTTAGTGTTTAACCAAGAAGGGGCTTGCAAACTCTGTTTATCTTGTGAGTAACTTCAGAAGGATTTAAATACTGCATTTGGGTAGACCCTTGGGAGGTAGCTAGATTGTCTACTAGGATTTTCTGACAGTTAAACTATTTTTAAATTTACAGGTGGCTGAGGAGTTGAAAAAGGAGCTTGCAAACTCTGCTTATCTTGGAAGTAACTTCAAGGGTTTGAATACTGCATTTTGGTTGTCCCTTGGGCGTAGCTGGATTGACTACTAGGATTTTGGGAAAGAAACTATTTTTAAATAATTTACTGGTGCGTAGGAGTTTGTGATAGTTAAATTATTTTTAAATAAGTTACTGTGGTTAAGGAGTTGTCCTAGCAAAACCTGCAGTGTGAATTGAAACACAGACAGCCTCAGGTGCAGGCAAATGTTCACCCCATTGTTTTCAGACCACAAAGTGTTGTATTGTAACAGGAAAGGTTGCATCATAACCATTGTCAACAAATTGCCCTGGAGATATCAAGACTAAATCAGATTACTATGAGTTACTGGTGGCTGCAATATTTAGAGACACAAAGCACATCTTCTTGACCTGGAAGAACACTACTTCTTTATTCAGCTGTGAGCTGTGTGAGAAATTCTATATTGCACTTGATATCTGCAACAACGTGCACTTTTGCTCAATTCTGTGGGAGGTGAAACTAACTACCCTTGGTAATTGCTTTTTATTTACATATTTATTTAGTGTTTAACCAAGAAGGGGCTTGCAAACTCTGTTTATCTTGTGAGTAACTTCAGAAGGATTTAAATACTGCATTTGGGTAGACCCTTAGAGGTAGCTAGATTGTCTACTAGGATTTTCTGACAGTTAAACTATTTTTAAATTTACAGGTGGCCGAGGAGTTGAAAAAAGAGCTTGCAAACTCTGCTTATCTTGGAAGTAACTTCACAAGGGTTTGAATACTGCATTTCGGTTGTCCCTTGGGGGTAGCTGGATTGACTACTAGGATTTTGGGACAGAAACTATTTTTAAATAATTTACTGGTGCGTAGGAGTTTGTGATAGTTAAACTATTTTTAAATAAGTTACCGGAGGTTAGTTGAATTACTATAAAGGGAAGTACTCACCAGGGTGGTGGAGCAGTGGTGCATTTGATTGTTTCTAACAGTCACCTGTAGTTGTGGACTACCCCTTCCCCACACCCCACCCACCCCAGGCATGGCATTTCCTTATAGCCAAAGTTCTGACATCACTTCCTCAACAGATCTTGGGGCAGAACTGTCATATTCTTAGTAACCCATCACAGTGCATAAAGGGTAAGTACACACCAAAAAAAAAAAAATAATATATATTACATATTGTATATTATAAGGGAGAGGGACATGTGGGGAGTGGTGCAATGCACTGGCTGTGGGGCAGTAGTTTTCCAGGAGACATTCTGGAAACTGCACTGCTGTCCTATTTGCAGGCAACTGTCAGCTCTGAGGAAGGAGACTTCCCACCTCCAGGCTAAACTGGCAATGACTAAGGAGGCCTCCCCAACCCAAAGAGCACCACTGCCACAACCACTGCCACAACCACTGCCTCAGGGGTTGCCAAGTATGAGGAGTGGTTGGGCCACAGTGGGTTCTGGGAGAGTGCGTGTGGTGGAACAGAGGCAAAGCCCCCTAGTTGTACTTCTACACAAATCATACGCCAGTCTAGCAGAGCAAGGTTCCTCTATGATGGCACCCTCAGTAGAGACCAAGAAGAATCCTGAGGACATCCACAAGGGAGACCCACAAAAGGGTGGCAAGGGACACCACAGGGGAAGGAAACAGCTTCTGATAAGGGACTCAATTGTTAGGGGGGTAGAACTGGGGAAGGGAGAGGAGAGGGAAGTAAGGTGCCTGCCTGGTTCCATGGCTTGGAGGGACAAGAAGCGAATCCTCACAATTGCAGAAGCAGCATCACAGGAGAGGGAACTAGATATCATTGTCCACCTTGGGACAAATGACCTAGCTAGGCATGGAATCAGACAGTGCAGGATGAATTTGTGGAGCTGGGAAGGGGCCTCAGACAGGTAAAAAGCATGGTTACCTTCTCAGAGGTGCTGCCAGTCCATGGCAGGGGTGAGGCTAGGGTACTGCACACCATGCAGTTTAATGAATGGTTGCAAAACTGGTGCAGAGCACAGGGCTTTGGCTTCATTGGGGACTGGGGGTACACCTGGAGAGATGAAGGTCTATACTGGCACGATGGTCTGCATCTGTCCACGAAGGGAACCAAGCTCCTAAGTGGCAGGTTTAAATGCTTCCTTGGCAAGCTTTTAAACCAGCCAAGGGGAGGTGCTGATAAGAGGCAGGAAATTTCAAGCCTCCCCCTACAAAACATGGCAGGTAGTAAGGTAATCACTGAGGTACAGAGCTCAACAGAGGGCAGGACAGGGGTAAATGGAAAAATAGACAAGGGCAATAAGAGCAGGGATGGGGAAAAGGATAAAGCCAACAATAAATGGAGGGCAATGAGTACCAATGCCCGTAGTCTGGGAAACAAGCTTCCTGAGCTAGTAGCCCTGATGGAAGATGAAAATTGGATATTGTGGCAGTCACAGAAACATGGTACACAGAGAACCATGACTGGGATGTCAACATAGCAGGGTACACAGTCTACAGAAGGGACAGGGAGGGTAAAAGAGGAGGTGGAGTAGCTCTATACGTAAGGGAAGGGATCAAAGCTACAGAACTAAAAAAGTAAAGGGGGAGGACAAGAGGCACTCTGGGTTACCTTGGAGACAGGGAATGGCATCACAATCTGCACAGAGCTTGTATACAGACCCCAATCTCAAGGGGAGGAAATGGACAAGAAAATTATAGCGGACATTCTCAAAATGGCTGAAAAGGGGGAGGTACTGTTGATGGAGGACCTGAATATGCCAGATGTTAACTGGATGACATGTACTGCAGCCACATCCAAGAGCAGGGTCATTCTCAATGCCCTGCAGGGGGGCAAGCCTTAGACAGCTAGTGTTGGAACCCACTCAGGAGGGAGCAATACTAGACCTGGTACTCTCAAATGGAGAGAGGATCACAAATTTAGAAGTCAGTAGACATCTGGGAACAAGTGACCACTGCACGGTGTGCTTCACAATAAGCACAACCATGGAGACAAGCCATACAAAAACAAGGATACTGGACTTTAGCAGGGCCGACTTTGGCAAAATGGGTGAATACCTGAGGAATGCATTAGCAAATGGCCAAAAAGGAGGGGTGGAAGAACAATGGAGAAAAGTCAAAACTGCTATCATAGAGGCAACAAGCCTTTGTATAAAACAAATAAAGAAAACAAAGCGGAGTAAAAAACCACTATGGTTCTCAAAAGAGGTGGCAGGGAAGGCTAAGGAGAAAAAGGCTGCAGTCAAAAAGTATAAGGAATCACAGAAGGAGCACAACAGGGAATTGTATCAATTAAAGCAGAAAGAAGTGGGGAAGGCAGTCAGAATAGCAAAGGTCCAAACCGAGGAAAAAATAGCCAACTCAGTTAAGAAGGGGGATGAAACCTTCTATAGGTACATAAGGGAGCAAAGAAAGATTAAGGGAGAATAGTGAAGATTAATAAAGGAGAGGGAGGTGGCAGAGGAGACAGTGAAAAGGCAGAGATACTGAATGAATACTTTTGCTCAGTATTCACAAAAGAAGATGAGGAGGAGTTACCTAAACCAGACAATAGAAGCACTCTGGGTAGGGGTTGACACCAGTCCATTTACAGAAGAAAGAGTCCTGAAAGAACTCCTAAAACTCAAGGTGGACAAAGCAATGGGGCCTGACGGGATTCACCCCAGAATCCTAAAAGAACTAAGGGAGGACCTAGTGACACCACTGACCACACTTTTTAACAAATCATGGGACGATGGGGTGGTACCTGAGGACTGGAGGAGGGCAGATGTGATTCTCCTTCACAAAAGTAGGAGCAAGGCAGAAGCAGGAAACTACGGACCTGTAGGTTTGACCTCAGTGGTAGGGAAAATGATGGAATCACTTCTGAAAGAAAGAATTGTTGAGTACCTAGAGGCCAGCGGGGTGCAGGACCCAAAGCAGCATGGATTTACAGCAGGAAGGTCATGTCAGATGAATCTAATTGATTTATTTGACTGGGTAACCAAAGTAATAGACCAGAAGGGGCTGTGGATATGGCCTACTTAGATTTTACTAACATACTAACATACTAAAATGCCAGCAGAATAGGCCTAATGGTCTTTCGTGTCTGCTCGTTTGGTCAGCCCCCACCCTGGGTGCTGACCTTGCTGTCCCCCTCGCCTTCTCTGGCTTCTCCCTTCCCAGTTCCGGATATTCTTGCTGCATTGGATTTTGCTTCCTGAACCCTTCCCCTGTACCTGTCCCACCCCCTCTTGAACCCCTCCACTGTCTCTGCCTCCACCAGCCCCCTAGGTAGTGCATTCCATGGCTCTACCACCCTCTCAGTGAAGTAGCACCTCCTTCTTTCTCCCTGAATCTTCCCCTCCAGTTTCCACCTACCCTCTAGTGGCCCCTCCTCCTTCCTTGAAGCACCTCACTGTTCCTCCCTATTTACCCTCTTCATGTACCTGAAGACCTCTATCATGTCCCCCGGTCCCTTCTCTCTTCCAAAGTGTACATATTTAGCTCTTGAGCCTCTCCTCATAGGTCCTGTCCCCAAGCCCCAAATCATTTTGGATGCCTCCTCTGGACCCTCTCCAGGAGGTTAATGTCCCTCTTTAAGTCGGCCTCCAAAACTGCATGCAGTACTCCAGGTGCGGCCTCACCAGCAGTTATACAGGGGGTATCACTTCCCTCCTTCTGGAGGTGATCCCCTAGTGATGCATCCCAGCATCCTGTTGGCCTTGGCTGCTGCCCTCCTACAAGTCTCAGAGTTGTTCATCTTGACATCCACCACCACCCCCAGGTCCCTCTCAGCCATTGAGACTTGTAGTATTTCCCCCCCAGGGTGTACACTTGGCCTGGGTTTCTGGCCCCCAGGTGGAGTACCTTGCATTTCCCTGCATTAAACCTCAGCTTCCACTTTCTAGACCATCTTTCCAGAGCCTCCAGGTCCCCCTGCAGGGCCACCCTCCCCTCCTCCCCATCCACCACCGCCCCCAGTTTCGAGTCATCTGCAAAGAGACTCATCTCACTCCTGATTCCTGTCCTTGTGTCAGATACGTAGGCGTTGAACAGAAGGGGCCCAAGGACTGATCCCTGTGGGACCCCACTAATGACCCTCCTTGGGGAAGAGACTATCCCACCAGCTACGACCCTCTGGGTCCGGTCCTGGAGCCAATTGCCTATCCATCGGATCATCTGGTTTCCCACCCCATTTCTCTAGTTTATCCAACAGGCCCCGTGAGGAACAGAGTCAAATGCCTTGCTGAAGTCTAGAAAGGGACATCCACTGGTCTACCCAGGTCCAAGGCACTTGTCACCAGTCATAGAACTCCACCAGGTTTGTCTGACACGATTTCCCTGGGATGAATCCATGCTGTCTATCGTCCAGGCACCCTGACTTATCCAGGTCCCCCCCTAGCCTCTCCTTGACAATGCCCTCCATCACCTTGCCCACCACTGATGTCAGGCTGACAGGCCTGTAGTTCCCTGCCACCTCCCTTGATCCCCCCTTGTGGACAGGCACTACATGCTCCACCTTCCAGTCTTGGGGCACCCACCCTGTCCTCAGAGAGATGGTGAAAAGCTCTGTCAGGGGTTTCGCCAGGACATATGCAAGTTCCTTCAGCACTCTAGGATGTAATTTATCCGGCCCGGTGCTTTCTCCGTCTTAAGGGGCTGAGGGCTTCCTCACTCTCTCTGCTGTGATTTCACTTCCAGTACCTCTTCTCCTGCTTAGCCTCCCCCACCTGCCAGTGATGCCCCCTCTCCCAGACCTGCCAATTGGTAAGGGCCCCCTCCTCATTATCTCTGTCTCCTCCCATGTATGATGCAGCATCCCCATTTTCCCTGGTGAAAACTGAGGTGAAGTACTCATTTAGTACCTCAGCCTGCTCCTCTGGGTCTTGTTCCCATCTCTTCCCTGATTTGATCCTGCTAATCTGCCCCTTCACCCTTCGTCTTTCCCCAATGTATCTAAAGAACCCCTTTTTCCCTCTCCTAATTTCCCTGGCCAGGTTCTGCTCCTTCCTTGCCTTAGCCACCCTCACCACTCTAGTGGCCCTTCTAGCCATCAGCTCATACTCCCCTCGATCCCTTTCACTCCTTGAGCACTTGAATTTCTTATAGGCTGATTTCTTTCCCCGCACCACCTCCTGGACCTCCCTGGTCCACCAACAGGGTTTTTGGGCCCTACCGCATTTTTGTCTTACTCTTGCACAGGTGCTGGTAGCATCCTGCACCCCTCTCCTGATGATTTCCCACCTACTATCAGCGTCCATGTCTGACCCAATCCCATCCAAATGCTCCTTAAGGATCCTTCCCATTTCCTTAAAATCCACCCCCCTGAAGTCGGTTACTTCCGTCTTTGTGCAGCCTTCTACCCCTCCTAGGTCCAGGCAGAACCAGACCGTGGCATGGTCACTCCCCGCCAATGGGTCCCTTACCTCCAGGCCCCCAATCTGGTCACTGTCTGCCAGGACCACATCCAGTACCCGTGCCTCCCTGGTCGGTTCCCTCACCTGCTGAGTTAGGAACACGTCTTGAAAGACATCCAACAACCTCTGTTCCCTGGTCACAGAGGATGTCATAGTCTCCCAGTCTGTTCCTGGCATGTTTAAGTCCCCTAACACCACCACCTTTCCTCTGCCCAGTCTGCAGTGTCTCCTAACATCTGCCACCAGACTGTCCTCCAGCTCCTCCGCCAGGGCAGGGGGTCTATACACCACTCCTATTTTTACTCTCTTGCCCCCCCTTGTTATCAAGGTGACCCAAATCGCCTCCACGGTTCCCTCCGCCTCCTCTACTCCCCCTATGCCAATGCAGTTTTTGACTATCATTGCTACCCCTCCTCCCCTTCCCTCCCCCCTGTCCTTCCTGAACATAGTGTAACCCTCCAGGTTCAGGTCCCAGTCATGTCTTGCAGTGGCCCAAGTCTCAGTGACCGCTGCCACATCCACTGCTCCCTCAGTTAACATCGCCTGGAGCTCAGGCATTTTATTGCCCAAGCTCCTGGCATTTAGCAGGACTACCTTCCACCCTTTCCCTATAGTTCCATTTCTCCTGCTCGTGTTCCCTTGGGGATTCTGTTTTCTGCTGGTCTGCACTTTGCCAGTTGGTCTTTTCCTGCAAGCACTTTACTCCTGCACTTTAGCAAGGCATTTGACACAATCCCACACAAAAGACTAATAATCAAGTTAGCCAGCCTGGGAGTGGGTTCCAGGGTGGTTGCCTGGGTAATAAACTGGCTGCACAGCAGGACACAGAAGGTAATAGTGAATGGAACACATTCTGAAGAAAGGGGGGTTACTAGTGGAGTACCTCAGGGCTTAGTACTGGGTCCAGTCCTCTTTAACATCTTTATAGGTGACATTGCAGAGGGTCTGAAGGGAAAGGTATGCCTCTTTGCAGATGACACAAAGATCTGTAATAGAGTTGACACACAAGGGGGGGTAGAAAGGATGAGAAGGGACTTGGCAAGGTTGGAGGAGTGGTCAAACATATGGCAACTTAGATTCAATGCAAAGAAGTGCAAAATAATGCACCTTGGAAACAAAAACCCAGGAGAAGAGTACACAATAGCAGGGGGAGGTACTAACAACAACAAAAATGGAAAGAGACTTGGGGGTAGTCATATCAGATGACCTAAAGGTGGGTAAGCAATGTGAGAAGTCAGTAAGGAGAGCCAGGGGGATACTGGGATGCATAGGACAGGGCATCACAAGTAGAAAAAGGGAAGTGGTTATCCCTCTGTACAGACAGTTGGTGAGACCCCATCTGGAATATTGTGTGCAGTTTTGGAGACCCCATCTATGCAACGACATAGACAGGATGGAAGCAGTCCAGAGGGAGGGCAACTAAAATGGTGCAGGGTCTGCATCAGAAACCATATGAAGAGAGACTGAGAGAGCTTAATATGTATACCCTTGATGAAAGGAGGGACAGGGGACATGATAGAAACTTTTAAGTACCTCAAGGGAATCAACAAAGTCCAGGAGGGTAGCATCTTTCAGAAAAAGAGATGTGTAAAAACAAGGGGGCACAATTTAAAGATAGAGGGGGGATGGCTCAGGGGTAATGTGAGGACATTTTTTTTCATGGAGAGAGTGGTGGATGCTTGGAACTGCCTTCCTGGGGAGGTTGTTGGGTCTAAAACAGTGGGGGAATTCAAACATGCATGGGACAGACATAAGGCAGTTGTAGTGGGGGGTTGCAGGAAGTAGGCTGTTGGTTAACTAGAATCTGTGGCTTATCCAATAGGAAGGGAAATGGGCAGACTGGGTGGGCCAAGTGGTCCTTATCTGCTGTCAAAGTCTATGTTTCTATGCCACTGTTGTTGCTGTGGTGTTGCCGGTGCACTGTGCCATGTGACTGTCATTGCGCAGTCGAGTGGCCATTGTGCGGCGGGGACCACCTCTGTGCAATGTCATGGTGTGCCATGTTGCTGACAAGCATTGGCCCAACCCCCCCCGTGGGTGGCCGGTACAGGCCCTCCAGGTGTGTGTGTGTTCCCGCTGCCCATTGTGCACTGTGGGTGGGCATGGTTCCTTGGGACAATGCACTGATCACCTGTCCTGTCCCTTGTTATAGGTGTCTAGCAGAGACCTAGGAGGCCTTTGTATAGTAGACTGCTCTGGCAGTTGATCCTGATCACCTCAACCATCATGGAGGCAGTTTTCCAAGTTTGGCACCTGCTGCTGGTGGAGCAGAGGTGGCGAGTATGCCAAGGGATGGCAGGACATGGCTGCCGTTAGTTTGGTCCCAGCTTTCCCTTGTTTCCCCTGCTGTACCTCCGCCTACAGTCCCCCTTCCCACTGTACAGTCCCTGTTCCCTGTCCTCTTCCCTCACTTTTCTACCCTTTCCCACCCCCTTGTTATTGTAAATAGTTTTCTTCATAAATGTATATTTTTTGACTTACCTGCCTGTGTCAGTGTCTGCTTTGCAGGTGGCATGAGAAGCCATGCTGCAGTGGCCCAGTGTCTGTCCATGTGGTTTGCATGTGTTGGGGCATGGGTTGTGCTTCTGTAGTTCACTGCTGTGTGCTGTGGTGTGTCCCACTGTGGTGGGGTCCTTCCCCTCGGTTGGTGGCTGTGCCTTGGGGTGTCCATGGGGTGGCTGTCAGGGGTGTGTGGTGGGTGTGTGCATGGTGGTGGCACACGGCCATGGTCATTGGTCAGGTACTGGCCACACACTGTGTTGGGGCCCCTGCTTGGCATTGTGCAGCATGTCCCACATGTTTTGCCACTCTACCTGCCTCCCAGCACATTCAGTGACTACTGTGTGGGCTTTCTGTGTGCCTGTGTGGCATGTGTGTGTGCTTGGCTGCATGGTCCTGGGTGTTGCCTGCTATGGTCTGGGAGGGGGGGCATGACCAGCAGCCTGTGGAGGAGGCTCCCTTGGTGGCTCTCCATTGGCCATTGGCACCTTCTGTTGCCTGCTATCTGTGCAACAGTTGTGTTCTGCGGAGGGGTGTCTGGGTGCCTGTGTGCACCCTGCTGTGCCCTGCTGGTGGAGGCCTCCTGTGGCCTGTCACTGTGCTTCCCTGGCTCTGTCCCTGGGTCTGTTCTCTGTGCCATGCCCCCCTCTGTTGCTCTGCTGCTCTGCTCCCACAGTTGCTCTGGGGCATCTCTTTCTGTGCCATGGAGCAGCTGTGTTTGTGCCATGGTGCAACTCTGTTTGCACCATGGAGCAACTGTGCCATATTCAGGCAGGTTGCGCTGGCGCAGTTCAGCCTGCCCACCCTCTGAATATGGCTCCTGTTGTGCCATGGTGCATTGGATGTGCACTGCACCAGACTTGCGCTGGCCTTTGGTGCATTTCTGAATATCTGGGCCAAGGTGTTTTTCTGATGGCCCATATCATTTTGATGTGCAGCCACATTTTGCACTTCTGCACTTTTTCACAATAAAAGTCTTTTATATTTGAGTCCTGGCTGGTTCCTTTTTTTTTTTGGCACAATTTTGAACCTGGTTGGTATAGCACCAGTCATTATCTCAGTGTTTTGTTTTTAATTTTTTTTTTTTTTTTTGACTGTTCTTGTATTTATAGAGGAGATGGCTGTGGAGTTCATTCTGAACCTGTCCAAGTCTCCAATAAAATTATTGAACAACTCGGACACAGGTCAGGTATTTCTAACTACTGTACCTGTTCACCATCCTGTAGAAAGAATACTGTTTCCTTTGAACCTCTGCCAAATAAATTGCTCAGGGCCTGCCAAGTTATTTTAGGGTTCCCAAAGGGATTGTTCTGTTCAGTCAAGCAGAAATGCATTCTTGCTTTTCTGATTTAAGCTTTACATTTGTTCCCCAGCATTTTATATTTCTGCATGGAATTTGTATCCCTATTTACCTTATATGATTTCCACATTTTATCTCTAGATTCATTAACTTTAATAGGTCCTGGTTAAACCATTTGTTTTTATTAGCTCTTATCCTCATGTTCTTTTGGTGCAACCTTATCAATTATTGATATATATATATATATATATATATATATATATATATATATATATATATATATATATATATATATATATATATATATATTAGAGGCAAAAACTCCGTTTAATGCATTAGTTAGGGTTGTTCCACAGCGACAAAAGTGAGGAAATTCGCTGTTAGGGTTGAAAACCCTAACTCCTAATTCACCCCCAGCACCACACACACAGACACACACACACACACATGCAAGTATGGGGAAGGACCAAGTCAACACAACCAATGACATACATCCAGCAGCAGGTGACAGAAATAACAAACAATTGTCTAAATGTACTACGAGACATCCCCACCCACCTGACCAGGTACTGCATCTCAGTGGAGATCAACAGCAAAACTGAGGCCATGTACACCAAATGTACACATCCCTGATTGCAGCTGCACAAAGGTACCACACTTAGTAGTTGCATGGCCTTACTTACTGATGCCCACACCACACCACAACTGGTACTGTGCCGTTAGTCAATATAAATGCTGAAGGTGCATGATGACAGTTGTAGAAAGGTTTAACACTAGTGAGTATACATTAATTAAAGAAGTACATAAATTAACTACAAGACACTAGCATGCTCAAGATAAAGTAGTGTTACATTTAGTATGTGATTTACATAGTAGTATATTTACTGCAACGGTTTACTCAAGATAGAGAGCTGATGTAAACGTATGGAAAAGCATTGCCTGTTCAACACTGTGAAATTCGTACTGCCAGTATCAGATGCATTCTTACTGATGAAGGTGTACTGCTGACGTACATACATAGACCTTCAGTGTGTTTCAATACTAAAGATGCAGTAAGTATTCTTTGTAAGAAACAGTGTAATTGCATGGATCAGGCCAAGCAACTTCTAAATATCATAGCACCACTGAGCCAACAATGATGTACCTGTATCGGAGATGTATATAGGATAGATTTTCCTGTAGGTACTTACTGAGTATGTTGTACCTGATAAAGACAATCTCATTGCATCTGTGATGACTAACTTATTCAAATAGTAATACATTTACTATTGTTGCAATGAGTGATCTATGCCACTTATGGACGCAGTGTAATTTTTTTTAACAGTTGTTTCATGCTTAGGCCGTATGCCTAGTGTTTGGGTTTGCCACACTTCTGTCACTGATGCTATCAAAGTGATAACTATGTTAATTGTGGTACAACAGGAATCAAGTAGGTATAGTGTAGATATAAACAGAATGTCTTTTAGTATTGATTTAACTCACAATGGGGTAAGTGTACTAGGACAGCAGGGGTTATTCTCTATCACTGACTCTGACAGTTATAATCACACTAAGGTTTCGATGACTGTAATGATCAAGTTACACTGTTCATCTTCATGAGTTCATATTCACAGCCATTCTCCAGTAACTAGACAGTGTATGGTGTAACTGGGTGGGACACTGTGTTGCAAAGCTGCTGCAGTGCCTAGCACAGGGAGAGTATCTACTCATAAAGACAATTAAGCAGTAAGGCATGACCAACAGTTATGTTAAATGGTCTGTTAATCACCCTGTAGGGGTTTAATGTTGAATGAGGCATAGGAAGGCCACATGTCACTAGACAGTGATAAACTGACCATTAACATAATACCTGGGAGTGGCTTATTGCTATCATAATAAAACTGTTTTAAACAACATTAAACCATGTTCATCATATGGTTAGGCTCTACATGTATGTTAATAAAAACTAAACATAAGGCTGTTACAATGTTTACAGTCAATTAGAAAGCTGCATTTCTCAAACCCTTGTTATAATCAAAGATATTATACCTGTACAACTCCTTGGTTTTCCTGAACTCTGTTGCTCAGGTGGCCCACCACATGTGGTGTGGTCTGGTGTGGGGCATCGGTAGGTAAGGCCTTGCAACTACTAAGTGTGGTACGTTGTGTGCAGCTGCAATCAGGGATGTATGTGTGTGTGGTGCTGGGGGGGGTGAATTCGGAGTTAGGGTTTTCAACCCTAACAGTGAATTTCCTCACTTTTGTCGCTGTGGAACAACCCTAACTAATGCATTAGATGGAGTTTTGCCTCTAATTTCCCTTCTTTTTGAGAATGATAACGAGAAATAGTGAATGTAATGCTGCGGCGTAGGGCCCCGAGCTCCTGCTACATGATGTCTTGTGGCATAGTAACAGGAAGAGCAACGCAAACAGAAGCGCTAACAGTGGCGCACAAGGTAACACAAGTGCGAACGAGAACAGAAAGGTAACGAACATGCAGAGGATGGGAACGTGTGTGCCACGTGATGTCTTGTCACATAGCAACATGGTGCCTGCAAATGGAAATGTCAATGGGCATGGTGACGCAAGTGAAACAGAAAGAGAAACAGTATGGTAGACACAAATGGCAAAAATAACAAGCGCGAAATGCAAATAGACGCAAAGGATGCCTTACGTGGTGGCGAGCGTCAACGGTAAGTGAACGGGCATAGAACATAAGCGGAAAGGGCAATGGTAACAGTAAGTGAGTGCACAGGCTGGTTTTCCCCAAAAGCTGAATAGAGAAAGACAGTGAGTACAAAAATATATGCATAATAATGGGTATCGGAGCAGAAAATGAGGACTTGGAATACTAAATAGGTTATATCTCAGGCACCGTACGACGTATTGAAAAAAAATTTAAAAGTCGTATGATTTATGACTGTCCTGGCTAGTTTGTGCTTAGCCCCACTAGGGGCTAAGGGTTTTCCAACGAAAGTCCGTATCTCGCACTGTTTCCTAGATATGGGCACTGAAAGGCGCAGCAAACGCCGTAATGTTATCCTATGAGAAAAAAAGAGAAGTTTGGAGCACCATAACTTTGCCTCCCTGTAATATTTTTTCACCAAACCACTGAAAGGCACATCTGTGGGATGTTGGCTGTCTTCCCTCCAAATTTCAGGAAAAAAGTCCAAACCGTTATTTTGCAGCAGGGTGCCAAAGGATAATGTGTCAGGCGCCGTAGTGTTATCCTATGGGAAAAAGTGTCAAATTTGGAGTGCCATAACTTTGCTGCCATGTAATATTTTTTCAATACAACACTGAAAGGCACATCTGTGAGATGTCGGCTGCTGTCCCTCCAAATTTCAGCCCAAAACTCCCAACCGTTCTTTTGCAGTGCAGTGCCAAAGAATTGCTGTCATTTTCCCACAGACTAGAAAATTACTGTCGCAATTTGTGAAAGCTTTCGCAAACATTTGCGACACTTTCATATACACGAAAGTACTTTTATGAAAGTACTTTTTCCAGAAATCTGAAAACATATTTCTGGGTGTTTACCCCAAAATAAAGACATGGCTAGCATCCTCAGGGTCCGACTAGGTGAATACAAAAAGAATTAGGTTGCTAGAGGGTCCCAAATTTAAATGCCAAGCATTTTTCTAATCACCAACTGAAAACAAAATGGCCGATTTGCGAAAGTAACAGGCCCATTTGCGAAAGTAAAAATGCATTTGCGAAAGTGTTGAACTTTTTGTTAACTTTTCCCATTGACTTATAATGGGAAATTGTTTTTTGAATAACTTTTGAACCGTTTAATATTTTTTCACCAAATCTTCAAAAGGCACATCGGGGACCCTGGCCGCACATTCCCTGAAGATTTTGGGCCGGTCGCGCAAACCGTGCGACCTGTACGCGCGACCGTAGAATTTCAGAAAAAGCGTAAACATGCGCACAAATCACGCTTAATAACTCCGCAGCCATGTATCCGACTGGTATAAAACTTGGCAGATGACAAGGCCTATAGTTCTTGATTATGTATTCCAAATTTCAGCCAAATCTGTCAAACAGTTGCAAAGTTATTAAGGTGCAAAGTTTTGGGGTTTAACATAGAAATGGCTCCTCAACCCTAACTATGGTAGCACTACCGTGCTACCATAATATATATATATATATACACACACATATAGATTAGTAAATGTTTCAAGTAGTAAATCCATATATTTAATGGAATCAAACTGTGTCCAGTCTACCTCCATACAAGCTTCTTTAACATTTGCAGGACTTAGTCATTTTAAATTCCTTGATTCAATGTACCTAGGGGGAATTTTTACTTTTCTAGCTGATCATTCACAATAGACTGGACAGGTGTCATTAATAGCATCTGATAAGACACCAGAATTAGTGATCTTATTAATATGCATGACCACTATCCAGGAGAGATGCAGTGAAGTTTTACTATGCTCGTGAACTTAACTAGAAGTACCCAACTTCAAATCCACTTAGCACTATGCAAATTTTCCATTGAAAGGTTGAAATTCACCTTAAATGGACTTTGTGTTGTGGTCTTCGAGTTAACTTTGAGTTACAGTTTGAGAAGGTGAAGTTTGTAAGAAACAGTCCACAGATCACATTTCTGACTGTCTGTAGGTCACATGATGCAGGCAGGCAGTTAATTAGGCAGGAAGTCAGTGAACTAGTTTCACTTTCTCTTGGAGTAGGAGCTAGATAGAGTCAGTGTTTACTGTGTGCTTTGTGCTACAGTGCTACTCGATCTATTTACAGATTGCCCCACTACGGCATGAGCTCCCCTCTGGTGCTGAGTCCACAGTGCCATGTGCCTGCTCTTGAGATAAGTATGCTGGCACCTAGTGCCAAGATGGCTACCCTTTTCACCATGCCTGACATATGCTGGCAAAGCTGGCAGATTGCCACTGTTTCACCTCTTCCATCTTGTACAAAAAAATCCCAAACTAGGGATTTTGATGCCCTACTTTTCACATGTCACTGCTGCTGCTGCATATGGGACTGCAGTTTTTGTGGTGATGAAATGTGGGGTGTACTGCATGATTTCAGGTGTTGCACACACTTGGGCTTTGACAGAACATCCTAATCTATGACTGTTACATTTGGGTTATCAACAGACACAACGACATCAGAACTTTGAAGAGGGGGTGATTGACTAACAGACTGTTTACAAACAGCCACCTTCACTTTCTTTTTGTCCGGTTCCCAAATGGGGTCGCTAGCATCATCATCATAATCATCATCCACAAATTCACTTTGGATGCTGTCCTGTGGAGATATTCCAACTACAGCCTCAATATTATCATCCACACTTTGTTCATCAACATCTGAATCTTTGGATGGCCTAACCTCAAGATCCATGGAAACATGAGACCGGGAGTCATCATCATGATCAGAATCATGTTCAACTACTGTGGGGAGTGGAACATCAGCTACACTCGAATCTTCTGACTCCACAACATTTTTGAAACCTGATAACATTGCCCAGGTTGTAGCAATACTCATGCTGTTATCAACCATGCCATCACTAACTTTACTACCAGCAGAGACAACAGCATCTCCAACCAGCATTGAAGCGACCGATTTCTCCATGAAAAACAGTTGGAGAGATCCCTTTACTTGCATCAACTACCAGCTTTCCTTTCCGCTGCGTACTACCAGGTCCACGACCGCTCTTAACACTGATAGACTTGCTAACCCCTGATGAACCTGCCTCATCATCACAACAACTTCCACTGCTAATAGTCTTCTTGACAGCAGCACCACAGCCAGAAACGACTTTGTATGACTGTCCCTTCGCAGGCATTTTTTAAGATTACACAGACAATTAACAGCAATTTTATATTTCTACAGTTTCTGGTGGCTGGGAAGCCAAAAAAACAACTGTGACTTCCAGATAGAGACTGGGCACTAAAGGGATGCAGCCCCACAGACACAAGACCTTAACTAGTCTTCAGAAATCCAAAAGTGGAAAAACAATACCTTGCTTTTTTTTGGGGGGGGGGGTTACAGCAGTATCTACACAGAAGCAGGGAAAAGTATCACAGACAGGCTGAGAAATTCAGAGTACTGCTATTGTGGTGGAGCAATGAAATGCATATGAATTGACAGCACGCACACAGACTACAGGTCAGGTACAGAAACTTTAGCCATTCAGTAAACTACAACACAGTCTTTTAAACAGAATGAAAAAATGCCCAGCAAACAGCAAAAACTTATAAAAACTTACTAGAGGTATTACTGTGTGTACCTGAACACACAAAAACTAAAACACTAGTCGACAACAGCTGGAAAGACTGCCTTTCTCACTGTAGTCTGTGAATCTCCCTTCTATACCACAGATCTGCCCCCATCCCCGAAGCACACTTCCACAGTGTCTGTCAGTACAGAGACTGAATGTACTAAATTAAGATGCAATATTCACACCAAATCAATAAGTGCTTGATGGTATAAACACACAAGGGTTTGCTATACTCGAAGTACTAAATTTTGACTCAAAATCTTAAAGTAAAAATGCTTTTTTGAAGGTTTTTGGATGGTTTGATTCTCAGAGCTCTGGGACCAAACTGTCTCCAGCTTACCACTATACACACTATGCAGAACTGAGACTGTGCAAGACAATCTAGAGTCCATGTGACCGGCCATCCCATGAATCACTGAAAAATTCACCTTAAAGAGCCCAAAAAAGGTGAAGTGACTCAAAGTCCATAGGAAACAATGGGAACATCGCATTAATGTGAAATGCAAAGTTTTTTGCTTTGCTTTGCAGAGTATTTCATGAAATTCGAGTTATATGCAAAATACTCCACATAGTGAAGTTTAGTGACTTCGCCCACCTCTTCTATGCAGTCTAGTGCTGTCCCCTTGCTAGTTATGTAATTATATCTTCTTATATCTTCAATTATCTGTTGAACACCTAGGTCCAAAAAAGATTTCCCTTATGTCATTTTTTTGTTCAGAACCCCAATCACAGTTAAAATCACAGTTAAAATCTCCCAGCATTATCCAATCTCTATTTACTGGCAATTTTTCTTTAACCATTGCGACTAAACCCATTGCTATCCTTATACTTTCAGGTGGAATATATGTTGAACTGATGGTTAGCTGTTTATTCTGACCTAATAATAAATCATTAGTTATTAAATCACAGCCAGAGTTTCCTCTAATATGATCCAACAGAATAGATTTAAAGATAATATTAACAGATATCATTAATAATAATAATAATAACTTTATTTTTAAAGCGCCTTTCAGAATATCAAGGGGCTTTACATCAAAACACAATATACAGTATCAATTTTAAACATGTAAAATAAATTCATTAAAATATCACTCAGTTAAAACAAACCATACGGTCATCCATACGATCAACAAATATTTACAGATAATTACCATTAATCATCCACATAGGCCAGATCCCATAAATAGGTTTTCAAATCTTTCTTAAATACCTCCACGGAGGTGCACTCCCTTAACCGGCGTGGCAGAGAATTCCAAAGAGTGGGTGCGGCATATGAAAATGCTCTACTACCAGAAGATTTTAAATTCACTCTTGGAATCTCTAACAACCCCTCGTCGGCTGAGTGGAGCAATCGGCTGGGGCAGTAAGGCACCAGAAGTTCTTTCAGATAGGTCAGACCCTGATCAAGAAGGGCTTTAAAAGTCAATAAAATGACTTTAAAGGTGATCCGCCACCATATAGGCAGCCAGTGCAGTTTGCGCAGCACTGGGGTTATGTGACTGGATCTCCTTGTCCCAGTCAAAACCCGGGCTGCAGCATTCTGCACCAGCTGAAGGCAATGGACTTCAACCCTAGAAAGCCCAAAGTAAAGGGCGTTGCAGTAGTCCAAGCGCGAGGACACAAAAGCGTGGACCAACGTTGGTAGGGAGTTAGATGGAACAAGGTGACGTACCCTGGCAATATTCCTAAGATTGTAAAAAGAAGTCCTGACAATGGCTGACACTTGAGATTTAAGGGTCAGCCTATCGTCTAGGACAATCCCAAGGTTGTGCACATGTTCAGAGGTCGAAAGTGACACACCCCCAAGAAAAGTTCCAGAAGGCGTGCCATCATGCGACCTCGCTATCTGACCACCTGGGTCCACCACTAACACCTCTGTCTTCTCTGAGTTCAACTTTAACCAACTAGAATCCATCCACCCTTGGATTTCTTCCAGCCAGTTATTAAACACCGAGAGTGCTCCATCCTGGTCAAGTGCAAAAGATAAGTATAGCTGGGTATCATCTGCGTAGCAGTGAAACCTCAGCCCATACTGTCTTATAATGTCTCCGAGGGGCAGCATGTACACTGCGAATAACATGGGTGACAGCACTGAACCATGAGGCACCCTACACAACAAAAGAGTTGAGCCGGAGGAATGAACCCCCGACACAACTATTTGTGATCTCCCAGTGAGGAATGAAGTGAACCATTGTAAAACAGTTCCTGACATTCCACAGATTAACCTCAGGCATGCTAACAGCACCAAGTGAGCCACAGTGTCAAAAGCTGACAAGAGATCAAGGAGAACTAGAATGGAACGTCTCTTCTGATCTCTCGCCCTCAGAAGATCATTAAGCACCCGAACTAGTGCAGTCTCGGTGCTGTGTCTTTTACGAAAACCAGATTGGAAGGATTTGTAGACATTATGGATGGTTAAATGTTCTTCCAATTGGGCTGCCACTACCTTCTCAATAACTTCCCAATAAAGGGAAGGTTAGGGATAGGTCTGTAGTTTGAAAAACAGTCTGGGTCCAGAGTAGCTTTTTTGAAGAGGGGTGTCACCACCGCCTCTTTCAGGGAGTTAGGAAACTCACCAGACTCTAAGTAGCACCAGACTATTTGCACCATAACTGGACCAATGGTCTCAAGCCAACCCAAAATTAGGGGAGTTGGTCCAGGGTCCAAACTAGAGCTTGTAGGCCGCACACTATGGATGATCCTCATAATATCCTTGACTTCCAGGTCGGCAAAAGGAACTCCAAGAGAACTGAGGTATTGTGAGCTCGCACTATTCCACAACATCACCCTTAGAGATTGCTGGATGCAGGCCCGCCCTGATGTCAGCCACCTTAGTTGCAAAGAACCAAGCAAGCGCCTCGCACTCTACTTGCAAAAAGGCTTTTTGGACTTGCAGACAGGCTGGGTTGCACAGTCTGTCTACAGTCCGAAACAGCTGAGTCGGTTGATTCTGTGCAACTGCAATCTCCCTGGACAGGAATTCTGCCTTTTTATGGGTGATTGCAGATTGATAGATAGAATAATGTTCCATCAACCTAAGGTGGTCGGCATCAAGGGTGGATTTGTGCCAACAACACTCTAACCTTTGCCTCTGTCTCCGCAACTCCCTCAGTGTCCTATCAAACCAAGGGGACCTGGGGTGAAGGGATAGGGGGCACTCCCGAACAGGAGCAATAAGATCCAGGGCCCCCATAACAGCCATATTATAGGCCGCTACCAGTGCCTCTGGGTTACTGCTAGTCAACATGAGGGATGAGAGGTCAAGGACCGCGACGAGGCCCTGGGAAGTAATATTCTGTAATGGGCGGTACCTGACCATCTCCACAGGGGAAGACCTTCTCAGGGGGGTGTAAAAATTGAACCTCACAGTGTGGTGGTCAGACCAGGTGACTGGTTCCACCATTGCCCCCCTTCCAACACTATCCTGTCTATAATTGCTACTATTGCTACTCAAGTAAAACGTAAAATAGACACAGTTTGCCTGTCGCAGCTTAAGTAAACTCTTGGTTGTGCTTGCCACGCTCATTGAAGTGTAGACTGTAGAGTACCTTAACAGACTTTTAGAAACTTATTTCTGCTGCTTAGTAAACTGCACTTATATTTCAATTACTGCGTGTAAACCTAGTCTTGCGCCAATATATATGTAAAACTGCAAAATTGATAAGTTAGAACGTTAGCCTGCACTGTTTGATTTTAATTTCTCTCTGTGTTTTCTGTGGCTCCCTATATCCCCTTTCCCTGCAAATCCCTGTCCGCTCTGAATCCCCACTGCTCCTCCTATCACTTCTCCCCTATTGTCTGCAAAAACCTGTTTAACCTGTGTCCTTTCTTCTTTTCCCTAGCCCTGCCTGTGAGGGTTCCTTGCCCTGAGCAAGCCGGCCACTGCAGCCCCCCGTGGAGCGAGTCTGAGGTAATTTTTCGTGGGCTCTGATTTTGTGAAACCGTGGGAAAACCATCTTCCTTTGTCTATCCCTTTCGAACTTGCCGCCTTTTTTGGAACACAGATCGTACTGAAGAGGGGCGCTGTTCTTATCAGCTGTGTCCACGGCCAGCATAACTCTAGTCAAGCCAGTGAAACCTGAGCTCTTGTGTCCCCAGGCAGCCCGATCCCAACGGCTGCTGCAGCGCGATTCTCCTAGCCCCGAGCCCCCATCGGTTGTCTCGCACAAACCGGGCTAACGGTGGACTTTAAAACCCTATTGCTCCTCAAGTAAAATGTAAAATAGATACAGTTTGTCTGTCGCAGCTCAAGTAAACTCTTGGTTGTGCTTGCCACGCTCTGTCCCGCAGCCGTTGCGCGGCTGCTCCCCACCCACCCTTGTCCGGCTTTAGTTATATAGGGTGGTCTGCCCTGCCAACTACCTACGCACTGTGATCGCACGTGTGAGGATTTTGACTATCTCCTCACTTTCTCATTTGCAGCCTATACGTCTTTTCCTCTAGAGGGCGTCTAGAATTTTTTTTTGCATCTACCCACTATAAGAAAGCTGTTTAAATCTGACACTTCTCAACACCTTGACTTCTCAGTCAGCTGGGGCTCTTATCCCTTCCATAAGCAACCTGGTATCACTATAATGGCATCCTTCATTTATAAAAACTGGGTCAATAAACTCAGTGAAATTGCCCTATTAGTCCTTCTTATCTTACTGCTTGCTCCGCTACTTAGGCCTAGCCATCTACCTTCCTATAAGGGCATCTCTCCTCACCCTCCCTTCCTGTCCTACACACTCACTCAATCCAAATGGCCCCTTATGACCTTTCCTCTTGTGATCCATAGCAAAATCACCTACCATGCTGCTTACACGCTGCGTAACCTCCTATCACATACCACATCCTTACCCACATGGATATCTTATCATAAACTATGGTACCTCTTTCTATGATCATTAATATTAGCAGGTGATGTAGAACTAAACCCTGGACCTGCTGATAATATAGCCCATCTGGCTAAAGCTTGGAAGGACCTAAAGGGACTGCGTATTGTACACCTGAACATAAGGAGTCTACCCCATAACCTAACAGAACTAGAGGCCTGGGTCACCCAACACAATCCTGACATCCTATGTCTCTCCGAAACCTGGCTAAAACCCTCCACTCCTGATCACTTGTGCAAGCTACCTAACTGCAAAATACACTGACCGGACAGATCCACATCTAAATGGGGAGGAGGTGTCGCAATCCTCTTCAAAGCCCACCTAGCCCTACATCTTAATGTTCCCCTTACTCTGTCGCAGTGTGAAGCCATTCATACCACCCTACAATTAGGTTCTAAGAAATTGCATATAGTCTGTGCCTATAACCCCCCTAAGGGTAGCACTGCTGGACTCAAGGAACTGTTAACACAGGTGGACTCGGTTATTGGTCGAAATGAGGTCCTCATTATGGGGGACCTAAATATAAACTGGAATGGAAAATCAAATCAGGCCTCTCACACTATGGTACATGGTCATAACTTGCACCAACTTATCTCTGACCCCACAATGGTCTTTGCCCCTCCTCGTTCTAGTACCTTAATTGACTACGCTCCGCCAGCAGGTGGTCGGCGACCGCTAAGCTGACCCAGGGGACCACGAGGCCGGGAGGGACACTGAAGAAAGGCACGGGAAAGCAGCGGCCAATTGGTAAGCGAGAGATTTCAAGGCAGAGCAGCCGATTGGTCCTCCTGCCCCATTGAATTGCATTGACTGAACTTGCATTACCTGAAGCTGTTCTGGGACTTGAAATTTTTTGCTGAAAACTTCAAAAAAGAGCTGCTTTACTTGTTTTTTTGTAAATGCAGAGGAAAAATGTTAAATTCTGTGTAAATTGTGATTACAAACCCTTTTTTGGTAATTTAAAGTGGGCCAGACGCTAAGGCGCCCCAGCCCCCCCACATCCTTTTGTTGTGCAAATTTTAGTCACTCTGACCAGCAGAAACACTTGTTTCTGTTTTCTGCTAATTATTGCTCCTTCCTCTGTCTCTCTCCAGTCTGATTTCCCTGCCCACAGCACCCAGTTGAGTGCCAGGGCTATGCTCCGCCAGCGGGTGGTCAGCCACCACTAAGCCGACCCAGGGGACCACGAGGCCGGGAGGGACACCAAGGAAAGGCACAGGAAAGCTGTGGCCAATCTTCTGATTTCCCTGCCCACAGCACCCAATTGAGCGCCGGGGCTACGTTCCGCCAGCGGGCAGTCGGCAACCACAAAGCCAACCTAGGGGACCACGAGGCCGGGAGGGACACCGAGGAAAGGCACGGGAAAGCCACAGCCAATCAGTAAGTGAGCGCTTTCAAGGCAGAGCAGCCGATTGGTCCTCCTGCCCCATTGAATTGCATTGGCTGAACTTGCATTACCTGAAGCTGTTCTGGGACTTGGAATTTTTTGCTGAAAACTTCAAAAAAGAGCTGCTTTACTTGTTTTTTTGTAAATGTAGAGGAAAAATGTTAAATTCTGTGTAAATTGTGGTTACAAGCCCTTTTTTGGTCATTTAAAGTGGGCCAGACGCTACGGCGCCCCAGCCCCCCCACAGCCTTTTGTTGTGCAAATTTCAGTCACTCTGACCAGCAGAAAAACTTGTTTCTGTTTTCTACTAATTATTGCTCCTTCCTCTGTCTCTCTCCAGTCTGATTTCCCTGCCCACAGCAACCAGTTGAGCGCCGGGGCTACGCTCCACCAGCGGGCGGTTGGCGACCACTAAGCCGACCCAGGGGACCACGAGGCCGGGAGGGACACAAAGGAAAGGCATGGGAAAGCCGCAGCCAATCTTCTGATTTCCTGCCCACAGCACTCCAATTGAGCGCTGGCTAACACTGCCGAGGCGGGCGGTTGGCGACCGCTAAGCCGACCCAGGGGACCACGAGGATGAGAGGGACACCAAGGAAAGGCACGGGAAAGCCGAGGCCAATCGGTAAGCGAGCGCTTTCAAGGCAGAGCAGCCGATTGGTCCTCCTGCCCCATTGAATTGCATTGACTGAACTTGCATTACCTGAAGCTGTTCTGGGACTTGGAATTTTTTGCTGAAAACTTCAGAAAAGAACTGCTTTACTTGTTTTTTTGTAAATGTAGAGGAAAAATGTTAAATTCTGTGTAAATTGTGATTACAAGCCCTTTTTTGGTAATTTAAAGTGGGCCAGACGCTACGGCACCTCAGCCCCCCCACAGCCTTTTGTTGTGCAAATTGTAGTCACTCTGACCAGAAGAAACACTTGTTTCTGTTTTCTACTAATTCTTGCTCCTTCCTCTGTCTCTCTGCAGTCTGATTTCCCTGCCCACAGCACCCAGTTGAGCACCGGGGCTACGCTCCACCAGCGGGCGGTCAGCCACTGCTAAGCTGACCCAGGGGACAATGAGGCCAGGAGGGACACAAAGGAAAGGCATGGGAAAGCTGTGGCCAATCTTCTGATTTCCCTGCCCACAGCACCCAATTGAGCGCCGGTGCTACGCTCCGCCAGTGGGCAGTCGGCGACCACTAAGCCGATCCAGGGGACCACAAGGCCGGGAGGGACACCTAGGAAAAGCACGGGAAAGCCTCGGCCAATCAGTAAGTGAGCGCTTTCAAGGCAGAGCAGCCGATTGGTCCTCTTGTCCCATTGAATTGCATTGGCTGAACTTGCATTACCTGAAGCTGCTCTGGGACTTGGAATTTTTTGCTGAAAACTTCAAAAAAGAGCTGCTTTACTTGTTTTTTTGTAAATGTAGAGGAAAAATGTTAAATTCTGTGTAAATTGTGATTACAAGCCCTTTTTTGGTAATTTAAAGTGGGCCAGATGCTACGGTGCTCCGGCCTCCCACAACCTTTTGTTGTGCAAATTCTAGTCACTCTGACCAGCAGAAACACTTGTTTCTGTTTTCTACTAATTCTTGCTCCTTCCTCTGTCTCTCTCCAGTCTGATTTCCCTGCCCACACCACCCAGTTGAGCGCTGGGGCTACACTCTGCCAGCGGGCGGTCGGCGACTGCTAAGCCAACCCAGGGGTCCATGAGGCCAAGAGGGACACTGAGGAAAGGCACGGGAAAGCTGCGGCCAATTGGTAAGTGAGCGCTTTCAAGGCAGAGCAGCCGATTGGTCCTCCTGCCCCATTGAATTGCATTGACTGAACTTGCATTACCTGAAGCTGTTCTGGGACTTGGAATTTTTTGCTGAAAACTTCAAAAAAGAGCTGCTTTGTTTTTTTTGTAAATGTAGAGGAAAAATGTTAAATTCTGTGTAAATTGTGATTACAAGCCCTTTTTTTGGTAATTTAAAGTGGGCCAGACGCTACGGCGCCCCAGCCCCTATTGTTGTGCAAATTTTAGTCACTCTGACCAGCAGAAACACTTGTTTCTGTTTTCTACTAATTCTTGCTCCTTCCTTTGCCTCTCTCCAGTCTGATTTCCCTGCCCACAGCACCCAGTTGAGCGCCAGGGCTACGCACTGCCAGCGGGCGGTCGGCGACCGCTAAGCCGACCCAGGGAACCATGAGGCCAGGAGAGACACCGAGGAAAGGCACCGGAAAGCCGCAAAATTTTTGCCCACCCGCCTTCCCCTTGTGTGTTATTTTATAGGCATCTTCCCGCCAAAAACTCTTCCCCCGCCCTCAGCACTACTCTAGCCAATAAACTGCATCACCGCCCTGCTGTACCACCTAATCAGCAATCCTTCCCTTACTGATCTCCCGGTAGTTAACCATCAATACCACTTTCACAATGGGGAGACTCCTCCAGCTACTTCTCTCCTTGTCATGCATGGGGTTCCTTAAGGAGGATGTCCATATCACACAAAATATGGTGACCCATCCTCCTAGCTTCTCTGTCTCATCCTCAGCGAATAATGTTCAGACCCTCATATATGCCCTACCATTGCTGCATCAGTATCCATGGGGTGACTGACATAAAGGGACGCAAATCACCATGTATGTATTCTGATCAATGCTCCATTACTGCATATACAGTTCCCCCTTATGCCTGACTACCAAACTGCTACTCGGTGTCTCGACACAGTATCATAACCCCTTCTGGAGCACCCCAAAAGAGTGGCGACAGAGCAAGAAAAGGAGGATCAAAGACAGCCCCCTCTTCCTATCTCTTGCAGCCCTTATGAAACTCCTATTCTTTCTACTTCTCTGTATTGGAAATGTGGAAATCAACCCAGGCCCCCCAGAGTGTATCACCTCACCAGCAGACCTAACCTCTATCAAAGGCCTCAGCTTTCTACATATTAATGCATGCAGCCTCCTGAAAAAACTTACACTGATACAAGGCTGGGTTGCCCATACCTTGCCAGACTTTTTCGTGGTATCTGAGACATGGCTCAAACCCACCACAGCAGATAGGGATGTTAATCTACCCAATTATCAGTTATTCAGAGTGGATCACCTAACAAGGGGTGGTGGAGTAGCTATATATGTAAAGTCCAGTATACCTGTATCCTGCTTTACTGCAACCTCAATGCCCAAAGAATTCGAATGTATATCCCTCAAAGTATCTCTCCCTAATACAGAAGCTTTCAAGCTAGTAGGCTGCTACAGGCCCCCCTCTGCTGACCACAAGCTTTTATCCCACCTGGGGAATCTACTCAAACCAGGTTCTGAAGAAGTCATTATCCTAGGTGATCTGAATCTAAACTGGCTTTCTAAGGCAGCTGCACCTTTGGTATCGTTCTATGATACACATGGGCTCACACAACTGATAAATGAGCCAACAAGAATAAACTCAAAGAATAGAAACAACAGCACACTACTTGATATCTTGCTGGTGAACAAACCCCATCTATTCACACACACTGGAGTGCTTTTCAGTGATATAAGTGATCACTGCCTCATTACAGGAGTAAGATCTTCCAGCAAACCAACAACCCCAGCAAAATTTCTATTGAGGAGAGCCAAGAAAAACCTCAATATTGAAGGATATCTGCATGATCTAGCTCACTCTCCAAGCTGGCAAGAGTTTTATCTTGCACACTCTGTGGAAAAAGCACATCAGGTGCTAAATAGCATAATACTAAGTGCCCTTAATATCCATGACCCAATCACTAGTGTCCGAATAAAAAACAAATCTTGCCTCTGGTTTTCAGCTGACCTCAAATCTGCACTGTTGGAGAGAGACAAATTATGGAAGATGGCAAGAAAAACCAAGAACCCAAATAAATGGGTGTTATTTAGGAAAGCCAGGAATAGCTGCACCAAGAAAGTAAGGGATGCAAAGGCTGCCTTTTTCTTGGCTGAACTTGACTCCTCCTATCACAGTCCTGCTGGGTTCTGGAGCACCATTAAGGGTATTGTAGGGCAGGATTCTGGCACCTCTCTACCAACTCAATTGCACCACAATAATGGTTCTATCTCTGGCAAAATGGAAGTTCTGGATGCCTTCAATAACCACTTCACAACTGCTGGCCTTGCCTTTGACACCTCCCCAGCTAATCTGCTGCATGCACAACTAAGCTCCCAGTACACTGGTGCCCAGAGAGCTGATTCTTCCTTCTCCTTCAAACCCGTCCTGTTGAAGCAAGTAGAGGATCTTTTATGGCAGTTGGATATTAAAAAAAGCACAGGGGCAGACTCTCTTGACCCCTACTTTCTAAAGATTGCATTTCATGTACTCACAGTTCCCCTAACACATCTCTTTAACCTATCTTTAACCTCTGGTTCTATTCATACAGTGTGGAAGACAGCCCAAGTGGTTCCTCTAAAATCAGGAGACCCTATGGACCTTAATAACCACAGGCCCATTTCATTCTTCCAGTGCTATCCAAGATGCTAGAGAAAATAGTGAGCATCCAGCTAAGAGAGTACCTTGATGATGTTAACCTCTTGAATCCAGCTCAATCTGGGTTTAGGGCCAGGCACAGCACTATCTCTGCACTGGCCAAAGTTACAAATGACTGGCAAACTGAATTAGATAAAAAGAATAGTGTCTGTGTAGTATTTCTTGACCTAAGTAAGGCATTCGACACTGTGGACCACAAGCTGCTACTCTCTTCCTTGCATTCCATTGGCCTAGATCCACCCTCCCTCAAATGGTTCAGGTGTTACCTTATGGATAGGTCACAGCAGGTGAAAGCTGAAGGTGATCTATCCCCTTTAAAACCACTGCTAAGAGGAGTCCCACAAGGATCTATCCTGGGCCCTATCCTTTTTGCTATCTACATTAATAATATTGATTCAAATCTCACCAAAGCCACTGTCCACCTCTTTGCTGATGACACTGTTTTGTATGTCAGCAACCCATCACCTGCAGTTGCCTGTGAAATCTTACAGGCAGAATTCTCCTTGCTGCAATATCAACTACTTGAGAAAAGCTTTTTAAATGCAAAAACAAAAGCAATGCTTTTCTCCAATCAAAGCTCCACCAGCACCTCCCTGCTAAGCAGACTCCTCAAGCTATGCACTATCCTTGGAGAAAATCTGGAGTATGTAGAAAAATTCAAATACTTAGGTGTGTGGATTGATAACAGACTTGACTTCACACATCATATTGAAGAACTGCTGAAAAAACTTCGCCAAAGGCTTGGCCTATTCTATAGAATTAAACATTTCCTAACAAGAGACTCAAAGATGAGGTTAGTCCAAGCCACTTTTCTTTCAGTTGTTGACTATGCTGACTTCCTTTATAGTCACTGCCCCATCTCCTACCTAAGCAAGCTGAATACCCTGTACCATAGAGCAATAAGATTCATAACAGATCTTCCAGCTAACACTCATCATTGCTCTCTCTGTGCTGCAGTTGGGTGAGTTTCTCTACATCTCAGAAGGAACAGAAATGCAGCACTATGGATTTACAGATCATTGTCTAAAAAACTTCCAAACTATATTCTAGACTGCTTCACCCAGGCCATAGCTAGCTCCTATGCCCTAAGAAGCAACAACCTCATCATGCTCAAAATACCTAAAGTCAGCACCCGGCTAGGGAGGGCGGCAATCAGATATTCTCTAGCTATGGCTTGGAATACCCTACAGAAATCAATAAAGCTGTCCAATCTTATACCTATAGCTTCCTTTAAACAGCTTTGCACAAGCTTTTTCACAGAGAAATGCAACTGCTACCACAAGAGCTAGACTTGCCATTTCACAACCCCCCTTCCAGACAGCCACCATATATGGCATATTTTTGTTCCACAGTTCTCCCTCCCGGGCAGCCACCCTTTTATAGTACCCCAGTTCCACTTAATTCTACCTAACTACCTACCTACTGCCTACCTAATCCTTCTCCCACTAATGACTGGCCCTTACATCATTCCTAAATGCTCCCCACTCATCCTAGTGTTACATTATGCTGTGTGTATGCCTTGACCCCTATATTGGGATATGTATATACTTTATCTTTTGTAGAGTTTTCCTGTAACCTACCTTTGTCATGTATGCCTGAATCAACTTCTTACCCATGATCATTGTATTTATAAGTGTTTTTTTCTGTATCTGTTATGCATATATTAGTGCATTGATGTATATGTTGTGTACCAACTATCGAACCTTGACCTCATCAGGTCCATCTTGTAAATGAGCCTTGCTCAATGATGCTCGCCTGAATAAATAAAGACTTGATTGGTTGATTGATTGATTGACTGTGCTCTCACGAACTGCCCTGATAGCATAGTCTCTTCTGGTACTTTGCCTGATGTAATAACTGATCACTCGCCTATTTATTGCATCTGGCGATCGGCAAGACGAGCATCTCCTCCGCCAAAGCTGATTACTTTCCGCAATACAGCTAAGCTAAATCAGGCACATTTCCTGCTTGACCTCTCTTTGATAGACTGGTCCCCTATCTTTGCTGCCCCAGACCCTCAATCAGCCCTTAACTACTTCCTGATGAAGTTTGGACGCCTTCAGGACATCCATGTTCCCAAAGTCACTCGCTGCCTATGCGGTACTCAGACTAAGTGGCTCATTAAAGATCTCCACTCTCAACTAAGGGCTAGGGATAAAAGCTGGTCACGTTTTAAGGCCTTGGGACTCCCAGCAGATTTCGACGCTTATAGGACCCAGAGAAATTTCTGTAAAAGGAACATTAGACTAGCAAAAAGCTCATGCTGTAATGGACCTACTCACGAAATCTGCTGGTGACCCCAAGAAGTTCTGGTCTGTCATAAAAACCCTTCTTGGGACCAATAAATTACCCACTGCTAATGACATGCGGATAAATAACATACATTGTAATAATCCTGAGACCATAGCCAGTTCTCTAAACTGTCACTTCTCGGCCTATCTAGCTACTCAGCCTCCTTCCCCCCCCGAGTCCCCTCACAAATAACTCCCTGGACTTTCAACCTCCTCCCCCTCATCCACAATTCCGTTTTCGGACCATCTCCACAAAAGAAGTCCTAAAACTGCCACAATCTATCCCTGAAAGCACCGGCCCCGGAGTGGACGGGCTGGAACCTAAGCTTCTGAAAATTGCAGCTCCACTTATTGCCTCCCCCATAACAAAAATCTTTAACCTATCAATATGTCATGGCACTGTCCCTCACATCTGGAAGATAGGCAGAATAACTCCCATCCTTTAAGAAAGGGGACCCTAAAGAAATGTCAAACTACCAACCTATTGCCATTCTTTCCGTCCTTGGTAAAATCCTTGAACAAATAGTGGCAACCCAAACTTAAGACTATCTACAGAAGTATAACCTTCTGTCTAGCTCCCAGCATGGTTTCCGAAAAGGCCATAGCACTACCACAGCTATACTAAAACTCACAAATGATATTTACGGTGCTATGGAAGCTGGCCTTCTGACAGGAGCTATTTTCATTGACCTTACGAAGACGTTTGACCTGGTCAATCACTCCCTTCTCCTTCCCAAACTTTCTTCGCTGGGTTTCTCTGTTGACACAGTTGACTGGTTCGACAACTACCTAACCAACCGAATGCAGGCAGTAGTCTTCAACTCTGCCATCTCTCATCTTTCCCCCTGTGCAGATGGGAGTTCCTCAAGGCTCTGTACTAGGCCCGTTACTTTTCTCCATTTTTATAAATCACCTTCCTTCTGCAGTTCCTGGCTGTTCATCCTTACTTTATGCGGATGATCTTGTCATCTACCGTAGCGGAATAAACATCTTGAATATAACTCATTCCCTAACAGAAGACTTCCACTGCATTAAAACCTGACTAAGTGATAACTATCTGGTACTTAATGAGAGCAAAACTCACTCTATGCTTTTTGGCTCTCCTGCCAGACTCAAATCAGCTCGTAATTCCTTTCAAATCCCAAGCGCAAATGGCTCCATGGTAGTAAGTACCAGCTCTTTCAAATATTTGGGCATCCTCCTTGATGAATCCCTGGACTTCAACCTTCATATCACTTCCACCTGTAAGTCCATCAATGCAAAAACTGGAGGGACCTATCGTACAAGCTATGCCCTCACGCCATCTGCCAGGCTTGCTGTGGCACAAGGAGTTCTGCTTCCAGCCCTGACTTATGGCTCAGTCACATTCTTAGGAGCTTCAAAATCCTCACTCCTCAGATGGGACACCACCTACAACAGCATCTGCCGCTATGCCTCTGGGTTGCCGCACTTCAAACATCACTGTCAGCTTTATGCTGACCTAAAATGGCCTAGTCCCTCTGCCCATTGGCATCTAGCCTTTGGCTCTCTCTACTACACGGTATTCACAGCTCAGGTCTACCTAGATCTCTCTCCTTACTTCTGTACTCCCTCACCTCTGCCTATGGTCTCCGATCGAATGACGACACCCCTCTCTTCATCCCCATATGCAAAACCTCTATGGGTACATGTGCTTTCTCCTAACTGGCACCTAAGAACTGGAATGCTATTCCACAATATATTCGCCAAGCCCCCATCCATGCCCACTTTAAGAATCTTCACCATCAACATCTTCTGGCTTCCAACCCCTGTACATGTTTCCAGCCACCATAGTCCACTCCACACACCTCTACCTTCTACCCTACTTACCCTCCCTCTCCTACCCCCTCTACCCCTGTCTTCTACCTTATCTCTCCTCTCCCAAAACCTCACGTCACTTGATGGCACTTGCTATTTACTTTGAACCTGTTAGCACTAACATTGTATATATGGTCTGGGTAGCTGTACTGCTCTAGTTTAACTGGCAATATTTGTTGAATACGCTAAACAATCTACTTGTCTCACACTGTTTGCATTGCTATTGTCCTACTGTCTACCTCTTCCTTGTGCTGTGTCACATTGTACTGGTCCTGTGTTTCACTTGTATACTCCCGGGTCGTGCCTGAAAATAGGCATTGCTATGTCTAGTGCACCCACCCGGTAACCAAAAGCAAATAAATAAATAATGAGTATATCCCACCAGGAAAACTTCAAAATCTTCAGATTTGTTGTCTAACCAGTAGTAGTAGTAGTATAACATTTTATTCAAATTACATGAATAGGATAGATGTTACATACTCCATTGAGAAAAAGCCCATTTTAGAGGAGGTCCTTATGCATAATAAATGGTTGCAGATATACTATAACATAATAAAAGTATAAATGTATATTATACAGTATAAATGAACAATACAGAAAACACAAACCTACCTGTAACAACTAGCATCATAGTATAAATCAGATTATACCATGGACCTCGGACACCGACCAATGAGAAGGGCAGGCTGGCACCTTACCTCCGTGATAATCACCGCAAAAGGTGCCAGCCTGCCACATCTCTGACAAATCATCCAACCCAGGAAATTCAAACTGCAGATCTGCCATGTTGGAATGCTCACTAAGCGCCGGTCTCCGACTCCCATCATGGCCAACTCACCAAAGCACAGAGCGTGACTAGCACAAACCCCCAAGAAAGTGAATCCGCATTAAAAAAAAAAAAAACAGACCAGCATGGATTTCACCATAACCACCAAAAGTACATCCATCTCACCTCAGTCTCCGTCTCCACTCCAGTGCGGTCTGCCCTCCATCATGCCATGAGACTCTTGCTCTACACCAACTCTGTCTCCAGTCCACTCAGTGCCTCAACTCATTAATGAAGCAGCCTCCATTTAAACAAAATATATATACTGAAGGAAAACGCAACCCCGGTCACTTCCTACTGCTTTGTAGAACACAGAAGCAGTTCGCACCACAAACCTAACTGAAACCACATGCTGTGCTGTGCTATGGCAGCCATTAGTGCAACACACATAAATATAAACTTTCCATCTAGCAACAGAGAACTCTTTTTTTCTCACGGCATAAGAAAATTAATAAAAATAATAAAAACTCTAAAAAACTTTTATTAAACTTTATTTTTTTGTCATAAAAATAAAAAATAACAAGATATAATCACAATAAGCCACTTGGGAATGTGGGTTATAGGGGGATTTACCACGGCTGGCGAGGATTTACCCACTTGACTGCACCTCGTGGGCAAACCACTCCAGCCGTGGTAAATCCCCTGTTAACCCACACCCCCTCGTGGCTTATTGCTTAAATAATCCATACATGCAAATTTAGCACCACCTTTAACAACACACATTGTACATTTAAATATTACTATTTCAAAAGGGAATAAACTTTCAGGTCAGTCCTTCTGCACAACAGGCTGCGGGAGCATGTGATTTAGTTTTATAACATTGCTTTATACAGCCCAATTTAATAGGTTGATTTATTTGATGCAGTGTAATTGGTAGTGAGTTCCAAACTAATGGCCCCCTGTGCCAAACAGAAGATTTCCCCATGTCAGAGTTACATCTGGGAATAATATATTCCAAACCAAATGCTGACCTCAGATTTGATTTTATTTCCCTGATGGAGAATGAAGTTAACAAATATTGTGGTAGTTTTTGTCTGTATACTTTATACATTACAGTAAGAATGTGCCAGTCTTTCCTATCATGTAATCTCATCCACTGCACAGATCTATAAAGCATTCAGTGATGTGTCTCTGTGGGTACATCAAGAACAAAACAGGCCATCCTATTGTGTATGACGTTCAATCTAGCAAGTGCCCAGGGTAGTCAAATCTATGCTGTTGAACCCACACAACAAATTGGTTCCATATAGCAGGTAAACTTTGTATATTTAAATGTATGACTTTTAATGTGGGAACAGTCTGGGCAATATCATGATTCAGAGGTAAAACTGACAGGCAATCCCAAACTCATGATTCAGAGGTAAAACTGACAGACAGCCTCAAACTCCAAACTCCTGTTATCTCCCTGTGTAATGCAGATATAGGCCCAGCTGTTCTCAGGTGGCACTGAACTCCAAACCCCTGCTGTCTCCCTGTGTAATGCATATGTATGGGTGGGCTGTTTGGCATCCTTATGAATTTTGTAATGAAGTAGTGGCTACTATATCATAGATGGTGTGTCCACCTTTTTGCAGCAGAAACCATATGAAGAGAGACTGAGTGCGCTTAATATGTATACTCTTGATGAAAGGAGGGACGGGGGGACATGATAGAAATGTTCAAGTACCTCAAGGGAATCAACAAAGTCCAGGAAGGTAGCATCTTTCAGAAAAAGAGATGTGTAAGAACAAGGGGGCACCATTTAAAGATAGAGGGGGGATGGCTCAGGGGTAATGTGAGGAAATTTTTTTTCACGGAGAGAGTGGTGGATACATGGAACAGCCTTCCTGAGGAGGTTGTTGGGTCTAAAACAGTGGGGGAATTCAAACAAGCATGGGACAGACACAAGGCAATTATAGTGGGGGGGTTGCAGGAAGTAGGCTGTTGGTTAACTAGAATCTGCAGCTTATCCAGTAGGTAGGAAAATGGGCAGACTGGGTGGGCCAAGTGGTCCTTATCTGCCATCAAAGTCTATGTTTCTATGTCTATTTTTGAAAGTTTTTCAGCTATGGTTGCAGAGGGCTGCACCTTTAGCTGTAGTGGCATACCTTTTTTTGGTTTTTTCTTTAAGTGTGATCTTGATTGGTGGATTGAGCTGCTAGCTGGAGCACCCCACATCAGCAACTTGGCATTTGTGATTTACAGCACTCCTCCAAGTTAGATCCATTAATCACAGGAATTATAGCCAAAGCCATTGGTATAATCATATTGTGAAAGTAACGCTGCCGAATATGGACGTCTCCAGTAGGGGCTTTTAATGGCCCCAGAGGCTTTTTATTTAGTCTCACTAAGACGGAGAGGACCAATCAGCATCAAGACTTTTTGCGTGGACTCTCAGAAGAGGTCATAGCTAAACACAAGGAGAACCATGAGTTAAAAGGGATGTTGAATAAACTTGAGAAATGAATTTGAAGGAGACAGATTATTGGCAAGATGGAGTAACTTCAGAAGAATATCACTTGAACAACAGAGCCGCTAGGGGTTGAAGGGTATACAAGGCTTCTCGAGCTGGGACATTGGATTGTAATTTACAAGAGAGGAGGCTGGGGCATTAAGTAATTGTTCATCAACGCTGGTTAAAATCCTTATTGAACAAAAATAAAGCATAACAGAGTCTGAGAAAGAATTGGAGAAGGTTAATTCACAGCCTATGGTGAAAGAATTTTTGCAGTCACTTAAAGAGAAAACTGACAAATATGAAAAAGAGAGTGAGTTGAGGAAGAAAGCTAAATTTGTAAAGAGACTAAGCTCCCAATAGTTCTCAGACTTTGTCACAGTAAGCCTCCCCAAATCCATGAAAAGATTTTGAGCCTCCCCCCAAAAAACTGAAATAATCTTGGGCCTCCCCAAAGAAAAATAACATACTGTACTTTGCGCAGTACACCATGAATAAATTGAAACCCCTTTGAGTACTTGGCTCACATTCAGTTCTTTGTCTTATACTGATGTGGAACCTTTGGAAAAGAGCTCCTGTGCTCAAAGGCATTATCTGAATAACAAATAAATAAAATAAATAAATGTTATTCAGCTTACTGTAACACCCCCCCCCACAGACCAGCCTACTTGCTCCGCTATTTTTATTCTTGAACCATTGTTACCTCTTGTTGCAGTACCTTCATGGGTCAAACTACTTTCTCCATTTCCTTTCTATATGAAATAACCTTCATACATACTTGCCTCTCCCTGTCCTTCACTGCTCCTAAAGCAACTTCTCAGGGATTACTTTGCTCCTTCCTGCTATTGCTTTTAGCACTTCTATGTTCAACCCTTGTATTTGGGTTGTTCTGCCATCAGGCTGCATATTGATTAATTACCACCTCTCATTATTACTTTATTGTTCATATTTGATTGCAGTATTGTTCATTGTGTATTTCTTGTTTGTTTTGCAGTTACCTTTTGACATGTATTGACTCCCTACCCTTCCCCGAGTACACCTGAAATGAGCCTTGGCTCATTCACCTTCCCTTGTCACCTATTATTAAATAAATACATAAGATTTACCTACTATTATCCTCTTTCAGTTTGCTTCATCTCTTCATACAAAATATATGAAACTCAAAATTGAAATACAGTACTTTTTCAGACTTGCTTGAGCCTCCCCTGGAACAGGTTGGGGCCTCCCCAGGGAGGCTGGCCTCACCATTTGAGAACCCCTAGACTAAGGGAATGTCTTTTCTTGAGTGAACAGACCTACAATATTCTGCAGTAGAGCCAGGTCAACCAATAGGGGGTGTTCGAGGAGCAGGAAATGTGGTAACCAGCAAACAACCAAATCACCCCCTGAATCTTGATCTAGAGCAGCACAAAAAGCAAGTGTTTTTTTTTTAGGCAAGAGTACAGAACAACAAATGGACCAACCTCAAAAGGAAAAGAAAAAGAAAACCAAGAATGGGAAAAGGAAGTGTTGGCAGTTGCCATGTTACCAGGAGGAATCAGAAGAAAAAGTAACTGAATTACCAATTTTAAACGGACATTATCAACCCATTTTGAGTCATACTAGTTCTAGTTGAAAACCCATATACTGTAGTATGATTTTATTACCTCCTCTAAAATTCATTGCTGTTGCTGGTTGTTTAATCTGCCTCTTTTCTTAGTAGAACCAAAATGCATGCTAATGGTGTATTTATACCCAACCTTCTTTTATTTCAAATTCTTGATCTACTTTCATAGAAACATAGAAGTTGATGGTAGATAAGGACCACAAGGCCCATCCAGTCTGCCCTTTTGTTTTCTACCTTATGAATGTGCCATAGGCCTTTGTTCTGTCAATAGCCTATTTATTCATACTCATCTGTATTGTTCCCTTATGCCTATCCCACGCCTGTTAGAGGCCCTGCACTGTATTCATATACATGAATACAGGTATACATGTATATTTGTAACATGGCAATAAATAACTCTGAAAATAAGAGATATTTATTGGCCAAAACACAACATGTGATGTTAAACTAGAGGGGATTAATTCCCTAGTAATGCCCGCTACTGCAGTACCCATGGAAATCACATTCAAATCGCCATTGGACAATTTGTAAAGAAAATATTGCCTGCAACTGCAGTACTGAGAAAACCTACACTAACTCAGCACTGGTGGCATGATACGAGTTTGCTAGCCCAAAACAAATGTATGTTATTCAAAATACAATCTGCATGTCTCAGTGCCTGGCTATAAGATAAGGTATCTTGCATCACACTTTTTTTTTTTGTACATATTGTTTCCTCTTTACCTGTCTTGCATAGAATCTCCTGTACAGCCCAGTTGCTCCCTACCCTGGAGCATCGTATAATCACCTCGCCATATTTTCCCCATGAAAAAGAGGCAATGTGGGAAAATCCTAGTACTTGAAGTAAATAGAAATGCAAATGCTGTCCCAGAATGCATAGCAAAGCCTGTAAACACATATTTGTCTACTAAAAAATGAAGTGTTTACTGCACGTAATTAACAGCTGGAAACATGTAATAATACAATTCATACACATCTCTGAAACTAGATCACATTCTGATATTGTAACAAAAAAACAAACTACCGTATAAATAAATGTGGATTAGCTGAAACCGTCTTTTCTTCTTTTTATCTAAGGCGTCTCCTTGTTCTATTATTATATATACAAAAATTACAGTTTCTTATCTATATATTTTATTTTCCAATGCTTGCCATGTTGCAAGTGCATTAAGCCACTTGAAAGAAGGCTTCTACTAGGGGAATTAATGCATGGTGGTGTGGTTGGAGCACTTGGCCTTCAGCCTCGTGCACCAACCCCCCCCAACCATGCATTAATTCCCTAGTAGAAGCCTCCTTTCTTGTGGCTTAATGCTTACTTAATGAGCATCAGGAACATAATAGCCACTCATGATGCAATAGTCTCCTCTCCTCCCCTCCCACTGCACCTGGAGTGGCTAGGCTGTATTGGTAGTGTCCCCAAGTCCAGGAAACATGCAGTGGGAGTTGATTAATGAATGCAAACAAACACATTTTGGTGTAGTAACTATTAGCTACATCAACACATTATACAGAATGTAAACAGTAATAAAATGTGTTTTTTAAACTAGGAACAGTTTGAGGCCTAAAGGGGATTGACAGTGTCCCTTTAAAGTATTTCATCTATGACAACTTCTGAAATACAAACAAAATTTCTGGCAAAGAAGCTGTCCTGTGTTCTATCGTGGGACATAGGTAATTTACTTTGCAAGTAGATATCTATCAGGTTCTCAGAAGACTGAATTTAAAATATTTTAATATTTTTTTCACAAGCAGGAGCAATTATATAGTAAGGATTTAACTCTGAATTTGGTTTCGACTGATATCTCCACAATGGGCTATAGTGTATTACAGTGGCCCAACCAGGAACTGGGAAGCCCTGAATCGCACATGGCTATTAATTTACTGTCTCCTCAAGAACTAAGTAAGAGCCTTAACACACCTGGGACTGATAGTGACCCATTCATACCTGATGTGAATTTATTCCTGTCCCTGGAAGGGAGCTGGGGAGAAGGCTGATTGCTTTTGCAGTACCAAAGGCTAGGAGGTGAGTTCATTTAATCTCAGAGCTACATGGCAGCCAATAGCATAAGCAGGAAAAGAGCGCCAAAACCAAACAAAGAAACCAGGGGTATTTAAATGGTCCCTGTGTGATTACTAACAATGCTTTTTCTCCACAGAGGAAAGGGAGAGAGTGAGTCGGGACACAATCTGACTGACAGGGCTACGGGGACTTGATTGTGTTTATAAGGTTATTTGAAGCATTCTTTTGTGCACAGGTTGTGGACATACAGTAGTTGTTCATTTTGTCCCTTAGTTTAAGGTTCTTTCAAGAGTTCTTTGGAAGTCAAGTTAAGGGCATATTTGTTTGGTTGAACCTGTATTCTATTTTTACCTGACTTTTAGAAGTGGGGAGTCAGAATCCAGCCACACATTACCAGACTGGAAGGCAGTAATGCTGTGCAATACTCACTTCTGGGGACATTCTTTTCTTTTCCCTCTGCACCTTGTTTTTTCTGTAGGAGCAGGGAGCCAGGGAGAAGGCTGATTTTTTTTGCACTCAGATGCAGTGGTAGGAAACACCCATCTCCCTTCCCCATCCCCACCTACCCATGCTCATCCACCTTTATAGGCAGCTGATACAGGGTAATTCCTTGTGAGCACTAGTGAAAACTTAAGGTGGTAGTACAGGAACAAAAAAAAACTTAAAGGGAGGTTAAATTCAGTAAGGGGCAAAGAGTGCAGGGGGAATTGCTAGGACAGCCAGGGAAGATGCAGGGAGTGGTGCAGTGTAGTGGTGCGGGCCCACAGGGTTCAGGAGAACATTCTGGATCATGCGGTGCTGCCCCATCTGCAGGCACCTCTCTGGGTTGAGGGAGGAAGTCACCTGTCTCCAAGCTGAGTTGCCCAGGATAGAGGGGACCTTCACCCCTACCCAGATGCCACCTTGTCCACAACCTGAACCTCAAAGGATACCCAGTAGGAGGAGTGGTTGGACCACAGTGGGCTCAGGGAGAGTGCTGGAAGGGGGTCTGAAGCAAATCCATCAACCAGTCCAGTTAAGTAACTCCTACACTGTCTTGGAGGAGCAGGAAGGCCCCACAAGGGCACCCACAGCTCAGACCAAGGAGAATGGGTGGGTCCTACATGATGGAGCCTCATGGAAGGGGAGTAGAGGACCCCAGAGGAAGAGGAAGCTACTCCTGGTAGGGGACTCAGTTGTGCATGGAGTGAAGTTAGGGGCACCTAGGAGGGGGGAGAAAGAGGTCAAGTGCCTTCCCAGAAGCACTGCATTGAAGGATGGGAAGCAGATCCACAGGATCGCAAGAGTAATAGTAAGGAGGGAGGAACTGGATGTCATTGCCTACCTAGGGACAAATGACCTGGAAGGGGACAAAGTGGAGATAGCCAGACTCCAGGAGGATTTCAAGGAGTTGGGGAGGGAGCCTAAAGCAGATAGCACACTCTGTCTCCTTCTCAGAAGTACTACCTGTCCATGGCATGGGGGAGGCTAGGTCACTCCGCATCCAGACATTCAACTCCTGATTGAAGGAATGGTATGGAAAGAAGGGTTTTGGCTTCATGAGGACTGGGGCCCCACCTGGAAGGATGTGAGCCTGTATAAGGAGGATGGCCTACATATATCTGGGAAGGGGACCTTAGTCCTAAGTGAGAAGTTTGGATGTTTCTGCAGCAAGCATTTAAACTGCCCATGGAGAAGGGAGCCAGGAAGGTCAGGAGGCTTAGTTCACCCCCCCGACCACATGCTCTACACAAGTACCCAAGAAGCAGGTAGACAGACAGAGGGCAGAATTCAACTTAAGGGCGGAAGACAGGGAGTACCAGGGAAAAAGAACACCCTGGATGGGGAGAGGATTATGCCAACAAAACAGGGGAGGGAAGTCACATCCTGGACAGTCATGTGTGCAAATGCCCAGAGCCTTAGTAACAAGCTGGAGGTCCTTAAGACAGCCTTGGCACAGTCAGACTTGGACATTGTAGCCATTACAGAGACTTGGTGTAATGATAACCATGACTGGGAGATGGCCATTCCAGGTTACAATCTATTCAGGAGGGACAGGGCAGGCAGGAAGGGAGGGAGTGGCACTTTATGTGAAGGATAACACAAATGCCACAGAGATTCAAGGGGAACAGGGAGGGGGAGAGATACTGTGGGTTGAGCTTGAAAGAAGAACAGGGTCAGCCATCTGCACAGGAGTAATTTACAGACCACCAGCCCAGGGGGAAGAGATAGATAGAGATATGATGCTGACTATCCAAAGGATGATGCACAAGGGAGAGGTAGTGCTGGTTGGTGAATTCAGAATTCCAGATGTAGATTGGAGCCTCCTAGCAGCAGCATCAACCAAGAGCAGGATTATCCTGGAATCCTTACAGGGAGCATTCCTTAAACAACTGATCATGGAACCCACATGGCGGATGGTAATACTGGACCTGATGCTCACAAATGGGGACAATGTGACAGGGATCACAGTGGGAGAGCGCCTGGGGAAAAGTGACCACTGGTCAGTGTGGCTTAACATAACTGAAGGAGCAGAACCTAGCCACACAGAAACACGAATCCTTAACTTGTGAAGGGGAGATTTTGGAAAGATGGAGAAATGCTCGGAGAGGCACTAGCGGGAATAGGGAGGAAAGTAGGGGTGGAGAAACAGTGGGCAGTATTCAAAACAGGGAAAACAGGGGCAACACAATTATGTGTAAAACAGATTAGCAAGGGGAAAAGGAACAGGAGACCATCATGGTATTCCAAGGAAGTAGTGGAGAAAGTGAAAGACAAATAAATTGCATTCAAACAGTACAAAAAGACACAGACACAAGGGGACAGGGAGAGGTACCAGGAGAATCAAAGAGAGGCAGGGAGGGCAGTGAGGGAAGCCAAAGCACTAACGGAGGAACATATTGCAAAATCAGTGGTTAAAGGAGTCAAAACCTTTTACAGGTACATCAGTGAAAAAAGGAAAGCAAAAGAGGGATAGTGAGGCTGAAAGGGGATGACAGAAGTCAAGTGGAGGATGATAACAGCAAAGCAGACATAATGAAGAGATACTTCTGCTCAGTCTTTACAGAGGAGGGGGTGAGTAATGGGTCAGATGGAAGTAGAAAGGGCAGGAAGGGCATAGAAATGGATGCAAGTTATTTTCCATGGGAAGGGGTCCTAAATGGAAGGAATAACAGTTGATAAAGCTATGGGGCCAGATGAGGTACACACCAGGGTGCTGAGGGAGCTAAGAGAGGTGGTGGCTTAAACCTCTGGCAACCCTTTTCAAATGGTCACTGGAAACAGGAGAGGTACCCAAAGACTGGAGGGCAACTGATGCAGTCCCTCTACACAAAAGCAGGAACAGAGAGGAAGTGGGACACTACAGACCAGTCAGCCTGACCTCAGTAGTGGGAAAGATCATGGAAACAATACTGAAGGAAAGAATAGTGGAGCACCTGGTTGTCAACGGTCTACAGGACCCAAAGCAACATGGTTTTACTTAGGGGAGGTCATGCCAGACTAACCTCATTGAATTCTTTGACTGGTTGACAAGGGAAGTGGATTGGGGGGGCAGTGGACGTGGCTTACATGGACTTCAGCAAGGCCATTGACACTGTGCCACATAGAATGATGTTAAGCAAGCTAGGGAACATGGGAGTGGGTGGGACAGTGGTGTGGTGGGTGGGGAACTGGGTGGACAGCAGGACATAGAGGCTAGTGGTAAATGGCTGTCACTCTGCAGAGGGAAAGGTGACCAGTGGGACTGCCATAGGGATCAGCGCTGGGTCCAGTCTTCTTCAACATCTTTATCAGTGACATTACAGAAGACCTAGAAGGGAGAATTTTCCTGTTTGCTGATGACACAACACTCTGCAACAGCGTGGACACGTCGGAGGGTCTGGATGGAATGAGGAGAGATCTGCAGAAGCTTGAGGACTGATCAAGTGAGTGGCACTTGAGATTTACACAACAAAATGCAAAATAATGCAAATGGGGCACAGGAATAATACATCAGCTAGGGGAGGATATAGAATGCTCCAAGCAGGAGAGGGACCTAGGGGTTATCATCTCTGATGACCTCATGGTAGGGATTCAGTGTGAGAAGGCAGCAAGAAAAGCAAACAGGACGCTGGGATGCATAGGCAGGGGTATTACCAGCAGGAAAAGGGAGGTAATAAATCCACTATACAAGACATTAGCAAGGCCACACCTCAAGTACAATGTCCAGTTCTGGAGACCTTACCAAGGTAAGGACATAGACAGAGTAGAGGCAGTTCAGAAGAGGCAACCAAGATGCTGCAAGGATTACATCACAAAACTTATGAGGACAGACTGAAATACTTAAATATGTACTCCTGGAAGACAGAAGGGAGAGGGGGGATATGATTGAGGCATATAAATACCTCACAGGGAGGAACAAGGTGCAGGAAAACACAATTTTTCGTAGAAAAAGATGCTTCAGGACTAGAGGACATGAGATGAAACCGGAAGGATGGAGGTTCAGGGGGAACTTGAGGAAGTACTTCTTCACTGAGAGGGTGGTGGGCAAATAGGACAAATGGAATGTCCTGCCTGAAGAGATGGTGGGGGCAGAAATGATTACAGGATTTAAGAATGCATGGGATAGGTATCAGGGAATTCTAGTAGTAGGGGGGAAGGGGAAAACCTAGTTCATGGGAAGCTTCAAGAAGCACAGTTTGTAATATTATATAAGAGCCTTTAGATAGCACTGTCACCAAATACTGAGTGCAAGATTTGCACTATAATGTGTGTGTAATTAGTTCTAGCAGAATGCTTTCTTCTTGTTAGATTCTAGAGAGTTCTGAAGAATACACTGCTGAATTGAGTCCTGTCTGAGTTTCTCTTTTGACCAGAGCAGTTTACTTAATAAAGAACTTCTGCTTAGTTTTCTAAGAAATTACTAAACAAAAGTAAAACAGTACATGGTGTCAGAAGTCCCTGTAGCGCAGAAGCAGCTGAGCAAACAGAAGATCAGAAAAGATCATAGAATTTGCCAGGATCCAGTTGCCCAGAATGAACTGGGAAAGCATGAACCTTCCAGAGGAGTGGAATTAATTTAAGCAGTATGCCGAGCTCATTTTCAAGGGCCCTCTGAAAGCAAAACAGGAGGAAAAAAGTGTTGTTACCTGCTCATATGGGTCAGAGAGAAAGGTAGGGATGTTTATAATACTTGGATGGACATGTCAGCAGAGGACAAAAAGAAACTGAGTGTCTTTTATGATAGGTTTGAAAAATATGTCACTGCAAAGATCAACCCAGTGTTTGCACGCTACAAATTTTACAAAAAGGTGCAAGAAGAAGGTGAACCAGTGGAACAGTTTGTGCCAGAATTGAAATTGCTAGCCAGAGACTGTGGATTCACTGACATGGATGAAATGATCCAGGACAGAATAGTGTTTGGGACAAATTCCCCAAAATTTTGGAAAAACTGATGAGTCAGAAGGCTGGTCTTGATCTGAGCAAAACACTGAACATTGCTAGGTGAATTGGAACAAGCTCAATTGAAAACCATGGCTAAAGAAGAAGCGGTTCACAGAGTAGCCAAGCCGTGCCATACTCCCAGGCAGCCACAGAAATATAAAGCAGCAGATAACCCCATGCAGGCAGGCCACAAGGCAACCAGCTTGCAAAAAGCATGTGGCAGATGCGGGACATCACACAAGCCAGATGAGTGTCGAGCCAAAGGGCAAGTTTGTCACAAATGTAAAAGGGGCAACCATTTTGCAAAAGTGTGTAAATCAAAAAAGTGCATGGAGTAAATGGCAACCTACACTACAGTGCTGAAGATGTGTTTGTGGAACCAGTCACCCGAGTAAATTCAGGGGAATCAACACTTCCTGCCACAGAGGCCCACACAGACCAAGTGTTTAAAGAAATAACAGTTGGAGAGAACAATCAGCAGGTAAAGTTCAAACTGGATACAAGTGCGTAAGTCAATGTGATACCTCTACCTGTTAAACTGTTCGAGCAATTAGGACCTTCAAAGCCATTTGAGTCCACCACCCAGAAGCTATTTGGATATGGAGGCAAGCCACTGGATGTGAAAGGCATGTTTACCATAGACTGTAAGCATAAGAATGATGCAAAGTGTCTAAAGTTTTACAGTGTAAACACAAAAGCACCTCCCACGCTGGGGCTACGGGCATGCCTGGATCTCAAATTGATTAAACTGGTGATGTCTGTGGAAAATTGCCTAAATCCAATGCAACAAGCAAGTGATAACCCTGATGCGATATTAAAAGAATATGAAGATGTTTTCCATCGATTGAGGCAGTTTCCCAGTGAATACAAATTTAAAGTGGATACCACTAAAGACCCAGTAGTGCATTCTACGCACATGGCCCCAGCTGTGCTCAGAGAATAACTGGCAAAATAAATTCTGAGAATAGAAAACTTAGGGGTCATCGTCAAGGTTGATGAACCCACACAGTGGGTGAATCTATGGTCATACTGGAGAAACCTCATTCAGGAGAGCTATGATTGTGCCTGGACCCATGTGACTTGAACCAGGCAATCAAGCGTGAGCATTATCAGATGCCAACACTTGATGATATTACAGGCAAGTTGGCCGGAGCTCAGTATTTCAGTGTACTGAATACTAAATCTGATTACTGGCAAATAAAACTAGACCAGGAAAGCTCAAGGCTCATAACATTCAACACCCCACAGGGAAGATACCGATTCACCCATTTACCTTTCGGCATACACTCAGCCCAAGAAGTGTTTCAAAAGAAACTGGATGAAACCTATGTAGGACTCAAGGGTGTTGCAGCTTATGTAAACGGAGTCCACTCTGAAGAAAGGGGGGTTACTAGTGGGGTACCGCAGGGTTCAGTACTGGGGCCCAGTCCTTTTCAATGTCTTTATAAGTGACATTGCAGATGTACTGGAAGGAAAAGTATGCCTCTTTGCAGATGACACAAAGATCTGCAACAGGGTCGATACACAAGGGGGCATGGAAAGGATGAGAAGGGACTTGGCAAGGTTGGAGGAATGGTCAGAAATATGGCAGTTTGGATTCAATGCAAAGAAGTGCAAAATAATGCACCTGGAAAACAAAAACCCAGGGGAAGAGTACACAATGGGGGGTGAGATATTAACAACAACAAAAAAGGAAAGAGACCTGGGGATAGTAATATCAAATGACCTAAAGATGGGCAAGCAATGTGAGAAGGCAGTATGGAGGGCTGGCGGGATACTGAGATGCATAGGGAGAGGCATCTCCAATAGAAAACAGAAAGTTGCTATCCCTCTGTATAGACAGTTGGTGAGACCCCCATCTGGAGTACTGCATGCAGTTCTGTAGACCCCATCTCCACCAGGGCATAGACAGGATTGATGCTGTCCAGAGGAGGGCAACTAAAATGGTGCAGGGTCTACACCAGAAGACATATGAAGAGAGATTAAAGGAGCTTAATATGTATACCCTCGAAGAAAGGAGGGACAGGCGGGACATTATAGAAACTTTCACGTACCTCAAGGGAATCAACAAAGTCCAAGAGGGTGGCATCTTTCAGAAAAAGAGAGATGCAAGAACAAGGGGCCACAATTTGAAGATGGGGGATGGCTCAGAGGTAATGTGAGGAAGTATTTTTTCATGGAGAGGGTTGTGGATTCATAGAACGGCCTTCCTGGGGAGGTAGTAGAGTCAAAAACAGTGGGGAAATTCAAGAATGCATGGGGCAGACATAAGGCAATTCTAGTGGGGGGGTCGGAGGAAGTAGGCTGTTGCTTAACTAGGATCTGCAGCTTATCCATTAGGTAAGGAAATGGGCAGACTAGGTAGGCCAAGCAGTACTTATCTGCCATCAAATTCTGTTTCTATGTTATGCAATGAGTTTGCTCGGTTCTTCTTGGACAGAGTGTCCGCTATCAGGCAGGGAATTCTGCCAGTGAGCCACAGCGTGGCCGACAGTGGCTGCCCTGGCTATCCAAGGAGCACTCTGCCTAGTTGGGGGGAGTTCAAACCAGTCGAAGTGGACGAGGTCATTGAGGTTGATTCTAGGTTGAAGCACACATATTGTTAACTGAACCCAGTGGCAACTCATTTCTTAATGGGATGTGTTGACTCTTTAGGCATGGTGTTCACCTTGATTGTCCAGTGTTTTTTGTCAGAGGGGGTCTTCCCAGATTCCTTGAAGGAGGCACAGGTGAGACCCCTTCTGAAGAAACCATCTTTAGACCCTGACGTCAAGGCTAATTACCATCCTGTCTCCAACCTTTTATTTCTGGGAAAGGTTATAAAGAAGATTGTAGTGCAGCAGCTCGAAGAACACCTTGTGGCCTTTGATATCTATGAGCCTCTCCAGTCTGGGTTTCTTGCCAGGCACAGTATGGAAGCTGCATTGGTTTGGGTGTGTAATGATCTCCTCCGGGCGAGAGATTGAGGAGAGGGGACAATTCTCATTCTCCTTGATCTCTCCTCAGCCTTTGACATGGTGGACCATTGTGTGTTGCTCTACCACCTGAGGGAATTCAGTTGACTCGCCGGTACAGTCATCCGCTGGTTTGAGTCCTAGCTCACAAACAGGAGGCAACGGATTGTGATGGGGAATTTCTTCTCCTCCCCTAGCCTTCAGTCTTGTGGAGTACCACAGGGTTCAGGCTTGCACCAATGTTGTTTGCCGTGTATATGCTGCCCCTGAGTGAGATCATTAGGAAGTACAGTCTGGATTTTCATTGCTAAGCCAATGACACCCAGCTGTATCTGTCCTTTAACCCTGGGACATTGAATGTGGTGGTTGTATTTAACAACTGCCTGGCCAATATCAATGACTGGATGTCCTCCAGCTGGTTGTGACTGAACCCCATTAAGACAGAGGTACTGGTGGTGGAGTCAAACAGGAGGTGTGATAGGATGGCCTCTGACACAGAGACTGGATTGTTTCTGGAGTCTGTGCCAGTGAAGGCCTCCTCTAGGCTGTGTGATCTTGGCATTATCCTTGACAGCAGACTGACACTTGATTCTCAGGTGTCATCCATTGTCCTGACCAGCTTTTATCATCTGAGGAATATCACTGGGATCAAACACCTAGTTCCGCCCATGGACCTCCCCACCTTGGTACATACCTTTGTGATGTCAAGGCTGAAGTATTGTAATGCACTCTACCTCAGGGTCTCTGGAGGTACTCTCTGCTAACTGCAGCTAGTGCAGAACTCAGCTGCCAGGCTGTTGAGGGGACAGCCAAAATACTGTCACATCACCCCAGTGCTGCATGAACTGCACTGGATGCCAGTTCAGTGGAGGGCTCTCAAGGTGGGCTTGCTCACCTTTATGGCCCTACATGGACTGGGCCCTGGCTACCTTTTGGACCTTCTAACACCTGCTGCCTTAGTCTGTTCCCTCCAGTCCTCCTCTATGTGCCTTCTTGCGATTCCCTGGACAAGGTTAAAAACTGCTGGTGACAGATTGTTTAGTGTTGCCAGCCGTGTCCTGTGGAATTCACTCTTTCCATCAGTAATGGAGGCCCCTCCAGTTGAGGCATTCAAAGCCCGCCTCAAGACCTTCTTATTTAGTCAGGCATTCCCGGACACTGTCTTTTAGTATTGCTTCCAAAACATTTTGACAGAATGGTCCCTTTAGGGATCTGCTGCCAGGTCAGGCCTCCCATTTTGGGCAGTCTGCTTTTAAGCATTTTAATCAACATGTTTGTATTTTATTTATAGTGTTTTAACTGGTTTGTTCTATTTTGATTGTATGGCACCCAGATTCTCTGGGATTGGCCGCCTGAAAAATAAAATTTGCCTTGCCTTGTCTTGCCTTACACCCGAAGGATTGCAAGCAGCCCTGAACTCCAACCTCCTGCTATCTCTCTGTGTAATGCAGATGTAGGCCCAGCTGATCTCAAGTAGCACTGAACTCTAGACTCCTGCCATCTCCCTGTGTAATGCAGATGTAGGCTCAGCTGATCTTAAGTAGCACTGAACTCCAAAGTCCTGCTATGTCACTATGTAATGCAGATGTAGGCTCAGCTGATCTCAAGAATCCCCAAACTCCAGACTCGTGCCATCTCCCTGTGCAATGCAGATGTAGGCTCAGCTGATCTCAAGTAACTCCAAACTCCACACTCCTGCCATTTCCCTGTGTAATACAGTTGTAGGATCAGCTGATCTCAAGTAGCACTAAACTCCAAACTCCTGCCATCTCCCTGTGTAATGCAGATGTAGGCTCAGCTAATCTCAAGCAGCACTAAACTCCAAACTCCTGCCATCTCCCTATGTAATGTAGATGTAGGCTCAGCTAATCTCAAGTAGCACTAAACTCCAAACTCCTGCCATCTCCCTGTGTAATGTAGATGTACACCCAGCTGATCTTAAGCAGCACTAGTTTATTTAACTCTCAATCTATATAATGCCATGAGATTGGTCAAAACTAAGTCACATGACAGCATTTAGTAGGAACTATTGCCTGCTTTTATTTAGCAACAGGCAATATTTCCTAATGACAGGCAGTAGTTAAAAAAACTATTGACTGCTGTTCACACATGCTCCCACATTTTCTGCATGTGCATATCTTTTCCAATAACTCTACAGCGGTTCGGAGAGCATCAAAAATGCTGATGCCACCAGAAAACAGACAGTAAAAATATCTGAAGTGACTGCTGCAACAAAAATCATTGCAATGGCCAAAATGCAGCAAGTGCAGTAAGTGCTATGGCCTGGATAAAGTTCAAGTCACCGATGTAGCCGCCCTATTTTTGGCTGTTACCTTGGGCTTAGGGCAATAAACCATTGTAAGCCAACAGTTCTTCCCTCATAGTCAGTATTTTTCCAGAATACCCCTTAACTCAGATCAATAGTTGTGTAATGTTCTATGGCACTGTACTGGGCCGCATTGTATCATACTGGATTGTGTCACAAAGCACTGAGAGCACTCCTTTTCTTTTTCTGTTCATTGCCTCACTGAGTCAATGTAACACTCCAAAGTCCACTTACAGTATATTGCAGACAAACACCATAATCTACACAAGGGCTAACTGTACAGACGTGCTGAAAAACTGTTTGCAAAAATATTTTTCTATGGTACTGTACAGGTGTGGCATTCTGAGCATGTGCTCGTCTTAGACAGCAGAAAGATCAACATAATTTAGTTTTCTACCATGCCACAAAATCATTGCAGTCTTAATCTACATTCCTTCTTGAGAGCAAAACACAGCTGTTAGCAACCCATTGTAAAGAAGATAATAGAATCCAAGGTCCATCATAGCCTAAAGCTCGTGAAAAGCTCTTTCCAGGAGATATTATTCATACATGACCTACTAGCAAGTAGACTACCTTGTTAAGGCAGTAAACTCAAGACTTGGATTCCTCTATAGGCACAGGGGAAACTTCCTACCAGCGATTAAGAACCTACTGGTGCAGAGCTTCAGCACACACATATTATTAACTATGGTGTTATTGTTTATGGCTTGGCGAATGATAGTGCACTGCCCTGGGTTAAGGGCCAGCTTAATACAGTCTGCTGCTTTGTGCTAGGCCTTACAAATGATACCCACACCTGTGTTCTGTACAGTAGGTTGAACTGGTTAAACCTCAGCTAGAGGGTGCTCTAGCACACTATCATCTTAGGTCCCGAAGTGCTACAAGGCCTGCTGTCCCCAGCTCTACAGTCTACATATATAGTTATGTAGGCAATCAATAATGGCACTAGAAACATGGCATGACACTCTCATCCTACACCTCACAGGAGCACTGCGCTGGGACAAAACTGCTTCTCCTGCCTTTTTGAAAAACATATGAATGAACTGACAGACACATCAAGAGACTGCCAATCACCTGAATCATTTAAAGCCAAGCCGCTGTCTATGGTCACTCACCCTGGAATATGTAATTGCTACCACTGAACAGCTGTTGTAAACTGACAGTGCATAATTTTTATACTGTTCTCTATACAAACTGTCTTGTAATGTCTAAACAAATTTAATGATATGTGTACATTATTGCTACCCATATTTATTACCGTATAGTTGTATATTTCTCATTGTGTGAACCTGACTCTAAACTCTTTGAATGTGGCACATGTGTGATGCCCCAAAGGTGGTAACAAGGATGTTAATGTGTGCTGGGTTTCCACGTCAATAAAAAAGGGGTAATAAAGCAACTGTGTCGATGACACCGGTAACTTGCACACAAATTACTAGCACAGGTACAAAAAGGGGTGGATGTTGGCACCTGACAAAGAGAGGTGAGAGTCCAGAAATAGATTCCAAATACCTCACAAGGTTTTATTTATACCAAACCAAAGGGAAACATGGTCACGGGGGGACACTTACACTTTTTTCACTCTCCTATGCAAAGAGGACTCTAAATAAATGGCTGTAACAGCTCCACTTTATGAGTGGTCTACACTCTATAATCAGCAAATCACTATATAATCCTTTCAATACTACCCAGAGGTGCACCTCTACCTAGGGCCTATTACCTGGAGTACTCCACTTTATGGAACTCTATAGCATAATATTGTAAAACTCTACTTCAGTCATAAGAGGCAGTTCGTGCACAGATAAGCTTTCTCTGTCATCGGGTAGAAATTGGGTTGCAGGATAAAAGCTCCTCGGGTGGTGCACTGGATGTGTCTTGGCTTTATAAGCAAAGGGTTGAGGGTTTGATCCTAGATGAGGGCACTTGTGTTGTGCTTTCTCATAGATGCTTATGAATTATGCAGTTACTATTATCATGGTTTCACCATGCCCTTCCTGTTTTGTACCTGAGGACTGTAGGAGGGTGGATGGGATTCCCCTTTACAAAAGTGGGAGCAAGACAGAGGTAGGAAACTGCAGACCTGTTAGTTTGACCTCAGTGGTAGGAAAAATGATGGAGTCACTTCCGAAGGAAAGAATTGTTGAGTACCTTGAGGCCAGTGGGGCACAGGACCCAAGGCAGCATGGATTCACAGCAGGAAGTTCATGTCAGACAAATCTATTTGATTTCTCTGACTGGATGACCAAAGTAGTAGACCAGAGAGGGGCATGTGGACATGACCTACCTAGACTTTAGCAAGGCAGTTGACACAATCCCGCACAAAAGATTAATAAACAAATTAGCCAGCCTGGGAGTGGGTCTCAGGGTAGTAACCTGGGTAAAACATTGGCTGGACAACAGAACACAGCAGGTAATAGTAAATGGAGTCCACAGTGAAGAAAGGAGGGTTACTAGTGCGGTACCGCAGGGTTCAGGACTGGGGCCAGTCCATATCAATGTCCTTATAAGTGACATTGCAGAGGGACTGGAAGGGAAAGTACGTCTCTTTGCAGATGACACAAAGATCTGCAACAGGGTTGATACGCAAGGTGGGGTGGAAAGGATGAGAAGGGACTTGGCAAGGTTGGAGGAATGGTCAAATGTATGGCAGCTTAGATTCAATGCAAAGAAGTGCAAAGTAATGCACCTGGGAAACAAAAACCCAGGGGAAGAGCACACAATGGGGGCTGAGATATTAACAATAACAAAAATGGAAAGGGACCTGAGGGTAGTCATATCAGATGACCTAAAGGTGGGCCAGCAATGTGAGAAGGCAGTAAGGAGGGCTGGGGGGATACTGGGATGCATAGGGAGAGGCATCACCAGTAGAAAATAGGAAGTTGTTGGCCCTCTGTACAGACAATTGGTAAGATCACATCTGGAGTACTGTGTACAGTTCTGGAGACCTCATCTCCACAAAGACATAGACAGGGTGGAGGCTGTCCAGAGGAGAGCAACCAAAATGGTGCAGGGTCTGCACCAGAAGACATCTGAAGAAAGACTAAAGGAGCTTAAGATGTATAGCCTCGAGGAAAGGAGGGAGAGGGGACATGATAGAAATTTTCAAATACCTCAAGGGAATCAACAAAGTCCAAGAGGGTAGCATCTTTCAGAAAAAGAGATATGCAAGAACAAGGGGGCACAATTTGAAGATAGAGGGGGATGGCTCAGAGGTAATGTAAGGAAGTATTTCTTCACAGAGAGGGTTGTAGATGCATGGAACAGCCTTTCTGAGGCGGTCGTAGAGTCAAAAACAGTGGGGGAATTCAAGAATGCATGGGACAGACATACAGCAATTCTAGTGGGGAAGGCAGGAGAAAGTAAGCTGTTGGTTAACTAGTATCTGCAACTTATCCTTTAGGTAGGAAAATGGGCAGTCTAGGTGAGCCAAGCGGTCCTTATCTGCCATCACGTTCTATGTTTCTATGTAAAACACAAGGGGAACACTTGGCTGACTGGGCTAACAGCTAAGGGACTGCAGAGAGGATGTTGTATAGTCCATGAGTTTCTCGGCCACACCCCACATCTCTAGGGTTGCCGGACTTGTTAAGAACAAAGCAACAATTCTCTCAGCTCAGAACCCACTGAGGGCCACCGGAATTGAGACACACCAAACCCAGCCACAGCCCTCTTCCAGACTGCCGGGGTAAGACGAAGAAGAAGAAGAAGATGCTGACCAACTGGCCCAAAGTCCTCCTCTGGACTTGCCAGGACATGAGGAATAAGAAGAAAGTGCTATCCAACCAGCCCAAAGTCCTCTTCTGGACTGCCAGGACATGAGACTCGGACTCTCTAGCTGCTGACATCAGACTCACCACAAGTACTTCCAAATGTAATGCCCTCCTCAAAACGCATTTTGCTACCAACTGCTTATGCTTTCCCCATCGCTGAACTTCCTGCTCAACTCTCATCAGCTTTCCAGGCTCCATTTCAAAGCAGTCCCATACGCCACATAATCCTTTCCTCTGTTGCTGTCAATACGCTCACCTACCCATTTAACAGGTAAATCTAAGGACACTATGAAATTTGCTGCAATGCTTACTATGCTACTATATCACTGCCTGTACATACTCTCACTTTGTATAAACCAATATCTGTCTCAGTTACTGCACCCATCCTACTGGGCCATTGCTGGGTATCTGCAAATTATGTATGTACTATGGTGTGTTTTTTATGTATTTTTATGTATTTTTTATGTACTGCACTCTTGTAAACCCCTACCCCAGGGCACATCTGGAATCGAGCGGTACTCTGCTCAGTATGCCTTCCTGGTAAATCTCTTAAATAAATAAATAAACAAATGAGGAAGAAGAAGAAAGTGTTGACCAATCAGACCAAAGTCCTCTTCTGGACTGCTGGGACACGAGGAAGAAGAAGAAAGTGTTGAACAATTGGCCCAAAGTCCTCTTCTGGACTGACGGGACACGAGGAAGAAGAAGAAAGTGCTGACCAACCAGCCCAAAGTCCTCTTCTGGACTTGCCAGGACACGACTAAGATTCTGAAGAAAGGAAGTCTGTGAATCGGAAGTACCAATGGGGTTCTGGGCACCAAGACCGGACGAACCAAGGACTACATAAAATAAGAAACAGGACGATGATGCAAAACACTGTGGCAGAATATCTGGATAGCACTTCGATACAGATGACAAAACAAGAAAATGGATGGTACCTTTGTACCAGGCCAGGCCATACTTTGGGGAAACTTTGAAGAGTGGAAAACAATAAACAGTTTGTTGCAAATGACTGCGGCATGGTTCCTTGAAGATCTGCAGCTGGCTGCTTCAAGGATGCACTGGAGACAACTTCTGGAGTATTTTGAAGAAGACTGATCTGGATACCAATGGTGAACAGATTCTGGAAAGGTCTGGAAGACTGATTCAAACACCTTGCAACTTGGAAGGCTGGCAACAAAGCAATACTTTCTTGCACATTCACTGCTTGTAGCAATAGTTGCATGCAAAATAAAGTTTCAATTATTGCTGCAGTGATCTCTTATTCAGTCTTAATGTTCAAATCACAGTAACTATGCAGGCAATTCACTTTTCTGATAGAACCGTAGCACTGGTGGACCTAACTAATAGGGGTCCCTCTGACTAAATCAGGTTCTTCCTGTTACTGCAACTCTGTATGGCTACCAAGACTCCTTAAACATCTGGGGTCACTAATGCTGCTGGGCCCCTATAACACCTGGGGAATCTAAATGGCTAGCAGTGGACCTAACTTGCCCCTTAAAATGGCAGAGCACATGGCGGTAGGCCTAACTTGCCCCTTTTAAGAACTGGTGAGCTATCCTTACCCCTTTAAGAAGTGGTGGGCCTGACTTGCCCCTTTACACAGTGGTGGGCCTAACTTTCCCCTTTAAGAACTGGTGGGCCTGACTTGCCCCTTTTTAGGTCACTGGGCCTTATCTGGGTGAACCCCTTTCAAATAAACATTTGTGCCCCTCTGGACAGCTGTGCCCCTTTAACACTCTGGGCTTTTCTGTATAGCTGTGCCCTCTTTAAGATGCTGGGTTGCTTGTCTGGGCCCCTCTAAAACCACTGGGCTCCCTTTTAAATACTGGGCTACCCTTTGGCTCTGCCCCTGCAAATACACTCTGGGCTTCTCTGTTCTAAGCCCTATTAAATCGCTGGGCTTCCCTGGAATCAGCCCCGTCACATACACTGGGCCTCTGTCCCTGACAGGGCCCCTTTACATTGCTGGGCTGGCTTAGGATAAACTGTCACTGTTTTCCCCAGCCATGCCTCTTCTTCGACTGGGTAACCAGAGTGGTGGACCAAGGGGAAGCAGTTGCTGTCACCTACCTTGACTTCAGCAAAGCTTTCGATAATGTTCCACATAGAAGATTGATTACTACTGTAAGCTGGGTAGGCTCGGGGTGGGTCAGAAGTTGGTCAACTGGGTGGCAAACTGGTTGACGGGCAGAAAACAAGAGAGTGGTGGTAAACAGTATACAGTCAGAAGAGATGCAAGTCACAAGTGGGGTACCTCAGGGTTCAGTCCTGGGGCCATTCCTCTTCAATATCTTCATCAGTGACATTGCAGATGGACTGGAGGGTAAGGTTTGTCTGTTTGTAGATGACACCAAGATCTGCAACAGAGTAGATGATCCAGATGGGGTGGGCAGAATGAGAAGAGATCTGGATAAACTAGCAAAATGGTCAGAAGAGTGCCAGTGGCAACTGGGGTTTAATACAAAGAAGTGTAAGATCATGCACATAGGGAAGAGAAACCCTGAAACCACCTATAGGCTGGGAAGGGAGTTGCTGGCAGTCACAAGGGAAGAAAGAGATTTGGGCATCATCATCACTGACGACCTGAAATCATCCAAGCAGACCACTAAAGCAGTAGGTAAGGCTAGAGGGATGTTAGGGTGTATTAGTAGGGGTATCACAAGTAGGAAGAGGGAGGTAATAATCCTTCTTTACAAGACACTGGTTAGGCCCCATCTGGAGTACTGCATGCAGTACTGGAGGCCACACCTTCACAAGGATATTAACCAAATTGAGGCAGTCCAGAGAAGGGTAACCAAAATGGTGCAGGGACTGCATCAGAAAACGTATGAGGACAGATTAACAGAGCTCAATATGTATACCCTAGAGCAAAGGAGGGAGAGAGAGAGAGGTGATATGATCGAAACATTCAAACACCTTAAGGGCATTAACAAGGTGAAAGAGTCTAACATATTTCAATATAAGAAAAATAGCAGGACAAGAGGACACAGCATGAGATTATAGGGAGACCGATTAAGGGGGTAATGTGAGGAAGTTCTTTTTCACAGAAAGGGTGGTGGATGCATGCTACGGCCTACCTCAGGAAGTAGTGGATATGAATACAGTGCAGGGCTTCAAACAGGCATGGGATAGGCATAAGGGAACAATACAGATGAGTATGAATAGATAGGCCATTGACAGAGCAAAGGCTAATGGCACATTTATAAGGTAGAAAAAAGAAATGGGCAGACTGGATGGGCCTTGCGGTCCTTATCTACTGTCAACTTCTATGTTTCTATGTTTCTAAATAGTTATGCCCTTTCTGAGGCTTCCCTTTTGCTGTCCCCTACTCTGTGGGCGTCACTACGCCCCAAAGGCTTTAATTATTTAAATGAGGTTCCCCTGGCCCGCCCCTTCACGGCGCTCAGCCGTTTTTCCTTTCCGCCAAACTATTTAAAATAAATAATTTCATTTCTCTTTCTCTTTCAGGGTGGTCAGCACGTTGCAGTGAGCTGCTGCCGACTCACCTAACCACCGGTAAGCAGGAGCTGAAGACGGGAGGCAGGAGGTGCAGTCTGGAGAGGGAGGAAGTTTTCAGGCAGGTGCAGGACAGCTGGGGACCTCAAGAAAGGTCCCAAAACAGCGCAAAGCAATGCAGCAATGCTACCACCACCACTGAGGGACCGAAACTGGATTTAAAATATAAAAACAACAAACTGGAGCACCAAGCCGTCCCGGAGACACAACATGACATTTTTGGACTTTACAGGTGGCTCGGGATGGCACCGCAGACCAGACACTTCACTCAGGTACCTTTTCTTCAGTGACTGGAGGCAGGAGGCACACAGCAAAGCCCTCAGGGACAGCTTCAGCCCTTCTGCCAAGCCCTTCTCATCCCTCCTCACTTTCTGTGTCCTCACTCCTCTACAGTCACCACGATTCTCTCCAACAGTAACTTATTTTTTAAACTGCAGCACACTGTATTCTGGGTCTGGAAGGCATAGCAAGTGCCACACAGTGAGCATTCCATTAGCTCAGCTCAACATTCCATTAGCTACAGCATGGCAGAAAGGCTTATTTTGTGCATTATTTCTAAGCTATTTACATTATTTTTGACAGGCTTTGTACCGAGATTTGTGTTGCCATTTTAAACTGGGCACCTGGGTATTTCTTGGGCACCTATAACTGGCATTTTTCTATTCTTTATGTTTCTGTGGTGCCCCCAGCTCTGGGGCACTTCACATGCATAAAAGGTTTTAAGTTAAATAAAATAAAAACTAAACTGTTAGGAATGCAGAGTATACAGAGTAACATAGTACTTTAAGGCTGGAAAGGACTCTAGGTCCACCATGCCCTTCTTCCCCAGCTTCATAAACCAGGACTAAAACTATTTTTTTGCAGACATGTGCTACATTTTAAAGGCATATTTTTTCAATTGAGTTCAACTTTATTTGTATAGTGCAATTCTCATTACAATTAATTTCACTTTCCATCCCAATAAAAACACTTAAAATACAATACATATAAACAAACAACATATAAAATCATGTAATTACTAGTAAATATTAAACAAGGTCTGGGAACGCTTGCCTAAACCAGAGGTTTTTTAGCTCCAGCCTGAACTAATCCAAAGTCAGACTATCTCTCATATAACTAGGTAGAGAGTTCCAGAGGGTCGCAGCTACATAAGCAAAAGTGTGAGTGCCTAAAGTTTGTAAACAGACCTTCAGAACCTCCAGCAGTCCCTCATCAGTGGAACGGAGGGGGTGGGTATTCCCTACCTACTTTATAGTGGAACAATAATAGGAATATAATAGGAATCCTGGCAGGTACGAAATTTCATTATGCAGTGATGGGTGTAGAGTAGGACTTAGACCCTGAATGACTGAAAATTTAGCCTCTGATCTCTACGTAACATGTGAGCTGCTTTCCTTACAAAGGTAGTGTGAGAACCACTGAGCCTGCTAATGGCAGTATCTAATTGTGCTTATTTCTGAAATGTACAAATAACTTTTAAGTACATGGTGCATGTACACTTTATGGACATATTGTGATGTTGTTGTTAAGTTATTGTTTAGTTGCATAAGATTCCTTCCCAGCTCATTCTTGAAAGAAAAAATTATTTCCAGTGTGCGAACCCTGAAACAAAATTAACTAAACTAAAAATACCAAGAACCTCAGCACAAAAGAAACTAAACTACCTAACTCTGTTCTGTATCTTCGGACTTTCCAATACTCCCAAATCCTCCCAAACTCATGGGCTGGATTACCTACCAACTAGTATCCTGTCAAAACAGTGAAGCAAATACAGCGATGGCAAAAGAGCAAGGCAAATACAGTGCTCGTCATTTGAGCGATGTGGTATTTACAGCACATGGCAAGTTTAGTGCTGTCAGCGGTAGTGCTCTTTTGCTCAGTTTTTGTGTGGCTTGGTGATGGTTATTATTAGTTAGGGAGGGTCACACACACCAGCATCCCTTGGCCTAATGCAAACAACAGTAGAATTAAGCCTCACTGACATATGGAGGCTAGTGAACCCCCATGGCATGACTTTTTCTTCTACTCAGTCCCACATCATTCATATTACATCATAGATGTGTAGCTCCCATCATAGCAGAAGGTGCCAGACATTACAGTTACATGCACTGCTGCAGTGATTATTTCAGCTCACACCCCAGTCTCCTTTACCTGGATGCCAACAGGGAGCACTGCTCCTTTCAGACAGCAGAGGCACTTCAATGCCTCCTTCCTGTGAGACCTGATTTTCAACAAGTCCCTAGGGTCAGAGATTAGGTCCTTTCTGGACACAAATCACCCCAGGGACACATCTGCAGATATATGCTGGAAAGCATCAAAGGACTTCATTCGAGGCAGATGCATCAGCCATGCATCTTACCTCAAAAAGGTTAGATCTAAAGATTTGGAAACCCAGCTTCAGAAGCTCAAGGAGCTGGAGGAAATGTTTAGGGAGAACCCAGATCCCTCCTCCACACTCCTGGCTGAAATAAGTGACACCCAGTGTCAGGCGAAGGTACACCGGCATCAAAAGACAAGACCAAGACATCAATGAAGCATTCTTGGAATTCGTACAGACTCTGTATAAACAGGAGCTGGCACCAAAAGAGGAAGACCTCTCCTCCTTCACATCCCCCTGGGATTACTCTAGAGACTTCAGGACATTATTAGATAAGCCCTTCTCCTCCAGTGAACTTGAACTGATAGTACGCAAATGCACGGTGGGATAGCTTGGGGATGGGACTGCCTACCAGTTAAGTTTCTCTACTCTTTCAGACCGGTCCTCCTTGAACCACTGACAGAGACACTTATAGAGGCATGTCATAGAGGGGAACTGCCTCCCCCCATGATAACGGTTATTTTCTCTGTCATCCTCAAACCGAGGAAGGACCCACACATATGTGGCAGCTACCGCCCCATTTCCCTCATTACAGCAGACTGCAAGGCCTATGCCAAAATGTTGACAACAAGGCTTAAGGGGGCAATTTCTGATCTGTTAGATAAGGATCAGGTGAGTATTAGAATAGTAGTTTAGTTTATTGTTAATCAGATAAAAAAAACACCATTACAACATTACAAATAACACACAAAGATATTAAAACACATCTCCAGCAAATACACAGTACGTTTCCAAATACTAAAAACGTGCAGTAAAATATACAGTACATTTTTACAAGTACTAAAATCTCACATCCACGTCATGTTCATAATCCTGATGAGTTAATTTCTTCAATAAAACCAAGATGTTATAGTTACCTCTAAATATGCTTTCTAGGGGTATTTATATACTGTTCCTGCATATTTTCCAATAAATATCATCATTAGCCAATGCAGCTTAAACTTTAAAAGGATTAAAGATTTAAATACCTTACTGTTCTCCATTCATTCATTCACTAGAATCGATCAGCAGCTCCCTAGTGAGTATTGGGTTTGTTCATCAATTCATGCCCCAAATCAGGCTTATTGCCAGTTTGCAAAGGTACTATTGCATGAATGACTAAAGCAGTAAGTGATTCACTGAACCTGAATTGAAACAACCTGAGATATCAGTAACACCCACACTTCTTGACAAACTTCAGAGACAGCCTGCAACTCCTGCTAGCCCTGAGCCTCCGGTTGTCACCAACATGGCAGGAATTATAAACCAGCAACAGTTAGAAACTAGATCTGAGTCACCATAGACATTGCATGCCATCCTGTGTGCATACATTTTTGCTTCATCAGTCACCTTTGCCCTCTAATATGCCCTACTGTGGGCATCACAAAATACATCCATTTAACATCGGGTCTCCTTCAAGCCAGGTATCATCTCAGAAAGGTACTAATGCATGTCATACACATAAATTACAAACAGTTAGTCACATGTCCTTATTTGAATTTCCTTGATGCCAGTTATACCTGAACCTTTTAACAAACTTTTATAAGCTTCTTGCCACAAATATTACTCCTTGCCTCTAATTATCATCACGTATGGTGGGAATTATATACCGACAAGCAGTGGGGTTCACAATGGGTGACTATGAACAACCCTTTGTCCTCAAACAACCATGTATTTCACTCCACTATCTGGCTCAGTTGCCCTCTATTGGGCCAATGTATGATTCTCAATCCGATCCTCATAGGGACCACTAGTCAGTCTATTATAAATTGTTATGATCTATTAGCTGATTGGGCTATTAAATCATGCTCCAAGTCTTGCAAGCCGTCTTAGCACAAGTTCATTATCTCAGAAATTTCAATTTCAATTTTATATTTTGTTTTTGCTGTCACATATGCATTTCTATTCTAGGATCTGAATTAGCACTTATATTATGACTAAATGGCAAACTATAATAAATTCCACATTAGAAGAAATCATAAATGTAGAAACGTCAGCATTTAAAACTCATTAAAACTTATAATTTATGCTTATGGAACACAATGACACAGTAATATAAAACAAGGCTGGAGATTTAGCTTATTACTTATATTCGTAATCCTTTGAGAGCCTCTCCTTTTTTGTAGCCTAAAGAAATTTAAATTACTCCTTTGTCTGCCCACTCTTTGAAGCTCAGAACCATTGCTACCAGTAATTCTCTGCTAGGGAGCTTTCCGGTGTTAATTCAACTAAAGACATTCAATAACCCCAAGTTTCCATCTCTTAGCAGGGTTTCTGTAGCACTGTGTATAAATCTGCTGCACTCCAAGAAGATGGGGGTCCATAAACTAAATTATAGAGCTTAGCATAGCAAAAATTAATTCCAACAAACTCGAATCTGGCAAGCTTCATTAACATCAGAGTCCACCTGTTTAACCATTACTAGCTATTTTTTTTAACATTAATAAACTTTTTTGAGAATAATTAACATAGAAAAAGTTACAGTAGATACCAGTGCATATCTAAAATAATGAGACAAACAATTTCTAACAAACAAGACATTTTATAGAACATAACACCCCCCCTCATGGTCCTTCCCACCCCACCTCCCTCCCTCCCTTGCCACCAGAACAGTATCATAGTGAATTTCCCGTGTTAGTAACAGAAAAACTGTAAGAACCCAGGGACACAATCTGTTTAAGGGAACCAACAGGAAGAAAGGACTACACAGTCATATAGTTGATAAAGTATGCAAGGGTTCCCAAATCTTCTTATATTTACGAAATGTATCTGTTATATTAGTTATAAGGTGCTCAGCTTAAAGAGTGAGCAATATCTCCCTATACCATTCATTAAGTTGGGGTGGAGACCTATTTAACCAATGGCGAAGGGTAACTTTTTTGCCACATGACATAATAAGGGCCATATGTGGCCTATGGTTTCTAATCAATGTATTAGTATAATCTCCCAGCAAACAAATCTCAGGAAGGAATGCATCAGACAGGCCAAGTAGGGGATCCAATCGGGCTTGTATTGACTGCCAGAAGGGAATTACAGTATCACAGGACCAGAGGATGTGAAGTAGGGAAGCAGGTTTTTTAGCACATTTGGAACAGGTATCTGAAGGTAGTTTCCCCATTTTGTGCAACTTGACAGGTGTATAATATAGGTTATGTAAAATCTGAAACTACATAAACCGATATTTATCCACTTCATGAATTTGTATACCTGTGTCCTTATCACCGACCAGTTCTGTGAAGAGCCTAGTCCCAATAATAGAACATTGAGCCTTCAGGATTGAGCCAGTGGTCCCTCAAAAAATGATAATAATATGAAATATAATGGGATGCAGGGGCTGAAGCAATCACAGGAAATACAATATCTCCCAAGGGGCTGCACCAGGATCCAGAACCAAAAAAACTGAAGGAGCATATGTGATACCTGAAAGTAACGGAAATAATAGAATCATGGCCAATGGTATAGCTGACTGGCTTCTTGGAATGGGAGTAACTTTTGAGGACAAACCAAATCTGCTACTGTGTCAACACCCATATTAGGCTAGAAATGTTCAGAGAGCATCCATCCAGCTATCTGAAGGTTCGGGTTCCCAAATAAGGGTTGGGAAATATCTTTATAAGTTTGAATTTTGAAAAGGGAACATAACTGAGAATGAGTTTGAAGGGATGATTCCAATGAGGAGGTCCATAGTATTCTGGGAAGCTTCCTGTGAGAAAGGTATGGGAGTGATCTAATATCTATACCAGCACTCAAACAGAGATAATGTTCTATCTCAACCCATTGTAGAACATAAGACCCCTGAATGAGTCTGGTGGATGAGCTGAACCAGTAAGGGAGTCTGGTACAGTGCATGGCCAGATAATATAGGAAAAAGCTGGGTACTTGCAGACCCCCATCTTGTTTAGTCCGCATTAGCTTGAACAAGGTCAGACAGGGAGTTTTACCCTGCCATAGGAATAAGGTTATGAGTTTGTGAATTTGGTTAAACCATGACTGAGGCAGGGCAGAGTTAAACATTTGCAGGGGATATAGTATCCTGGGTAAAACATTCATTTTTATGATATTAAGCCAGCCCCACATGGAGATAGATAACAGGGCCCAGTCCATCTTGATTTGGGAAATAGTAGAGTTGAGATTATATTGTTTCACTTTAGTGGGCGACATACTGAGGTAAATCCCTAGGTATTTTAATTTATCTCGTAACCCAGATTAGATCAAAATGAGCAAGGTCAGCTTTAGAAATGTGATTATTGAGTGGCATTACCTCAGTCTTTGCTGAATTCAACTTATAATTGGAAATAACTCTAAACTGAGAAATGATACTTAGGGCAGCAGGCAGGGATGTATTTGGGGAGGAAATATGTAACAAAATGTCATCAGCGTATACCAAAAGCTTGTAATCTTGAGAACCAATAAGAATACCACGTATTTGTGTGGCAGAATTGAGCTTACGAATCAAAGGTTCTAAAAACAGATTAAAAAGATAATGCGAGACGGGGCATCCCTGCCTGGTGCCCTGTTGAAGAGGAAATGAGGTCGATAAAACACTGTTACAAATAATATGGGCTGATGGAGAGGAGTATAATACTGTATCTTAACCCATTTTATATATTCCTGAGGGATATGGTATTTAGGCAACAAGGCAAATAAATAGTCCCACGAGACCCTATCAGAGGCCTTTTCCGTATCCAGGGAGACCAAGATTGCAGGAGTATGGGAGTCCCTGGACATGGAGATAAGGTGAGATTCTTTCTGAAGATGGTCAGCCGATGTTCTATGTTTGATGAGCTCCACTTGTTCCTTACTCAAAAGAGAGGCCCATACTCGGCTTAACCGGAGATCCAAAACTTTAACGAGAATTTTAAAATCAACATTTATTAAGGAAATCAGCCTGTAATTAGGAATCAACAAGGGGTCTTGTCCCGGTTTAGGAAGTACTACCATTGTGGTTTCTGCAAGCGATGTGTCTGTCAGGTCTTCCTTATAAATGTATTTGAAAGTATCCTGAAGTATAGGTACTAACTGGGGTTTAAAGGCCTTATAAAAATTAGCAAAAAACCCATCCGGGTCTGGGGATTTATCTGATGCCAAGGAATCAGCAGCTTGGGAAATTTCATCAAGTGTAAAACGGGTCTTTAAACTAGTGGTTGAAATGTCATCCAAATGGGATAAAGGGATATCTTGACGAAAAGCCTCAAACAGCGTGGTGGAGAAGGGAGAGGCGGGAGGCGAGTATAGCTCATGATAAAAACTTTGAAATGCAGTGACTATATCCCATGGTGAAGTTAAAAGCTGACCAGAGCTAGAACGAATGGAAGATATAATTTTGTTCATTGACTGCGACCGCAGGCGGAGGGCCAATAATTTCCCTGCCTTCTCCCCCTGATTGAAGTATTTCACTTTGGAGCAGAGCAGTAGGTGTTCTGTCCTTTCCCCTAACATGATACTGTATTGATGTTTAAGCTCTTCCAATCATTCCCACTCCTCTGGGGGGCATATTGAGGAGATTTTCTCTTCTGTTTTTCTAATGTCAGCCAAACGAGAGAAAGTCTTATCAATTAGTTGCTTTTTACGTCTGGTGGCGAGGCATATTAGCTCCTCGTGGAGAGCACATTTCAGTGCTCCTCATAACAGGTCTAACTTAAGCATGGACGGGGAGTTTGTTTCCATGAAGGTGTCAATAAATTAATGCATACGACTTTTTAATATCATCAGATTTGAATAGCTGATTATTAAACTGCCATACTTTGTCTTTTACCAGAGAAGGGTTAAGATTAAACAGCATCAGGGTGGGGTGATGATCTGAAATTACCTTCGACGAGTAATAATAAGTATTCACTCCAGGGAGGTATTATGTACCGATTAAGAAAAGTACAACTCAGAAAATGAGTTGTGAGGGAGGGAGTGGAATGAGTACTCACGAGAGTCAGGGAATAAAACTCTCCAGGGGTCTACCATACCCAGGGAATCCATAAATTCTCGAAAGGCTAACTGTGCAGGTGAAAGAGTTTGCTGGTGTCTAGCCAGATTGTCCATTATATTTCAGTATACCAGATTGCAGTTTCCACCTAAGATGATGGGGAGGGAGGAGGGAGGACCACGATGCTGTCAAGGACATAAGGGAAGTGAAAAATTGTGAGTCATCCAAATTAGGATTATAAATAGATCCCATCAACACTTCTTGGTGGCCAATTGAGGCTTGAATGAGAAGAAATCTACCCAAAGGGCTAACTATTTCTTGCAAGAACCAGAAGGGGATCCTCCTAGTTATCAGAATTGAGACACCCCTCTTGCGCGAATTAGAGCCTGCACCGAAGGCTTGCCCCACCCAGGATCTCCTAAAAAGGAGAGTCTGGGAAGCAAGCAAATGGGTCTCCTGCAAGAAGGCAATGTCTACCTGCAACTTGTGCAGGTGGAGTAAACTTTTGGCCCTCTTAGTAGGAGATTGAGTACCTTTATTGTTTCAAGAACAACAATATATGAAACTATTCTAGTCCAACTTTTTGTGGTATGGAATCCATAGGGTACCAGAAAGATTATCTACATCATATGTAAAGTACCCTTAGTTCTGGTGGCACCCACCCACCCAACCCACCTCCTGCCCACCTCTCCCCAATCCATTCAATTTAAACCAAACAGTACAGAAAGGCAACCTAACATGTTGCAGATACAGTGTGGAATAACCAATGTGGAACCTTTTCCTCCACTGAACATCAGATAATAACAAGTGATAAACCCATCCTCAATAGAATATTTCTCACCACCCCAATAACCCTGAAACTCTAACCCCCAACAACCCTGAGCTCCCTATCCTCCCACCCATCCCAATCGATCCCCTGAAACAATAATCAACCTGTTCATTGAACCGATAACTGAGAATAGTCAGAAGAAATACCCACCCCACTAATCCGGTTTGTGGCATCCTCGTCAGCTGCTGCCACAGTAACCCCAAGAACCGCCCCCATCCATCCATCATTATCCCATATACAGTCATGAAATTAATTAAAAGCTTGCAAATACAAACCCTCAAGAACATATTTACCCAGGGAAAGGAGGGCAACCCCCTCCCAACCAAGATTTAAACCACCCTATAACACAGATAATTTTTCATCTGAACATAAGAAATGAAGGATATAATAATTAACAGCACTGTGTGTGTCAAAAAAAAAAAAGGTTGAAGAGATAATGCGGGGAATAAAGAGTGGCATGTTCATAGCTCAGTCCGACAAAAAGATCAGACCATAGTAGTATACAGCAGATTTGGAAGCAATTGTCCAGGACCAACCAAGTGCAATATTTATAAACTAACTGCTGTGTAGGTTGGGCATGTAAAACTGTTCCAGGCTTATGAGAACATAATAGAAGGAGCCTCCAAGAAAAAACAGGATTAAGAAACAGTCAGAGTTGTTCTTCCATCAATAGAAAAACAAGCCAGATCCATTGGTAAGAAGGAAAAAAAGGAAAAGAAAAAAAAATCCTTTTTCTTTTTCCTGTGTACCGATTGACCTCATGGCAAAGTGAAACTCCCTTGGAACATCACTAGGGAAAGTGATCTGAAGCTACTTAGCACCAAGCCAATAATCAAACAGTTCACAAATTAAGCCAGAGGTGTCTGTGACAGTTAATTAGGCCCTGTGGGTGTGAGGACATGATGCGTTGAATAAGTAGGGGAGCATATGATCGTGATGTATCGGTGTGATTGACTTAACAATCGAAACTGACACATGTATGAGGTAACAACTGCTGCTAGCTGGGAACTTGACTATAAAGTAATTCTAGCTTACCAAGTCCTTTCAACAATAAAATATGATGGATCCATGAAGGAGAGGAGACCTCTGAGGACACATAAAGGAATCATTCACTGACTCATGACTTGGGAAATAAGTCAGGCAGCAACTGTTTCAGTTCAGTAGTTGTCTGCTCCACAGAGTTGAAGGTGCGCTAAGTATTGTTGCGGTAGACCTGCAGCCTGGCCGGGTATAAAACCCTGAAATGAATGGAAGCTGCCAGGAGTTTAACCACGATAGGGTGATATGCAGCTGTTTTCTTTCCGGTCACAGCAGGCAGGTCCCGTGAAATTCCGATCCGATGTCACTCCCAGGTAACCTCTGCCAGTTGTCTAGTTTCCTGAAGAACATGCTTTGTATCTAGAAAGTTCAGCAATTTTAGGATGAATGGCCTGGGGGTAGAGCCCAGTGGTGGATGAGGCTGCAGAAATCGGTGAGATCACTCCTTTATGTAATATGAATTATTAGGGGATGGCCCAGCAATGCAATAAAGACATTTCTGAACAAATTTTATGGGAGTAGCAGCTTCGGCTTCTCCAGGCAGACCAAATGTTACAATATTGTTTCTCCTGTTCCAGCCTTCTATATCTTCTAATTTAGTTTCCATTTTAGACAGCTTTTGGTGGAGCAGGGTAATCTCAGAGTCTGTGCAATCCTTCCAGTTATCTACGGAGGTAGCTCGGGCTTCTAGGTCCCCCACCCTCTGAGCAGTAGTGTTAAGATCAGACCAGAGAATTTTCAGTTATTCTGAGCATGATTTAATATAGTTTTTAAGTGGTTGGGGCTCCGAAAGGAATTTTTCCTCAGTGAGTGGTTTATTTATTTATTTATTTGCTTTTGTTAACCGGGTAAGCACACTAGACAGCCATGTGCCTATTTTCAGGTGCGACCCGTGAGAGTTACAGGTGTAATACATTGTACAATAACAGTTACAGAAATGGGTGCGACCCGGGAGAGTTGCCGGAGTCAGACATCACACAATTAACAGTTCCAGAAATAGGGAAAAGTCCATAGGCGAGCCAGGCATTACAAAGGTGGCTCTGTAGTTGTGAAAATACACAGGAGGAATACAGGTAATAACATACGAAATAACTCAAAACGTGGATTGGTAGGGTTCACAATTAGTCAGTGCTGTAGTTGGAGAACGTCCGGATGTGGTGCCTTAGCCCTTGGTTTTCTTGGAGCTCTTATCCGGAGTCAGGGGAGGTGTATGGTTCAGCTAGGCCTGCTGCATTTCAGCTTCCATGTCGAAGTTTTAGCCAGCTGAAATCTCCTAAGAAGGCGATTGGTAAGTGCCTGGAACAGTTGCTGGTCAGGAAATCCTATAAAAAAGGGGGATATAATATTGAAGAAGTGGGAAAATTTGATGGGATAGGCAGGAGCGGTCTAGAACACAGCCGCTAGCTTGGAGGCATCACGTGGCTCTCCATTGCTAGCTATTTTAACTCTGTGTCTATTCATTCAGTTATAAAATCGCTGAAACAGAAATAGGCTGTACGAATCAAGAAAATCCATATCTGCAGCAGTTCTCAGCATTTAACATACAGACTAAGGAGATCTTTGACCTTTACACATAGAAACATAGAAACATACTGTAGACTTTGGCGGCAGATAAGGACCGCTTGGCCCACCTAATCTGCCCATTTCCCTGCCTATTGGATAAGCTGCAGATCCTAGTTAACCAACAGCCTACTTCTTCCTACCCCCACCAGAATTGCCTTATGTCTGTCCCATGTATTCTTGAATTCCCCCACTGTTTTTGACCCCATGACCTCCTCAGGAAGGCCATTCCATGCATCCACCACCCTCTCTGTGAAAAAATAGTTCCTCACATTGCCCCTGAGCCATCCACCCTCTATCTTCAAATTGTGTCCCCTTGTTTTTGCACATCTCTTTTTCTGAAAGCTACCCTCTTGGACTTTGTTGATTCCCTTGAGGTACTTGAAAGTTTCTATCATGTCCACCCCCCCTCCTCAAGGGTATATATATTAAGCTCCTTTAGTCTCTCTTCCTATGGCTTCTGTTGCAGACCCTGCATCATTTTAGTTGCCTTCCTCTGGACTGCCTCCATCCTGTTAATGTCTTTGTGGAGATGGGGTCTCCAGAACTGCACGCAGTACTCCAGCTGGGTCTCACCAACTGTCTGTACGGAGGGATAACAACTTCTTGTTTTCTACTGGTGATGCCTCTCCTTATACATCCCAGTATCCCCCCAGCCATCCTTACTGCCTTCTCACATTGCTTGCTTACCTTTAGGTCATCTGACATGACTACCCCCAGGTCCATCATTTTCTTCTGGCTGAGGAGTCTTTTAGGGCCTTCACCAGGCTGCTTCATGACCCTTTTGAGGTGTAGCCATTAATTTACAGCAGAAAACACTTTAAAGAGTCAAAGCTCAAAATACATTGAGTCATTGGAGTTGCATTTGACATGAGGTTAACAAAGGGAAAACTCAAATTCTAAAATCTGAAATAACTCCCTACAAGGAGTCCATTAATTTCTAGCCATAACATCAATAATTTTATATTAGAAAAAGGAAACAGAGAAAAGCTCTGGAGAACTCTTCTATAAAAATAGTTTTTTCAAAGTATCTACCTCAAAGTAACTTTATCAATTGTCTCCAACCAGCTGCTTTGCACTTACTCCCTCCATGTCCACCTTCATTTCTTTTGCAGTTCCCCTATTCAGATTCCTCAGGCTCTGCATTCCATACTCCGTGCTCTATCTCCAACTTCATGCTGCATGTCTGGCAAGGTCATCTATGAGGGTTTTATCTGCTGTCACCCAAGGTATCACCCAGACCAAATGCCTTTTCCATTTTTGTTTCTTTTAGCAGCTGGGCACACCAGTAGGGAACAAGGAAAAACACTCCACTGAGCATAGTAAATTCAACATTTCACAATGAAAGCAATACCCCTTAGGCAAAGGAAGCATACCTCATTTAGAATTTAATTAATCTTTCTAGTACATATTGTGCTTCCACAAAACTTCACAGAACTCAGCATTCCTGCAGATCATCATGGCTTATAGCCCTGGATGCAGACCTGCAGACTGGCATTCTCTTTCCGGCGCCACACTTAACTTCAGGATTCTTAGGATTATAACATTATATATGAAACAGGCCTATGCTGCTCCAGCACAGGTCTGCTTTTCAGTTAGACAGCCATAAGCAAATTTCCTAGCTCACACTTACAACTCGGCTTTGGTCAGAAAACCTGTCATAACTGGCAAGGTGTCCATTGAATGACATTACTCAATGCTACGTGGCTGTAATTACTAATGATAAACCATCACTGAATTCACCCTCATAAGTCTAATCTAATGCCAAAATAATATTAGTTTCATTCAAGAGTTCCAAAACGAAACTGAGAAAGTCAAAAATCTACAAACAGAGAGGACTGTGTTGGAGTGGTGAGGAGCAGAGCAGCATCACGGACATCTTGCTGCTCCGCCTAGGTGGCTCCATAGGTGGGGCCTTGGATCAGGTGAGCTTAATGATGCAGCAAAGAGGAACGGACAACACAAGGCAGCTTCTAGACCTCATCAGGAAGCCAGCACATCCCCACCTACCATCAGTGCTCATACTGCTCGATGCTAAGAAAGTGTCTGATGGGGTGGAGTGGGAATACTTACAGTATTCCACCTGCAAAAAGCCTTTGTGTTTTGGGAAACATTTACCAACTGGGTCCAGACCCTCTACCAGGTGCCTTAGTATGGTGGTCACTAACTATCAAGCATCCATGCCCTTTCCAATGAGAAGGGCATCTGGCAAGGGTGCCTAATCTCACCACTCTTGTATGTTCTGGCACTGGAACCTTGCTACAAGTGATATGGTTAAATGATCATATCCATGGGTTACAGACTGGAAGTGAGCACATGGTCCTAATGTATGCAGATGATATTCTGTTGACTGTGACATGCATGAAGGAATCTGTCCCAACTACATAGATACATAGACAGTGTTGGCAGATAAGGGCCTATGGCCCACCCAGTCTGCCCATTTGAGCTTGTAAGTTCAGTTTGTTTTCCTAGAAGTCTGTTGCCCCCTACCCCTGACCTCCAGAATTCCTTTATGTCTATCCCATGCATTCTTAAATCCCGTGATTGTTTCAGCCCCCACCACTTCCGCTGGCAGGGTGTTCCACTTGTCCACCACCCGTTCTGTGAAGAAATTCTTTCTCATGTTTCCTCTGAATCGTCCCCTCCAACTTCATCCCATGCCCTCTAGTCCTGGAACATCTTTTCGCTTAAAAATAGTGTTTTCCTGCACCCTGTTCCTCCCTGTAAGATACTTGTATGTCTCTATCATATCCCTCTCCTCCTCTCCTCCAGGGAGTACATGTTCAGTTCCTTCAACCTGTCTTCATAGGACTTGTGATGCAATCCATGCACCATCTTTGTTGCTCTCCTCTGAACCTTCTCTACCCTGTCTATGTCCTTACGTAGGTATGGTCTCCAGAACTGTACACTGTACTCCAGGTGGGGCCTCACTAGTGTCTTGTATAGCGGAATTATGACCTCCTTTTTCCTGCTGGTGATGCCCTGCCTATACATCCCAGCATCCTATTTGCTTTACCTGCTGCCTTGTCACGCTGCTTCTCTACCTTGAGGTCATCAGAGATGATAACCCCAAGATCCCTTTCCTGCTTGGTGCATGCTATATCCTCAACCCCAACTGATATATTGTGCCAGGGTTTTTGTGCCCCATATGCATTATCTTGCACTTCTATGCATTGAATTTCAACTGCCAAACCCCTGACCATTCTTCAAGTTTCTGCAGATCGCTTCTCATTCTATCTACACCCTCTGGTGTGTCTACTCTGTTACAGAGCTTTGTGTCATCAGCGAATAGTGAAATTCTGCCTTCTAGGTCCTGTGCCATGTCACTGATGAAGATGTTGAATAGGACCAGACCCAGCACTGATCCCTGTGGTACCCCACTGGTCATTCTTCCCTCTGTGGAGTGACAGCCATTTACCACCACCCTCTGTGTCCTGCCACCCAGCCAGTTACCTACCCACCACACTCCTGTCCTGTCCACACCCATATTCCCTAGTTTGTGTAATAGTCTTCTATGTGGCACAGTGTCAAAGGCCTTGCTGAAGTCCAGATAGGCCATGTCCACTGCCCTTCCCTGATCCACCTCCCTAGTCACCCAGTCAAAAAATTCAATGAGGTTGGTCTGACATAACCTCCCCCTGGTGAAACCATGTTGCCTTGGGTCCTGTAGTCCATTGACAACCAGATGTTCCACCAATATCTCCTTCAGTAGTGCTTCCATGATCTTCCCCACTACCGAGGTGAGGCTGACTGGTCTGTAGTTCCTGCTTCCTCTTTGTTCCCACTTTTGTATAAAGGGACTACATCTGCCGATCCTCCAGTCTTTGGGTACCTCCCTGTTTCAGTGATTGGCTAAACAGGATAGCCAGAAGTTCAGCCACCACCTCTTAGTTCTTTAAGGACCCTGGTGCACCCCATCTGGTCCCATTGCTTTATCAACTCTTATTACTTCCAGTTCCTTCAGGACCCTTTCTCGTGTAAAGGGACTTGCGTCCATTTCTGCACCATTCTCACCCCTTGTACTCCCTTCAGACCCATTACCCTCCTCTTCCTCAGTAAAGACTGAGCATAAATACCTGTTCAATATGTCAGCTTTACTGTTGTCATCCTCAGCCCCCATCCTCCCCCTTCAGTCTCACTATCCCTCCCTTTGTCTTTCTATTTTCACTTATGTACCTGTAAAGGTTTTTCCCCTCTACCCACTGATTTTACAATGTGTTCTTCTGTCTGAGCTTTGGCTTCCCTTACTGACCTCCCTGCCTCCCTTCGCTTCTCCTGGTACTTCTCCCTATCCCCTTCTGCCTGTGTCTTTTTGTATTGCCTGAATGCAATCTTTTGGCTTTCACTTTCTTTTGCTACCTCTTTGGAAACCATAATGGTCTCCTCTTCCTTTCCTCTTGCTAACCTGCTTAATACATAATTCTGTTGTTCTTGTAATCCCATTTTAAATACTGCCCACTGTTCCTCAACCCCTGATTCCTGTCCCATTCCTTAATGCCTCTTTCATGTATCTCCCCATTTTCCCAAAGTCTGCCCCCCTAAAATCCAGGATACGTGTTTTGTGTGGTTTGGTTCTGCTCTTTCTGTGATTTCAAACCACAATGACTGGTGGTCACTGTTTCCCAGGTGCTCCCCCACTGTTACCCCCATCACACTGTCCCTGTTTGTGAGCACAAGGTCCAGTATTGCCTTCTGCCGAGTTGGTTCCATGACCAGTTGCTTGAGGAAGGCACCCTGAAGGAGTCAGGATAAATCTGCTCCTAGTTGATGCTGCTGCTGGGATGCTCCATTCCACGTCTGGAATATTGAAGTCTCAACCAGTACTACCTCACCCTTGTCTGCCATCCTTTGGATGGCTAGCATCAGCTCCCTATCTGTTTCTTCCTCCTGGGCTGGTGGTCTATAGAACACACCTGTGTGGATGGCTGTCCCCATTTTCCTTTCCAGCTTAACCCAAAGTATCTCTCCCCCATTTTGTTCCTCCTGGATCTCTGTGGCCCTTATGTCATTTTTCACATACAGTGCCACTCCTCCTCCTTTTCTGCCTGCTCTGTCTCTTCTGAATATGTTGTAGCCAGGTATGGCCATCTCCCAGTCATGGTTATCATTACACCAGGTTTCAGTGATGGCCACAATGTCCAGGTCTGACTGTACCATGACAGCCTCCAGATCTTCCATCTTGTTGCTAAGGCTCCTGGCATTTGCACACATGGCTTTCCATGATTTGACCTCCCTAGACTGTTTCACTGTTCTACTTCAGCCCCTTCCTTGGTTGTCATTTATCCCTGGTTCTCCTTGCTGTCTGCCCTTCTGCTGAATTTTGCCCCTTTTCTGCTTATCCACTTCTTGGGCACTAATCTCCATCTTAAACTAAAACTGTACTAGAGGTACTGGACTGGTATGGAAAACTGTCCGGCTACAAGGTCAACATGTCAAAGTCCATTCTTCTGGCATTTGTGGAGCAGGTCCACAAAATAAAGGAGTACCTGTGGGATTTGCAACCTGATGAAAACAGTCTCCAGTACCTGGGAATCCACTTTTTGTCAGACCTCAACAGAACGGGGAAGTTCAATATACCCCCACTTCTAGCAGACCTGTATAAGGACCTGGCCAGATTGAGCAACCAAGGTCTTTCACATTATTCTAGAACACACACCTTCAATATTTATTTTATTTTATTTTAAACATGTTTTACCAGGTATGCACACAGAGCTTAGGGCTAATTTCCTGTTGTAACTTGGGGGGGAGGAATGAGAAAGTGAGGAATCTTACAGCATACAACACATTCAAAAAACAAATGAAACAAGTACATGGTAGACAACATTTCCTGGTGCAGTAAATTATAAATGACAGGGTAGTCCTAAGGAAAGAAAATAAAGGGTAGAACCAAAGCTGTCCTGCAGAGAATCACAGCAGTTAGCACAATGTATGTTACTGTATTAATATGCATTGGCTAGATGAGTTAGATAGGGTTGGGAGGGAGGCTTGGCACTAGGAACATGACGTCAGTGATTTGTAGTGGGAATTGATAAGAGCCTTGCTTGATGTGGGAGAGGACAGTGACATTGACTGGGAGATTGTTCCAGGTGTTAGGGAGCCTGTAGCTGATGCTGGCTTTACCTAGGTTGCACTTGTACCATGGGACATGCCTCGGATCTGACCAGATAGGAAGGGTTTGCTGTAGGAGAGAAGAGGTCAGACAGATATCTTGGCAGTTTGCCAGACCAATGCTTGGCACCCAAGAGGCCATTATGCATAATTTGTCTCATGGGGGGGTAAGGGAATCATTGTAGCTTGTTGTACATACTGCATTGGTGGGAGCAGGAGAGCGCAGCCTAGGGCAAATCTACACAGTGCATTGAACAGGGTGTTGATTTTATCATCAGAGGTGGAGGTAGCACCTGAGTACACTGTTTTCTTGTAGTCTATAAGGGCAAGGACTGATTGTTCCACAATCTGTTTTTTGTTGATTTGATGGAGGCATCCCTTCATTTTATATAGGGCACCTAGCTTGGCATATGACTTGGTCACTACCTCGGAGATGTGCCCTGAGTAGTCAAGGTGCTAGTCCAGGTGGAGACTGAGGTATTTCTAGTGGGAAATTAAGTCTAGGTAGGACCCATCTGGGGTGCATAAAGTCAGAGTGGGGGTGGTAGAGATGAGGCAATTCCTAATGTTAAACAACATGGACACTATTTTCTTTTGGTTTATGATGAGACAGTCATCCAGGAACCATTTTTGTACTGCAGTGAAGTCCTGTTGGAGGTGACACTCAATGAAGGGAGTAGAGGTGCTGGCACATAGATAGATACATAGATGTGTATGCTTTTGATTGTGAAAGAGCTGCATAGGTCATTAATGTAGGAAGTGAAGAGCAGGGGCCACAGCACTGAGCATTGTGGGACCCCGAGGGGGAATTGTAAACTCAGGAGTATCCAGCAGAAAATGATGAATGTCCTATGGGGGATGGGACCCAAGCAGATCAGCTTTTTTGAAACTGACACAATCCATAGAAAAGGGTGGGCTCAGCCAGCCAATCGACTGGATTTTGCCTTGAAACATTTAACACATATATTGTCACAACTCTCTCAAGCCTTTCCCCTCCCTCGGCCACAGCATTAAACCAAAAATCACTCTGCAAGGCACATCTAGTAGTGGATAACTCACAGACAGTGATTATGTTTAGGAAGCTCCCCATCAGCCTGGTGACACACCCACTGTTGCCACCAACAGCAGTGATTTGGAAACGCTGTTCCAAGCTGACCTATTAGCTACCAGGTAGTTCACCCTCCTTCCCAACCTGGCAGAAGCAGGCCCTCAAAGTAGGAGGCAGCCCAAGAAACTGGAGGACCTTGCCCTCCAGAGGGGTGCATAGACTGCACCACCTGCTTGATAAGGAAACAGGATACCTAAAGGCCTTTGGCCAGCTGCAGTCTGAATTCCTTCTGGGAAAGCAACAGCATTGGCCATGCCTGCAGCTCAGACATGGTCTGGGCCTCCTTCTGGGGCCATGAAATAAATTCTAAGTCTGAATGATATTTGGATAAGCTACTCTACCCAACCACTGACATTCCCCCTACAGCCAAACAGATCTAGAAAGCACTTACAGGCCTAAAGACAGACCCCACCGACCCATTTCGGGTCAAATGGAGTGAAGAGGTGTGCTGTGACATAACTCCCTCAACCTGGAGCAGATGCTGGAAAGGCGTGCATCTAGCAGTGAGAGATACTAAAAACCACTTTACCCAATCTTCACTGATGGCGTAGGACTCCTAAGAAGCTCCATAGACGAGGCTGAACAATTCTAACAGCTGGAGATGCTCTTTTGCAGTTCCATGTCACCACAGTGACAGGAAATTTGCAGACCGTCATTACAGCAATGGCACAATGCCGACAATTGGCATTGTGCTGTCACTGTATAAATGTATTTTTTTTGTAGGGGGACTTGGCCCTCCACATCCCCTGCACTATAGATTACCAACTCCAAGTCAGAGTTGGTTCAGGAAGGGGGCGAGCTCCCCAGAGACAAAGGCATCGGGAAAGCAATGGACCATCACAGTGAACAGCTGATTCTGACGCTGTGATGATCTTCACTGTTTTTCCATCGCTGCTGTGATGGTATATGCTCTTTTGCAAACAGCAGTATCACACACATACTTTTGGAGTGCCTGATCCTGGGCCACTATTGGGGGGAGGAATCCAACGAGTCTGCAGGAATCAGATAAACCCAGGTCTGACTCCATCCCCCACACTCATGATGTTAGGAATCATGGAGGGGGCCAATCTAGAACCACAAATAACACCCTTGCAAAAGAGGTGGCTACAAGGGGTCAGTTCACAGCAAAGAAGGCCATCCTCCAACATTCAAAGGAGCAGTCCCCCCCCCACAACCCTCCAAGTGTCTACTAGAACTAGGGAAGATGGCTAGCTTTGAGAGGGTACATAATGCTGTGAATAACAGCTCAAATGATTTTAGCACAAAATGGGGGATTTCCTAACCTCAGAACACTGTAAGATAACACAAAGTTACTATATGCCTGTGGCAAACTGATATTTTCCTGACTCAGAATGTCATTTTTGCCAGCTTTCTCAAACCCTTCAGATGCTAGCAAGGGTAATCAGTAGCTGCTACCACTCAGCATAGACATTCTCTTAGGATGTCTCTAGGTCTGAGTCCCTACAGTGCCGCTGATCACACAGTACAGTGCTCCATGCTCAAGGGTAACTGACCCAACCCTCTCTGTCACAGCTGAGAACTTCTTACTTCAGAAACAGAATATGGTAACAGTTGGGACAAATGACCTAGCTAGGCATGAGATCAGTGCAGTGCAGGATGAATTTATGGAGTTGGGGATGGGCCTCAGACAGGTAGCAAGCACGGTAACCTTCTCAGAGGTGCTTTCAGTCTATGGCAAGGGTGAGGCTAGGGTACTGCACACCATGCAGTTTAATGAATGGTTGCAAAACTGGTGCAGAGCACAGGGCTTTGGCTTCATTGTGTACTGGGTGTCCACCTGGACAGATGAAGGTCTATACTGGCATGATGGTCTGCATCTGTCCAGGAAGGGAAACTAGCTCCTAGGTGACAGATTTAAATGCTTCCTTGGCAAGCTTTTAAACTAGCCAAGGGAGGAGGTGCTGATAGGAAGCAGGAAAGTTCAAGTCTCCTCCCACAAAACATGGCAGGTACTGTAGTAGGGTAAACACTGAGGTACAGAGCTTGACAGAGGGCAGAACAGGGGTAAATGGAAAAATAGACAAGGGCAATAAGAGCAGGGATGGGGTAAAAAAGGATAAAGCCAACATTAAATGGAGGGCAATGAGTACCAATGCCCATAGTCTGGGAAACAAGCTTCCTGAGCTCATAGCCCTGATGGAAGAGGAACACTTGGATATTGTGGCAGTCACAGAAACATGATACACGGAGAACCATGACTGGGATGTCAACATACCAGGCTACACAATCTACAGAAGGGACAGGGAGGGTAAAAGAGGAGGTGGAGTAGCTCTCTACATAAGGGAAGGGATCAAAGCTACAGAACTAAAAAGTAAAGAGGGAGGACAAGAGGCACTCTGGGTCACCTTGGACACAGGGAATGGCATCACAATCTACACAGGGGTTGTATACAGAATCCCGTCTCAAGGGAAGGAAATGAACAAGAAAATGATAGCGGACATTCTCAAAATGGCTGAAAAAGGGGAGATACTGTTGATGGGGGACCTGAATATGCCAGATGTTAACTGGGTGTCATGGACTGCAGCCACATCCAAGAGCAGTGTCATTCTCAATGCACTACAGGGGGCATGCCTTAGACAGCTAGTGGTGGAACCCACTCGGGAGGGAGCAATATTAGACCTGGTACTCTCAAATGGAGAGAGGATCACAAATTTAGAAGTCAGTAGACACCTGGGAACAAGCAACCACTGTACAGTGTGCTTCACAATAAACACAACCATGGAGATAAGTCATACAAAGACAAGGATACTGGACTTTAGAAGGGCTGACTTTGGCATAATGGGTGAATATACGAGGAATGCATTAGCAAATGGCCAGAAAGGAGGGGGTGGAAGAACAATGGAGAAAAATCAAAACTGCCATCATGGAGGCAACAAGCCTTTGTGTGAAACAAATAAAGAAAACAAAGCGGAATAAAAAAACACTATGGTTCTCAAAAATGGTGTCAGGGAAGGTTAAGGAGAAAAAGGCTGCATTCAAAAAGTATAAGGAATCACAGAAGGAGCACAACAGGGAACTGTATCAATTAAAGCAGAAAGAAGTTGGGAAGACAGCCAGAAAAGCTAAGGCCCAAAACGAGGAAAAGATAGCCAACTCTGTTAAGAAGGGGGATAAAACCTTTTATAGGTACATTAGGAAGCATAGAAAGGTTAAGGGAGGGATAGTGAAGATTAATAAAGGAGAGGGGAGGTGGGCAGAGGGAAACAGTAAAAAGGCAGAGATACTGAATGAATACTTTTGCTCAGTATTTCCAAAAGAAGAAGAGGAGGAGTTACTTAACCCAAACAATAGAAGCACTCTGAGTAGTGGGGTTGACACCAGTCCATTTACAGAAGAAAGAGTCCTGAAAGAACTCCTAAAACTCAAGGTGGACAAAGCAATGGGGCCTGACAGGATTGACCCTAGAATCCTAAAAGAACTAAGGGAGGACCTAGTGACATCACTGACTACCCTCTTTAACAAATCATGGGAGGATGGGGTGGTACCCGAGGACTGGAGAAGGGCAGATATGATTCCCCTTCACAAAAGTGGGAGCAAGGCAGAAGCAGAAAACTACAGATCTGTTAGTTTGACCTCAGCGGTGGGGAAAATGATGGAATCACTTCTGAAAGAAAGAATTGTTGAGTACCTAGAGGCCAGCAGGGCACAGGACCCAAAGCAGCATGGATTCACAGCAGGAAGGTCATGTCAGATGAATCTAATTGATTGCTTTGACTGGGTGACCAAAGTAATAGACCAGGGAGGGACTGTGGATATGGCCTACCTAGACTTTAGCAAGGCATTTGACACAGTCCCGCATAAAAGATTAATAATCAAGTTAGCCAGCCTGGGAGTGGGTCCCAGGGTGGTAGTCTGGCTTGCAGACTGGCTGCACAACAGGACACATGCGATAATAGTGAATGGAACACATTCCAAAGAAAAGGGGGTTACTAGTGGAGTACCTCAGGGCTCAGTACTGGGTCCAGTCCTCTTTAACATCTTTATAGGTGACATTGCAGAGGGTCTAGGAGGAAAGGTATGCCTCTTTGCAGATGACACAAAGATCTGTAACAGAGTTGATACACAAGGGGGGGTAGAAAGGATGAGAAGAGACTTGGCAAGGTTGGAGGAATAGTCAGACATATGGCAACTTAGATTCAATGAAAAGAAGTGCAAAGTAATGCCCTGGGAAATAAAAATCCAGGAAAAGAGTACACAATAGCAGGGGAGGTACTAACAACAACAATAATGGAAAGGGACCTGGGGGTAGTCATATCAGATGACCTAAAGGTGGATAAGCAATGTGAGAAGTCAGTAAGGAGAGCCAGGGGCATACTGGGATGCATAGGGAGGGGTATCACAAGTAGAGAAAGGGAAGTGGTTATCCCTCTGTACAGACAGTTGGTGAGACCCCATCTGGAGTACTGCATGCAGTTTTGGAGACCTCATCTACGCAAGGACATAGACAGGATGGAAGCAGTCTAGAGGAAGGCAACTAAAATGGTGCAGGGTCTACATCAGAAACCATATGAAGAGAGACTGAGAGAGCTTAATATATATACCCTTGATGAAAGGAGGGACAGGGGAGACATGATAGAAATGTTCAAGTACCTCAAGGGAATCAACAAAGTCCAGGAGGGTAGCATCTTTCAGAAAAAGAGATGTGTAAGAACAAGGGGGCACAATTTAAAGATAGAGGGGGAATGGCTCAGAGGTAATGTGAGGAAATTTTTTTCATGGAGAGAGTGGTGGACACATGGAACCACCTTCCTGGAGAGGTTGTGGGGTCTAAAACAGTGGGGGAATTCAAACATGCATGGGACAGACATAAGGCAATTATGGGGAATTGCAGGAAGTAGGCTGTTGGTTAACTAGAATCTGCAGCTTATCCAATAGGTAGGGAAATGGGCAGACTGGGTGGGCCAAGTGGTCCTTATCTGCCTTCAAAGTCTATGTTTCTATGTTTCTAGCCTTCTCTTCAGAGGTGAAAATACAGTTTTTGTCAGATATAAATCAGTTACCTATACCTCAAAAAACTCAGTCACAGAAACAGGGAGTATAGGAAAAAAATATCTTTAATACTTCATGATATTTCAGTGATAACATTCAGTTTTGTGAAGTATACAAAAGCAATAACCAGCTTCTGTGGGTGATTAAATGTCGAGGCCAAAGGTCAAGGCATTTAATCACCAACAGAAGCCAGTTATTGCTTTGTATACACCACAAAACTGAACGTTATTACTATTATACCACTTGGACTTTTGAAAAAGTGACTTAAAAAAAGACCCTGGCAAGAGGCAATGGGACTGCAGCTGAGGAATGTGGGATAAAAATGTTGAAAATTAGTTTTTTTTTATATTTTTACACCAAATTTTCAACATAGGCTTGTTATGACTCTGCCTCATGAAGATTGGCAGAGAAAACGTTCAACTCCTGGCCTAGAAGTGGTTTTGCACATGGGCTGTGAAATAACTTTCAGGGTGCAAAAACACATTTTAGGCAGGAGTTGAAAAATGACACCTGTCACATTCATGAGGTGCTGTAAAGAAATGGCTATGTTGAAAATTTGGGGTAAAATATTGAATATTACCAAAGTTATGAGCCTGCATTTGCATTTTACACCAAATTTAAATTGTAGTCTTCTTATGACCCCACCTCATGAACAAGGGCAGAGAAAACTTTCAACTCCTGCTCAAAAGGTGATTTCATGCAGGGATTGCAAAATCCCTCAGGATTTGAAAAATGACAGCTGTCAAATTCATGAGGTGTTGTAAAGATATGGCTATGTTGTGAAATTGGGGGGAAAATATTGAAAATTACCAAAGTTACAAGCCTGCATTTGCAATAGTCAATGTAGGCTCATAACTTGGTTGATTTTTTAATATTTTTATACCAAATTTTCAACATAGTCTTCTTATGACTACACTTCATGAACAAGGGTGGAGGAATGTTTCAACTCCTGCCCAAAAGGTGATTTTACACAGGGACTGCAAAATCATCTTTTGGGATGTAAAAAAAAAACACATTTTGGCCAGGATTTGAAAAATAACAGTTATCACACTCATGAGGTACTGTAAAGACATGACTGTGTTGTGAATTTGGAGGAAAATATTGAAAATTACCAAAGTTATGAGCCTGTGTTTGTAAAATTCAAAGTGGGATCATAACTTTTGTTGTTTTTCAATATTTTTACACCAAATTTTGAACATAGCTTTCTTATGACCCCACCTCATGAACAAGGACAGAGAAAAATTTCAACTCCTGCCTGAAAGTGATTTCACACAAGGATTGCGAAATCACCTGTGGGACAGATCTACCTAACAACAGTGTAATTATTCATGAGGTGGGGTCACAAAGAAGGCATGTTGAAAATTTGGGCAAACATATGAACAAATGGCCAAGTTATGGCACTAAGTTCAAAACTCCATTGAAATACATTGAACCACATGCCTGTTTCCTCAGTTCATGGTCCAGCTTTTAAGAGTGAAGATGTATCTGCAGTCCTGAGAGGATTACAGCATTGGCCCCCTGATGGGTAAGTAAGGGCTGGGGGGTGTAGCATGGTGGGTGCTGAGTGGGAGGGATGGGTGGAGGTAAGGTAATGGTGCAGATCAAATCGATGGACAATTTTCTTTTTACAGGGTAAAAAAAAGGACCATGAAATCACCATCATGACACTAGGGGACTAGGCCCCTCCAGTGACACTGTTATGTTTCTGGGGGTGTCTGGAGTGGTGGATGCTGAGAAGGAGGGTCAGGTGGGGGGAGAAAAATTATATTAAAAAAAAGAAAAGATTACAGAACACGAATGCAAAATTGGGGGATTGGGCACTCCAATGTCATTTTTATGTTTCGGAGGGGGGGTGCTGAGAGTGAGGGTTGGGTGGGCGAATATGTATAATTAATTAAATAAAAGAAGAAATCAATGGTCACAGTGGAACACAGCACAGTCCACCATGACCACAATGGCTACCACACTGTACTGCACATGCGCTAGTGGTCATGCATGCACAAAACAGTTTGGTGGCCATCTTGGACATCGTGGTGTGTGTCATGTTCCACCATGACCACCGACACAGTAAAAAGAATTGTGCAGTGTGACTTCCACTGGAGACAATGAGCAGACTTCTTTATGGATGTGGAGGCAACTGTGTTCCAACTCCAACATGTTGTTTGGTCAGAGAGAATGCGCTAAATCCTTTTCTGATAGCAAGAGGTCTGCAAGGCTACTCCCACTGCAGCCCTTAAAAGACTTTGAATCACTAACAAGCAATCTAATATGGTGAAATCCAGCTCTGAAAAGTGAAGCTGTGACTCTGGGCATGCACATTACTGCTGGTGATAATGTGCATGTCCACTGTCAAGGTTTCAGTTTTCAAAGCTGGATTTCATCATGTTAAGTTGCTAATTTCTGATTCTCACTTGGAAACAGAAACTCAGAACACAAGAAACTGCAATAATTACATTTATCTGGCTGCATTTGGAAAATGTAAGTCCTTTACAAACAACAGTTTACTGCAGCTCTACACTGTGCACTGTCGCTGCAGCTAAGGTTTGGATAACCTACTGTGGGCATGGATAAAAGGCGGATAACTGACTGTGGGTATGTACATCATGTACCAGTTGCAGTTTTTTGGGATAATAATCAGCAGTTTTCCTCTGTTGTGATTGACTTACAGTACATACCTGTGGTATAATTACACATATAATACAGAATACTACTCAAATGCTATGGGGAACAGTAATTGTACAGAAGTGAAAAAATAAAATGGTTTGAACAGTACGTTACACACAGAAAAAAACTCCCTCAGTCTATTTAGCAAGGTAGACTAACTTAACACACAAGACATTTTTGTGAATCAGGGCAGACTCAAATCTTAGATGGAAGCTGTTCATAGTCTCAAACTTCACTGTCTCTTTTAGGCTCTGCCAGACCTTAAGACCCTCCAGCTGCCCTCCATAAGAGATTTTACCCAGTATGTCACTCTGACATCATAGATCTGACATTCATTTTAAGTCCTTGAAAACTCTCCATCTGGAGAAAGTGGACCAAGCTGGAATCTTCAGGATTCATGCACTGCAGGATCAATCAATTTTTTTTTACTCCAGTCTCACACAGCAAGAGTGACTCCATCATGCATTAGTCAAAGCCCTTCATGAAACATGAAAGGGATGCTTTCTGATTTCAGCTGTCCCAGTAACTGTCCAAAGAGATTTTTATCTCTCACCAGAGCCCTCTGGAATGCCTCTTGGCAAATAACATTATCATACTGTTTTACCTCAGCTGAAATACTTGCCATGTATGACCCTCTTGCTGGCTTCACCCTCTCTCCTTCTCCTTCACAGGGTTCCAGTTCCAGCTAGTACAAACAGCTGTTTTTTGGTCCCAGTCAGCCTCTACTGACCTTCATATTTAGCAGATGATGTTCTTAGGAAAGGGCAACTCAGCCTCTGAAACCTGATCCTAACTAACCAAAACACCACATCCTAGCATCCAGTCCCATGTGGGTTGCAGTAACCAGCATGGGTGAATGATATTGGCTGGGTGGTTTTGCAAGTTAGCTGCAGTGACAGTTTTGCTTCTGGGCTGCAGCAGACCAAAATCTTTCAGTCAGTTGCGGAAGCCTTCAGCTTTAGTTGCATCGCGCTAGCACATAGTTGTCTTATTTTTTCAACAGACATTCTGCTTCTTGCTCTGCCTCACATATGTGCATGGTTTGTCTCTGTAGTAGCACAGCTTCAGCTGTCTCTTGATGGCATGCAAGCACCAGTCTGCTTTTCACTGCAGTCACACACAGACTGGATCCATTCTGAACAGCCAATGCATTCACCACAATCAGATCCAAAAAGGGATATTTACAGTTCTGAGATAAGTACATATAAAGTAGACGCAAGCACTGCACCTGCTGCCATCAGCTTCTAGGTCAAAACAACAAGATAAAAATAGTGAGAGTTACAATAACAACTGCAATATATTGAGGATAAAAAGGGGAGATATTGCTGATGGGTGATCTGAATATGCCAGATGTTAACTGGAGTGCAGTTGCAGCAGCCACTTCGAAGAGTGGGGTTATTCTAGATGCCCTACAGGGGGCATGCCTTAGACAACTAGTACTGGAGCCCACTCGAGATGGAGCAATCTTAGACCTGGTTCTCTCAAAATGGAGATGAAGAGGATCACAGATGTAGAGTGGGTAGCCATCTGGGAACTAGCGACCATCGAACAGTATGGTTCAATAAACACAGCAATAGAGTCAAGCCATAAAAAGGCAAAAGTACTGGACTTTAGGGGGGCTGACTTGCCAAAATGGGTGACTGCCTAAGGAATTCACTAGCAAATGGGCAGGAAGGAGGGGTGGAAGAACAATGGGGAATAATAAAAACTGCTATCACAGAGGTAACAAGTCTTTGTGTGAAGCAAATAAACAAAACAAAATGATGTAAGAAACCACTATGATTCTCAAAGGAAGAGGCAGTGAAGGTTCAAGAGAAAAAGAGAGCATTCAGGAAGTACAAGGAATCACAGAAGGAGCAGGACAGAGAACTGTATCAATTAAAGCAAAAGGAAGCTGGGAAGGCAGTCAGAACAGCAAAGATGCAAACCGAGGAAAAGATAGTCAATTCAGTTAAGAAGGGGGATAAAACCTTTATAGGTATATCAGGGAGTGAAGGAAGACCAAGGGAGGGATAGTGAGGCTTAATAAAGGGAGGGAGGGTGGGCAGAGGTGACTGTGAAAAGGCAGAGATACTAAACAAATATCTTTGCTCAGTATTTACAAAGGAAGAGGGGGAGGTACCTAAAACAAACAGTAGAAACACTCTGGATACAGAAGTTGATACCAGCCCATTTACAGAAGAGAGGGTTCAGAAAGAACTCTTAAAACTGAAGGTGGACAAAGCAATGGGGTCTGATGGGATTCATCCCAGAATTCGGAAAGAACTAAGGGTAGAACTAGTGACACCACTGACTACCCTCTTTAACAAATCATGGGAGGATGGGGTGGTACCCGAGGACTGGAGGAGGGCAGATGTGATTCCCCTTCACAAAAGTGGGAGCAAGGCAGAAGCAGAAAACTACAGATCTGTTAGTTTAACCTCAGTGGTAGGGAAAATGATGGAATCACTTCTGAAGGAAAGAATTGTGGAGTATCTAGAGGCCAGAGGGGCACAGGACCCAAGGCAGCATGGATTCACAGTGGGAAGGTCATGCCAGACAAATCTGATAGATTTAACTGGGTGACCAAAGTAGTAGATCAGGGAGGGGCTGTGGACATGGCCTACCTAGACTTTAGCAAGGCATTTGACACAGTCCCACACAAAAGATTAATATACAAGTTAGCCAGCCTGGGAGTGGGTCCCAAGATGACAGCCTGGGTAAAATTGGCTGGAGAATAGGACACAGAGAGTAATAGTAAATGGAGTCCACTCAGAAGAAGGGGGTTACTAGTGGGTACTGCAGGGTTCAGTATTAGGACCGGTCCTCTTCAATGTCTTTATAGGCGACATTGCAGAAGGACTGGAAGGAAAAGTATGTCTCTTTGCAGATGACACAAAGATCTGCAACAGACTTGATGCACAAGGTGGGGTGGAAAGGATGAGAAGGGACTTGGCAAGGTTAAAGGAATGGTCAAATGTACGGCAGCTTAGATTCAATGCTAAGAAGTGCAAGGTAATGCACCTGGGAAATAAAAACTCAGGGGAAGAGTACACAATGGGGGGTGAGATACTAACAACAACAAAAATGGAAAGGGACCTGGGGGTAGTCATATCAGATGACCTAAAGGTGGGCAAGCAATGTGAGAGGGGCAGCAAGGAGGGCTGGGGAATACTGGGATGCATGGGAGAGGCATCACCAGTAGAAAACAGGAAGTTATTATCCTCTGTACAGACAGCTGGTGAGACCCCATCTGAGTACAACATGCAGTTCTGAGACCAATCTCCTAAAGACATAGACAGGATGGAAGCTGTCCAGAGGAGGGCAACTAAAATGGTGCAGGGTCTGTACCAGAAGACATATGAAGAGAGACTTAAGGAGCTTAATATGTATAGCCTTGAGGAAAGGAGGAGAGGGGGACATGATAGAAACTTTCAAGTACCTCAAGGAATCAACAAAGTCCAAGAGGGTAGCATCTTTCAAAAAAGAGGTGTGCAGAACAAGGGGCACAATTTGAAGATGGGGGCGGCTCAGAGGTAATTTAAGAGTATTTTTCACAGAGAGGTTGTGAATGCATGGAACAACCTTCCGGAGAAGGTTGTGGAGTCAAAAACAGTGGTGGAATTCAAGCATGCATGGGACAGTCATAAGGCAATTCTAAGGGGGGGGTAGGAAGAAGTACACTGCTGGTTAACTAGGATCTGCAGCTTATCCATTAGGTAGGGAAATGGGCAGACTGGGTTGGCCAAGCGGTCCTTATCTGCCATCAAATTCTATGTTTCTATGTTTCTATAAAGACAACGATAGGAAAAAACAACGAACAGTCAAAATGGTGACAAACTAAAATAAAGAAAACTAACAATGAAAAACAACTGTCAAGAGCACACACATACACAATGCCAAAACTCATTAAATACTTTGGATACAAACAGAACCTACACTCCAACATTTAAAGCCCCCCCCCCACACACCCCACATACCCCTCAATCAATATAAACGTCCTCCATGTTGCACAAAATAGAACACCAGGCAAATTCTGTTTCATGAAGCTCACTTTTGCCATGTCGCATCAGAGACAGAAACACAAGTCAGTTTTGCTGGCTCCCATCACAGAGCTGAAAGCACAGCTGCTGCATCACAGAGCTGAAAGCACAGTAGCCAACAGAGTAGTCACAGCGTAGCCCACACAGCGCTCACTTAAACTGTCTGTACTACACACACAGTGCTCAATTACACAGCGCTGAAGTTCCACACTTGCTAATTTCACCTGAGCCATTCTTACCTCGCTGAAATTGTCATGCTGTTATCCCCTCACTATTTTCACCCGACACCCTGTCATCATTTTCTTGTTCTGTGTATGGTAAAAAGAAAACAAAGAAGATTCTTGAGCTTAGAAGATATGTTATTGTCACTGGACTAGGCTAGAAAAGACATGGGGTGTGCAAATAACTAACAGTATTTCCAGAATACCACAAATAATGCACAACTTATTAATTCAGATCCAAATAACAAATTGAACCCTAACTGCCATTCTCTTGACTACTCTTTGATGGCCCTCTAATGGCCTTATTCAACAGCTCACTGATAACAGGCATGGCACCAGACAACTGGAGGAGAGCAGACATGGTTCTCTACTAACAGCGGCAGCTGGGAGGAGGCTAGCAACTATAGGCCAGTCCGTCTCTCAACAGCGGTGGGGAAATTAATGGAAACCCTGTTAAAGGAAAGGTTGGTAAAGTATCTTGAATACAATGGGCTACAAGTCCACAGGCAGCAGGTATTTATAGGGAGATGTTATGTCAGACGAATCTTATTGATCTCCTTAGCTGGGTGACCAGTGAAATAGCTTAATGGAGGGTAGTGGATATGGTTTATCTGGACTTTAGCAAGGCCTTCTACACTGTGCCACACAGGAGACCGACAAAAAATTAAGCAGCCTGGGGTGGGATCTAAAGTGGTGAATTTGGTTAGAAACTGTTAACAGAGAAGAGACAAACCGAAATAGCTAATGGCACTCACTCTAATGATAGGAGAGTGACCAGTGAGTTGTCACAGGGCTCTGTACTGGGCCGGTCCTCTGCTATGTCTTCATCAGTGACATTGCAAAACATTTGGAAGAGGAAATATGCTTTTCTTGCAGATGACACCACAATCTTTAGTAGGATGGATACTCAGGAGGGGGTGGAGAAAATGCATAGGGATCTTGGAACACTCAAGGAGTGGTCAAGAGAATGACAGTTGGCATTCAATGCCAAAAGTAATAAAATCATTCAAAGGGCATAGAAAACCAGGAGCTGAGTATAGGTTGGGGGAGGTACTGACATTCACTAAGCAGAGAAGGGACTTTGGGAGCTAACATACTGTATCTGATGATCTCAAAGTGGCAGAGCAGTATGACAGAGCAGTGGGTAGGGTTGGTGGGATGCTGAGGTGCATAGAAAGGAGTGTATAAAGCAGGAGGAGGGAGGTGGTGTTGCTACTGTATTGCTTGCTGGGGAGACCCCACCTGGAGTATTGTGTCTAGTTCTGGAGACTGCATCTTAGAATGAACATAGATAGGGTTGAGGCATTTAAGAGGAGGGCAACTAAAATAATGCAGGGGTTGCACCAAAAGCTCTATTAGGAGAACATGAGGAATCTCAATGTAAGTGCACTCTGGGAGCGTACTAGTTAATTTGTGTAGCTAAGCAGAGAAAGAGACCCATGGTGCCAGTAGGTCTGGGATGGTGGGCCTGCTTGCTGCCTGCAGTGGGCCCCATATCTAGGTGTATAAAACAGAGGGTTTTCGCACCATTGAGGGATTCCAGGAGAACCCGGGGAAGAGGAGAGAAGTCGGGGGTTTGGCATGCAAGTTCAGCCAGAGGGCCATGGCAGGACCCGGGCGGGCCACTTACATTCCCAGCCCTCCTCCCTTGTAGACCTACATAAGGAGAAGTTGTGGTTCAAACAGTAAAGAAGGGAAGCAGTGAATCACAAGTTTGGGGTCTGTCGGTGCAGTGTGGAAGCCGGAGCCAGTAGGAGCAAGCAGAAGGGGGGCCCTCCATGTGATCTCTGGCACCTTTGTAGGATAAGCACCAATGGGGGCTCTGTATATTAAGTAATCTCTCCCATGGGTGAGTGCAACCTGGGAGCTAGTGTGTGTTCTGTGGGCAGGCCTGCTATGGAAGATGGGGCCTGGGGTACAGTTCAGAGGTGGCAGCCTGGACTGTTGAGAGTGTAGTGGTGGCAGCTCTACCCACTTTTCCCCTGACAGTGACTGCTACAGTGGTTGGGTTCTCAGGGAGTGCAGCCTGTGGAGGCAGGGAATGGTCCATGTGGAAAATGGTTGTTTGGGACCCCAGTGGGGTGGCAGACTATCCATGTGCTCTGTGTGGCACAAGTAGCAGTCCCCTGGGTGAAGGCAGTCCAGAAATTGAAATTACTGCATGAGCAGATAGTGCCTCTAGGTCTCTGTAGGTCCACGAGATTACCAGATTCCTTGGAGAGACCTTGATCTCTGTAGGTCTGGTAATTGTTTGGAGCTGCTTGGGGAGAACAGTTGGTGCATGGCATCAGTGATTGGGTATCTGGAAGTTCTCCAGTGGTTTGGTTCTTACTAAAAGAACACCAATTTGAATGAGTACGATCTTACAGTAAAGAGAATGCTCCCTGTACTGTAAGACACCCCCCAGTGGAGAAGGTTAAAGCAAGGCAAAGTAAGAAATGGGACTGGGACAGTAGAAATGTCTCATGCTGTCACACTTGCTGTCTCAGTTTAAGTTTTGCTGAAAGTCAGAGAATGGAAAAGTAAGCAAGTGCCTGTGTAAAGTCCAGAGTGAAAAGAAGGGATATGAACTGAGAGTGCTGCTGAGTATGATAAATCTCTAAGTGTGGCCCACTTTGACCCACTGTATTGCTGCTGTCAGGAATGTAGCCTTCTTAGGTCAAGGGAATGTCTGCATACAATAAATCAATCTGTTGGACAAGGAGATTGTTGCAGGAGGAATGTCAGATCTCTGCCTGTGAAGTGACCCCATCATCTGTGTTAACCTCATGCTCCATGAAGTCGCTATTAACTGTTCCTGTTCAAATTAAATCAGTTAATTGCGCTTTATATTTGGAGTGGACACTGAATTTAATAAATCTGAACTGTGCATGTTGTGCCTGCTAGCAAACATTGCCCCCTGCAGTCAACCCTTGGGATCTAAGAAGAGAGCCTGCTCCTCAACTAGTGAAGCTGTCTTATAACCAACAGGAGAACCAAGTAATGAGCTTATTTATATTTCCATGGACTGTTTTCTGGCTTGTATAGTAACCCCTTCCACCATATAACGCCAGGATACCCCTCAACATTGAGAGTGGGGGGTCTATATCAACATGTACACCCTGGAAGTGAGGAGAGTGAGAAGAGACATATAGAGACCTACAGGTACCTCACAGGGTAAACAGGGTGTGGGGGGTCTCTTTCTAATTCCAATGAGAAAGAGCACCAGGACCAGATGGCATACAATGAAGCTGGAGGGGAGGGTTTAAGAAGGACGCAAGGAAGTACTACTTCACTGAAAGAGTGGTAGATGCCATGGACAGGCCGCCAGCAGAATTGGCAGAGACAAATACAATAGTGGGCTTCAAGCATTTGCAGGATAAACATAGGGGAATATTAGTAAATAGGCCAGGATAAGAGAGGTTTGCAGGAGAACAGTTAGGATCTGTGGAGACAGACTAGGCTGGGACCATCTGGGTGTGCCAGTCTTTTTCCACCAACAAATTCTATGTTTCTGTGTAACATAGCAGAATGTGGAATATACTGTAGTATATACAGAGTACAAACAGATGGAAGTGAGACTACAGATTGCTGATGTTGATATAAGATGAGGCATGAAAGACTACATGAAGCTGGGAGTGTATTCTGCCCCTTAAAGAAAACACATGTAATGTGCTAATCAAATTTTCTCTGCATGAAACAAAGGTTTCATATAATTTTAAGCAACTTTCAGCATAAGTACTGTACTTACCATCTGTTAAATTAGTTTTGCCTGGACGGTCATTTTGTATCAAGTTTAAGCGGTGGAAAGCTTGGACTTCAAAAAGCACTCCAGGTAGTAAAGAGTTCTTAACCAAAGGTATTGGAATATACCTAATAAACAGTGATTTCTTGTAAGATCACCTTCTGTTAGTTCTGGTGCCTTCAGCTGTAATCTACTTTGGACTTATCTTGTACAGCTTGTTCAGCATCTCTTTACACTCAGCAAGGTGCACTTTATTTTGGGCCTTATGATTAGGTGTTGTAAGTTAAGATGCTTACAACTTATTTCTTTTTTGCCATAAAGGATCTTATCCTCCCATGCAAAATAGGTTGCTCTTCAGACCTGTTCTCATGGTTGATAACGATCTTTTACCTCCTACAGTCAGCGATCTTATATTTTACAAGAATTCCAAATTGCAGTGGGGCTGGGGGGATGGCTATCCTCCCCCAAAGAGTACCTCCCAACCGGACAGCAGAGTGGGCTCTGACACCATGGTCAGGGCTTCACTTAGCCCTTCCCCATGATTTTCCTTAGTTATCAGGTCCCTCCCTCTCCACAGCTGGGGCATGCATGTCGGTGCTTATGACTGGAACCATGACACACTGCAGAAGTACTGAAGCTCCCTCCCTTTGTGTCACTTCTATACCTGTCCTATCACCAGGCCTCCATCTGGAAGAGAAAAGCAGTCCATGGGATACTCTATGCTCCCCCCTTTCACTGGCCCACAGCAATCCGAGATTTCTCCTGATCCTGAGTCACTGGTGTAGTAGGTGGTAGAGCTACCGCCATGTCACTGGGGAAGCTTTGTAACTTGTTTATGCTATATATATATATATATATATGTGTATATAGACATATACATATACACACACACACACACATATATATATATATATATATATATATATATATATATATAATCAGGGTTGAATAATTTCCTGCCCCATTTGTTATGCAGAAAGAGTTTGAGCGCAAGGGTCTCTTCTATCCTGTCCTTTTTTGTCTCTTCTCTGTCTGGTTGCGCCACCAAATTTTCTTGTGAGTCCTAGTAACTGATCACTCCAATGGTTTCGTAATTCTCTGCCTCTCACTATCTCTCTGCATTCCCTTGCTGTTCTGTCTTTTCTTCCCCCTTGAATATCTGCAGTTATAAAAATATCTGTGAATCTTTATGTGGAAATGTCACTGATACTGGAATCCGTTTTTTTTAAAACTGTATATAGTTATACTGTTAAAATGATTGCAAAAAGCTATTTGAAAATCAAGGGGTTAACCTGAGAAGCAATTTTTAAGCCTTTTGCAGAGCTGTAAATAAGAGGTCAATTCGGGGTCATTATGTTCTTTTTGCTGTACCTACATCGAAACTGACAAGAACATTTTGTAAATTTACAAGAACATTCTATGAGAAGCAGGCTCTCGTAATGAATTCCCAAATACTGATAAAAATTTTGCTAGAGAGGCAAGAAGCAAGAGACACTGAAAGGCTGAGACTTGGAAATAAGAGATACCTTCAGGAGAAGGACTTCATTTTCTTTGTTTGCACTGCCTTTGTAAATAGTTATACTGAATAATTTTATTTTTTATTCAGTTGTTTTTGAGAAAAATAAATAGCTATTTGCAAATTTTGAAACTGCTCCTCGTTTTCCTATGCTTCCTGACCTGTGCCTCAACAGCAGATGGTGCTAGCCGAAGTGGGATTTACGCCATGCATACTCTAAGCCAGGAATTTTTTGTGTGGGTGCTAGACCTGGTACCAGGGAATCATAGAAGAAAGGTGTGGATTCTGCAGCAGCAAGCCCAGGGGTGATTACCAGGAGAATGGCAGCCAAACTAGCAGAGACAGAAGCCACGCTGAGACTGTACAGCTAGCACCAGTTATGGGAAAGATCAGGCAGTGACAGAACCTGAAAGACTGACTGCCTTTTTCATATTGCGAGCTATAAAACAAAAATAGATGGAGGAACAGAGAAGAAAGGAGATGCAGAAGAGAGAAAAAGTGATTCAACGTTTAGAGGCACAGAGAAAAGAAGAAATGCAATGACTCAAGAAGCAGAGAAAAGAGATGCAGCGACAGGAGCAGCAAAGAAAATAAGAGATGCAGTGATGGATGGATGCCTTGCAAGTTATCAAAGCTGGAGGATCTGGCACTGGTCCAGCAGAGCAACAAGACACAAACAACTTAAAATACATTAAAGTTACAAAGTTGTGTTCCTTGGATGATATCAAAGCATACCTGACAACTTTTGAAAGGGTTGCCGTAGCCTGCCAGTTGCCAAAGCAGCAATGGGCAATCAGACTGGTACCTTACCTGACAGGTAAAGCCCAACTACCTACAGCAATATGGTCACTGCACAGTCAGCAAACTATGACCTGGTGAATAGCAAATCCTGAAAAGGTATGACATCTCAGGAGAGACCTACAGGCAGAGATTTCGGTCTCTGAAGTACAACTCAGTCGACAATCCTCGAGAAGCCTTCACCTGACTCAAAAAACTCCTGATGAAATGGCTCCAACCAGATGGCAAAACAATCCCACAGATCATCAACACATTTGCAATGGAGCAATTCATCAACATACTGCCTACAGATGTACAGCTTTGGGTAAAAGAACACCGACCAGAAAGTGGGGAAAAGGCTGTTTCTTTGGCTGAAGACTACCAAATGGACAGACGCCACATCAGCGAGGTAACAGCCAAGGCATCGGTAAGACATTCTTTTTCTCATTTAAACTCCAAGTCTGATAAAAACTCTGGTGGGGGTAACTAATCTGTACTCAAAGACTTTATTTGCTCTAACTGTAATAAACCATTTCATATGGTAAGAAATTTCTATAGTAAGAAGAGTGACACTGCAGCAGATTTGTCCTTGGCAAATTGTGGCAAGTACTTAACAGATGTCAAGGTAGGAGATAAGACTGTGAAAGGACTTATTGATTCAGCAAGCAGACAGACCCTAGTACATACTGAAGTGCTGAGAAAACAATGTCCAAAAGGACCAAGTACTGGTGTCATCTGCATCCACAGGGACACTTGATACTATCCCACCAGCCAAGTGACTTTGACAATTAATGGAGTGTGGCACCAAATAAAAGTGGGGTAGTACTTAAGTTATCTGTACCTGTGAGTATTGGAAATGAGTTTCAGGGATTTACTGAGTTAATCAAAGAGGGAGTAAATCCTGATATTTCAGCAGCTGCGGTGAAAAGAGCTCAGGCAATGAAAATTTCAGATGGTGGGGACTCTTTTCCTTTTGCTGATTTTGATTCAGACTTGTTTGAGTACAGCTCCATAATCCAGAAGTCTGGAAAAGAAAGACAATGCCTGATGAAACAGTGTCAACAAAAGACCGATGGACATAAGGGGTTAACATATGAAAATGTTAAAACTAAACTGATCACTGATTATGATTTTCTTTCAGAGCAAGCTAATGATGCTTCTCTCCAGAGTTATTTGAAGCAGTTGGGGGTGAAACCAAAACAGAGCGAACCTATGTTTAAAAATGTAATGGGCTACTGTACAGAGTGTGAGTTAAACCTCAGACACAGGACAAGATAGTACAATTGGTTATACCACAAAAGTATGGATCTGAGTTGTTAGAGATAGCACATGATAGTCCTATGGCTGGTCACTCAGGGAGGGATAGCACACTTGCCAGATTGCTGTACAGATTTTACTGGCCTGGAATTCGTGAAGATATTGCTAGCTATTGCAGTTCTTGTGCTGAGTGTCAGAAAGTAGCCTCAGTAACTAAAAAAGACAAGGTGCCCCTGGTGCCCCTACCCTTGATAGATGTGCCTTTTGAGAGAATTGCAATGGACATGGTTGGCCCCTTAGACAAAAGTAAAAAGGGTAATCAATTCATTTTGATAGTGGGTGACTATGCTACTCGATACCCAGAGGCAGTTCCAATGTGTGCTGTCACAGCCCCAAAAGTGGCAGCAGAGCTTGCAAAAAATTTTCAGCATGGTGGGCATACCTAAAGAGATTATTACTGATCAGGGTAGTAATTTTGGTGCTGCATTACTGAAGGAGCTGTAGCGACTACTAGGTAGCACTGCCATAAAAGCCTCCTCTTATCACCCTCAGACAGATGGTCTTGTTGAGCATTTTAATCAAACCCTAAAATCCATGTTAAAAAGGTCTGTCAAAGGGTAAGGGAAAGACTGAGACCAATACTTACCTTACCTGCTTTTTTGCTTACAAACAAGAGCCATAGGCATCAACAGGCTTTTCACCGTTTGAAATGCTGTATGGTAGACAACCTAGAGGGCTAGCCATTAGATGTAATAAAAGAAACATGAGAAGATACCCCCCCCATCAGAAACAATCTATTATATCTTATATGTATGCCCTGAGAAAGAAGCTGGCACAATATGTTGAAATCACCCATATTAATCAGGAAGAGGCCCAAAATCAGCAGAAGGTGTATTTTTTATTTATTTATTTAGACAGCAGTTTGGAAAATATTTGAGCCATAGGCTCATTTACAAAGGTACCTTGTCACAGTGAGACAAACGAAAATACACAGTATAACAGTAACTTAAGACATAGATACAGACAAGCTGGTACAGGTAGGATTGATGCAAACAATACCAGAGTTATGACCATGGGGTGAAAGAAAACATTTTTGAGCTAGGTGAAAAGGTCTTGCTACTGTTACCCACTACAGAAAATAAACTGTTATACATAGATACATAGACACTGCCAGCAGATAAGGACCTACAGCCCACCCAGTCTGCCCATTTGAAATTGTAAGTTCACTTTGTTTTCCTAGAAGTCTGTTGCCTCTTACCCCAACCTCCAGAATTCCCTTATGTCTATACCATGCATTCTTAAATCCCGTAATTGTTTCAGCCCCATTACTTCCTCTGGCAGGGTGCTCCACTTGTCCACCACCTATTCTGTGAAGAAATTCTTCCTCACATTTCCTCTGAATCGCCCTCCATTCAACTTCATCCCATGCCCTCTAGTCCTGGAACATCTTTTTTGCTGAAAAATAGTGTATTCCTGCACTCTGTTCCTCCCTGTAAGATACTTGTATATCTCTATCATATCCCCTCTCTCTCTCCTTTCCTTCAGGGAATACATATTCAGGTCCTTCAACCTGTCCTCATAGGACTTGTGATACAATCCATATACCATCTTTGTTGCCATCCTCTGAACCTTCTCTACCTTGTCTATGTCATTACATAGGTAAGGTCTCCAGAAATGTACACTGTACTCCAGGTGGGGCCTCACAAGTGTCTTGCATAGTGGAATTATGATCTCCCTTTTCCTGCTGGTGATGCCCCTGCCAATGCATCCCAGCATCCTAGTGGCAAGGGTATTATAAAGTGCTTAGACATATTGGCACAGTTAACTATGAGATTGATACCCCAGATAGGAAAAATCTTACTAAAATATACCATGTTAACCTCATCAAGAAATGGGTTGAAAAACTACCAAAAGCTGTTTTGCTGGTTTTACCAGAAACTGATAAAGAAGATATTGATATAGCTTATGACAGACTGGAACAAACTATTACTGCTGATGCTGAAAAGGTGAATGTTTTCTTAACCTATGAACAAACTGCAGAAATTTGTAACTTGCTAAAGACATGTAACAGTACTTGTACCACAGTGCCAGGCCCAGCAAAAGGGGTCGAGCACATAATACTGACAAGGAATGCTCACCCTATTAGACAAAAGACATATAGATTACCAGAGTGGTTAAGAGCAGATATGGGTAAGGAAATACAAACAATGAAATAATTGGGTATCGTAGAAGATTCAAGAAGTGCTTGGTCAACACCAAAGGTGATTGTAAACAAAAAGAAGGGGGTGTAAGAATCTGTCTTGATCTTAGGAAACTTAAACAAGTGTCAGAATGTGACAGTTATCCTATGCCCAGAATTGATGATTTGGTGGACAGACTGGGGAGTGCCAAGTATATCAGTACCCTCGATCTCACCAAGGGTTACTGGCAAATCCCCCTGACTAAAGAATCCAGAGATAAAACTGCATTTGCCACTCCTATAGGATTCTATCAGTTCACCACCATGCCATTTGGTTTACATGGTGCACCCGCTACATTCCAGTTATACATGGAAATAATTTTATCCCCTCACACTGGTTATTGTGCTGCATACCTGGATGATGTTGTGGTGTACAGTCTAGACTGAAAATGCCACCTGGAACACCTACGAGCAGTTATCCAATTGATCAAAAAGGCATCTCTGACAATTAATCCTACTAAGTGTGCATTGGGCATGCAGAAAACCAGATATTTAGGTTATGTTTTGGGAAATGGAGAAGTCAAGCCAGAGGTTTCCAAGATAGAAGCTGTAACTAACAGCCCTGTCCCCAAAACCAAGAAACATGTCAGGTAATATTTCGAGCTAGCTGATTGTTATCGGAGATTTGTTCCCAGCTTTGCCGAGTTAGCTACTCCCTTCACTGAACTCACAAAGAAATGGTTCCTGAATAATGTGAAATGGACCCCAGAGTGTGGCGAGGCTTTTCGGGCCATTAAAGTTGTTTTATGTTCAGGCCCTGTTTTAAGAAGTCCAGACTTTGAGAAACAATTTCTGTTACATATTGATGCATCAGAGGTAGGCCTAGGTGCAATCTTGAGTCAGCATATAGATGGGATGGGAAGGAACATCCTATTCTGTACATAAGTAGGAAATTGAACGGCACACAGAAAAGGTACTCATAGAAACATAGAAACATAGAAGTTAATGGCAGATAAAGACCGCGAGGTCCATCCAGTCTGTCTATTTCTTTTTCTATCTGCTATAACTGACCAAGGTTTAAAACAGATGGTAAGGGAGCCAACTAGGGAAAAATATATACTGGACCTTGTTATCACCAACTTAGAAACCCCAACATCTGATGCTATGATTTTACCTCCAATAGGAAACAGTGATCACATGTCTATACTTTTTTCAATTCAACTTCCTTCACAACCCAAAATAAACAACATCAGAATTAAACAATATCACAAAGCCAACTTCGATCTTATTAATCAAGACTTAGGGAAAATTAATTGGGAACAGACTATCCCCCCCAAAAACAAACGAAGCATGGGAAGTAATAAAACATAAAATAACACAACTTGACAAACAATATATTCCAGAGAGATTTAAATACAACAATAAGGGAAAAATCCCACAATGGTTTAACAAACACATTAAAACTTTAATAACTCGCAAGAAGAAACTTTTCTCTAAACTTAAAAAAACTCCAGTATCTCAAATAAATAAAACATTAACATCTTATAGATAAACAGTTAAAAAGCTAAAAAAGCACATAACAATGGCCAAGCGTAACCTGGAATTTAAGATAGCCCACACGAAGGACTCCCATAAGGCTTTATATTTCTTACTTAAATGAAAAAAAGAAATGTAACAACCAAATCGGACCATTAGTTATAAATGCACAAACTATCACTTCAGACAGTGAAACTGCCACTGAACTAAATAACTATTTCTCATCTGTTTACACACACAAACCAGACTTTACTCCTATCACTGTATCCTCTAATGTCAACTTAAATGTAGACATAATTTCAGAAAAGGATGTCGAAAATGCACTAAATACCCTAAAAAAATATACAAGTCCAGAACCAGATGGGATTAGCTCCAGGTTTCTAATAGAAACAAAAAGCGCCATTATCCAACCATTAAAAATATTATTTAACAAATCCCTGAATGAATCATCAATGCCAAATGACTGGCATACTGCAGCAGTTACACCCATCTTTAAAAAAGGTTCTCACTCTAAAACTGAAAATTATCGAGCCATAAGCCTCACATGCATTCCATGTAAACTTATGGAAAAGATTATCAAACTTAAAATTGAAGATGAATTATCAACATTAAATATAATCGACACATACCAACATGGCTTTAAACAGGGCTACTCATGTGTCACAAATCTTATCTCTTTTTATGAGTATATCAGCTATCATCTGGATGATAACACTCCTATGGATGTCATACTACTTGACTACAGTAAGGCGTTTGACAAAGTTTCTCATTTTTTACTAATTAAAAAACTTATCAATATAGGACTGTCATCTACACTAACCTTCTGGGTTAATCAGTGGCTGGATAAGAGAACACAGAGAGTCAGGGTCAACAAAGCAATGTCCAAAGAGAAGAGAGTGAACAGTGGGGTCCCCCAGGGCTCTGTGCTCGGACTGGTTCTTTTTAACCTGTTCATCGGGGACATGCATATATCAACTAACAACAGAATGGTTAAATTCGCTGATGACACAAAACTCGGGGGAAGCTATTAATCAAAACGTAAATTCTGGATTACAATCTGATCTACTACTAATATAACAATGGGCATGCATGAATGAGATGCACTTTAATGTCACTAAATGTGCAACATTACACCTGGGAAGAAATAATCCGTTACAAACATATTACTTAAACAATATGGCCATTAAAACCTCAACTGTAGAAAAAGATCTAGGAATCTTGGTCAACAATAAATTGTCTTCTACCTCTCACTGCACTAAAATAGCTAATCAAGCAAACGCCATTCTCCGAAGGATAAGCAAAACATTTATAAACAGAATAGAACAATGTCTCCTGCCACTTTACAGATCTCACGTTAGACCACTCCTAGATTATTGCTCCCCTTTCTGGAGCCCCTATTTAATTTCTGGCATCAACAGAATTGAAAACATTCAACATAAAGCAACAAAGCTCATACCCCACCTTTCTAAACTCAATTACACCACCAGATTAGAAAGCACAGGCCTACACACATTAGCCCAAAGAAGACTTAGGGGATACTTGTTACTACTATTTAAAATAACAGCAAATAGAGAACAGATGCAAATTTGTGGTCTCAAATACTCTACCCGAAAAACAGTAGCAAGATTGCATAATAGACAATTGGAGATCATGAGGGCAAAAACTAATAAAAGAATGAACTACCTTACTATAAGGACACCCAGAATCTGGAACAAACTACCGTAGGAAATAGTCGATTCTCCAAACATTCTGTCATTTAAAAACAAACTAGAAAAATGGTTGATCGATCAGGGACCCACTGAATGATCCACAAATGTGGAGGACAATCGTGATGGGCTTTCCGCTTTCTTTTGTCTAATAATACCAAAGTACCAAAGTACCTTATGAATTTGCCATATGCCTTTGCACCGTCAATGGCCTATCTATTCATACTCATCTGTATTGCTCCCTTATGCCTATCCCATGCCTGTTTGAAGCCTTGCACTGTATTCATATCCACCACTTCCTGAAGTAGGCCGTTCCATGCATCCACCACCCATTCTGTGAAAAAGAACTTCCTCACTTGACCCCTTAATCAGTCTCCTTCTAATCTCATGCTGTGTCCTCTTGTCCTGCTATTTTTCTTATATTGAAACATGTTAGACTCTTTCACCTTGTTAATGCCCTTAAGGTGTTTAAATGCTTTGATCATATCACCTCTCTCCCTTCTTTGTTTTAGGGTATACATACTGAGCTCCGTTAATCTGTCCTCATATGTTTTCTGATGCAGTCCCCGCACCATTTTGGTTGCCGTTCTCTGGACTGCCTCCATTTTGTTAATGACCTTGTGAAGGTGTGGCCTCCAGTACTGCACGCAGTACTCCAGATGGGGCCAAACCAGTGTCTGGTTAAGAGGGATTATTACCACCCTCTTACGACTTGTGATACCCCTACTAATACACCCCAACATCCCCCTAGCCTTACCTACTGCTTTAGTGGTCTGCTTGGATGATTTCAGGTAATCTGTGATGATGATGCCCAAGTATCTTTCTTCCCTTGTGACTGCCAACAACTCCCCTCCCAACCTATAGGTGGCTTCAGGGTTTCTCTTCCCTATGTGCATGATCTTGCACTTCTTTGCGTTAAACCCTAGTTGCCACTCTTCTGACCATTTTGCCAGTTTATCCAGATCTCTTCTCATTCTGCTCACCCCATCTGGATCATCTACTATGTTGCAGATCTTGGTGTCATCTGCAAACAGACAAACCTTACCCTCCAGTCCATCTGTAATGCCACTGATGAAGATATTGAAGAGTACTGGCCCCAGGACTGATCCCTAAGGTACTTCACTTGTGACTTGCATCTCTTCTGACTGAATACCATTTATCACCACTCTCTGCTTTCTGCCTGTCAATCGGTTTGCCACCCAGTTGACCAACTTCTGACCCAACCTGAGCCTACCCAGCTTATTACTCAATCTTCTACATGGAACAGTATTGAAAGCTTTGCTGAAGTCAAGGTAGACGACATCAACTGCTCCTCTTTGGTCCACCACTCTGGTTACCCAGTCAAAGAAATCTATCAGATTAGTTTGACAGGACCTTCCTGTTGTAAACCCCAAGCTGTCTTGGATCCTGTGCTCCTATGGATTTCAGTGTTGCACTATCCTTAAGGAGTGTCTTCATAACCTTGCCCACTACTGAGGTAAGACTGACTGGTCTGTAGTTCCTTGCCTCCTCCCTGCTACCACTCTTGTGGAGCGGGATCACATGAGCCCTTCTCCTGTCTTCTGGGATCTCTTGTGTGCTCAAAGACTCACTAAACAGTTCTGATAATGGCTCTGCTAGTTCCACCCTTAGCTCCTTTAGTACCCTGGGATGTATGCCATCAGGTCCCATTACCTTGTCCACCTTGAGCTTATCAAGCTCTTGTAGGACCCTTTATTTTGTGAAGGGACTAGTGCACACCTCCCTCCCCCCGGTGTCCATGGTGCTGAGCTGTGGACCCTGCCCTATCTTCTCTTCAGTAAATATTGAGTAGAAATATCTACTTAGGATAGATGCTTTTCCATAGTCCTCCTCCTCACACTCCCCCTTATCCCCTTTGATTTTAGCAATACCCCTTCTGGACTTTCTCCTTTCACAAATGTATCTATAGAAAGTCCACCATTGAAAAGGAATGCCTTACAGCAAAGTGGAGTCCCTTACATTTGATTAACTAAGAGCTGACTTTGTACTTGTAACAGATCACAATCCTCTCTGTTGGCTTAACCAAATGAAGGATAAAAATTCTAGAATCACATGGTGGAACCTGGCATTACAGCCATTTAAATTTAAAGTGATGCACAAATATGGGTAAGAGAATTTCAGTGCTGATTTTCTGTCAAGATATGGATCAGGAAACAAGAATTCTGAAGGTGGAAAAAATGTAAGGTGAAACTTCTCTGTCTGCTATGCTGCATATGCACTGAACTGTAAAGATTATAAGGTACTGTAATGTTAAAAGAGAATTCAAAGAATGTTTTGGAAACCTTTTTTTTTTTCCAAAACAGGTTCCCTCTTAAAGAGGGTGGTATGTGACAGGGTTGAATAAGGCCCTGCCCCATTTGTTATGCAGAAAGAGTTTGAGCACAAGAATCTGTTCTATCCTGTCCTTTTCTGTCTCTTCTCTGTCTGGTTGTGCAACCAAATTTTCTTGTGAGATCTAGGAACTGATCACTCTGATGGTTTCACAGTTCTCTACCTGTCACTGTCTCTCTGCCTTCTCTTGCTGTTCTGTCTTTTCTTCCCCCTTGCATATCTGCAGTTATGAAAATATATGTGAACCTTTATGTGGAAATGACACTGATACTGGAATCCTTTTTGTTTAAAACCGTATATGGCTATACTGTTGAAACGATTGCAAAAAGCTATTTGGAACTCAAGGGGTTAACCTGAGATACAATTTTTAAGCCTTTTGCAGAGCTGTAAACAAGAGGTCAGTTCTGATTCACTTTGTTCTTTTTGCTGCACCTGCATCTGAACTGGCAAGAACATTCTGTAGACTTAGAAGAACATTCTGTGAAAAGCAGGCTCTCTTAATGCATTCCCAAAGACTTATAAAAAGAGCAGCAATGCTTTTGTTAGAGAGACAAGGAGTGAGAGAGACTGAGAGACTGAAACTTGGAATTAAGAGATTCCCTAAGAAGAAAGACTTTGTTTTCTCTGTTTGTACTGCCTTTGTAAGTAGTTATACTGAATCATTTTTATTTTGTGGTTATAGAGAAAAATAAAATGCTATTTGTGAATTTTGAAACTGCTCCTGGTTTTCCTATGCTTCCTAATTTGTGCCTCGACCACAAGATATATATATAGTATGTATGTGTGTGTGTGTGTATATTCAATACTGGTGTGATAGTGCCAGCATATTAGGGTTGAGTGCAAACTTCTATGTTAAACCTGAAACTTTGAACCTTAATAACTTTGGTGCCATTGAATGGATGTGCACAAAATTTGGCATGCATAATCTCTAAGGGTAGGTCCCTTAACATGTCAAACTTTGTGTGAATCTGTTGTGTGGTGTTTGAGATAGAAACTCTCAAAAAAATCCAAAATGTACTACTTTTTTCATGTTTCTTTGTCCACCTGTAGCTCAGGAATGCCTTTATGTTGAGGTCTGACATTTTCAGGGATGAAAGACTTTGGGTCACAGATATACCTTTTTAAGGGTTGGTGAAATAATATTAATCTGTTCAAAAGTTATAACAGTTTTACGTTTCCCATTATTTCCAATGGGAACATTTATATGTCAGGCACAAAGGTTTTTCTTTTCGCACATTTTTTATGTTTGGAGGGTCACATACAGATTTTGTGTGAAAGTTTTGTCACATTTCAGTTCACACAGATCTTGCTGTATACAGCATATCTAAGAAAAATCAAAGCACCAAGTATGTTGCTCCACTGGTACAGAGGTTAGAGCATGTGATTGCTATATTAAAGGTCCTGGGTTCAGGACCCTGAGAGGATTTTCTTTTTGTATTATGATATACCTGGTGGTCTAGCAGACCCCAGATTTACAGTATTAATTGCTGACATCGGGGAGCCCAATCCCCATGTTGGCAGTTACCCGGCCCCCTCCAAAACAGTGTGGGACACTGGGTAGCCCACTCCAAGTGTCCCCAAATGCTTATTATTTTTATTATTATGCCAACATCGGGGTGCCCAATCCCTGTGTCAGCAGTTATATGTAACCACCCTCCTCTGTCCCCCATCACTGGAACAGTGGGGAACCCATTGTCAGTGTAACGAAACATGTTTTTGCCTTTGCCAACATTGGGGTGCCCAATCCTCATGTTGGCACTACCCAACGACTGTGTGAGACACTGGATAGCCCACTTCCAGTGTCCCCAGTTGCCTGAATATTCCCAGTTATTCTGGGACAATGGAAAGCCCACCCCCATTGTCCCAATACATATATTTTACACCTGTTAAGAAAGAAAACATCCCCCAATGCCTTTTTTACCTAGAAAGCAGAAAATGATCCCTCTTAATCTTCCCCACCCCTCCCCCATCCTCACCCTCTCTCTGCACACACACCTTCCCACACCACACCTTACCCCATACTTACCCTCCGTGGTCAGCAGCTGCGATCTTCTGTGGACCGGGATAGATCTGCACTCTTCAAAGGTGAACTGTGAACTGAAGGAATCCAGCTACCGCTATATAATGGCAGTCAAAGGGGGTTTCAACTTATGTTGATATCTTAGCCATTTTTAAGAATTTTGGCCCCAAATGCTGGTGTGATAGTGCCAGCATATTAAGGTTGAGTGCAAACTTCTATGTTAAGCCTGAAACTTTGAACCATAATAACTTTGGGACCATTGAATGGATGTGCACAAAATTTGGCATGCATAATCTTTAAGGGTGTGTCCCTTAACTTGCCAAACTTTGTGTGACTCTGTTGTGTGGTGTTTGAGAAAGAAACTCTCAAAAAAATTCAAAATGTACTACTTTTTTCATGTTTCTTTGTCCACCTGTAGCTCAGGAATGCCTTTATGTTGAGGTCTGAAATTTTCAGGGATGAAAGACTTTGGGTCACAGATATGCCTTTTTAAGGGTTGGTGAAAAAATATTAATCTGTTCAAAAGTTAAAACAGTTTTACGTTTCGCATTTTTTCCAATGGGAACATTTATATGTCAGCCACAAAGGTTTTTCTTTTCGCACATTTTTATGTTTGGAGGGTCACATACAGATTTTGTGTGAAAGTTTTTTCACATTTCAGTTCACACAGATCTTGCTGTATACAGCATATCTAAGAAAAAAGCAAAGCATTAAGTATGTTGCTCCACTGCTACAGAGGTTAGAGCACATGGTTACCACATTAAAGGTTCTGGGTTCAGGAGCCTGACAGGACTTTTTTTGTATTATGATATACCTGGTGGTCTAGCAGACCCCACATTTACAGTATTAATTGCTGACATGGGGGAGCCCAATCCCCGTGTTGTGACTACCCCCCGACTATGTGAGACACTGAGTAGCCCACTCCTAGTGTTACCAGTTGCCTGAATATTCCCAGTTATTCTGAGACGATGGAGAGCCCACTTCCATTGTCCCAATACATATATTTTACACCTGTTAAGAAAGAAAACCATCCCCAATGCCTTTTTTCCCTAGAAAGAAGAAAATGATCCCCTCTTCATCTTCCCCACCCCTCCCCCATCCTCGCCCTCTCTCTGCGCACACACCTCCCCACACCACCCCCTTACCCCATACTTACCCTCCGTGGTCAGCAGCTGTGATCTTCTGTGGACCGGGATAGATCTGCACTCTTCAAAGGTGAACTGCGAACTGAAGGAATACAACTACCGCTATATAATGGCAGTCAATGGGGGTTTCAACTTAGGTTGATATCTTAGCCATTTTTTGGAATTTTGGCCCCAAATGTTCAACGTGGGGTTCTTGGGACCCCACCTCATGAACAATGTCACTGTTGTTTCATTACTGAGTCCCAAACGGGGATTTTGTGGTCACTGCACAGAATCCCCTTTCAGGACCCAATTCATTTGCTGCTGAACTATGTCCTAGCACTTGCATATCTGCTTAGACTGGGCTACCAGTCATTGTGTCTCCTTGGCTGCTTAATGTAGTATTCTGCTATACTATTTTAGTTGCTGTATCTCATCCCTATTTCATTTGTTTTGTATTGTTTTGTACTGTATTCTTCTTGTATTTGGATTGCACTATATTGTATTGTGTGGTAACTAATTGCTGTATTGCTGCTACTCATGTTTGTCTTGCTCAATTTTGTATACCTACACAATTTATGCCCAATGTTCCCCTCCCCCCAGGACGCATCTGGAAACAAGCAGTTGTGTGCTCAGTATGCTTTCCTGGTAAAACTTTTAAATAAATAAATAAACAAATGACAGTGCCACTGTTCATGAGGTGGGGTCCCAAAAAGCCCATGTTGCAAATTTGGTAAAAACATTCCTAAAAATGGCATGTTACCACTGTGTATTGCGCAGTTTTTACGCATGCTCGTAACTTTGCCAGTTTTTAATATTTTCACTCCAGATTTTCAAAATTGTCATTTTTCACACATCCTCATGAAGAGTACACCTGTCATTTTTCACATCCTGTGCAAAGCATGTTTTTTGCACCTGTGGTGCAGAAAGGTGCAGTCACTGTGCAAAATCAACTTTTGGTCTGGATTAATAAAATCACAGTGCCACTGTTCATAAGGTGGAGTCCCAAAAAGGGCATATTGAAAATTTAGTGCACAGATACCCAAAACCACCTGAGTTACGTGGGATCATTGAAATTTCACTGCATGAGTGTGTAACTTTTGCAAATTTTAATATTTTCACTCCAAATATTCAACATTGCCATTTTTCACACCACCTCATCGACAGTACAGCTGTCATTTTTCAAATCCTGCAAAAAATGTTTTTCCGCACCTGTGACACAGGATGACGCTACAGTTGCACAGAATTGCATTTCGACTAAGATTTGAAAATTTTCTGTACTGGGTACATGCGGTGAGGTGATACAAAGGTTATGTTGAGCATTTGGGGTGAAACTTACTTAACATGGCACAGGTACTATACGACTATTTGTTGCAATTTTGCTATACCTGCTTGTAACTTAGCGTGTGGAAGTGCAGGGGCTGGAGACCCCTGTGTTTCCACAGCTACATACATATGTGCATCTGTGGAGAAATGAGAGTGCAGGGTTCTTCACAGGCAAATAAGGAAACAAGTAAGCTATCTGAAAAAAGTAAAGAAATTCATTGCAAAAATGTTGTTAATGCACCATTAGAGTTGAAGCCTAAAAAGTAGGAAAATGCAGTCTTAGGGTTTCCAAGCCTGAGGCCCCACCCCCAACCTTAGCTTTCAACTCAAACAACCCACCCCCACCCTCAGCTTCCAACCCAAAAAACCCACACCCACCGTCAGCTTCCAAGCTTAAGGCCCACCTCCACCCTGCAGGCAGGAACAGGTGAGGGTGTGCCTTGGGGTTGTGAACCCTAATGCTCATCCTATTGTTTTATTCTGTTCCCATGTTAGGTTATTAATTGTTGAAATGGGCTGAGCATTAGGATTCACAAACCCAAGGCATGCCTCTCACACCTGTTCCTGCAAGCAGGGTGCAGATGGGGCCTTAGGGTTAGAAGCTGACGGTGGGTGTAGGGTGTTTGGGTTGGAAGCCGAGGGTGGGGGTGGGGTCTTAGGCTTGGGAACTCTAAGACTGCATTTCCCTACTTTTAACGCTTTGACCCTAATGGTGCATTAACAAAGTTTTTGATCTATATATGACCACTCTTCAGAAATAGACTCAGGGAACTGGCATATGGTGTGGCCAGGTCTAGGAAAGTTTATCGCCCTCAGTGTGATCCCATCCTGGGAGGAAGATAGCAGTTTATTACCACCAGTGACTCCTAGTGGTGTGCCAGGGCGTTTAATGCCTAAAGAAGTCGATGAAGCAGAAAGTTTTCTCTGAATGTGCCTCTTGCCCATAAACCTTATGCAATCCCCTCCTCAGCTGACCAACTCTGTATTATGCTCAGACCTGAGTTGGCATGGCCCAGGGTAGCTCCTATAGCTAAGGGTATTGGGATGGTACAGTTTGCTGGGATCCCCCTTGCAAACAGTGCTGACACTAGCTGTTATGATCTCTCCTTTATTCTAATAAGATGGGATTTCAGAGGTAATAGTAAAAGAATCACACAATGTCCAGAACTGTTGGTTTACTACCTATCTTTACAGGGTGACACCAGATTGGTTTCTACAGATACACTTCTTCTCAATTTACAAAAGGGGCAATGGAGACCCTGTATTCCTTCATGGCATACATCATTCATTCCACTAATCTATGAGCCCTACATACTGCATACCCCTAGGGGTCCCTGTGCCAGGGTGTCACAGACCCACTCACATTACTTGTGGTCTCTCTTATCCCTATTTCAAAATGTGACTTCCAACATAGCCAAGGGGCATTCCATTACCCCCTTACTACACTGAAATAATTTTTACTATGTCTCAGGCATAAGCCAGGAAACACTTGTGTCAAACTGGGGCTAAACAGCATGCTGGCAAGGTGCCCTACTACCTGGAGTTAACTCTATTTCTAATCATAATCTTTACCTGCATTGCAGACCTCACAATAGTGTGTCACCTTCATCCTTTTTCTGTCAGCTGGATAGTAATGCTCTTACTCAAGTTCTTCACCCAAGATCCCCTGTGCCCCATTTTTATGGATTGTTTTCAGTCCAGAAAGCCATCAGCAGGCATTCCTTGAAGGAGTGCCCCACAGAACTCCCACACCTTCCTAATGGTATCTCTAACTGTCCCCATGGGGCCATCCCCCAACCTGCAGAACACACACCAGTTCCATGGCCCTGGGGGAAATGTAAACATCCCAGATAACCTAGGCCCCCGTACTCACTACTGAGTACTTTGTGCCACACTCAGGCCATGAGGATGGCATGGTACCAACACCCTCAGATGAGACACCCTCAATAGAGACCTGTGACATCCTGGCCAGTGCCATTGCCCTGAAGGCAGCCATGGGAACAGCAAGAGGAAGGAGGTGCTGTTAGAACTTTACTACTCTACTGGGACTTAAGAACTAGAACTCTACTACTGGGACCTTCAATTTAGTGTAAAAACAAACAATCAAAAAAACCAAGAGTTAGTGTGTTTGTCTGAGTTCGGTGAAGGGAACTGTTAGCTGTGCAGTTAGCTAGATGAAGAAGGAAACTGTGAATTAGGGGGAGTCGCTTAGGCAGGAGGAAGCCAGGTGTTTGGATTTAAAACTACCCTAGATGGCTTTTGGCAGAGAACAGCAAGAGGAGGAAGGTGCTGTTAGAACTTTATTATTCTACTGGGACTTAAGAACTAGAACTCTACTACTAGGACCTTCAATTTAGGGTAAAAACAAACAAACAAACTAAAAACAAGAGTTAATGTGTTTCTCTGAGCTGGGCAAAGAGAACTGTTATCTGTGCAGTTAGGTAGGTGAAGAAGGGAACTGTGAATTGGGGAGTAGTGGTTAGGCAGCAGAAAGCCAGGTGTTTGGATTTAAAACTGCCCTAGATAACTTTTGGCAGAGATCAGCAAGAGGAAGGAGGTGCTGTTAGAACTTTACTACTCTACTGGGACTATATAGCCCTCCCTCCCCGCCACCCCAGCCAGTTCCACTTTCATAGGCACAGGATTTGACTGACAACAGGAACTTCCTGTTTGGGAGCAGGAAGGGAGAGATCGCTGAGGCACAAAAGACTTACCATCCTAGAAGGAAAGGAGTAGCTCTCTATTCCCCCAAGCTGCTGGATGTCTGACTCTGAGCAAGTAAGAAGGAGTCTACTAAGGAATAAAGGAACTTCCTGTCCCAGAACAGGAAGAGCAGGAGCTTTAAGGGCACAGAGGCAGTAGGAAAGTAGGGAGAAAGAAAAAATAAATAAATTAATTAATTAAATAAACAGAGAGAGGAAAGAGTAAGCATACAAACCAACAGTTTAGGGGCAACCAACTAGACATGATGGGAGTGGAGCAGTGCAGTGGCTGTGGAGCAGCAGTCTTCCAGGAGACATTCTGGAGGATGCAGTGTTGTCCCATCTGCAGGCACCTCTCTCTGGGCTGAGGGAGGAGGTTGCTCATCCCAAGGCTGAGTTGGCCAGGATTCAGGGGATCTCCTTTCCCACCCAGGGACCACCTGGACTGCCACCACTGCCTCAGACGTTGCCAAGAAAGAGGAGTGGTTGGACCACAGTGGGCTCAGGGAAGGTGAGGGTGGTGGAACAGAGGTGCATTCCTCCAGTTGTACCTCTCCACAATTTGTGTGCTGTTCTGGCAGAGTGTGTTTCCTCTATGGAGGCAACTGCGGTGGAGACCAAGGGGGATGCTGGGAACATCCACAAAGGAGAACCACAGGAGAGTGGCATGGGACCCATCAAACAAAGAAAACAACTCCTGGTGGGGGACTCCATTGTTAGAAGGGTAGAACTGGGGGAGGGGGGGGAGAGGGAGGTAAGGTGCCTCCCTGGTGCCATGGCTTGGAGGGACAGGGAGAGAGAATTCTCAGGATCACAGGAGCAGCTGCATAGGGGAAGGAGCAGGATGTCATTGTCCACCTAGGGACAAATGACCTGGCTGAGAAAGGGATCAGAGCAGTGCAGGAGGAGTTTTTGGAGTTCAGGTGGGTCCTTAGACAAGTAGCATGCACAGTACCCTTCTCGGAGGTGCTACCTGCCTATGGCATGGGTGAGGCTTGAGTGCTCTGCACCATGGGATTCAGTCAATGGTTGAAAAACTGGTGTAGAGCTCAGGCTTTTGGCCTTATTGAGGACTGGGGGTCCACCTGGAGGGATGCAGGCCTATACTGGTGCGATGGTCTGCATCTGTTCAGAAGGGGAACCAGGAACCTAGATGATAGGTTTAAATGCTTCATTGGTAAGCATTTAAACAGGCCAAGGGGGGAGGCACTGAAAAGGAGCAGGGAAATCCTAGCCCCCCCCCCCCAAAAAAATCAGGGTAGTTAATAAGGTAAACACCAATATAGAAAGTTGATAAGGAGAAGGGCAGGGGTAAATGGAGAAAAAGGCAAAGGCAGTAAGGACAGGAATGGGGCAAAAAGGGGTAAGGCCATCAAAAAATTCAGGGTAATGAGTGCCAGTGCCCATAGTCTAGATAACAAGCTCCCTGAACTGGTGGCCTTGATGGAAGAGGGATGTTTAGATATTGTGGCAGTCACAGAAACATGGTACATGGAGAACCACGACTGGGATATCAACATACCAGGGTACATAATCTACAGAAGGGACAGGGAGGGTAGAAGAGGAGGAGGTGTCACTCTCTATGTAAGGGAAGGGATCAAAGCAATGGAACTAAAGGGTAAACAGAGAGGAGAGGAGACACTGTGGGTCACTCTTGAGATCAGAAATGGCACCACAATCCACAAAGGGAATGTATACAGACCCCTGTTTCAGCAGGAGGAAATGGACAAGAAAATGACAGAAGGCATCCTTAGGATGGCAGAAAAAGGGAAGATATTGTTGATGGGGGACCTGAATATGCGAGATGTTAACTGGAGCACCTTTACTGCAGCCACATCCAAGGGCACGGTCATTCTCAATCCCCTACAGGGGGCATGCCTCAGACAGCTAGTGTTGGAACCCATTCAGGAGGGAGCAATCTTAGACCTGGTTCTCTCAAATGGTGATGGAGAGAAGATCCCAGATCTAGAAGTGGGGAGCCATCTGTGAACCAGTGACCACCAAACAGTGTGGTTCATGATAAACACAGCCACAGAGTCAAGCCATACAAAAGTGAGGGTACTGGAATTTAGGAGAGCTGACTGTGTCAAAATAGAAGAGTGCCTCAGAAAAGCACTAGCAAACAGGCAAGAAAGAGGGGTGGAGGAACAATGGGGAAACATCAAAACTGCCATCATAGAGGCAACAAGCCCTTTGTGTAAAGCAAACAAACAAATCAAGGGGACTTCTGGTGTGATGGCTGCCTGGTGAGAAGTTCTTGCTGGTAGCTCCCCTGCCTTCCCCCATGTAGTTGTCCTGTTCTCTGTTAAAGTGCCCCAGACAGTGAATTAAAGGCATTAAAAATTGTATGGACTACCTGGGGGATTCAGTTATTTGTTTAGCGGAAGAGTTCTGATAATGGATACTGAAATGAAAACGCTGGTTCCCCGGCACACTCCTCCGCCGACACCAGCAAAGGATAAGAATCTGAAAAGGCCCAAAGCAGGAGGAACAGAAGGTCCCACCTTATCAAAACAGCAAGTGGCTCTTTCTGAAGATCAATTTTTAGAAGAACTGGCACCAATGAAAGAAGCCCTGCTTCCCTTAGCTTCAGATTTTAAAGGGCTAATAACGGCAATGGAGCAGCGGAATATTCGTACAAACAAAAATGAAGCTCGGATCTCTTCTTTAGATGACTGGAGAGAAAGACTGGACCCAGAGGTTGTTACTTTGAGACACCGAATTAAAAAGGCAGAGGATCGTCTAGAAGATCTCGAGGGTCGCTCGAGATGGAATAACTTAGTAGTCCTTGGCCTTCCAGAGGGTGAGGAGGGGCAGCAAGCAATAGCATTTGCCCAAAGACTGTATGAGAAATTAGCAGGGCCTTCTCCATATGGACCTACGTTTACTATAGAAAGAGCCCATAGATCGCTGTACCCTAGGCCTCCAGTGGGGTCACCCCCTCGGCCTTTTATTTTCCGAATGTTAAACTATTTGGATAAGCAGCACATTTTACAGAAACTCAAAGAAGTAGCAGAAGTGCAGTGGGAAGGGAAGAGAATTTGTGTGGTTCAAGATCTCCCTTACTCAGTTCGTCAGAAGCACTCAGCCCTTCACCCACTAGTATCAAAATTAATAACTGCTGGTATCCGTTTTAGAGTGCGTTACCCTGCTACTTTGCAAATTAATAGGGAAGGTTACTGGCATTCATTTGACAGACTGGACTCGGCTACTGAGACTTGTAAGAAGTGGTACCCAGATTTAATAAAGTGAGCCCAGCATACTGAATAGCGTGGTGAATGCTGCCATCTAGTGGACATTTAGCAACATAGAAAGTGTTGTACAGTAATGTATACAGAGCTCTGTTAAATTACTTTTGTTATTGATGTTTTGCCATGTTAGTTGAAGAATACTTCTAAAAAGGCCTAATGGTTGCTGTTAGAGGGATAAGTGCTTCTTCCTTTTTTTTTTTCCTAGCCCTATTGATACTAAGATAGCACTATAGAGTCACTGGAAGGTTATGCAAGATGGCTATGGATAGCCAAAATATTTTGTTTTTATCCAAAGTGAGACAACCTAGGTCTCTCTGGTAAGACCTCTATGCCCTTTAGCCTTAATAGGAGGTTAGCTGAGTATGGGACATAGGGGAACTTTGGATATCTATATTGGTTATTATATACGGATTTAGAGGGATGATTTAGTAGCTATATGAGTTCGGAGTAAAGGGTTTGGGACAAGACTTACATGCTCACAGGTTTTATTGTTGAGGTTGTATGTTATAGATTTATAGAACTTTATTCATAATGTAGGGTAGGAAATAGATATAAGTTTTCAAATGTATTATAGAGAGCATAATCAGGCTTAATAATTTATAAGGTAGGAAGGATAAGGGGGGGGGGAGGGGAGGAGGGGAGGAGTAATCAGAGGCAGCATGGTAGACATCACACCGAATAAACAGTTGGGAGTTCAGTCTCAGGGACTGGGGTAGTTTATGCCATATTATTTAACAAGGGCATATCTCACAGTTATGAATCTATGCCCGGCAGGGGTTTAGCTGGGGATAGTGGTTATAATTTTAATTTTATTGTATTACTAAAGTTGGTCAATGGATATGGGGGGGTTGGGGAAGAGCCAGTCTTTGAGGATATATCTTAAATTAATAGTTAAATATGTAGGTCTAAAACTTAAAGATCCAATTAGGGGAATATATATCAAACTGATAAACTGGTATGAGAATCACCTCATGGAATATTAAAGGGGCAAGAGCTAGAGTGAAAAACATCACCAAATTCTTAAACACTTGGCTCTTGTGCATTCAGATATTACGTTCTTGCAGGAGACACACTTGAAATAGGGTGAAGGTAATCTGTTTTGAAGAGAACATATTGGTTTGGTTTATGTGGCTGGCAAGTCCACTTCCCAGAGAGGAGTTGCTATCCTAATTGCTAAAGGGTTGCAATTCCAATTGTTACAAGAGATGAGAGATCCGCAAGGGAGATTTTTGTTCGTGAGAGGGTTGGTTGACCATAGGGAAACTATTTTGGGTACCATATATGGGCCTAATCACTCCTCTCCCAAGTTTTTCTCCCAAATAGCTCTTAGGTTAGCTCCATTTAAACAATTGCCAATAATATTAGCTGGAGATTGGAATCTAACATATGAAAATAAGTTAGATAGATCTACAAAGAACAGACTAAGTTTATCCCCTGCACAGAAATCTCTGCATGAAATGATGGAGAGACTAGGCCTCATAGACCCTTGGCATCTCTTGCATCCAAAAGAGAAGGCTTTCACTTTCTATTCACTTTATCATAAATCCTATTCTCGTTTGGATTTCTTTTTAGTAAATAGGGTCATGATGATGGGCCCAATGGATTGCTGAATTTTCCCTAGAGTGTTATCAGACCACTCCATGATATGGTAGGAGGGTAGGATACCTCAATCAATTCCTAAGGTCACTCAGTGGAAGCTGAACATTCAAATGCTATCCCAAGAGGATATTGGGAATAAGATCCAGGAATTAATTAATCAATACATAGAACAAAATAAGGGATCTATTAGAGCATATGATCAAATCTGGTGTTCCCTGAAATGCTTTTTAAGGGGGGAATTTATCGGGCTGGCTGTGACCCGCAAAAAGAAGAGGAAAGCAGTGACAAAATCCCTGTTGGACTCCATTCAGAGTTTAGAGAATCAGATGGGTACCTGCACTACAAATGAAGACTTAATTCGACAGGAGGTCCTTAACGATCAATATGCGGACATCCTAAGAGAAAGGGCTGAATATGCCCTGTTTAAAACCCATGTTAGGTATCTGGATCAGGGAGACTGCCACCTCCTGGCCTCAAGTTAAGACAGCAGGAAGAGTCGAGGTTAGTTGCCTGTATAGCCACTGCAGATGGTGGCAGTATAATGACAACTCCTAAAGCTATAGTGAACGAATTTGAAATGTCTTATAGGAATTTATATAGTCACCCGGACAGTAGCCCCATGAATACTGAAAACCAACAGTATCTTTCTAAACTTTCCCTTTCTGCTCTGAATCAAGTCCAGAGAGCCCAGCTGATCTCCCCTATCTCAGAAATGGAAATATCAACTGCTATTCAATCTCTTGCACTGAATAAAGCTCCAGGACCAGATGGATTTCCATCAAATTTTTATTGTACCTTTGGGAAGGAGCTTACGCCTATTCTCCAAGAATTATAGTCTTATATCTGTACTCATGGGATTATTGACTCTACCTTACTTGAAGCCACTATCATTGTTCTACCAAAACTAGGGAAACCCAAAGATAAAGTAGCAAATTATGGGCCGATTTCCCTGATGAATTATGATGTCAAAATATTAGCTAAGATTTTGGCTTCTAGGATTACCAAAGTTTGGGATAACTTAATTAGCCCCGAACAGATTGGGTTTATTGGTGGTAGTTCATAGAAACATAGAAACATAGAAGTTGATGGCAGATAAGGACTGCATGGCCCATCCAGTCTGCCCATTTCTTTTTCTACCTTATAAATGTGCCATCAGCCTTTGCTCTGTCAGTGGCCTATCTATTCATACTCATTTGTATTGCTCCCTTATGCCTATCCCATGCCTGTTTGAAGCCCTGCACTGTATTTATAGCCACCACTTCTTGAGGTAGGCCATTCCATGCATCCACCACCCTTTCTGTGAAAAAGAATTTCCTCACATTCCCCCTTAATCGGCCCCCTCTAATCTCATGCTGTGTCCTCTTGTCCTGCCATTTTTCTTATATTTAAACATGTTAGATTCTTTCACCTTGTTAATGCCCTTAAGGTGTTTGAATGCCTCGATCATATCACCTCCCTCCCCTCTTTTGCTCAAGGGTATACATATTGAGCTATGTTAATCTGTCCTCATATGTCTTCTGATGCAGTTTCTTAGATAATTTCCGTAAACTTGCCCATATTTTCTCCGCATCCAGAGAGACAAATGTACCAATGTCCCTGGTCTCTCTGGATGTGGAGAAAGCTTTTGATAGAGTTAGTTGGCCTTTTCTTTTTAATACCATGAGCCAATTTGAATTTCCCCTAGAATTTATCGGGTGGATTAAGCACTTATATTCCAACCCTACAACTAAAATATATCGTAACGGGATTTTTTCTAACAGTTTTCGGTTATATTCTGGAACACGTCAAGGGTGTCCACTGTCACCGTTGTTGTTTAACCTGTACTTGGAACCCTTGATTCACAGTTTCCAATTATCCGCATCTATAACAGGTATTTCAGTGGGCCCACTGGAGCTGAAATTATCAGCCTACGCAGATGATATTTTACTCCATCTTTTATACCCAGTTGAAGTTATTCCCAAAATGTTGGACATAGTAGATGAGTTTGGTAGACTGTCAAACTACAAGTTAAATATTAACAAGACAGAAATTATGCTACTCAATGTTCATACTCACAAAGGTGATTTAGTTAGGCTTAAGATGGCCTGGACCAATAGACTTAAATACCTTGATATTATTTTGTCAACCTCAGTCTCCCTCTTGAAAAAAACTCAATTTGGATAACCTTCTCCTAACTATTCAGCAAGATTTAACTAGATGGTCTCCCTTATATATTTCTCTATAAGGTAGAATTAATGTAGTTAAAATGAATGTGCTACCCAGAATATTCTATCCTTTAAATATGTTAAATATTTATCTCCTCCAATCATGGTTTCGGAAACTTCAAAGTATGATTATTAAATTTTTGTGGCAAAATAAACCCCCATGGAGATCTTATAAATGCCTAAGTGCTCCGAAAGCACTAAGAGGACTGAAGCTCCCCAATTTTTATCAATACTATCTGGCGAGCCATATTGCCAAGTATATGCGGTGGATGACTGCCCCTTCAAATGATAGACAATCCCAATATAATCCTTTATGGCTGCAAATAGAAAGGAATCTTATTGCAGGGTCCAAAATAACATTTGACAGCCTTTAGTATATACTCCCCAATGACTTGCCTAAGCCACTTCGGTCCACGGTTATTTACACTTCGGTTAAGGTTCACAACCAGATGTGTAAGACTCTGGGTATTATACATACTAGGGATGTTTCTCAATCAATATTTGGTAACCCTAATTTCAAGGTTGGTAAAGCCTATCTCTCACCACATAGACTTGATATACCTTCTAACACGAGAGTCAGTGACATAATTAATTTAGGGAGGATACTCTCAGTCCAAGAAATAATGGAGAAGTTTCATCTAGCACCCAGATACGCTTTTTATATTTATCAAGTTAGACACCTGCTTATTACTCGCTTTGGTCCTGGTCGGTGGGACATTAATCATTGTGATATTTTTTTGGAATTCCAAGCTCTGGCGGATCTGCCGCATGCGGTATCTGGTTTAGTGGTGACCCTGTATGGGAAAATGTATCCTAACACAGCTGACTATTCACAATATTGGATAGACACCCTTCCAAATAGTTGTGTTAACTGGGAACACATATGGAAAGGAATGTACATATATAGTGCCAGTGATAGGCTTAGATTGACACAATATTATATACTACATACTATGCACTTGGCCCTGGTGAAACTATGCAAGATGGGAAAATTGTCAAAAGCTGAGTGCTTTAGATGTGATCAGGCACAGGGCTCCCTAATTCATATATTTTGGGAGTGTCTTTTAGTTGCTCCATTATGGGTAGAAATTAGGGCTAAAGCGGACCCCTTGTTGGGGTTACAAGATCTCTTCACCCTGAGATTTGTCTGTTAGGAGACTACACAAAGATTGATGTGAGGGAAAGGAGATATTTTATTAATTTAATCTCACTTACGGTGAAAACTTTGATATTAAAACATTGGAAAGACCAGACCGCTATTACCTATCAGGAATGGCTAGCCGGGTTATTATATAATTTAAGGACTGAAAAAACTATTGCTAGTTTTAGAAATACAATTCCTAGGTTTAATGCCAAGTGGGAGAAATGTCATGACCTATGGTCAGTGGTTAAGCTATAGACTCAATTATATTGGTGGTAGGCTATTAGTGCCCTAAATGATGACGTTCTCATACCATCTTTCTTTCTTTCTTCTCTTAGATTGTTGTCTTTAGATCTACTCCTAGTGGGAACAGGGAAATATTGATGATATTATAATTTGTGTACTGGCTTGGGGAGGAGGGTAATGGGGAGAAGGGATGTTTTTTAGAAGGGGCATATATGGGGGGTAAAGGGGGAAGGGTTGGATGGGGGTGAACTGGTTGATGTACGGGTCTGTATCTAATGCAATGTATTCACAGGTATTTTCGTTCCATTTCCTGTAACATGTACTGCACTGCTGGTGAATGTTAATATTTAAATGAATAAATAAAGTATATTTAATTTCAAAAAAAACAAACAAATCAAAACAAAAGAAAAAATCACTATGGTTCTCAAAAGAGGTGGTGGGGAAGGTTAGGGAGAAAAAGATAGCATTCAGGAAGTATACGGAAATACAGAAGGAGTAGGACAGAGAACTGTACCAGTTAAAGTAGAAGGAAGCGGGAAGGCAGTCAAAATAGCAAAGGCCCAAACTGAGGAAAAGATAGCCAACTCGGTTAAGAAGGGGACTAAAACCTTTTATAAGTACATTAGGGAGCAAAGAAAGACCAAGGGATAGTGAGGCCTAATAAAGGGGAGGATGGGTGGGCAGAGAGGGGCAGTGAAAAGGCAGAGATACTGAATGAATACTTCTGCTCAGTATTTACAAAAGAGGAGAAGGGGAGGTACCTAATCCAATCAAAAGAAGCACTCTGGATAGGGGTGTCAATATCAGTCCTTTCACAAAAGAAAGGGTTCTGAAATAACTCTTAAAACTGAAGGTGGACAAAGCAATGGGGCCTGATGGGATTCACCCCAGAATTCTAAAAGAACTAAGGGGAGAACTAGTGACACCACTGACTACCCTTTTTAACAAATCATAGGATGATTGTGTGGTACCTAAGGACTGAAGGAGGGCAGATGTGATTCCCCTTCACAAAATTGGGAGCAAAGAAGAGGCAGAAAACTACAGACCTGTTAGCTTGACCTCAGTGGTAGGGAAAATGATGAACTCACTTCTGAAAGAAAGAATTGTTGAGTACCTACAGGCCAGAGGGGCACAGGACCAAAGGCAGCATGGATTTATTGCAGGAAGGTCATGTCAGATGAGTCTAATAGATTTCTTTGACTGGGTGACCAAAGTAGTAGACCTTGGAGGGGCTGTGAACATGGCCTACCTAGACTTTAGCAAGGCATTTGGCACAGTCCCACACAAGAGATTAATAAACAAATTAGCAAGCCTGGGAGTGGGTCCCAGGGTGGTAACCTGGGTAAGAAATTGGCTGGACAACAGGACACAGAGTGTAATAGTAAATGGAGCTAACGTTGAAGAAAGGAGAGTTACTAGTGGGGTACCGCAGGGTTCAGTACTGGGTCTGGTCCTTTTTAATGTCTTTATAAGTGACATTGCAGAGGAACTGGAAGGAAAAGTATGCCTCTTTGCAGACGACACAAAGATCTGCAACAGGTTTGATACACAAGGGGGGGTGGAAAGGATAAGAAGGGACTTGGCAAGGTTGGAGGAATGGTCAAAAGTATGGCAGCTTAGATTCAGTGCAAAGCAGTGCAAAGTAATGCACCTGGGAAACAAAAACCCAGTGGAAGAGTACACAATGGAAGGGGAGGTATTAACAACAACAGAAATGAAAAGGGACCTGGGGGTAGTCATATCAGATGACCTAAAGGTAAGCAAGCAATGTGAGAAGGCAGCAAGGATGGCTGGTGGGATACTGGGATGTATAGGGAGAGGCATCACCAGTAGAAAACAGGAAGTTGTTATCCCTCTGTAAAGACAGTTGGTGAGACCCCATCTGGAGTACTATGTACAGTTCTGGAGACCTCATCTCCACAAGGACAAACAGGATGGAGGCAGTCCAGAAGAGGGCAACCAAAATGGTGCAGGGTCTGCAACAGAAGCCATATGAAAAGAGATTAAAGAAGCGTAATATGTATAACCTTGAGAAAAGGAGGGAGAAGAGGGACATGAAAGAAACTTTCAAGTACCTCAAGGGAATCAACAAAGTCCAAGAGGGTAGCAAGAACAAGGGGACATGATTTGAAGATAGAAGGGGGATGGCTCAGGGGCACTGTGAGGAGGTATTTTTTCACAGAGAGGGTGGTGGACACATGGAACGGCCTTCCTGAGGATGTGGGGGAATTCAAGAATGCATGGGACAGACATAAGGCAATTCTGGTGGGGGGTAGGAAGAAGAAGTAGGCTGTTGGTTAACTAGGATCTGCAGCTTATCCAATAGGTAGGGAAATCGGCAGACTAGGTGGGCCAAGCAGTCCTTATCTGCCGTCAAAGTCTATGTTTCTATGTGGTGGAGCACCATGTGTGCCTGCCTCTCCAGAGCACCAGCACCGTTGGCACCCAGTACTGTAACTGATGATGCCTGCTGCAAAATCCTATATCCGTTACCTCGCCATGGAGTACTAAGCTGATCCCTCCCCTGTATGCATGGCATGGGATCAGGATACCTGAAGTGGGTCACCTGCACACACACACACACACACACACGGACAACAGGACACTAGGCAATCCATTTTTGCTTTTTTGAGGTTAACTCTCAGGTCTAACGTCCCATATATGTGTAACCCCCTGGGTTAATGGAGACCCCTATTTATAGTGCATCCTAAACCCTGGAGACCTGGGTTTGAATCACACAGCCCCCACTTACATACTGTGTGACCCTGAGTAGATCTCAACTTCCTTGTGCTCCCAGGTCACATTTTTAAACACACTTCAGTTTAGTGTGCGTTTCCTGATGAAACAACCCCCACACACACACACAACTAAGGGCAGCAAAAATGGTGCCAAGGTACCCAGTACTTTATGGGCACTGTGAGTTACAACCCTGCCTGTTTCTTTAGGGGCAAGGTTGTTCCCCTTTACACACGTACATTTTCAGAACTGAGCATATCATGGATAACATTTAACATGATATGTAATCAACATTTGTGCATTGGGAGGGACTGTGGAAATTCTCACTATCTCCCTTATGATTAAAAAAAAACTGTCTCCCCTCCTCCCTTCACCACTCACCAGCTGCTGATATTATAAAAGGCACGTGATGAGTTCCATCCCCACCACCCAAATTCTAAACACAGTACTTGCCACAGCATTCTGCTCATCTTAGACCTTGGAGTGCTGTATTTAGCAGCTGTGTTCCCATTTGGAAATGTTTCAGACAGCCCTGCCTCCCTGAACCTCCCACCCTAGTGCATGCCTTGCCATGCCCTTTGGATGCTGTCTGTTGTTTACACAAGGCTGTGCTCCATGCTGATCATCCCAGCAGAGCTGGGATCAAGATGTGTCAGTATGTTTGTACAAGGACAAGTGGAGATCCACACCTCTACTCTGTCAGGCAATCCCCTTATAAAGCTGCTACAGTCCCGTGTTTATCCCAAAATCCAAAGTCTGACAGTAGTTCAGTAGGACAACAGACATATAAAAGCAGGTAAGTTCCGGAGCTAGAAACTTTGAACAACATTTGTTTTCTTGCTACAAAATATTTAAAGAAGCAGTATTTGTTAGTAGGCAAAACATCTCAACCTATAGTTTCTTGGCAAACATGTGTCTGTGACATTGTCAGATTCATTCTCAAAGTATTGTTTTTAAACAAATTTGATTACTAACTTTGTAACTAATGACTCATATCATTGAAGATGGCCACCACTAACAGAATTTTTTAAGTTTTTTTGGAATGCACATACAAGATTCATACTGTGTCTTGTTTGCAAACTAATTGCTGTCAACTTGTCTTTATTGAATGGATGATTACCTGATGTATGTATAGTACCATTTGTCTGCCTTTTATAAATTAAGAATTAAGGATTCATACAGTGGATGTACCAGGACAGTGTTACTGCAGATACTGTATATTAAAGAAAACATCACAGCACTGTTCCAAGATACTTAATTTTTTCATGGGGGTATGGAAAGGGAGGGGAAATTTTTAAAAACTTTAAAATTCTGTGTCTCAGTTTGAGAATGTAAGGAAATGAAAAGTAAAATGGATATACTGATGTTTGTGCCAACAATATATTATTGCTAAAAGTACTACATAGCGACTAAATAACTGCTGCTTTAAAGTATGCCTTAGAGGAGGGCACCTGATCAGAGGTCAAACATTGCACAGCCACAAAGGTGACCAGGTTCAGGAGTGAGTCTGGAGCATCTATAATTGCTGTGTGGCTGGAGTGATGAGGCACTGCCAGCACTGGTGCCCACCATACTAGGAGGGGAATGTGGTGCCGTGTTCTGCTGTCACAGGTACTCCTTCAATGAGGGAGTCAGGGATTGCTACTACAAAATATCTTCTCTCTACCCAGGGATGGGGTGCCATGTTCAGCTGCTACAGGTACTCTTTCGATGGGGGAGTCACGGATTGCTGCTACCAGCATTGCTCTCTGCACCCAGGGATGGGGTTCCATGTTCTGCTGCTACAGCTTCTCTTGCAATTCGTGACAGAGACTGCTGCCACCAACAGTATGCCCTCTACCAAAGGAAGTGGGTGCCATGTTCTGCTGCCTTAGCAACTCCTGTAAAGGGTCAAGAATTGTTCATGTTCTACTGCAGGGAGCAGTTTAGTACACATCGGAAGAAGCACCAGCATTGTACTGTTAGTCAGTGGGCAAAGGCCAGGTCTGGAAAAAATTGGGAGAAAAGCCACTCAGTCTCTCTGGGTGAACACCACTGATAAAAGTGTGCCCCACAGGACTCAGAAGGCCACAAAGTGTTTGCTGTTTTGAGGAGCAGAGGTCACCAGACAGTCTAGTGACAGAGATACCGCAGAAGAGAGGCAAATCTTTCTTCTCTCTCTCTTTCTCTCTACATATATATTCAGTAAATATACAGTGACTACAGCCAAGTTATAATGCAGAAATGCTGCAGTGTATTACGAAATTCTGCAGTACACTGCAGGGAACAATATAATGAAATGGCAATTAAGCCCTTTTTGTCAAACAGTATTTTGTGACATGTCTCTTACTGAAAGCTGCTGTGTTTCTTCATAGCTGGCTCTGCTGTATATGTATATATTTATTGCAAAAAAACTATGTTAACTGCACCAGTTAGGGTTCAACATAACACCACAAAAGTAGGGAATCATAGTGTTGGTGTTTCCAACCCTACTCCACCCTCATTCCCAAGCAGCAAAAAGACAAGACTATACAAGCAACCACAGGCAATCATCATTGAGTAAGACAAACAACATACAGCTGTTTACAGATTAGACAAACAGTAGCACTGATGTGCTAACTTCGAAGATTTGTATCTCTAGCCAGAAGTGAGTGTGTATGTCTTACAACATGCATGAGTACCTGTGGTTGCAGGCAAATTTTAGGCAGCAACAAGGACACAGAGGTTAGTATCAGTTACTCTCAGTAATTTATTAAAGTACAAAATAGCAGCGCTCAATAAAAAAGTACTGAAACATGAGGCTAACATGCCCAACTAACCAAGCAAATTGATTAGCATGTTGACATCACTATGACATGTCCTGCTGCAGAACACATAGGCATCTATGCACCATTGGGTGTAAGGTACATGCCAAAAGCACATACCCCACCTGTGCAGCTCCGCACCTGTGGACAGTTGCGCACCAGCCGGTATGCACTACCGGCCACCACCTGTCTGCAGCCCCACCCCCCCAGCATGCAGAACTCCACAGGGTGGTCAGGGGAAGAGTATCAGATGCAGGCTGGCATCCAATAGGAAGCTTGTTCCGGGTCCCAGAGTGGAACCCTAATGTGGGCAGGCACGGGTTCAGGTGTGTGAATAGCAACAGGTGTATGGATCCGTGCTGCCAAGTCACTATTCTCAGTAGACCAACAGGCCTGTAGCCTCACTGACATCCCCCCACCCTTTAGCAGCCCATACCCAGCCATACAAGGCATCCCCTGCCCCCTGCCCCAGTGCAGCCTTAGCCCCAGTACTGGGCAATCCACCACCACCACATAGAGGCACCCAGTGCACCCCGAGCCCTGATACAAACCCTGGATGCCAGCTGTTACCCACCCATGGCACCGGCAACCCCCACCTAAACCCCGTACCATCCCACTGGTGCCACAGTCAGAGACAGTCAGGGGCACAGCCCTCCTCACACTACCACAGCCACTGGCCATCTAGCTTATGCAGGGCACACATTGACTGCATGTGCCTTGCATAAGTCAGATGACCAGCGGTTGTGGAGGTGTGGTGAGGATTGTTCTGCTGACTGTCCAGTGCTTGGCACCAACCAGCACGTACATGGGGTAGGTGTTGGGCTGTCTGTGCCAGGGGGAACACAGACCACCAATGGGATGGGGGTGTGCCAGGTTCAGGGGTTTTCCGAATGGTGCGCTATCCCCTGCCATACTGCAACAGGATGGGCACTCATGACTGTGCACCTGTGGGGGGGGACTGGCCTGGGGATGGAGCATGGGGGTGTGGGAGGGATGACCTTTGGGTTGGGGTGCAGTGTGTGTGGGGGTGGTTGTATGAGTCCTGAGGGGGCTGGCCAAACTGTGTCCCAGTGGCAATGGGCACTGTGCCCTGATGTATGGGCACCCAGCAGTTACATTGCCCCAGCCCTCTCCAGCAGCCTACTGGGCTGGGGCAGCACAGCGGGTCATCACTAAGTCCTACTGTGATCGGCAGGTCAAGTCAATGGAGATGCACAGTAGATTATGGTAGGGTACTGGCTGCCATCACCTGTGCAGCCCTCCGCACCCTGCGGACAGCACATCACATGTTCATGCATGCCGCTTAGTGGTGGCATGCCCTCTGCCCACCCTGGCACATTGCTTTCTGTGGTGCCAGGGGATCGGGTATGTAACTGCCATGCACCCCATCTGTGAATGCCACATGGGGTCCACAGGACCCCACTTCATGACATTCAGACATAGGATGCCAATGCATCCAGTTTCCACGGTGCGTTGGCAATGTGCATAGGGCCCATAGTGTGTTTTGCCCTCTAAGTACTCTTCAGTACTTTTTGTTGACCAGTGATATTTTGCATTTTAGTCAATTCCCAAGATTAAATTATACTAAGTTCTATGTCCTTTTTGCTCCTGATGCAATATTTGTGCTGCCCTACAGTTTATAATTGTGTATATTTGTATGGGAGAGGTTCCAGGTGCAGTCCCTTTATTCTTTTTCCATTCAGACAGAAGTAGTGTTGCAACTTTGGTATCATGGATTTCCATATGCAGCAGCAGAAGTACAGGCCTCACAGAGGCCTGCACTTCTGCAGCCAGAAGTCAGTGTAAATATCTTGTGCAGGGCTCACTTGGGCCTGCACTTCTGCAGACAGAAGTCAGTGTGAATGTCTTACACATGACTGTTTCCATGTCATAGTGGCAATCATGGAATAGCGGTTGCCGTTATGGTGCGTGAACATCGTCCAAAAAAAGGCAATGTACTGTACATTGGCGGTGACAAAAATAGGCTAAAACAGAAAAGAATGTTCTGTGGGGGGTTTTGGCCCCTGTACCCCTCACTGGAGGGGCTGCACCCCTCGCATACCCCCCAACTAAGGATTACTAACTTCAGGTGGGGTGCATGTCAGGGAGGGGCGAAACTCTTAAAAAAGTACAGAAAAAAAAAACAAAGAAATTCTGTATCCCTCCCCCCACCCCAAACCCTGCACCCTCCCAATTGTAGCCAGCCAACTTAACCACTCCACCAAGGTGCCAACTCAGCAACCTCACGCCACACTACCCCTTATATACCTTCCCTCCTCTTCCTGTCTCCCTCCCATTATTCCTGTCACCCTGTTCTTCCTCGTCATTAGCCATGCAGGGTAGCCAGCATAACAGGCGCTGAGAGTGAGTCACTCATATTCGAGTTGCTCACTTTCAGTCACTGTTATAATGGTATAACCACATGACTGCAGAAGCTCAGGCCTGTCAGGGCCTGCTCTTCTTCAGACAGAAGTAGTGTTGCAGTTTGGGTATCATGGATTTCTATCTGTGGCTGCAGAAGTAGTGTTGCAATTATGGTATCATGGATTTCATGGGGCCTGCACTTCTGCAGCTAGAGGTCAATGTGTATGTGTTTCACCTGCAGCTAGAGAAGCGCAGAACCCTCAGGGGCCTGAACCTCTGCAGCCAGATGGGTGTGTATGTCTTAGAGTGTGCATGAGTACCTGTGGCTACACATGTGCTAGCTCCATAGGGGCCTGTGCTTCTGCAGACAAAGAAACTCTTGTAATTTGGGTATTATATATTGTGTATTTGTGTCTGTGACTGCATGGGCCTGTGCTTCTACAAACAGAAAAAGTGTTGTAATGTGTTCATCATGGATTTCTATCTGCAGCCAGAAGTGAGTGTATATATCTTCAGTGTGCATGCCACAGATACAAATCCACGAAGGTAGCACATCAGTGTTATAGTATTTGTGTCATCTGGTTAACAGTTACATGTTGTTTGTCTTACCTGATGATGGTTGTCTCTGGTTGCTTGTGCTATCTCATCCTTTTGTTGCTTGGGGCTGGGGAGTTAGGGTTGGAAACCCTAACACCACATTTCACTACATTTGTGGCATGAAGTTTAACCCTAACTGGTACATGAATGCAATTTTTTTGCAAACAATATAGCTATATACAGCATATATAAATATATGCTCACTGCAAAAAACACATTTATGCAGATTAGGATTGCTACCGCACAAAACACTAAACACATACCACACATTGTTTGGAGATATGCTGTCATGATTTTCAACCCAATGCTCACAAAGTTTGTAAATGTGCTATTAGGGTTGTCAAACTTATCTCCAACCCCCTACACTTTTAAGCTAAAGCCAAGCTATAGATACAAGGTTGTGCATCAATGATGTGTTACTTCATACAGGGTCAACATATTCAAATTTCGTAACTAGAATCCCTAATCCCCACTCCCACCATACTGTATCACCCTAACACAAGGCCAAGCTATAGATCTGACTCCATTAAGGCTGGGTGAAATTAGCAGATTTTGATGTCATGGAATTTTCACAAAATTCTATGAAATTCCACAGAATTTTGTGGAATTCCAAATATTTTCAATTGGTCATAACTCAGTCGGTATTATAGCTAGTAGTCTGTAATTTGGTATAAATAGTGTTTGCAAAGGATCCTAAAAAGATGCAAAGTTTTATGATCTTTGCCTAAGGGGTGGAGAAATTATAGGGGCGCAAATCTAGTAATATGTTATTCATGTGAACATTTCTGAAAATATTTCAATGCCTATAACTTAGCCTCTTTTGTAGCCAAATAATAGATAATTTAGATGCATACTTTCTTGGAAGAGTCATAGAGACTGCTAAATAGAGAGGCAATTGCTTGTATAACTTGTAAGTTACATGAGTTCAATATTTTACAGTTTTATTATGTGTTCAATTGTGAGAACATTTTCAAAATATTTGGATGTTTATAGCTCGACTGCTATTGCAGATATGCACTCAAGATCCAGCATCCATATCAAAGCAAATATGTCCTGGAATCTACTTAAGCTGGATTAATGTGGTGTAGTAGGTTAATATTTATTGTGGTTACTTTAGAAATTACTAACCGGAAACATTTGCTTAAAAATTCATGGATGCTTAATATGTAATGCCACTAAAATTCCACACGTGGAATTTGAGTTTCACTAAGCACTTATCACCACTGAATCACCTTACCTTCACCAGCATCATGACTCTGCAATACCCCTCCAACACTCCTGTGACAGTGATACCCAGCATCATGCTCCATCATGAATCACCTTACCTTCACCAGCATCATGACCCTGCAATGCCTCTCCAGCACCCCGTGACAGTGATGGCCAGCATCATGCTCCATCACGGCTAAAGATATCCAGATACTTCTGTCAGAAAGACCTAAGCCACAACTAGTTCTAAGGCTTGGCATCACTTGGTGCCATTGTTTTCAAATAGTAAAAATATGCATTGTTATCTACGTGGTTGTTAAAGAGTCAGCAGGTGGTGTTGTACAGAAACAATGCTGCACATGCATGTGCTTCCACAAGTCGTCAAGTCAGTGAGCTCTAGTGGTTATCTGGCACACTGCAAAAGTTCAGACTAATGCACAGTGATGTCTATGACTATTCTTCATGGTTTATTACTCAATATTGTGACCTGATGCTTGGTACCATTTTGCTTTTACCATGGATACCTCCTATGAATACTACCTTATTGCCACTTTACCCAGCCTTTACCTTCCTCTACAATGGCAAATCAAGTATATGGCCAGGCTAAATGTATAGACATGGCTTCGAAAAAAGTATCAAAACATTCCACAATTTCACAAACACTCATGAAATTTAACTTTAATTACTGATGTTATTTTGGAATCATTGGCCTATAACTTGGCCAGCCTTTAAGCAGGCGATTAAAGAACTGACACACACAGCCTTTTTTTCCTTCTCCATATTGGTTTTCTTCTATCCAGCAGCTCGTCTCTCAGGGATAAAACCTGTTCGCAGTGATATACCCTGATCAGGCTAAACCGAGCCATCATTCATTTCGCTACCGGGTTTTTCTCCAACATTTTGTTCCCTCCCATCTCCCCTTGTGTGGGCAGTACCTGTGGTAGCTTCACACAGGCACAGCTTCTCATGTGGCAGGAGCAAGCTCCCTGGCCCAGCCACAGGGGTCTCTGTGTTGGTGGAACCCACCACCAACCCTCCCTGACTGAGGTGCACTGTCAAGCAACAGCTGAGTCATCCGAGGCGTGCTTGGTCATGTGACTTCCTGGGCTGGTTTATGAGCCTGGGTCATCAGCATGACAGCATGATGCGCTTCTGCTGGACCATATGGGTGGCCTCAAAGCTAATATTTAGGATCAATGCACCTAACAAAATTGGTATATTCCGTTCTCAAGTTTTAACTTATGGAGGCTTAAAATTCTACAGTTTACATAATTGTAAACTGTAACTGTAAAATTTCTGAATATTTGAAGACTTGTAACTCAGTCACCTTTCAAGAAAGAGATATAAAACTTGGTACGCTGCCACATGGACCTTGGGAAAGCCATCATACCAAGTATGGTTCAATGTGGACAAATACTTTTTAAATCAGATGGAAATAAAGAAATCATAATTTTGTGAAATTTTGCAAAATTTTCATTGACATTTTTGTGAAATTTCATGGAAACTAAATTTTAATTTCACTAGAATTCCACTCGTGGAGGATACATTTTGCCTAGCCCTAGGCTGCATGCTTCAAGGCTGTGCTGGTTCAGGTGGACTTCTCTTGGTTCAATTCTAAGTTGCACAGTTACCACACAGTTGCATGTTTCATGGTGTATTGGCTTGGGAACCCTGTGCAAGGTATAACACACATTTAACAACAGCTTTTCATTTCACATATTGTCTAGTACGATAAGTACCATCCACTTGTAACTTGTTTCATACAGTTTCAACAAGACCTTCATCAAATATTACACGTCTTAGACATGTAACATACTTAAGTAGTTAGAAGCATGTGTCCTAGAGAAAGAAAGTTACATATGTGAGCGAGAGAACATGAGAGAGATCTTCAGGTGCCTGAATGGTATAAATAAGGTTGACTTAGGTGATCTTTTTAGATTTTCTAAAAATAAGAACATAAGGGGCAATGTTGCAAATCGGCAGGAGGATGGTTCTGGAAGGAGGCTAGGAGGCATTTCTTTGAGGAGAGAGGGGTGGCAATATGAAACAGGCTACTGGAGGAAGTTGTAAACCAGAAAATGGTTGGGTGATTTAAGAGTGGGTGGGATAAAGTCAAGGGGAGGGTAAGAGTGTCGCTGAAGGTGGAGTAGATCAATTGACCATAACGTCCTCCTTCTGCTGGCAATTTCATATTTTCATGTGTTCAGATGTATAGTACTGTACTTACAAATGTGTAACAATTCAGCAGTTTTGAACACAGTCCACAGCACTGAGTGTAAAGTAAACAACATCTACAGACCTAAACTGATCAGGGCGTTTTGATTCCCATGCATGAGTCCATTCTTTTTGCAGGGCCCTGCAGACCCTGCCTATGGTATGCCATTACACATAACTTTCTTACTGCGTTGTTTATGTATAACTTTGATTGTTGTACAAAATGCACAGCATGTTTTCTTTTATTACTGGTATTTTTTACCATTGTTTTATTTCTCAGCTTCAAAAAGTTTGTTAGTGTAGGATTTAAAAATATTTTCTTTTTAAAATCTTCATTCAGCATTTTGAGTTTTGAAATCTTCTGGAAGGATTTCTTAATGAACATTTTGCATTTAATTAAACATATCTAATTGCTTATTACATTTTTTTTTAAATACAGTGTCTTATTACATTCCTTTCTCATAAACATTGACCTGCACCAAACACTAAACTGTCACTCCTAACATTTAAAGAGCAAGTGCTTAGTAAAAATGTAGATCTTAAAGAAAGAGGTTTTGGCCTTTAGATGCCCCTGTATTAATTTTGTTTACTTTTATTTGTTTCCCTGATTATATTTTCATCATTTTATTTGTATTTTGCCAACTACTAGTAAAAAGGAATTCAACAGAATCTTTGTGTTATGACATCAAGAAAGCTTTGCTGGCAAGTCTGGCTGTGCATTTCAATGGGAAACTTTAAATCTGTTTTCAAACAAAACATGGGACACCATCAGCAAATTCTACTCTGCTGAGCTGAGCAGCCAAACCAGAGCATACAGGAGCAGAAGATTTTTTTTAAATAGTGGGAGGTACTGACATTCACTAAGCAGGAAAGGGATCTTGGTGGTATGGTGTCTGATGACCTCAAAGTAACAAGGCAGTGTGACAAAGCAGAGGGGCCAGTGGGATGCTGGGATGCATATGGAGAGGTATCGGCAGCAGGAGGAGGTAGGTTGTGTTGCCTCTACATCACTTACTGGTGAGACCCCACCTGAAGTATTGTGTCCAGTTCTGGAAGCCACACCTCAGGAAGGACATAGACTGGGTGGAGGCAGTCCAGAGCAGGGCAGGGCAGCTAAAAATGGTGCAGGGGTTGTACTAAAAGCCCTCAAGAGGAGACTGAGGGAGCTCAGCATGTACACCCTGGAAGAGAAGAGAATGAGGGGGGAACATGATAGATATCTACAAGTACCTCACAGAGGTAAACAAGGTACAGGAGAGGAGTCTGTTTCAAATGAGAAAAAGCACCAGAACTAGAGGCCATGCAATAAAACTTGAGGGGCGGTGGTCTGGTTAAGAGCGATATAAGGAAGTACTACTTTACTGAAAGACTTCTAGATGCCCAGAACAGTCAGCCAGCAGAAGTGGTGGTGGCAAAAACAGTAGAAGGCTTCAAGCATGTGTAGGATAAACATAAGGGAATATTAGTAACTGGCAGGGAGGAAGGAGAGTTGCAGGAGACTAATTAGGGTCTGCGAAGACAGACTAGGCAGAAGTCATCTGGGCAGATGGAGTAGGGCAAGCTGTCCACTTTCTGCCAACAAATTCTATGTTTCTCTGTAGTCAAGACCCAACTGCTACAAGAGCCATGCATAGTGCATATGTGCATAATTACCACAGTCCCTGCTGACAACAGGTTCCCAGGATCAAAGGAAACAGCATGTCTGAAATTGTATAGTGTTGTCATTTCTGAGAGCCATATTCAGTGGAAGGCATGCTAATGGCCACATGCTTATTGGCATACATCATGTGAAAGAGCCATTTGCATGTCTTTATATGGCTCCTAGCAGTGCTGCACAATGCATCCATGTACAAATGCTGGAAGCATTCTACAGGGCCTCACATGTGAGCCATACCCACTTATTCCATTCCTGGCAGTCTAGTAGACCCACCCGTCTCTCATCCAGTCCCTGTTGGTGTTCTAGAACTATACTAAAGCCTTTCCCTGGCAGTATCATGGACCCCTTTCCTCTCCGGATCTGGTATTGTTGAAATGTACTGGTGCCCATTCCTGGAAATTTAGTGTTATTCCCCAACCAATCACTTTCAAAGCCCCTCCCAGCCCACCCACTGACCAAATCTACCTCCACCCCTGACAACCTCTAATTCAACCATCCATCCACAGGTGACTTGCTATCATTTTCACAGATCCCCACCCCCTTCCCCAACTCACCACCTCATTGGACTGACACCTGACAGACAGGGAGTGAGTGTGTGCATGTTGCAGAATGCTGTTTCTGCATTATACATGCATCATTCTTTGCAGTCAGATTGAAAATGGCTGAGGTGGTGAGAGGAGGATCCACGTCCGTTGCCATCTGAGGACCAGACGGCAGCTCATCTATGGATGGATGGGTGGGTGGGTCAGGAGGTGACACGGGTGTGGGTGGTGGTTACTCAGTAGGTGAGACAGGTAAGGGGGACTTTGACAGGGATCCAGACAGTGATAACACTAGATTGCCAGTGATGGGCTTTCCACAACACTGGATGGGTGAGGGACAAAGCCCACTAGACTGTCAATGAAATCCTTTAGTCTTTATGCTTCATTGTTGGTGTTGAATGACTTAATAAAAAGTTTATACACAAAAAAAATAAAGTTCTAAAATACCAATAGGGATTGTGTGAGGAGGCCACTAGGCAGCCAGGGAATGGCTTTAATACAGTTGTTGTACTGACAGGGTTCAACTGAAGGAGGGAGTAGTCTAGATATCCAAGCAAGGACTTTAGTATGGTTCCACAATACTGTCAGGAATCAGGTTAGGGAGAGTGTGTCTGCTTGACTGCCAAGGTTGGGGTCTTCAATATTACAAAGTAAAATGATTCACAGTACTAAAAGCAATCAAGGGTGGTGGGAGCACTATATGGTCAGGGTTGGTATCTGCAGTATAGCTCTGTACTAACAGGGATGTGGCAGCTGGACGCAGAGGTCACTAGCACCATTACTGCCAGGGGGCAAGGGTCACACACCATTGTGTACATTAATAAAAGCAGGGTTTCATAAGCATTAATTAGGGTTATCTTGGCAACCTGTTACCACTTAAAAAAACATTTTAATATACTATTGCATCCTGTATGTAAGAGGGCATCCTCATTTGCATGATCAGAATGGTGCAATCTGCACATCAGCGCTATACACTTTGCGCAGTGTCACGTGACCATTTAGTAACACAGAAACACCAATTGGCACACCCAGTCTGCCCATATATTCCCTGCCTATTCTGTCTCTGGAGACCCTAACTAGTCTCCAGCTGGCGAGGCAAAGTTCATTTCTTTGGTGCCCATTCCCGGAGGCTCTGGGTGCCTTACATAAAATTATATAAGGGAGAAAAATATACAGAAATACACATAAAAACATAAAAAAAACACTAAAACAGCTAAACGATCAGTAATTAGTTGAATTCAGCAGTCTCTATATCATATTTAAATATCTATGTCCAGGAAGGCCAACGAAAAGAGATGGGTCTTAAGGTGTCTCTTAAACAGCTCAACTGAAGGGGCCTCCCTGATGGCTGGAGGAAGCGAATTCCATATGATGCAGCCAGTGATGCTAAAGGCCCTGTCACAGGCAGTTTTAAGTCTCATCCTGGGAATCTCCAGGAGGCCCCTAGAGGAGGAACTGAGAGAGCTGACTGGGGCAGCAGATGTTAGGAGATGAGACAGATAGCCTGGGCCTAGTCCATGTAGGGCCTTAAAGGTAAATAAACCCACCTTGAAGATAACCCTCCACCTGACTAGCAGCCAGTGCAGTTCATGAAGCAGCAGAGTTATATGACAGAACCTCAAAAGGCCCATCAGCAACCTGACAGCTGCATTCTGCACTGACTACAGCCAGCAGAGGGTACCTCCAGAGACCCTGAAGTAAAGGGCATTTCAGTAATCAAGTCTGGATGTTACAAAGGTGCATAACTTAGCCATTTTTTTATATGTTTGCCCCAAATTTTCAACATGCCTTTTTAGGGACCCCACCTCATGAACAATTGCAGTGAAATTAGGCAAATCTGTCCTGAAAGGTGACTTTTGCAGTCACTGAATGAAATCACTTTTCAGGCAGGAGTAGAGATGCAGCGAAGTTAAATTCCACCCACGAAGTGGACGTGAAGTAGCCCACTTTGCGTTACTCCCCAGCTATGCCAAGTGCCCACTGAAAACTGCTACTTCGCCACTTCGCCTTGTAATAACGATGATAATAACTTTGCACTGCTCACACTGTCTTACTTCACTTTAAAGGCAGAGTGAGAATTTACAGGCAGCCCACATGCTTCACATGGCTTATACAGTCTAGGCCACGTGCTTCAGGAAGGCAGGAAGTGACTCATTGGATGGTACAGGCATGACCTCATCAACAGCACTGGAAACATGAGATTGCGATGACTTTTTGTCAGCATCAGAATCATGTTCAATCAATGTGGGGACAGGGATGGGGACATTGGGATGTGTCACATCTACTACACCCTGACTCACAGTCACGCCTTTAGACGCCACCATATTTGGGAAACCAGTTTACTTTTAGCCATTGGCATGGGTTGAACATGAGGCAATACTCATGCCATCAGCAACTTCACTACCACCAGCGGGGACAACACCATCTCCAACTATGATTGAAGCCACTGATTGAGCTGTGAAAAACATGGAAAAATCCTTTTACTGGTATCAACTATGCACTTCTGCGTACTACAACGCCCATTGCCAATCTTGCCAATGGCAGCAGTGCCATGGCCAGAAACAGCTTTGCTTGCACGTCTCTTTGCAGACATTTTTCAAGATCATCAAGAAAATTCTAAACAAATTTAGATTTATGAACTTTCAGTCTGGGGTAGATGGGAAGCCAAAAAACAACAACTGTGGCTTGCAGACAGAGATTGAGCACTAAACAGATGCAAACACATGGATGACTTAAGATTGCGCTGCACACTCAAGAGATGCAGACACAAAGGCACAACAACACCTTAATCAGTGCTCATAAATCCAAAACTGGAAAAGAATACTTTTTGCCAGTTGGGGGGGCAGTGCACTGCAGTAACAGTCCACTACCAAGATACTGTACCACAAAGCAGTACAAAATAACGCAGATGGATAATCTAGAAACATAGAAACATAGAATTTGACGGCAGATAAGGACCGCTTGGCCCACCCAGTCTGCCCATTTCCCTACCTAATGGATAAGCTGCCGATCCTAGTTAACCAGCAGCCTACTTCTTCCTACCCTCACCCCCCAGAATTGCCTTATGACTATCCCATGCATGCTTGAATTCCACCACTGATTTTGACTCCACAACCTCCTCCGGAAGGCCGTTCCATGCATCCACAACCCTCTCTGTGAAAAAATACTTCCTTAAATTACCTCTGAGCCGCCCCCCCTCTATCTTCAAATTGTGCCCTCTTGTTCTTGCACACCTCTTTTTTTGAAAGATGCTACCCTCTTGGACTTTGTTGGTTCCCTTGAGGTACTTGAAAGTTTCTATCATGTCCCCCCCTCTCCCTCCTTTCCTCGAGGCTATACATATTAAGCTCACAGGTTCACAGTCCTGCAATTATTGTGTGGCACAATAAAATGTGTTTGACTTGAAGGCACATGTCCCACACACACTCACACACACACATTACAGATAATGCACACACTCACACACACACATTACAGGTAATGTGCAGCAAATTTAAAACTTCAGTAATATAACCAAATCTTTTAAACAAACTGAAATTATGTATTGCACCAAAATAACCAGCAAAAAAATGACAAAAATTACTGAAAATATTACTGTGTGTACATGAACACAGTTATACAACAAAAATATAACCAAAACAGTTAGAAACACTGCCTTTCTCCCAGTTACTCTACCTCCACCACAGATATGCCCCTCCCCCAAGCACACTTCAACAGTGTCTGTCAGTACACAGAGTGAATGTTCTAAATTAACATTCAAAATCCACACAAAAACAATAAACACTCGATTATATGAACACCGGAGGGTTTCCTATAATCAGTGTACTAAATTTTGAGCAAATAAAATGGCTCAAAAAGACTTTTTGGACAGTTTTTAGAGGGTTTGAATCTCAGAGCTCTGATAGCAAACTGTCTCCAACTACCACTACACACACACACAACACAGAACTGAGGCTGTGCAGAACAATCTAGAGCCCAAGTGACCTGCAATCCCATGAATCACTGCAAAATTTGCCTTAGAGCTCACAAACAAGGTGAAGTAATGCGAAGTACATTGAAATCAATGTACTTCACATTAAAATGAATGCAGAAGTGGTTGGGGAAAGGCGGAATAATGCGAAGTCAGTGCTTCCAATGGACTTCGTAATAATGATTGGAAGGGGAGTACTCCACTTCGTGTTGTGGATTACTCCACAGATTCCACTTTAATATGTGAATTGTTCCATGTAGCAGATTTTGGCCACTTTTCCCACCTCTAGGCAGGAGCTGAAAAATTTTCTCCACCCTTGTTCATGACGTAGGGCCATAAGAAGGCTATGTTGAAAATTTGGTGTAAAAATATTAAAAAACAACAAAGTTATGAGCCTACATTAAAATTTATGAACACAGGCTCATAACTTTTGTAATTTTCAATATTTTGACTCCAGATTTTCAACATAGCCATTTCTTCACAGCACCTCATGATTGTGTCAGCTATCATTTTTAAATCCTGGCCAAAATGTGTTTTCACACTTGTGGTGCGAAATCACCTTTTGTGCAGGATTTGGAAATGTTTTCTGCACTTATTTGTGAGGTGGGGTCTTAGAAAGGCTATGTGGGTCATAAGAAGGCTATGTTGAAAATCTGGGGTACAAATATCAGTAAACAACAATTTGGGGTAAAAATATGAGTAAACAACAAAGTTATGAGTCTAAATGTTCATCGCATGATTGTAGCTGTGGTAATTCTTAATATTTTGACCTCAACTTTTCAACATAGCAATTTTTTCACACCACCTCATGAATGTGACAGCTGTCATTTCTCAAATCCTACCCAACATGTGTTTTAACACTTGTGGCACAAAATGACATTTCAGCCATTGTTATATAAATGATACCTGTCATGCTCAGAAGGAGTTGTCATAAAAAGATTATGTCGAAATTTTGGGGTACAATGTAAAAAAACAACTAAGTTATGGGCAAACAAATTGTTCAAACATTTACTCATAACTTTATGTTTTGTAGATTTTGGCCCCTTATGTTCAAAGTATCCCTTGTGTTACCCCACCTCCCGAATATAGGAGGTGTCATTTTTCAGATCCCCTCTAAAACTTGTTTCCACAGTTGCACAGTGAAATCACCTTTTGTATGGGATTTTAAAAATTCCACCTGTCTTGATCATAACATCAGGTCATAAAAAAGTTGTTTGGTATTTGGAGCCTGATTTTCAAAGGTTGACACAGGACTTACGTCAAACCCTGTATCAACCGTAGTGTTTGATGCAGCTGCACTAAACATTTACCACAATCTGCACCCAATTTTAGTACCTAGGACACAGTTGTGATATTTTTCACAATTTACGGCAGCTTGCACCAAAGCATTGGCACAAGCCCTGTAAAAAGAGTCCTGATTGGCGCAAAGCTAGACTAGCAGGAAGCTTGCCTAACTTGTGCATTTTGTCACAAGGGACTGAAAATTCTGATTTATGTGAGGGGAATGCCACAAGCCCCCTGCGACATTTATTCAGTGCACCAGAGGCTTGCCGCAACTGCATCTCCTTTGAAAATTGAACCCCTGTGGTCAAAATGCTGGAGCCCACCTAAAAGTAGATATTTCCTCTCAGCTACCCTATCCTAGGTAATTACAGTCTATCAATGTGTCAAAGCAGGACACCTCTGAAAATGAGATGCACCTTACAGAAATATAGGTGTGCTGTGCACATACAGAATGCATGCCACGTGATTAATTGTGCAATGTTTGCATGCAGTTCGGATACACAAAAATGTTTCTAAGTGAACCAGGTCTAACAAGTAAATCAGGTTTACATGCTGCATGCTTGACACGTGCGCAGCAGGTAAGCTGGTGTGAACATCTTTTAAAAATTACATATGGTTCACGTGTTGCATGCTTGCCATAAGTGCAGTGGCTAAGCTGGTACAAATCTTACCTGAAAAAACACATCAGTTTCTATTTCTTATACTACTGCTAGCAATTAGAGTCACTAAAAACATTTTTATTTGGATTCCTATAAAAGTTAGGTAAACTCATTAATTCTGATCCTTTTGCAAGTTTAATGGCTCTTGATTTTTGTCATTAAATTGTCATTAATTTGTAAAGTACTGTTTGCTTACTGCATTAAATGCCTAGGATATAGCCAGTCAACATCCCTCATTCCAGATGTACAAAGAGGGGCCTCTGTGTTGTAAAGCCTATCGTTTTTGTTTTGAACCATGCACATCCCTTATGCATATTTAGTGCTACAAATGTGTTTCTCCGTGACTGTTTCATCTCACCTACTTTCCCTTTGTCATTCTGTATTGAACATATACACTATGGTCATGCTCAGCACTCTTTGTGTTGAATAGGGTCTTGAAAGCATGCACATACCTCACATTCTGTCATTGAAATAAGGGACATGGACACTCAAAATGAGGGACAATGAGGGACACTAACCCTCATGATGATCAGGACACATCATGAAACATGGAGATACAGTACCTCAGAACACAATAAAACCATAGCATTAGCACCTGAGAATAAATTTCTACTATTAAGCAGCTGTGCTATTTAGGTAGGCAGAGGCAGTCCCCCCCCCATATTTGTGCCTAGGTTGTTCTTATGATGTGGCAATAATGGCATTAAATTTGGATTTAATCTTTTGCACAATAAGTCTCCACCTGGCCTGTGTGTGCTCACGCTGCAGGTACTCTCCAGACTCAACTGTGTCTGTATTGTGTTGTCCGCTCTCTCCACCTATTAGCGGTGGCATAATCATATGTGATGTAGATGAGCTCCGGCCAAGGAAAAGCGCATGAGTCTTGCAAGTGTGACACTGTCTTTCCCGCACAGATGAGACAGACTGCACACTACAGCTTGGAGAAGTCAGTGAGCACTGAACTCTCAACAGCAGTGTTGCGGCAGCATATTTTTGTTGGTCTACTCTTAGTGGGTCTCCATTTCCCCTGGTGGCTGAAGGGCCAGAGGGTGCGCAAGAAGCTAACCCAAGACTAGGCTACCTACTTACTCTACTAGGCTCGCCATACAAAAAACTCCAGCACAGACCTCCACAGCAAGCAAGCTAGGCTTAGCGGCAGTAGTGACAGTGGTGTGGATGGCCTTGATCAGTGCAGTGCAGCAGCAGCCACAGCAGCAACCAAGCAAGAAGCAAGCAACACAGATTGGGTGGGTTCGGTTGCTGAGGTGACTTGGTCGTGGACCACATTGGGGACCTAAGATGGTCAGTTCTAGCATCCAGCTTCTGGCAGAGGTAGAGAGGAGGAGCAGACTGAAAACAGGTTCTGGCCACATGGCTAGGTAACTAAAAGTAAATAATTTTTTTTACAGGGGGTTTGGGGAAGGAGGAAGAACTGAAATATTGATGCGTTTTTCACATTTGTTAACCTTTGGACAGCTTCATGACCCATAGGGGATGGGTATTGAATGGAATGGAGTCGAGGAGAAAATCGAGACAAAGTTCTTTTTGGGGGAGGCAGAACTTCAGCCAGGAAAAAAATGGTTAGTAACTGGGTGGGTTTAAGCCCAAATCTGATGCACTGCTTCAGGGTATAGACAGATGAATATTATACATTTGAATTTTTACTGATTTGCATATCACTTTTCAGTCATACCACGGTTCATACTAAGGTCTTAGGAGCGAGAAAAAGGCTTTAGGCCCATATAAGCTCCTATAATTATCTAGCAATAAGTTAGAGTATTACCCTTTAATAGGTAATTATCCAGTCTGTTTTTGAATTGTGTTTTGTGTTCACTGTACACAATATCTTTAGGAAGAGCATTCCATGGGTTGATTATTCGTCATGTAAAAAATGCCTTTTGTTTCTCTGTTTTAAATTTTGTGTGTTTTAATTGTAACTTGTTTCTCCTAGTGTCCTTCTTATGATCTTTAATACTTAAATTCAGTTCATCCGTCAAGTCAGAATCCTGCATTAAATTATAGCTTATTATACAATGGCAAGTACGAATCCCGGTCTCTGATTGGTCAAACTGAGACTGGACCCGGGATGTTATCCCAGCATAACATCCCGGCTGTAGTCCCAGTACACAAAATGACCAAAGCACTTAAAAAATCAGTGCACTCTACCAATTCCATGCCTCTAGCCACTTTTAAAATCTAACCTGTAGTCAGCAGCGAGCTTTTCATAAATGCAGCATACCTCCCTTCACTCGCTACAATTAAAAGTTTAAACCGATAAAAGAAACCGAGTTTTTTTTTTTTTTACACAGCGGCTTCTCAAACTAACAGGCGTGGCCAGAACCCTTACCTCCCTCAATTGATCCTCGCACCTAGCACTTTCAATGTTGTTCTTAGGTTTCTCCCGGTACACATCATAAATGCCACAAAACTACCGACCGGGAGAACATAAAACTGAAATTAAATGAAAATCCAGTCGGCAACTGTGCGCGTGGATCAGCAGCGCTCCGTTCCTAGCTTGGAGGCAACCCCGAAAGAAACAAGTCAACAGAGTTTGACTAGGGGAACCAGGAAATAAATACTGCCGACAACCACAGAACAGAAACAAAGGGTGATACTGGTCAAATTAAACAGAAACACACAGGCATGGTGGGGTGGGGGTGAGCAGAGAATTATTTGAGTTTCAGGTGGCATGAAAGGCAGGAGATGACACAAAAATGTTTTTGTCCGTACTTACCAGTGTAGAGCCACAGTTACCATACAAGAGCTCCACCTGCTGGCCAAAAGAAAAAACAGGATCTATTTCTTAGAAAAGTAAACCTACGCTTTACAAAAAAACACTAAAAAATATACTTTTAAATAAACATTTACATCTTTTTCTTTCTTCTCTGACTCCGAGCCATTTATATAATAGAATAATGCCCTCAGGGTGAGGTGTTATGCTGGGATAACATCCCTTCTCGGGTGTTGGGACGCCCTCGACCGGTGGCCTCGGGCCCAACCACCCAAGGCGGGATGTTATCCCAGCATAACACCCACCCTGTCGGGCATTATTCCTTTAGTATCATGTCCCCCCAATCATTCTCTTTTTGACTGGCATTAAGTTCAGCTTTGTCAGCCTATTTTCGTATCCCAAGTCCCTGCATTCATAGATAATTTTAGTTAATTGCCCCTGTACCCTCCCAATGTTATCCCTGTTAGTCCCACTTATAGGTCCCTATAGTGGGTTACAATAATCCAGATGAGGTCTGACATACGCTCTGTACAGAGGCATAATGACCTTAGCCTCTTTACTTTTGAAATTTCTCTTAATTGTCTAAAGGACTTTTTGCTTAGGCCACCTGGGTCTTACAATGTGTTTCAAATGTTAGTTTATTAGATATAATAATTCCTAGATCCCTTTCCTTGCTGCTAGTCTTGAGGGAATTGTGCTTCATAAAATATGTAGTATCAGTGTTGTGATTACCAAAATGTAATACACTACATTTATCCTGGTTAAAAATCATACCAGCTGAATCAACCTAATCAATTAATTTATTTAGAGCATCTTGTAATTTTTGGCTGTCAGTACTATCTAAAACCACACTGGCCAATTTAATATTGTCTCCGTATTTGCTTATCCAGATTTCAGCTTCATTTTCTAGTTTGGATATATATGTAGTTGGAAGAGTAAAGGGCCCAGTACTGACCCCTGTGGCAGTCCACTATTTACATGGGTAAGTGCAGAACAAAACTCATTGATACTAACTTTTTGCGTTCTCCCCGATAGCCAGTTCTGAATCCATTTTATCAATCTTCCATCAATTTCTAGATTAATTTGAGTTTGAATTATTTGGTTGTGGGGGACCTTATCGAAGGCTTTTGACATATCTAGGTAAATACAATCTAGAGCAAAGGTCATCAACCCGCAGCTCTCCCTACCCTAAGCTGCGGTTCCCCAGGCATCTTCCAGTTCACCCACATACAGTAATGCCAAATGTGGGTAGATTTCGGATTGGGCTGGTGAAAGTGCATCCATTGAGCGCCCAGTGGGTGCCTGCAAAAACAAAACCCAAACAGCATGGCAAAGCGTGGCTAGTAAGACTTTTTTTTAATGCTAGTGCCTTTTTCCTTTTGTTTCCCTCAGTGGAGGGGGGGCAGGGAAAGGTGCTTTAGGAGAAAGAGCTCAATCAGGCCCGCCAGTTAAATAACGCTCACGATAGGCAGTGACGTCAGGATGGAGGCGTTACTTCTTTTCAGTGGTGCATTTAAATACCGAAGTAAAATGGGCAGACTTTTAACTATTCCCCGGCAATTGCTGTAAAAGAACTGTCTACCAGCAAAACCAGAGCTACAGAGAATCTCGGAGTCTCAGGATCATCCTGCCATAGTGTCAGTGGGTGAAGTTGTTCTTTTTACCCCGAGTCCCTGGAACTCCAGCCCAGCAGTGATCTAAAGAACGAAAGGCTGTCCAGTGCAGCAGCTATTGTTGAGCCACATCTTCTGTGCAGAGTTGGAGTCTGGAGTGAGAGTCGGTTGCCTTCCCCTTTGCTGCTGAAGAGCACCTCTGTCCAGTGTTGCCATCAGATGGAATGGGAGACAGCCACCGAATTGAGAAGTGCACAAAGCCTGGCAGTGCAGCGTAGTACACCGAAGTTCCGGTCGGCCAAACTTCTGACTATCAATCATTCGGCTGACATCTAATCGAAGGGGTTCTACAAATCACAAGGTATGTGACCTGTGTCTTAACAGTAACTTAGGGTCCAGAGTCTGTGACTGTTTTTTTTTTTACTAGCTAGCAGGAACAACAATGTTATGGCAGGCAGTCTGACACACTGAACAGGACTGTTGTGACAGGGAGCATGGCAAAAAAAATGCTAGAAGAGGGAGCAGCTGCACTTCAGTAAGCAAACTACTGTGGTATTGTGGAAAAAAAAATAACTGTAGACTGTGAACATATTTTTTTTAAGCAGCTTTTAGCCCCAATGTTCAGAAGTGCTGTTCATCAGGTGAGACAACCAATATTGCTGTCAGTTGAAAGTTCAGTCAGTCTAGCACAGTCATCACAGGACAAGGAGGGAGCTGCACTTTCGAGAAAATCATGGGTCTGAAACTGGTCCATTATCAGAGTTGAATGCAGCCCAGTAAGCCACATTGATTTGTTCTTTCAAACAACATGAAGTCTTGCTATATTATGACAATTGCAGTATGACCGCAGGTTAGAACTGTGAAATAGCTAACTTTCCATGCAGGCATGGAACTTAGAGCGCGAACTCGGTTGAAAACTCTGTCTGTTGTGCTTCAAACTCAAACTGTCAGATTCTTTACTCCGCCTCACTGAACAGTCACTCTGGAGATTTCTCCTTCTGCTCGGTTCATTTTGTCGGTTTAAAAGTATTATTTTTCGTTTTTTAGCTGAAATTAAACCGCAACTGGTCGGTTCAAGCTCTGTCTGTGGTAATGTAAGTAATAGATAGGTTTTACATTTATTTTTTCTGTGTGGAACTTGTAATTCTTTATCAGTTCAGTTTGAACCAATCAGGTTGTATTTAAAATCTACTAGTCCTTTTTTAGAGTGCGGTTCCCGGTTCTTATCAGTTCTAAAAAAAACGGATTTCATTACAGTTTTTTCCACGACCCGTGACACGGTTGGGAACCGATAAGGGTGTCTTGCTTGGTGGATTGCCATAAACGGGCAAGTTAGTCAGGCTGGCATTATGTCTGAGAAACCCAAAAGGAAAACCGGCCGGATGGCCAACCTGGTTCGGTGCCAACCGAACCGGAGGGAGTGCCCTCTGACCAGGGCGATACTTCCTCTGGCAAACGAAGAGCCGGTTCTGAGGAGCCGGTTCCAGCAAAAAGGAATAGAAAGTCAGCTAGTGTAGAGCCAAAAGTTCTCTCCCCAACTGCTGAGGAAATAGCGAAAGCAATTCAAATTGTCCAGTCTCTCTCTCCGGTTCCGACCAAACCGACACCTTCAGGTAAGCGTTCGGTTCGGCCAGTTCCACCGGTTCGAGATTATGATTTTGAGGATTTTTATGAACCGGGGGAAGGGGAAGAGGAATATGAGGAGAGTGAATATGGTTTTGAAGATCTGGATATGCCCATTGATCCGGACATCTCTCCAGATAGAACCCTAGGGGTTTCTCCTCCAAGGCTTTCTGGGTCCCCTTCTCATTTCATGTTTTATAAAAAAGTTGCTGAAACTCTCCAGCTCCCTGTTGAGGAAGCTGTTGATGACCAAGAGGAGCCAGACTATGTAGAAATGATGGATATTCCAGAGTCTAGGAGACTGTCTATTCCTTTGCATAAATCTTTTCGGAAACAGACAGTAAAAGTTTTAAAAACTCCTCACACTATACCTCCTGTGGATAAAAGGATGGACAAGAGGTATACCTTATCAGTCTCCGACACTGATTTCCTCACTCAACAATGCAGCCATGTGGGGGTAGTGCAGGCTGCAGCCTGTGACAAGGCTAATATTCCCCTAGCTTCACACACCCCTGTGAAGGACTCCAGGAAGATTGATGCTATGGCAAAGAAACAGTACATGGCAGCATCTTTGGGACTCAGACAAGCAAATTATATGGCTTATGCTGCTAGGTACCAGAAATCCAGATGGGATACTGTGCTGGCCCTAGCGAAACAAGTCCCTGACCAGATTGCCAGGGAGCTGGAACAGGTGGCTATGGATGGTATTGAGGCATCCAAGGTGCAATTTCATGCTGCAGTGGACTCTAATGATGTTTCATAAAGAGTCATGGCTACATCTGTGGCACTTCACAGGATGGCTTGGCTCAGATGTACTACCCTGTCGCAGGATACCCAGTCTAAGGCTATGGATTTTCCTGTTGTGGGAAATTCTTTATTTGGGGAGCAAACAGAGAATTACATGAAGAAAATGGATGAATATAGGACCACCTACAGGAGTGCACAGGCCAAGGAAAGGCAGGCCACTCTTCAAAAGCAGCTTCCTAGAGGCAGGGGCCGGCCTTTTCATAGGCCTTTTTACCAAGCCCAAGCTTCCTCCTCTGCCTATGCTCAGAGGGGGTTCTTTAGAGGGAGAGGCAGACAGGGTACAAGCAGGTCTGCTTCCACCCCTCAGCCCAAAGCCCCTGCCAAGCAGGCACCCTGATGGGATTGCCAGGGCCAAGTCCTCTACCTGTAGGGGGCAGACTGGCTTACTTTGTCCAGGACTGGAAGTCTTTAACATCAGACAAGTGGGTCCTGGAAGTAGTAAGCCAGGGACTGGTTCTCAGCTTCAAAAAATTTCCAAAGCTGAGAACCAGATCTTTTCTACCTGCAACTCCATCAGAGGCACTTGCCCTAGAGGCAGAGGTCTCTACCCTCCTAGCTCTCAGAGCTGTGGAAAGGGTTCCTCCCCTACACCAGGGCAAAGGTTTGTACTCCAGGTACTTCCTTACCCCAAAAAAGACAGGAGAATGGCGGCCCATCCTGGATCTCAGATATTTAAACAAGCACCTTTTCAAGCCAAAGTTCAAAATGGTGACTCTGGGAATTATCCTACCCTCTCTAAGGCCAGGGGACTGGCTAGCTTCCCTGGACCTCAAGGATGCCTACTTCCATATTCCCATCAGAAGCTCCCATCGAAAGTACCTCAGGTTCGAGCTGCCTCAGGCCACTACCAGTTCAGAGCAATGCCCTTCGGCCTCACTTCTGCCCCAAGGGTATTCACCAAATGCCTGGCTGTAGCAGTTGCCTACCTAAGAAGGCAAAAGATTGCCATCTTTCCTTACCTGGACGATTGGCTCTTAATAGGCCAGTCCCCAGACCAGGTCAATTTACACCTTCAGATAATGCAGAAACTGCTTACCTCTCTAGGTTTCCTTCTGAATCTCTCAAAGTCAGTTCTAGAGCCAGTCCAGCTTCTTACCTTCATAGGTGCAGAACTGAACACACAGGAAGCCAGGGCCTTCCTCCCACTGGACAGGGCAAAGACCCTAGTCTCCCTGGCCTCCTCATTTACCCTGCAGGTCTCCCGGCCAGCAAGGCATTTTCTGCAGCTCCTAGGACACATGGCTGCTTCCACAGCAGTTGTGCAAGGAGCAAGATTTCAGATGAGGGACATCCAGTTCCATTTGAGAGCTTTTTGGTATCAAAGAAAGGATCCTCTTACCAAGCTGATCCCAGTAACTCAAACCCTGATCCAAGCACTACAGTGGTGGCAGGATCAGAGCAACCTGAGACAAGCGGTTCCTTTTGTCACTCAGTCTCATTCTCTAATCCTTACTACAGATGCGTCTCTCTTGGGCTGGGAGCTCACATGGGCACCTCACCACCCAGGGTCTGTGGTCTCCAGGAATCTCTGCTCACATCAACCTGTTGGAGCTCAGAGCAGTTTTACAGCACTTCAAGCTTTTCCAAATCTGTTCAGAACAAGAGTATTCAGGTCAGAACAGACAACACTACTACAATGTGGTACATCAACAAGCAAGGGGGCACTCGGTCTATGGCCTTGTGCACCGAAGCGATGAAGTTGTGGTCTCTGGCTTACTCCCTGAACACCTCCCTTAAGGCAGTTCACCTCCCAGGCAAGGACAATGTCCTGGCAGATGCTCTCAGCAGGATTTCCCAGGTCCACCACGAATGGTCACTGGATCCCCTGATCTTGGGAGTAGTATTTGCCAGATGGGGCACCCTGCAGATAGATCTTTTTGCAGCTCCAGACAATCACCAACTTCCTCTTTTTTGCTGCAGGCCCCCAGTGTTGGGCTCACTCCCACTGGATGCCTTAGCCCTCAGTTGGGAGGGGAAGTTTCTCTATGCCTTCCCTCCCTTTCCTCTCCTGTTCAAAGTGCTAGTCAAAATCAGATCCCAATCATGCAAAGTCATTCTGATAGCTCCGGATTGGGCCAGACAGCCCTGGTATCCACTCCTGCTGTCCTTAGCAGTCCATCCTCCGCTGTCCCTTCCCAGGAATCACAGTCTGTTAACTTGTGCCCAGGAAAGGGTCTGGTACCCGAATCTCAAATCTCTCAATCTCAAGGCTTGGTTCTTGAAGAGTTAGAGTTTGCTGATTTACACCTTTCCCAAGGTGTAATGGATATATTGAAGGCCGCAAGGAAGCCTTCCACCAGGGCTACTTGCAATTCCAAATGGAAAAGGTTTTCCATATGGTGCTCGGAAAAGCATATTTCCCCAGTCTCTGCTGATCTACCCACAGTCCTGGATTATATGGTCCACCTGAATTCTTTGGGGCTGAGACCAGCTACCCTGAAGGTGCACTTGGCAGCTGTGTCTGCTTTATTTCAGCAGGTAAATCCTCTTCCTTTCAGCTCATCCTGTATTTTCCAAGTTTTTTAAGGGGTTGTTTCCACCAACCCTCCATTCAGGGATCCTGCCCCTGCCTGGGATCTTAATGTTTGCATTGCTCAGCTTATGCAACCCCTTTGAGCCCTTGTCTTCAGCTGAGCTCAAGTACTTGACTTGAAAACTATGTTTTGGTAGCCATCACCTCTGCCAGATGCATAAGTGAATTACAAGCGTTGTCAGTGGAGCAGGAGTTTATCTCTTTTCACAGAGATAAGGTGGTCCTTCGGACTAACAGAAAGTTCCTGCCTGAGGTGGTTTCAGATTTCCACCTTAATCAATCTATTTCACTTCCAGTGTACTTCACTGACCACTCCTCGTCTGGGGAGAGGATGCTGCACAGCCTAGATGTGAAGAGAGCCCTTAGTTACTACATAAAGCGTACCAAGGGTCATAGGTTTGACTCCCTTCAACTGTTCCTCACCTATGGCAAAGTTGGTAAAGAGAAGCCAGCCACTAAAAGATCCATTGCCAGGTGGATTGTCTCTTGTATCCAATTTTGCTATGAGAAGTTGGGTAAAGTTCCCCCCTCAGGCCTGAGGGCTCACTCTACCAGAGGTACAGCTGCTTCTCTGGCTGCTGCCAGAGACATTCCTATTCTAGAAATATGTCAAGCAGCTACCTGGAAAACTGTTCACACTTTTACCAAGCATTACTCCTGGACATGCAGGCTAGGAGTGATGCTCAGTTTTTCAAGCCGTGCTTCAGAGCCTATTTCCTAGGTAGGTTCTGTCCCTCCTCCATGGGGTACTGCTGTGTAGTCTGCAATTGTCATAATATAGCAAGACTTCATGTTGTTTGAATAAAAAATTACTCACCTTAGTAATGTTGTTTCTTCTAATGGAGTCTTGCTATATTATGACCTCCATCCCTGCCTGCCCTTCTCAGAACCTCTGTTTTGGGGATGTGGGTGGGCAGTACAGAGTTGGCACTTTTTTTGATGCCCACCTTGTTGTTTTTCACCTGCCTTTTTGGGTGAATTGGTGTTGTGTTTTTGCATTTTTGGGTCTCCTGACTTGAGTCTTTGTTTTAGGCCAAACATGAGTGTTTATGTTAGTAGCCAGTTGGCTAGTGTAGGTTTACAGCTTCCAAACAGAACCTTAGTGAGTTTTAGCTCGTAAAGATCTGATAGTTTGCGTTTGAAGCACAACAGACAGAGTTTTCAACCGAGCTCATGCTCTAAGTTCCATGCCTGCATGGAAAGTTAACTATTTCACAGTTCTAACCTGCGGTCATACTGCAATTGTCATAATATAGCAAGACTTCATTAGAAGAAACAACATTACTAAGGTGAGTAATTTTTTCTTGTGGTCTAAAAAATATCTTACACAATGATCAGAGGTGGCACAGTCTGTTGTGTTTCATATCCTGTCACTTTGTGGTGGTTTTCCTCCCTGACAGCATTTTCAGCCACTGATCTGATTGCTAGTTTGTGTTCTATTTCAGAGCGGGGGGGAGTCATTGCTGGCAATTTGTTTCATATTTAATCTGACATGACTAATAACATTCATTTTGTGCAAAATGAGGCAGTACATGCATGGTTTTGTTGCCCTGACTCCTATCTTGTTTGTTAAAGCCTGCACAATTGTTTTTTTTTCTGGGGGCATGTTCCTTTCACAAGCAGTTGATGAAGTGAGGCTGCAGTCTGCTGGGGAAATAAACACAGCAGGGCACATAGATCAATGAGTATCGATTTTTTTATCCAGGGACACTCCTGCCTTTCAAAGTTCGATTATTTCTGGGTTTCGGGGGGGGGGCTTGTTGCTGGTAACTGTACTTCACTATTTAAAATGTTTCATCTAACGCTACATTTAGTTTGTGCAAAATGAGGCAGCACTTGCTTGTTTTTTTTGCCCTTGGATATTGGCAATCCTGCGTGACAGAATGGCCAGGTACACTATCTGGCAGTAACAGTTTGTAATTTTCATGGTTGTAATGTGGTCTGCCTTAAGTACATCTACATTTAAATAATGCCAGTGTATTTGCCCTTCATTTTGGATTGCTGTGTTGCTTTATTTGTGTTAATATAATTTTTCTTGTCAACTGTCTTTATTGGTGGGATAGGCCGGGGTGATGTGACACTGTGTGTTTATGGTTGGGGCGCTGTCTGGCTTGAGGCCACTGCATCGTCACGTCTGTGTGTTTAGTAAATAAGATGATGTGCTGTGCTGCCTTGTTTGGGGTGAGTGTATATGGGGGAGGGGCTTCTGCTGTGCTGCATTGATCACTTCTGATGTTTTGTTGTACTATTTTACTGTCACACTTTACTGCAGTTGTGTTGAGAGAAAGCACCAGATGTTATAGAATGCAGCAGGTCATGTCACCCCTACCCATTCCCCCACAAAAGTTGTGCGATATAACACTGGTTGGTTCTGCATCCTAAAACAGTGCTTCTCTGCTGATATTGATTGCTGTGCCTTTAGTAAAGTCTCACATAAGAATAAGCATTCCATTTCTGCATCTTGCGATCGTCCAATGCCTGTGACTACATATAATTCCGGATCCCACTTGTGTCCGTGGCATGATCTTTTCCTTCATCTGGACTGCATATTAGCAAGTTGTGGAACTTCTTTTGTGTGCACGTCAGCCACATGGATTTCTTAAAGAGACTGAGTATTATGTTGTTGTTGTTGTTCTTCATAATGTGTCTCAGGTTGTGGCACTCCTTGTTTTCTGTCCACATACTTTGTGCAACAGAACTTCTTCATTCTTATTTCTGTTTTTCTTGTTCTCTCAAGTATCTCAAAGTTGTGGTGTGACATTTCAATGACCTTATTGCTGCCAATTACATTTATAGATTTTTTTTACTTCTTTCTTTTTGGTTTTTTTTGTGGCCTCTATTCAGAAAGTATCTAAGTTGGTGTACACTGCAAAGGAACATGGTGCATCCGACCTAAAAAAGAAAGATTGCTGATGAGAACTGGACATTTTATGAATGGTTTGATTATGGATTCATCGGTAGAAAGGGACTGCCGTTCTGTGTGATATGTTGAGAATCTCTTGCCGGAAACAAGAAATCGAATGTACAGCATCACTTCATGACAAAGCATGCAGCATTTGCCATTAAATACCCTGAAGAATAAGCACAAAGGAAGGTCTTTGAGGAGCTGGAAAAGAAACTGGGGAAGGAGCAAACTGTGCTGACATCATGGTCGTCATTTGCAAATCATCTCACAACAGCCAGCTTCATTGGAGTTCTGCATGTGGTTTGCGCTGGGGAGCCTTTCATGGATGGAGAATTTTTGAAAGACACATTTCTTGAAATGGCTCCATATTTGTTTGCAGAATTCCATGAAAAAGACAAAATTGTTCACCAGATTCAAGATTTGCCAAAGTCTGGTAAGACCATGAAGGATTGTGCACACAAAATGATGCAGGATGTGAATTCTCAGGTAGTGAAAGATATCATATCATATTTGTATTTTTCTTTAGCACTTGATGAATCCACAGACATCAAGGACAAAGCACAATAGGCAATAATGGTTTGTTTTGTTTGTGGGTCTGGAGTAAAAGAGGAACTAGTGAGCATTTGCCCCCTGAAGCAACAAACCAGAGGAGAGGACATCTTCAGTGCTCTCTGTGAGTATTTCCAGAAGGATAACCTGCCCCTTGACAAAATAGTGAGTATTTGTACTGATGGAGCCCCCAGCATGACTGGATGTCACAAAGGACTTATAAAGCTGCTCGAGGATAAACTGCAATGGCCAATTATTATTTTTCATTGCATTCTTCATCAGGAGTCACTGTGTGTCCAGTCCCTTGGAAAGGAGATGGCAGATGTTATGGCACTGGTCGTGAAAATTGTAAATACTATTCTTGCCAGGGCTCTGAACTATCAGCAGTTCAGATACCTTCTGGAAGAGCTGGATTCACAATATTCTGACCTGAAACAGTTCACAGACTGCTTGACTGAAATTAAGAAGTTTTTACACGAGAAAGGCATTTTCCATGAAGAAATGTGAAACAGCTTTTGGCTCCAGAAGTTTTACTTCTTGGTTGGTCTGACTGGACATTTGAAAAGACTGAATATTAGTCTGCAAGGAAGGGGCAATACTGTGTTCTTCCTGTGTGAACAGGTCTTGACATTCTCGTCAAAACTGAAAGTGTTCCAGAACGACTTAAAAAGAGGAACACTACATCATTTTGAATACCTTCGTAAATTTTAAATGGACAATGAGACACAAGAACCCAGCTTTACTATGAACACTGCAGTGCTTGAGGAAGCCATAAATGGACTGATCAAAAACTTCAGTCACAGATTTAATGATTTTAGAAAATATGTATCAACCTTCTAGTTTATGACCCAGCCTTATCAGTCAAATCTTGATGAAATGCGGCTGGACCATTTTAACATCCCCATTGCTGACTTGGAGATGGAAGTGGTTGAATTTGAAGAGTCACACATTTGGACAGATAAATTTAGACAGCTAAATGCAGAGCTAGAACATCTGGAAAGATGAAGAGCAGAGCTAGCGGCAGCATACAAATGGGCTGAGATGGAAAGGCTGTCAAAGACAGATGGGCTCATCTTCTAGGTTTGGATAGCGCTCCCTGATAATTTCAAGACAATGAAGCGACTTGCTTTTGGCATGCTGTCAGTTTCTGGCTCCACCTATCTGTGCGAACAAGTATTCTCTCACATGAACTGTATTAAAAACCAATTCCGCTCTCAGCTCACTGATGGATCATTAGATGTTTGTACTCGACTAAAACTAACCAGCTATGAGCCAAATATAGAAAAGCTGAGCAAAGGGATGCAAGGGCAGAAATCGCACTAATATAAAGTAATGAATTGAACAGTGATGTCTGTATTTTGGGGAAAAGGTGTGTGTGTGTTTTTTTTTTTCCTTTTTTGGAAGCCTGCCTTTCATTAATTGGCACAGACAAGTGGTGACAGAGCAGTACTGGTTGTATCTTGAGAAGTTGCTTTCGTAATAGCCAGGAGTTTGTGCAATGGAATAGAAAAGAGGAGACTTGACAAGTACTGCAGAGAGGGATTTTTCTTGTAGCCAGCAGTTTATGCATTGGTACAGTGAATTGGTAACTGAGCAATACTGGTTGTACTTTGGTAAGAGGGATGTTAAATAACCAGCAGCTTGTGCATGGGCACAGAAGTGGATTTTGGTTATGCAAACATCCACTTGCCAAAATACAGCCAGCTCTATGCAGCAGTTAATGTACTGGCACAGAAAACTGGTACCTGAACAGTACTAGTTATATCCTGGGAAGACAGTTATAACAGCCAGCAGTTTATGGATTGGCACAGAAATGTGGAACCTGGTTATTCTAAATCCCTCTTCCTAAAAGACATTCAGTACTGTTCAGCAGTTCATGCATTGCCTCAGAAACATAGTGCCTGAACAGTACTGCCTGTGTTTTGGAAACAGGGATTTTGAATAACCTGCAGTTTATGCTCTGGCACAGATAGTGGTACAGGAACCTTATTGTATTTTGGTGAGTGGGATTTTAAACAACAAGAGGTTGCTACATTTACACAGAATGCATTTATTCAACAGAAACAGCCAATTCATTTGCACAGCAAATGTATTTATTCAATAAACACAGCACATTTATTTGCACAGAATTTTATTGCTCAATAAACACAGTGAATTCATTTGCACAGCAAATGTATTGCACAATACAAACCAGTGAATTTATTTGTGCAGAAAATGTATTCAATAAAAACTAAATTCCTCTTAATACAGCAGTCTTTGTTGTTCTTTTAACAAGGTAACATACATTTTGCCATAAAATGACATGTTTTGAGAATGTCTGGCACATACATGTGCATGTTAGTCGCGACCACATTTCTGAAAGGCTGTTTTGCAGTTGGCCATTTTTTGGTTATTGGCCATGCGGCTCCAAGGCCTGAAAAGGTTGCAGACCACTGATCTAGAGGGTGTCCCTGATCCAAAGCTAACGATATATTTTCATAGAAACATAGCTGATTCGTAATACATGATCTTTCAGGCATGAAACCGTGTTGTGTAGGGTCTAACTGTTTACTATCCCTTTGATATTTGTAAATATCTTCTTTAAATTATGGATTCCAATATCTTACCTGGAACTGACGTTAGGCTGATTGGCCTATAATTTGTACAGTCTAATTTGCTACCTTTTTTGTGAACTGGTATTACTGTGGCAGTTAGCCAATCAGTTGGAACTATTTGTTCTAAGAGGGAATTATTAAAGAACATGGTTAAGGGCGTTGCTATATATGGGGATAATATTTTGAGCATTGTAGCTGAGATATTATTGGGTCCTGCTGACATAGTATTTTTCAATGCATTTATTTTATCAATGATTCTACTGGGATTAATCTTAACATCTAATTTTACACCCTCAAGTGTAGTTCTATCTAAATTAGAACTTACAGTGAATACCGATCCAAAATATGTATTGACTATATTGCCAAAATCCAACGGTTCCTCTATGTTTTGATTATTGTGTGTTAATGATCTTATACCTGTATTGTTACCTCTTAAAGAGTTGACATAATTTTATAATTGTTTGATGTTGTTCTTTGTTGCCATATTCGCTACTCTTTGTTCCAACTTTTTTTACTTATGCCAATCATTTTTTTACATGCCTTCTGACAATTTTTGTATTGTAACCGTAATTCTTGCGAATTATTCTTATTGTATCTATTATATAAATTCCTTTTTTTCCTAAGCATTTTATTTATTTTTTGTGTTAGCCAGTTTGGTTTTATGCCATTTTTACCATATTTCTTTATCTTGGCTGAGTGTTTGTCACAGATATGAAATATTTTGCTTTTTATTATTTCCCACATCTGTACGGTATTTTTATCTTGTAGTTTGGTCTCCCATGATATATAATCTAATTCTCTATACACCCTTTCCTTGTTTACAGATCTGAAATTATATATTATACTATGCCCTCTGGAGTGGATTACTTCACCAGAGAGGCTAAAGTGAATACTGCTGTGATCACTGTTCCCTAATGGTTCCGATGTCACACTCATTAACCATGATATTATTTTTAGTCAATATAATATCCAGTATATTTTTATCCCTTGTTGGTGCTTTCACATGCTGTATTAGACCTAGTTATTGGGTTATTGTAAGAAAATTCTTTCCAGGAAGATGATGAGCTTTTGATTCCTCCTTTGAACTATCCCCATCGTTCAGATCTCCTAGGGAAAGTACTTGTCCTATTTTGTAGGCCTTTTCTGGCTCTTCATTAATTTGGTCAGCATACACAGTACTAGAGCTAGGGGTGTGATAGCATAGTCCAAAAATTATGTCCCGCTGTTGACTAGCCTCGATTTTAAGCCATAGAGTTTCAGTGATTGATAGCCGATTTCTAATTTTGGCAGATTTGTCAGATGAGGTAATACTATTAGATATATAAACTACCACCCCACCCCCTATTTGGACATTTTTATCAAGACTGTAATATTGATACCCATTGATATCTCTTCCCAACTATCATTTTTGTTCCACCAGGTCTCTGTCACAAAAGCCATATGAATCTGCTCCCCAGTGGCACTTAAAATACATCTTAATTCATTCAATTTGTTTTGTTAGCTTCTTGCATTTGTTAAATAGCAATTCAGTTTGGGATTTCTATTAACCTTAATTTTGGGCAGACTATTTTGTTTAGTACGGTCAGACTGTGAGTTAACCGTAGAATCTACTAAGACTGCAGAATTAACCAAGCTGATTAGTCCCCCCCCCAAAGTGGCTTTAAGTTGTACCTTTTAGAGATGTTACAGACATTTTAGAGCTGTTCCTTGCATTTACAGACAGTTGAGCAGTATGGTATGCACAGACTATTGGAGCCCCACTATAGTCAGGTGTATGCCCCCCCCAGTGAAGCTGACTTCCACATCCCCATGCTCAAGCACATTATGACAAATGGCAAAGTAGACTGCAGGGGTGTGCACCATTGAAATGAATGGGGGTATATTTTTGTATTTCTATTTTATACATTATTGATGAAGAGTTGGAGATTAATGAAGGCCACCGCTCAACTAACAAGGGCCTTGTTAGTAGAACAGTGGCTTTCATTTTCCCCAGCTCACATCATAATGTATAAAATAGTACTAGAAAATAACTCCATTCATTTCAAGAGGGTACACCTGAACACTCTGACCTATGGACATCATCTCTTAAAGATCCCTGCCTCTGGCTCCCTAGTACTCAAGTAAGAGACTTTTTACTTATATCTATACTTGATTGGTTGTATGTAGTAGCATGGCCATACATGCTACAGTGTGTGCACATGGGGGGGGGACTGGCTGATTGGGTGTGTGTCAAGTTATTGCTACTTTTGTATTTGCACCTTAAAGGGGCACTGTCAACCCCCCTGGGCCTTGGAGTGTCCCTAGTTTCAAAAACACATCTTATAACTGTTCACATTCTGTAGAGACTGCTGATGTGGTTGGTTGTTTAATTCTGATCCTTTTTTCTTTTAAACAATGAAAAAACAGACTGTCCACCATACTGGTGTTACCACACCAAAATATATTTGTTTACATTCCTTGATCAACTCTTTCTGCATTGTTGCTGGACCTATGAACACCACCAACATGGTCTAGCAATTCATTATACAGTGGAAGTAGAGTAGACTATAGTATCATGAGTAACTGCATTGTTTGGGGGTGTTTCTATTGTTCAGGAAGTATGCGATAAATATAGATCCAGGATTTAAAACAAAACAAAGTTGTTTACAACTATATATTATCAGGCATTCCAGTCCTGCTAAGCAAAATGCAGATACAAAAAACAACAGCATCAATGGATTTAAGTATAGGTAAGCACTCGTAAAATGTGGGATTTTAACTGGAAATAATATGATGTAAAAAAGGTTTACAGTGTCCCTTTAAAGTCTGTTTGTGTGGAAGCATTCAAAACTATGGAGTGAAAATAGTAGAAGTACAGGTCAGACAGAAGTAATTAAGTGGTTTTGTGGGTAAGTTTATGTATTGGGGGTGGGAAAAACCTCATGTGTTTCCATTGGTATGTGTGCTACAGTTCAACTGTGAAACTGAGATAAGAGAAGAAAACTGAACAGCATAACAGTGGTTACAAGCATGCCGCATGCATGCAGATGTAGCCAGATACAGAATGTATTGAAGTACAAGTGAGCCATATGTGTGCAGACAGTATGGCTTAGTGGTTAAGGGCACTGAGCTGCATTCCAGGAGATTTGGAGGCATGAAAACCTGAATCTCATCAACCCCGACTTGTGTATGGTGTGGTCCTGAGCAAGACACTTATCTTTTACATGCGTAGCTATGAGTGACCACTTGCTTTTTACATGCAATCCACATGCATGCATTCTTTCCCAATTTAACATAAAAATCATAGTTTCCACACTTGCTTGCTGTATGCATGCACACATGCATGCAATTGGTTCCAATTTATCATTTTAATCATACTTGCAGCATGCATATCACTTAGGTAGTTTTATGTGTGCAGCATGGAAATATTTCATATCATTATTTTTGTAAGGGATTACATCTCATCTGCTGTATCCTGGGTAAATATGCAGTAAAAATGTGTACAAGCAAGACCAGGTACAACAGCAATACCAACGGTGTACATTCGGCATTGACAAATGCATGTTTTGTCAAGTTACACTAACCTCTTTTTTTCAGCACAGATTCACTAAATGCTAATTAGAATAGTAAACACATATCTAAATTGTTGAAGAATGATGTATGTGTATTCTTACAATGCTTTCTCTTTTATGACTGACTTTAATGTACTATAGTGTTTAAATAGTCAATAAAACCATTTTAACTTTCACTTGCATAACCACTTAGACAGATGGGACCACAGTTTAATGTCTTAGTTGAAAGATGGCATCTTATTGCAACACAGCACTGCCTTTAGCATCATGCTGAGGCATTGTGGTTACTTGTATCCACACTGATACAGTGTAGTACATCTTTGTCATTTCCTACTGTTTTGTGAAACTTTGCCTCTCGACCATCTATAGACATGAAGCAGTAGGGACACATTATGACTGGGATATATATTTCTTTTTTCAGGAGCAGCAACAATGTCAGCCTCACTTGTGAGTCTCCTGCTCGTCGGTTCTGTCTTGCTGATTGAAGTGAGTGCTGTTCCAGCTCAGGCCCGGTCCACTTGCCCTTCAGGCTGGTTCTACTACAAGTCCAATTGCTATGGATATTTTCGGCATAAACTTACCTGGTCAGATGCAGAGGTACGATCAGGCATCTTAAAATCAGAAACTTTCCTATATATGACTGGGGTCTAGACTGTTTCAGTTCTATATGTACATGTGGGAGTGGGGGTGGGGGGTAGAGAGCCTCTCTATCATATAGTCAACAAACTGAGATTTGCAGTGGTGTTATAAAAATGTTAGTCATTAACTGACTTTGTAGTGTGCAGGACAGTATTTGGGGCAAACCTTCAAAGATGTTATTAAGAAGAACATGAGCCAGGTGACATGATGAAGTTTGTCACCAACACAATGTTCCCACACCAACAAATACTCAGAGGTAGACTACAGACAAAAAGCATGGGCTGTTAGTTGAAGGCAATTTTATCAGGCAGTGTAAACGTGCTGTATCAGCAGATTTCAGCCATACTTATACAGTCTACATCATTCGCTCTTACACGTGATGGGTGTACTTACTGTATGCTCTCCAGTTTGCAGAAATAAAATAAAGCCCCGCTTTGAACTGTGACCATCTAAGCACCTGCCTGTCCCTTCTCTATAGCTTCCCACACAGGTTGACAATTTTTGTGAGCACTATAGAAGGGATAGATGGCCCTGCTGAAGGTTTTCCTAACATAGCCTCCGCAGTAGAGTCTGCCAGATAGACCACTAATTATTGCATTTCATATTTTTGGATTTTATCCGATTAAAACTCACTTCATAGTATACTGTTTGGAATATATACCTACTCTACAGTTCTGACAGTGGCTACTTGGTCAACACCCCCCTCTAAAATCTGCTTCAGTGTGAAGAAATTGTTTGGTAAGACTATAAGGATCTAGGTAGGATAGTAATGATTCAGACAAGGTATCTACTCCAGCAACAAAATTGCAGTATCAGTGGTGTTCACAGGATACAACATGGTTTGTAAGGAATAAGACATAAGAGAGATTGTGTCATACTCCATTAACATACCAAAAAATGAATTTATTTCCTGAGGCAAAAGGCCAATGGGTTTCTCACCATGACAGTCTGATAGAGTATAACCCATCCTCTTGAGTGCCATATTCCTCTTATAGAGTGTTGTTAGTGATTTCTTTGTTTCTTTGTCAGTTACGTACATACGGTGTGAATGGAAGTGCTGACGTGTCTTCACGAGGTGTGGAGATGGTTCTGAGCATGGTAGTGGTGATGTAATTGTATATGATGCATTTGTACACATTATGTGACATCACAGCTAGAAGTTTGAAAAAGGTGTGCGTGCAGCAAACAGCAGTAATTGAAGCATGTCATCTGAAATATGCAGAAAGAGCAGATTAAAGAGCTAGTGTACTGCCTACCGCCTAAATCTAATAGTTGTTTTAAAGCAGCCAACCATTACCTTTTATATCAGAGGTACTTTCTATTTTCCCTTTGTTTAATTAGAACATTGTTTTCCTGATGTTAGTAAGTGTGATGTGTGGGACAGCACTCTGCCTGGCAGCTGACATAGCAATCTCTACCCCCTTCCCTTCATCATCAGCATTGTGACCTCACTGACTGGGACATCACTACTGCTTAGGAACAGCCACTCAGTGACTGCATGTCAATCACCTGTGATGTCACTATCCGATCACAATACTGATGATGTAGTGGGGGAATAGAGAAAGATATGTCAGCTGTCAGGCTAAGAGCTGTTCCACAGATCCAGCACAATATTATCAGAGAGAAAACTTTCTAATGAGCAAAAGGTAAAAGAAAAATACCTCAGAATTAAAAAGTTACAACAGACTACATCTTAAAATTTGTATTATTTTCCTGTCTGCCTATTTTAGCTAAACTGGCACTTTAAATTATATAATTGAATCACTGTTTTTTATGTTGGCATGGTTGCGGAGCCAATATCTTGCAGTAGTGGAGATTTGGAGGCACGGTCGCTGTTGGGTGAATGCAGGGCATGCATCAGTAGGTGCGTCCCTCATTCCCCAATCAGCCTGCATGCCGGCGCCACACCATGCATACTAATGTGGCAAGCACCTCTAAGGAAAGATCCACTGCAATCCAAGCAAAGCTTGTCAGATGCAGCAGACCCTTCGTACGTACTTGGCCACATTGTATTCATGGCAGGCGGCCGCCCAACTGCTGACTTCGGGGGTGTCCAATCCCTGCCAGCTCTGTGGCCGAAGTATTTGCCAATGGGGGTCCTCCCATTGGCATAAACATCCCATTTCTTATATGACGAGGGGTGCCCAATCCCCTCGGCTCTTGCCCCCGCTTTTCTTGTGTGCCAACAGGGTGCCAATCCCACGTCGGCATAAATTAACTCCTTTTGTTGTGTGCTGACAAGGTGCCCAATTCTGTCAGGCTGCAGCAACCCCAAACAGTTAGGTGGCACACTGGGAGCACACTGGGAGCCCACCCCTGCATGCTAAATCCCCTGAAAAAAAACTGTCCCAAGATTTTTTTCACCCTGTAACAAAAATGGTCCCTCTAGTCTCCCTACCCACCACCCACACCCACCCACTGAGCACCCTGCCTCCAAGACACCCCCCTCACCCCATACTTACCTCCGGAGTCCGGCGCGATGATCTTCGGTGGACCGGGAACACGTCTGCACTCTTCAAAGCTGACTGCGAACTGAGGAAATGCTGGTAAGCTGTATAATGGAATAAATAGGGTTTTTTTCACTTTGCTGCATATCTCAGGCATTTTGGGGAATTTTGGCACCAAATTTTCAACATGCAGTTTTTGGGACCCCTCCTCATGAATTCTTGCACTGTCTTGGCATTATTTGGTCCCGAAAGGTGATTTTGCAGTCACTGTGTGGAATCACCTTTTGGGAGGGAGGAATGAAACTACAGTGCCAGTGTTCGTGAGTGGGGCTCTCAAAAAGCCTATGTTGCAAATCTGGTGGGAAAAAACAAAAAATGACTGTCTTACGAGCGTGCATTGCGCAGTTACAATGCATGCTAGTAGCTTAGCAAATTTGCAATATTTTCACCCCACATGTTCAGCATTGGCATTTTTCCACACCTTCTTGTGAACCATACAGCTGTCATTTTTCACATCCTGCCTGAAATGTGTTTTCACAATTCCAGCGCAGAATAGCATGGTTGATGTGGGAAATCAGTGTTTGAGACAAATTACGAAAATGACAGTTACACTGTTCATGAGCAGAGGTCCTAAAATGCCTATGCTGAAAATTTAGTGATGATACTCCATAATATGACTGTGTTACGAGAGTGTGTTGCGCAGTTTGCACGCACGCTCGTAAGTTCGCAAATTTATAACATTTTCACTCCAGATTTTCAACATTGCCATTGTTCTGCACCACCTTCTGAACAGTATAGCTATCATTTTTCACATCCTGACCAAAACGTGTTCTCGCAGTTCCGGCGCAGAATAGCACAGTCGCTGTGGAAAGTCCATGTTCGAGACACATTATGAAAATGACAGTGACTCTGTTTATTAGCAGAGGTCCTAAAATGCCTATGTTGAAAATTTGGGGCCAAAAGTCCATAAAATTAGTGTTTTACGAGTGTGCATTGAGCAGTTTGCATGAACGCTCGTGACTTCATGCATTTGTAATATTTTAACTCCACATGTTCAAAATTGACATTTTTCCACACCTCCTTATGAACAGTACAGCTGTCATTTTACATAACCTGCCTGAAATGTGTTTTTGCACGGTCTGTACGAATCGCACGGGTCGCCAGCGAAATCAGTTTCGGGCAGTTTTCGAAATGACAATGACACTGTTCATGAGCAGAGGTCCTAAATGCCAAGGCTGAAAATGGTGCCAAAAGTCCATAAAATGACTGTGCTGCAAGCGTGCGATGCGCAGTTTCCACACAGCCTTGTAACTTCGTACATTTGCAATATTTTCATGCCAGATTTTCACCACTGGCATTTGTGCACACCTCCTTTTCAACAGTACAGCTGCCATTTTTCACAGCCTGCCCAAAACACATTCCCACAACTGTGGCACACAATGGTGTGCTCGCTGTGGGAAATCACCTTTTGGGGCACATTAACAAAATCACAGCACCACTGTTCGCGAGGGAGGTCCCAAATACCTATGGTAAAATGTGCCTACAAAATCCCACAGATAATTGGGTTATGGACGCCTGCTGCGCAGTTTGTGTATGCATGTTCATTGCTTCACCAATATTTCATATTGCCACTCCAGATTTTCAACGCTGGCATTTTTTACGCCTCCTCATGAACAATACAGTTGTCATTCCCCACATCCTGCCCAAAACTGTGTTTTCGTTCCTCTGTCACCAAATGCCACAGCCACTGTGCAAAACCACCTTTCAGCTAACAAAGTGATTGTGCCGCTTTTCATGAGGTGGCCTGACAAGCAGCCCATGTTGAACATGTAGAGTGAAACTACCACTACATGCCTTCAGTGTTAGAGTTTCCAACTGTAGCACCTCACCCAATATGACTGACAGGCATCAGGGCTGTGACTTGGGATCATCGGATGTAATGCTCACACCATTCCCCCCCACCCAGTACGGATCGACAGGTGTCAGGGCAGTGACTTGGGATCATCGGATGTAATGCTCACGCCATTCCACCCCCCACCCGGTACGGATCGACAGGCATCAGGGCTGTGACTTGAGATCATCGGATGTAATGCTCATGCCATTCCACCCCCCCCACACCCACCCTGCAGCCACTGACAGGCATCGTGGTGTGTCATGCACTGTTCGGCCGCAAACTTCACCCCACGCTCCTATACTGCACCCACATCAGCGTATTTCTTTATGGAATGGGGTAAGTATAATGCCCAAAGACCCCAAAGCACACCATGACACTTATTAGTGTCTACAGGGTAGGGTGAGGTATAATAGCATGAGCATTATAGCTGACGACCCAAAGGCACAGCCCAATTCCTGTTGCTCTCTACAGGGTGGGGCTGGGGTTGGTGTCACTTCAATACTTCACTGCCATTCCTATTATGCGCCTCTAGCTCTGCCACTGCCAATGCCAATGCCAGTGTGACAACAATCGTCATTGACAAATGCTTGGTTTTTTTTGTTCGTTTGTTTGTTACTTTGCTGACAAGCTTAGGTTTCTTTGTGCTCCTTGTAGTGTTATTTTTATATGACTGTGAATTGATAAGTAAGTTTGTTTCCTGTGCAAGTAACATAGGGAGGAGGGCTGTGTTTGCTACCTTAAGGACCTTTTGCAGGCAGGAGTAGGTTGGTTTGCTGGCAGCTGTGTGTCCTGTGTGTAAGTTATGTTTATGTGAATGTGAAGCCTTCGTTAAATGTGTTTTCTGTGCAGGGCAAGCAATGTGTCTGTGTCTGTTTATTTTAAGGAAGCTTTCTCGGCAGGTGTAGGATGGTTTGCTAAAAACAAAGCGAAGTGCACACGCAGGAGACTAGCAAAAACTATTGGAATGCCTTGCTATATGAGTAAATTGAAAAAGTGTTGCTTATTTAACACCACTGTGGCAAACAAGAAAACAGCAACAAACAGGCTGAGTCTTCAGCACTTGTCCTCTGCCATGTCTTCCTCAGGGCAAAGTGCTTTTCATTTGCTTGGTCTGGCAGACCTTTAGTGCACTGGCTGTGTTTGTGAGTGCCTTCATATTGTACTAAATGTAGGTTGGTGTGCTGGCAGGTGTAGGCTTTGTGTGCTGTATGTTGTGTTATTTTTATGTGAATCTGGAGAGTTAGCTACTGTATCTTTGTTTCCTGAACAACGCAGCCGGGGGGCGCATCATTTGCATAATGACCTTTGGGGGGGGGCTAGTAACAGAGTGCCCATTGGGTCATTATTTGATGATAACCTAGCCTTGTGCCATGGGTCATAACCCAATATCCCACACCCACGTAACCAGGTTTGACTAATCAGGAAGCAGAACTGGCCAGACACCCATTCTATATTTAAGCAATAATACACGACAGGGTGTGGTATATCATGGGACACCATCACTCCTTGGGTGCATTGTGAGGCATGTGGCTGCAGGTCAAGTGTCTCATGCACCGCAGAAGTGATGATATCCCATGATATACTATGCCTGGGAGTGTATTACTGCTATTATGAACCGGGAGACAATATCTCTTAATAAAAAAGGGGGAAAAAAGCTATTTTAAAATTTCTGAAACATTATTTTTTGGGGTATTGTAAGAGTACATTTTGATAAAATAGTTCTTTGAGGGTTGTGGTCAGCAGGTGGCACTGTTTTAGTTGGAATTGCTTAGTAGTGCAGTGTGCTGTTTTGCTGACTGGGAATCCTTTGTGTTGGTGTCTCCCCAGTACACACATGTTAGTACTGGCTGGGAATCTTCTGTTTTGCTGCCCCCCAATACTCACACAGTCTGGGCAAATGTTGCTTTGGCAGGCTGGGGCATTTAAAACATAAAGAAGAAATGTACAGGCAATGCACTGTTTTCAGTCATTCAGCCTAAGTCCGTGGGGGAAGTAAAACTCAGGTAAGTGGTGGGACAATTGCTGAAGAAATCAAATCAAATCAAATCAACTTTATTTATATAGCACCTTTCAGAACCAAGGAGCTGTACATAAGAACATATACATAAAATAGATTAAAACAACATTAAAATATGTCAACTATAAATAAAGGCTAAACTAAATAAATATGTTTTTAGACCAATTTTAAAACTATCGATGGTTGGGCATTCTCTAAACCAATGAGGTAGGGAATTCCACAGGGTTGGTGCTGAAAAAGCAAAAGCACGTGAACCTGATGTTTTCAATTGAACCCTGGGAATCTCTAGCAATTCCTTGTTGGTGGAATGGAGAGGACGGAGGAGGAAGTAGGGAATCAGGAGATCTTTCAGGTAACCAGGTCCCTGGTCATATAGGGCTTTAAAGGTTAGTAAACCAACCTTAAATGCGATCCGCCACCTAACAGTCAGCCAGTGCAGTTCACAGAGCACAAGTGTAATATGACCGGTTCTAGACATCCCAGTCAAAAGCCTGGCTGCTGCATTCTGCACCAGCTGCAGGTGGTGGATATCAATCCCAGGTAGCCCTAGGTAAAGGGAATTGCAGTAATCAAGATGGGTAGTGACAAAGGCATGGACCGATGCTGGAAGATCACCCAACGGAACCAGGTGTTTCACCAGGGCGATATTCCTCAGATGGTAAAAAGAGGATTTGATGACAGCTGATACCTGAGATTTTAAAGTCAGTCCCTCATCAAAAATAACACCTAGATTACGCACCTGATAACCAAGTAACAAACTTGAGGGTTGTCCAACTCCCAAACCCGCCCCCGGATGACCTGGGTCCACTGCCAATACCTCAGTCTTATCCGGATTCGGTCTCAGCCAGCTGGAACTCATCCAAAGTCTGATCTCAGCAAGGCAGTTGTTTAGCATGGACAGTGCATCACCCTGGCTGGGGAGAAAGGACAGATACAGCTGGGTATCATCTGCATAGCAGTGAAAACCCAAACTGTATCACCTGATGATTTCTCCCAATGGCAGCATATACACTGAAAACAACATGGGAGCTAAAATGGAGCCCTGCGGTACCCCCACAAGGCAGGGAATGAGTGCCAGAGGAATAAATTCCAGTGGCAACTCTCTGAGACCTGTCTGTGAGGTAAGAATGAAACCATTTGAGGACTGTACCAGACAGCCCACAATAAACCCGCAGGCATTCCAGTAGCACACCATGGTCTGCAGTGTCAAATGCAGCAGAGAAATCGTGAAGGACCAGAATGGTACATGCCTTTCGATCTCTAGCCATTAGGAGATCACTCAATACCTGGACAAGGGCAGTCTCCGTGCTGTGTTTCTTCCTAAAACCAGACTGGAGAGTATCATAGACATTGTGAGTCATAAGATGATCACCCAGTTTCAGTGCGACCGCCTTTTCAATAATCTTACCAACAAATGGCAGGTTAGAGATAGGTCGGTAGTTAGCTAGACAATCTGGACCCAAGGAGGGTTTTTTAAGGAGTGGTCAAAAGACCGCCTCCTTGGGGGTGTTGGGAAAGACCCCCTCTCCAAGGACTTCCAGAAAATGTCAGCAAGGATTGGGCAGATAACTTCTACACATCCTACTAAGAGGGGTGTAGGGCCCAGATCCAAACTACAACTAGTTGGTTGCAATATCTGGATGATCTTTACAATGTCACCAAACTCCAGCCGGCGAAAGTCTGACCAGTCAAACCGAGTACATGCCACTTCACGTCGATCACCGCAGTCCCCCAAAGGAGAGGTCAGACCGATGCCAGACCTGATGCTGGCAACCTTATCTGCAAAAAACTGAGCGAACTCCTCACATCTTAGCTGAGAAGAAGCTTCTCTGGGCTGGAGACAGATTGGATTGCAAAGTCTGTCCACAGTCAAAAAAAGCTGAGCTGGTCAGTTCTGTGCAGCAGAAATCTCTCTGGACAGGAATTCTGCCTTCTTATGGGTGATTTCTGATTGATAGCCATCATAATGTGCCATCAACCTAAGCCTGTCAACATCATTGCCGGACTTCCACCAGACTCTGTCCAACCTTCGGCCAATTTGCCTTAACTCCTTCAAGGAGCCATCAAACCAAGGGCTCCTTGGACGGAGGGTGAGAGGCCGAATACGAACAGGAACAATTTTGTCCAGAGCATCTCCCACAGCCTTATTATAGGCTAGTACGAGATCATCTGGACTCATGCATTCACCCGACAAACCCGATAGATCCAGTACTGCTGTTAGGTCACTGGGGTTAACACCCCTTAAAGGGTGGTACCGAACCATCTCCACAGGGGCAGACCTATTTGGGGGGCCCTGAAGCTGAATATTATGGTGTGATGGTCAGACCAGCTGACTGGTTCCACCCCCAGGTCAGCGATCTCCATACCCAAAAGAAAGATCAGATCCAATGAATGACCCCCTACATGGGTCGAGGAGGTAACCACCTGTGTTAGGCCCAGCATTGTCATCAGCTGGAGGAGATTTTGACCAAAATGCAAGAGTTCATTATCGACCCAGGCATTGAAGTCACCCAGAACTATCAGTCTGGGGAACCTCAAAACCAAGTCGACGATGAAGTCTGTTATCTCCTGCAGGAAATCTCCACTGTCACCTGGTGGACGGTAAAGGAGGAGAATCCCACAACCTACACCCTCTCCCAGGATATATTCAAAGGATCTGGTAGTTCCTAATGGCACATCCATAAGGCCCAGCTCAGTCTTAAACATAATGGCCACACCCCCGCCCCTATGATCCAACCTTGGACGGTATATCACCGAAATCCCGGCTGGAACTGCCAAGGCCAATATAGGGCCTGGATTTTCATCCAGCCAGGTCTCAGTGATGCAAGCTTAAATAAAATTTAAATGTTTGTAGGCAGGCAAGACCACTGCTCATATTGTAGTATGTGAGAGCAGTGATCAGGTCAATGTGAGGTTAGCATGGCGGTTGGCAGTGGTTGCTGTGTGTGACAGAGTTTTTTTTTCCAGTCAGCGGGAGACAGTTGTGTATATGGGAATGTAGATTTCAATTTTCCCATGAGTAGCTGATGGAGGGTCTCAAATACATGAGATGCCAATGCAAGTTTAGCGCTGATGTGTAGGTTAGGGTGGACAGATTGGGATGGGGTGAGGCGAATCGTTGGCCAACACCTTTTCTTACCCATGATTATGTCGTGGAATTTAATCATAGGTAAGACAAAGGCTCAGCCAATCAGGTTACTGGATTTTCGGCAACTATTCATAAACTAAGTTATAGAATGGGTCTGAGCAATTCTTGTTCCTCATTGGTCAAAGCCTGGTTACAAGGGGATGCCAGGGGTTAATAAAACATGGCTGGAAGGCAATTTTAACCAAAACTAGTAGCACATACCTCCCACAATGCAACAACTAATTAATCAAGTCACCTCCCCCCCCAAATCTGGCTGCCCTGCAAAGAAAACAACCTTCCTTATACCATCACAAAAACACTATATTTAGCCGTGAGAGTCTAGGTCTGACAGAAAACCAAACCTAAGGGCTGATCTATGACGAGGACCAAGGTACACACAAATCAACCATGTTCCAGCTGCAGCTGTGCATACCCCATCGCCTGTCCACACCAGATGGATCCACAACCCCGACCACAACCTCGACCTGATGTGCTTCACTGACACAGACCTGTGTGTGGCGGCAGGGAACAGTTGGGAGTGCAGCTGGTCCAAACCTCAGGCATCCAACTGGATGGGCATGTCAGTCATCTAGTGCATCCCTTCCTGTGCAGGGGATGGTGAGAAATGCCAGTTCTCCAAGGACTGACATATCCCCTTCAGAAAGCGTAAATATTTTAAATCCCTCTGGCTGGTACCAGCAATGCCCCCAGCATACCATGGAAGCAGGTAGGGCTAAGGGCTGGGGGAGGGGGAGCCAATCACTCCCCATGGACCCTGTTGTAGTCAGACAGAGAGGAGCACATAGCTGCTGTTGCATCTCCTCGGGATGTGTTGTGTCCTCCCACTCTGCCGGCACTCCACACCATGGAGATCACTGTCAGGGTGCAGCGCACACCCACACCTGCATTTGTCCCACCTTCCCCCATACTGGCTCAAGTTTGGGTGGGAAGGAGACCAGCAGCCAGGATGCCTGGAGGTCCCCGCATGTGAGAAGCCAGATCGCAGTGTACCACAAGTGTGCATATACAAGCCTCCACAGGTGTGGAAGGGGTGCACACCATTTGGGAGATTATGTCCTTTGTCATCAAAAGACGCTTAAGGTAGCAATCCCCCCCCCCATTTGCCCAGTGATCATCATACAGTTAAAAACACTGGAAACCGGGCACTCACCAGCCAAATATATGCAGACTCCACAGCTCAGTAAATCTTAAAAGATATTTATAAAACATAACAGACCCACATTAAGTCTGTGCATTTGTTTTACTGAGCTGAGGAGTCAACATATATTTGGTTGGTGTGTGCCTGGTTTCCAGTGTTTTTATCTGTTACTAAATCGGTAGCACTACCATCCCAGTGCACATCTTTCTGCATTTTGATCATCATGCAGTGTGGTTCAACAATATGAACAGCTGCGGAATCCAGCCACACAATGGTGAGAGACCTGGATTTCAGAAGGGCTGATTTTACTAGGATGGGTGAATTCCTCAGGAATGACCTGGCAGGGGAAGATGACTTGGGTGTGGTGGAGGAAAAGTGGGCCAAACTAAAAGAGGTCATCATTAACGCAACAGACTTCAGTGTCAAGCAAGTAAGCAAAAGCAAAGGAAAGAGGAGACTGCTATAGATCTTGAAAGAGGTAGCAAAAGATATAAAGTCTAAAAGAGTAGCATTCAGACGGCATAAGGAGAACTGGAGAGAGGAGAATAGGGAAGTGTATCAGGGAAGACAAAGAGAAGCAGGCAAAGCAGTAAGGAATGCAAAGGCACAAACTGTGGAAAGAATAGCTCAAGGAGTATCAAAAGGGAACAAAACTTTTTTTAGGTATGTTAGCGAAAAAAGGAAGACACGTCACATCGATAGGTTTACAACGGGGATAGCTTTGCACATGTGCACTACACGACCCAACAGCCTTCCAGAAACAGCTGCAGCGGTGCAAGCATGACCCGGAACGGCTGATGCGGGGACTAAAATTTCAACAGTAAGGATCCTGCTTAATTTTTTTAACTAGAAATGCATGAGCATACATTATAAAATATAATGTACAGTCATACATTGGCAACCAGTTTGAATAACTGGCTCGAGGTTGCCATGGTGACATAAACCTTTCAAGCTTCACTCTCGAGGTTTACGTGGTCGCCATGGCAACCTCTCGCCGGTTAACAAACCGATTACAGATGCATGCCCATACATTATCCTCTATATTTAGTCAGAGACAGACACAGGTAGACATAATAACATATTAAACAAGCATTTGTCAATGCCGAACGTTCGCTTGCAGGTATTTGCAGTGGTGTTTGGCATGTATGGTGCTTTACCCTAGTGTCCTGTGCGATTGCTAGTATTTGCACAATAAATTTTCAGCATGACCTTTTTGTTACCCCCACCTCATAAAAGCATTTGAGACCTCTGCTGATGAACAGTCCCACTGTTATTTTGTTAATCTGTCCTGAGCGTTGATTTCCCACAGCAACCACACTGTTGTGCTCCACATGTGCAAAAACACAGTTCGGGCAGGATGTGAAAAATGACAGCTGTAGCATTCATAGGGAGGTGTGAAGGGATGGCAATGTTGAACATCTGGAGTGAAAATACAACAATTTCTCAAACTTACGAGTGTACATGGAAACTGCGCAATGAACGCTCATGACACAGTCATTTTGTGGACTTTTGTCACCAAATTTTCAACATAGGCACTGTGGGACCTCTGCTCATGAACAGTGTCACTGTGATTTTCATAATCTGTACTGAGCATTGATTTCTCACTGTGACCACACCATTGTGCGCTGAATGTGCAAAAACATTTTTCAGCCAGGATGTGAAAAAATGCCAATGTTAAAAATCTGGAGTGAAAATATTTCAAATTCTGGAAGTTATGAGTGTGCGTGGAAACTGCGCAACGCACGCTCGTAACACAGTCATTTTTTGACATTTTTTCACCAAATTTGCAAAATAGGATTTTGGAAGCACACCTCATTAACAGTGACTCTGTTGTTTAGTTAATCAATCCCAAAAGGTGATTTTGTGCAGTGACCATGAAATCACCTTTGGGGACCGAATAACTCACGTGACAGTAACTGAATTCATGAGGTGGGGTCCCAAGAACCCCCTGTTGAAAATGTGGTGCCAGAATTTGCAAAAATGCCCGAGATAGCCACCTAAGTTGAAAAAAACATTTATGCCATTTTACAGCTTACCGTCATTTCTTCAGTTTAGCTCGCTTTCAAGAGTGCAGAGATGTTCCACTCCACTGAAGATCATTGCGCCAGGCTCCAGAGGTAAGTATGGGGTGAGGGGGAGGTGGGGTATGCAGAGGGTGGGTGTGGGTTCAGGGAGGGGGCACAGGACACAGCGAGGGATGGTTTTCTGTTTTCACAGGTTTTAAAAAAACAAAAGATGTTGAGGGACGGTTTTCCCATTTACAGGAAAAATGGGCATGCTGGGGTGGGCTCCCAGCATGTCACCTGGGTGTTTGTTGGGGGGGCTTGGAGACAATGGGGACTGTGCACTTTGTCTGCACATACAGTGTATTTGGTGGGGGCAATAACAAGGGAGCAGGGTAGATGGCAGCAGAGGGAGGAAGTGGGAGGGATTTTATTAGCAGCCAGAGGGAAAAGGGTGACGTCAATATGCTAAATACAGACACGTTACCACCACTAATTGCAGTGGTGCTTTTCTTTTAACTGAAGACCACTGCAGCCACACTGCTGTCATAGACAGCTCATGCATCCATTGGTGCAGTAGGGTTGCACACGTTGCACTGAGCACTGCAATGGACAGGAGGGTCACACACCTTCAAAAAGTCGTACTGTCCCAAAACGTTCCTTGCACATGCATGCAAGCGAATGCAAAAATAAACAAGCATTTGTCAATGCCGAATGTTGCTTTCTTCTATGTGCTGTTTAGGTATTTGGAAGTCATTGGAGTGCAAATATTGAAAATTTGCGAACTTACCAGCCTGCGTAGGAACTACACAACGCACGCTCATAAAACAGTCATTTTTAGGAATTTTTTCACCAAATTTTCAACATAGCCATTTTAAGACCTCTGCTCATGAACAGTGTCACTGTGATTTTCTTACTGTGTCCCATACATTGATTTTGCACACCGACTCGCGCCATTGTGCTGCCATAGGCGGAAACACGCTTTTGGGCAGGATGTGAAAATGACAGCTGTACTGCTCATAAGGAAGTATGGTAAAATGGCAATGTTGTAAATCTGGAGTGAAAATATTGAAAATTCACAAGCTTACGAACGTGCGTAGGAACTGCACAACGCACACTCAAAAACAGTTATTTTTAGGAATTTTTTCACCAAATTTTCAACATAGCCATTTTAAGATCTCTGCTCATGAACAGTGACACTGTGATTTTCTTAATGTGTCCCATACATTGAGTTCACACACTGACTTTGCCAATGTGCGCTACCTGGGCGGAAACACGTTTTGGGCAAGATGTGAAAAATGACAGCTGCACTGCTCATAAGGAGGTGTGGTAAAATGGCAATGTTGAAAATCTGGAGTGAAAATATTGAAAATTCGCAAACTTATGAGCGTGCATAGGAACTGCGCAATGAACACTCGTGAAACAGTCATTTTTAGGAATTTATTCACCAAATTTTCAACACAGCCATTTTAAGACCTCTGCTCATGAACAGTGTCACTGTGATTTTCTTAATGTGTCCCATACATTGATTTTGCACACCGACTGCGCCATTGTGCGCTACATGGGTGGAAACACATTTTGGGCAGGATGTGAAAAATGACAGCTGTACTGCTCATAAGGAGGTATGGTAAAATGGCAATGTTGTAAATCTGGAGTGAAAATATTGAAAATTCACAAGCTTACGAGCGTGCGTAGGAACTGCACAACGCACACTCATAAAACAGTTATTTTTAGGAATTTTTTCACCAAATTTTCAACATAGCCATTTTAAGATCTCTGCTCATGAACAGTGACACTGTGATTTTCTTAATGTGTCCCATACATTGAGTTCACACACTGACTTTGCCAATGTGCGCTACCTGGGCGGAAACATGTTTTGGGCAAGATGTGAAAAATGACAGCTGCACTGCTCATAAGGAGGTGTGGTAAAATGGCAATGTTGAAAATCTGAGTGAAAATATTGAAAATTCGCAAACTTATGAGCGTGCATAGGAACTGCGCAATGAACACTCGTGAAACAGTCATTTTTAGGAATTTTTTCACCAAATTTTCAACATAGCCATTTTAAGACCTCTGCTCATGAACAGTGTCACTGTGATTTTCTTAATATGTCCCATACATTGAGTTTGCACATTGACTGCGCCATTGTGTGCTACATGGGCGGAAACATGTTTTGGGCAGGATGTGAAAAATGACAGCTATACTGCTCATGAGGAGGAGTGGTAAAATGGCAATGTTGAAAATCTGGAGTGAAAATATTGAAAATTCACGAACTTACGAGCCTGCGTAGGAACTGCGCAACACACGCTCATAAAACAGTCATTTTTAGGAATTTTTTCACCAAATTTTCAACATAGCCATTTTAAGAAGTCTGCTAATGAACAGTGTCATGGTGATTTTCTATTTGTGTCCCATACATTGATTTCACACACCGACTGCGCCATTGTACGCTACATGGGCGGAAGCACGTTTTGGGCAGGATGTGAAAAATGACAGCTATACTGCTCATAAGGAGGTGTGGTAAAATGGAAATGTTGAAAATCTGGAGTGGAAATATTGAAAATTCGCAAACTTACAAGTGTGCGTAGGAACTGCGCAACGCACGCTCGTAAAACAGTCATTTTTAGGAATTTTTTCACCGTTTTCAACATAGCCATTTAAGACCTCTGCTAATGAACAGTGTCATGGTGATTTTCTAAATGTGTCCCATACATTGATTTCACACATCGACTGTGCCATTGATCGTTACATGGTAGGAGAAACACATTTTGGGCAGGATGTGAAAAATGACAGCTGTACTGCTCATAAGGAGGTATGGTAAAATGGCAATGTTTAAAATCTGGAGTGAAAATATTGAAAATTCGCGAACTTATGAGCCTGCATAGGAACTGCACAACGCAGACTCGTAAAACAGTCATTTTTAGGAATTTTTGCACCAAATTTTCAACATGGGGTTTTTGGGACCCCTTCTCATGAATGATGTCACTGTCATGGCATTATTCAGGCCCAAAGGGTGATTTCATGCAGGGACTGCACAGTGACTGCGATGAAGGAGGCAGTATAGCGCAGTGGTCTAAGGCTCTGAGCTGCAAATTTGGTGACATCCAGCAGACCAGACCTGGGTTTGAATCCCACAGCTTCCACTTGCATACTGTGTGACCCTGAGCAAGTCACTTAACCTCCTTGTGCTCCCAGGTCACTCCTGTAAAAAAGCTTTCAGCTTAGTGTGCTATACCTGGTTAAATAACTAAATTAAAAAAAAGGAAAATCACCCTTCGGCCCCAAATAACAGCATGACAGTGAAATCATTCATGAGAAGGGGTCACAAAAACCCCATGTTGAAAATTTGGTGTAGAAATTCCAAAAAGTGCCTCTGATATGCAATAAAGTTGAAAAACCCCTATCTAGCCCATTATACAGCTTACCGGCATTTCCTCAGTTCGAGGTCGACTTTGAAGAGTGCAGATGTGTTCCCGGTCCACTGAAGATTGTTGCGCCCAGCTCCGGAGGTAAGTATGGGGTGAGGTGGTGTGGGGAGGCAGGGTGCGCAGTGGGTGGGTGCGGGTTGTGGGAAGGGGTTCAGGGAGAAGCGCCGTGGGACCATTTTTATTTCTAGGTAACAAAAAAAAAGATGACACGGGACGTTTGCCATGCTAGGGTGGGCTCCCAGTGTGGCACCAAAGCTTTGGGGGGGTGTTTGGGGGATGTGGAGCCGATGGGGGATTGGGCACCCCTGTTGGCAGATGATGAGGGATGTTTGCCATGCTGGGGTGGGCTCCCAGCGTGGCACCAAAGCTTTGGGGGCCTTTGGGGGCGATGGAGCCGACGGAGGATTGGGCACTCCTGTCGGCAAGGGCGCGGAGACATTTGCCACGCTGGCATGGGCTCTGGCGTGGCACTAAAACTTTGGGGCGTGAGGCCTACCAGCGCTGTGTATGACAGCAGTGTTTTTCTTTGAAGCGAAGACCACCGCTGTCATACACAGCTCCTGCACCCATTGGTGCAGGACCACCATGCCTGCTCAATGGAGCAGTGGATTGAACAGGAAAGGAACACCTCCACAGTGTGCTACTCTCCCAAAACGTTCCTTGCACATGCACGCAAGCGAACGTAAAAATCAATTAAACTTCAGCAGACGACATGTAAACATGTAAGATAGTTATATACCCAACTTGCAAGATAACATGTCATCATGTATCTTGGGTGCCTAGATAACATGTTGTCCTTCACAGTTTATTTTTACACCTGCTGTATAAATCGATTCAGACAAAACCAGCGGAGATAACTATGCAAATTTAAGTTATTATATTATCTTTTTTATGATATATACTGACTCAAAGAAAACATATTTTTGCTGTTAGGTAGGTCCCAATCCCAACAGAAAACTGTGTTGATCAGTGAGCAGCTTCCACAATGCTGTCAATGTTGCATGTCCTGCACTGCACTAAAGCCATTAGCTGAAATTAAAGAGAAACATTTAAATCGTCACACAAACATCAGATTGATAAGCTATAACTAAAGAGACAGTGTGGTCTAGGGGTAAGAGCTGCAGCTTGAGAACTGGGAGACTGCAGGTTCAAACTCTGGAAAAGCCATATACTCACTTGTGGTAGTCCATGAACATAGCAACCAAAATTGAGCGCCTAGAAAAACAGCGACTCAGTGTCAGCGACTGTGATCATGGCTACCCAGGGAGGAGGGCAACCAGATACTGTGGTTGGTGAAACCCACGACAGGAACTGGTAGATATACTCACGTGTGCACTCACGGGGGGGAGAGGCAGGAGAGGGATGGCATGTGGGAGGGGTTGTGGCAAGCAGCTGTCGAACTGGATCGCTGGCATCATGGCGAAGGTGGTCTGCTGGGAGACATGGGGTACCAGGTTTTGATCTGGCGTGGTGCAGGTTTTTTTTGCCACCTGGTAACATGTATTTTAATTAAGTTGTTCACCCCCTGACATGCACCACCAATTGGAGCTGAGAATCCATGAGTAGGGGGGTGCGGGGGCAAAGCCCCCCATGGGAAGGATGTGGAGGGCACAGCCCCCTGCTTTAATAATGAGATCTGTAGATCTTGGGTGCCTTTTTTTTCTGCACTGCAAGTGTGCATTGCTGAAACTGATTTTCAGCGATGTACACTCGCCATAATAGCGATTGCTGTTTCTCGATCGCTATTATGACATGGAACCCTCACTATGTGACTTTGGGCAAGTCACTTAACCTCTTATTGTTCCAGTCAACCCAGCTACAGAAATGGGTAGAAACAGGACCTCAGGGAAGCAAGATACCTCATATCAGCTGAACTGTCCTGGGTAACTAAACTGCTAGACCCCAAGATAACACTAAAATGTAGATAGAGAGAGAGATAGATAGCTAGATAGACAGATAGATAGATAGATAGATAGATAGATAGATAGATAGATAGATAGATAGATAGATAGATAGATAGATAGATAGATAGATGACCCAATACAGGGCATGCATATATCAGAGCAGGACTGCACACCTTGTAGTGGGTTATCTGTCTTATAAAATGGCAATAAATATGGGGGGGTTAAAAAAGTAGTCCCTGTGTACCACAAATAAAATGATCTGGTTGATCCTGGCATGATTCTACTGCTCTAATAGTGTAAAAAAGTGTATCCTGACATTTTAGCACTGTTTTGACTCACACTGTAGTGTTGTGTGTGTGTGTGTGTGTGTGTGTGTGTGTGTGTGTGTGTGTGTGTGTGTGTAACAGTAGTCCCTGTGTGCCACAAATAAAATGATCTGGTTGATCCTGCCATGATTCTGCTGGCTCAATAGCATTAAAAAAACATTTATCTGGTTGATTCTGAGATTTTAACACTGTCCCAGTTACCCTGCTTCATTTTGTGTTTTATCTACTTTCACTTTTCGATCATAGTGTATTATCACTAGCGGGTTTCACTGCGGTAAAATAAAGCAGAATGTTTTTGTCATAAAAGAAGGAGTCTTTCTATTGTGACTGAGATTTAGTTAGTCTGGTGTGAGAATGTTGTGAACTCTACCTTAACTGAGAGTGAGTGAGTCGGCCGCTTCACAAGCATAGGCACTTGTGAGAGTGAACAATCTTATGATAACGCTCACTCTTGCATGTGTTTATGCTTATGAAGTCACTGACTCGCTCACCCTCAGTTAATGTATGGTTCACGGCATTCTCACACCATTCTAAATAAATCTGTCAAAACACAAAGGATTCCTTCTCTTATGACAAAAGCATTCTGACAGTCAAGTCTGCACTGCTTTATTTTACTGCAATGAAGTCCGCTCGGTCATGCTACACTATGAGCCAAAAGTGAAAGTAGATAAAACACAAAACTAAGCAAGGTAACTGAGACAGTGTTAAAATCTCAGGATCAACCAGATAAATGTTTATTTATTTATTTATTTTTTTCTATGAACATGGGGATTTTGTAAGCAGTTTGGGACAGCATTTATGCAGCATAACATTGCTACAGAGATTTACATATGCCTGTGGCTGGCTGCCTGTGTGCCTCAACTGTGTGTGTGGCAGCCTGTCTGTGTCAGGTGTGTAGTGATCTTAGTGCTGAAGATAATGTTCTGAAGGCTGACAGTAGTTCAGGAATACGGTCATACTGAGAGGCATGTGGTCATTGTGGAATAATGCATGGTCATGTGCCACGTTTCATCCAATCAGGACAATGGATTTTCAATCATTTTTCTTAATATATATATATATATATATAATTTGAAAATTAGTAACCAGGAAAGGCACATTGAACCAAGGCTTGTTTAAGGGTGTGTCCTGGGGGAAGAGGAACAAGAAAATACAGAAAACAATAAACACATAACAAAGTATGATAATTCCAGGCATAAATAACACAATCGTGAAGGAAAGGTACAGGAATAAGATGGATTTAATGTACAAGATTATATGCAACAGTGCAGACCTAGAGTATATTAATGTACAGTATGCAAAGGCCAAGGTGGACCAAAAACATTGAACTGTACATACAGTATGGTGTGGTACATATATATGTATATTTACACAACATATGTTTTGAGATGACTGACCAGATAAAAAGTTGTATCTTTCTGAACATGAAAAGATAATATTGGGCTAGGTTCATGAAGTGGCCCTTGGATCGATGCAGGCAGCGGCAAACAGCAGCTTGCGTTGATCTCCAGTGCACCCGGGACCATGAACCCAATTCACTATCAGGAGGGGTCCTGGTGCCAAACTCCTGAGTTTGCTGCAACCACTGCAGTGCATCAAAGTCAAGATGCACAGGAGCATAATGCCGCAAGCTACGGGGCTGGAGGACAGCATTAGTGCCCATTGACGAACACCTACCGACTGGTCACCCTGGAGACTGGCAGAGTCATGGGGGCTGGAATAGTGGACATGGAGGGTAGGCTGGGTCAGGATGGAAGGAGGGGGGGTGGCAACAGATCCCTAATGGGGACAGTGCATGGCAACCACCATGACAATGCAGTCCATGTGGGGGGGGCAGCTGCATGCATAGCACCATGGGGGGGACCCTGAGAGAGCACCACTCCATTAATATCTCAGGGTGTTGTGGGTAATGCATGATACTACAAGTGAGCAGCAGCAACAGGTGTACAGGTACCCTCTCATCCAGAAATGGCACTGGGGTGGCACACAGGCTGTTAGACTGTCCCCGAGCTGGTCTGTCATGGACCATAAGCCCTGTGTGGGGATTACTGAATCCCACAGTACAGAATGCTGCAGTGCTGACCCAGTAAAGTTCCCTGCTGCCATGGCACACTGCTGCAGCCATGGCAAGGATGGCATAAGCTTAGCTGGTGCAGGCGGTCCCCCAACTGGTGCAAGCAGTGTTACTGAATTGAGAATGGCACAAGGTGTGGTGCAGGGAGCCCCTAGCATCATTTCTGTTTGATGCAAGCACCTTGTATCATTCCCAATACTTTGTGATTGGGCCCATTATTTTTTCATGATGCATTATGTTGTGCTGTTGTCTTTGTTCAGACTTAGAATGTTTGGCCTCAGTAGCAGTACTAGCCATATTGAAATGCGAGTAACTTAAAAAATAAGTAATAGCATGGTACTGTGAGCATGCAAGTTGTTCAGCACAAAAATATCTACAAAATGGTGTTTCTTTATAGATTCCTTTATATTTTTTTTATAGTTAGCAAAAAATTGCAGAAAATTCAGTTTGTTTCCACTTTTTTGGCAAGCAAATACGAATAAATTTAAAGCACAAATTGACAGCATGATACTGTGAGTACAAAAGTTGTTCACCACAAAAATATGTACAAATGAGTGGTGTTACATTTAAAAATACATTTCAGATTTTTTTTATAATCAGCAAAACATGGCAGAAAATTCTGTTCTTTCACTTTTTCGATGTGCAAATATAAATAGTGATAAAACAAATAAGGAGAGCATGATACTGTGAAAACAAAAGTTGATTGGCACAAAAATAGCTGCAAAATGAGTGGTGTTTCATGAGGGAGGGTATCTTCCTGACTTCACTTAAAGAGCAACTGACAATATCTGTCCAAAAGTGATGCATTGCAGAATTAGAATCAGCATATCCCCAGTAAATCTCATACCAAAAACTAGATTTCTACATTACTTCATTATAAAGTTATGAGCTATTTTGTAACCCTGATTTCAATGCCCATTAAAAAAAGTCTGTTCCAGTGAAGAGGTGCTGGTGATGTCATCTTAGGATCTTACAGTCTAGTACTCCCTGTCAGCAAGTGTATAGGACCTGCTTTTCCAAAGTTGTAAAGATCATGTGCAATGGTTTTCACAAGTAAACAGGCAGCACCAGTCAGTAAACACTGCTTTAAAAAATGTGTGTGTTTCATGTTTTGTAACAAAGCTGACAATATTTTATGTTCCTTTTTTGTTGTGGTCCTTTTTTCCTGGGTTGCTGGATGTTGGGTCATAGCACACTGTTGTGAAGTTTGCACACTGAATAAGATGCTGATTTGGTGAAAGGCTGAGGTCATTCACACCTATCATTCAATTGAGGTGATTTCTCAGAATGGCACTTTAAAACAATTATTCCATCTCCTTGTCAATGAGGGTGGGAGAAGTAATGTTGTTTTGAAAACTTACTAGAAGTTTTTAATTTAGCCAGCACAATGTGTTCTTCCCACCAGGTTGTTTTGACCTACATTCAGGCTCATCTATGTTCTACTCTAAATTAAAATGATCATTTTACCAGAGCCAACACTTCCACCCCTAGTAGGAATTAACACACGTAAGGCCCCTATTAAAACATATTCTAAAGCAGACACTGACAAACAGCAGTGAAGTTACCAACATTACAATACTAGCAGCAATACAACTTCCTGACAGGCACAGTAGAGTAGCACAAACTAACTGGCTAACCCTGAAAAACAGGATAACGTTTCAAACCTGCCTCCTTGGGGAAAAAAGCCATGCTTGGACTACCCTCTCCTAGCATCTCTGAACTTCTAAAACCAGCTCACCCCTGGTATGACACTAGAGGCAAAGTTCAGAATACACTCAGCGTTCCCTTTTGGAGAACTGCACTCAGCCAATGCTCCTCTGCAAACAGAGACCCTCTTTGGTTGAATGAGGTTCCTCCTGCTACTCTTGGTATTGCTAATATCTGAGCTTTCAAGACAGAACTTCAACAGCACCTTGTCTCTAATGGTGCATGTGCTTACCCATAACGTACTCGCCCCCCCACTCCTCTGCCTCCCATTTGCTCATTCTTGACAATACCTGTTCCTATACTCCCTCTTTTATACTCTTCCCTCACTCACCTAGCTTATCCTTGCACTTGTACCACTACCTGTTCCCCTCCCCCTCTCTGGACTCCATCAGCCCTATCGTGCACTAATTTCCCCTCTCATCCTCACTGCACTCCCTCTGCCCCCGCACCCTTTCACTTTTCTACCCATCTGTTCCTGCCTTCTACTCTTCCTGGCTCTCCTGTTCTGCATATCTTGCTGTTTTTGTCCACTCAGTCTTTCCCTACTACTACCAGCTACAATCTCAGTCACTTAACCTCACTTTTGCCTTCTTGTTTCCTCCCCTCTCCTCTCTGTCTTCCTCTTCTTCACTAGTTCTCTGTTGGACAAGACACTCATGCTGGGCTGAACTGCAATAATCCACAGTCCCTTATTTTGACCAGTTGAATGAACTTGTTGCATGCTTGTTATATTGTCCCTCTGAGCTTCTCTCGGGCATCCTCTGATTTTTTTAATCTTCTTATATAGTTTCTATGTACTGTATTACTGTGTGTCTTGCTTCCTTGATGTGGAACCTTTGTAAAAGAGCACCATGCTTAAAGGTTGTATCCAAAGAATTTAAATAAAATAAATAAATAAAAAAACTCTTTATGGCTTCAGCAGTCTGGAGGCATGCTGACTCAACATCCAGCAACCCTTGAGAAATGGACCACACCGAAAGGCAATATAAAATATCATTTTGTCAACTTTGTTACAAAACTTGAAACACATATAGCTTTTATAGCAATGTTTTTTTGAACGGTGCTGCCTGTTTTACTTTAGATAACTATTGCACATGATCTTTAAAACTTTGGAGAAACAGGTCCTATAAGCTTGCTGACAGGGAATACTAGACGGTGAGGTCCTGAGATGATATCTCAGCAGCTCTTCACTGATACAGGATGTTTTGAACAGTTAGTGAAATCAGGGTGACAACAAACTAGCTCATAATTTAAAATGAAGTAATGTAGAAATCTAGTTTTTGGTATGAGATTTACTGGGGGTTTGCTTATTCGGATTCTGTAATGTAGCACTTTTCGCGTCAGTGGCTCTTTAAATTGGCAGTGGTGAGGCCACTTCTGAAAAAAACCTTCCTTGGATGCTGATGTGATAGGAATTACCGACCTCTCTGTCATCTCCCCTTTTCACAGAAGATTATTGAGAATGTGGTGGTTGAGCAACTTGTTGAAAGTCTGAATAATTTTAACATAGTGTGCCGACTGCACACTGAAACATCTACAGTGAAATCTCACACAGCGAAAATTTTGGCAGGTTTCAAAATTGTCGCTATGGGGGACCCAAGGGCAAAATTTTGCCCTTTTCCCATGTGTCACCCCACTTCAAATAAACTCTGACTCAGAGTTGATAATCTTTTACAAAGGAGGGGTTCAGGGGACTACTGTATGTTGTCAATTTGGCATAGATAAACCGTTCAACATATATGAACTGCCCAGTTGGGTTTTTGGTTTCAGCACAGCATGAAGACTGCCCTCATAGAAGTGAAGCATGATCTCCTCAAGGGGAAGGATCGAGGACTTTGTACCATCTTGGTCCTATTAGAACTCTTGTTGGCATTTGATGTTGTCCAGCACAGTGTGCTTTTGGATTGACTGCGGAATTATGCAGGACTCACTGGCACTGTATTGAGCTGGTCTTGAGTTTTACATAACTGTGAGAATGCAGCAGGTGGCTCTTGGAAATTATATTTCCAGGGTTTCAGCACTCTCCTGTAGTGTTCCTTAAGTCTTGTTCCTTGATTCCATGTTGTATTCAGTGTATATGTTGCCATTGGCTGAGATCATTGACTGGATGGCTTCAAACTGGTTATGCCTCATCCATGCCAAGACACAGGTTATGATTGTCAAACCGGGAAGGCAGGGCCCAGTGATAGTGAGTGGATTGACTTTACTTCCTTCATTGGGCAGCCAACACTCAGAGCTGTAGATTCCGTTAAGAATCTTGAGGTCATCCTGGACTGCAAGCTGACTCTTGACGAAATGTGTTTCTTCTGTGGTCCAGGCTGGCTTTTATTATCTCTGTAATATCTCCAGGATTAAACCACATCTAGCCCCTGCTGACCTGGCAATGACTGTCCATGCCTTTTGTTACCTCTAGGCTCAACTACTGCAATGCTTTAAACCTTTGGTTATCCGGAGGTTTGTTGCAACACCTGTAGCTAGCCCAGAAAGCTGCTGCCTGGCTGATTGTGGGCTCCTCTTGTAGGAATCACGTCACACCAGTTCTGCATGCACTGTACTGGCTGCCTATTCGGTGGTGCATATCCTTCAAGATATACTTAATAAGATTCAAAGCCCTACATGGTATGGGACCAGACTATTTAAAAGACCTCCTAGTTCCTTATCACCCAGCTCACTCCCTCCACTCTTCCAATGTGGGCCTGTTTTCTGTCCATTTATCCAGGCTGAGACAATCTGGGGACGGAGCATTTTGCATTGTGGTGCCTATTCTCTTAATGCTTTGGTACTTTTCATGAAGCATTTTCCTGATTGCGTTAAATTACTGCTTGAATTAATGTTTAATGGTCATTTGTTGCTTTGCTGTCTATATTAATTGTTTGTAGTTTTACCAGAGTTCTTATCATGACGCACCCTCAGCTGTAGGGAAAGGAAGTTCTATAAATAAAGGTGCCTTGCCTTACCTATACTTACTGCACTAGGTGGCACCACTGTGAGGTTTCAGCAATAATTTCTCTCAGCATTGATTTAGGCAGGCGGGAGTTCTCATGGTCGTTCCTGAAAGCTGTTTGCAAGTGAGGGACATTTGTTCTGGGAATATTTGGTAGTAGTCTGCATTAAGTCCATTGGTACCAAAGACCTTACTTTTTCCGAGAGATTGTATGGCCTCTGTGATTCCCGCTGTGGATATAGGAGCATTCAATTTGTGAGAGGTGCACTGGCCATCTTGGAAATGATGTGTCCCCTAGAAATGCCTGCAGGAAGCCAGGTGACTCCTTCTGCACTGATAAACACAGGGTTGCATAAAATTCCTGGAATCAGGTATTAATGTGCACAAGGTCCATTGTATAGGAGCTATCCTCCTTTGTTATCATAAGTATAGCCACATCTGCTTTATTTTTCATCAGTCTGTAGACTAAAAGTCCTGGCTCACTACCCTGATTTCCTAAATGTGTGCTTTTTTAAACCATATTGCCCTATTTACCTGTTGATGTAGAATACCTTTTTTATATCTGAGGCGGAGGATAAAGTGGAGATTTGATTGGCATAATATGTTTTTACTTTTTCTGATAGATCTTTTTGGAGTGCAGTTAATGTCAGTCTAAGCATCCTATTTCTACCGTATGGGCTGTGTGAGTGGCTTGTTATTCTACCCTGGATGATGGCCTTAAAGGTATCCCAAACTATGTGGCACGGGGTGCCCCCTGCATTAACCACTATAGAAATCCGGGTGCAAAATTCAGGGGATTGGAGCAAAATAGAACTGAGCCTCCACCGTGGTGGTTTAACTGTATTTTGGAAGGTTACCATTGTAAATACAAATGCAGCAAATTTAAACTTCCTCAGACCTCCATCTCCCAAACCCACTATAGTAGGTATTCTATGGAGCAGAAGTTAGACTAATGAGCTATGAATGAGCTTGGTATATCCAGTTGACCTGAGTTTAATTCTCACAGCCAACGTTTGTCAGAACAATCCGGTTCTAAATAAAATAAAAACTAAAGCCATGTTAACTGGATCTGATGTAAAAATAAAAAAAAATACTCATTGTGACTTCACAGTTTGTTCACAGGGGGGGGTCCAATTAAGATTGTAGATTTGTTTAAATATGTAGGTATTACTTTGGACTCATCCCTAAAATTCAGTGTTCATATGGACAAAATCACTTCCAAGATACTGTACATGCAAAGACAGGAACATTATACCTATTACAAAATTTCTTAAGAAAAACATGTCTTGCTATTGCTCAACAAAATCTCCTCCCAATATTGAACTATGCATCATTGGTTATTGATACAGCTCCTGCTTGCACTGTATCTTTTTGCAGTTAATCTTTTTATTAATATTTTTTAAAACAATACAACAACCATATACAGCAAAACATATGATATAAGAAGTAACAATACATATTGTATATATTCATAAACAAAAGGCTCTAAGTCAATTGAAAGGTACAACAAGTTACCAGCTAAATATAAAAGCTTCAAACCTACAGCATCATGACTTGGTACAGCCGCACTGGCAGTCATATGGAAGGGCGCGATAATAAACAAGATATAATATATAAACAAGGAGCGAACCTAACATGAAATAATAAATGGAAGCAAAGTATATAACTGGACTTTATACTGGAAACCTGAAGGCACTAGAACTAAAATGTTTTAAATAATTAAGGTATGGTTGCCAGCAGGTTTTATAATGCTCAAGGTTACCTGTAACTGTATAGGTAAGGGGGTCAAAAGAAGATGCCTGTGATAAACTAGTGCGTAGGTCATCAAAGGAGGGTAACAAGGGAGATTTCCACTTGTTCAATAAAAGTCGTTTAACCTGCATAGACAGAGTAGCCAGCCATGGCTCTACGATGCCGAGTCGACAACGAAACTGGCATCACAACACCAGGCTCCTTGTCAACTGCGAGTTGTGGTCAGCAAAGAGCTGCGCACAGCAGAGTCTGTGTTTTTCTTCAGGGGGCTTTGTCTCATACCCCCCACACAGGGAGCTCTGCACCCCGCACCCCCCATCTCTATAGATACCAACTCCGAGTCAGAGTTGGTTTGAGGGAGGGGGTGAAAGACAGGGGAGGGTGTTGCCAGGTCCCAGGTGAAACCCCTACAGTGACATGGCACTGTTGTTGGCAGTGACACATGGTGCTGTAGGGGTTTCACGGCAGGAGGTTTATACTGCCAGCCATCTGTGTAGAGACTCAGAGAGATGGTAGGCATAGTCTGTAATAACTAAATGAAAGAGAGCAGCTACAAGGGAATGTGGCAGCCACAAACATCTGTTACTAAGTGATGGACCTTTTGCCAAAAAAGGTAAATATGTTTACATGACCACAAAATGTGAAATAAATTACCACCAGGTTCACTGCAATGCCAGCAGTTGTCATTAGGCAATAAATTTAAGTGAAAAAGAATAGAAGGGGTCCTGTACCAAAAATAAAGTATTTTGTATTGAATAAGTATGCTGCAAACATCTGTAAATGTATAATGGCAAAAGGACCATGTACTGTATCTAGAAGAGAAACATTGCTACAAAAAATAGGGAACTTTGCACGCTTGGCTCCCCATCACATGCACCACTGCCAAATATTAAATCAATATTAAATCAACTCATTTGGTTTTCTGTACAGAACAATTACAGGTTTACAATGTCCTGTTTTACGTTTAAAATAATAAATACTGGAATTCCAGGCACTTTACAAAATTCACTTACCGACTATTCTTCCATTTATGAATCACGATCATCTACAAAGTTTCAATTGGCCTTGTCCCTCATACGATCAAATGCAGCAAGAGAACTTTTGCCTATTGTGCTGCTTTACCTCTCAATGTTAAGCAATCTACATCTGTTAATACCTTCAACATGGCAGCTTTTAATTATTTTAATAGTCTGAATGAATGTGTTTATAAATGAGTGTGTTGTATTACTGTTACTTATGTATTTATATATTGTTAAAATATGTATATTTGTATGTTGTACCTTTACTTGACTTCAGGTCGTACCTGAAAATGGAATGTAAATTCCCAGAGTACTTACCTGCAATTTCAAAATAAATGAAAATGAAATGAAAATTGTATACTGTGTGATTCTAACAAATGCATTTTACCTCCCCAGTGCTTCTCGGTCACCCATGAAATCAGGAACTGTACCTAGTGGGCTTTCCTTGGTAACCAAACGAATTAAAAAAAAAAAAAAACATACAAAGCCAATGCTATGTTAGGGTCTTCATTAAGTTCCCAACTTTTTCATTAATCTCACATGTTGGCCAGCCCTGTGGCATGGATGGATGGGGCACTGGATGCCTCACCTCCTGCTGTGTCGGCGACCCACGTTCAGGAACGAGTGTGGGCCTTTGGGAGTCAGCTGCAGTGGGAGAGGATGAGCATCCAGAGGACAACTCTTCCGCCCTGAGGAGGTCAGTTAAGCTGCACCATGCTTAGACTTCCACTATGTGGAGGTGTCGTAGCAGGGCATCTGGTGCAGCTCTCTGGGGGAGACATCTGGCAGTAGGCACTTGTGCATCCCTACTCTGTAAGCCATGGGATGGTGGGAGGTGCAGCATGGCATCTGGCCCACTACTCATCTTGCACTGTCACCCAGGACCACCACCTCATATGGACTTGTGTATTGTGTATTGTCCTATTCACAGTGGTTGTCATCTCTGTCTACCTGGTTGCTTTTAGTTTTCAATCCTAATCTGTATTCACACTAGAGGTCCTCCCTGTTGCAGTCAATTCTTGTACATAAATTGTTATACACCTTGGTAGTCACTGAGTAGTAATTATATTGCTGTACTGTGCTACATTTTTAATTACTCTGTACTTGTTTTCTGTTCTGCCTGCTCACTTGTTACTAGGTTCTGTTAGCTGATCCACTGCTGTTCAGGTAAAGCAGATGCCATACTCTTCTTATTACACGTCTATCGCCTATAAAAGCTATCTTCTTACCACTCTCCACACCCTTTCCCTCCTTGGTATCTTAGGCATTTACTTCCCTTGATCTCTCCCTCTTCTCCCCCCCCCCCTTGTTACCTTTTACTGTTTATCGCTGCTCCATCTCCTTCATCTCCTCACTCTATGTTTCTCCTTATTCTCACTATCGTTCCCTACTATTTACCCTGAAGTTCATCCCTCCAACTTCCCTTCCTGCCTTACCAATGTTTCTCACTTGACTTCAGTCCTCCTCTCCCTCTCTTCCATCATGTTTCCACCCCCTCTTTCACTCTCCATGGCACCGGGGACCTTCCGTCCTCCACTCTCCCTGTATCCACTTAGCATGCATTTGCTCCATATTGTCAACACAAAGTCACTGCCTTGTTCATACCCCCTCCTCTTCTTCACATAAGTCCTCCATTTCTCAGAGGTGCACATCTATCCCCTCTAAACTACTTATCATTATATTACTTCTCATGGCGGGTGACATCGAACCTAAGCCAGGGCCGTCCCATCTTCCCCCAGTGACCTACCTAAAATATTAAAGGTACTCCAGTTCAACAACAGGAGCTTTCTCCCAAAGATAGATCTACTCCAACCTCTTATGATTAACCTAAATCCCAGCGTGATGATCACCTCTGAATCTTGGCTCTCCTCCAAAATCCCTGATATTTCCATCTCCATTCCTGGTTATTCCCTTATTTGGCAAGACTGGTCAACCAGGGGTATGGTGGGGGGTAACCATTTACATCACATCAACCATCCAGTATTCCCTCTGTCTCTCCATTTCCTTCCCCCTTGGCCTACAAACTTCTGCTACTAAAGCGTCCCTTTGCCTGCTCCCTTTCTATCTTTGTAGGTTGTGTCTACTGTTGCCTAAGCCTTCCTTTATCCTCTTTCTCAGACCTCATCACTACTCACATTACCCACTCTTCAAATGGTGAACTCCTCACCCTCGGGGATTTCAACATAAATTGGCTTTCCAGTGCTCAATCCATATTCCGTAACTATATCTCCTCCCAGAATCTCACACAATTTATCTTAGACCCAACCCACTTAAACCATAAGTCAGATAAACACTCCCTAACAGACTGGGAGCTTGCATCACACCCCCACTGAGTAGTTACTTCAGGAATCCTCCCTGATGCACTCAGTGACCACCACATTGTCTACTGCATGCATAAAGTCCACTGCTGCAAAGCACCACCTAACATCTTCCACCTCTGCTCATTTAGCTTGTTTGACCTGTCCTCCCTCCATGAGGAACTCATTGGTATTGACTGGTCTCTAACTGCAAATGACTCCTCTGTTGACTCTGCCCTGGCCTACTTCAAAACCAAGTTCTTGAATGTTTCTGATCTGCACACTCCAATCAGGAAAGCTAGGGTCTGAGGCTCTCATCTCCCCTGACTAACAACCAAACTGCTGGCCTGTCAACGTGGGCAAGACTAAGCGTGGCAGACTTACAAGGCCTCAAGTATTCTTGGTAACTTGCTTAAGTATTGCTCTCTCCAAAATGTCTGCATAAGAGCCATTAGACTTGCCAAAACAGAGTATTTCTCCTCCACCATCCAGGAGAACCTTAACAACCCCTCCATATTCTGGAAGGTTGTTCATGCCCAATTCTCCCCCTAGTCCAATCCCCTCCACAAGTACTAAGGATAGGTGACTTCACTATCTCAGACCCTCTCTCTATAGCTATAAAATTCAATACCTTCTTCACCACCTGTGCTTCTTCTCTTCTTCTTCACTATCCCCTTTAGGTCCTACCCCAACAGCTCCTTCTACTCCAACAGGTCCTTCTGCACTCACTCCCTCCTCCCCCTCTGTTTCTCCTTCTTACCAGTCTCTACCACTAATGCCCTAAAAGCTGTTCTAGCCCTTAACCCTCAGAAGTGGAGGATCAGGGCACATCTGAGGGTTGGTCAAGTCAATGTAGATAGCCCCATCCAGGTAGCCCTGTTCTAGGGCCTCATGTATAAATGAAGTAAACTCAAGGAGGGCAGTGGTGGTGCCGTGGCCCCTCCAGAAACCTTGCTGTTCTGGACAGAGCAGGTAATGCTTGGACAGATAATCTGTGAGCTTGTCGGAGACAATTTTTTCAAGGGCCTTGGAGATGGAGGGTAGGATCAAGATGGGCCAGTAATTACTGCTGGATGTGCGGTCACCACTTTTCAGAATGGGGGTTATTACTGCACATTTCCAGGGCATAGGGAATTGGCTGAGGCATAGGAACAGGTAGGGATGAGGGTTGGTGTGACAGAAGTTAGGAACACTGGAACAGGCTACTGAGGAGAAGGATAGAGTAAATAATTAAATGCGATATTATTATTTTTCCAAAATATTTTATACCAAAAAGAGAAGACAATGATGAAGGATGATGTTTCACACCTTCAGACTGTCTCTATCTCAACATGAATATATTATCTACTGTACCTAATTAATTGTCTACTTCTTTCATGTTGATATTGTACTGTTCTTGACCTTAAATTATCGCACTTGCCTTATACTAAAATGTCATCATTCTAATTATTTGTCACCTTGAAATATTTCTAACTGTACTTGCCCTCTCTCTGGAACTGTTAGCCAGCCATGTTTGTTTCTTGCTCGATTTAATGTACTTGTGTTTTTGACCTGTTGTGTCTTGTGCAATGTAGTCTCTAGGGTCGTTCCTGAAAAAAGGCACTCAGCTGCCTAGTGTACCTACCGGGTTACCAAAATACAAATAAATAAATAAAATAAGTCACAGGAAAGGGGCAGTTTGGAACAGGCCTCTAAGGTTGGAGTATCTATAGTTATTAATATTTGTATTTGATATTAGCTGTTTTCACGGTAAATGCAGGTAATAAGCTTGTATTGCTTATGTCCTGTCTGTAACTGTGCAGAATTTTCTAATTCTACTGTCAACAGAATCACATCTGAAGCAGAAATCCAAAATTCTGAAATTGGTATTTAGACAATGGACTAGTAATTTGTGGTTTACATAAATTGTGGACTAGTGTTCCATAATTTGCATAAACAGAAGATTAGGGTTCCATGATTTACATAAAAAGTGGATTAATAGTCTGTGATTTACATAAACTGTGGTTTAGTGTTGCATGATTTACATAAACAATGGAATCATTTTCCTTGATTTATATAACAATGGATCAGTGTTTTGTGATTGAGACAAACTGTGTATTAGTGTTCTGTGATTTACATAAACAGTGGACTAGTGTTTTGTTATTTACATAGACAGTGGATTAATGTTTTGTGATTTACATAAACTGTGGATTAGTGTTCTGTGAGTTATGTAATCATACTAACATACATACTAACATACTAAAATGGCAGCAGAATAGGCTTAACGGTCTTTCGTGTCTGCTCATTTGGTCAGCCCCCACCCTGGGAGCTGACCTTGCTGCCTCCCTCTCTCTCTCTCTGGCTTCTCCCTTCCCAGTCCCGGATATTCTCGCTGCACTGGTTTTTGCTTCCAGAACCCTTCCCCTGCACCTGTCCCACCCCTCTTGAACCCTCCACCGTTTCTGCCTCCACCGGCCCCCTGGGCAGCACATTCCATGGCTCCACCACCCTGTCAGTGAAGTAGCACCTCCTCCTTTCTCCCCTGATCCCCCCCAGCTACCACCCATGCCCTCTAGTTGTCCCCTCTCCTTCCTTCAGAGCACCCCGACTGCTTCTCCCCTATTTACCTCCTTCATGTACCTGAAGACCTATATCATGTTCCCCCGGTCTCCTCTCTTCCAATGTGTACATATTTAGCTCTTCAAGCCTCTCCCCATGGGTCCTATCCCCAAGCCCCAAATCATTTTGGTTGCCCTCCTCTGGACCTTCTCCAGGACTTCAATGTCCCTCTTTAAATGTGGCTTCCAAAACTGCATGCAGTACTCGAGGTGCGGCCTCACCAAGCTCTTATACAGTGGGAGTATCACTTCCCTCCTTCTGGAGGTGATCCCTCTAGTGATGCATCCGAGCATCCCTTTGGTCTTTGCCACTGCCCTCCTGCAAGTCTCCAAGTTGTTCATCTTGACATCCACCACCACCACCAGATCCCTCTCAGCTATTGAGACTTTTTAGCATCCCCTCCACAGGGTGTACTCTTGGCCCAGGTTTCTGGTGCCCAGATGCAGTACCTTGCATCTCCCTGCATTGAACCTCAGCTTCCGATTTCTAGACCACCTTTCCAGAGCCTCCAGGTCCCCCTGTAGGGCCACCCTCCTCTCCTCCCCATCCACCACTGCCCCAAGTTTTGAGTCATCCGCAAAAAGACTCATCTCACTCCTGATACCCTTCCCTATGTCAGAGATGTAGGCGTTAAACAGGAGGGGCCCAAGGAGTGATCCCTGAGGGACTGCACTGATGACCCTTGTGGGGATGAGACTATCCCACCAATCATGACCCTCCGGGTCTGGTTCTGGAGCCAGTTTCCTATCCATCTGATCATCTGGCTCCCCACCCCCATTTCTCCCAGATTATTTGACAGGTCCTCATGAGGAACAGAGTCAAACGCCTTGCTGAAGTCAAGAAAGAGGACGTCCACTGGTCTACCCAGCTCCAAGGCACTCATCACCCAGTCATAGAACTCCACAAGGTTTGTCTGACATGATTTCCCCGGAACGAATCCATGCTGTCTATCGTCCATGCACCCCAACTTTTCCAGGTCCCCTCCAGTCTTTCCCCTAGACTATGCCCTCCATCACCTTGCCCACCACAGATGTCAGGCTGACGAGCCTGTAGTTCCCTGCCACCTCTCTTGATCCCCCCCTTGTGGATAGGCATTATATGTGCCACCTTCCAGTCCTGGGGCACCCACCCTGTCCTGCAGAGAGATGCTGAAGAGCTCCGCCAGGAGTTTTGCCAGGACATCGACCAGCTCCTTTAGCACTCTGGGATGTAATTTATCCAGCCCTGGTGCTTTTTCCATCTTAAGGGACCTGAGGGCTTCCCTCACTCTCTCTGCCATGATTTCCACCTCCGCTACCTCATCCCTCTGCTTTGCTTTCCCCCCACCTGCCAGTGATGCCCCCCATCCCCAGACCCGCCGATCGGTAAGGGTCTCCCCTCCTCAGTTTCACCATCTCCTCCCATGTATGATGCAGTCCCCCCATTTTCCTTGGTGAAAACTGAGGCAAAGTACTCATTTAGTACCTCAGCCTGCTCCCCTGGGTCTTGTGCCCATCCCTCCCCTGTTTTAATCCTGCTAATCTGCCCCTTCACCCTTCGGTTTTCCCCAATGTATCAAAAGAACTCCTTGTTCCCTCTCCTAATTTCCCTGGCCAGGTTCTGCTCCTTCCTTGCCTTAGCCACCCTCACCACCCTAGTGGCCCTTCTAGCCATCAGCTCGTACTCCCCTTGGTCTCTTTCACTCCTTGAGCACTTGAATTGCCTATAGGCTGCCTTCTTTTCCCTCACCACCTCCTGAACCTCCCTGGTCCACCAGCAGGGTTTTTGGGCCCTACCACATTTTCCTCTTACTCTTGCGCAGGTGCTGGTAGCATCCTGCACACCCCCCCCCGATGATTTCCCACCTACTGTCAGCATCCATGTCTGGCCCAATCCCATCTAAGTGTTCCTTAAGGATCCTTCCCATTTCCTTGAAATCTGCCCATTGAAGTCAGTTACCTCTGGCTTTGTGCAGCCTTCTACCCCCCCTAGGTTCAGGCAGAACCAGTCTGTGACATGGTCACTCCCCGCCAGTGGGTTCCTTACCTCCAGGCCCCCAGTCTGATCAGTGTCTGCCAGGACCACATCCAGTATCCACTTCTCCCTGGTCAGTTCCCCTTCCTGCCGAGTTAGCAATGCATCCTGAAAGATATCCAATAACCTCTGTCCCCTGGCCACCGAGGATGTCATAATCTCCCAGTCTGTTCCTGGCATGTTTAAGTCCCCCAACACCACCACCCTTCACCTTCCCAATCTGCAGTGTCTCCCAACATCTGACACCAGACTCTCCTCCAGCTCCTCCTCCAGTGCAGGGGGTTTATACACCACTCCTATTTTTACTCTCTTGCCCCCCCATGTTATCAAGGTGACCCAAATCGCCTCCACAGTTCCCTCCACCACCTCCACACCTCCTATGGCAATGCAGTTTTTGACTATTATTGCTACCCCTCCTCCCTTTCCCTCCACCCTGTCCTTCCTGAACATAGTGTAACCATCCAGGTTCAGGTCTCAGTCGTCCCCTGTGGTGGCACAGGTCTCAGTGACCACAGCCACATCCACCTCTCCCTTGGTTAGCATCACCTGGAGCTCAGGCATGTCATTGCCCAAGCTCCTGGCATTTAGCAGGACTACCTTCCACCCTTTCCCTATACTTCCGTTTCCCCTGCTCATGTTCCCATGGGGATTCTGTCTTCCCCTGGTCCACACCTTACCAGTCGGCCTTTTTCTGCATTCCTCCAACTCCCCAGGGGGGTGGTGACAGAGTCCCTCCTTTATCGGACCCCCCCTCAACAGCTTTTTCTCCCATCCCTCCCCTCATCACAAGTTTAAACCCCACCTTTCACCAATGAGCCCCTCTATTTTCAACTTAAGGATTTCCTTCCCCTCTGAATTGAGATGGAGCCTATCTATAGGATACAGCCCCTTATCTTCCCAGGTCTCCCCCCGTCCCCCATCAACCCATACCCTTTGGAACCACACCACTCCCTGAGCCACTGGTTTACCACCCTAATCTTCCTCTTGTGTTCCCCACTAGACCTTGGCACTGGCAGGATTTCCAAGAAGGAAATTGTGCATCCTATATCATGACAGACCCTGGCAAGCTCCCTGAACCTTGCCTGTATCTCTAGCGCACTAGCTCCCTCAATGTCATTAGTATCCAGTATGTCCCGGGAACCTCCACAATCCTTTGCCAGCTGATATACCTCATGCTTGGCCCTGTGCACCGTTAGTTCAGGGAAGCATTTTGTTCTAACCGGGCAGGCTTCTCCCTCCCTATCCCATTTGATTGCTCTGATCATGGAATCACCCAACAGAAGCATCTGGCCACCCCTTTTCCTCCATTCCCCCCCTTCCATGTCCCTCATCCCTTCTATCGGCCCCTCCCCCCAGCCTGCTACTTGCTTCTCCCCGTCTCCCCTCCTTATTTACCCTGGCCACCCCTCCCTCCAATCCTATGCATCTCATCCTCCTGAGTATCCTTCCGTACCTCGCCACCCCCACCGTTACTGCTCACGACTGGTTCTTCCCCCCCATCTGCTAAACTAGCCTGGCTCGTCTTCCCTTCCTTCCCGTCTCTGTTCAGCCCCTCCTTGCTTGTCATGCTCCCCTGGCCTAAACCTTCAGCTCCCTTTGCTGTGTCCTCCTTGTACTTCTGGTCCTTCTCCTTTCCTCCCAACTGGTCCTATTCCTTGCACTTTCCTCCCTCTACCCCTTCATCCTCCTGCTTTGTTCCCCTGCTCCCCCCATTTTCCCACATTCCAAGTTCCCATGTTCCTCCTGCTATCCAGCCCCCCGCCTCCTGCCCTCTACTCCCTTTCCATCTCTAACTGCCCCTGTCGTGGCTGCATCACCCCCCTCATCCTCAAGCAGAAGAAGAGAATTGAAGCGGTTACTGAGCTTAAGGTCCGATCCACCTCCCCCCATTGCTTCCTTCTGCCCAGCCCCAACCATCTGCCTACTTCCCAGAGAATGTCCTCCCTTTGGCCCCTGTCTGTGAGGGTTCCCAGTTACCTGCCTGCCTGCTTCCTTCGTAGTATCCTCCTTTTGGGCCCCATCTGCCAGGGTCTGTATGTGACCCCAGAGTACTCTCCTGCACTCCTTTCCCTATGCCCCCGCCCCTAGTGCTTGGTGCAACCTCGTGGGAAAGCCCCTGCCCTATTCCCCAACCATACCTCCCCCCTTCCCCCAGCTGTCTCTTAATCCCCTCAACCACCTCCCTAAGATGTGCCAGCTGGTAGCACACTGGGCAACCACCAAACTTACAAGCCCAGTCCAGTATCATGGCTGCCCCACACCCTGTGCACCCCACCACCCTCCCAAAGATACCAGCCCTAATGACATGTGGTCCCATCCTGCTCAGAGTAGGTTTCTTTGGGTGAGCCACCAGGTTCCCCATTAGTCCAAGACTTTTAAACATTGCAACACTTGAGTGGCTGAACTTTACCCTACCTTACTATTAGCCTTAAGAGTTTGCTCACAGGAGAAGGTGCAACTCCCTAAACTCCTCCTTCCCAGCCTTTAAACTCAGACCCCAGTGGCTCTTCTGTATTTAAGGAGTTAGGCCAATTTTAAAACACAACTTACAAACAATAACAACTTACAGAAACTTATGACAAAGTTAGCTTTCCAGAACCTCACCACAATTTAAAACTTCAACTGCTACCTCTGCCTCAACAAGAAGACTTAAAATGCCTCAGTGAGAATTTTAACAGAGATTAACAGAAATGCAAACAACCTTGATTGGCTGGCTGTGTTGCAGGCCAAAGACCCTCCCCCACAAGAACAGTCTGCAGCTTGCACAGAAAGATTTAAGGAATTTTGTCCCTCTATTCCAGAAAGTTCTTAAGGAGTTAGGTCAATTTAAAAACACAACTTACATGCAATAACAACTTACCGAAACTTATGACTATGTTAGCTTTCCAGAACCTCACCACAATTTCAAACTTCAGCTGCTACCTCTGCCTCAACAAGAAACAGTAGATTAGTGTTCTGTGATTTACATAAACTGTGGATTACTGATCCTTGGTTTGCATAAACTGTGGATTAGTGTTCTGTGATTTACTTAAACTGTGGAATAATGTTCCATGAGTTACATAAACAGTGGATCAGTGTTCTGAGATTTTCACAAATAGTGGATTACTGTTCCGTGATGTACCTAAACTGTGGATTAGTGTTTCATGATTTACATAAACTGTGAACTAGTGTTCCAGTTTTAATTAATCAGTGGTTAATGTTCCATGATTTACATAAACAGTGGATTTGATTTCCATGATTTACATAAACAGTAGATTTGTGTTCCATGATTTACATATACAGTGGATTTGTGTTCCATGATTTACATAAACAGTGGATTAGTGTTCCGTGATTTAGATAAACTGTGGATTAATGTTTTGTGGTTTACATAAACTGTGGATTAGTGTTGTATGGTTTATGTAATCTACAGATTAGCTTTTTGAAAACTGCAGAAAACAAATCTGTGATTTATTAAAGCTGTAAAAAAGAATCCATGTTTACATTTAAATATGTTATAGAATTTTACAGAATGCAAGCAATGCAGAAGTGAATTATTTTTATTTTATTTTAGACTTTGGTAACCGGGTTAGGCCCACTAGGCACAAGTGCCTGTTTTCAGGGGTGGCTTGGGAGCACTGGGCAGTTAAGTGACTTGTTCAGAGTCACACAATATGCAAGTAGAGGTTGTGAGAATCAAATGTAGGTCTGATCTGCTGGATGTACCAAGTTTGTTCACACCTCATTCCTCTAACCTCTAGGCTATACTGCCAGCCACTTACCATTCTGACTAAATTTCACCAGTAGAATTCTGCATTCTGTGCAGCTCTAGTCCTACTTTTGTACAAGTGTATAAGCGTTGAACAGAAAAATGTGAAAGAAATTAACAAAGCACAGTACCATATAAATAAGTGGTTTATTAATAATTATCAAGTGTATTATTCATTATTATTGTAACTATGTATTAACCCTTTGAGAACTGAATATGTCTGAACGTATATAGATTCTGGACGTATATATACGTCCACAGTCTTCTAAGGGGTTAATAACTATGCACATTTTTATATTCCAAAACACTGGAAGGCGCCAGAGCCACAGCTGTGCCACAGGACTGTTGATGTCACAGCACTCAGCATCAGCATGAAAAGTGTGAAGAAGGTGTGACAATGTGAACAAAGTAATGCACTGTACCTTACAATTCTTCGTCTTAGCCCACTTAAGTATTTGTGATTCCAAAGAAGATTTTACATTCTTCTGGAGAAATGCATATACCACACCTCCTATTTTATTACTCTGACCTAACCAATGGTCGAGCTTTGCCTCTATTTCTCTGGGCATCAAAGAGTAATGAGATTGTAACCACTCTTTTGAGGAACGCTTTGACTGCAGGTACTTACACAGGTCCTTTAGGGAGAGAGAGAATTTTGTCTGCAACTGCTGAAATTAGGGGTGGGCAAAGTTGCTCCAATTTGCTTTGCAAATAAATTAGCAAATGTTGGCACCTTTGTTTCTTGACGACTGCAGTTCACATAGTTTCTCAAACTGAAATATCAAGATTCACAAAGTGAAACTCTGCAGATTGCCAATTCATATGTGAATTAGGCAATTTGTGTAGTTTCACTCTACAAATTTGGGCAATTCACTTTGCAAAAAATATGAGAATTGTGATTCAGACTTGAATTAAATCACTCCTCCCACCCACTGTGCAAGAAATCCTCACCTCCCAAATACTTTAATATGTCATAACCCCCTCCCATCCCCCAGTACCCTCATCCTTCTCCTCCCTCTAACATGTTGAATTTTGGTGTTAAACTTATACTTGTTTCAGTATACACTGTACTTATGTCCTTCATTTACCTGCATGTCAAATGCACTCCTCCCACCCAACCAGACCCCAGTGACAGACATAGTAAAGAAAACCCATCCATGCAACCCCCAATTGCCACCACCCCTCCCTCCTCCCCTACGAGCACCCAGAAGAAATAATTTTTATTGTGACCTGTAACAAAGAAAACAGTCCCCCGGTGCATAGCATCTACTCTGTTCAGTGTGCTCTCTACAACAGCGTGAATAAATGGTGACATCTTTGCTCTTAGTACACCCTTACTGGCTGTAGTCTCCCCTAGGCAGTCTGGTTTTAATGTTTCCCCTTTCATTCCACTGGAAACCACTATTCTACCGATTCCCACCCCCAAAAAATCTCTCCCCTCTTGCCATTCCCTGGGTAGCCTGGTTTTCCTTCATAGCATCACAATGTGGCTAAGCAATGAGTGACAGTTACTGTGCTGTCTTCAGTAGTAGTAGTAGTAGCAGTTTGATTTATACTTTGGCACTGAACACCATCCAGTCCATCACAGCCATGGCTGAGTGCTGTAATGCACGTGAGTTTTGGAGGAGGAGCAACTAAATAGATAGGAGTCAACAGGACATCCGTTGGTGGGACCAAGAATAAAATAAAATACCATGGACAAGGAAAGACTGTGTTTAAGAAGATTGAAATATACCAGTAATATGAATGTTCTCTTTTTTTCTCTAACAGTTTGATTGCCAGGCATATCGGCAGGGAGCTCATCTGGCATCCATCCACGATAACACAGAAGCCAGTATCGTTGCCTCTCACATAAGAGCATATCAGAAGAACACAAATGTCTGGATTGGCCTGCATGACCCAGAAGAGGTAAGGCATAAATCATAAGATGCTCAACAAGTAACTACATGAAGATGTTAGAACCTCTCAGAATCATGATGTCATGCAAATGGGTCAGTAAGGAGATGGCAATCTTTAAAATCACTTGGGTCCTGCAAACATAACACAATGAGGAGACATTCCCAAAATCATGAGGTACTGAACAAATAACAGAAAGAGAGCAGAAGCCCCAGAATTGTACAGTCCTGAGCAAGTAAAAGAAAACAAAGGACAACCTCCAGAATTTTTTTTTGTTAATCCATTTTCTGCCTTGGCCCTGGTCTGCTTACCTGCATTCTGGCATCCTAAGTCCTCTGGCTGCCTTCCCAAGGACCCCAGGTCCTATTCGGACTGCTCGCAGCTTCTACCCCTGTGGCTTGCCCCCCACCCCCCCGTGGCGGGGTGGTGGAGAACCCCTCTATACTCGTCCACCAGGACCGGATCCAGTAATCTGCCACAATGCCCTTGGAGCTGGGTGCCCCCTCCAGGGATATGGTCATAAAGCCGCTGTGACCGTGCCATTTTTCCCTGTTCTGGTACCCCTTGTGTATAGGGCATGCAGTGACACCAATGAACAGAATGTGCATGCTTCCAAGCATGATTCTCCCGGTACCGTGCCCCATCTCACCCCCTTATGTTGCCTGTGCCACTGTATCACCCCCAGCCTCTGCTACAGGCCACCAGTGCTCCAGCAGCTGCACACCCCCCACCCCAGAGAAGGAGAGTATTCCAATCGGATGCTCAAACCCTCTCCTCCCCTGCTGACCCCCGATGACCCAGGCTCTTTCCCAAACCCGGGTCACCAGTGTGGCATGAGGTGTAGCATCCGGCGGCTCAACCCTCAGTGCCACCTGGCTGAACCTTCAGAATTATGAACTGGTAACAGAAAGGGGGGGACAAAACCCAGAATCAACAATCACGGTGTCATAAGCTGGCAGTGATAACAGTAAGGAGGAGGAGGAGGAAAACTGCCAGAATTATAGAATGCTGAGCATATAACAATAAGGAAGGGGACAACCCCCAAAGTCATGGTGGCATTTGCTGAACAAGTAATAGTATGGAGGAGACATCCCCCAAAATCATGAGGGCTTGAGCAGGTAACAGTAAGGATGATCTAACCCTCAGAATCATTAGGGCCTGAGCAAGTAACAGCAAGGAGGGGACAGCCCCCAGAATCATGAGGGTCTAAGCAGGTAACTGTAAGGAGAGGACAATGGCCAGAATCTTGGGGTTCTACATAGGTAACAGTATGGAGGTTACAACCCTCAGAATCATGAGGGTCTAAGCAGGTAACTGTAAGGAGAGGACAATGGCCAGAATCTTGGGGTTCTACATAGGTAACAGCAAGGAGGTGACAACCCCCAGAATCATGAGGGTCTAAGCAGGTAACAGTAAGGAGAGGACAATGGCCAGAATCTTGGGGTTCTACATAGGTAACAGTATGGAGGTGACAACCCCAGAATCATGAGGGTCAAGCAGGTAACAGTAAGGAGAGGACAATGACCAGAATCTTGGGGTTCTACATAGGTAACAGTAAGGAGGTGACAACCCCCAGAATCATGAGGGTCTAAGCAGGTAACTGTAAGGAGAGGACAATGGCCAGAATCTTGGGGTTCTACATAGGTAACAGTAAGGAGAGGACAATGACCAGAATCTTGGGGTTCTACATAGGTAACAGCAAGGAGGGGACAACCCCCAGAATCATGAGGGTCTAAGCAGGTAACAGTAAGGAGAGGACAATCGCCAGAATCTTGGGGTTCTACATAGGTAACAGTATGGAGGTGACAACCCTCAGAATCATGAGGGTCTAAGCAGGTAACTGTAAGGAGAGGACAATGGCCAGAATCTTGGGGTTCTACATAGGTAACAGCAAGGAGGTGACAACCCCCAGAATCATGAGGGTCTAAGTAGGTAACAGTAAGGAGAGGACAATGGCCAGAATCTTGGGGTTCTACATAGGTAACAGTATGGAGGTGACAACCCCCAGAATCATGAGGGTCTAAGCAGGTAACAGTAAGGAGAGGACAATGACCAGAATCTTGGGGTTCTACATAGGTAACAGTAAGGAGGTGACAACCCCCAGAATCATGAGGGTCTAAGCAGGTAACTGTAAGGAGAGGACAATGGCCAGAATCTTGGGGTTCTACATAGGTAACAGTATGGAGGTGACAACCCCCAGAATCATGAGGGTCTAAGCAGGTAACAGTAAGGAGAGGACAATGGCCAGAATCTTGGGGTTCTACATAGGTAACAGTAAGGAGGTGACAACCCCCAGAATCATGTGGGTCTAAGCAGGTAACTGTAAGGAGAGGACAATGGCCAGAATCTTGGGGTTCTACATAGGTAACAGTAAGGAGGTGACAACCCCCAGAATCATGAGGGTCTAAGCAGGTAACAGTAAGGAGAGGACAATGGCCAGAATCTTGGGGTTCTATATAGGTAACAGTATGGAGGTGACAACCCCCAGAATCATGAGGGTCTAAGCAGGTAACTGTAAGGAGAGGACAATGGCCAGAATCTTGGGGTTCTACATAGGTAACAGTAAGGAGGTGACAACCCCCAGAATCATGAGGGTCTAAGCAGGTAACTGTAAGGAGAGGACAATGGCCAGAATCTTGGGGTTCTACATAGGTAACAGTATGGAGGGGACAGCCCCCAGAATCATGAGGGTCTAAGCAGGTAACTGTAAGGAGAGGACAATGACCAGAATCTTGGGGTTCTACATAGGTAACAGTAAGGAGGAGATATCCCCCAGAATCATGAGGGCTCAAGCAGGTAACAGCAAGGAAGTGACAAGTCCCAGAGTCATGAGGTCCTGAACAGCTAACAATAAGGAAGGAACACCCCCACCAGAATCATTTATTTAGTTTTTGTTTACTGGGCAGGTGTGCTAGACATTAAAATTGCCTTTTTTCAGGCACTACCTAGGAGGTTACAGACAAGGTGACAGGAGTCACATGATGACAATACAATATATTGCAGGCAAATACAATTAGCAAGAGGAAATGTTACAAGACAGAGCATTAACAGTGGTATGGCTCTGCCATTGTAATACAGAACAGACCAAGACAATTAACTGTGAAACAGCAGTACAACCTTAGTTAACTTTGCAGTTACAATCATTGCCAAGAGGAAAAATAATCAGCCCAAGAACTCAAAATATGATGGCTACAACTAGCCCAGAGCAGGCAGATGATAGTTGTAACCAATTGCGTAGGAGTAGAGCAAATAAGTAACCCAATGTCATAGGGAGGGAGATAAGAGCTAGTTTTGAAGGGGCAGGGCAGCAATCAGCAACTTGAGCATTTGGGGGCAGTCCCTGAACAGACAACGGTAAGGAGGTGACAACCCCCAGAATCATGAGGTCCTGAGCAGGTAACAATAAGGAAGGAACACACCCAGGATCATGGGGCCAGTCCCTAAACAGGTAATAGTAAGGAGGAGACATCCCCCAGAATCATGAGGGCTTTAACCGAAAGGAGGAGACATCCCCCAGAATCATGAAGTCCTGAGTGGGTTACAGTAAGAAGGAGGACAGCCCACCTTGTCTGGATGGCATGAGAAAGATGGTGGCATTGTGTGCCTCAAGGGTGGGGGTAAGAGGGAACATCTGCAAACTGGTTGGGGCTGGGAAAGGATGGTGGATATGGAATGATTTGAAGATTGCTTCCGGAGTTGGGAAGACTTTGCTAACAGTACAGTGTATTATACAATGTTTCCTTCACTTTGTTGGTGCTGGGGGACTGTGACATTTAATGTGCTACAAGGGTGGGTCAGTGAGGCATTGTTTATGGCCAGGGTTGGTGGGAGGAGAATGTTGAGGGTGATATGATGTTGAGGGTGATTTGAGAGTGGGGGATGCATGATACCTTTTTTGTGTTTCTTTTAAAAAAGTGAACTTCATGAAGTTATGCATAAACTCTCCCTGGTGAACTATCACATGAAACAGAAGAAAGGATTCAACTAAGGATTTCTCTCAGCCTAACTGCCTAAGTACTATTCGGAAAACCTGAAAAAAAATGATGACTTTGATGAATAAAAGCAAAAATGTTTAATTTGAAACTTGCAGAAACAGTATAATCTAGATTTTAAAAATACAAACAGATTTTGTCAGCACAAAAGGACCAGTAGGCCCATCTAGTCTGCCCTCTCTCCCTGCATATTCTGACACCTCTGACTCTATTTGGTCACTGGTATCCCTCTTGCCTTCCCTTCCTCTAGTTAATTTGCCCTTGTGTCTGTCCCACTCTTGCTGGAAGCTCCCCACAGCCTTTGCCCTCCACTACCTCCTCTGGTAGGCTGTTCCAGTTGTCCCCCAGCATTTCCGAGAAGACGTATTTTCTCACATCTCTACTAAACTTCCCAGCCTTTGGCATCATTGCATGCCCCCCTGTGTTCTAATGCCTTCCTTGCTGTGAAGGACACACCCCCATCTGCACCTTATTCTCCCATGTACTTGGTAGGTCTCAGTCATGTCCCCTCTCTCTATCCTCTCCTCCATGGAGCGCTTGTTGAGTTCCCACAGTCTTTCCTCATATGGCTTTTCATTCAATTCTCACACCATTTTGGTTGCCTCCTCAGTACTGACTCTACCCTGTCAATGTCCTTCCAGAACTGTACACAGTGGGGCTTCACTAGTGAGTGATACAGTGACAGAACCACCTATATCTTCCTGCTAGAAATCCCCCTCCCAATGCACCGCAGTATCCCACTAGCCTTTCCTACTGCCTTGTCACACTGACCAGGTACCTTGAGGTCATCAGATAGGGTGACACCGTGGTTTCCTTCTTGCTTGCAGAATGTGAGCACCTCACCTCCATCTTATACAAAACTCCTGGGTTTCTGAGCAGCAGGTGCATAATCTTGCACTTTTTGGCATTGAAACCCAGCTGCCACACCCTAGACTGCTACTCCTAGTTTCCCCAGATCCCTTTGCTTTCTCTTCACCCCTTCCTGAATGTTGTAGCTTTTTTATATCATCCACAGAGAGACACACTTTCCCCTCCAGCTCCTCAGCAATATCTCTTATGAAGACATTAAAGAGGACTGGTCCCAACAATGATCTATGTGGCACCGAACTCGTCACACTTTCATCCCCTGAGTGTTTCCCATTCACCACTACTCTTTACCTCCTATTCTTCAACCAGTTTGATACCCAGCTTACCACTTTCTCCACCAGTACCAGGCTGCTTAGTTTCTTAACTAGCTTCCTGTGCAGCACAAGAGTCAAAGCCCTTACTAAAGTCCGGATAGGCCACATTCACTGCTTTCCCTTGACCCACCTCCCTGGTAATCCAGTCAAAGATATATATGAGATTTGTTTGACATGACCCTCACTCCCCATGAAATTGTAGGAAGAGAACTCACAATATAGAAATATGAAAGAGAACAAAACATGGGGAAAATGTACAATGAGAGCAGGAGTGTAGAATTAACGTATTATCACTTGATCATGTAAGTGACGCCCAGTAACTGACCAGTTAACGGAATACCACAGAGAGATTTTAAATGCCACTGTTGGGTATCTCATTTGTGTTCTAAATGACATATTCTTCATCAATAGGATTATTGAATAGTTAATTCTTTGTTCCGAGATATCTTTTTACTGTAAAGGCTATAATATACAATCCTCTTTTCTATACAAATAATTATGGAAAAATGAAATGCTTAAAAATATAAGAAACAAGGCACAATTCTAAAATAGTAGTAAACATAGGGCTAGCAGTGCACAGGAAAATGCAAAGATAAAAACAGGGTTGGCGTGCGCAAGCAGTGCAACAGGATGGAAACGTAATCATGAGCTTTGCCAGCCTAATTACCGAGTCCTCATTAATCCAAAATCAGACTCCTATCAGCACCCAGCCAACGAGCTTTTGTTAGAACCTCATCTTCTTTAACACAATTCATTTTTACACATACCTTGGACAGGTGGTTGTGGAATTATTAGTATTTGAAGTTGGTCCCCCTCACAGCACTCGGACTGTGGCAAGATGGTAGCCACGCTGTCCCCGGAGGCTGCAATGTCAGTGAGCAACAGAACGGTGCTGAAAAATATGTTGCAGCAGGTCCTCAATGAGATTTCCACATTCAAGAAATCGGTGACAGACCTGCAAGAAAAAGGGAAGGAATTAGAGCACAGACAAATGGGCACAGATACCTTCTTCACTTACTGTACAAAGATAACAAAGACTCTCGACAGGAAGCAAGAATCCAGGAGCTGGAGATGCTAGTAGGGCTGTTCTGGTAAAGGACTGAGGAGTCTGAGAATAGGTGCCATCAGAATAACTTCAGGATATTGGGTTTTCCTGAAGGAATCAAATGATCTGATGCTGCTGCCTTTGCTGAGACTTTGGCAGTATACCTGGAAGCTGAAGCTTGAGATTGAAAGAGCTAAATGGACACTCATGCCCCCCTCCAAAGCTGCAGGCAAGCCACAGCCAATCCTAGTGAAACTGCTGCATTTCTCTGAGAAAGAGATGATCCTAGCCTTGGCTAGAGCAAAAGGTCCTCTCACTTGGGAGGGACACTGCATGCATATCTTCAAAGACTACTCCTCTGAGCTAGCAGCCTGGAGGAAAGAGTACACAATTGTCTGGAGTGTGCTACAGGAGATGGGGGTCCCATATCAGTTGCTGTACCCCACCAAGCTCTGAGTAATCAGTAATGAGGTCTCAGACACGTTTAGCATGCTCCAAGAAGCGGACCACTGTATACAGAATCACTGGCTGGAAAAGTCAGCAACCCTGCAGCCTCAAGGTAAAGGAGCCACCCCATAGAACCCCCACCCCCCCAGCTTGCATGCTGACTGTAAATGGCCCACTCTGTCAGCCACCTTAGGGAATACTAGGGATACATTTGGCATGGAGTGGCAGACCAGCAGGACCAAGAGAATGTGAGAAAGGGGCAAAAATAGATTTATTCCATCAACAAATGACACCAGGAATTGCAGCAAGGACAGGGCTCAGACACAAATGGTGAGCCGGACCAGGCTGGTGGTGCTGAGGGTTGAGGCACTAGACACCACACCTTGCACCACACTGGTGATGTGGGGTCAGAAGTGAGCTCAGGTTGATGGGGGTCAGCAGGGAAGGCAGAAGATCAAGCATCCAATGACAGCTCTCCTCTCATGGGAAGAGAGGGTATGTTATCCTGCTCCTTGGCTGCCCCCTTGTGGAGGCCAGGTAGTAGCATCAGAGTCACGGAGGCAAGAGCATGGCTATGTGGTGTGCATGGGCCTCTACGTGTGCACATTCACAGCCACGGGGGGGGGGGGAGACAAAAAATGGAAAAAGATCACTGCAGGCTCACTGAAGCCCTGCCAGTCATCCAGCATCTCACTCCACTGCTGGATCACTGTAAACAGCTCCAGTCTGGACTTGTACTGGGTGAGGGATACTTTGGCTTGGCAGTACCAGGGGGAGTGGTGGATGTACTTAGGTGGCAGGCAGGGCGGAGTGACTGGGACCTGTCTATGGGTGCCCGAAGGAGAAGGAAAAACAAAATATAGAAAATAAAAATTGGTGAGCCAGCTGCCAAGGGGCAAGGATAGGGAAATTTGTGATAGCTTCAAAAAGACCCCCCAGGAGTGGTGTATGCAACCTGAACTAAGTGAACCCAAGCTCAGGCACAGCACTCTGATCATTCCTGGGTAGACATTGTAACAGACTCGTAATCCCCAGCTGAGGACTTCCAGCAAGGTCATAAGTCCTATGGTCAAGAGTGGGCTACCCCCTGACAGACACTTCTGCATGCTTGGACACAGGATCCTGCAAGTGGTTGAGTGTATGGGGCATTTATTTACCCTGGAAAAGAACAAGGCTCGATCATATCCTTTGGTATACCAGCTAACCTTGCCTATGGATCTTATTCTCTATGAAGTGCATAAATGCAATGTGTAGGCTGAACATGATTACTTAATGGTTTAATAGTTTGATAGACCCGCTGTGTTCTCCACCCCCCCGAATCTAGTATCCTGATCTAAGATGTGAGCCTTCGCTCACAAGGGGGTTCTTCCCACCATCTCCACTGGTGACTTTAAAATGGAAGGAGGTCCCTATGTTACGATCACCCGAACCACCTATGCACCAACTCATTTTTTTAATAGCCTTGAACAAGATCCCAGTAAGGAACAGTGGGTAGGCCTCAGCTCTGGCATAGGAGTTTTTACCACCAACGGAGATGCAGAACATGGGGCTGTCAAAATTGAGGGTGGAGACTCCTCTAGTAAGTTTCAAAGAAGGCTGAACTGCCAGCAAGGGTGGGGGGAAGAGGGCTCCTGTTCTCCCTGCCACTATTGCAGAGGTTGTTCGCAGATGCTGTCCTCTGATTGGACAGCTGTTATCCCCTTAACCACGCTTTCCAATCCTCTGCAAGCACAGCTACTCAAATGTTCAACCTGGGTAGTCCCCGAGCAGCTGTGTGAAGTGCTCACCCAGCAGCGCCACTCAGAAATATAAGGTATGAGGAAGGAGGGAACAGAGGAAAGGTTGGGTGGTGGTGAATCAACATACAACAACTTTTAATGGTTTTAATTGCTTCTGCCTGGGAAGCACAGGGTGGAGTGTGGACTGTGCACGGCAGTTTATTCACTCCAGGGGCAGACAGTCCTGTGCTGTTCCAATGGCTCTTTGATGCTGGTATCCTGCCAAGAGATGTGCAATTCTGCCTAATGAGAATGTTTTTCTTATCCTTGAATTGGTGACATGCGCCGGGGAAAAGAGTCATACCACCTGCACTGCTAGAGTTTATGACCACCCTAATCCCAGCCTCAGACAGGATCCTCCAGTCAGGAGCAGCAAATGGGCCCAGCTGTGATAGAGAAGCTTGAGTTACAGGGACACTGCTTATGGACTGCCAGATCTAGAAGTCAGAGACCCTTCCCCACTCGTTTTCACACAGGCCATCTTGTTGAGAGTGGCGAAGGGGAGAGAAGCTCCTGCCACTCCAGCAACTGCTATAGTGGTTGCTCATTAATTCTGCCACCTAATGGTCAGTCAGATGTCCACTAACCATGCCCAGCAAGCCCCTGTGACACACAGTTGTATTGATGTGCAACTTCCAGCACTTGAGCAGCTGCATACACCAACAGTAAGGGCACCCTCATCCTCTGTTCTCATTTCCCAGAAGTACACTTCACAGTGATTGACCAAGATGTCTGCTTAATGTAGCAGCACCTCCCCACTAGAACCAAATACTAAAACCACAGGAGTGGTACTAACAAACACCTCAGGGATTCTGAATACCATTATACACAGTGCCCAGAACCATTCAGTCTATGCATGGGTGGCAACAGGGGGGCATAGACCTCATGCAATCCCAGGTAGAAGTGGGAGAGGTTGCAAAGATTTGCCAGGGCACTCCAACACCAGGCCTACCAGATTGTACAGTTGTCTTCGACCCCCCCCCCCACATACCTTTCCACCTATGGTAATAAACAGAGATTATGGTGAGGTGAAACTGATACCACATGGACCAATGCAATCAGTTACTGCATCCCTACCACAGATCTCATCATTCCCCAACAATTTTGATGGTGACCAGGTAAAGCACTTCCTCAGGAGTGCCAATAAAGGAAGTGCAGTGTCTGAGGGGGGCAGTAACTGAGGAGGGGAACTAAATGGACTAAATGGTGGCAAACAGACAAGATGGAAGGGAACACACGTACAGCTCAATATGACTTTAATGTATCCCTCCTCTCAAGACACTGACTCCAGGCTTCCGCCCCTCCACCCGTGTCACAACAGTATCCAGATCTACTCAGGCAGGACTTACTCTGTGTAGGTTTCCTCCTCTTCCATCCAGAACACAATACAATTCTGGTTCACCCCTATGGATCGACATACATACATACATACATATATACATACATACATACATACATACTGTACATATATACATATACACATAAATAAATAACCACTTGAACAGGATGAGTGCAAGTGTCTGATCCAGAACTCTAGGCATGGTGCTATGCAGCAGTTCAAAGTGTGTGCAGGGTTACTGGCTGGGCAGATACAGGGAAGCCATTCCCCACCTGATTTACCCATCAAAAGCCAAAGAAGTGACATGTCACTCTGTTTATTAGCAAAGGAAAGAGTTTGTTCAATAAGTTTTAAACCATGTCTTCAGGGAATAATAAGATTACTGTGTTTTATTGTTGTTTGTGTACTGATCGGCCCAATGTCCAACCCCCTTAGGAGGCTGCCAAGACTTTCAGTAGTCTCCCCAACAGTAAGGAATGCCAGGAACTCTTTTCTTACACTACCAAAATTACTAAGACCAGTGCAGGACACTCCCGGATTCACTATCACATGCAAGTTTCCCACCATGTTAGCAGCATGCCATTCACCACTCAACTGTAAACCCCCTGGAAAATGGCTAGTATGACCTTGCAACTCACATCATGGAATATGAAGGGGATAGATTTACCCATTAAGAGAAGAAAGGTATTAGACCATCTTCGAACGCTTGGTATGAGAATTGCCTTCATCCAAGAAATATAACCCCAAAAGCCTGAGGCTGAAAAACTAAAATCACGATAGGTGGGACAAGTTTTCAGCAGCTCATATAACACAAAAAGTAGAGGGGTGACCCTGCTAACACACAAGGACCTAGACTTTAAACCTTCCTTTGCCCAATCTGATACACAAAGTAGTTATGTAATCAAAGGGGACACCATTTGGAGCACAGAGGTTACCCTTTGCTGTGTTTATGGTCCTAACCAACAAGATGCCTTTTTTTACCTTTCATACAAAAACTGACAGAGGTTGTAAAAGGGCAGGTAGTCACTGAAGGTGACATGAATGTGGTCCTGGATGACTTCTTAGACTGAAGCAAACCTTGTTCTTGCACCAGATCACAGGCATCTATTGCTCGGCAGAATCTGGCAAATGACGTGGACATGGATGATTGACGCATGATCCACCAATGAGGCAGAGAGTACACCTTCTGCTCACCCCCACACAAAGCATATTCAAGGATCGATATATGGCTCGCACTATCCAAATGGTTGGGTAGATAGGTGAAGCCAGGATCAAACCTGCAGTCATCTCAAACCACTGTCCCTTGATCTTCTTATGGCTCCCACCCAACTTGACCACCTCAAGCAGGGATGCAAGGGGGTTCAGTGCCACCTGACTTCAGGACCCTGACTTCTTTGCACAAGTGTGCAAAGATATATATGAATTTTTAACCCATACCAAACTACTGGTATGAGAAACTGTACACCTCTGAGACACCACTTTCTACAGAGGAGATGGATTCCTTTATGGAACATATTCACTTGCCCTCCCTCACATAGCTACAGAAAAAGGAGCTGAATTGGTCCTATACAGAAGCTGAACTAAAAATGGCAATGTACAGCATGGCACCAGGGAAAGCCCTGGGAGCAGATGGCATACCAGCTGAGTTCTAACACACCTTTAAAGAAAGCCTGGTAGAGCTGCTTCTGGATGCCCTTAGGGAGGTGTGTGAAAAGAGAGAATTAACACCCTCCATGCACACTCCTCAAATATCCCTGATCCATAAGCCAGGAAGGGACCTTCAACTATGTGGTAGCTATTGCCCATTTCATTGATCCCTGTAAACTGCAAGATCTTTGCAAAGATGATCACAGGTAGGCTCAGGGACCTGGTGCCACAGCTTGTGGACCCTGACTGAGGTGGGGTTCATCTCAGGAAGACATGGCACTGACAACACCAGGCACCTGACAAACCTGATCTGGAAGGCAGCACACCCTCACCCACCAGCAGTTCTACTCTCTGTAGATGCTGAAAAACATTTTGATCGGGTGGAGTGGGGCTTCCTCTTCCATGTCCTGGAGAGATATGGCCTTGGCCCACAAAAGCTGAGATTGATCTCAACCCTTTATAAGGGAGCAGAGGCCAAAATAGTCACTAATGGCTTTTCCTCATCTAGTTTCTGTCTAGGTAGGGATACGAGAGAGGGCTGCCTCCCGTCCCCCTTGCTGTTCATTCTTACCTTGGAACCCCACCTCCAGGCCATCCTTCAACTCCCACAAATATGTGTGGTGTAAATGGGGGAAGGGCACAAAGTGATGGCCTTTGTGGATGAAATTATGCTCACCATCACACAATGGTAAGGCGCATACCTGTAGTTCTGTGGGGGAAGAGCTCCTCCCCCACATCCTACTTTAGTTATCAGGCTACTGCCGCTCTGCTTTGAGCGAGTTGCACTCACTGGCATGCTGCTGCCGGTTGTGGCTGCTCTTCTTTTCCTCCTGTCTTGCCTGTGCTCTTCTGCCCAGCTCCCTCCCCGTCCTGCTTCCTTGGTCCTGTCTCCTGCTGGTTTGTGTTTTGTCTTCTCTACCCCCCCCCACCTTGCAGCTCCACTGCCCTCCATTTCTTCCCATACCTTGTTTCCCCTTGTTTCTCCTTCTTAGGGATTCCTGCTGCTCATCCCTTGCTTGCTGCATTTCCTCCCATGGCGGCTTGTGGCCGTGCTGCCACTGCTGCTGCTGCTTCTCTCTCAATGTCTCTGCCCTTGCTTGCTGCACCTTGTAGCCTTCTTCTTTGCCTGTCTCCCATTTCAGGAGCTGCTTCTGCCACAGTGCAAGTTGCCATTCAGTGAGGCCACTCACCCCTACAGCTGGACTCCTGGTCTCTCTCCCATTGCATGCTGTGCAGCACTGCCTACAGCTCTCTGCACTCCTTTGCCTGCCAGCACTCGCCATTGGCGCATTCGCCTGCTGGTCAATTCCTCAAATGCTGGCCACTTCTTGTAACTCTGTTTCTAGGCATCTGTGCCCTTGTGCAGCTGCGAGTGCTGCCTCAAATTCGGCCATGTCCTATGGACTTCCTGTATCTCCCTGCCTAGTTTCTGCACTGCAGTCATGGCCATTTTTTGGATGCCAACCTGAGGAGCACTGTGGATCTTCATGGACACCCTTGGACAGACGGACTCATCTCCAGTGGAGATACGGGCATGGATCCACACCTCTCAACTGCTATGACTCTCGCATAGTGCTATGATTTTCACACTTACATATACCTTTGTTCTGCACAAGTTTCCTGATGTTTTTTTTAATGTTGGAGCTATTTCTTGATGCACAAACTATTAAATCATTGAACAGCGATGATAGACCTCTTGTTACTACCTTTATGGGGCCCACTATCTGGAGACATATTATTGTTTAATCTAAGAAAATGCTACACATTCTTGCCCTTTGCTATGATTTTGAAGGCCAGTGCTATGATTTTTAATGCTGAGAGGGTGTGCTGTATGTATGGATCTTTGTGCATCTCTGTTTCCTTGATACTCAATTTGCATGTCTCATTGTGGACTGTCTGGATTGCTGCATTCATTTCTCCTTGCTGCCTCTTACCTGTTGGACGTACCTTTCAGGAGGGTGGTGCATGTCCAGAGCATGATGAGGCTGTTTCTCGCTATTGTGGGCTTTTTGGGACATGTGCAGCTCCGTGCTGCTCTTTATATTTTACTCTCCATACCTGAATAGCTTATTCCTGGAGTTCAGTTCCTTCCGCTGTTCGTCCAACTATGTTTCCTGACAGACTCTCGGTGCCTAGGTCCCACCTTGCCCCGGACCACTGCTGTCCTGCTCATCCCTTCTGGACTTCTACTGGCATCATCTACTTCTCGGCCGTACGCTTTGGTGGCCACAGAGTTCCTGGCTCCTGCACTGGTGTGCCTCCTTCTCATATGGCTCCTCCTAGAATTCACTCCCTGTTCTAACCTCGCTGCTCTGCTGCCATCTGCAGTCCAATGATTGCTTTGCTGATACTGCCTACGTGCAAGTCTCCTCTTGCTTCTGCACTCTTCCTGCATGCCTACTACCATCTCCTCGACTCAGCCTCTGGGATGTCTGCTGCGCTGGGTGGCCCTCCATGGTGGCATTCCCACCATGCCCTAGCATTTCCAGAGGTCTAGCTTGATTCTCTCTCCCCTTCCTGCCTGGCCTACGTGGGGTCAGACTGTACCCACTGGCCATGTGGGAGCTCACCTGGCAAGCTTTCTCTGCTACTTTGCTGCCCTGCATGGGGGGTTTTGCAGTTCTGCTAGCCTTCATGGAGTCTAGCTTGCCACTCTCTACTCCTTCCTCCGGCTGAACTACATAAGGGTCCAGTTGCTCCTCCTATACCATGTGAGGGCCTGGCTGGTTGCTTCGCCTCTGTCCTTTGGACACCAGACATGCACTCCAGCCATGTGCCCTATTATGCTGTTCAGCACCCTGCTCTGGATCCTTTCCTGCTGGCCTTCATCTGGGCTTACCTACTGCATTATTCATTTCTACTTTCTATTGTCCCTCCAGAAGCCTTCATTCCATGCCACTTACTCATCTCTGACTTTTCCATCAGGATTGGACGCAATGCCAGGATGTCTCACCTCAGTCACACTACTTGAGTTCTGGATGCCTGCAGCTCTCACCTTCACCTGCTCACACCTACTTGCACTCGTCAGGATATCCTTCTTCGCTCCACCGTGGACTTAAATCTAGACTGCATCTCAGGACATTTGCAATCAATCCCTTGGATGTATCTTGCCACTCTGCTTCAGTTTGTTTGGATTTACTACTACTACTACTGTGTCCTGCCAGGACTCTCAGCTGATCTCTATTCCATAGTGTCATTCCTATCTCCAGGCTCCGGCCTGAGACATTGACCTACTCCAGTTCCCTGAGACTTACTAAAATCTGGTCATTGCCAACCCTTCGATTCAGTTCTCTTATCACATTCTTCTGCCATCCTTGATTTTCAGGAACATGACATTTCTACAGGACCATCTTGCTGCTCTCATAAGCCTGCCTTGGCGTCTTCACCTGCCTTGCCCAATTCAGAGCATGGGGGTTTGACTATTACTGTTGCTGTGTTCTGCACATCTACGTGCAGGTCCCCTTATTACCACTTTGTTTACTGACCTACATGCAGGTCCATGCTTGCTTCCGAAATCATTGCACATTGCTTATGCAAATCATCGCTTCCTGCCTACTGCTCTTCCCCCGGCTTCAGCCTCTGGGATTCTGTTAACTTTATACTGCATTCGACCTTGCAAGGTCTTAGCATTCTACGCTCATTATGACCTCAGCACACTAATGCTCATTTCACTGCTCACCTGCATTTTGCTTTCCTACTCCACCTGCCTCACCGGCATTAAGGCCTGAAGGTTCGGATATTCCTACTCTACACCTGCCTCACTGGGTGACCCCTTTTAACCAACACCCTGATGATGAAACATGGAAAAAGACCACTACAGCAACAGTCGCTGTAATGGTCCGTTTCCATGCTTCGCTCCCAGTGTTCTGCCCCTCCCCAGACTAACTCTGACCTGGAGTTGAGAATCTTAAAGTCCGGGGGTGTGAGGGCACAGCCCCAACAGAAAACGCTAGATTGGGCACAATACCTGCATCGGTATTGTGCCATCGATGTGCGGGAGGTCAGTAGTTTTACTGTCGCCCTAACTTGGTGCTTCAGCCTCACCCAGCAGCAAACCTGGATGTTCGAATGTTTCCACTCTAGACCTGCCTTGCCCAGCATTGTGGCCTGGAGGTTCGAATATTTCTACTCTACACCTGCCTCACCCACCATTGGCCTGGAGGTTTGGTTATTTCTACTGTACTCCTCCCTCGCCCAGCTCGGGGCATAGAGGTTCTGTTCCTTACCATACTTGCTTCGCTGGATGGGTTGGAGGTTTTCTAAGCTTTCTGGCATACTGTTCAATTACTGCTTCACCCACTCAAGACCAGAAGTTTCATTTGCTCCACCTTCTTCAGCTTCACACCTTGCATTCAGCTTACTCACCTTGCCTTCAACACTCTATGCTTCCATAAACTCTCATCGGAACTCAGACCAAACCCTCAAGATCAATTCTGCATTTAACTGGATTCCAAATAACCTTCTCTCCATATTTTGCCCCGGACATCGACATCCCAGATGCAGAAATGCTCAGGATCTGCTCCCTGGATATTCAACATCAGTACTGGATTCCATTTGCTCTTACCAACCTTCTGGTATTCCTCTACAGGGGTTTCAGACTAGCCTATAATATGTATATATTGCTCATTGAGGATTAATCTCCTTTAGTATGCCCAGAAGGATGGGCAGGTCAGTAGCCACGGGTCCTCAGAGGTTCTCCCCAAGGGGGGTTTTCCTCTCCTGTGTGCTACTGGCCACACTCTCCAGAGTTGGAGGAGATAATCATACCTGCATTCATTATTTCTTTTTGGGGGGTCTCATCCTATTCGATTAAGCATCCTTCCTAAGGTAGGATACAGAGAAAGGCCAAAACATCAAGTCCTAACAAGTTGTTATTCATCAGTTCAAGCACCTAAGCACGATGCATATACACTCCAGTTCATACGTACTACAGTCACTGACTTGCTCATATCTATGCTGAAGAATCTAAGCACTAATCATTTCATATAACTCATATACTTTGCAAGCATTATTTTGCTTACTGGTCTGGCCTATGTATCCAAACATAACCTACATAATTTAGCTCTAGTGTACATAGCACAAGCACTGAGCTGTGAACCACACAGAACCACAGGAATCAATTCCCCACCTACTTCCTTTGATGACAGAGTATGGAATATTATCAAGCTACAAGACAGAAGTGTCAAAATCCATATTCATACCCTCCCACAATTTGGTCTCAACTCTGCCGAACTTCCCCTGGGGCATGACAGTAGTTCTCAACTAAGTCAAGTTCCTCAGGATCAAATTCTCCCGGAACTTCTTGACAATGAGGAAGAATAACCCAGAACAACTGAGATCTGACACTGAAAATGATATGGTGATGTGGAACCATCTGCATCTCTCACATTGGGGCAGAGCCGATGCCTATAAAATGATAGTGTGCCCCATGATTCGGTGTGTCTTGGGTAATGTGCATGCTCCCCTCGACCCTAAGGTAATATTGAAATTTCACAAAGACATACTGACCTTCTTCAGGGAAACTAATACCAGGAGCCTTAGCCACTAAAAATGAATGCAGGAACTCACTAGAGGTGGATTCTATCTCTTTGACTTCTACCTCAAGAGGTTGACCCAAGCCATTCATCAGATTTCAGTAGCCACAGTAGAGCTGGGAGGCCCACAATGCAGAAAGTGGGTACAATGTGAAGAAAATATCTTGAAGGGCAACATTTATTTATTTATGTATTTATCTTTTGTTTTCTGGGTAAGTGCACTAGACAAAAAATGCCTATTTTCAGGCATAACCCAAGAGAGTTACAGTAGCAGGCAGCAACAAATGCAACAGAAATGTAAAACAGCAAAAATGAACAGTAAGTATGGCAGTTTCAATCAGCAACCAAAAGAGAAGGCAGTAGCATGGTACAAATTATTAAAGTAAACAATAAAATGTTAGCCAAGAAAAGACAATAGCAAAGGTAAACCAAAAAAAATTTGTGATTGTTAGAAATAAATAAGTGAATGCAGGACACAGTAAAAAGACACATGAAGAGCAGAAGCCAGCAAGGGCAGTGCATCAGGTAAGTATTAGCAACAACAACCAGAGTAAAACCACACCGAACGTTGGCAAGGAGCAAGAGGGAACAAAGCAAAGAAGAGAAGGAAGTACACAACATGGGAGGATAAAGCAGGAAACCAGTGAGACCGTACAAATTAGGAGATGTCAGGAGCAGAAGCATTTATCAGAGGAGCCAAGGTAATTGAATAATTCCCTTTTGAAAGTAAAGTCAGACTGGCAGACCCTAAGGTGAGAGGGTAGGGGCAAAATGAGCAAACATCATCACAGCAGTGTCCTTTAATAATGTGCCAAAAGAAGTAATAACCCACCCTGTTGTCAAGAACTCAGTGACTGCAAGGTGATATGCAACCAAACTCCCTGGTTGATAATCACATAAATCTCACACTTTGGGTTGTCATTAATGGTATGCCGATGGGGTATCACACCTTGGTTTGTGATTTTTGTGAAGCAAGTCATGGTGGAGAGGGGGTGCCTCAGTAAATCTCTTGTCCAAATTCACATCAATATCATTCATTTTTTACAGATGTCCAAACAGTTCACAACACCTAATTGACTCCTTCAGGGTAGCTTTTGGGGGCTTTTATTCCACCTTGAAACAAAAAATATATAATACACATATCATAATTATATATTGAGTTTTCCAAAGACCCATATATAGTTTTCTATTATTTTAAAAGTACATAAATCACATAACCTCAATTTTATGGTGACTTGCTAGTCCTTGCTTTTATTATTCTGGTACAGTATTTCTATATATTTCATGCCCGTAGCATAATACATGAAACACTTTTTTCCAGCTTTGTGTCATGACAGCAATTCACAGGTGCTCAGCGCACTCTCACTGCCTCCAATTGCTTAGAATTTAATTTGGCTGCTAAAGCTGCTTGATCCCCTTTTTACCAATGATATCAGTCCTGTACTTGTCTTTGTGCCAACTTTTTTTACTGTATACACCAGCATTAAAGGTCTCGTTAAGGTTCCCATGTTTATATATCCGTTTTTACTTCTTCTTCCAAAAAATGGCTATAGTAGGTTAGAATTTTCTTTCTAACAGAATTTATTGACTGTTTTAAACCTTCTTAAGCTTACTCTAACTGAATCTCAGTACTGAACTGCTTACCTTACTCAGAATGTTGCTTGCTCAGGACACACAGGGGAAATGCAGATTGTTTCCATGTTCCTCTTAAGCCTGCAGACTGTCCAAAGTTCATGACGTCAGAGGATATCTTTGGACATGCGTGTAAGAGTGATGCACCCTGTGTTGCCAAGCAAAACCCAAAAGGGTTGGTGGATGGTTCACTGCAGGCTCTATGCAAGCACTGACCTGGAGCAAGGAGATACATCTGTCATGGTGTCAGTTGTTTATATGTTGCACTTCATATTTGTTGCATGTTTGCTTTACTTCTGTTTATGCACATACTGCATTTGTTATTGTTACACTCTTCATTTAAAGTCTGAAGTGCCTTTAATTGTAATAGTCAAGAGAGGATATCATTTTCAGTTAATACATAAGGTGAAAACTAGTACAAACATTAAGGGTGGATTGGGGGGCTAGTACAGGCAAGCTGGCTATAGAAATCATTTCACCATATATACTGTACATCATCACCTTCTTTGCTCCGGATGTAGTGCATCTAAGCAGAGATCCAGCACATTTTGATGTTCTCCAATATTTTGTCGTGGTCACCTCTGCTGTATGGTGGTGCCCCTACCTCAAGTCCCCAAAACCTCAGGAATGCTCCCACGTGGCCCTGTTCTGTCACTGGAGATCCTTTATCATTGCTTTTTATCAAGCCTTTATGTTCCTGAAATCTGATTTTAATGGGTCTAATGGTTTTTCCAATGTAAATGTTATCCCATGGACTCCGAACATGATATACTACTTCTGCAGTGTCACGTGATTCTTTGTCTGATGGGGCACTTTTGGTTAGTATGCGAGTGTTCATCTGTGGCCTTTTTATCTGTGTAGCCACAGACAGACCACCTCCTGCACTGAACCATTCCCAGCCTGAGGGGAGCCAGTAATAACAACCCTGTTTTTGGTTTGGCAGAAGGAGTATGCTAAGTCCGTACCACATTGTCTCTGACAGTAGATGCTGCACTTTCTGTGCTGCTATTAGTGGCCTCTCCTCAAAAATGCCCATATTTTCACAGCACAGTTGCATTATACCACAGTTTTCATTTATGATATTCTGTATCTGTAGAAACTTATCATTGTTAGGGCTGCAGGTAGGCGGAGCCTGCAGCCCTATTGCGTCAGCTATAAACATGAGCTACAGGATTCAGACCGTAGAACGCTTCCTTTGGAGTTTTCAAATGATCCTTCCACTCTTTGCATTCCTTCAATTTAACCCTTGTAGTGCTGCAGACTGAACATCTCTCCAGGGCTCAGTCAAATAGATTAATTTTAGTTATTTTGGCAGCCTAGGGATTAAGAAACAAATGCTGTGGACCATCACCTCTCCTCCCCAAACTTGTAATAGTTCAGTGAGTGAGTACAAGAAACACATGCTTACTTTTGAATCCGACTTGTTAAATATAATTTTTAGAGCTAATGCAAGAGGGCTGTTGATTACACTAGTTTCAACACTATTTCCTCAGCTTTTTTGTCATTGCAATGTGTCTTGCTATATTTGGAGACTAATAATTTAGTGATATGACATTCAACAAATAACAGCATCAACTGCGGTAGTGTCAAATTACAGTCTTAGTCAACTCTCCCAGTGTGTTTGTGTGTGTGTGTGTGTATGTGTGTGTGTCTGTGTCAGCATTTCCTCTGAATAGCTGATTTATGTTAACCCTTTCTGGACCTAATTAGTGGCATTGACTATAGGAAGGGTTTTAAATGCTTGGCAGCTAATGTTTTAGGGAGGGAATTACAAAGAATGATAGTGATGTCAGCTGGAGTGTTCCACTGCAGGGCACCCTCCTTTTCCCTGTATTTTCAAACTAAAACTGGGACAAAACTCCTGTACATTTTTGTGTATGCTCAAATCAGTACATGCACACAACTGACTGCCTGTCAACTTATGCCTGTCAGTAAAATCACTATAACAGATGTTAAGGCTGTTTATATTAATTTTACATGGTAAAACTCACCTACAACATATCGCAGAGGATGTGGACAAATGCTGGAATCTCTCAAGCTTTGCTCTCAATGTTCACCTGTCTCCAGAACCTCTTGATGATATTTATCATTGTTACAATATACTGACCCAAACGGAAGCCTGGCTGAGATGCAGCATGTGATATTCAGTGGGTCATACTTTTATCCATTTTGGCAATGTACTGGCACAAGACAGATTTGACGAGATGCAAGATCTCATTTTCAGAGGGTCCTAATTTTATCCACTTCTACAATATATTGATACACATTAGCCTGGCTAAGATGCAGTATCTCATTTTCAGTGGGGTGTTACTTTTATCAGTACTGGCTTAAACTATGCATATGTGAGTTTGACGCATATGTAGTCACATCAGTGCTGCCATGATATGGCTAACATAGGGCAATTGGAACGCTTATGGTTTTATACTTGTAGGAAGGGAAAATAAATGTTAGGCATCTAATCTTTTAGGGTTTTTAGTAGGTTGAAAGGGGCATCCTAGGGAATTACAAAGAATGATAGTCATGTCAACTGCAGTGTTCCCAGATTGAACAAAGCATTTCTCTGTAGGTCACCCTCCTTTCCTCTATATTTTTCATGTAAAACTGGGACAAAACTCCTGTACATTTCCTGTAAGCTCAAATCAATACATGTACACAACTGACTTTATTATGCCTGTCAGTAAAATCACTATAACAAATGTTAAGGCTCTTTTTATTTATTTTAAATGGTAAAACTAACCTGCAACATAACACAGAGGCTCTGGAAAAATGTTAACATTTCTCAAGCTTTGCTCTCAATGTTTACATGTTTCCAGAATCTCTTGATGGCATTATAACATTGTTACAATGTACTGACACAGCTGGTTCACCTGGTTGAGATACAGTATGTCATATTCAGTGGGTCATCCTTTTTTCCATTTTGGCAATATACTGACACAGGATAACTTTGATGAGATGTGGGATCTCATTTTCAGAGGGTTCCTACTTTTACCCACTTCTACAATGTACTGATACACATTAGACTGACTAAGATGCAGTGTCTCATTTTCAGTGGGATCTTACTTTTACTGGTGCTGACTTAAACTATGCATATGTGAGTATGACACATATGTAGTAATGTCAGTTCTGCCATGTTGCGGCAGATTATGAGGCAAAGTGCACATTTGCGAGTATCACACCATGCACAGTTCTGTAATAGGAGCAGTATCAACTACACCTGACTGTGGTGTGGTGAGAGCACCTCATATTCTTTTCAATGCTCTTGACACTCCTAAAAACTCTCCACAGCCATATTGGCTCAGTGCTGGCAAAAGTTAAGGGGTGGGCAACACTGGGGACTGCTCTACTGTCATCATGTCCACTGTGTCTGTAGGCAGGTCAGTTTAGAAGTCCATCACCTGCCAGCCCGGTGGTGCAGAGGGTTGAGGCATCTAGCCTTTCCTTGCATCATACTGGTGACCTAGGTTCGGGAACTACCTCGAGTCATTGGGGAGCCGGCTGGGGTGGAAGGTAGGAGCAGAACTGAGCCACCTATAAGCATCTCTCCTTTCATGGAGTGGACACTGTCCCTTCTGTAGTAGGGCTTGATTAAATAAAGCTGTATCCAAATTTCCTCCCTTTGGACCAAGTTATACTTTTTCAATGCCAAAAAAAATAGCAATGCATTCCCTGACTTTGAATAAATTTCATATGATGTGGTACCATACTTTGTACACTATTGTGTTGTATGATTCTAGTATGTTCATCTATTAAAACAACAGTGCAATAATCTGGTTAAAATTTTGGCTATTGCATTTTTATACTATTTTAGATTACCACTTATTTTCTGACTTGTATGATATCCTTCTTTCCACAGTCTGAGTCTGGTTTAGTACTTATTTCATGTCTGAAATAATTAAAGGAGCACTCCTTTTAACCTCTGCTATGCCATGGACTGATATATCAGTCCAACATGGGCTGGCAGTATAGCCTAGAGGTTAGAGGAACAAGGTATGAACAAGCATGATACATCCAGCAGACCAGACCTGAGTTTGATTCTCACAACCTCCACTTGCATACTATCAAGTTCCTTAACTGCCCAGTGCTCCCAGGTTGCCCCCTAAAAACAGTCACTTGTGCCTAGTGGGCCTTACCTGGTTACCATAGACTGAAGAAAAAAAAATCTATATGCTGTTACTGTTTCGGCAGCCTCAGGGTTACTATGTTGCTGACCAGGTCTTCATCAGTATTTTCAGCTAATTTTGACCATCTCTTGTTTGTACATCACTTCTGTTGTGACTAAAATGAATTATTATGCAGCAGGCAGTGCTCTCTGCCCTTACAGAACAATAATTGTCCAAAAACAGCTACAAATACCGATGGAAATCTGGTTTGAGACACATTAAAAGGAGTGCTCCTTTTATTTCAGACATGAAAAGGGTACTCATGAAGACTCAAATTGTGGAAAGAAGGGTATAAAAGTCAGGAGGTAAGTGGCAGTCTAAAATAGCATAGAAAAGTATAGGTCAACATTTTCACCAATTGCTGCACTGTCACTTTAAGTTATAAGGCTATGCTGAATTTTACAAATGTGGGCTCATAACTTTGGTAATAGTTGCTATTTTACAACAACATTTCAACATAGCCATTTTGGTACAGTGACTCATTAATATGACAGCTGTCATTTTTCAACTCCTGCTCAAACTGTGTGTTTGCAGCCCAAAAAATGTATTTTGTAGTTCCTGCATGACATCACCTTTAAGCCAGGAGATGAACGTTTTCTCTGCCCTTCTTTATAAGGAAGGTTCATCACAAGGCTGTGTTGAAAAATAGATGTAAAAATACAAAAACAAAAATAATTTTCAATATTTTTAACCCAAATTCCACTCATGCAGCCCTATCAGCTCTGGCCAGAGTTTGTTTTTTAATAGTCAGCACTATCCTGTCCCTATTTTCCACTTTTCATGTTGCAGGATCTCAACATGTACATGCTAGAAAACAGAAGAGGAAGAGAGAAAGAAGTGACATGGTAGAGTATCACAAGTACCCTATAGGGTGTGGTGGGTGGGACACTTTCAAATGAGAAAGAACACTAGGAGCAGAGAACATGCAAGGCAGCTGGGGGGTTCAAGAGGGATGTAAGAAAATATTTCCTCTCTGAAAAGGTGATATATGCCTGAAACCAACTGCCAGTAGAAGTGGTGGAGGCTAAAACAGTGGGGGGCTTCAAGCATTCATGGGGTATACATAGGGGTATATTAGGAAAGAGACAGGGAGGGTCACTGGAGACAACGTAGGGTCTGCATAGGCAAATTAGGCCGGGAACATGTGGATATACTGGAGTGACAAGTGATCCTTTTCTGTTGAGAAATTCTCTTTCTATGTTTCAGTATTTCACTCATCCCTGTAGCACTGTGTTTCTTTCAATATTTTTGGCTCAATGGATTGCTTTAGAGTGTATTTTACTTGTATACTGATGTTACTTAAAGCTATTGTTGCTATCTTTCAAGTTTCAAAATCAGTTTCTTCACTACAGTTTCACCGCCTATGTAAGAATGCTGAGAATAGAATACAAGCAGTTAGCTGTTTCTGAGGGTAGTTATTGTAGTGCAGTAATATTTCTGTCCATAGGCTTCATGTATAGATCTATTTTTATTTTTCCATTGTTTAGTTTAATTGTCAAATCCCAAAAAGGGGTCTCCTTTGGCTTGACATCACAAATTTCAAATCTGTGGAACATCCATTTAAGTATTCCACAAGTTTTCAAGTCTACCATTTAAAAGGTGTCTGCAATTTCAGTGCATGGGATTTTTTGGCGCAGTGATATGGGCGTGTCTTTCACCATCTCTTGCTGCTGCCCTCAACATTACCCAATCTCCTTGCCCATTCAAGGCAGGAGGGGGTGGTGAGTATATATATTTGGGGGGTGGGGCACAGCACCCCACATAGCAGCTGCATGGGTGACACAGAAAATTATGTGGGGTGTCCTACTTTGGTGGTCAACTTTTGGGTGACATTTGCTTGTTTTGTCCTTTTTCCCTGTTGCTTTTTTGATGGGTGCTCTTTTGGTTGCACCCCTTTCTCACCATGCTTTCTTTCCTTTCACCCTGTTTATACAGAACCATTTTCAATCGACTGTTGGTCACACTTCCTTGATATAAAAAACATCTACGGTACATAGTGTTTAGCTAATATGATGCAAAATGGGTTGGTGATGTTTCTGTAACTGCATACCACACTATGGGGATATGGGTGTTGACAGAGCTGTTCAGGGCATAGACCTCCTCAGTTTCTTGAGCAGTGGCCTCTTTTATGTTGGTGAGATTTCAAAGCAATGTACTCATCCTCCACAGTGGCTGGCATTTATCTGTGCCTATTTTCAGGGTCAGCTTAACCTGGGCATGATCTGATTGTGTGATTGGGTGGATCATGCATTCTGGAACCTAATAGAAACTTAGAAACATAATCTTTGATGGCAGATAAGGACCACTTGGCCCACCCAGTCTGCCCATTTCCCTTCCTATTGGATAAGCTGCAGATTCTAGTTAACCAAGAGCCTACTTCCTGCAACCCCCCACTACAATTGCCTTATGTCTGTCCCATGCATGTTTGAATTCCCCCACTTTTTTAGACCCAACAACCCCCCCTGGAAGGTGGGTTCCATGCATCGACCACTCTCTCTGTGAAAAAAATTTCCTCACATTACCTCTGAGCTGTCCCCCTATCTTTTAAATTGTGCCCCTTGTTCTTACACATCTCTTTTTCTGAAAGATGCTACCCTTCTGGACTTTGTTGATTCCCTTGAGGTACTTAAAGTTTTTATCATGTCCCCCGTCCTCCTTTCATCAAGGGTATACATATTAAGCTCTCTCAGTCTCTCTTCATATGGTTTCTGATGCAGACCCTGCACCATTTTAGTTGTCCTCCTCTAGACTGCTTCCATCCTGTCTATGTCCTTGCATAGATAGGGTCTCATCAACTGTCTGTACACAGGGATAACCACTTCCCTTTTTCTACTTGTGATGCCCTGTCCTATGCATCCCAGTATACCCCTGGCTCTCCTTACTGACTTCTCACATTGCTTACCCACATTTAGGTCATATGATATGACTACCCCCAAGTCCCTCTCCATTTTTGTTGTTGTTAGTACCTCCTCTGCTATTGTGTACTGTTCTCCTGGGTTTTTGTTTCCCAGGTGCATTACTTTGCACTTCTTTGCATTGAATCTAAGTTGCCATATGTCTGACCATTCCTCCAACCTTTCCAATTCCCTTCTCATCCTTTCTACCCCCTTGTGAATCAACTCTGTTACAGATCTTTGTGTAATCTGCAAAGAGGCATACCTTTCCCTCCAGACCCTCTGCAATGTCACCTATAAAGATGTTAAAGAGGACTGGACTCAGCACTGAGCCGTGAGGTACTCGACTAGTAACCCCCTTTCTTCGGAATGTGTTCCATTCACTATTACCTTCTGAGTCCTGTTGTGTAGCCAGTTTGCTAACCAGGCTACCACCCTGGAACCCACTCCCAGGCTGGCTAACTTGATTATTAGTCTTTTGTGCAGGACTGTGTCAAATGCCTTGCTAAAGTAGTCTAGGTAGGCCATATCCACAGCCCCTCCCTGGTCTATTACTTTGGTCACCCAGTCAAAGAAATCAATTAGATTAGTCTGACATGACCTCCCTGCTGTAAATCCATGCTGCTTTGGGTCCTGTGCCCCACTGGCCTCTAGGCACTCAACAATTCTTTCTTTCAGAAGTGATTCCATCATTTTCCCTACCACTGAGGTCAAACTTACAGGTCTGTAGTTTCCTGCTTCTGCTTTGCTCCCACTTTTGTGAAGGGGAATCACAACTGCCCTCCTCCAGTCCTCAGGTACCACCCCATCCTCCCATGATTTGTTAAAAAGTCTGGTTAGTGGTGTCACTAGGTCCTTCCTTAGTTCATTTAGGATTCTGGGGTGAATCACATCAGGCCCCATTGCTTTGTCCTCCTTGAGTTTTAGGAGTTCTTTCAGGACTCTTTCTTCTGTAAATGGACTGGTGTCAACCCTCCTACCCAGAGTGCTGCTATTGTCTGGTTTAGGTAACTCCTCCTCATCTTCTTTTGTGAATACTGAGCAAAAGTGTTCATTCAGTATCTTTGCCTTTTCACTGTCTCCCTCTGCCCACCTCCCCTCTCCTTTACTAATCTTCACTATCCCTCCCTTAACTTTTCTATGCTCCCTAATGTACCTATAAAAGGTTTTATCCCCCTTCTTAATTGAGCTGGCTATTTTTTCCTCGGTTTGGGCCTTTGCTATTCTGACTGCCTTCCCCACTTCTTTCTGCTTTAATTGATACAGTTCCCTGTCATGCTCCTTCTGTGATTCCTTATACTTTTTGAATGCAGTCTTTTTCTCCTTAACCTTCCCTGCCACCTCTTTTGAGAACCATAGTGGTTTTTTGCTCTGCTTTGTTTTCTTTATTTGTTTCACACAAAGGCTTGTTGCCTCTATGATAGCAGTTTTGATTTTTCTCCATTGTTCTTTCACCTCTACTTTTTGCCCATTTGCTAATGCATTCCTCAGGTATTCACCCATTTTGCCAAAGCTGGCCCTTCTAAAGTCCAGTATCCTTGTTTTTGTATGGTGTGTCTCCATGGTTGTGCTTATTTTGAAGCACACTATGCTGTGGTCACTTGTTCCCAGATGTCTACTGACTTCTAAATTTGTGATCCTCTCTCCATTTGAGAGTACCAGGTCTAGTATTGCTCCCTCCTGAGTGGGTTCCAATACTAGCTGTCTAAGGCCTGCCCCCTGCAGGGCATCAAGATTGACCCTGCTCTTGGATGTGGCTACAGTACATGTCATCCAGTTAACATCTGGCATATTCAGGTCCCCCATCAACATTATCTCCCCCTTTTCAGCCATTTTGAGAATGTCCTCCATCATTTTCTTGTCCATTTCCTCCCCTTGAAAGGAGGGTCTGTATACAACCCCTGTGCAGATTGTGATGCCATTCCCTGTCTCCAAGGTGACCCAGAGTGCCTCTTGTCCTCCCCCTTTACTTTTTAGTTCTGTAGCTTTGATCCCTTCCCTTACATATAGAGCTACTCCACCTCCTCTTTTACCCTCCCTGTCCCTCCTGTAGACTGTGTACCCTGATATGTTGACATCCCAGTCATGGTTCTCCATGTACCATGTTTCTGTGACTGCCACAATATCCAATTTTTCATCTTCCATCAGGGCTACTAGCTCAGGAAGCCTGTTTCCCAGACTACGGGCATTGGTACTCATTGTCCTCCATTTAATGTTGGCTTTATCCTATTTTCCCCATCCCTGCTCTTATTGCCCTTGTCTATTTTTCCATTTACCCCTGTCCTGCCCTCTGTTGAGCTCTGTACCTCAGTGTTTACCTTACTACTTGCCATGTTTTGTGGGGGGAGGCTTCAAATGTCCTGCCTCTTATCATCACCTCTCCCCTTGGCCCTACCTTTTGGCATAAGGACTAAGCTGATTCAAGAGTATGAGGAGTTCAGACAGGAATAAATGGTATGATACTTTTCACCGATATGCAAGTGTCTCCACAGATCTATGAGATATATATCTTCTGTTAGTGGTTTCAGCACCTGAGTGGGGTATTCATTACTGCTTGAACATGGGATAGAGCCATCCAACTTTGGGGCAAGGCAACAAAGTCTTCTCTATCATGACTAAGTGTCCTAGGAGCAGTGTCTTGTTGCCAAAGACTTCCTTAAAGAATCAGTCTGCATGCTCATTTGGGGCATATATATTAACTTAAATTTGCTCCCCTTGAATTCCCCACTGTTTTATAACTGGTCTCCCATTCATGCTCACCTCCATTTGAAAAATGGTGAATAGGAGCCATCTGCTAATTAAAATGGCTGTACCTGCTTTTTTTTGCTTTGTGGGTGAGAAGATGCCACCACTTTATCTACCCAGTTTCTTTTCAGCTTATTCTGTTCTGAATTTGGGAGGTGGGATTCTTGAACAAATGCTATGTCCATGTCAAACCACTTTAGTTGTGCTAAGATTCTACTCCTCTTTATGGGAGAGTTAATGCCCTTGACACTGTGGTTATTTTTATGCTAGCCATGAATGACCACACCAAACCAGAAATGACCAGGGTCAGTACACATTTGACTACACCACTTTGTATACAGTTTTAGATGCAACATTTTGTCTGAGTTAAATGATGTTGCATAATAAGCAGCTAAACCATGTAACAGTTTCAATCAGGACAAACAACTAGGCTGGGTGCTCGGGGTTACCAACACCCCAGGGCACCTTCATAAATTCAATAACAGAAATACTGATTCACACTTCAAGAATGCTTCCAAGATGATTAATGAGAAGAGTCTTGGGACCAGTATTACTGGTTTCTGAGGGGTGAATGCTCTACAGCTCCACTCGTGCCCATGGTGGAAAGTGGGTCTGGTTTCCCTCACCTATGTGACGTTAGATTAGAGTCCCTGTCATGGGTGGCAGAGAAATATTCTCTTAGGAGAGTATCAAGATCCATGCTATTTGGGATGCTCTCTCTCCCTCTTGCCATTCATGCCCTCCCAGGAAATGATGGGAGGCATGCTGCAACAACCTAGATATCCCACGTGTCTTCTACCAAGTGGTGGGAAGCAGGCATGCTAGGAGGTTGTCTGCTTATATACAGTGTGGTGAAAGAGAAATGTATCTTCTTTCTATGCCTAAAGGAGTTCTATGCCTTCTAAAAATTGTAGGCTCTGGTTCAGGTGTTATGTGGCTCCCCCACTCAAGTCCCCAGCTTTGTGGGCCCCATGGGTGGAGCACCCCCATCATTGAATATACTGGTCTGTTTAGCAGGGTAGTCAGAGGACAGACCATTTGAATCCATACTGCTTTGTGGAGCTGTGTTTCAACTGTTTCTTGCCATCTGTCCCTTTTGTCTGTGCACAACATTCAAAGCCAATTTCCTACTCAAGCTTACCTGGGTACATGAGTCATCAGTCACACCCTTCTTTCTCTCTCTCTCTCTCTCTCTCTCTCTCTCTGCATCATGGAGAATCAGCATGTGACTGGCTCCCACTCATTGGTGCATAGCAAGAAGTCTGCTACAGAACCCATTTTTACTTAGGTCACCTGCTCGGTTAACGCACTCTGTGTTTGTGATATAGCCACTGTAGGGGGACAAGGGTCTGGGATATCTGCAGGGTTCAGGCTTAACATTAATTTACTAGACCAGGGCATAGTGCAAACTGCCTCGGGCAAGTGTGATTTCCCCATGGCTTGTCTGTTGGGGCTAGTGCAAAAAAATAAAATCCTCCCCCCAACCTTTCCAGCCCCACAACCCTCCTTACTCGTGTCCCCTTAGTCAGCAATTCACCAACAGTTCAAAAGTATGCAAATAAATTCCATAGAAAAGCACACTGCTGATAGTACCTTGACAGTCTCACCACTGGACTCAAGTGCTGGCAATCTCCCACTCTCAAGTGTTATCGCAAAGCACTGCTGGGAGAGACTGCTGGGAATTCGTGACCTACATTGAGAATGTTCAGAACTATGTGTGGCATGCTTCAAAGATTTTATTCATATACTTTAGAACTTCTGGTGAGTTGCTGACTAAGGAGATATGGGGACGGAGGGTAGCAGAGCTGAGACGCATGGGGAGGATTTTTTTGCCATAGTTCTGAGAGTTAGATGGTGGCTGTATGGGAAGGTGAGTGGAGGGTTTGTTTTAGTTGCTGTCAGGGATTAGTGTGGGGTTGGGGCACTCTAGGGGATGGATGTTGTCACTGCACACCAAGGAGAACTTATGGGGAAGCAGAGAGGGTGGAGGTGCCACAGGATACCAGGGAGAACTTACAGGGAAGAGGAGATGGTGAGGGATGCCACTAGACAACAGTGAGGGCTTATGGGGACAAGGAGGGAGGAGGAGGGCTACCATTGGGAAACAGGGAGTAATTGGAAAGAGGTGGGGAGAGGGAGTCTTTCCCTCCCCTAGTAATCCCCATTATAGCTTGGGGCCAGTGTAAATCTTGGGGGTCTAGTGCAAACTGGTACCACGTTCTCTGCTGGACCAGTGAAAAAAAAGTTTAGCATGATCCCTGTCTGTCCTCAATCACTACCATTTCTGCTAACAGCCACTCACCTTTCCTGCCTCTCTCCTACATCTACTCATGACTGGTCCTTCATGCACGTGCCCCACCCTGGAGGGTGCCCTACTCCACAAGACACCCTCCTTGATGGCCAACCTGGTACCCCTAACAAAAATGTCATGGATCTTTCCCCTCATAATTTGGGGGTCCCTGCTGACCCAGCCAGTTAGCTTGCTGCTACGTCTTTCCATTGTGAGTTCTAAATTACCTCATTCTTTGCCTGTTTGAGTTGGTTTCCATTCCCCCCAGCAGACTGTCTTTTCCATACATTAGTTTGATAAGCAGCACATACACACTCACCCCCACCCCCTGACAAACAGACTGGTAACAAAAATCTGGTTTACTTAAGCATATGTTAAGATCACACATTTAAACAGAATGGAGCTAAATTTATGTCCCACATATGAAGCTGTAGTTAAGTCCAGACATTTTATATAAACAGCCTGTAATGAAAAGGATACTGATGGAGTCCTTTCACCCTGTGGAAGGGGTTTGTGGTCAGGGCAGGGGATCGTTCTCTGAATGTTCTGCATTGCTCTCAGTAGTTTAGTGAGATGTTCCATTAAGTTTGGAAGGATACTGCACTGTCTGGCGGGCACGTTTTTTGAAGTCCTGCAACCACCCACATTGACTACCTGAGTGTATCTACTAGGGCTGCCATCTCCCGTCCTGATCTGGGCACCCCATTGTTACATTTTTCAATAATGGCAGGGCTTCACAGAGAGAGGAGAATACTTTACTGATGAGTCCAATTGAATTTTTATTTTTGCAGGAGGATACAACAGCCACACTTTTGCATTTTGTTTTTATTTTATTGTAATTATTTGTCTGACCTCCTGTCTTTTAGCTTGTAGTGCTGCAGAGAAGTAGTGATTGAAGAAAATCCTTTTGTTCTCATAATTCACTACTTTGGCTGTCCAAGCTGAAGACAATATAGATTCTTTGGCTGGATAATACAGTATCTTGGCTATCCATAATTTTGGTCAAGCCATGGGGTCTGAGGGCTTGAGGCCTAGTGCTTTATGCGCTCACTCAGTCATGAGCGGGAAATCAGGGAGAACACTTAGGCATGTGTTGACTGCATGTAAAATGAAGTCATTTGATGCAGCAAAGCCTTCCTCTACTCCCTCTCTTATTCTTCGGATGCAGAAGTTATTTCTCTGGACTATTTTTTTGCATCTATTAGACCGTCTTGGGTCACCCCGTCCCTGTCAAGCAAGAGTAGTAGTAGCCTGTCATGCTCTCAACCAATTCCACCAGCTTGGTGATCCATTGTTCCGACTGTGCTTGCTTTTTATTAAGTATCTTTAGCTCAGCTTTTAAATCTATAAGAAAAGGGGGTTACTAGTGGGGTACCACAGGGTTCAGTATTAGGACCGGTCCTCTTCAATGTCTTTATAAGTGATATTGCAGAGGGACTGGAAGGAAAAGTACATCTCTTTGCAGATGACACAAAGATCTGTAACAGAGTTGATGCACAAGGTGGGGTGGAAAGGATGAGAAGGGACTTGGCAAGGTTAGAGAAATGGTCAAATGTATGGCAGCTTAGCTTCAATGCTAAGAAGTGCAAAGTAATGCACCTGGGAAACAAAAACCCAGGGGAAGAGTACACAATGGGGGGTGAGATACTAACAACAACAAAAATGGAAAGGGACCTGGGGGTAGTCATATCAGATGACCTAAAGGTGGGCAAGCAATGTGAGAGGGCAGCAAGGAGGGCTGGGGGGATAGTGGGATGCATAGGGAGAGGCATCACCAGCAGAAAACAGGAAGTTATTATCCCTCTGTACAGACAGTTGGTGAGACCCATCTGGAGTACTGCGTGCAGTTCTGGAGACCCAATCTCCGCAAGGACATAGACAGGATGGAGGCTGTCCAGAGGAGGGCAACTAAAATGGTGCAGGGTCCGCACCAGAAGACATATGAAGAGAGACTTAAGGAGCTGAATATGTATAGCCTCGAGGAAAGTAGAGAGAGGGGGGACATGATAGAAACTTTCAAGTATCTCAAGGGAATCAACAAAGTCCAAGAGGGTAGCATCTTTCAAAAAAAGAGGTGTGCAAGAACAAGGGGCCACAATTTGAAGATAGAAGTGGGGTGGCTCAGAGGTAATTTAAGGAAGTATTTTTCACAGATAGGGTTGTGGATGCATGGAATGGCCTTCCGGAGGAGGTTGTGGAGTCAAAATCAGTGGTGGAATTCAAGCATGCATGGGACAGTCATAAGGCCATTCTAGGGGGTTGGGGTAGGAAGATTTAGGCTGCTGGTTAACTAGGATCTGCAGTTAATCCAGTAGGTAGGGAAATGGGCAGACTGGGTGGGCCAAGCGGTCCTTATCTTCCACCAAAATCTATGTTTCTATGTTTCTATAAAGGCTGACTCGATTCCGTTTACTGTGTGTAGGATCTTCTGTATCTCTTGTTCTGAGGGAGTGAACAGTTCTTCATTTTCATGCTCAAGGTGTGTAGAGAAAGCTGATGTATGGGAGTGGCTGGGTGAGTGCCCTTATTGCAAGCCCTTATCATCTCATCTCCACGATTAAGGATTTCAACATCACGGCTGGTGTGTCTCCTTTTTTTAGTGGAGCATTTTGTCATCTCCAGTGCAAGTATCAGTGTGGGCTTAGTTTAAAATATTTGTTTAAATCTCCAGATTGGGATTCATTGTAGACAGGAGGTTAGAGAGCTCAGACGTTATGCTCCCACCATTACTGTGACATCACTAGAGGTGATACAGGGTTCTTATCCACACTATCTACTCCCATTTTCTCCACCTTATTGCTACCACCCTGAGCAACCATTAAGCCCTTCACTGTCTCCTAGCTGTGCCTGAAACCATTGATAGTTCTGGCACCTCCACTGCCTCTGTGCCTTCCCTTACATATAGGGTTATGCCTCTGCCATTACCTTTTACTGTCTCCCATCAAAACATGGTGTGGCCTGGGACTGCCAGGTCCCAATCATTATTTTTTGCAGCTTATCTTTCTGTGATGGCCACTAGATCCATTGCAGTGTCTGCCATCATTGCCTGGACCTCTTAAATTTATTTCCCAGGCTCCTGGCATTAAGGCAGACCTCTTTCCATCTTTCTCCAGAACCCCTCTTGCTTTTTCCTATTCCTTCACCCCTTATTCTTCCCAAGCTTCAATAAGTTTTTTTTTCATGCTGAATGCAGGCTTTACCAGCCCTTCTCATTGGCCTTTTCCTCTAACCTAATTTGAAATTCAATCTTACTGTTACCCTTCTTGCTGCTACTAGTCCCCTGTTCAACGGAACCCTAGCTAAGGTGCACAGCATCTCTCCCTTTTCAGTGGTTCTTTTCTTCCTCCATCTCCCCCACAGTCAGTTTAACTGTTTAATGTAGACCTTCTACCCCAAACCGTATCCCCTTTTATGTCAGGAGAAGGCCATCACCATTGAAAAGCCTCCTGTCCCAGAAGCCCCCCCCAGTTCCCCACAAAATCATATCTCTCCTCCTGACACCATTCCTTCAACCATCCATTAAACCCCTCAGCCTCTTCCTTTCTTACTTTGTCTTTCCTACTCCCCCATTCCATCAGGGAGGACTTTATTTTTTATTGAGCTTTTTTGGTCTCCATCACCTCCTCCCACCAACTGGCAATGGAGATACAGATAATTTTTACTGATTTTCTCCTCTGACCCCCCCAAGGTACCAGCACATGGCTGTGTGAGCATGCGGAGGCATGCTTTGCATCCAATAGCACCAGCTCAACCCCTTTCGCCTCCCAATTCTTTGCCTCCCCCTCTCCGCCTATGCTACCCACCGGACCTCCACCAGGTGGGAGCAGAACTACGTGGGGGGTGCCAACCCACCCACAGGAGAGGAGAGCTGCCCACTGGCATGCTCAATCCTGCTCCACCCTTCCTCTCCCATGCTGGCACCCTGACGACCCGAGGTCATTCCTGAACCCAGGTCACCAGCATAGCGTGAGGTAAGGCACACAGCACCTCAACCCTCTGTGCCACTGGGCCAGCACCAGGGAGGACTTTTAAAAGGCCAGGGAAGTCATACATCAGTGACTACTAAAAGTCATACATCAGTGACTACTAAAAAAGGACAAACTCGAACAATTTCAGTCCCACATGGCCCATTGTGACTGGTTTCCTTTAGGTAGAAGACTTGATTTGCTGGCCAAGACACCTAGCTTCACCTGAGCTCTTTCCTTCTAAGACTGCTTGAAAGGCAGAGTAGAGAAACTTACCAGAGCAAGGGAAAAGGATTAAGACTTATTTTGGCTAAGCAGATTTACTGTGTGGTGGTGTTTTTATTTTTTACTCACAGGGATTGCTACTGTTTGTTGCTAACATGTAATTGTTTTATTTTTCTCTGTAGTAAAGTGTTTCTTACAGCATATATCTTCTCTGAAATTATTACAGGTGGTGCTTTACAAGTTTTACAGTTTTGTCTAACATTAGGATAAGCTTTCAGGGTTACTGCATTTGTTGTTGACTGATTGTTTCTGCTCTTACCTTCTTGTTCTTTCGTCCGTGGTTCTTCTTTTTTGGCAGGGAAAGGGCCCAGCCACCCACCCCCCATCCCCAACCACCCCACACTACACTCCTTTTATTGGGTACCACAGTTGTGACATTTCCAGTGGCAGAGCAGGAAGGGGTGGATCAGTGGGGCCTCCACAAGGTGACCTCATTTACAGGGGCACTAGTAATTTAACTTGTTATAACAAGTTAAACAAAACACAATCAAACCATTACTTGCATTTTTTTTTCCTTTTTTTCCTTATAATTACTCTGACTAGGTTATAAACACAGTAACTTATCTGGAATGGATACCATTAACTGCAGGTACTGTGGAACAATTTTCAGAAGGACAGTCTTACAGGATTTAGGACACTGTCCTACATGCTGGGCCTTTGGAGATCTTAGGGCTCAGCTCCGGGCAGCATGGGCAGAGATTGCATGCTTCAAATTTCATATTCAAAAAGAAACACATTATAAGAACCACCCGCCATTTCCCCAGCATGCAACAGAAAAACTCTCCCTTTAGACTAGGTTAGTAACTTCAAATACCTAGGTGTAACTCTAGATAGCTCACTTACATGCCAACTCCACATCAATCACATTGCTAAGGTCATAAACTCCAGGCTTGGAGTCCTATATTGGCAGCGCCATGGCCTCACCGCTAAAGTGCTACACACTGCAGTTACAAGTTCCACCCTGTCTGTCATTGATTATGGACTCATTATTTATTGGTCAGCCACTGATGCTGCCCTTTATTGTCTAAAGGTGGCGCTCAGCAATTGTCGGCTTACTGCTGGTGCACACAAGCAAACCCATATTTGTGAGCTCTATGCCCAAATTGGCTGGCTCCATCTTATGGGCAGGATCATGTATCAAACCTGCCTCTTTGCTAAGATGATCAGTCTTAACATCACTCCCCCTGCTTCCCAGGTGCTTCTTCAGCTAGCCACTAACCTGTGGCACACTCGCTGTGCAGCCAAGCTGCCCTTCCTCGTCCCCCTTTGCCGCACCTCCCTAGCTCAGCACTTTTTCACCTTCAGGGCTCCTACCTGACTTAACACCCTTCCACCTGAGATTGCCTCGGAATTAAAGCTAGGTCCCTGCAAATCCAAACTGCACCAATACCTCACCTCTCTGAACCAATTTGATTATGCTCACTAAGCTCTAATTCTCTCCCCCATTCCTTCCTGACCCTATCTCCCTCTTCATAGTCCTCCTCACCTGACACCCTTGCCCCTCTTCTTCACCTCTACCTGTGATTTCTTATTCCCCCATCCTCCTGTCCTTCCCCTCCCCTCTTCATTCCCTTTGTGCCCCCTAGCTCTACTGCTCCCCCCTTCCCTCATCGTATCCTCCTTCCCCTCCACCTTCTCTGTCTTCTCCCTCTAGTACTTTCTTTTCTCACCCCACATTTTTCTATTTGACAGTGCCGTTTCCTGGCAGCTAAAGGTTGAGTTCTCCTGTTCTGCTCTTTTAGCCTAACTAATTTTGTTCCTTTGTATGCTATTTGCCATGCCCCTTCTCAATTTTACTCTTTTGTAGCATTTGTATAGTCTTGTTTCATATTTTATCCTTTGACGTGGAACCTTTGCAAATGAGCCCTTGGCTGAAAGATAATTGTAACTCCGAGAAATAGATAAATAAAATAAAGTTGAATGCACCTTCAGTCTGTCTCCCAGCCTTTTTTCATTTCTTATTATTCTTTGGTTGCCCTGATGTACCACTATCAGCATCCTCTCCCCCACCCCCATCAGCCCACCATCCCTGGAACTTACTGATTCACCCCTTGCAGTGCTCCACAGATTACCACCTGTGGTGGAGCCTCCCAGGTGGCCCCATTGCCATAGGTGTTTAGCTCAGTTGCAGGACGACGTGCCCAGTAAGTGGGTGTTGGGCCTGTGAGGAGAGGAAGCTCCTGTTGGTCAGGGTGGTTTTCCACTTTTTCTGTGTCCCCTTAGTCTACAGAGGCACTGGGAGGTGTGGTGACTTGACTTAGAAACATAGACTTTGATGGCAGATAAGGACCACTTGGCCCACCCAGTCTGCCCATTTCCCTACCTACTGGATAAGCTGCAGATTCTAGTTAGCCAACAGCCTACTTCCTGCCACCCCACACTACAATTGCCTTTTGTCTGTCCCATGCATGTTTGAATTTCCCCACTGTTTTAGCCCCAACAACCATCCCAGGAAGGCAGTTCCACGCATCCACCACTCTCGCCGTGAAAAAAGATTTCCTCACATTACCCCTGAGCCGTCCCCCCTCTATCTTTAAATTGTGTCCCCTTGTTCTTACACATCTCTTTTTCTGAAAGATGCTACCTTGTTGGACTTTGTTGATTTCCTTGAGGTACTTGAATGTTTCTATCATGTCCCCCCGTCCCTCGTTTCATCAAGGGTATACATATTAAGCTCTCTCAGTCTCTCTTCATATGATTTCTGATGCAGACCCTGCACCATTTTAATTGCCTCCTCTGGACTGCTTCCATCCTGTCTATGTCTTGCGTAGATAGAGGTCTCCAAAACTGCACAGTACTCCAGATAGGTCTCACCAACTGTCTGTACAGAGGGATAACCACTTCCTTTTTCTACTTGTGATGCCCCATCCCATGCATCCCAGTATCCCCTGGCTCTCCTCACTGACTTCTCACATTGCTTACCCACCTTTAGATCATCCGATATGACTACCCCCAAGTCCCGTTCCATTTTTGTTGTTGTTAGTACCTCCCCTGCTATTGTGTGCTGTTCTCCTGGGTTTTTGTTTCCCAGGTGCATTACTTTGCACTTCTTTGCATTGAATCTAAGTTGCCATATGTCTGACCATTCCTCCAACCTTGCCAAGTCCCTTCTCATCCTTTCTGCCCCCCTGTATCAACTCTGTTACAGATCTTTGTATCATCTGCAAAGAGGCATAACTTTCCCTCCAGACCCTCTGCAATGTCACCTATAAAGATGTTAAAGAGGACTGGACCCAGTACTGAGCCCTGAGGTACTCCACTAGTGACCCCCCTTTCTTCAGAATGTGTTCCACTCACTATTACCTTCTGTGTCCTGTTGTGCAGCCAGTTTGCAACCCAGGCTACCACCCTGGAACCCGCGCCATGTGCTGACATCTTCCTCCAGGAGCATCCTCCCACTACTCAGGCCTGCATCTCCAACTATGGTCACCTAGCTGGTGGTACATAGCAGACCAGGCAACCCTCCTTCGCTGGAGGAGGGGAATGTCCATTGGGATGCTTAATACTCCTCCCCCTGGCTGATCCCTGGGTGGCCCAGGATTGTTCCCGAACCTGCGTCAATGGTGTGGTGGCAGAAGCACAAGTATGTCCACCTTTTGGGCCACAGGGCCAGCCATCTCCTCACCTCTTAAAGTTCTACTTCATGGCCTCCACAGACTGATTCACCAGGTCATTGTTACCCAAGTATAAAGGCACCCCACCTCCCCCTCCCTCTTCTGTGCTATCCTCCCTAGCCTATCTTATCTATATCCTGGATGGGAAAGTCCCTGTAGCCGAATAGCTAGTGCTGCTTCCTCTGGGATTAAGGATCACTGGTTTGGTACTTGGCAAGGGCTGGTAACGCATCTGCTTAAATAGAAGCAGCAGAAAGAACACTGGTATTTGGGGGGAAGGAGGCTTTGTACAATGGTAGAGCTATAGGCTACCAAACAATAGAGGGTAGGAAACCTGGGTTTGCTCTGCAGTTTTGGACTTTTGCTGATCAGTAGTCCATTGCTAGAGTTTCTGCCACCTAACCATAAGGTGAGGGGTTCAAATGTTGTTTCTATGAGTGGTACTGATGACCACTAAGCAGGAAAGAAACCTGGGGATAATCATATCAGATGACCTCAAGGTGGCAAGGCAGTGTGACAAGGCAGTAGGGAGGGCAAGTGGGGTGCTGGGGTATATAGGGTGGGGTATAACCAGCAGAAAGAGGGAAGTAGTGTTGCCTCTGTATAGATCACTGGTAAGACCCCACCTAGAGTGCTGTGCCCAGTTCTGGAGATCACATCTCCAGAAGGCCATAGACAGAGTGGAGTCAGTCCAGAGGAGGGCAACTAAAATGGTGCACGGTCTACATCCAAAGCCCAATTAGGAGAATGAGGAGAGACTAAAGAACCTCAATATGTACACCCTGGAAAAGAGGAGAGAGAGGGAGATATGATAGAGACCTTTAAATACCTCTCAGGGGTAAATAAGGTACAGGAGGGGAGTATTTTTCACAAGAAAATGTGCTCAGGAACAAGGGGACATACTATGAAGCTGAATGGGGTTAGATTCAACAGAGATGTGAGGAAATACTTCTTCACAGAAAGAGTGGTGGATTCCTGGAACAGCCTTCCAGTGGAGGTGGTGGGGCCAAAACAGGGGTGTAGCCAGGAATTTTAAACTTGTACTCAAAACTGATGCCCTGTTGCCCCCCCATTATGTAAACAAAAAACAAAATATGCACTGCTACGCCACACTACTGCCCCCCCGTTTGCCATTTCTGAGTTCAAGTAATCAGTTTCCTCCTGTGATCTTCCTTCCTTTGTTTTTCCGACTGTCTGATAAACTGTTCTTGTTTGTGTATTTGGCTGGTGGCATCAGTGCCCCATAGCAAACAACAACAAAGGCAAAAGGGCCCAGCGTGACATGGACACAATGTGACTCACAATGTCCTTGTTTCCCTCTTTTTGTTGCCCCTGCCTGATTTATTGCCCCCTGCCTGATTTCTTTTACTGTACTCTGCTGCGTACAGTGCGTATGCCTGCCGACACCCCTGGGCCAAAACAGTGGTGGTGTTCAAGAATGCATGGAACAACCACAAAGGAATTATAGTGGAAAGGAACAGGGGAGGGAGAAAGAGCTGTAGATCAGGAACAGCCTGATGTAATAGTGTTCATAGGGAGAAATAGGGAGAGTGGATGGGCCAAGTGGTCCTTATCTGCCATCAATTTCTATGTTTCTATGTTTCAATGGATGGCTGATGCACCAGGAAGATATCTGACCATTTTGCTCCCCTTCCTTCCCTTGCCCACCATCCTCTCTAGTCCCCTAATCATTGAGTCTCCAATCACTATGACTCTTCTTGCTGACCTCCTCCTGCTCACTGTTCCAGGTGCCACCAATGTTTCCTTCCCCATTTCCCCGACTGACTCAGTGTCCCTCCCCTCCAATGGGGTCAAGTATCAGAGCTTCCTCGAGGTATGCCAAGCAACTTGCTATCTCAATGGTGTGAGATTGGTTGAACCCTTTATTGCAGCCCCTGCCACACTTCACCTTTCCCTTCCCAACCACTCTCAGCCACTAGAGCCGGTAGGGCTCTGGGGGAATGGAGTGTGGGGGTGAACCCCAGCTGAGCTGGAACTGCAGCTGAGATAGAGCTCTGCAAAGGTCCTACAGATGTGGCTTTGCCTTCTACTCCAGAGCGTAACTCTGCAGAACAGTGCCACACAGTCCCTATAACTGACTACCTTCCTACTGTACCTCATCTTCATACAGATCCAATGATAATCCATAGACTGTAGTTAATGACTTGCTTTCTTCTACCTGCAGAGTACCCTTAGACTAAAACCAAAAAGGCCTACCTTATATGTGGCATATTGCTGAAATTGTGTAATTTCAAGCACACAACACTGGCTGAGAGATCCATCTCATATCAAGGACCCAGATGGTTCAATGACCTGCCCCTTGCATGCTGCAATGGTGGAAAACTTAGTCAATTCAAATCTGGGCTCTGCTCACACCTTGCACTTGAAAATGCCTGTCCCTGCTATATGTAACTCGAGCTAGTCTAAAGAACGCATATGACATGCCCTCAGCTGCCTTTGGCCAATGCCCTCTCCACCTGTAGCACCCCTCCCATACCTGTACTACCTCTCCCCCACTTACCCTAACCCCTCCCCCATCCTCACCTACTCCCCTGTCCCTCCCACCCCCTCTTCTCTGCCCTGCCCCCATTTAACTATGCCATGACAAAGCCTTCTCTGGCTGCTCCTGCCCCTCTTCCACTGCACCCTGAGGCCTCCTTCTGCCTTTAATACTTGGCACTTATACAAGAGCTGTACCACACTACTTAAGTGTTGATTATTGCTGCATCGTTCAAGCTGTAACTCTGCATCCATTGAAATTGTGGAATATTTTCTTTCTTTGTCAACAACCGTATTCCTGCAATCTTAACTTATTTGATGGTTTTCCACCTACTTGATGTGTTACTTATGTATTGTACTGTATTGTATTGTATTGTATTGTATTGTACTGCCTTTCTCTGACTTAGAACCTTTGTAGACGAGCCCCTGGCTCAAAGGTATTAAAGGGGAACTGTCATCAACAGGATTTCATAATGTGTGAAAGCCCATAAAAAGCTCATTTGATTGAGCTATTGTGTTGATCAGTGAATCTTTGCGGTCCAGAGTTATTCATATTTAAATCACCCTGTAATTAAGGGCTGGTGGCAGTCATATGTTTTGGGCTCCTGACAGGAAATGATGTGACCGAGGGTCTAGGTTCTCCTTTGAATGTATTTAATCCAACAAGTTAAATAGGGAATAGACTGTTTTATTAGGTGTGTTTTAAGGTGTTATTACAACACTATCTACATCTAAAATAATTGTTTTGTATATGCATTGAAACTAGTCAGTTATCATCTTTATGCTTCAAACTGTTAGCAAAAATAATCCATCTTCAGAATTGCTTTAATCTCTAGGCTATACTGCCAGTGTCAGCTGATCATCAAAAATAACACATCCCAAGGCTGGCTCTGTGATGCCAACAGGTATTGGGGCACATACCAGGATTTCTAAACCCTGGATGTGTTCATGTCAGTACAGGTTTGTAGCTCAGTGCCTTTAACCACTGTACTATACTGCCTCCTAATAATCCAATAGAATTCTGGCATTGTTATGGTAGAAAATCCCATTCCATCCAAAGTATTTCAGTGAGAAACTGTTATGATTTTAACTTCATCGAAAGAAGTAAAATACTCTTTAATAGCGGCTGGTTCAGTGGTGTAGAGGGCTGAGGCGCTGGTGCCTTTTCTCACACTACGCCGGTTACCCGGGTTTGGGAATGATCTCGGATCACTGGGGAGTAGGCTCGGGGAAGGGGTTGAAGTGGTATTGAACTGTGACTCTCCCCTTCAAAAGGGTGGATGCCCACTTTTCATAGTCCCGCTCCCACTGTGTGGAGGTCCAGTTGGCAGCGCAGGTGATTGGAGTGGTGATGCAAGTCTGGGGAGGGATGGATGGGGCCACTGATCCTGGCATGTGCATGTGCCTCCCCATGCATGCATGCGTGTGTACACCGTGACCAGGGGGGGTGGAGAAACTGAAAAATACCATAAATTACAAATGAAAAAAATACATTTTAATTAATGGTGATAACTTTTTACATACAGATAAAGACACATTTTTCTCCAGTTACAACCTCCTGGTTGATATTTGTGGTTACAACCAGGAGGCTGTAATCAGCACCTGCCAATCAAGCATTACCACAGAAAGCTAACTGGTGTGTAGTTTCACTGTGGGAGGGCTGAATATCTTGCCTAACATGGTGGCTCCATTACCGCGCACCAGTACCAGCACTCAAGCTTGGCCACACACTGTTAAGACAAGTAACTTTTTAAATATTTGAAATACTGTAAAACAGGTTAATATTACTGCCAATAAAATCTCGCTAGGTTCGCTGGCATCATTTTACCATGAACATTAACAGACAGCGAATATTATTTCAAGTATAGTAAATGAACGTTTTATTTTTTCAGATATTGAAATAAAAATTGTAAATGGAGGCATTGTTTACACTCAGTTCATTGAGCAGTCCATTGAGCAACATTTGCTTACTGCATCATCCCCCCCAAATGTGGCACGCACACAGCACAGTTCAACATCATAGTAGTGTCAGTTCAGCATCAGCTCACATTGTTGTAGACAGAGGAAGCACTGGCTGTAAAAAAATATATAAATAAGAAGGGGTTTTGTTATTTTTAATAGCAGTGGCATACCCAGCAGTGCAGTAGTTTACTTGCCATATTTAAGGATTCGTTCTGCACTTGTGATATCCCTGCGTGGTCGAATCCACGAATGGCATCTTCCTTTCTCTCTCTCAATTTCTGAATTGCAGTCACACACCACTGTGAGTGTTTCACTTTTAGTGTTGTCATCCTCAGGTCTGCTGGGTGATGGCGTTCCTTGGTTAAGTTGGTCTGTGATGAGCGTTGTGTACCATTCTGTGAACAGACATTTCAGCTCATTTTTGTGCAGCTTACTTATGCTTAAATCAAGGGGTTGTAGTTGGTCAGTGCAGGATGCCGGTACAAATATGGAATAATATTACACTCCTCTAACCTGTTCAGCACTGGTTGAGTTGTGTGGGCTCTGTAAACATCTAAAATCAGCATTGCCCTCCGTTCATCTGGAAGCCGTTGATTTCTTTAACCCTGGAGATATAGGGTATCAGGATGCAGTCTATAAATTGAATCATAGTGGCTTCATTGGCCCAATGATTATCATTGTGTGTGAAAACTCTAAGTTCGGGTGGCAGTTTTTTGTCTTGCCTGCATAAATGACTTGCGGTGGCAGATAAAGTCCTGAGATTGTTACTGCCGGTGTCATAGTGACTTGCAGTTTATCTTTTATGCCAGTAACTTCTGCCTGCCTCATTCCACTCACTTCCATTGTCCAGAAAGCACAGGGTACTAGATTAACCCACGTTTCATCCATGTTTATAATTAGTTCAATTGGAATCAATTCCTGCATGGAGGCATTTGAAATTCTCTCACCCTTTTGCAAATATACCTTAAGGCTACATAATTAATTCAAAGCTTCCTCTGTTTTTATTTCAAAATGTCCTGAGTCCTTGCTAGCTTCTACCTTTATACCAAAGTGCTCACGGCCAAGCAGCAGGGGACTCGCTACTAAAGCTACAGATTACTCCACGAGTCTGAGTTAAAAAAAAAAAGAAAAAAAAATCAAGTTAAAGGGGCATATTGTGCCAAAGTGCTAGTGACTAAGCAGCAGGGGAATCGTTACTACAGCTACCAATTACTCCACGAGACTGCGATTTTCAAATAAGCAAATACAACTTGTACTGTGTTAAGCTTTACGGTCTGTCTGCAACCCCCCCCCCAACGGCCACGCTTGCTCCCAATAAATACCTGTGTCTTGTTTTTTCTCAGCAGCCCCCACAGAGATAATGTCAGTGGTGGTCTTGAGGGTGCATGGAGCTGCCCTCCCCTGAGGATTCGGGACAAAACCGTGCCCAGGTACATCCCATCTCAGCAAAGCAACCACACTGCTTGGCTACTAGAGAGATGTGTTGCTGCCCCACTGATGCGTCACGTCAGCTGCCCCGCCGTCCCCACCAGCGCCCTTGGTGAGCAGTCCATTATATAGTATTGAGCAGGTGAATAATTTTAACCTATCAGCCTACTTTCCACCCACAGCTTATCAGAGTTCACCACTAGCGGTCGCTACAGCAATTTCCCTCTGTTTTGGCTGTACTTAACCCCCCCCCCTTGTTACATCGTGCTGCTCATAGCCTTTAAATCAATGCTAGGGATAGCACTCTTTGCTACACTTGCATCCCTACCACCCATGCTTCATCCAAATCCACTGCCTGACCTCCAAACCTCTCACCTTTATACTGCCACCCTAGTCACTGGCTCCACCACCATAAATGGCCAGTCCTCCTGGGACACACTGTTTGCTGGATTCCTGGCCATCCATCATCCCCCGAATCCTTCCACACTGGGCTGGCCATTTTGAAACTACACACATCAGGCTTTTCCCTCAGCATCCCCTGAATCCCCTACCCCACCGCAAGCCTATAAAAACACTAACTAATCTAAAACTGGTACTAACCTTATTACTCCTACTCACTGGGGACATTGAGCTAAATCCCGGACCTGCCACCAGCACCTACCAAATACCCACCCCCACTGGCAAATTACATAAAGGCTTAACAATAGCCCACCTAAACATTTGCAGCCTCCTACAAAAAATGCCCCTACTTCAAACCCTAGTCCAATCACTATGCCCTGACGTCCTAATCCTCACCAAGATTTGGCTGAAACCTTATAACCCGGATGCTGATGTAGCTCTTCCTGGCTACTCCATCTATAGTCAGGACTGCCCTGGCACTAAGAGAGGTGGTGGCACAGCCATTTATGTATCTTCTAAGGTACTATTCTCACCTGTCCCACTACCTACCTCCCCGGACAACATTGACTCCTCGCTAATAAAAATCTCACTACCCCATTCGGTCCCAATCTTTATAGCAGGGTCCTATTGTTCCCTGGATTCCCTCTTAAATTCTGTAACAACTCAACTGGACACCCTAAAAACCATCACCTTGGGTGGGGAGCTGCACATCCTAGGTGATTTCAACTTAAACTGGCTCACTAGTGCTAGCACCAAACTCCGAAACCATGTAGCTAGTTTAAATCTGACTCAACTCATCACCGAGCCCACGCGACTAAACCACAAAATGCAAAATCACTTCCTGCTTGATCTGGCCCTCACCTCTCACCCTCACAGGATTATAACCTCAGGTCTCCTTCCGGACTCACTGAGCGATCACCATATGATATATATAATACGTAAAGTATTTAAAGCCAAGTCACCCCCTCTGAAAACCCTCCTTATTAGATCGTATAAATCACTTAACTTTGATGGTCTCCTACAAGACCAGCTAACTTGGATTGGTCATACATACCCAAGGCCCCTTCCATGGATCTCGCCTTTGACTTCTCTAGGACAAAATTTATTGCTGTGTGGGATAATATATGCCCCACTAAGAAAGGTTAGACTAAGGGGAACTCACCTGCCGTGGATCACTGCTAACCTTATGGAACACCTCCATGTCAGAGATCAGGCATGGAAAGCCTATAAGACATCGGGGATGCATGTCAATCACCTACAGTGTCGAACACTTAGAAATGTCTGAACCAGGCTTATCCACCAGGCTAAAGCTCACTACTTCACCTCATCCCTCTAAAATAATCTAAACCATCAAGCCAAGTTCTGGAGGTCTATAAAATCACTTCCCCCCCCCCCTCGCCCAGCCACCCACTCCAGACCTAAATGTGGGAGGCCCCATCTTAACCGAACCACTAGCAGTGGCCATGGCTTTCAACTCAGTGTTTTCTAGCAGTGGGTCCCCTCACAATTCCAACCCCCCCACCTGCCACACAAAACATGACATCCTCATCCCCACCCATGCCAACTCCTCTTCCGGTTTTCTTCTTCTCTCTGGTTACCACACCAGAAGTACTCAAAGCCCTGACTGCCCTAAATCCCTCCAAGGGTAGATGCACCACAGGCATGGATGCCAAAATGCTCTACCTTTCTGCACCGGCCATTACCATGCCTCTAGCATCTCTTTTCAACCTCTCTTTCACTACTGCCTCTATACCTTTAAAATGGAAGCACGCCACAGCTATCCTCCTCCTGAAAAGTGGTGACCCATCCTCCCCAAGCAACTACTGACCAATCTGCCTTCTACTTACCCTAGCCAAAATCCAGGAACATCTCGTCCTCTCACAACTCTCTACCTTCCTTGACTCCTCCTCCTCCTTCTTCACTCCTTACCAGTCTGTCTTTACAAAATCCCACTCCACTGTAATGTCCCTCCTCAGATTCAGATTCCATCCTCACAGGCATGGATAAAAGGCACATCACATCTGCCATTTTCATCAACCTTGCCAAGGCATTTGACACAGCCTCGCATACCATCCTTCTGTCTAAACTCTAAGGCAGGCCTTTCCAGTGTGGCCATGCACTGGTTCTACTCATACATATGTGGCTGGTCCCAATCGGTAAAAATTGGTGCCTCCACCTCAAACCCCCTTCCTGTCTCCATTAGAGTCCCCCAAGGCTCTGTCCTCGGTCCTATCTTATTCTCCATTTTTCTCAATGACCTTCCTTCGATCTGCCAGCATACTGACATTCACATGTATGCAGATGACACAGTCCTGTATGCATCAGGTCACTTGCCTCTGGAAGTTGCATCCAAGATCCAACAAGACTTCACTGAAGTACAGCACTGGTTTTGTCAAAATCAACTTATCCTAAATGCCAAAAAAACGATCGCCGTGACGTTTGGCACACGACAAAGACTCTCCCGCCTCCCCGCTTTCCCCATTCTCAGAACACTCGATGGGACCCCTCTAGAAGTCTGTACCTCCTTCAGATATCTAGGGGTCTGGCTGGACCAACACCTTGACTTTTCCATGCACATTGAAGCAACACACAAAAAACTACTCCCTAGGCTGGGGGTGCTATACTGGAACCACAGCTGTATCCTTCTGCCTGCCCGCAAAGTGATTCTACAGAAAATGATCCTCCCTATTTTTGACTACGGGGACGTAGTCTATAGTTCTGCCCCTAAATCCACCCTGGCTAGACTGGATCCTCTCTTTAACTCCTTCTGCTGCTTTGCTCTGGATTGTTCTTCCTCCACTCACCACTGCAACCTATACAGTCACCTAAAGCTACCCTCCATCGCAAATAGACACCGTTACCACTGCAGCAGACTCACAGACAAATTCTGGACCCAGTTACTGCCCTCCTATTTAGCCCCTACCCAAACAGCCCAAAAACCATCAGCATTCTCACTTAGAAATTTCGACTCCTGCCTACTACAAATCCCACACATGGCCACCTCTGCCGGACAGTCGGCTTTTAGTGTCCATCAACTAAAACTCTGGAACTCCCTGCCGGCTGACATCTGGCTCTCCCCCCTTCCCTCGGATACAAATCTCCCTTCTAAAAGGTCAAGTCCCCATAAGCTGCATATGTCAACTTAACGTACACTAGCATGGGCCACGTCAATCTGGTGTGCACAATGTAAGGACCAACCCCCCCAATGCAATCTATGTTGCCCACTCAAATGCTTAACAATCATATTTTGATTACCATTACCTTTTATTCTTATTCTGCCTACTATTATGCAGCTCACTCTCTGTTTCTTGCCTCCTGTACATACTATTCATAGATTACTTTATCACTGTAATAATGAAACCTTGTACATATTGTATGTCACCTATGAAATTTTCGCTGTTCTACAATTTATTGTTACTAATATGTTATATCCTGTTTTCCCTCCTCCCCCAGGACACATCTGGAATCGAGCAGTAGTCTGCTCAGTATGTCTTTTCTGGTAAAACTTTTAAATAAATAAATAAAATGCATTTTTAAAATGGGGACATCATTAGGGGCTTTTCTTCCAGCTTAGGTTCCCTTCCCCCTTACAGTACCACAGTCTATTTAGTAAGTGCCATGCCCACTGTGACAGTCTGTCCGGTGAAGTTCAAGTGGCCCCCATACTCGACCAGAAGTTGAGGGTTTGTAGCTTTTACTACCCCAACTGCCACAGCCGCAACTACGCTTGCATTGATGACTGCACCCTCACACCGTAACCTTTTGATTATTGATTTAAGTTCATTCCCTACCTCCTCCAGAAGGAGAGTAGGTCATCCCCTAGGTTTTGTGGGAAGGGAGGGTGTCATGCTGGAGGGGATTGGGCTCATTCTTTAGTTTTTCATAATAATCCTTTTTAAATGTGTGAACAGTACTTTCAGTAATTGTTTTGCTGTACCTGCTAGAGTAATATCACACAGTGTTCATTACACCGTGTGCAGTGGCATAACTTCTAACTTCAAAACATACTTCTGCTGTGTATGTGATGTATTCTGTGCTTCTACGTTTAGCACGTGGGGTGGCAATTTGAAGTTTCTGCACAACACTCTCTGCTACCTTAAGTGACATTCTGGCACAATCACTTAGATTGTTTGGTGTCACTTCATTTAGTATTGCCAGGTCCCTTTTCAACTGCTTCGGACACTGCAGCCAGGAATAAAGAGACATTCTTGAAATGCATCCAATGGCACCGAACAGAACGCGGCCACTGTTAGACAGTGCTAAGACAGGGCAACCACAGTGACCCAGTTCTTAAGTGTTCACCTTAACTGAATGTATTGTAATTGGTCTGTAATTACAATTACACTACCAACATTGGGCTGCTTGAATGGAGTGATTACAGGACCAGACGAGAAGTGTTAACACAGATGGTGATGTTTTGTTTTTTTTCAAACAAACAGGAGAAAAAAAAAAGCAGTAGGTGAGGTTTTTTCGAGCAACCGCATGCAAAGTAACCTGCATAATCAGGTAACCACTGAACCACGATCTTAATTTAACAACAAACAGTGCAGGGGGGAAGACATCACGAAATTAATAAGCCATGTAATTAAACAGTTTTACACTATCTACCTAGTTGATCTTGCCTTGAAAATGAAAAAAATCAATCTGGTTGATCCTGCCGCACATACCCTTAGAGTGCGTCATACGCTATGCAGCAATGCTGATGGACCATGGCTTTCCAGAATGTCGCTACCACTGTAATGTAAAGAAAACAGAAAAGAAAAAAAACAAAAGGGAGAGTCAGGATGTGTGTGTATGTGTCTGTCTATCTCTGACAGAAGCGATGCACTAACTGAACTGTGCTGCAAAGGAAACAATATCACCATTAATTAAATAAAATAGTGTGCGTGTGTGTGCGTGTGTGTGTGTGTGTGTGTGTGTGTGTGTAAAAAACAGAATTTTACACACACTTGGTGTATGATGCTTTTATAAACCCCTCGGGGTTTATGTTGCATCCCACACCTCAGGGTTTGTGTAAAATTCTGGTTACACACATCCACCCATACATTATTCTATATTTTAATAATGCATTTCAGGTTATTCATGTTTTAACAATGGTGTCCATCTATGCGTTTTTGCCATTAATAAACAAGTAATTATGCCCTATTTTTATTCTTTTTAAGTCAAATCTAAATAGAAATAGTATAATATTTTTAGAATCTTAACACATGCTCAAAAGCCATTCTAATGGATGAGCAAAGCTTGTTCACAGCTGTACTGCCAGCTGATAATCAAAAGCTACAGATTTTGAGGCTGGCTCCATGATGCTAGGCCAGTAGGAATGTAGCCACATTTGTATCTTGTAGACCTGAGTTCATACCTGAAATTGCAAGAGAAAAGGCTGCAAGAGAAGGAATGGAAAAGATCAAAGTTGGTGCTGTGGCAGTCCCCGAAATCTGTACTGACATGAACATAGCCAGGGTTTAACAGTCCTGATATGGGGCCCCAGTACCTGTTGGCACAGCAGAGCCAGACCTGAGAGACATAGTTTTGGATGATGAGCTGGCAGTATAGCCTACAAGTTAAAGCAATTCTGAAGATGGATTATTTTTTACTAACGATTTGAAATGTAAAGCTGATAACTCACTGGTTCCAATGCACATACAAAACAATTATTATAGATGTAATACTCGTCTAGCCAAAAGCACCTTCTGCAAAGAACTACTATTATACAATGTGGTGAATCCAATGTCCCAAATCCTGAATCCTGATTGGTTGGCTGGCACAATTACCACCGTGATAAATCCTCCAGTGTACCCACTGGAAGAAGTGCCAGCCAACTTTATACTGTGCTAATCCTGTAGCTTTCACTTCAAACGAAACTGCCGCGATTTGTCCCGTTGCCACTTCGCTAAAACACTGCGGGAAATAGTTCACAAAATTACCCCCTCTTTCGAAGTGTAGGGACCTCAGTCAGTTAGAACATTGTTAAAAAACATTAAAGAAACAACATTTGTCATTGTATAATAAAAATTTATCCCTCCAGGGTGTGGGTACACTGGAGGACTTAACACGATTGGCTGCGCCTCGTGACCGAATCACACCAGCCGTGGTAAATCCTCCAGTGTACCAACACCCTGGAGGGATAAACTGCTTAAATAAAAGCTGGAGGCGACTTGAAAAATTCTGGTAAGTCATTAAAGAGCTTCTTGGAACAAACAAGCCGAGTACCTCAAATGACACAATACTAAATGGCGTACATTGCAATGATCCAGTAACTGTCACTAACTCTTTCAACTGTCATTTCTCAGATCTAACATGCTACTCTGCCTCCTTCCCCACTGTTTACCCCTCTTCTACTCCTGTGGTTACTGAACCAATGCTCTCTTGTCCACTTTTCAGTTTGCGGACCGTTAAAAGAGTTGAAGTCCTAAAATTGCTACTCTCGATCTCAGACACCAGTAGCTCTGGTGTGGACAGTCTGGATCCTAGGCTCCTGAAAGCTGCTGCCCCTCTCATAGCGTGACCAAATTTCTCTACACATTCCTAGGCATAAGACCTCCATGGATGCACGAGCCTTCTTCTATGCTGCTCCTAAGTATTGGAATTCTATCCCTCATGTTATTCATCTTGCCCCTACACATGCTGGCTTTAAGAAGCTCCACCATGAACATTTACTTGCCTCAAGTCCTTGTACCTGCTTCCGTCCACCTTACGCTCGTCTCTTACTTGTCCTTTATTTTACTCTAGCTCCACCCTTCCTATATATACTCTTACCCACCTCCCCTTTCTCTATCCCCTTCCCTCTCTAGTTTCTCTTCTGTGTTTATTTTGTTTTGCTAGAGGCACTTCTGTATAGGGGTGTAGCCAGAAAATTTAAACTTGTACTCAGAACTAATGCACTGTTGCCCCCCATTATGTAAACATAAACCAAAATATGCACTGCCGCCACACCACTGCCCCTGCCCCCCCCCCCAGTTTGCCATCTCTGAGTTCAAGTAATCAGTTTCCCCCTGTAATCTTCCTTCCTTTGTTTTTTTTTGTCTGCCTGGTAAGTTGTTCTTGTTTGTGTGTTTGGCTGGTGGCATCAGTGCCCCATAGTAAACAACAACAACAAAGGCGAAAGGGCTCAGTGCAACACAGACACAATGTGACTCACAATATTCTTGCTTTCCTCTTTTTGTTGCCCCTGCTTGATTTTTTTTACTGTACTCTGCTGTGTACCGTGTGTATGCCTGCCGACACCCCTGATTCTGTATACAGTCCATAACACCTACTAGTATTAAATGCTGTACTTGTGTTGCACTTGTTCATCTTTTATAAATCTCCATACATTTGCTTTTATTATGTACTTTGTTCTCAACCTAATATTTTACAGTCTTACAAATTATTTGTATTTTTCTGAATACCTTTGTATCCTCTTAATTTAATGTGCTGTATCACATTGCTGTTGTTGTTTGTTCTTGTATCTGACTTGTATTCTCCCCAGTCATGCATGAAAATAGGCATCTCTATGCCCAGTGCACCCACCCGGTTACCAAAAGCAAATAAATAAAATAAATAAATAAATGTAGAAAGTGTTGTAATAACACCTTAAACCACACTTAGTGAAAATAAAACAGTCGATTTTCTATTTAACCTGTTGGATTAAATATAGTCAAAGAAGGACCTAGACCCTCGGTGACATCATTTCCTGTCAGGAGCACAAAATAAATGGCTGCCACCAGCCCTTAATTACAGGGTGATTTACATGTGAATAACTCTGGACTGCAAATATTCACAGATCAACACAATGGCTCAATCAAATTAGCTTTTTACAGGCTTTCAGACATTAAGAAATCCTGTTGATGATAGTTCCCTTTAAATCTGAATCTGAAATAAATAAATAAAAATGTTCTACATGTCCCTTAGTTACTCCTTAACCTTGGTAAATTACATTTATATATTTTTATTTGCATGCTATCCAGAAAATACACGTTACTCATACTGGTTTGTCCCCGCTTCTTCCAATCTCTTCTCAACCAATATTGTGTGGATGAATGTGCCTGCTACTAATATTTGCATTTGTTTGTAATTAGTCCCTTATACCTGCACTTTGTTCCTTCATTTATTGATTCATAAGTGTTGCCTTTGAGCTGTTTTGTTTGCACTAGGTTACCCTTCATTGCACCTTATCTCATTAGCTGACATTGTAACCCAGACCAGTGTTACTCCTATTTGTATTTTTTTTCTTTTTTTACCCTTTTTCTTGTTTTATCATGTATTACATATTTAAGCAATAATGCCCGACAGGCTGTGTCTTGCTGGGATAACATCACGGCTCAAGTGGTTCGGCACGAGGCCGCAGGCCGAGTGCATCCAATAACTGATACATGACAGTATCCTAAATGACACACACCCTGGATGGCATTATTGCTATTATACAATGGCTCATTGTTATACAGAAGAATAAAAATAATTTTAAAGATGTTTTTGTGTGGGAAAATATTTTTGTTTTTTAAGAGACAATGGAAACAATCAAGCAAAGCACAACTAGCAAAAAGCAAAAAAATCAACTAGAGGTTCACAGTGAGGCTGAGACTAGACCCATGATGCTGTACTGGGATAACATCACAGGTCCAGCCCAAGACTGACCAATCGGAGTCCAGGATTTTTTTTTGCCATAACATAATATGCGTTATCAGATGATAATGTGCTGTCTTATTCCCAAATCCTGTAAAACGCACTATGTATGTATTGTTTTCTTTATTGCTCTGCTGTCCTACCCAGGACCTCCTTGCAAATGAGCTCTGATCAATGGAATTTTTCCTGGTAAAACACAGTAAATAAATTAAATAAATAATACAGATATACATAAATATACCAAAATATGTAAATTTCTATTTAACTTGCATCATCCAAATGTAATAGCAAGTCCTTACCTGAACATGCTGTTTCTTACCTTGTAGAATAACCGCTGGAAGTGGACTGATGGAGCAACATTTAACTACAGAGTCTGGGGTCCTGGGAAACCTGACAACTACTGTGGCAAGGAATTCTGTGGAGAATTGATGTCTTCTGAAGGTACCCTTGAAATGTGATGCTAGATCTGTCTTTAGATAAGAAAATCACTGGGCCTGATTTTCAAAAGTCTGCGCAAGCCACACCAAAGGTGGTTTGAGGCGATTGCCAGTGTGCCAGGGACTGTGCACTCGATTTTCTATTGGGTAGGATCCTGACGGAAATGTCCCATGGTTTGTGGCAAACTTAGTCTTGTGCCAAACAGATGGCACATCAGGAAGATTTGCCACAAGCTGTGAGTCGGCCATATAACAATTGCACCATGAATAGATATTGGATGGCTAGTGCCTCCCAAGTCCTGATCCCAATCGTACAAAAAGTTTTTATTTAATTAATTAATTTATTTATTTAACATATCGGAAAGACCTTCGAGCCAAGGGCTCTTTTACAGAGGTTCTATGTCAAGTCACAAGAATAGCAAATTACAATGGTTTCAGTAAGTAGTACAACATGAGGAAAGCCCTGATCACCCATCACTATGTTTACAAAATCCCTGGTAGCCTAGTGGCACCCCCCCAAGCCCCAATCTCCCATTATAAACATTAGTTATCATGACAATAGATTTCTATTCTCTGGTAATCTAGTGCCCACCCCAAGTTCCTGTTACAACACTTAATAATCTTAATAACAGATTTCCAATCCCTGGTAGTCTAGCGTCCCCCCACCAAGCCTCAACCTCTCATTATGATTTGTAGTAATACTGTATAATATAATAATTACATCCCCTAGTGGTCTAGTGAACCACCCCAGCCCCCAAACCGCCATTAACAGAAATGTTGAATTCCCTGGTGGTCTCCTGGACTCCACACCCCGTAGTAAGCTACCACTCCACTTCCCCCAAATCCATAACCAAGATGGTGACTGACACGGCCCATCGCTCACCACCATGGCTAGCCACCAATTGAGCTCTGAGTGAGCCCATACTGTATACAGTGCATGCTCAGTGAATCATTTGCCAGGCTGCAAGCCCGGCTCTCTTAAAAAAAGGTAGTACTAAATCTACCAAAAACACAGTGCATGCTGTTTGGGTCCAAGCAAAAGCTCTCCAAACTATCCCCTCTGTTTAGTGTTAACAATGGAAACAGTTTGCCCTTAGGAAAAAAATCCCTCCTTTAAGTACCTTGGAATACACTTTGACCCTTCCCTTTCTTTCTAAATTCTCTTTCAACACACAATTTCCTCAGTTCGTAAAAAACTGGGACCACTCTACAGAGTCCGCCACTTCCTGACTCCTGACACTGAGGTCAAAATTGCTCAGGCTAATCTCCTACCTATGCTGGAATACTGCTCAGCAGTCATCAATGCTGCTGTTAAATCTGATCTACAAAAAAAACACACTTTCTATTACAATATAGCTAAATTCACCTATGGGTACAGCCGTAATACACACCATTGCACAGTGCTACATAACCTCAACTGGTTACCTCCTGAGCTCAGAGCAAATCTCACACTTGACTCCCTCATTAACAAAACTTGCATGCTGGCAACCCTCCATAGCTAGCCAGGCAGATCCCGCTCATCAGTCTTCTCTAACCCTAATCTTCCTCCCATAACAAAATTGTCATCCCGCAGTTTTGCACCAGCGTGGGCCAGTGGTCCTTTTCTTTCTGTGTTGCCTTCTTATGAAACTCTATACCTCCTCCCATTAGAAAAATACCTCTACCCTGCCTTCACAGATCTTCTGAAATCACATTACTCCTACTGTATCACATGTCATTGTTTACACTAACCTCCCTCAAACTCCACTCTGCCCCCACTCTGTTACCCTTTACTACCTGTACCCTTATTTCTTTTTCTGTTGACTCTTTTTATGCTCTCTATACAGCTGGGGTACTTAACCTGTCAGCCAGTTACACAGTCACTCAGCTGGTCTCTCGGTGCCAGCCTCCATCGCGACCACTGAAGCAAGGAGGACCATAGCTTGCCCCCTATGGAGGAGCCTCCCCAGTGAGAGGGAACCAAGAGAGGAGACCGCATCACCCTGGAGCCCCCTTGACAGCCATCAGGCATTGTTTGGCACCTGGACCAGGTCATCTGTTGGCGGCTTCATGCAGCTGCAGGGAGGGAGATTGTATGCTGTAGTTTCCCCAAGGATCAGATGTGCAATGACATCCAGCACGTAGCGTGCATGCTCCCATGTGCGCTCACAGGTCGTCCACTGCTCCCCAACCCCGAGAACTGGCATGCTGATCACTGCTTCCCCTCATTCTCCACTGAGAGCCTCTAGTGCAGTAAGCTAGGCCCCTAACCCTCTCCAGGAGAGGAGAGCAGTCCTCTGGACACTCAATCCTCTCCTTCCCCTGCCGACCCCTGACAACCCAAGTTTGTTCCCAAACCCAGGTAGCCGGCATGGTGTGAGGTGTGGCATGCAGCGCCTCAACCCTCAGCACTATCAGGCTGGCACCTATATTCTTTTTTTGCCTGTATTCTTTTCTACCCCTCCTAAAAACGCAATTCCATTCAAACATATTTTCACACCCTTTAGTCCTTTACGAAATTGCACCATGTGAATATTGCCCTTTATATACTACTTTTTCTCCCACTGCTCATGATGACTTGCTATTGTACCACGTAAATATTGCTTTGTAAATGTTGTTATTCACCTGATGTATTTGTTTAACAATGGCTACATATGTTATCTGTGCATTTGCACCTGGGTTGAGCCTAAAAAAGGCTTCTATCACCAGTGTACTTACCCAGTCAACAAAGTTAAATAAATAAATAAATAACTGAATAAATAAGATTGCTGGTAATACCCCACCTGGAGTACTGTGTCCAGTCCTGGTCTGAAGATCAAATCTCTGAGAGGACATAGATCGAGTGGAGGCTCGCCAGAGGAGGGCAACTAGAAAGGTGCAGGATCTGCATTAAAAGCCTTATGAGGGGAGACTGAAGGACCTCAGTATGTACACCCTGAAACAGAGGAGGGAGGAGGAAGATATGACAGAGACCTTTAACTTCCTCACATGGGTAAATCAGGTATAGGAAGGGAGTATTCTTCAGAAAAAAGATGCACAGGAACAAGGGGAAATGCAATGAAACTGGAGGGAGGTAAACTGAGGAGAGATGTGAGAAGGTACTTCTTCACAGAAAGAGTGGTGGATGCCTGGAACAACCTTCCAGCAGAGCTGGTGGAGGTGAAAATACTGGTGGAATTCAAGAATGCATGGGATAGGCATTATGGATTCTTAATGGAACGAAAGAGGGGAGGGAAAGAGACAGAGATCAAGTCAGGTCTACAGTGACAATATAGGCAGGGAAAAAAATGAGCAGACTGGGGAGGCCAAGCGGTACTTAGCTACAGTCAAATTCAGTTTTTTTATATTTTCAATATTTTACAGTTGTTCAGGAAATATGTAGCTACTCTAGCATTAACATGCGCAATTAAAATGAACTCCCTTCCCTCTCTGTCCATCTGCCTCTCCATATCCCGAACATCTCCTTTTTATCCCCAAATCCAGCTCCCTACCAAACAGAATCTCAGTTGACTGCATAGAAACATAACATGGAAACATAGACGTTGACAGCAGATAAGTACCACAAGGCCCATCCAGTCTGCCCATTTCTTTCTAAACCTCAAGAATGTGCCATCGGCCTTTGTTCTGTCAGTGGCCTATCTATTCATTCTCATCCGTATTGGTCCCTTATGCCTGTCCCATGCCTGTTTGAAGCCCTGCACTGTATTCATATCTACCACTTCCTGAGGTAGGCTGTCCCATGCATCCAACACCCTTTCTGTGAAAAAGAACTTCCTCACATTACCGCCTAATCGGCCTCCCTCTAATCTCATGCTGTGTCCTCTTGTCCTGCAATTTTTCTTATATTGAAACATGTTAGACTCTTTCACCTAGTTAACACCCTTAAGGTGTTTGAATGTTTCGATCATATCACCTCTCTCCTTCCTTTGCTCTAGGGTATACATATTGAGCTCTGTTAATCTGTTCTCATATGTTTTCTGATGCAGTCCCTGCACTATTTTGGTTGCCCTTCTCTGGACTGCCTCAATTTGGTTAATGTCCTTGTGAAGGTGTGGCCTCCAGTACTGCATGCAGTACTCCAGATGGGGCCTAACCAGTGTCCTGTAAAAAGGGATTATTACCTCCCTCTTACGACTTGTGATACCCCTACTAATACACCCTGACATCCCCCTAGCCTTACCTACTGCTTTAATGTTCTGCTTGGATGATTTCAAGTCATCTGTGATGATGTTGCCCAAGTTTGTTTCTTCCCTTGTGACTGCCAGCAACTCCCCTTCCAGCCTATTGGTGGCTTCAAGGTTTCTCTTCCTTATGTGCATGATCTTGCACTTCTTTACATTAAACCCCAGTTGCTACTCTTCTGACCATTTTGCCAGTTTATCCAGATCTCTTCTCATTCTGCCCTCCCCATCTGGATCATCTACTCTGTTGCAGATCTTGGTGTCATCTGCAAACAGACAAACCTTACCCTCCAGTCATGCTGCAATGTCACTGATGAAGATATTGAAGAGAACTGGCCACAGGACTGATCCCTGAGGTATCCCACTTGTAATCTTCTATGTGGAACAGCATTGAAAGCTTTGCTGAAGTCAAGGTATGCGACATCAACTGCTCCCCCTATGTCCACTACTCTGGTTACCCAGTCAAAGAATTCTATGAGATTAGTTTGACAGGACCTTCCTGTTGTAAACCCATGCTGTCTTTGATCCTGTACCCCTATGGATTCCAGGTGTTGCACTATCCTAGCTTTAAGTAGTGCCTCCATAATCTTGCCCACTACTGAGGTAAGACTGATTGGTCTGTAGTTCCCTGCTTCCTTCCTGCTACCACTCTGGTGGAGCAGAATCACATGAGCCCTTCCCCAATCTTCTGGTGGTACCTCTCCTGTGCACAGAGATTCACTAAATAGTTCTGATAATGGCTCCGCTAGTTCCACCCTTAGCTCCTTTAGTACCCTGGGATGTATGCCATCAGGTCCTATTGCCTTGTCCACCCTGAGCATATCGAGCTCTTGTAGGACCCTTTCTTTTGTCTAGGGACTAATGCACACTCCCTCCCCCCTGTGTCCATAGTGCTGAGCTGTGGGCCCTGCCCTACCTTCTCTTCAGTAAATACTGAGCAGAAGTATTTAGGATAGATGCTTTTAAGTGGTCCTTCTCCTCACATGCCCCCTTATCCCCTTTGATCTTAGCAATACCCCCTCTCGACTTTCTCCTTTCACTAATGTATTATAGAAAGTCTTGTCACCTTCTTTTACTATTCATGCTAGTGTTTCCTCAGTTTGGACCTTTGCCTGCCTTACTACCTCCCCTGCTTCCATTAGGGAAGTTTGGTATGCCTCCCTATCTTTATCCCAGTGTGTTTCCTTCTATTTCCTAAAGGCCAGCCTTTTGGCTCTGACCTTTTCTGGTACTGTTTTTGAAAACCAAAGTGATTTCCCTTTTCTTTTGCACTTCCTTTTCTCTCTAACACAGTGGGATGTTACTTCAAGTATTGAATCCTTAATGCTTGCCCACTTTTCCTGTACCACCTCACCTGTATTTATTTTTGCCAGGGCTATCTTAACTCTGTTGGCCATCTTATCAAAGTCAGCTCCTCTGAAGTCCCATATTTTTGCCTTGGAATGGGATGATTTAGTTCTAGTGGCCAAATTGAACCATACCGTGTGATGGTCACTGGCCCCCAGGTGACCTTCTACCTGGAGATCTGTGATCCTTTCCCTATTAGTCTGTACTAGATCTAGGATAGCCCTGTCTCTTGTGGGTTGTTGTACCAGTTGTTTGAGGCCCTCCCCCTGCAGGGAATCCACTGTGTGTGTAGTTCTGGCAGATGTTTCTGGTGGTGTTGACCAATCTGTATCCGGCATGTTGAAGTCTCCCATTATCAGAACCTCCCCTTTAGCTGTCATGTTTTGTATATCTTCTAACAGTAATGTGTCTACGTCCTACCCTGGTCTGGAGGCCTGTAGACAACCCCAGTTCATATGGCTTTCCCATTTCCTGTTTCCAGGGTGACCCACAGTTCTTCTGGTTCCTTATGTGTATTCTGAATTTCTGTAGGTTTGATATTTTCACTGACATAAAGGGCCACTCCAACCCCTTTTTTGTACCTCAGTCTCTTCTGAACAGTATATAGCCAGGTACTGAAGTCTCCCAAGTGTGGTTACTGGTGAACCATGTTTCACTAATGGCTATGATGGCCAGTTTAGCTTCTGTCATTATTGTCTGCAGGTCTGGGATCTTGTTTCCCAGACTGCAAGCATTTGTGTACATGATTTTCTATTGGCCAGATTTTGGTGTGTTAGTTGTTGGGAGAGGTCTGGTATTTCCCCATGTGTGTCGTATGGGGAGCCAGACCTTTTTCCTTACCTGGTGATGCAAATGAACTATAAACATGCTGAACTCATGTTTGACCAGTAGCTGAGGGGAGAGCGGTGTTCTTCCCATTCGACATATAGGGTGCTGCACCCTCTCCCCATTTGCTAGTTCAAATATTCTGCAAAGATGTCAGACTTCTACCCCAATATACTGACTCCCTCCTTATCAGATGCAGTCCATCAAATTTAAAGAACTTTCACACCCAAAACTGTTGTCAGTTCCCTACAAATTTGTGTCCTTTTTCCTGGCACCAGCCCTTGAGACACATATTTAGCTTCAGGATGTCCCTTTTCTCACATGACTTTTATAGGCCCCAGATTTTTAAATAGCTCCCCCTTATCTTGAATTATTTATTTATTTATTTATTTATTGTTAATAGGGATAGCTGATTTATCTTGTGTGGGGGAGAGCTCACCACTTCTATCCATTGAATTTATCTGTGTAACTATGGAAGCAGCCAATTTATTTTCCCCACTTTTATCCATATTTCAAACCTGTATGAAAACATAAAAGATGGGGACATTGAGGAGAGATGAACAGCATTGAAGATGTCATTAAACATTGTCACAGCAAAATACTCAAAGGTAATCAGTAAAACCAAAAGGAGGAGAAAACCTCTCTGGTTTACAAAAGAGGTGGCACTGAAAATAAAAGAAAAGAAAAACGCAACACTGTGACAGGGAACAATACAGGACCAAGCTCAAAGAGGCCGGGAAGGCAATCAGGGTAGCCAGAGCACAAACTGAAGAAAAAATTGCAGCAGAAATTAAAAGGGGCAACAAAGCCTTCTATAGGTATAAGCGGGAAAAATGAATGACCAGGGAGGGGGGATAGTCAGACTAAGAAACAAGGAAGAACGGCAGATGGAGGATGATGTACAGAAAGCAAAAGTATTAAATGAATACTTCTGCTCCATATTTACAAGAGAACAAAATAGTAATACTCCAACACTACAGTAGCTATGGATCTCCACATCCAGGAAGCAGGCATAACCCCTTTACAAAAGAGAGGGTCCTAGAAAAATTAAACAAATTGAAGACAGACAAAGCAATGGGACCAGATGGAATTCATGCTCTGGTATTGAAAGAGCTTAGGAAGCAACTCGCCACTCCATTGGCCAAACTCTTTAATGAATCACTGGACAGTAGACAGTTACCAGAGGACTGGAAAAAGGCCACTGTGGTACCCCTAAACAGGAGCAGAAGCAAGGAAGAGGCAGGGAACTACCGCCCTGTCAGCCTCTCCGCAATGGTGGGGAAAATTATGGAATTCTTACTAAAGGAGAGGATAGTGACACACTTGAATACCAATGAGAGACTAGACCCTAAGCAGCATGGCTTCGTAACTGGTAGGTCATGCCAGACAAACATGATAGAATTATTTGACTGACTGACAAAAATAGTAGACCAAGGTGGGGCAGTAGATGTATATCTAGACTTTAATAAGGCCTTTGATTCCATCCCCCACAGGAGGTTTATTAACAAATTGAGAAATGCAGGTGTAGGAGAGAAAATTGTTAACTGGGTGAGAAATTGGCTTCGGGGAGGACTGAGAATGCTATAGTGAATGGCACCCTATAGAGATAGGAGATGGTGACCAGTGGGGTTCCATGGGGTTTGGTGCTTAGAGCAGTCCTCTTCAACATATTCCTCTGGGACTTCACAGATGGATGGGAGGGGAAAGTATGCCTGTTTGCAGATGACATCAAGCTCTGCATCAGGGTGTACACACAGGAAGGGGCTATAGCAATGCAATCAGACCTAACAACACTGGAATAATGGTCCAGAACTTGGCAGCTGAAGTTCAACACCAAGAAGTATAAGGTCATGCACCTAGTTAAAATAAACCCAGGAAGAAATTACTATCTAGGTGGTGAACAATTAGCCATTACAAACCTAGAATGGGACCTAGGGGTCATGGTATCCAATGACCTAAAGGTAGGGAGACAATGTAAGAAGGTGGCACAGAAAGCCAATAACATCCTTGGTTGCATCAGAAGAGGGCTCACAAGTAGAAAGCGCAAAGTGATAATCCCACTTTACTGTTCCTTGGTGAGGCCACACCTGGAATACTGTGTCCAGTTCTGGAGACCCCACCTTAAAAAGGATATAGACCATCTGGAAACTGCAAAGAAGAGCTACAAAGATTGATCAGGACCTCCACCATGAACCCTATGAGATAAGACTTAAAGAATTAAACATGTACTCCCTGGAACAGAAGAGAAACAGAGGAGTCATGACAGAAACCTTTAAATACCTAAAGGGTATCAGCTCAGTGCAGAATCAGAACCTCTTCCAAAAAAATAAGAAGGCACATACTATGAACCACAACAGATGTCTAATCAGAGGGAGATTTTGGAGCAACATTAGGACGTTTTTCTTCCCCAAAAGGGTAGTGGAGCCATGGAACAGGCTGACACAGGAGGTCATGGGTACAAAGACAGTTAAGGAGTTCAAAATATCTTGGAACAGACATAGCAGAATATTGAAATAAGGGAATATACTTGGGGGTAGGTCAAATCACAGACAGACTAGAGGGATCACACAGTGCCCATTTGTCATCATGCTCTTATGTACATGTTGAGTCCTTGAGCCTCTCCTCATAGGTGTTGCCCTGCTGGGTCTGTATAATTTTGCTTGCCCTTCTCTGGACTGTCTCCAGCAAGTTCACATCTTTCTTCAGATATGGGCTCCAAAACTGCACACTGTACTCCAGGTGTGATCTTCCCAGTGACCTGTACAGTGGCAGAATTACCTCAGTCTTCCTAGTGGTAATTCACCTTGCTATGTAAACCTCCATTTGATTTGCTTTGGTTGCTGCTCTTCTGCAGTATGCAGAGTGTTTCAGGTCACTTGTGATTATTAGTTCCAGTCCTTTTCTTCTTCTGACATGGTTATCTGCTTGCCACACAACCAGTATTTGTTCCCTGGATTCTTCACCCTCAATAGCATAACTTTACACTTTTTAGCATTGAACCACGCTGCCAAAAGCCAGACCACTTTTCTAACTGAGCCAGGTCTTCCTTGAGTTCCTGTCTTCCCACCTCAATGTCCACCCTCACACAGAGCTTGGTGTCATCTGTGAACGGTTAGAGTTTACCCTTGTTCCTATCGGCGATGTCACTTAGGAAGATGTTAATCACCACCAGACTGAGCACTGAGCCCTGTGGGGCCTCACTGGTCACAGGTCTCACTTCTTAGATTTCTACCACCTTTTGCTGCTGTCCTGCAATCAGCTTTATATCCATCCTGCAAGCTTAGATCCAACCCCAGTTCCTCCAGCTTCCCGACCAGCCTCCTATGAGGCATAGAGTCAAAGGCTGTAGTGAAGTCCAGATACAGGATATTGACTGCCTGGCTCTTGTCCACTGTCCTAGTGACCAAATCAACAAAAGTCAATTAGGTTTGTTCTGCAGGACCTCCTTCAACACAAATCCATGCTCCTTCACATCCCAGAGACCATGTTCCCTACAGAAAGCTGATCAATCTTTCTTTCAGGATGGTTTCTATCAGTTTACCCGCTACTGAGGTCAGGCTGACTGGTCTGTATTTCATTGGTTTGTCCCTCAGCCCACTTTTATGGAGAGGCACCACATGTGCCATTCTGCAGTCCTGGGGCATGTTTCCAGACTCCAGAGAGGTGTTAAACAGGTCTGGCAGGGGACTCTCCAGAACATCTGCCAATTTTTTAAGGACCTTCTAGTGCATGCCATCTGGCCCTGGTGATTTGTCTGGCTTTACAGCCCTTAAGCCCTGGTGTACCCTGTCAGTTTGAGTTGCACCATCTGTGACTTACCCCTCCCACTCCTCATCCCCCTGCTCCCTTGTGGCTCTGCTTCATCCTTCTCCTTAGGAAAGACTGAACAGAAGTACTTGTTACACACCTCCACGTTTTCTTCACTACCCTCTGCCCAATCTGGGCACTCACCATCCACAGGGCTGAAGAAAGACACTGCTCCAAATATTCATGATGAAGGTGCTTTCTTTTATTTCAGATGCCAAAAATACAGTTTAGAAAAAGACCACCTGACTCATTTTGGAAATTAATCCTTTTGAAAAAGGATTAATTTCTGAAACCCATCAGGCAGCCTTTTTTAAACTTCTGTTTTTGGCACCGGAAATAAAAGTAAGTACCTTCATCATGAACACTTAGAGCAGCATCTTGCTTCAGCCCTGTGGGTGGTGAGTGCCCAACTTTTTTGTTTTTCACATTTGGTGGCTTGAGTCAGTGGTCCCTGTGTGATCTCTTTATGTAGTTGTTGCCTCTGTCCAACCCCTTTGCTTTTTTACTATGACAATCTCATCCTTTATGTTTCTTTCCTTCCTTATGAGGTATTGCATAAAAAGGCCTTCTCACCTAATTTTATGCCTAACTGAACTTCTCTCATAGCCTTTGCCTCTCTTACCACCCTGCTCACCTCCCTTGATTTAGCAGCGTAGTCCACACTATCCTCCTCAAAGTACGCTTGTACTTTCTGAAGGCTGCCCTCATGTCCCCTACTGTTTACACCACCTCCTTGCTGAACCAACTGGGTTTTCGGCCTTAGCTTTGTTGCTTTTGATTTTGGTGCACTCACTAGTGGCCTCCATCAGCCCCTTCTTTATTATAGCCCATTTCTGTTCTACATCCATCTCCACTCTGATCCCAGTAAGGTGTCCTTCTATGACTGCTCCCATCCTTCCAAAGTTAGCACTCCAAAGGTCCAAGATCATAGTCTTGGTCCTGACCTTCCCTCTGTCCATGTCCAGCTGGAACCACACCATGTGGTGGTCACTTCCTGCCAGTAGCGCATCCACCTTCACATCCTGAACATGTGCACAGCTGGAAAGGACCAGATCCAGGACAGACCTCTTCTTACTGGGACCTATGATTCAGGACAGCCCTCTTCTTACTGGGATCCATGACACCTTAAATAAGGAAAGCACTCTGAAAAGCATCCTACCGTATTTGTTCCCTAGTGCAGGAGGTAGCGGGGATTTTCCCAATCCACCCAAGGTAGATTGAGATCCCCTAATATTACCACTTCCCTCTGTTGGACATATCCATGATCTGGGACCTCAATATCCTGTCCAATTCCTTGTCTTGAGAAGGTGGTTTGTGACCATGCCCATCCTTAGTTTTCTCCCTTTAATGGATTGTATCTGTATGCACAAAACTTCAGTCCTACCCTCTGCCTCTTCCTCTCTGGTGCAAGTTATCCCTCCTTAGCAAACAGTGCCAACCTCCACCCCCCCATCCCCCTATCTATCTGTACATTTTATACCCGAAAACTGCTAGGTCCCAGTTGAGGTTTTGTGTGGCCCAAGTCTCTGTGATCACATGATCCTGGGCTTTTTCAGAAAAAATGCCCTGGAACCCAATCTTTCAAATCTTCCATTGTTCTTTCCTTCACTAAAAGAAAGATGTTCTGGGCTAACAGTTTAGAGAACTTGTTCCTATAATCCAATATAACTAAATTCAAATGCCTGTTTGTTTTCAGTGTCTAAATTTACTTGTACCAGATCCTTTTCTGATGTACTATTACCACTCTTTCTTTTCTTTTCTTTTTTTAGAGTTTCCTTTGGCCTTATTCCTAGATTTCTTACACTTTTTAATCTTATCCTGCTTTATTGCTATATGATCTCTAGAATCAACTGTGGTAAAGTCTGGATGGCCTCTAGATTGGCATTAGGTTCTGGATTTTTTTTAAACTAAATCTTTCTTGGGGGTTATTTTCTTTAATTATTTAAGTTCATCTCCCTGTCATGAGCCATAAATGGTAAAATCTTCCCCAAATAGGTCTAAACCATTCCTGACAATAACTAGCTGTTCCATGAGCATGAGATTAGCAGCATATGTATTGCTCATAGGATGAATCATATATGTTGTAAGATAGGAGGGAATGTAATCCGGTAACTCATTACCAGTTTGCCCCAAATGAGTGTTATCCAATGCTGTGTTTCCATATGACAGCCTGGAGCTAGTATTTACATCAGATCTAGTCTTTTTTATTCTCATTGCCTTGCTTTCTATTGCTTGCCACAAGCGTTGGAAAGCTTTTTAATTCTTCCATTGTCTTTTGCAAATATGGCAAATTGCACAAATCTGTTTTTGATTATTTGATGAATTAGCAAAGCCAAGAGGCATCTTAAATTGTACAGGAGACAATTCCTGAGAATTGTACAGGCGATTCCTGATTGCAAACAGCAGTGCTGGTCATAGGGAGCATTAAAAAGCTGATAATCAACACTTGCCTACCGGTGCCTTCACATAGATCCTGCTAAGACAGCAAAATTATTATTGATACTTCGCTCTTTAAGTTCACCATCTGATTTACTCAAATCATTTAATAAATTGTTTGACTTTTCTAAATCAATAGGGAAAAAATGTACCGTCACAGCCCATAGGAACTACTAAGGCTTTGTCCTCATATTTGATCAAGTGATCATTATCTGTAACCTGAATCAATGATTTGATATAAAGCAATGATTTTTCCATAGGAATATCCTTAGGAACACTTAAGGTCACATCAACTGGCTCTTCTGAGATGTTTTACCAGCTTTCACAGTATTAGCCATCCTTTTTCACTGTTGTCAATCAGATTTTGTTTTCTTCCATTTCTTTTACCCTTTGCTACAGAAGAAACAGTAAACTCAGTTGTTTCTAATATTGCTTTTGTAGCATTACATCTTGTTTTTATCTTTTTGTTTTACTAAGGAGCGCTATCACAAAAATTTATAAAATCAGCAATCAAATAAATAAGTAGATTTAGGAAAAGGCATGCAGCATTAACCATGGAGCAATAGTTCACGCTAAGAATGTAGAGTCAAAATCAAAACCATTTTTATGGGAGGTCCATACAGTTCAACTGCATTAACGTCCATTCTGAGTATTAAAGTCTAAAACATCTGCCAGATAAAATTCAAGAGCGTGGAATAAGTTAGTTATTATAAGACTAAATATACAGTTACTGTCTAGAGTACTAATAAGGCAGCTTGCTTTTCTTCTCCCATCCAGGCCACAGCATACCTCTGTTTAATATCATGGGGTTACCATAGGCTTTGAATAATTGGTTCTTTTTTCAAAGCAGAGGCTCCACTTAGTTTTGGTCCATTGTAATTATAAGGATCTTTAAACAAATAAAATAATAAAAAAAAAACAAGTAAATGAAAAGTATCTTCAGCATTTTAAAAGAAAATAGAGTTAGTTACAGTCAATGATAACCAAAACAGAATTAGCTACAGGCAGCAAAAACCAAAACAGCAGTAGTAATCATGGAATTTCAGTGATTTTAAATTCAAGTTAGATAGACACCTTAACTGGGATGGGATGGGATGGGATGGGACACACATAAACTAAGACACCCACTAGGAGTGGAAGACACTCATGATGGCCTGATGCCTTCTTGTGTCTTGACATACTGAGTAATACTTAACTCTTTATAAGCTAGACTAAATTACATATGAGCCCAATTAAAACCTCTTATTTTCAAGGTGGGACTAACACAAGTATTTCATTGTTTTGTTTAAACAAGTTACTAAATTGCTGACTGAATAGTTTTGTTTCGTATTAAAATAGTCCATGTATGCCAACCAGGAAGTATGGCAGTAGTGCTACTGCTTGATAATCCAGTGATCCGCATTCAGTAACGAACACAGACTGTTGTGGGCCAGATGGGGGAGGAAGGACTGAATGTCCCTGGGACTGCTCTCTTTCCTAATTGGAGAGGAGGGCACTGCTCCCACTGCATAACTGCTGACTGTTAGAGTCAAGCTGGTAGCACAAACAGGAGCAGCAGAAGGGCAGGGGTCACCACCAGACACCTGGAATGCATGCGGTCAGAGTACCTCTCAATAAGATGTGTCACTTTTCTCTTGCTGCTAATTCACAAGCCCCTCTGCAACCCTTACAATGAAAAAAGTGGGTTGTCCTTTTGACTTATCTTATGTATGAGAGTTATGCAGAATTTCCAAATTACGCTTCAGGAATAGTTCCACAGAATAGGAGAAATTCAGCAGAATTCCATCTACAGTAGAATTCCAAAATTCTGGAACCACTATTTAAACTGCAGTTTAGTAACTGAGGGTTTATATAAGCTGTAAACTTATGTTTTAAAATTTATGTCACCTCGGGAAAACTAAACCAGAGTTTACACTGAAGACTTTCAGATTTATTTATTTATTTAAATTTTTAATTTGGCAACCAGGAAAGACACACTGAGCCGAGGCTCATTTCCAGGTACAGCCCGAGGAGAAGGGAGACATTACATACAAAGGAAAAACAAAACTCACATGTTGACAAATATACATTATACAAAATACAGAATATTGCATACAATAATGACAAAATAAACAGAAGCGGTATAACAGATGAAATGAGGTTGCAAATATGGGCAGTAGAAGCCTTAGATTATTTGTACAGGACCATCAAGAGGCAAGGAGGCTAGGAGGTTGAAGGGTAGCAGCAAGGAGCATCAGATGTATGTCTGAGCAAGCGCTTAAGAGACAGGAGTGAAAGGGTTAGATGAAATGGGGGGGGGAGAGTTGGTTCCAGAGGAAAGGGAGACAATAGGAGGAGGCCGATGGACCAGCTGAGGATTTTTTGCATAATTTCTTGAAAAGTTCTGATAAGCAATTCAGAAGCGGAATTGCCATTCTGCCAAAATTCCAAAAGCAGAATTCAACATTCCATAGAGCTTTCTTGGATAAGTTAAGTGCTGTAGACTTATTCAATGTGCTGGTCATGTGTTTCTGCTCCTCCCTCTTGGACTGGCTCCAGTCGATCCAGATTGGTGATGCCCCCCCTGCCTATCATATCTGGAATCCCTAAGGTCTTCATACTTGGCTCAGTCCTTTTCTCCAGCTTCCCAACTGACCTTCCTTCCGCCTGTGTCTCCTCACACATACACATGTGCAGCAGTACTAAACAGGATGCAACACAGTACCTTGCTGTATTATTGCACAGTGCTGTAGTGTGCTGCATGGAGAAGTGTCATTCTGTGGAAGATAAGCCCTTTTACCATGCAGTATTTTGTGACCTGTCATTTACTGCAAGGTATTGTATTGCATCATGGCTGGTTCTGCTGTGTGCCAATGACACAGTCCTGTTTGCTCCTCATGTTTCAGTCCCTGCGCTAGAATCATCACTACAGCATGACTTTGGCAATATCCAAAGCTGGTTCCAATGCTGGTTCAAATCAGCTCTCACTAATTGCCAAGAAAACCTGTTCCCTGACTTTTGGCACTAGACAGAGAGTAGCAAGACTGTAACCGCAGGACTCTGGATGGCAACCTTCCTGAAGAGGAACCATGCTTTAAATACCTAGCAGTGTGGCAGGGCCAGAACCTCACTTTCTCTACCCGCATCGACACGGTGCATACGGAAATTAGTCCTAAGCTTGGAATGTAGTACTGATACAAATTCTGCCTTCCTATCCTGGCCATTGAGCAATCATAATTTCTGTAGTCTACAGTGCTGTCCTAAAGCCTACATCTGCTAGGCTTGACCCCATTTCCACCCTTTCTGCTGCTTTGCCTTCTCTCCTCCATCAGAGCTCTTTCCAGGCTAATCTCTCTTTCCTCTCCCTAGAGGTCTCTCACACTCTTCCTCCTCCTTCCTGGCCAAATATTGATTTATCACTGTTCCCACTTAGCTCTCCTCTCTCTTTAATCAAGTCATCTCATCCTCCTACCCCCTCAATTCATCTGCAGCTCCTTCCTTTTATATCCCTCACAATAAATCTGTAGCAGGCCAGTCTGCTTTCTCTATCCTCCATCCAATGTTGTAGAACAACCACCCTCTCCCCATCCATCGCTTATCCTGTCTGCATTCTCTCAAATCACCCTTACTGGCAAACCTTTCAAAAACATGCAGCTACAACTAGCCTTCTTCCTCATCTCTCCACATTACAACAACTTATGCGCTGTTTATCATTTTGCCACTTACCCTGTTGTAAATCCTGAAACTCAGTGTACTCCACAATTTGAATTTTACTCCACCTTGGTTCAGTTACAGATATCTTGCCACATGTTGGTAGTATGCTCCATAGCTCTTATCCAGGCTTCCCTTCCCCCCAACTGATGTACTTTGTACACTTTTTTTCATTTTTTTGGATTTACTTGTAAAATACTTTGCCTTTAATGTTCACATTCCCACTGTTGTCACTTTATTTTTTATTACTGGTTCACTCCCTGTTGTATCCCCCCCCCAGATCACACCTGTAAATGAGCTTCAGCTCCATGTGCCTTTTCTAGTCGTCATACATTAAATAAATTAACAAAATAAACATGAACTAGTGCAATCCTTGCAGCGTATTGTTTTGTACCCAATTTATATTTGTTATACTTTTTTACACTTGTATTGTTTTTCAGGTCACACTTGCAAATTAACCGATCTCTGCTTAGGAGTCCACCAGTCATGAAATGCAAAAAATTACATCCATCAATCAATCAACCAATCAGTCAGTCAATCAATAAATACATTCAATTATTGGGTTTCCATGAGGTGGTAGTAATAATTTATTGTACAATGGCAAGGAAACAATCTTGGACTCTGATTGGTCAGTGTGTGCCTGGCACAGTGCTGTTATCCCAGTATAACATCATGGGTCTAGTCTCAGCAATGTGAACCTCGTGATTGAGTGTTTGTATTTACAATATTTTTCCACACTAACAAAAACATTCTGTAAAATTATTATTCTTTTTATTCTTTATATAACAAGCCATTGTATAATAGAAATAAAGCCCACCAGGAAGTTCGTCATGCAGGGATAACATCACTTCTCGGTTGTTGGATGCACTTGGCCTGCAGCCACGTGTCCAACCACCTAAGGCATGATGTTATCCCAGCACAACACACACCGTGTCATGCATTAGTGCTTAAACAATACATATGAAGGTGTTTTTTTAAGATTTATTTCTTTTATTCCTCCAAAATTGCTCATGTTTCTTTATTTCATTGCTTAGTCTTTGAATCACATTCTCTCCTACTTATCCCTGACCTCCCTAATTCTGGCATTTCTATATTTTTTTTATTTCTTACACTCTAGATCAAACCATGAGACGTGTGTTTCTAGCTTTGTTTTTTTTGTTTTTTTTTTAGAATAGAAAATAGGGATTATCTTACTAAACCATTTATCCATTGAAAACATAGAAACATAGAATCTGATGGCAGGTAAGGACCGCTTGGCCCACTTAGTCTGCCCATTTCCCTACCTAATGGATAAGCTGCAGATCCTAGTTAACCAACAGCTTACTTCCTCCTATCCCCCACCAGAATTGCCTTATGTCTGTCCCATGCATTCTTGAATTCCCCTACTGTTTTTGACTGTACGACCTCCTCAGGAAGGCTGTTCCATGCATCTACAACCCTCTCTGTGAAGAAATACTTCCTTAGATTACTTCTGAGCCATGCCCCCCTCTATCTTCAAATTGTGTCCCCTTGTTCTTGCATGTCTCTTTTTCTGAAAGATGCTACCCACTTGGACTTTGTTGATTCCCTTGAGGTATTTGAAAGTTTCTATCATGTCCCCTCTCTCCCTCATTTCCTTGAGGCTATACATCTTAAGCTCCTTTAGTCTTTCTTCATATGTCTTCTGGTGCAGACCATGCACCATTTTGGTTGTCCTCCTCTGGACAGTCTCCACTCTGTCTATGCCTTTGTGGAGATGGGGTCTCCAGAACTATACACAGTTCTCCAGATGTGGTCTTATCAACTGTCTGTACAGAGGGCCAACAACTTTCTCTTTTCTACTGGTGATGCCTCTCGCTATGCATTCCAGTATCCCCCCAGACCTCCTTACTGCCTTCTAACATTGCTGACCCACATTTAGGTCATCGAATATGACTACTCCCAGGTCTCTTTCCATTTTTGTTATTGTCAGTATCCCACCCCTCATTGTGTACTCTTCCCTTGGGTTTTTGTTTCCCAGGTGCATTACCTTGCACTTCTTTGTGTTGACTCTAAGCTGCCACACATTTGACCATTCATCTAACCTTGCCAAGTCCCTTTTCATCCTTTCCATGCCACCTTGCGTATCAACCCTGTTGCAGATCTTTGTGTCATCTGCAGAGACATACTTTTCCTTCTAGTCCCTCTGCAATGTGACTTATAAAGACATTAAAAAGGACCAGCCCCAGTACTGAACCCTGCGGTACCCCACTAGTAACCCCCCTTTCTTCACTGTGGACTCCATTTACTATTACCCATTGTGTCCTGTTGTCCAGCCAGTGTTTTAACCAGGCTACCACCCTGGGACCCACTCCCAGGCTGGCTAACTTGTTTATTAATCATTTGTGTGGGACTATGTCAAATGCCTTGCTAAAGTCTAGGTAGACCATGTCCACAGCCCCTCCCTGATCTACTACTTTGGTCACCCAGTCAAAGAAATCGATTAGATTTGTCTGACATGACCTTCCTGCTGTGAATCCATGCTGCCTTGGTCCTGTGCCCCATTGGCCGCTAGGTACTCAACAATTCTTTCCTTCAGAAGTGATTCCATCATTTTCCCTACACTGAGGTCAAACTGACAAGTCTGTAGTTTCCTGCATCTGTCTTGCTCCCACTTTTGTGAGGGGGAATCACATCCACCCTCCTCCAGTCCTCAGGTACCACACCATCCTCCCATGATTTATTAAAAAGGGTAGTCAATGATGTTACTAGTTCTTCCGTTAGTTCTTTTAGAATTCTGGGGTGAATCCCATCAGGCCCCATTGCTTTATCCACCTTCAGTTTTAAAAGTTCTTTCAGAACCCTTTCTTCTGTGAAAGGACTAATATCAACCCCCCTATCCATAGTGCTTCTATTGACTGGATTAGGTATCTCCCCCTGCTTTTCCATTGTGAATACTGAGCAGATGTATTCTTTCAGTCTCCCTGCTTTTTCACTGTCACTGTTTGCCCAACCACCTTCCTCTTTATTCAGCCTCAGTATCCCTGTCTTAGTCTTTCTTTGCTCCCTAATGTACATATAAAGGGTTTTATCCCCCTGCTTAACCGAGTTGGCTATTTTTTCCTCAGTTTGGGCCTTTGATATTCTGACTGCCTTCCCTGCTTCCTTCTGCTTTAACTGGTACAGTTCTCTGTCCTACTCCTTCTGTGTTTCCTTATACTTCCTGAATGCTATCTTTTTCTCCCTTACCATCCCTGCCACTTCTTTTGAGAACCATAGTGTTTTTTCTTTCATTTTGATTTGTTTATTTGCTTCACACAAAGGCTTGTTGCCTCTATGATGGTGGTTTTTATGTTTCCCCATTGTTGCTCCTCCCCCACCTTCTTGCCTGTTTGCTAGTGCTTTTCTGAGGCACTCTCCCATTTTGACAAAATCAGCCCTCCTGAAGTCCAGTACCTTCACTTTTATATGGCTTGACTCTACAGCTAAGTTTATCATGAACCACACTGTTTGGTGGTCACTTGTTCCCAGGTGGCTACCCACTTCAAGATCGGAGATCCTCTCTCTGTCCCCATTTGAGAGTACCAGGTCTAAGATTGCTCCCTCCTGAGTGGGTTCCAAAACTAGCTGTCTGAGGCATGCCCCCTGTAGGGCATCGAGAATGGCCCTGCTCTTGGATGTGGCTATGGCAAAGGTGTTCTAGTTAACATCTGGCATATTCAGGTCATTGGTACTCATTACCCTCCATTTTCTTATGGCTTTATTTCTTTTTGCCCCATCCCTATCCTTACTACCTTTGTCTTTTTCCACATTTACCCCTGATCTTCTCCCTATCGAATGCTCTATCTTGGTGTTCACCTCACTAACTACCCTGATTTTTTTGGGGGGGGGCCTAGGATTTCCTTTCTCCATTTCAGTGCCTCCACCCTTGGCTAGTTTAAATGCTTGCCAATGAAACATTTAAGCCTATCACTTAGGATCCTGGTTCCCCTCCTGGATAGATGCACACCATCATGCCTGTATAGGCCTGCATCCCTCCAAGTGGAGCCCCAGTCCCCCAATAAAGCCAAATCCCTGAGCTCTGCAACAGTTTTTCAACCAGTCATTGACTCCCATGCTGAGGAGTACCCTAGCCTCATCCATGCCATAGACAGGCAGCACTTCTGAGAAAGTTACCATGTGTGCTACTTGTCTAAGGCCCCTCCCCAACTCCCCAAACTCCTGTTGCACTGCTCTAATCCCATTCTCAGCTAGGTCAGTTGTCCCTAGGTGGATAATGACATCCAGCTCACTTCCCCTTGCAGCTGCTTCCACGATCCTGAGGATTTTCTTCCTGTCCCTCCAAGCCATGGTGCAGGGTAGGCACCTTACCACCCCTTTCCCTTCCCCCCATTCTACCCCCTGAATACTGAGTCCCCCAGCAGGAGTCGATTCCTTCCCCTGTGGGGTCCTGTGCCACCCTCCTGTGGATCTCCATTGTGGAGGTTCCCAGCATCCTCCTTGGTCTCCACTGTGGGTGCCTCCATAGAGAAACCATGCTCCGCCAGAGTGGTGAATGAATTGCGGAGAGGCACAACTGGAGGGATGCACCTCTGTTCCACTGCCGTCACCCTCCCTGAGCCCACTGTGATTCAATCTCTCCTCTTTCTTGGCAACCTCTGAGGTAGTGGTGGTGGCCTGGGTAGTCCCTTGGTGGGGGAGCAGGTTTCCCAAATCCTTACCAGGTCAGCATGGAAACGAACAACCTCCTCCCTCAGACCAGAGAGGTGCCTGCAAATAGGGCAGCAATGCAGTCTCCAGAATGTCTCCTGGAAGACTGCTGCTCCACTGCCAGTGCATTGCACCACTCCCCCACATGTCTGTGTCCTTTCCTGTTACAGATGCTTTTCTTTTTTTTGTTCTTGTTTTAGTGTGTGCAAGCTTGTGAGTATCTCTACCCCCTAATAAGTGTGCTGCATCTTTAAGGATATGAACAGGTGTATGTTGTTAGCAGTTTTGGGGAAGTGATGTCAGAACCCCTGCTATAAAGGAAGTTATGCACTTGGGGCAGGTGGGGTGAGGGGCAGGATGGGTTGGAGTAAACCTATGCCCTCCAGAAACAATCAACTACAACTCTGACAACCCCAGGGGAGTGCCTTCCTTCCTTCCTTTCAGACACCTATTTGACAGAGATTAAGTAACAGTTCTAGTCACAAATTACTACAAATATCTCCCAGCTACAGTTCCTCCCTGGCAAATTAAGGTTAAACTAAGAATAGTCAACCCCAAAAACAGAATCAATACTAGTTACTTACACAGGTCCAAAAAGTAATAATTCAATTCAGTGTAGTCTAGAAATAACCTTCTTGAGTTAAGGAAGCTCTGGCTGCTTTCTCTCTCTCTTCCTGTCTCAGCAGCATTAGTAAATATAACTGGGCTGGGCCTAATGTCTTTAAATTTTCTATCTCTAGCACTGAAATTATCTTTGAATGACTTTCAGTACATTACTTTCACTTTCTGCCAACCATCTCACTCTTTTGTTTATGCTTATATTGTTTCCCCGGTAACTCGTTCAATTAATTGGGCAGATCTCAGCTCATTTGTGTATTTTGCTACCTTGTATCTTGTGTACTGTTGTAACCTTTTATTATTTGTCAGACTGTCTACTATTTTATGCATTGTTGTTTATGTTTAACTCTGTGCCACTGTAGGGTAGCCTGGGTCATGTCTGAAAACGGTCCCTGGGATCAGCGCACCTACCTGGTTACCAAAGTCATGAATAAAAATAAATAAATAAATAAGTCAACCCAGTTACCAAAGGCAAAATAAATAACCAATTACACTTTTTTCTTGAGTTTTCATGTTGAATGTGGTGGTAGGCTTGCAATACCTTAGATTCTGCTGTGCTTTGCTGTTTGTATTGAATTTGTTTCAATTTCATTCTAGATTTTCTGAAATGGAATGATGATTATTGCAATCAAGAGAAACATTACTTGTGTAAGTTCAGTCCGTGAAGATGCTGCAAGGAAAGCTAATCAGAGACAGAAGGCAATTATTTCAATAAAACACAATTGTTATCTCTTATCACATTTGGAAATAAAATCTCAGGAGCTGTTCATTTAAGGATTTGTTATGATTTTCCTTACAGCCAAGTTAATCCTTGGAAAACTGGATTTATTGAATATTGTGATCCTTTTTGTGGCGCAACATAGAAATTGTCTAGTTACAAAATAAAAACCCAAATAAATGTCTTGGTGACTCAATATTTATGTTTTATAACAGTAATACAATGTGCCTACTCATACAATAAATACAGTGGTATTTCTATTCAATTATTTTATCATGTCCTGTTGTCATATCTCACCTTTGGGGGAGGAGGGAGGAGAAGGTAGTGAGAAGGGTGGGAAGAGATTGTATTGGTAACAGCATAGGGTAAACAGAAACCAATGAAAGTAAAATTAAAACAATTGTATCATAAGTAATATGTTTGAGAATGATACATAACATTGTAACAGCCAAAGGAAGTTGCACTAAACCGGACTTAAGTACAAACCACGGGAGGAACAAACCCCATATTGAGAGGGTACCGCGACCTTGGGCAAGAACAGGAGAAGACAAAGTGATGCTTAAACTTATGTTTGAACAGAATGGTGAGTGGGGTAATCAAGTTGTTTTAGAAGGTAGAATGTTCCTAAATAGAGCAAGTCTGTGGCTGATAGCAGCTAGACAGTACCTGGTCAACAATAGTGCTGCAAGAACAGTACTGCAAGAAACGTGCTGTGTATAGTGTGACTGCATTTTGAGTGACAGGAGTATAATAGCGGTAGGGAATTACTGTTAACCCTGTCGCCCTGCGGTTGCACTCAGAAGGGAAGATGTAGCTATGTGTGTGGTGCCTGTTCAAGACTCTCCTATGGTGGAGTGGCTAAGGCACCGGCACACAGCAAGTTGGAGACCTGGGACCATGGTTAACTTCTCCCTAGGTGTCTTGATGTTGGTATTTTTTTAATGCAAATAAAGAAGAATTTCCCCCCTCCCAAGTTTCTCCCCATCCCTGAAGTCCACATCCCCTTGGAATTGATTATTTTTAGTCCAGTATGTCGGGGTGTGTGGGGGCAGAGCTCCTTGCAAAAAAGTAAAAGTCCAATTGTTTTCTATGCTGTTCACTGTTTTTGTAAGGTGTTTTAAGTGACCATATTTCAGAGGGTGCTGTATTGTATGGGTTTACAACAGGAAGGTCCTGTCAAACTAATCTCATAGATTTCTAGATTTCTTTGACTAGATAACCAGAGTGGTGGACCAAGGGGAAGCAGTTGATGTTGCCTACCTTGGCTTCAGCAAAGCTTTTGATATTGTTCTACATAGAAGATTGATTAATAAGCTGGCTCAGGGTAGGTCAGAAGTTGGTCAACTGGATGGCAAACTGGTTGGCGGATAGAAAACAGAGAGTTGTGGCCAACAGTATACAGTCAGAAGAGATGCAAGTCACAAGTGAGGTACCTTAAGGATCAGTCCTAGGGCCAGTCCTATTCAATATCTTCATCAGTGACATTAAAGATGGACTGGAAGGTAAGGTTTGCCTGTTTGCACTTGACACCAAGATCTGCAACAGAGTAGATGATCCAGATCAGATGGGAAGAATGAGAAGAGATCTGGAAAAACTGGCAAAATGGTCTGAAGAGTGGCAACTGGGGTTTAAAGCAAAGAACTGCAATATTATGCACATAGGGAAGAGAACCCCTGAAGCTACCTATAGGTTGGGAGAGAAGTTGTTGGCAATCACAATGGAAGAAAGAGACTTGTGCATCATCATCACAGATGATCTGAAATCATCCAAGCAGACCACTAAAGCAGTAGGTAAGGCTAGAGGGATGTTGGGGTGTATTAGCAGGGATATCACAAGTCAAAAGAGGGAAGTAACAATCCCTCTTTAAAGACAATGGTTAGGCCCCATCTGAAGTACTGTGTGCAGTACTGGAGGCCATACCTGCACAAGGATATTAGCAAAATGTAAGCAGTCCAGAGAAGGGCAATCAAAATGGTGCAGGGACTGCATTAGAAAACATATGAGGACAGATTAATGGAAAATACAAAATCACACATGCCCCCACAATGCAAAGCATCATGGGCTGCATATGCAAATCACCACAGAATGTTATGCTGGTCCAACTTTAAGCAAAATTGCATGGTGCCGAAAGGCCTCTCACACAGTTTGCAAAGGGTGCTAACAGAAGACATAGACACGTGTTTCGTCCTACCAGGACTCATCAGTATGCCTCGTCTGTTTGACACCCCAGTGGAATGGACCAGCTACCCTAGAGGCAGTGTGCCTTGGATATATTGTGGTGAACCCATTAAAATAAAAAACTATTTAAAAGACAAAGAACCTCTGTGCGCAAACACTGAGGCAAGGGTTACCCCAAAGGGCATTTGGCTGGGAAGCCAAGTTTCAAGAAAATACAAAATCACACATGCCCCCACAATGCAAAGCATCATGGGCTGCATATGCAAATCACCACAGAATGTTATGCTGGTCCAACTTTAAGCAGAATTGCATGGTGCCGAAAGGCCTCTCACAGTTTGCAAAGGGTGCTAACAGAAGACATAGACACGTGTTTCGTCCTACCAGGACTCATCAGTATGCCTCGTCTGTTTGACACCCCAGTGGAATGGACCAGCTACCCTAGAGGCAGTGTGCCTTGGATATATTGTGGTGAACCCATTAAAATAAAAAACTATTTAAAAGACAAAGAACCTCTGTGCTAAACACTGAGGCAAGGGTTACCCAAGGGCATTTGGCTGGGAAGCCAAGTTTCAAGAAAATACAAAATCACACATGCCCCACAATGCAAAGCATCATGGGCTGCATATCAAATCACCACAGAATGTTATGCTGGTCCAACTTTAAGCAATTGCATGGTGCCGAAGGCCTCTCACACAGTTTGCAAAGGGTGCTAACAGAAGACATAGACACGTGTTTCGTCCTACCAGGACTCATCAGTATGCCTCGTCTGTTTGACACCCCAGTGGAATGGACCAGCTACCCTAGAGGCAGTGTGCCTTGGATATATTGTGAACCCATTAAAATAAAAAACTATTTAAAAGACAAAGAACCTCTGTGCACAAACACTGAGGCAAGGGTTACCCCTAAGGGCATTTGGCTGGGAAGCCAGTGTGGGGGCATGTGTGATTTTGTATTTTCTTGAAACTTGCTTCCCAGCCAAATGCCCTTTGGGTAACCCTTGCCTCAGTGTTTACTACAGAGGTTCTTTGTCTTTTAAATAGTTTTTTATTTTAATGGGTTCACCACAATATATCCAAGGCACACTGCCTCTAGGGTAGCTGGTCCAGTCCACTGGGGTGTCAAACAGACGAGGCATACTGATGAGTCCTGGTAGGACTAAACACGTGTCTATGTCTTCTGTTAGCACCTTTGCAACTGTGTGAGATGCCTTTCGCACCATGCAATTCTGCTTAAAGTTGGACCAGCATAACATTCTGTGGTGATTTGCATATGCAGCCCATGATGCTTTGCATTGTGGGGGCATGTGTAATTTTGTATTTTCTTGAAACTTGGCTTCCCAGCTAAATGCCCTTTGGGGTAACCCTTGCCTCAGTGTTTGCGCACAGAGGTTCTTTGTCAGATTAATGGAGCTCAATATGTAAACCCTAGAGCAAAGGAGGGAGAGAGGTGACATGATTGAAACATTCAAACATCTTTTAAGGGCATTAACAAGGTGAAAGAGTCTAACAAGTTTCAATATAAGAAAAATAGCAGGACAAGAGGGCACAGCATGAGATTAGAGGGAGGCTGATTAAGGGGTAATGTGAGGAAGTTCTTTTTCACAGAAAGGTTGGTGATGCATGGAACGGCCTGTCTCAGGAAGTGGTGGACATGAATACAGTGCAGGGCTTCAAACAGGCATGGGATAGGCATAAGATCAAAGCTATCTCTCAAGGAATTATGACTATGCACCATAAAACTCCTACTCCTCATCCTACTCATCTCAGGAAATGTCCATCCAAATCCTGGCCCAGCAGCTTCTACCACACAAAAACTCCAGGGGCTCTTATCCTCGCAACCATTAACATCTGCAGCCTATTGCCAAAACTGGACGCACTCCAAGCCTTCATATGCCAGCACAACCCTGACATCCTTGCTGTGGTGGAAACCTGGCTGATGCCTAAAGTTCCTGACCCGGCAGTAACCTTACAGGACTACAATGTTCACAGGCTGGATCGGGTCTCCAAAAAAGGTGGTGGTTGTGCTATCTATATCAAAAACTCCCTGATGTGGCACCCTGTAGCAATTCCCTTACCTGTCGCCTCAGCACAGATCCTGCCAATAAATATCGTCCTAGGTCCTAACCATAAGGCCCTGACTATTGTCTCCATATACATCCCACCTAGGGATCTTAAACATGGCTTCAACGATGTCCTAAACTTTATCAACTCGCATCCTCCAGAAGCTGAACTTATCCTACTAGGAGATTTCAATATAAACTGGTTAGCATCGGATGCTAGTGCTCACAAAGATTCCATCTCAGCTGCTAGCCTCACGCAAATGGTCAACTCCCCTACCAGGACTAACTATAAGACTGGCACCAGTACCCTCCTGGACTGGGTCCTCATCACTCACCCAACCAGGATCTCTCGTACTACCATTCTCTTGGACTCTCTCAGTGACCACTCACCAGTCATATTTGCATGGTCTAATAAATTTCTCAACCCCCTCCCAAAATTTTCTTTAGCAGGGTGCTTCCTCGTGGAAAACTTCCCCATCTCAAACACCACCTGCTACTACAAGACTGGCTACCTATTTGCGAGGCAGCAGATGTTAACTCGGCTCTTGATCATTTCATCTCTATTTTCAACAGGGCTTGTGACCTCTTTGCCCCTGTTAAAAGGCACAAAACAAAATCTATCTGCAACTCCTGGCTCACCGTGGGTCTTCTCTCTCAGCTGAAATTAAGGGACCACCTTTGGGCAGTAGCCAAAGCTACTGGCAAACAACCGGACATCCAGAAATACAAACAAGCCCGAAATGCCTGCACTAAAGCCATCCGGCTTATGAAATCCACCTATTACAAAGACGCTGTCACCAATACCTGGGGAAATGGATGTGCATTTTAGGATATATCAAGGAAGTTACAGAGAAATAGCCAAAAAGCTCTCTGGCCATGTTAATAGTTGATGGATCCACAACCCTCGACCCTATGGTGATCGCTAACACCTTTAACATTGCTTTTTCAGACCTCAGTGCTGTTCTCCCCCCCTGACTTTTTCGAAAACAGGGCCACCTCCCCTAACACTTCTCCTCCACAGTCTAACCATCCCCTCTTCTACTTCAGGGAGGTAAGGCTACTTGAAGCTCGCCACTATATTGCTGCTGCTACTTCTAAATCCAGATCTAGTAGCGACACCCTGGATCTTAAGCTTCTGTCACTTACCCTCGATGAGGTAATTCATCCGTTAACAAAAATCCTAAACCTCTCACTCAGCTGTGGAAAATTCCTGGAAATATGGAAAACAGCTGTCGTGACACCTGCGCATAAAAGTGGCGATAAGATGAATCACTCAAATTATCTCTATTCTTCCCCCACTCTCTAAGGCACTCGAGCACATAGTGGCAGATCAACTTACCGACCACCTGGATAAATACAATATACCTTGTGCACAACAACACAGTTTCTGGAAAGGTCACAGCACCACCAAAGCCCTTCTTGAGTTCACTGTTGCTTTGCCCAAATCCGTCGACAACAGCCTACTCACAGGGGCTGTCTTCATCAACCTCCCCAAGGCATTCCATACTGTTCACCATGGGCTACTAATTGTCCAACTACAGAACGCTGGGCTTTCACCTGACTCTGCTCTCTGGTTTAAAAGCTACCTAGAAAAACGGTCACAGAGAGTAAAAATTGCTGATGTTCTTTCAGATACTCTGCCTATTCGCTCTGGTGTCCCACAGGGGTCCATACTGGGCCCCCTTTTTTTCGGCCTTTTCTTAAACTCCCTCCCTCAACACTGCTCTGAACAAATCATACTGTACGCCGATGATGCTGTTGTATTCTCCTCTCACAAAGACCCTGCATCATTACAACACAACCTTCAACTTGGATTCAGCACTGTAGAGTCATGGTTTCTTAAACTGGTACTTAATCACAAGAAAACCAAATCTATGCTCTTCTACAGCTCTCATAATCCACACAAGCTACACACCTTGGTCATCTCCACCTCTCAGGGGAACACCCTTGAACAGGTGGTGCCCTTCAAATACCTAGGAATACAGCTTGACCCTAATCTCTCCTATGGAGCTCATGCTGACAATGTTGCTAGAGCTGCAAATACGTGGCTTGGTCTTCTCTACAAACACAGACAACACCTCACGCCGGAAGCACTTAGAATTGCTGTCCAGAGCTCTGTGATCTCTGTTATAGACTATGGTCTCATCATTTATGACTCTACCACAACCACAACCCTTAGACGGATATCAACTGCTTTAAATAAGACATGGCGGCTCATCACTGGTGCCCACCATCTCACCCACACATGTGACCTGTACACTCGGACCGGATGGCTCCAACTATCCAGCCGCATCAAGTATCTCGCCTGTTCCATGGTGAAAAGAATTTACATTGGCCTTGCACCTCCTGGGGTCTTAGCCCTGTTACACCGCAGATCCAACAATCGTTGCCTACGGAGATCCGATATGCAGCTACTGAAAATCCCCCACTGTCGCACTTCCCAGGGACAATGCTCCTTTGCCTATAACGCACCACTCTGGTTTAATGGCCTTAGCCCACCATCTCCTCTGCCCCGACCCTTGGTATGTTTAAAAATAGACTCCGGCACCATCTCACTGCCAATAGCTCCTGTGACTGCCCCACTTAACCCCAGATTCTCTTTTTCTCTGCCAGCTCTAGTGGCCCTCTCTCCTCGCACCAGACACACTCGTTCCACCTTGGTATGGCCCATGCTGCACTTTTCCTTTCCACCCATTCCCTGGCCGCACCCTCCTACCGCTTTACCCCCAATCTGTCCAATCCCTTAGCCTCCTCCCTCTTCCCTCCCTCCCCCTGACTCCAGCACTTCTCAACCTACGTCTGTTGCTCTGACAAATGCCTCTGGTTGCTTTGTTCACTTTGTTACTTTCAAAATGTCTCAATACGCAAATTGTATGCTATGACCACATTGTTGTTAGTTCTGACTTGATGTTCTCCTCAATCTGTATTTCTCTGACGTGGAACCTTTGTAAAAGAGCCCTGGCTCAAAGGTAATTGTAATCTTAGACAAATAAAAAAAATAAAAAATAAGGGAGCAATACAGATGAGTATGAAAAAATAGGCCATTGACAGAGTAAAGACCCTTGGCATGTTCATAAGGTAGAAGAAATGGGCAGACTGGATAGGCCTTGCGGTCCTTATCTGCCGTCAGCTTCTATGTTTCTATGTTTCTATTGCTTGTGGCATTTATTGTCGCACTGTTTTTGTTTCCGGCAATATGACCCCGTGCACAGCTTGACTTGACTTCTTCTTCTGCTATGGGAAATGCAACATGTTACCAAACTGGGATCTTAACAGGCAATAGGGGATAAAAGCTGGACAAGCAAATCAATGAAGGAGTCAATAAGTTTCTTAGCCCAAAATGTAGCTTCCAAGAGGGTGGTAGGGTTTGCACATCTTAGGTCCAAACTTGACCAACCCAATTTTTTATACATTGTACACTGGTGAGTGCAAGAAAAACACTACTAGGCCAATCTCTACAGCACATGTTATAGTACACTACAGTAACATTTTATTGATCAGGTTACAAAGCCATGTCACAGTAGTATAAAAAGTATGGAATAATACAGGTATCATAATCATGGTAGGGCAATCTATAGGGCATCTGCTTATATCAGCTAACATTTCCCCTTAGTCATGGATATAACTCTCATAAGGCATGCACATGTATACATGAGGTCAATATTTGAACTAAACAACACTTCTTGTATTTGGTTCAGTGGAAATTTTGCTGACGAAGACAGATAAGTGCCTAAGCACGTTTTCCTTAATTTATCATATTTCAGACGGTACAGATGAAGAGTGTCCTCAGGACAATGAAGCCTACAGTCACAGAATATAGCCTCGTTCGTACGTATGTGAAGTGAAGTACCACAGTATCACGTTTTAAGTAAATTGGAATAATACGTTTGAAAACAAAATTAGTTTTTTAATATTCTCAGGGATGGATCTGTAATTTCCAAAAAGTAAGGTTCAAGATTGTGAGACTGGTTCCAATGCACTAAATGGGGACTAAGTTTATAATTCTTCAAGTTTACCAAATCATTGGCCCTTGAAGATTTTTCTGAGATAATATTTAATTTCTTGTAGGCTTCATTGATAATAATCCCTCTATCATACTCTTATGAACAATCTTCTCATACCGGTTTCATCAAGAGTTACCAGTAATTCAGATAACCATTCAATATTCCGAGCTTGATTTTCTTTTTTTTGTTTTTTTTTTATATTTGCTGTACTTTTTCTGACAGGTCCTCCATCAGACTCTGCCCTGGTCATGGCCCCCAGACTCCCACCTACCATCCACCTCTGGTACTCTCCTTGTCACCCCTGGCTTGCCCCCCCCCAGAGGGTGGAGCCATGGCACTGGTTCCCCCCCTATTCCCAGCACCACGGAACCAGTATCTTGTTGGGAGAGCCGACGACGGTGTCTAATTGAAGCCTGGGGAGGGCTTCATGTAGATGGAGGACCAACTCATTTTACTTCCCCCTGTTAGCAGGGTCAGGATGTGCAATGACATCCCGTGTCCGCCCTGCCCCTGGGATTGATTAGATGTCGGTGCATAGTGGTGAACCCAGCCTCCGCCTGGTGTCGCCACTGCACTGAGCATACATACCCCCCTCCTCCCTGTAGAAGCAGAGCTGTCTAGGGATGCTCAATCCTTGTCCCCTGGCTGGCCCTCTGAGACCTTGATTTTCTAAAGGATAACAACTCTTTATATAGCAGTTTTAGTAACATATGGTCTTGCATTCTTTGTAGGTTAATCCAGTGAGAGACCAATCTTATGTTAGCTTGGAGTTTTACTGGGGGCTGCCCCAGCTCTGCTCTAACTGCAGTTAGTAGGATACTGTTTGGAAGGATATAAGTCTTCTCCAGAAGTCTCTCATTTTTTTAAAATTAAGGACATCCTATTTTTTTACATCCCTAGACCTCCGCACCATATAAAATCTCCAACAGTAATTTGACATTAGCTGCTTTAATAGATGCATCCGTGGTGTGTCTGTCATTCCTGTTATTAAACCTATGTAGGTTCATTAAAGTTTTTTAAGGTTCTTAACATCCTGGGTGAAGTGCATTTCCAACTAATATTTTAAGTGAAGGTAATACCCAGGTACTGTAAGTGTGATCTCCCCCCTAAGAATGCTATAATTGCAAATCCGGTCGGGGTTACTCCGCTCCTGTTTACTGCCTGGTGGTATGTTTAGCTTTGATATTACTAAATAAAAGCTTTTGTATTTGACAGCTGTGTTTGGTGCCAGTTTTGTGGCTCAGTTGTTTCTTTTTTTTTTATCTGGCACACACTCTTCAGTGGAGCGAGGTTTGTTGCTATAGTGTAATATGACACCTTGTTCCACAGAGCCCCTGCAAATAAAACACTAACATTTTTGTGTGTGCGCTCAGTTTGGCATTTAATTTACTTAATCTCAAATTCATCAAATTTTTATGATACACATAACATCATTTCCATATTCACAATCCACATATCTTACAATTGTATTATACAATTGTAATATTTTCGTTTCATTCTTTTTAATTCATAATTATTGTTTCTCATATTTCTTCTTTCTTCTGCCCCTCAGATGTAAATTATGAGGGGGACGCACTTCTCTTCCCTCTGTTAGAAAAGGGAGGTAATAGCATACACCTGTACCTGCGGTTCTTGCTAGCTTGCCTCCAGTCGCCTCTCTTGTATTTTCCTTATTTTGTCCTCTTTTCTGTCCTCCTCAAACCCTTCTTTTCCATTAGTCCACCTCCAACTTGCAATGAATGGTGGACTTCCCCCCTTTTTATCCTCCCCCCACCTAACTTTTTACACCTGTCTCTCTTGCATCAAGGCCTCTATGGTGATGACAATTTCTTTGTTGAATAATGCCAAACCCAACCCTGACAAGTGCACACCAACCCCCCGATAGAACTCATCTACCTGCTCCATGATTCCATGGCGTATGCTTAGGCCCCCCCATGGCTTCAAACAGCCTGCCTACTCTTGCATTCATGCACTTCTGCACCCTGTCCATTGCCCTGTGGCAAGCTGCGTGCCGCCAAACCCTTCTTGGCATCATCGCCAACCATGCCAAAGTAACCTCTGGCCACCAACCTTTTATTGTCTGTAAGTCTTGTTTGATTTGCTAAAATACATCCAGCCATGGCCATGTCCCCAAATCATTTCCTCCTAGGTGTATCACAATCAAGTTGGGCCAGCTGTGGTCCTTCCTGATCTCTCTCAGCACTGGTAGCAATTGCACCCATCTCATACCCCGTAAGCCTCTCCATGTCACTTTGATGGTGTCAATGTTCAAGTTTAACTGCTTTCCCCCTTTACACCTGGATGTCCACTTCTCCACCCAGTGCACAAAGGAATGCCCACATATCCATGCCTTAAGCTTCCTGGCTGCCCCTGAGTAAACATAAGAACAAACATTATTCTGATTCCATGCTCTCTGTCCTGCCTCCTCTCCCCTCTTCCCCCCGATCTCCCTCCTTTTTGATTTCTCAGGTGTCCCCCCTTCCTTTACCTGCTAGGGAAAAAGAAAGACAGTGTTATTCTTTGAGGGTATGTATGTATTTTTTTGTAACAGTTTGAAGTCCACCTTCCCTTTTCCTCAATGGCTGCCTGGCATGCTCCCCTGTGCCGCCATCATTGAGGTTGCCCTATCCTGAACCAATGTGATGAGTATTGCCAGTCTCTTCCTTGAAACTGCCATCACTTGGTATGCAGTCACCACTGTCCCATCCCCATGCAGGAACATTAATGGGCCCCCTCCGGGATGTCCTGCCACGTACACGTGCAAGGTCCCCACTGGACATATGAATGGGTTCTTGCCAGACCATTACCCCTTGCCCTGCCTGATCTATCTTGGATCTCCTTAATGTCACTGCTACACCCTCCCTCATCCACACCATGTCCCCCCAGTGCAGCCCCACTGAGGTGTCCTTTTTTCTATGTCCTACTACCTTGCTGATTCTGAAGGCCCCACTGTACATGGTGGTGTACAATGCTCTGAACATCAGTGCTTCACTGGTTGAGGAGTACACCTGCTGCAAGGCTCCTAAAAGTTTTTCCATTAGCCCCTCTATCACTGGCCTCCTCCCATCCTTGACTGTCTTGGCCCCCTTAACCAACCTTGCATCATTCTGCAAACCAAATTACTTTTTGTCTGGTCCTCCCAACCTCTCAGCGTGCACACCTGGCCTATGGCTGCTAAATGTACCCCCATCGTCGCCTGGGCCATGTTCCGCCTCCACCCTGCCACAATGTATTTTGCTACCTAGTCTTTTGTAACCATCCCACTTACCTGTCCACCATTCTGCTCCTGAAAACTCTGAAATACCCTCCAAGAGGTCTCATATGCCCTCAGGGTACTAGGGGACCAGGAGTTGTGGAACAACAACTCTGCTTCCCCAATCCAATCATCCTTACATTAGCCGGGATGGCTGTCTGCCTGGCTTCTGCTCCTGGTGCGATGGCCCAAAGTGTGTCCGTCTGCAATCGGGATAAGCAGTCAGCTAACACATTGTCTATGCCATCTATGTGCCTTCCCTAAACGACAGATTCAATATCAGCCCTGCCAAGACTAGGCGCCTCAACACACTCATCACCCTTACTGACCTCATACTCTTTTTGTTCAGTATGTCCACTACCGCCCTGTTGTCACTCCAAAATGTGACCTACGTGTTCCTGAATTCCTCCTCCCAGATCACCACCACCAACCATATGGGAAAATCTCCAGGAAGGTGATGTCCTTGGTGACTCCTGCCTGGAACTAGTGCTATGGCCATGACTCTGCAAACCACTTCCCTCTGAAGTATGCACCCATTCCTATACTCCCTGCAGCATCTGTGTATAGCTGCAAGTCTGTGTTAAAAACCCAGTCCTCTTGCCAAAAGGTCTTCCCGTTGTAGTTCCTCAGGAACTGTTCCCATACCCCCAAGTCTTCCTGTGTATCCTTAGTGATGTCCACTCAATGATGGGTTTGCCCTGCCCCCCGGGTAGCCCAGGCCAGATGCAGCTTAAACATGTACCCTGGTGTTATGGCCCTACAGGCAAAGTTCAAGTGCCCCATCAGTTGCTGCACCTACCACAATTGCACCCCGTGTCTCCATTTTACCTCCCCCAATATTGCTTCCAGCTTCCTTACCTTTACCTCTGGTAGCCGGAATAGTTCCTCTACCGTATCTACCTCTATACCCAGGAACTCCTGGGTCTGACTAAGCCCTTCGGTCTTCTCTTTTGCCAATGGCATTCCCAGCTCCTGGCACATTCTCTCAAAATCCTTTAACATCTTCTCCATTTGCTCCCACCCCTCTTCAATAAGTAAGAAATCATCCAGGTAATGTACTACAGTATGATACTCATACCTCTCCTTGTAAGCCCATTGCAGCCACGTGCTGAACATCTCAAATGTGGCACAAGCCACTGAGTACCCTATCGGCATTGCCTTATCAGAATAGTTCCCCTCCCCCACCTTAAACCCCAGCAGGTTCCAGTCTTCTGGTCTGACTGGCAACAGATGAACGGCAGCCTCTATGTCTGTTTTTGCCAGACAGGCACCCTGTGTGGCCCTAATGAGCCTCACTGCCTCCTCCAGCGTGGTGTATGTCAGTCTGCTGCCCTCTTCCTCTATGCAATCATTGATCGAGTCCCCCAACGGGTATGATAGGTGATGTATCACCAGATATTCCCACTCTGTTTCTTTGGGACTAACCCCAGAGGGGAACTCCTCAGATCCCGTAACGGTGGACCCCTAAAAGGCCCTTCTACTCTGCCTGCGTCTATTTCCTTTTTAATCTTTTGCAGTAGCAGTGTCTCCTTTCCCTGTTTGGACCTGAGATTCTTTGCCTTGGCCCCTTTTCTTTCCCCCTGAAATTGTAAACTAAAACCACCCTGGAAGACCCCTAACAACATTTTTGCTGCCTTCTGTTCTGGGTAACCCTGAAGCCAATCTTGCAATATGTCTGTCTCCTAATAGGTGTGTTGGACAGCCAAAAAGTTTTTCCTGTCTGACCTTCAGGTGTCCTGTTGCCTATTGTAGTATGGGTGCCATCTACCATTTCCTGCCCCCTCTCCCTGTTTCCCCTGCCCCATGTTTGGGTCCGAAAATTTCCCTGGTTACCCCTGAAAGGCTGCTGGTGTCCATTGTCCTGGCTGTTACTACTTTTGTACCAGTTATATCTACACTTGGATGCCGGGTGGTGCCCCCCACATTTTGAGCATATATGCTAGAATTGGCAGTTTGGCCATGAACAAAATGCCCAGTTGTAACCCCAGCAGGCCTTTTGCATCCCACCTCCTTTCCTGTCACCTTCTCCCTCTGAGCCTGTGGGCCCTGTGTAAATTTCCAGCCATGAATCAATCTGCCTTGTGTCCCATTTTATATCCCTGAAATGTGCTATCCTTTTCTTGAGTTTCTCAGCGTATCTCAGCCAGTTGTGACCCCTCTTTTTTATAGGCATTTTTTGATTATCGGGGAGTATGTTAAAAGTGGGATCACCAGCTCAGGCCATTTTTCTATAACTATCGCTGTAAAGAATGTAAACCTTGAGGACCAACTGTCCCAGGTTTTGCCTTTTAGCAATTTTTCTTCCTCCCCCTTTCCCAGCAACACCACTGCCACTGCCATGTTTTTTTTCTCAAAACTATCCTTTTCCTCATATTTATCCATGTTATCCACATTTGTTAATGCAAAAATATCCACAAACTCCCCTTTCCAAATTTTTTCTTTGGTGGCCATTGGGACATGGTCCCCAATTCTGACCCATGGTGCACCTATTGAACCGATGTCTGAAATCGGGCCCTCTGACACAGTAGGGCCTCCAGCCCCCCCCAGCCCCCGGCCCTTTTATCTCTGTCAAAGCCTTCTCCAATTGTCCCACCCCATTGTCACCCATAGCTTTCAACATTTGTTCTACATACTCCTTTACACTGCTCTCTAATGTAATGGGTTGGTTACCTGGTATGGCTGGTATCAGTGCAGTGGGCCCAGGCTGTGGCATTGGGGTTGGCTGAGGCACCAGTGCCAGATCTGGAAGTTGGGGTCCCACCAGTGAAAGCAGTGCTGGCTTGTCTGGTGCTGATGGGTCTGACACCGGGGCTGGGGCTGGCACTGGCACAGGTGATGGTACGAGTTCCGGTATCAGGACAACGGTGTGGGAGGCCTGGGGGCTAGCTCTGATACTGGCCTCACTGGGAAAAGGGGCCTTGGCAGAACCGGGGTGGGTGTGACAGGCCAGGGCTCATCTGATGCCTTGGGTACCCATTTCACATCCTTGTTCCCCCTTCCCCATTCACATTTCCATTTCTTGCCCTGATCTGGTTCCTCAGGGTCCGTGGCTTCCAACAGCTGGTCTGCCTTCTCCACCAGAGCCATCACCACCAAGTAACAGTCCTTCTTGCTTGGTTTTGTCTTCCTTGGTGCCATTGTGATTGCTGATCTCTATAATGAAACAAGTCATACCAGTTAATATCCTCTTGGCCCCTTTTCCCCATTGAAAGGGAGGGTTCCCCCTCCATCCCCTAGGCCCCATTTCCCTCTTTCTGCATTGCATTATTATCCATTGACATGCTGTTTACTATGTTATTACAGCTCTCTTATCTTTCCTTTCTTTTTTGGGTGCCATCCTTCAGCGGGAGAAGCTCACTAGTGCCCACCCCCACTACTCCCTTCTCACGGGGTTCATGATTACCCCCTGTCCCGCCCAGGTCAATCGCATGCTGTAGGGTGCTGTGGGGGTAGCACCTAATTGACAATGTTCCAGGGTCACTTTGATACCAGCAGAGGCTATGGGATTCCCAGCACCAGCTTCCTTGTCTTGCAGCTCAGAAAACCTTTTTTTTTTTACCCATTTCGCTGTACCCTGGTGCCAGTGTTTACTGGTCCTCCAGCTGCCCACACCAGATCATCTTCCCATGTCGCTAGGCCTGCTTTGTTTTGAATGGTCTCCCTCTTCCCCTCACCATGTGCACCCCACGGCCCTTCACTCTGCTTAACTGATTGCACTCCACTTCCTGTGCCTTGCTGGTCTTGTATGTGCCTGGTACCATTCCCCCTTTGTTTTACCTGTTTTTCCTTTATCACCTTCCCTTTCTGTCTTTTTTTTTTTTTTGGTCCATTGCTAGGCCACAGTGCTTTTAGCTGCTGTCTGGCATGTTCCCATTCACCCTGCCCTTATGCTTTAACATCCACATTGTGCCTACTACAAAATGGCATCTTGTCATGCCTTCTCTGGGCTCCTGAACAAAGAGGGGCCTGCCTTGTGTGCCCCATATTCTCCCCGATGCTACCCCGAGATTTTGGATCCACTGATGGCCTTCCCCATGTCTCCTACCCTCTGGTGGGCACGCAGCATGGTTGGCATTCTTCTCCCCACCCCTTCCCCCACCACTGCGTGGTGATGACGTCAGATGCCATTGCCACGCGGTCGCATCCTTTGCTCGCGGCCTGGGAAGTCTCTGCTTTTTGTACTCTTACTTGAACATTTTTGCAAAAAAGGGGTCTCCCCTCACTTTCCCAATGTTTTGCCACTGTATTACTCCATTCTGTTGTAGCACACCCTGTTGCGGTTGCTTCTTTCAAGAGCCTTACTCCTCTCAGGCTCCTAGGCCCGCCTGCGTGGCCCAGCTCTCTTAGCTCTTCGCTCTTTGTGCTGTTCTTGCCCTAACCGTTTACTCCATACCTGCCTTCCATATATAAAACACATTTTCTTTCTTTTTTAATGCATTTCTTCCCCTTTTCCTTCTCTTGCCTTCTTTTGCCCGCTACCCAAAACTCTGTCAAACTCCACCTCTGGCAATCGTGCACTCCACTCGGCAATCCGCCCTAGCCCTCTGCTGTGAACCTGGCCTCCATGCCCCATCAGCCCAGCTATTCCTGTGGGCCACAATGCTTGTCTGATCACTTACTTTAGAGGCAAAAAAAAACACCCACCAAAAATTGGGTTCCTGAAGCCGCTCTGGCAGTGTGCCCCCATACTGACCCTTGGCTCCCTGCTTACCCAGACATCAGCATTTTTGCTGCAAGAAACCAAAATCATCCTCCCATGGCTCCCAGAGCCTCGCTAGCTGTTTTCCCCTCGTGTAACCCCTAGGTGGTGCTATCCCAAGGGCTACTACCGCTGCCTGCTTGGCTAATAGCAGGCTAAGGGGCCTGGGTAATGAAACGGGTGCCTCCAACCGGAGGTCAGGGTTGTTAGTGGTCAAGATAACCTGGGCACAGCCCTCCAGGACACTGTAACCCTCCCTCTTTCCCTTCTAGTGACCTAAACAATATACAATAATTACTTTCACAATGACCCTTATTCACCAGGCAATCACCTACACCGGGGACCCGCTGTAAAACAAGGTTAAGCACAGCAAATAGCAACAGTACAATACTTTTGGCACATACTGGAACCACAGTCAGGTTAAATACAAACAAAGATAAATCTGATTTATTCAGGGGCCTTGAACAAGAGAGGGGCGTAATCAAGTTGATTTGCTTAAAAGCTATATTAGTCAGACAGTTATGCATGCAGTTCAGAGTCCCTACACAGTCACACACTCTGGGTACCCAGGTAAGAAGATGGTGGGCTAGCCAGGAATGTTGCAGCTGGTTGGGGCCCTGTGATGGAAGAAAGCAACATGCATAACCCACACTATTTGTAATCCGGAGCTGGAGGGCTCAGTTTGTGAAAGAAAAGGCAACAAGACAATCAGATGACAACACTTTTAGATTTAGCTGTTGTTGCAGGGAGCTACCCTGACGTTTACTCATGATACCCGATACTGGACACAGGCCGGATGAAACTGAGAGTGCAGGCTATTGAGCTGGAGTGCCCGGAGAAGCAAGGCCCAAACGAATCACCGAGGTGTTTTCCTATTGATGGTGTTGAGCAGAGGGTTGATCCCCAGGCCTTTCTCTCATCGATGAATTTCTCTGCATAGCAGGCGTTCTGGCTGGGCCAGTGTAGCCAGGGCTCAGGCAAATGGAAATGGATACGGATTCAGTCTGTGGAGCTGGATACAGCCTCCAGCAAGCAAAACACAGTTCAGACACACAGTGGGGAACCAAATGACGACCCACTATAAGCACACAGCACATTCACATGTAAGGCAATTCCACTGTACCAGGCAAATGGCTCTCCGGTCGTAATAGAAACATAGAAACATAGAAGTTGATGGCAGATAAGGACCGCATGGCCCATCCAGTCTGCCCATTTCTTTTTCTACCTTATAAATGTGCCATCGGCCTTTGCTCTGTCCGTGGCCTATTTATTTATACTCATTTGTATTGCTCCCTTATGCCTATCCCATGCCTGTTTGAAGCCCTGCACTGTATTCATAGCCACCACTTCTTGAGGTAGGCCATTCCATGCATCCACCACCCTTTCTGTGAAAAAGAATTTCCTCACATTCCCCCTTAATCGGCCCCCCCTAATCTCATGCTGTGTCCTCTTGTCCTGCTATTATTCTTATATTTAAACATGTTAGACTCTTTCACCTTGTTAATGCCCTTAAGGTGTTTGAATGCCTCGATCATATCACCTCTCTCCCTCCTTTGCTCAAGGGTATACATATTGAGCTCTGTTAATCTGTCCTCATATGTCTTCTGATGCAGTCCCTAGACCATTTTGGTTGCCCTTCTCTGGACTGCCTCAATTTGGTTCATGTCCTTGTGAAGGTGTGGCCTCCAATACTGCATGCAGTACTCCAGATGGGGCCTAACCAGTGTCTTGTAAAGAGGGATTATTACCTCCCTATTACAACTTGTGATACCCCTACTAATGCACCCTAACATCCTCCTAGCCTTACTTACTGCTTTAGTGGTTTACTTGGATGATTTCAGGTCTTCGGTGATGATGATGCCCAAGTCTCTTTCTTCCTTTGTGACTGCTAGCAACTCCCCTTCCCGCCTATAGGTGGCTTCAGGGTTTCTCTTCCCTATGTGCATGATCTTGCACTTCTTTGCATTAAATCTCAGTTGCCACTTTTCTGACCATTTTGCTAGTTTATCCAGATATCTTCTCATTCTGCTCACCCCATCTGGATCATCTACTCTGTTGCAGATCTTGGTGTCATCTGCAGACAGACAAGCCTTACCTTCTAGTCCATCTGCAAGGTCACTAATGAAGATGTTGAAGAGGACTGGCCCCAGGACTGATCCCTGAGGTGCCCACTTGTGACTTGCATCTCTTCTGACTGTATACCATTTTACCACCACTCTCTGTTTTCTGCCTGTCAACCAGTTTGCCACCCAGTTGACCAACTTCTGACCGGCTGCCCCCGAGCCTACCCAGCTTATTTATCAATCTTCTATGTGGAACAGTGTCAAAAGCTTTGCTGAAGTCAAGGTAGGCGACATCAACTGCTCCCCTTGGTCCACCACTCTGGTTACCCAGTCAAAGAAATCTATGAGATTAGTTTGACAGGACCTTCCTTTTGTAAACCCATGCTGTCTTGGATCCTGTGCCCCTATGGATTCCAGGTGTTGCACTATCCTTTCCTAAGAGTGCCTCCATAATCTGCCCACTACTGAGGTAAGACTGACTGGTCTGTAGTTCCTGCCTCCTCCCTGCTACCACTCTTGTGGAGCAGGATCACATGAGCCCTTCTCCAGTCTTCTGGGACCTCTCCTGTGCTCAGAGACTCACTAAACAGTTCTGCTAATGGCTCTGCTAGTTCCACCTTTAGCTCCTTAAGTACCCTGGGATGTATGCCATCAGGTCCCATTGCCTTATCCACCCTGAGCTTAGCAAGCTCTTGTAAAACCCTTTCTTTTGTGAAGGGAGTAATGCTCACCTCCCTCCCCCCGTGTCCATGGTGCTGAGCTGTGGGCCCTGCCCTACCTTCTCTTCAGCAAATACGGAACAAAAGTATCTATTTAGGATAGATGCTTTTACATGGTCCTCCTCCTCACGTGCTCACTTTTCTCCATTAAGCTTAGCAATACCCCCTCTGGACTTTCTCCTTTCACTAATGTATCTATAGAAAGTCTTGTCACCTTTTTTTACTGTTCGTGCTAGTGTTTCCTCAGTTTGGGACTTTGCCTGCCTTACTGCCTTCCCTGCTTCCCTTAGGGAAGTTTGGTATGCCTCCCTATCTTCATCCCGCTGTGTTCCCTTACATTTCCTGAAGGCCAGCCTTTTGGCTCTGACCTTTTCTGCTACTGTATTTGAGAACCAAAGTGGTTTCCTTCTTCTTTTGCACTTCCTTTTCTGTCTAACACAATGGGATGTTGCTTCAAGTATTGCATCCTTAATGCTTGCCCACTTTGCCTGTATCCCCTCACCTGTGTTTCTTTTTGCCAGGGCTAGCTTAACTCAGTTGGCCATCTTATCAAAGTCAGCTCCTCTGAAGTCCCATATTTTTGCCTTGGAATCAGATGATTTAGATGTAGTAGCCAAATTGAACCATACCATGTGATGGTCACTGGCCCCCAGGTGACCTTCTACCTGGAGATCTGTGATCCCTTCACTGTTAGTCAGTACTAAATCTAGGATAGCTCTGTCTCTTGTGGGTTGTTGTACCAGTTGTTTGAGGCTCTCCCCCTGCAGGAAATCTACTATGTGTCTAGTTCTGGCAGATGTTCCTGCTGGTATTGACCAGTCTGTATCCGGCATGTTGAAGTCTCCCATTATCAGATCCTCTCCTTTAGCTGTCATGTTTTGTATATCCTCTAACAGTAATGTGTCTATGTCCTCCCCCTGGTCTGGGGGCCTGTAGACAACCCCAGTTCTTATGGCTGTCCCATTTCCTGTTTCCAGGGTGACCCACAGTTCTTCTGGCTCCTTATGTGTATTCTGAATTTCTGTAGCTTTGATATTTTCATTGACATACAGGGCCACTCCTCCCCCCCTTTTTGCACCTCGGTCTCTTCTGAACAATACATAGCCAGGTACTGAAGTCTCCTAAGTGTGGTTACTGGTAAACCACGTCTCACTAATTGCCACTATGTCCAGTTTAGCCTCTGACATTATTGCCTGCAGGTCTGGTAATTACAGAGTATCTGCACAATCCGGGAGTTCAGAGGTAGCTGAAAGTCCTGACAGGCCGATCTCATTCAGCTAATCTTCGTTCTTCTTCAGGTTAAAGCCTGGTCACAATTCAGTGGCTTAATCGCTCTCCAAATTTGGGTTCAGTCTGAAAAAAAGCACAAGTTCCCTCTCAGGAACAGCAGGCAGGCATGCAGGCCAAACTCGGGCCTTTCCACAGTTCTCCCACATGAATCCACTATGGATTGCTGCTCAAACTATCTCGAGCTGTTACTTCTTCACTTCCCAACTCAGATCTAACTGAAACTGCAAGCAGTGTGTGACTTTCCCCAAGATCCAAAAGGTCTGGTTGGCTGAGCTGTCTGTCAGTCACAACAAGGGCTCCCCCTCCAGGCTACTTAAGGTACCAAAAGCCCAAAACTACAATTCCTACAAGTTTTGGCCCCACCAAGTCCCTGTAGGCAGGCTCCATTTTAAAGTTCCAAATGTACTGATTTGCCCATTCTGCAGTCCAGGACCAAGATGATAGAAACAAACAGAACTGCCCATGCTGCAAAGAAGGCAGGTTAGAACAAAATATTATTACTACTCTAACAAATGATCAGCAAACAATTACATCTTCTAACAGAGCTCCCTCTCAGATTAATTATGACTGCAATCCAGGCAGCTCTTAAAGAGACAGTACACAGCGGCTATACAGGCACTCTCTGGCAATACATTTAAACTGCTAAAACTCAGAACACCAGCCTGGCAGTGAGCATTTAGGCAAGCTCATGGAAGACTTTTTGTGACCCCCCATTTGTAGGGGGGGTTACACCCGCATCTTCAGACTTACCTTGCACTGTTCCTTATCTTCACAGTACTCACTTATCCAGTGACTCTCTGTAGGTAAATGGAACCTTGACTTAGCCAATTACAGTTATTACCAACCAAACTAATGTATGTAACTAACTCAGAAAGATATGTGCTATCAAATGGCCACTGGCCTATTACTGTTTGCTCAAACTGATGTGCTGCTAGAGAAAAAGTCTCTTAGTAGCAAAATGTGAGCTCTCTGTCCTGTGCAGCCCTTCAAATAAACAAATCCTGCCTGGCCCCCAATCCTGGCCTGGCCAATCACAGGCTCCTACATCATTTCCCCTTCCCCTTGCTGACCTCATTTGGCCCCTCCTGACTTTTGTGACATCATTCTGCCTTATTGACCTCCCCTCCCTCCCCTCCCTAGTCTCTGGCTCACACACTTGTTTGCTAGGGCCTGAGGACAATGGGGTCTGCTCTTCCAGTAGGCAACCCTCTTTATCAGTATTTTTACTATATATAATTTCCATCGATAGGAAGAAAGATCCCTCCTTCTTTAACCAAACTAAACTATTTTTGTTTTCACTAAGTTTATTTTCATATACACTATTAAATCAACAAACAAAAAATTCAAACTCTTTTCAAAACAAAAGCGGTTAGCATATTGCCATAGTCAATGGGATAAAATGCTTTAGACAGTTACTAGGAAAGACATGAAAACTTTCTGGCAACTAGTCTCTCAAAAAGAGTCAGTAATTTTAAAAACAAGCCCAATTCTCATATTTCAGAGACTCAGTGGATCCAACATTTTAATAAATTATTTTATGATCCCTACTGTTAAAAAATCCCCATTTGATGTATCAAGTGAATATAAAAATATGACTACATTAGCAATCTCTATTAAGGATTTGTACTTCACTATTAAAACCTTAAAAAGAAAAAATGCCGTAGGTCTAGACATGATTCCTGCTGAGGTCTAACTGTGTAACACTCCAGGTTGGTGTAAATTATCAACTCTCCCAAAGTCCAGCACAAGTGACACCAGTCTTGTTTATGGGGTGGGGTAAAGAGGGCTATGTTGAAAACTGGGTGCCGAAATCTGCACACATACAATGTTATGAGTAAGTGCTGAAAACATTTGAAGTTTCTTGATAACTTTGTCATTTCATGGCATTTTGACCCCTCATTTTCAACATAGTCTTATTATGGCCCCTCCTTCTGAACATGACAGGTGTCATTTATAAGATACTGGCTAAAACACCATTTCATGCCACAAATGCAAAAACATATTTTGGCCAGGATTTGAAAAATTACCCCTGTCATGTTCATGAAGTGGTGAGAAAAAATGGATGTGTTGAAAATTTGGGGTCAGAATATTGAAAATTATGAAACTTATGAGTTAATTTTGAAATTTCAACATACCTTCATAACTTTTTCCCTTAATGTTTTGACTCAAAATTTTCAATATAGTCTTCTTATGAACCCACCTCATTTACCTGGTAGATGAAAACTTTAAAATCCCTCCCAAAAAGTGATTTCACAGAGCAACTGCAAAATTTTCATTTGGGCCAGTTTTGCAAACTTTCACCTATCTTGTTCATGAGGCGGTGCTCCCAAAAAGGTCATATTAAAAGTCTGGGGAAGAATATAAAACAAACTCTGGTCAGAGCCAATAAGGCTGCAAAATAATGTTAGATGGGGTAAGAAAGATGAATGGATAGAAAAATGCCCAGAGAACTGTGTATTCTCTTGCAGCTAAATAATAAAATACCACTATGCCTAGTCCCAGCTCCGATATGGACAAACTAGCTTGTGTGTGTGATCTCTTGTTATGGTACCCCAGGGTGTGGTGTTATGGTACCCCAGGGTGTGGTGTCATGGTACCCCAGGGTGTGGTGTTATGGTGCCCCAGGGTGTGGTGTCATGGTGCCCCAGGGTGTGGTGTCATGGTACCCCAGGGTGTGGTGTCATGGTGCCCCAGGGTGTGGTGTTATGGTACCCCAGGGTGTGGTGTCATGGTGCCCCAGGGTGTGGTGTTATGGTGCCCCAGGGTGTGGTGTTATGGTGCCCCAGGGTGTGGTGTTATGGTACCCCAGGGTGTGGTGTTATGGTGCCAGTGATCCCCATTACACTAGATCCATGACGCAAAGGTGACTGGTGTTGGTGCAGTATTGCTGCTCATTATGGTGTAAGGGTGGGCACGCTCCTGGATGAGATGCAGAAGGGTAGCCAGGCTGTTACATACCAGTTTTGGTTCCATGTCATAAAAGCAATCACAAAAGAGCGATTGTTATTACAGCGAGTGTACATCACCGAAAAGCAAAACAATGATGTACACTCCCCGGTGAACCCAGCAATAGTGACCAGGGGGAAAAAACATATCTATACAGGGGGGCTGCACCCCCCACACACACCCAAATTACTATTCCCAAGTCCAGGAGGGTGCATGTTGAGGAGGGGGAAAAACCAGAACACAAAAAAAAACAAAGTCCCACACGCAGAAATCAAGTAAAGGAATTACCCTTAAGGAGCCCCAAATACTGGACCTCCCTCACTGCAGGAAGCTACCCTCTCCACCAAACCAAACCAAAATGCCAGCTCTGCAGCACACACCCAAACCACAGTCCACATATGGGCTTCATTGTACCTCTGCTTCCTGCCTGGACCTTGCTTCCTGTCTGGACCCTCCTGTTCTTGTCCTTCGCCTTCCTACTCCTTCGCCATTTTCTCCCTCTACCTAGTCATGCTAACCATGCTCACTACCCCTTTAGGGTAGCTCAAACCACAACCACTCAAACTGAGTGGCTCAAACTCGAATCGCTCAATTTGAGTCACTATAATAACGTAAAACCACCATTTCTGTTAAATGTGAATTTTATACATTTAATGCACAGACAAACACTGATTGTAATGATGTAAATTCTAGTGTAGCCTTAAGGCTAGAGTAATGAGCTGTGAAAGAGCCTGGGACACTCAGCAGACATGGTTCTGAACCTTGCAACCTCCACCTGCATACTCTGTAACCCTGCACAAGTCATTCAACCACCACAGTGCCCCCAGGTCACCCCTGAAAACATATACTTGTACCTAGTGGGCCTTGCCTTGTTACCAAAGAATAAAATAAAATAGAAATAAAATAAATGAGCCAGTCTCCATCTTACAAGGTCAGAATTATAAACATCTGCATTGCACATAACTAAAATTATGTAGGCTACCCCCAGTCATTTGCCATGTGGATTCATATGCGGACAGGATCCACATTCTAGAATGTAATTATGCTGATACAATAACCCTTATACTTTAATAACATAAGTATAGTTGCCTCTGGACAAAATGTTCTACAGATCCCACACCAGGCTGCAGCTCAAAGAGTCAAAGTTTGGCAGGTATGCAAACAGCTGGTAGTTCCCTAAGGAGTTTAGGCAACAGCTACTCAGCATTGCACACAACATTCCACTTGTGGGATACAGGGTGGGGTGAGGGACGGACCAAGCAACAGTTGAATGGTGGAAACCTTCTGCTGACCTGGTGTCTATAAGGAAGTGGCTTAGTACTGAGACAATGGGAAAGCAAGGGGACAAAGGCACTTTTTCCATTCAAAAGTTTATTAATTTAAAAAAAAAGAAAAGGAAAAAAAACACAGACTACAATTAAGTACATAACATGAACATTAGCTAATACAGATTTCAATAAAACAACAGTATTGATTTTAGCATTAGCATTAAACCAAACAATTAGTTTAAAAATTCTCTGTCTACAGTTGTTTACCTAAGTAATTAGGTTTGGTTGAATCCCCCCAACTCCATGCCTTTTCCCTGATAAAAACAAGCATTTGTCAATGCCGAATGTTTGCTTGCTGGCATTAGCAGTGGAAGTGCAGGAGTTAGACAGATGCAGTATAGGAATGACATTGAAGTATTGAACTAGGCCAACTCCATTCTCTCCCTGCAGAGATGAATAGGCATTGAAGTGTGCCTTTGGGTCATCACCCATGACAGTCATGACATTTCACCTCACCCTACCCTTCGGACACTAGCAAGTGTTGAGGTGTGCCTTGGGGTGTTTGGGCTTTACATTCACCTCATTCCATAAGGAAATACACTGAGGGCCAGATATTCAAAACTTTGCGCTGGGCAAAAACCTTTTGTGCAGGTTTAGCATGGGATTAGCGCAGATCTGCTATATTCAAAAGGCCAAATAGCGTGGGCAAACTGCATTAGCGCCGGGCAAAATTATAATGTATGCAAGGAGCAAACTGACATGAATACAGGCACAATGCTATATTCAGCGACTAGCACCGCGCTAAGTGGTTTTGCGCGACTTAGCGCGACACTTAGCATGGTGCACATTACCACCCAGGAAAAGCTTGTCTTAACCCTGAGCAATCAGCTTTGCGCGACACTATGGCTTTGTGCGGTGTTTGCGCAGGTTTAGTGTGGGTTTTGCGTGACCCTAACAAATAAATATAACACATAGATAAAGCCAAACACAGAGGAAGCATGCTGCTAACTGATGGCATCACAATGATGCCATCATCTGCCACCAGTCCCAGCCATGCCAGGCAGTAAGTGGTGACCCTGCCACCAGTGGACAGCATGGCAGTGTGCCCATACAGCACACACCTGAGGACCGCACTTCTGTGGACACCAACAGATGCCAGCACACACATGCAGCACTGTGGGCATGGAGGATGTTGAGGGGAGCATGTATGCGTGGCGAGGCTGTGCTATGGACCAGGTGTGGCCACAAGGCTGGGACACATCATGCAGTGTACATGGACCAGTATTGGGAATACCCCAACACCAGTGTGCCTTTCAGATAATATATGTCCCCCCCCGGCCACATACCGCACAGCTGTACAACTGCCATAGCACACAAAGCCAGAAATGTACATGTCACTGTGAGCAGCCATGCCACAGGTGCAGCATCTGTGGGTCACACAACAGCGTAACAGTAATGTCCAGTGTCAGTAAACACTCGCAGGTTGGGCCTCTCACTGTGTATAGTGCAGACATCATCACTGCCCTACACACCATAGGCATTGCTGTGTCCACACTTTACTGTCCCCCTTGCTACTGTAGTTTCTGCTGTGCACTGTAGCATGCCCTACAGTGTGACAGTTGCATGCAGCACCACCACCACCACCTGTGCCTATGGTGTCTTGTCCCCTGGGGTACAATATGCTATGCTATGCTGTACTGTTTACATGTAGCCTGCAGCTATCATCGTGCACTGCCAGACTGACCTACAGGTGGAGCTGCAGTTGGACCTGGTCAGCCCCTGTACTTCCAGACTGACCTACAGATGGCTCTGTGGGACCCTGCAGTAACGCTGGGCAAACTGCATGCAAATCAGGGTATAATGAGATACTAATCCAGTTGTTTGCCCAGAGACTACCTAAGTAGGCTCATTTGCATGGCACTTTTGAATATGGCACATTTTAGCTCCGGGCAAACGTGTTTGCACCGGGCTAACTGCTTAGCTCCACGCTAATGCCACGGTCATGTGTTAGCGTGGCGCTAACGGTACGGGGAATATTATACAGTTTTGATCATTGTTCTTTCACATCTGCTGCTTCCTGCAGCTGTACTGGGTCCATGTGTTTGCTGGCACACACATTGGCCACGTAGTTCGTCTGCACCTGCCCTCATGTTGCTGTGCACTGTGTTGTTGTTGTGGGTTGCACTTCCTGGTTGCTTTATTCAGTGCTGTCTTATTCCAGGGCTATGTTTGCCCTGCACTCCCAGCCCAGTTTGCATGGCCTCATTACCATGCTATATTTGGTAGCTGTTTGCCCTGGGCTATTCCTTTTGAATATAGCTTGCTCTGTGCTCCAGGCTAAGTTTGCCTGCCGGGCAGTGCTAATTTTGCCCGGGACAACGTTTTGAATATCTGGCCCTGAAATGGGTGCAGTATAGGAGAATGGGGTGAATTATGGGGCCAAAGGGTCCAATGCACACCATGATGCCTGTCACTGGCTGCAGGGTGGGGTGGGGGGGGGTGGAATGGCATCAGCATTGCTGTTGACAATCCCAAGTCACACCCCTGACACCTGTCAGTCCCTACAGGGTAGGGCGTTATGGTCAAAAACCCTAATGCCCTGGGCGTTTCTTGGTATTTTTACTCCAAGTTTTCAACATGGGCTTTTTGTGACTTCATCGCATGAACAGTAACACTATCAGTTTGTTAGGTGAAAGATGATTTTGCACAGAGACTGTGCCATTTGGTGCTACAGGTGCAAAAACACATTTTGAACAGGATGCAAAAAATGACAGCTGTACTGTTATGAGGAGGTGTAAAAAATGGCATTGTTGAAAATCTGAAGTGAAAATATTAAAAAATGGTGAAGTCACGAGCATGCATAGAAACTGCACAATGTACACTCATAATGTTATTAGTCTGAGGATTTTTTACAGCAGATTTTCAACATAGGCATTTTGAGACCTCTGCTCATGTACAGTGTCACTGTGATTTCCTTAATCTGTCCTGAACACTGATTTCCCACAGTGACTGTGCTATTTTGTGCCAGAAGTGCGAAAACACATTTCGATCTGGGTGTGAAAAATTACAGGTGTACTGTTCATGTAGAGGTGTAGAAAAATGTCAATGTTGAAAATCTGGACTGAAAATATTACAAATTCATGAACTTACGAGGGTGCATTGAAATTGCACAATGCACACTCGTAACACAGTCATTTTATGGACTTTTGTCACCAGATTTCCAACATGGCCATTTTAATACCTCTGCTCATGAACAGTGTCACAGTGATTTTCTTAATCTGTCTGGAACATTGATTTCACACACTGACCACACCATTGTGTGCTACATGGGTGGAAACACATTTTGGGCAGGATGTGAAAAATGACAGCTGTACTGTTCATAAGGAGGTGTGGTAAAATGGCAATGTTGAAAATCTGGAGTGAAAATATGAAAAATTCTCAAAGTTACGAGCGTGCATTGTAACTGCACAATGCACACTCATGAAACAGTCATTTCTGGGAATTTTTTCACCAAATTTTTAACATAGGATTTTTGGGGGCCTACCTCATGAACTGTGACACTCATTTCATTAATTGGTCCCAAAAGGTGGTTCCACACAGTGACCGTAAAATCACCTTTTGGGAATGAATAACAAAATGACAGTGACCGAGTTCATGAGGTGGGGTCACAAAAACCCCATGTTAAAAATTTTGTGAAATAATTCCCAGAAATGGCCGAGATATGTACCAAAGTTGAAAAAAATTAATTTATGCCATTATACAGCTTACCGGCATCTCTTCAGTTCACGGTTGGCTTTGAAGAATGCAGATGTGTTCCCGGTCCACTGAAAATCATCACGCCGGCCTCTGGAGGTAAATATGAGGTGAGGTGGGAGTGTGGGGAGGTTGGGTACACAGAGGGTGGGCGTGGGTTGGGGTGGGGCAAGAGAATCAATGAGGGATCTTTTTTTCTTGTAGGTGTTTTTTTTTTTGTGTTACAAAGACGATGCAGGACTTTTCCCAGTCCCAAAAACTTTTATTTTTTTTTAAACTTTGTGCACTCCCTGAGTTGAACCCCCCTTCCGGAGTTGAGAATTGTTATTGGGTGGGGTTTGGGGGGCATAGCCCTCTGTAATGGAGTGTGTGGGGGGGCATAGCCCCCCACAAAAAAGAGTTATGCTGCATGGCAAAAATTGCACTGTATTGCCAGCATGATTTTGCCATGCGGCATAATGTCTTGCGACATTATGACCCCCGTGCCTTTATTTCCTCATTTGCAGCCCATACTAATTCACATGCAGAGGGCAGCAGCTTGTGCTATTTTGATCTAGAAGCAACTAAATCTACTACAACTAATTAGCCCTGTGGTTGCAACCCTTTTTGTGCCCTGTCTACACTTAAAACTATTAGGGGTACCTTAGCACCTTCAAATCAATATATAATCTATCTTCCCCTTCCTATCACCCAATTTTCTGGTGATTATCTATGTATCAGATGCTTGCACTGCTTTCTACAGCAACTTTATTTCAGAAATCATCCACTCTCTTAGTCCACCTACAAGATTCCAAACATGTATCCTACTGCTATACTCCTATTCCTGACCTCCATCTCCTACATTCTCTCTTCTGCACCCCCCCCCCCCGATCTCCCCTCTGGCTGTTTCCTCCTCACCTCCCTCCTGCCCCCTCTGCACCCCTCTGCCTAAAACAACATCTAACGCCCTCCTTACCAACACTCCACCCTGCACCTTTGCCCTCCTTTCATGTGATCTTCCCCAGCACCTTACCATCTCACCTAACCTTCTGCATTACTCTTATATGATGCTCCAAATGCAAACCCTACTCCCAAAACACTACAATAGGATGGAAACTCCTGGCCACCTTCTCCGTGTTCCTGCTCATCCAGCTTCTGGCTGGTGATGTAGAATGGAACCCGGTTCCCTCAATACTTAAACAAATGATATATCCTCCCTCAAAGGCCTAAAAGTCATGAACAGCAACATAAGGAGTCTCCTGACCAAATTGGACCTTTTAAACTGCTGGCTAACCCAGAACTCCCCCAACATCAAATGCCTCTTGGAAACCTGGTTATCCACCAAACCTGGACTCTTCCGTCACTTTCCCTGGCTATTCAATCATCCAGCAACACCATGAAAAGAGAGGAGGTGGAGTCGCTATGCTCATAAAGCAACCCCTTTCATGCTCTCTTTTGAAAAAACAATCCTGCCTTAGATCACATAAGCTGATCCTAGACAAGTTCTCCTTCCCCGCTACTCTCCCCACATTCATTGGAGTGGTGTACGCCTCCACTTGGCTTGGTCAAGTTTCACTCACTGAGAGCATCTCTGTTCTTCCACCATTAACACAATCAGGTGAACTACTTCTCTAGGGGGACTATAACCTAGACTGGCTCTCCCCCGCCTCAAAGTTCACCACTTCCAAAATGTAATCTTTAAATCTTACCCAGCAAATTACTGAACTCACCAGTTATAACACCGATTCCTCTAATCACTCCCTTATTGACTGGGTTCTCTCATCTTATCCCCACAGAATTTCCACTGCTGGTGACTCTGCCCTAAGCTATCACTGTATCACATACTGCATTAGAAAAGCCCAACTGCCCAAATCCGCACCAAAATATATCAAAATACAACCCCTAAACTCATTCGACACAAACTCCCTCATCTCAGACTTACACAACACTAACTAGATGCCTGTTTACATAGAAACATAGAAACATAGAAGTTGACGGCAGATAAGGACCGCAAGGCCCATCCAGTCTGCCCATTTCTTTTTCTACCTTATAAATGTGCCATTGGCCTTTGCTCTGTCAGTGACCTATCTATTCATAGTCATTTGTATTGCTCCCTTATGCCTATCCCATGCCTGTTTGAAGCCCTGCACTGTATTCATAGCCACCACTTCTTGTGGTAAGCCATTCCATGCATCTACCACCCTTTCTGTGAAAAGAATTTCCTCACATACCCTCTTAATCGACCTCCCTCTAATCTCATGCTGTGTCCTCTTGTCCTGCTATTTTCTTATATTTAAACATGTTGAGACTCTTTCACCTTGTTTATGCCCTTAAGGTGTTTGGATGCCTCGATCATATCACCTCTCTCCCTCCTTTGCTCAAGGGTATACATATTGAGCTCCGTTAATCTGTCGTCATATGTCTTCTGATGCAGTCCCTGCACCATTTTGGTTGCCCTTCTCTGGACTGCCTCAATTTGGTTAATGTCCTTTTTGAAGGTGTGGCCTCCAATACTGCGCAGTACTCCAGATGAGGCCTAACCAATGTCTTGTACAGAGGATTATTACCTCCTCTTACGACTTGTGATACCCTCACTAATACACCCTAACACCCCCTAGCCCACTTCTACCGCTTTAGAGAGGTCTGCTTGGATGATTTCCAGTCATTAGTGATGATGATGCCCAAGTCTCTTTCTTCCTTTGTGACTGCTAGCAACTCCCTCCCAGCCTATAAGTGGCTTCAGGGTTTCTCTTCCCTATGTGCATGATTTTGCACATCTTTGCATTAAATCCAGTTGCCACTCTTCTGACCATTCTGCTAGTTTATCCAGATCTCTTCTCATTCTGCCCACCCCATCTGGATCATCTACTCTGTTGCAGATCTTGGTGTCATCTGCAAACAGACAAGCCTTACCCTCTAGTCCATCTGTGAGGTCACTAATGAAGATGTTGAATAGGACTGGCCCCAGGACTGATCCCTGAGGTACCCACTTGTGACTGCATCTCTTCTGACTGTATACCATTTACCACCACTCTCTGTTTTCTGCCAGTCAACCAGTTTGCCACCCAGTTGACCAACTTCTGACCCACCCCGAGCCTACCTAGCTTATTTATCAATCTTCTATGTGGAACAGTGTCAAAAGCTTTGCTGAAGTCAAGGTAGGCGACATCAACTGCTCCCCCTTGGTCCACCACTCTGGTTACCCAGTCAAAGAAATCTATGAGATTAGTTTGACAGGACCTTCCTTTTGTAACCTTTTACTCCTCATTAGATGTCAATACTGCCTTAGCCCAGTTCATAAATATTTTCACAAGTGTCTGGGACCACCGTGCCCCAGTAAAGAAAGCCAGAGTTAGGAAATGCCACCACCCCTGGATTACTGCCCCAGAAGTTGCCCTGTGCAAAACCCAGAACAAGACCTGGTCCACTTTCTAAGCTTCCCTAGCCCCACATGCTAGACAAATCTACAACACAGCAAGAAATGCTTGCACAAAGGCCATTAGGCAATCTTAGGCTGACTACTGTAAGAACCATCTCAGCAAAGAGCACCCCTCCTCTTTTTGAAATGTAATCCACTCTATCATCTACCCACCACCTCAAACCAGCACCCGACTCTCAAGCACGATGGCATTACAGTAACTTATCCCATCCAAGCTGCCGATACCCTCAACACTTTTTTCACTACTTGTGCCATCTCTGACCATTCCATGCCCTCCCACCTGCATTTAAAACCCCACAAAAACTTGCGCTGCAAAACTTCCTATCCGCCCAGCTACTACTAAAAAGGTACTGGATGCCCTCCTAGCCCTCAATCCATCTACGTCTAGTCTGAACAGCATTCACACCAGTCTACTGAATCTATCAGCCCCTGCCATTACTCTCCCCCGCACCTTCCTAATGAACCTATCCCACTCCTGAGACACAGTTCCCAAAGCCTGGAAATCAGCCTATGTCATCCCCCTTCACAAGGGTGGCGATCACTCTACAGCCAGAAACTACTGACCTATCTCCCTTCTCCCGGCTTTATCCAGACAACAGGAACACCTAGTACAATCCAGGCTGACTGATTTCCTCACCTCCACAAATTTCCTCTCCTCATATCAGTCCGGTTTCACGAAACACCACTCCATTATATCCTCCCTTCTCCATGTTGTTGGTCACATCCTGTCCACTGCAGACAAAGGGCACCTCACTTCTGCAGTCTTCATTGACAGGGCAAAGGCTTTTGATTCTGTTTCCCACCCACTGCTTCTAAATACACTAGAGGATGCAGGGCTTGCCCCTCCTGCCATACAATGGTTTACCTCATACCTCACATGCAGACATGAATCAGTTAAAATAGCAAACTCCTCTTCCTCCTCCCTTCCAATCTTAGCAGGCATACCCCAAGGCTCTATACTGGGCCCCATCCTTTTCTCCATCTTCAAAAACAACCTCCCAACCATTTGCTCCAACTATCTCATCCATATGTATGTGGATGACACAATCCTATTCACCTCCGGCCCTGACCCTGCCATGATCCAATAAATCCTGCAACAGGATTTCCATTCAGTTCAATCTTGGTTCCCAGCTAAACAACTCAAATTTAATGCATCAAAAACTGTCTCTATGATCTTTGGAACATTTCAAAGATTATCCAAAGCTCTCCCAGCTCTGCCCACCACCTCTCTGCATGGCACTCCACTTGCAGAAGTCTCATCCTACAGGTATCTAGGTGTCTGGCTGGACCCACTACTCAACTCCTCAAACCATATCGACTACATATCCTCAAAACTTCACCCTAAGCTCAGCAACCTTTACCGAAACAAACACTCTGTCCCTCTCCCTGTTCGACGGGAACTTCTGACTAAAATGATAGCCCCTACTTTTGACTACACTGACATAATTTATGGCACTGCACCCACCTCCTCACTTCTTAGACTTGACTCCCTCTTCTATGCCTTCTGTCACTTTGCCATTAATTAACTCTTTAGAACCCAACACTGCTCTCTTCTCTCTTCTCTGGAGCTCCTTCCAATTCACATCATTGCCTCATCCACTCTATCTCCCTTATCTCCAAATACTGGTTCAACCTACTCCCATTCCCTCCTCATCTTACTCCCTACATTGTAGGGATTCCTGCTCCTTCTACCTTCCTAAACCATCACTGAATGTGAGCAAATCTGCCTAAAACTATTGGCTCCTCTCTCTCGGGAACTCTTAACCTCCCCTCCTATGCAACTCTCTCTCTCTTACCCATCAGTCGAATCTCAGCTGCACCTCCTGCCCTCCCCGCATGCTTCCATGACATCATATAGCACTTGCACTAGTTGTATGTCTGCCTTGTATATACGTTCTGCTGATATCGCTTTTTACCCCTACCTATAATGTTTGTAGCTATTATTGTATTGCAACATGCTTTTATTGTAGCCAGTATTTTTGTTCTCTTGTATTTCACATCCTGCATACTGTATCCCATACTCCGTGTTCCCCCAGATCACATCTGGAGACAAGCCTTGGCTCAGTGTGCCTTTCCCAGTCACCAAATTTTTAAATAAATAAAATTAATTAAAAAAAATCTATGACCTCTTTAGAGCTAGCCACCTTTCATGGATTAAATGAGAAGGCAAATTTTATTTCCAAAACACAGTACTATGTGACAAAATTACACTTTTAAAAATACTGTACTCAGTTTGCAAAATTCCACCAAAATCTGCAAAAGTACATGTAGCAGATGTGTATAACAAGTAGTATAAAGACTGTACAAGAACGTTGTTCATTTGTCTTTCTTGTTATTTGGCTGCTGAGCATGTTCCATTGAAAGTCACCTCTGGCAAGTAGGCATTGCTCAGGGTGACTAATGGCTCTAAAGTACCCATTCTGAATGACAATATATTGAAACGGAGTTGGCTACAGCCAACCAGTTCATAAACTTTCCCCTTATGTATGTAGCTGGTTCTAGCAATGGCAGGTAGTTGATGTAATGGGTAGAGTCTGGCCCCCTAATTAACGTGGCTTGCTGCAGGATTCAAACTGCTCTGAAACAGTTAGTCTTGTAAACATAGCTAGTTTTAGGTACCACCAAACACTGTGGTCCCTGGGTGTCCCCTGCTCATGGGGGGCCCCAACCAGAGCAGTTTATCTTATTAATTTTTAAATGACTTTTCCTATTATCTTTTTAAAACAACAATAAAAGGTGTACCTCTCTCCTTCTGATATGTTATCATGATGTCATGAAATGCATCTTCAAGCTACGTTCCAGCCAATAAGAGGCAGCGGGTCAAAAAAGGATGGGATGGGAGGAACAGCCCCAAGAACAAATGCTTCTACCTCCCACTAAAAACATATAAATATATAGCTGGTTGTACTGAACATATAATAAAATATTCTTCATATGGGCTACATTCAAACATATGGAGATGGGTCAAGCAGGGGGCCCTGTGACTTTATTAATCCTGCTGGGGCCCCCAAAACCCGAAAGCCATCTCTGCTTGTAAATCTATTTAGAACTTTGTGGAAATGACAGAGTTGAAAATTGGCTGAATGTTCCAAGCAATGAGGTGAGGTGGGCTGGACCTGACGGGTATATCAACAGAAGTGCCAGCCAGGATGCAATGCTATACCACAGCATACTGCAGCAGAGTTACTGCAGTAAATAGGGACATTTCAATGGCAGTTAAGGCCTTTTGTCATGCAGTAACTTCTGACATTGTCTTGGATCCTGGTCGGCTCCACTCTAAGTGAGTCTTAACTGTAGCAACCACATTTGGAACCAGACACAATACCAGTTGTCCAATGAGCCGAAATTGTTTATTTACAGTATTTCTAAATTTTTACCAGGAAAGGCATACTGTGCTGGCAATATTCTATTTCTAGATGCACCCTGGGGAAACGTGGAGCAGGGAGTAACAGCGCAAAAAACGTCAATATAGCACTACAAAAGATGTGTAGTAAACACAATTATGAACTACCGATCGTAAATGGAGGAAGCTGATTGGCCGAGAGGGTTTTGAAGCCGTGATGATATCGGGCTACATCATCACGGCTTCAGAAAACCTCCAGCCACCAGCCTCCTCACTGCCAAGGAACTCCTCCAACTGCAATGTACCCCATCACTCTCGCTTTGCTACACAAAACCCAAGGACAACACCTGCTGTGGTCTTCAGTGAGTCAGACCTCGAGACAGTCACCTTAACCAAAAGAACAAAGCCACATCAAATCCTCACAGAAATTGCCTGAGTACATAAAAAAAAAACTACCACTGATACACAGCGCACAGAAAATCACTGCCTGTCCACCAAGGACACAGCACTACCATAACGACCAAATCGCTAACGACTGTCAATGACCACACGACCTCAAAATGCCACACAGTGTTTTTTTCCTCAGGACTATTGGAAGCATTTTACCCTTTCACCTGTTAACTTACTCTCCTCTTCAAAAAAAACAACTGCACGTGACTTACTGTTTCTCCGGAGGATTGCACCGCAAACCGAAGTAGCAGCTCATGCTTCCCATTCCGATCATGCTTCCAAAGATTAGATTTAAAAAAAAAAGACGATTTCTACACATGCTTTACCCGGTCTCACACCAGGCAGCACAACCGAGTCAAGTCCCAGACCAGCAGAACCCAATTAAACATAGTACATTCGGGAGTACTCCTAGCAGAACCACACACAGTTAACAGCTGCACCTCCTTACCACAGCACCACCTGCTGTCCTGAGCCCTCAGGAACTATTTTCTTAAAACATACACCTCCAACACCCCCAAAACTGCACTTTCAAAGGTATTAAAAGATTTTTTTTTCATTTATTGCCAATAAAACTTTTTGGGCAGTTCATAATAGCAATAAGGCATTCCAGAGTGTGGTATATCGTGGGATATCATCACTTCTCAGATGGTTGGACGCACTCGGCCTGCGGCCTCGTGCCCAGCCACCCGAGGCGTGATGATATCCCACAATATACCACACCCTGTCATGCCTTATTGCTTAATTATAATATAAGGATGCGCCATTTGAATACGTCAGTAAACACACAAAAAATTCCCTGTAATACTACTGGCAAAAAGTGATAATACTATCATTGGTGTCCCATAATACTATCAGTCAGGGCCCATAATACTATGGTTTGGAGCCCTGAATGATAGTATTATCACAAACACTCAACAGCGCAAGTGCAGCACTGTCACATGTAGAGTGGGAGCCAACTTTCACTGGAACCGCCGCATACAGTAAAAGTCGACTCACCATTCACCAAAAACCAACAAAATAACAAAATTAGTCTGTCAAAAGAAGCAACTTCTTTTTTCAAACCTGTTCCTTAAATCTTCTCCCCAGTCTGTCACCTGGAACCTCCTACCCAAAGTGGCAAAGTGTCAACTGCCATCTCTGCTTCACTGCAGCTCTCGGTCACCAAACAAGTGCACCGCCCACTGTCTCACTAAGGCATCACAAGAGTGCAATCCATATTCACTTCAGGAACCACAAAACAAAAATAGCATAAAATGCCCTTTTCCTGTTTTAAACTTAATTAAAAAACTAAGACAAATCAGAAATACGTGAACTTCCTTCTTGACCCCTAACATACTCACACCACCATTTTCCTGAGACAATTATAAAAAAAACACAAGAAGCACCAATAGAAACACACATTGAGTGCTTCAGAGGAGTATTGACATTCTGGCATCCATAGCAATGCCTACAAGCAGCTCCACTTAAAGAGACCTGCATAGACACTACACAACGCTGGCAGCTTAGCAACACATTTCGACAGAACACTGGGAACTCCTTGCATCTATATTTTATAGAAAATAACAGATAGAGAACTGTGATTACTCAGCTGTAATACTAACTTGAGGTTCTGGGGACACGGGAACCTCTCAATGGTATTACAGCCTTGTAATACTTAGTCCCCTATCTATTATTCTATTTATAACACATGGTGGAAATACAATAGGTGCAGAGTAATCACAATAGCCATGCAGTGAGTTTAGCAATACAGTAAGGAGCACAGTGAAAGGAGAGCAGGCACTCAGACAGCCTAGAGGGTCATGGTGGGGTCAGTTGTAGTTGCAAGAGTATGTGTCATGAGGTCATGGAGAATTACTTTTTGAGTTTAAGGAGTGGGGGAAGGGGATCTGGTCTCTTATATCTCAAGTCAGCATGGCAAGGAAGTATGTCATTTCCTTAGAAGACCTGAGGGGTAAGAAAGCAGATCTGAGTGAGTGTTAATGAGTTTTTTTTCTATCTGTAATTCTGATGTTTCAGACTGTTTATTTGTTTCAATTCCCTAGTGTTGTTTTATTTCCTAGTCTTCTACATATCTTGCAAACTTATTGTAAATATTAAATACAAGCATAACTAAGCCATTTTATTGGACAACTCTATAATATGTTTCTAGAAAGGACACTAGCAAACTTGAGAAATGAAATATATGTCTGATACAGAGGAGGGGGAGAGGTTGCCAAGGAGCAACAAAGGAGGTTAATACATCAAAGAGGCCTAGCACTGTGTGAGAATGGTCTTGTGATGTCTAAACAGGAACCCATGGTGGTATTCATAAGGAACAACCTTGAGAAAGTTGTAACCAGATTGTTGACAATGTGATTGGGTAAATTAGCCTGTCCCCTTGACACACCACCCTGGTTATCTTGTAAGCTTGTTGTATGATGGTGCAATTATGAGAAAATTGTGTGAAAAAAGATTTTGCAACATTGCCCTCCGCTACTGGTCAGCCAGGGAGCTTGAACTCTCAGTAGGTGCATTCTGTGTGCTGTGCATGCTGCCAGGAAAGGGAAGGGCTTGAGATAAAAGCTGTAGAACAAAATAGCCAACTACAGCAGGATGAAAGCCCTGCACCCTGCAGACCTCACACTTCCAGCCACAGTTGCTGTCCATCTCTACAATCCAGACTCTGGAAAGGTGTCAAGGAAGACCTTCCACTTTGCTGTCCCCAGACTGTTGACCATGGGTTCTCTCTCTATATATAATCTGGACCATGGAAATGTACAGAAGATAATACCCTGCCAAGAAGGGTAAACCATGGCAGGAGGCATGGGTAAGTCCTGGATAAGTGTAGTGCTGGGTTTGGAGGTGCAGCTCAGATGGGCACAGTTCAAATAAGGAAGATAAACAACCCGATGGGAAAACATTTCCTAGACTTATAGTGACTCAAGGTCATGGGATCAAAATGCAAGGTCCCTGGAAGAATGGATGGTTCAGGTAAAACAAATATATCAGATGGAGAAAATAACAGCTGATCTCAAACTACAATCCAACAAATTTAAAGGAACATGGCTTCTTTTCATGGAAGTAGTTGAGTAAATAGAGGGAGCATCTATTTTGACCCAACAAGCCCAGAACTATTGAACCAGTAACAATGGGTATCCTATAGGGATTAAGTGAGACCAAACCCACACACAAATATAAATATAGGTAACAAAGACAATGGATAATTTGTGAAATCTGTTAACTTTCTTCCCTTTTCATTTAAAAAAAAGCAAGCATTGTCAATGACGAATGTTGTCTTGCTGGCATTGGCATTGGTAGTGTAGGAGTTAGAGAGATGCAGTATTGGAATGGCAGTGAAGTATTGAACTGACTCCAACCTCACCCCCACCCTGCAGAGACTGATAGGCTTTAGGATGTGCCTTTGCATTGTCAGCCATAGTGCTCACACCATTTTACCTCACCCTACCCTGCAGATACTGACAAGTGTTGCGGTATGCCTTGGGGTCTTTGGGACTTACGTGCACCCCATTCCATAAGGAAATATGCTGAGATGAGTTCAGTATAGGACAATGGGGTGAATTTTGGGGCCAAAAACTCCAAGGCACACCTGGATGCCTGTCACTGACTGCAGGGTGGGGGTGGGGGTGAAATGGTGTGAGGATTACAGCTGACGATCCCAAGTCACACCCCGATGCCTGTCAGTCTCTACAGGGTGGGGCACTGTGGTTGGAAACCTTAATGCTGTTGGTGTTTGTTAGTATTTTCACTCCAAATTTTCAACATGGGCTTTTTGTGACCCCATCTCATGGAGAGTGGTACTATCAGTTCATTAGGCAAAAGGTGATTTTGCACAGTGACTACAACATTTGGCACCACAGGTGCAAAAACACATTTTGGGCAGGATGTGAAAAATGACAACTATAGTAGTCATGAGGAGGTGTAAAAAATGGCAATGTTGAAAATCTGGAGTGAAAATATGAAAAACTGGTAAAGTCATGTGCATGCATTGAGACTGCACAATATAAGCCTGTAACCCAATTATTATTGGGATTTTTTTAACCACATTTTCAACATAGGCATTTGGGGAACTCCCCTCATGAACAGTGGCACTGATTTTGTTAATCTGTTCCAAAAGTTGATTTCCCACGGTGACCACACCACTGTGCGCCACAGGTGCGAAAACACATTTTGGGCAGGATGTGAAAAATGACAGCTGTACTGTTCACAGGAAAGTGTGAAAAATGGAAAGGTTGAAAATCTGGAGTGAAAATATAAAATTGTTGAAATTACTAACGGTGAAACTGTCAACGCGACGTTCTAATGTGCAGTAATTTTTGAATTTTCATAACATTTGCAACATGAGCTTTTTGGAACTCCTCCTCATGAACAGTGGCACTGTCATTTCATTAACTGGTCCCAAAAGGTGATTCCACACAGTGACCGCAAAATCACCTTTTGGGACCAAGTAATGAGATGACTGTGCATGTGTTCATGAGGTGGGGTCCCAAGAGCCCCATGTTGAAAATCTGGTACCACAATTCCCAAAAATGGCTGAAATATCCACCTAAGTTAAAACCACCCATTGCTTGCCATTATAAAGCTTATGCATTTTGTTCAGTTGCCGCTTGGCTTTTGAAGAGTTCAGATGTATTCCCACTCCACAGAAGATCGCAGCACTGGCCCTCTTGAGGTACAATGGTGATCGCCAAAAAGTTTAGTGATACCCTGGTATGACGCAGTGGGTGCATTAGTCATAGCAGCAGGTATCAGGCAGCAGACGTTAAGTGGCAGGCATTAAGCGGCACGAAGCATGCGGCATTCAATATCCTGTAATATGATTTAATCGCAAACTTTGTCCTGAAAGCTGAAATATGCTAAAATTCACCAGGTGGCACTGTTTCTGTAGCAATTTGATTGCTAAACTTAGTGCTGCCTGCAGGTGTCACTAGAGTCTCTTAATGGAAGTTTGGCTGCATGTGTCTCTGAGCAGGTGTGAGCTGGGGGGAAGGGGGAGTTGTGGCAAGTCTTTGATAAAGGCTGTGTACACAATGCTGATGATTTGTCTGACAGTGATTCAGCACCTTAAGAAAATCAAGCACAAAGTAACTAATTTTTTAGAATGTATTTTTTGACTTGTCATGGTAATAATAAAGATTTTTTTTATTAACTATAATTCTTTTTTTTTGCGTTTGTCAATGTAATGTTCCTCAAATTACCACAGCATTCAATTTAAAGCAAGCACAGTGTTGAATTTTAATGTTAGTCACACAGTTGCTTCCAGTTCTGAGGCAATAGCATAAATATCAAACAATTACTAGAACACGATTTATAACATTTAGTGCTTATTTACACTGAAGTCCTGGCAAAGCATCCATGTTAACAGTCCCCAAAAACATCAGAATGTAATTTCTCTCTTTCAACAGCATAATACTTAATATTAAATACTGTTCTGCTTCTTCATACATTATTTTGAAGACTTTTCTTTGTTAGATGACTGGGATCCATGTATTGTACTTGATTTGTGGTACCTTCGGTGGCCATTATTCACTCAAATAATCCAATATATGTAAACATCACCTCCACATGTTTACAGCACCTATACAATAGTAATAACAAGAGAGGTAACAAGACCACTGTTTAAAACACAATACACTATCTCATATTATTATAAATATGGAGTCAGTTCTAGTCTTGAATTTAGACCTGGTGTATGTAATGCCCCTAAGGTAAAAGACCCAAAAAAGGAGACTCTACTATAAATGCACAGTGTCACGTGATGCTAGAGTGCTTTAACAAGTGCTTTAAAGAATAGGGAAATTTACTTTCCCATGTATGAGGGAAATCAGAGCCAATGAACCAATCAAGTATTTACTTTTTATCTTGACTAGATAATTCTTAGCCTAACCTTCCTAAAGTTCCCTTTGCTTGCCTGCTCTCATCTAATGGATGCTGAAGCTGTCCATGGCTTGTAAAGCACATTTGGGAAACTGTGTGAATTAAAGGCGCCACATAAAATCTAACTCTTTCTCATCCTTAGCTTTTTTTTTATTATAGTATTAGATACATAATTCTAGTAAACATCATTGTACAATACTGGATAATTGATTTAAACTTTCAGTTTTCAAATTGCTGTTCTAAGTGTTCTTGATCATAGCAAGTGACCCTTCCCCACTTCCGCAAAACCCATTCGCTGACAAATAATTAAAAAACAAAATTCCCCTTTTACCTGGAATTCTAGACCTGCCCCCCTCCCCCGAACCCTGAGTGGTTATAAATATTTAATATCTGCCTTTTTCATCATAGTCTATTGGGCACCCACCCCACCCCCACCCCACCCATACCCAGCAGTGCTATACCCAACCTGTTCACTCCTTGCCCCAACTTGTAATGGTGTCTGCGACTGGCACAGCCCACTTCTCACCACCACGGCCAGTCCAGACTGAGTTTTGAATGAGCATGTAATGTACTTAGTAAGCTCTCAGTGACTTGACTGCTAATCGAGCACATACGGAGTATTTTTTTTTTTTTTAGTCTTTGGTAACCAGGTAAAGCCTGCTAGGTACAAGTGACTGTTTTTAGGGTTGACCTGTGAGCATTGAGGGGTTAAGTGACTTGTTCAGAGTCACACAGTACATAAGTGGAGGTTGTGGGAATCAAACCCAGGTCTGCTGTATGTATCAAGCTCACTCACAGCTCATTAGTCTAACCTCTAGGCTATACTGTCAGCCCCAAAGTATACTGTAGTATACGCTTATTCAGAAATCAGTTGGTGACTGGCCAAGCTGGTGAGAGGTGGGTGGGCTGTGCCAGTCACCGACTCCATTACTGACTCCCTCACTGGTTGTTGCAGGGGAGGACACTTCCTGTTGTGGCTGGGGGTGAGGGCATTATACTACCATGGATAAAGGGCAGATATTTTAATTTTTGTAACTGCTTTGGATTGGGGAGCACTAGACTACCATGGATAATGGGTAGTTATTTTAATATTTATCAGTGATGGTGGGACATGGAAGTGGGTGTGGTGGTTGAGTTGGAGGGGGGGGATAGAATACCAGAAATAAGTTTCAGATATTTTGTTATCAACAATCTGTGTTCTATGAGGTCTTGATGGGTAACGTGATTTCGATGCCATACAAACTTGGCTCAGGTCCAACCAGCTGGTCCTAAACGCCAAGAAAACCATCTCCATAACCTTCGGCACCCATCCCAAGCTATCCCGGCTGGCTGCCCCCCCTGTCTTCCACACCCTGGATGGCTCCAACCTTGACTCCTGCACCTCCTTCCGGTACCTCGGGGTTTGGCTCGATCAACACCTTGATTTCCATGCCCCCATCGAAACTCTACAGAAAAAACTCCACCCTAAATTAGGAGCACTGTACCGACACAAAGGTTCCCTTCCCACCTCTATTAGGAGGGAGCTAGTCCTCAAAATGATCCTCCCCATTTTTGACTACGGCGACGTGGTCTACAGCACTGCCCCTCCATCTACCCTGGCCAGACTGGGCCCCCTCTATCATTCGTTCTGTCACTATGCACTTGACTGCCCTCCCTCCACCCATCACTGTGACCTATACAGAGCCCTCTCCTTCCCATCTTTAGAATCTCGGCATAAACTACACTGTACTAATCTTATTTACAAATACTGGTCGAATACCCTTCCCCTCTACCTCAGATGTGCTCTATCAACCCAACCACCCCCTGTCTACCCCCTCAGAGCTTCTGATCCTAAACAACTCCATGTACCCTTCATGCGCACCTCTAAGGGCCAAATGGCCTTTATGCATTGACTGCCGAAACTATGGAATGAGCTACCTGCAGACATCGGGCTCTCAGACTCCCACTGGGCCCTCAAACCACGACTGAGGTCCCACTACTCTGTTGTATGTAACTGCCACCCGCAGATTTAGCTTACATATATAATAAGGTCTTATACCTGCTGCCAGGTGTCTAACCATGCTGTGTACTGTGACTACTGCTAACTATTCTAGACCAATGTAACAGTACTGTACTGTGACTTTACTGTATCTATTCTTTGACCTATGTAACCCCAGGTCGCATCTGGAAACGAGCGGGCCCCGCTCAGAATGCTTATCTGGTAAATCTTTTAAATAAATAAAATAAAAATAAATTAGACTACCCAAGAAGAGGGGCAGACTTTGTTTTTTGTATAAATGATTGGAGTAAAAAAAAAAATAACTATGGTTGCACCAGAAAAACTGGGACCACTTCAAAACATGTGATGTCATGCCTGCAAACCCAAATACTTTAGACAGTTATTTGATTAGGCAGGAACAAGAACAATGACAGACAAATATTGTAATAGTAAACCTAATCATAATCATATCCCCCCACCCACCCCCCATCCTCACTCGTACTCATTGTGACCCAGGAAGAGCAAGTTGCTCCATCACAGGACCTCTGTCCAGAAGAGAAGTACCTTTATTTCTGTGGGTTCTGTGAGGAAAGGGGTTGTAGGGAAGTTGGTGCTAACTGCCAACCACAAAGTCACCTATCCCCCCACTTAACACATACCAGGAGCTCCTGTTGTCAGCCCTTTCTCAAACACACTTACTGCTATCAGGGCAGAACAATAGGTGCGTGAAGGAATTAGTATATCCCATACCCCAAAATCACTTTACAGGCTGCCTACTGAGTGAGGGTAAAAAGAACAAAAAAATGCAAGTGATTAGGCACAGAAGGGTAATAATGCACATTGTAACACGGCATTATGGAGAGCCGTGCCAGGGCGCCCCGCGATAGGCGCGACGGCGTCACGTGGTGCAGGAGCAACACGGCATTGTGAGCTGATAATGCCGTGTTGCTGTTATGGGAAGCGTGTTCACGAGCCCAACACAGCATTATTTCTCATAATGCCGTGTTGCTCTTGCGCGTTCCTGAGCCCAACACAGCATTATCGTCTCATAATGCCGTGTTGCTCCTGCAGTGGCCACAACAGCCACTGGGTCGCAAGTGGCACTGTGCCGGCTGGGAGTTAGCAAGAGAAACGGGGGATGGAGCCAGCGAGCAGCGAGACTGTGCCGCAGGAATGCAGGACACACATAGGGAGAGAGAGGTAGGGAGCCCTAGACCTTGCCCATGTTACAAGGGCATTAATCACCTCCAGCGTCAGACTCTACTGGTGATTAATGCCCGCTGGAAGTTGAAACCCTCCGGAAGCTTAACCGTGCAATCAACGCTCTTGCAGGCATTAATCCACTGTACAGCCTCTGTCGGTGATTAATGCTTGCTTGTATCAATCAGTTCTGTATGAGAAGAAAACTCTATGCAACAATGTATCTAGGATTTTCAAGTTTGTATCTAAACATGTTTTAATGTTTCAACCATCACAGAACCATTTGCAGCAATGTACAGTATTACCTTGCCCTTGATTGTCTTGGTTTCCCTTTCACTGCCTGGTCTGACCTTTTATATTTTTGATAGTATATTAAAAGTAAATTAATCTGGGGAGTGACATTCACCAAACAGAAGAACCAGTTTCCACCTATTTGTCAGGCTGACATTCACTGAAAAAACGGACCTTCCCCATAATGAATAACTAAGTAAATATAACTATCAATACCTTCATATCATGATGGAAATACTCTGTGATGTATACCTCTGTAAAGGCCGAAGGCAGCAACAGTACAAATTCAGATGTGACAATTTCATTAGATTAAGAGTGTCTTTTGCTTTAAAAGGCATGGCAACATTGCTGTGGGAAAACATATGTTTTCAAATGTAATATGGTAAAATGCAAGTAAAAAACCATGAAAGCAGTCTCCCCTTCAATAATACCATTCTTATTGTGGGCTGGTACCATTACTGTGCGTGTGCGTGCGTGCGTGCGTGCATGCATGCATGCATGTGTGTGTCTGTGTCTGTGTGTGTGTGTGTGTGTGTGTGTGTGTGATGCCAAAGGATCAGGCTGAGAGGAAATTGAACCCATATGCAAAGTGACTAGAACTAAATTCCCCCAAAATAGGAACAGAGGAGCAGCAGCGAGTGAGGCAGTAGTCGAAAACCTAGTAAATCATTGGCAGATGCTTCCAGTTTCACATCTGTTGCATTGTATGATAGGGCTTATATATCTGGATTTATTTTAATATATTGTAGCATAGTTTCTACAGCAAATATAAACAACACATGTGAAAGCGGATATAGTGACACAATTAATTTGACATGTTTTTATCTGCCTATACCTTTCTTTTTCGTTGCTGTTTTTACTAGCACTCAATATTTGCTTTAATTTAAGTACAGTTGCTAATGAGCAAACAGTACTGCATTTAAACTGAATGTTTCTGAAGAAATCAGAGTTTTTGGGCCCCACATCAAAGACCCTCAGTTTGTGGTGTAGGTATCTGAAAATATTTTAAATTCTCCAATTCACAGAAAGTAGTAACATTTAAGTGGCATGGTTGCTTGCAATGATATGTTTACATGAAAGGGGAAAGACTGATGATTTCAGTGATATAATTAATTTCTGATACAAATCTTTACAACAGCCAGCATGAGGTTGAGAAAGAAGAAGGACTGCTAAGAAACAGGGAATAAAAATTACAATTAAAGGCATGCTGTTCCAGATATCTGCCACCCTTTCAGAGAAGATTTCCTCTCATTGGTTGATTTTTTTTTTTTTGCTAAAAAAAATGTACCCTTGTTGTTCAGCCCCCCACCCCACCTCTGACTCACAAGTTGCCACCCCACACTCCCCAGTACACCCCCACACATACTTGATCTGGTATCGCTCCATGAATGCCATATTTAAACCTCAATGGTACAAAACATGAAAAACTGCTAAATTAGGAAATCACAGTCACATCACTCTAGTCTAATTAGTTTGATCAATCTGTACTATGTATGCTCAATAATATCAGAGTGACTGGAGCCATGGTTTAGAAGCTGCTATTTCAGTCTGATATTACCTGGGTATACAGAGCTGTCTGATTAATGTGATTAGAGAAATGTGATTGTTAACTTCCTAATTAGGCAGTTTTTCCTGGTTTCTACTTTTAAGCTGGATGCCTGATGTCTGACTCTTCTAGCCTACACTCGCCCAGTTCAATCTTTTCCACACCCCCATGGATTAATTTTTACAAGCTGGGTTAGGGTGGGGAAAGGGTCTTTTAGCTTTAGAGGGTATAGAATCTCTTTTTCTATTCTTACCCATGATGGGGTATCCAAAGAGTCATTTGACTGGAACCAATTGGCTACCTGTTTCAACCTGTATGCCCAGAAGTAACCTTGCAACCATGGTAAGGCCAAATCACCCAATTTAACTGGCACCTAAGTATAAATTTAGAGAGCCATAGGAGGTCCCTCCCATAAGAAAAAGGAAACAACTTTTGCAATGTTGTTGAACCAGATAGTGGGGTTGTTTGCCGCAAAGTTGTTCATGAAGTAAAATAATATGGGGGCAAAAATCATTTTCAAAGAATTAATTTTCCCCCATAATGACAAATGCAATTTTGTCCACCTGTCTAAATCAGATTTTAAATCCTCTATAATGTTTGACATATTATGGGATAAGATCCTGTCTATAGAGTCAAATAATTTTATCCCCAAATATGTCAAATCTTCATCAGGCCAAGTCACATCAGGGAGAATTGCAGAAATGGAAGATTCTGAAACTGAAGAACATATTGTAGTTTTAGACATTCAGTCTTAGACCAATTAACATATAAACCAGATATTTCTCCGAAATTTTGTAGCAATAGTTTCACATTTCAAGGAGTCAGTAGGGTGGGTTAGGGTGAGGAGTACACTGTCTGCTAAAGCTAGGACTTTATTGGTGCAATTACTAGTTCTAACTCCACACATGTTATTAGACTGCATAATCTTCCTGATGAGAGGTTCTATTGCCAGAACAAATAATAAAGGGGAAAGTGGGCACCATTGTCAGGACCTTCTGTGTAACTGAAAAGAAGAGGCTCTAAGCCCATAAGTAACTACACACACTCTGAGAGATGCACATAAGATTTGTACACATTTCATTAAACCAGACACAAAATTATTTTTCCTTAATTCTTTATATAGATAGTTCCATTCAAGTGAATTAAAGGCTTTCCCCATATCTAATGAAATAGCAAAAGAAGGGGGGGGGAATTTTGTTTTGTGGAATAAGCTGATCAAAGGATAGAAAATAATCTTCAGAAGTTATCAGCAGCTTGTCTGTTTTTCAGAAAGCCCACTTGTTCCTTACCCACTAATTTATTAAGGAGTTTAGTTAGTCTGGTAGCCAGGATTTTTGCCAAAATCTTAAGTCAAAATTTAAAAGAGAAATCAGCTTGTAATTATCACAGTCTAGAGGGTCATTCCCTTTTTTGCTTAGTATACAAATGTATGCTTCATTCATAGAGACGGGATAGGGCTCCATCCACAAAAGTGGTCTGAAAAGTATTAAGTAAGTGAGGGGCCACAATGTTGTTCAGGTGTTTATAAAATTCACCAGATAAGCTATCCGGTCCAGTGGGTTTCCCTTTAGGTGCCTGAGCAATGGTTTCTGAAGTCTCCTGTAGAGAAACTGATCAATCTAACATATGGTTTTCCTCACTGTATAGGCTAGGAAGTTTAACTGAATTAAGAAAATTATCTAACATATCCGCCTGTACAGATCCTTTGTAATTTCTCCTGAGTTGTCTTTAATTCCCTTAATATTACTCTGATTTTGGATTTTCCACAGCCTATAAGCCAATAATTTGCCAGCTTTCTCACCTGTTTCCCAGTAATTGTGTTTTACCCTAAATAAAGAATATTACATTTTTTCAGAATATGTCTTATTAATGTCATATTTGAGTCCCATGGCTTTAAGAAGCAGATCCCTCTTATTAGGTGGATTTTGTTTTAAGTCTGAAAGGATTTTTCCAAGAGAATCTTTCATTTCTTTTAGTGATTTCAATTTTTCCCTTTTTTTTTAGATGCCTAACTGATAATCCTCTCCCTGATGAATGCTTTGTAAGCATCCCATACAATTTTGGGAGAGACTTCAACCTTACAATTTACCCTGAAATATTCCTTAGATTCCTCTTGAATCCAAGTCTGAAACTTGACATCTTGCAATAGAGAGGTGTTAAATTTCCAGCTGATAGATCTATCAGATTTTTTTTCAAACAGTATTGAGCTCTTCAAGAGACAGTGATCTGAGACAAGTACATTATCATATGAAATGTGACTAGTACTATTTAATAGATCTAGAGGAAGAAAAAAATAATCTAACCTGCTAAAAGTTCCAAACCTGGCTGATAAAAATGAATAATCCCTATTGCTAGGGTGTGTCAATCTCCACAAGTCTAATAGTCCTAAATCCTACAAAACCTTATGCAGACAGACTTGTGGTGTCAATAATCTGTCGATATTGTGAGTGTGGTACCTATCTAACAACAGATCCATCACTGTATTAAAATCCCATCCCAGTATGACTTTGTACTTCCCTACATTTGCTAACGTATAGGCTAAGATCTGGAAGAAGTTGTTTTGTTGCACATGTGAATTGGGGGCATAAACATTACATAAAGCTATATACTTACCATATAAATTACCCAATAGTATTTGAAACCTTCTTTCTGGATCAGTCAAGTGGCTGTGTTTGATAAAGTTAACACCTTTCAGGATTAAAATAGCCACACCCCTTTTTTTAATGAGAAACAACAATGATTAACTGTAGCTACCCATCTATCAGCTAGCTTCTCTGCTTCCACCAGAATAAGGTAAGTTCCTTGAAGCACGGCGATATCTACTTTGTGTTTGTAAAGAAGATTGAGCACTCTATATCTTTTAATGGGTGATCCTAACCCTTGAACATTCCAGGAACTAATATTTACCAAACTCATGTTAAAAATATATATATATATATATATATATATATATATATAAATATATATATATATATATATATATATATATCAACTAGACATTAATAAGTGCTATTCAGTATGAAACTTATTAAGAACTAATAGCAGTCAATGCAATAAAGCTTATAGTAAGAAACAGTTCTTAATAAATAGCACAGGTTGTTTAGCCTTTAGAGCTTGTAACTCTATGGTCACTGTCACCACGCTAAACGAGCCTCCGGAAGTTGTAATCAAATTTAAATATTTGGGTATCTGGATTGACAATAAATTATCTTTCAATGACCACGTTGAAGATGTCTTTAGAAGGTTAAAAGCAAGGTTAGGTTTCTTCTACAGAAATAGGCCCCTTTTCCCCCCTTGAAACTCGAAACAAGCTTGTACAGGCCACTTTTCGCCCCCTACTCGACTATGGCGATGTAATCTATTCCTCCACCACTTTGCAAATCTAAGTAAACTGGACATCCTTTATCACCATGCGCCACGGTTCATTACCAACTCCTTACCGTTCGTGATCACTGTGACTTATATATGCAGCTGTTGGTTGGACATCCCTTACTACTAGATGCCTGCTCCATGCAGGGCTATGGACTCTTAAACTGCTCCTGCAGAAATTGCCAAGCTATCTCTCTTCCTTATTAGTATCTCACATAGCGCATACTCGTTAAGAAAATCGGACTTTATTATGCTTGACATACCAAGGACGCGGACCTCCTTTGGTAAACGTGCTATTGCATATGCCCTTCCCTCCATTTGGAACCAATTACAAACCGTACTGAAACTAACTAGTACAGGTTCAATAAACTACAAATCGCTAAGTTCAGCCAAAATAAAAGACACCTGTAACTGTCATTAAGTCTCTTCCTTCCCCATGTGTGCCATATTTATCCACTGGTAAGGTATAATTGCTTTATCATATTAACTGCTTTCCCTTCCCCTTCTACTCCTGGCTTTATCTATGCTTACGCTCCACTGCTACTCTATCAAATCACTCCTCCCCCCCCCATATCAGTTGTAGTCTGTTGTTTGTTCTAGCTGCCAAAATATATGTATTGCACACACCAGTCATCATGTTTCATTTATCAGTATGCAACCTGTAAGTCACTTCCCTGTGTCATATTAATGTTTACCACCTCCGGTCACCCTATGTGGTCCCCTTGTATGTAAATCCAGCCTGTATCATGTAACGTGCATTTCATGTATATACTGTTATTACCTATCTATGTTTGTACTTTAAATGTTTATGTCACAGGACCTCCTTGTGAATGAGCTTGCTCAATGGAGTTTTCCTGCAATAAACTTGAACTTGAACTTGAACTATGGAAGCTATCTAATCAGAAGATGCATTGTAACTTACAATAAAGAAATGCACTTAACCACAAATTGTTAATCAAACAACTAAAATAGCTTATAAAATACTTGAGATATTACACAAAATGTACCTGACCTTAAAATAGCACTCTAAATTCAAATCTGAGCTCTTTGCTAGTACATATGAGTACCATAACAAATAAATAGAACTGTTAGATACTAAAGAGAGGAAAAAACAACCCTCACAAACACACAATTACACTAAAAAACACACAGAACACCAACACAGACACAGCAAGAAGACATATGAACACTCACTGAGGAGACCTGAAAGTGATATCACATGACTTATAGACAACCTAAAGCAGAGAACCCACATTCGTTTATACGCAAGTAAAGTATATTATATGCAGACCAGCTTAGTCCTCATATATGGAGAGGCACTTCGCATTGCGCAATCACCCCACAGTTAATAAATATTCATCTATCAATATCTGATAACAGCTGACTTACTGAGGTGAGTAAGACAGCAAAAGTTCCTTAAATAAAGAGTAGAAATCTCTTATATTCTGTTACATTGCTGGTAAGTACACAGTACATTGCCCATAAGTTTGTGTCCTTGCACCAAAACATACTTACCTAGCCTTGAAATAAATGGTCTTTGTGCATCCCCCTTTTTTTACCATGATTGATGTCAGCCCTCATTCCCACTCCAGGTGTTTACCTGCAAGAATAACATGCCTTTGAAATCAAAAGCATAAGGAAATGGCTTATTCATCAGGCATGCAGAATCCCAAATCTTATTTAGTCTGGAGTGCCCAATAAGCCTAGATAGGTTTTGATCATTTAATTTGTAAATGTCAGGTATACTGTATGCCAAACTTGACCAATAAAAGGCTATATAGGATGATACAGGCAAGAAACTTTAGGTAATACAAATAAAATATAGTATATATTAATATCTCTTTTGATGCCTTTCTATCCCAAGAGTCTGGCTAGATGCATCCCCCTCTGTACCCCCTTTCCTCCCCCACCATGAGCACAAAGGATAAATCCATAAACATTTAGTAGTCATCTGCAATTATGAGTAATAGATGTTACTGAAAATAAATCTTTTAAGCTTAAACTTACTTGCAAGACATATACAAGTTTTCAAGAAGAAACCCTTTGCATTGCATCATGCAATTCCCTAAGGAATCACCCCACAGGAAATGACCTTGTGTTATACGTCCTGTTTCACAGTCCCTAAATACATCCAATTAGAACAAAAGCATTTTAAACACAATTTCAGTAACTCATCTTAAAACTTGTAGTAATTAATCTGAAGTAATATTCTTAAAACCAGCTTAGATTCCATATTTCCCTTTTGCAAACTTATTGGGGGAGAAAAACATTAAAAATAGAAGTCCAAGAACAAAGTTTCAACTGGTAGAAATGCTCCAATCCCTGCACAATATCCACAAATTAGACCCTCCTTCCCTTAGAAAGAGGCAAACTACAGAGCTTCAAAGCAACATTTTTTGTTTACGTTATGAGTGATTCTATTTTTGAAGCAGGATAACTCGGAGATGAAGGTTCATCAAACATATCTGCCACTGGGTTGCAAGGATCTTTCAGACAGGTAATTCCTTAGCTGGGCAGTTCAAAGCAACTATTGAGGAGACATGAGATGGGGACAAATAACAATCATTGATTGCAGAGCTTTTGGGTGCAATCGAAGTGAGAAGAGCAGTCTTTTTTTTGTAGCAGGTTTGGGTTTGAGTTTTCCTCATAATCTTTGAGGGCCAGGCCACAGATTTTAGAAGGGATGTTTTTGTGTTGGGATGTCTGACAGCATGCTTGAGCACTGGAATGTGTTTATGTTTTGAGACTCAGCATATCAAACAGCTTCTGCAGGAGCAGGCATAGCACGTGAGCTTCTTTGTGGAATGGAAGCATGCACCTGATGTTCGGAAGTTGAATTTCCGTAATTTTGAACTTTAACAAAAGCCGTTGGAGGAATACCTGGATTTACACTGTGTTAATGCCTGTCATGTATGATCTGTGTAGCTTCAGGTCAATTTCTAGTGATAAAGCCCAAGCTTTCTCAGGAGACTTAAAACTGTGTGACACCCCCCCTTTAGATAATACCAGTACTGTAGGGTATTTAATGTAATAAGGCACTTTGAGATTCTGTAATACAAGTCGAATGTCATCGTAAGCTTTCCTTTTCTCAACAATTTCAGCTGAATAATCCTGGAATATGAAAACACATTCATTCCCCCAATAAAGAGCTTTCCCCTGCCTTGCTACTCTCAAAACTTCCTCTTTTATGTTGAACCACAAAAAAACGAACTATTATGGGTCTGGATTTTTGTCCTTGCTTTGGCATTGCTCTCAAAGATCTATGAGTCCTTTCAATATCTAAGGGCCACTGCCAATTATAATTGAAAATGGAAGGGATGAAGTCCTGTAAAAATTTTATCACATCATTCCCTTCTATACGCTCTGGGAGTGTGCAAGTAGCTATGTAGAAGGGTTATCTAACTCCAGAATTATTTTCTTCTTCTCTCAAGAAGAACCCTTAATGATCGAGTCTGTTATAATCAAATTGATGGTAATCACAGTCAAACTGTTAACTGGACTTCTAGCACAAGAACAGAATGTCCAAACAGTATATATAGATAGTGAGTATGTATAGCCTGGGGGTATAGGGGTGATTCTCTATCTTTGGGGGTATTGTAATCTGCAAGGTGGAAGGTTTGTAGCCACAGGTCAACCTTTGTGGTCATAGGAGACTTCTCATGTGTTTAAACCCCTTCAGTCTTTTCCAGTGACTGTCAGTGGAGACAGTGGATGTCCACCCTGGCAGTGGAACTTCCTTAAGTATACCAGTTTTCTCACTTTTGCCCTGTGTCCATGGGATTCAGGGCCAGAAGAACATTTCCTCCAATAATCTTGGAGTTGTCTAGAAGTTTTGGTCCAACTAACAATGATAGCTTGGTTCCTCTGAACAAGTAGAGGCTCCAGAAGCAGGAGTCCCTCACAAGAGAGGAATCTCTATAGTGGTCTGTAAGAGATGGACATCTCCATGGTCTTGGCAGAGTGTGCAACTATGCCTGTGGGGGTCAAAGACCAGGGTTTTAAGACCTCCAAGGCCTTGAGTTGGATGTTTTTGCATGTGGGAATCATCAATGGCTTCCCTATAGTACCACATATCCATGATAGTTTGACACAGAGCATGAAAGGACCCAGGTTTCTTCATGCTGGAAATTTAACCATCTAAGGCATAAAGACAGGAGTATGCCTCCTTCAACCATTGGTGTTTTCATCAGCCCTCGCCTGTCATTTCTGTCTTGAGCAATGAGAGGAATGAATATCTTACTTAAGAGTTATATTAGCAGAGGGATAAAGCCTCTTTAACGATTACCATTGAAAAGGAATGGTTTGCTCAGAGCAGTTTTGCTCTTCCAGAATTCTCCTAGCATCCTAGACTAAGAGTTTGGATACAGTAATTTTATAATTGTGCTAATGATGAATTACTGTCTGTATGTATTGATGCTGTTTTATTGTACAGTGCCCAGAGTCTCTGGAGATGGGCACTTTTATAAATAAAATATCTATCTATCTATCTTTGAGGGATACGTCTTGTTGCAGACTAGAGCAATCAATTCTGTAGTCCACCATTCTTGTGCTTCCAGGGCTCCACAGAGTTTATTCCCTGGACTTTGCTATCAGAACAATTCAGTATTACATTTGGCAGTGGGGATTGTCAGATGAATCCAGAAGCTACGTGCTAGGTCTAGGGAATTACATGGGGCAATACTCAGTGTCCTTGGTCTACAATAACAACAGTTTATTGGGCCTCAGCAGGTCACCATTTCCTCTGGATTTGACTATTTCTTCATCATTTGACTCTTGATCTCTTAGACAAGACATTATACAGGTGCGGTCATGTTTGTATATTAGGGCTGAGTAAGCACGTTGATGTTAAACCCCAATTTTTACACCTTAATACCTTTGCCCCCATTCAACTAATTTACATGAAATTTGAAAAGCAGGGTGTTTTCTTCATGTACATCGGTTCAGTGGGAGCAAAGTTACAGAGGTGCACAAAACATAAAAATCACAATTTTTAAGATGTTTTTTGTCCTCCAATAACTAAAAAAATATGAGGATTTGAAACCTGGAATTTTCAGGTTTGATAGAGTTTGGCCCAAGGTACGTGCTTTTGTGTTTTTTGTGTATCGGGGTCAAGTAGTTTTTGAATTATTTATAAAAAAGTTTTCATTGTTGGACATGCACAGTGTTAAAAATAAGCATTCTATTGATAGCTGTTTTTTCACAAAAGCGCGAAGTCTTGTCATATTTTGTTATGCTTGTTGTATTATATACTGCGGTGTTTCGTATGGCAGAACAACACAGTATGTAATATGACAAACATAGCAAAAAAGCAAGCCTGATATGTAAGAACATTTTCCTGGGGGCTAGTGGTCCCTCGCCTCATCTGATCACCCATATATTGTATATTAATGCTTTCCCTGGTGTCCAGTTGTCCCTCTTCCCACCCGATTACCTTCCTGATATGTAATAAAGTTTTTCCTGGTGGCTAGCGGTCCCTCATCTCACCTGATCACCCACCCATTATGTTCTGTTGTTGAGTTTCATTATGAGTGTTGTATCATATACTGTGGTGTTTTGTACAGCAGAACACCACAGTATATGATACGATACAAATAATGAAAAGCAAGTCTGATATGAAAGAACATTTTCCCTGGTGGCTAGCAGTCCCCCCACCCATTCATCCCCATATATTAATGCTTTCCTGGTGTCCAGTGGTCCCTCTCCCCAACGAATCACCCACCCATTTTGTCTGCCCACAAAACAGAAGAAGAAAGAGTCTCTTCACCTCAGTGCAGAGTCAGTCCAAGTTTCCCATACCAGCTATGGGGATGCTTCCAATGCCACACCAATCTGTCAGGAGCAGTCCTTTCTCATCCTGCTCTCAGAAGGGCTCCCTGTATGTGTATGGTGATTCTGTTGCTTCACATTCCAATTGTGGACTCATCCTGTTGTGTGGAAACCTCCCTCAGTTCATTCTGTTGATTGCTATTCCACTTTCTAGGGTGTTACTCTAGCAGCCATGGGTTTGAGTCCTGGAAGGCCTCTAGAACTGGGTCTGTATGGGTGCATAGGTCTGCAGGAACTCCAGTTTTTAAGAAGTGGCTCACCTCTGTAAGAGTCCTGAAAAAACTATCTGAGGTGAACATTTTGAATTGGACTAAGGCTTCTAGCTGGATCTGTACCCCTTTCCCCATTAAGTCCCTGCAAATGGCAAGCAGGACCTTTCATTTGGTCAGGATGAGAGGAGTAGGATTGTGGTCAAAGTACAATTTCCAGTCCCCCAAAACCACCTCCTTCTTACTCCAGGCCTGTATGAGCACTCTGGTCTTACTGCAATAGTCTAGGAACTTCATTATAATTCACCTGGGCTTGACTTTGGGGTCCACATGTAGTGGGCCCCATGCCCTATGTGCTTGCATGATCTCAAGGGGCACATCATCATGCCAAGCCAATAGTTCTTTAATCAATGATGTAAGGAACTGTCCCTGCAAAGAAGAAAACCTTCCCATGACATTTTTTTTTAAGCTGAAAGAAAGAAAATGGTTCCTCATCATCGCTGCCGTCACCCTCCCTCCATCCTGACCCGCCCACTAAGCTCCCCCCCCACCCTATACTTACTAGCAGAGGTCAGACACCGTAATCCTCTCTGGACCAGAGAGGCGTCTTCACTCTTCAATGCCAAACCATGAACTGAGGAATAGAGATAAGTGTTGTATAATGTATTTCAGTGGCATTTGAAACTTCTCTTCATAACTTGGCCATTTTTAAGAATTGTTTCACCAAATTTTCAACATGGCCTTTTTGGGACCCCACGTCATGATCACTGGTGGTGACATTTTGTTAATCAGGTCAATAAGATGATTTTGTGGTTGTTGCATGAAATCACCTTTCAGGCCCAATTAACATAATTTCTCCAACAGTATTGATGAGGTGGGGTCTCAAAAAGGCCATGTTGAAAATCTGGTGAAAAAAATCTTCAAAGTGACCATGTTATGAGAGTATGTTGAAATCTTTCTATGCACGCGGATAACTTTGGTAAGTTTCAATATTCTGGCCCCAAATTTTCAACATAGTAATTTTTTCACCCCACCTCCTGAACATTGCAGGCATTTTTCACATCCTGGTGGAAACATGTTTTCACACCCGTGGCACAGAATGGTGTTTTGGTGGGGATTTGAACATATTCACCTACCGGGTTCATGAGATGGGGCCATAAGAAGACTATGTTGAAAGTCTGGAGACAAAATATTAAAAAACAAAGAATTTTGTAGTAATGCTGTTTGTAGAGATGTCTGTTGCCCCACTGGGGACCACATTGCCTTACTGTGCCAGTGGCCTGAGTTCAGGTGTGAACTCAGTGAGCTGATTTAATAGGACAAGGCTGATGGGGAAGGTGCTACAGTATGCAATACCAGCCCTGGCCTGGAAAGGAGCGGAGCACTGTTTTGGTGCAGACGTGACACCCTATGGTGGGTCAGGGAGCCTTCCCCGCAAGGTATTGACATGCCTGCTTGGCCAATTCACTGGATCAGGACTGTCTCCAATATGGTTGTTCTCTCATTTTGCACCAGTCCTGAAGGGGTCTGTGCAAATGAGGATACAATTCCACTATCAGAAAGAAGGGAAATTAAACTGCAAAAAACTGCGTTAATGCTGAAGAATGCAAAGCGCTAAAGTAGAGAAATGAAAAACCATTAGTGTTTTGGGTCTCCAGAATGTTGCCAAATCAGTGTTGTGGTCTTCCTTGGGGTTGTCAACCCTAATGCCCACCCTCTCCCATGCGCAAATGACCTCAGATGTGATCTCTTCACGCAGGGCCCGTATGACCCTAGGTAAAGAATACTGCAACAGATTATATTGGCCATACTGCATCACTATAATGCAGTAGCTTGGAGCTGTACCATGTGCTTCAGACAGGAGGTTATCAGCTGGGAGGAGAGGGTGGGTATTCGGGTTGACAACCCCAAGGAAGACAACACTGATTCGGCAAAATTCTGGAAACCCAAAACCCTAATGGTGTTTCATTTCCCTACTTTATGCATCTTGTGTTCTTGAACTGTAATGTCTGCATTAATGCAGCTTTTTGCAATTTTATTATATTATTTATCTAGACTACAGTATGTTCCCTGAAGTAGCTCACCTGCTATTGTGTTACTGGCATATACAGTGTATTTTGACAGCACTGGTTCTAATTTATTTATTTAAGTGTTTTACCAGGAAAGGCATACTGAGCAGTTTACTGCTTGATTTCAGATGCGTTCTGGGGGAAGGGGAACATAGGTAGCCAGTTAAAGACAGTATAGACAAATGAATACATAGTCGGAGAACACTAACATTTGGTTCTGATTACTAGACAGTAGTGGGTTGAGAGAATCAGTTGGTAACTACAGTTAATACAGCATGAGTACAATAAATTCAAAGTGCAAAGTGCAGGTCACTATCAAAATTGAACGATGTGAGAAACAGTATAAGGCGAGAGAACAATAGTTAGGCACCAATTAATTGCAATTGGTAAGTGCAGACATACACTGAGATTCTACTAGTGATTGGGAAAATGCCTAGACACAAGCAAAGGTTGGGATGAAATGGGCTTGGAGTATGGAGTTAAGGTGCGAGAGGGAAGAGAAGTGATGAACTTTAGCTGAGAGGGAGTTCCACAACGTGGGAATGCGGTAGCTGAAAGCTGACTGACCAGTGGTAGTAGACCGGTAGGGGACAGTTAGGGATCTAGAGTCTGAGTTTCTGAGAGTGTAAGCTTGGGTGCTGGGGTAGGTTAAGGCATCAGAGAGGTAGGAGGGGAGACGCTGCAACTAATACTTGGCTGGGATCTTGGCGCAGTGGGTTAATCTGCGTGTTTGTCAAGAGAGGTGAGGTTCATTGCTTGATATAGGGCACAGTGGTGTGTGGAATTGGGGCTGTTCAGAGTGAAATGACAGAAAGAGTGGAAGAGAGGGTCCAACCTGGCTAATGTGGTCTTGGGGCTGGCGCCGTAGACTACATCCCCATAGTCGAAGACGGGGAGGATAATTTTTTTTACAATGTCCTTCCTGGCTGGAAGGGGGATGCTGTCACGATTCCGGTAAATGGCATCAAGCCTAGGGTGTAGCTTCTTGAGTAAAGAGTCAATATGCAAGGAAAAGTTGAGGTGCTGGTCAAGCTAGACACTGAGGTATCTGAAGGAGGTGTAGGATTCCAGAGGGGACCCTTCCAGGGTGTGGAATAATATTGGTGAAAGGAGCCTAGAAATTTTCTGCCTCGTGCCAAAGGTTAGTGAGACTTTTGTTGGCATTGAGGAGGAGGTTATTTGAGCGGAGCCAGTGCTGGACTGAGATAAAGTCTTGCTGCAGTCTGGTCACAACCTCCGAGGTCGAGGGGCCGGATGTGTACAGCACCGTGTCATCTGCATAAATGTGGATGGTGATGTGTGGGCAGGCAGACATCAGGTCATTCAGGAAGACCGAGAACAGAAGGGGGCCTAGGACAGAGCCTTGCAGTACTCCTGAAGTGATTGGGAGGGGAACCAATGTGGACAAACTGATGAGGACAGCTTTGGATCTGCCAGTGAAGTAAGAGTGGAACCAAGATATGGCCCAGTTGGATAGACCAGCATTGATGAGTTTGGTCAGGAGGAGAGAGTGTGTCACAGTATCGAAAACCTTTGCCAGGTTGATAAAGATGGCAGCTGTGATGTGGCCAGCATCCATCCCTGTGAGGATGGAATCGGTAATCCTGAGAAGGGAGGTAGTGGTGGAGTGGGATTTCCTAAACCCAGACTGGTAGGGGGAGAAAAAGGAGGAGAAATCCAGAAAGGTGGATAGGCGAGAAAGAACCAGACACTCCTGTTGTTTGGCATAGGTCAGTAGGAGGGAGATGGGCCGATAGTTGCTTGGGTTTGAGGCATCACCACACTTGGGAAGTGGGATTATGATGGCATGTTTCCGCTCCTCAGTGGGGACTTCGGCTAGGAAGAAGGATAAGTTAAAAAGGAAGGCAAAGGGTTGAGCTATGGCAGGGGCCGACAGGTGGAGCATTTTGGAGTCCAACCCGGTGGGACATTTTCCCTTGTCTGGGTTAAGGGCAATCAGTGCATTGTATACCTCATCAGGGGTGACTTGCAGGAAGGAGAAGGAGTGAGCTGCAGGTGTGCCACAAGATGGGGTGATGGAGGAGGCATGCTGAGCAAGGTGGGGGTGGACAAGGGAGTAGCATGGCTGGTTGTGAAGACAGTGCTAAACAAAGTGTCAACTGCTGAGGGGTCAGTGATGGAGAGTCCCCCAACCTGCAGGGAAGGGGTAGGGGGCTGTGATGGTGGGCAGAGAAGTGATTTGACCACATTCCAGAATCTTGATGTGAGATGGGAGGAGGAATTGAATGGGCCTATGAAATAGTTGGCTTTCGCTTCGCGGATTCTTTTGGTACTAGTATTGTGAAGCGCACGGTAAGTCTGGAAGTCAGCCTGAGATTTGGAAATCTTAAAGGTTTTCCAGGCCTTGTCTCGGATTCGGAGGTGGGCTAGGATTTTGGGAGTGATCCATGGGAGATGAGCACTTCAGACTCTGGTACGTCTGAGGGGGGCTTATCGGTCCGAGATGGCGATGAACTTAGACTTAAAGAATGATAGTGCCTCATCTGTAGAGGTGAATTGACTAATGCACGACCAGTCAGAGTTGCCCAAATAATTTAATAATGAGGGGAGGTCCAGAGATTTGTAGGATTCAGACATTGTGATTCTGGGTGGGGGAGCTTTAGGTTTGTGAATTTTGCATACAGGGTACATTCCGTGGTGTTCACTAAGGGCATCTTGAAGGACATCTGAGGCTATGACCCTCTGCGGGTGTGATGTGAGGGACCAATTTAGCAGTGTGTGGTTCTGTGTTTTGTGGTTTAACCGAGTGGGTTCAGAGATTAGTTGAGTTAGGATTAGGGCTGTCACCTTGTCACAAAATTTGGAATGAAACTCGGCGAGCCAGTTCAGGTTAAAATCCCCTAGTATGTGGATCTGACCACCTGCTGCCAGGGAGTTTAAGGAACCCAGGTAGTCCAGTATGGCAGGTGAGTTGGTGTCTGGAGCGCAGTATGTACCTGCTATGTAGATTGGGATTGAGTTGGGGATGGTGAGTTTTACCATTAAGGCGTTAATGGACTCAGAAGGTAGGGATAGGGCAATCGCAGTAAATTGGATGGTGGAGGCAACATACATAGCAATGCCGCCTCCTTTTTTGTCCACACGGTCATGGCAGAGAAGCGTGTAGCCGGGTATTGCAAATTCTGTATCAGTGTTATGTGGTTTTAGCCAGGTTTCGGAGATAATCAGTATGTCCGGGCTAAGGGACAAGGCGAGGGCTTGAAGCAAGGTGATTTTGCGCAAGAGGCTACAAATATTTATGTGAATCAGTTTGAGGCCTGTGGGGAGTTGGAGTGGAACAGAATGATTTTGGGTGTGGAAGTGGGAAGGTCCGGGGTTAAGCTTGATATCACCTGCAAAGAGAAGTAGCAGGGTGACCAGGAGTTTGGTGTAATGTGCCACCCACTGAAGCTTTCTAGAGGTGGTATGAGGTATGGCTATGGCAGCTTTTGGTCTCCGAATGTGTGGCAGAAGGACTAGGAGACTGATACGGAAGGTAGCTAGGATTAGCCCGGAGCTGGTAGATAGTGTATGGTAGAAGTGGCCGTGGTGCAACACAGCTATGATAGTAGAAGTAGAAATGTTTGTTAGCAGTCTGTCACATGGTATGATGTGGTCTGGCAGTGTAGGGTAATTAGATAGAGGGAGGGACACCCAGGAGATGAGGGTAAAGAAGATTAACAAGTATAGTTGAAACATAATGGAGAGGCTAGAGAGCAAGGGTTTGGATGGTGTCTTATTGCTAAGACCTTGGTGTAGTGGCCTCTAGTGGATTCCTGGTATAGCCTGCAAATGGGAAAGTGGGCTGATAAAATAGTATGTAATTTCTCCTATATAAGGGAGTGTCTGCCATGGGTGGTGGTGGGGGCAGTGGGGAGCTGACGTGAAGCGTCAGCGGGGCTCCGCTTGTTCAAACTGCTATGCTGATGAGCCGTACCTGTTTACAGCGTTTGTCGGTTGTGGAGGGGATCCTCACTCCGGTTCTGGGGAGGGCTTCCTCACTGCCCTCGTGACCTTCCAAGTTGTGCCCGAAGCTGTGTAGGGAGAACACAATTAAATAGGTAAAAGAGAAGGATGGAGGGGCTTGCTAACAAAAGGCTGTACAGGATTTTTAAAGCTACTTAAAGTTACTTGCTATAACAAATCGCGACTTGGTAATTACTGTTTGCTTGCTATAACAATTGAGACTTTAAGATGCCCTGCAGCAGCGGGTGGTTGATAATTCATCCTTTTAAACACTTCTTTAAAGAAGACTATTAAAACCCCCTGATTTGGAACACTACAACAGTACTTTAAGCTGTGAGGCAGACATAAATTGGGGCATGCTGCAGAAAATGGATACACTGCATAGCATTCTTTAAGATGACTATTAAGGCTCCCTGTTGCATAACAATAAAACAGTACTTTAAGCTATGAGGCAGACATAAAAAACTGTCTCCATTCGTCTGCCGCCTGGTATTTGAAATTGGCACCTTTTCTACGTGCTCCGCTTTGTCCGCTTCCTGAAACTGCTATGCTGACGAGCCATACCTGTTTGAGCATGTGTGGGTTGGTGGGGGGTCAGCGCTCCAGTTCTGGGAGGGCTTCCTCACTGCCCTCATGATCTTCCAAGTTGTGCCTGAAGCTGTTTGCAGCATGTGTAGGTTGGGAGGGGGGTCCGCACTCTGGTTCTGGGGAGGGCTTCCTCGCTACCCTCGCGACCTTGCAAGTTGTGCCCAAAGCTGTTTGCAGCGTGTGTCGGTTGGGGGTGGGGTTCCGCACTCCGGTTCTGGGGAGGGTTTCCTTGTTGCCCTCACGACCTTCCAAGTTGTGCCCGAAGCTGTTTGCAGCGTGTGTCGGTTGGGGGCGGTCCGCACTCCGGTTCTGGGGAGGGCTTCCTCGCTGCCCTCACAACCTTCCAAGTTGGCTCACCCCTGTTACTTTTGCTTGCTGCTTACTCAGACATCTTGCTAAACTCAGGTAATTGTAACTGTTATATTACTCTAGGGTTCAGACTCATTGGTATCACTGTTAAGCCTGAACAGCATAGTTTTAATACCGTTCACCTACTGTTTTTAACTGCTTGATATTGATGGTTGCCTATGTACCTGCTTCACCAGATTGTACTTGGGGGGTCTTAACTAGGGTTACCTTGGGCTGGAGTGGGGGAAAGTGTGCTTCCTCCTACTTTTGACTTGAGTTGGAGCAGCAGGTTACCCTCACAGCACTTAGTTACCCACCTACTGAGACACTTTGGGGCCTCCTGGTACTGGTACTTGTCTGCTTCTCTGTCTCCTCCATGACAGCATTCCTATTCAGCTTTTTTAGTACACTGGCTTTGTTGGACTTCAGTTTACACCCTGGACTACCTGCATTGGGGTTCTGAGGGATTCAAGGAACTAAAGAAGAGTCGCCTCCCCCATCAACATAGCCACAGTCTATCTTCATATGTTTTGGTGCCCCGGAGGGTCATGTGATCAGCCTACACTCACCAAGCATTTCATGCTGATGAGGATTTGGGAACTGTATTGTTCTGACCCAAAGCCTTTTAAGGTTTATTTCAAGAACTGTGCTAAGTTACTGCACCAAGCGACTTCCTCACCAAAAAAAGTGACCGTTTGTTACTTGATAAGTCATGTATCTTATTTATACAATATCTGGGTTTAGCATTATTTCTGATTTTTGCTTCAGTAATACTGCAGTGTATATTCAGCTGCTTTCACCATTTGCACGCCTGTTGTTTTTGCTTGCCGCTTACTCTGCATCTTGCTAAACTCAGGTAATTGTAACTGTTATATTACTCTAGGGTTCAGTCTCATTGGTATCACTGTTAAGCCTGAACAGCATAGTTTCAATACCATTTACCTACTGTTTTTAACTGCTTGACAGTTGATGGTTGCCTATGCACAGGTGTTTTTGCTGGTGTCTGAACAGGTTGCTCACTTCATTTCTTATTCTACCTGCTTACCATGCTCCCTGCTCTACTTCTCTGCTTTCACTTTTTCCCATTCCTAACCCCAACCCTCTCCCCTCCTTCTGCCTCTCCACCCTCCACCCTCATCTTTCCTTCCCTCTTCACCCATTCATCCCTTCATCTTCCCTTTCTCCCCCTTCCTCATCCATCCTAGTTTCCTTCCTTTCCCCTTCCTTAACCTGAAGTTCCTCCACCATTCCATTCCATCCCTTCCCTATTCCTCTCTACCTCCCTCCCCTCCATGACCACGGGGACCTAAATCCTACCCCATTCTTCACCTCCTTACCCTGCATATCCTCCTTGCTAGTGATGTGAAAATCAACCCTGTTCCCCACCCTCTCTCTGTTCCTGGAGGTCTTAGTGTTTTCCAGCTCAGTGCCAGAAGCCTTATCCCCAAACTGGATCTCCTCACTGTATTGGTCTCTCATCACTCTCCAGACCTCCTCTGTATCATGGAATCCTGACTGTCTTCCAGGATTCCTGATTCCAGCTTGGCCATTCCAGACTGCCTCTTTAGGCAGAACAGAGGTAAATGACGGTGTGGGGTTACCCTATATGGCTACCAGAACTTCTCCTTCACCATCACTCTCAGGGAGCTGCACCCTCCTCCCAAGAGTTTCTGCTAGCTAAACTCTCCTTTCCTACCTTACTACCGATTTTTATTTATGTTTTCTATGCCTCACTAAGAATTTTCCCCTCATCTCTGAGGGACTCATTCTCCACTGTCTCCTCACTCTCCACTGCTGGTGAGTTCATCCTCCTTGGTGACTTCAACATTTATTGACTTTCCCCTGGCCTCCAGGCCAACTACTCACAGGACTGCGCCCCTTAAAGAGCAGCTGACGCCATTAAGACAGCTTTAACAAAACATAATATTTAGACACAGTTCAGCTTGTAATTCACATTAGTTCTGTATTCCTCCTCCCCATTATTTTTTTTTACTGAGGCCATCTGCGTGAAAATGGGATCTTTGCTCCTGAAGAATTCATCAGTTCCTGTTGCTTTCTCCCGACCTAAGGTCATAATGCTGTATTTGTGACATCACAATTACTTCCATGGCAACAGATTGTGATGTCACAACAGAGAACTATGACATGAAGTACAGTAGGGAGTAAGCTAAAGAGGCAAATGAACTCTAAGGGATATCGAGCATGTGTCCACGCAAATGTTTCAGTAAAGAGTAATAGGAAGGAGAAATCTATCTAAATCATATAGAATGCAAGCTAAATTGTACCTAAATATTATGGTTTTCTAAGGTTTTTTTGAGGTATCAGCAGCTCTTTAATCTTTCACAGTTTATTACATAACTTACTCAACTCAGCTCCCACTTATCAAACCATACCCTCCTGTACTCGAGTCTTGCCTCACATCCCCACCACAGTGTTGCAGAAGGTATATTATCGGATGCCTTCAGTGACCACTGCATGACATGTTGTGTCGGGAAAGTCCGTCTCCCTCCCTTCACCCCAAAGTATATCGGGTCCAGGTCCCTTTGGTCACTGTTCAAAGAAGCTTTACTAAGTGACATGGCTACAACTGACTGGTCCCCCATGCACACAACCCCAAACACTGATATGGCCCTCTCTCTCTCTCTCTCTCTCTCTCTCTCTCTCTCTCTCTCTCTTCCACTCAATATTTACTCTGTCTGGGACAAGCATTTCCCATCAGGAAATCCATGGTTAACTCCTCTCACCACCCCTGGACTACCCTCAAGCTCATCAGTCTATGCAAGACCCATGACTAAGCCTGGGTCATATTTAAATTACCCCACTCTTGTTGGACCTCCTCTCCTACAGGGCACTTAGAACTCTTGCACTAAGGCTGTTCATACCGTCAAGTCCCTTTACTTCAAGGCCAACCTCCAAAACAATCTTAATTCCCCAGCTAAATTCTGGAAGGCAATTCACTCCCTTTTTGACCTCCATCCCAGTCCTCTCTCCTGTCCCAGTGGCTCACCAGTGCCTCACCCTCCCTCTAGTGCTGTTCACTTCAATTAGATTTTTACCACTTATGCTGTATCCTCCCTCCTTCCCACCTCATGGTTCCACACCTATCACCCCCTTGTCTTCCATTCTTCTTATCTCACCTCTCCTGGGGTTTGATTCCCCCTGTTACTCCACAGGAGACCTGTTTGCCCTTTTCTCATTCAACACTTCCAAATCTAACGTAGATGGCTTGGACCCTAAACTTCTCCATCTGTCAACTCCTGCCATAGGCCCCCCCATACTTTTTTTTAATCCAATTATTTAACCAGGAGAGACACACTCAGCTGAAAGCTTGTTTCCAGGTGTGATCTGGGAGCACAGGGAAGTTAAGTGACTTGCTTAGGGTCACACAGTATGCAAGTGGGGGCTGTGGGATTCAAACCCAAGTCTCCAGATTTGCAGCTTAGAGCCTAAACCACTGCGCTATACTGCCTCCCTAATTTCTTCTTTACCTTTTGCACTGCCCCTCAGTCTTGGAAGATTGCCAAGATTCTCCCCTTCCACAAAGGGGGTAATCTATCCACTCCCGTCAACTTCCATCCTGTTGCCATCCTCCCTTCTCTTGTGAAGCTGCTTATTACTTGCAGACTTCCTCCACTCCTTCAACTGTCTCTCCCCCTTCCAGTCTGGCTTTAGAAAGGATCATTCCATCATCTCCTTCCTACTAAGGGTCACTGACTCCATCCTCTCTGTGACGGATCAGGGGAACATCACAGTGGCAATTTTCATCAATCTAGCCAAAGCTATGATTCTGTGTCCCACTCACTTCTCCTGGATAAACTGAGCTCTGTCAGCCTCTCTGCCTCCACTATTGACTGGTTCCATTCCTACCTCTTGGACCATCAACAGACAGTACAAGTAGGAGGTGCTATCTCCCCTTCCCTCCCCTTCCCTCCCTGTTGAGGCCAGAGTTCCAAAGGGCTCCATTCTGGGCCCAGTCCTCTTCTCTATCTTCCTAAATAACCTTTCCTCCAACTATGCAAACTTGCATATTCACATGTATGCAGATGACACAGTTCTCTACAACTCCGATCCCAGTACTGCATCTCTAGAAGTCTCACATCAGCAAGACTTTAACAATGTTCTGCACTGGTTCCAGTCCAACCAGCTTTGGGTCAACACACACACACACAAACATACAAAAATGGTGTCTCTTTTCTTTGATACTAGTCAGAGCTAGCCCAGCCCCCATCTTCTCTATGATAGACAGGACACTGCTTGAAGTAGTTCCAGCATTTAAGTACCTCGGCATGCGGTTAGACAGCAGCTTGACTTCTCTGACCATATTTATGCCATCTATGCCAAACTCCACTGTCATTTGTGCACAGTTCAGGTAGCATAGGAATTCCAGGAGATGTCATAAAATTCACAAGTAGTATTTTAATATTATCAATAACAATAACATAAAAAAATGAAATTGTACAGGACAGCTTTCCTGGAAGTGAGTTAAAAAAAAACAAAGTCATTCATCTAACAGTCTTTTTTTTAAAATCTCAGTCTGTCTCTCCCCAACAAAAACATTGCTTCTCTTTTTACAAGAAGTCTGTGCTTGGTAATGTCCTGTTTTCACACACTGCCCCAAACCTTTGTCAGTTTCTTTCCTTGCAGATGCAGCTAAATAGAACATTGTGTCCTAGAATTGATCTCCTGGTGACAATTCTGCAAATGAGTTTGTGGCAGTCAAACTGCATCTCAAGGTTAGCCCCCTGAGTTCCAAATAGCTTTTTGCAATCATTTCAACCATGCAACTATATACATTTTAAACCAAATAAAGATCCACATATAATTTTATAACCACAGAGAAGCAAGGGGGAAGAAAAGATAGAAACAGCAAGTGAAGGCCGAGAGATAGCTGGAGGGGGAGAATCATGAGCCGATCAGAGTGATCAGTTCCTAGGTGTCACATGAAAATTTGATTGTGCAATCAGACAGACAAGAGACAGAAAGGTAGAGGATAGAACAGATCCTTGCTTTTAACTCTTTCTGCATAATAAGTGAGACAGGGTCTTATTCAGCCCTGTAACATCCACCCCTGACTAGGTTCCCTCCTGTACTACAATAAGGACTGCCTTCCTCCCCAAGCCCTCCAGGAGCTGCTCACCAAAATGGCTCTCCTGCTTTTCAGCTACTGTATGCTGATGTGGTTTATGGCATCATTACTCCACCTACCTTGCCAGTGTGGACTCCCTCTGCAATGCCTTCTGCCACTTCAGTACCACTTCACCCTCTCGTACTCCCCACTGCTCCCTTTACTCCTTTTATCTGTCCTCCCTCTCCCCCTCATGTCACCAGTCCCACTGTGCATCCCTCATCTCTAAATAGTGGTTTGGGTCTCTCCCGTCATACCTATCCCATCTCCTCTCCCCATCCCCTCCTCTTCCTACTCCTTGTGCCGAAGGGACCAATGCACATTCTCCCTTCCCCACCTGCACTCCTTAGCTGGGAAATCTGCTTTCTCATACCCTTCCCCCTGGAACTAGCTACTCTCCTCCATCCATCTCTCCCCCTTCCTTTCCTCCATTAGATGCAAACTAAAACTCCATCCCCACTCCTGCCAACCCACTTCCTGAACCCATCCTTACCTTGCCTGACTTTTGGTCACTGTGTACCTATCCCAACCCCAGCCACATAGTTTCAGCAACCTCACTGAAATTTATCAACCTGTTTGACTCCTGCTTTCAGCACCAGCTCAGGCTCCCTTCACTCTAGCACTATGCACTTTGAGTTTGCCCAGTTTGTGCAGATGATTTGTATGTTAATTAATTTTTCCTCCATATGCAATGTTTTCCCATTTTGCCTGCACTGCTCTCATCTTACGTTCATAATGTCTCCCTCATTGTAACCACATCACCTGACTGACTGTATTTTGTTTGTCATTGTGCTTTTCCCCTTCCCCTTTACCCTGGGTCATACCTAGAAACAAGCTTTGGCTCAATGTGCTTCTCCTGGTTACCAATATTTAAATAAATAAATAGTCTCTCCCCTTTACTTAGATGGATACTTAAGCAATAATGCACAACAGGGTGTGTGTTGTGCTGAGATAACATCATGCCTGGGTTGATTAGGCACTAGGCCGCAGGTCAAGTGCGACTAATCACCCCAGAAGTGATGTTATCATAGCACAACACACACCCTGGAGTGCATTATTGCTATTATACAATGGCTCCTTTGTAAAATTTAATAAAAAATAGATTGCAAATATGTTTAAAATGTGTTTTATTACTGATTTTTTTCATTGAGTAGGAATATATAATGAACAAATAGTGCAGTTCTATTGTTTTATCTGTAGGTGGTGGTGCTGCATTTGTTTCTTGAGTTCAACACCCCCCACCACACACACACACACACACACACACACTCATTTATGCATGTGCATGATAGGGACTCGGGAGACGGACTATGCACTTCCAGTTTTCAAGTTAGATTGTGCGTCTCTGTTGTTTCTCTCTGTTTCCCACTTTTGCCACCTTGAAGTTGTAGATTGCCCACATACACACACACACAATGGTCTCACAATTGAGCTTTTTCTTTTTCCACTCCATGGCTTCTCTCATCTGACAGTCTCCCATCCCCCCCTTCTCTCATCTTCGCTGCTGTGTGCATTCTCGTTCTGGTACAGGGTTTTAATAGAACAAACAACTGAATACAGCAATCGAGTAAGCAAGTGAAGCACAGTATGCATCTGTAACGTACACACACTCACTCTTTTCAGGTGAAGTGTGGGCAATGATGTGTAAGGCAGTTTGGACTTTAAGTTTGTGGTCGTCCTCCGTCAGCCCCTGCATCCTCCTAATCCGATAAGATGTCTCATTTTGGCTTCTCCCAGTACATACGGCGTGTTTATACCAGGAGAAGATTTACAGAAAAGCCAAGTGAATGCAGTAATGAGCAAGAACACACACTCGTAGCATTGTAGGCAGAGCACCGACTGCCAACAGTGAAACCGATCGCGCTGGCGGCTTCATGTGACCTTGGTTTTTTCTGTTTATTCAAGAGATCATGGGCATAATTGTACAAGGTTTTGTGGGGGTTTATCCTGTGGCATTTGTTGGGGGTTTTGGTGACTTTGTAAGCTGTTAAGAGGGATGGATTTCACTAAAAAATGATGAAGTAGAGTACTGGCAAACTTCACTTCGGACATGCCAAGTGTGGGCAACTTGTACATGACCAGTGGAGTGATTTTTTTGACATTTGATGCAGCCATGTGTGTGCTTGGACTAGACCTGTGATGCTGTACTGGGATAACATCACGGGTCCAGCCCCAGACTGACCAATCAGAGCCCAGGATTCTTTCTTGCCATTGTATAATGCTTCTTGGAACCCATCTGTATTAACTACCTTCCCTATTGACAATGTGGAGTGATACAGAAAGGAGAAGTTCCATCATACTTATCATAATTTCCTTTTCTGTTACATTCAGCACTGTCAATGGGGTGGGTGAACCGGTTTGGAGAAAATCTGAACCCCCATGAACCAGCAGTATTTTTGACACTCTAGCTGCTTCCGAACGTTTTTCATAGTTTGGATTAGTTCAGATTGCATATTTTTCCCTAACCACACTGCACAAAAGGTGTACCTGATCCTGCAACAGAAATCTTAGCAGGAGCGCACTGGAAGGGAGTGCCTTTTCTATTACATGACATGTGGGTGGGAGTGCGAGAAGGCATCAGATCAGCAGAGGTGTGGAGTTCAGAGAAAGCAAGCAAAGAGAGAGAGAGAGAGAGAAACATGGGGACACTTATGTCTCAAGCTGCCTGACTGATGGGGAAAATTCTGTGCACAGTAACTGAAGATCTGATTGATTTGTGGTTCAGGGATTCACATGGTTCCCCCAAAGCAGTCTGTTTCAGTGTGATAGCGTGGTAGACATTCCAGATTCAGCAGCAAGAACTTGGGCAGCTCTGTGCTCTACCATCAAAATTAGCTTGGTTTTGAGTCCTTCCAACTCATACCTTATCTTAACAGATATAAAATAAATATTCGTGGACAGAATTAAGTGTATTGAGTCTGAAACTTTAAAGATAAGAGAAGGAGCTTGTATTTTTCACTGAAGCATGAAAACTGAGGGTGGGGGAGGGAAGAGGAAAGAGTGAGCTGTGCAGGCAGGTTGTAAATACTAAGGACCTGCTGGTGCTGCAGTTCTATCTAAAGCCAGTCAGAGAGTGAAGAAGTAAATTAAGCAGACAGACAGCTTTTCTTTTTAGCCAAGGCAGGAAAGAAAAGTAAATGGAGAAGGCAAGGGAGAGAGAAACAAGGACAGGAAAGGAGATTTATTTGAGATTCGTGGTGCCCAGTGTATCTTTGTGGCTGATTTATAAAAAATATAATCCCTGGACTCAGAGAGGGTTAGGCCAGCATAGAAACATTCATTTTTCAGCAGAAAAGAATCACTTGGCCCTCAGTCTGCCCAGGTGGTCCCTATGTGTTTACAGACCCTAACTGGTCTCCAGATAGCTGTTTAAAACTACAGTATTTTAACATACAGGTACCCTAATACATAAAGATTCTAAAAGGTCTGGATAAGGTTCAGATAAGTATCAGAACCTTTTGTTGTTTATCAGAAGCTTTTAGAACCTCAGAACCTTATGAGGTTCTCCCATCACTATAGTGGGACCTGTCCCCCAAGTTGTTTTCTCTTCCAGAAAATATTGTGATAGATAGATAGATAGATAGATAGATAGATAGATAGATAGATAGATAGATAGATAGATAGATAGATGGATGGAAATATAGATATAGATATGTGTTTAAGATCATTGTAGGTGTACATTGTTCTTGTTATGAAGGATACGTAATGTGCTTTTTAAGGGCTTCAGATTCATCAACTATATCTGGACACTGTCATACCATAACTTATGACTGGTGAAGCAGACTAATAGATTACATGGTGAGACGTATAAGATTATGCTGTCAGGCAAGCCCACATGGGTATTCAACAGTCATAAAAAAATCCTGTTGTGCCTTCCTTTAACTAAAGATATTTTTCTGTTTAAAACACACTTTCAGGAATGGCAGACCTTGAGATCCCACGGTGAACATGGTGTCTGAGGTTGGAAGCCTCGAGTGGTAAATGTGGGGTGGAAATCACAATCATACATGCCGAATGTGGGTCCTGTTCTATCAAGACAAAGTAGGACCTGTTTTATTTCCATTTTTCTCTCTGGTATAAATTTATACGAAGGCTCCACAAGGAATACGGACATTAACAATGATTTGCATATTGTGCACTGCGTTGACAGAACTGTACTGGGGTACCAAAGGCAGATGGAATGTTTCATGTTCCTGGGTATATGCTGAGATCACAGCTTTTGTGTTGAGCCACTACCCCAGTGGGGGAACACTTTACCCATTTGTATTAACCACCTTCCCCACTAACAATGTTGGCGCTACCAGAAAATGAAATTATGGTAAGTATGATGGAATTTCTCCTTCTTCTGCCATGGTGGTGACGCAAGGCCAAGCTGAAGATCTATCATCCTAAAGGCTGTGGTGGGTGTCTGTAAGTACAAAAAGACCTGACATAAAGTACTATACATGTGGATGACTTAGCAGTCTAAGGCATCAGAATTAAAAAGAGAATTATTTTTTTTGGGGGGGAGCTCCAGAGAACTATACTGAGCTGCACACTCGAGCAGATTCAATAGACCAATAAGGCCTTTTTGTGCTGGTTATTTTGTGTTCATATTCGTATAACTTGCTTTGAATATTTCTAAGTTCAGCACATGTTTAAAGAAAGCAGCTTACAACTATGCACTGTGTATAGTACTTTCAAATTTGTAAAAAAATTCTGCGGCTTTGTGGAGGGTGTACAATACTGTGTGCCAAGAAAGGTACAGGTTATAATGGATGTAAACCTTTGCAGGTATGCTGCCTAAAAGTATTCTAATTGCAGATATAAAATGTATATGAAACACCAGACTTGTGTGACATGACTCCAGATATGTATTTTGTCCCTCGGTCACAAGAATAGGGGAGGTGATGGGTACTAGGGTTGCTATATATGATTTTTAATATGTTGACCCTGTATGAGGTACCATACCATTGATCCATGGCTTTGTATCTGCAAACTGTCCTTATGTCATGAGGGTAGGAAGCGTGATAGGGTGGGGGGAGTTAAACATAAGAACCCTAACAGGACATTTGCAAACTTTGTGGGCATTGTGCTTGCAACCCTAATAGTTTATTTCTAACCTTTGTACATTTCGCATTTTGTGCAGTAGCAACATTAATGATCGGAACCTAGCTTTTTTTTTGCTATATATATCTTTATAAAATGGCAAGAAAACATCTAGAAATTTTATTGGCTGAGGACAGAGCTGAGTGAAATTAGCAAACTCTGATTTTGTGGAATATTCATGAAATTCCATGAATTTTCACAAAATGTCATTAACTTTTCTGACATTTTCTGAAATTATTTAATTGATCATAATGTGGTCTGTATTATAGCTAGAGATCTGGACTTATGCATGCTTATTGCAACCTATGAGCCCTAAAATGATGCCAAGTTTCATGACATTTGGACAAAGGGTGTGGAAGCTATAGAGGCTCAAAGTCAGACAATTTATTATTCACATGAACATTTCTGAAAATATTTCTATGCTTACAACATAGCTACCTTTGGAGCAAGATAGCTGAAAATGTGTATGCATACTTTCTTGAAAGAGTCATAGAAACTGCTAAATAGAGAGGTAATTAGTTGTGCGAATTGCAAGTTACAGGAGTTCAAATGTTCACAATAAATGTTCTAAATATTTAGCAGTGTCAATGGCTCAGCAGGTTGCACCCTCACCTCTGAGGCTGGAAAATCACAAGGCTGTGGGTTCTTGGGTTCTATCCCCCCACCAGACTTGGGTTAAATCCCAGTACTGACACTGTGGTGCAGTCTGGGGGGGGGGTACTCCTGAAGTGCTGTCTTTTGGATGAGTCATTAAATAGAGGTCCCATCTCCTGTTCTGGTGGTAGTTCAGGTGGATGTTAAAGATCCCATGGCATTTCTCGAAAAAGAGCAGGGGAATTTCCCTGGTGTCCTGGCCAAATTTCCCCCATTCACTAAAAATACCACCAACAGCTTAATCTGGTTCAATGTCAGTTGGTATCCATCTGTATCCCCCCAGGACGAGGCTGAAAATAGGCAGAATTGTCTAGTCCTCCTTTCCCGGTCAACAAAAACTAAATAAATAAATAAAATATTTGAATGATAATAGCTCTACTGCTATTGCAGGTATACACTGACAATTTGGCATGATTACCAAAATACTGTAAATGTGTCCTGGAATCTAATTAAGCTGGATAAATGTTGTTTGGTAGGTTAAAAGTTATTGTTGATACTCTAGAAATTACTAATTGGCAAAATTTACTCAAAAATTCATGGATGCTAATATGTAAATGTCAGTAGAATTCCACTTGTGGAATTTAACTTTCACAAAGTACTTATCACCACTGAATCACTGGTATCATGTTATATGAGTGAGTATTATTGAGTGCGTCAATATGAGCGACTCAATAATACTGCTTACACTGACAGCGAGTGGTGAAAAACATCGATATATCCTGTATAGTGAGTATAGCAGGGAGTTACACTCACTACTACAGGATATAGGCTGTTGTGTGGCCACTCCTGCTGAGCTTGCCGTTTAGCGTAGTGGTGTAAGCCACTGTTTGCGATAGCAGCAGGCATACATTTGGGTCTGGTTTCAGGGGAAAGAAAAAAGCTTTTGCTTTTTAAAAAAAAAGGAACTTTCCCCTGGGTCCACACCCCCCCATGGAGTTGATTGTTTGAAGTTTGGGGTGTGTGGGGCGCTTGGCCCTCGCAAAGGGGGGTATGGGGGGCATAACCCCCACATAAAAATACTTATTGTTTTGTTTGAATGTAGCGACTGTCGCTATTTGCAACGGTTGTTGCAATTTCATAGAAACATAGAATTTGACAGCAGATAAGGACCGCTTGGCCCACCTGGTCAGCCAATTTCCCTACCTAATGGATAAGCTGCAGATCCTAGTTAACCAACAGCCTACCTCCTCCTATCCCCCCACTAGAATTGCCTTATGTCTGTCCCATGCATTCTTGAACTCCTCCACTGTTTATGACTCCACTACTTCCTCAGGAAGGCCGTCCCATGTATCCAAAACCCTGTCTGTGAAAAAATACTTCCTCATGTTACCGCTGAGCCGTCCTCCCACTATATTCAAATTGTGCCGCCTTGTTCTTGCACATCTCTTTTTCTGAAAGATGCTACTGTCTTGGAATTTGCTGATTCACTTGAGGTACTTCAAAGTTTCTATCATGTCCCCCCTCTCACTCCATTCCTCGAGGGTATACATATTAAGCTCCTTTAATCTCTCTTCATATGTCCTCTGCTGAAGACCCTGTACCATTTTAGTAGCTCTCCTCTGGACAGCCTCCATCCTGTCTATGTCCTTGGGAAGATGGGGTCTCCAGAACTGCACGCAGTACTCCAGATGGGGTCTCACCAACTGTCTGTACAGAGGGATAACAACTTCTTGTTTTCTAGTGGTGATGCCTCTCCCTATGCATTCCAGTATCCTGCCAGTCCTCCTTACTGTCTTGTCACATTGCTTGCCCACCTTTAGGTCATTTGATATGACTACCCTCAGGTCCCTTTCCATTTTTGTTGTTGTTAGTATCTTACCCCTCATTGTGTACTCTTCCCCTGGGTTTTTGTTTCCCAGGTGCATTACTTTGCACTTTGCATTGAATCAGCTGCCATACATTTGACCATTCCTCCAACCTTGCCAAGTCCCTTCTCATCCTTTCTACCCCACCTTCTGTATTGATCCTGTTGCAGATCTTTGTGTTGTCTGCAAAGAGACATACTTTTCCTTCAAGTCCCTCTGCAATGTCACTTATGACATTAAAGAGGACTGGTCCCAGTACTCAACCCTGCAGTACCCCGCTAGTAACCCCCCTTTCTTCAGAGTTGACTCCGTTTACCATTACCCTCTGCATCCTGTTGTCCAGCCAGTTTTTTATCCAGGCTACCACCCTGGGACCCACTCCAAGGCTGGCTAACTTGTTTATTAATCTTTTGTGTGGGACTGTGTCAAATGCATTGCTAAAGTCCAGGTAGGTCATGTCCACAGTCCCTCCCTGGTCTACTACTTTAGTCACCCAGTCAAAGAAATCTATTAGATTTGTCTGATATCACCTTCCCACTGTGAATCCATGCTGCCTTTGGTCCTGTGCCCCACTGGCCTCTAGGAACTCAAAATGATTTCCTTCAGAAGTGATTCCATCATTTTCCCTACCACTGAGGTCAAGCTAACAGGTCTGTGGTTTTCTGTCTCTGTCTTGCTCCCACTTTTGTGAAGGGAAATCACATCTGCCCTCCTCCAGTCCTTGGGTACCACATCATCCTCCCGTGATTTTTTAAAAGGGGTAGTCAGTGGTGTCACTAGTTCTACCCTTAGTTCTTTTAGAATTTTTGGGTGAATCCTGTCAGGCCCCATTGCTTTGTCCACCTTCAGTTTTAAGAGTTCTTTCAGAACCCTTTCTTCCGTGAATGGACTGATATCGACCCCCAGATCCAGAGTGTTTCTATTCTTTGGTTTAGGTACCTCCCCCTCCTCTTCTTTTGTGAATACTGAGCAGAAATATTCATTCAGTATCCCTGCTTTTTCACTGTCACCCTCTGCCCACCCTCCCTTCCCTTTATTAAGCCTCACTATCCCTGCCTTGGTCTTTCTTCTCTCCCTAATGTACTTATAAAAGACAGAAACATCTAATTTCAGTCACCCTTTTCACGACGGCTCTTTTTTACTTGGTCCATGTGATCAGTGGTCTTTCAGACTCACCCTTATCACATAAAACTGAATCACTTTACCATCACTAGCTTCATGGCCTTGTAATACTCCCTCCAACACTCCTGCTACAGTCATGCCCAACATTATGCTTTGTCATGACTAAAGATATCCAGATACTTCTATCACAATATCCTAAGTCAGAACTAGTTCTAAGGCTTGAGGGTTGGTGTCACTCAGTATCACTGTTATAAAACAAGAAAAACAATATGCCTTGTTATCTACAGGGCTGTTAAAGAGTCAGCAGGTGGCATTGTACAGAAACAATGCTGCACGCGCATGTGTGTCCGCAAGTCATTAAGTCAGTGAGCTCTAGTGGTTATCTGTCATACTGCCAGAATTCAGGCTAGTGCACCATTTTGTCCATTACTATTCTTCATGGTTCATCACTCCAGATAGTGATCTGACACTTGGCACCACTATACGTTTACAATGGGCCTCCTATGAATCCTACCTTATTGCCACTGCCCAGCCTTTACCTTCCTCTATATTGTCAACTCAAATGTCTGACTGGGCAAAATGTATGGACATGGCTTCGACAAAAGTATCTCAGCAGTCCTCAATTTCACAAACTCTCATGAAATTCAACATTCATTACAGATGTTATTTTGGAATCTTTGGTTGCTTATATCGTGACCAGTATTTAAATAAGTGATTAGAGAGCTGACATGCACTGCCTTTTTTCTTTTTTCCATATTGCTTTTTTCTCCTGGCTGGCAGCTCATCTCTCAAGGATATAACCTGTTCACAGGGATATACCCCAATCAAGCTGAATCCAGCCACCATTCAGTTGGTTACTGAGTTTTTCTCCAACATTTATTCCCTCCCATCTCCCCTGGTGTGGGCAATGCCTGTTAGCCTTGCACAGGCATAGCTTCCCCCATGGCAGAAGCAAGCTCCTTGGCCCAGCTGCAGGGGTCACTGTGTAGGAGGAACCCACCATCAGCCCTCCATAACTGAGATGAATTGTCGAGCAGCAGCTGTCTCAGTCATGGTCTGCCTCCCAAAAGTGACTCAGTATGGCAGAGCAACACTCTGCTGCTGGGCCTAATATTTAGGGTAATTTAACATAACAAAATTGGCTATATTCTGTTCTCTAGTTTTAAAGTTATAGGGGCTTAAAAAATCTGCAGTTTACATAATTGTGAAATATAATTTTAATATTTCTGAAAGTCTGGATGCTTATAACTCAGTCATTTTTGGGAGTTCTGAAACATGGCACACTTCTGTAAGGACCTTGGCAAAGTTATCATACCAAATTTGGTACAATCTAGACAAATCCTTTAAGTTTACATAATAGCAAAATGTAATTTTTTAATTTCCAAAAGTTGGACACTTATAACCAAGTCATCTTGAAAGGAAGAAATCTGACACTTGGCACACTTCTTTGTGGACCTTGACAAAGTCACTGTACCACATGTGGTGCAATTTGGACAACTACTTTTTAAATTACAGGGAAATAAGTGAAATCAAAATGTTGGCAACATTTAATGACATTTTCAAGAAAATTTCATGGAAGTTAAATTGGAATATCTCCAAAATTTCTCTGGTGGTAGATAGATTTCGCCCAGCCCTTGCCGAGGGACATCACTGGACTGTGCATTAAGTCTCTATAAATGCATAGCCTAGTGCCAAATCTTATTTTCCTCCCCAAAAATCTACTTAGAGCCATTTTATCAGTGTAATAAGCCCCTCCAGGGTGTGCATTATAGGATGTTAAAGCACTTCCCCAGAGTGTAAAGAAACTCGGCCCTCAGCCTTGTACCTCCTGCATTAAAATCCTATAATGGAGCCGGCCCGGTGGTGCAGAGGGTTGAAGCACTGGCACCTTACCTTGACCACACCAGTGACCCGGGTTCGGGAACAGACTCGGGACACCAGGGGTCGGCTGGGGAAGGAGAGGATTGATCATCCAGAGGACTGCTGTCCTCTCCTGGGGTGGGATCAAGGGAGGCATCGCTCAGCAGTGGCCCCTAGTGAAGATTTGGGGCACTGCATGAGCAGCACGATGGGGACCTAGAAAAATGGGAACAGCTCCAGGACCGCCGGATGATGGCTGCCGCACTCTGACGCTGCTGAAGGCTCTCTAGAAAGCCACCTCTCCACCTCAGCAGCACCCCGAGGCCTAACTTACAGTGTGCTGGTGATCCCTCTGGCTGGTGCCTTTCCCCTCGGAGGAGGGGGACCCATCCGGTGAAGGGTTACACCGGGATACCTCAGGGGTTGGCTGTAATGTGAGGATGGAGGAGGTGGCTCAACTGAGGGCAGTAGGAGTAAGTCAGGGAACTGGCAGCCTGAAGGAGTGGGGGTCACTGGAAAACATAGGAGGGGAAAAAAATCCGATAATGGACACTCTGTTGTGACTTATTTCTTACATGTATATACTGTATTATAGTGGTGCGATAGTGCCACTTTAGTTAGGGTTGAGTAGTATGTTATTTTTTTTATATTTCTTCATTAGTTTCATTCCATATAAGCTTTCTATATGGTTTACATCTAATAGAACAAGTACACAATTTCTTAACCATCACAGGTAAAATCAACATAAACACGGCAAGGATGAGATCCATTTCATTTTTAGTTCCCACATTAACCTTCTTCTCTGATAATTATAGTCCAGGCTAGTCAGTAACTTACAGTCCTTTTATAAAGCTAGTAAAGGAAGTCTCATGCCATGGTATATTAGTATATTAGTAACCACAACTTCAATTACATTAATAGAAATAAAGCAGAAATTAAAAAACTGTAAAAGGTCCAAACCAAACTTTAAGGTCTTCCCTTATTTTAAAACCCCTTCATGTTTAAGCAATCATAACTGGTGAGTGTAGCAATCAAGTGTACGCTAGTTTATAGTTATCCCCTTTCAGATATTCCCTCAGAATGGATGGGTTTTCACCATTTCCCCCACCTACAGAAAAAGAAGCAGGTACCAGGAGCTTCCCCTATCCAAAATGATGTAGATTGAGTGTTCTAGCAATTCACCTTTCAGCCAGAAATTGGAAGGGCACACATCATTGAGGCATCATCTTCGCAGCCTCTGATACTGTAAGCTGTGAGACAGTGGCAGAGCACAATGTTCTGAAAATTTTTCAAGACCATATTAGAGCCTGTTTCTCATAACAAAAGGTAAGAAAGTTGCTTGATTGGCTGAAATACTACCTCTCAATTTTTGGGAAACTTCACTGTGTGACTCCAGGAGACAGGATTGCATACTGCATGGCAAGCACTCTGAACATAAGTTGACTATACAAAAAGTAGCTATGGTAAAGCGTGCAGTACATTAAACCTACTTCACAGCACTAACAGTACAGAACTACAAGTATCAAGGATCATTAGCAAGTTACATGGATTATAAATAGGTGGAAATGCACACTCTGGGAAAGAGGGATCCCTGCTCTTATAAAAAGTTCCATGGGATTGTTGTTTCCACTGACACAGCCCATGGAGATTGGAAACAGGGACCTCAATTTAATATCTCATCCAAAAGAGGGCATGTTCAATAGATCAACCCCACCCCCTGCTGTTACTGTCCTGCTGTGTTGGTATTGGTTGATATTCAATGTTCCTGGTGTGGAAAGAGCCCCTCCAATTTCTGGCCTTAAGACAAGTACTAGGAGCAATCCTTTCTCTTTTGTTTTCCTTGCTTTGACCATTGAAGCACAAAAATACACTGAAATAAATGTTACCTTTGCTCCTTTATTTGATAATTTATACAGATTAACACATCTAGCCAAGTTCAAGCTTTATTTCAGAATGCAACAGCATAAGATACTGTATAAATGACTTGAGATTTCTAAAAAAAACTCTTCCGGTCCAGTTGTTCATTTTATTGCAGCAGATTCAGCATCCAGGAGATTCATTCTGATTCCCCAAATTAGTGACTAGAGGCAGATCCAGAATCAGTTAACTTTCCGCAGCAGCCAGTGACTTGTTCAGTGAAGACTCTGTGTAGTGTTGCTGTCATACTGGAATCTGAATTACAGTCGGTATTTGCAGACATATCCCATCACATTTATACAATGGCAGTCATTCCATTCCTTAAAACCTGCAAGACAAATGAGAAAAACCCTTTACCTCCACCTCTGTGAATTACAGTGCAACACGTCCATCTAAGCTATGAACAGTGGCTGAAAGAGCTGGGGCTATTCTCTCTGAAAAAAGGGCAAATGAGAGATAATTTAATTGAGGTATTAACTGACCATAAGAGTATCATGAGATTAGCTTACAGTGGACTGATTAACAAAGATCAGGGATTGGACTTTCAAAAATGAACAAATAGTGCACGTGCTAAAAAAAGCTATGCAACGGAGGGTTTCCTTGTGCAATACAATTTTTTTTCTATTCAAAAAGCTGTGGAAAAATGTTACAGTAAGTCTGGTATTACCAGGTGTTGCATTTATTTTCTGCAACGATGGAAAAAAGGAAAATGCCGCCCATGAGCATAAAATGCTGAAAATTGCATTTCTACAGGTGAGGGGATTTCTGCAGATGTGGGGATTTCTGCAGGTATGTGGGTTTCTGCAGGTGCAGGGATTTCAGCAGATGCATGGATTTCTGCAGATGTGGGGATTTCTGCAGGTATGTGGGTTTCTGCAGGTGTGGGGATTTCCCCCACACCAGGAGGTTGCACACAAGGATTTAGTCTCTAGGTCATGACATACCCTTTGAAAATCAGGCTCGATGGGTCCAAAATCCAAACCCTTAAATGGAGATGTTTAAAAGATACTCTCCTTAAGAAGCCATTTAAATATATGGCGAACCACTGGGAGCTAACCAAGAAAAGATTGAATAAACAGCCCCTAGCGAAAAATTGACAGAACAAATATATTGATATGATTTATCTGGAGCACAGCTCCCCCCCCATGTGTTCCAGTGAGTGTTTAGCATTTGGGAGCAGCTTCCACCTACTACCTGAATACCTTATTAGACTCATTCAGCAGCACCTTCTTTTTTTGGGCAGGATTAAGAGCCTGACAACCTCTCTCAACAAGGTAAAAAACTTTGTGAAAAAAAAAACTTTGCTGAAACATTGCTGTGAGTAGTGACCCCAGCACAGATCAAAATTCTGTTCCAGCTCACATCCCTGCAGTGTTGGGTACGTTACTTTTTCTATTACTTTCTATTACATTTGGAAACTTGCTCCAGGAAGCTCTGTGCAGTCACTAGCAAGGATGGAGAAGTACTAGAAAAAGTAATACACCTTACAATTATTTATTTATTTAAGAGTTTCACCAGGAAGGCATACTGAGCAGTGTACCGCTCGATCCCAGATGCACCCTGAGGAAAGGGGTTATACAGGATACAGTAATAAAGATGATTACATACAGAAACATGTGCAGTACAATACTATTTGGAGGAGACAAGTCATATATACAAATTGCAGTTTTACAGACAGGTGGTATGATGTGCCCAGGGGGCATAGGAATAGGCAAAGTAAAGCATTTATATACATGTTCAGTACAGTAGAGATTTAGAAATTTTTAGAGCTGGCAAAATCAAATGTACAAATAGAAGTAACCAGCCAGGTGGTAGCAGAGGGGAATGGCATGCCCTGAAGTATGGAAATACCCAGCTGCACACAGTAAGCAGTGGTTAGCAACAGCGGGAAGAAACAGTTTTGGTAGTAATCTGCTGGCAGTTAGGTTGCAAGGGATTCAACGGGGCAGGATGCAGGTGCAGGTGGTAGAGAAATGAGTCTTAAGAAGGGCATTCCGGTGTGGAGCGCCTGTGGCGTGTCAAATATCGGCCGTCAGGGAGTTCCATAATCTGGGCAACCTGAAGCTGAAGGCAGCCTGGCCAGACCGGGTGGATCTATGCGGGATGTGAAGCGGTCGAGAGTCAATGTTCCAGAGTACGTATGCCGGTGGTGGAAGGGTGTTTAGGGAGGACGCCAGGTAGGAGGGGAGTGACTGTGACCAGAACTTGGCAGCTGTCCTAGCACAGTGTAGCAATCTCTGATTGTGGAGAGAGGGGAGGTCCAAGGACTGGTAGAGGTCACAGTGATGTGTACTAGGAGGGCGGTCCAGGAGAACTGGCAGAATGAGTTGAAGAGGGTCGAGCCTGGACAGGGAGGCCGAGGACGCTTTATTAGACTACATCGCCATAGTCCATTATCGGAGGATCATCTTTTGGACGATGGCTAGTCCCACAGGGGGCTGCAACTTTTATTGCAGTATAGAGCACCCAGCATGGGATGCAGCTTTTTGTACAAAGTATCAATATGCACAGAGAAATCAAGGTACTGGTCTAGCCAGACACCGAGGTATCTTTAGGAAGTGCAGACCTCCAGGGGAGAGCCATTCAGAGTGTAGAACGTGGGGGGGACTGGAAGGCAAGATAGTTTGGCCCGAGAGCCGAAGGTGAGGGAGACAGTTTTTTGGGGGTTTAAAAATAGTTGATTTAATAGGAACCAACGTTGGATGGAGTCAAAGTCCTTCTGCAGACAGGCTGCCACGGCATTGGAGGATGAGCCAGAGGCAAACAGCACCGTGTCATCTGCATACGTGTGGATAGCAGTATGTGGGCAGGCATCAGACAGATCATTGAGAAATATAGAGAACAACAGGGAGCCTAGTACAGATCCTTGGGGGACTCCGCTGGTGACTGGGAGTGAGGTGGAACTAGCCGAGCCAATATGGACAGACTGGGACCTACCTACCAGGTACAATTGGAACCAGTTGTTGGCAGACACTGTCAGTCCAGCTTGGGCAAGTTTAGACAGTAACAGGGCATGCGAGACCGTGTCGAAGGCCTTGGCCAGGTCGATAAAGATAGCCGCAGTTATCTCCCCTTTATCCATACCCATAAGGATGGTGTTGGCGAGATGAAGGAGAGAGGTGGTGGTGGAGTGGTTCTTTCTAAACCCAGCCTGGAAGGGGGTGAAGAATGATATGGACTCAAGGTAGTGGGAGAGCTGAGCTAGTACAAGTCGCTCCTGTATTTTGGCTAGGATGGGGAGCAGCGATATGGGGCAGTAGTTGCATGGGGAGGAAAGGTCACCTCCTTTAGCTAGAGGAATGACTGTGGCTTGTTTCCATATTGTAGGGATGGACCCGAGACTAATAGACAGGTTATAGAGTGTGGCTAGAGGGTAGGCTATGGCAGGTGCAGAAAGCAGGAGCATTTTGGAATCAAGGCCCAAGGGGCATTTATCTTTGGATGGATTGAGTGACTGAAGTATTTTTAGCACCTCACCAGGTGTAACTGGGGGGAGTGAGAAATAGGCTGGAGAGGAGACAGCTGGGGGAGCAATGGAGGGAGTGGGGGAGAGCAGGATGTGGTGTTGGTGAAATCTGAGTTAAACTCCAGTGGCAACCCGTTACAGGATCAGTGATGATGCTTCCACCTATGTTGAAAGTGGGGTAGAGAGGTTGGGCCCGGGGTTGAGAAGGATTTTATTGACTCAGAATTGTGTGTAGGTGAGCGTTATTGCTGAAAGCAGACTTAAAGTAATTTGCCTTTGGCCTGACGTGCGAGTCTTGTGCAGGCATTTCTTGGCGAGCGAGTGTTGCAGAGCCATTTGAGCACCTGTCGCTTTGAAAGATTTCCAGGCTCGGTCTCTGGCTCGTAGTTGTTCCAAGAGGTTAGCTGTTACCCAAGGTAGGTGGGATCCTCTTACTCTGGACCTTCTGAGTGGCGCATGGAAGTCCCAGATAGACAGGAGGTTGGTCGTAAAAAATTTGAGGGTATCATCCATGGAGGAGGCCCTAGGGATGAAAGACCAGTCGACGCTGGTGAGGTCATTTAGGAGTGTGGACAGATCAAGGGATTTGTAAGCTCTGTTGTATAGAGTGCGGGGGGGGAAGGGCCTTGGGTCTGAAGATTTTCCGCACCATATAAATCAAGTGATGGTCACTGAGGGAGTCTGGTAGTAGGCCAGCTTTAATTATCCGATGTGGGTGGGTGGTGAGGGTCCAATCCAGTAGAGTATGCTGTTTGGATTTGTGGTTTAGGCGAGTAGGTTCCGTTATTTGTTGGGACAGGTTTAGAGCATTTATTTGACAGCGCGTTTTGGTGGCTATGCTGCCTAGCCAGTTCTGGTTGAAATCTCCAAGGATATGGAGTTCACCACCAGCCATAAGGGACCTCAGTTTGCCTAGGTGGTCTAGGATGCTAGACAGTGGTGCGTCTGGTGGACAGTATGATCCTGCTATATATATGGGGATGGAGTGCAGAAGGGAGATTTTGATTAGAAGGGAATATATCGATAGTGTGGGAATGGTAGGTGTGATTGTGGAGAACTGGAGTTTAGAGGAGATGTACATGGCAGTACCACCACCCTTCTTAATGCCCTGTTGGTCCTGATGGATTAAGGAGTACCCAGGTATTGAGAATTTGGTGTCAAGGTTGTGGGGCTTCAGCCATGTTTCAGTAATGATTACGATATCAGGGCGAAGGGATAGGACACTTGTTTGTAAGGCTGCTATTTTGTTCAGGATGCTGCATATGTTTAGGTGGACTATTTTGAAACCTCTTGGAAGGTGAGTAGCCGGGGTTGGGAGTTGCCCATTTATTGGGGTGGAGGGACCAGGGTTATGTTCTACGTCACCTGCTATAAGGAGCAAGAGAGCTAAGATGTGCCTTGCTAGGCACATGTTCTTTTGAGGTGTCCAGCAGAAAGGGGGATGGTTATGGGTCTGGGAGCTGGGCATAGGGTCTATGCAGAAGGGGACATATAAGGCAGGCAACTCTGCATGGAGAGAGGGGGGAAGGATAGTGGCTCCCAGTGGCCAGTTAAGCCAGCGGTGCCGAGTGTGGAGCACTAGGGCAGAGGAAGAGTGGGGGGGTAGCTTTACAGTTGCAGGGATAAGAGGCAGAGAGCTAGGTTAAAATGGCTAGGACGAGGGTGGGAGGGAAGATATGGTTGAGTATAGCACAATTATTATTAGTGGGAGATAGAGCATTTTGAAAGAAGTTTGAAAGCTGCTCAGGGGTGGCCACTAGTGTCCGAAGAATATAAGGAACTAATGGGAAAGTGGGCTGATTGGTTCACGCAGTCATGCGGTCCACCCTATAAAAGAAGGAGCTCACCAAGGGTAGTGGTGGGGATGGCAGGGACTCACTCTGGCGCAGTCAGCTGGAGCTGCTGCAAGTGTGGGGTCGCTACCTGGGTGCTTTTTGTCGGCTCGGTGCTCCGCGGGGGTCTCAGTGGCTGTGGGGACGGTTATACCAGCTTGCCCTCGCGACCTCACTGGGTGCTTTTTGTCAGCTCGGTGCTCCGTGGGGGTCTCAGTGGCTGTGGGGAGGGCTGTACCAGCTTGCCCTCGCGACCTCACTGGGTGCTTTTTGTCGGCTCGGTGCTCCGCGGGGGTCTCAGTGGCTGTGGGGAGGACTGTACCAGCTTGCCCTCGTGACCTCACTGGGTGCTTTTTGTCTGCTCGGTGCTCCGTGGGGGTCTCAGTGGCTGTGGGGAGGGCTATACCAGCTTGCCCTCACGACCTCACTGTGGGATTTACTTTGCCTCCTGGAGACCACCATTTGGACCCTACCTAGTAGCAGCATTTTCCTTTCCTGTTACTTATTTCTTTTTACACAAAAATAATACAAAAATAATAAATAATTATAACAGATTACATTTTTTGAAAGTAATAGGTTAGTTACTAGTTACTTTCAAATAAATGTAATTAGTTACAGTTATGAATTTCTTTTGTACAGTATAAAAAGACATATGTAACTGCAACTGTAAGGTGTAATACTTTTTCCAGTACTTCTCCATCCTTGCTAGTGACTGCACAGAGCTTTCTGGAACAAGTTTCCAAAAGTAATAGAAAAAGTAACTTACTCAACACTGCATCCCCTGTTACATCTCCTCCCTCCTGACCCTTCCCTTCCCTTCCCTTCCCTTCCTTCCCTTCCCTTCCTTCCTTCCCTTCCCTCCTTCCCTTCCCTTCCCTTCCCTCCTGCAACTCCCTCTGCTCATCTGAGTCATGTTCATTTGCTGCCCCCTGCTGTGAAATCTCAGCTGGAACAAACTTCTGTAACAATCTTCTTCTGGCTCCAAGTACCTTCCCCTCCTCCCCTTGCTTCAGTCTTCCTTTGTGACTTCTCCACCTATTCTTGCTCCTGCAACTAACCCTTGCTCTGCCTCCTCCTTTCTTCCGTAACTGCAATATTCTCCTTCCTCCTCTCCATCCACTACCTTATGACCCACTTGCTTGTTGCTGACTGCCCTACCAGCCTACTGCTATTCCCCTTAGCATGCCAGCATCCCTGCCCCCTGTCATAATGGGACTTACTTTGCCTCCTGGAGACCACCATGTGTACCCTACCTAGTAGCAGCATTTTCCTTTCCTGTTCCCATCATACTTAAGCAATAAGGCATGCTGTGATGTGTCATGCCAGGACAACATCGCACCTTGGGTGCACTGTGAGGCATGAGGCCACATGCTGAGTGCCTTCAACAACCCAATAGGTGATGTTATCCAAGTGACACACACCTGGACGTATCATATTGCCATTATAAAATGGATCCATCTACGTATTTATGTTCATAAAAAGGCTGCTTTGTGGGCACTAGTTTCACTTATGGGGTAGTGCTGGGATAGCATCACAAATGAATGTGGTTCTCCATCAATCAGCTTTCAACCTTTTTTCTATCCATTTTATAATTCCTATTCATTGATATAGGTTTGATTTTCTGGCTTAGTGTAATATTGTACTGCCCTGTTAAAATGTTTTTGACTATATTATTATAACCACCCAGTCCCCTGGGGTTACTAGAATCCCATCAGTGTCAGTGCTAGGTAGGGAAAGGCAGCTGGTGAATAATTAGTTAAATGTTTTTTTTTTCACCTACTCACTCTCTTGTTTACTTAGCTTCATCTGAGATAATAATAATAATAATCATAATAATTTTATCAAGTGCAATTCAAATATCAAAGTGATGTACAAGTATACAATCATAAAACTTTAAAACACAAATTAAAATCCAAAATACTCAAATAAACAATTAATTCTCAATAATTCACAAAAGCAAGACTAAATAGATGGGTTTTTTGTGCTATTTTGAAGCTCTCCATGGTCTGGTACTCTTGAACCTGACAAGGTAGGGAGTTCCACAGTGTAGGTGGGACAAAAGCAAACAAGCGAGCACCAGATGTTTTCAGCTGCACCCTGGAAACCTCTAGCAATCCCTCATCAGTGGAATGGAGGGGGCAGAGGGGGTGATAGGGCAAAGAAGATCTTGCAGGTAACTTGGGCTCTGTCCATGTAGGGCTGTATAGCTCAGCAAGTCAACCTTAAAGGTGATCTGCCAAGGCACTGGTAGCCAGTGCAGTGCATGCAGCCCAAGAGTAATATGGCTAGCTTGAGAGAGCCCAGGCAGTTACCTGGCTGCAGCATTCTGCACTAGCTGCAAATGGTGGATATCAACTCCTGGTAGCCCTAGATAGAGGGCATTGCAGTAATCCAAATGAGAGGTCACAAAGGCATGGACCAAAGCTGGAAGGTCACCAGGCAGAACCAGGTGCCTAATCCAAGCAATATTCCTTAGATGGTAAAATGAGGTCTTGACCACAGATGACACCTGAGACTTCAAGGTCAGTCCCTCATTAAGAGGATAATGCCCAAACTACACACCCATTCGGAGGTCTTCATCTGGCAGCCATCCAGTACCAGACCAGATGCTCGCCCTGTTGAAGATCCCTCGACTCAGTGACCCAGGTCCACAACCAAAACCTCAGTCTTGTTGGAATTCAGCTTCAGCCAGTTGGCACACATCCAGTCTTGTCTTGGACAGGCAGATGTTAAATACCGAGAGTGAAACATCCTGGCCAGGTACAAAGGACATGTACAGCTAAGTATCATCTACATAGCAGAGAAAACGCAGTCTGTACTGCCTTACAGTGTCCCCCAGTGGCAACATGTACACCACAAACAACATGGGAGAAAGCATTGAGCCCTGTGGGACCCCACATGGCAGGAAGAAAGTATCAGTGGAAAAATTCCCTGACACTAGTCACTGAGACCTGCCAGTGAGGAAAGACTGGAACCACCAGAGGACTGTACCAGACAGTCCACAGATCAGCTGCAGGCACTCTAACAGTACTCCATGGCCCATGGTGTCAAATGCCACTGAGAGATCAAGGAGGACCAAGATAATATGGCTCCTCTGATCTCTTGCAACATGGAGGTCATTGAGCACCCAAACAAGGGGAGTCTCGGTACTGTGCCTTTTCCTGAAACCTGACTGGAAGGGATCATAGATGTCATGGATGGCAAGATGATCCTCCAGCTGCAGAGCAACCACCCTTTCAATAACTTTACCCACAAAGGGAAGTTTAAAGACGGGCCTGTAGTTGACAAGGCAGTCTGGGTCGAGAGAAGGGAATCACCACTGCTTCTTTCAAAGAATGAGAGAGATGAAGTCATTTAGAACACTCGCAGCAGCATAAGCCATAGCTGGCTTTGAGTGGAGAATTTTAGAATCTTGGGGCAGTTAGTAGTCAGCAGTTGGTCAGAGTTAGTTGGAGTAGTGAGTCTGTGGAGAGTGAGAGCTGCAGCTGAGGGCTCTGTGAGGAGAGCCTGCTTTCTCACCCAAGTCTTGGTATTCTCCAGCCTACCAAGAAAAGTGGTGGAAACCGTTGTCTACAGCAGGATCTCCTGATTTTCATCCCCGAAGGGGTGAAAAGGTCTGCTAGAGAATGGATCCTAGGGGTAATCCCCTATTTGATCCAGGACAATTTGAAGCTGCCTGTACTGTTCTAACTGTGAGTAGATGTGACTTTGTGCTGCCAAGAGACAGTGCCTGTGCTTTGGTGTTTCTCTGGCTAAGAGGGAAAGCTACACCAGTTCTGTTCCATTGTTTGAGACTGTCCTCAGTTTCAAGTTGGCTGACAATTGTGGGGTCCCAATGCATGACTGATTCACATTGTTCAGGACTGTTATTTCTCATGCTACCAGTGTAATGTTTCTTAAATGCTGGATATGAAAATTAATTCAAAGATACATTTACCCAAGTGTGTTCAAGATGTTTAAGTTGTAACTCTGAAAGAATGGCTGGGTATGGATTTGGGAGCAAAGGGTGGACATCCCCTCATCTGGAGTAACCAGTTCAGGACTACAGGTTCCGTAAGGGCGCCTAGTTACTTTGGATATGGTGGCCAATATCTGAAGATAAGTTTATCCCCTGGAGTGGGTTGTGCTAATAATGAGCCCATGTGTCCTCAGTTGTGGCCAGTGCCACTGGAAGAAGTTTAAAGTCCTATGCCATATGGGAAATGTGTGCTCAGTTGTGGCCAGTGCCACTAGAAGAACTGTTCAGATGTGGCCAGTGCCACAGAGAGAGTGTTTAAAGTCATATGCCATATGGGAATACCAGTGCAAGAAGTACAATGTCCTATGAAATATGGGAATACGTAGAGTTTCTGTCATATATAGTCATTTTGTTGTTCTGCCAGTTCCTTGTGCCACGATGTGTAAATCTTGGGGGTCCACCCTTGCTTTAGAGAACATCTTTTGGAATAAAGTCACACTCTAGAACCCCATTGGACATTTACATTTTTGCTCCTGTGTGTGGAATTACTGGGTACCCCTCCAGAAGTATAGGTCTAGCATAGCTGTAGCAAAAAGTTCTCTTCTTAGGACCTGGTTGTGTGTAAATATCTTTATTGGTCATAGTTTTGCTTTTGTACACTCCCACCCCTTTTTGACCTCCAGAAGTAATGAGCCTGGTATACCTTCACAAAGCTAGGGATGGTACCATTTCCAAAGTAGTCTGTGCCCAGACAAGGGTACCAGGGGTAGCTAACTGTGTAAAGTAGTGGGGGGGAAGGGGTGGTTACAAAAAATGGGGGCTCATCCAAAGATGTTTAAACTGGGAGAGCACCACAAAAAGTGTGGGCTCATCTGATGTTGTTTAATCTGGGGAGAGAACCAGAAAGATTTTTTTCAGAGTGTATGTCTAGCATCTTTCTGTCTGGTAGTGGTGTAGCTCAAACAGAAAGGGAGCTTTGAACAAGAGGATTTTGCCCAGGAAAGTGACATCCAAATGTATATATGAACATACATAGGAAGATGCCAGCAGAAACAGGCCTCATGGTCTATCGAATCTGCTTGAGTGAGCAGCTAGCACCTTATAATGCTGCTGCCCCTCCCTTCCCCCATCCTATTACCCCTTACCCTATCCCAACCCCTCTTGATGCTGTCTACCATCTTGCAGGTCACTACTTCACCCGGCAAGGAGTTCCACTTGTCCACCACTCTTTCCGTGAAAAAATGTCTCCTCATCTCTCTCCTGAATCTACCCCTCTCCAATCTCAGTTGGAGTCCTCTCGTGTCCCTTCCCTTTCTCCTCTGGAAAATCCTCTCTATATTAGTCTTGTTTATTCCCTTCAGGTACTTAAAGGTCTCAATCATATCTCCCCTGTCCCTCCTCTCTTTCAGAGAATACATATTCAGCTCCCCCAGCCTTTCCTCATATGGCTTACCCTTCAATCCCTGGATCATCTTTGTAGTGCTACGATGTACCCCTTCCAACTATCTGATGTACTTCTTCAGGAATGGGCAACAGTATTGCACACAGTACTCCATGTTGGGCCTGACCAGTGACCTATACAGGGGCAGGATAACCTCCCTACTTCTGGAGGAGATCCCTCTAGCTATACACTCCAGCATTTTGTTGGCTTTTATCGCCACCCTTCTGCATTGAACAGAGTTGTTTATGCTCTCTGTTATGATCACCCCTAGGTCCTTCTCTTCTGTGGAGCAACCCAACTGAACCCCATTTAAGTGATAATCCTTCCCCTGTTTTTGGGCTCTGAAGTGCAGAACCTTGCACTTCTTAGTGTTGAACCCCAGCTGCCATATATCTGCCCACTCCTGCAGCTTATTAAGGTCCTTCTGCAACCCTGCCCCCCCATGTCATCTACCACAGTTCCCATCTTGGTATCATCTGCGAACAGACTGATTTTGCTCTGGATCCCATTCGAGATATCTGCAATGAAAATCCCAAACAGTACTTGACCCAGCATGGATCCCTGTGGTACTCCACTCGTCACCACTCTCAGTGATGAGCGTTTCCCCACTACCACCCTTTGATGTCTCCCCCCTCAGCCAGTTCCTGATCCAGGTCACCATTTTTGGTCCTGCCCCCACATACTCCAGCTTCTCCCCCCCCAATCACCCATGCAGCACTGAATCAAATTCCTTACTGAAGTCCCATGAACAGTATACCCATGAACAGTACCAGATTTTGTGCAACGACTTAAAAGTATTAGAGGAGTGGAGAACTGCAAATAATATGAAATTCAATGAATCTAAATGCACTGTCATGCGTTTTGGCAATAATAATCCTTGCTATGCATACACCTTGAATGGCTCAGTGTTAAAGACTTCCACAAGGGTAAAAGATTTAGGGGTTTATATTAATAAACAACTTTCCTCACTTGATCACTGTCATCAAACGACACTTACTACAAATAGATTCATAAGAACCATAAGAAAGGCCTTTGTTACTAGGAATAAGGAATGTTTGCTTAATCTATGTAAGACTTACATAATACCACATGTTGATTATTGTTCTCCATTGTTGAACCCATGTAATAAAAGGGACATCTGTCTCATAGAAAAAACTCAACGGAAACTTACAAAGTCAGTTAGAGGTATGAAAAACATGGCTTATGAAGAGTGTTCAACCAGCCTTAATTTATACAAACTTGAAACAAGAAGAAAAAGAGGTGATTTGCTCCTCCTTTTCAAGATATTGCAGAAGCCTGCTTTAATGGATCAGTGTGGTGTTGTGTTTAAATCCAGAAATAAAAAACATAGATCACATATAAAACAGTTATGTGTGCTCAGGGTTAATACTGTTAAGATATTTAACTTTTTAACAGTAAGAGTTGCTAGCGCTTGGAATTCATTACCAGCCAATATAGTTACTGACTTTGAAATATTTAAAATCTCCTTGGATAAGTTTTTGTTAACAAATGAATTAAAAAAGTGAATCTACATGTGTAGGAGACAATTAAATGGGCTTATGCCTTCATTGTCTATTTTTTAACAAGTTACCAAGCACCAAGAAGTCCAAGTACAGGACGTCCACAGCATAGCCCTTGTCCAGTTCCCATGTCACCCAGTCGTAGAATTCTACCAGGTTTGTCTGGCACGATCTACCCATGACAAACCTGTGTTGCTGGTTGTCCTGGATACCATTTGCTTCCAAGAAGCTCACAAGCCTCTCCTTTAGGATGGTCTCCATGAGTTTGCCCATGATCGAGTTGAGCCTCACTGGCCTGTAGTTCCCTGGTTCATCATTTGGCCCACTTTTATGGATGGAAACCATGTAGACCATCTTCCAGGCTTGTGGTACACATTCTGTGTCCAGGGAGGTATCGAACAGGTCTGCCAACAGCCCCACAAGGACCTCTGCCAGCTCCCTCAGTACTCTAGAGTGAATACCATCCAGCCCAGGTGCTTTGTCCACTCTTAATGCCCTCAACCCTTCCAGCACCCTGCCCTCTGTAATCTCTACATCTGTTGTCCTTTTCCTCCCTTACTCACCCCTCACTTGCCTTAGGTATTTGCCTCCCTTCTCCTGCTTGAATACAGAGCGGTAGTACTCTTTTAGTGCCTCTGCTTGCTCCACCCCCTTCTCCACCCACCCCCACCATCTTTCTTGATCCTCACAAACTGGTCTTTGCCTCTCCTTTTCTCGCCTATGTAACATAAAAGTATTTTTCTCCTCTTTTGATCTCGTGCACCAGTCTCAGCTCTCTAGACGCTTTGTCCCCCCTGACCAGTCTGCTGACCTCCCTAGACTATTCCCTGTATACATCTTTATCTTCTCCCCTCCCCATTTTCCTAGACTTCTGAAATGCCACCCTCCTGGCTCTCACCCTTGCCCTGCCCTTCTTGCTTTTTTTTCCTAGTACAGGTCTCTGTTGCCTCTGCCAGCCCTCCCCTTATTATATTCCATTTCTGATCTGCATTCATGTGTTGATGGATGTCTGCCAGGTACTTGCTCAGAATTTCCCCCATCATCCTGAAATCCACCCTCTAAACTCAACCACCCTTGTACCCATTCCCCCTGTGTCGCTCCCCATGTTTATTGTGAACTACACCGAGTAGTGGTCACTCCCAGCAAGTGGTTCTCCAACTTCTAGGTTCCTTACAGCTTCCCCATTATCCACTACATGGTCCAAAGTCCTTTCCAGCTGTGTTGGCCCCTGTACAAGCTGTGTCAAGAAGCTGTCCTGAAAAGCTTCCAAAATGACCCCCTCTTGTGCTCTCATGGTGGCAAGTGTGCTCCAATCCACCCCCGATAGGTGGAAATCCCCCACCACCACCACCATGGTTCCCTTCCTGTTTACCTTTGAATTTGATCTGCCAGTTCCCAGTCCAGGTCACAACCCTGTGATGGTGACCTGTACACTACCCCCCTCCTCAGTGTCCTAGTCCTCGCATCCTGGAACTGCATCCACAGAGCTTGTGTCCTCCCCTTCCTCCCTTATACACTTAATCCCCTCCCTCACATAGATTGCCACCCCCCCATTCCCCTTAGCCCTATTATTTCTGAATAGCCTGTACCCAGGGATCATCATATCCCAGTCCTGGTACTAGGTATCCCATGTTTCCGTGATGGCCACTATGTCCACCAGTTCCACCGCCAAGAGAGCCTGTAACTCTGCACTTCTGTACCTTAGGCTTCTTGTGTTCAATGAGACCACCTTCTAGTCTGTTGCCTCCCCAACCTTACCATTCTTCTTCTCCCCTTTGGTCCTCTCTGTGCCCCCTCCTTACTGCCTTCACCTCTAACTAGGGGGTGAGCACCCTATGCTCCCTCTTCCGGCCGTTGCTTCTAACAATGGTCCCTTTGCCACCCCCTTCCTAGTTTAAATCCACCCTTGTTGAAATATAGCCCTCCATTCCCTGTTTGAGTACCCTCTTCCCCTCCTTGCCCAAATGTAACCTGTCCTCTGCGTATAGGTCGCTGGTATCCCAGGTCCTGCCCCGGTCTGATGCCAGTCCATATTTCCTGGTTTGGCACCAATCTCTTAGCCACCCATTGAACTTCTCTATCCTTTTTTTTCTCTCCCTGTACTTGCACACGATACTGGTAGCACCTCAGAGAATGCCACCGACACCCCCACACACTCACCTCCTCACGCTGCCTATCCAGTTCCTCGAACCTCCCCTTTACCACCTCCACTGTTTTCCCAGCCAAGTCATTTGTTCCCACATGCACCACCATGTGTGGTTTCATCCTCCCTCTGCTTTTGCACTTGAGAAGTGCCTACCCTGACCTGTCTGCGGTCTATCCTGGAAGTGCCTCAACCCTTCCTCCCCATCTGATTCCCTTCAGTATGGAGTCCACCAGCAAAAAACATCCCCCCCACCATCATTCCAATCTTGACCCCCCTTCCACTGTGATCCCTGTTCACTCCCCCTGGAACCCCGCTGCCTCCTTCCTTGCATCCCTCTTCTGCACCTTTTGTGCTCCTTGCATCATTCCTGCTCCTTGTGTGCCTTCTAGAACAGTAAAGAACAGAGTGCTGCTTGTGTGTTGTCAACTAGCAATGGACAGTAAAGCACTGAAATGTGTGTCAGTCTCTGCATCAGCCAGTGTTTACAGAACTTTTAAACTGCAATTTTCAAATGCCAAAAGTAGTATGGACTTTGAGGAACAGACTCAGATATGTGCCCTGAAAGTTTCATGTGCTTTGTGTGCAAATTGGGGGAGTCGCTAGAGAAATTATCCAGAAACTGTGGTAAAAATGGTCAAAACAGTGTTCCTGCCACTGAAATTGAAGCCAAGAAAAAAGTTACAGTTTGCAGTTTAAATTTACTCCTGCTCAACGATCGCCATGAAGGAAGAGCAAGCGAGAAGAGAGAAAGGTTTATTTGCATGGCATCGAGTGATCTGTGTAACTGCAATCAGTTCCGCCCCCTGGCCAGTGTCTGTGCACCACAGAGTGTTCGAGGAGAAAAGAGAGAGAGAGAGAGAGAGAGAGAGAGAAAGAGAGGCATGCGAGCTGGTCAGACCAGGAGCAACCATTGAGGGGCTTGTGAACATTCTAAACTATAGTAAACACACTATTACGTTGTAATTTTGGGTTCAACCTGTTGTTTGACCAACTAGAGAAGGAGCGAGGTGCTCATGGCTATAATTGGCAGGACCACCAGCCCGTTTCACCCCAGAGGCCTTCCCAGAATCAGCACCAGGCCGAAAATTTACATCACAGGGACCAAGCTACTGAATTCAGTGAGTAAACCAATTAACTGGGCAAACAAACCACATGTGATTATCAAGCCAGCTTAATCTGTGTGCAAGCAGTGTGATTTTTTTGCAAAGACGGACTGTGCGTTGTTAGAGCAAGTGCAACAGACAAAAATTCTGAGCATAGACTGTGAGCAGTGATAATGGTTTCAGCAACAGTAAATTTTTCTAAGCAAAAAGGGACTGTGAGTTGTATAGGGAGAATGCAGCAAATGGGCAAGCCTGTGCAAAGAATGACTGTGGGGCTTACAAGTGACTTTGAGCATGTGTGAAGTTTCCTAAGTTGATGCTGATTGCAAAGTCAAGTTTAAAATCATATGAATGTGCTGAAATGTACCAGCAGAGCAATCAATTGCAGTGTTGAGTAAATTCAGTAGCCAGAAAAGGTTGGAAACACAGTTTTGAGCAAGTGAACAGAGTTTGATGCATGAGAAAAGTTACCGCCGCCACTACAGGGTGGGGTCAGCAATGTAAACACAGCGGCAGGGAGCCATTCTGTGAGGCACTATATGACTAGTGAGCAATTCAGTAACAACAAGTTTGTGTGTTTTGATTTCAGACGTGGCTTCAGGAACTTCCTGATACCCAGACCATGCCCGAGCTGTGATCGCCGAGGAGATTTCAGCATTATGAGAAATAGAGTTTTCTATGGTGAAAGGTTGCCTCCAGATGTAGCAATCCCTAGCTATCCAGTGAGACTGTGCATAGTGTGTCTAAAGGTTGGAAGGGATGTGTCTCTCATACCCAACTGCTTGTGAAGTATGGAATGAGCAGGGGTGCAATGCCAGGGAGGGCATCAAGAATTCAATTGGCTCCTACGTGGACCCAAGTAGGGGACTCTGCCTGCAGCAACAAGCAGCACCAGATTGAACCTGTTGTGGAAAGTTCTTCAGAGTGTGTTACAGAAAGAGAAAGTAAAATTGATGTCGATCCACTTCAAGGACAGGAACAGAGAGAGGTTTCCACACCTGTGCCCCAGATGGACAGTGCAAAGGAAGTATCCGTGGACCTGTGGAAGAAGGGTCTGAGTTCTAGCCTAGTGGATGAGGATGAACTACAAGAGAAACTGAATTGGGAGGTGTCTACCTCCATGACCAGTGAGGCGTGAACTATCTCAGGAGTGAGGACGTTTGCTCACTCTTGGGCTCAGATAATGAGTGAGGAAGAGGAGGATGAAGAAATGTATTTTCATGTTGATGGCTCCAATGAGTCACCTCAAGCTCTTGTCTCACAGAAGCCAGAGACAGTTGGAGAAGGTTCTAGTAACCCAGCCACAGAGATAGTAGGGGACAAGTTATTTTGTTCTTTAAGTATGCAGCACTGGCTCAACCAGGACTTGCCACCCCCAAGCCGGGCCATGGGCCTCTGGCTTGTAAAGAGTAGCAAGGAGGAGAGACTGATATGTAGGAGGGATGACACAACATATGGGGAGTCCTTTCCTCACCAAGTCTGGGAAGAAATCAAACAGAACAAGCAATCCTGGTTGTTGGAAGAGGCAAGCAAGAATTAACACTCTGGTGCAGCAGAGTGTGTAAGGGACAAAGTCATAAGTGACCACCTTAAATTCTGGATAATGGGCAGGACTCTGTTTATGGACACTGTGCAAACTGTGGATGGGGCTGGAAATGAGACATTCCACAACATCAACTTTGAACGCCCAGACAGGGTCATAGTCCTCGCCCCACACCCTGAGTGGTACTACCCTTAATGGTGCCACTCCCTGTGAATATGCCCAGCATGCCTCAAGGAAGTGAGCAGTGGTGGGCCAGTGCCTGTCATCTGAAGCAGCAGTATCCATGTAAGAAGATGCAACTCTTTTGGTGTTCCAGGATTCCTCAGGTGTATCCAGATTCGTCAACCCAGCAGTTTTCCTGTTCCATTGTTTGATCTTCCAGAGGACATCAGGCAAGCAGTTTTCCTGTTTCATTGCCTAGCCTTCCAGATGACATCAATCCAGCTGTTTTCCTGTTTTGTTTGTTTTTTCCAGTGGACATCAACCCAGTAGTATCCAAAGATGCCAGCTGGTCTGAAAGGGAGAAGGTCGTCAAAGAAAGGTGACCCTTTAATTTTGTTCTTCAAGGAACTGGTAAGACCAAACTTTTTATATACTGTACTTTATTGACTTTGCACAACACATCCTACATTTGAAGGCTGTCGAAGGAACTCTAATTTCTTTCATCAAAGATTCTCCCCATAGATTGCAGTGCTATACAGGCCCTGTCCTGTCCAAGAACTGTTCTTCAGCAGGCTCCAGCCCAGGAGAGACTCTTTAATGGACCATGCCTATGGGCAACAGTAATCTTGTCACTAGTTTTGAACTTTGTAGGGCCTTCCATCCCCAAATGTGTTGTATAAATGTATACATTCCATTTTTAGTTTTGTACTTTTATAGAAACATATTTTTGGGGTTCTTTAGTGTTCAGGTGGAAGTTTAGGCACTGTGTGGAATGCAGAATGTGTTTGTATGTTTTTCTTCTTTTGCAGGTGCTCCTGAAGAAGAAAAGAAGAGAAGAAGAGGATGTTGGAGCTCATTCGAGTTCCCCTTTTCTTAGTGTGTTTTAGGATTGTTTATGGCTAACAGGGCATTAACATGTTTTTCTTCACAGGTGTGAGATTGTAGGGAAATTTTGGGGAAATGTAATGCAATGTAATGTATGTTTCCGTTGTTGTTCACAGGTACTCTGAGAAGTTTTGGGAGTAGATTCCCCAGTAAGTAGCTTAGTCAGATAGATTTTCCCTAGAGGGCTAGGAGGATACCCTTACAAAAAGTTCTGTGGAATACCACTGTAATACCACTCATTTGCCATTGCAATACCACTGTGATTACCACTGTACTACCATTAAGGTTTTCATGGTATCACAGTGGTTGGTTTCAATTCCATTGTGCTACCATTGTACCACTGTCCTACCATATTAACAAAACTAATCAAAATTTATACTACCATAGTACAACCATGGTACCACTGGGTAGTACAATTGCACATTTTGTAGCTCACCACTGTGTTGCCATTGTGGTGCTGTGGTGTTGCCATTGTGTCACATTTGGTAAGGGTAGGCAGGTTGGTGGTCCTGATTCATGATGGGGGTCATCAATGCTGCCTATTAGGGCATGCTTCAAGCAGTTTTCTTGGAGCCACTGAGTATCCATAGATAGATCATAGGATAGGGGCTGAAGTTTCATCAGCCGGCCTCTATTCCTTTAGTGTTGCCTGCCTGTGCCTGGCACATGGTAGAGGAGAACTTGTGCAACCTCCCCTGTAGGTAACACAGAGGGTAGGATGGCCTGGTGATGGGTGGAGATATGACTGCGGACAGTTATTTACCTGGCAGGGGTGAGTGTAACCACCCAGTCCCCTGGATTTACTAGAATCTCATCAGTGCCAGTGCTAGGTAGGGAAAGGCATCTGGTGAATAACTAGTTAAATGGGTTTTTCACCTACTCACTCTCTTGTTTATTTAGCTTCAGCTGAGATGAGAGAGAAGAGGTCATTTAGAACTCTCACAGCAGCATAAGCCACAGCTGACTGTGAGTGGGGAGTTTTAGAATCTTGGGGCAGTTAGTACTCAGCAGTTGGTCAGAGTTAGTTAGTTAGTTGGAGTAGTGAGTCAGTGGAGGAGTGAGAGCTGCAGCTGAGGGCTCTGTGAGGGAGAGTCTACTTTCTCACCCTAGTCTTGGTATTCTCCAGCCTTCCAAGAGAAGTGGTGGAAACCGCTGTGTACAGCAGGATATCCTGATTTTTATCCCAAGAGGGGTTAAAAGAACTGCTAGAGAATGGATCCTAGAGGCAATCCCCTATTTGATCCAGGACAATTTGAAGCTGCCTGTACTGTTTTAATTGTGAGTAGATCTGACTTTGTGCTGCCAAGAGACAGTACCTGTGCTCTGGTGTTTCTCTAGCTAGCAGGGAAAGCTACACCAGTTCTGTTCTGAAGTTTGAGACTGCTGTCAGTTTCAAGTTGGCTGACAACTGTGGGGTCCTGATGTATGACTGACTCACACTGTTCAGGACTTTAATTTCTCACACTACCAGTGTAGTGTTTCTTAAATGCTGGATGTGAAAGTTCATTCAAAGATGCATTTACCCAAGTGTGTTCAAGATGTTTAAGGTATAACTCTGAAAGAATGGCTGGGTATGTATTTGGGAGCAAAGGGTGGGCAGCCCCCCATCTGGAGTAATCATTTCAGGACCACAGGTTTAATAAGGGCTCCCGGTTACTTCAGACATGGTTGCCAATGTCTGAAGAGAAGTTTATCTCCTGGAGTGGGTTGTGCTAGTAATGAGCCCATGTGTGCTCAGTTGTGGCCAGTGCCACTGGAAGAAGTTTAAAGTCCTATGCCATATGGGAAATGTGTGCTCAGTTGAGGTCAGTGCCACTAGAAGAACTGTTGAGATTTGGCCAATGCCATGGAGAGAGTGTTTAAAATTCTATGCCATATGGGAATATCAGTGCAAGAAGTACAATGTCCTATGAAATATGGGAATATGTAGAGTTTCTGTCAGATACAGTCATTTTGTTGTTCTGCCAATTCCTTGTGCCACGATGTGTAAACCTTAGGGGTCCACTCTTGCTTTAGGGAACATCTTTTGGAATGAAGTTACACTCTAGAACCCCAACTGTGGTTTGGACATTTACGTTTTTGCTTCCTGTGTGTGGAGTTGCTGGGTACTCCTCCAGAAGTACAGGTCTAGCACAGCCCTAACAAAAAGTTCTCTCCTCAGGACCTGGTTGTCTGTTAATATCTTTATAGGTCATGGTTTTGCTTTTGTAAACCCCCATCCCTTTTTGACCTCTAGAAGCAATGAGCCTGGTATAGATTCCCAAAGCTAGGGATGGTACCTTTTCCGAAGTAGTCTTTGACCAGTCAAGGGTACCGGGGTAGCTAACTGTGTAAAGTAGTGGGGGGTGGTTACATTATTGCATTTCCCATTTGCACTTGTTACAGTATTGTTTGCCACACTGCATATACAGTACAAACATACATGCAAACATACCTGTACAAAGAAGCCAGCAGAATAAAGCCACTTGGTCTATCTAGTCTGCTCATATTGCAGGGTCCACAGCCTCTGCTACTGACTCTACACCAGCCCCCCCAATCCTCCTGTCCCTTCCATCCACCCCTCCCATGACCCATACTTCCCCTTATGTCTATCCCAGCTTCTATTTCAGCTATCCACCATCTTTAATGAAATCAATTCTTCCAGCAGTGCATTCCAACTGACCACCACCCTCTCCATGAAGAAGTGCTTTCTGAACTTCCTCCTCAACCACTCCCAAGTTAGGACTGTTCCCCCTCATGTTTCCATTGCCACTTAGCTTAAAGAGACCCTCCTCTTCCACCTAATTTATCTCTTTCAAGAACAGAGGACAGGGTGGGTGCCCCAGGACTGGAAGGTGGCGCATATAGTGCCTATCCACAAGGGGGGGATGCTGTTATATTAGGGCTACAATTTGGTCAGCAGGACATGGAAGTGGCAAACGCAAACTGGGAGGCTAAATTGCTATTGTGTGAAGCTTGTCTTCAGTCCTGGCAGGGTTTCCAGATCTCCAAGCTAAAATGGATTTACCTATTAAAAACGTTTATTATTCCCTTTTTGTTATTTGTTAGTTCGATATCCCCCGGATACCCTGGATACCAGACTGTACAGTGTCTTTTTTCGGGTAATTTGGGGAAGTCGTCTAAACCTGGTTAAGCGGAATACATTATATAGATCTATTTCTTTGGGAGGTATAGGTATGGTAACCCCACTGGTGTTTTTCATTCTATTTTTTGGTTTGCTTAGTGCTTAATAACTTCAGGAATGAGTCACAAATTTGGGTGGAGCAGGGAAGGGTTTGGTTTGCTTAGTGTATGCCAATTTGGGAATGGGACAAATAGTCCTTTAGGTTTCAGACCTTGTCCACACCTGCTTATATTCGGTATACATTCAAGAAAATCCAGATCTGGAGAATAGCAATCACTGATTTCCAGACCCTCTCCAGGCCTTTGTTATAGCAACAGATTATATGGGAACATTTCACTGACCCGTTTGCCTTTCCTAAAGGGACAGCATAGGATATTGAGATTGCCACTTGTCAGTTATTAGATCCTAAACTTCTTATGTTTTTGTGGGATACCACCCGGCTGGCCTGCCATGATAGACTGGGGGTGCAGGATAATCACAAACATAAAGGTTTGGCTGCACGGTATTGTCTTCGAGACAAGTGTAATATGATTCTGAAAATACAGGAGCACTTTTTTTTTCATTGTCCATTTGCGATCTCCTTTTGGAATACATTAGGCAGTATGGTGCAGGGTGTTACTTTTCTTACTATGACATATGAGGTTCTTGTTTTAGGGGCCCTGGCAAAAATATAAAGTGGGTACCCTTAGATTGATTTGTGGTATCCTGAAGTACCCTTAGATTGATTTGTGGTATCCTGAAGTATCAACTTTGGCAAGCTAGATGCCATTGGCTTATACATAACCAGCACATATCCCAGTATGAACTGATTAGGATAATTAAGGGACAAGTTCAACAGAGGTATGAGTTTGATAAAAACACATCTTCCAGTTATGGATAATATTTCATTGTGGCAACATTGTTTGGGGTGGGTGACCTGAAAACAGGAAAAAAAAAAAAACACAACTACATAGTCACATAGCCTGGGAGGTAATAATATCTCAATAAATAGAGAAAACAAAAACACAAATTGGAAAAAAAATGTGGGGGCAGGGTTTTCAGGTAACTATAGATAGAGTTAGGTAGAACTAGGACAAACTTTTTCCCCCCAAGGATCATGAGTTTGCGGTCTTTAGATGTACATTGTAGGATAGTTTAGACACTACTGGAGAGGCAGTTACATGGAGTGTAGCTTCTTTAGCTGACTCGAGATTTCCTTATTCTTCCTTTTTAATTCTCCAATATGAGGTATATGCAGTGATATGGTGAGCTAGGTTTTTCTCCCCATATGTCTTTTCCTATTAGTACTTTCTAAATATATTTTTCCCTAGTATTGTTCAATTTTCACAATTCAAAACTTCCCCTAGTCTTTTCGAGAAATGCCATGGGATCTTTAACATCCACCTGAACAGGCAGATGGGACCTAGGTTTAACATCTCATCCAAAAGACAGCACTTCAGGAGTGCAGCACCCTTCCTCATGTTGCACTACAGTGTCAGTAATGGGATATGTGTCAGTATGTTCTTCCTGGTAAAACTTTCAATAAATAAATAAATCAACATACCTGGTCAACAAGAACTAAATAAATAAATCCTGCACAACAGGTGCAGTATGCATGCTGATATTTAGCTCTCTAAGGACAACCGAGTTATATTCAGCCACATACTGGATCTCTGGAATTTTCATGAAATTCTGCAACCAAATAATTTACAGGAGGTTTAGCCCCTTTCACTTTAAAATTACTTAATTGAGTATCACAATATTTTCCAGATTCCCAACCCTATGACAAAAGGATCACCAAAGGGGCCACTAAAGGGGAAAAGACTTTATTCATAAACGTAAGTGAGAAGAGGAAAGCAAAGTAGGGATAGTAGGGATCAGAAGGGCGGAAGAGGGGAACTGTGCAGAAGAAGACCATGAGAAAGCTGACATCCTAAACAGATACTTCTGCTCAATCTTCATAGTGAAGGGGAAGGGGACCACCAGGGAGAAACAAGACTTGGGTGGGTGTACACAAGTCCATTTTTAGAGGAAAGTCTAGAATGGACTTGCAGCTCTAAAGGTAGACAAGGGTATGGGACTGAACAGGATACAACCAAGGGTGCTAAAAGAACTCAGGGAGGTGTAGCTGCCCCACTGTGACAGCCTTGTTCAACAGCTCACTGGAAGGAGGTGTAGCTCTGAAGGATTGGAGAAGGATTGGCATGGTCCCTCTACTTATGAGTGGCAGCAGGAAGGAGGCTAGTAATTACAGGCCAGTCAGTCTTACTTCTGTGGTGGGGAAATTAATGGAAACCCTACTGGAGAAGAGACTGGTATAGTATCTTGAATTCAATGGGCTGCAAGATCACAACAGCATGGATTCATGGGGTGGGGGTGGGGGGTCATGCCAAACAAATCTGATAGATTTTATTGACTGGATGGCTTATCTGTACTTCAGCAAGGCCTTCAACTCTGTGACGTGCAGGATACTCAGCCTAGGGATGGGATCCCAAAGTGGTGAACTGGGTTAGAAACTGTTTATGGATAGGAGACAGAGGGTGGTAGTTACCTGCAACAGAACTTACTCTAATGATTGGAGAGTGATCTGCGTGTTACCCCAGGGTTCAGCACTGCAATGATGCCTCTTCAATGTCTTCAGAGGAGACATTGCAGAAGAACTGGGATGGTAGGTGGGTCTTTTTGCAGATGATATCAAAATCTGCAACAGAGTGGATATTCAGGAATTGGGGGAGAGAATGCTCAGAAATCTAGGGAAACTCATGGAGTGGTCAAAAGCAAGGCATTTGGGGTTCAATGCCAAAAAGTGCAAAATCATGCATATATGGCATAGCAACCCAGAATCTTAGTATAGGATGGGGGAGGTATTGATAGTCATTAAACAGGAAAGGAAACATGTGGTTATCATATCTGAGGACTTCAAGGTAGAAGGGCGGTGTGACAAAGCACTGGTGCTAGAGTGCATAGGGAGTAGTGCCGCCAGCAGGAGGAGGGAGGGAGGAAGTTCTGCCAGTGAATCACTCACTGGTGAGACCTCACCTGGCATACTATGTACAGTTTGGAGATCACACTTCAGAAAGGACATAGACAGGGTGAAGGCACTCCAGAGGAGGGTAACTAAAATGGTGCAGGGTTTGCAAGAAAAGCCCTAAGAGGAGAGACTGAGGGACCTCCACATGTACACCCTGAAAGAGAGGAGAGAAAGACGTAACATAACAGAGACCTTGCAGTGGTGAACAGCATGCTGAAGGATGTCTCAGTCAAATAAGAAAGAGCACCAGGACCAGGGGGCATGCAGTGATGGTGGGGGGGGGGGAGTTCAAATAAGTAAGTAAGTAAAATTAAATGTTTTAAGTATTTTTCAAAAACTAAAGCGCTGTACAGAATTAAAACTAACACTTAAAAGACAACAATTAGAACAATAATAAATCATTCTCCATATGCTTTATAAAACAGAAATGTTTTGAGCTCCGATTTAAAACTCTCGACGGTCAGGCATTCTCGTATCCGACGAGGTAGAGAATTCCACAGGGTAGGGCAGGGTAGGAAAATGCACATACCCCAGATGTCTTCAAATGAACCCTGGGAATCTCTAGCAATCCCTCATCGGTGGATAGGGTGAACGAGAGGGACAGTAGGGAGTAAGGAGATCTTGCAGATATTGCGGTCCCTGCTCGTGTAGGGCTTTATAGGTCAGTAATCCGACCTTAAACATTATCTACCACTGAATCGGCTGCCAGTGCAGTCTGCACAGCACAGGCATAATATGACTACTTCTAGATGTCCCAATCAAAAGCCTGGCTGCCACGTTCTGCACTAACTGCAAGTGGCGGGTATCAACCCCCAGTAGCCCTAGGTACAAGGCATTGCAGTAGTCAAGGCGGGTGGTCATGAAGGCGTGGACCAAAGTAGGAAGGTCAGCCAGAGAAACCAGGTGTTTCACCTGGGTGATATTCCTAAAATGGTAAAAGGAAGACGTGACAATGGCAGACACCTGCGATTTCAGAATCAAATCAAATAATAATGCCAGATTATGCACCTGGTCTGAGATCAAGAGCTGGACAACATCAAACCATAAGCCTGGTAGAACCCCAGCCCTGCAACTTGCCTCAAGGTGACCCAGGTCCACAACCAACACCTTGGTCTTATCTGGATTTAACTTCAGTCAGTTAGCACTCATCCAGTCTTTGATTTCAGATAGACAGCTGTTAAGCATAAGGATTGCATCATCCTGTCAGGGAGCAAAGGACAAATACAGCTGGGTATCATCTGCATAGCAGTGAAAACCCAGACTGTATCGCCTAATGATGTCACCTAATGGCAGCATGTAAACTGCGAACAACGTGGGCGCCAGAATGGAGCCCTACGGCACCCCACAGGACAGAGAGATGGCATCAGAGGAATAAATTCCGGTGACAACCCTCTGTATCTGGCCCATGAGGAAAGATCGAAACCAGTGTAGAACTGTACCAGACAGTCCACAAAAAAGCCGCAGGTACTCCAAAAGCATGCCATGGTCCACAGTATTAAATGCTGCAGAAAGATCAAGAAGGACTAGAATAGTATGAGCCTTTTGATCTCTCACAATTAGGAGATCATTTAAAACCTGGACAAGAGCAGTCTCGGTGCTATGTCTTTTCCTAAACCCTGACTGGAGAGTATCACAGACATTGTGATTTGTAAGATGGTCATCAAACTGTATCGCAACCACCTTTTCAATAACCTTACCCATAAAGGGCAGGTTGGAGATAGGTCTGAAGTTAACTAGACAGTCTGGGTTCAAGGAGGGCCTTTTAAGAAGTGGTCAAATGACCGCCTCCTTTAGGGGATCCGGAAAGACTCCCTGCTCCAGAGACTTCCAGACAATTTCAGCAAGGATTGGGCAGATAACATCTACGCACTCTAATAATAGTGGCGTAGGGCCCGGATCCAAACTACAGCTGGCTGGTCATACAGTCTGAACAGTCCTCACAATATCCATGAACTCCAGCCTACTAAAGTCAAACCAGGTAGCACAGGTGTTCGTTTCCTCCCACTGATCTCCGCAATCCGTTAAAGTGGGGTCTGGGCCGATGCCCGACCTAATGCTGGCAATCTTACCTGCGAAGAACCAAGCAAGCGCATCACTCTTTATTTATGAGAAATCTATTCCAGACTGCAGACAGAGTAGATTGCACAGTCTGTCGACAGTCAGAAAGAGTTGAGCTGGTCAGTTCCGCGCAGCAGCAATCTCCCTGGACAGGAACTCTGCCTTCTTAAAAGTGATTGCTGATTGATAGACTCCATAATGGTCCATCAATCTAAGCCTGTCAGCATCCAAGCCAGATTTCTGCCAAGTCCTCTCTAGCCTTCACCCCACTCTCCTCAGCTCCTTCAAGGACCCATCAAATCATAGGGTTCTCGAGCACTGAGTGAGTGGGTGAACATGAACAGGAGCAATTGAATCCAGGGCATGACCCTCCGCCTTATTATAGGCAAGTACGAGATCCCCTGGACTCATGCACTCACTTGAAACACCTGATAGGTACAGTACTGCCAATAGGCCCTCTGGGGTAATTCCCCTCAAAGGGCGATACTGGACCATCTCCGTAGGGGAAGGCCTATTTGGGGGTGCCCCGAAGCTGAATCTTGTGGTGTGATATGAGAGATATGAGGAAACATTTCTTCACTGAAACAATAGTAGATGCCTGGAACAGACTGCCAGTGGATGTAGTGGAGGCTATAACATTAGTGGTCTTCAACCATGCATGGGATAGTCATAGGGGTATATAAGTAAAGAGGGAAGGAGGCGAGAGGGTTGCCAAAGACCAGATAGGGTCTGCAGAGGCAGATTAGGCTGTGAGCATCTGAGCAGACTGGATGAGCAAGCAGTCCTTTTGTGCTGGCAAGTTCTGTTTCTATGTTTCTAAACAAGTGCATGTCACTTTTTAGGTCTCTTACATAATTAATGGGCCAGTTATGAGCAGACAAAATTTGCAATTTGATTGGAATGCCTAATGTAAAATTTCAGTTTTTTTGATAGGAATGCTTAATGTAGAATTTCAGTGTTGTTTTGGGTTTTTTTGTGAGTGAAAATTATAAACTTTCCCCAATTTCACAGAAGCAGTTCCATTCAGAACACCTATGTCTAATCTCTGCCTGGGGGGGGGGCTAACTCACTGGAGGTCCCATCCCAGCTTGTATTGTCCATGCCATTGGCCCATCATTTCTCGTCACCGTATCTGCAATCACTGGTCAGTTTTGGCATAATTTGACAAAGCAGTGAGGAAGCAGTCCATCTCCACTGCACCAACCATAGTCTGCTCACTCCACATGTCACCATAGCACCACTGTACTGGCAGCTGGCCCCACACCGATAGATCCAGACCCATCAGGATGTCTCCTCACCCTCCAAAAGATAGTCCGCTAGCCTGCAGGACTTCTTCAAGTCAACGCTCTTTTCCATTGTGCCACATCCATAGCAGCAAATAAATTCTTCTGTATACAAAGGTATAAGAAAAAATATTCATCCCACATTTCATAATTAAGCAGTAAGACATTACAGGGTATGTGCTGTGCTGGGATAATAGCATACCTCAGGTGGGTTGAGGCTCAAGGCCAAAGGCCAAGTGCTTCCACCACCTGGCAAGTGCCATTACCCCCAGACTAACACCATGCACACCCTGGCTTGCCCTATTGCAATTAAGAAATGGGTGAAAAAAGTGACTTTTTTTTTTTAAATATAAAAATAAAATATAAATGTTTTCATGATTTAATGAAATAATATAGACAATATAAATAAAATAAAAGTTAAAAAATTAGTCATCTTTGATTTGTTTTACACTCTTTACTTTCCCGAAGTTGGTGCCCATGTTACGTATAAACAGCACTGTTTGTCCTACTATTGCATGGGCAACAATGAAGACAAGCTTGAAAGTGTTGCTTTCAACTGTTTGTTTTACTTCCAACTGTTTGGCATTTGAAAAAATGTTGGTATTGTACTTACAAAGAGGGGTCATGCTTCTTACACTGCTGGAGCCAAAACATATGACGAGCCATGATATCATGGGACAAAACTAGCACAGCTGCAATTAGCAGCATGACAAGCTATGGTTGGCAGCACAGTGGGGGGGATATATTGTGAGGAGGCACAGTTGGCTTTTAGTAGCAATGACATTGGGTGCTAGATTAGTTGTTCTGTGAACTGTGAGCAACCAGTACAATCAAGGAGATTGTAGAGCCAGGGAGTTTCACAGCAGGAGTGACTGGGCACAAGGTGGCAGCAGGAACATTTATAGAAGTGTGGTGTTCACGACCGAGGCTGTTATCAGTCTCGGTCAAGATATTTAATTAAAGAAATGTTATGACTGCAGCATAAGAAAAGTTTGCATAAACCTGGGAAAATGATGCCAGGTCAGCCATGTTTAGCATGGGCAATCAAGTCCTGGAGTTAGGAGCAGTGATATCCCTGTAGCTGGACTGGGTAAAAATTATTCAGATTTTCTTCCTAAGCTGTTGTTGTATGTTCCATGTCATAATGGTGACCGCTGAAATGAGATCACTGTTAAGGCGATGTCACTTCGACGAAAATCTATTTCACTGATGTGTCACACACAAAGGGCACCGGGGACTTACAATTTTACCTGGTGTGGTTTGGTCATGAGGCAGTAGGCCGAGTGAGTAAACCATATCAGAAGTGGGTAAATCCTGGCATCGTCCACATCCTGTAGCAATATATGTATGTATGTAAAATTTTATGTATACAGTGATACAGCCATTAGGGATCAAAGAATCCTTATTTACAAGGCATACCTGTTTGTATAAAATACTTATTAATTCTATACTAACAACATATAAAACATAAACTACATCCACAAATAATACATATTAGAATACACATGACAAAACACTTGTGCAAAAATCACAGACAATTTACTGCAACTTGCATGGAATCCACCTATTACACTGACATCTAAAACTTAACTCCTGCTTTACTGCTGTTTTATATGCAATAGTGGATAATTCAAAATCACAAAGGAAAGGAGGAAGTCCATTTCAACTTAAAGCAGCCTTATTACTGAAACAATTTTTGATTTTTGGAATCATCAATTCTCTAGCTCCCAATTTTCATAAATTCAATCCATGTTTTGTTTTTTGAAGTTTAGCTACTAAGTAGTATTGAGGTTTAGTTTTAAATAATCCTTGAATCTGATTTAGCCAAATGCCCTTGGCCTGCTGATTTAATAGATTCCATCCAGGTTTAGTATACAGTGTACAATGATGGATGCTAAAATCACAACTTAATATGAATCTCAGTAATCTATTATAAAGTACATCCAGATTCTGTAATTGCTTTTTTGTAGGGTGCCTATAAATATGGCTTCCATAATCTATAACTGGTAATGCTAATTGATTTACTACAATTAGACACATTTCTTTTGTTGTACAATTTGATATATGTCTCATTGTTCCAATTTTCACTTTTTTTTTCCTTATTAATTCAATTATATGTTGTTCAAAGGTTAAGCGTTATTTATTTATTTGTTTTATTTATTTACAAGTTTAACCAGGAAAGCATACTGAGCAACATGCTCGATTCCAGATGAGACCTGGGGGTCATGGCCCACATACAAAAATTGGAAGTGCTCTAGACAGTACAGAAACTAGCAAGGCTTGTACATAACATATTTGGGGGAAATTTACATATTTAGGGGAGAGTTATGTGTTGGTCAATTTGAATACCTAAATATTTGTATACTGACGTCTGCTCCAACATTTTTCCCTCCTGAGTCTTTATTATAATTTGTGAGACACTTATATTTTTCCACTCTGGGCCAAAATACCTTGTCTGTGTTTTTTTTATTATTTATCAATAGTCCCAGAGAGGAAATATATCCCTGCGTGGCCAAAAAATCACCTCCCAATTTTTGTTCTATGGTACTTCTTCCAGATCTTTACCTACAGCTACCAATATGGTATCGTCTGCATAGAGTCTGACTTGTGAGTGTTTAATATAGTTTGGTAAATTGTTCAAATAGACTATGAACAAGAGGGGGTGCAGTAAAGATTCCTAGGGTACCTGTCTTGTCACAAAGTCTACTTTAGACTGCCGACCATTTAACATAACAAACTCAGATTTTTTATCTAAATATAATTTAAACCAGTTACAGGCATCTTCCTCAGGTCCTTTTTTTCCAAACTCCTTAGTAAGATACTGTGGTTTACTAAATCAAATGCCTTTGATAGGTCCATGTGTACTGCACCCACAGACTTCGCATCCTCCAACGGGGTGGCTATCAAATCCAAGAAGTCCATGAGTGCAGTAGCCATGGACCTACCCTGTCTAAAGCCTGATTGGAATTGAGTTTGTTTTTTATATTGCTCAAGATATTCCATCAACTGACCGTGAATAATCTTTTCTAAGATCTTGGAAACTGTTGAAAACAAGGCTATTGGCCGATAGTTGGAAACAGCCGTAAGATCCTTCCCCCCCCATCTATGGGGATTACTTTAGCCTGTTTCCAACTCAGTGGGAACAGACCCTCCCTAAGACTCCAATTAAAGATGTCCCTCAATATTGGTGATAACTCTAAAGCAGCCTCTTTTAATAATCTGTTTTCAATTTTATCAGGGCCACTAGTGTTATTAATCTTTATTTATTATTTTTAATACTTCAATTTTTGTGACTATCCTAAATCTAAACTTTGGTGAATAATTTTCTTGAGAGTTCTCTGGACTTTGATTTTGAACCACATTTTGTGTTTGTTTTATTTTAGTTGTAATTACAGGTTTCGGATCAGGGAGCACGATGAAGCAATTATTCAATATCTCTGCAGCACTTTCTGCTTTAGGCACTGTACCATTTTGACTAAGTTTTATCTCTGTTTGATTTTCAACAGGTCTTATAAAATTTTTTATTAGGAACCAATAGGTTCTCAGATCCATTGATTCCCTAATCTATTGTTTATAATAAAGCGCTTTTGATTTTCTTATTTCCTGAGTTACTCTATATTTTATTCTTTTTAAATGTATCCCATATTTCACTTTTAAAAGATTTATTAGCTTTTTTCCAAAGTTGATTTTTTGTCCTAATTAACTTCTTTATGGCTGCAGTTATCCATGGCAAATGGTTTTGTTTTTGGGTAACTTTTTTCAGAGGAGAAAATTTATCACATGCCTCAGCAAACATAGATGTGAATTCCTGTACAGCCATGTTTAGATCAGGGATGAGGATGATCCTATACCATGGCAACCCCTGTAAATGTTTTCTAAATAGCAATTTGTTAAAACTTCTTTGTTGTGTGGGATGCCTCAGGGTTTAGTGCTGTCACCCATGTTATTTGCAGTGTATATACTGCCCCTTGGAGACATTATAAGATGGTATGGGCTGAGGTTTCACTGCTATGCAGATGATACCCAGCTATATCTGTCTTTTGTGCCTGACCAGGATGGAGCTCTCTCAGTGTTTAATAACTATCTGGAAGAAATCCAAGAATGGATGGATTCTAGTTGGTCTAAGTTGAACTCAGAGAAGACAGAGGTGTTAGTGGTGGACCTGGGTGGTCAGATAGCGAGGTCACATGATGGCATGCCCTCTGGAATTTTGCTTGATGGTGTGTCACTTCCGACCTCTGAATGTGTTCATAACCTTAGGATTGTCCTAGACGACAGGCTGACCCTTCAATCTCAAGTGTCGACCATTGTCAGGACTTCCTTTTACCATATTAGGAATATTGCCAGGGTGCGTCAACTTGTTCCATCTGACTCTTTGCTAACGTTGGTCCATGCCTTTGTGTCCTCGTGTCTGGACTACTGCAACGCCCTTTACTTTGGGCTTTCTGGGGTTGAAATCCATCACCTACAGCTGGTGCAGAACGCTGCAGCCAGGGTGTTGACTGGGACAAGGCGATCCAGTCACATTACCCCGGTACTGTGCGAACTGCACTGGCTTCCTATATGACTATACGATATATATTGACTTTCAAAGCCCTTCATGATCAGGGTCCGACCTATCTGAAAGAACTTCTAGTGCCTTACTACCCCGGCCGATTGCTCCACTTGGCCGATGAGGGGTTGTTAGAGATTCCAAGAGTGAGTTTAAAATCTTCTGGTAGTAAAGCATTCTCTTATGCTGCACCCACTCTTTGGAATTCTCTACCACACTGGTTAAGGCAGTGCACCTCCGTGGAGGTATTTAAGAAAAACTTAAGATTAATGAAATCTGAGTGCAAATATTATGTTTTGACTGTATGGATGATTTTACATAGATACTTAGACAGTGTTGGCAGATAAGGGTCTATGGCCCACCCAGTCTGCCCATTTGAGTTTGTTTTCCTAGAAGTCTGTTCCCCTTTACCACTGACCTCTAGAATTCCTTTATGTCTATCCCATGCATTCTTAAATCCCGTGATTGTTTCAGCCCCCACCACTTCCTCTGGCAGGGTGTTCCACTTGTCCACCACCCAGTCTGTGAAGAAATTCTTTCTCATGTTTCCTCTGAATCATCCTCCCTCCAACTTCATCCCATGCCCTCTAGTCATGGAACATCTTTTTCGCTTAAAAATAGTGTATTCCTGCACCCTGTTCCTCCCTGTAAGATACTTGTAAGTCTCTATCATATCCCCTCTCTCCCTCCTCTCCTCCAGGGAGTACATGTTCAGTTCCTTCAACCTGTCTTCATAGGACTTGTGATGCAATCCATGCACCATCTTTGTTGCCCTCCTCTGAACCTTCTCTACCCTGTCTATGTCCTTACATAGGTATGGTCTCCAGAACTGTACACTGTACTCCAGGTGGGGCCTCACTAGTGTTTTGTATAGTGGAATTATGACCTCCTTTTTCCTGCTGGTGATGCCCCTGCCTATACATCCTAGCATCCTATTTGCTTTACCTGCTGCCTTGTCACACTGTTTCCCTACCTTGAGGTCATCAGAGATGACAACCCCAAGATCCCTTTCCTGCTTGGTGCATGCTATATCCTCACCCCCCAACTGATATATTGTGTCAGGGTTTTTGTGCCCATATGCATTATCTTGCACTTCTTTGCATTAAATTTCAACTGCCAAACCCCTGACCATTCTTCAAGTTTCTGCAGGTCGCTTCTCATCCTGTCTACATCCTCTGGTGTGTCTACTCTGTTACAGAGCTTTGTCTCATCAGTGAACAGTGAAATTCTGCCTTCTAGATCCTGTGCAATGTCACTGATGAAGATGTTGAATAGGACCGGTCACAGCACTGATGCCTGTGGTACCCCACTGGTCACTCTTCCCTCTGTGGAATGACAGCCATTAACCACCACCCTCTGTGTCCTGCCACCCAGCCAGTTGACCTACCCACCACATTACTGTCCTGCCCACACCCATATTCCCCAGTTTGTGTAATAGTCTTCTATGTGGCACAGTGTCAAAGGCCTTGCTGAAGTCCAGATAGTCCATGTCCACTGCCCTCCCCTGATCCACCTCCCTAGTCACCCAGTCAAAAAATTCAATGAGGTTGGTCTGACATGACCGCCCCCTGGTGAAACCATGCTGCCTTGGGTCCTGTAGTCCATTGATAACTAGATGTTCCACCAATCTCTCCTTCAGTAGTGCTTCATGATCTTCCCCACTACCGAGGTGAGGCTGACTGGTCTGTAGTTCCCTGCTTCCTCTTTGTTCCCACTTTTGTATAAGGGACTACATCTGCTGTCCTCCAGTCTTTGGGTACCTCCCTGTTTCCAGTGATTGGCTAAACGGATAGCCAGAGGTTCAGCCACCACCTCTCTTAGTTCTTAAGGACCCTGGGTGCACCTCTGTCTGGCCCCATTGCTTTATCAACTCTTATTACTTCCAGTTCCTTCAGGACCCTTTCTCGTAAAGGGACTGTGTCCATTTCTGCACCATTCTCACCCCTTGTACTCCCTTCAGACCCATTACCCCCCTCTTCCTTAGTAAAGACTGAGCAGAAATACCTGTTCAATATGTCAGCTTTACTGTTGTCATCCTCCACGCGGCTCCCATCCTCTCCCTTCAGTCTCACTATCCCTCCCTTTGTCTTTCTTTTTTCACTTATGTACCTGTAAAAGGTTTTGTCCCCTCTACCCACTGATTTTGCATTGTGTTCTTCTGTCTGAGCTTTGGCTTCCCTTACTGACTTCCCTGCCTCCCTTTGTTTCTTCTGGTACTTCTCCCTATCCCCTTCTGCCTGTGTCTTTTTGTATTGCCTGAATGCAATCTTTTTGGCTTTCACTTTCTTTGCTACTTCTTTGGAAAACCATAATGGTCTCCTCTTCCTTTTCCTCTTGCTAACCTGCTTAATGAATAATTCTGTTGTTCTTATAATCCCCATTTTAAATACTGCCCACTGTTCCTCAACCCCTGATTCCTGTCCCATTCCCCTTAATGCCTCTTTCAATTATCTCCCCATTTTCCCAAAGTCTGCTCCCCTAAAATCCAGGATACGTGTTTTTGTGTGGTTTGGTTCTGCTCTTTCTGTGATTTCAAACCACAATGACTGGTGGTCACTGTTACCCAGGTGCTCCTCAACTGTTACCCCCATCACACTGTCCCTGTTTGTGAGCACAAGGTCCAGTATTGCCTTCTGCTGAGTTGGTTCCATGACCAGTTGCTTGAGGAAGGCACCCTGAAGGGAGTCCAGGATAAATCTGCTCCTAGTTGATGCTGCTGCTGGGATGCTCCAGTCCACGTCTGGAATATTGAAGTCTTCAACCAGTACTACCTCACCCTTGTCTGCCATCCTTTGGATGGCTAGCATCAGCGCCCTATCTGTTTCTTCCTCCTGGGCTGGTGGTCTATAGACCACACCTGTGCTGATGGCTGGCCCCATTTTCCTTTCCAGCTTAACCCACAGTATCTCTCCCCATTTTGTTCCTCCTGGATCGCTGTGGCCCTTATGTCATTTTTCACATAGAGTACCACTCCTCCTCCTCCCTTCCTGCCTGCTCTGTCTCTTCTGAATATGTTGTAGCCAGGTATGGCCATCTCCCAGTCATGGTTATCATGACACCAGGTTTCAGTGATGGCCACAATGTCCAGGTCTGACTGTACCATGACAGCCTCCAGATCTTCCATCTTGTTGCTAAGGCTCCTGGCATTTGCACACATGGCTTTCCATGATTTGACCTCCCTAGACTGTTTCACTGTTCTACTCCAGCCCCTTCCTTGGTTGTCATTTATCCCTGGTTCTCCTTGCTGTCTGCCCTTCTGCTGAATTTTGCCCCTTTTCTGCTTATCCACCTCTTGGGCACTAATCTCCATCTTTTGCACACTGCTCTGCAGAGATAGCCACTCCTCTGGTTCACTGGTTCCACTGCTAGCTGTGGGGGGTGAGCAAGTAGGTACCCTCCTTGATGGCCTGCCACCCCCCTTTGCTAGTTTAAATGCTTGCCAATGTAGCATTTAAACTTATCATTGAGTGCTTGGATTCCCCTCAGGCTTGAACAAACCTCCATCCCTCCAGGTGGGTCCCCAGTCACCAATGAATCCAACCTTTCCTCACAGCACCAGTTCTTCAACCATGAGTTAAAGTTCCTGGTGCATGCATTCTATGTTTCCTTGCCTCTCACAGGTAGTACTTCTGAGAAAGTGACAGAAGTAGCTACTTGCTTGAGACCCTCCCCAGTTTCCTAAACTCTTCCTGAACTTCCTTTGGCTCCCCATTTGCCAAGTCATTAGTACCCTAGGTGGATAATGACATCCAGCTCACCCTCCCATCTTGCCTTCCCAGTGATCCCCAGTATCTTCCTTCCATCCCTCCATGCCATGGCACCTGGTAGGCACCTCATCTCCCTGTCCTCCCCCTCCTGTGTTCCTAGCTGGATCCCTCTTATGATGGAGTCCCCCACCAGGATTCACTTCCTCCTCCTCTGGGGTCCACTGCTTTTCCCACTGAGGTCACCTCCTTGGCTAACCTCCACATCCTTTCCTTCCACTTCTCTGGGTACCTCTATTTGGTTGTCCTCATTTGCAAGTGTGGTATATGAGTTCTTGAGTGGAATAGGATCTGGGATGTGCCTCTGCCTGACTGCTCTAACCCTCCCTGAGCCCATTGTCATCCAAGTGCTCCTCGTTCTCTGCATCCTTTGAGGCAGCTGCATTGGACTGGGTGGTCCCTGGATAGGGGTGATGGTACTCCTGACCCAGTTTACTTCCGCTCTGAGTCTGGCTACCTCATCCTGCAGTCCAGAGAGATGCATGCAGATAGGGCAGCACCTCAGTGTCCAGAAGGTCTGCCTGAATATGGCTGCCCCACAGCCACTGCATTGCACCACTCCCCACATTATACTGCAATTCCACTACTTGTCTGCTACTGAAGCTCTCCTAGTTCTCTTTTTATTAATTTACTCTACTAAAAATCTTGTCACTGATCCTCAGATATTTTTTTTTAAGGAAAAAGAAACCAATAAATCAATAAATGAGTCAAAACACTTGTGCTGAAGGTGGGCTTCTTCCCCCTTATGCCCCTCCTACTTCACACCTCTTACTATATCCTGTGTTTAGCTCCTGTCAATCCGATTTATCAGGGCATATAATTAAGTGTTGGGGGAAGGGGGGGTGAAAATTTGCAGCAATTAAAGACAGCACAGAATTACACCACCACTATGTTTTACATTTTCAGCAGCCCAAAAACAATTATAAGTAAAGACAACAAAGAAAGTATAGTGTCACTACAAGCCCACAATCTAAGTTTAAAAGAAAAATAGCAATTACCAGTTACTCTAAAGCACTGAATTGAATATGTTTCCTTCCTTCCTTCCCCTTCTGGCTTCTTCTGAGAAAATAAACCTCTGCTTGCTACTTTAACTCTGACTAAGCCCCACCTCCTGTTATCACGTAGCTGAGGTCAGAGGCCAGACAATTAACACTCGTCACCCAACTACAGGACAGTCAGACAAGCCAAGATAAAATTTGCAGCAATTAAAGACAGCACAGAATTACACCACCACTATGTTTTAAATTTTCAACCACCCAAAAACAATTATAAGTAAAGACAACAAAGAAAGTATAGTGTCACTACAAACCCACAATCTAAGTTTAAAAGAAAAATAGCAATTACCAGTTACTCTAAAGCACTGAATTGAATATGTTTCCTTCCTTCCCCTTCTGGCTTCTTCTGAGGTTTTATTATTTGTTTTTAACATATGATGTTTTTATGTTTTTATTTTATTTATATGCTTTTAATTGCCATTGTATATTGTGGCTTTTGATATGTAAAGCACCTTGATATTTTGAAAGGTGCTTTAAAAATAAAGTTATTATTATTTTTATTAAATTTGGTATAACATCTTATATACACCTTTAGTAGTACAACTGTTGGGATATCATTTGTATCAAGAGAAATAGTGCATTTAATCACATTGTGATCCCCTAAATTGGGGTCACAAACCCCTTTTCCCACTATAGTCAATTGAGGAGAGATAAAAATCAAATCCAGTATACTTCCTTTACTTGTTAATTTATCTTTTCTTGTGGGGGAGTTTATTATCTGAACCAAGTTTAGACATTTCATAGAGTTTTCCAAAGCCTGACTCCTAGGGCATCCCCAGGCAGCATTAAAATCATCTATCAGTATTGCATTTGATTGTCCTTTGTGTTCTATCATATTATGCGAACATTTATCAAAATGAATAGTATTTACCTTGGGTGGAGAATAAACAGCTCCCACAATCAAATTTAGTGCCTGTATCTTTATCAGTAGGCATTCAATTCCTTCTATTCCCTGAGCATATGATCTTAGAATGACCAAAAAGATGTCTAATATAAATTCGGATTCCCCCCCCACCCCGTGACCCCTCAATCTTGTCTGTGATGATTAAAATCTTTAAGTTCGACTTTTGTTTGATGAACCCCTTTTAAGCCAAGTTTCGTCAGAATTACTATGTCTGTTTTTTCCAGATCAACCCAGGTTCTAAAGAGGTCCATTTTAATAATTGAACTTCTTGCATTATCCAATACTAGTTTAACGGTCTCTCATTTAGGACCTGGGTTCAACTCAATATCTCCACAAAGGGCCAAAGATAATAAAAGCATCTGACTAGATGAAGAAAAACTCCTAGGATAAGCTGAAGTGTGTATTTTTTTAATCTTCTGCCTAATCAAATTGAAGGGATATCTCCCCTTGGTTAGTTTAAAAACCCATGGTTAATTTGTTCTAGACTGAAAGATATTCAAATAAACACCAAATCTTGCTTCTGAAGAATCAAAACTAGTAGGAGCATGTATTTGAACCATACACTATATTGTGATTATACAATGTCAACCTTTATTTTTGTGAAAAAAATTAATAAAGAAAACAGAGCTTTTTTCATTTTAAATTTTTATTTAATGTATTGCTGTGCAAGAAGAAAATAGTCCTGATTTGCTGCCTGCTGCTCAGCTCCTAATGCTGCTTCACACACACACACACACACACACACACACACACACACACACACACACACACACACGCACAAGCACACACACCTTAACTCTACTCACACAGTAAAGTAAATTGCTGTCAAGTTTGTTTTATAAAATAAATATCCTGTGAGTCATGAATTTCTTTTTAAGACAGATCCCACCATGAGTTAAAACTGCTAATGCATCTTTACGCACACACAGACAAGCTCTGCTGACACAGGCAGTGAAATGATGCAGAGGTCCTAATGCAGCTGCAGATACAGTCACACACAGTAAAATGCTGTCATGGATTTTTTTTTTTTTTTGTACAGAGTCAGCCTGGGACACAAGTTATTTTTTTGTTTGTTTGTTGTTGTTAAAGAGGGAGCCAGCCAGTAAGTAGTAGGTCTCTATGCAGGGTGAGAGTCAGCATGATGCAACCTTACTGGCATCCTACTGCTTGTGGTTCTGGGGTGAATCTCCGTGGCCAATGTGAGAAAGAAGCAGTTAAGATAAACTATTTTAGCAAACAAGATTTTTTTGTTGTTTTCATGGGGATCAAGTTCTGACTTGCAGTACAAAGGAGGTAGGAGGAGCGGGCAGTTTGAGCACCTATGATGGTTTCAGGAACATGGCAGCAATGGAGATTCAAAAGGTTTGAAAGGTGAGTCGCGTGGAAGTGGCTTCTGGGAATGAGTTGTAAAACAATGTTTGGGCCCCTTTGTTAGTTTTCTGAGTATTTTGGGAACTTGTTGTAGCTGTTAACTTGAAAACTGCAGTCAGCTACACAGTTAATTCAAAACTACAGTGACTCATACTTGTGTTTTACCGTCGTGGATCGGATACCCAATATGGCATTTTTTTCTGGGTAATTTTTGGGGTCAGAATGATTTTGAATAGGGTGCATACCAGATGTGGCTGGCTGGCACTTTCTACCGTTGGTCATGCCAGGATTTACAACATGTAAATTGTGCCAGCCAGCCAATCAGAGATGAATATTTTTTGAAGCCATTGTATAATTGTTAATTATGCCTTTGTTTCATTTGTGTAATAAATCTAGATCCAGAGGCCCAAACAATATGCATAGCAGAATACAGAGGGTGAGCTTTGACTTTTTTTAATCAAGCTTTCTATTGTATTAGGTCTGCCTGCCGGCATCTCCTCCCTAGGACCATCATCAACCTTCTCATAGACGTACCAGTTATCCACAACTGACCTAGGCCAACAGCGTGGTGAGTAGTCAGCTGTGACTGTCATACAACAGCCTGCAGAGGCTTTGGGGTTTCTGGCCAGGGACATCCCAGGTTTTCATCTATCTCCATTTTTCTCCTCAGGGTACTGGCATACAATCATGCATCTATGACAGGCATCCAGCGGCAACCTTTCCTTTCTCATGCTCCCATCTGTGCTACAAGCTAGTCTCCACTAGGCAGCAGTAATGTGGGGAAGTAGCATCCCACCATCCCTGAGGGAGGACAGCAGTCTCTAGGATGCTCAATCCTTCCTCTCCCAACCACCCCACTATTATCTGTGCTCATTCCCGAACGTGGGCTATCGGCGTAGTAAGGTGGTAGCACTGTTGCTGTGCTACTGGGCTATTCCATTTGACATGATTTCTGTCACTGTACCTACCTATACTGTAGCACTTATATACCTGACAACTGCAAGTGTAACAAATATTCTAAATAATGTGCATTCTTGCTTGTGTAGGACAGCTGAGAAGGAAGCAGGATTTTGAATGCAAAATAATGAAAGCAATTAGAAATGTGAGATATTTGTGCTGCATGCATGCAAAGAAGTTCAGACAGGTGAAAGCAGAAATGCCCTTTCTAATGCAGGAAAGCTGAGAGATATGCAGAAGGGTTTCCATTTGCAAAATACAGAACGTTTCTATAATAGTGAACAGTTAAGAGATAAGCGAAGAGGTTCTGAGAAGTTAAATGAGGGGCATCCTTTTCTAACATGGGACAATTAAGAGGTATCCAGAGGGGCTGCTAAATTAGAAATGTGGAATATCTTCCTAATATTGACAAGACAAGACTAATTGTATTTATCAAGCACCATATACCTGGGGCTCAGGGCACTGTACAATCAACAAAGAAACATACATCGTAAACATACATTCTTTAAAATTATAAAACAATATTAATATAACTCCAATTGTAAAACTATGCCAAGCATGCTAGAGTAAATAAATATATTTTAAGATATGTGCTAAAGGCCTCCACTGTGTGGGCGGAATGAATGTTTCCAGGTAGTGTATTCCAAAGGAGTGAGGATGACACACCAAATGCCATATCCCCAAACTGCTTTAATGGAGAGTTTGGGATCCACAGGCAAGCCCACATTAGAGAAGAGAAGGTGGCAGGTAAGGTGGTAAGTATCCCAGAGATCTTTCAGGTAGTCAAGATCCAGATCATGTAGGGTCTTGAATGCCATCACGCAAATCTTGAAAGAGTTGCACCACTGCATAGACAGCCAAAGCTAAGCACGTAGAACCAGCATATTATGGTCAACTCAAGATGCCCCATTACCAGCTAGGCTGCAGCATTCTGGATCAGCTGCAGGCATTGCATCAAACCTCCAGATAACCGCAAGTTTAGAGTGCTGCAACAGTCTAGCCTTGAGGTGACAATGATGTGGACAATCATTGCCAGATTGGCTGACAAAAGATGGGGTTTGAGCTGGCCAATGTTATGATGATGGTAAAAGCTATTTCTGACTACCACCTGCTGTTCTAGTGTTAGCCTGCAGTCCAAAATTATTCCCAGATTCTTTACTGCATCCACAGGGTACCTGGACAGTATGCCACAGGAATTACAATGCAGGAAAATCTGCGCTGGAAAAACAGCGACTGGCAATACAGCTGTAGGGATAGTATAGCACAGGTAACATTAACATTATCCCTGAAGCTGTTGGCTGTCAGAGAAAAAAGGTTAAAGTTGGGCACTGTGCTGCCAAGAAGCTGGTATGGTGAAGATCATAGGGCCATGGGAAGTGGAGGGCAGCGGAACATCAGTGGACTGGGGTTCAATTTCCAGTTCTGGGACATTTGCTTCTCCCACCTCATCTCAACTTACATTTTTAATGTATCCACCACCACCCTGCACTTTTTGGCCCCCTACCTCCAGTTGTCCTGCTGGGTTCCCCCTTCCCCTCCTCAACAATCCCCCTTCCCGAGGTTCCTCCCTGTTCCTGAGTTGCCTGCCCCCCGTGGTTTCTCCCCATCCCCGAGTTGCCTCCCCCACAGAAGTGATTATAAATAGTCAGGAGGGTGCGGGGGGGGGGAAGATCCCATAAAGTGTGGTGTGGGGATCAGACCCTCCCCCCGCAAACACAAAGTGTAGCTTTTTGTCCTTTTTTTCTCCACGGTAGCACTCAGTATTTTTACTGAGTGCAGCCATTCATTTTGTCATTTTTCATGCATGCTTTTTGGCTATGTTGTAGCTGTTTTTGATTTCTTCACCTAGTGCCCATCCACAGCTCAGAGTGGTTGGTCACCTACGGATGGCAAGGCTACTATTCAACTCATCATCACCAACCCACACCAAGCTGGCTCAAAAATCAAAACCTGTTTCTTAGCAGGGTTGAGGCAGACCCAGTTGGTATGTAGACCTCTACAACTCCATGCCTTCCGCTCATAACCCCCCCCCACAAGTGATACTGAGATTGCCAGTAAATTTCTGAAATTTTATTTTAAGACATCAAAATCTCACTAGCTTCTAGAGACCTAGGTGGTCCATGGACCACCCCAGCCTACTGGTGAAGTCCAAGAGGGCCCCAAACATTGAAGTGGCCCATGGCCACACAAATGCTTAAAAGGCCGTAATGTACCGGGCCATTCTATATAATTGCCTTGCCTTGGTACATACCCAGAATCAGTGGGACTGTATCTGTAACAAAGTCCTTTTCTCATTCATGATGTCTTTGTTAGGTGAATACAGCAGGGCAGCAAAGTCCAGCAGAACCTTTGCCACTCTCTTTTTGTTTTCTCATAGACAGTTTTCTCCTCAAGGCGGTAGTAAGTCAATGCAGGGATATATCATGGTCAAGCCAAACCTGGTCATCATTCAGATGGCAATCATGTTTTTCTCTCTCAGTTTGTTCCTCCCACTTCCCCTGAGAGGAATCTATGTTGGCTTTGCACAGCTATAGCTTCCCCGTGTGGCAGGAACAAGCTCCCTGGCCCAGCCCCAGGGTTTGCCATGGTGGCCACCCCCAACCTTCCCCAACAAAGACACATTGCCAAGCAGCGGCTGTCTTGCCCATGGTTTGCCTCCCGATGTGACTTCTTGAGCTTGCGTCTGAATCCAGGTTGTCAGTAGGGCAGTGTAACATGTTACCTCTGGGCCACTGGGGTAGCTGTGACCCTATCATTTTTTCCCATAAAGGTTTTTATGCACCTAGACTGAACCAAGTGGCTTGTTCATCCCTGTCCTGGGTGCCATCAGCTGGCCTGCTTAGCTCTTTCTGTTCCTCTTTCTCCTCCTTCTGCCAGAGTGGCAGGTTGGGCCACAGCACCTCAGGCATCATCTCCTGTTCATTTTCCTCCTTGTTTTTCACCCTTTCCTGGGGCTATGGTAAACATGGATAATGCATGCATACAGAGGCACACGTGTGCTCCAGAACTGCCAGCCTTGTTCCACACAATCTGTGCACCGCCAGTCTTCTGAGCATCGGTGCTGTCACCGGACCTCCACCCAGCCACAAGCGAGGACGGCTATCCTCTGCAATCTAGGAGAGGAGAGCTGCCAGTCAACTACTCGATCCTCTCCCACACCTCTCCCCCCGGCCGATCCCCGTCAACCCAAGCTTGTTCATGAACTCGGGCCGCAGACATGGGAGAGTTAAGGTGCATTACAATGCCTCAGTCCTCTACACCACCAGGCTGGCTGACACAACATTTTTTTATTAACCCCTTCAAACCTATGCTCCACTCTTGTGGGCCACTTTGCATTGGTTTCTATTAAATTCAGTTGTGAAGGTCTCTGAAAGTTTCCTGAGAAATTCTAGTTTCATTTCCAGTTGCAATTGTGGTTCTAGTAGAATTATTTTTTAATTCTTTTGTAACTGGGTAAGGCCCACTGAAAACAAGTGCCCATTCACTGAGGTGACCTGGGAGCACAGGGAGGTTAAGATACTTGCTCCATGTCCCACAGTTTGCAAATGGAGGTTGCAAGAATCAAACCCAGGTCTGCTAGATATACCTCTGTTCACAGCTTCTTTGCACTAAAATCTAGGCTACATGCCCAGTCCATTTTAGGTATTTTAAAAATAAATTAAATTATTTTTCTCAAAAAATAGATGGCCGCTTCATTTGGCTTATAAATAGCACTGTAAAACTGAAAAAGGGTTCAGATTACAGAAAGAATGTCTACAGTGAACAAACTAGGAATCACCAAGAAAGGCAGATTGAAACTAGGTTTTTGGATAAACTGTTTGCACTACACCGCTTCTTTCATGCTGGCGGTTTAGAACACAGGCGGGTGCGACCCTCTCAGTACTCACCAGAACGGGGTCGAAGCTCCCCGCAGTACTCTCTATCCTTGAGGTTGTCTGGTTGTTTCTCCTCCCAGGGTTTGTAGTTAAGAATTCCCATATCTGACCATATCCAGTGACGGTTCTACGAAAGAAAGAGAGAGAAGGAACACAGACAGACAGTTCTTCACAGTGTAATGTCAGATTTTATTTTATGGGGCTCAGTGAAGTGACTGTATTTTGAATTTACATCCAGCCCAAGCAAAAGAAAAAGCTGGTGAACTAAATATATGTTTTTATTTACAACCGCGCCATGAGTTGAAAAAAAAAAAGACAAACTCCCTCCCTCAATACACAGAATTGCCTAAGCTATCCCCATCCCCCATATCAATATTTCTCAAATATTCTCCACACCATAAAGTAGTACAGACAGCCCGTCGCCATTTCCCTGATCCATACATACTCTCCCCATCACCATAAAGTAGTACTCATCATACACATCCTCATGGTGTTGTCCTGGTGGGTGTCCACATGGAAGTAAAAGAACCCAGGGCACTCTTTGCAAAGAGCAAGGAGCATTCCCGGTGTCCTGGTCAACATTCCCCTTCCCACAAACCAGTTCATAATAACATACTAACATATTAAAATGCCAGCAGAATAGGCCTAATGGTCTTTCCTGTCTGTTCGCTTGGTCAGCCCCCACCCTGGCAGCTGACCTTGCTGCCCCCCTCGCCTTCTCAGGCTTCTCGCTTCCCAGTTCCGGATATTCTCGCTGCACTGGATTTTGCTTCCAAAACCCTTCCCCTGTACCTGTCCCACCCCCTCTTGAACCCCTCCACCATATCTGCCTCCACCAGCCCCCTGAGCAGTGCATTCCATGGCTCCACCACCCTCCCAGTGAAGTAGCACCTCCTCCTTTCTCCCTTGACTCTCCCGCTCCAGCTTCCACCCATGCCCTCTAGTTGCCCCCTCCTCCTTCCTTCGAAGCACTCTGACTGCTCCTCCCCTATTTACCCCCTTCATGTACCTGAAGACCTCTATCATGTCCCCCTGGTCCCTTCTCTCTCTTCCAATGTGTACATATTTAGCTCTTCGAGCCTCTCCCCATAGGTCCTGTCCCCCAAGCCCCAAATCATTTTGGTTGCCCTCCTCTGGACTCTCTCCAGGAGTTTAATGTCCCTCTTTAAGTGTAGCCTCCAAAACTGCATGCAGTACTCGAAGTGTGACCTCACCAAGCAGTTATACAGAGGGAGTATCACTTCCCTCCTTCTGGAGGTGATCCCCTAGCTATGCATCCCAGCATCCTGTTGGCCTTGGCTGCTGCCCTCCTACAAGTCTCCAAGTTGATTATCTTGACATCCACCACCACCCCCAGGTCCCTCTCAGCCATCGCGACTTGTAGCATTCCCCCCCCCCAGGGTGTACACTTGGCCCGGGTTTCTGGACCCCAGGTGCAGTACCTTGCATTTTCCTGCATTGAACCTCAGCTTACAATTTCTAGACCATCTTTCCAGAGCCTCCAGGTCCCCCTGTAGGACCACACTCCCCTCCTCCCCATCCACCAACACTCCCAGTTTTGAGTCATCCGCAAAGAGACTCATCTCACTCCTGATACCTGTCCTTATGTCAGAGACATAGGCTTTGAACAGGAGGGGCCCGAGGACTGACCCTGTGGGACCCCACTAATGACCCTCCTTGGGGATGAGACTATCCCGCCAACTATGACCCTCTGGGTCCAGTCCTGGAGCCAATTGCCTATCCTTGCAATTATCCAGGCTGTGTGTGGGTGATGATGTGTGATATGGCCACCACCACACATTCAGTCACTTCACTGCCAGTCTAGCATTGCTTGTCAAGCGCTTTGGGATACTGTGTATGAAAAGCGCTATATAAATGCTGATTCTTCTGCTTCTTCTTCTTCTTCTTCTATGTCATCTCCCCACCACCATACATCATGGAAACACCATAAACATGGAAACACGCCACAGTTATACCACACCCAAAGGTAGCGATTCCTCGAATCCAGGCAACAATTGCCCCTATCTCCCTTCTCCCTACCTTTGCCAAACTCTAAGAATATTTGGTGCTATCTCTTCCTTTTTTTTTTTGTAGACTTTCTTTGCTCTGGTCGACAGCCACTGGGGCCCCACTGGGGTGAGACCCATGTGAGTGGCTCTACTCCCTTGCCTGAACCCTCCAGGTGAGGAATAAGGGACAGAGTCCTCTCCAACTGACCCCTGAAGTGGAGAGGACCTGAGAGAGAGTCAACTGGGAAGGGCTGGCAGTGAATGTGTGAGCCACCCCCTTGGAACCACCATCATTCTCCCGGCGGCCAAGTTGTTTCCTCCTTACTTGATGGGGTGTCTATGCACTGCGGACGTGCAATGACTTCACCGCACAGAGGGCACGCACCCATCCTCTCTCACAGACGTCCACTGCTGCCTCCCCCAATACAAGTCCCCACCGACTTTCAGGGCCCCCAGTCTCCACCGGGAGCCACTACAAGGAACCTACTTCAGGAGAGGAAAGCAGTCCTCCAGATGCTCAATCCTTCTCTGCCCCCCTGCCGACCCCTGGCACCCAAGTCCACTCCTGGACCTGGGTTGCTGATGTGGCGCGAGATGTGGCATTCAGTGCCTTAACCCTCAGCACCGCCGGGCCAGCCCGTCTTCCCCTTTCTTGACATTTCCTCCTTCTACACACCTTTCCAGTCTGGATTCCACAAATCCTACTCTACCTCTTCCTCCCTTTTATGGCTTACAGACTCCATTCTCTCAGGAATGGATCAGGGCCATTTCACTTCAGCCATCTTTGTCGATCTGGCCAAGGCCTTGGACACAAGAGCCCCCCACCTTCTTTCCTCTAAGCCTACAGCAGCTGGGCTTTTCATCTCTGCCACTAATTGGTTCTGCTCCTTCCTTGAGGGTAGGACTCAATCAGTTAGAATTGGCAACTCCATATCCCCCCTCCCAGTCTGCACCAGTGTCCCTCAACATTCCATTTTCAGACCAATACTCTTTTTGGTCTTCCTAAATGACCTCCCCGCTGCCTGCACCTCAGCGTCCATTCACATGTACACTACCAACACAGTCCTATTTTCCTATGGACCCTATCCCACTGATCTGATTACCAGACTCCAGCTGGACTTTGACAACTTTTAGTTCTGGTTCTACTCAAATCAGCTGGCCCTTAACATAAAAAAATGGACTCCATGACTTTTGGTACAAGGCAAAAGCTCTCTAGGATTACTGGTCTCCCCTCCTTCTGCACCCTGCATGGGTCCACTATCGAGTATGTTCCTTCCTTCAAGTACATCATGGTTTGGCTTGACAGCCACCTCAACTTTTCTGAATGTGTGCATGCTGTCCACAAAACTGCATACCAAACTCGGTGCGCTGGACTACAACCATCGCTATATATAGCATAAGTACTTCTATTGTGTAGGCTATATATAGCATAAGGACTTCTATTGTGTATACTTCTTGTATTATATAGTTTTTCTTTGTTGTTCTACATTTTATATCTCCTGTCTATGTAATTGTGAACTGTATGTGTATGTGCCTCAGGACCTCCTTGTGAATGAGCTTGCTCAACAGAGTCTTTCCAGCAATAAACTTGAACTTGAATATCCCCCTACAGCTCGAAGAGCAATTGTTCAGAAAATAATTCTCCCAATATTCAATTATGGTGACATAGTCTACAGTGCTGCTTCCAAATCTACCCTATCCAGACTACACACACCCTCTTTCACTCATTCTGTTGTTTTGCTCTGGACTGTCCACCCCGCACCCATCACTGCTCTCTCTATACCTCCCTGTCCTTTCCCTCTCTTGAAACCAGACATCTAGCTCACTGCTCCTCCTTTATAGCCAAATATTGGCTTGGCTCTCTCCCTTCTTATCTTATCTCTATCCTCTCCCAGCTCCCCCCTTCCCCACCTCTTACACCCTTCATAGTTATAACTTTCACTCTCTTGCTCTACTCTTCAGGATTTCTTCAGCCAGCCAGCCAGGCTGCCTTATCCTACCGCTTCCCTAAACTCTGGAACTTCCTCCATTTACCCATCCATTCTGCCTCCTCTCTTCACTTCTGTCCTCTCTTCTGCTTAACTTCACCTCTCCCTCCTCTAACTGCAATTGATCCCCGCATTATCTACTCTGCTTTCCCCTACACATCTACTCCCCTCCCTGTCTCCCTCCTGACTCGCCATGTCTTTCCCATTCCACCTGCTTCTCAATCCCACTCTCTTTTATTTTCTTGCATCCTTCTCTTCCCCTATCCTTGATCTCCCTATCTCCTAATTATTGCGCCACCTCCATGTCAGGTCAAATCGCTTAATGCGCTTACACTTATGTTGTCTTCTATCCAATGCTGCTTCCATGCTTAGCATATATAATCAGTGTTAGGCCTATTTCACTACTGCTTGTTATGTTATGTTGTCATTTGTACCTGTACCACTTGTTAATTGTTTTTGTACACCTATTTGTCTCATCTTCCCCTTCCTTGAGGGTGGACAAGGCTCCTGAGCCAGATAGTATACACCCCAGGATGCTAATGGAGCTGCCAGAAGTCCTGGCAGAACCCTTGGCAGACCTGTTCAATGCCTCCCTGGACTTGGGGAGGGAACCTCAGGACTGGAGGATAGTGCACGTGGCACCCCTCCACAAAAGAGGCCCCATGGCTGAGCCAGTAAACTACAGACCGGTAAGCATCACTACTATCATGGGAAAACTTAATAGAGAAAATCGTGAAGGAGAGGCTGGTTTCTCTCCTAGAAGCTATTGAACTGCAGGACAGCAGACAGCATGAGTTTGTCTCAGGCAGATCCTGTCAGATCAGCTTGGTGGAGTGCTATGACTGGGTAACCAGACGATTGGACAAGGGCCATGCAGTGGATGTCCTGTACCTGGACTTTAGTAAGACCTTTGATTTGGTGTTGCATGGGAGGCTAGGAAATAAGCTGGAAGGCACAGAGACAGGGTGAAGATGGTGGGATGGGTAGTGAACTGGCTGCAAGGGAGACAGCAGAGAGTGGTGGTGGGAGTGAAGCTCTCATCTCCCAGGTGACAAGTGGGGTGTCACAGTGTTCTGTACTGGGATGTGGAGGGGTTGTGGAATAACAGATGGACCAGGCACAGAACTTCAGGTTCAACACACAATCTCTGTGTGATGTTTATTAAAATACAGGGAATAACCTTAAGCACTGGCATATCCCTTTTTCAATACATCAGTTTGCAGCAACAGACTATGCATGTCCTTCCTCAGCACTTAGCATCTACTGATCTATGTCTTTAGTGAAAATATTTCAATCCCAATGTTTGTCATGTGTGTTTAGGTGATGGGGAGCTCCAAAAAAAGAAACACTCCAGAAACGCACTGAACACAAATAACCTCAGTGCAGAAGTACTGAAGCAAAGTCTTTTCCAAAGGGTATTAGCAATAAAGCCAAGTTTCAAAGAAACACAACAGCATAAATACCCCCATAAATCAAAGCATCATGTGATGTATATGCAAATCACCATGACATTTTCGGCTGGTTCAGCTTAAAGTAGGAATGCATGGTGCCAAAGGGTCTCTCAAATAATCTGCAATTTATGTGTATTTTAAATAACACAACGTGGGTTTTCTGATATCTCTACCCTGGTAACTTATTTGTTACATTACAGTTGCCACATAACTTTTTACCTTGATCAAAAACAGTAGTGCTGTGGTATTTTCAACATTTACAGGTTTCATACACATAAGGCATAACATCAAGGTATTTTATGACACAGTGCTATTGCATACTAAATCCAACAACGAGGAACAAAGCCTGTTGTTTTACATCAGCTCTGAGGTCACCACAATAACCTCCCTGTATGAGGTTCTAAGCGGGAAAAGGAAAATTAAAGAGGACACTATAGCATAGTCAAGAAAAGGATGGGGGGGGCTGCCCATAGGTGGCCAATCTTATGAACTAGAAATTGTAAAGAATAGATTAGGCTAAGAAATATAAGGACTGTTGCAACACATTTAAGAAAAGGTTGGTCCTCAAGAGTGACAGGATCTCCCTGTCACATGGGACCAGTGTTTTTTGGGATCTTCATAGCAGATATCTCAATAGACATCAAGAGCAAGATCAGTCTGTTTGCAGATGACACCAAGATGGGAGCGGTAGTCGATGACTTAGGAGGGTGACAGGAGTTGCAAGATGATATTATAAAATTGGAGGCACGGTCAGACACTTGGCAGCTGGGGTTCAATTCCAAGAAATATAAGGTGCTACATTTCGGTGCAAAGAAAACAAGGAGGAGCTACCAGCTTGGGAGGGGGGGGATTTAACTAGCCAAGACAGAGGAGGAGGAGAAGGATCTGGGAGTGATCACAATGGGAGCAATGAACAACTCAGCACCGTGCAGAAAAACAGCTGCAAAGGCAAACAGGATGCTGGGTTGTGTTGCCAGAGGCATATCCTCCTGGAAGGAGGAAGTGATCCTGATGCTATATAAACAGTAGGTCACTGGTTAGGCCACACCTAAATTACTGCATGCACTTCTGACAATCATACCTGAAGAAGAACATTAGGATACTAAAGGCGGTGCAGTGAAGGGCAACAAATATGATCCAGGGGAGTTACCCTATGAGAGCAGGCTGAGGGAGCTGAACATGTACTCCCTGGAGGAAAGGAGGGATTGGGGGGACATGATTAAAACCTTCAAGTACATGAAGGGAATAAATAAGACAGGCATGGAAGGGCTTTTCAAATTAAGGAGGGGGAGGAACACTCATGGGCAAGATCTGAGATTGGAAGGTGGAAGGTTCAGGAGGGAAATGAGGAGACACTTTTTTACGGAGAGGGTGGTGTCTGGGTGGAACGCATTGCCAAAGAAAGTGATATCCTGTAGAACAGTAGGTTGCTTCAAAAGGGGATGGAACAGGGTAAGGAGAGGGTTACTGGAGGGGTGAGGGGGTGGGAATTGAAGGGCAGCTGCAGTATAAAGGCTGCTAGCTGCACAATCAAGGAGACTTGATAGACCATAAGGCCTTTATCTGCTGGCAATTTTGTATGTTCGTATGTTCTCCCCAGGACACATCTGGAAATTATCTGTATTCAGCTCAGTATGTCTTTCCTGGTGAAACTTTTGAAATAAATGGTGTTACAAACTTAATCCATCTTGCAGCTCACAGCACACGCGTAGCTCAGTCAACCAACTCTTCTCTGTCTACACAAGGGCAACGATCATTTGCATATAGAGCACCACTATGGTTTAATGTGCTGCCCAGAGATATCTCTTCCTTACCAAAACTGGAACCATTTAAAGGCACTCTTCATCAGTATCTTACAGCTAACAGTTCCTGTGACTGTTTAAATTGACATGACACTATCTCAGCAATATTGACTGGTCCTTGTGTACCTACCTCTCCCCCTTTCTCTGTGAATGACCACTTTCACCTAAACGGCTCTGCCTTATTTCCTGCCTCCTTCCCCGATCCTTCTTTCACCTCACCCCCTCATCCTCCACCTTCTTTCCACTGTTTATCTTCACTTACCTGAACTTTTGTTCACCCAAATCGAACTATATCTACTTGACAAAGCACCTTGGGCTATCTCCTTTTATTAGGTTATTTTTGATTTCCTACCAATTCATAGTTTTAATTTTAGTTGCAATATTAATGTCATATTGTCATTTTAAATACTTTCTTGTCAATATTTTTTGCAATGCCATCCATTGTATGTCTGTCCCCCTTCCCATTGATGTGGAACCTTTGTAAAAGAGTTGTCATGTGCTCAAAAGTATTGTAATCTGAGAATGAATACCTTAAATAAATAAAGTAGTGTACATACAGTTGCCCCTCCTATCACTTTGATCCTTATGTCTTCTACATACCACTACAATGCAGTATACTTCTCCACTATCCAACTCTTTAATACATCTGCCCTTACATCTCAACCCTAAGGTAACATATGTAGCACAGTGCCAACTCCCTGATCCTTATGTCCTTGCCCCACCACCATAAGTATACATGGACCCTCCACATCTTCTTGATCCTTGTGCCCTCTCCTCACTATCCTAAAGCAATATACATAGCCAGTTCTTATCTCTCTTATCCTTGTGCCCTCTCCTCACTATCATAAAGCAGTATACATAGTCCATCCCAGCTCTCTTATCCTTGTGCCCTCTCCTCACTATCATAAAGCAGTATACATAGTCCATCCCATCTCTCTTATCCTTGTGCCTTCTCCTCACTATCATAAAGCAGTGTACATAGTCCATCCCATCTCTCTTATCCTTGTGCCCTCTCCTCACTATCATAAAGCAGTATACATAGTCCATCCCATCTCTCTTATCCTTGTGCCCTCTCCTCACTATCATAAAGCAGTATACATAGTCCATCCCATTTCTCTTATCCTTGTGCCCTCTCCTCACTATCATAAAGCAGTATACATAGTCCATCCCATCTCTCTTATCCTTGTGCCTTCTCCTCACTATCCTAAAGCAATATACATATCCAGTTCTTATCTCTCTTATCCTTGTGCCCTCTCCTCACTATCATAAAACAGTATACATAGTAAACCCCCATCTTTCTTATCCTTGTGCTCTCTTTGCACTATCATAAAGGAGTATACACAGCCTATCCCCAGCTCTCTTATCCTTGTGCCCTCTCCTCACTATCATAAAGCACTATAAAGATCTCACCCCAAACTCTCTTATCCTTGTTCTCTCTCCTTACTCATAAAGCAGTATACATAGCCCACCCCATCTTTTTATCCTTGTTCCCTTTCCTCACTGTCATAAAGCAGTATGCACAGCCCACCCCAAACTCTCGTAACCTTGTTCCTTCTCCTCACTCATAAAGCAGTATACATAGGGCCACTCCAGCTCTCTTATCTTTGTGCCTTCTTCTCACTATCATAAAGCATATACATCGACCACCCCATCTCTCTTATCATTGTGCCTTCTCCTCACTATCATAAGGCAATGCAAGGCAAGGACAATTTTATTTATATAGTGCCCTATCCAGGGGCTCAGAATGCTCAATGAAGATAATATTAAAACACCATAGTACAACCCCAAAATAAATTGTTCAGAAAAGATTAAAAGCCTTATCAAATAAAGAGGTTTTAAAGGAGGCTTTAAAGGTCTCCACCGTGCTGGCAGCCTTAATGTATGTTGGAAGAGAATTCCACAAGAGTGGAGTAGTCACTCCAAATTCCCTATCTCCTTATCTTTTTAAGTGGGAGGGTGGTACAACAACTAAGCTTGCCTCAGTGGTTCGTAGGAGGTGGACGGAAGAGTACAGAATCAGGAGATCTATTACGTAGTCAGGTACCAGACTGTGCAGGGCCTTGTATGTTAACAAGCCTGTCTTGAAGGTGATGCAGGCACTCACAGACAGCCAATGCAGCGAGCACAGGAAAGGAGTGACATGGTTCCTCATAGAGGTACTCATCAACATCCTGGCAACAGCATTCTGCTCTAGCTGCAGGTGATGCATCAAAAATCCTCACAGTGTCCTGGTAGCACAAATGGCTGAGGCGCTGGACACCTTACCTCTCGTCATGCCAGCAACTCGTGTTCAGGAGTGAGCACAGGCCGTCAGGGGTCGGCGGGAGGTCAGTGCAGGATCGAGCTGCTGACAGCCAGCTCTCCTCTCTGGGGAGGGATCTGTGCTTTCTTTGGTGCTTGACTGCCTTGCAGTGGAGGCCAGGAGGCACTGCAGCCTGGGGAGCTAGGGCGCTAAGTCAATGCGGTGAGAGGAAGGGGCCATCACCAGAGTAAGAGGTCACATGCGCACCTCCACGCACATGTGCCTCTGTGTCTGGGGCTCCAGGTAACTGGGGAAAAAATGTGGAAAAATTAGAGGCCATGGCAGGATGAAGCCTCTGGACCAACTCCAGGGATCCACTGGGACACGCATAGCATTCAAGATCCTGAACAACCCCGGAGTCCAGTAGGCTTGGCAGACGATGTAGCTGTGGTCTTTCAAAGAATGGATAAAAACCTATATGAAAAAAAAAAACTCCACACAGTCCTAGGTACAGAGCATTACAGTAATCAAGTCAGTTAGTAACAAAGGCATGGATAACCATAGCCAGGTCAGGGGGAGTCAAGAATGAGCAGATTTTGACAATGTTCCAGAGATTAAAAAAACAAGCTCTAACGACTGATGAGACCTGTTTTTCAAGGTCAAGCCAACCGTCAAGAATAACACCAAGATCCTTAACCACCTTTATCACTGACAAGGGGCTACCATTAACCAGAAGGGTGGGCAGTATCCCATCAGTGAAAATACCCCCCCAAGACCTTGCTTGATCACCATAACCTTTGTCTTGCCTGGTTTGAGACACAGCCACTTGGCGGACCTCCAGTCATTTAACTCAGCTAAACACCGACTCAGCATATCTGGGGTGGAAAGGTCACCAGGGCACAAGACAGGTGCAAGTGGGTATCATCTGCATAGCAGTGAAACCCGAGACTGTACCACCTAATGATCTCTCCCAGCAGCAGCATATATACAGAGAACAACAGGGGTGCCGAGATAGAATCCTGTGAAACATCGCAAGGTTATGCGAAAGAACCCAAGGAAACATTTCCTAGGACAACACAATGCAATCTTCTAGTTAAATATGAGCAAAATCAGTGCAAAACTGCACCAGGAGCGCCAACATAGAGCATTATACATTTCCCACCCCATCTTTCTTGTCCTCATGCCCTCTCTGGTTCAAATGACTCCATGGTATTAAGTTTGGTAGAGTTCTTTTCAGATGGATTCTGTTCATTTAAAAATTGAAAAACAAAACAAAAGAATTTTAGCAACAAAGGGCCATAGCTACTAACTAGAGGAGGCCCAGTTCTGAGAAACAAAGACATGTCTTAATGCAAAAAATAACTGCAGCATGTAATAACCTGCCTCAGCACAGTGTTGCCAGCAACACCCTAATTACCTTCGCAAACAGTTTAGACGTATAGTTTATATAGAAGGAAAAGGCAATAGAAGGATATGGGCATTGAAAAGCTGAAGATAAATTTGACAACCCTCCCTACTTTTCTTCTGACTTTAAATACCTGTAGACCTATGAATTAATTTCTTTGTGTACTAGAAAACAGCTTACTGCATGTTTATTTTCCGTGTCTACACACTATGCTTCCTAACATCAACCTACTTGACAGTGTCCAGGAAGAAGTACAAAATCCCTCCAATGTGCCACTAGTTTGCCCCCTACTCTCAGCACTCTCCCAAGAGCCTTGACTAGTGTGACAATGGCTGTCTAGCTTCTTTACTTAATTTCGCTGCCTCCACGCAGGTTGCAGTTCTCTCAAGGCTTTTCATTCGAGTCGTACTACAGGGTTTAGCTCACACAATGCAAGGCCAGGTGCTTGCTCACACAGTTCAAGGCCAGTAAGACATATAAATCCCTTTGTCTGCAGCAGATAAACTCTCCTCACTCTGTATCAGACATAGGTTTGCTTATTAAAGAGCTAGTGTACTGCCAAAAAGTTCTATTAGATTTTAAAAGCAGCCGACCATCACATTTTATATCTGAGGTATTTTTTATTTTCCCTTTGTTTAATTAGAATATTGCTTACCTGATGTTAGTAGGTGTGATGTGTAGAACAGCTCTTAGCCTGGCAGCTGACATATCTTGCTCTACTGCCCCACACTACATCATCAGCACTGTGACCTCACTGACTCTGACATCACTGCTACTTAGGAACAGCAAGCGAGTAACTGCCAGGTCATTCACCTGTGATGTCACTGTCAGTAAGCTCATAATCCTGATGGTACAGTGTGGGGCAGTAGAGTTAGATATGTCAGCTGCTAGGATAAGAGCTGTTTCACATATCCAGCACAATATTATCACATAGAATACTTTCTGATGAGCAAAAGGAAAAAGAAAACTACCTCAGAAATAAAAAATTATTATGGAATACTACTTAAAATTTGATTTGTATTATTTTCCTGTCTGCCTGTTTTGGCTCCAACAGCTCTTTAAGTTTGGTAAAACTTTCTACTTGGCTGGATTACAGGCAGGGGCGTAGTTTGTTATTTTTACAGGGGGGCAAAGTAACAAAAAAGTATTGATTTTCACGTATCATGACAGTGAAGAGGGTGGGTGGCTTGCGTAATGCAAACAAATCAACCAGCATCAAATAATGCCCAAAAAACATTTAGACTACAGCTGAATAACTCCTGGGAGGGACCAGCCCAGGCCATGTCAGAGCACTTCCCCACCCCACCAGTTTTACTGCAGCCTGCTCTCAGCCCAACTCCTCCTGGGACCAGAGTCGAAAAACTGACCAAGATCTGTTTTGTATTCAGTTCTTCATTCTTCTACCTTGGGAGTGAGGACTTACTTGTAAAGTTGAAAATAGGTAGGAACTTAACTTCCTTCTCAAGAGGACAGGACCTCCCCTCAGCTTCAATTCAAATCAGTCTTGACCTAATTTTGCCCCCACCTGAACCTCCAGTTGGATAGCTCACTAGTCTCTCGCCCCTTTGCTGCTTACATAACCCTTCCAAGTCCAGCCCTTATAGTGGATCCTGAACTTCCTGAAATGTCTGCTTGAGCTAGCCCTCCCACCCTTGAGGAGTGCAAAAAGTATGTTTCAAGGAAGTGCAGCAAATGGCTGTGCCACCTCAGTATACCTATAAACATGGATGGTATGAGAAACATCCCAGCATGTGCATCCTCACAGCATGAGCCCTTATTTAAAAAGATTACGTAAAAAATGCGATTATACAATGACAAGAATGAATGCTGGCCTCTGATTGGTCAGTCTTGGGCTAGACCCATGATGTTATCCCAGTACATCTGATTCATCACAGGTCTAGTCTCAGCCTCTCCGTGAACCTCTTGATGATTGTTAGCATTAGTGTGTTTTTTTATATCTTCTCTTAAAAATAGTTTTCCACACCAAATAAAACATCTTTAAAAATTTTTTTTTTAATTCTATATAACAACACGCCATTGTATAATAGCAATAATGCCCTCCAGGGTGTGTGTCATGGTAGGATAACGTCATGCCTTATGTATTGGATGCACTCATGCCCAACCACCTGAGGCATGATGTTATCCCAGCATGACACACGCCCTGTCGGGCATTATTGCTTACTTGTATCCAGTGATAACTCTTTTCTTTGTTATAACCAAGTTAATTCATTAGTCTCCCATCCCATCCCATATTATTCAATGTCACATGCCTGAATCTGGTTAGGTAAAGTAAGCAAAGAGGATAATGCTCTCCTCAAGCAAGCAAGCATTGCATACATAAGCATGGGGCTTGCTGATATCCCTCAGGTGGTGCTCTTAACAAGCGTGCTGATGTACCTGGGACAGTGCAACAAAACAATGTAAATCCCCTAATTGTTCAAGATGATCATGGGCATGGTGTGGTCACACCACAACCCCTACCACTATCCTCCCCATGGGCATGGTGTGGTCACACCACAACCCCTACCACTCTCCTCCCCATGGGCATGGTGTGGTCACACCACAACCCCTACCACTCTCCTCCCCATGGGCATGGTGTGGTCACCCCACAACCCCTACCACTCTCCTCCCATGGTGGTGCAGGTCACCCCAACCCCTACCACTCTCCTCCCATGAGCGTGGTGTGGTACACCACAACCCTACCTCCTCCTCCCCATGGGCGTGGTGGGCACACCACAACCCCTACCACTCTCCTCCCCATGGGCGTGGTGTGGGCACACCACAACCCCTACCACTCTCCTCCCCATGGGCGTGGTGTGGTCACCCCACAACCCCTTCCACTCTCCTCCCCATGGGCGTGGTGTGGTCACCCCACAACCCCTTCCACTCTCCTCCCCATGGGCGTGGTGTGGGCACACCACAACCCCTACCACTCTCCTCCCCATGGACGTGATGTGGGCACACCACAACCCCTACCACTTTCCTCCCCATGGGCGTGGTGTGGTCACACCACAACCCCTACCACTCTCCTCCCCATGGGCATGGTGTGGTCACACCACAACCCCTACCACTCTCCTCCCCATGGGCATGGTGTGGTCACACCACAACCCCTACCACTCTCCTCCCCATGGGCATGGTGTGGTCACACCACAACCCCTACCACTCTCCTCCCCATGGGCTCCTAAGGAATATGCATCTCTGTCCATACCCAGGGTTACACAACCCCATCCAAGCAAACACGGACTGCCCTGGCACAAAAGTGGTCACATCACATAAACTAAGAGAACAGATGCCACAGGAAGTTTGCTGGAACAACGACTCTAGAAACCTGTGCACAGCCTCGCAGGACCCACCCTGAAAGGTAAGTACTTGGTTGGTGGTTTTTATTAGCATCACCTATGACATTGTGTGGTGGGCCGGTTGTGGTAGCCCAGGTTGCCGTGGATGCTCCCCCCCCACAGACTACTTCAAAATCATCTCATCTGACAGTTTTGAAGGGCACAAATGAAACATGGTTGCTTCAGTTTGATGTGGTTTAATACAGTTTTTTTTGTCCGAACGTGTGTCTCTATTCTTCTACACACAGACACAGACAGACACACACACCACCAAAAAATTAACTTTTTTTATACCGTGTTTACATTCAGGATGGAGACAGGGTAAAGCAGGTCCAGTCAGTACAACACAGTAAATGAAACAATGTATTTTACAATGCCCAACAAACCACCAAAAGACCACAAAACAATGGACCTTCCCCCTGCCCTGGGATGGCTAGGTCACAGGTCAGGGTGCTAAATTAGGAGGAGAGACCACAGAAGATCTTGTTGAACTACACAGTAAGGTGAAACTACATAAACATGCACAATTTTTATACTGTAGGATTTCATACTTTCCAACAGTTCCTAACTTTGACACAGAAACTTATCTTTAGTGCTCAGATGCCCCTTGTACGAGGGAGGTAAGCATGGCATGGACCCAGCAGACTGGCATACATGTTGAAAAAAATATGTCTGTGCCAGTATGACCGTCCATCCCTCCCTCCTCCATCACCAGTGGCCAGAACCATTTTTTTCAGCATGTGTACCAGTCCGCCCTGGTCAGCACAGCAGCACAAAGCTGGCAGAGCAGCAGAAGGCACAGCAAGCAACAGTGAATTAAATGTCCATGCAAAAAGCTACAGCCCACTATCCCCACCCCAGACCTGCAAGGCCACTATCTCCACCCAGACTGGCCAGCTCAGCTACTCTCTGCACCCTGATGGCCTTGCACAGCCACTCTCCACACTCTGTGTCCACCCCACCAGCACAGCCACTCTCCCCACCACACCAGTACAGCCACTCTCCCTACCCCACCCAACCAACACCATTTCCAGCTCCATTTTATCTGGTATCCTGTGCCTCCCCATCACAGGCACATAAAAATAAATAAAACCACATTTTATACTGCATTTTGTTTATGTTTCTTTCTTTGTCTGGAAAGAGAGATGTTGAGCTACCGGTCAGCACAGTTTGCCTGGTATACAATTACAACCCCGCCCCACCGACACAATGCCAGTGCCTCCACCCACCCACACAACAGTGCCCCCACCACACCCACACAATGCCTGTATCCCCAACCCCACCCACACAATTGACCAGTGTCCGCAACACCACACACACACACACACACACACACACACATACATATGACCAGCAGTGTCCTCAACCCCCTACACACACACGATCAGCAGTGTCCCCAACCCCACACACACACAGAATCAGCAGTGTCACCAACCACACACACACACAACCAGCAGTGTCCGCAACCCCACCCACATACACGACCAGTGTTCCAAACCCCCCCCCAAAAAAATCATGGCCAGTCAGTAGTCGCTATAACAATAGCCAAGTAGTAGTATAATAATTTCTTTAGGGTGCATGTTTTAGTGCAAGATTTATGTTTTGCTAGTCTTGTAACACTGTGCGGTGGTGAACACAAAAAGCTACCCCTTTGGTTGTGTTTGCCAGGCAACAAAGACAGAGACAGCAAGGCCAGGGAATCTGTCTGTTTCACCCCTCCACAGTGGATAATCGGAGAAATCAAAAAAAGTGAAAGATTACTTTTACAGCCAGGTAAAGGATGAGGGGGAAATAATGTTTCAACATTTACTAATGTTCATATGCTAGCTGCGGGCACAGGTCAGTGAGATACATCCCTTGACAGGTAAAGGATGAGGTGGAAATTATGTTTTAACATTTACTTATGTTTATATGCTAACACCAAGTCAGCAAGCACAGAGTGTCCCCCCTCTTAACCAACATGGACAGTTCACCAGAAACCCAGTCAGCAAACCTGGACAGTCCCCCCCTTCACCCCATCTACAAGGGCAGTCCCCCCAGACACCTGAACAGTCCTCCCCTCCCCACAAGACACTGGGCCAGCGAGCATAGAATGCCCCTCCCAACCGACAAGGACAGTCTCACCAGACACCCAGGCAGCCAGCAAACATGGACAGTCCCCCATATCCCACAAGAACAGCCCCCACCCCCAACACACAGCTAGCAAACACAGAATTTCCCCCAACCCAGCAACATGAACAATCCCCCAAACACTTTGTTAGCAAACACGGAGGTTCCCCAACAACATTGATAGTCCGTCCTAGACACCTGATCAGCAGTCACTGACATTCACCCCCCATAAGCCAACATGGAAAGATTCCCCAGACACCCGACCAGCAAATAGTCCCCCCCTCCCCACAAGACACCCGGTAGGCAAACATGGACAGTCTCCCTTTTCCACCATCATGGACAGTCCCCCCAGACAAATGGCCAGCCAAGTCCACCAAACAATGGCTAGTGTCACCACCCCACCATAACAGCCAGTGTCCCCACATCACCATGGCCTGTGTCTCCACCCCACCAGACCCCATAATAGAAAACAGACTGTCTCCCCAGCCCCACCAAACACTGACTGCTCACCCAGTCCCAAACACTAACCACCCCAGCCCCAAACACTGATCGTCCCCCCCAGCCTCACCAAACACAGGCCCTCCCCAGCACCAAACACTGACCATCCTCTCAGTGAGTCAGCCCCAAAACACACAGACTGTCTCCCCTGACCCCAACCCCACAAAACAGACCATCCCCCCAGCCCTACCAAACACAGACCATCCAGTGAGTTTCCCCAACAAACCCCACCACACTAGTAGAACAGTAACTGAGTGTCCCCACCCCACCAACATGACTAGTGTCCACACCATACCAAACAAATAGGCCCCCCACCCACCCCACCAACATGGACAGCCTCAACAGCCAGCAAATCCCTCTACCCAAAGAAACACAAGCTGACAGCAAACCTTCCACCCACCCCCAGACACATGGCCATGGCCAAGACAACCCCCAAAGACACATTTCTGGGATGTGAATGGTAATAATTTCAGCAACCAGCTTGGCACAGTTACTCACCAAATCAGTAAGGGCACAGACGGGGCAGCATGCAGCAGGGCACAGCAAGGCCAAGAAGGAAGGTCAGGTAGCCAAGTCTCTCCCAACAGTCCCGTTCCTCTCCCGATTAATCCTCCGATGAGACAGTAACTCATTTTTTCTGACACCAGATGAACATGTCACATTATGTGTCTGCTATAGCCTGCTTCTTCATTGTTCTGGGCCTGGCTGTTCACTGACCTGAATAATCCCTCTTGGTGGATCGTGGAACTGGTGGGCAACGGGCATAGTGTGGGACTCGCTGACAACACGGTAAATCTTTTTCTGGCCTGCTGGACACAGGAGCTGGGTGTGCAGGCAAGCCTGGCCGTGCCTCAGACTCACTGTAATTGTACTACTCGCTCCTCCACCTGGTCTGTCCGGTGGTAGAGGGCTTGTGGCTGCAGGCCTCCTAGGCTCTCAGGGATGGGAGGCTCAGGTGGCAGCAGGAGAGCCCAGAGCACAGCTGGCTGCACTGAGAAACAGAGAGTAGGTAGTCAGAGGACTCGGGTGAGGTATATTTAAACTGGGCTGTTCAGGACAGGAAGAGGGTGGGAACACTAGACTGACTGAGACACTGGTGACACCTGACAGACAACCAACGACTGCTGCTCGACATCCTCGAATAGCTATCTCTCCTCAGCCCTATGCTATATAGACTGCCGCTGCTCCTTCATGGAGGCGCACACAGACAGCTAAATGGCGCACTAACGGAGTACTGCTCATGCGATGTGGCCAGCTTGCAGCACTCTCTGATTGGCTGTAACATGCAGGCTACTATGGTTGCAGGATTGCAGCCAATTGGAAAAGGGATAGTTTTTGTTTAAGAGACATGGGCGCCATGCATACCCCGGAGAGTGCAGGCAGTCCAGGCATGGCCCGAGCCCATTCAATATAATAAATAAATGATAACCGGAGAATGGTGGCTGGGCTCCTAAAAGGTCCTGGTCTAATTTCTCAGGGGCAGCTTGCCCCTCTGCCCCCCCCCCCCACAGTCTACGCCTATGATTACAGGCCTGGCCCAATAAAAATAGATTACCTCTATTTACAAAATCACACCAGTCACAGATTTATATTAAAGCAGCAGTGTAATAAAACTGTTCAAAAACATTTGAACCTTCTTTTTTTTTTCTCACTATAAAAGATTCCAGGCATCTCCCAGTTTTACTTGGTAGTACAATTTTCTAATTCTACCAACATCTGAGTATTTTATAAATGTTTTAATTTTAGTTAGCCAGAAATCAGGAAGGCAACATGATCTAAGTTGGGGCCTTGGACTAGGACTGTAACATGATCTAAATTGGAGCCAAAGACCTGGAAGGAAACATGATCTGAGGTGGGCCTTAGACCAAGAAGGTTATATTAACTGAGGTGGAGCCATAGACCAGAAGATAACATTATCTGAGTTGAAGCCAGAGATCAGAAATGCAACATTATCTGAGTGGAGCCACAGACCCAGATTGTAATATGATCCAGTGGAGCCAGTGACTAGGAAGGTAGCATGATCTAGAGAGATTAGGATGGTAACATAATCTGTGGGTGGAGTCAGCGAACAGGAAGATAATGTGCTCTGGGGTTTGAACTAGACACCATGTTGGTGATATAATCAGACATGGGGCCAGAGGGCAGGATGATCACATGATCTAAGAGTGGGTTCAGAAAGCAGGATGTTATTATCTGGGGTTGATACCTATAGCCATGGTGGTGTAATAATGTGGGGCTAGGGCCAGAACACAATACTTTGTCATGAACTGAGGACAAAGACCAGGATGGTGCTGGGCCGGAGGCCAGGATGGTATCATGATCTGAGAGTTAGACCTGAGGTCAGGATGGTATTGTAATCTGGGGATTGGTCCAGAGGCCAAAATGAGATAATCTAGGAACTAGACAAGCAGCCAAGAGGGTATGAGAACCAAGGGACTAGGCAAGAGTCTAGGATGGTACCATGATATGTAGGTAGGACCAGAGACCAAGAACGAAGCACTATCTGAGGTGAAACCAGAAACCAGGATGGTAACATGACGTAGGGTGAGAGCACAGACCAAGAAAGTAATACGATCTGGAGACTGGGCCAGCTGCCACGTCAATAACATGTTCTGGGACAGGGCAAGAGGCCAGCGTGGTAACATGATCTGGGGTGGAACCAGAGGCAGCAGTGGTATTATTCTCTGGGGACTGGGCCAGAAGCCAGGATGATCTAGTAGCTAAGCCAGTGGCCAGAATGGTAGCATACTCTGGGGTGGGGCAAAAAGCCACAATACTGTGATATGGAGTGGGGACTGAGGACAGGGTGTTACCAGAGGGCAGCATGGTATTCTGATCGAAGAAGTCATTCGGGTAATCCAGGAATTGAGGTCTACCTGCTGTAGTCTGGATTCATGCATGACACACTTTCTTGTAGGGTGTGTTGAGTCCATCAACTCAGTCTTCGCTATGATAGTCCAGTGTTCTTTAGTGATGGGAGTCTTTCCTTAGGTGCTTAAGAAGGCAGTAGTGAGTCCCCTCTTGAAAAAACATCACTATACCCAGACTGCCTGACAAACTACAGACCTGTCTCTAACTTACCCTTTTTAAGGAAGGTTATTGAGAAAGTGGTGGCATTATAACTGGAGGGTCATTTGTTAATCCATGACATCAGTGATCCTCTTCAGTCAGGCTTTAGAAAAAGGCCTAGTACTGAGACTGCCCCGGTTCAGGTGCTTAATGATCTCCTGCTGGTGAGGGATGGAGGAGAGCATTTCATCCTTGTTCTCCTTTGATCTCTTGGCTGCTTTTGACACCATGGACCACGGGGTGCTTTTGGATTGCCTGAGGGTTCGTTGTGGACTCTGGTGTGATCCTCATTGGTTCCATTCTTTCCTCACAGTCAGGACACAGAGGGTGGTCCTAGGGGCTTTTTTCTCATGACCACAGCCCCTGTCGTGTTGGGTCCTGCAGGGTTCCATTTTGTCCCCCATGTTGTTCATGGTGTACATGCTACCATTAGGGGACATTATAAGAAGGTATGGACTGAGTTTTCATTGCAGTGCTAATGATACTCAGCTGTATCTGTCTTTTACACCTGAACAACAGGATGCGGTCTTAGTTTTCAATCGGTGCCTTACCGAGGTCCAAGACTGGATGAGTGCCAAATGGTTGAGGTTAAATCTGGATAAGATAGAAGTACTAGTGGTGGAACCTGGTGGCCTGAGGGTTGGTGTACAGGCTGGTCATGTCACTGGGTCTAGATTTGGAGACTCCCAGCTTCTGCCATCTTCTAAGGTGAAAAGTCTTGGCGTTGAGCAGGATAGCGGCCTAACGCTTGAATGTCAGGTGTCAGCCATGATCCAGAGTGACTTTTACCATCTTAGAAACAGCTTCAGGATTAAACACCTGATTCCCTTGGGTGATCTGCCCTCACTAATCCATGCCTTTGTGACATCATGGCACAAATACTGCAATGCCCTCTACTTAGGGCTATCAAGGGCCGATCTTCGCTGCCTGCAACTAGTGCAGAATGCAGCAGCCAGGCTGTTGACTGGTCTTCCAAGATCATGCCATAGTATGCCTGTGCTGCACCCTTTGCATTGGCTTCCTGTTAGGTGGCAGATCATCTTCAAGGTCAGTTTGCTGACCTATAAAGCCCTACACAACCTGAAGCCCAGTTAACTGCAAGACCTCCTACAGTATTACCACCCATCTCGTCCTCTCCGGTCAGCTGAGGAGGGCCTAGTGATTCCCAGAGTTCATCTGAAGTCATCTGGTGCCCAGGTTTTTTGGTCGTGGCACCCACGCTGTGGAATTCACTGCCTCAGTTGCTTAGAGATGCTCCCTTGGTTATTGTTTGCCAGAGGGACCTGAAGACCTTTTTATTTAGTAAAGCCTTTCCCCGCTTTTAACTTCTATTTCTGTCTATATTTTTATACATATTTTATTTGATTTGTCTGTTTTTATTCAGCTATCTGTAAAGCTCCTTGTGTCACAATGAGATTGAGCGCTCTAACAAATTAATGAACTAACCTAAACTGATCCTTGATTGACACAAGAGAATCACAGATAGTATCAAAATCCTTGGGTGAGGAGAGAGGACAAGATGATATGTTAGGGGTTGGAACTAGAGGACAGGATGATGACATGTTCTGGAGGCAGAGCCAGATGCAAGGATGTTATCATGACGGGTGGGGGTGGCTGTCAGAGACCTGGAGTCATATTTTCAGCCATCTTGGAACTAAGTCCCACTCCATCACCACTGTCATGGAAACAAATCTCTGCATCTGTGGATGTTCCAGTTTTCAGCTTGTACTCTGCACAGATGGTAGGTCCAGCTGTGGAGGATGTTAAGTCTGGCCCAATCAGGTGTGACATTTTGGCACAGCTGCACCAAAAAAACAGCTGCAAGCTGCCATACATCATGAAGCCTGTTGTAAAAAGGCTCCTTCTTTGAAAACCCAGAATGTGCGGGAAAATTGCTGCTTCGCAAGTGAAGAACAACATGTGCCAGTTTTTCTTGTACCTGCACCACTTTCTGGAGTTTTGAAACTCTGGACACTGGTCCCTGACCATGCTCTGGGTGCTGGGCCAGAGACTAGGAAACACCATGGGTTGGCATGGGGCCAGAGGCCAAGGTGCTAACATGATGTGGGGTGGGACCAGAAGATAAGATGACAGCATGATCTCAGGGTAGGATCAGAGAGAAAGATGGTAACATAATCTGGGGATGAGGTCAATGAATAGAATGGTAGCATAATCTGCTGGTGGGGCCAGAGACCAGGGTGTTTACTAGGGGTGCTTCAATTCTCTAGAATCCATTCAATTTGTAGAAATAGAATTTTCAGAAATTCCAATTCTGACTCCAATTCTGTACCACCTCCGATTAAGACATAAAAGATGTATTAGAGATATGGTATTGAAATTTCCATTACTGATTGCTCTGAATTCTAATTCCACTGCTACAAGAAAACCTGTTCTCACCCAGGACTGACTGAATAATCCACAAAGCCCTCCCCAGCATGCCATCCTTCCCTTGCCTCTCACCCCTTACCTTATACAGGTTGCTGTGCCTAGGAGAGCCTAATGGCAGTCCGGAGATGACTGCTGCAGTGAAGCAGTCCAAAAAATCATCTTGAGTTGACAGTTTCTCTTCTTATAATCTGCAAAATTCCAGCCAACCAACCTAGTCCCCTACCTCACTGTCTGACTCAGTGTGTATTATTAATATAGCATCCACTGCTCCACTCCATTGTAAGTCCATTTGGCAATAGCATCGTCCCTCCAACACCAACCCCTGACCTCCAACAAAATCTAAAGTCCATATGCCCCCCATCCATGTTCACTGATCCCAACCCCGACCCAATTAGTAAAAAAGCACTGTGCCTGACAGACGACTAAGTCATCAACTCTTGTTAAGCTGACTGCTGAGTGTTGTCCCCTTCACTGTCCCCTGCCCTGCTGTCCAGTCCAACTCTCTCAGCTCAGGTTCCTAACCTGCCAACACCTCCCAGAAGCATCAGCGCTGACTGACCTGAGGTGGTGGCCAACTTCAAGAAAGTTCTGGGTTTAGCCACTACCAGACTGAGTTAGTAAGGGAGTCAGAGACTCAGCCAGCACAGTGCATTTTTTACCAGTTGAGTTGGGGTCAGAATCAAGGACTGGCATGGACCAGGGACCGAGGATGGAGGGCATACAGACTTTAGTTTTTGCTGCCAGACGGCGATTGTGCAAAGGAGACTTGGGTGATGCTGTTGATAAGTGGACTTAAACTGGAGTGGAACAGTGGATGATGTAACACAATACATGCTGAGCTGATGGGAGGGCCATGTTGGTTGGCTGGGATAATGTGGATTACAAGAGGTTCTTCATTGCTGCAGTCTTTGCCAGACCACCTCCAGGGACCCCAGAGCCCAGCAGCCCTGAACTACAGGTAAGGGGACAGGGGAGAGGGAAGGGCTGTTTTACGGGGTTGGGGAGTTCTTAGGATGCAGAATCTCTGAATCAAATTCTGAATCCGCATCTGACAAGAACTTTTTACAATCTGGATTTTTGGCCTTCAATACCAAAATTCTGTATTCCAAAAAAACAGCTTGCAATCCAAGGTATCCGATTATGTCAGCACAGATTCCAAGCAACTCTAATGTTTTTAAGATTTTTATGGAGCCAGAAGCATCGATGGTACATGATATTGGACTGGGGCCAATGGACAGGATGGTAACATGATCTATGGTTGGGCCAGAGGTCAGGATGGCAACAAGATCTGGCGATAGGGCCAGAGTGAAGACTAGGAATATGATATGGGGGTGGAGTCAGAGACCAGGATAGTAAGTGCAAGCCCCCCTCTTGGTGTGGACTTACTACCTTGTTTTTCTTTCTTTCTTTCTTCAACCTTCCGCCCTTGTTCCCTTTAGTTAGCATAGGGGTGATTCTGTATTCAGCCTAGTAGGTGGTGGAGTTGTCACCTACTGTACATTTAAGCCAAGGGTTTTTGGAGGGACAGGGAGAGTTGGAGATTTGGTGGACTGGTAGGACCAGTGTGGCCAGGGGGCCTAAATTTCCCCGGCCCAAAAGGTGTCAGCTGACGGCATTGGTGTGACAGGCTGGAGGATTCCAAGGAAAGGTGGCAGAAGTTGGCAGCTGTTTGGGGCCAGGAAGGCTGCTGCTGGGTTGTCAGGAGGAATGAAGGATGTGAGAGTTAGCAGAACTATCTGGAGGCTGGGAGTCCCAGTTACCCAAAGAATTGGAGCAGAATCAAGGAAGTGGGGCTATTGTGGAGGTGGCGGGACCATAGCAGGGCTTTCCGATGATGGCAGTTTCAGGGAGCCATTCCCATATGGCATGCTGCTGGAGGTGAGAAAGGTGGACCGCATCCTGGGATTTGTCTTTAGGGCCTGCCATGCCAGTGTCTGGGGCAGGACCCGTTAGACCCATTAAGGGATGTGGTTTCAGGAAACAGTGCTGAGGAAGGGGGGGACCATCATCATGCTCTTTCGCAGTCCTTTTCTTAGTTCAGAATGTAAGGAGGGAATTGGCACCTGGCTTGACTCTGTTGGAAAGCAAGGTTTGGGAACAGCTGCAGGAGGCCTTTGGGCTACGTCATGCCCCGGTACTAAAGGTTCGGGGGCAGGGAGGAGTAAGGCACTCCCACAAAGGAAAAAGAACAAGGACAAGCTGTAAAGGGGTTTGTGGGATAACAGATGGACCAGACACAGAATTTCAGATTCAACATGCAATCTCTGTGTGATGTTTATTAAAAATACAGAAGATAACATTCAGCAAAGGCATATCCCTTCTTCAATACATCAGTTTGCAGCAACAGACTATGAATGTCCATCCTCTGCACTAAGTCAGGGTGTACTGACCCACTGATCTCACTTTATAGTGAAAACCACTTCATCCCTATGTTTGTCTTGTGTGCTTGGGTGGTGGTGGTGGGGGCTCAAATAAAAAAAACAAAACAAGCTAAAGATAAAGAACCTCAGTTCAGAAGCACTGAAGCAAGGGTTACCCCAAAGAGCTTTGGCAATAAGCCAAGTTTCAAAGAAACACAACATCACACATACTCCCATAATGCAAAGCATCACGGGATGTCTATGTAAATCACCATGACATTTTAGACTGTCTCAGTTTACAGCAGGAATGCATGGTACCAAAAGGGCCTCTCAAACCATCTGCAATTTACATGCATTTAACAACACAACAGGGGAGTTTCTGATATCTTTGCCCTAGTAACTTAGTTTCTATAATACAGTCAACTAGTACTTTTTACCTTTATCAAAAACACCTAGTGCCATGGTATTTTCAACATGTACAGGTTTCATAGATATAAGCTATATGCATCAAAGTATTTTATGATTTAGTGCTACTGCATACTAAATCTAACAACAAGGAACAGAGCCTGTTTTACATCAGATCAGAGGTCACCACAATAACCTCTTTGTACGAGGACCTGAGCAGAAAAAGGAAAATTAAAGAGGACACTATAGCGTAGTCAAGAAAGGGGAAGGGGTGCCCATAGGTGGCCAACGATATGGACTAGAAATTGTAAAGACTAAGAAATAGAAGAACTGTTGCTACAGATTTAAGAACCTTTGTGACAAGGTACCTTTGTAAATGAGCCTATGGCTCAAAGGTTTTCCAAACTGCTGTTTAAATAAAATAAAATAAAATAAAATAAAAAGGTTGGTCCTCAAGAGTGGCAGGATCTTCCTGTCATACAAGCAGTATAGAGAAGAGGGTGTGAGCTAAAGTTCAGTTCATTTGGGAAAGTGTGGAGCCAGTTTAGTCTATGCTTTAGGCCAGGAAATCAAATAGTTGTGATTGGTGCAAGTGCCCCTTTGCCTGTCGTTTCTCACAATCTCTCAGCCCCATGGAGCTGCTCCATTAATTTATTTAAATTTATAGATCAGAGGAGAGGAGGGAGGGAGAGAGGGGATATGATAGAGACATACAAGTATCTTACAGGGAGGGACAGGGTGCAGGAAACACTATTTTTAAGCGAAAAAGATGTTCCAGGACTAGAGGGCATGGGATGAAGTTGGAGGGAGGATGATTCAGAGGAAACATGAGAAAGAATTTCTTCACAGAACGGGTGGTGGACAAGTGGAACACCCTGCCAGAGGAAGTGGTGGGGGCTGAAACAATCACAGGATTTAAGAATGCATGGGATAGACATAAAGGAATTCTGGAGGTCAGGGGTAAGAGGCAACAGACTTCTAGGAAAACAAACTGAACTTACAAGCTCAAATGGGCAGACTGGGTGGGCCATAGGCCCTTATCTGCCGACACTGTCTATGTATCTATGTATCCCTGAACAAAAATTAAATGTTCTATCTTTCTCTTTTATACAGTGATGCTAAGTTTTTAATGGGGGAAAGGGGAAATTGTTTAACCAGGAGTAGCACACTAAGCCAAAGCTTGTTTCCAGATGTGACCGGGGAGCACAAGGAAGTTAAGTGACTTGCTCAAGACCACAAGATGGACATTGTGAGCAGCATGTTTCATCAAACCAGCACCTGGTCCCTGAGGGTTGGGTTTAAATGGTGGGGTAAAACACATGCTTCCACCTGAGTCTGAGAGAGCTGACACTCCAGCATCTCCTCTGCTACTGAGTGGGAGTATCCAACATGAGATTGGGAGCACACTTCCCTATCATCAACATGCCAGGTAGTGGTCTCCAGCTTTTACAATAAGAGAACAACACTGTTTCTCTAGAAAGTATTCTTCACCAATAAGTAAGCAAAAAGAGCCTTTAGCTCCCCAATCTTCCCTGATACTGAAATTACTTGCAAGCATACCTTATCAGGATCATGCAGTCCTATCCAGACTGTAGTTGTATTCTGGTTAATCAGTGATGCAACGAATTCTGTTTCCTCTACGTTTTGGATTGACGTTAGGCGAGCGCTATGTCTTAGTAGCTGGCAGGACACCTATAAATCCAAGAAGGACAGTTACATATGATGTGAGTAGACAAGGAGTGTACAGCCAGGTTGTGTTTCTAATTTGCTACAATATCACACAATTTAATACAGTGTACAGAGTCAGGCCATGCTAATGGTGCCCAACAGTATCACACGCTAGTAGTAGTAGTAGAAATTCTTTGGTTATGGCACCCTTCCCCAGAGGCCCAGGGTGCCAGTACAGAGTAGGAATTCTAGATAAAACAGCAGCTGTCATAAATAACACCATGAGTAACCAAACACATAATATAACTACCACAACTAAAAGTAACCTGTAAAATTAATAGATCGTATTGCAACCAACTAGATGGTCATATTTTTACATCAGCAGAGAATTAGACCCTAAAGGCCTAAGAGAATAGAAAAGTTTTAAGGCCCCTTTTAAAGCTTTCCACTATGGGGGTGGGGCTTCCCTCATGGCCCTTGGAAGAGAATTCCATAACATAGGACCTGCCACTTCAAAAGCACGGTCCCCAGATGTTTTCAGTCTTGACCTGGGTACCACAAGGAGACCCCCCCCTCAGTACAGTGAGGGGGGTGCATTGGCATGTAGGCATACAGGAGGTCATGCAGGTAACCTGGGCCCTGCCCATGTATGGCCTTGCAAGTTAGTAAGCTAATTTTATAGGAGATACACTATTACACCATGGCTAGTGCAGTTTGTGCAGCATCAGAGAAATGCAACTTGACCTAGAAAGGCTGATTATTACCCTCACAGCCATGTTCTTCACCAGCTACAGCTGCTACAACATGCCTCCACTGACCCCAAGGTAAAGGGCATTACAGTATTCCAGTCTTGAAGTTTCAAATACATGCACTAGTGAGGTCAGGCCATCTGACGAGATAAGGGAGCAAATCTGGGGAATATTCTCAAGATGATAAATGGCTTTCCAGACTACTACCAACATCTGAGTCTCAAACATCAGCCCTTTATCCAGAATGACACTAAGATACTTAACCTTAGCAGCAGCAGTGAGTCTGGAAGCACCAAGGCACCAAGGCATAGCCCTATCTCCCTCTGAGCTGCTGATGCACCACCCCCTATGGCCCAGTTCAATCACTAGTACTTCAGTTTTGTCTGGGTTGAGTCTCAGCCAGCTCAAAGACATCCAGTCCCTGATCTTGGCCAAGCACTGATTTAGCACATCCACCATGCCCCTTGCCTCAGGTGCAAAAGACAGATAGAACTGGGCATCATCTGCATAACAGTGAAACTCAACTCCATACCATCTGATGATCCTTTCCATGGACAGCATATAAACTGCAAACAGCATGGGCAAGAGGACTGATTCCTGGGGACACCACAGAGCAGGTCTACCAAGAGGGAAGAGAAATGTCCAAGAACCCCTCTCTGTGTCCTGCCTTTGAGGAAGGACTCAAACCAGCAAATGACTTTGCTGGTGAGTCCCAACTCATCGTTGAGTCAGTCCAATAACATCCTGTGATCTATGATGTCAAATGCTGAGAAGAGATCAAGGAGTATGAGTATCGACTGCTCACCTCCGTCTCTCACCCTAAGGAGGTCATTATGCACCCTGCCAAGTGCAGTTTCTGTGCTATACCTCAACCTAAATCCAGACTGGAGAGGCTCAAAAATATCAAAGGTTGAGAGCTGTGCCTTCAGTTGCATTTCCACCACCTTCTCGATAACCTTTTCAAGAAATGGCAGATGAGAGACCGGTTGGTAATTCACCAAGATATCAGGGTCCAATAATGTTTTTTCATAAGGAATTTCACCAATGCATTTTTCAATGCAGATGGGAAAATTCCCTCCAAAAGGGAGCACCTGATAATCTCGAGAAAGTCTGTGCCCAGCTGCCATACACTGCTCACTAGTACCCAGGTCAGACCTACTGTGGATCCAGTTCAGAATACTTTGTTCGCTGCCTCGAGCTCACCTCTACAGCCTCTTCCATTGACTCCAGCTGAAACTCTTCTCATGTCCACTGACTGCAATTGCGTCCTTCCGACTTGACACAATCAAGCACAAATGAACCTGTTGGTGAAATGGAGGATCTAATAGAGAATACTCTGGCCGAAAAGAACTGAGCAAACTCTTGGCACTGGGCAACCGAAGCACCCTTTACAGGCTCCATACAGGTTGCGTGGAGAAGCCTGTCCACCACCTGGAAAAGCTGAGTTGGTCAGTTCTTTCTTGGCACAGTCTTTCTGGACAGAAACTCTGCCTTCTTATGAGAGACTACTCTTTGATATTCAGCATAGTAAATTTTCAAAGTCAGTTTATCCTCCTCTACCCCCCCTCCAATCATCTCCAACACTACTCCAACCTCCATGCCCTAGCTTTCGTTACTCTCAGTACACAATCATACTCTGGTGATCCGAGGGGTGAGACTAGTGAGCATACCTGGACTGGTGCTAGGAGGTCGAAGGCACCAGTATAATATATTGAATAGAGACAGGCCATGCTAGTGGTTCCCAACAGTGTTACACAGCATAATATGGTGTAGAGTCAGGCTGTACTAGTGGTTCCCAACAGTATTACATCATTTAATACAGTGTACAAAGTCAGGCTATGCTAGTAGTTCCCACTAGTGCCACACAGCATAATGTGGTATAGAATCAGGCCACGCTTGTGGTTCCCAGCAATATCACACAGCATAACGTGGTGTAGAGTCAGGCCACGCTAGTGGTTCCCAGCAATGTCACACAGCATAACGTGGTGTAGAGTCAAGCCACACTAGTGGTTCCCAACAGTGTCACACAGCATAGCATGGTTTAGAGTCAGGCCACAGTAGTGGTTCACAACAGTCACACAGGATAGTGTGGTACAGAGTCAGGCCATGCTAGTGATTCCCAACAGTAGCACACAGTATAACACGGTGAAAAGTCAGGCCACGCTAGTGGTTCCCAACAGTAGCACACAGTGTAACATGTTGTAGAGTCAGGCCATGCTAGTGGTTCCCAACAGTAGCTCACAGTGTAACATGGTGTAGAGTCAGGCCATGCTAGTGATTCCCAACAGTAGCACACAGTATAACATGGTGAAAAGTCAGGCCACGCTAGTGATTCCCAACAGTAGCAAGCAGTATAACATGGTGAAAAGTCAGGCCACGCTAGTGATTCCCAACAGTAGCACACAGTATAACATGGTGAAAAGTCAGGCCACGCTAGTGGTTCCCAACAGTAGCACACAGTGTAACATGATGTAGAGTCAGGCCATGCTAGTGGTTCCCAACAGTAGCACACAGTATAACATGGTGAAAAGTCAGGCCATGCTAGTGGTTCCCAACAGTAGCACACAGTGTAACATGGTGTAGAGTCAGGCCATGCTAGTGGTTCCCAACAGTAGCACACAATATAACATGGTGTAAAGTCAGGCCACGACATGGTTCTCAACAGTAGCATTCACTATAACATGGTGTAGAGTCAGGCCATGATAGTGGTTCCCAACAGTAGCACACAGTATAACATGGTGTAGAGTGAGGCTACGCTAGTGGTTCCCAACAGTAGCACACAGTATAACATGGTGTAGAGTGAGGCTACGCTAGTGATTCCCAACAGCAGACCACAATATAACATGGTGTAGAGTCAGGCCACCCTAGTGGTTCTTAATAGTAGCACTCACTATAACATAGTGTAGAGTCAGGCCATGACATGGTTCCCAATAGTAGCACACAGTATAAAATGGTGTAGAGTCAGGCCACGCTAATGTATCCCAACAGTATCACACAGTATGACATGGTGTAGAGTCAGGCTGTGCTAGTAGTTCCCAACAGTATCACACAGTGTAACATAGAAACATAGAAACATAGATTTTGACAGCAGATAAGGACCGCTTGGCCCACCCAGTCTGTCCATTTCCCTACCTAATGGATAAGCTGCAGATCCTAGTTAACCAGCAGCCTACTTCTTCCTACCCCCACCCCCTAGAATTGCCTTATGACTGTGCCATGCATGCTTGAATTCCAATACTGTTTTTGACTCCACAACCTCCTCCGGAAGGCCGTTCCATGCATCCACAACCCTCTCTGTGAAAAAATACTTCCTTAAATTACCTCTGAGCTGCCCCTCTCATCTTCAAATTGTGCCCCTTTGTTCTTGCACACCTTTTTTGAAAGATGCTACCCTCTTTGACTTTGTTGATTCCCTTGAGGTACTTGAAAGTTTCTATAATGTCCCCCCCTTCCTCCTTTCCTCGAGGCTATACATATTCAGCTCCTTAAGTCTCTCTTTATATGTCTTCCGGTGCAGACCCTGCACCATTTTAGTTGCCCTCCTCTGGACAGTCTCCATCCTGTCTATGTCTTTGCACAGATTGGGTCTCCAGAACTGCACGCAGTACTCCAGATGGGGTCTCACCAACTGTCTGTACAGAGGGATAATAACTTCCTGTTTTCTACAGGTGATGCCTCTCCCTATGCATCCCAGTATCCCCCCAGCCCTCCTTGCTGCCCTGTCACATTGCTTGCCCACCTTTAGGTCATCTGATATGACTACCCCCAGGTCTCTTTCCATTTTTGTTGTTGATAGAATCTCACCCCCCATTGTGTACTCTTCCCCTGGGTTTTTGTTTCCCAGGTGCATTACCTTGCACTTCTTAGCATTGAATCTAAGCTGCCATACATTTGACCATTCCTCTAACCTTGCCAAGTCCCTTCTCATTCTTTCCACCCCACCTTGTGCATCAACTCTGTTGCAGATCTTTGTGTCATCTGCAAAGAGACATACTTTTCCTTCCAGTCCCTCTGCAATGTCGCTTATAAAGACATTGAAGAGGACGTCCTAATACTGAACCCTGCGGTTCCACTAGTAACCCCCCTTTCTTCAGAGTGAACTCCATTTACTATTACTCTCTGTGTCCTATTCTCCAGCCAATTCTTTTACCCAGGCTGTCATCTTGGGATCCACTCCCAGGCTGGCTAACTTGTGTATTAATCTTTTGTGTGGGACTGTGTCAAATGCCTTGCTAAAGTCTAGGTAGGCCATGTCCACAGCCCCTCCCTGATCTACTACTTTGGTCACCCAGTCAAAGAAATCTATCAGATTTGTTTGGCATGACCTTCCAACTGTGAATCCATTCTGCCTTGGGTCCTGAGCCCCTCTGGTCTCTAGATACTCAACAATTCTTTCCTTCTGAAGTGATTCCATCATTTTCCCTACCACTGAGGTTAAACTAACAGGTCTGTAGTTTTCTGCTTCTGCCTTGCTCCCACTTTTGTGAAGTGGAATCACATCTGCCCTTCTCCAGTCCTCGGGTACCACCCCATCCTCCCATGATTTGTTAAAGAGGGTAGTCAGTGGTGTCACTAGTTCTACCCTTAGTTCTTTTAGAATTCTGGGATAAATCCCATCAGGCCCCATTGCTTTGTCCACCTTCAGTTTTAAGAGTTCTTTCAGAACCCTTCTTCTGTAAATGGGCTGGTATCAACTTCTGTATCCAGAGTGTTTCACTGTTTGTTTTAGGTACCTCCACTTCCTTTGTAAATACTGAGCAAAATATTTGTTTAGTATCTCTGCCTTTTCACAGTCACCCTCTGCCCACCCTCCCTCCTCTTTATTAAGCCTCACTAACCCTCCCTTGGTCTTCCTTCGCTCCCTGATGTACCTATAAAAGGTTTTATCCCCCTTCTTAACTGAGTTGGCTATCTTTTCCTCGGTTTGGGCCTTTGCTGTTCTGACTGCCTTCCCAGCTTCCTTTTGCTCTAACTGATACAGTTCTCTGTCCTGCTCCTTCTGTGATTCCTTGTACTTCCTGAATGCTTTCTTTTTCTCTTGAACCTTCACTGCCACTTCCTTCAGAACCATAGTGGTTTCTTACATCATTTCGTTTTGTTTATTTGCTTCACACAAAGGCTTGTTACCTCTGTGATGGCAGTTTTTCTTATTCCCCATTGTTCTTCCACCCCTCCTTCCTGCCCATTTGCTAGTGCATTCCTTAGGCACTCACCCATTTAGGCAAAGTCAGCCCTCCTAAAGTCCAGTACTTTTGCCTTTGTATGGCTTGACTCTATTGCTGTGTTTATAGTGAACCATACTGTTCGATGGTCGCTAGTTCCCAGATGGCTACCCACTTCTACATCTGTGATCCTCTCTTCATCTCCATTTGAGAGAACCAGGTCTAAGATTGCTCCTCGGTGGGCTCCAATACTAGTTGTCTAAGGCATGCCCCTGTAGGCATTTGAATAACCCCACTCTTTGAAGTGGCTGCTGCAACTGCACTCCAGTTAACATCTGGCATATTCAGATCACCCATCAGCAATATCTCCCCTTTTTCTGCCATTCTAAGTATTCTTTCTATCATTTCATTGTCCATTTCCTCCCCCTGAGAAGGGGGTCTGTATACAACCCCTGTGCGGATTGTGGTGCCATTGCCGGTCTCCAAATTTACCCACAGTGCTTCTTCTCCTCCCTGTTTTCCCTTTTGTTCTGTTGCTTTGATTCCTTCCCTTATGTAAAGAGCTACTCCTCATCCTCTTTTACCCTCCCTGTCCCTCCTGTAGATAGCGTATCCTGGTATGTTTATGTCCCAGTCATTGTTTTGTGTGTACCATGTTTCTGTGACTGCCACGATATCCAGATGTTCCTCGCCATCAAGGCCACTAATTCAGGAAGCTTGTTACCCAGACTACGGGCATTGGTACTCATTGCTCTCCATTTTTGATGGCTTTACCTTCTTTTGCAGCATCCCCACTGACCTTTCTACCTTGGTCTTTTCTCATTTAGTACCCTGTTTTGTAGGAGAGGCTGGGATTTTCCTGCTGCTTATCAGTGCCTCCCCTTGACTAGTTTAAAAGCTTTCCAATGAAGCATTTAAACCAATTGCTCAAAAGACTTGTTCCCTTCCTGGACAGATGCAGACCATTCTGCCAGTATAGGCTGGTGTCCCTCCAGGTAGAACCCCAGTCCCCATTGAAGCCAAACCCCTGTACTCCACACCATTTTTTCAACCATTCATTAAACTGCATGGTGCAAAGTACCCTCGCCTCACTCATGCCATTGACAGGCAGCACCTCAGAGAAGGATATTGTGTGTGCTACTTGTCTTAGGCCCCTCCCCAATTCTATAAAGTCCTTCTGCACTGCTCTAGTCTCATGATTAGCCAAATCATTTGTCCCTTGGTGGACAATGACGTCCAGCTCAGACTCCCGTGCAGCTGTTCTCATGATCCTGAGGATGCGCTTCCTGTCTCTCCAAGCCATGGCACCAAGCAGGCACCTTACTTCAGTTTTCCCTGCTCCCCCCAGTTCTATGCCCCTAATAATTGAGTCCCCCACCAGGAGCTGCTTCCTTTCCTTGTGGTGTCTTCTGCCTCCTTCCTGTGGGCCTCCTTGTGACAATTGTCCTCAGCCTCCTTAGTCTCCTCTGCAGGTGCATCCATAGGGGAGCTATGCTCCCCCAGAATGGTATATGGATTGTGGTGTGGAACAACTGACTGGGTGTGCCTCTGTTCCACCATCCTCACCCTCCCTGAGCCCACTGTGGTCCAACTGCTGTGCTTTCTTCGCAACATGGTGTAAAGTCTGGCCATGCTAGTGGTTCCTAACAGTGTTGCTCAGTATAATATGGCATAGAGTCAGGCTGTGATAACAAGATAACAAGCCCCCATATTCAGAGCCAGATGTCTGTGCCACACAGACAGGAGTGCTGCATGGCAGTTGGCACATGCCTAGCTCTGGGAAATATTCAGACAGCATGCTAACTGTTTGAATATGGGACTGTGCCAGCGCAGTGCAGTGCATATTGGCTTTGCACTGCACTGACACAGCCTGTGAAAGAACATGAGCAAACACAAATTCCCCAGCACAGCTCATCTAAAGGGTGCAGACTTCAAGGTAAGAAACTAGTAACAGAACCTTGCATACCAGGATGGTTTCTATAATGCTTCTTTTTTATTAAAGTGCTATATTATAAGTGCAAAGATTGGGAGCCAGAGCAGGAGAATCTGACTATGTAAGACCAACAATTCCCCATGCGCATTCAGTGTTCAGGCCCTCCTGATAGAGATGCCATGAGCATTGATGCATTGTGAATGGGGAGTTATTGGTCATACCTGGTGAAGTTTGTTTGCTCAGGCTCCTAATCTTCGCACTTATAATATAACACTTTAATAAAAAAGTATTCTAGAAACTGTCTTGGTGTGCAAGGCTTTTTTCTGTTAGTATGGCTGAATATGGCCCACAGTGGATCCCACTGAAGTAGTATTGCCCAAATGGCTAAGTGCCAGGGCTCCTATGGGCCATATTCAGTTGCAGCACACTAATGAGTCCATTGGGCATGCAAAGCACTAAGGAGCCATTTGCATGCCCATAATGGGCTCATTAGCTTGCCTGCCCAGCCCCCTGGAGCACATATGCTGTCACCTGTAGCATTACTTCTTATGGTCTAGTGGTCCCCCAACCCTCGGGTAGCCATTCTGCTTAACTGACCAATAATCCTGGTGGTCTAGTGGTTTCCCCGGCTGATCATAGATTCTCCCTACCCGTCCCCAGTGCTTCTTGGTACAGAACCCTTTCATAAAGGAGCTAAGTGCTTAGCTCCCTGATGAAGGGGTAGGGCACCCCAAAAAGCTGGAGCCTTTGTACCATCTGCCCAAACAAATATGTACCTACATATGCTTACAGTCTTGCGCAGTGTTCTTTTGGTTTTGAGCGGGTTCCAGAAATGAGGCTGAAGAAATATACTAGCAAAACTGTCAGAAATGGGTTAGCAGACCTGAAGGTAAACAAAGCCATGGGGCAAGATGGGATGCATCCAAGGGTACTAAGGGAACTAGTATTGCAAGGAATGTAAGATGGCAGACATAGTTCTGCTATACAAGTGAGGGAACAAGGAGCAGCCAGGAAACTATTGACCCATCAGCTTTACCTCCATTGTAGGGAAACTGATGGAGACACTAGTCAGAAAGATCTAGTGTACTACCTGGAGAAAAATTGGCTTCAGGATAGTAAGCAGCATGAGGTCATGGCAGGGAGGTCTTGTCAGTCCAACCTGATAGTATTCTTTTAATGGGTAAGCAGGGTAGTTGACAAGGGCATGCAGCAGACTTACTTTGACTTTAGCAAGGCATTCGACTAGGTGCCACATCCAAGGCTGTTGAAGAGGATGAGGAATCTAAATACAGCTAAGGAAATAGTGAAGTGGGTAGGGAGTTGCCTGAAGGGGAGGCAGCAGAGAGTTGTGGTGAATGAAGTCCACGCCTTGGTGATCTCGCACCTTGATTACTGCAATGCCCTATACCTAGGGCTACTGGAGGTGGACCTCCGCCACCTGCAGTTGTTGCAGAATGCAGCTGCCAGATTGTTGACAGAATTACGTAGATCTGATTGTGTCACACTTGTGCTCCGCGTCCAGCACTGGCTGCCGATGTGGTGGAGGATCACCTACAAGGTCAGATTACTGACCTGTAAGGCCCTACATGGACAGGGACCATGGTACCTGCAAGAGCTCCTTTGTCCCTACTGCCCCCTTCACCCTCTCCGCTCCACCAATGAGGGACTGCTGGAGATTCCCAGGGTCCGTTTGACAACATCAGGAGCTAGGTCGTTTTTTTTGTTGCTCTGAGCTTGTGGAATTCTCTACTTCATCGGGTAAGTTAATGCCCTTCCATTGAGGCCTTCAAATCTGCCTTAAAAACTTACACTGACATTTACATTCCTGCTGTGTTTTTAAAAATGAGTTCCATTTTTAAAGTGTTTGATTATATTGTGTAAGACACTATGATCTATTTCTTTAATAGTGTTTAAGAAGTAAAGTTTGGTTTGGTTTGATTTCCCCAGTTGGGAGGCACTCGATGGGGACTGGAAAATTCGCTCCCTGCAAGTCTTTGTATGAATGAACAAAAAAAAGGTAATTTCCTTTCTCCTCGGGTGAAGAAAATATGTAATTTATTTCGACTTTACTTAACCCCCTTTAGATGTGCTGACTGAGATGAGTCTAACAACTCTCTAACCCCTGGGTTGTATGGGGCAGATCTAGTTTGTTATTAACTGAAAACAAGTGGCTCAGTTTGGGGAAATGCATGAACCAGTCATAAGCGGAACATGAAGCAAGGGAGAAACAAATGACTCACCAAGGAGGTGACTCAGAGAACCAGCTGCAAGCAGTACAGGATCCTCTCACTCTCAGAATCCCTGGCACTGTGCCAAACCTGCTGAGTCACAGGGACTAATTAAAAATCTATGAAAACCCCTACACTAAAGCCCAAAACGAGAGAAGTAGAGAAGGAGCAGAAAGTGGAAGCAGAGCTTGGGATCTCGTGTGCTGAGAGGAGCACAAGAGCAGGAAAGGGCAAGCAGTCTTCCTGTTCAAGCAGCAACTGAACTTTAACTAAGGGCTCTGAGTATCAAATCCTTATCAAAACAGAGTAAGGATTTATTATTTTTGTTTATTTTCTTTTTATTTTATTGCTGTGATTTTGTTGGACGTGCCTGCTGCTGTGGAAGTTGTATTTCATTTAGAACATTTAAAGAATAAAGCCACACAACAAGTGTGTTGTGCCTTTGTTGGACTGAGTCATGTCTGTCTGTTACAACCACACCTTAGGACACAGCCGGAGATTAAGTAGGGTCTACGGTATCACAGTAGGTAGGGAAAATGGGCAGACTAGGTGAGCCAAGGGGTCCTTATCTGCCATCATCATCTGCCATCAATGTCTATGTTTCTATGAATAGGGAAGTGTAGACCCCACAGAGACATTAGGTTGCGGGGATATGATAAGGCAGTATGGGCTGACTAGATGAACTATAGGTCTCTTTTTGCCATCATTGTCAGCATTTCTACATTTCTTTGTTGGAGTACATTAAAACTGGGGTCACCAACAAGACAAGGGTAACAATGCTACCAGTTTTACAAGATCCTGGTCAGTACCCACCTGGCATACTTGGTTACTCAATACAAAATGGGCACTGAGGCAGTAATGAGAGTGTAATGTAGTGCCATCAAAATGATCAGAAGTATGGAAACAAAAGGTATGAGGAGAGGATAAGTGGCCCTGGAAAACTGTCATTATGCTAAATTCACCACCCAGAACCTTTCCCACTGATTAGCTTTCTGCTATACATTTTTATTTGCATTTTAACTCACAAAATGTAACTTTTGAAAGCTCCAAGATGTCAACATGATGGGTGCCATGTGGCACTATCTCCTGCTACGATGTGTCTCTGCACCGCTGACTTGAACATACATATGAGCAGTATGGAGCTACAATCTATTGGAAGATGGTGATGCCCAGTGGCTGGTATGCAGCTTCCTTTTGCCCTGTTTCCTTAGAGATGCGGCAGACTACTGACAGATGTGTCTGCAGTGGCAGAGGGAGGGGACAAGGCTCAAGTGACTTCGTTCCCTCACCTAAAACCAGAGAGCTATATCAGAATGCAGCAATGGGCAGTAAGAAAGCCCGCAGCCCCCTGAGTGGCACAGGCAAAAGGATCATGCTGAGGTTTTCCCAGGATAAGGAAGGAATGGCCCTAACAAGGTGTAGTCACCCAGAGGAGAGGAACAAGATGGATCCAGAAGTATATCTTGCTGATGAAGTTTGGGGATGACCATTTGTGAATGCCATTGCCCTCTTTGAGGAGCTGACAGCAGCCCAAGCAGCAGAAATGAGTGAGGTGCTGCAGTATTGTAAAGAAATGTGTGCGGGAAAACCAGGCAATGCCTTACTGGGAAGCAACATGTGGAAACAGGGTGTGGCAAAAATGCTGAGATTCAGACCCCAGCAAGGCAGTCAGACAACAGAAACCCCAAGGAGGTGAAATGAGGTGGGTGGCCTAATAGCTGGAGTTTGGGGTCCAGCAAAAATGAGAAAATAGAAAATGAGGTGCCTGAGCACAAGGCAAGAGACTAAGCAGAGTGGGACTCTGGTACCCCCAAACAAAAGGGAAAAGAGAAAGGGGATGTGTCACCAGCTAGTACAAGAGCATGGAAATAATTATGTGTTTTCTACAGTAGAAAAGTGGGAGTAAGAACTTGTATCAAGGGTGTCTTTAGGCAGTAACCCACTGTCCACATGAAGAACATTATTTGGGGTATGCCAAGGAGATGTTCATATTTTTGGGGAAGGAGCTGTAACAATGTAATTATTATAACAGCCACATGTATCTTAATTTCTGTTATGTTCTTGCATAGAGTCTATGATTTTACAATCATTTCTCTGTGGGAACATCCTTTTTACAGGAAATGTTGTAATCCTTGGTTTCTGCTTAAAGAGGGGCCAATTAGGAACTGCTGGATCGTTAAAAGATGGAGACATGAAGTCTGCAAGAGCCATATTAAACAATGACCTCCTGTTGTGAAAGGATCCAGCTTCAGCAAAAGACCCTCAGCTCAATAGCCTTAGAAAATGAGTTCGATATAGTCTCACACCTGATTGGATGGCAGCCACACAGGCTGCTGTTATTATTACCAGATAAAAGAGACCAGTAAATAACTAGTGCCATTGCAGTCTGCCTTTTTTTGAGTCATATCCATGTGCCACACAGAATTTTGTTTTTCAAGATTTTATTGAGACATATTGCATAATACAGTGGCCAACTTAACTGACATTACAGTAATTCATACCATAGTTACATCCACCATTTGTCATACACTTTGTCCTTCACTACGTTGTTAAGATCATCTGTAGACCAGTTAGTCCTTTTTATTCCAACTTCTTTCTGCCTCTGTCCTTCATGAACACATTAATAGCCATTTATTATACAGTCCTTGTTACGCTAGGACCAAACTAACAAACCTGGTAACCAGATTAACAGATGGCAGAGTAATGCTAGACTCTACTGTTTACTGTCCATGACTCTAGTTTAACGATTAATTGTTCTAAAACAGGTATGCCCTCAATTTCCTCTATGATGTGAGCAAAACATAACCATCTGGTGTTGTATAGCTGTTTTAAGAAGCAGTTTGGCTGTAATGAGCACCATTTCCTTAATTTTCTTACAGTTCAAAAGCCAGTTCTCCATTGTAGGTATGGAGGTTGTCGTCCGTTTTTGAGTGACAGCTTTTAAAACTGCAACTGTGAGTATATTACATAAGTATTTTTGTTGTCCTTCCTGACAGCCCTTGTAGATAAAGGCTACAAAGCAAGTCAAGGCACATCAACTCAGGAGGTAGATCAAAGCCTTTTTAATCCATTTTTCAACCTTCGCCCAAAATGCGCTTATTTCTGTACAACCCTAGAATATATGCTTAGAGTTCCCTTTCTCCCCACAACCCCTCCAACTCAAGTCTGTCAGACTTGTACCTCTGTGTTTAGTTCTGTCTGAAGTTAAGAACGATCTACTCAGGATTTTCCACTTAAATTCCTTCCAGCTCCCAGATGCAGTGGTCTTATGGGTGGCCCTGCCAAATCTGTGACCACTCCTTCTGTGTCAAGCTGGCTCCCAGCTCCTTCCCATTTCTGTTTCTATGTGGTTCACTTCCTGAAAACCTGTTTTTATTTAGTTCCGTGTACAATGTAGAGATAATTTTATCACTTCTCCTTGCATAGAATATCCCCTAATCCTAGCTACAAATGGGTGACGTTCCTCTACCAGAGCTATTCTAATATCTGGTTTACTAATTTAAGATATGATTTTTAGGAACCTAGTGTTCCTTGTTCAATACAGGAAATTCTTATCATAATTGTCAGAAAGATTTTAATGTCCCCAGTGCAAAACATTGTGGTATATACTGTAATCCTTGCTGCCCCCATTGTTTGCCTATTCTCACTGGATCAAATGTATTGATCTTCCATAGTGACATCCACTGTAGCTGTATATACTTAATTCTCAGTCTTCTCTTAACCTCCAACCATTGCTTATAGGTACAGTATGTCTAGACCATCTATTCATTAGGAGGTTCAGATCTGCTGGGGGAGGATATTTCTAATACCAGGGCATTCAAGTGGGCTTCACTGTTCGTCCACTTGTCCATCATTTTCCATGTTTTTTCTTTAGAGCTGTCAAGTAAGGCAATCAGGGGAACCATTTGTGCAGCCATATAGTACTCCCCAAAATTTGGTAGTCCAAACCCCCCCCGGCCCCTTTATCCCTCATAAGTACTTCCCACTTAAGCCTGGTTCTAATACATCTAAATAAAAATTTCTTCAAAACCCCTTTAAATTTGTTCTAATCTTTACCTGGCATAGGTAACAAGAGAGTCTGATATAATAAAATTAAGCTGGGAAGTACGTTCATTTTGGCAGTTTCCACTCTACTGTAGACGGTCAATGGGAGCTCACTCCATTGTTTAATGTCAGTAAACAATCTCCTGCTTTAATTTTCCATAACTTGCCAAGTAGATCTTTTCTAAATCTTTGGGCAGAAGTATTCCTAAATATCGTACTGAGTCCCTTCCCATTTACCCAGTAGTTTTTGTTTAGTTTCTTGTGGTATTTTTACACTAATTCATTATTATTTGCATTTTGGTTACATTAATTTTGAAGCCAAACATGTCTCCATACTGCGAAATCAGTGATAGTAAACTTTCTGTATTTCTGTCAGGGTTTCTTTGACAAACCACAGTGTGATCCACGTGTAGTGATATACGGTTTTCTAACCCTCCACTGTTATTCCCTATAGATCCATACTCTGTTGAACTGCTTCTGCAAAAGGTTCTATGCTTAAGGCAAACAAAAGAGGGGACATGGGACACCTTTGCCATGTCCCTCGCCTGATCTCAAAATGTTCTGATTAAGTGCCATTGGTCCTAACTCGGATTGTTGGTGTTGTGTACAACGTGTATTAAGCAATAAGGTATGACCAATGGTTATGTTAATGTTCTGTTAATAACCCTCTGGGGGTGTAATGTGGCAAGAAGTGGAACCGAGTGCCACATACAGTATGCCCAGGAGGTGATTAACTGAACATTAATATAACCACATGGGAGTACCTTACTGGTATTATAAATAAATAAATTACAAACATTTGTTCAAAATATATTTTCCAAAAATGTATTTGAACCCAAAGAGGGACTGCTGAGTTGTCCAGAGCACTTGTAGTTGTATCCATGGCAACCAGTCTCACAAGGCTGACCACATTGGTAAGGATGCCGCTGCCAAAGCATGCTGTCTTGTTCTGCACCCCCACCCCTCTTACAGCAAGTTAGATGATCAGGTAACTGATGTGGGCTCTGCAACAGGTTTCTGTTTTACCTGGAGTCCTTACTGAGCAGTCTATAATGATTCCACCGCTGATGCTCATGTCCTCATTCAGTCCACACCTGCTCCTGCAGATTTTAGAGGATCGGAGAACTGTTGTGGGCTATGCAATGTTTTTCCCAGAGCTTACAGTATTTACTAAGCAGGCAGCAACAGTTCTGCTGCTGAGACAGACCCCTCCATGAAACCACCCACTCACTCTGTCACTATCACTGCACTCTTGAGGATCGGAGAAACTGCTGTGAGCTCTGCAACAGGTTTCTGTATTTCCCAGAGCCTGTACTAAGCAGGTAGCAATGATTCCACTGTCAAAGCAGACTGCCTTGTTCAGCCCCCCCCTCCACCACTCACTATCACGACACTCCAGAGGATCAGAGAAACCGATGTGAGCTCTGCAGATGCATTTACTTGAGCGGTACATAACAGCTTGAGATGCAATGCTGGGCTATCAGATTTTCTTGTGGGAGCAGGACAGAGGCAGGAAACTATTGACCAGTTAGTTTGACCTCAGTGGTAGGGAAAATGATGGAATCACTTCTAAAGGAAAGAATTGTTGAGTACCTAGAGACCAGTGGGGCACAGGACCCAAAGCAGCATGGATTCAGGATGGGAAGGTCATGTCAGATGAATCTAATAGATTTCTTTGACTGGGTGACCAAAGTAGTAGACCAGGGAGGGGCTGTGGACATGGCCTAACTAGATTTTCGCAAGGCATTTGATACAGTCCCACACAAAAGATTAGTACACAAGATAGCCAGCCTTGGAGTGGGTCCCAAGGTGGCTGCCTGGATAAAAAATTGTCTAGACAACAGGACACAAAGGGTAGTAGTAAATGGAGTACACAGTGAAGAAAGGAGGGTTACTAGCGGGGTACCCCAGGGTTCAGTACTGGGACCGGTCCTTTTTAATGTCTTTATAAGTGACATTGCAAAGGAACTGGAAGGAAAAGTATGTCTCTTTGCAGATGACACAAAGATCTGCAACAGGGTTGATACACAAGATGGAGTGGAAAGGATGAGAACGGAATTGGCAAGGTTGGAGAATGGTCAAATGTATGGCAGCTCAGATTCAATGCAAAGAAGTGCAAGTTAATGCACATGGGAAACAAAAACCCAGGGGAAGCGTACACAATGGGGGGTGAGATACTGACAACAGTAAAAATAGAAAGGGACCTGGGGGGTAATTATATCAGATGACCTAAAGGTGGGCAAGCAATGTGAGAAGGCAGTAAGGAAGGCTGGGGGGATACTGGGATGCATAGGAAGAGGCATCAATAGTAGAAAACAGGAAGTTGTTATCCCTCTGTACAGACAGTTGGTGAGACCCCATCTGGAGTACTGTGTGCAGTTCTAGAGACCCCATCTCAGCAAAGACATAGACAGAGTGGAGGCTGTCCAGAGGAGGGCAACCAAAATGGTGCAGGGTCTGCACCAGAAGACATACGAAGAAAGACTAAAGGAGCTTAATATGTATACCCTTGAGGAAAGAAGGGAGAGAGGGGACATGATAGAAACTTTCAAGTACCTCAAGGGAATTAACAAAGTCCAAGAGGGTAGCATCTTCCAGAAAAAGAGATGTGCAAGAACAAGGGGGCACAATTTGAAGATAGAGGGGGGACGGCTCAGAGGTAATGTGAGGAAGTATTTTTTCACTGAGATGGTTGTGGATGCATGGAACAGCCTCCCTGAGGAGGTTGTGGAGTCAAGAACAGTGGGGGACTTCAAGAATGCATGGGATAAGCATAAGACAGTCCTAGTGGGGTGTAGGAGGAAGTAAGCTGTTGGTTAACTAGGATATGCAGCTTATCTGTTAGGTAGGAAAATGGGCAGACTGGGTGGGCCAAGCGGTCCTTATCTGCCGGCAAATTCTATGTTTCTATGTTTCTTTACATCATCTTCAATAAGGACAGATGAGAATGCTCGAGTTCATGTAAATGTTGTTGTCACAACAATAGCTAAAACATCACACTTCAGAGACACTGTATGGAGTCATTAGCACTAACAGCACTGTACATACTGAAAGAAACTTGAAAGTTGGTAACCAGGCAGTTGTACTTTTGCTTTTATCAACTGCATATGTTCATTTGCCTTGATTGTTTTTTAATAAATATTTACAGTATGTGGCTTTGCAGTGGATTTAACCCACAGCCTGGCACTGTTGAGGCAGTAACATTAAAGGCAGATAAAGATTCTGAAAAAAGAATTGTGTAAAGGTCGGTACTTGATATTTGAAACCACTACTCATCTGAAGCAGCTGTACAAGTATATTAATTAAAGATTAATTTAGGGCTTATGGAATACCATCAGCCAATTACATTTATAAAACCCTTTTTATAGCTGATGTTAGGAAACTGTGACCAAACCCCATAATTGACGTAATATCTTAAAGAAAAGTCAATTTAATCTTATCAAAGGCTTTTTCCACATCAATTAAAATGTCTACCTGTAGTATATTGACCTCTCTGCCCTCTCAAGAATGTTAAGCATTCTTCTAATGTTGTCTGTTATGTTTCTTTGGGGTATAAACCCTGTCTAGTCAGGGTTAGTAAGGTTAATGACAACCTTTTGCTGGCGGGTGGCCAGTATTTTTGTGACTATTTTTAAATCTTGATTTAAAAGTGATATTGGTCTGTACAAATCACATATACCGCTATCCTTCCCTGGTTTCACAATTAATGAAATTACTGCTTCATACCATGAACGCGGCACTGTGCTTTCTTTCTGGCATTCTCTAAATTGGTTTCCCAACAGTGGGACCAGTGTTTTTCTGAACATTTCATAAAAGTCTGTATTGAAGCCATCTTTCCCAGGTACCTTGTTGAAAGGGAGATCAAGAATCGTGAGGCCTACTTCTGCATCCCTTATTGGATTCTCTGGGGCTTCCCTTTCCACACCTGTGAACTTTAGAGGCCATAAGTTTTGTAAGAATTTATTGGCATCTGTTATGACCTGTTCATCAGATTTGTCCTTTTTCTTGTCTTTGTAGAATGTTGTAAAAGTCTGGACAGTTTGCGGTGGTCTGTTTTGTAGGTCTTATCCTGTGAAGAACTCTTGATTTTCGTTATAGTTCTATCTGCCGCTTCCTTTCTAAGGCCATACATTAATGGAGCTGCAGGCCTTCCCCCTCTTTTGAAATATATTTGGGCTGTGTATCTCAGTTGATCCTCAATTTTCTGATGGAGCATATCCTGTAATTACTGTCTAATGGCTTTAATTTCTTTGACAGTCGTGCAATTTTGTCTGTGTTCATGCTTTTGTTGTAATTCTGCAAATTTTGTTCCTAGAGTCTGTTGTCTGGATATCAGCTGCTTTTTCTTCCTGGAGGACCAGCTGATGATTTGCCCTCTCAAGACAGCCTTCATAGCATCCCATACTCCCTGTTCTGAAACCTCTCCACCTGCAATAAACTGTTGAAATGTGTGAAACTCTGTGTCATCTCTTTGAAGGCTTTATCATTTAATAAAGGTGTGTTCAGCCTCCATAATGGTATTTTCTGAGTCTGGTTGATGTTTACTTGAAGAAAAAGAGGAGCATGGTCTAAAAGGATTATCTGGTGTATTTTGTTGCCTATTACCCTATGCATATCTGTCTTCTGTATCAGGAAGTTATCTATGCAAGCAATAATACCCGACAGGGTGGGTGGTATTGGGCAATACTGGACCTTCCAGAGGCATAATGAGGCCCAATGCCACAGGTGGAGGGCCTTATAGCCCCTGGAAAGTCCAGTATTGCCCATACCGACCACCATGGAGGGTATTCTTGCACTTAGAAAATGGGTGTAAGTAACATTATGAAAATTAAATAAAATTTTACAAAAAAAGTATAATAAATGTAAAGAAAAATAATAAAAAAGCACTTTTGTTGTTAAATAGTCCCAGTACTTCAATACTTGGCCAGCTTGCATGGTTTTATGGGAGCTGTAGTTTTTACTGGGGACAGCAGCATGGGGTTAATGTTGTGAGACCCGCCCCTCAAGTTGTCATTTGTTTACTTGCAGGTGCTCCGGTATGTGGACAAAATGTTTTTGTTTCCTTCTAATGATCAGTTGTCATCAGAAGGGTGCAGCATGGATAGTCGCCATGATAGAGTGCTAGTTAACGAGCGTGGAGTCGGGTACTGGCTGCAGGAAAGCGAACTTCTAGGCAGCAGTGTGGAAGAAGGATGTTTTGTTACTTGACTGTGGTTTGCAGGTAATTTTCTCTTTCGCGGGGGCTTAGACTGTCTCATAAAGGAGGGCAAAATAGCTGTTTAAAATGTAGATTATGGAAAGAAAACCGAACAAAAAAAATATGTTTGTTTTATGTTGTTAGGCAGCTCATAAGGTACTGGGGGGCCTGAATCTCTCACTAAGAGGAAAAAAAATGGCAGCATTTGAAAAAAATGTTTCCAGCGCTTCAGCCAATGATGAAAGAGGCTCGGCACTAGGATACCACATATGAGGCTGGCAAGGTTGGAATGGCTGGTACTTTTAACTTACAGGACTCTCACTGTAAGTTAATGTACCCCCTGGCAGTCAGTCAGATGTTGTATATTCTTAAGCCTATTTTCTAATCTGGAATACTCTTGTGGGTTAGAATAGAATGAATATTCTCTTTCTCCCATGTGTTGTGCTCTCTTGGAAGGCTATAGCCTGATGTTCAACGGAGGGGATAACTCCTCCCTCATTCCCTGTTTAAACATCAGGCCGCCTCTCACTGTGCTTCAAGCAGTTCGGCAGCGCTGCTGCATGGCTGGCTAGTTGTGGGCTGCCTCCCCTGCTTTTTCGGCCTCTGTCTGTGTTCCTTTGTTGTTCATTCCTCCATTGCTCCTGCTCTTTTTTATTCCTTTCTCCTGCCCTTCATCTGGCCTGATCCCCCTCCCCCATGTGCCTGCCCCTCATTGTGCTCTCCTCGTTCCTCTCCCCAGCTGATTGTTCCCCATACTTTCTCTTTCCTCCTGTCTTCTTTTGGGCTTTTATCCCCATTCGGCCACCATGCTGCCTAGTTCTCCTGCCGCTGTTGTGCTTCTGGATTGCTACAGTGTCATCGCCACTGCTGTTTCCTCCTCGGCTCACCTCCTGACTCCTCACTGCTCCTGCCAGCTCTTCAATAGGATTCACCCCTGTTCCATCGCCCTCCCAGCTAGTGCCTTCACTCATCGGAACATGCGTATGTTCCGACAGGCTTCCCAACCTCAGTCACATGGCCGATGTAACTTACTTCCTGGTTCGGCAACCTTGGGCCCTTTTATCCAGCAATTCATCTGGCTGTCTGCAGTTTCCCGTGACAGGCTATCCTCCCTGGCACTACGGGCTCTGCTCTTCGAACCATGCTGCAATTCTCCCGACCGTCCTATTCAAGTACACTGCAATATGGTTGCTGGTTCATCTATGATGCATCCTAGAAGGACCTTGCTCCGGTATGCAGACAAATATCTTCTTCTGCCACATATACCAGGCTAATGGATTCATGTGTAACCCCTTTGTTACCCTGGGTTACTAGAATCCCAGTAAGACCTAGTGGTAGGCAGGGAAGGCAGCTTGTGAAACTCCAGTTAAATGGGTTTCGCACTGTCTCACTCTGTCCTCAGTCACAGCTGAGACTGGAGAGATGACATCATTATAGAATTGTTACAGCTGCATGAGCCACATTTGGAATCTTCAGCTCAGAGTAGTTCTAGAACCTTGGGAATTTGAAAAGCCAGTCTTCTGTTTGTCCTTGAGCAAGAAGGAAGCATCAGACTGTAGTTTGAGTTTTGCCTCCACACAGAAGGAAGTTTTTTCTGTGTTTCACCATTCTTCAAGTGGTGGAGACCGTCCCCTCGGTCTCAGTGCCCCTCCTCTGGGGGTAGGAAAAGGTCTCTGTGGGTTCCAGGGGCAATCCCCTTTTCCCACCAAGGAAAGAAGCTGCCTGAAATTACTTTGTCTGTTTGGGTATACAGAAAAGGTTAAAGGACTTAGCCTGTGAGGGCCCTGCAATGAATTGGGTGAGTGTTTGGCTCCAGTTTAAGGGCAAACAACTGTTTTTTCAGTCAGGAAATGTTATTGGGGACTGCTGTTTGGGAAGACTACATACACTAGGACGAACAAATGGAGCAGTCAATTCAGTTTCAAGTTTCAAATGGTTTTATTGGGGACTGCTGTTTGAGAGCACTATATACACTAGGACGAACAAATGGAGCAGTCAGTTTAAAGTTTAAATGGATTTAGAGTTCACAGTAGAGGGGGTGCATCAGTTCATCCACCATGCAGTCTACAGTTTTACAGTCCTGAAGTTTCTGTGTGTTCAGAGAAATGGCCGGGTATGGGCTGAGTGCCTGGTGGGTCCAAAGCCAGACAACTGTTGTAGTGTTCATTCCTAAAATGGACCGCTGTGTTTTAACCTCTAATCTGCATTACAGTTACGTAGCCCTGTGGGGGACCATACAGAGCTTTGTTTATATTCAGTGAGTTAATAAATAAAGCCACACTGAAAAAATCCCAATTCTGGTTCTGGACATTACAGTTATTGCTTCCTGTAGTTGGATTTACTTGGGTGTCCCTGTGCAGAGTAGTCAAACCTAGGCCTCTTGTGCCAAGTAGCCTCATCCTTCCCGGAACCCGTAGATATACAGCTCCCCACCAGGTATTGCTGCCAAATGCCAACAGCATGCCACCTGTCTTTGTTTTGGTAAAAGGACAGGGGTGGGGAGGGTTACACATGCCTAGCTTGTTTTGTTTTATTTTTACTTGGCTTGGATTTAAATAGCTCTCTCAGCTGCAATGTGCACAACAGCATTTAAAGGGGCAGCAACACAGCTCTGCAGCTGACCATTCTCCTTGCAAGCCCAGTACAACTACAGCTGAGGATAAACTTACTTCGACCTGTACTACTACTAGCCATCCTTTTACCTTGGAACTATATGCTTGTACTGTGCTGTCAGACTACAGAGGTCCTGTCATCCCTTTTTACAGAGTTGCTCCTAATCATGCACACCCCATGACCAGACCTACTCTTTGCGTTATGCACCTTATTTACTACTAGCAGACTCATGTGGGGACCTTGCACTCCTTATTTTGGTCTATTCCTTAACATGGTGAAGGAGAACCAAGTGGGATCTCGCCTTCCCAATCTAGTACTGCTCAGTGATATGGCGATGGCAGACCACGTTGGGTCCCACCATCCCTATCATGCACTATTGCTTACCATGGCGAAGGCAAACCACGTGGGGTCTTGCCTTCCCAATTTTGCGCTACTCAGTGGTACAACGATGGTGGACCACATGGGGTCCTGTCATCTCTATCATGCATGGCTCAATGGAACTCATTGTATTACTCAGATACGGTGAGGCCAGACCACATGGGATCTCATCTTCCCAATCACACACCACTCAATGGGACATGCTTCCTACATTTCATTTCCTGCATAACTCCTGCTACACCAAGATGGACACTGGGAGTCCTACCATCCCACTCAATGTCTAGTCAACAGGATTCAACTCATTGTTCCATCAAGTTCCCCTTTACTGTAGAATGGTTTACTTCAAGTCTCGTCCTCCTTACTTGGAACTATACTATCACTGTGACAACAGACTGCGGGAGACCAGCATCTGTACCTTATTCAGCCTATTCTATGGTGATGGCAACCCACGTAATGTCTCCCTATCACACACATGTATGCCCTACGAAGGGCCTACCATAGCTCAAAAGTATTTCCTAGTCACTTCAGGAATGCATACATGGGGGTATTGCCTCTTTTCTTTGCACTGCAATAGACTCTCACTCACGGGCATACCCCCTTGACACCCCAGTCATTATATTCTACGATGATGGTGGACCACGTGAGGTCCCACCATCCCTTTTCTACATCCCCTTTGAAAGTTATCCTCATATTCCTCATCTTCCAGTCCTGCTTCTGTGACCCTTACTTTACCTTGAACTATGCATACAGAACAATAATTATGGACTTATCGGACTATGTTTAATCAGCGATTCAAGTCTTGCAGGTGCATCCCATTATTCCTACTCAGTGCGCGCTCATACAGCACTCTTCAACTGCATCCATCTTATTACAGTTTTCAGTGAACTTCGCCACCTCACCTCAGAGTCATTGCTCTATGGCCATGGTGAACCCACATGGGGGTCTCACCATCCCAACAGGTCATATTGCCCCCGAAATGGGGGTTATCCTCTTCTACTCAAACATACTTCTTCTTGCCCTACAACAGACCCTCATCGGGGTCTCTTCTTCCCAGTTTGGCCACTGAGACTTTCCGTTGCTCACATACGACTACTATATGCATCAGAACTCCATGGGAATTTCAGTGCCCAGCTAACATATCTCTGAGCCTACCATCATCATTAATTCATTAACGTCTTCTGTTACAGTCTGCCATCTTCATACCAGTTCCAATGCCTAACATCTCCGTGGCAATGGTGGACCATGTGGGGTCCCACCATCCCATTTACGCATGCCCCACAATGGGTCTTACTGGTATTGTTATGTCATTTCAGTCAGCCTCATGCAACTCTCGTCCTTCATATCTTGCATTATTCTGTACTACTGTGATGGTGGACTACGTGGAGTCCCACCATCTCAAAAAGGCTATCGCCCTTTCAACTCCAAATATGTCATATTACAGTGATGGTGAACCTGCAACAGGTTCCAGCCATCCCAACAAACAGACCCACTACAGAGTCCTATCTATTGCTCAAAGGCTGTGCTATGGATTGCAACAGCCATCTAACTCAGATAAGGATTAACTATTGTCACAGTATCCAGACATCATTCCACGTTGGATATGCCATTTGCCTGATCCTTCATCTGCAACATTGACTTCCGCTCCTCTCGACCTTGAACTGGACTTTTCGACTAGCAACATCAGACTGAACTCCTGGACATAACCATACCTAAACATAAGAGCTTTTAGGATTATTCTTCTCTTTGTATACCCAGAGGACGGGCAGGTCAGTAGCCATGGATCCTTGGAGGTTCCCCCTAAGGGGGGTTTTCCTCTCCTACATGCTACTGATCACACTCTCCAGAGTCGGAGGAGATAGTCACTTTGCTATTTCTTTTTGGGCCTTAAGTCTTCCACCTACCCGGTATCCTGCAGAGGGTGGGATGCAGAGAAGCACCAAAGTTCATGTCATAAACACCAAACATATACCAGTCAGCTCATAAGTATACACAAGCACCAAGCTACGTACCCCACATTGAACAAATATCCACCAGTCCCTTTGTTCCAACACACTGTACAATCACTTAACATCGTTCCTACTGCTTTGCTTGTGTTTTTGTTACCTGAAAATCTGTCCCACTGAGGAATTATAACACAGTTAAAATCCCCCCACTATCGAACGACCTTGTGGAAGTGTAGCCAACGAATACAACAAATGCCTTTAAAATGGAGCAGTGTTATTGTTTAGTACATGTAAGTTCAGTAAGTGCATTTTGAAGCCCCAAATTTCACCCAAAGCCAACACCCACCTACAGTACCTTTGCTATCTGTTTCTGTGCTCTGTATCTCAGATCCCAGTCCCTTTCTGAATAAAATACTTGTTCCATTTTTTTCTTGCTGTATGATTCAATGATGCCACCACTTGGTTCACCCAGTTATGTCACAGTTTAGCATGTTCAGCCTCCAATAAACACGACTCTTGAATAAAATCTATGTCACACTGCAGTTTTTTTTAAATCTGACAGAACGTTTTCCTGTTTCACAAGTATGAAGAGACTCCAATGTCATAGAAATGTATAATTATATTCCTTTCCCCACACTTCCAACCCAGTTTCCCTGCCCTCATAACCTTCTGTGTGTGGTGAGATGCTGGGACGACTGCCTCAATTTCCCCCTCCTCCCCCCTTTTTCTTCTTTCCCCATCTCCCCCATCCATCTGAAGGGGTGCCCTTGAGCTTGGCACCCCCCTCACTGCTTCATCTTGGTTTTATTCTTCTATGGAAGAACCTCTCCAACACACCCTGACCTGAGGCTGTCCTCTTCCTAGGTAATGCAGAGGCTCTCACCTGGGAACAATGTAAGGCACTGAGTATTTAAATGGAGCAGCCACACTTTCCTTCTCCAGAGCACTACAATGTGACCTTCGTCAGTTCCATTCTCTATAAGGGGCTAGCCATATCGCGGTTAGGTCAACCACCCTGCACCAGTCAGGGCTCACTTGAAGTACCTGCTCTTATTTTAACTAGTTTGCACCTCATTCAGGACCTCATCCACTGCTTAACTTTATGGAAACAAGAATAAGCCTTCACAGCCTCTTTAATCATTGCTCAATTCTGCCTCACCTTCAGTCATTAGTCTAAAGCATTCCTCCCTTCCCAAGCAGTTACAGTTCCATGCATTCAGTGGCAGGAGAACTCCCAGACCCTGAGTTCCACCCCCCTGGTCACCACAGGGCAGAGACCTCTCGTATGCCCATCAGCATCGACTGATTCCAGGCACCATACCATACTCTCTTGTGGAGGACTCTACCTATCATAACAATTTTTGCTGGATAACTGTCCCCACACCCCAGTTTTTATTATTGCTGCTAAGTCTTTCCCAAGCCCCATACTGCTATCCCAATCATGCAAGTTAACACGACAGCGGTACTGTATATGTCCTGCTTAAAGTCATAGTGTGTTTGGCTAGACTGAAAAGCCTAGCCCCTTAGAATTTTTTTGCTCTTTTTTTCAAAGACATTTTTTACTGTTCCCCTAAGTCACTGTCTATTAAATCACCTTAGTCCATAGCACTTCTTTTTTCTTTTCCTTCTTGCATGTTTTTATCATGAAATTACCCTAATAGATGTGAGATGTCCTGATGTAAGTGCCGGGGAAACTCATTAGACACTCCTGGTCTCTTTCTCCCTTTTCCCGTCAGTTGCCATGTTGTTTGAGTTAGCTCCTGTTTGAACTGTGCCATTGAAGTGTTGGGACAGTTGATCCCCCCTTTCTTCAACTGCAGAGCTGCAGCAGCCACACTCCCAAAGTACTGCATACTGTTGTCTGTATATGTTTTAGCTTTGCTGGGTAGTTGACTTGGGCTTGTATTCTTTTTTCTCAGAGTTGTTTAACTATCAGTCTAGCTTCCTGTCTTTTAGCCTGCAGAGCACTTGAAAAAACCTGACTGAAAAATATCTGTTGGCCTTCATATGGTACATGACTGTTTTGTTTTCCTTCCAAGCTGCCCTGGGCATTACCTCCTTAAATTGAAAATGAAGCATTCTGAAGATTATGGACTGTGATTTTATAGTTGGATCTTTGGGATGGGGACCAAGAGAGCAGTGGGCTCACTTGATCGAGAGGGAAAGTCTGCAAGCAATTGCAACACTTGTTTCAGCAAATGTTTGACGAATGCAGGCATGGAGTCCAATGAGCCCTCTGCACCTTCCCTGAGGGCATGAATCCTAAAACTTTCTCCTTGCCCTATTTTCTGCATCTCTGACTTGGTTCTGTAATTTTCTTTCCATTGTATTAAATATAGCAAGAGTCTCCTGTGCGTGCCCTGTGTCTCAGTTATTTTTCCCACTCTCTTGTCTGTAGCACTAAGCCTTTTATCAGTTGCTTTCAGGTGAACTTTCAGGTCTGCAAAAGCTGATTCTGTTTTATGTACTTTCAGTAGTACCCTTCACACTGTGTGGTTCATCATGGACACTAATTCTCCCTTCTCATTGTATTCCATCTCAGGTTCAGCAGAGGAAGCTGAAGCTGGTGACTGAGATCTAGAAGAGCGGGCCTTCATGTTTGGCATGCCATTTCTTGCCTCCATTGCTATTCACATAAATTTGCTTGCTGGAGTGAAAAACTTTTCTCACTGTGGTTTGCCAGATGTCAGGGTTGTTAGTGGATGTGACTTAAGTCACAAAATCCTGATTTTTTTATGACTTATAGATAACTTTATTAGGAGTGGGCTCACGGAGATGAAAACGTGCTCTGCTTTTCAGCTCTAGACATCACCGGAGGTCTGCCACATAGAATTTAAAAAAAGAAAAAGGCTGCAATTTTCTTGGCTGTTTACCTGCTTCCCCCTTCCTTACCCTGTTCAGCATTGGCTTCCCTCAGCTCACACTGTAACACCAACAGGTTTTAGGATTTAACTTTTGAAGCTGTTAAGAAAAACGGTGTCTCTAGAGCCATCACTTTACTGGTCTCACCTGCTTTTAAAAGAACTGCTCTTCCTGAAAGCGCTACCCGACTGCACAGCTGAGCTCACTCTGCCGACCTCTTTACTCTTACTCTCACTCTCTTCCTGTCTCAATCGCAACTGCAACAGTTCCCACTCCTACTTTAATAGCAAGCATGCTATTTGGGAGTGATCTTGTTCATGGGTCTGCTACTGAGGAAGTGGAGCTCAAGGTTGTATAAGCCCAACGCAGTGTTTAAGTGCCTGTTCAGCTGACTGCACTGAGTAGTTGTTTACAAGTTTGTTGCTATGTGTCTTCAATGTTGCATTTAGATTAAGGTTATCCTTATTTTGCAATTTCAAACAATGCTTACTTTATCTAATCTCAGTGGTTACTTTTGAATTTGGGTAAATGCTATAATTTTCTGGCTGTTTTTCATTCTTCTAGGTCCTTCTAATAATCCACTTCCTCCCAATCTCTCCCCTTGTTCTACTTGTAAACACTTTCCCCTCAATTTTATCTCTTATATCGCTCTCCGTTTTGTTTGTTTTCAACCACCTACCCCTAAATTTCTTTATTATGCAGCCACTTTGTTCATTACCCATCGTCTTCTTTCTCTTACCCTTTTTGTTTCTACCTTTGTCTCTTCCTCCAGCCTGCTTTTCTACTCCCCCTTTCTCCTACTCCTTCTCCCTTCTCTAACCCCACTACCACCCCTACTCTCCCCTCCTCATGCTTCCTCCCCCACTATACTACCCCTACCTCCAGTTTTCTCCCCCTTCCCTCTGTCTCCACCTGTCTCCACCATGTGTCAATCAGACTCTCCATCTCTCTCTACCCCCCACTCACCTTCCCCCATCCTCTCCACTACAGTGCAGACACACCTCCACCCTTACCAAGCTCACCCTTCTCCTACTGCTCCTCAGAGCAGATGACAGTGAGTCCAACCCTAGTCATTCCCCCTTCCTTCTCACAGCTCTCCCCAAAGGCCTACGTGTGGCTCACATTAATATATGAAGTCTTTTACCCAAAATCGACCTGCTACAACCTGTAATAGCCTCCCTCCTCCCTGATGCCCTAGTTGTCTCAGAATCTTGGCTTTCTGCCAAGGTTCCAGACTCTGCCATCCCCATCCCTGGTTACTCCTTTCTCACCAGTATCACACCACAAAGGGAGGCGGCATTGCCATCTACCTTTCATCCTCCATTCAGTCTACCCTGGTGTTGTCTGTTTCATTCCCTGCTGCCTATGAACTCCTCATCCTAAAACTCTCCTTCCCTTTCTCCCTTCCTATTCTTGTGGAAGGTGTATATTGTCGACCAGGGCTCTCTCCTGCTTCTGTTACTGAACTACTAACCACTATCTCAACTCATGCCTCCGCAGGGGAGCTTCTCATCATAGGTGATTTCAACTTTAATTGGCTTGCTTACTCCAACTCTAATCTCTGCCAAAGCATAAAGTCCTTGGAACTTATGTAACTCATTTCTGTCCCTACCCATCATAATCACTGTTCTCAGAACCAGTTTCTACTGGACTGGGTGCTTGCCTCTCACTCACACCACATCATTGATGCTGGTACCCTCCCTGATGCACTCAGGGACCACCATATGGTTTACTGTGTGCGAAACATTCGCCGCCCCAGAGCCCCACTGAAAATTAACCAAACCAGGTGCTTCCGATCAATTAACTTATCCTCACTACACGCTGATCTGCTTTCTATTGACTGGTCCCCTATCTCTATGGCCTGTGATATCAATTAAGCCCTGCAATATTTCCATTCAAAATTTTTATTAGTCTGAGATAAGCATGCCCCCCTCAGGAAAACTAGGGTCAGAGGTTCTCACTTTCCTTGGATTTCGGCTGAACTCCTGGCATGCCTCCAAGCATGTGACCTGGCATGGAAGTCTTACAAGTCCTCTGGCACTCAGGCTAATATTAATAAGCACTGTGCCTTTAGGAACTCCTGTACTAGAGCCACTAGGTTAGCCAAGTCTGAGTTCTTTTCCTCCACTTTTCAGAACAACCCCTTCAAATTCTGGAAAGTAATACACACACTCTTCTCACCCCCCACCCAGTCCCCCTTCCCTGTCCTCAAGGTGGGTGACTCCACTATTTCTGACTCTCCTTCTATTGCCTCAGCTTTTAACGCCTATTTCGCCACCTGTGCTTCTTCACTGCTCTCAGCATTCCCCACTACTTCCCCCCTCCCTCTTTCTGCTTCGTCTCCCCCTTCTTCCTCCTTCTCTTTCTCACCAATCTCCCCTGCTGCCACTCTTAAAGACCTCCTGGCTCTCAATCCCCAGAAAGATGTGAGCCCTGATGGGCTTGATCCCAAGCTCCTACACCTCTCTGCACCTGCTATCACTTTGCCCATCTCCTCCCTGCTCAACCTGTCATTCTCTCTCACCTTTGTAACAGATACATGGAAGCAAGCTACTGTCATTCCCCTTCCAAAAAGTGGTAAATTCTATGCTCATGGAAATTTCCACCCAATCTCCCTCTCTTCCCAACTTTATCCAGACTCCAAGAGCACATAGTTTTATCTCAACTCTCCCCTTTCCATGACTCTTCCTCCTCTTTCACCCCCTTCCAGTCTGGCTTTCGCAAACATCACTCTGCCACTTTCTCTCACCTCAGGTGCACAGACTACATCCATACTGGCATGGAGCAAGGCCTCATCACTGCTGCCATGTTTGTCAGTCTTTCAAAAGATTTCAACACTGTTTTTCACCCTCTTCTCCAGTACAGACTGAAATCAATGGGTCCATCTGAATCCACATCCAAGTGGTTCAATTCCTACATTGTAGATAGATCTCAATCTGTCAGAACTGGTGACTCTTTCTTCCCTCCACTACCTATACACACCGGCGTACCCCAAGGTTCCGTCCTTGGCCCTTTGCTTTTCTCCATTTTCCTCAGTGACCTCCCCTCAGCCTGCTCCTCTGTATCCAGCCACATGTACAGTATGCAGAAGACACGGTCCTGTTTTCATCTGGCTCTTCTCCATCTCAGTTAACATCCAAGCTTCAACTTGATTTCGGCTCTGTCCAGAAATGGTTCAGGGCTAATCAATTATCCCTTAATGCAAAGAAAACAGTCTCCACGTGTTTTGGCACACGGCAGAGGCTTTCTAGACTCCCTTCACCCCCCACCTTCCTCACCCTCGATGGGGGAAAAATGTACAATGTCACCTCATTTAAGTACCTTGGTGTCTGGCTGGACCACAGCCTTGGTTTTTCTCAGCACATAGATGCCATGTACAAAAAAAACACCTTAAGCTCAGTGCCCTTTATAGGAATAAAAGCTGTATCCCTATATTTGCCCACCATGACATCATTATATTGATCCTTACCATTTTTGATTATGGTGACAGTCTATGGTGCTGCACCTAAATCCACCCTGGCCAGACTGGATACCGTCTTCCATTCCTTTTACTGTTTGGCCTTGGCATGTCCCCCCAGACTCACCACTATTCTCTGTACGTTGATCTCTCCCTCCCTTCCTTGAATGACCGCCGTCTCATCCACTGTGCCTCCTTTATTTCTAAATTCTGGTTGGCCTTGCTCCCTCCATACCTAAGCTCCCTTCTGTCCTCTATACCCCCTCCATGTACTATCTCTGTAACACTGGATATCGTTTCTTTTTAATCCCCTCTCATAAATCCATGGCTAGACAGTCTGGTTTCTCCTACCGCCTTCCTACTCTTTGGAACTCCCTTCCACTAACAATTTGCTCAGCCACCTCCAAATGCTCTCTTTCTTCACTACTCCAACATCACTCTGCCCCCTCCTGTAAATGTCCTTAGCCCTATGCTCTTTATTTCTCCCTGTCTATCCCAACCTCTTTACTTCTCACCTCCCTACCTCTTCCCCCTCCACTTCCCCTTCCCCTTCAATTCCATCCTTCCTCCCACTCCCATGCTTCTTTCTCACTTACTCCCTCCCTTAGAAACATCCCTTCTTACCCCTTCCTCATCCCTTACCCTATCCTTTACACTGTTTTCCTTACTCCCTCCTGAATCAGTCCTCTTCTCTTCTCTCTTCTTACTTCCACCAATACTTCACCTTCTCCCACCCTTGCTTTTCTCTCATTCTTTTCTACTTGTTGCTTCTCAAACTATGTCCTACTATGTCCTACATTCCTTACGATACTGTCATGTGTGCTCTGGTTACCTCACTCTTCTGATGTTTAATATGCCATTATTTGCAAGCCAATATAATCTGATAATGTATATTATTGTATATACTGGGTTTTATTGTGTTATTGTGCGTCTACTTGTTTGTACTTATCCAGTCCCCCTTCCACCGGGGCGCATCTAGAAATGAGCTTATTGGCTCAGTATATCTTTCCTGGTAAATCCCTTTTAAATAAATAAATAGTTTAAATAAACAAACAAATGGACTGAAAATAAAATGTACTGCCAGTAGAGAGGGAGGAAAAAAACAAAAGTGTAGAGGGGGACAAAGAAAAAGTGCCTGCATGATGATAGCAACAGCTCCTGATCTCTTGGCTCTCCAATGAAAATATACCAGTGCGCTCTGCTGGCAATTCCAGCAGTGGAGGGACTACTTTACAGATAAATTTATTGAATAGTTTTATTTTTAATTTCTACATGTTCGTTAAAGATTTATGAACACTTCATTTAAAATGCAACCCAAACCCCATTTTCTAATTGCAATATTATCACAACAATGCCCTCCAGGGTGGGCGGTATAGGCTATAGCCACCATTCCAGGGCTATAGGGCCCCCCACTTGTGTTGCCAGACCTCATTATGCACATGGGTGGGAGGTATAGCCCAATGCTGCCCACCCTGCTGGGTATTACTGTCTGCATAATCCAGTTTAGAATGTGACTAGCTAGTTTGGAGAACTGGCTGGGGGATCTGAAGGGGAGCTGTGTGAGTAGCAGTTATACAAACAGATACCCTAAGCAAATGCATGTCTAAAAGCTGGAATTATGGGAAGAGAAGAGAGCTTCTAGACTTATATTTTCAAGTGGGCATGACACATGGTGTAGTGGACTGAAACAAAAGAGCAAACTGCATCTTGGGACCTTGGTGCACATTTGCTTCAGAACAGTTAAGTGAACAGAATTCCAACCATGTGTCCCTCATCCTTGCAGTGAGACCCAAGACTGGGACCAGCTTTGTGTCATAGAAAAGAAAAGGGCCATTTCTGCATAAATTGTTTGCTGTGTGCAAAGACTTCCAAGGATGTAAGGTGAAACTTAAAAGCTTAGTAAGTTTTATTTAATTCAATTTTTATTTAGTGTTATACTGGATAGCAAGAGGAGTAAAACAACCTATTTTCACAAGTGACCAGCTGAAGAGAACTTTGAAGGTTCACCAAAAGATGGTGTCTCATGTAGACATTTCTAAAATTCTGAAGCTCTAAGCTAAACTGGCATAGTCCATTTTCCCACAAAGGGAATTCCTTAATATTCTGCAATGTAAAACATCTCAATTTTGAATTCAAATTCCACCTTTTTAAAAACAGTGGTCTTTAACATGATTTATGATAGGTTTATATGTGCAGTACAGTTCCTGTGTCTCTTATGGTTGTAAAAAGTTTCTTCTCAAGTTCTTTGCATGCCGGTTGTGCTCAGCTTTACAGTTATTAATTTTATTTATTTGTTAACTGGGTGGGTGCACTGATCTCAGGAACTGTTTTCAAACATGGTCTGGGCCATTATTATGGCACAACACAGGTAATAGAAAAATCATGTTTGAGTCAAGATACATTAGAATGTTACAATACAGTCAGCCTGTTGGTGCTAAGGGTTGAGGCACTGGTCACCTTCCCTCATGCTACGCTAGCGACCCAGGTTCAGGAATGACCTTGGGTTGTTGGGGTGCCAGCACGGGGGAGGGAGCAGGATTGAGCACTGGCTCTCCTCTCCTCTCCAGGGGGGGTCACCCACCCTCAGTCCCACCATCACCGGATGGAGGTCCGGTGACAGGTGCAGGTGGTAAAGGCATAACAGGTAGGATGGGTTGTCCCATACTGTGTGGTGTGTGTGTGCCTCCACACGTGCGCATGATGCTGGGACGCATGGGGTCAGGGAACAAAAATTCGAAAAAACATACAAACTACCTACAGAAAAAAAGAAAAAAAAAGAATGTTACAATACAGTTGATTTTTCACACAAAGAAGTAAAGAATGCACTTTTATAACCATAACAGGCACAGTCTTTGTACATGTGTACATATTTGAACATATAGTGCTCCCAGGTTGCCCCTGAAAACAGGCGCTTGTGTCTAGTGGGCCTTATCCAGTTACCAAAGACTAAAAAAAAAATAAATATGAGCATATAAATCAGTGCATGTTTGCAGACCGTTCTTAATTATCCCTTCTTAGAATTCAGTGGGCAAGCATGATGGAATGTTGCAAAACTCCATTTGCAAATTCCAAAATCAAACATCTACAGTACTCATGCACAACACCAGCAAGGTGCTCCAGCACTTAGACCAGGCTGGTCTTCATCAGAGACCCCCTGACAAAGACCAACCTGATTGACGCCCCGAAGCACAATGCCGGTGTTGTGCATGGGTACCGGTGATGTTTGATTTTGGAATTTCCAAATGGAGTTTTGCAGCATCTTCATACATCTTGAGCTTCACTTCTTGGAGAGTATGCCTCTTCCTGACTGTAGTGTTGTAAAAGGGTTGCTTCCCTTGAGGCAACACTGGGTTTCACGCACCGTCAAGCACTGGCCCTCTCCTATCTGTTTAGGTAAACATGATGGATACAGAGTCACACTTGACCCAAAATAACTACTGCATGTCATAATGTGAATTATCATACTGAAACACTGGGGGTTGCTAGGAAACCCTGGGGTTCATGCTCTTCCAGTTCTATGATGTCACTAGAATACCTTAGTGCTGTAAAAAGTAAAAGCCTGTACGTCATAACAGCATGTTAAGTGTTCTACTTGTACTGTGCAGATGAGGCAGTGATAGTCATTCCCAAAAGTATCACTCAGTTTAAAGGGAATGTCCAAGATTACTAAGTGCACATGATGTGGGCTTTTTTAATGTCATAGCCCATTACTAGAGCTTGGCAAAAGTCTTTCTGGCTATTGCCCAAATTTTATGAAGTTTTTCTATTCTGAAGGGAAGGGATCATAAATTCAGCAAAACAGACGGCTAGTCGATCCTGTCCACTTCCTTGTCTGTTGGTCCCGCACCCACGCTCAGACGTTCTGCGACATCTAACTAGGCATAGTGTGAGTGCATTTCCCATTAAAGTCTAAGGGGCTAATTTTGAAAAGAGCTTTATGTATTTTTAAGCAGCTGTCTGCTCCCCCCTTCTAGAGTGAGTCCTCTCTCAGTACCAGTGCCATGTGCCAGTTATAGCTGCCGCTTGCGACTATTTCCAGCATGTACAGTATATTAGGATGCAAGTGTCAGCTATGTAAGCATGGTGGCTATTTACAGCATCTGAACTGGCTCCGGAGCTTATTAGCCAGCGTCTCTTAGCAGCCTATTGCTGTTTTGCATGTATGAACCCAGCAAATTGACTCTCAGAACTCTTATTCAGTTCCAGTGCAATATCCATTTTAGTTCCAGCCACTTGCTATGCACTAGGCGGCAACCACTTTCCGGCTCACATCTGGACTCATCAGAGAACTAGGGAGGGGGGTCCTTAGTCAGGTTATTGGTAAGAAGCAAGCCATTTTAGGAGTGGAGATCCACTACATGGGTTTACAACTAAAAAACCCTTGCATTTCCCGTGTGGGTCATCATTACCTTTTGCAGTATCTTTTGGCTGAATCACACATAATTACCCCTGCCACCCACCACCTCCTTTTCTGGCCTGCTAGTACTGTTTCCTGCCCACCTAACTTGGAGAATTATTTAGAGTATATTACAATGCCCTGATTAAGATTCAATTGTCCAACAATTCAGGGCCTGCTACTTTTAGCCCCAGCTGTCATTTCTCCTCTGGTGTATGCTCTGGGTCTGCACTCCGCTGCTTCTCTTCGCCCGTCTCCCCAAGGCAGTCTGCCCACTCTTTACACAGCAGTTCCCAGTCCTGTACATCATCAAGTTGTAGGCTAGACTTGCTCTGGTTGGGTTCCAGTTTGTTAGTAAGGTCCAGAGCAGTTGGGTATAGTTCACCCAGGGGAGCATAGCGGTTGTTGGTCTTGATCGGTGTGTCACAGTGTGAGCTGCTGCTAGCATCGGATAGTGTTTGTAGCCTCTGCCTACTTCTGGATCGGTTCCTCCATGGCTGGGGGGCTCCTTGCCTGTGGGAGTTTTGACAATGGGACTTTTGTTGTCTTTCTGTACCCTGCCACATTGAGCTTTCTGCCAGGGCTCCTCTTTATCCCCTCGAGCGGTGTTGTCCTGCAGAGTCGATTGCTCATGTACGTCACTATATTCCATGTCTTGCCATGTGGCGCCTCTTGGTGAGCATGGGCACTAACATGACACCCTTGTAGCCTCTGAAATGCTCTGTAAGAATCTCTCCACCTCCATAGGAGTATTGAAGACTGAAAATTCCCCTTTGCAGTGCACCCACAACATCGCTGGATACCACAGGGATGTGGGTATTCCCAGCTGGCACAGTTTTTGTTTCACTGCTGCATAAGCCCTGCTCTTTCTGGACAGGTGGGGGAGAAATTTTGAAAAATCTGAACTGAGATCCCTTGTCATCGTATGTCTTTTTTTTCCCCCTTGCTGCTCTTAAAAACAGTTCATTAATGGAGTATCTTAAGAAGTGACATAGAATTGGTCTGTTGGTCTTTGTCTCTCTCCCTGTTGTGGCTTAGGGGCCAGGGACCTATCTGCCCTTTTCAGGTCAGGTGAAGGCTGGTCATTAAACTGAAGCTTGTTTGGGAGATCATGCCTTAAGAAAGTTACCATGTCCCTTCCTTCCATGCCCTCCAGGATGCCAATTATTCTTACATTTTTCTTTCTTGCCCAGTTCTCCATATCGTTTGTTTTTGGCAGTAGAATTTGCAGTTGTCTATGATGCTCCCATAGTTGCCCTTTGTGCTGGTAGATCTGGGCTATGTGCTGCTGGACTAGTGTTTCCGTGCCTGCCACCCTTACTGCCAAGCCATGTAAGTCTAAGTTCATTTTAGTGGTTGTTTTTTTTAGTTCAGCTGTGTCTTGCAATATTTTACTTAGCATTGTGGTGATTTTTTCCAGCTCCACAGCTTGCTGTGAAAGGGCTGTGCATTCTGCCATGGTGCACGCTAGCGCCCTCTCTCATACCTCCCTGTCTGATTGCTTTTTTTCCTGGGTGGGTAATCACCAGTGTCCCGCTGTTGCAAGTGCCCTTTTGGAGGGAAAAGCATGAGTCAGGCTATTTTACTTTAACTCGGTGTAATTCAGTGAGTTCTTGGCCGAATTGCTCGCTGTTTGCACCAATAGGATGCCCTTTAGCTCCAATTCTCGAGTATGCGTTTAGTAGATCAACAATTGTCTTCGTTTTTACCAGATGGTCGGAATATCAATGCCCAGGTTCTCCAGTATCAAATTAGGCAGCCATCATCTTGCACCTATATTCCAGTTCTAATAAAGTATCTCCTTGATCTTTCAAGTAATCAGAACTTAATATTTCTGTGAATTGAGTTATGGTCAACTGTTGCCACCGTATTCTTTTCATGTTTATTATTTCCATGTTTTGTATGTGTGGACTGAGTTGTTGGGGTTCTCCGCAGTATCATCCATTGTGATATGTTGCCCTGTATAGACTCAGAGTGCTAGGGGTTCTCAGCAGTATCACCCAGTGTGATATATTGCCCCATTTAGAATCATACTGCTAGGGCTTCTCAGCAGTGTCACCCGGTGTGATATGCCGCCCTGTATAGAATCAGACTGCTTGGGGTTCTCTGTAGTCTTGCACAGTGTGATATGATGCCCTGTATATACAGTCAAGCTGTGCTAGCAGTTCTGAAGAGTAGCACATTGTCTGATGGGTTGTGATGTCTATAGTCAGGCTGTGCTAGTAGTTCCCAATAGTACTGCACAATCTAAAATGTTGCCATGTATAGAGTCAGGCTGAGTAAGGGGTTCCCAACTGTATCACACAGTTTAATAATTGTATAATGCCCAGCAGCACTAGTGGTTCTCAACAGTATTGCAACGTTTGATATGTTTCCTGTAAAATGTAATGTTGTGCTAGCGGTTCCCAGACAGTACCACATGTTTATACTGTATACTGCTCTGTATAGAATCAGGCTGTGCTAGCAGTTTTCAAAAGTATTAAAACGTGTTATGCCCTGCATAGAGTCAGGTTGAGTAAGGGGTTCCCTAGCAGTATCACACAGATTAATTTGTTTTGTCTGTATAGGGTCAGGCCATGATAGTGGTTTTAGTAAGAATCACACAATGTACTGTGCTGTTCCATTAGATTTTGTGTGTGTGGCAGTTACCATTGAACTAATATACAATATTGGTACTACTCAGATGAATGTATGATACATATATGATACACACATTTTCAAGTAGCTCACCCCAATACAAACAGCTTCACCAGAATGTTCATTTCATTTCCTTTCCTGGTTTTCATTCTATCTCACCTCTGCGCTGGCCCAGTTCCGTTTTTCCTCCACGTATTTGTAGCACGCTGTTTTGTGCTTCTGCCATCCAACTTGACATGTGGTCATTACATCTGTCCCTTCTGTGCTGGCAATGGTCAGGTAGACACACAGGCCCAGCAGGAGGGCAGAGAGCCAAGACTCCATTCCTATTGGTGCGGAGTGAGGGCTGGAAAAGAAAAAAGCACAGAATGTTTTTATTTAGTTTGGTTTTGTATTTTCATTTTGGATGGCTCCAGGGTAAACAGTGTGGCATGTTTTACATCTAATCTGGTTAGGAATACAGGGGCAAATGCTGCAGAATAGAAGGTATAAATTATTAATCAGTATGGCCACTTATTTGCAGCAGCTGAAGTAATGAAATTCAGTTTTCAAGATTCAAGGAACTGTCATCGCACCTGTGATCGCTGATCTCAATTCCTGATTTTTCTGGGACTCAACTGTCAGTTTTTTAGTATGTCTATAAATAATCAGAATGCAATACGGCTTAATCTACAGCACATTAAATAAGGCAAAGGGAAGCAATTTAAAGAAAGTGACATGTTCTGCAGATTCACTGATGTGGTGTAAACTATCAAATTCCGTGAAATTCTTTGTTTTTACCTGCATGGAGACAGCCCAAAGTCAAATTTTAAAAACTGAAAACAAGTGGCTTTGCTACTATGTGCTTTGTGCTTGATACATGCATAAAGACAGTGGTGCCAAGGACTGTTTTTCGATGCCTAATTTTCAGATTTTTATTTAAGTATCTCAAGTACTGCATGTTGATCTATTTATTTGGAATTTGTTGATGGAAAAAGGCACACTGACCCATTGGTCATTTCCAGGTGGGAACTGTAAAGGGGGGGGGTACAGTAAGGTAGGGGAACATGACAAAAAATAACATAGAACTGTAGTGAAAATAATCTTTTGTACACAAAAATGTCAAAAGGCAACAAGAAAACCAATCTATTGCATAAAGAAGCCATGTATCAAAAGGTATGAGAGAGTAACATCCAGTGCAGGAAGGGAAATGTGGAGACTGTTGGGGGGGGCGGATTTCAAAAAGGTTGGAGCCAAACACACTGCACCGATGTCTGCAGTCACCGATGTACCTGCTTATTCCAGGAGCTGCGTTTATTTTCAACAAAAAGTTATGATTTGTGGTTGAAAATGGATCCAAGTGTAAGTTGCATTCATTTTGACCACAGCTGTGTCTGTTTTGAGATGCAAACTTTGAATGTTGTTAGGCCATCTGACAGATTGTATCACAGGTTTGGATGTATTTCTGGTTTCAAAATAGCATCAGATGAATCTTAGATAGACCCTTTGGGAAATTCTGCCATAAATGGCGGAATAAATATTTAACTTTAGCTCAAGGGGAGCATGAGTGACAAAGTGTGGGGGGGGGGGGATCAGGGTTTAAGAGGGAGAGGGTAACTGTGACTGAAAGGAGGAGGAGGTACCATCTCCTTCTCATATAACACACACCCTTTCACCATCAACTATTCAGCCAGTACTCAGCACTCATTACCTGTAATGAAGATTGCAGACACACTAGTCTATTCCAGAACTTCCTTTTTATGGCTGTGGGCAGAGCCTACAGCCATCTTGCTATCTGTAGCTGGAAAATGGAGTATCGTGGAACACATGTTTTGGACTTTTCATTGTATCCTTCCATGCCAACTGAAATAAAATACTCCCTTCTTTCTGTTAAGAATGTTGGAGACTTAACTCCAAGCTGCTTATCAAATGCCATTAGGTAACTGAAACAGCTTGTTAAATATTTGTTAAATATTGGTTGCCTATTAAACTGGAGATTTGTTTACCCCCTTCAGAATGCAACAACTTGCACATTTACATACATAGCATTTAAACAGCTTTTTACTACTAGTTTCACTTGGGAATGAATTGTCTTTCAGGAAAGATTCTTACCTCATAAATGTCATCACTTTCCCAGCAAATCTATAATTTACATTGTTTTTTAACCTCTAAAGACACTATCTGATGAGCACTGTCTCCAACATATGCCAGGTCTTCAGTAAACTACAGTGCCCAAACTAAATATGTAGCAATCAGCAGGCATTTTCTACTATGCTTTTTGGGAAAAAAATATATTGAGCTACAGCAAACACACACACACACTCTGTACACACCATCATCATGGCCACAACATTCAAAATAAATACTGCATTCTAACATGTTATAAAACCATAAAGAAACTGTTTGTTTATGTCAGCGAACACAGTGAAGTTCAGTTTAGAGTAGATTTCCTTTAAATATTTCTTATCCTATAGTTTGTATCCTGAATAACACAGGGGAGATGCTACATCTCATTGTCACAGGGTCTTCAGTGACACATTTTTGCACTGTATTTACTCAGACTGTCCCAGATTAGATGCAATATCTTGTTTTCAGTGGGGTCATGATTTTACCATTTTGATAATGGATTTCTTCAGGGTAGCCTAGTGCAGGGCCCCCATATTCAAAGGAGATACACAATGCATCCCAACAGAAAAGGGAGCTGTGCCGTGCAACTCCAACAATGTGCCACAGCATGATATTCAAATGGGCAGGATGCACTGGCCACAAGGGAAAGGACCAGGGTACACACAAATAGTATGCCATGCAAGTCGAGGGTGTGTTCCCATGCATATGACGCACTGCAGTAAACTCAGTGGGCAAGCACCCCTTGCAGTCCAGAGCAGCGTGGCACACAGTTAGGCCATGAATATCTGGCTTAACCTGGCCAGCCACCCACAGGTGGGCTGTGGAAGTGCACCCAGGTGCACAGCAGTCTGGTAGCACTGGTGGACTAGAGGTACCCCCTCCCATCCCCGATTGATCCAACTCCATCCCGGAAGAGGTCCATAGTGTAGGGCCCCCCTGGACCCAATTGCACCAGAGGAAACCACGGTCTATATCCATAGCATAGAGAACCCCCACCCACTGCCTCAGTACACAGACACCCCCACTCCCCCAATACTCGACCTGTTGTGGAGACAGGCACTGCCCTCCACACCCTGCCACAGCCAGCCACCAACTGCACTGGACCCAGGCTAGGGACCTGCACTCCAGAATGACCCAAGTGTCTGTACCATGCATTGGGGCACTACACAAGCTGTGGGCCCACCAGTGTATGCAGCCATGTGTATGTCCCTGGCAAACCGTATGAGGGAATTGACATACCTCCAATGCATGCCTTGTCGATGCTGTATCTTCCTGCTGTCATACACTGCTGCAGGTACATGCTGTCCCCCGTTCCACTGTGTAACATGCTACCCTCCGGACTGCTGAGGTATCCTGGGTGCCATGGGGTGTGGTATCCTGCAATGCCATTTGCAGTGTACACTCCAGGCTATGGATAGTGCATCCGTGGTTCCCCAATTGTACAAATGAATGGGAGGTCAGCTGTAACATGCCTGTTCTGGGAACTGTGTGAGTGGGTACAGCATTGGCTGTCACCTGGACTGAGCAGTGCAACAGCACCGGGATGATGAATCCGCATGCGAGTGCCTGAGGTGTATTGCCACCGGGAGTTATTGCCCCCCCCACAGCTTGTACCTATGTATGACACATTCCAGCACCCCACTGCCAGTGCTCCGCCACCCCCAAAAAAAAAAATAAGATGCCATTTCTTCTGTGAACTATCTAAACTAAATATATAGCAATCAGCAGGCATATTCTAGGAAAATACATTGTAAATATGTATAAAAGGAAGACCACATTGACACTGCCTCTCAGCAGATCTGCATTGTGCAAATTCATTAGACATAATGGATAAAAGCATCCCAAAAGCTCTCCACAGCCATATCGGCTCTGACCAGAGTTTGTTTTTATTCTGAAAGCAACACTCACAAATAAGAGAGGTGTAGCCCAAGGAGGCTCCCACAAATGTCCCAATGTTTTACGTCCTTTGCAGACGCTTTGTCAAGGTGCAGTGCACCACATTGCATCAAACTTTTATACCACACTCTATTAATCAATTATATACAGTAAAATGAGCAAATGCCTACCGTAGTCTAGTATTATATGATAAAGATAAGCATATATATGTATCTATTTTATATATATATATATATATATATATAAAACATATGTGCTAAAAATGTAAATGCATATATTGGAAATGCAAATTTCATAATGAAATATTGATGAGATAATTAAATTGATTGTAGGCATTTGCACATTTTATATAATTGATTAATAGAGTGTGGTATAAAAGTTTGACACTATGTGGTGCACTACACTATGACAAAGTGTCCGCAAAGGACGTGAAACATTTGGGACATTTATGGGAGCCTCTCTGGAATACACCTCTCTTATTTCTGAGTGTTGTTTTCACAATAATAAAAAAAAGAAGTTCTGGAATGGACTGGCGTGTCTGCAGTCTTTGTTACAGGTAATGAGTGCTGAGTCCTGGCTGAATTGTGTTTTCCATAGTTGGGCTTGTGAACACCGTCCCCTCAGAAGCAACCCTTTTTTGCCTATGGAATTCTTTTACCATCCAGTCTACTGCACCAAAATTAATTCAGATACCCGAACATCCACCATTCAGCATAGTTTTCAAAAAGTTGGATAAATTGCATTAATGCTGCCACTACTTATTCGGGACATAATTGAAGTGCCAATAGGTGTTAAGTGGCATTGGTTTGACTGATCATTGAAAGACATGGGACCAGAATACTTCAATGCCTTAGTTTCCTGTGTTCCTCATCATGTCAGCCACTAAACAAAGCAATTTGTCTTTATCTAAAATAATTGAAATTTTTGTAGTGATAGAAAGGAGTCTGAAAGACTAGCCAGTGTGATCTGGTACTACAATTCAACCTTCTGAGACAGCAGATGTCCTGTGTATGAGTGGAGATGGAGCTACTGCTAGGAGCAGGAAGACCATAGTTCATGAAGTGGGGGAGTGGCAAAGTCAGGTTTGGGGACTGGGGGGAATGATAGTCACCTATCAGCACCACAATAGCAGCAAGCAAGTGCTAATTTGAAAATATGATGTGTCTGCTACATAATCACTGTTTTCACCTATCATAGCTGCTCAAGTAAACATACCACACCTGTCTGGACACTTGGAAGACCTGTATTTTACATACACAACTTGACTGACGAGCCCACTGACTCTGTAATGAAAGCTGTGTATCAAGAGGCTGCTGGAAGGATTTTTAAACATCACTATCTTTCTGGCCTGATCACTTTTCATTTCAAATTAAGGGCAGCCTTGGATCACCTGTAAGTTTAGCAATCATATAATTCAACATGAGCACAAGCAGTCCCAGCTACCTTTCCTTTTTTTCTTGTAACCTGTGCGAGTACAGGAAGGAAAGGGAGGATTGGGGAGTTCAACACTTGGTTGAGGGAGTGGTATTGGTCCAAGGGGTAGGGGATACTGGGGGACTGGGGCAGAAGCTGGGACAATAAGGATCTAAATGCAAGGGATAGGCTGCACTTAAGCGGGGAAGGGAATAGGGTATTAAAGCAGAGGTTTAACTTGGTATAACTTGATGTGATAAGACAAAGTAGAAAAGATGCCCATTAAATTGTTTTCCACTCATAGTGGGTTTATATCCCATCTTTGCTACACAGTAAGAATTCGTCCAAGTGTTTTCTAAATGTATCAAATGAGGGAGCATTGACTTTAGAATTTGACAATCTAGTTCAGGTTCTGGCTACACGTATGTTAAAATAATTAAAATGTTTAACTGTATGTACCCTAGGTATCACAATTTGTTTATTATGGCATCTAAGAATGTTGTTTCTTTGTACTAGTTTAATACCACATTGATTTCACAGTGCAAGGTTATGCATAACTTTATACATAAATAATAGGTATCCTCTTACTCTTCTGGACTTCGAAGAAAAGAGTTTCTAATCGATTAATTTATTCCCATAATCCAGATTTCTAAATCCTTTAATGGATTTAGTAAGTCTCCTCTGGATTTTTTCCATGAGGTTGATATCATGTTTTAGATAGGGACTCCATAAGGGTGAGCCATAATCTAGATGGGGAATGATATAGGTTTTATATAATTTGAGGATACAGTCATTGTCCCTGGTTAGAAAAGCTTTCTTAATAGAGCGTAGAAGTCTGTTGATAGTTAAGGCAGTATTGCAACGAGTAGAAGCTGACAACTTGGAGTTCACCCATATCCCAAGATCTTTTTTGCTAGTTATAGCTCTCAGTGTTTTACCATTTAGTTGATGTTTATAACCTTGATTTTTACCTCCAAATTGTAGGACACACCATTTATTTTCGTTAAATATAATTTTATTCTCAAGACCCCATTTTTCGATAACTAGAAGATCATGGGTAAGTGTTTGATGTTTTATGTAAGAGGATACATCTCCTCCAATCTTAGTGTCATCAGCAAATTTGGAGACAACACTACCAAGGCCTTTGCCTATGTCACTGATAGAAAGTCCAAATAGTATGGGTCCCATCACCGAGCCCAGTGGTATTCCACTAGTCACCTTGTTATATTCAGAACATACTGAGTTCATCCTGACAGACTGGTCTCTACTTCTAAGACAGCTATGTATCCACCTGACTGTTTACTTGTTTATTCCCATTGCTGAGAGTTTCTTAATTAGCATATCATGAGGTACTGTATCAAATGCTTTTCCAATATCCAGATATATTACATCAACAGGTACCCCTTTGTCCATGTGGCCACTTACATAGTTGTAAAAGGACACAAGATTGGTTACGCAAGAGAGACCTTTTCTAAAACCATGCTGGGTAGGATCCTGGAGCCCCTGTTTAGCTACTTCATTTTCAATTTTTTTTAACAACCTTTCCATAAGTTTGCAACAAACTGATGCAAGGCTGATAGGTCTGTAATTGGAAACAATGGTTTTGTTGCCTTTCTTTTGGATTGGGACAGCAGTAGCTCTTCTCCAGTCTAGAGGTATGAGGCCAGTGTCCAGTGACCTGTAAAACAGTAGGGTTAGGGGATACACTAGGATGTGGGCCAGTTGCCTGAGGACAATGGGACTAATATTGTCAGGACCTGGAGATGAAGTTGTTTTTAAAATACACAGCTCTTCTAAAACCATTTTAGGGCTGGTTTGAGGGGTGCATAACATCAAGGGTAGATTTAAAGTAGGTGGGGGGTGGCCTGAGGACAGCTGGTAGGTGGGAATCCCAGAAAGGGGAAGCCAAGCATGCTTACCCCCCAAAGCTATCAGAAAGGAATTTGGGATAGGTGCGCAAGAAGGGGTTAGGAGAGGGGAAAACAAGGAGATGGGAACCAAAAGTTGGGAGGTAGTCTCACTGAATGCGAGAAGCCTAGATAACAAATCAAACATGCTACGGTCTCTCTTGGCAATGGGGAGGGGTGGACAAAGCAGCCATCACAGAAACATGGGCCACCCAGTACCAGGACTGGGATATGATGATCCCAGGGTACAGGATATTCAGGAAAGACAGGGATAAGGGGAAGGGTGGCGTGGCTATCTCCCTGAGGGAAGAGATACGGTGCATGAGGGAAGAGGGGGAGGAGGCAGGACAGAGGACCTATGGATTCAGTTTCAAGACTCCTAAAGAAGGACACTGAAGTTTGAGGTGGTGTACAGGCCACTAGCTCAGGGGGATGACCTGGACAGTGAGTTGGCTGATCAATTTAGAAGGGTCTGTAGGAAGAGGAATACAGTTGTGGTGGGGGACTTCAACCTCCTTGAGGTAGGCTGGAACACCTCAACCACCATGTGTGCGAAAGAGCAGGTATTACTAGAGTAATTTCAGGTAGCTTCCTGGTGCAATTGGTCCTTGAGCCAACTAGGGTGGGAAGGACTCTGGAACTGGTAGTAACAAATGGGGATGCTGTAAGGGATCTGGGAGTGGAGGACCGCCTGGCTGGAAGTGACCACCACTCGGTGTGGTTCATACTCAATATGGGTAGAGAAACAGGAGGTATGGGTACCAGGGTGATAGATTTTATGGGGATGGACTTGAAAAGGATGGGGAAAATTTTGGTTGAGCATCTGGTGGGAATTCAAGCATGCATGGATGCTGACCAAAAATTGGATATTATTAAAAAGGGGACTAGTAGAGGCAGCTGAGACTTGTACCAAGACATGGAACAAGAAAGGTAGGGCAAAGAAGCCAAGTTGGCTGACTCAGGAGGTCACGGAAGGGGTGAGGGCCAAGAGAAAAGCATTCCAGAGACTCAAGAAATCGGGAGGCAAGGAGAAAAAGATGAATACATGAAGGAGTCCAAGGAGGTTACCAGGCATGTCAGAGCAGCCAATGCATGCTGGGAGCTGAGACTGGCACAGGGAATTAAGGAAGGGGAAAAAAACTTCTTCAGATACATTGTCGAGAGAAGAAGAAACAAAGACCAGATTGTGAAGATTAAGAAGAAGGAGGGGTTGGGTGGAGAAGGTGGGACCAGGTAGAGATACAGAATGATTACTTCTGCTCTGTGTTCATGGAGAAAAAAGCAGGACAGATACCTCATGGAAGAGGTGAAGTGGGTAGGGGGAGGGAGAGGGGTGACTGATATCAGGATTACAGAGGACTGGGTTCTGGAAGGACTAAGGGTGCTGAGGGTGGACAAGGCACCAGGACCAGATGGCATTCACCCGAGAGTGCTTATGGAATTAGTGAAGATCCTGGTGGGACCACTGGCAGACCTGTTCAGTACATCTCTGGACACAAAATGTGAGCCACAAGGCTCGAGGATGGCCCAGGTGGTGCCTATTCATAAAAGTGGCCTGGGGTCAGCCTCGTGGTAATGAGAGCTAAAGCACTGGATGCCTATCCTCGTACCACACCAATGACCCATGTTCGGGAATGAGCACGGATCGTCTGAGGTCAGCAGAGGGGGGAAGGTGCGGAGCTAGATGGAGCTGCCGAGAGGCAGCTCTCCTCTCCAGGGAGGGAAGGTGGTACACATCTGCTTTTGACTGCATCAAGGTGAAGGCCAAGGGGCAGCGCAGGGCAGAGGGAGCCCCAGGTGTTAGGCCGATGGGTGGGTGGAAAGGACTATCACATAGAAACATAGAATTTGACAGCAGATAAGGACCGCTTGGCCCACCTAGTCTGCCCATTTCCATACCTACTGGATAAGCTGCAGATCCTAGTTAACCAGCAGCCTTCTTCTTCCTACCCCCAACCCCTAGAATGGCCTTATGACTGTCCCATGCATGCTTGAATTCCACCACTGATTTTGACTCCACAACCTCCTCCAGAAGGCCGTTCAATGCATCCACAACCCTCTCTATGAAAAAATACTTCCTTAAATTACCTTAGAGCCACCCCCCATCTTCAAATTGTGCCCTCTTGTTCTTGCACACCTCTTTTTTTGAAAGATGCTACCCTCTTGGACTTTGTTGATTCATTTGAGGTACTTGAATGTTTCTATCATGCCTCCCCCATTTCCTCGAGGCTATACATATTAAGCTACTTTCTTCTCTCTTCATATGTTTTCTGGTGCAGACCCTGCACCATTTTAGTTGCCCTTCTCTGGACAGCTACCATCCTGTCTATGTCTTTGCGGAGATTGGGTCTCCAGAACTTCACACAGTACTCCAGATGGGGTCTCACCAGCTGTCTGTACAGAGGGATAACAACTTCCTGTTTTCTACTTGTGATGCCTCTCTTTATGCTTCCCAGTATCCCCCCAGCCCTCCTTGCTGCCCTCTCACATTGCTTGCCCACCTTTAGGTCATCTGATATGACTATCCCCAGGTCCCTTTCCATTTTTGTTTTTGTTACTATCTCACCCTCCATTGTGTACTCTTCCCCTCGGGTTTTGTTTCCCAGGTGCATTACCTTGCACTTCTTAGCACTGAATCTAAGCTGCCATACATTTGACCATTCCTCTAACCTTGCCAAGTCCCTTCTCATCCTTTCCACCCCAACCCACGCATCAACTCTGTTGCAGATCTTTGTGTCATCTGCAAAGAGACATACTTTTCCTTCCAGTCCCTCTGCAATGTCACTTATAAAGACATTGAAGAGTACCAGTCGTAATACTGAACCCTGCGGTACCCCACTAGTTACCCTCCTTTCTTCTGAGTGGACTCCATTTACTATTACTCTCTGTGTCCTATTCTCCAGCCAATTCTTTACCCAGGCTGTCATCTTGGGACCCACTCCCAGGCTGGCTAACTTGTGTATTAATCTTTTGTGTGGGACTGTGTCAAATGCCTTGCTAAAGTCTAGGTAGGCCATGTCCACAGCCCCTCCCTGATCTACAACTTTGGTCACCCAGTCAAAGAAATCAATCATATTTGTCTGGCATGACCTTCCCGCTGTGAATCCATGCTGTCTATGGTCCTGTGCCCCTCTGGCCTCTAGATACTTGACAGTTCTTTCCTTCAGAAGTGATTCCATCATTTTCCCTATCACTGAGGTTAAACTAACAGGTCTATAGTTTGCTGCTTCTGCCCTGCTCCCACTTTTGTGAAGGGGAATCACATCTGCCCTCCTCCAGTCCTCGGGTACCACCCCACCCTCCCATGATTTGTTAAATAGGGTAGTCAGTGGTGACACCAGTTCTACCCTTAGTTCTTTTAGAATTCTGGGATAAATCCCATCAGGCCCCATTGCTTTGTCCATCTTTAGTTTTAAGAGTTCATTCAGAATCCTTTCTTCTGTAAATGGGCTGGTATCAACTTCTGTATCCAGAGTGTCTCTATTGTTTGTTTTATGTACCTCCTCTCTTCATTTGTAAATACTGAGCAAAATATTTGTTTAGTACCTCTGCCTTTTCACAGTCTCCCTCTGCCCACCCTCCCTCCCTTTATTAAGCCTCACTATCCTCCCTTAGTCTTCCTTTACTCACTGATGTACCTATAAAAGGTTTTATCCTTCTTAACTGAGCTGGCTATTTTTCTTCAGTTAGGGCCTTTGCTGTTCTGACTGCCTTCCAGCCTCCTTTTGCTTTAACTGATACAGTTCTCTGCCCTGCTCCTTCTGTGATTCCTTGTACTTCCTGAATGCTTTCTTTTTCTCTTGAACCTTCACTGCCACTTCCTTTGAGAACCATAGTGGTTTCTTATATCATTTTGTTTTGTTTATTTGCTTCACACAAAGGCTTGTTACCTCTGTGATGGCAGTTTTTCTTATTCCCCATTGTTCTTCCACCCCTCCTTCCCACCCATTTGCTAGTGCATTCCTTAGGCACTCACCCATTTTGGCAAAGTCAGCCCTCCTAAAGTCCAGTACTTTTGCCTTTGTATGGCTTGACTCTATTGCTGTGTTTATTGTGAACCATACTGTTCGATGGACTGCTAGTTCCCAGATGGCTACCCACTTCTACATCTGTGATCCTCTCTCCATCTCCATTTGAGAGAATCAGGTCTAATATTGCTCCCTCTCGAGTGGGCTCCAATACTAGTTGTCTAAGGCATGCCCCCTGTAGGGCATCTAGAATAACTCCACTCTTCGAAGTGGCTGCTGCAACTGCACTCCAGTTAACATCTGGCATATTCAGATCACCCATCAGCAATATCTCCCCTTTTTCTGCCATTCTAAGTATACTTTCTATCATTTCCTTGTCCATTTCCTCCCCCTGAGAAGGGGGTCTGTATACAACCCCTGTGCGGATTGTGGTGACATTGCCTGTCTCCAAATTTACCCACAGTGCTTCTTCTCCTCCCTGTTTACCCTTTTGTTCTGTTGCTTTTATTCCTTCCCTTATGTAAAGAGCTACTCCTCCTCCTCCTCTTTTCCCTCCCTGTCCCTCCTGTAGATAGTGTATCTTGGTATTTTTACATCCCAGTCATGGTTTTGTATGTACCATGTTTCTGTGACTGCCACGATATCCAGATGTTCCTCCTCCATCAAGGCCACTAATTCAGGAAGCTTGTTTCCCAGACTACAGGCATTGGTACTCATTGTTCTCCATTTTTTGATGGCTTTACCTTCTGTTGCAGCCTCCCCCACTGACCTTTCTACCTTGGTTTTTTTCTCAATTAGTACCCTGTTTTGTAGGGAGAGGCTGGGATTTTCCTGCTGCTTATCAGTGCCTCCCTCTTTGACTAGATTAAAAGCTTGCCAATGAAGCATTTAAACTGATTGCTCAAAAGACTTGTTCCCATCCTGGAAAGATGCAGACTATCCTGCCGGTATAGGCTGGTGTCCTTCCAGGTGGAACCCCAGTCCCCAATGAAGCCGAACCCCTGTGCTCCACACCATTTTTTCAATCATTCATTAAACTCTGTGATGCTAATTACCCTCACCTTCCCCATGCCATTGACAGGCAGCACCTCTGAGAAGGATACTGTGTGTGCTACTTGTCTTAGGCCCCTCCTCAACTCTGCAGTGTCCTCCTGCACTGCTCTAATCTCATGATGAGCCAAGTTATTTGTCCCTAGGTGGACAATTACATCCAGCTCAGACTCCTTTGCAGCTGTTCTCATGATCCTGAGGATGCGTTTCCTGTCCCTCCAAGCCATGGCGCCAGGCAGGCACCTTACTTCAGTTTTCCCAGGTCCTTTCAGTTCTCTACCCCTAATAATTGAGACCCCCACCAAGAGCTGCTTCCTTTCCCTGTGGTGTCCTCTGCCTCCTTCCTGTGGGCCTCCCTTGTGACAGTTGTCATCAGTCTTCTCTGTGGGTGCATCCATAGGGGAGCTATGCTCCCCCAGAATGGTGTATGGATTGTGGAGTGGAACAATTGACTGGGTGTGCCTTTGTTCCACCATCCTCACCCTCCCTGAGCCCACTGTGGTCCAACTGCTGTGCTTTCTTTGCTACCTGTGAGGTAGTGGTGGTGGCGCTAGTGCTCCCTGGATGGGGAGGTTCCCTTCCTACTGTCCAGTGTGGCCTGGGGAAAGGTTTCCTTACTACTGTCCAGTGTGGCCTAAAGACAGACAACTTCCTCCCTCAGGGCAGAGAGTTGTCTGCAAATAAGGCAGCATCTCAGCCTCCAGAAAGACTCCCTGAAGACTGCTGCCCCACAGCCATTACATTGCACTACTCCCCACATGTTTATCTACTTTTTTGTTTGTTTTTGTGTGTGTGTGTGTGTGTCTGTGTGTCTGTGTGATTGGTTTGTTATATAGAAATATATATATTATACAATGTGTATGCTTATATTGTCAGTGCAGTGTGCTAGAGAGGATATGACAGTGATATGCACCTTGCACTCTTGAGGAAATGATGTCAAAACCTCAGGTATAGAGGAACTATTTCCAGGGGTGGAGGGTGAGGGTGGGAAGGGTGGGCCTAAACTGTGCCCTCACAAAACAATCAGCTAAAAGCTCTCACCCACCGCTGCGATGAGTGCCTTCCTGTCAGCAAGATACCCTACACAACAATTTGACAAAGAAACTACCCTGCAAATCAAACAGAGAAAAATCCAGACATCCAAATCAGACACAGGTAAACCTCTCCAGCCCCAAAACAGCCTGGTGGTTTGTTAGCCACAAAGAAAAATCAAATATGCAGTTATTTCAGTCCTTCTGAAGATGCTGACAAGATAAGCAGTTTTGAAAACCTCCTTCCTGAATTAAAAACTAAAATAATTAAACACAAAGCAATACCAATGTAAAAGTAAGGAAAACTTCTCTCAGATGTAAGCAAGAGAGCGAGAGATTAGTTACTGATATCTAGTCCAATATAGTATATCCCATGCAGCTTCTCAGTTGTTTCAAAGCACACCCAGTACACAACTTGGAAGAAGATTGACTTCTGTCTGAAACAGGATCACACCAGTAGTTTATAGTAATTGATCAATGCTGAAATGGTCAAGCTAGAACAATTGGCTGTGATGCAGGCCTCTCTGACTTGTGAAGACAATTTCCCCCACCTCAGACTATGTCTGGCATCCAATTACAAACTGCAGCCTTTGCTATTTTAAATCACACAACCACCACCAAATATTGCAAAATATATTGATGCAGATTATCACAGAATTCTAGTCATCAGTCCAGTTAGCCACAAAGGAAAATCAAATATGCTGTTATTTCAGCCCTTCTGAAGATGCTGACAAGATAAGCAGTTTTGAAACCCCCCCTCCTGAATTAAAAACTAAAATAATTAAACGCAAAGCAATACCAATGTAAAAGTAAGGAAAACTTCTCTCAGATGTAAGCAAGAGAGAGAGAGAAAGAGAGAGAGAGAGAGAGAGATTAGTTACAAATATTTAGTCCAATATAGCATATCCCATGGAGCTTCTCAGTTGTTTCAAAGCACACCCAGTACACAACTTGGAAGAAGATGGACGTCACTGAGGCTGTAGGACACATGCATGCCTCCACACGCATGCATCTCTACTCCTGGGGCCCCAGGATAATTGGGAGAAAATGGAGGAAAAATGGATCCTCCAGCTGCAGGATGACACCCAAGCCTCTGCAGGCTGTGCTGCCAGGCCAGGGATAAGGTAAGCCCCAGTAATTCTGGGATGTCAGGGCTGGGAGGGCCAGTTAGGCTGAAGAGGGCAGCCGGAAGGACGGTGATAAATAGTCCCTAAAGAAAACAAATAAAGTGGCCCGAAGGATGATCCAGGCAACTACAGACTAGTGATCCTCACTTCAATTGTAGGGAAGCTTGTGAAGACAATCCTGAAGGAGGAGCTGGTGACCTTTTTGGAAGATAATGGTCTCCAAGATGGTCATCAACATGGGTTTGTCTTGAGCAGATCCTGCCATACGAAGCTAGTTGTGTTCTATGACTGGGTGACCAAGGAGCTGGACAAGAGCTATGCAGTGGACATCTTGCATTTGGACTTCATCATGTCCTTTGATTCTGTGCCACGTGGGAGGCTGGGGAGAAAGCTGGAATACACTGAGGTGGGAACAAAAATGGTCAATTGGATCACCAATTGGCTGAGGAGTAGGTAGCAAAGGGTAGTGGTGGTGGGGCTTTCATCTCCAAAGGACATCACAAGCAGGGTGCCATAGGGTTTGGTACTGGAACCAGTGCAGTTTGGGATATTTATAGCCGATATCTCACGTGGCATCTGGAGTAACATCAGTCTGTTCGCAGATAATACCAAGAAGGGAGCTGTGGCAGATGACATGGAGGGGTGGAAGGGATTACAGGAGAACCTGACCAATCTACAGGAGTGGTCAGAAACATGGTAGATGGGGTTCAATGCCAGGATGTGCAAGGTCCTGCACTTTGCAGATAGGAACCAGGGGAGCAGGCAATATCAGCTGGGGAGGGGTAGAGTTGAATGTACCATGGAGGAAAAGGATCTGAGAGGTGCTTATTACGGGGAGCATGAACCACCCAGCTCAGTGCAGGAAGGTGGCTGCAAAAGCAAACAAGATGCTGGGATGCATAGCAAGGGGAATGTCCTCCAGGAACAGGGAGGTGATCCTTCCCTTGTACAGGTCACTGGTCAAGCTGCACCTGGAATACTGCGTACAGTACTAGCATCCATTCCTGAAGAAGGACATCAGATTGTTGGAGGAATGCAGTGTAGGGCAACAAAGATAATCCAGGGAATGGAGGGAAAATCCTATGAGGATAGGATGGGAGAGCTAAACATGTATACCCTGGAGGAGAGCAGGGATGGGGGGATATGATCCAAACCTTAAAATACTTAAGGGGAATAAACAAGACTAATACAGAAGAGATTTTCCAGATCAGAAGGGGAAGAGACACGAGAGGTCATTGGCAGAGATTGGAGGGGGGGAAGATTCAGGAGGGAAATCAGGAGACACATTTTATAACAGAATGGGTGGTGGACAAGTGGAATACTCTGCCCGAGGAAGTGGTATCCTGTAGAACGATGGGCAGATTTAAGAAGGGGCAAATGAGAAGGGCTGTTGCAAGGAGGGGAGGGAGGGTGGGTGGGGCAGCTGCAAGTTGAGGGGCTAGTTGCACAACGAGCAGACTCAACAGACCATGAGGTCTGTTTCTGCTGGCATTTCATATGTTCGTATATTCGTATGTTCTTTTGCATTTGACACAAATATGGATAGTTTGCTATGTCACCCACCATCTAGAAGCCAAACATAGCATGGCATAAGTTTACAACTTATATTATCTCAGAGGGTTCATTTCGGGAATTCGTACATGGTCTAGGCAGAGGGACCCCAGTTTCAGAGTCAGGGGCCTGTGAAGGGGCAACTGCTCCCACTGCCCCTTTTTGGCTCTGTTTTGGGGTGGGCTAGTTGCAGCAGCAGTTGCATAAGAAGAGATCATACAGCAGAGTTCTGTAGGAGAAGGAGGAGGAGCAGAGGGTAGGAGGAGAGGTCATGTAGCAGAGGGAGGGGAGGAGCACAGGACAAAAGGAGAGGTTCTGTAGGAGAGTTCTGAAGGAGAGGAAGGAGGGGCAAAGATCAAAGTCATAAAGGAAAGCTCTGTAGAAGAGGAAGGATAACAAAGAGCAGGAGGAGAGGGAGGAGAGCTCTGTAGAAGAAGAAGGAGGAAAAAAGGACAGGAGGAGAGGTCATGGAGGAGAGCTCCATAGAAGAGGAAGGAGGAGCAAAGGGCAGGAGGAGAGGTTGTGAAGGAGAGCTCTGTAAGAGAGGGGAGAATGAGCAGAGTGTATGAGGAGAGGTTGTGCAGGATAATTCTGAAGAAGCAGGAAAAGAAGCAGAAGGTAGGTGGAGAGGACATATAGGAGCACTTTGAAGGAGAGGACTGGAGGAGAGTTTATGTAGGAGAGCACTGAAGGAGAGGAAGGATGAGCAGTGTGCTTGAGGACAGATCATGTAGGAGAGGGAGGAGAGAAAGGAGCTAAAACAAAACTTGGAATAAAAATCCAACTTGCACCATTGCTGTTTTAATGCATTGTACAGATGTCATTCCTGCACTGTACTGTTCATCTTTCCCCTCCCTCTTTGACACATCTGGAAACCAGTTACTACCAGTTCAGTATGTCTTTCCTGCTAAAAAGTTTGAAATAGATAAATATAATAATTGGTAGCATGGTAGTGGTTCCTGCTCTTGAGTGAGGGGGGGCAAGAAAAGAGGAGCACTGGAGAGTGTGTAGAAGGCAGTACAGGGTGAAAAAGCAAACATAGTGAAAAAGGGGGGTCTAGTTTGGCCAGGGCAGTATTTGGAGAAGCTATGTAAACCATATCTGCATAGTCAAGCACTAAGGCAATCATCTGGAGGATAATCTCTTGGCAGACCGTGAGTGGGAGATGAAATCTGTACAGCACAGGAAGTTTGGGGAAGAGAGCTATATGGGTGGCACCACAATGGTAGGCGTTATCAAGGTTCCCAATAGTCACTCAGAGAAAGTCTAGGCACACACCACTACAGGAAGATCAATTTGCTGCTATTGATGCAAAACATATTATTTTATTAGGTGTTCTAAGCAGGTTAAAATTTGTAGGCACACTGGTGTTCTCTCTATACTCCAACATTTTGCACTTCAGGTAAGTGCTTTCTCAAGATGTCCAGATCCCCCTCCCACCACAAGTGAGTCCAACTATTTATAACAATTTAAGGTTATAAGTGCAGTAAATGGAAGAATGACTCATTAAAGGGGAACAATCAGCACCCGGAGCCTCACTCTCAAGTGTGGGCCTGGTCCCAATTTGAACTTCATGCGTAAAAACATTTTTTTACTTACTGTTTACTGTAGTATAGCAGATTTTTCAGACTAATTTTTGTATCTTCCAGGATGACATCTTCTATAACTGTAATTCCCAGAATCCACTGCAGCTGACGTCATAGCAGGACTACAGTAGTACAAAATTCAATAGCCAGCCGTGCACATTAGAGCTTTTCTAAGCTCCGCTTAGATGTTTACTGGTCCTGCCTTTCTCCTAGGGCTACGTACAGTCCTCTGTGACTCTACCTAGCCCCAGGAGGACAGTGGGACCAGCAAACAAAAGAGCAGGGCTTCTATAAACTCTAACTTACACTGCAGGCTGTTGAATCTCCGATTGCTGCAGCCCTACAATGTTGTCAGCTACTAAAATGTTGCACAAACCTGTGGTGCTATCCCACTGCTCCAAGAAAAGCCACCACTTTTTTATTTGTCGTGGGTATGGTCCAGGCTAAAGTTATCTCAATCTTAGCTGACATCAGTTGGAGGTGCTTGCTGCCTACCCTGTAACCAATGTACAACACCTCAACCATACCTGTTTGATAATTCTCCACCTTAATTGTCAGCCCAAATGCTTTCGGTCTGTGAAGAACTTCAGTCACATGTCTGACTTCCTCCTATATTCAGCTATATATGGCAATATCATTCATATACTGCACACCAGCACAAAAGTACTGGCTCCAAACAGAATACATTCCACAACCTGTTGAACAGTCATTGGTGCATTCTTCATACCAAATGTCATTACCCAGAAATTAAATAGGTAAAACGGGGTGACAAAGACTGACCTTTTGCTTGTTTCAGGGGTTAGAGGTACATGCCAGTAGCCCTTTGCTAGGTCTATGGTAGTCAGGTACCTTGCTCCCTTAATTCTTCTGGGACCTCATCTTTCCCGGGTATTAGGTAAGTGTCCCAATCTATACAGCTGTTAAACCTATTGTAGTCAATGAAGAACCTTTTTTGAAATAAGCACCACAACTGAGGCCCAGGGACTACTGGACTCCTTCATATGAGAGAACCTACATCTTCTTCAGCTCCTCTGTGATGGCATGCTTTACTCCCTTCACAACCCTGTAGGATCACAACCTCATTGTGGCCTTGGCCCATGTATCCAGACTGCGCTCAGCCATTTTGGTGCACCCTGATTTTCTCATGAATATTTCTCCAAATGATTGCAGCACCCCACTCATTTCTGCTGCTTGGGCAGGCATTAGCTACTCTTTAAGGGTGAAACATAGAAACATAGAAGCTATTGGCAGAAAAGGACCTCCTGGCCCACTCAGTCTGCCCTAAAGCCCCTACCTACTGTGCCACCGTAGACCTTAATTGATCTCTGGCCTCCTCCCCCCAGCCCTGACACTAAGGTCCCCCTGTGTCTATCCCATGCATGTTTGAAACCTGTTACCATTTCAGTACCCACCACCTCTGCTGAGAGGCTGTTTCAGGCATTCATCATCCTTTCCATGAAGAAATCTACAATGCCACCTGTGACATTTTCATGCCTGTAATGCAGCGAAAGCTAAAAAATCCTAACAATGGCTGGATCACCCAATCCCTCCTCAAACTCATGGGAATCAGGGACCAACTATGGCATAGAGCTAAGGGCACTAGTAAACTGGCAGATTGGCAGAAATACATGGCAGCCAGGAATAGCTGCACCCATGAAATCAGGCAAGCAAAAGCACGTTCTACAAACACAGTCTTAATAAAACCTGGGGAGATGGGAAAACATTTTTGGAGTAACTTTAAAGACCTTACTGGAAAGGATAGCAAGTCCTCCCCCGCCATACTCATTGTTAATGGGGATATTGTACAAGACCCAAAAACCATAGCCAACACCTTTAACATAGCCTTCTCTGACCTAAGCAATGTCCTCCTGCCAGAATTCTTAGATTTCATAACTGATATCATCGACAGCACGTTGACTGGTAGCATACCACCTGCACCTGAATCCTCCCCTTTCTACTTTAAGGAGGTCTCATATACTGAAGCTAAAAAATACCTCATGAGAACCCTTGGTAAAACCCAGAATAATAATGACACCTTAGATCTGAAATTGATTGCTCTAACACTTGACAAAGTAGTCCCACCTATCACAAAAATTTTCAACTTATCCCTCAGACTAGGATAATTCCCCACAAGGTGGAAATCAGAAGCAGCAACACCTTTTCATAAAAGTGGAGACTATGCAATCCACTCAAACTACCGACACATATCCATTTCACCCCCCCCCCCCATACAGGGCTCTTGAACAGATACAGTAGTATCGGATCAACTGGTGGACTGTTTGAATAAATATAATATCCAGTGCCCCATAACAGCATGGATTTCACAAGGCACACAGCACTACTACTGCTTTCCTAGAATATACCAACTATATCCATGAGGCACTAGACACAAGCAACAAAGAGGGATCTATATATATCAGTTTCACAAAAGTCTCTGATACGGTCAACCACTGTATTCTCCTAAAAAAACTTCTTGCCCTTGGAATATCAGCTGACACTGCCTTGTGGTTTCAGAGTTACCTAGCCCTAAGAACCCAGCAGATAAAAATGCAAAGTACACTCTGAAATGTCAGAAAGGTGTCTCTGGGCAACCCCCAGGGCTCTGTTCTGGGACCCCTACCATTTAGTCTTTTCCTCAATTCCCTCCCTGAAATCTGCCAGCCAAAATCCTTCTTTACACGGATGATGCAGACATCTTTGCAAAAAGACCACATCTAAACCAACTAATAATCTACAAGGGAGTTTCATTATTGTTGAGGAGTAGTTCAACCATAACAAACTCGTTTTAAATTATAAAAAAAAAACATGCTGTTCTCCGACCTTCAGAAAAAAGAATAAATCCAGCAATCTAACAATTCTTAACAGCAGGCTTGAACCACTAGAACAAGTAAGTACCTTTAAATACCTTGGTAACACCCTTGATAGATCCCTTTTCTATACACAACATATCGATTATGTTGTAAAAACGTCAATACTAGAATTGGCTTAATCTTTAGACACCGCTCCTGCTGCTGCTCTGCGACTGCTCGGATTAACTCCTTCCTCATTATCTACTTCATGCACATTAAAATTCTGGCCCCTCCTCGTCCCCTCCGCCCATGTTCCCTTCCTCTCTCAGACACCCTGCCCATCATCATTTCCCTTTAACAAAGCCTCATCCTGGCTGCATCCTACAACTCCCTCTACTGCTGTCCTGCTCCCATCCCCAACTCCACTGTTCTCCCTACCCTCACCTCTTCACTCTAACAAATCCATTTCCTGGCTGCACACTACCCTCCACACTTTGCTCTCCTGCTACCCATACTTTCTCCTCTCTCCTGAGTGTCTATTTTGGCCTCCTGTAATTTGCTCTGTTATAATTTGTGTATATAAGTTATCAACTATTTGAAGTACCTTCTGTAGCTTGCTCTTGTTCTCATTGCTGTACCTTATTTCAAGTCTCTTTCTCATTGACGTGGAACCTTTGTAAAAGAGCTTCTAGCTCAAAGGTTGTTATTCAAGATAATTAATAAATAAATAAAATAAAAACACTATTTCCTCACGTCTCCTCTAAGTCTCCCCGTTGCAGCTTCATATCATGCCCCCTTGTCCTTGAGCATCTCTTGCTGTGCAATATGTTACCTTCCTGTACCTTATTGATACCCTTGAGGTATCTGAATGTTTCTTTCATGTCTCCCCTTTCTCTCCTTTCCTCAAGTGAGTACATATTTAAATCCCTGAGTCTTTCCTCGTAGAGCTTCTGAAGCAAGCCATGCACCATTTTGGTTGCCCCTCTCTGTACCACCTCTAAATGATCTATGTCCTTCCTGAGATGGGGCTTCCAGAAATGGACACAGTGTTTCATGTGTGGCCTCACTATTGATCTATACAGGGGTAATACCACATTCCCTTTTCTGCTGGTGATACGCCCTCCCTATGCACCCTAGCATCCTACTAGCCTTTCTCACTTCCTTATCGCACTGCTTTGCACCTTTAGGTCATCAGATATGACTCCCAGATTGCTTTCCTGTTATGTGGCTGTTAACACCTCTCCCCAGCTAATACGATGCCCCCGAGTTTCTGTGGCCCATGTGTATAATTTTACATTTTTGGCATGGAAACCCAGTTGCCAAACCCTTGACAAGTCTTCAAGCTTTTTTAGATCTTCCTTCTTATTCCCCTTCCCCAAGTGTTTCCACTCTGTTGAAGATCTTTGTGTCATCCTCAAGCAGGCATAATTTTCCTTCCAGACCCTCTGCAGCTCATATCCCCACATACACAGTCTGAGTCTTGGCACGCCTAGATAATGTGAAGTGCAATGGAATGTTGTATTTGTTGTTTGGTTTCTCCATGCAAGAGTCTTCGAAAACTCAGTGTCTTACTTAATAGAGAAATTCTAAAGAGCAAGGAAATGAATTGCTAACCAAAAAGTTGTAAAATGAGTGCCATGACAGTGGTTCTCGTGCTTCAACTAGTACTGGCAGAGAAGCGTAGCAGAGCATAACCCTGTGATGCAACAAATAGCATTACTGTATGTATAGTGCCCTTAAGGAAGACAGGAAATTGTCCTTACCCACAGCATACATTATCACATCCTATTGTGATGGATGCCAGTCCTGTTGTAACACCCTAGTGCAGGGTGCAGGCAAGGAAGAGGGTGGTGGCACCCACATGCTGCAGGGATACATTATGAGGTATATGTGTTTCATGACAGAGGGAGGAGAACAATGAAGAGGATGTGTTGTTTTCTGAACCAGTTGAAATTAACAGGCTTTATTTTAATGTAATTATTAAGTATTATTCTTACATTTGAGTTGTTTTGGATGCAGAGAAAAGGTGGTACTAATGAGACATGATATGATTGATATGATATGATATGATATGATATGATATGATATGATATGATATGATATGATATAATATGTATGATATGTATGATATGCAAGCAATAACACACAATGAGGAGTGGGTTATCTCCTGATAAGAGCATGCCCAGGTGTGTTGTTAGGCATGAGGCGCTTGCGCCAAGTGCCTTATGCACCTGGGCATGGTTTTATCAGGAGATAACCCACACCTCGGAGTGTGTTATTTCGCTTATAAAATGGGCCCCCCTCCAGTAATGTTTTGATGGGTAAAAAGGAAAAAACATAAAAAAGTCAAAAATATTCAAAACCTCAAATAGTAAAAAAATAGTCCCCCTATTAAGTCATAGTTAAATTAGCAGTACAGTGTCTCTATGCGTTTGTGAGGTTATGTGTATTACTGTTGTTTTTTGTAGTTTAGATCACCTCTGACATTGTTTTTTTGTGTTTTTGCTGTTTAAATGGTGAGAGCAGTGGTTTCATGCACATTCAGTGAGAGCTGCTCAAGCTGCAATCATTTGCTTTCATGCATATTCAGTGAGAGCTACCCAAACTGCGATTGTTTCTGTCAATGTTGCTGTCTGTTAGTTTGTTCATCCCCTCCCCCCTGAGTCAGAAAAACTGTGGGAGAAAGAGAAATTATTGTATTCATGTTTTCTGTGGAGTTTTCTTTTTTTTTTTAACAGAAGTGGTGAAACTGACAGCAGCATTAGGAGCGAATGTGTCCCTTAGCAGCCACCACAGACAGTGATTACCTCCTTCCTGGGTTTGAAATTGCAGGATATTTGCATTGTACCACAGGGAAACAAGTTAAGTTTGGGCATAAAAGAGGATTATAGAGGACCACACACACAAAGAGATTGAGGGGGAAAGAGAGCGACCGTGTCCCTCAGCGGCTGCCCTAAACAGCATTTCCAGGTTCGTGTTTGTGAACGTAAACAGAACTGTAACTTTTGTGCTGTTCTTTTAATGTCCTGAAGTTATGGTACTACATATATATATATATATATTCGAGGCAAAAGGCTCCATTTAATGCATTAGTTAGGGTTGTTCCACAGCGTCAAAAGTAGGAAATTCAGTGTTGGGTTGAAAACCCCCTTGGACCCCACCACACCCCAATCGGCATTGGGGTGCGATAGGATCGTCAGCCCTATCTCTCACCCCATGACATGTGTAAAGCAACAGAAGTATAGGAGAATGGGGTGAGAGTTAGGACCAATGATCCCAATGCGCACTACAATGCCGATTTGGGGGGCATGGGGGTCCAAGGGGGATTTTCAACCCTAACACCGAATTTCCTCACTTTTGTCGCTGTGGAACAACCCTAACTGATGCATTAAACTGAGTTTTTTGCCTCTAATTTCCCTTGTTTTTGAGAATGATAATGAAGGGCCCCGTGCCCCCGCCACATGATGTCTTGTGGCATAGTAACAGGAACAGCAATGCAAACAGAAGTGCTAACAGTGGCACACATAGTAACACAAGCGAGAATGAGAACAAAAAGGGTAACGCATATGGTGGCCTAGATGGGAAAGGTCTGCCATGTGATGTGTTGTCACATAGTAACACGGTGCCTGCAAACGGAAATGTCAATGGGCATGGTGACACAAAGTGAAACAGAAAGAGAAACAGCACTGTAGACATAAATGGCAAAAAATTACAGAAACGCAAGCGCAAATGAAAACGCAAAGGGTAACGCACATGGTGGCGCAGACATCAACGGTAAGTGAAACGGGTACAGAACTGCAAGCGGAAAGGGCAACAGTAACAGTAATGTAAGCGCACAGGCTGGTTTTCCCCAAAACCTGCATAGATAAAGACAGTGAGTACAAATAATGTATGCATAAAAATGAGTATCGGAGCAGAAAATGAGAACTTGGAATACTAAATATGTTATATCTCAGGAACCGTACAACGTAGAAAAAAATGTAAAAGTCATATGATTTACAACTGTCCTGGCTAATTTTTTACTTAGCCCCTATTAGGGGGCTAAGTATTTTTCCGCCAAAAAGTCCGTATCTCGCACCATTTCCGAGATACGGGCCCTGAAAGGAGCTGCGAACGCTGTAATGTTATCCTATGGGGAAAAAAGAGAAGTTCAGAGTGCCACAACTTTGCCTCCCTGTGATATTTTTTCACCAAACCACTGAAAGGCACATCTGTGGGTGGTTGGCTGTGTTCCCTCCAAATTTCAGGAAAAAAGACTAAACTGTTATTTTGCAGCAGGGTGCCAAAGGATTCCTGTAATGTGTTGGGCGCCGTAATGTTATCCTATGGGAAAAACTGTCAAATTTGGAGTGCTGTAACTTTTCCACCATGTAATATTTTTGCAATACAATACTGAAAGTCACATCTGTGAGATGTCATCTGCCTTCCCTCCAAATTTCAGCCCAAAACCTCCAACCGTTCTTTTGCAGCGGAGTGCCAAACAATTACTGTTATTTTGGGCATAGTGTCGGAGCAGAAAATGAGCAATTTGCAACACTTTCGTGAGTGGGACACTACTTTGCAAAAGTACTTTTTCCAGAAATTTGAAAAACATTTCTGGGGTGTTTTACCCCAAAATAAAGACATGGCTAGCATCCTCAGGGCCCGACCAGGTGAATACAAAAAGAATTAGGTTGCTAGAGAGTCTCAATTTTAAATGCCAAGAATTTTTCTGATCACTAACTGAAAACAAGATGACGGGTTTGTGACAGTAACAGGGCCATTTGCGACAGTAAAAAGTGCATTTGCAACACTGTCAAACTTTTTGTTAACTTTTCCCATTGACTTATAATGGGAAATTGTTTTTTGAATAACTTTTGAACCGTTTAATATTTTTTCACGAAATCTTCAAAAGGCACATCAGGACCCTGGCTGCATGTTCCCTGAAGATTTCGGGCAGGTCGTACAAACCGTACGACCAGTAGGCATGACCATAGAATTCCAGAAAAGCGTAAAAGCGTGACGATCACGCTTAATAACTCCACAGCCGTATATTCGACTGGTACGAGACTTAGAAGATCCAAAGACCTATGGTTCTTGATTGAGTATTCTAAATTTCAGGCCAATCCATCAAATGATTGCAAAGTTATTAAGGTGCAAAGCTTTGAGTTTTAACATTTGTATGGCTCCTCAACCCTAACTATGGTAGCACTACCATGCTACCATAATATATATGTATATATCTTAGCTTTGCTGTTTCAGCTCCCATTTAAAAAAACAGTTCAAGTTGAGGATGGGGACTGTTAAACCGAGGAAGGAAACTGTCTTGTTCACGATCTCTGTGACGACCTCAACAGGGTAGGCAGCATTTTTTTAACTTTGTCTTGTGGTTTCATGCTTGCCATCAGTTTTAAAAAATTAAAGGTGAGATTAAATAAAAACAGATGGCATTTTTGTGAGTGTGTGTGCGTGTGTGTGTGTATGTGTGTGTGTGCATGTCGGGGTCGGGGGCAGAGTGAGAGTGTTGAGCAGTTCATCTATTGCACAGTGGTTGCACCACTGGTTAGTGTGCAGGTCATTTTTTTGAGACATGATGGTGTTGGAGACAGTGATATTTTTTGTGGTGTGGTCAGCTTGGCAGAATTAGTGCTGTCTGGCACAAAACAGGCTGATAAGGACATGGCTAAAACTAGGTTTTAGTCAGTCAGCATTCTGGATTTTTTAAGTCCATTTCATAAGATGTGATGTGATGTGATGTGATGTGATGTGATGTGATGTGATGTGTGATGTATGAATAGAATATATAATCTGATATAATAAATAATAGATACAATAATCTGATATGACATATGAGAATGCAATATAACATGATATGCTCAGAGGTGCTACCAGTCCATGGCAGGAATGAGGCTAGGGTACTGCACACCATGCAGTTTAATGAATGGTTGCAAAACTGGTGCAGAGCACAAGGCTTTGGCTTCATTGAGGACTGGGGGTCCACCTGGAGAGATAAAGGTCTATACTGGTATGATGATCTGCATTTGTCCACAAAGGGGACCAAGCTCCTAGGTGACAGGTTTAAATGCTTCCTTGGCAAGTTTTTAAACTAGATAAGGGGGGAGGTACTGATAAAAGGCAGGAAAAGTCAAGCCTCCCCACAAAACAGAGACAGGTAGTAGGGTAAACACTGAAGTACAGAGCTCAACACAGGGCAGGATGGGGTAAATGGTAAAATAGATAAGAACAATAAGAGCAGGGATGGGGAAAAAGGATCAAGCCGGCATTAAATGGAGGGCAATGACTACTAATGCCCGTAGTCTGGGAAACAAGCTCTGAGCTAGTAGCTTTGATGGAAGATGAACAATTGGATATTGTGGCAGTCACAGAAACATGGTACACCGAGAACCATGAATGGGATGTCAACATACCAGGGTACACAATCTACAGAAGTGACAGAGAAGGCAAAGAGGAGGTGGAGTAGCTCTATACATAAGGGAAGGATCAAAGCTACAGAACTAAAAGTAAAGGGGAGGACAAGAGACACTTGTTACCTTGGAGATGGGGAATGGCATCACAACCGCAACAGGGTTGTATACAGACCCCCATCTCAAGGGAGGAAATGGACAAGAAAATGATAGAGGACATTCTCAAAATGGCTGAAAAGGGAGATACTGTTGATGGGGGACCTGAATATGCCAGATGTTAACTGGAGGACATGTACTGCAGCCACATTCAAGAGCAAGGTCATTCTCGATGCCCTGCAGGGGCAGACCTAGACAGCTAGTTGGAACCCACTGGGAGGGAGCAATACTAGACCTGTACTTCAAATGGAGAGAGGATCACAAATTTAGAAGTCAGTAGACATCTGGGAACAAGCGACCACTGCACAGTGTGCTTCACAATGAGCACAACCATGGAGATAAGCCATAAAAACAAGGATACTGGACTTTAGAAGGGCTGACTTTGGCAAAATGGGTGAACACCTGAAGAATGCACTAGCAAATGGCCAAATAGGAGGGGTGGAAGAACAATGGAGAAAAATCAAAACTGCCATCATAGAGGCAACAAGTCTTTGTGTAAAACAAATAAAGAAAACAAAGCGGAGTAAAAACACTATGGTTCTCAAAAGAGGTGGCAGGGAAGGTTAAGGAGAAAAAGGCTGCATTCAAAGAGTATAAGGAATCACAGAGGGAGCACGATAGGGAACTGTATCAATTAAAGCAGAAAGAAGTAGGAAAGGCAGTCAATGGCAAAGGCACAAACTGAGGAAAAATAGCCAACTGGTCAAAAGGGATAAAACCTTTATAGGTACATTAGGGAGCATAGAAAGGTTAAGGAGGGATAGTGAAGATTAATAAAGGAGAGGGGAGGTGGGCAGAGGGAGACAGTGAAAAGCCAGAGATACTGAATGAATACTTTTGCTCAGTATTCACAAAAGAAGATGAGGAGCAGTTACTTAAACCAGACAACAGAAGCATTCTGGGTAGGGGGGTTGATACCAGTCCATTCACAGAAGAGAGAGTCCTGAAAGAACTCCTAAAACTCAAGGTGGACAAAGCAATGGGGCCTGACAGGATTCACCCCAGAATCCTAAAAGAACTAAGGGGGGACCTAGTGACACCACTGACCACACTTTTTAACAAATCATGGCAGGATGGGGTGGTACCTGAGGACTGGAGGAGGGCAGATGTGATTCCCCTTTACAAAAGTGGGAGCAAGGCAGAAGCAGGAAACTACAGATCTGTAAGTTTGACCTCAGTGGTAGGAAAATGATGGAATCACTTCTGAAAGAAAGAATTGTTGAGCACCTGGAGTACAGCGGGGCACAGGACCCAAAGCAACATGGATTTACAGCAGGAAGGTCATGTCAGACTAATCTAATTGATTTCTTTGACTGGGTGACCAAAGTAATAGACCAGGGAGGGGCTGTGGATATGGCCTACCTAGACTTTAGCAAGGCATTTGACACAGTCCCACACAAAAGATTAATAATCAAGTTAGCCAGCCTGGGAGTGGGTCCCAGGGTGGTAGCCTGGGTAGCGAACTGGCTGCACAACAGGACACAGAAGGTAATAGTGAATGGAACACATTCCAAAGAAAGGGGGGTTACTAGTGGAGTACCTCAGGGCTCAGTACTGGGTCCAATCCTCTTTAACATCTTTATAAGTGACATTGCAGAGGGTCTGGAGGGAAAGGTATGCCTCTTTGCAGATGACACAAAGATCTGTAACAGAGTTGATACACAAGAGGGGTAGAAAAGATGAGAAGGACTTAGCAAGGTTGGAGGAATGGTCAGACATATGGCAACTTAGATTCAATGCAAAGAAGTGCAAAGTAATGCACCTGGGAAACAAAACCCAGGAGAAGAGTACACAATAGCAGGAAGGTACTAACAACAACAAAAATGGAAAGGGACCTGGGAGTAGTCATATCAGATGACCTAAAGGTGGGTAAGCAATGTGAGAAGTCAGTAAGGAGAGCCAGGTGGATACTGGGATGCATAGGAAGGGCATCTGAAGTAGAAAATGGAAGTGATTATCCTCTCATACAGACAGTTGGTGAGACCCATCTGAGTACTGTGTGCAGTTTTGGAGACCCCATCTACGCAAGGACATAGACAGGATGGAAGCAGTCCAGAGGAGGGCAACTAAAATGGTGCAGGGTCTACATCAGAAACCATATGAAGAGAGACTGAGAGAGCTTAATATGTATACCCTTGATGAAAGGAGGGGACAGGGGGGACATGATAGAAACGTTCAAGTACCTCAAGGGAATCAACAAAGTCCAGGAGGGTAGCATCTTTCAGAAAAAGAGATGTGTAAGAACAAGGGGGCACAGTTTAAAGATAGAGGGGGGACGGCTCAGGGGTAATGTGAGGAAATTCTTTTTCACGGAGAGAGTGGTGGATACATGGAACAGCCTTCCTGAGGAGGTCGTTGGGTCTAAAACAGTGGGGGAATTCAAACATGCTTGGGACAGACACAAAGCAATTATAGTGCGGGGTTGCAGGAAGCAGGCTGTTGGTTAACTAGAATCTGCAGCTTATCCAGTAGGTAGGGAAATGGGCAGACTGGGTGGGCGCCAAGTGGTCCTTTTCTGCCATCAAAGTCTATGTTTCTATGTTTCTATATATGACATGACATGATTTATGATGTAAAATGGTGTAATTGATACCTGGCTTCACTGGCAGTATAGACGAGAAGTTAGAGTTATTAGCTGTGTATGACATTGGTATGTACAGCAGACCTGGGTTTGATTCCCACACCCTCCACCTGCAGACTGTGTGACCTTGAGAAAGTAATTTAACCTCCCTGGTGCTCCCAGGTCACCCAGAAAACAGGCCCTGTGCCTAGTGAGCCATATCTGGGAACCAAAGAATAAAAAGAAATACATTGTATTATACAACTTTTTCTGTATTTTTTCAAGTCATGGTTATCTTACGCAGTCATACTTTTTAAATGCACCAACTAATTAAGGCACATTATTATGTTAATAACTTTCTAGGATCAGTGTAGAAATAGCACATTATTAAGCTAATACATATTCATAAACTAAAATGCATAACAATCAACCCTATACTAACAATGCTAACACAATACAATATAGCAAGTATATGCTCAGACCACAAATTAATGTTAGGTATCATATTGTATATACTTTAAAATACTGGCACAAATATATACATATTTACAAAATGATTTAGTGAGGAGAAACTAGAATTAAAATATGAGCATAGCCATTTTATCCACACATGGACAACCTTTAAGAATGTGCATATTGATTCAGACTAGTGGCTGATAACTTTGGATATTACTGCTTTATATGCTAATATAACACATGATGAAGGGAAAGAGGTTTTAAGAGTCTCTTTACAGTCCGTCTGGCTATACAACTGGGTTTATCGACTTCGTCCTGATCCTTACAGAAAAAGTTTTGCCTTTCAGTACTTCTATGTTCATGGATTTGTTTTACTTGAAGATAAAAAGTACTGCAATGGGGGCCTTCTTTGCACCCAAGTATGCCAATATCTATTTGGTTAATTGGGAGAAAAATGTTGTACTTGATTCAGAAAAAAAAAAAACTCTTTTACCAGCAGATAGATATTTTTTGTTTCTACATTGATGATTTATTTTTGATGTGGAGGGACAACTTTTAGAATTTGTCAAGTACCTTGAAGAGAGTAATAAAAAAATTAAATTTACAGAACATTATGAGAAATGGATGGAAAATAATTTGTATTAAAAATGGATGGGAATGGAGAGATCAGTACTAGCTTATATAGAAAACAGACAGATGGGAACAAAGTATAAAAGGAATAATGTACAATGGTGCATGTTGTGCTGGGATAAGATCACGCCTTGGATGGTTGGGCATGAGGCCGCAGGCTGAGAGCATCCAACACTTGAGAAGTGACCTTATCTCAGCATGACACTCACCCTGGAGTTCATTATTCCTGTTATACAATGGTTCGTGAGTTTAGAAGGGTGAAAAACATGAAAAAGGTACATTTAAAAGTAGATTATTTTGCTTTTTTTTTAATGCATATGGTTACTTTCTAAAAAATAGTGCTGATTATTGTTTTGATCAGAAGGTGGAGCTGCAGCATTGTAACTCTGGCTCTGCACTCCTGTGTTCCAGCACCAACTTGTGCCATATTGTTACTGGTGGTATTCCCTTGGTGTTCTGGAAAGCCACTGCATTGTTTTTTTTTTTCCTTTTGAATTTCTGTTTTTGGTCCCTGTCTCTGTTTGCCATCCCTTGCTGTTCACGCTGGTGTGACTTCTAGGTGTGACTTTGTCCCCCACTGCCTGCCCAATTGTTTGTCTGAGATTTGTTCTTTCCTGGCTTGCCTCATCTAAATCTGCTGGCTGTATGCTTGTCCCGGCACAACCTTTAGCTGAAGATCTCACTGAAGTGGAAAACATTGACTGGTAAGTTAATGAAGCACGATGTTAGACACGCACTTACTGTTTTCCCATCTGGTCTGCAGGTAGTGTGAGGGACTGCCATAAAGCTGATGGTTGGGATATTCATGGCTTTTACTTTTTCAGGGAGGAGGATGTCTAAAGAGCAGGAGAGAGTGGGATGTAAAGCTGCTATTTCTTGGCTTTTACTTTTATTTGTAACTTTTTTTCTTACATTACAAGATAAGAAAAACACACAGAAGAAAAAGAAGAAGAAGAAGAAGAATTAGCATTTACAGACATATAGCTCTTTTCATACACATTGTATCCCAAAGCACTTTACAAGCAATGCTAGACTGGTAGTGAAGTGACTGAATGTGTGGTGGTGGCCATATCACACATCATTACCCACACACAGCTTGGATAACTGCATGAACCGGTTTATGGGAAGGGGGATATTGTCCAGGACACCAGGAATGTTCCCTACTCTTTGTGAAGAGTGCCCTGGGTTCTTTTACTTCCACCAGGACAACACCAGGATGGGCAGAAGGGACTGTGGTTTAAGGTCTCATCCAAAAGACAGCACGCCCCAGCAGTACAGCACACCCTCCCCAATACTGCACTTGGATGCCAGCGATTTTTAGGTGCAAGTCCAATCCCAGTGTTCAAGTTCAAGTTTATTGCAGGAAAACTTCATTGAGCAAGCTCATTCACAAGGAGGTCCTGTGACTTAAACACTTAAAGTACAAATATAGATAGGCAATAACAATATATACATGAAATGCACGTTGCATGATACAGGCTGGATATACATACAAGGGTACCACATAGGGTGACCGCAGGTGGTAAACATTAATATGACACAGGGAAGCGACTTACAGATTGCATACTGATAAATGAAACATGATGACTGGTGTGTGCAATACATATATTTTGGCAGCTAGAACAAACAACAGACTACAACTGATATGGGGGGGGAGTGATTTGATAGAGAAGCAGTGGAGCGTAAGCATAGATAAAGCCAGGAGTAGTAGGGGAAGGGAAAGCAGTTAATATGACAAAGCAATTATACCTTACCAGTGGATAAATATGGCACACATGGGGAAGGAAGAGACTTAATGACAGTTACAGGTGTCTTTTATTTTGGCTGAACTTAGTGATTTGTAGAAGTTTATTGAAACTGTGCTAGTTAGTTTCAGTACGGTTTGCAATTGGTTCCAAATGGAGGGAAGGGCATATGCAATAGCACGTTTACCAAAGAAGGTCCGCATCCTTGGTAAATCAAGCATAATAAAGTCAGATTTTCTTAATGAGTATGCACTATGTGAGATACTAATAAGGGAAGAGAGACAGCCTGGCAATTTCTGCAGGAGCAGTTTAAGAGTCCATAGCCCAGCATGGAGCAGGTATCTAGCAGTAAGGGATGTCCAAACAACAGTTGCATATAAGTCACAGTGGTGTGAAACGTAAGGGGAGTTGGTAATGAACCGTAATGCATGGTGATAAAGGATGTCCAGTTTACTTAGATTTGCAAGAGTGGTGGAGGAATAGATTACATCGTCATAGTCGAGAAGGGGGAGAAAAGTGGCCTGTACAAGCTTGTTTCGAGTTTCAAAGGAGAAAAAGGGCCTATTTCTGGAGAAGAAACCTAACCTTGCTTTTATCCTTCTAGAGACATCTTCGACGTGGTCATTGAAAGATAATTTATTGTCGATCCAGATATCCAGATATTTAAATTTGGTAACAACTTCCAGTGGCTCGCTTAGCATGGTGACAATGAAGTCTTGGGCAAGGGTATTGGGTGGGGTCTGTGACAGCACTGCGGGAGAATATCATCACTTTAGTCTTCTTAGCATTGAGCAGAAGCTTTGCCTTTATTAGACTATGCTTAAGTTGTGCGAAGTCCGCTTGAAGCACTGCCTTGACTTCAGATAACGATGAGCTAGAAGTATACAACACAGTATCATCTGCAAAAAAGTGCAGATTGGACATAGATATGTTAGCATCTAAGTCATTAGTGTACAAAGAAAACAAGATAGATAGGGGCTAAGATGGATGCTTGGGGGACTCCTCTTGCAACTGGCAAGGCAGCAGAAAAAAAGTCTTCCGCCTTTACTTTTTGGAATCTTCCAGTTAGGTAGCTAGAGAACCACTGGGTGGTATGGTATGTGGCACTCAACTTTGCAAGGCAATTGACTAATAGTTTGTGATCAACAGTATCAAAAGCTTTGCTGAGGTCCAAAAATACTGCTCCAGTTTCCTTCTTAGCATCTATAGCAGAGATCCAATCATTGGTTACTTTTGCTAGTGCAGTGATTGTGCTATGATTAGCCTGGAAACCGGATTGAGCTGGGTTAACGAGAGAGAAGGTTTCCAAGTGAGATTTTAACTGAATATGAATCAGTTTTTCGAGAACTTTAGAAAGGATAGGCAATATGGAGATAGGCCTATAGTTGTTTACATCGCATGGGTCACCAGATTTAAATAGAGGGAGGATATGTGCTGATTTCCAGCAGGACGGCACAGTAGCAGATGTAATGGAAAGATTGAAGATGTGGAGAATTGGGGCAGTGAGATGGGTGTAGCCTGACCTTAGGAAAAAGGGCTCCAAGCCATCTACCCCTTCGCTTTTTTTGGTGTCTAAGTTAAGAAGAGAATCTTCTACTTCTTTATGATTTATCTCATGCAGTTGGAAGGGGCTGGGTGCAGGACTAGATGTAGGGGGAAGGAAATGCTGGCTCACCACAGCACCAGCATAAGGTGACGAGTCAAAAGCTAATCCGGCAGTGGCAAAGTGGGAGTTAAGTTCCTCCAGGATTAGGGACTTGTTTTCCACAATCTTGCCAATTGCAACTATCTTTGATGGGACAGAGGGGGCCATGGGCCATCCTTCTATAGCTTTGATAGTCTTCCATATTTGTTGAGGGTTACCTTTAGCTTGTTCGAGAGTAGAAATATAATAGTTAGCTTTAGCAGAGCAAAGTTTTTTCACACAGTTATTCCTGGCTGTTCTAAAGGCCCGCCAATCCGAAGATTCTTTGGAATGTCTAGCTTTAGCCCAGAGCTTATCTTGAGCTATAAGGGCTGCCTTGAGATCCGAGGTGAACCAGGGTTGGAATTGTTCCGCACTTACTTTGATGAAAGGGGCATGCTTATTTATTATTGTAGTGAGTTTGTCATTAAGGATGTAAGCTGCCTTGTTGACATCTTTGGCTAGGTAGAGATCTTGCCATCTGGTCATGCGCAGGTCAGATTGGAAGTTTACTGCACTGAATTTGCAAAAGGATCTTTTTGTTATAAAGATGGGTTGCGGCCGGGTCTTAATTTGAGATCTTATGCAAGCAACAATTCCATGATCGCTCATGTCATTGTGAAACACTGCCGAATGAGATATTTTGTGTGAATGGGTGGTTAGTACCACATCTAGAATGGAACTGTTGGCAGCATTTAGAGTGTTGTTCCTAGTGGGTTCACTGACTAATTGCCCAAGACCTAGCTCATCACAAAGGGATTTGAGACCATGTGATTTAGGTGACAGCCAGTCCATATTTAGATCTAGAAATATTGTTTTAGTTTCTGCATCAACGAACATGGATTTCAAAAGATTAAGGACTTCATCACCACCAGACGGGGGTCTATAGCCAGCTAGGATAGTGATACATTCCGAGGAAGGGAGATGAAGGCTCAGCGAAACTAACTCAAATTCCTTGGCTAGAGACTTGCAACTAATATTGGTGACTGAGTACTTAGATTTGGCATAGATAACCACACCCCCGCCTCTAGACTGTCTATCTGCTCTAAATAAATTGTAGCCCTGGAGTGATATTTGTTGATCAGTGTTCGTCTTTTTTAACCACGACTCAGTAATTATGATAAGGTCAGGGTTAATGTGTGCAGCCCAGGCTTGCAGCTGTACAAGTTTTTTAGGCAGGCTTAAAATGTTGACCATCATCATTTTGAGACCTGTGGCCTCAGCAAAATCGATAGGTGAAGTAAGTTGTATGGGGGGGGGCAGGGTTGAGCTCCACATTTCCTGAGCAGAGAAGAAGCAGAAGTATAACTTTCTTTAAGGAGCTTATAAGAATGGAGACTGCTTTTTTTATTTCTTCATGGTAACCCATATCGTGCTGTGCAAGAGGTGGCACCACTGTAATGACAGTTGATCGTGATCAATGTAAGTGCTTGAATAGACATAGGTGAGGACAGTAGCAAGGGGTGTAGGCTAACCGGGGGGAATAGGCTAAAAGTGGAGAGGAGAATGACATAGTGTCTGCACGGTAGACCGTTATAACATTAGGTATTGATAAGGTACATTGGAGAACTGAATTGCATTGAGGTACTTCGAATTGCACTGTATTGCTGAGAACTCTGCACCTTAGGAGCAATAAAAACACAATAAGAAGAGCCATGGTCCCAGATTGAGTAGTCTCGTGATTTGTATTAGTGCAATATTTTCTAGGCAAGTCATTTGACCACCTAGGTACTCACTTAAAACCTTGATGAGAAAATACAGCAGAAAGGGGAACAAGGAGAGCAGGAGCAGCTTAGTTAGTGGTGGGGCTCAAGAGATATTCACACAGGGCACTCTTATTGGCCACACTCAGATACCAGTCATAGGTTGGCAGCAGTCGAAACTAGGCCAATGAAGCAGTAATATGATATAGGAGGTGGATCATGAGTGTATTTAAAGGAGGTCTGGGAGAGGGGGGTGGTGGGGGTGAGAGAAAATTTCAGGTCAGAGCGAGAGCTAAGAAGTCAGAATTAAGAAGGGAACACTGTAACATGCTATAGAGAAGGTGCCCCAATCAGAGCAAAGCAGGCAAGCGGGCGTACCAATCACAATCCCCCTATGGCAGTGCCGCACCAATCAAGGGTGCCCAGGCATGCTGTCTTTCTGCAGAGGATTCTATCAGTATCTATCGGTATGACAGCGCAGCGTAGGTAATAATAGGGTGCTCAGCGTCTATCTGACATGAATCTGAAGGGTGGATGACAGACACTGACGGCTTTCTGTTTTCAGCTGCAGAGCTGTCGCACAGGCAGTTTTAAGGAAGTTGTCAGCCTGTTGAGTGAAGCTTAGGGGAACCTCAACTACAACCACCCCTTGTAGCAGCACCGGGAAAGAAGTAGAATGATAATGCAGGCCATATTACCCACAAATGAGTACAGTGATTGATGTAGAAGACCAAGAATCCCTCTAGTGGCAGGTCTGTATAACCTGCTAGTGGAAAACTAGCCACTTCAAAAAAAAAAAAAAAGGTAGTTAGACTTATCGGCGCCAAGGCAGAGTGCTTTGATTGGGGGGGCCACTGCAGGAAGAGCAGTCAGACAGAAGAGGTGTAAGCACTTTAAAACAGTAGTAGAAATTACAATCCAGCTAATACAGTTGAAAAACTTCTAATTACACAGTTGAAATGTGCTTAGTTCTATTGAAAATCTAACAAAGTGCCAAGTGTCTATAGCAGGGGAAAAGTCCAGGCCAATCAGAGTGGGTTTGCTGGAAGCACTAGTGTTTCAATTGACTACGCTGTCCCATACCTTCCAAGGAGCTGCAGGCAGGTGTCCTGGTCTTGGTCGGTGGCTGGCTGGGTGCCGGCCAACCGTGGGGGAGCTGAAGCAGCCCTGTTCAAGGGCAGGCAGCTTCCAGTGTGGGGCAAGAACCCACAACCTTCTGATCTAGAGGCAGATGTGCTACCAACTGAGCCACACTGACACAGTGATGAGATTCACGGTCTTCTTGAAGCAAGCACTAATAGTACTGCAACGGAGTGCTTGAAGCCAATCTCTAAGACAGCTTTCACTTCTCTCATTTTTTTTGGGGGGGGGGTTGAAGGGATTTGGGGAAGTCTGTGACAGTTTTTTTTCTTTTTTTTAATGGTTTATGGCCATTTGAAGTTGAACTGAGGAGTGGGGAACAGTGAATAGGGTTGCTGAGTGGACAGAGAAGGGGTTGCCATGCTGAGCTGACAGTGAAGCCAATTACGCTGACGGCTTCGCTTTCGCTGAGTGATACTTTCAATATTTAATGTGGTCATATGTGGGCTGGGACTAGATCTGTGATGTTATGCTGGGATAACATCACAGGCCCAGCCCCAGACTGACCAATCAGAGGCCAGTATTCTTTTTTGTCATTGTATGACTGAGTTTCCACAATCGCAAGAAAGAATCTTGGACTGTGATTGGTCAGTCTGAGGTGGGACCCATGGTATTATCCCAGTATAACACACGGGTCTAGTCTCAGCACTATGAATCTCTTGACTGATTGTTTGTATTAACTCTTACATTGTTTGTATCTTCTCTTAAGAAACAAAAATATTTTTCCACACTAACAAAAACATTCTTTAAAATTATTTTTTTATTCTGTATATAACAGTAAGCCATTGTATAATAGGAATAGTGCACTCCAGGGTATGTGTTGTGCTGGGATAATGCCACACCTGGGGCATTGGACGCACTCTGCCTGTGGCCCCGTGCCCAACCTCCCAGGCGTGGCATTATCCCAGCACAACACACACCCTGTCGTGCATTATTCCTTTAATATTAGTCACCACCCTAGACATCTGGTACAAAATATACTGAAGGGCCAATTCATGACACTCTAAAGGAATACTAGTGAACCTATAGATTATGTAAGGGATGAGGAGATATTTAAACAGATGTTTACTAACTGAGGTTACAATTAGAATTGTATGATTAAGGCAATTGCTCAAGTGGAACACATAAGCAGAGAATAACTGTTACGGCAGACATGAAAATCTATTAATGTACACCAGCTTAGTTTTATGACTACTTTTTCTCCATAGAGTGGATTAATACATGATGTGTTAATAAAAAACTGCCACATTTTACAGTCAGAGAAGAAGCTGAGGGCTATGACATAGGAATCCCCCTCCCCGTATGGGTTTTCACCGAGAGAGAAACATCGCAGACATGGCTCTAACCAGATGCCACAGTGGTGGGACTCAAACAGAATTAGATCCTTCTTTACCAAATGGAACACATAAATGTGGAAACTGCGCCTTTTGCAATCACATACAGGTTGGATTTTTTTTTTGTCTTCAGGACAATAATCACCAATACAAAATAGAGAATAATGGATGGGGAAAGGTTTGATATGATAATTTAATGCACACCCAAGTTGTGGGATGCTACATAAATCCCAAGGGTGAAGCCCGAGGGGTTTATCAAAGCATCCCACAACAAGGGTGTGCATTAAATTCTCATATGGAAAACCTTCCCCATCTTTTAATTTTTATAATAACAGACCAGCAATTTTTCTCCAGCAGTTTGTGAGACTGTTTGGCCCCGCCCACATCCCGAATGTTGGCCAATGAGGCAGCAGCATAGTTTGACTGGCATGGCTCATGAATGTCATAACAACCTGGTCAGTACATTGAGAGAAATTGCTGACCAGTTATTATAAGAATGTTATGAACCGTAATAGTAGTGGACTTATCTAAATGGCTAAATACAACTGCCAAGCTTTGTATGTCTGGAAACCATGCAGACATTTTAAAATCAGGATTTCCCAACATCTAAGAAATATAGAAAAAAGGTTAATTGTGCCTCAGCAGTGCAAATTATGAAACTGGGTAGTGGCCATTTATTTATTTATTTTAATTCCAAGGCATTGAATTAGTATATCAAAATGTAAGGGGAGGAGGCTTTGAAAATAAGCTCCTGAAATGGAAGGGATTCTGGCAATATCAGGTAAAAGTGCACTGCCTTAATGGAGTAAACAAAATGTTCAGACTTCTGCTATTTTTAAAATAAGGTCTTGTTTTGGGTGAACTTACTGTACATGTACAAGTTAAGGGCGTTTTGCCCTCCTGGTTAAAATGGATATTCTCAGCTTTTAATTGTAATTTCTCCTCGCTGAACCATTGTGCAAATATGTATATATTTGTACTGATATTTTTAATGCATATTAAAAATTATACTTAACATATACAGTATTCATGCTCTGTTTAAATACATGCTGAGTTCTATTGTGCTAATTTGGTTAGTATGGGGTTCATTATTATGCATTTGTAGGTGATGAATATGTATTAGCTTGACATCATGGTATTTTTACATTCTTCCTTGAAAGTTGTTAATATAATTAATGTGTCTTAATCTATTTAAGGAGTGTGAATGTGTAGGATAACCAAGCCTGGAAAATGTGCACGTGGTTCAGCACAAAACGTTGGCTCATTCTGGCAGGGTGAGTGCTGCTGTATTTTAAAATTTTATGTTGGTATAAATTTTGCTTTTTTTCCTTCTTATTGTATTTCTCTTCTTGGGACAGACAGGCGGATCTGGCCCCCTCTCAGAAAGCTCATCTTTCACAGCTCGGTCATCGTGATCCAGCCCTACCCCAGCAGTTCCCCCATGGATTACCCCCATGGTGGGGCCAGATGGAGGAGTGCCAGCTCCCCCACAGAGCACAATCCAGATGTTGGGGAGATTCAGGATCAGGATGTGCCCAGGCCATCACAAAGCCTGCCAGTTCCACATTTTCTGGTTTTCTCCTGCCCCCCCTCCTCACAGCATGTATGCACATGTAGAGGCATGCGCACACCACATACTCACTCTTCTGTGCTTCCCTGACTTTGGTGCTGCTCTCTGTCCTTCACTAGGGGGCAGCCAAGGAGTGGGATGACAACTTTCCTGTCCCCAAGAGAGGAGAGTAATCCATTGGACGCTCAATCTTCTCCCTCCCCTGATGGCCTCTGGAAACCCGAGGTCACTCTTGACCCTGGGTCACTGGTGTGGCACAAGGTATGGTGTCCAGCACCTCAACCCTCAGCGCCACTGGACTGGACCCTAAATTTTGCTTTTTAAAACCTATTTTTTATAGTCTTTTCTGGGGTTGTTCAAGTTGTTAACCCAGTTTTTGGCTTGCTTACTCTATTTTTATTGCGGCTCCAGCCATGAGCTCCAGTGACTGCCTGTTCCCTTTTCTTAACATTCTGAATAGTAAGTGACATATAGAATTACACGTGAGGTGCTGAAGTATAGATAGCATGTGGCAGAATCTGTAGCTGGCTCCCAGCTTAATTCTCCAACCGCTAGCTTAAACATGCTCCCAACAGTTACTGTCAGTCAGCATTTCAAGAATGTACAGTTATGTGTGGATTAAAGTCATAACACTCTGTGTACTCTGCTATGGAGAATGTCACATGATAGTCTAAAGCTGTATATTGACACAGGACTTAAGGTCTGAAAATATACTAACTCCATATAATGCTTTACCCTGCATGCTTAGTTTATTTTCAACTAAATATTAATTTTACTTTTAAAGTGGAACCTGCCAGGATGCAACACAATACCCTACAGTATTACTGCAGAGTGCTGCAGTATCCTGCAAGGAACAGTGTAGTCCAATGGCATGTAGCAGCATCAAGCTAGGAACCAGCCCAGCTTTATATTACCTCAATACACACTGTTGCTTATCCTGCCTGTGCTTCACCACCTTCTAGGATCACCTGTGTAGCACTTAGTAAACAGAATGTTACTAACCTGAATCCACAGATGACTGTACATTTTGGGAACACTGCATAATAGTGACTACTGCCAGCATGTTTTAACATCTCGGCACACACCGTCACACTATCAGTTTGTAGTTCAACACCTCCCGGGACCATCTCTATAGCAGTTAGTAACCAGAATGTTATTAACTTGGATTCACAGATGATTGTATATTACAGGAATTCTGGGTAATGGTGACTATACGTCAGGAGCATGTTTTAGCCCCTGGTGGTACTATTGTAAAGTGAAGCATTAAATCTCAGCTTCAGATCCCATCACATACCATCAAATGACCTGTCTGTACTTCTGCCCCTTTCAGGACATTCTCTATTGCACTTAAAGTAGTATACGAAATGACATCAAAGATCAGCTGCAGATATGTTATAAACATATAATAAACATTACTCTTTTTTCCTAACATACAAACAGTCAGACCATATTTATTACATATGAAACAAAGACATTTTCATTTATCATGTACAGATACTATTATAATGCTATTTTAATTGATGGTTTCACATACAATCCCTCAGACATTTTATGAACAGCTAGTGGAATCTTGGTTGAGTGCTGATGTCATTCAGGCAACAATGACATAATTTTCCTCAAGGACCTAGCAGCTCATTACACACACACACTACTGTACATCAGATTGTAAAATGGCAAAAACTCATGTTTACTCATGTTTACTTTCAATTGTCTGAGGACCTTTGCCTATTGAATTTTATCAATACAGCATTACAGATAAATATTCAGTTACTTTTACAGATTAATACGTAATTTCTAGGGGGCAATACTTTGTTTAAAATATTGAGCAAGTAGGGGGCTGGAAGAAAAGAAAGGAAACAAAAATGTTCCTGTTAAAATCCTGTCAGCATTTTTTTTTTTTTTGGCAGGTGGTGGAGGGAGGGTGATACTGAGCATAAAGTGTTGGTTATCAGCTTAGCGAAACTACCATATATTTACTCATGGTGTTTTACTGGAATAATTCACTTAATAAAGGCCACCATCAGGAAACTGGAAGCAACGACTGATTTTTGAATGTCGTAATCTGATGTACTCTATATGTACTGAGCTGCCAAGACCTTGAGGAGAATGATGCCATTGTTGCCTGAATGACATCAGCACTCACCCATGGTTCCACTAGCTGGTCTAAAAATGTCTGAGAGATTTTCTGTAAAACCATCAAATAAGACGTGCGGTTAAATAGTATATCAGTATATGCAGTATAGCACAGTGGTTTAAGGCTCTGAGTTGCAGATCTGGGTTTGAATCCCACAGCTTCCACTTGCATACTGTGTGACCCTGAGCAAGTCACTTAACTTCCCTGTGCTCCCAGGTTGCACCTGTAAAAATGTTTTCAGCTTATTATGTCTCACCTGGTTAAATAACTAAATAAAAAAATAGCATTTGGACGTGTGAAATGGCATTTCCCACACTTTACTTGCAATATATATGGACTGGTTATTCCCATGGTGAGCAGATAAAATATGCTACAAGCATTTTAAAAACATTGTCTTTGATCTTTAAACTGAATCCTTATGTAATTGTAAATTCTGGCAATGTCTGATAATAATGAATACTGAGAACCTGCCTTAGCCAGTGGTTGAAGCATCCAGCTGTGAACCACTCAGTTTCAGATTCCACCACATACTGTCACATGACCTGCCTGTATTTTGGCCCCGCCTTGGACCTTCTTTGTAGCACCCCAGAGTGGCCTTTCAACTCATCCATTGGGAAGTGTACCCATGGTTAAATTCAGTGAAGTCACTGCCAAGCAGCAGAAGTGGTGGACAAGGTACCTGTTACCGTAATACTAATCTGACTCACAATGCTTAGCCTGTACAAACTAAAGAGGAATACCTGCACTTGGTAGATGTGGGCCACAATTAAAATGTACAGTGATGACATTTTCCACCAATACAAGTTCTTATGCATTAAGTTTATAGAATAGAGCAAAGTAAGATTTTTTTCTGCAGTGAGCGTTCATACGCCTTCAACATGTGGTGGAATTAGCACTGCATTACAGCACATTATAAAATGTGAAATGGAAAGCCATACATACCCTGGTGGTAGGTGATCTTTTCAAGCTTTTCTGTCCTTGAGGGGGAGCCCTGTCTGAAAATAACTATACTGCTGTGTGATTAGCATGTTCTAACTCACTCTATTTTATAGCACTAGTGCTGTGGTCTGCTGAAACAGTAGAGAAGTAAATGAATAACCTCAACTAGAATCCAAAAATTGGGACTGCCCTAAATGTTAACACATTTGATACTATTGATTGCATGTAAGTTATTTTCCATTTTAACAAGGGGCAATATATTATTGAATGGCAGTTTTATCAATGGGCAATCAGAGTCAATAGTCACAATAAAGGCTTAACACACATCTCTCTGAAAGTCTATAAACCATACAAAAGTAATCACCACCATTAAACAGATGTCAGACACATACCTCTGCAGTCAGAGACTGATATGGTGATGTTGTCCTAACTATTTGTTTTCTGGTTATAAGGCAGGTTGCTATTAGGGGTGGGAGAACCATGTCACATAAAACATAATCTTTATTTTTCCAGTGGGAAAACCTTCGAGATTACTAGTCAGAAAGAGCAGTGAAAGGTCTGCCCATGCCAACCTACAGATTTTAGGGCCAATAACGATTTTTACATGACATAATTTCAGAACATTTCCTTCATCATCCGAAAAAACTTGTTTATCTCTGTAACCCTGGCATCTGGAAAACATTAGTAAATGTTCATTAGCCATAGGTGTGCTGATGTCATTATTCACTGATAACAGCTTGGGCTAATGCATGTACAGAGGAAAACAACAAGTCGAACTTACCAGTTAAAGAGCAGCTGATGCCTTCTATAAAACTTTAACAAAACACAATATTTAGACAGCCTAGCTTTTATTTCACATTAGTTCTGCATTTATCCTCCCCATTATTTATTGCCAAGGCTATATGCATGAAAATAGGATCTTTGCTCCTGAAGAGTTCATCTTTTCCTGTTGCTTTCTCCCTACCTGAGGTCATAATGCACTGCTTGTGACATCACAGTTACTCCCATGGCAACAGACTGTGATGTCACAACAGAGGATTATGACTTGAATTGAGGAGTAAGTTATAGAGGCATATGAACTATAAGGGATAAAGAGCATGCATTTATGCAAACTTCCTCAGTAATAAACAATGTGCAGAAGACAGCTATAGAATATACAATATATGGAATGCAAGCTGAATTGTACCTAAGTGTTGTGGTTATCAAAGATTTCTTTGCGGCATAATCAGCTCTTTAACTCTCATTGTAAAACTTAACAAATCATCATTCAGCATATACGTTTCCAAAATAATTTTATTTAAGCTTGTGTGGTCCACAGCTATTGTATCAATCTATTTTTAAAACTGAAATTGAGGAAAGAAAATGTGTTTTTGTACTGTGCATTGTTTTTATTCAAACTGCGTCCCAAAGCAGTTTGCAATCCATGAACAGTAGGCAGCAGTCAGCAATGCCTTGTATGTCTCCCAGCACCTTTAGTACTTCAACGAAGCACCAATTAGCACAGAGATGCAACTGCTTTAAACAAATGCATTGTTCTACTACTAGATTTTCCTGGGTGACTGGTAAATGCTATGAATATTTGATGTACTAATGTAATTAGTTTCTTATGTTTAGTATTTATTCATATATTTTAGATACATGCCATGTCAAATACCAATTTTTAATGTAACCTGTAACTTATGTAATCAAGCAGGGCCACCTTGGAAACAGGGCTTATGGCCATAATAGTGTCATTTCTGTTGAAACACAATACATTTTACTACATTACATGTGTTCATAGAAGTCACGCATAGTTAAAGGCTGCCAAGGAAAGATTAGTGTGGTTAAGTACAGAGAATGAGAGAGAGAGAGAGAGAGAGAGAAATTATATATATATATATATATATATATATATATATATATTATGGTAGTGGAGCCATTTACATGTTAAACACAAAATTTTGCACCTTAATAACTTTGCAACTGTTCAATGGATTTGCCTGAAATTTGGAATACCTGATCAAGACCCATACACTTTGGGATCTGCCAAGTTTCGTACCAGTCAGGTATACGGCTATGCAGTTATTAAGCATGATCTGCGCGTGCATTTACGCTTTTTCTCATTCTACAGTCACATCTACAGGTCGCATGATTTGCGCTACTGATCCGAAATCTTCAGGAAACATGTGGCCGTGGTCCCTGATGTGCCTTCCAAAGATTTCGTAAAAAAATATTAAACGGTTCAAAAGTTATTAAAAAAAAAGTTCCAATTATAAGTCAATGGGAAAAGTTAACAAAAAGTTTGAAAGTGTCGCAAATGCAGTTTTTACTTTCACAAATGGCCCTTTTACTTTCGCAAATCTGCCATTTTGTTTTCAGTTAGTGATCAGAAAAATGCTTAGTATTTAAATTTGGGACCCTGTAGCAACCAAATTCTTTTTGTATTCACCTAGTCGGACCCTGAGGATGCAAGCCATGTCTTTATTTTGGGGTAAAACACCTCAGAAATATGTTTTTCAAATTTCTGGAAAAAGTGCTTTCACAAAGTAGTGTCGAACGTGCGACACTGTCGAATGAATTCATGAAAGCTTTCACAAAGTTTGACAGTACTTTCCAGGGTGTGTGAAAATAACAGCAATCCTTTGGCAATGTGCTGCAAAAGAACGGTTTAGTGTTTTGGGCTGAAATTTGGAGAGAATGCAGCCGACATGTCACAGATGTGCCTTTCATTGTTTCATTGGAAAAATATTACACAGCAGCAAAGTTACAGCACTCCAAAGTTGATGCTTTTTCCCATAGGATAACATTACGGTGACTGAAGCATTACAGGAATCCTTTGGTACCATGCTGCAAAATAACGGTTTGATCTTTTTCCCTGAAATTTGGAGGGAAGACAGACAATATCCCACAGATGTGCCTTTTAGTGGTTTGGTTAAATAATATTACAGGGAGCCAAAGTTATGGCACTCCAAACTTCTCTTTTTTCCCCATAGGATAACATTACGGCGTTCGCCACACCTTTCAGGGTCCGTATCTTGGAAACGGTGCGAGATACAGACTTTTCATTGAAAAAATGGGGGCTAAGTACAAAACTAGCCAGGAAAGTGATAATTCATATGACTTTTACATTTTTTTATATGTCGTACGTTTCCTGAGATATAAGCAATTTACTATTCCAAGTCCTCATTTTCTGTTCCAAGAGTCATTATTTTGCATACATTGCTAGTACTCACTGTCTTTGTCTATGCAGCTTTTGGAGAAAACCAGACTGTGCACTTACATTACTGTTACGATTACTGTTTCCGTTTGCGGTTCCGTACCTGTTTCATTTAGCGTTCATCTGTACGCCACCATATGCGTTACCCTTTCCATTTTCATTTGTGGTTGCATTTGCATTGTTTTTAAAATTTGTGTCTACTGTACTGTTTCTGTTTCTGTTTCGCTTTGCATCACCATGTGCATTACGATTTGCATTTGTGGGCACAATGTTACTATGTGAGAAGACATCACGTGGTGGGAGCGCGGGGCCCCGCCACCACATTACATTCACTATTTCTCATTATCATTCTCAAAAAGAAGGGAAATTAGAGGCAAATAACTCCATTTACTGCATCAGTTAGGGTTGTTCCACAGTGACAAAAGCAAGGAAATTCAATGTTAGGGTTGAAACGCCCTTTGCACCCCTCAAGCCCACCCCGCCACATTACGTGGCAGGAACATGGGGCCCAAAGGGCCCTGCACTCCTGCCGCTGCATTACATTCACTATTTCTCGTAATCATTCTCAAAAAGAAGGGAAATTTGAGGCTAAAAACTCAGTTTACTGCATCAGTTAGGGTTGTTCCATAGCAACAAAAGCGAGGAAATTTGATGCTAGGGTTGAAACCTCCTTTGCACCCCTCCAGCCCATCCCACCGCATTACATGGCAGGAGCGCAGGGCCCTCCTATCACTAGTACATTTTGTATTTTACAGTACTGTATATGTTTGTATTTTGTGTGGTGGGAGCGTCAGGTTGGAAGGGCCCCGTGCTCCCGCTGCTGTTTCACATTTAGTATATTTCAGTACTGTCCCACGCTAATGAAACTCTATTACATTCAATATTTTTCAGAAGTGTTTATCTTTGTGTTTTGATTTGTGCTACCATGTGCATTTACATTTCTGTTTGGTGCCACTGTTTTAGTATGCGTGAAGACATCACGTGGCACATATTTCTCCTGAAAAACAGTGGCACACAGAGAGACAGACACACATGGATGTGGGGGGGGCCATGGTAACAGGAACAATCACAGACTTGTTGTATGTTAAGTGAAGAGCCAGAGGCAAATAAGGGTGGTGCAGATCACTTGTACAACTTCCTGATTACAGGTAAAGTGTAGTTAGCATTGTTGTCACTTGAACGGCTTCAGCCAGGTAATGTCTCTTCAAACTGCAGCACCAGGCACTGGATCCTTAGTAGAGACCCACAGCAGAGCTGAGGGTATGGACATCAATGGTAGACATCAGTGATTTCAGGGACACTCAAGTTAGGACAGTTAGTGTTTGTGTTAGCTGACACAGGTAATACCCCTTCCCCCAAATGTTGTACTTCATCATGAGTACCAATGTGCAGCAAGAATGAGGCAAGCAACATCAATGGTACAGTTCTGTAATTGTTGATACACACAACTTAGCACAGTAGGATTTCTATGGCTTCATACAGGCAATTTACACATGCATACCAGTTACTGATACTGACTGTACAGTCACAACTGCATGTGCTTAGGTACAGTGTCACACAGCTGTCTAGACCAGGTATTGCACTCTGACTGTAGACTGACAGTAGATGTAAGTGCGATACATGGTAGATAACTTAGTTAGGAATTGCAGGAGATCTGTAACTCAATGTATGAACACCTAGCCCACATATTGTACACTGAGTTGACAATACAGAATAGAAAAAAACATGGAAGTAAACAGTGTGATGGGGGAACTGCACTTTCACAGCACTTGCTGCATCCTAGATAAACAGCCACAGGAAATGATATGCAATGTACATCAGTTGTACAGCTCTCTGATTACAGGAATAGACCAGTTAGCACAGTTGCCACTTGAATGGATTCAGGCAGGCAATGTGTCTACAAATGTGACAGTAGGTACTACATTGTAAGTGTAGATACAGAACACAAGTCAGGGACTGTACATGTCAGTGCACATACACAACACAGGTGAGGGTATGTACGTCAATGGCACACATCACTGATTGCAGGGAAATTGAAGTTACCTTAGTTAGGATTTGCATGGATTTAGGCAGCTAGAGCTGCTGTGCCTCCCAAAATTTGTAGTTCATTATGACTGGTTATCTATAGGAACCATAGGGGACTGGAGATCTATGGCACACCTGTGTAATTGTAGGTACAGTGAAGCTACCACACTTAGGAGTTGCAGAAGCTTAGCCAGGGAATTGAAGTAGCCATAGCAGTGACTGCATCCCAAATGTATAGTCACAGCTGCATACTGTCAGGTACTGATGTGCGGCACATTGCTACAGTAATTACTGCATGCCGACTGTAGAGGCACAGGAAAAGTAAGTGCATTGCATACTTTTTTACACTGTTAGGAATTATGGGAAGTGTGGCATGCAACGTGCCACATCATTGCCTATGTTGTGGATACTGAGTGGACGGCATAGCAACCAAAGAAATTCATGGACACATACTTGTGGCACCATTTGTAGCAGTTGATTTGTATGCTTAATAGAGACAACAGTTATGTTCTAATGTCATAACGCTATTTTAAGAAAGGCTCAACAGAGGTGGTTATGATTTCAAAAGATTTATTGCCAATTGGTGAAACTGAAAAAGGCCCAATTAAGACTGTATTTTCATTACAGAATAAGTCTCACAATACAGTCCTTGTATGTGTGTAATCACTGCTTGGAATATATGTAAATGTGTCACATTTATAGCAACTAGATTATATGAATTGGAGCAAGTATGTGATATTGAAATACAGTATAGAAAGAAGGTAGCATAAGAAGGTAATTTGTTCTATTTACTGTGATTGTGTTACAGGGTAGACATCTTGAGGTCAAGTGATTGCTATCCCTGCAGTGTTCTCCCATCTTTTTCTGGTGGGGTTGTTATCTACCTTCTATGCATATAACTGGTTCTTTAATAGCTGTTCACTGTCTTTAATTAGGTGTTCTGTGTTTACAGTGATGTTGAAGTGGTCACTACTCTTTGTGGGAAGAAGTGCTTTCTGACATTCCTCCTGTAGTTGTGACAGTCAAGCTTTACCCGTGGTTCTTCATTGTATATTTGATGCTGATCTTGAAGAGACTTTGTCTAAGAATATTGCCAGTTTTTAAAGCAGTTGAATATTCTAGTTATGTGTCATACTTTACTTGTGTCCTATGCTAATAAAGGTATGTCATGATCTTATAAACAGTGATTACACACATGAAACAGAAATGTGTAGTTGTTGTTGTGTGACTGATAATGTGGATGTTCCTGGGGTGGGCGAAAACCATACACTAAGTGTTTAAGTATAAAATATTTAAAAATTCTGATTTTAGTGACATTAGATTACTGGCATGTTCAGTTAAATATTTAATGATATGTCACTGACTAGGCGCATATGGAAAATTCCCACCCGACCCCTCAATAGAGACAATCATAAATATTGTCAGGAACAGGTATGAAGTACGTTGTGATCAGCAACAGTGTCTGATTTACAATTGTCAACATTGTTTACATAGGCTAGAATAACTTGTATGACAAGTACAAAAAAAGTCATTATTTCAGGAACAAAAAACATTATTTTCAATTGTTACATTGGTTTATATGTTACTTCTGAACTAGTAAGTAAAAACCTTTGCATGCTGTCATTATCAAAGACATGGTGCATTGAACTTAAACAGTATAGTACTGTATTATATGTTAAACATTCATTTGTATTTTACTTCTATACTAATACCTTTAGTAGAACAATAAAAGTAGTTAGCAACAATGACAAGGTGGAATAAGAATGCAAATATAATTTACAAGTAATTACAAAACCATGGCCAATTCAGTTAATGGTAAGATGCAATCATTCGGTATTTATACTTGCTTCATTCAACTTGTTGTATAATGAATAAAGATTGTTATTTTTACACATGTACAGTATCAGTATAACAAATAAAGCAGGCATAGTTCAACACTGTTGTATGGTGAATGAATGATGTTGTTGTCTACACGGCAATAGCTAATAGACAACAACAAGTGGTGATAGTGCACCGTTTGGTGAATGAGACCTCTGTTGCTCAGTTGTTTACGATGGTAACTGAGAACATTTCTTTATCTGCAAAGAGTAATAGTTAAAAACTGGCAGCAACTTCTTGTTATGTATGGGTATGATACAGTAACAAGAAAAGATATGTACAGAAGAGGAGATACAGGAAGGCCTCTGTTTTGAGATGTACAATCTTTGATAGACATGTAAGCATGGTTTCTCTAGTAACTGTGAATACTGTTGGCGCCGATTGAAGCCACTACAACAATTTCCATGTTGTCACTGATCCACACAAGATCTTAGAAGTCATAGTGCATGAAATGTGTCTGCCAGTATAGCATTTTGTTTGCAATCCTATGGTTTATTGAGAGTCATAGGTTGGAAACAATTGAACTGACCTGCGGCTGTTTCTGACACAAATTAGTCATTTACAAAATGCAACATGTTCTGTCCTATTCTTCTGAAATATGGAGTTCATCATAATTCTTCAATATTAGAAGATATGCATCTTTCAAGTGTCATGGCATTCTCTGTTTAAAACTGCTTGTAGAGTTGTCACACTTTACCCATCCACATCTGTACCTTAGTAAACAAGTGTAATGGCCAGAATGCATGGATTGACCATGGTGATAGATTATACTGTAAATGTCAAACACTGATTGGTTAAAGACTATTCTACCAGCTGTGTAATCTGTGATAGGAGTGTCAACTCTGAGCCTGTTGGAGTCAAACCTGTGCAACATAAGCAACAGATATTGAGATGAACTCTTGAGACGTATGGACTGAGTGCATCTGCCTCCACACCTTTTGCAGAAGTGACCACATTGAGCATTGGTGAATAGCTGTCGAAATTTGACACTTTTGGCTTGAGGGACAAAAAGAGTAATCCACAGCATGTCTTCTGTGGTTTCACGCTGTGAATGGCCACGTGGAACACATACGTATTTGGTTACATATGACACTGTGAAGTAGTGGCACATCGGGGTGTTGTCTTCATCCAAGTTGTTTATGACAGCCATCATAAACTCACTAGTGTCTTGCAGCATGTCAGTAGCAAATGTACTACATCTGTCATATGTACCTAACAGTAAGAGGAGGCAGTATAGCACAGTGGTCTAAGGCTCTGAACTGCAAATCTGGTGACATCCAGCAGACCAGAGCTGGGTTTGAATTCCACAGCTTCCATTTGCATACTGTGTGACCCTGAGCAAGTCACTTAACCTACTTGTGCTCCCAGGTTGCTCCTGTAAAAAAGCTTTCAGCTTAGTGTGCGATACCTGGTTAAACAACTAAATAAAAAAAAACAGCTGTCGAAGTGGTGTTAGTAACTGTACATTGTGAGACTGGTCAGAAGTCATGTTGACAATCTGCTTCTAAGTGTTTGATAGGGGATTTTCTTGTGAGGCAGATATTGCCTGCACGAAGTGTGGCATGTGTAGAAAAACTTGCATAGCTGAGTTAGCAGAGCAGTTCACTCTAGTGCTGTTGACAAACACTGGCACAGAGGATACACCAACAGATTTCTGATGAATTGCTGGCTGTGAATGTTTACTTGAAGTTGTGGCCTTTATTGAACTCTTTTGAGCTGAATCACTTCTGGAAGCTTGTGTCTGTTTGTTGATACCTGTAGATTTGACTGTATGATGTGAGACAGCCAGATATGTAGGCAGTGGTATTAAAGATACTTGTGGCTGATGTAGAGTACGTAACCTGTTGTACTCAAGAATACATCGCTTGTCAGCTCATATTTTCTGAGGTGCTAGAGTTATAATGTGCAACCCAGAAAGACTGCGAACACGTGAAAGTGCCACATAGCTCGTGCCATCCTTAAAAATGTCTGTACCTATGCCCGTCATTGCTGAATCTAAACTCAAGCCCTGAGATTTGTGAATGGACACAGCATATGCAACACATACTGGGAATTGTTTCCTGTTAACATAGATATCCTTAAATACCTGGAATTTTATGCAGGTCCACTGTATGTGTACAAGCTGTTCCATGTTGTCAAAGTGGACTACAAGTGTCTTGACATATGTCTTCTGGACATTGTAGACAAAGTCAGTAATGTTTCCCATGGCACCATTTACCATGCCTCGTTCAACATCTAGATTATGTCACAGCATGATACGTGCATTCTTACAAAGTGTGAGAACAGCTTCTAGGTCACCTGTGTGTGAAACATCTGACTTGAGTTCACTGAGTCATTCATTCGTTTTTGCTACTAGGTTGCGACTAAGAATGGCACCATCAACTGTATCAACAGCATGCAGAGTTAGAATTTCATGGTTTTCTCTCTGCAGCATTAGATTGTTGAACTCAGTGCATTTCTTTAGTCATGGCATAAGACACACTGTGTGTCCCTGTAGAGTATACATTGCTGAAAACATTACATGCTGTTTCTAAGGATGCAGTATCTACTGCGATTCTCTGATCATTTAACATGCAAACATGTTCTGGTGATAGAGAACCTGTGCGAGCTTCATCTAAAAGTGATTTGTAAGCCAGATCACCACTTTGGCGCATGTTCTCAGACAACTCAATGTAGGTAAATAATTCCCAAATGTTATAGCCTGCAATGCAGCCGAAAATATTCTTAGCTTGCTTGGCAGTTAGAGTTGTAAACACATGCTCTGCATTGACTGCTGCAAGCTGTAAAAGGTCTCCCAAAGCAATAATACTTTTGCCACCAAATGGTACTCCATCATCAGTACCTAAGATCTCCTGTAGATGTAGATGTATACAGGCAAGCATGCCATTAGAGACCATGCTGATTTCATCAATGATGAGTAACTTCATCTTTGTGAACATGGAACGGAGCCGAGATGCAATCTCGAATGACAGTTTACGATGCTCTCCAGTTCTGCCATGTTCCACTGGCAACATAAAGAGACGGTGTAATGTAACTCCACCAATGTTGTATGTGGCTAGTCCTGTGGGAGCAGTAACAGCAACAGACATTGATGACCCTATCAGGCTCCATATTTCAGCAGTGATGGCTTCAATGAGGAAACTGTTTCCTGTGCCAGCTGAACCACTAACAAAAATCAGTAGTGGTTTATAGTCACAACAGTCACATTTTTTTGTTTCATGTTGTAGCCCACGTTGGCCGGCGCCAACTACTTGAGAGTGAAATGTATGCTGCTGCTGATTTAGCCTTTCTCTCAAGTCAGCTGGGTTGACAGTGGAGTGTGTTCCATGTTCCATGGCTGTCTCAATTTCTGACATTAACACTTATGTGGCATTTAAGGGTAGAGGATCACCGAGAAAAGCTTGTCCTTCTGGATCAAGGTTGTTTTGTGAACTAACAGGAGTGTCTTCCTGAAGCTGCTTCCCTGCCTTCTCAAGCTGTTCTTTCTCAGCCTCTAATCTCTGTATGTACGTGTCTGAATATTCAATTTTGAAAGTCTCGTAACTGCGATTGAATTCTTCATTGAATGTATCACAGTCACCTTTTAATTCAGACTCACTCTTCCAGGATCTAAATAGGAATAGGAGAGCAAAGTAGTAGTGTTCTCTGCTCTCCCAATGTGCCTAGATGCAGTCTACAGTGGTCTGTGAGCCATGGCTTGTGTCTCTTTATGAGACAGCCATCCACTCCATTAACCTTGTAAATCTGGCATGTTGAGTCAGGCGAGATGTCTGCCTTGTAGTCATACCACTTAGCCACCTGAAAAAGAGACACATATCATCCATGTCGTCGTGTCTACAGGGGTAGTATAGGTCTATCAGGTTATTCTTCAAGATATGTTTTGAAGAAGTTATACTGGCAGCGAGCTCCTCATTTTCGGCATGGGGAATCAGTACACATTTGCGTTTCTCTTTGTAGTTAACACTGAGAAACTGGAGAGTGTCAGACTTCCTGTACAGATGTGTACCCATTAAACAGTCTCTGGCTTTATAAGCTCCACATTCTCTGTGTGAAAGAGTCTTCAAGCTCAATCACCAGACCTGAGATGTCAGGCTTCTGCTTGAAGTGGCAATATCTTCCCAAAGATCTTGCAAGCTAGTCTGCTCATGTTTGGTTATGTACAAAGTGACGTACCACACCAGGGCCAATGAGTTATCAGCCACAAACTGAACATCTATGTTTGCTTGCCACATTAGGAGAAAAGTTGGGTTGTAGTCATTTATGTACACCTCTTTCTCATCTCTGGGTAACTCGTATACCCTCTTGGTTGATTTTGCCTTCAAGTGGTGTTGCATTGCTGAGAAAAGGTCATTCATGGCACCATCCTGACAAACTCTTTTAGGAAATCCAAAGGCAACATTATGTGTGTACTAATTAGATTTGTTCTTTACTACAGCGACGTATTTTTGCACAAATATGTCACTGGAACTTTAGACCTACTTCCATAGTGTAGGACTATGTACTTGCCTGGAATGTGACAAGTGATACCTTTCTTGATGAATCTATAACATTGTGCAGCTTCATTTCACCTATGCCTGGTGCATCCTTGATCCACAATAACATATGGATATGAGGGTCACCCTGTGCTTGATATTCCATCCTCCAAAAGTAATGCTCCACAATACCAAGAGGTGGATTGTCCTTTGACAATATGAAAGCCAGAATGTCATGGAACCGCTTGTGAAAATGTCTTGTGACAGACATAGGATCAAGTGATTTCTCCGACAGTCATTGATGAGATGCCGTCGACATCAGAATTTGCACACTTCAACAGTTCAATGAGCTGATCCCAGGCATATTCAGCACAACTAAGTGTGATAAACCATGTGGCTACACCACACTCTCACAGCATTGTCATCACTTCAAGGGTCTGCGATACCAATATTCTTTGGTGCCTCGAAGACTTGAAAGAATGGAAGACAGATTCACTTGCACATTTTCATCTTTCTGCTTTAATTTCTCTAGGAATTGAGCAGCTGATATTCCATCTAGTGGACTTGTGAGATGAATAGTATGTGCAATGGATGGAGACAGAATGCTTAGTTCACTCTCCCAGAGGAGATAAAACAGGTACTGTATGTTATGTCTGAATTTGCCGTCTTTACTGAGTACACGGCTAGTACAGTACTCAGCACCCTGTACACGCACTTCTCTTTCATCTAGGCATCCACCTGACCCTTTTGGGAATAAGTCTGGGAAACAACGTGCTTCTAGTGTTGCCTCCCAAATACTGACAGGCTCACCTTCCACCTGTTTCATTTTATAGAGATCAGTGTTGTCTCCTACTGGGTCTCTACTATGTAGTGGGTGAATTGTGTACTGTTCATACACATTGTCACTTGTCTGTCCACTGACCTTCTCAATGATTGGTTTACTTTTTTTCTAATAGATCATGTTGGACAGAGAGACTAGCCATCTGATGTATGTTAAGGTCTGCATAAAATGGAATATTACTCTTTAAATAACTAAGAGCAAGCTTCACCTTATGTACATTGACAACATCTTACCAGATGACCTTGGACTTTGTTGGAACACCATTTACAAGAACCACCAAACTATTTTCTGTAGAGATTGCTTCCACATTTTCCTGTAGAGGAAGTGGTAGATACATCACATAACCCTTCAGGGATCTCACAAGTTCTTTCTGTGGAATGTTATGTGTCTTTGTGTTCAGACATAGAATGGTTTTGAAAGGTTTCATTGTCCGAATTAGAATGCACTCAAACATATTGTCAGTGTCAGTCACTAAGTGTCAGTGGCTCAGTAGGTAGCACACTCGCCTCTGAGGCCGGGAGATCAGAGGGCTGTGGGTTCAGTTCCCACATCTGGCACTTGGGTTAATATCCCAGTACTGACACTGCAGTGCAGCATGAGAGGGGTGCTGCACTTCTGAGGTGCTGTCTTTCAGATGAGATGTTAAACCGAGGTCCCATCTGCCTGGATTGGTGGTAGTCAGATGGATGTTAAGATCCCATAGCACCTCGAAAAGATAGAGAATTTTATTATAATCAAACATACATATACAGAAAAACAGTTCATATGCATCTACATATTTGCAATTCCCAAATAATATTACATTCTTTTAATTCATATTATCATCTTCCACTCCTTTTTTTTCTTTTCCTAAATTTCTACCCACCAATCTAGTCAAGCAAGAAATCAAACTTTCCAATAAGATTTCCATTTCCTTATAGAAATTGTGCTCTTTTCTATAAACATTAATTTCCTGATCTCGGATTCTATTATCATAATCAAATTAAAAGGGCTTAGAAACTGCTGTTGCAAAACTAATCTACATCTACTAATCCATAACCAATATAAAAATAATACATGAATTACCTGTAAAGAGCTATATCTATCCTTACTATATTCTTTATCAAAAAAACCATAATACAAATACTCCTTTGTTGGTGGGAGTATTAACTTACCCTTCCACCTTTCTTTAAGAACATCCCAAAATTGTCTCGTATACCAACAATCATAATATAAATGATCAATTGTCCCTAATTGCATAATACATTTATCTCTTGGACAGTATCTTTCCTGGGAAGATTTATGTTTCTGATTATTTCGAACATTAATCTTGCTATGAACTCCCAACCATAAAGTGTTCCACATCTGTTCAGAAATGCGGGTATTTGTTAAATAGTTACCTAAACCACGAGATACCTTCTCAGATAGGTGATTAAAAGGGACTTCTGAAAAAAAGGGACTCATAATACAACTATACATTCCTTTCCTATTAATTTTTTAACTAACAACCAGCTTACATCCATTTTAACATAATCAAATGCCGACCTCATTTATTTTGTAAAGGGTCTTCTTTTATTAAAGTGCACAAATATCCCTCCCATTCTTTCAAATGCCCTTAAGTAAAGGGTTATTAACTAACCAAATTTGAAAAATATTTTGAACCACAGGGATCAAATTTCTGTATACAAAATGGTAAAGAAGAACAAAATTGGGTTTATCATCCCAACCACTCCCTTAATCCCCAGATACAATATATTCCTTTTAATAGGGTTTAAATAGGCTACCCTATATACCACTAAAAAAAATCTCATCAAAGGAGTTTCCAGCTTTTTGGGATAAAAAATATTACCTATAAACAAAAGATAAGGATGAGATAGTTTAACCAAATAGATCCGTTTTTCTTAGCCAATCTATGTTTATTCCGAAAGACACTTTTAAGTTAGCTTCCTCTAATGCTTCTTGCCAGTTCTCCCAGTCACTATTTTACCCCCAAAAAATACCCAGAATTTTTACATGGTGTTTGCTCAATTTTGAATCTCCACTTTAGCCTGATTCTCAGGGAATCCTGAAATAGCTACACATTTAGTTTTCTCCTCATTTATTTTTGCCCTATGGTTTTCCTTACATTTTTAGTAGCTCATATACTAGCCTATATAGCCCTCACCATTTGGTAACACTAAACAAATATCGTCTGCATAAACTACTAATTTAGGTAGATTAATATTGTGTATTGCTATAGGTCTTATTAAAGGGACCTGCATAATCCTCACTACCAGATCTAAGGCAAATACATATAAAATAGGGCTAAGCGGGCATCCTTGTCTAACTCCTTTTAACACACTCTGAGGTTTACCTCTCCACCCATTCTCGAGGGGGATGACCGTAGCTAAAGAATAACATAATTGTACCCAATTCACAAATTGGGTAGGTATCCCATAGGCTTTCAAACATTCACATAGGTAATCATGGGACACTTCATCAAACGCTTTCGATTGGTCTATACTAATCAAATAGCCCTCTAATTTATCAGCGGTGTCATTACCTGCAAACATAATCTCTCTAATTAAAATTAAAGCATCAGTCAAATGTCTCCCAGGTACTGCACAAAACTGCTGTGCGTGTATGCATTCTGTGTCACAGACAATCTATTCCCAAAAAGTTTAGTAAAGATCTTAAAATCTACATTTAGGAGGGTTAAAGGTCTCAGTTTTGATATCCATTTATCACCTTTTAAAAGGAAAATAAGTAGACCCTCGTACATCTGAGTAGGTAACAACATATCCTCCAAAGAAATTATACACCTTTAATAATTCTTTTGGCATTAAATCCCACAGAATTTTATATATTTCACCTGGTAAACCATCAGAACCAGGTGCAGTGTTTTTCTTCAGGTAGATATAACTTACTCATTTCTGCCTCAGTAAAGGCCTCTAACTTTTATTTTTAGTTTTAGAATCTATTTAGGTATATTTGCAGCTTCCAATAAATGTGGTATAAATTGGAAGATGGTCCACGCAGTCCCAAAAGTGCTTAACACCTGTTACTCTAAAAATCCATTATTCCTTATTATCGAAATCAAAACCCTTCTTTTTCCACAACCCAAAAATAGCCGCTTATTCGATCTGGTTTGACATGCTAAGAAAGGGTTCACCTGTGTAGATTTCCCTAATGTCCCAAACTTCTGTTCTTGATTTAAAGATTTCATTCGATCATACTGTAAATATGACATCTGTATCTTTATCTGATTTATTTCTTTAGATAAATCCTCACCCTTTTCATGTTGGGAAGATAGTAAACATTGTAATGACCTCCTTAACTTCATATAATTCCTGTTTCTCTGACCTGCCATTGCTCTACCTTTATATTGAAAATAGCCAATCAGGCATCTTTTTAGAGATCCCCACCAACTTCCTAAATCCTCATGTAAACCCATCGTAGAAATTTGATCTTTTATTATTATGCTTATATCCGATATAACTGTAGTTTCTTTTAAACTTAAAGTATTGAGCTTCCAAACCCCTGGCCCATGTCCTCTATTTTGCTGGTCATTCACCTTAATTCCTATTAATATATGATCTGATGTTTCTACAGGTATATAAATTAATCCATCTATTTGTAACTTCTCTGGTGCAAATATAAAATCAATTCGAAAAGTTAATTTCCCTTTAAAAAAGGTAGGATTGTTTAATCTCTTCCCATCGTTGTGTGTGTCTCTTAACCCTGCCTGAGACAAAATAGAAGATAAACAAACTTTGTCACAGTACTGCTTCCCATATTCTTTCTTCTGTTCAAAATTAATATTAAAATCCCCGCCCAAAATTAACACCCCTTTTTTATACAAAAATGGTCGAATTTTGTACAAAAGTTCAATTCTTGCAGACTTCACCTGCGGTCCATACACAGTAATTATGCGGCAAGGGATGCTTTTGATCTTCACATCGATCATTAAAGCTCTACCTGGCTCTATTTCAACCATCCGGATTAAACTTACTTCAAAGGTATTAAAGTATATCCCCAAACCACTACATAAATCCTCACCTAAAGACCAAAGGATGTACCCCCTCCATTGATTTTCTAGCTTCCTCTATCTCTGCTAAAGTATACAATCGAGTATCTTGTAAAGATATACATCATATTTAAATGACGAAAGTATGCCAAAAAAGTTGTCATAAAGTCTTATATATGATCTAATACTGTTCACATTTAAAGAAGCAAACGTCAAAGAAGAAGAAGCTTTAAGAGGTGGTTTAGAAGATTTATTACTAGACCTAGTTACCCTCTTAACCACCTTCAAAACCTTTTGCCTGAGACACCCAGAAAAGGGTTTAGAAGCTTCTACCCCAGATCCATTAGGATTTTGGTCTGAAATTGAAACTTCCTTCCATTTGCTCTCCCCAACTTGCTAACATTGAATATCTATTCGATAAAGGCAGAGGAACTTGGAGGGTCCCTGAAACTAACATTTTCTCCCACTGTTTCTTTTCCTGTTGACTTTTTTTCTCCTTTATATTATCAGGACACTCTGCGTGTTGCTTAACTGCCTCATAGGTCGAATAGGTGATCCATGAGGGGTTACAAAGGGAGGACATATCTTAAAGCTGCCTAATCCCTTTTCGGGTCTAAAGGACCTCCTGTAGTATTGAAATACCATTCTCCTCCAATCTTGTTCTTATGTGGGTATTCTTCCTTCTGTTGCCCCTTCCCATACATATCTTCTCTCCTCCCTTGTTCCTAGTTAAGTCGTCCCCAATTTTGTCTGAGAATTACGAGCTTGTGATGCAAATGCTCTTGGTCTGAAGTCTCATTTGTTTCTACATACTTCCATGCACAGTCAGCAAAAACATGGTCGTTTTTGTTACATAGGCTACATACAGAGCTTGTACATTCTGACATTAAATGGCCTAACATTTCACAGTGAAAACATCGAACTTGTTTACAGGCTGTATTCAAATGGGACAACACCCACATTTAAAACAACTTTGGGTTGACCTCGTAAATACAATGCCCTGTCCTACCCAGATAGAAAGAGCTAGTGCAGCTGTATACCTTCAGCGTCATGAATTAATCTGATCACGAAAAGTCCACCTCAGTCCAAAACCATTAAGTATCAAAATTGGACGAGGTTTATCTTGCACATAGCATGTCTTTTGTAACCAGAAAATAATGTCCGATATGTTCACCCCTTCATTTCGAAATAAAATTGTCACAGTTTTAACAGTTGGTTTAGTTATTGGGATTGTTTGAAAATCTTTCCATTTCTCCTTGCCTTGCAGATTATAATAAAGTCTCCAAAACTTATCCAAAGACATTTCTGTGCAAAAACTAACATTGTAATAGCGATCCCCTGGGGGTGAATTAATGCATATACTTCATTTGGTGAAAAGGACATGGAGTCGATTAACAAACTTTTGCCTACCCAAATTGATCAGGGCCAGTGCCAGCTGCCCAATGTATCTCAGTCTTACAGGAATCTGCATAGCCGACTCCACAGGTTTCCTAAAAGTCAACATAAGTCTTCACGGTTCTTCTCCTACATTTTCCTCATTTACTGCTTCATTATTCTCTTCTCTCTCGATTGTTGTAGGGCTTCCTCTGAAAGTGCAGGTTCAATTCTGCTCACAGGTGTAGAAAAAATGCCGACTCCAACACACAGGGTCATCTGTACATATCTCTAATCCCTCTGTGATTGTCTTCATCTCTAAAAACCACTGGCCTCAGTTTGGGAGCCATCCTCATTTGTTCTTTTGGCACTTTGGATTTTGATAGAGTCCACAAATTTTCTTTTTTTTAATTCCTAAGACGATGCATTACTCGTTCCCGGGATTGGAATTAATGGGTCCGGGACCCACTTGTTACCATCCCACATCCAACCCGCTTTCACTAGTGCATCTCCAGGCGACCAAGGCTCAAGAGGGCTCAAATTCTCTAATTTCTGTGTTAGTCCAGACATTTTCCTGATACCAGGATTTATATCTTCTTCATTTTCTGTGCGCTGTTCAAAGCGCTTACCTCCCTCATAATTTGGACTTACTGGAGAACGTTTCCTTTTGTTTCTTTCAACTTCAAGTTTCTGTTGACAAGATTAATAATCTTTTTCAGCCATTGAGATTAAATCCAACAGGTATTGCTTTTTCCTTTTTAACTCTTCTGTTAAAACCAATTCATCTTTTCCCTCAATGTCCGTATTATTATCATCCGCAATTAAAGTTTCCTTACACATTTGATTTATCTCTGTCTCCTGGCTTTGTAGTTCTTTATTCCCCTCAACTGTGTTTTCCAAACAGGTTGGAGTCGCGTACTCACAACCTTCCTCTTCGAACTCCTCCGACTGACTGGGCTCCTCCATCTCCTCGGACGGACAGCACCACCCTCGAAAAGTGTAGGGGGATTTCCCCGGTGTCCTGGCCAAATTTCCCTCATTCACTAAAAATACCACCAACAGCTTAATCTGGTTCAAGGTCAGTTGGCATTCATCAGTATCCCCCTCCCCCAGGTCATGCCTGAAAATAGGCAGGATTTGTCTAGTGCACTTACCCGGTCAACAAAAGCTAAATAAATAAATATTCAATGTTGAAATCGCACTTGGTATAACATGTGTCTCCATATTATTCAGCAGTGACCTTGGTGGCAAAATGTTACACTTTAGTTTGGAGAAACAGTGCTTGCACAGCAGAATGGTGTTTTCTAAGTGAAAGTCATATTTCATCAGCAAAAATGCTTAGAGATGGAACCACATGTCATTGTATAGTGACAAGGTTTCCAGGTTAACTGTGACTGTTTGTTTACTGTAGCACAAACAATCACATGAGACAAATACAGAGTCAAACTTCTGAGACTCTGCCAGCTCAAATCTGCTGTTCTTTGCATACTGTCTCAGTTATGTCAGTCTCTAAGACCTGAAACTGATGTTTCAACAAGTGTTAAACTGAGAAATGTGTGTACCTGGTACAAAAGTGACATGTTGCAGTTGTTTTAGAAATGTGATGGCACCTGCATGTCACCCTGACTGCAATAAGTCATTTAAACAAGTGTACTGATTTGACCGTACGTCTTCATATACTCTGTACAAAATTTTGCATGCCTGTTTGGTGCACTCAAGGCATCCATGTTGTAAAAATACTATCATAAACACCACTATTGAGGCATGCAAGTGGTGGCCCATAAGTCTAGTATGTGGACAAATTTCACAATGGTCAATTTTGTTAAACAGTTTATATCTTTCTTTGTGATCTGTAATCACAAACAGGTTGACAAACTGTTCAACTTTTTCAAATGAGATTGCTTATTGTTGCAGGTGTCATCAAATGCCCATGACAGAGAGTGCCGTTTATTGGACACAGTGGTTGCATCACAGTCATCATATGTGTCCACTGCGCTGTCATCACAGATACTGAGTACATTGACCAGTTTACCAGACTCATAAATGGTGACCTTGAGTTCCTTTTTCTGGGAATAATAAGATTCTTCCCAGAAATATGCCTCTGAGTGCTGTGTGTGCATCCAGTGATCTGTGAAAACATCACAGAAATTGTGGACAGTCAAAGGATACTGTTCTAGCCTTTTTTTGATGTCATACACAACTTTTCTGAATTGTTCAAGCACATGAGACATCTTACGCCACAACCATTGCAGTATTACACAGCTCTGTTAACAAAGGTGTGTGCTTTGAGACACAATTTCATCAAAGACAGATGGCTCTTTGTCTTTTTGTGCTCAAGTCTCATCACAGCAGCAATAAGATCTATCGACCGCAGCTTTACTTGCTAGTGGCGAAAGTACTTCACTGCTTTCTCAGATAATAATCAACAGGTGTAAGTTACATGTGTTTTGGAGGTCTGTTTATGGTTACAGTTACAATAGTTGTGTTTCATCTGAGAGATCTACACAATTGTTGTGGAGGTAAGCATTTTTTACTTGCTCTTGAGGCAGTATGTGCTTTTGATGCACAGTGAGTTATAGTGGGGGTTACTGTTGCAGTGGATGTCTCTTTCTATTCATACTCTGGTGTCACATTTGTGTTATCTTTAACAGCATTTAGCAACAGTGAAGTACTATGATACCTGTCTCATTTACTTTAATATCTACACCTGTTTTTAGTTGGCATTTTTTCTTAGGACAGCCCACAGTGGCAGAAGCAATCTTACAGAAGTATCAGGCACCTGTATGAAAGACAGAGAAAAAGACAATGTTACTATATGGCTCTGTTCATGACTTCCAACATTGTTCATTGACACATCTGATTTAAGTATGCATCAATTAAAATAAGCTACTGTTATAAACTTTAATCACATAAAAGTATTAACATTATAACAGTTGCATTTATTTCTGTTATATTGTCTTGTATATCTTTTTAACTATAGCATCTAGATTTTGTTTTGTATGATTTTCAAAGTTAAGTTTTTGACAATTTGATTATTCAGATACATTGACATAGCTGATGCTGCCACACTGCTGGTTACACAATGACTTTATTTCTGTCAGTTAGTGCCACATTAATAAGTCAACTTTGCTCACTTAGTCGAAGTTAGTGCATATGGATGTTTACGTGTGATATTGTTAAGGTTGGCATTTTAACACAACTGTTAATGGAATTACACAGCTGTCATTTCTGAGATCCTTGTGAGATTTTTTTTGTGAAACCACTGTTCAGAGCGTCTTGTTATAATGACAGTCACACTGTTCATGAGTAGAGGAGTGGAAATGAGTATGTCTAAAATTTGGTAGTGGTAGTCTGTTATATGACTGTTTATGTGAGTGTGTGTACGGACTTCACTACACACATTTCTAAGTTAGTCTATCTGCAGTATCTCCATGTTAGCTTGGGAACATTGCATTTACATCCTAAGATGACATTGTTGGAAATTAGTTGTCAATGGTGCATAAAAATGACTGCTTTGTGAGGGTGCTTAGCAGCTGGTAAACAATGCATTACTACAAGTGAGTTGCTCTGTAATGTTGTCACTGAAGATTACCACCTGTTTCATGGGTGTGTTTACAAAGTTACAATACTATGTGTGTCCACTTGTGACAGTTCAAAAGCAGTGTAGCAGTGTTCAGCATCAAAAAATTGGTCATTTTTGTCATTAAGCATCGAATTGTGGTAGAAATAGATAATTTGGAAAAAAATACTGTCGAATACATGAAAGTGTCGCAAATAGTAGTGTTGTGCATTCAACAGTGTCGCAAATGTTACTTTCGTGCATTCGACAGTATGGCAAAAAAATAATGTTGCAATACGAAAATTTCACAAAAGTTACTTTTGTGCATTCAAAAGTGTTGCAAAAAGTACTTTCATGCATTCAACACTGTCGCAAATTACTTTCGTGTGTTCAAAAGTGTTGCAAATTTTAAACTTGGGAGTGGAAAATGCATTCATTATTGAATCAGATCTGATTGTATTTGACTGACAGCTTGTTTTACCAATGCAATGCAAGATTTGTCAGGCCAGGTGAGACAACCAATCAGAGATGGACAACACTGAAGAAGAAGAAGGCAACAGCAGCCATCTAAGTACTAACTGAGAGCCAGCATTTTTCAAAACTGTAAGTACTGTATATTTTAGAAAACATTTTCTTAGCACTAAAGAAGTGGTAGCAACATGTTAATACTATTAATCAAAATGTTTTTTTAGTTCTGTATTTGATAATGTTACTTGTAAAATTCTAAGTTGCTGTATTATTTGGATAAAACTATTTAAAGTCAGATAGTAGTTGAGTACTAACTTGTACAGATACAACTGCAAATAGAGATAGTAAGCTGCACTTGGACCCATAACAGAAGAGGGAACCAATCAGACATGCTTCTGTGGTTGTAATTGTTTAAAACTGCCTATGGAAAGGATGCATTCTTCCCACCTCTCAATGTTTGCACATTTTAGCTGTAGCAGAAATGCAGCAATAGTCAGTACACAGCCTACATTGGTTAATGAAAGCAGAGTGCTAGCCAATGATTTGTTTTAGTTGTGTGTTATTAATCAGCCCAGTGAAGCTGGCTTTAACTAAAGAGGAAAAATATCAGTTTGACTGTCACAACAGCCTAGCTACTGCAGGGTAAACACTGACTTTTTTGGTAGCTCTCTGTGCACTTCTGAGTTTAAAAACTGAGAATGGTAGAAAATAGCAAAAGGACTTTGTGAATAGTTGGAAGCAGTATCGTGAGACGAGCATCTGAGTATGCTCACAATAGTGATTTTGGGAGAAACCTGCAGCTCACAAATTGCTCTGTGAAATGGTTTGGTAGTGGTGGAATGAGGTGGGAGCACCTTATGCCAACCATGCAGAGACTTTTGCGTACTCAGCCTCATCCTGACATATTGCTGATACATCTCGGAGGCAATGATTTGGGCACCAATCGATGGGTAGATTTAGTAACAAGCAAAACTGGACCTTGCTTCTATTATGAGTATGTTGACTGCCTGTATAGTCATATTTTTGGATATTACAGAGCATAAGGTCTGGCAAGCAGAACACCATATGTATCTGATTGACAGAGCTCGAAGAAAAGTCAACATACAAATATCTGCATTTCTACGCATGCATGGAATGTACACCACACGTCACCCAGAAATTAAATATTGTTATGATTGGCTATACCTACCAGATGGTGTACATTTCTCACATGCTGGCAATTGTCATTTTCTGGAAGACCTTCGAGATGCAATCCTCAAAGTCCTCTAAGAATGTCAGACTGTTTGATCAAATATCAAAGTGTTAACAAAGGTTCTTTTCAGAACCAAAAAAATGTGGTCAAAAAATAGATCAGCTGCATGCATCAGTCACACACATGTAACACATGGGTTGGGAATATTCAGATTGTGCCATGCTGTGTTACAACACTGGAGAAAGTAGAATAGCAATGCAGTATGTTGTTGTTAGTACACAATTTCATGATGTAGTGGTGTGATTAGAATTGAAAAATGTTTCAGTCTGTAAGGCACATTGTACATGTTGCTGTGGCACTGCACAACTGTGGGTGGGCAGAGAGGAGTAGGGGTGTCACAACAGTGAAGGGTAGTGGTGGTAGGCTTATGCATTGCACTATTTAGCACTATATGTGCAAATGGAACTATTATACATGCAAGGCATAAACACAGCAATTTTGCATATTTCAAAATTTCATATTTTTAGTGTGCAGGTGTCCTCTTTATTAGTGAGTTGTTGCTTGCATTGACTGACTCAAGATCTGTTGTCTACTAATGCCCCCCCCAGTAGCTTGCTGGTAATGTATTACAGCATTTTTTTTATGTTGACATGCTTGCACAGCCAACATCTTCTGAGAGTGTGGTGAGTTGAAGGCGTGGTCGCTGTTTGGCGAATGCAGGGCACGCTCCAGTAGGTGCATCCTGCATTGCCCAATCAGCTTGCATGCCAGTGCAACACTATGCATACATAAAGGGGTGAGCACATCTAAGGAAAAGTCCGCTGCAATGCTAGCAAAGCTCGTCAGACTGAGCGGTCCATTTTTTGCAATGCTCGCTGCCATTATGTGCATGGTCAGTGAGTGGGCGTCCGCTTAAAGTCTGCCGACTTTGGTGTCGGTTTAACCCCCTCACTGTCTTTTTTGTGGTGACGGGGGAGCCCACTTCCTGTCGGCATAACCTCCCCCCATTGTTGTTCATGACATATTACGAAAAAGACAGTGACATTGTTCACGAGCAGAGGTCCTAAAATGGCTGTGTTGAGAATTTGGTAAAAATGCTCCATAAAATGACTGTGTTATGAGTGTGCATTGTTTTGTTTGTATGCACGGTCGTACATCTGCAAAATTCTAATATTCTCACTTCAGATTTTCCACAGTGTCACTGTTCTGCACCTCCTAATGAAAGTACATCTGTCATTGTTCATGTCCTGACCAATATCTGTTTTCACAACTCCGGCTCAAAATGGCATGGTCGCTGTGGAAAGTCTGTGTTCGACACATATGATGAAAATGACAGTGACACTGTTCATTAGCAGATGTCCTAAAATGCCTATGTTGCACATTTGGAAACACAAGTCAACAAAATGAGTGTTTCATGAGCATGCATTGCACAGTTTGCACGCATGTTCATGACATTCTGAATTTGTAATACTTTCACTCCACCTGTTCATTATTGGCATTTTTCCATACCTCCTTATGAACACTCCAGCTGCCTGAAATGTGTTTTCACACGTACGGCACAGAATTGCATGGGCATAGTGTGAAATCAGGATCTGGGACAGTTTTAAGAAATGATGGTGACACTATTCATGAGCAGAGTTCCTAAAATGACTATGTTGAACATTTTGTGCAGAACCTCCAAACAGTGACTGTGTTGCAAGAGTGTATTTCACAGTTTCTGTGCACCCTTGTAACTTTGTCAATCTGCAATATTTTCACGTCACATTTTCACCACTAGTATCTGTGCACATCTCCTTATCAATAGTCCAGCTGCCATATTTTAACAGCCTGCCCAACATGTGTTTCCACAGCTGTGGTGCATAATGGTGTGCTCACTGTGCGAAATCACCTTTTGAGACACATTAACAAAATCACAGCACTAGGCATCTCTAGCCACGCCACTCCCACTGCTAATGCCAGCATGACAACATTTGCCATTGACAAATGTGTGTTTTAAAAACAAATGGAGGTAGTACAGTGTGGCGTTGCCTATCATGGTAAAATGGGTATCATTTCCTTAAAGAAATGGTTTGTCACATTGTTAGGTCTAGCTTGGTTGGAGAAACTAATGGTGTCACAAGGTCAATAGCAGTATGCATTGAGTCTGCATAATATTTATAATGTTCCACAAAACAAGGCATGTACTAAGTCATTTCTGCCTCAAGGTTCTTGATGGTGTACTGAAATGTGCTCTTGTCATTTTTAAGCACACAAATGCATACAAAATATCAAAATACATTTACAATGAGACATAACAGTAATGGAGATTTTTTTGTATGTTTCCATTGCAGATCAAAACAACAATAATAATGAGGCAGTGGACCTTGTGAGAGGTGTGTCTGCTGCTTGAGGTGGTCCAAGCGAGAGGAAGTGCCCGCATCTTAATGCGGAGCACAAACCGGAAACTGGATGCAATGTGGAGACGCATCAATAGTTATCTTCATGTTGTGTTGAAGATAAAAAACAAGACCATCACACAACTGAAGAGGAAGTGGAAGCTGTTGCACCAGCGTTTTTACGTATTAAAACAGCAGGAGGAGATACCGGACAATGATACGTGCTGGTATTACCTCGCATATGAACTGTGGGAGGCTGCTTGGAAACCAGCTGCGGGGGAGCGGCTAACCCATCGTAAGTTTCTCAACAGAACTTATTATAATGATGTGTCTTTCTACAGCTTTAGACAGATACCATTACATATGCTATGGCAGTTAATAGCATATTGTGACGTAGTTCAACTGTGAGTTTAAGCTGAGTGACTAGATAACAGCACAATATGCTGATGATAATGGTGCAGTGACTATACAGCATCCACTGTATGTAGAAAAGATTTTATTTCATGTACATTTTATATAGCTATCGTGTTTTGTGACTCTAGTCAGTTCATGCTGTTTTCTTTAACTTAATTTTGTTCTGTATGACTCGTGTGCATGAGGTGCCATAGTATGCAGTTATGTTAGTTTGTAATGGTAATTTTAGTATTTCACAAGCTGTGAAATACTGTTGCAAACTTTGAGATTGTGGTATTACAAAACACAATGTACACAAGTTGCAGAATTCTCATGCAATGCAAATAGTGTTATTTTTAGCACGTAGCGTTATACATGATGTTTAGGTATCTAATATGAAATGTGGTTAAATCCCCATTAGTAGTTACTAGGCTATTGTGGATGTCTTGAGTTGTTGTTTAAATGTTGTCCATGTTACTGAAACAACTAGTTAAGCTGATTGTACTGTTGTTCTGTACTGCTCTTGAAACATTATTTTAGATATTAACAGCACTTGCAATTGAATATGTACCCGCATTGTTTGTGGTGTACCAGATGAGAGGCAATGTTAACTACTTGAAGCAGGTTTAATGTTTGCATCAAATGTTGTTAAAATGTGATGCAATTAACATTCAAGACTTAGTAGGTCTACTTTTGTCTTTTATCACAGGCCAACGCAGGACTCCCCCACCTGCCCGTGAGGTAGTACCAGCGCAGCGTGAAGCTGTGGAGGGTGGTTACTCGGACACCGACTCTGTCATTGTTGTTGAGTCCGATGGTAAGATACAGATATAAATAATTGTGCTATGTAATTGGGGTGGTTTGAGGGTGTCGTGTAAGGAGTGACCTGTGCTGCTTACCTCAATTCTTTTTAGGAATTACTATTCAGTGAGTAAGTATTACTTGATGCATCTGTGTAGTATTTGTCATTGAAAAAATGGGTTTGGGGAATTGTTTCACCTGATTTAGTAAGGCAACCAGACAGCCAGTCTGCCATCAGGCAATAGAGACCAGTGAAGAATAAGTCCTTGTCTATACTGCCTGATTAGGTTCCAAATCGTTGCTGAAACAGAATGTTCATATTGCAAAAACAACCATGTTTTTCTTACCATGTAAGTAAACCACACACACACACACACACACACACACACATTGGGCATAGCAGTGTCACACTCAGTCCTGCTGTCAGGTCTTCATTGCACATGCCTCATATGTTCCTTTGGCTGCCCACTGACTTAGCTGTGACACACACATTTTTACCTCGGGTAGCAAAACAGAAAATACCATGTCAGAAGTGGTGATTCCTCATTAGGGTCAAACTCCTCACGCACCACCACTGTTACTCATCAGTGTTAACCCAGCAAAGAAACAAATACAAAGAACACTGCAGAAAACAGACAACTATGCTTCAGATGTTCAAAGTATACCAGTCTGTGGCATGAGCTTTGGCATAGCTGACTGTGCTACGTAGGGATGTGGACTGGTCAATATTGAACAGAACTATGATATGGGTCAGCAGCTTTGGATATTGCACCCTGGGCACTCCACCATATGCATGGCACAGCACAATTGCACTAGCGTAGTTGGTTAGAGTACAGTATAGGGAAGCAGTGACGCAAGTCACATTTTGCCATGGACAGCAACCAACATGTTGAACAATTACCATGTACATGTGCCAAGATGCATGTAAGGTGCACATGGGTCCATTAGCATGTCATTATGGACCTATTCACATGCAGGCGCACTGTTCCCTCATGATTTGTGGCTGGCGCCCTCCCAGGTAACATGTGTTGGGTACCGTCACCACGTGCAGCACAATCATGGGCATTTGCAGTAAAAAACAAAACTATTCTGTTCAATGTTCCTGGTACTGCAGTGGAATGCTATTCCCCCGATGACGGGTATCTGTAGAAACAGATGTAGAATTCCCCAATATCCCTGGTGGTACAGTGTGGTGCTATCTACCCAATCGCGTTCATCTGTATAACGTAAAAACTTCATACGATATACCTTGTGGTCCAGTGGAACGATATCTTTATCTTCATGGGTATTTGTGGAAACAAATAGTTTCAATGTCCCTGGAAGTGTGGTGGTGCCTCCACCGCCTGCCCACTGAGACACATCGGAACACTCACCTCTGTTCAGCCATTGGTCAGCAGAACCCCACCCTCCTGACGGCACAATGGCTGTTGACTGATAGCTTGGTAGGGCTGTATGCCCATTGGTGAACAGCACAAACTGATGGGTGTGTAGACCACACCATACTACACCTTCCACCCACCTGCTGATTGTACAGAACATTGATAGTGTGGTTGACGTTTCTCTGTCCCTTGCATGTGAGTATATTTGTAAGGTAAATTTCTCTACAGTATATCTTTGGTGTCCCACTGGACGGCTCTCCAGTTGATCGTAGGTAACATTAATATAACATTTACACTAACCCTCATGCTGTACTGTGGGTGTCTGACTGGTTGCAACCAGAAGTAACAGAAAAATCAGCTGTTTCCCCTGTTACTACAGTTGACATGTGTGCTCAATTGTGCATTAAAGTACAAATTACAGTAAACTGCTACCTGTGTTCTTACAGTGGAAGCCCTCCTTGGCTGGCGAGAGATACGCACTGTCATGCTTCACCTCCCCCTTGATGAACGGCAGGCAGTACACCACCCAGCTGCTGCTCTGCTAGCTGCTGACCGGTACTGTCAGTATGACTGTATGTCCATAATTACTTGGTGTGAGCCAATGATCGTGCAAGACATATTGTTCAACAGAATACACATATGTAAATTGATTAATTCACATATCTCTAATGTGTACTATCATATGGCCTGTGCGCTCATTAGATTACGGTGTCTGACAATGGATCCACAGTCCTAGCAATGATTTAACTTGGCATATGGCAGGGTGGGTAGGTGATCGCTGTCCCCACTAATGGTGGGGTGTTTGGACGTTAGGTGAACGGGTGTGGGGAGGGGTGTCCATTGCATACTAGCCATAATGGGTTTCTATTTCTGTTTTGTCTTTACATGTGATAGGCCAGACATGCCCACAGAATCACCTCAGATATACATTAATTTTATATGAAATTTTTCACAGGATTGGACAGACAGGCCCACTGTAACTGCAGGGATATAGGTTAATGTTATTGTCATTCAGCGTTCATTTGCTCTGTGGGTACATTTATATTCTGCAGGTGGTTTGTTGTCCAAGAAATGTTGAGTGTCAGTGTGTCTGGGGCAAGTTTTGGGGTATTGGAGTGATATGGATGTAAATGGTTTAATAATGACATCTACTTCCCGGGTCACACCTGAAAATAAGCACCAGCTGTCTAGTGTGCTTACCCGGTTACCAAAAGCAAATAAATAAAATAAATAAATACTTGCCCATTTGCACTGTGCATGCATTGTGGCCCCATTTTTAAGTAAAGTTTTATATATTGTTTGTTACTTCAGCTATCAAAATGTAATTAGTGATACTGTATCACCATGGTGCACTCTGGCTGCTGATTCTGGCATGCTGCAACTGTGCTATGTGCACAGATGATGGCCAGGGTGCGGTATTCAACAACGCTGGGACATGGTGCACCTCTGTTGAACATTGCCCAGTGGACGTTATTGCACAGACATGACCAGCTGTACCCGGACTTACATCACAGACTGGCACAGCTTTAATGTCTGTTTTTCTGTTTAATTAAATATTCTAATAAAGGGAGAATGTATATAGTGAGACGTACCACATGTTTCATGCTTAAGTGTCCAACCTGTCATTTTTGACTGAACTACAGCAGTCATGAGACATCCACAATGAACAAAGACCGTGTTTGAGTATGTTACTTGGGAACTGTAACCGAAAAAAACAATGGTACCTCATTATATTTATGACAATTTATTAGAAACAGGTATCATACACAGACGTACGTCAGTTATACACTTCTCAGTTTGGTTAAGCTGAAAAAAAACAATAATTGTCCATAGCAGTTGTGGGTTTAAATAACATATACAATACTGAAGTAGTATTATCTTTGAATTGCTACATAAGTAAATGCTGTTGTCATTACAGTGTGAGAATATATTAGTACACATTTGAATTGTATTTGTGTGTTATGTCATCGTACGAATGACTAATACAGCCACGAACTACTATATATATGTAACCTAGATTTTGTATAGCCTATGAATGCAGTTGTTACATATTGCTGTATTGGTCATTCATGTGATACATATTGATGTCACCAGACACAAAATGCACAAAAAAAATAATGTTATGCAGATAGTGATTTGAGACGAAAACAATCGTTTTATTTCTTTATGAAGTCCAGTGATATGATCCATGTATATGTCGCAGATCATGATTTTCAAACTGTTGTATTGTTGTAATATATTACCAGAATCTGTGAACTTGTCAATGGCCAGTATTCTATGTGCATGGTGACACTGCCGTACTAGCAGGGAACGGGGTGGACATCACTTAATGGGGGTATGAACATGTACAGTAATGTACACACATACTGTTAAGATCACAGTGCGGTGTAGAACAATGGTGTGTTCACAAGTTGTAGGAATAATCTTTGACATTGCTGATACTGTTCATGTAAATCACTGTCTCACTGTACAAATGAGAAGAGTTGCTGTGTGCATGTCTGTGACAGAGATGCTGTTCTTCTCATGTCGCCCCCCCCTTTTCTTGTTGGCGTATATTGTATTCATTTAGGGATAATTTGGAGTGTACATTCCTACTTGTGTCCAGTCTTGTCCAAATATGCTGATGTATGTCCCGTTTGTTGGGCTGGCCACCCATTTTGTATGTTTTGTTTTTGTTTGTTTAGCGTCAACTCTTGTATGTACTCTTTAGATTTCCCCTCTAAGTGAAAATGTTGTTTTTTTTTTCAAAACATGAAAATAAATAAGAAAGCCCTGTATTAAAAACCTAAAGAAAAGGTTTAAAACCGAGGAATAATTTGGGCATCTTTGTTTAGTATGCTGAAGTAATGCTTTTAACCCCAAACGCGTTTTTTTTTTTATTGACTGAGAGCCGCTGTGCAAGGTTATCCTTTTCTGAAGCTGCACACATTTAAAATATGTAACGAACCTCTGGAGACAGTTGCATCCTAAAAAAATCACAAGAACTCCTGTATTCCGGGTTCTGTTTTGTATTTTAGTCCTCAGTCTCCCGTTGAGAAAAATAAACACTTAGCGATAATGCGGAATGCCGGTAATTCCTTCGAGAACGCTCGCATTATCGCGAAGGAATTACTTTAAGAAACAAAACTTTGCTTCCATTAAAAAGTTAAATAAAGCTTTCGCTGCAAGTACAGGAAGTGTCTAGATTTATAAAATTAATTTGGTTACCCCATTTCTGTTTCCTTGTTCGCCGTAATAAACGAGGACTCCTGGCTCTGCTGCATTGATGTTCCTCCTAAGAGCCGACCGGCCAGACTCTTTCTGATTTTATACTGTGTCAGAAGGGGCGGTCCTTCAGTATTTTTTTTTATGAGTTAGAATGAGTAAAAGGGAAACTCAATAGCTTATTTAAAGAGTTAGAAAGGTCAAAAATATCTTTGAAGATTTGAGTTTGGAAAATAAACTGTATTAACATATTTGTTTTACTAAAGATGTTCTATGCTAATAATAGGGGTGGGATTTATAGATCACATGACTGTAAGGACTATAAGTGTTGTCTTTCTTTAATGGTAGTCAGTATAACCTAGGATGTTGACCTGGTAACATCCTGACCTGGAGTTAGTTTCTTCTAGCTCTGGCTGCTGATGTTTTATATTGGATGAAGCATTATTTCCTTTCTTGGTCGTTTTAAGTTCGCTGTAGAATAAAATTATTTTTTTTTTGCTTATTTTCTCTGCTAAATATTGTCTGAGTGCCTTATCATTTTCCCACACCTTCACATATTTGGTGTCAGTAGTGGGATATTTGGTTGTTGGAGACCTTCTATGGGATCTGCACCCAGGTTCCTATGGCATGCACTCAGATAAGGCAGAAGAGCGAATGGTCGTAGCCACAAGGTCTGCTGTACAGGAGTTGGGCTTGCCTCTACTAATTGGTTTAGACCCAGTGGTCCACAGAAAAGTGGCTAAGAAAGAAGTGGATGAAAATATTCTTATGATGGAGGAAAGCAAGCCTGTTGGAGGGGGCGCTCATGCAGCCAGAGCCAAGATAGAAGAACCACCCGAGAGCCCTCAGGAATTGCTTCGTTGGTTGTGTTTGCGACAAGTCGAGATGGAGAAGGAGAGGTAAAGAGATCGAGAAGAAAGAGAGAGGGAGAGAGTGGAGAATGCTGCCAGATGGACTGATACCCTGCGTGCCATCCAGACATTGAGTACAACAAGGTCACCTACGACACCTATGGTAGGCCAAACAGATATAAAATTAGTAAAAATGACTGAGTCCGATGATATTGAGGCATATCTCATGACATTTGAGAGGGTAGCCACCGCATGTGCATGGCCTCGTGATCAGTGGGCTGTTAGGTTGGCACCCAATTTGATTGGTAAAGCACAACTAGCTTATAGCCATTCGGATATTGTACATATCAATGACTCTGATTATATTAAGCAAGCCATCCTTAAAAGATATGACATTTGTTCTGAAACATACAGACAAAGGTTTCGAGCATATAAGTTTCAGTCTGCTGATACCCCTCAAGATGTGTATACTCATTTAAAAGACTTATGTCACAAATGGCTGCAACTCAATACAAGAACTGTAATACAAATATTGGAAAGCATTATTTTAGAACAATTTATTCGAGTGTTACCCCAAGATGTACAATTGTGGGTAAAAGAACATAGGCCAGAAACTGCTGAAGGAGCTATACGACTGGCAGAAGATTATATGACTGCTAGACCTCAAAGACCTAGAATACCTACAAACTATAGAGGTCCACCACCTATGGTAAAACCTATTTCCCCAAGTCCTACAATTGTGCCTCAAGCTACCAGCGTCACTGAGGGTAGAACCATTAGAACATATAATCGTGATATTATATGTCACGAATGTAAGGCCAAAGGTCACATTGCTAGGTTTTGCCCAAAGAAGAAAATAGAAGCAATACACCTGGTTCTTGCTAATTGGGGACAGTATTTAACAAATGTGAAAATTGAAGGGACAAAGGTAGCTGGCCTTATTGACTCCGGCAGTAAACAGACTTTGGTTCATGCCTCCCTAATGAAGAATGTAGAGCCTGGGGAACCAACTACAGGGGTTAAGTGTATACACGGGGACATACACCAGTACCCGCTAAGAGAAATTGAGATTCAAATAAATGGAATACTACTGAAAATGAAAATAGGTATAGTACCTCAGTTGCCAGTACCTGTGATAATTGGACACGATTACCCCTATTTTGACTCTCTGTTATCCACTAATATTGGAATGGTCACCACCCGGGCACAACAAAAACAAGAGACAGAGCTGGGACAATTGTTTCCTTTTGAGGATGACGTGTATGGGACTAAGGGTAAAGAAAGAAAAAGTAAAAAAAAAGACAGGATAAAAATCTGTGGACTAAGAGAAATGTCGGACTTGATATAATGACTGAAAAGAGTATATCCCTTAACAAAGAGTTTATAGACATGCAGAAAAATGATGTAACTTTAATGCCTTTTTTTCCACAGGTGAATCAGAAATCTGAAGCCAATCAACCGTATTTTAAAATTAAACATGAATTGCTGTATAGGGTGTATACCAATCATCAAACTGGAGAAGAGGTAGAACAGCTGATGGTACCAGTAAAATACCATTCTAAATTGTTAACTATCGCCCATGACATTCCATTAGCCGGCCATTTAGGCAGGGACCGTACATTAAAACGTCTTTTATATAGGTTTTTTTGGCCTGGTATTCATGAACAGGTGGCAGAGTATTGCAGAAGTTGCCCTGAATGTCAATTGGTAGCAGCAACTGGGCAAAAAGATAAAGTACCTTTGTTACCAATGCCTTTAGTGAATAACATGTTTGAAAGGATAGCCATGGATATTATAGGACAACTTCCCAAAAGTTCGAAAGGGAATCGTTACATATTAGTGGTTGTGGACTATACCACAAAATATCCCGAGGCGATTCCTCTTCGTATGATCACTGCACCCAGAATAGCTGAGGAATTAGTAAAAATATTTAGTCGAATGGGTATTCCTAAAACTATCCTAACTGATAGAGGAACTAATTTTTGCTCAAACATGTTATAACATCTATACCAAGCTTTAGGTGTAGAAGCCATCTTTACCACACCCTATCATCCTCAAACAGATGGTTTAGTTGAACGTTTTAACCAGACATTAAAGAGGATGTTAAAAAAATATGTAACAGAGGAAGGAAAAAAATGGGATGTATATCTTCCGTACTTGATGTTTGCCTACAGAGAGGTACCTCAAGGATCCACGGGGTTTTCCCCATTTGAATTACTTTACGGTCATAACCCAAGGGGTCCTTTAGATGTTATAAAGGAAGAATGGGAAGATAGAGAGGGTAAACAAAAGATACAACCCCTAGAATACTGGCAGCAGTTACGTAAAAGATTAATATCCTATGTGCAGAAAGCCCATCAAACTAATTTACATCAACAATCAAAGCAGAAAGAATATTATGATAAGGGAACAAAATATAAAGAATTTGTTGAGGGGGATAAAGTCCTACTGTTACTACCTTCCTCTGACAACAAATTGCTAATGAAATGGCAAGGTCCGTACAAGATTATAAGACAGGTAGGTCCAGTAACCTATGAGGTCGAACTGCCAGAAAAAAAAATCAAACACCGGATATATCATGCAAATTTGTTGAAACTCTGGGTAGACAGGTCCTCCCAGGTATGTAGTTACATTCATCCGGAGACCTTTGAGTCTGAATTAGACATAGCGTACCAAAGAATTGAAAATGTAGGAGATTTATCAGAAGTACAGATTAATCCAGACTTAACATGTGAACAAGTGGCGGCCCTACAAACACTACTACAACCTTTCCAGGCCCTCTTCACAGGAACGCCGGGAAAAGTTAAAAACGCTGTTCACCATATTATGGTACCAGACAGCCTACCCATTCAGCAAAAAGCTTACAGAATACCTGAAAAGGTACGAGGAGATGTTATACAGGAAATTAAAAAAATGCATAACATGGGAATTATTGAACCCTCCCACAGTGAATGGAATTTCCCCATGGTAGTGGTCGGGAAAAAGGAGGGAGGCATCAGAATCTGTCTAGACTTCAGACGTTTAAACGCAATCTCTAAATTTGATTGTTACCCTATGCCTCGAATTGATGATATCTTAGACCATCTAGGCAAAGCCCAATACATTAGTACATTAGATTTGTCTAAGGGGTATTGGCAAATTCCGTTAGATCCAAAAGATAAAGAGAAAACTGCGTTTAGTACACCAATATGCTTGTTTCACTTTACGGTCATGCCTTTTGGACTTCACGGAGCCCCTGCTACATTTCAACGAGTTATGGATGACATATTACAACCTCATGTGGCATACAGTGCCGTTTATTTAGATGATGTGGTAATATTTAGTCATTCATGGGAAGCACATATGCAACATTTTGAGGCAGTCTTGTCAACTCTTTCTGAAGCTGGGTTGACAATACATCCCTCCAAATGTTCTTTACTATGAAAGAAACCAAATATCTTGGTTTCCAGATTGGAAACGGAATAGTAAAACCGGAAGTGACCAAAGTAGAGGCAGTAGCTGATAGCCCACGTCCCATAACAAAAAAAGATGTTAGATCATTCTTGGGACTAATTGGCTATTATAGACGTTTTATACCTAACTTTTCGACAATAGCTGCACCCTTGTCAGATTTGACAAAAAAATCTAATCCAGAGAAAATAAAATGGACACCTGAGTGTGATGAAGCTTTTCGTTGTCTAAAGGCCAAGATATGTTCCTAACCTATTTTACATACACCTGATTTTTCTCAAACATTTATATTACAAACAGATGCCTCTAATTTTGGAATCGGAGCAGTGCTTACTCAGATAGTACAAGAAGAAGAACATCCTGTATTTTTTATAAGTCGAAAATTACATGAAAGAGAAAAACATTACTCGGTTATTGAGAAAGAGTGTTTAGCCATCAAATGGGCAATAGAAGCCTTACGGTTCTATTTATGGGGAAGGGAGTTCAAATTATGGATTGACCATAACCCCTTATGGTGGCTTCATGTAATGAAGGACAAAAACCCTCGCATCATGCATTGGTACTTGGCGATGCAACCATATAGATTTACTATAAAGTATAGAATGGTACTGCTCATGGTAACGCTGATTTTCTATCCCGTTATGGCTCAGGAGTCACTTCTATCTGTCAACAGACCTCGGGGTAATGAGTAAACTTGTACGTTTATTGGAATGATATCTCTTTGGATGTTTTCTTATATTTAGGGACCCCGAGGTGGAGCCCTGGTGAGGGTGGGCTATGGCTCCATCTCATTTGAAATGAGATCTGATGACAGATAGAATACTTTCTTTTAGAGAGTAGGAGAGTAGATAAAACTGAACAAAAGTATGTTCGGTTCTTGGTGGGGAGGAATGTGACAGAGATGCTGTTCTTCTCATGTCACCCTCCCCCCCTTTTCTTGTTGGCGAATATTGTATTCATTTGGGGATAATTTGGAGTGTACATTCCTACTTGTGTCCAGTCTTGTCCAAATATGCTGATGTATGTCCCATTTGTTTGGCTGGCCACCCATTTTGTATGTTTTTTTGTTTGTTTGTTTAGCGTCAACCCTTGTATGTACTCTTTAGATTTCCCCTCTAAGTGAAAATGTTTTTTTTTTCAAAACATGAAAATAAATAAGAAAGCCCTGTATTAAAAACCTAAAGAAAAGGTTTAAAACCGAGGAATAATTTGGGCATCTTTGTTTAGTATGCTGAAGTAATGCTTTTAACCCCAAACGCGTTTTTTTTTTATTGACTGAGAGCCGCTGTGCAAGGTTATCCTTTTCTGAAGCTGCACACATTTAAAATACGTAACAAACCTCTGGAGACAGTTGCATCCTAAAAGAAATCACAAGAACTCCTGTATTCTGGGTTCTGTTTTGTATTTTAGTCCTCAGTCTCCCGTTGAGAAAAATAAACACTTAGCGATAATGCGGAATGCCGGTAATTCCTTCGCAAACGCTCGCATTATCGCGAAGGAATTACTTTAAGAAACGGAACTTTGCTTCCATTAAAAAGTTAAATAAAGCTTTCGCTGCAAGTACGGGAAGTGTCTAGATTTATAAAATTAATTTGGTTACCCCATTTCTGTTTCCTTGTTCGCCGTAATAAACGAGGACTCCTGGCTCTGCTGCATTGATGTTCCTCCTAAGAGCCGGACGGCCAGACTCTTTCTGATTTTATACTGTGTCAGAAGGGGCGGTCCTTCAGTATTTTTTTTTATGAGTTAGAATGAGTAAAAGGGAAACTCAATAGCTTATTTAAAGAGTTAGAAAGGTCAAAAATATCTTTGAAGATTTGAGTTTGGAAAATAAACTGTATTAACATATTTGTTTTACTAAAGATGTTCTATGCTAATAATGGGGGTTGGATTTATAGATCACATGACTGTAAGGACTATAAATGTTGTCTTTCTTTAATGGTAGTCAGTATAACCTAGGATGTTGACCTGGTAACATCCTGACCTGGAGTTAGTTTCTTCTAGCTCTGGCTGCTGATGTTTTATATTGGATGAAGCATTATTTCCTTTCTTGGTCGTTTTAAGTTCGCTGTAGAATAAAATTATTTTTTTTTGCTTATTTGCTCTGCTAAATATTGTCTGAGTGCCTTATCATTTTCCCACACCTTCACAATGTCACTGTTGAATACTAACGTAACATGATATAAACACAGAAGTGTCATTGAAAACAGGGATGTGTTTACGTGTTTCAGTAGCACAATGACACAGTATTAAAAAATGATTTTGTTACTAAAAGTAGATGTGTACCTAAATATTTAGTGGTATGTGTAATCACTTTTTTTTTACTTGTTTTTTTTTTTTTTATAGAGCCCGAGGAAGCTGAGGTTGAGAGACAAGAGGAGGTGAAGCAGGAGTCAGACACCAGCACCCCATGTAAGTACCATAACAACAGATATTTATACAAAACATAGTGTCCCAGTATAGTGCACCAACAATGTGTGTTATGATGATTGTGTGTTTGCTAGGTGGTTGTGAAATAACTGACACAATACAGTGGACCTGTTCAGCATTTTTTCTATAACTTTAAGACTACATGTGAAGGCGTTATAGCACTACATTGTTCAGAGGTGTAAATGAATACATCACACAACTCTGTTCACCAGAATGGTGCAAGTTTCATGTTCATTTGCTTCTGTTGTAGAATGTGTGTGTAGTACTATTTTCACAGAGTCAGTAATTGTGCATCACGTATACAAGTTCCCATAAATGGATGTAATGCCACTGAGAGGAGTGAAGGTGTGGTGGGAGTGAACATGTTGCTGTTTGGTGGTTGGGAGAGAAGCAGGCAGAACAGCTTAACAAAGGATTTTTACTTTAATATATTATTGCAGGGATTTGAGCAATAGGCCTGAAAGTGTTGTAGTGGTACACCAGGGGTATAGGAAGCATTATTACAATAGTTGTACACATAGCCAGCATAGGGGGAGGATGAAGGTACAGCTGTAGCTTTGCAGGTCAGTTACAGCTGTCAGCTGTCATGTTGGATGGTGTGATGTGCTACCCAAGCTGTGAGTCACAGTCGTTGAACATTTAAATGAGTAAAATTGACTCATCCAAGTACAAGCAGTACTTCTGAGTGTATACTAACATAGTGAGAGTGCATCAAAATAGGTGTTATGGTCTATCATGTCTCCTCATTTGGACAGCCACTGCCTTGGTAGATGACCCTACTGCCTTCCCCAGAGGGTCTCTGGTTGCTCCCTTCCCAGTTCCAGATATTGTAAATGCACTGAATTATTAGTCTGGAGCCATTACCGTTATAACTGTTTCACATCCTGTCGAACTCCTGCACCAGGGAGTAATAAAGGTAATGGCTCCAGACTAATAATTCAATGCATTTACAATATCTGGAACTGGGAAGGGAGCAACCAGAGAACCTCAGGGGAAGGCAGTAGGGTCAGCTACCATCTCTGCCTACATCATCCACCTGGGCACTGTATTACATGGATCTACCACCCTTCTAGTGAAGTGCACCTCCTGCTTTCCCCTAGAATTTTTCCTCCTCTGCCTTGCAGCCACGTACTGTTGTTGCCCCCTGCTTCTTACTTCTAAGCATCCTAACTGCTGCTGCTGTCCTGTTTACAACCTTCATGTACATGAAGAACCCTATCACATCTCCCCGGTACCTTGTCTCTGCCAGTGTGTAGTTATTTAGCTGTTCATGCCCCTCCACATAGGTCCTGTTTCCCAAGTCCTACATTACTTTTGTTGACCTCCGCTGCACCCTGTCCAGGAGTTTAATGTCTCTCTTTAAGTGTGGCACCCACAACTGCATACAGTGCTTAAAATGCCATCTTGCCACCCACTTTACAGACGTACTATCACTTCATTCCTTCTGGACACAATCCCACTAGTGATGCATCCTGTAGTCCTTAGCTACTGCCCTCCAACAAGTCTCCAACTTGTTTATCATGACATCCAACAACAGTCCCAAATCCCTATTAGTGGCCAAAACTTGTTACATTTCAACCTCCCCATGGACACTTCGTATGGGTTTCTGTGTGCAGTACCTTCCACTTCAGTGCATTGAACCTCATCATTCACTTTCTAGAACATCTTTCAAGAGCCTCCAGTGCAGTCTGCAGCCCAACCGCCCCTTTTCACATTCCACCAAAGTTCCCAGTTTTGAGTCAGCTGCAAACAGAGTCATCTTACTCCTGATACCTGCCTTTATGTCCGACAATGTAGGTGGTGAACAATAGAGACTCAAGTACTGACCCCTTTTGGAACCTACTACTGACTGTCTTTGAAATGAGACTATCCCGCCAATTATGAAGCTCTGGGCTTGGTTCTGGAGACAATTTGCTATCCATCTGATGTGTGCCTACATCGTGTGCTGCACATTGGGTTTATATGTTATATGGCATGAGAATGAGCCTACTAATTGTGTTTCATTATCTACTGTTCTGTTTGGATAGAACGGTAATCAAGTGTGCCCTATGACACAGTTAAATGGCGCACTAGCATGCATTAGTGTGTTACTCATGGTGTAACAGTTATGTTTCTTGTCCAGCACATTTGAACATATATCCTACTGTTAATTTACATGCTTTGACAACAAAATGTTAGATTAAGTGCTTGGTAAAGTCAGTCAACTCCTGCTTACTAAATCTGTAAGATGGTTTCAACTATTAGAAAACCATTGTGGTACACAAACTAAAAAATTAGCTGTGAGCATTCTTACTGGTCATGAACATCTATCACAAACACTACTGTCAAATTGATTATGTAGAGAGGAAGGCTTAGAGAGGAAGGCTTAAGAGTGTTATAGAGGTGTTTAATTAAAATAGAAATAAGAAACTTTCACTAATTGTGTTGATGGCCAGTTAATCATGGTTTAGGACATTTTGCCATTTGGTTACACTTTTCACCACACTACAGGCATGCAAATCACCAGAATAACACACAAATGACATTTTCTTAATGGCATACTGCTTAATCAATGCTCTGTCGATAAAACAATATTTATATATACGGGAATATGTGCAGAGGGTGAATAACAACTTGACATGTGTGTGTCTTTTGTGGCACTCATCACAATAATGATGATGATGTACACATTTGAATGTGTTAGCATACTGTTGGTGTACAGGCATTTGAATATTCTCTTGCAGGTATGGAAAAACAATATACCCACAGATGCTAAAGTATAGTTGTTCACACACTATGAAGATGTTGTATTAGTGTATGACAATGTACTGTTTATTATACCAAACCATTTAGATACTGAGTATTGCTGTATGGTAAGTTAAATAACAGAATAGTATAGAAAGTGTAGTGTTCTTATTACTTTTTAAATGTTTCAACACACACCATTATATACTACAGAAGTATTATCACTGAACAGACAAGACAAGAATCTAAATTTGTATCACAGTTCTAAATAGTGTTAGTTGTGGCAACAAAATGTATAACTATTTAAGCAATAAGGCATAACCAGAGGTTATGTAATGGTCTGTTAATCACCTTCTAGGGGTTTAATGTGGTGTGAGGCGTAGCCTAGTGCTACATGCCCCCAGAAGGTGATTAGTTGACCGTTTAACATAACACATGGGAGTGCTTTATTGCTATTATAATAACAATGTTTTACATTGTGTAACACCTTGTTCAGCATATGATTAGGCTGTACATGTGTGTTACTTAAAGATTTACATAGGGTTGATAGAATGTTTACAGGCAGTCAGAAAGTTCAATTTCTCAGACGGTTTTCAGAATACTTTTTTAGATACATATTGTAAGGTGGAACACAGAAAGGACATCACCGTTTTGAGGCTGATGTACTGTTTAATGTTTTTTTTAAATCTTTGTAGGGCACTGCCATGCGAAACGCTGTACTGGTTACTGCCGCTGTTACCGGAGGCTTGCGCTCAAGGTTGACGATCTCAAGAAAGATAATGTTGCACTGCTTGAAGGACAGCAGAGAATGCTGTCTTTCATGGATGCGCAACAGCGGACCGTCAACCTAGTGCTTGAGCCTGTGGTGACAGCGGCCTCTGACTACGTGGCCAGTACCAGCACTTCACCTCCATCACCACCTGTCCCATCCAGCTTCCCGGGGGCTAATTGACCACTCTCCACCACAGTCCAGTTTCTCCTCCTGAGGGCGCAACAGCTTGCACTTCCGTTGCGCCTCCAGATTGCATCCAGTTTCCAGCTTGGACTACCTTAAGCAGCAGCACACCTCTCGCAAGCAGTGGCTGCAACAATTTACAATTAAAAAGTTTTAGAAGTATACCTTTTTTTGTATATAGAATAAAAGTCAAAAAGCAAAAATACTTTTTTTATATATAGAATAAAAGTCAAAAAGCAAAAATGATCTATTTTTTATGTATAATATTTAAAAAAATGTCAAAATAGTTCTATTTTTCTTTGTCTTCATTTTACATGTGAAAGTTGTTTTTTTTATAATTTATTTTCTAAAGAATAAGACATTTAATTTGCATTTTTACAGAAGTATTTTTTTTACTTTTATAAAACATATTTTGTTAAGAACACTTTTTGCTTGTGTTATTATTCAATTGTGGGCAATATTTATCATTAATATTTGTTACAAGGGTTAGTGAACTGTGGTTTTATCTTAACCTCAAACATTCTAGCAGATTCATGTGGGATTAAAACCTACATAGATATGTAGGCTACTATATTCCGGAAAAGGTAACACACTATTTTAAATAAGTTTCATAATTGTAACTGTAAGGGTCTTGCAGGGATTATATCTATGGACAGTTAACCAGTCTGTGAGAATATCTGTTAGGCTGCACACTTTGAGTCATTCTATACCAGCAGCAGATGATTAACAGACCATAAGTACAACTGCTGGGCATGTTTTATTGGCTATATATTATATAAGAAACCATTCGTCTTACCTACTTTGGCAAAAAAGATTTATATAGAAAGAATTCAAGCTTTAAACAGATAGTACATTTGAATTCTTGTAATGTTATGGACGTTGAAGTGTTATGACAACATTCTTGCATGTACATAACTAAGTATGAGTTCTGTCAATTTTTTTTTTTTGCCTAGAACAGAGACAGAGGAGGAAAATGTAAGATATGAATATTTAAGAGGTTGTTAACAAATAGAGTACTACATTCTTTATGTGTCAGAACACTAGGTACATTGACTGCAAATAGATAATGAGTAAAACACTAACATTATAACTTAGTATTGACAAAACAGTGGTAAGTGAAAGTACATATATATATATATATATATATATATATATATATATATATAAATATATATATATACTGTATATATATGTGTATATATATATATATATATATTTATAGCAATATGTTTGAGATGGATGTTGTCTTAGTCTTCATGACAGTAAACACTATTATATGGCTTACTCTGTTATTCATTTTGGTGCATTTCGCTATGTATGTGCAGTAGTGGCACAGCAAAAAATTTATATAGTATTGGAACTAATCATTCTTAAAAAGACAGGATATTCATGGCAAAAAACTCCATTTAGTGCATAAGTTAGGGTTGTTCTACAGTGACAAAAGCAAGGAAATTAGGTGTTAGGGTTGAAAACCCTAACTCTGAAATTCACCCCCCCCCAACACCACACACACACATGCAAGTAGGGGGAGGACCAAGCCAACATGACCAATGACAGACAATCAGCAGCAGGTGACAGAAATAAAAAACAATTGCCTAAATGTACTACGAGACATCCCCACCCACCTGACCAGGTACTGCATGCTCAGGGGAGATCAACAGCAAAACTGAGGCTGTGTATACCAAACGTACACATCCAAGATTGCAGGTGCACACAATGTACCTCACTTAGTAGTTGCATGGCCTTACCTAGTGATGTCCCACACCCCATCACACCTGATGGGCCACCTCAGCAGTAGACCACAGCAAACCTAAGGAGTTGTACAGGTATGACATGTGTGTTTGACTTCATGTTTACACATTCTCCCTCTGCTAGCCACCGCAGTACCTTGGCAAGGCAGTGCCTCAGCCACTCAGAACATCTACTGTGTAGTCACTAGGAAACGGCAGTTAAAATTAACTCATGAAGATCAATACTGTTACTCGATGTTTGCAGCAATCCACAGGTTAGTGTTATTATAACTGACGGACTCTGTGATGGAGAATGACCCCTCCTATCCTACAACATTTATCACATTGTGACTAAAATATAGACTAATAGAAAATCTAGTTATATCTACACTATACCTACTTGATTCTTGTTGTAGTACAATTAACATAGATAGCACTTTGATAGCATCAGTGACAGAATTGTGTCAAACCCAAAGACTAGGTACTACATCCTGAGTATAGAACAACTACTAGAAAAGTGAAGTTGTGTGCATAAGTGATATAGATCACTCATTGCAACAATACTAAACTTTCCACCGTTTCAATAAGTGAGGCATCAGAGAGTCCATGACATTGTCTTTACCAGTAAGAACCTGCAGGAAAACTGAGCCTATAGCCATATGTGACACACCTACATCACTGTTGGTTCAGTAATGTTAGGAGATTTAGAAGTTGCTCGGCGTCAGCCAGTTAATAACGCTGTTTCTTGTAATGAATAGTTACTGCATTTTTAGCATATAGACACACTGAAGGTATATATATCGACAACAGCAGTGCACCTAAATCACTAAACTGTGTAGCTGATACTGATATTTGGAGCTGCACATCCTTGTACAGACAATAGTTTTTCATGCCTTGACATCAGCCTCTCTATCTTGAGTATACAGTTGCAGTAAATTCACAAGCATATAAATCACATAGTAAATGCAACAGTTCTTTTACCTTGATAGTGGCTGTGTCTTGTAGTAAATTTATGTTGCTTTCTACATTTATTTTTAGTTATTCATGTAAAAACCTTTGTACCACTACAATCAGACAACCTGCATCATTGATGTCCAGTAACGGTGCAGTACCAGGTGTGGTGAGGTGTGGGGCATCGCTAGGTAAGGCCATGCAACTACTAAGTGTGGTACGTTGTGTGCACCTGCAATCAGGGATGTGTACATTTGGTATACATGGCCTCAGTTTTGCTGTTGATCTCCACTGAGCATGCAATACCTGGTCAGGTGGGGGGGATGTCTCGTAGTAAATTTAGACAACTGTTTTTTTATTTCTGTCACCTGCTGCAGGTTGTCTGTCATTGGTCGTGTTGGCTTGGTCCTCTACCCTACGTGCATGTGTGTGTGTGTGTGTGTGTGTGTGTGTGTGTGTGTGTGTGTGTGTGTGTCTGTGTGTGCGTGTGGTGTTGGGGGGTGAATTTGGAGTTAGGGTTTTCAACCCTAACACTGAATTTCCTTGCTTTTGTCACTGTGGAACAACCCTAACGTATGCATTAAACTGAGTTTTTTGCCATGAATATATATATATAAGGGGATGCATGATGGGCATGAGTGTGATATGGAAAATATTGCCACTCCTGCAGAGTGAGCTCTGGATATCTCACGAGTGCTGAAGGCACGAGTGAGATATCCAAGCTCACAATGCAGGAGTGACAATATTTGCCATAGCACACGATATGTCCATCATGTATTCGATATATACAATATGGCCAAGAGTTTCAGAAGTTTTGTTATGCTGTTCTGTCTTCTGTTCCTGTTAATGTGTTTGCTCATTCTGTGTGTGAGTTTTTCTGAATGGGCTGACAGTGTTATAAACTTTGAGATACACATGAGTGTGTTTTGCAGTGCTAAATGAGTTAGTTTTAGATAGGAATGAGAAACAGACTTTTGTGAAGCTGTATTGTTTAACAGTCTGGCTGCAGTGAAGTTAAATGCATCACAGTAATTGTAATGAACTGAGAGGCAGAGTGTCAGAACAGCTGATACTGTTTTCAGTGGTAATTAAGTTAGCTGCTGGCAGAGTGCAGAGTGTTCTGTGGAATTGTGCTCTTTAGGATTCTGGCTGCAGTGAGGTTGAAATTGTCACAGTAATTGGGTGAGAATCAGAGTCTGAGGAACAAGTGAGAGTGTGTTTCAGTGGTAGTTGAGTTAGCTGCAGGCAGTAGTTTAGACTGCTCTGTGAAGCTGTGCTGTTTGGAATTCTGGCTGCATCAAGTTGAGAGCATCACAGTAATGAGCTGGAAGCTGGGGGGATAGGTGTGTTTTATACTGCTCACTGAGATAGCTGTAGGCAGCAGTGAGACCTCTCAGGTAGTTCTGCATTTGTGTCTATGGTAACAGCACAGGTGTTTCTTTCATGCTGAGGGGAAAGCTGCCTAGGGTGATGATATCAGTGACCTTTTGTGACCTGTGTGTGTAAATGTCTCATATCATCACAGTTGAGCAGAGGGTAAAAATATCACACTGCAGTGGATGATACACTGTTTTATCTAACTCATTTACCACTCACCCCTATTGTATATATGTATGTATATATATATATATATATATATATATATATAAAGAGAGAGGGAGGGAGAGAGGGGGTATGGGAGGATAAGAACTGGGAGGTTCAATAAGTTGCTTAGGGCCACACAGTGAGTAAGTGGTGGGATTTAAACCTGGCTCTCTGGGAGCACCAGACAGCAACACATTAGATACGACTTTTGTTGTAGAGCTCCTAAACTTCAGTTCTTTTATAAAGTACGAATAAATCTGGCATTTAGACTTATTTTACCACACTTGTTTTTGGTCCTATAAGTTCAATAAACACTCCAAGGATGTGCTTATCAATTCTGAAGATGGGGAGACAGAAGGAAGAGGCACAAATGAATTGGCAAAAAAAGGAGACTCCTTCAGTGCAGCATTTGGAAGGGTCATGCAGTAAGCAAGATAGGGCGGAATTTAACCTTGTAGCCACTTGGCCATACTACCAAAATAAAAACATTACAGTCTAGTCTAGCAATGTGGCTTTTAACTAGGGGTGAGTAAGGGGGTCCTATAGCACACAAAATGAGTAAGGTTCATGAATCAATCAATTGAGGCCTTCTATACTCCTGGAACTGAATACTGCTGGGTTCAGAGACTTGAATATTACTGGGGAATCTAGTCCATCCAATTCACCTGTACCTGACTTTTTAGTAGCTGACAGCTTTGCATGAGTAGATGCATGCTAAACTAAAGTAATAGTGAAGATTCAGGAGTCTCTGCGATGCTGGAACAGAAGTGCAGAGTTTTGAACACAAGTGCCTTATTGTTTGTAATTCATTTATTTATTTATTGAAATGTTTCACCAGCAAAGGCACACTGAACAACAAATTGCTCTTCCCATGGTGCATCCTGAGGGAAAGGGCAGTGGAAATAAATACATACATGCATGCATATAACAGCAAACATCATTACAACAATACTCGGGTACATTTGATATCCAGGCCCTGATATTGGAGAACAGAAGAGCCATAGTGTCTGTAACTGGATATATTTCAAATTCTGCCCCTAATATTTATTTATTTAAAATTTGGTAAAGCCTCTATATTTATTTATTTAAAATGTGCACTCTGAGACAAGGCTCATTTCCAGGTGTGACCAGGTGTAGGGGGTGAAGGAGCAAAACAGCAGCAGGCAACAGCAAAACAATATCTGAACAGTCAGACAAGCCATGTGTTACAATAATAGAATAAATAAAGATAATTTGCATATGCCACAATTAAATATAGTGCAATGAATTTAGCAGTGCCTAAAATCGTCACCAAAACCTTGTTTGGGTTAAAATCAGACTTCAAGGGTAACCGGAAGAAGGGTAGCAGGAGCAAGTAGAGGGTTGAAGTTTCAGCAGGCATTTGAAGGAGTTAAAAGATGTGCTGAGACGGAGAGAGAAGGGAAGTTTGTTTCAGAGAAAGAGAGAGAGAAGCCTATAGGAGAATGCAGATTGTCCAGCAGCGGAACATAGGCGAGAAATGGCAAAAATGTGATGGTCTCTTGTGCCTTGGTACTGTATCTGTAATGGGATATGTTTGAAATCTTGTCCCTGGTATTGTTGAACACAAGTGCCTTGGTGTCTGTAGTGGGATACGTTTGAAATCCTGCCACTGGTATTGTTGAACACAAGTGCCTTGGTGTCTGTAGTGGGATACATTTTAAATTCTGCCACTGGTATTGTTGAACACAAGTGCCTTGGTGTTTGTTGTGGGATACGTTTGAAATCCTGCCACTGGTATTGTTGAACATAAGTGCCTTGGTATCTGTAGTGGGATACGTTTGAAATGCTGCCCCTGGTATTGTTGAACATGAGTGCCTTGGTGTCTGTAGTGGGATACATTTGAAATGCTGCCCCTGGTATTGTTGAACACAAGTGCCTTGGTGTCTGTAGTGGGATACGTTTGAAATCCTGCCCATGGTATTGTTGAACACAAGTGCCTTAGTTTCTGTAGTGGGATATGTTTGAAATGCTGCCCCTGGTATTGTTGAACACGAGTGCCTTGTTTTCTGTAGTGGGATACATTTGAAATTCTGCCCCTGGTATTGAGGAACACAAGTGCCTTGGTGTTTGTAGTGGGATATGTTTAAAATCTTGCCACTGACATTATTGAACACAAGTGTCTTGGTGTCTGTAATGGGATACATTTGATATCCTGCCCCTCGTGTTGTTGAACACAAGTGCCTTGGTGTCTGTAATGGAATACATTTGAAATCCTGTCCCTGCCAGCTCAGTGCTGCTGAGCAATGTGGTTTGCTTGGCACACTGGTGACCCAGGATCATTCCCTGAGCTTGGGTATCGGGAGTGGAGACCAGCAGGGAGGGGATTCTCAAGCATCCATTGGATGCTTCCCTCCCAGGGAATGGGTCGAGCCTGAGCTCCTGGAAGTGGATTTTCCTGTATTTCCCCGACACAGGACACCATCCTTATGAAGGCTACTATGGGGCGGGCCACAAAAAAGTGAAAATTGGCCCCCTGTTGACTGGATAATGAGCACCCAGCTTGCACTGCATCGAAGTCCCAGACAACCCAGTCTAATCCAGTATCGGCCTCCGGGGATACGTTGTTGTGCCTTCCGACACTACCTTTTTGAAAGAGAGGGACCCTACCAATGTAGAAAAATGCCAGGTTACCTCAGTAGGTCATGAGACAGGGTTGGGAGATGGCAGTGTGCGTCAGGGTGGCTGTGTGGTTGAGCCTTGAACTCTGAAGAAGTGGCCATCTGGGGTGCCAGTGGGAGGAGCATAAATAGATAAAACAAAAAAAAAGGAAATCCTGTCTCTGATATTGTTGACCACAAGTGCCTTGCTGTCTGTAATGAAGTATCCTGGTGACAGTAATGGGATATGTTGTATGTCCTGCCCCTACTATTATTGAATACAACTGCCTTGTTGTTTGTCATTGTATACGTTTGATATCCCACCCATGATATTGTTGAACACAAGTGCCTTGTTGTCTATCATGGGATACATTTGATATCCCATGATTCTGTTCTCTTCATCTCTTTTTGATCTTCTCTCAGTTAGGGATCTGTTACCGAGTTTGAGATCTGCCAATGGGGTTGTTCTTTGTAAAGGTTTTGTAAAACTAAAGCTAGATTACATGCTTCTTCTGTAGCTGCTCCACATTTTTGGAATAGTTTGCCTGACTACTTATGTATTGGTTGCTCTTCACAAGTCTTTAAAAAGCATTTTAAATCATATTTAGCTGATTCATGTACTTGTAATTGTTACTGAATGTGGTGCATTCCGTGTGTGGAAAATGATTAGGAGTCTGGCATTAAGTAATTGAGACATAACTTATGCTACTGCGCTACATATGCACGAAGCAGCAAATAGAGCAGAGCCTTTCTTTTCCTTCAGAGCAATCGATGAGGTTTGCCAAAATCCAAGATGGAGAGGTTTTAACAATTTAGTACAGAAAAGGGAAGGATTTTGAATTTATTGCCTGAATGCAACAAAGAAACCAGGTTTAAATGCAGATTTTGATATTGTACCATTTTTAAAACAAAGATAGTTCAGTTGCATTCAGTCTAGTGCCAGTGATCTCCTGTCTGCACTTCCTGGATGGTACTGTGACAGATGTCTCACTGGTGAAAAATATGCTATGAAAATTGGTATGAATGTACTAGTTGCTATGTATTTTAAGTAAACAATGTTTTCTAATATTGCTACCCTTTCACTTTTTTGTGCTAAATCCAACAGTTTTTTCAAAAGATATACTGTTCAATGGGAGCCGTAAGTTTGGTAATCACTGCTTTCACTCATACCCATAGGTAGAAATGCTGCCATGCCCCCCAACCCCATTCATGATATGAGAATACTGTTGGAGCTATCATGCTGAACCAGTGTGTTCAGCCACAGAGGGGTTTATGATTCCATGGAGCCTCGAGGCAAAGCTCGAGAGGTCCGGAAAGAATCATAAACCCAGTAACTGAAACACACTAGTTTAGCGAGATTGAAAGCAAGTATTTTTAGTGTATGGTAAGATTTTTAACGAGATCCACGTATGATTTGCCGTAGTTCCTAGTACTGTGTGGCTTACATTTCAATATAGAGTTTCTCATTCAAATGAATGGATTGCTGTTCTGCATGTACAGTCAGTACGGCGTTCCATTCATTTTTGACTCTGTGGATGAACAGCATTTCGGTATGATGGGATTTTTAACGAGAACAATGTTCTAAGATGCACTGTAAAACAGTTAGCCACTGTATAGCCACATATTATATTGTTTGTCCTTTTCAATGGAATACTAACGACCTTTCTTTTTGTATCTTCCCTAGTACTGTGAAGCAACTACTTGGATTAGCAACGTTCCAGGAACAGATATATGAACCTGCAAGCAGCAATTAATCTAAAAGCACGCTACACTTCCTATCCTAAGTCTAGTTTAAATTGTTATTGTCCTTCATGTTATTATCCTTCCTGTTATTAAGTCAATTGTATAATAAATCAGTTTAGGAACACACACTGACTTCTAAAAGTATTCAGTATGTTTTTTATGGCACTCAACTATTTTTACAGCTGTCTGTATAAATGAAATGGTGATTTTAGCTGCCTGTTCAAAAGAATGTAGTACTGTGCTGTTTTTTAATCTTTTTGACAATAATTATTTATTCACTGCTACTTTGCACTTATACTTTGGTTGTGTTTTGCTGTATGTCACTTTATGTTAACATAATAACTGGCTCAGTTTTGTGGTGGAAATTGATTCTAGTTACGACACAATTAATTTTGTCACTACTGATTTACCTATTTAATGCACTGATTAACTCCATTTGGTGCTTTTCTAGAAAGGATCATTTCGATCAGAAACACAACAGGAAGTTACTGGGTGTCTGGATGTTTTATTTGCACCAGAATAAAAATACTACATTTTGCACTTTTCTAAAGAATCTTTCTTGTACAGTGGCATTGTTTAAAATAATGATGTGGTGAGTGACCATTTTTACAGCTGTGGGCAGAGCCTAAAGTCATTTTGGGATCAATCTTAGCTTACAAAATTGGCCAATCATGGAACCTTCTATTGGATTTTTGGAAATATCCTTCTAAAAGTCCAATGTAGCTTGAACAGATCCAGAAGCAAATAATTTGATACCTTTTAATGGACCAACATAGTTGTAACAACAAGAACAAAGTGCTCTAACTTTCAGACCAACCAGTCCTTCTTCAGAAGAACGACTGGTTGGTCTGAAAGCTAGAGCACTTTGTTCATGCTGTTACGTCTACGTTGGTCCATTACAAGGTATCAAATCATTTGCTTCTGGATCTGTTCTTGTAAAGGCCAATACGGCTAATACTAAATCTAGATTTCAATGGAGCTTGAAACACTCCACCACGATTGACCACTACGGAATAACAGCCACACTATTTCTGCTGTTACTTCTGCTTTCCAAGGCAAGAAATGCACATGTGTGACTCATATGCATGTGCAGTTTCGCTGGTGCCTTCGTGTTGTGAATGGTAACATGCCATTCGCATAATTACATATGTGTGAGTGCCGTGCATGTGCAGTTGCATTGTCAATGCCATCTTTCAGATGGCAGTCCTCCAGCACCCTCTCATTGCTCCTGTCCTCCCCCAATCCTCCCAGCACTGGCAGCAAAGAACACCCACTTGCACCCTCCCACTGGTGCTGTCCTCCCGCTCCCTCTGTTCCCTGTCTCCACACCAACATCGGGGTGCCCAATCCCCAAGTCAGCATTATGTAGCCCCCAAGTCATGTGGTACAATGGGAGCCCACCCCATTGTGTTCAAATGGATGTGGTCCCTACACTGACATTGGAGTGCTCAATCCCCATGTTGGAATGATGTGCCCCCCAACTCATGTGGCTCACTGGAAGCCCATCCCAGTGTGTACAAATGTTTTTTTTCCTTTTTCCCTTGCTGATATCTTGGTACCCAATCCCCGTGTTGGCATCACCCCCCCAACTCATGTGGCACACTGGGAGCACACCCCATGTGCCCAAATGTATGCTTTTTTTCCCCTGAAAATAAAGAAAAATATTCCCCGATGTGTTTTTTTGCCCTGTAAAAAAGAAAATGGTCCCTCGTCGTCGCCCCAGTCCCCCTCCCCCATCCCCACAATCCCACTGAATGGCCACCTCCCCTTACCCCCTTACCCGTACTTACCTCCAGAGGGTGGCACTGTCATCTTCTCTTAAACAGGATATGTCTGCACTCTTCAAAGCCGAATCAATAACTGAAGAATCAAAGGTAAGCGCCGTATAATGGCAGTCAATGGGGGTTTCAACTTTGGTTGATAAATCAGCCATTTTTGGGAATTTTGCCCCCAAATTTTCAACATGGGGTTCTTGCAACCCCACGTCATGAACACTGTCACTGCTGTTTTGTTACTCAGTCCTGAAAGGTGATTTTGAGATCGGTGTACAGAATCACCTTTTGGGACCGATTAATGAAACAACAGTGCCACTGTTCATGAGCTGGGGTCTCAAAAAGCCTATGTTGCAAAGTTGGTGAAACATTCCAAAAATGATTGCGTTAAGCATGTGCATTGTGCAGTTTCAACACACGCTCCTAACTTTGCCAATTTTTTATATTTTCCCTCCAGATTTTCAACATTGCCATTTCTGCACACCTCCTTATTAACAATACAGCTGTCATTGTTTTACATCCTGCCCAAAACATATTTTTGCACATGTGGCACAGAATGGCATGGTCGCTCTGTGAAATCACCTTTCTGGACACATGAACAAAATGGCACTGGTACTCTTTATGAGATGGGGTTCCAAAAAGGCCATGTTGAAAATTTCGTGCAACACCTCCATAAAATGGCCAAGATACACCTGGGCATTCAATATTTTCTATGCTCATGTGTACATTTGGTCATTTTGCAGCTCGTCACAGCCGTATCGACTCTGGCCAGAACTTGTTTCTCTTTTGCATGAACACAAGTGTCCTGGAAGCTGTAATGAGATTCATTTGATATCCTGCCCCACATATTGTTGAACACAAGTACTCTGGTGTCTGTAATAGGATATATTTGAAATCCTTCAGCTGATATTATTGAACACAAGTGCCATAGTGTCTGTCACATGATACGTTTGCTATCCTGCCCCTAATATTGTTGAATACTAGTTCCTTGGTGTCTGTAATGACGTGTCTTTGTGTCTGTCATTGGATAAGTTTGAAATCTTGCACGAATATTGTTGAATACAAGTGCCTTGGTGCCTGTCAAGGGATACATTTGAAATCCTGCTCCAGATGAGAGTCTGTGTAGCTGGAAACTTATAACAGGTAGAACAGTATTGAATTTTCAAATTCTAATGGAATGGAATTCTACAGAATTTCAGAAATTCCACCAAATTCTTCAGAATTCATAAGTAGGAGATTACCAAAATTTCAGTAATGGAATTTTCTTTTTTTGAGGACAAATAAACCATAGATTTCTTTTCCACAATATTGCTGCACAAATTGCTATGTGTGGCTGCCGAGATTAGCATCTTAACAAAATAACTTCTCTACAATCTCTCTCACTCTCTCTCTCTGGTGCCAGTAATAAAGACACTCTCTCTCTCTCCTCCCATCTGTAGCTTTGCATAGACAAGAGTATACGTCGATGAAAACATTACATGCTGTTTCTAAGGATGCAGTATCTACTGTGATTCTCTGATCATTTAACATGCAAACATGTTCTGGTGATATAGAACCTGTGCAAGCTTCATCTAAAAGTGATTTTTAAGCCAGATCACCACTTTGGCGCATGTTCTCAGACAACTCAATGTAGGTAAATAATTCCCAAATGTTATAGTCTGCAATGCAGCCGAAAATATTCTTAGCTTGCTTGGTAGTTAGAGTTGTAAACACATGCTCTGCATTGACTGCTGCAAGCTGTAAAAGGTCTCCCAAAGCAATAATACTTTTGCCACCAAATGGTACTCCATTGTCAGTACCTAAGATCTCCTGTAAATGTAGATGAATACAGGCAAGCATGATATTAGAGACCATGCTGATTTCATCAATGATGAGTAACTTCATCTTTGTGAACATGGAACGGAGCCGAGATGCACTCTCGAATAACAGTTTACGATGCTCTCCAGTTCTGCCATGTTCCACTGGCAACATAAAGAGATGGTGTAATATAACTCCACCAATGTTGTATGTGGCTAGTCCTGTGGGAGCAGTAACAGCAACAGACGTTGATGACCCTATCAGGCTCCATATTTCAGCAGTGATGGCTTCAATGAGGAAACTCTTTCCTGTGCTTGCTGAACCACTAACAAAAATTAGTAGTGGTTTATAGTCACAACAGTCACATTTTATTGTTTCATGTTGTAACCCATGTTGGACAGCGCCAACTACTTGAGAGTGAACTGTATGCTGCTGCTGATTTAGTCTTTCTCTCAAGTCATCTGGGTTGACAGTGGAGTGTGTTCCATGTTCCATGGCTGTCTCAATTTCTGACATTAACACTTCTGTGGCATTTAAGGGTAGAGGCTCACCTAGAACAGCTTGTCCTTCTGGATCAAGGTTGTTTTGTGAACTAACAGGAGTGTCTTCCTGAAGCTGCTTCTCTGCCTTCTCAAGCTGTTCTTTCTCAGCCTCTAATCTCTGTATGTATGTGTCTGAGTATTCAATTTTGAAAGTCTCGTAGCTGCGATTTATTTCTTCCTCAAATGTATCACAGTCACCTTTTAATTCAGACTCACTCCTCCAGGGTCTAAATAGGAATAGGAGAGCAAAGTAGTAGTGTTCTCTGCTGTCCGATGTGCCTAGATGCTGCCTACAGTGGTCTGTGAGCCATGGCTTGTGTCCCTTTATGAGACAGTCATCCACTCCATTAACCTTGTAAATCTGGCGTGTTGAGTCAGGCGAGATGTCTGCCTTGTAGTCATACCACTTAGCCACCTGAAAAAGAGACACATATCATCCATGTCATCGTGTCTATGGGGGTAGTATGTGTCTATCAGGTTATTCTTCAAGACATGTTTTGAAGAAGTTCTACTGGCAGCAGGCTCCTCATTTTCAGCATGGGGAATCAGTACACATTTGTGTTTTTCTTTGTAGTAAACACTGAGAAACTGGACAGTGTCAGACTTCCCGTACAGAAGTGTACCCATTAAACAGTCTCTGGCTTCATAAGCTCCACATTCTCTGTGTGAAAGGGTCTTCAAGCTCAATCACCAGAGCTGAGATGTCAGGCTTCTGCGTGAAGTGGCAATATCTTTCCAAAGATCCTGCAAGCTAGTCTGCTTATGTTTGGTTATGTACAAAGTGATCTACCACACCAGGGTCAATGAGTTATAAGCCCCAAACTGAACATTTATGTTTGCTTGCCACATTAGGAGAAGAGTTGGGTTTTAGTCATTTATATACACCTCTTTCTCATCTCTGGGTAACTCGTATACCCTCTTGGTTGATTTTGCCTTCAAGCAGTGTTGCATTGCAGAGAAAACAACATTCATGGCACCATCCTGACAAACTCTTCTAGGAAATCCAAGGCAACTTTGTGTGTGCTAATTAGATTTGTTCATTACTACTCACCGGCAGTATTTTGCACAAATATGTCACTGGAACTTTTGAACCTACTTCCATAGTGTAGGACTATTGTACTTGTCTGGAATGTGACAAGTGATATATTTCTTGATGAATGCTAACACTTGTGCAGCTTCATGTTCACCTATGCGTGGTGCATCCTTGATACACAATAACATATGGATATGAGGGTCACCCCGTGCTTGATATTCCGTCCTCCAAAAGTAATGCTCCACAATATCAAGAGGTGGATTGTCCTTTGACAATATGAAAGCCAGAATGTCATGGAACCGCTTGTGAAAATGTCTTGTGACAGACACAGGATCAAGTGATTTCTCTGACAGTCATTGATGAGATGCCATCGACATCAGAATTTGCCCACTTCAACAGTTCAATGAGCTGATCCCAGGCATATTCAGTGCAACTAAGTGTGATAAACCATGTGGCTGCACCACACTCTCACAGCATTGTCATCACTTCAGAGGGTCTGCGATACCAATATTCTTTGGTGCCTTGAAGACTTGAAAGAATGGAAGACAGATTCACTTGCACATTTTCACCTTTCTGCTTTAATTTCTCTAGGAATTGAGCAGCTGATATTCCATCCAGTGGACTTGTGAGATGAATGGTATGTGCAATGGATGCAGACAGAATTCTTAGTTCATTCTCCCAGAGGAGATAAAACAGGTACTGTATGTTACATCTGAATTTGCCGTCTTTACTGAGTATACGGCTAGTACGGTACTCAGCACCCTGTACACGCACTTCTCTTTCATCTAGGCATCCACCTGACCCTTTTGGGAATAAGTCTGAGAAACAACGTGCTTCTGGTGTTGCCTCACAAATACTGACAGGCTCACCTTCCACCTGTTTCATTTGATAGAGATCAGTGTTGTCTCCTACTGGATCTCTACTATGTAGTGGGTGAATTGTGTACTGTTCATACACATTGTCACTTGTCTGTCCACTGACCTTCTCAATGATTGGTTTACTTTTTTCTAATAGATCATGTTGGACAGAGAGACTAGCCATCTGTTGTATGTTAAGGTCTGCATAAAATGGAATATTACTCTTTAAATAACTAAGAGCAAGCTTCACCTTATGTACATTGACAACATCTTACCAGATGACCTTGGACTTTGTTGGAACACCATGTACAAGAACCACCAAACAATTTTCTGTAGAGATTGCTTCCACATTTTCCTGTAGAGGAAGTGGTAGATACATCACGGAACCCTTCAGGGATCTCACAAGTTCTTTCTGTGGAATGTTACGTGTCTTTGTGTTCAGACATAAAATGGTTTTGAAAGGTTTCATTGTCTGAATTAGAATGCGCTCAAACATATTCAATGTTGAAATTGCACTTGGTGTAACATGTGCCTCCATATTATTCAGCAGTGACCTTGGTGGCAAAATGTTACACTTCAGTTTGGAGAAACAGTGCTTGCACAGCAGAATGGTGTTTTCTAAGTGAAAGTCATATTTCATCAGCAAAAATGCTGAGAGACGGAACCACATGTCATTGTATAGTGACAAGGTATCCAGGTTAAAAGTGACTGCTTGTTTACTGTAGCACAAACAGTCACATGAGACACATACAGAGTCAAACTTCTGAGACTCTGCCAGCTCAAATTTTGCTATTTCTTTGCCGTACTGTCTCAGTATGTCAGTCTCTAAGACTGAAACTGATGTTTCAGCAGAAGTGTTAAACTGAGAAATGTGTGTACCTGGTACAAAAGTGACATGTTGCAGTTGTTTTAGAAATGTGATGGCACCCTGCATGTCACCTGACTGCAATAAGTCATTTAAACAAGTGTACTGATTTACAACTCGTCGTACTTCATAAACTCTGTAAACAAAGTTTCGCATGCCTGTTTGGTGCACTCCAAGCATCCGCATGTTGTGAAAAATTCTATCATAAACACCACTATTGAGGCATGCAAGTGAGTGGCCCATAAGTCCAGTATGTGGACAAATTTCACAATGGTCAATTTTGTTAAACAGTTTATATCTTTCTTTGCAATCTGTAATCACAAACAGGTTGACAAACTGTTCAACTTTTTCAAATGATGATTACTTACAGTTGCAGGTGTCATCAAATGCCCATGACAGACAGTGCCGTTTATTGGACACAGTGGTGCATCACAGTCATCATCTGTGTCCACTGCGCTGTCATCACAGATACTGAGTACATTGACCAGTTTACCGGACTCATCAATGGTGAACTTGAGTTCCTTTTTCTGGGAATAATAAGATTCTTCCCAGAAATAAGCCTCTGAGTGCTGTGTGTGCATCCAGTGATCTGTGAAAACATCACAGAAATTGTGGACAGTCAAAGGATACTGTTGTAGCCTTTTTTTGATGTCATACACAACTTTTCTGAATTGTTCAAGCACACATGAGGCATCTTATGCCACAACTGTTGCAGAACAACACTGCTCTGTTAACAAAGGAGTGTACTTTGAGACACAATTTCATCAAAGGCAGATGGCTCTTTGTCTTTTTGTGCTCAAGTCTCATCACAGCAGCAATAAGTCTGTCGACCTTAGCTTTACTTGCTAGTGAGCAAAAGTACTTCTGATTTCTCAGATAATAATCACCAGGTGTAAGTTTACGCCATTGTTTTGGAGGTCTGTTTATGGTTGCAGTTACAATAGTTGTGTTTCGTCTGAGAGATCTACACAATTGTTGTGGAGGTAAGCATTTTTTACATACTCTTGAGGCAGTATGTGCTTTTTGATGCGCAGTGAGTTTTAGTGGGGGTCACTGTTGCAGTGGATGTCTCTTTCTATTCATACTCTGGTGTCACATTTGTGTTATCTTTAACAGCATTTAGCAACAGTGAAGTACTATGATACCTGTCTCATTTACTTTAACATCTACACCTGTATTTAGTTGGCATTATTTCTTAGGACAGCCCACAGTGGCAAAAACAATCTTACAGAAGTATCAGGCACCTGTATGAAAGACAGAGAAAAAGACAATGTTACTATATGGCTCTGTTCATGACTTACAACATTGTTCATTGACACATCTGATTTAAGGTATCGCATCAATTAAAATAAGCTACTATAATAAGCTTTTAATCACATAAGGTATTAACATTGTAACAGTTGCATTTTATTTCTGTTATATTGTCTTGCATATCTTTTTAACTATAGCATCTAGATTTTGTTTTGTATGATTTTCAATGTTAAGTTTTTGACAATTTGTATTATTCAGATACGTTGACATAGCTGATGCTGCCACACTGCTGGTTACTCAATGACTTTATTTCTGTCAATTAGTGCCACATTAATAAGTCAACTTTGCACACTTAGTCGAAGTTAGTGCATATGGATGTTTACGTGAGATATTGTTAAGGTTGGCATTTTAACTTAACTGTTAATGGAATTACACAGCTGTCATTTCTGAGATCCTTGTGAGATTTTTTTTGTGAAACCACTGTTCAGAGCATCTTGTTATAATGACAGTCACACTGTTCATGAGTAGAGGTGTGGAAATGAGTATGTCTAAAATTTGGTAGTGGTAGTCTGTTATATGACTGTTTATGTGAGTGTGTGTACGGACTTCACTACACACTTTTGTAAGTTAGTCTATTTGCAGTATCTCCATGTTAGCTTGGGAACATTGCATTTACATCCTAAGATGACATTGTTGGAAATTAGTTGTCAATGGTGCATATAAAAATGATTGCTTTGTGAGGGGGCTAAGCAGCTGGTAAACAATGCATTACTACAAGTGAGTTGCTCTGTAATGTTGTCACTGAAGATTACCACCTGTTTCATGGGTGTGTTTACAAAGTTACAATACTATGTGTGTCCACTTGTGACAGTACCGAAGCAGTGTAGCAGTGTTCAGCATCAAAAAAATTGGTCATTTTTGTCATTAAGCGTCAAATTGTGGTAGAAATAGATAATTTGGAAAAAATACTGTCGAATACATGAAAGTGTCGCAAATAGTAGTGTTGTGCATTTGACAGTGTCGCAAATGTTACTTTCGTGCATTCGACAGTGTGGCAAAAAAATAATGTTGCAGTTTGAAAGTTTCACAAAAGTTACTTTCGTGCATTCAAAAGTGTTGCAAAAAAGTACTTTCATGCATTCAACACTGTCGCAAATTACTTTCATGTGTTCAAAAGTGTCGCAAATTTTAAACTTGGGAGTGGAAAATGCATTCATTATTGAATCAGATCTGATTGTATTTGACTGACAGCTTGTTTTACCAATGCAATGCAAGATTTGTCAGGCCATGTGAGACAACCAATCAGAGATGGACAACACTGAAGAAGAAGGCAACAGCAGCCATCTTAGTACTAACTGAGAGCCAGCATTTTTCAAAACTGTAAGTACTGTATATTTTAGAAAATATTTTCTTAGCACTAAAGAAGTGGTAGCAACATGTTAATACTATTAATCAAAATGTTTTTTAGTTCTGTATTGATAATGTTACTTGTAATAATCTAAGTTGCTGTATTATTTGGATAAAACTAAAGTCAGATAGTTGTTGAGTACTAACTTGTACAGATACAGCTGCAAATAGAGATAGTAAGCTGCACATGGACCCATAACAGAAGAGGGAACCAATCAGACATGCTTCTGTGGTTGTAATTGTTTAAAACTGCCTATGGAAAGGATGCATTCTTCCACCTCCTCAATGTTTCATTTTAGCTGCAGCAGAAGTGTAGTAATAGTCAATAACAGCCTACATTGGTTAATGCGGGCAGAGTACTAGCCAATGATTTGTTTTATTTGTGTGTTATTAATCAGCCCAGGTGAAGCTGGCTTTAACTAAAGAGGAAAAATATCAGTTTGACTGTCACAACAGCCTAGCTACTGAGGGTAAACACTGACTTTTTTGGTAGCTCTCTGCACTTCTGAGTTTAAAACTGAGAATGGCGAAAATAACAAAAGGACTTTTTGAATAGTTAGGAAGCAGTATCAGTGAGGACAGAACATCTGAGTATGCTCACAATAGTGATTTTGGGAGAAACCTGCAGCTTCATAAATTGCTCTGTGAAATGGTTTGGTAGTGGTGGAATGAGGTGGGGAGCACTTATGCCAACCATGCAGAGACTTTGCGTACTCAGCCTCATCCTGACATATTGCTGATACATCTCGGAGGCAATGATTTGGGCACCAAACGATGGGTAGATTTAGTAACAAGCAAAACTGGACTTTGCTTCTATTATGAGTATGTTGTCTGCCTGTATAATCATATTTTCGGATATTACAGAGCATAGGGTCTGGCAAGCAGAACACCATATGTATCTGATTGACAGAGCTCGAAGAAAAGTCAACATACAAATATCTGCATTTCAACGCATGCATGGAATGCACACCACACGTCACCCAGAAATTAAATATTGTTATGATTGGCTATACCTACCAGACGGTGTACATTTCTTGCATGCTGGCAATTGTCATTTCCTGGAAGACCTTTGTGATCTAATCCTCAAAGTCCTCTAAGAATGTCAGACTGTTTGATCAAATATCAAAGTGTTAACAAAGTTTCTTTTCAGAACCAAAAAAATGTGGTCAAAAAATAGATCAGCTGCATGCATCAGTCACACACATGTAACACATGGGTTGGGAATATTCAGATTGTGCCATGCTGTGTTACAACACTGGGGAAAGTAGAATGGTAATGCAGTATGTTGTTGTTAGTACACAATTTCATGATGTAGTGGTGTGATTAGAATTGAAAATGTTTCGGTCTGTAAGGCACATTGTACATGTTGCTGTGGCACTGCACAGCTGTGGGTAGGCAGAGGAGTAGAGTGTCACAACAGTGAAGGGTAGTGGTGGTAGGCTTATGCATTGCACTATTTAGCTATGTACAAATGGAACTAATATACATGCAAGGCATAAACTACAGCAATTTTGCATATTTCAAGGCATTATTAGTTGCAGGTGTCCTCTTTATTAGTGAGTTGTTGCAGAATTGACTGACTCAAGATCTGTTGTCTACTAATGCCCCCCAGTAGCTTGCTGGTAATGCATTACAGCATTTTTTTTATGCTGACTATGCTTGCGCAGCCAACATCTTCTGAGAGTCTGGTGAGATGAAGGCGTGGTCGCTGTTTGGCTATACGAGGCCACGCTCCAGTAGAGTGCATCCTGCATTGCCCAATCAGCTTGCATGCCTGTACAACACTATGTATACATAAGGGTGAGCACATCTAGGAAAAGTCGCTACAATGCTAGCAAAGCTCATCAGACTGAGCAGTCCTTTCGCACATGCTCGCTGCCATTATGTGCATGGTCAGTGAGTGGGCGTCCGCTTAAAGTCTGCTGACTTTTGTCTTCGGTTTAAGCCCCACTGTCTTTGTGTGGTGACGGGGGAGCCCACTCCCCGTCTGCATAACCTCCCCCCATTGTTGTTCGTGACATATTACGAAAAAGACAGTGACATTGTTCATGAGCTGAGGTCCTAAAATGGCTGTGTTGAGAATTTGGTAAAAATGCTCCATAAAATGACTGTGTTACGAGTGTGCATTGTTTTGTTTGTATGCACGGTCATATGTTTGCAAACTTCTAATATTCTCACTTCAGATTTTCCACAGTGTCACTGTTCTGCACCTCCTAATGAAAGTACATCTGTCATTGTTCACGTCCTGACCAATATCTGTTTTCACAGCTCGGCTCAAAATAGCGTGGTAAGCTGTGGAAAGTCTGTGTTAAACACACGCAGTGAAAATGACAATGACACTGTTCATTAGCAGATGTCCTAAATTCTTATGTTTGCACATTTGGAAGCAAAGTCGACAAAATAGGTGTTTAAATGAGTGTGCGTTGCACCGTTTGCACTTATGTTCATGACTTTCTGAATTTGTAATATTTTCACTCCACCTGTTCGCATTGGCATTTTCCATACCTCCTTATGAACACTCCAGCTGCCTGAAATGTGTTTCACCCGCGTCGGACACAATTGCATTGAACAGTGTGAAATCAGGATTTGGGACAGTTTAAGAAATGATGGTGACACTATTCAAGAGCAGAGTTCTAAAATGGCTATGTTGAACATTTTGTGCAGAACCTCCAAACAATGACTGTGTTGCAAGCATGTATTTCACAGTTTCTGCGCATATATAACTTTGTCAATCTGCAATATTTTCATGTCACATTTTCACCACTAGTATTTGTGCACATCTCCTTATCAATATTCCAGCTGCCATATTTTAACAGCCTGCCCAACATGTGTTTCCACAGCTGTGGTGCACAATGGTGTGCTCACAGTGCGATATCACCTTTTGAGACACATTAACAAAACCACAGCACTAGGCATCTCTAGCCACACCACTACCACTGCTAATGCCAGCATGACAACATTTGCCATTGACAAATGCGTGTTTTAAAAACAAATGGTGGTAGTACAGTGTGGTGTTGCCTATCATAGTAAAATGAATAGCGTTTCCTTAAAGAAACGGTTTGTCACATTGTTAGGTCTAGCTTGGTTGGAGATACTAATGGTGTCACAAGGTCAATAGCAGTATGTATTGAGTCTGCATAATAGTTCTAATGTTCCACAAAACAAGACATGTACTAAGTCATTTCTGCCGCAAGGTTCTTGATGGTGTACTGAAATGTGCTCTTGTCATTTTTAAGCACACAATTGTATACAAAATATCAAAATTCATTTACAATGATACATAACAGTAATGGAGATTTTTTTGTATGTTTCCATTGCAGATCAAAACAACAATAATAATGAGGCAGTGGACCTTGCGAGAGGTGTGTCTGCTGCTTGAGGCGGTCCAAGCAAGTGGGAGTGCCCGCATCTTAATGCAGAGCACAAACCGGAAACTGGATGCAATGTGGAGGCACATCAATAGTTATCTTCATGTTGTGTTGAAGATAAAACATGACCATCCCACACACAACTGTGAAAGGAAGTGGAAGCTGTTCAGCCAGCGTTTTACATATTAAAACAGCAGGAGGAGATACCCGGGATTAGCGATAAGTGCTGGTACTACCTCACCAGATATGAACTGTAGGAGGCTGCTGGAAACCAGCTGCGGAACTGCTAACCCATCGTAATCTCAACAGAACTTATTATAATGATGTCTCTTCATGCTTTAGACAGATACCATTACATATGCTGTGGCAGATATCAGCATATTGTCATAGTTCAACTGTGAGGTTAGCTGAGTGACTAGATAACAGCACAATATGCTGATGATAACGGTGCAGTGACTATACAGCATCCACAGTATGTAGAAAAGATTTTATTTCATGTACATTTGTATAATTAGCTATCATGTTTGTGACTCTAGTCAGTTCATGCAGTTTTCTTTAACTTAATTTTGTTCTCTATGACCTCGTGTGCATGAGATGCCACCAGTATACCAGTTATGTTGGTTTGTAATGGTAAATTTAGTATTTCACAAGCTGTGAAATACTGTTATAAACTTTGAGATTTTGGTATTACAAAACACAATGTACACAAGTTGCAGAATTCTCATGCAATGTAAATAGTGTTATTTTTAGCATGTAGCGTTATACATGATGTTTAGGTATCTAATATGAAATGTGGTTAAATCCCCATTAGTAGTTACTAGGCTATTGTGAATGTCTTGAAACATAGAAACATAGAAACATAGATTTTGATGGCAGATAAGGACCGCTAGGCCCATCTAGTCTGCCCATTTCCCTATGTACAGGATAGGCCGCAGATCCTAGTTAACCAACAGCCTATTTCTTGCTACCCCCCACAAGAATTGCCTTATGTCTGTCCCATGCATTCTTGAATTCTCACACAGTTTTGAACCCCATAACCTCCTCAGAGGCTGTTCCATGCATCCACTACCCTCTCTGTGAAATAATACTTCCACATTGCCCTGAACCGCCCTCCTTCTATCTTTAAATTGTGTCCCCTTGTTCTTGCAAGTCTTTTCTGAAAAATGCTACCCTCTTGGACTTTGTTGAGTTCCACTGGGTGCCAGTTTCTATCATGTCCCCTCTCCTTCTTTTTTCCTCAAAGGTTATACATGTTGAGCTCCTTTAGTCTCTCCTCATGCAGGCTTCTCTTGCAGACCCTGCATCATTTTAGTTGCCCTCCTCTGACGGACAACTCTCTATCCTGTCCATGTCCTTGGGAGATGGGGTCTCCAGAACTGGACACAGTACTCAGATAGGGTCTCATCAATGTCCATACAGAGGAATAACAACTTCCTGCTTTCTGCTGCTGATGCCTCTCCCCTATACATCCCAGTATACCCCCAGCCCTCCTACTGCATTCTCACATTGCTTGCTAACCTTAAGGTCATCTGATAGGATTACCCCCAGGTCCCTTTCCTTTGTTGTTACTAATACCTCCCACCCACTGTGTATTCTCCCCTTGGTTCTTATTTCCCAGGTGCATTATTTTGCACTTTTCATTGAATCTAACTCCTATACTCTGACCATTCCTCCAACTACCCACAGTCCTTTTCATCCTTTCCATGCCTCATGTGTATCAACCATGTTGCAGATTTTTAGTGTCATCTAAAAAGAAGACTCCTTCCTTCAGTCCTCTGCAATGTCACTGATGAAGACATTAAAAGGACTGGACCCAATACTGAACCCTGTGGTACCCAGCTAAGTAACCCCCTTTCTTCAGAATGGACTCCATTTACAATCACCTATGTCCTGTTGTCCAGCCAATGTTTTTACTGCAGGCTACCACCCTGGGTCCCACTCCCAGGCTGGTTAAGTTTGACTATTAATCTTTGTGTAAGACTGTGTCAAATGCCTCACATCAAAGTCTAGGTAGGCCATGTCCACAGCCCCTGCCTGGTCACTACTTTGGTCACCCAGTCAAAGAAATCTATTAGATTCATCTGACATGACCTTCCTGCAGGAACCCATGCTGCCTTGGGTCCTGTGCTCCACTGGCCTCTAGGTACTCGACTATTCTTTCCTTCAAAGTGACTCCATCACTTTCCCTACCAACAGAGGTCAGACTGACAGGTCCGAGGTTTCCTGCCTCTGTTGGACCCACTTTGTGAAGGGGAATCACATCTGCTTCCTCAGACCTCAGGTACTACAACATCCTCCCATGATTTAGTAAAAGAGTAGTCAGTGGTTTCACTAGTTCCTCCTTAATTCTTTTAGAATTCTGGGGTGAAATCCTTCAGGACCCATTGCTTTGTCCACCTTCAGTTTTAGGAGTTCTTGTAGAACCCCTTCTTCTGTGAAAGGACTGAGCTGACCCCCTATCAAGAGTGCTTCTGTTAATTGGTTTAGGCACTTCCCCCCCTCTTTTTGAATACTGAGCCAAATATTCATTCAGTATTCCTGCTTTATCACTGTCCCCTCTGCCCACCCACTGTTCATTCCATTCAGCTCACTATCCCTCCCTTTGTCTTTCTACATCGCTGATGTGCCTATAAAAAGTTTTATTCCCTTCTTAACTGAGCTGGCTATCTTTTTCCTCAGTTTGGGCCTTTGTTATTCTGACTTCCCTCCTGCTTCCTTCTGCCTTAACTGGTACGAGATCTCTGTCCTGCTCCTTCTAGTTTCCTTATACTCCCGAATGCTATCTTTTTCTTCCTGACTTTCACAGCCACCTCTTTTTGAGAACCATAGTGGCTTTTCTTTCATTTTATTTGTTCATTTGCTCACACAAAGGCTTGTTGCCTCTATGATGGCAGTTTGATAATTCCCATTGTTGCTCCACACCTCCTTCCACTGTTTGCTAGTGCTTTCTGAGGCACCTCCCATCTTGCCAAAATCAGCCCTGCTAAAGTCCACTACCCTCACTTTTGGTATGGCTCGACTCTGTAGCTGAGTTTAACGTGAACCACACTGTTTGATGGTTACATTCCCCAGATAGCAGCCACTTCTAGATCTGAGATCCTCTCACTGCCCCACTTTGAAAGCAGAGGTCTAAGATTGCTACCTCATGAGAAAGTTCCGAAAACTAGCTGTCTAATGACTGCCACCTGGAGGCATCAAGAATGGCGGTGCTCTTGGATGTGGCTGCAGCAATATGTATAGTTAACATCTCTACCTGGTGTGTATACAGTATGTACCAGTGCCATACCCTATGGGTCTGCTGCTACAGTATATGTCCAATGTCATACCCGATGGATCTGCTGCTACAGAATGTGTCTGATGCCATACCCAATGGGTCTGCTGCTACAGTATATGTCCAGTACCATACAAAATTAGTCAGCTTCTACAGTATATGTTTGGCACCATACTGGATGGGTCTGCTTCTACAATATATGTCCAGGGTATACCATTCACACAGCAAATGCAACACAGCAAAATCTCTTAGAGAGAGAATCTCGACAGGTTTTGAGATTGTTGCTGTAAGGGACCCGAGGGTGAAATTTCTCCATTTCACTGTCCTTCACCCCCCCCTTCAAACTAACTCCAACTCAGAGTTAGTTATATTAAGAAGGGGGCATGCAGCCCCCTTGAGAACAAAATACACAATGTCTGACAGGCAAAAGTTCATCTGTTGACATTGTAACATTCGCTATGATGCACATTGACAATTTTTCTGGTGCCATACATAATGAGTCTATTGCAACAGTATATGTCCAGTGCCATACCCGATGGGTCTGCTACTACAGTATATGTCCAGTGCCATACCTGATGAGTCTGCTGCTATAGTATATGCCTAGTGCCATACCTGATGGGTCTGCCGCTACAGTATATGTCCAGTGCCATACCTGATGGGTCTGCTGCTACAGTATATATCCAGTGCCATACCTGATGGGTCTTCTTCTACACTGTATGTCCAGTGCCATACCCAATGGGTGTGTTGCTACAGTATATGTCTGGTACCATACCCAATGGATCTTCTGCTACAGTAGATGTCCAGTGCCATACCCGATGGGTCTGCTGCTGCAGTATATTTCCAGTGCCATACCCGATAGGTCTGCTGCTGCAGTATATGTCCAGTGCCATACCTGATACTAAGGTTCATACTAAGGTGTGAAGTGAGCAAGAAAGCTTTACAGCTCATAAAAGCTCACATACTAGTCAAGTTTAATAATAAGTCAATTGTTTACCAGATAATAAGTAATTGTCCAATCTAGCCTTGAATTGTTCGTTATCTTTACTTATAATAATATACAATGGAACTTGTTCCAAGGTTTAATCACTGTTAAGGTAAAGAACTAGTTATTTCTGATATAGTTAAAGGATTTACATGTCAGTTGGAGTGGATGAGCTCTAATATTGTAAGATGAATCCTTAAAATTCAATCCCAAATCTACCATTATTGCAGGGTCCTGAACTATATCATAAAGAAATAGTAAACCCCCACGTGACCTATGAGTTTCTAAAGAAAACAGACCAAGTGCACATAATCTACTTTCATAAGAAAGATGATTCACACCCTTTAGATGTTTAGTAAATTTACACTGAACTCTTTCTAATTGATGTATGTTAGTTTTCTTGTAAGGACACAAAAGCTGTGACACATATTCAAGATGAGGCCTAACATATGCTTTGAACAAGGTAATTAAAACCTTATGGTCTTTTGTAGTAATATTACATTTGATTGACCAGACAACCTTATATGCTTTATTTACAGATTCATTAGTATGATAGGAAAAGTCCATGTTATTAGAAACTGTAATGCCCAGATCTCTTTCATCAGTAGTATTACTAAGTGGGTATAGTCCAAACATATATGTTTTTAATTGATTGGTATTACCTAAATGAATGAGCTTACACTTGGAGTTATTTAACTTCATACCCCATGATGTTACCCATTCAAAAATGTTATTTAAATCCTGCTGTTTGATATTAGAATCAGTTTTACTGGTACATGGACCACCAAACTTAATATTGTCTGCATATTTAATAGCTAATGAAAGGCAATTCAAAGTTAAGTCAGAAATGAAAGCCTGAAATAAACATGGTCCAAGCACCGAGCCCTTTGGGACTCTACTAGTGACATAACCAATATCTGAAAAACTATCATTAATAGTCTTTGAGTGCGACTAGACAACCAATTTTTAATCCATGTAATAAAATACTGATTCATTTTTAATTTCTGTAATTTTACTTCTAAAGCCCAATGTGGCATGGCATCAAATGCTTTGCTGAAATCCAAAAGATGACATCACAAGGAATATGGTTATCAACTAATTAACTTATGTTTTCATAAAACTCAACAAGTTAGACAGGCAGCCTCTACCCTTTCTGAAACTGGTGCTGTTCCAAATCTGCATTATTCAATACAGGAGTTAATACATTTCTAATTAAACTCTCAAAATCTTACAAATAGGTGACGTAAGACTAATTGGTCTGTAGTTTGAACAATCCAATTTTAAACCCTTTTTATATATAGGGACAACATTTGCAATTTTCCACTGCTTTGAACAAAACCTTAAATCAGACAGGATTCAAAAAGCAGTTTTAAAGGAATCAATAGACAAGCAGAAAGTAGAAACAATAAATGTCCCAAATATGGTCTGGCCCCATGCTAGTTTTCCCTTTTTGTAATTTTATTTTATTTTCAATATCAATTGTCTTGAAACATATGAGTTCTGAAATATTATCTAGTAAACGAGGCACAGAAGTGTCCGATGGAATATAATGTTTACAAAATTCCTTATTAAATAACTCAGCCATTTCCTTTGGATTTTGAATTGTTTGATTGTCAATTTATATGGGACCCACTTTACATATCGTTTTTTTTTTAAGAATTTATATAAGAAAAGAATTGCTTACTGTTTGACTTGGTTGCATTTATTGCCAAATTATATTCCCAGTTCTTCTTAATCCTCTTTATAACAGGTTTACATTGTTTTTGAACCTTTATATATTTTTGTCCAGTTGTAAGTGGTTTTAGATTTAAGATATCTAATATATTTCATTTTTTTTGCTTTATAAGTTTCTTTATGGATTTAGTCATCCATTTAGGTGGTAATTTCCCTTTAGTATGCTGTATTTAGACTTACAAGGTATAAATTCATCTTTAACTAATATTAAAGTATTGTACAGTAACTCCCAATAATCCTGTAAAGGAAGATTAGCAGGTTCTTTCTCCCAGTCAGTCTGCATAAATACATGTTCCATCCCAGGGATATTTGCTTTTTCGTACATATAAATCAATACAGACTCAGACTCAATTTCGAAGAGACATTTTTACTTAAAAGAGATAACATTATGGTCACTATTTCCGAGAGATGCCTCTATTGAAACATCATAAATATCAAGACTATCCTCATGCAAGACTATATCCAAAAGGTTACTACCTCTAGCTGGATGGGAAACACTCTGCTTTAAATGAAGTTGAGCACATGCCACTAAGAGTTTTTTACTATTTAAAGCTTTAGCTATATTATCACACCAGTTAATAGCTGGCAAATTTAAATCACCCATTAAAATTATATTCCCAATTTCACATGCAGTTTCTATTTCATGTATTATAGCCCATATAAGTTATAGAAAAGTTGGGTGGCCTATAACAAGTCCCTAGAACAATGGGTGACATATTTGACTTTTAAATTTGACCCAGATGGTTTCAGTTGTGATGTCATGCTTTTAATTTGTATAGATATGTCTAAACTCTTAAGATGTTTATTCAGAAATAGTGATACACATCACCTCCCTTTTGCCATCTCGCTTAAAGGAAAATATGTCAAACCCCTGAATAGCAGGGTCCCATTCGGTTTTAATATCCCACCAAGTTTCTGTAATTGAAACTATAACTGCATCAGCCATTGTAATTCTGGATATAAGTTCACTAAGCTTGTTGTTTAAACTCCTGGGCCCAGATATTCAAAAGAGTTGAGCCATGCGCAATAGGGTTGCGCCTGCACAAGTCCAAAATTGCACCATTCTGCGATATTCAGCAGGAGGCAGTTGCGCCCCCGAAATCATACTGCGCAACAGCGCAATAATAATGAAGGCATGTGCAACCAAAGGGGGAGGAACCATGCATAAATGGCGCAGTGCGATATTCAACAACTTGCGCCAAGCGCAATAGGGGAGCAAGCTGAAGTTGCGCCTTAGCGGAAATGAGCCAAAATAAAAAGGAGCAAGGGAGAGGTGCAAGAATGCTACACGGAAGTCACATGAGGCAGAACCCTAGGCAGACAGACAGGGCAGGAGGGACAAACAGGGCAGGCCAGGAAAAGGGCACCCTGAACACCCAGGCACAGGGAAGGTGTGGGGAGCCACAGCTAGTGCAGCAGGGGGAAGTGCCACACAGCACAGAGGCCACCACAGGCAGGTGTTCCTGGTGCAGGAGAAGTAGCAGGGAGGACAGTGGGGGAATACAGTAGCAGTTGCCAGGGGGGGGTGAACACAAGCCAGGGACATGGCCAGTGCCACCTTCCAGATGGAGGCCATTATGAGGGGGGTGAGAAGACGTGCAGCAGGGGGGTGTGGCCATGGAAGGGCCCATCGGTGGTATGCCCCCAACAGGCAGTACCGAGCTCACACCAGCTTTGAGCTGTACACTGATACTGAGATTGTGGGCTGGTACTGCCTGAATAGAGCAATTCTGAGGCGGCTCTGTGAGCTGAGCAGTGATGTGATGCAGGCACCCACACGACAGAGCCATGCCCTGTCAGTGGAGACTAAAGTAACAGCCTGCATGTGCTTGCTCACCACGGGTACCTTCCAGAGACCAACTGGGGACAACACAGGCATAACTCAGTTGGCCACATCATGCCACCTCACCCAATTCCTCAGTGCACTGCTGCCACATGCTGCAGAGTACATCCATTTCCCCAGCACAGCGGCAGAGCACACAGCAAACATACAGGAGTTCCACAGGGTAGCACGTATGCTTGGCATGCTAGGGACAATAGACTGCACCCATGTGGTCATACGCACACCACCTGGCCCCGAGGGGGCCACAAACATCAATCACAAGGGCTATGCCAGCATCAACTGCTAGGTGGTGTGCAATGCCAGAGGGTGCATAATCAATGTCTGTGCCACGCACCCTGGAGGAGCACACGATGCCTTCATCTGACACCAGTCAGCACTGTGCCACAGATTCAAGACTGGGGACATCCCCACTGGACACCTAGTGGGTGAGTATGCAAACCACATGGACAATCATAGGGCCTGGGGGGGCATGGCCAGAGGTGACATGGATAGTGGCCCACATGGCCCGGGGCAGGGCGATGCTGATCACCAAACTAACCTCCATCCTCTTCACACAGGTGACAGTGGATACCCACTCCGTCCCTGGCTGCTCACACCCTTCCAGTGGCCCACGACCCCATCGCAGCAACGCTACAATGAGGCACACGCCACCACATGTAATGTCCTCGAGTGGGTGTTCAGGATGCTGAAGGCACGTTTCCTTTGCCTGGACACCTCCAGCGGTGCCCTACAGTACAGCCTCTCAAAGGCCTGCGGGCTATTCCTGGCCTGTTGCATCCTGCACAACATGGCCAACGAATGTGGGATAGCCATACAGGTCAAAGAGGGGGACAGCAATGGGGACAATGAGGACGCCGGTGATGATGGTGATGGTCAGCCCCCCCTTGGCTGATGGGACCCCCAACTGATCCAGCTGGGACAGCTGCACTGGGACACCATCACGGAGGAGCACTTCAGTCAACCCAGGTAAGTCATGGGGCCATGTGCAACCACCAGTGGCTAAGGCACAACCCACAAACATGCATGGGCAGACACCAGGGGTGCATGCCGTCAAGGGAAGTGGCAGGGCATAGAAGCACACACACAACCAGGGATGGGTGAGGATTAACATGCCACATGGACGGACACACACACATGTACACACACAATGCACCAAATGTGTACAGAGGGCAGGAGGCACACTGACCCAGAACGCCAACCCTAGCAACACACATATCCACAGGCCACCACGCCCACTGCCTGGCCATGTGTGTGTGTCAGATGCTGAGCACCATTGCACATTGGTGTACAGCACAATGCAGGCATCATCATGCACATGCAACTGTGGACAGCAGCCGGGAGGGTGTGCAGGTGGACTGTGCGTCAGCATGCAGGGCCGGTACCCACCGCACTGCCCACTGAAATACACAATGCACACAGGGCAGCACCAGACAGTAGCCACACTGGGAGACAGGTCAGTTACATGACACAGTGCCCTGGCCACCACGGATGCATGGGCGGCCCTGCTGAGACCCGCCAGCACTGACAGGCTGACCACTGGCCTCATGGGGTGCCACCGATGGTCCCCCAGGGGTTCCATTGCGTGAACGCGACCATGCTCGCGCAGGGGTCTGCAGCACACTGAACATGCCTGTGCCAGAAGTGCTTGGGATGCCCACAGCTGAACCCGGTGTTGACAGGGTGGGAGTTGCACGATGCCGGGAATGGGGGTGGACAGTGCATTGCATCGTGTCCACAATGCATGGGCACCTGACTGTGTGCCTATTGTGGCCATGACAGCAGTGAATGCCTGTGCATGCCTGTCAATGGCAGTGGTCACATCCTCCTGCAAATGGTCCATCCCTGCCAGGATCAGAGTGGTGTCCCTGCTGCGACGCTCCTCTGCCTGCTCCAGAGCCACATGCAGTGCATCCATGGACATCGCAAGCCGTATCTGCTGCTGGACTGATGCTTGCAGTAGGCGGGTGTGTTCATCCAAGAGGTCATCTGTCTCCTTGGCATCCTGTCTCTCAGGGTGTGCATGGCCCTGATGATCAGCGCTCCTTGAGGGTGGGTGCTGCACACCAGGACTAGGTCTGGGCATGTCCACAGGCGGTGCACAGACACCGCCACTGAACCCTGTACCCCCAAGCCCATTGGCCAACTGCTGATGCTGCACCTCCAGCTGCCGCTCCCCAGGGCTCATTGGTGCCACTGCAGTGGCCGCAACAGTCCCTCTGTCCTGAACAGACACCAGTGCTGCCCCACTGGTGCTGACAGGCACAGGCTGGGACTGTGCTGACACAGGCCTCCACGGCAGCACCACCCACAGCCATGGGTACGAATTGACCTACTGTGTGGCCATCCCGTGGCACACACGTGTCACTGCCCATGATGTTAGCGTCATCATCACCGGTGACGGACTCTGCACCATCCCCAGTCACAGCATGCTGGCATCCGTGGATGCCGCACGCTGGGACACAGGCAGGGCTTCCTCCACACCTGTTACAACGACATCAGTGTGGACAGCAAGGCGCCCCACTGTCGCAATGATCCACATATACCTGTGGAGGTGGATGGGCCCTCCTCCATCTCCAGCTGACTGTCCTCAGTGGACAGGCCCACCACCACTGACCCATGCAGATGCTCAGGATCTGTAAGGGAAAGCAAAGGCGCATTACTGCATGTGACCTACCCTGCCCCCCCCAGACAGACCATGACTTACAATGCAGTGATGGGCCACCACCCGTCTGGAAGCCACCACCCGGAACACCATCAATGGCACTGCGCTGCATGCTTCCAGCAAGCCTCTCCTCCTGTGGGGTCAGCTGTACCACCTCCAACTGTCCCCCACCTGTTGCAGCATGTGCTGCCCTGATGGCAGTCACCTTCTTCTTTATCCTCCTCCTGTCCATGCCCATCTTTTTCTTACACTCCTGAACAGAGCGCTGGTGGCTGCCATGCAGGTTCACAGCACGTGCCACCTCCTCCCATGCAGCAGCATGGGCTTGAGGTGTTCCCCACCATCCACTGAGAAGTGGCTCCTGATCCAGGTAGGCCTCAAACAGGGCTTCGGTTTCGGCCTTGGTAAAGTTAAGCCACCTCCTCCTCCCACCACTGTGTTCCTCCTTTCCAACAACCTGCTCAGTCATTAAGTAGCCTGTAAGAATGGCAGTTGTTACTTGTGACTGTGCAGTCCCATGCATGTCCCTAAATCCATAGTCCACACTCCCAAACAGCATGCAACTCACCAATAGACTGCAGTAACCGACTATGGCCACTGCAGCCCAATGTCATGCTTTTATAGCGCAACCCATGCAAATGAGGTGAGGCGCAACTTTAAGTAGATGCAAATTGCAGTGCTGCACCATTGAATGGCTGATTAGATGATTTGCATATGACGGCCGAATATCACGCTGTTGCGCTTTGTGCAATTGTGTTGAACGTGCTGAGCCAATGGCGCAGTTCTGTGACATGCGTAGTACACACCTCACTGCGCATGCCTGGGTTGCTGACGCAGGCATCTGCCACGCTGATGAAGTGCTGTGCACGGTAGGCAATGCAGGGCACGGCCACCATTGTGCCAGTGGTGCTATAGCGATGGTCATTACATGGCGCTGTGGCACTGGGCCGTCATAGGTGCAATGGGCCAACTGCACTGTAGGCTGCTATGGTGCTGGCATACAGGCAGCCAATTGTGCTACACACATTGTGTTCCAATGAAACTGTGCGTGTCCATGTGCTAGAGACCCTTGACCCTGTGCCGACCTTTTCCCCCTAGGCGCCATTCGTCAGGCATGGGTGCACCTCTATTGCGCTGTTCAGTGACAGCGCGATAGGGAATGGCAGTGCTGTACCATGCAGCATCTGCACGTGGGGAGCTGCACTGCAGAGCACCATATTGCCAAATACAGCACAGAGAATGGCATGCAGCTGGGCAGCCCAGTGGTCTGCAATTGAACTGGCCAACCTAGTGGCCATTGTGGAGCCACACCATGGGCCACTGTTCTGGGAGGTGCCCCTGGACAGGGCCAGGACCCAGGTGTGGCAGGAGGTGGTCACTGCCCTTGAGGAGGCCACCAGACGTGGAGGACTGCCGAGCAGTGCAGGCACAGATACGGGGACCTACGGCGGAGGGAGCCGGAGCTACTGGCACGCCTGCGGTCATGTGCCAGGAGGGGCACGGTACCACGGCCAGGTAGAGGTTATGTCAACACACTTTTATCTTCCATATGGGTAACAGTGTTGTATGTGTCCAGCACATGGGGAGGGACTGTCCGGGGTTGGCTGTGGTGGTGTTCACAGGGTGTGGGCTGGGTGGGTCTGGCTGGGTGGGAGGGCACACACCTGGGGCAGGGGGACTTTGCTACGGGATTGTACTGATGTTCCTCTCTCCATGTTTGCCCCACAGACCCGGACGAATGCGCCATGCACATGAAGAGCGGTGGCAGGAAGAGCAGGGTGCAGCCAGGTGGGGCGAGGGCCTTCACCACCCACTTGACCGGCCCGATGAAGGTGAGTGCCATACATCCATGATTACTATTGTATGCTGTGTGACAGGGTGGGCAGCGGGGCATGGCCACCATCCATCGACACCACTACCATGCACGTGACTTGTGACAGTCAATACTGTCCAGTGACAATGCATGTCTGGGAGTGCGTCAATGGTGGTCCATGCATGCACCAGGTACGTGGTTGTGCCACTGCCTTTGCACCACATAGCCATGTCACTAAACAGCCACGGTGGTGCTGTGCGTGACTTGGCCGGTGGGTGTGTGCAGTGTTCGCATGGCTGTATGCGCCTGGGTGGGCAGGTCATGTGGATGTGATCACTGCGGATGGTCACACACCATCACAGAGGTATGTCCCACGGCTGTATGCCATGCACAGTGGGCGGGCTGTATGGGGTTGTGCATTCACACCTATTGACTGTGCTCCCTTGTCCTAGGTACCCGCCATCTATGGGAAATCAGGGAGCTGCTGTTGGAGATATTACTGGTGGTGAGAGTGTTGCTGGACATCCTCAGATGCATTGATGACACCGGGGTCATGAGGAGGCACAGAGCCCAGAGGAGTCAGAGCGGGGAGAGGCGCTTCCGCCACAGATAAATCTGTCCCAGTATTCCCCTACCCCCCTGGACCCACCCTCACACCCCTCCTTTCCCATCCTATTTGTCCACCCCTGCCCTCTACCCACCCCACCTTGTTTGTGGCCTCCCAACCTTGTATATAGTTTATGTAATATTGTATATAGTTGAATTTTATATATTTATTCAATACATTTAATTTTGATATGAATACTGTGGTGGTCTCTGATTTGCAGTGGGCTATAGGTGCTCAGCTGCAGTGGTGTGCATGGCATCAGGGGTGGTGCGGTCATGGGTATGTGTGTGTGTCCGTGTGGAGGCGACTATGGTGTGGGGGTAGCTATCAGGCAGTGTCTGTGGTGTGTGTGTTGTGCCCTGTGCACTGGATGACTGTGTGCATTGGTCCATGATGCGTGCTCTGTGTCCATGGTGCACCCATAGGCCCATCTATGGCCTGTGCAGCTGTCACACATGCATGTCTGTGACCTGCATGGTCCACTGGCATGTCAGTGGTGACAGTCCCTGCAGGGCAGCCACTGTACCCGTCACATTGCTGGGTTGCCTCCTGTCATGGGTGCGGTGCATGTCTGCTTTGGGTGGCACTGTGGGCACCACAGTTGTTGTCCCACCTCCATGCTGTGCCTTGTGTGTGTTGCAGGGGATGTGCCCCACTGTCTGTGACTTGTGCTCTGGGCAAATGATGGTGGTGTATGGGTCCACAGTGCCTGTGCAGGGTGGCTGGCACTCCAGTGCCATGGAGGACTGCAGGTTGTGTGTACACACTTTATGTGGGCCCACACTGGGGGCTTGGTTGCCCCACCACTGTGTCCCTGTGTTGTTGTGCCCTTGGGTATGGGTGGGTGTCTGTCCATACATTGTGTGGCATCCGGTGTGGAGCATGCTTCCACGCACCACTGTGGGTGTCTGTGCTGGCTGTTGTGGCCAGTGGTGGTCAGGGTGTGTCATTGAACTACTGTGCAGGGTGTTGTACCACTGGTGGTGGTGTCCAGGGCACGCCCTGTCCCGTGTGTGGTACCTCATGTGCCGACGCATGGTTGGTCTCTCAGCAGTCTGCCATTGTTGCATTGCTGTGTGCTGCCACCCGCTGATGGGTGCTCATGGTGGGGCTGGCTTGCATGGTTCTGTGGTGCACAGGGTTGCAGTGTCACAGTGGGGGGTGGTGGCATGCATGGGGTTTCCTGCAGTGGTGGTCACTGCTCATGGGGGGTGTCTGGGGTCACGGTGCAGGGTGTGTCTCTGCATTGGGGATGGTGGCATGGGGTGGTCAGCCCTCCTTGTGTGCCAGTCACAGCTTGCGGTAGGTGTGATGGGGCACCATGGCCCGGCTGTGGGTTGTTTGCTTGTCTCCATGGGCCAGTGGTTATTCCAGCTCTCCCCCAGTTGTGCAGTGCATGGGGTGTGGGGGGACAATGTCTGTTCTGCTGTGTGTTCCTGTGCCCATCTGTGGCATGGGTGGTGGGCCCCTACCTCCCTGGTTGTGCAGTTACATTGCTCTGCTGCTGGGGGGCATCCCTGGTTGCGCTATGGTGCCTCTGGACTGCTCAGCTGAACATCCCTTGTTGCGCTATGGCGCATTAGATCTGCTCAGCTTCCCCTCCCTAGTTGCACTATGGCACAGGTGGAGCGATATTCAGTCATCAGCTGTAGGTGCAGTTTGGCCTGCTCCGTTTTTGAATATTGCGTCTCTTGTGCATGGGCGCAATAGACTTGCTCTTGCTCCTGCTATTGCGCTCTTTTTGGGCGCAGTTTGAATATCTGGGCCCTAGTGTTTAAACTCAATATATTTAAATGGGTTAAGGTATTCTGACAGTATCTTCCAGTGTATGGGAAGAAACCTTAACTGTTGGAGACCCCTCCCCCCCATAGTTTAGTTTAAATTTTGCTCAATAATATCAGATATAATTTTATCCGTAAGGGAATTACCCCTTTTACTCAAGTGTAATCCATCATTACAAAATAACTCAAGCCATCCAATAAATTTCTCCCAATAAGTGATTCATCTGATGTCTTGGTGCAGACACCATTTACACAGCTATTCATTTAAACACTTTATTTTATCGTTAATGAAATCAGGGGCAGCAGGACGTGGCAAGATTTCAGATATATAAATATCGCAACCGAGGGAGACCAATTTATTAGTTAAGGCAACATAATCCTGCTTAATGGAGTTAAGGGAGTTACTGTATAGATTGTTTGTACCTGCAAGTATAAGTACCATAGGAGTTTTACCAGAATTGGGAATAATGTTGCTAACCATTTTAGTAATATCAGATATCAAGGCTCCCTTGAATGAAGAGCACGTTCGATTTTGCTTATCCGCATTACACACAGCCCTGTCCAAATGTTTGATCATCGAGTCACCCAAGACAAATAGTTGCTGCTTCTCCATGGCAGGATTTATATCCATATCAACATTATCAATAGGAAGAGAATCTGTGGGTATATCAGGAAGGCCTGAGCCTATAGGCATATGTTGTAAGAATAGTGGAAGTACTAGCAATATGTGGGGGAGGTTCTAACAAGGTTCCAGATTTCTGTACAGTATCACATGATATATCGTCCAAGGGGCTGACACTATTACTTAATGGCAATGAAAAAAACACCAGCCTTTCTACCTTTTTTTCGGGATTTAAAATTTTGCACTGTGTACCAGTTATCATACAAATCCTCTTCCTCTGAATCACTTCTTGCTCATTTATTTGTTTTAACACCATTAGCAAGATGTGAACCAAATACAGAGAGAGTATTAATATCTTGAAGTATGACAGAAGCCACAGAAACATCCACATGTGATGATGTATCAACAGCTGGGGAAATAGACTTATGAGGGGGGGACAGTTTTCTTTCATCTGACAACGAAATCGTTCCAGCATAGTTAATTGACTTTGTTCTAGTTGTGACATTCTGCTATTAAATAACATGATTTCAGTTTTCAACTCTGTCACCTCAATACATTTATTGCAAGTGTATGGTACTGTAGGAAATGGGGGGCATACTATAATATACATGGTGTAGGTAGAACACTTAATACCTACATCCCCCTCCAGGGTCATGATAGAATCTGCCATTGTGTATGCAGCTGAAATTGTAATCTGGGTAACCTTCCTAATAAGATAAATAGACACAGTAACCTTGCTTTACACAATGGTAACTACTAATTTAGTTTACATAGTTCAACCCACACATATTCTACAGCCCCACAGAACGATATCCGAAAGTCCTTACTTAAGACTTGACTTTACTTAACCCATCTGTCCCGCCAGTCACTCCAGACATGCTAGACATGCACAATGATGTGCGTGTCTCTGAGCGCAGCTGACGTGCGCTTGCCCGCTCATGCTCACCCGCTCACAGAGCGCAAGCTACTTATATCCTGTGACCTGGAAGTAGAGTAACCAGGGGTCACCCTCTTCCAAACTACACAGCTATTTAGTGTTTAAAACAGCATAAAATCGCACCCTGTGCAAGTGCAAAGGTACAGCTTATGTTCCCCTTCCCAAAAGAATATTTGCAGCACTGAATTATCCAGACAGCGTGACAGCTGTAGTTTCTTCCAAAGGCATAGAAAACTACAGCCCATGCAGCTGCTTCCTGGGTCAAGGCAATCCCTTAGAGCAGCAATAAAAACAACTAGCAAAGGTAGAATTCTTCAGCATAGTAGTATGCTTGGACACATATACTACATACACTGATGGGTTTGCCACTACAATATTTGTCCAGTGCCATAACCAATATTTCTGCTGATACAGTTTTTGTCCATTGCCATACCCAATGGGTCTGCTACTACAGTATATGTCCGGTGCCATACCAACTGGTCTGCTTCTACATCATATACTCAGTGCCATACCTGATTGGTCTCCTCCTACTGCAGTATATGTCTGGTGCCATACCTGATAGGTCTGCTGCTACAGTATACCTCCGGTGCCACACATAATAGTTCTACTGCTACAGTATATGTCCAGTGCCATACCTGATGGATCTGCCACTACAGTATATGTCCAGTGCCACACCCAATGGGTCTGCTGCTGTATATGTCCAGTGCCATACCCAATGGGTCTGTTGCTACAGTATATGTCTGGTGCCATAACAACTGGTCTGCTTCTACATCATGTACTCAGAGCCATACCTGATTGGTCTCCTCCTTCTGCTGTATATGTCCAGTGCCTTACCTGATGGGTTTGAAACATAGAAACATAGAATTTGATGGTAGATAAGGACCTCTTGGCCCACCTAGTCTGCCCATTTCCCTACCTAACGGATAAGCTGCAGATCCTAGTTAACCAACGACCTATGTCCTCCTACCCCCCACTAGAATTGCTTTATGTCTGTCCCATGCATTCTTGAATTCCCCCACTGCTTTTGACTCTACAACCTCCTCAGGAAGGCCATTCCATGCATCTACAACCCTCTCTGTGAAGAAATACTTCCCCACATTGCCTCTGAGCTGTTTCCACAGTATCTTCAAATTGTGCCCCTTGTTCTTGCACATCTTTTTCTGAAAGATGCTACCTCTTGGACTTTGTTGATTCCTTGAGGTATTTAAAAGTTTCTATTATGTCCCCCTCTCCCTCCTTTCCTCGGAGGCTATACATCTTAAGCTTCTTTAATCTTTCTTCATATGACTTCTGGTGCAGAAGTCATATGAAGAAAGATGACTTCTGGTGCAGACCCTGCACCATTTTGGTTGCCCTCCTCTGAACAGCCTCCACCCTGTCTATGTCTTTGCGGAGATGGGGTCTCCAGAACTGTACACAGTACTCCAGATGTGGTCTTATCAACTGTCTGTACAGAGGGCCATCAACTTCCTGTTTTCTATGGCGATGCCTCTCCCTATGCATCCCAGTATCCCCCAGCCCTCCTTACTGCCTTCTCATATTGCTGGCCCACCTTTAAGTAATCTGATATGACTACTCCCAGGTCCCTTTCCATTTTTGCTGTTGTCAGTATCTCACCCCCCATCGTGTACTCTTCCCCTGGGTTTTTGTTTCCCAGGTCCATTACTTTGCACTTCTTTGCATTGAATCTAAACTGCCATACATTTGACCATTCCTCCAACCTTGCCAAGTCCCTTTTCATCCTTTCTACCCAACCTTGTGTATCAATCCTGTTGCAGATCTTTGCGTCATCTGCAAAGAGACATACTTTCCTTCCAGTCCCTCTGCAATGTCACTTATAAAGACATTAAAAAGGACCTGCCCCAGTACTGAACCCTGTGGTACCCCACTAGTAACCCCCCTTTCTTCACTGTGGACTCCATTTACTATCACCCGCTGTGCCCTGTTGTCCAGCCAGTGTTTTAACCAGGCTACTACTCTGGGACCCACTCCCAGGCTGGCTAATTTGTTTATTAATCTTTTGTGTGGGACTGTGTCAAATGCCTTGCTAAAGTCTAGGTAGGCCATGTCCACAGCCCCTCCATGGTCTACTACTTTGGTCACCCAGTCAAAGAAATCAAATAGATTTGTCTGACATGACCTTCCTGCTGTGAATCCATGCTGCCTTAGGTCCTGTGCCCCACTAGCCTCTAGGTACTCAACAATTATTTCCTTCAGAAGTAATTCCATCATTTTCCCTACCACTGAGGCCAAACTGACAGGTCTGTAGTTTCCTGCCTCTGTCTTGCTCCCACTTTTGTGAAGGGGAATTACATCCGCCCTCCTCCAGTCCTCAAGTACCACACCATCCTCCCATGATTTATTAAAAGGGGTAGTCAGTGGTGTTACTAGTTCTTCCCTTAGCTCTTTTAGAATTCTGGGGTGAATCCCATCAGGCCCCATTGCTTTATCCACCTTCAATTTTAAGAGTTCTTTCAGAACCCTTTCTTCTGTGAAAGGACTAATATCAACCCCCCTATCCAGAGTGCTTCTATTGACTGGATTAGGTATCTCCCCCTGCTTTTCCATTGTGAATACTGAGCAGAAGTACTCGCTCAGTATCCCTGCTTGTTCACTGTCGCTCTCTGCCCAACCACCTTCCTCTTTATTCAGCCTCAGTATCCCTGCCTTAGTCTTTCTTTGCTCCCTAATGTACCTATAAAAGGTTTTATACAGTACCCCTTCTTAACCGAGTTGGCTATCTTTTCCTCAGTTTGGGCCTTTGCAATTCTGACTGCCTTCCCTGCTTCCTTCTGCTTTAACTGGTACAGTTCTCTGTCCTGCTCCTTCTGTGTTTCCTTATACTTCCTGAATGCTATCTTTTTCTCCCTTACCTTCCCCACCACTTCTTTTGAGAATCATAGTGTTTTTTTTCTTTCAATTTGATTTGTTTATTTGCTTCACACAAAGGCTTGTTGCCTCTGTGATGGCAGTTTGATATTTCCCCATTGTTGCTCCACCCCTCCTTCTTGCCTGTTTGCTACTACTTTTCTGAGGCACTCTCCCATTTTGACAAAATCAGCCCTTCTGAAGTCCAGTACCTTCACTTTTGTATGGCTTGACTCTACAGCTAAGTTTATCGTGAACCACGCTTTTTGGTGGTCGCTTGTTCCCAAACGGCTACCCACTTCAAGATCGGAGATCCTCTCTCCGTCCCCATTTGAGAGTACAAGGTCTAAGATTGCTCCCTCCTGAGTGGGTTCCAAAACTAGCTGTCTGACACATGCCCCCTGTCGGGCATTGAGAATGGTCCTGCTCTTGGATGTGGCTGCAGCAAAGGTGCTCCAGTTAACATCTGGCATATTCAGGTCCCCCATCAACAATATCTCCCCTTTCTCTGCCATCTCATGGATGCCTTCTATCATTTCCTTGTCCATTTCCTCCCCCTAAGATGGGGGTCTGTATACAACCCCTGTGTGGATTGTGGTGTCATTTCCAGTCTCCAGTGTTTCCCACAGTGCCTCCTCTCCTCCCTGTTTACCCTTTAGTTCTGTTGCTTTGATCCCTTCCCTTACATAGAGAGCTACTCCTAGTCCTCTGCTTCCCTCCGTGTCTCTTCTGAAGATTGTGTACCCTGGTATGTTGGCATTCCAGTCATGGTTCTCTGTGTACCATGTTTCTGTGACTGCCACAATATCCGGGCATCCCTCTTCCATCAAGGCCACCATGTCAGGGAGCTTTTTACCTAGACTACGGGCATTGGTACTCATTACCCTCCCTTTTTTTATGGCTGTATTTCTTTTGCCCCATCCCTGTCCTTACTGCCTTTGTCTTTTTCTCTATTTACCCCTGCCCTTCTCCCTATTGACTGCTCTATCTTGGTGCTTACCTCACTAACTACCCTGATTTTGTTTTGGGGAGCTAGGATTTCCTTCCCTTTTCAGTGCCTCCCCTTGGCTAGTTTAAATGCTTGCCAATGAAGCATTTAAACCTACCACTCTAGGATCCTGGTTCCCTCCTGGATAGATGCAGACCATCGCACCTGTATAGGCCTGCATCCCTCCAGGTGGAGCCCCAGTCCCCAATGAAGCCAAATCCCTGAGCTCTGCACTGGTTTTTCAACCAGTCATTGAATACCATGGTGCAGAGTACCCTAGCCTCATGCATGCCATAGACAAGTAGCACTTCTGAGAATGTTACCATGTGTGCTACTTGTCTAAGGCCCCTCCTGAACTCCACAAACTCCTGTTGCACTGCTCCTATTGCATTACAGTGTTTGTCCAGTGCCATTCCCAATTATTCTGCTGATACAGTTTTTGTCCGTTGCCATACCCAATTGGTCTGCTGTTGCAGTATATGTCTAGTGCCATACCAATCGGTCTGCTTCTACATCATATACTCAGTGCCATACCTGGTTGGTCTCCTCCTACTGCAGTATATGTCCTGTGCCATACCTGAGATGTCTGCTACTACAGTATACCTCTGGTGCCATACATAATGGTTCTACTGCTACAGTATATGTCCAGTGCCATACCTGATGGGTTTGCTGTTACAGTATATGTCCAGTGCCATAGTCGATGGGTCTGCCACTATCTTATATGTCCAGTGCCTCCCCTGATGGGTCTACTGCTACAGTATAAGTCCGGTGCCATACCCGATGGGTCTGCTGCTACAGTATATGTCTGGTGCCATACCTGATGGGTCAGCTGCTATAGTATATGTCTGGTGCCATACCTGATGGGTCTGCTGCTACAATATATGTCCAGTACCATACCCGATGGTTCTGCTGCTACAGTATATGTCCAGTGCCATACCCAATGGGTACTCATGCATTCCCTCCTCCTCTGCTGCATCAGCCTCCTAGCTAATGTACCCCTGTTCAACTCCCAAGCAATTCATGCTTCTGTTGTTTGGTCTCTTATGCACTTACTGACACCCGTATTGTACTCCATTATTTTTCTGCCACCAGTCTGGTAATTATTGTTGTGCTCCTCCAACTGTTTAATTATGTTGTTGATAATTTGCATTGTATTGCTACTGTGTTGAAATGTTGTTGTTAATTTTCCTTTTGTTGTATCTTCACGCCTATCAACTTTTAAATAAATAAATAAAATGTCAGGTGCCAAACTTGATGGGTCTGTTGCTTCAGTATATGTCCTGTGCCATACCCGATGGCCCTGCTGCTACAGTATATGTGAACTGCCATACTCGATGGGTTTGCTGGTACAGTATATGTCCAGTGCCATACCTAATGGGTCTACTTTTACAGTATATGTCTGATGCATTACAAAATATATCCGCTACTAAGGTACATGCCTGATGCTATACCAGAAGGGTCTGCTGCTTCAGTATATGTCTGATGCCATACCTAGTTAGTCGACTGCTACAGTATACTATATGCCTGGTACCATACTTGATGGGTCTCATGCTACCGTATATGTCTGCTGCCAAAACCGATGGGTCCGGTGCTACAGTGTATGTCAGGCACTATACCTGATGGGTCTGCTGCTACAGTATACAGTTTCTAGTCAGTTTTAGTTTTGTTTATTATTAGTATGTGTATAAAAACAAGCATTTGTCAATGCCAAATGTTTGCTTACTGGTATTGGCATTGGTAGTGCAGGAGTTAGGGAGATGCATAATAGGAATGGCAGTGAAGCATTAAACTAATTCCAACCCCACCCACCGAGACTGACAGGTGTTTGAAGTGCCCAGCACAGGAGTATCGTATAACGCTCATGCCATTCCACCTCACTCCACCCTGCAGACACCGGACAGGTGTTGTGGTGTGTTGGGTCTTCAGCCCTTAAGCACACCCCATTGTTTAAGGAAATAAGCTGAGATCGGTGCAGTAGAGGAGAATGGGGTGAATGTTAGGGCCAAAGACCCCAAGACACATCTCAATGCCTGTCACTGGCTGCAGGGTGGGGGAGGGGGTGGAATGGCATGAGTATTACGGCCGATGACCCCAAATCACACCCCAAACACTATCAGTGTCTACAGGGTGGGGTATTATGGTTGGAAACCCTAATGCTCCAGGTGGTTGTTGGTATTTTATCCCCAAATTTTCAACATGGGCTTTTTGGGACCCCACCTCATGAACAGTGGTAGTATCATTTCATTACTCAATCCTGAAAGGTGATTTTTGCACAGTGACTGTGCCATTTGGTGCCACAGGTGCAAAAACACATTTTGGGTAGGATATGAAAAGTGACATCTGTACTATTCATGAGAAGGTGTGAAAAAATAACAATGTTGAAAACCTGGAGTGAAAATATGAAAAACTGATGAAGTTATGAGCATGCATAGAAACTGCAAAATGCATGCCTATAACGCAATCCTTTTTTGGAATTTTTTCACCAAATTTTCAACATGGGCATTTTGGGACCTCCCCTCATGTATAGTGCCACTGTGATTTTGTTAATCTATCCCAAAAGTTGATTTCCCACAGTGACCTTACCAATCTGTGCCACAGGTGTGAAAAAATGTTTTAGGCAGGATGTGAAAAATGATAGCTGTAGTGTTCATAAGGTGGTGTGAAAAAAATGGCAATGTTGAAAATCTGGAGTGAAAATATTATAAATTGGTGAAGTTACGAGCGTGTGTAGAAACTGCACAATGCACACTCAGAATGCAGTCATTTTTTTTTTGTAAAGTTTTTCACCAAATTTGCAGCATGGGTTTTTTGGGACCCCACCTCATGAACAGTGGCATTGTTATTTCATTAATCGATCCTGAAAGGCGATTCTGTGCAGCAACTGCAAAATTACCTTTCAGAACCAAGTAACCAAATGAAAGTGACAGTGTTCTCGAAATGGGGTCCCAAGAAACCCATGTTGAAAATCTGGGGCCAAAATTCCTTAAAATGGTTGTGATACCAATTTAAGTTGAATTCTCCATTGACTCCCATTATACAGCTTACCGTCAGACCTCATGCAATAGCTATAGGATGCCTTGTCACAGTAGAATGTTTGCCATCATATAGTGCTGTCATTGAAGCTAAAAGTTCAAATAATATCTCCAGTGGTACTGTGCTCCCTGGCAAATGGTGTTGGGTTGGAGTAGTTGTGCCTTGTTATGTGTTCTCTCTCTTTTAGGTGAGAGAAAAGTTAAAAGAAGGAAGAACAGAATGTACATGAAATGGCATTAGTCTCTCCTACACTCCCCATTCTTTCCTTAACTTCCATAATGGACACAAACCATGCTAGGTTCTTTCTTTCCTTATTGAAAGTTCTGGTTTTATAAACATGTGATACCCCTCATAAAGTAAGAAACAAAGTAATAAACCTTGAGGCCACTTACAAATATTGTTATTTATCTTTTTGTATGCCCTATCAGAAAAAAAATTATTTCAAAAAATCCTTTTAGACCCTTATTAAAGTTCCAGGCATACACCTAGGAAAGAATATATGCAAATGTGTAAGAAGCCTCTGCTGTCACACCCTCCTGTTAGTGATCCCCGAGGCACCCCCTAGATAAATATATTTAAATCCTGAGTCCATCTTTTTAAGAGTGTGCAGAAAGTTAAACACCTCTGATGATATACAAAAAACAAGTCTGTGAAAAAGGCCGTTTTATGTTTCCCTGTTCCCTTTTTCTTCTTCCACGATAATGCCCTTTCTAAGCATATTAAATGAGCTAGAATGTAAGGAAAAGTTTTTTTTTCCCAATGCAGTGTTAAACACTAGAATGTTAATTAATGCTTCCTTTAGCAGAATGTGAGATGAAATGTAAAGAAGAAAGAATTATAGAAAGGTAAGGGAACTTTTAATGTGTTTGTCTAGGTATTTACATCCTGTTAACACTTGAATGATGTTTTAATTGTAGTTTGGGTTTTAAATGTAGATAATTTGATATGCAGTACTAGCACTTTAAATTTAAACATGTGACCTAAGCCCATCGGGGCTACTGATGGGAACTAAGCTCTAGATTGCAGAATCTTCATAAAAGCCAAGGGTTTGGTGAAACATTAGAAAGCTTAGCTGCTGTACACGGAGCCTGAGCCTGAATAGGCTACGCACCACTGTGATGAGAAAAAAAAACTTTGAAAGAAATGGAAAATGTTGCTTTGGACGTTACTTGTGGATTGTGTGTGGAGTGTGCCCTGACTATCTTTGCCTAGCTGTGTACTGTACTTGGAAGTATAAGCCTGCTGCTTGACCTGTCAGTAACAAGTTGGTACTCAGTCTATGGACTCCATGTGTTAATGTGAAGTGTTTCCTCCTTCCTGTTCCTGTGACCATGGGCTACCAAATCTACATACTGTATGATAAAACCTTAGCTGGCCTCCTCGGTTGTGACGGAGTCCCGGGTGCCCGTTGAGCCCATTGCTGAAGAGTTTTCACATTCTGTAGCAATCTATAAAATGTAGTCAGAATTCATATAAAATGGATTTAAAGCGGTGCGGAAACCTCCTGTAGCAGCCTGGTGTAGACAGTAGTGTCATAAGATCAGAGCATAAAAGTTTAAAACCTAAGTCTGTAGGTTTGAATCCCATCACAGTCAATGACTGACAGTGTGACCCTGCACAGATCAAATTACCTTTGTGTTCTTCAGCCCTTCACAGCTATAAAATTATGTAGAAGTAGGACCCCCACACACACACACACACACAGATGCACACACACTGAAAACAAAATGTTGTGTTTCAGCTGGTCTACCTGGGGGAAATGAAAGTAAAAACATGGAGACTGAAATCCTGTGATCTTATTCAACAGAGAATTCTAACAACTGTGACCCTCCGCAGCTCTACAGTACATATTTTGGGCTTGTCTGATACTTACCACAAATACACATATACACACACACACACACATATACACACACACATACACAAACACACACACACATACATAAATGCACACAGGAAATGGAGTGATTCTGCAGGGCATGCATTCTCTTGCATTCTGTAACCTGTGGTCGGAATTTGCATAAAATGGATTTAATGCAGTGCAAAAACCAAATGTTGCAGCCTGGTGTGCATGATGGTAATGTAGCTTTGTAAGAAAACTGGGAAGTTTGGGTGGTCCCATGGTCAGAGCACAATGCTGTGAACCATGATTTCCTAGATCTGAGTCCCACCACAGCCAGTGACTCACTGTGTGAACCTAGGCAAGTTAATTGACTAGGCAGGGCTTTAGCCATTTCCAGCTGCATCTCACCTAAGCTACTCAGAAGGAAATGGATGTAAAACATAGAAAGAGAGAGAGAGACTGAAATCCTGTGATCTTATTCATCAGACAATCCCAACAACTGTGACCCTTCACAGCATGACAGTACTTATGTTGGGCTTGTCTCATAATTTATATGTACACACACACACACACACACATATACACACACTCAAACACACACACACAAAACACACAACACACGCACACGCGCGCACGCACACACACACACACAGACGTATATAAAGCCATCGTAGGGCCCTGCATTCTCTAGCATTAGCATTCTGTAACTTGAAGTCAGAATTCTTCTAAAATAGGTTTAATATGGTGTGTAGTCTAGGTGTGGCACCCTGGTTTGCACAGTAGCTTCATAAGAGAGAATTTGCCAGGGAAGGATGCTTCTATATATCCGGTGCAGTGTGAGTTTAAACTAACCAGATAATGGCTCTATTTGCACAGATTAGCATAATCCCATTATAATAACTGGTCAGCAAATTTTCCCATTGCCTGATCGAGTTATAATTTGCTGCTATAATCCATGCAGTCAGTCAAAAACATTCGCTCCCTTACTGGCAGTTGACCTCCTCGTGGGCAGGCTGATTGAATTTTGAAACATGATGGCTCCCTTTCCCCGAGCAGTGAGAAGCTGCCATGCCAAGGTTCTTTGTCTTATTTTCATTTTTTTTAATTCAAAATAACCAGTTCCTCCACTTACAATGTAAAAACAAAGTATCTGGTTCATCCCGGCAGCTGCAATGGACAAAAACTACCACCAGAAAACGGCTCCAGTCTCGCCGCATTGGGTAAGCAGTGATTGCTAGCATGATCTAAAGTATGAACTATTCTCCCAAACAAAGCATTACTTAAAATAAAAAAAAAGCTTTACAAAAAAAAACCTAAACCAGAGAAAAACAGACTGTCTCAGAGATTGTGTGTGTGTGTGTGTGTGTGTGTGACAGAGAAAGTCCGTGAGTCACAGACACTAGAGGAAGACTAGAAAAATTGCTGCCAGCTATTATAAATAATAAAGCATGGGAAAGTGTGCATAAATTCGAAATTAATGGTTGCCCTCAGTGTGTGATGCTTTAATAAACCCCTTGGGCTTTTCCCTCGGGGTTTATGTAGCATCCCACACCTCAGCCAACCATAAATTTCTCATTAAGCACACTTCACCGTCCATTATTGTATATTTATGATCAGTTGTAAAGATTTATTATGCCATTATGTAAACATTAAATGTTTTCACAAGATACAAAATGTTCTGGTTAGTTAGAGTTTGGCCCAAAGATCATTCTTCACTCTTTATGAGGCTTAACTGACAACTTTGAATATTTTTTTAATTATTAATAAAAAATGTTTTCCATTTTCACACATGTGCAGCTAATTTATTTCTTTTGTTTTTCATAATTTGCTTGTCTTGACAATGATGCTTTCCATTTTTGAGAGGCAGAAATCCATTTCTGTGACGTAACACTCCCATGTTTGTGAGTTTTAGCAGTCACAAACCTAAGTCAAATAAGGGAAAACAGTCACACTTTATTTTAAGTGTCTGTTTCAATGTAATTGCGAGGTAGGTAATCATTAATCACATGCAACTGGTAATTACAATGTAGTTACGTGTTTGTTGCATTAAGTAAATTGCAGTTGCAATGCAGTTTCAGTGTAGTTATGCTGCAAGTACTGTATAGTTAAGGAAACAAAGTAAAGTGTTACTGGGAAAACTCTGGACAACAGAAACAAAAAAATGCTTAGAGCTGTGGTCTTAACTTGTGGTAAATATTAACATTAACGTTTTCCAGCTCTTTTGCAGGCAAAGCAAGGAAGAGTATGGGTTGCTATTGAAGACAGTAAAATGCTTGCAATATGATTAAGAGCATAGGATAAAGGAAAATTAAGATCTTACTTCTTTCGTCTTTCGCATGAGACATTAAACCGAGGTCCCATCTGCCTGGATTGGTGGTAGTTCAGGTGGATGTTAAAGATCCCATGGCACTTATCGAAAAGAATAGGGGAATTTTTTATTGAAACCATAACAAGTCATATACAATGCAGTATCACAGCATACAAAATCATAAAAGGGGAAAAAACAAGAACATAAATAAGTATTACGTCAGACAGTAACCCCAAACATAAGAAAACCCGTTAGAATCAACCCCCCATATTACTTAATAAAACCAAAGCAAAGCAGTATTTCTTTATACAAAATCATAAAAGGGGAAAAAATAAGAACATAAAGAAAAATCAATGCAAACAACAATCCCAGAAGCAAGGAAAGAACCAAATGTAAAACAAACCCCTTCTGCTCACCCCTGTAAATAAATAATCCTCATCTAATGGCCTACAAAGGCAAGGTGTTTCCACAGGCCGGACCACTGAAGAAAGGAAAAACGTGATTTTTCCTCCAATTTCCATTTACCTAAATCACCTTATCAGTGTTAATGATATGAAAAAGTTCCCATGGAGTAATAACCTGTTGTTGCAAAATAAACCTGCAATGACCTATCCATATCCAGTATAGAGCATGAGCAAAAAGAATACAATAAGTACCATAATGCACCCCACTTGGTAAAGATGGAGTTATCCCAAAAAATAGCAACCCTGGTGCTGGTGGAATAGAGCCAATCCTTTTCCACCTATTTTTAACTATATCCCAAAAGTCAAAAATATATGGACAATGTAAATGTAAATGATCCATAGTTTCAATTTTCATGGAACAAGAAACACAGGGACAGTACCGTTCCGACAAGGCCTTATGTTTCTGATTCCCTTTAACATTTATCCTACCATACAACCCCAACCAGACAGTATCCCATAAATGAACCAGAAGTCTAGAATCTGAAATATTATCAGAAATCTGTTTTGTTCCAATAAAGTAAAATTCGTAAAGGTAGGTACGGTAAAGTATCAAGAAATAATTTGCCCATAAATTGCTTTTCTGGACAGAGTAACTACAGCATCAAGCTGTACCCTCCATTTCTTAATAGCATCAATGAACACATCCCATCTAGAATGGAGATGAGGAGATCTTTTAATTTTATGCAAAAAAGGCATTGTTAGACCATTCCAAAAACATGCCATGTAAGGCTTCACTCCCCCACTTACACCACAATTGTCCAGAACCCATGACTAAAGGAACAATATTCACATAAAGAAAAATCGTGAAAAAAAACACCACTGGATGAGTCATGTTTAAACCCCCAGATTTAATAGAAGTATATAAAACCTCCCTTTTTATAGGATTTAATCTACTACCCCAGACACAAGAAAAAAAAAACAACCTATCAATGAAGTAACCAAACATGCTGGTAAAAAAATATCGAACTAACAAACAAAAATTCAGGGATCAAAAAGGATTTTAGGAGAAAGATACGTCGTTTCTTAGATAATTTCCACTGGTTCCACAATTTAACCTTGGAATGCCCTGCATCCAAGACCCAGGACCAGTTGGTATGTGCCATATCGTCCCCACCAAAATAAATACAGAGAATGCGACAAGGCATCCGTGAGATGGGACTATCACCAACAAAATCCTCTTGATCATGAAACCCTTTAACATTCAGACAACGTGATTTGGCCATATTTAGCTTGGCACCAGTAATTCTGCCCAATTCTTGAAGTAAAGCACAGGCTAAATGTACTGAATTTGCATCATGAACCAATAAACAAATATCATCCGCATAAGCAAGCACTTTAGTTTGACACGAAATACCCATACCCAGGGGATGAATGTTCGGGGAATTCAGAAGAATACACAATAAAGGGTCTAATGTAAATACATATAGAATAGGGCTCGGGGACAATCTTGTCTAACTCCTTTTTGTATCAACATTGTCTTCCCCATCAATCCATTCTCATAAGGTGTAACACAAGCTAGAGCATAACATAGTTTTAGCCTCTGTATAAATAGATCCGGAAAACCGTAGGATGCCAAACAATTCCACAGAAAAGCATGAGAAACCCCGTCAAAAGCCTTAGCCTGGTCCAAGCTAACAATATACCCATTGCCAACCGAAGCCGTCAAGGAAGTACCACTGTCCAAGATTTCTCTAAGTAGCAGTAAGGCCTCAGTAATAAGGCATCCAGGCACAGAGCAAAACTGCGTAGGAAAAATAAGTTGAGCCATCATCGACATTATTCTATTACCAAGCAATTTAGCAAAAAATTTAAAATCAACATTAAGCAAAGTAATAGGATGCCAATTCATGAGCTCAGCCCGGTCACCTGATTTATACAAAAAAAATCATTAAGCCCTTATACATAGAAGAAGGTAAATACATATCAGACCACATAAAATTAAACACCTCTAAAAATTCAATCGGAATAATGCACCAGAGTACCTTTTAAAATTCAGCAGTCAAACCATCCGATCCAGGAGCCTTATCACCTTTCAAGGAAAGGATAACCATTTCCATTTCTAAAAGAAGTAAATGGTAAGAGCAATTCATCCTGAAAAAAGGAGTTTAAGTGCGGTAAATTAGCCGAGTTCAAAATTTGGGTACTATAACCGTCATCAGGGACCGGAGTCCCAAACACAAGGTCAATGTATTCTTCAAGGGTAGACATAATACTCTTGTTATCCAAAACCGAAACTCCTTGTGACGAAATTAAATTTTGGAACACTTTCTTCTCTGTTCTTTTATGGCAATTCAAAAAGAGGCTACCTTGGTCCAATTTCCCTTGGGTACCAAATCTCTGTTCATGTTGTAAAGACAGCATCCTATTATATTGAAATAACTCCATCTGAAAACGAACTTCCTTGAATATCAAATGATACATCCTCCCTTTCCAAATGATGTTTCATAAGTAAAACTCCCAAATATTGTCTTAATTGGAGATAGCTAGAATATTTAGACAGTTGTTGATCTTTTCCCACTGCCAGAAAAAAATCACATAAGCAGGCCTTTAGGTCTTCCCACCACAAACCCAGATTCTCATAAAAAAACTTTGTTGATAATTTATCATTGAGAATCTCGGTTAAGGAAGACAAAACCATAGGATTCTGTAAAAGAGTGGAATTCAATTTCCAGTATCCTGGGCCAGCTATCCTACTAGAAGGAGAGTCCATGCAGACTCCAATCAAAACATGGTCAGAGGATTCAATAGGGATGGAAACCAAATTCCCACACGAGAGGGATTTGGTAAGAAAAATCATGTCAATACAGGAGGCCAACCTACCCTATAATAAGTAGGTTTAATCGACTGAGAAGACCTGACAGATACCTGCCTCAACCCAGTGTGAGATATTAAGTCCTGTAGGAATGCCCTATCACAATACGCTTTGTTGAGAGGCCCATCCTTCAGGACGTTAATATTAAAATCCCCAGCAAAAAAAAAAAGCCTGTTAGTATATAAAAAGGGTTGGATTTTTTTCAGTAAAAAAATCCTCTGGGCTTTAAATTGAGGACCATAAATATTAATCAGTCTGCACGACACTGTATTAATAACAACATCCAACAAAAAAGCACGGCCAGGTTCAATATCCATCAACCAAAAACAAGTAACATTAGTCTTAAAACAAAACCCTACCCCGCTACAAGGATCTAAACCCGCTGACCAAAAGGACAAACCTTCCTTCCAATCTCTTGTAATCTGGTCAATATCCAGTGACGAGAATCCTCGTATCCTGGAGAAAAAAACGTCAAAGAGTAGCTGAGAAAGAATTCCGAATGTAATAAAATGTTTTTACCAGATAGTACACTATTGACATTTAAACTGGCAATACTTAAACCAAACCCATCAGGGAGGGACAGCTGCTAGTTTACCACTAGAACGGGTAACTCATTTTGTTTGGGCTTTTGACTGATGTTTTGTAGATAGGACAGTACTGGTAGCAAAGAGGTGGAAACGGGTCAGTATCAATGTCCAACACTGGCAGATCCGAATCCACCTGCTCACTCCAAGAAAAAACTAAAAATCGATTTGACTGGGGCAAAGGAGAAAGAGGAGCCATCTCCCCAGTCCGAGGCTGATTGTGAGACTGCAAAGGGAATACAAATTCATTTTCAGTAGCCGAAATATCAGGTCTGGGTTCAGTAATCGAGCCTGGGAGAACCACAACAGTAACTGCAGCTGCCCCAGAAGGACTCTGGGAAGGTAAACCTGAACGGGCTGAATGTTGGTGCCCCTGAAAATTAGCTAAGGACACTGTCCGGACAGGGGAGCCCTTTGGAGTAACCGGTGGATTGACAAGATCCACCGAGTTGGAGTGGGATGAACCTTGTGGCTCATGGGAAAAGGAATCCCTAAAACACCCAAATCCGCATGGGAAAAGGGGGGAACTAAACCACCACCCCAAGGCACAGGCCGTGAGGCACGACCTCGACCTCTACCTCGACCAGAAACAAATCCTTCAATAGGCTGCACAGGTGCAGAAAAATGTTTCTTGGCCTTATCCAGTAAATAATCATGGTCTGAGTCCCCTTCCAAATTATGTGCGGCCCAAGGGCACTCATGAAAAGAATGTTGTTCTTCCCCGCACAAATTTCAAAAGGGGCGGGCAGTACACTGAGGGGCAGTATGCCCAAGCATCCCGCAGTGAAAACACCGGATCTGATCACAATCCACATTAAGGTGATCGAGGGCCCCACATTTATAACAGCTCTTGGGTTGACCAGCATAAAACAGGACCCCCCGATCTCTACCCAAAAAAAAGGAGCTAGGCAAATGGGAAATCCCAACTTCAGCTTGGTTCAACTGAGCCCGAAACAACCACCCCCATTCCAAAACCCATTTTCATAAATAATAGGTTTAGGTTTTTCCATGACAGTACATTTTTTCTCCAGCCAAAACGAAATATCATTTATACAAACCCCCTCATTCCGAAACAAAATAGTAACAGTTTTAATGGTCGGTTTTGTTACTGGGATAGCTATAAAATCATGCCATATCCCGAAGTCTTTAACAGAATAATACAATTTCCAAAATTTGTCCAGTAAGTGCATTGAACAGAAACTGAGGTCATAAATCCGATCACCCGGTGCATGTATAAAGGCATACACCTCCGAGGGTGCAAAGCCCAGAAAGTCTTTAATTAATGTTTTACCCACCCATATCCTATCAGGGATAACAGGAGCAGTCCCAATATACTTTAACCAGACCAAAAAATGTCTCTTCACCGCTTCTGCAGGCCTGTGAAACAGTCCTACAAATGTTTTTGGCTGGTCCTGGGGTGTAGCTTGAGTCACAGCATCTGCACCATCATGTCCCAAAGAAGAAATAGGCACCTTACCTTCCACAGCAGAGGTGATATCTGGAGGAACAGCTACCATTGGTTCAGTAAAGTTCTGCTGACTAACCAAACAGTGGTTGTTTGTCTCACACACCGGGACTGGAGACACCGTCTTGGGCGAAAATCGTGCAGCAGACATTTGAGTCCCTTGCTGTCGTGCCAGGGACTCAGAAAAACCATCCATAACCGGAGTAGGCAGCAACGTTGGAGAACCCGGTAATGGAACAACCTGATCAGATATCCAGTGATCCCCCTCACGAATCCAACCGGCATTCTGTAAAGCCAGCCCTGGGATCCAGTCTGCAACAAGACTTGGCGCTGAAATGATGACATCATCGATCTGGGCTTGATGCGCCATAGAGTGCAATCCAGAGCCCACGGAATCAGCAGCAACCTCCGAGGGCAGTCTTTTACTACCCCCAGGTAAAGGGCTTTGCCCAGATCATTTTCTTTTCTGTTCCTCCAAAGTCAATTTCTGTGCCAAAAAGTTCCTTTCAGGAGCCGAAATTAAAGCCAGTAATTGCTGTTTGCGAGTTTCTAAGTCATGTTTGGGGGTTTCTTCTTCCAGGTCCAACGAATCTGAACAGGAGTCCACAATAGGAGAAATCACAGCGGCTATGGGGATCTCAGACTCAAAAGTTGGAAGCTCCACCGAGTCAGCCTTACAGTCTGGCTCCAAACGGGAGCGCTCCTCAAGGCAACCCACACCGTCCATAGTCAGAGGCACACTAACCTCCATTCGACTCTCCTGCAGCGCGACCAGCAATGTGAAGCGCAGAGTAGAATTTCTCCGTGTCCTGGCCAAATTTCCCTCATTCACTACAAATACCACCAACAGCTTAATCTGGTTCAATTTCAGTTGCTTACCATCTGTATTCCCCCTCCCCCCCCGGTCGCCCCTGAAAAAGGGACTTCTAGGCCCAGTGGGCTCACCGGGTCAACAAAATTCAACAACAACAACAACTTCGAGAGGGTTCCTTCAGTAGGTCATCTACCTGGTGTCGAGCTGCACGGCAGACTTTTCTAGCAATCCCTGAAGGGGACCGCCCATCCGTCATCATGTGACCAATGTCAGCATGACTGTTTATAATGGGCAGTCCCAATGCCCGCCCTCCAGTTCTTTGCTGCCGTCGCCTCATGTCAGTTGCATTGCAGACTTCCATATAACGATCGTCATGAAAGTGTTTTGCGTCAGAATTTCCTTCGCTAAAATTCTCTCCTTTTTTTATCATTTTCATTGATGTCTTCACCTAAGAAGAAGTGCTCATCCTGTGGCACGCAGACCCCACACAAGGATGGTCATCTCAAGTGTGTCCTCTGTTTAGGCCCAGACCACCCTGTCTCCTCCAGCCCGGAGTGCCAGACCTTCAACCAGGCCACTAAGAAAAGGAGACAGCAGGCTTTGGAGGCCCATCTCTTGAAAGCCTGCTTGGCTTCTCTAAAGAAGAGGACGGACCATTTGAGAGAGTCCTCTGCAGATAAATCTTCTCCATCAAAGAAGCATAAGGAGAAGTCTAGGGAAGGGGAGCACCCTCCGGATGACACGTGGCCCTTGGCGAGCAAGGCCCAGCCGCCACCCAGAAAATTGGACGGTAAGTCTGGTAAGACTGTAGCAGGTCAGTCAATCGTCGGCTCCTCCAAAGACCGCACTGTGCCAGCCGATAAGTCGACCCCTGGCTCCTCCAGGGACCACATGGCAGTCAGTAAGCTGGTCTCCCAGCCTGTGGGGACCCACCCAGCACCCATCGATAAGTCAGACGGGAGATCCTCTCCCGCCCGCCCAATGCCACCTGATAAGATGCCCATCCCTGACAGCCGCACAGGTGTGGTTCCCCCATCGGGGCCTAACGGCGCCTCACCCGATGTCCAGCAGAACCATGGGGAGAAGGCCCCTTCCCTTTATCCGTGCCCTCCACTTCAATGGCGGGTACCTCCGGCGAAGAAAGCAGATAACCCCTCGACGTAGTCAATTCCACGGGGTCAACTCCATGCTTCCTTCTTGGGGTCAGGGAAGGAGGCCTCCTGCTGGCAGGCCTTACTGTGGAGGCACCTCCTCTCCTCCTCCTCCAGGTGGGATCCCTCTAGTGCCGACCTCGGCTAACATCCCACCAGAGGACCCGGCGAACCTTGTTCCTACGCCGGATGCCCCGACTACTGTTGCTTAACCAAGACCCAACGATTGACCCCAGCCATTGGCTCCAACGCCAGACATCCCGATGATGGTCCCTCAGCCAGGACCTATTGATCAGCCTCAGCCATTGCCCTGATGCCAGATCCAGTCCTGCTGTCAGGGCCCCTTCGCCCGGTCCCGACGCCGGCCCCTCTGACTCCGGACCCTTTTCCGGCACCAGATTGGGTGGTGACAGTTTCATCAGTCCCCCTGACATGCTTTGTCCTGACGCCGGATCCCCAGCCTATATATACTATTGCAGGTCCAACATGGGTACACCTGCCACCAGATCTAATGATGGGGATTTACTCCAGACCCCTAACTGTCCATCACTACCCATTGGGGTTTCCTGGGGACCACTACCCAGCTGGCCGCCCTCTGGACTGGAGTCACTATGGACAGTTTTGCCCTTTCGTTCAATCCCTACTCTCATTACCAGGGATTCCAGGGCTATCATTATCCACCCCCACTGGTAATGCCACCTCCTCTGCCTCCTCCTCCCATCAGCCTCAACTTTCTCCACCACACCCTCCACTGCCTCCGGTTTCACCAGACTTCAAGACCCTGATTCAGTCTTGGTGGCAGGGGGCTTGGTCAGAGTTGGTGTTGGACCTGGAGATGAGACTCTCTCTCCCACAGTCTCCTAGGTCCCCTTCCCTGAGCAGTTCTTCTGTGGCTATGGTGCATGTCTCGGGGAAGACTCATCAGGATGTCTCACTTCCAGATATCCATCACCATCCTGACAAAGAGGCAGACAACAATGACGATGATGATGATGAGGGGGCCGACGATTATGCGGTGGATGTCCTGGAGGAGCCTGAGGGCCCGTTGGGCAAGGTTTCCCCGAAATCCCCACCAGACGACCCTGCCTTTTCAGACCTTCTGAGGTCTATGAAGGATTTCTTTGACTGGGAGTCAGAGGATCAGGACCTTATGAGACAGAGACTCACCGAGCATCTGGACTTAGAGTCTCTGTCTCCAGTCCCCGTTCCTCCATGGATTGAACCTCATCAGGACCTCACCTCTACCATCTGGCAGATGCCTCATTCCCTCTTGGCTGTCCTCAAGAGGGCAGACAGACTTTACCAGGTGCCAAAGGTGCCCCGTTCTTGAAAATGCACCCTAAGGCTGACTGTTGTCATTTCGGCTGCTCATGACCGCTCCATCACACCCAAGCACATGAACACCTCTCCTCTGGACAAAGAGTTGAGGCAGATGGACCAGTTCAGGAGAAAGATCTATGCTTCGGGCCACATGCGCCCTTCAGTCCCTTAATTATGTGGCCCATACGGTGTCTCATTGAAAAGCTACCTTGGCCAGGTTAGAGGCTTGGGTCCAGGCCATGGATCCTTCGACCTTAAAGGAGGAACTTGTCAAGGATCTTCACCTCTCCAAGTTCTCTTGTAGGCATGCTTTGCAGGCCACATACGACTCGGTCGATTCTGTGGCTCGCACCTCGGCAGCTACCATTGCCCTTAGACGGCACTCCTGGCTTCGCCTTTCTGGACTTGCTAATGAGGTTCTGTCAGTGATTCAACATGCCTCCTTCAGGGGCTCGGTACTCTTTGGTGGGGACATCAAGGACATTATCACTGACCTACAGGACAGAGGTCTTGCCCCTCAGGTTGGTGAGGTCCATGTCCCAATCGGGCAACCAACAACAACAGCCCTTTCAGAAAAGGACCTGGAGGCAGAGAAAGTAAGCCCCTGCATGTTGCCAGAATAAGTGTAAGGCCACAGGTACTGCCACCCCTCCTGCCTCCAAGAACCAGAGACTTGCAGGGGGTCCTCCTCCTGAGTGTCCGGCCACTTCCTGACTTCCCATCCCCACTGTCTCCTCAGTCTCATAATGAGGAGCAGGTGGGGGGGAGGTTCACCCACCACATGCAGGAGTGGAGGGCGATCACCTCCAATGAATGGGTCCTGCAGCTAGTGTCCATTGGACACACGATAGAGTTTTTGGACTTTCCTCCAGAAACTCCACCAAAGAGATCTTCCTATTCAAGGGATCAGGCTGTTCTCATCTGAGAAGAGGTGAACAGCCTCTGCCTCAAGCAAGCAATAGAGCTTGTTCCCCTCCGGCAAAGGGGAAAGGGGTTTTACCCCATTTTTCCTGGTTCCAAAGAAAATGGGGATTTCAGACCCATACTCGACTTCAGCAACTTAAACCAGTTTGTTGAGTACAAAAACATTTGGGTGCTGACACTCCAGAGCCTCCTGCCACTCCTTCTGGAGAACCATTGGTTGTGCCTTCTGGACATGCAGGATGCTTACCTGCATATGCCCATCTTCCCCAGCCACCACCAGTTCCTGTGGTTTCAGTTCCAGGGGGAACACTTCCAATTCTGGGCACTCCCCTTTGGTCTGTCTTCGGCACTGCAGGTGTTTACCAAGTGCCTGGCAGTGGTTGCGGTCTTTCTACACTGCAGGGGCATTGTGGTTTTCCCTTACCTGGATGACTGGCTGATTTCATCCCCATCCAGAGACTCTTTACTAGAGGCTCTTTCCTTCACTTTGTACCTTTTCCACAGGCTAGGGATCACTGTCAGTATTCCCAAGTCCTCTATGATCCCTGCCCAGAAACTTCAGTTCATTGGGGCAGTTTTGGATACGGTCCATTGCAGACAGGGTGGTGACACTGATCGGTCAGGCTTCCAGAAACATTCCAGACCTGGAGATCCTGCACCTTCTTGGCCTGATGGTGGCCTCCATCACCACTGTTCACTCAGTGGTCCTTATGCGTGTAGTGGGATCAACTCCTGGATTACCTCGACCATCCGGTACTGGTCTCCTCAGCAGTTCAGAAGGAATTGCTTTGGTGGAGGGATCCCTGCAACCTTTCTTTGGGTCTTCTCTTCAGGAACCCAGCTCCCTTAGCATCCCTAACCACAGATGCCTCGAATATGGGATGGGGAGCACATCTAGGGGAGCACCAAGCCCAAGGACTGTGGTACAGCTTTGAGACTTCATTACATATCAACATTCTGGAGATGAGGGCGGTCCTGTACATCTTACAGGCTTTGCAGACCCTCCTTCCCAAGGGATCAGTGCTGGTCCAAATGGACAACATGTCAGTAGTTTGGTACCTCAACAAACAAGGAGGAACCCACTCATACCCCTTGTGCAGAGAGGCGATGCAGGTGTGGAACTGGGCAGTGCAGCACAATCTGGCCCTCATGGCCGTGCACGTGCCAGGCATTTTAAATGTCCTGGCGGACAGTCTCAGCAGATCTCGGACCCTTGCTCATGAGTGGGAATTACATCAGGAAATGGCAGAATCCATCTTCCTACATTGGGGGCATCCGGAAATCGACCTTTTCACCTCCAAATTCAATGCAAAATCTCTCAGTTTTTGCTCACTCATTCCAGGGCATGGTGCTTTTTGGCACATTGCACTGTCTCTCTCTTGGATAGGGAAATTTTTGTATGCCTTCCCTCCATTTCCCATTCTCCAGATGGTCCTCCTCAAACCTCAGGCAGAGAGGGCAAAGATGATCCTCATCGCCCCCTCTGGCTGAGACAGATCTGGTTCCCGCTGCTGCAACTGCTTTCCAGGGAACCACTAGTTCCACTTCCAGTGACTCATGACCTCCTGACTCAGGATCAAGGTCAATGACTACATCCGGGGCTCAAGACTCTGCATCTTCATGCATGGCTCCTGCAGACATAGTGATCTCTCACTTCGGGGTCTTCTTCTGGGTTTGCTGAAGTCCTCATTGAGGCCAGGAAACCTTCTACTCATTCCACCTATGCCATGAAGTGGAAATGGTTTTCTATCTGGGCGACCGCTAAGGGTTGGAACTCCTTCTCATCTTCAACTCCTCAGGTCATGGAATACCTCCTTCACCTGTCAGACTCTGGTCTTCTATATTCATCATTGAAGGTCCACCTTTTGGCTATTTCGGCGTACTACGTGCTAGTGGATCGTAAACCTGTGGCTCAGGTGGAAGTTTCTAAAACCTTTCTGAAAGGGATTCTCCATCTGAAACCCCCATCCGCAGCCCAACTCCTCCCTTGGATTTGAACTTTGTGCTGGAAAAGCTCACCCTTCCTCCTTTTGAGCCGGCTATGAGCTATGATTTGCACTTCCTTTCCTGGAAGGCATTGTTCTTGGTTGCCATCACGTCAGCCCGGAGGTTTTCAGAGCTTCACGCTCTGGTTTGTAAGGAGCCCTATCTAATTTTCCACAGGGACAGGGCAGTCCTCAGAATGAATCCAAAGTTTCTTCCCAAGGTGGTGTCAGAAGCCACGCTGAACCAATTGGTAGAGCTTCCTGTATACTATCCATCCCCCTCTAACAGAGGTGAGGCACTCCTCCACACTATGGACGTACATTGGATTCTTCAATGTTACACTCACCAAACTAAAGAATTCTGTAGCTGTGATCAGCTTTTTGTCTCTTTCACCCCCAGATTGAAGGGCAAACCAGTTTATAAGCAGAGCCTTTCCAAATGATTAGGCAACTGCATTAGATATTGTTACCAGAAGTACGAAAAACCTCTGCCGGGTAACATCAGAGGTCATTCTACTAGGGGCATGGCTGTTTCTTCTGCCTTTTTGGGAAATGTCTCTGTGGCTGATATCTGTGCTGCAGCCACTTGGAGTTCTGTCCATACCTTTACCAAACACTACAGTCTGGACATTGCTTCTAGGTGGAGGGCTGGTTTCAGCCTAGCTGTGTTACACGGCCTTCTGTTCTAGGCTGGGTCCATTCTGGATTCCAATTTTTTCTGTTGGAGCTATTTCTTCTCCGCCCTAGTTTCTCTCGATCTTTCTTTGGAGGGACTGCTTGGGACTCTGTCCTATATGTGATGACCTACTGAAGAAACCCTCTCAAAGTAAGATAGTACAGTTACATAGGAACTTACCGTAACAATAGATCTTCGAGAGAGGTTCCTTCAGTAGATCATATTTTTCCCTTCCTCCTACCCCTCATTTTGTGTTTTACAGGGACTCCAAATCCTGTTCACTCCTGCTGTCAGGCCTCTTTCTGGCTCCGGGTGAACTGGAGGCAGGCTATATACAGTCACACTGACGTCGGTCATGTAATGACGGGTGGCAGTCCTCATCAGGGATTACTAAAAAGTCTGCCATGTGTCCCGATGCCAGGTGGTGCCAGTCCTATATGTGATGACCTACTGAAGGAACCTCTCTCGAAGATCTACTGTTACGGTAAGTTCCTACGTGGATGTACTTTACAAACTACACAGTTGCTACTTAAATAATATGTAGCAGTACCAAAATCTGAGAAAAGTGGAAAGAATTTAATAATTTTTATTTTCTAAAACTATCAAGTAATTTTAGGATACAGTCTGTCGCTGCACTATACATATATATATTATAGTGGTACGGTAGTGCCACTATAGTTAGGGTTGAGTACCCCATTTAAGGTACAAGTGTGAAATTTTGCAGCTTAATAGCTTTGCCACCATATGACGGATTTGCCTGAAATTTGCCATGCATGGAGCAGTACCATAGATCTCTGGAACTGTCAAGTTTCATAATGGTCAGATATACGGTTGCAGAGCTATATAGCACCATAAAAAGTCATATTTACGCTTTTTTTGTGCATTCTTTGCTCGCACCTACAGGTTGCATGGTTTACGGAACTGGTCCAAAAACATTAGGGAACATGCAGCCAGGGTCCCCGATGTGCCTTTTGAAGATTTTGTGAAAAAACATTAAACGGTTCAATGCAGTTTTTAGTGTCGCAAATGACCCCTGTAGTGTCGCAAATCCACCATCTTGTTTTCAGTTGGTGGTCACAGAAATGCTTGGCATTTACATTTGGTACCCTCTAGGGACATAATTCTTGCTGTGTTCACCTAGTCGAGTCCTGAGGATGCTAGCCATGTCTTTTTTGGGGGAGTTAAACACCCCAGAAATATGTTTTTAAAATGTTTGTAAAAAGTAGTGTCGCAAAATTGGGTCGCACTTGTGACACTTTTGTGCTTTTATTTATACTGCCAGCAGTATAGCCTAGAGGTTAGAGGAATGAGGTGTGAATGAGCTTGATACATCCAGCAGACCAGGCCTGAGTTAGATTCTCACAACCTCCACTTGCATACTGTGTGACTCTGAGCAAGTCACTTAACCGTCCAGTGCTCCCAGGTCGCCCCAGAAAACAGGCACTTGTGCCTAGTGGGTCTTACCCAGTTACCAAGAGACTAAAATAAAAAATAAATTTGTAAAAGTGTCTTGATTTGCGACACTACTTTGCGACACTATGCCCAAAATAGTAGGAAATTTTGCCACCCTGCTGCAAAAGACCGGTTTGGTCTTTGGGGCTGAAATTTGGAGAGAAGAAAGCCAAGATCCCACAGATGTACCTTTTAGTGGTTTGGTGACAAAATATTAGAGAGCTGCAAAATTCACGGTACTCCAGAAGTTGGCGATTTTTCCCATAGGCTAACATTATGGCGTCCTTCACCACGCCTTTCGGGGCCCATGTCTCAAAAAATGCTTCGAGATACAGACTGTTTCACAGGCAAATGTTACTCTACTAGGTGGCTATAAAACTAGCCAGGAAAGTCATAAATAATATGAGATTTTAATTTTTTTTACCTTATATGGTTCCTGAGATATAAGCAATTTAGTATTCCAAGTGCTCATTTTTCTGCTCAGAGGCCATTATTACAATACATTCTTTGTATTCACTGTGCTTCTGAATGCACCTTTTGGGAAACAAAGTGTGTGCATTTGTGTTACTGTTACAGTCAGCATTTCTGCTTGCGTTTCCATTACCATTTGTGTTAGCGTTTCCGTTTATGTCACCGTATACGTTACCCTTTGCATTTGCGTTTGCACTCACGTTTGCGTTACTGTTACCATTTCTGTTTCCATTACTGTTTTTGTTTGCGTTTCCTTTTGCATCACCGCGTGCATTACCATTTGCATTTGCTTACGTGCTTCTGTTTGCATTTCTGTTTCCTTTGGCATCACCATTGGTATTACCAAAAGCATTTGCATTTCCAATTGCGGTACCATGACCGAGTGCATTACCATTTGCGTTTGTGTACACATTTGTGTTTCCTTTGGCATCATTGTTGGTGTTACTGTTAGTGTTTGCATTTCTAATTCCGTTACCTTGACCATGCACGTTACCATTTGTGTTTGCGTACACTCTTGTGTTTGCATTTCTGTTTGTGTTAGTGTTCCCGTTGGCATCATCGTTGGTGTTACCGTAGCCATTTGCATTTCCAATTGCGTTACCATTACTGTTTGTGTGTTCGTCACCATTTGCATTTCTATTGGCCTTAGCATTCGTGTTTTTGGTAATGTTTCCATTGTCTATTGCATTACTGTTTCCTTCTGCGTCACCGTTGCTGTTACCATTCGCATTTCTGTTTGCATTTCTCTTACCGTTTGCATTTTCATTACCATTTGTATTTGTGTTTCTGTTGCCGTGAGTGTTTGCATTACCATTTGCATTATCATTTCTGTTTTCGTTAATGTTTGCATTTGTGTTTCTCTAACCGTTTGCATTAGCATTTACATTTGCATCACCATGTGCGTTTCCATTTATGCTTGCATTTGCATTACAGTTAGCATTACTATTTTATTTTACCTCACTGTTTCCATCACTGTTTGCATTAACATTACCGTTTTTGTTTTTGCATTTGCGTAGTGCACTGCACTGTCTTCCGCAACACATAGCACAGCCAATGTCTGGTGGATTGGTCTGAAACTTGGCAGGTAGAAAGACCTTTGCTCAAGAAACATGCCATTATTTGTTTGGTGAAAAAATGTTGTTCCTTTCCAGAGTTATGGCTATTTGAAGTTGCCCCACTTCGCAGTCTGCTATTTTAGTGCAGTTTCAGCTGCAATTTCCACCATTTTGTGTTGGAAGACTTCTTAAAGGTACAGAAACATAAAAATTGAATATCTCTGGAACGGTTTGGTCTTTTCACATGAAATTTGGTGGGTGCTGAGTGGATGACATGGAGATGTGAATTGTGCTGTTTACATTTTAAAAAAATAATTCACTGTGGAGATACTTTGTGACACAGTTAATGTTTTCTGCATAGCATTCTGCATGGTGCTACTGCCTTTAAATTTATAGCTTAGGTAGCCTTTGTGGCTCGGAGGTGCCTGGGAGTGGTTTTGTGTGTAAAACTTTAACAGGTGCGAAATGATGCCACTCCGATGAATGAAAATTTGGTTCATTACACTTCAATAACTTCTGAACCATGTGTATGAGTTGCCTGGCATTTGGAATGTACAAAGATTTATAATTCATCTTTCAGTGTGCCAATTTTTGGGTCACTGGCACTTACGGTTGCTGAATTGTGTATGTTACATTGTTTGTGTGTGGTGCTGTGTGACCGTTGAACAGATGTACACACAATTCTGGACACACGGTGTGCCATGGTACATGTCTTCATTTATCAATTTTCATTTCACTTGGTCATACAGTTTTTGTGTAGCACAGTGACAAAAAAATCACATGGTGGAAGTGCTTCCACCACCACATTCCATTCACTATTTATAGTTCACATTCTCAAAAAGAAGGAAAATTCATGGCAAAAAACTCCATTTAATGCATCAGTTAGGGTTGTTCCACAGTGACAAAAGTGATGAAATTCAATGTTAGGGATGAAAACCCTAACTGCACATTCCTCCCCCAACCCCACCACCACCACACACACACACACACACACAAACATGCAAGTAGGGGGAAGGACCAAGGCCACACAACCAATCATGCACAACCAGCAGTAGGTAACAGGAATAACATACAACTATCTAAAGCATGAAGTCACACACCCATGCTTCCATCGGGCTGTGGCATGGGGACGTCATTGATGACTCTAAACCCAGATATTCCACACACCACAAAACACATATCACAATGGACAACTGGGCATGTTGGGCCACAAGCTGCCGCCAACACATAAACACAGAGTATACATATGGTATTTTGAGGTTTGCAAGATCCAAAAGAGGATTTTGTACATTCACTGAAATACTTTCGAAAATCATGTTCGCAAATGCAACAGTGTCGTACTATGCATTTGAGGCACTTTCATGTTTGTGACAGTATTTTGTGACACTATTTTGCATGCTTTTGCAAATGCGACATTGTCACGTCTTCTGTTTGCAACACTTTCATGTTTGAGACCATATTTTGCAACACTACTTTATATGTTTCCACAAATGCGACACTTTCGTGTCTTCCATTTGCAGCACTTTCATGTTTGAGAAAGTATTTTGTGAAAGTATGCTTCTAATGACTGCACATCTTTGCCATCATCCTACAAGCAAATGGTTGGGTCCTTTGGGCTGAAATTTTCAGGGTGGCAAGACCTGACCCACAGATGTGCATTTTCCTGCTTTTGTGCTAAAATACTTAAGGATGTCAAAGTTACATTGTTCAAAAATTGAGCAATTTGCCATAGACTAACATTGCGGTGCCCATGATGCCTTTTGCCACCCATATGTTGAAAACGAAGTGAGGTACACCGTTTTTGTTGCTGCCAGCTTGGTTCACCTTTATGTGAACTAACCTCATAGAATAACTTTGTAAATAATGTACCTGTATGATATCTGAAGTTGGATTTCTCCACTTCCTACAGTGACACAGGTATACACCTCCTGCTGGTCGTGTGTGATTGGTTGTGTTGCCTTGGTCCTTCCCCTACCTACGTGTGTGTGTGTGGTGGTGGTGGTGGGGGTGGAATGTGCAGTTAGGGTTTTCAACCCTAACACCGAATTTCCTTGCTTTGTCACTGTGGAACAACCCTAACTGATGCATTAAATGGAGTTTTTAACATGAATATATATAGTGTGTGTATGTATATATATATTCATATTAGAGGCAAAATTATTTAATGCATTAGTTAAGTTATTACTATCAGTGACAAAAATGAATTTATAAGAAGGAAGCCTTCTGACTTCATTGTTCACCCATCAACTGCAGATTGAGGTGCACATTAATGCGGACCCTAACTCTCACCCCATCACATGTGTAAAGAAGCAGAGGTATAGCAGAATGGGGTTAGAGTTAGACCAATAACCCCAATGTGCACCCCAATGCTGGTTGGGGGAGTGGGCTAGGGGGGTCCAATGGGGCCTTCAACCCTAACACCGAATTTCCTCACTTTTGTCGCTGTGGAACAACCCTAACTCATGCATTAAACTGTGTGTTTTGCCTCTAATTTCCCTTCTTTTTGAGAATGATGATGACAAATAGTGAAAGTAATGCAGCGGAGGGAGCGCAGGCACTTTGGGCCCCGCGCTCCCGCCATGTAATGTTTTTTGACATAGTAACAGGAACAGCAATGCAAACAGAAGTGCCAACAGTGGCGCACATGGTAACAGAAACGTAAATGGTAAAGGAAACGTTAATAGAAATGCAAGTGCAAAGTGACGCCAAAACGAACAGTGATGCGAACGGATATTGAAGCACATTCAGAAATGCAACTGGTAACATGAACAGTGATGGCAGCAGTATTTTAAATGGAAATGTTAAGTGTCACAGCAAAAAGAACGTGAAAGGGGAACAGAAACGGAAACGCTAACGCAAGCGCACAAGTAAACGCAAACTGTAACATGCACAGGCATGGTACCGCAATTGTAAATGCAAATGGTAAAGTTAACATGAAAAATAACGCCAAAGGAAAGAGAAACAGAAACAGGAACAGAAGTGCGACAGAAACGCAAACCGAAACGCCAAGACGTGGCACAGTACTGCAATTGTTAACACAAATGGTAACGGTAACTGCAACAATAACGCCAAAGGAAAGAGAAATGCAAATGCAAGTGAGTACAGAAATGAAAAACCATTAAGTGCATGGTGATGGTACTGCAATTGTATATGCAAATGGTAACAGTAACAGCAAAAATAACGCCAAAGGAAACAGAAATGAAACAGAAATGCAAGCGCGTACGGAAGCGCAAACCGTAATGCACATGCACGGTACCGCAATTGCAAATGAAACAGGTAATGGTAACAGCAACAATAACACCAAATGACACAGAAACACAAGCTCAAGTGAAAATGCAAACCGTAACGCACACAGTGGCATAGACGGTAACGGTGCCGTAAACGGTAATGGAAGCACAGCTGAAAACGTTAACTGGCACAGTAATGAAAGGGCACACCCTTGTTTTCCCCAAAAAAATGCATTGGAAAACACAGTGAAAACAAAGAATGTATACATAACAATGGGCCTCGGAGCAGAAAATGGGGACTTGGAATATTAAATTGCTTATATCTCAGGAACCGTACGACGTAGAAAACAAATGTTAATTTCATATGAATTATGACTTTGCTGTCTAGTTTTATACTTAGCCCCCTGTGGGAGGCTAAGTATTTTTGGCGAAAAAGTCCGTATCTCGTGACCGCTTCGAGAGATAATGGCCCCGAAGTTCGGCTGGATGCCGTAATGTTATCCAATGGAAAAAGCATCAACTTCAGAGTGCCGTCACTGTGCTGCCCTGTAATATTTTTTCACCAAACCACCAAAAGGCACATCAGTGGGATGTTGGCTTTTTTCCTCCAAATTTCAGCCAAAAGACCAAACCATTATTTTGCAGCAGGGCGACAAAGGATTCCTGTAATGCGGCGGACGTCGTAATGTTATCCTATGGGAAAACGTGTCAACTTTGGAGTGCTATAACTTTGCCGCCCTGAAATATTTTTTCACCAAAATAGTGAAAGGCACATCTGTGAAATGTTGGCTGCGTTCCCTCCAAATTTCAGCCCAAAAGACCAAACTGTTCTTTTGCAGCAGGGTGGCAAAGGATTGCTGTCATTTTGCCATAGTCTGGAAAAGTACTGTTGAACTTTGTGAATGCTTTCACAAATTCATTCAACAGTATCACAAGTGTGAAAGTACTTTGTGAAAGTACTTTTTCCAGAAATTTTAAAAACATATTTCTGGGGTGTTTTACTCCAAAATAAAGACATGTCTAGCATCCTCAGGATCCGACTAGGTGAATACAAAAAGAATTAGGTTGCTAGAGGGTCCCAAATTTAAATGCCAAGCATTTTTCTGATCACCAACTGAAAACAAAATGGTGGATTTGCCAAAGTAAAAGGGCCATTTGCGAAAGTAAAAACTGCATTTGCGACACTTTCAAACTTTTTGTTAACTTTTCCCATTGACTTATAATGGGAACTTGTTTTTTGAATAACATTTGAACCGTTTAATATTTTTTCATGAAATCTTTGAAAGACACATTGGGCACCCTGGCCGCACGTTCTCTGAAGTTTTCAGACTGGTCGCACAAACCGTGCGACCTGTAGGCGAGAGCAAAGAAATCACAAAAAAGTGTAATTGTGCAATTAGTTGTTGCTTAATAACTCCACAGCTGTATATCAGACCAGAACGAAACTTGGTAGATCCCAAGATCTACCATGCCCAATCATGCATACCAAATTACAGGCAAATCCATTGAACAGTGGCAAAGTTACTAAGCTGCAAAATTTGACCCTTTAACCTTAAAAGTGCTACTCAACCCTGACTATGGTAGCACTACTGTACAATAACATGTGTATGTATATATATATATATATAGACATATACATACTGTGTATATATTCGATAATATGTGTTTTTCAGTTTTTAGCTGTGTTGCGATTTAACATGCATTGATAATATAGTCACAAAGCTGCTTCAAATAGTATTGATTCATATAGTATCAACACATACTATGGAAACTGTTTTAATAAGAATCTGGAGTAGTGATGGGTGAAGTGAGCCCCAATTCGCTCCATAGGTAATACGCGGAGTAAAGTCAACGTTGAGTGTCACAATTGAAGCGGAGTACTGCATTATTAATGAATAATGCAAAGTCCATTGAAAACAATGACTGTTACATCCGCCTTCCCAAACCACTACTCCACCAATTCTTATGTTGAAGTACATTGAAAACAATGTACTTCGCCCTACTTCACCTTGTTTTTAAGCTCCAAAGGCGAATTTTGCAGTGTTTCATGGGATTTCAGGTCACATGGGCTCTAGATTGTTCTGCATAGCCTCAGTTTGGGGTAGTGTGTGTAGGAAGCTGTAGGAGACAATCTGCTCTGAACTTTAGTTCATCGATTACAGGAAACCCTCCTGTGCTCATATCATAGAGCGTTTATTGTTTGTGTATGGATTTTGAATGTTAATGTACAACATTCAGTCTGTGTACTGAAAGACAGTGGAAGTGTGCTTTGGGGGAGGGGTGTATATGTGGTGTAGGTAGACTAACTTGGAGAAAAAGACAGTGCTTTCTGTTTTGGTGATATTTTTCTTGTATAATTGTTAATGTACACACAGTAATATTTTCAACATTTCTTGCCATTTTTTTTTGCTGATTGTTGTGGTGCATCAGTGCATAATTTTAGTTTGTTTAAAATATGTGGTTATATTACTGATGTTTTCAATTTGCATGCATTACTTAGTGTGTGTGTGTGAGTATGTGTGTGACGCGTCATCAAATCAGACACCTTTTATTGTGCCACATAATAATTTCAGCAATGTGAAGCTGCTATTCACTGCAGCTGTGTGATTTTTGTACTTCTTTGTGGTATCTTTACTGGTACTAGTACTAGTGACTGTTACTGCAGCAGTGCATTACATTGCCCCCCCCATGGCCCGCCTCAACCGGCAAAGGTATTCTTTTCTAGCTTTGAATTTCTGATGGTGAGCACTGGTTAGGTGTTGTGCCTTTGCGTCTGCATCTCTTCAGTGCACAGTGCAATCTTAATTTGTCTGTGCATTTGCATCTCTTTAGGGCTCAATCTCCATCTGTAACTTAAGTCACAGTTGTTTCTTTGACTTCCCTTCAGAGTACTGGACAGGTATGGTGCTTAATTCTGCATGAACATTGTACTCATTAATATGCATTTTTAAGTCAGGACCATCATCACGAGTCATTCGTGATACAAATCATGTTCTTCATCATCACGGTCTCAAATGCAGTCACAAATCACGATTCACGATCATTCACATTACGAATCACAACATTAATTTTTTTTCTAGCTACTTGGATGTATTGTAAGCCTGTTTTGTAGTATCTCTCCAGGCTTCACCACCCCACCATTGTACTCATTGATACGTGTTTTTAAGTCTGGGAGTTTTAAGCTACAGCTCATTGGGGAAGTACAGCGGTACTGCAGCTGGAAGCTGTAATACTGAACATAGGATTAGCAAGAAAGCAAGTTGTGCTCACAACAGATGGAGGTGAACCTTACAATTGTCTTTGGTTTGTAGCAGATATTCTGCAGGTGCAGGCTACTTCTAACTGAAAGGTGAAATAAGGAACTTAGAATTATCAGGAAAAGACAGTCTTTCAAGCAACAGAGAGAGGTGGATCTAGCTTTTCTTTTGTTCCAATTCTTAAGATTTTCAGTGCAGCAAGAGTTTAAACCCTGGGCTAAGAATTTGTCAGAAGTCCTGAAATAAGTGCAGGTACAGGTTGTGTATTTGACCCAGACAGTGCCCTAGGGGGTGGAAACTGTTTTTTGTGTTTATCTGTGTGTGCCTTAATAGGCCAGACCAGACTTTGTCAGGAAGTGCTTACATCATAGCTACTTATCAGCCAATAGCTTTGGTAACAGACCTGAGAACAATAGTATTATAAGCAAGTGTTTTATAGCAAACTCATCAGAACAGCTAATATTCTTCAAGTGAAACTACCTCTGGCTGGAAGCTGCAATACTGAACATAGGATTTGCAAGAAAGCGAGTTGTGCTCACAACAGAGGGAGGTGAACCTTACAATTGTCTTTGGTTTGTAGCAGATATTCTGCAGGTGGAGGCTACATCTAACTGAAAGGTGAAATAAGGAACTTAGAATTATCAGGAAAAGACCGTCTTTCAAGCAACAGAGGGAGGTGGATCTAGCTTTACTTTTGTTACAATTCTTAAGATTTTCAGTGCAGGAAGAGTTTAAAGCACAGTTAACTTATTTTGGGGCTGACTGCTTTCAGATCACAAACCACCAGACTGTTTTGGGGCTGGGGAGGTTTACCTGTGTCTCACTTGGATGTCTGGATTTTTCTCTGTTTGATTAGCAGGGTATTTTCTCTGTCAAATTGTTGTGTAGGGCATCTTGCTGACAGGAAGGCACTCATCGCAGTGGTGGGTCAGAGCTTTTAGCTGATTGTTTTGTGAGGGCACAGTCTAGGCCCAACCCCTTCCCACCCCTCACCCCACCCACCCCTGGAAATAGTTCCTTTATACCTGGGGTTCTGACATCATTTCCTCAAGAGTGCAAGGTGCATATCACTGTCATATCCTCTCTAGCACACTGCACTGACAATATAAGCATACACTTTGTATAATATGTATATTTCTATATAACAAACCAATCTCACACACACACACACACACACACACACACACAAAAAGTAGATAAACATGTGGGGAGTAGTGCAATGTAATGGCTGTGGGGCAGCAGTCTTCCAGGAGTCTTTCTGGAGGCTGAGATGCTGCCCTATTTGCAGACAATGCTCTGCACTGAGGGAGGAAGTTGTCCGACTTCAGGCCACACTGGACAGTAGTAAGGGAACCTTCCCCCAGGCCACACTGGATGGTAGGAAGGGAACCTCCCCCATCCAGGGAGCACCAGAGCCACCACCACTACCTCAGAGGTTGCAAAGAAAGCACAGCAGTTGGACCACAGTGGGCTCAGGGAGGGTGAGGATGGTGGAACATAGGCACACCCAGTCAGTTGTTCCACTCCACAATCCATACACCATTCTGGGGGAGCATAGCTCCCCCTATGGATGCACCCACAGAGGAGACTAAGGAGGCTGAGGACAACTGTCACAAGGGAGGCCCACAGGAAGGAGGCAGAGGACACCACAAGGAAAGGAAGCAGCTCCTGGTGGGGAACTCAATTATTAGGGGGATAGAACTAGGGGAGCAGGGAAAACTGAAGTAAGGTGCCTGCCTGGAGCCATGGCTTGGAGGGACAGGAAGCACATCCTCAGGATCACAAGAACAGCTGCACGGGAGTCTGAGCTGGACATCATTGTCCACCTAGGGACAAATGACTTGGCTCATCATGAGATAAGAGCAGTGCAGAAGGACTTTGTAGAATTGGGGAGGGGTCTAAGACAAGTAGCACACACAGTATCCTTCTCAGAGGCGCTGCCTATCAATGGCATGAATGAGGCGAGGGTACTTTGCACCATGCAGTTTAATGAATGGTTGAAAAAATGGTGTGGAGCACAGGGGTTTGGCTTCATTGGGGACTGGGGTTCCACCTGGAGGGACACCAGCCTATACTGGCAGGATGGTATGCATCTGTCCAGGAAGGGAACAAGTCTTTTGAGCAATTGGTTTAAATGCTTCATTGTCACGCTTTTAAACTAGTCAAGGGGGGGAGGCACTGATAAGCAGCAGCAGGAAAATCCCAGCCTCTCCCTACAAAACAGAGTACTAAATGAGAAAAAGACCAAGGTAGAAAGGTCAGTGAGGGATGCTGCAACAGAAGGTAAAGCCATCAAAAAATGGAGAGCAATGAGTACCAATGCCTGTAGTCTGAGTAACAAGCTTCCTGAATTAGTGGCCTTGCTGGAGGAGGAACATCTGGATATCGTGGCAGTCACAGAAACATGGTACACACAAAACCATGACTGGGACATAAACATACCAGGATACACTATCTACAGGAGGGACAGGGAGGGTAAAAGAGGAGGAGGAGTAGCTCTTTACATAAGGGAAGGAATCAAAGCAACAGAACAAAAGGGTAAACAGGGAGGAGGAGAAGAAACACTGTGGGTAAATTTGGAGACGACAATGGCACCACAATCTGCACAGGGTTAGATACAGACCTCTTCTCAGGGGAGGAAATGGACAAGGAAATGATAGAAAGTATACTTAGAATGGCAGAAAAAGGGGAGATATTGCTGATGGGTGATCTGAATATGCCAGATGTTAACTGGAGTGCAGTTGCAGCAGCCACTTCGAAGAGTGGGGTTATTCTAGATGCCCTACAGGGGGCATGCCTTAGACAACTAGTGTTGGAGTCCACTCAAGAGGGAGCAATCTTAGACCTGGTTCTCTCAAATGGAGATGAAGAGAGGATCACAGATGTAGAAGGGGGTAGCCATCTGGGAACTAGCGACCATCGAACAGTATGGTTCACAATAAACACAGCAATAGAGTCAAGCCATACAAAGGCAAAAGTACTGGACTTTAGGAGGGCTGACTTTGCCAAAATGGGTGAGTGCCTAAGGAATGCACTAGCAAATGGGCAGGAAGGAGGGGTGGAAGAACAATGGGGAATAATAAAAACTGCCATCACAGAGGTAACAAGCCTTTGTGTGAAGCAAATAAACAAAATGAAATGATGTAAGAAACCACTATGGTTCTCAAAGGAAGTGGCAGTGAAGGTTCAAGAGAAATAGAAAGCATTCAGGAAGTACAAGGAATCACAGAAGGAGCAGGACAGAGAACTGTATCAGTTAAAGCAAAAGGAAGCTGGGAAGGCAGTCAGAACAGCAAAGGCCCAAACCGAGGAAAAGATAGCCAACTCAGTTAAGAAGGGGGATAAAACCTTTTATAGGTACATCAGGGAGCGAAGGAAGACCAAGGGAGGGATAGTGAGGCTTAATAAAGGGAGGGAGGGAGGGTGGGCAGAGGGTGACTGTGAAAAGGCAGAGATACTAAACAAATATTTTTGCTCAGTATTTACAAAGGAAGAGGAGGAGGTACCTAAAACAAACAGTAAAACACTCTGGATACAGAAGTTGATACCAGTCCATTTACAGAAGAAAGGGTTCTGAAAGAACTCTTAAAACTGAAGGTGGACAAAACAATAGGGCCTGATGGGATTCATCCCAGAATTCTAAAAGAACCAAGGGTAGAACTAGTGACACCACTGACTACCCTCTTTAACAAATCATGGGAGGATGGGGTGGTACCCGAGGACTGGAGGAGGGCAGATGTGATTTCCCTTCACAAAAGTGGGAGCAAGGCAGAAGCAGGAAACTACAGACCTGTTAGTTTAACCTTAGTGGTAGGGAAAATGATGGAATCACTTCTGAAGGAAAGAATTGTCGAGTATCTAGAGGCCAGAGGGGCACAGGACCCAAGGCAGCATGGATTCACAGTGGAAGGTCATGCCAGACAAATCTGATAGATTTCTTTGACTGGGTGACCAAAGTAGTAGATCAAGGAGGGGCTGTGGACATGGCCTACCTGGACTTTAGCAAGGCATTTGACACAGTCCCATACAAAAGATTAATATACAAGTTAGCCAGCCTGGGAGTGGGTCCCAAGATGACAGCCTGGGTAAAGAATTGGCTGAAGAATAGGATACAGAGAGTAATAGTAAATGGAGTCCACTCTGAAGAAAGGGGGGTTATTAGTGGGGTACCGCAGTGTTCAGTATTAGGACCGGTCCTCTTCAATGTCTTTATAAGCAACATTGCAGAGGGACTGGAAGGAAAATTATGTCTCTTTGCAGATGACACAAAGATCTGCAACAGAGTTGATGCACAAGGTGGGGTGGAAAGGATGAGAAGGGACTTGGCAAGGTTAGAGGAATGGTCAAATGTATGGCAGCTTAGATTCAATGCTAAGAAGTGCAAGGTAATGCACCTGGGAAACAAAAACCCAGGGAAAGAGTACACAATGGGAACTGAGATACTAACAACAACAAAAATGGAAAGGGACCTGGGGGTAGTCATATCAGATGACCTAAAGGTGGGCAAGCAATGTGAGGGCAGCAAGGAGGGTTGGTGGATACTGGGATGCATAGGGAGAGGCATCACCAGTAGAAAACAGGAAGTTATTATCCTCTGTACAGACAGCTGGTGAGACCCCCATCTGAGTACTGCGTGCAGTTCTGGAGACCCAATCTCCACAAAGACATAGACAGGATGGAAGCTGTCCAGAGGAGGGCAACTAAAATGGTGCAGGGTCTGCACCGGAAGACATATGAAGAGAGACTTAAGGAGCTTAATATGTATAGCCTCGAGGAAAGGAGGGAGAGGGGGACATGATAGAAACTTTCAAGTACCTCAAGGGAATCAACAAAGTCCAAGAGGGTAGCATCTTTCAAAAAAAGAGGTGTGCAAGAACAAGGGGGCACAATTTGAAAATAGAGGGGCGGCTCAGAGGTAATTTAAGGAAGTATTTTTTCACAGAGAGGGTTGTGGATGCATGGAACGGCCTTCCGGAGGAGGTTGTGGAGTCAAAACAGTGGTGGAATCTAAGCATGCATGGGACAGTCATAAGGCAATTCTAGGGGTGGGGGTAGGAAGGAGTAGGCTGCTGGTTAACTAGGATTTGCATCTTATCCATTAGGTAGGGAAATGGGCAGACTGGGTGGGCCAAGCGGTCCTTATCTGTCGTCAAATTCGATGTTTCTATGTTTCTATGTTTCTATGTTCTATGTTTCTATGTAGGCGGTAGGCATTCACATTTCTTCATCATCACGGTCACAAATGCAGTCACAAATCATGAGTCATGATCGCGCCACGATTCACAACATTAATTTTTTTTAATAGTTACTTGGATGTATTGTAAGCCTGTTTTGTAGTATCTCTTCATGCTTCACCACTTCACCATTGTACTCATTAATGTTTGTTTTTTAGTCAGGGAGTTGGACAGTGTCTGCAGTACTTACACAGACTGGAAAGAAGACTGAATGCACACATGCAGTTTAGTACAGTATACTTGCACTGCTCAGAACACAAAGTGTCATGCATGCGGAAGACAACAAAAAAAGGGCATAATTACATACAAGGGTCAGGGATGGTGAAGGGATACATTTTATAACACAGCAAGGAAGGTGTGGGGTGCACATGGTGTGAGGAAAAAAAAATAATGTGGGATCCCATGGTGATCCAGCAGCAGTTCCAGCATGGACATAATTTGCAACTGATGTTCCTCTATGTGATCCAGCTGCTGCTCCACAGCACTCACCCTCTCATTGTTATCCTCAACAGCACTCCAGAGAATTGCCAAGTCAGCCTGTGTTACATGCAGTTCTCTGGGGTCCACACATTCTACAGGCTGACCTGCTGGTGGTGGTGGTGTGGGGAGGTGGGGGTGCTAGTGGAGCAGCAGGTGCTGCTGTTGCCCTCCTCTTCTTAGGGATGCCGCAATGCACAGCTGCACCCTCTGCCACAGAATGGCCAGCAGGTGCAGGCATGGTCCATTCTGTGGCAGCCTGCCACTCCAACTGCTGGTGATTGAGCATATGGGTGCACTGGCCCTCAGTCCCCAGGTGAGTCCCCCAGAGGCCACATGCACCTCCATCTCACATAGGCGGCACTTGACCACACTGCTGTCCCCCCCCAATAAAAAAACTGCCAAACAATGGAGGTGCGGGGAGGACCAGGCACAGGCAGGGGATGGTCAGATGAACTGGCAGCCGGCTGGTCACAATGCTGAACAGGGATGGGATCCACACCTGGGCCTGGGGGAACAGGCACATCCTGCTCCAGAGAACCTGGACTTGGTGATGGTGGTGGTTCAACTGCCTCAGAGTCAGGACAGGAGGCGGTGCTAGTCCTGCTTCTGGGGGGGAGGGACACTCACAAGTATTAAGTGGCCCAACAGGAATGGGTGCCCATGCCCTCCATACATGCACACGGTACGATGCTTACCACTGCCACACCCTCCTAGAGCTGCCCTCACCTCAGACATTCCCTCACCCTGGTCCATCTCTCCTACTGAGCTCCCTCAGTCTGAGCAATTACTACTCACACTGTCACACAACACACACACACATACAGTCACACAGACAAACAACTAACTACTTATAAAGGTAAGAAAAATAACATTTACAGAAAGAACAAATTAAGTAAAAAAGAGTACAGAAAAAAATGTAGCTTTGAAAAAAGCTGTTGGGTCTAAATCAAAGTTTAAATCTCATCCTCACTCTGATCTCAAAGTATCAGCAGTCACAAAACACACTACTGTCTCTCCGTCTGGACAGGAGAAAGTAAAAGTGTCTGCTTGTATGACTCATTTTCTTCCTGCCTAGTTAAAGAGCATGTGACTTACAGTACTACAAGCCATGTGATGTGTGTGAGGGGGGGGGCTGCCAAATCTGAAACACCAACTGGATCACTTAGAATCATAATGAGGAATGCGAAATCTGTTAAAAACAATGACTTCGCATTGCAATTCCACCTTAACGCGAAGTGGTAATGACAAGGCTGAGTGAGCACTTTGCATTGCCCACTCCGCATAGTGGATTGGCAACGCGAAGTGCCCACTTTGCGTTCACTTCACCAGAGGATTTAAATTCGCTGCATCTCTAATCTGGAGTGGCACTTGTTTCAAGTGGCAGTACAGTGCAATACACCATGGTGCTAGATACTACAAACCTGCTTTACAGTTGTAGATTCCAACTCTAGTGTTGACACCATGGCTCCAGATATGACAAAACTGATGCACAAGTCCAGATTTCAACTCAAGCTTTTACATCATGCTCTAGATATTACAAAACTGATGCCCAGCTGTAGATTCCAACTGAAGCTTGACAACATGGCATTAGATATTACAGAACCGATGCATAACTCTAGGTTCCAACTCCAGCTTTCACACCATGGCTCCAGATATTACAAAATGGATGCATGACTACAGATGCTCAAACTTTAACAACATAGTACCAGATATTGCAAAACTGGCATGGCTCCTGATTCTGACTCACAATTTAACACTGAGTTGTAGAATATCGCTAAACTGATGTAGGGCTTCAGATTATGACACAAGTATCGGTACCATGGTACTAGATATCACAAGAATGACACAAGGCTCTTAATTCTGATTCAAGCTCTGACAGCATGGTGCCAGATATCACAAAACTGATACAAGACTCTGGATTCTGATTCCACCTTTGACAGAATGGCACAAGATACTGACACAGGGCTCCAGAATCCAATTCAAGATTTACATCATGGCACTCACTGTCACACAGGACTGTGGATTCGGACTAAAGTTTTAACACTATGTAGCAAAATATTACAAAACCAACACAGGGCTCAAGATTTGGATGTACACTTCACCACAGGGTACTGGCTTCCAGTGCAGCTTTGATATAAGGCTTCAGATTTTGATGCATGCTTCAACACAGAGCTCCAGATTTGGAAGCAAGTTTCTTCACCATATGGCCAATTATTAAAAAAACTGACATAGGGAATTGGGTTCCTAAGTAATCTGTAACACAGGGCTCTAGATTCTGTTAGAGTCAGAGGTGGTGTCATTGTCTCAAAGGATTTTACAAAGGCATTTTTTCTGCTTTATGGATCTTAGAACATTCCTTACAAGTGATCACTGTTTTTAGATGTGTTACATTTATGTCTGCAAGCAGGAATACAACACAACCGTGGCAAAAAAATATAGCATTTTTTTTGTAGTTTATCTGTTTCTGCCCTGTCTGACTGGTTCCCTTGTACCAGTCACCCAAGCGGTAGTGGCACTACCTCTTCTTAAGAAATGTTCTCTTGACCCTGACTGTCTTGCCAGCTACAAATCTGTCTCAAACCTTCCCTTTGTGGGTAAGGTTATTAAGAAGGTGGTCACACTGCAATCGGAGGATCATCTCACCATCCATGATGTCTATGATCCTCTCCAGTCTGGATTTAAGAAGAGGCATAGTACTGAGACAGCACTGATTTGGGTACTTAATGATCTCCTGCTAGTGAGAGATCAGAAGAGCCATTCCATCTTGGTTCTCCTTGATCGCTCTGCAGCATTTGACAACATGGACCATGGTGTGTTATTGGAGTGCCTGTGGTTGATCTGTGGACTGTTGGGAACAGTCCTCAGGTGGTTCCATTCTTTCCTCATGGATAGGATTCAGAGAGTGGCATTGGGAATTTATTCCCCAGCTCCAGTCCCCCTGTCTTGTGGGGTGCTGCAGGGCTCTGTTTTGTCACCCATGTTGTTCGCAGTGTATATGCTGCCATTGGGAGACATTACAAGGTGATATGGTCTGAATTTTCACTGTTATGCAGAAGATACTGAGGTATACATGTCCTTTGTGCCCGGACAAGGTGGAGTTGGCTTGACTTTTAACAACTGCCTCTCCAAGATTCAGAACTGGATGTGTGCCTGAGGTTAAACCCTGACATGACTCAGGTGTTGGTTGTGGACCCTGATCATCAAGTAGAAGGGCTCTCAGCTGGTCAGCCTTCTGGGCTTTGGCTTGGAGGTAGCCAGTTGGTGACCTCTGACTGGGTGTGAAATCTGGGTGTCATGTCTGATGATGGGTTAACACTTAAATCTCAGGTGTCACCCATCATCAAGACCTCATATTACCATCTGAGGAATATCATTGAGATTAAACACCTAGTCCCACCCGATGACCTTCCAACATTGGTCCATGCCTTTGTGACCTCCTGCATTGACTATTGCAAGGCCCTGTAGCTAAGGCTATGGGGAGGAGTGATATCCGCTGCTTGCAGCTGGTGCAGAATGCAGTTGCCAGGCTGATGCCTGCTTTATCTAGATCTTACAGTGTCATCCCTGTGCTCCATGGCCTGCACTGGCTGCCTCTTCAGTGGCAGATCACCTTTAAGGTCAGTCTACTGACTTATAAGGCCCAACACAAACAGGGTCCACATTATCTGCAAGATCTTCACCCTTACCATCCACTCCACTCCACCAATGAGGGATTGCTAGAGGTTGCCAGGCTTAGACTGAAGCCTCAGGTGCTCAGGTATTTGCATTTGTGGCCCCAACCCTGTGGAACTCTCTACCTCATCGGGTAAGAGAGTGTCTGACCATGGAGAGTTTAAAATCTGTACTAAAGACCCATCTAATTAAACTTGCTTTTCCAGAATCTTGATAAATTTTAGTCTGCTGATATGTAATTTAATATGTTTTTAGATGTGATCATTTTAGTCTGTTTTTATAAGATATGTCCAAGTGCTTTGGTCTTTGGTGAAAGTGCTTTTTTATAAATAAACAACTGATTGATTAATGTCCCAGGTGTCTTCCAAGACCTACTAACCCATGTCTTCTCCCAGGGCTTGCCACCCCCCCCCGGCAAGATACCCCAAACCCTGCCATTGAACAGGATGCAGTGCATTAGACAGGGTCTGGATTGCCAGGTGTGGGGCCTGTGGGTGACAGGTGTCATCCTGCCAGCTGGGAGAGTTCTTTTATTCCCAAGAGATCCAGAAATGGATGGTTATGTCTTATTACCAGTACCTATTGATAGTATTGTTAGCATTATGTACCCGTACTTGTATTCTGATGTCATTCTCTGTGTCTATGTCATTCTCTGTGTCTATGTCCCCCCTTCCCAGGACACATCTGGAATCGAGCAGTAGTCTGCTCAGCACGCCTTCCTGGTTAAATGCTTAAATAAATAAATAAATAAAATGTGTAATTTTGTCCTGTTGCACACTGCATGCATACTTCCATGTGAAGTTCATTGATGACCACCTCACCTCCGTGCACTTCTGGCAGCTTTAGACTGCCTTCTCCCTAGGCTTTGCCAGGGGTCAGGTGTATGCTGGGCTCCATGTCCTCATATGCTCGATCCTCACCCCCCTCGGCCAACCTTCTAATGCCCTGAGTTCACTTCTGAACCCACGTTCTTGGCACCATGAGCTATAGCGCTACCACTGTGCCAGTAGGTCGGTCAGCATTTGGGGTTCTTTGATGTAAAATCACAAACTGCAGCAAAGCCTGTGGCATTTCTGGGTTCTTGCAGGTTTTTGAGGGCTCTTACTACATTTCTGGGGAAAGGGTCTTGTGCAGTATACAAAAGTCTAATCTTAGTACACAGCATCAGAAACAGTGGTACATCCCTGGGTGCCAGTTAACAGCAGGTTCATTCTGTTCCAAAAGCACTAAGATGGTCGTGCTCACTGTTGCTAGTCCTGGTGCAACTGAAGGGAAGTGCACCTCCCAAAAAGTCCTAGTCAGTGCTGCTTTTGTTTATGCTCTTTTGGTGAGAATTAAATAAAATGAATTGAATCCTTCAAAGTTGCACAGAGGTTTTTTCCCAGCATTTTGATGCATTGTACTTGTTTTGCAAACTCATTCTGTTCCTGGAAGATATGCATGCATATTGTGTGGTGGGGTGCATGCTGCATGTTGGTTCAGGAGCATACTGCATGCTGTGACTAGACACTGCTGACCTCTACTACATATTGCCTGCTGTGGGTGCATATCGAGTGCTGTTGACAGTTGCAGGCTGCGGCATGAGCACTTATGTTAAGTTTTACTACCCAGAGCCAGCCATGTGGTGCTGAAGGTTGAGGCGCTGGACGCCACATTTTGCACCATGCCGACGACCTGAGTTTGGGAATGAGCTCGGATTGCCGGGGGTCAGCAGGGGAGAACTGGGATTGAGCATCTGTGGACAGCTCTCCCAGTCCTGGGGAGGGTTTGGGGATCTCCCGGTACACTGGTGACCCCGGACGGAGGCTGGGGCTCCTGCAGTGCATGGAAGCAGAAGCTCGGGGATTGGAGAATGGCGGATGTCTTCCAGGTGCATGCTGGAGTATGCACACGCTGGGCAGGACATCATTGCATGTCTGTGCTTGGGGGTAGAGACCAAGGAAAAAAAACTCTTCCTTTGGGTGAGGTGATGGCGAACATAGGCAGTCCTCATGCCCAATGTCGGCTGACTCTCCGGTTTTCCTTGGGGTTTGAGGCCACTCCTTGGGGCCGGGGAGAGTTCCAAGACCTCGCGTATCTGATGCATCCCAGAGCAGTTGGTTCAGCCAGGTGGTTGTGTATGGCTGCTGTGGATGGGACCCTGAGAGATGCCCCGAAGGTAAGGGTGCATAAATAGAAGCTACAAAAAAAAAAAAAGCTCATCATCATGTTTATTCATGTTATTCATTCTTGTTATGATACCCTCCTCAGCACCTATAGTGAGCATCATGAAAATAGCATCCAAGGTGTAACCACCTAATCACAGCGCTCCCACAGTCCTATAACAGAAAGTTCAGTGGGTGTTGGGCACTCCACGGGGTAATCATGTACATAGATGACAGAACCATATGGTTTGATGGGGAGGAGTAGAAGCCCCCTTTACACACACATAGAAAAAGTTGAATGGCTTCTTCCAAGTGGCCTTTCAAAACCTGCTCCCAATGGACACATACATGTTCAAGTGGTGAGACATCCCGGTTATGTATTTCTAATGCAAAATGTGGTCTGGAACTTAAAGACGTTTGCATTGAGAAACAAAACAGAAAAGCACCTGATGCCTTATATGATGCCTTATACAACCCCTTTTCCCCACCCTATAGCAGACTATAATATATCCTACAGTAGCACTGCTTCTGGACTCTGATGCATCTACCTGCCATGAGGACTATGTGGAACTCAAGGTGCTTGACACTAGGAGGATGTCAGTGAGCTGGTACATGTCTTCCCCAGTGTTAAAGTGTCTGTTGCTTATCTTTGATTTGAATTACACATGGGAAGATTAGAAGACATACCAGTTTCATTTTGCAAGGAAAGCATTTGTGGCTAATTAAAGGGCCATGCCCCACACGTCAAAGGAGGTGGTGTGTATGTGAATGTATCAATCTGCCACTGGAGAACTGCAGTTGACACATTTCCCTGACTGTCTGCCTGCACCGAGTCTTTTTTCCCGGTTGCCAGATCCTGAAAAATGCTGCTACAACTCTGGGTAAGTTGAACAAACACCGAGTCGGAGCACCAAATCTGTAATAGGGTCACTAGATTCCAATCTTTCTCTGCCTGGTCCTGGTCTCTCTCTGTCTCGCTCTTTCAGGTGCATAGGACAGAGCTTCAGAACCCGTGAAGGGACGTGGAGTGGAGATGAGAGCTCAGTCCGCCTCTCCGTTGACAGCTGAGAGGCACGGTGACAGCCAGAGAGAGGAGGATACATGATCCTCTGACTCTAATGGTACCAGAAAACTGCAGCCCAGTGGAGAAAGGGGTGGGATGAGAGATTGAGTAAATGAGACTAGGACACGGGCAGCTGCAACTAATCAGGACCACGTTGTACCGCCAGCTTGTTGCCTGCACTATTGCGACCCAAAGGAGAGGTAGATGGCTGATGTTGCAATGACTAGGGGCTCCCTGATTGCCATGGCCAAATTATTTCAGGTTGGTGGCATGCTTGCTGAACTAGTGTCAGCAGCAGCGTGCCACCCATTCGCTACAGATGGCCAAGCCCAGAAATGCAGTGATGACATTGGCCACCACAGTGCCGCACCTCCACAACCCACTTCTCTCCTAAGCTGCCACATAATGTTTATTGTGCATGCACGCAAAAACATAAAGATGTTATCACATACACAATGTTACATTAGTAAACAAACAGGTATTCAGCATAAAAACATTTTATTAAGATTTCCCTATCTAGGTTTGAGTTAAAATCAAATTATATGGTGCTGAGGATTGAGGCGCTGGACACAACACCTCATGCCATGCCGCTGACCACGGTTCAGGAGTGAGCCTGGGATGCTGGGGGTCAGCAGAGGAAGGAGAGGATTGAGTGTCCGGAGGACAGTTCTCCTCTCCTGGGTGGGAAGGGGATCCATACTCAGTGCCTGACTGGCCCCTGGCAGAAGCCAGAGGCATGGCAGGCACAGAGTTGATGTTGGGGATGGGGAGTGGTGGCACGGCAGCAATGCCTTGGTGTAAGAGCTTGCCACTTCTCCTTAGGAAAGAGTGAAAATGCCTATGGACACCCGTGGATGGAAACGCGGGGCATGGCCCCGAAATGCCCTGCCTGCCTGACTACCCTATCCAACGCCACTTACAGTATCAGGGTACCTCCCGCCCCACCTCAGCCCCACTCGGGGGGGAAGCCACAGTTACATGGGAACCGGGTGGTAAGTATTGTGCAGGGCAAGTGAGGCAGGGGAATAACTCCTTGGTGCTCCCGAATGGTCGGGGTCAACAGGAAGAAGGAGGGCTAAACAGAGATTTCAAAAAATAAAATCTAATAATGCATTCCATTTTAGTTTCATGGCAATTTTCTGTGCAAAACTTGCAATTGCAAATATTTGCTTTGTACATCTACAGTTTAGGACAGTCAACAGTTACTCCTGCTTATTCATTATTACTCCCAAATTGTCAAAATGTTGATTGATATACAATTCTCTCTCTTGTACAGAAGCTATACAGTTAAAAAGTAGGTGTGTACTTGACACCATTGCTTCCTCACAACTTAAACAAACATTTACATTATTGCCATTTGCTTTCTTACACCATCCTGTGAATATACCAAATCTTAACCTTTCTAAAGCTTTTCTTTGTTTTGCATGTTCACATTTTAACAAATACTTTTTCGCTTCAGATTTTGTTTTTATGTATTTTAAAGGGTAATTTTCCCAGGACTCTCTTGTTATATTATAATCTGCATTGTTTGCATTATCCTCTAATCTCTGTATAGCCTCACTAGCAAATTTGAATGGGTTTACTAGGTCTTTAAGGATATAGTTGTACTCCAGTCCATTTTTATTGAGTTCACCATTTATTATTCCAAACCAGGTTAGTTCTTTCCCACTTTGCCATTTTTTTTACATCCAACCAACATTTGTTTATTATACTTCCTTCTGAGAGGTAGCTATTTTTCTCCAGAGCAGTAATGCCATTTTCATAGTTCCAACATAAAATAATAAGGTTCCATTTCCATTCTAACCCCTGCTGCTGAAGCAAAGCTGGGTAGTCCCAGTAAATTTCATAAGTAGTTGCTTTATATTATCTTAAGTCCTTTTTAATTATTTTATATATTATCCCTAGACTTCTGCCCCATACATCATTTGTGCTTCTACTTTAGTTCTTAACATCTGTATTGGGCAATAAAAGTATTTCTTGCCATTGTATTAGCAAAATGTCTCATACCATTCAACACTTTTGTTGCATCGTCACAGACTAATTCAATATGATTTTTGCATTTTAAATTTTAATTAATACCACACCAAGGTAACAGACATTATTAATTTCCTTAATCAGTAGATTTCCAATTTTCCACCAACCCAGGCTCCTTGTTCATTTCCCAAAAGTCATTATTTTAGTCTTTTCCTAATTTATTGTCATATCCAGTTTTTTTAAGGTCTCTATTGTTGCTGAGATTGCCCTCCTTAGTCCTAGTTTTATTTGTGACATCAATATTGCATCATCCGTGTATAGTAAGAGTTGAATATCATCCCAATTTATTTTGGGGGGAAATGTTTCCACTTGTTTCAAATCCTCCACTAATGTGTCAATATATGGATTAAACAAAGTTGGGGCTAAAATGCACCCTTGTTTAACTCCAATATTTACATTTATTGGACTTGTCATATTCTCTTCCTTACTATATTTTATCACACTGTTATTGTTCTTGTGGAGCAGCTTAATGGCATTTAGTAATTTTCCATGTATACCCTTTTTCAGTCAGAATATCCCATAGTATTCTACGGTTAACCGAATCGAAGGCTGCCTTAATGTCAATAAATACTGTATAGATCCTTGTTTTCTTTATAATCACATATTTTTCAACAATGTGTCTCAAATTAAAAATTTGATCCACTGTTGCTCTCCCTCTGCAGAAGCCAGCTTGCACTTCTGATAAAATGGTATTCTCTTCCATCCAATATTGGATTCTTTTCAGAATCAATCATGGAAACATTTTTTGGTTGATGTTTCATAAAGTAATTGGACGGTAATTTTCTGGTTTCTCCATAGACCCTTTTTTATGTATTGGTACTAATATTCCCTCATTCCAAGTATTTGGTAATGTCATGTATTTTATTATATTTCTATAGAGAATTAGTAAGATCTCAGTCCACCAGTCAGCATTAATATGAAATAATTCTGCACCTATATTATAAGTGACTGGGACTTATTTTTCTTTTTGTAATTTTATTGCTTCTACTACTTCTTCCTTAGTAAAGTCCAACCATCTGTTCTTTTCTACCCTGTTCACACTTCCTGTCCCTTCTTGGAGTAAACCCTGTCTTTATTAAAATTGCTTCATAATATTCTATCCATCTCTGGTGGGATGACTGCTCATATATTAAACCTGCTGTTTTTTTGTGCCCTGGGCTACTATTAGTGGTGGATGAAGTGGGCTCAATCTGCTCCACGAAGCGATTCACGGAGCAAAGGCGAATTCGCGGAGTGCTCCGCAATTCAAAGCGGAGTACTTTGTGTTATAATGAGGAACGCGAAGTCCATTGGAAACAATGACTTCACATTACTCCGCCTCCCCAGACCACTACTCTACCAAATTTAGGGCAAAGTGCATTGCAGGCAGTGCACTTCGCATCACTTCACCTTGTTTTTGAGCTCCGAAGGCAAATTTTGCAGTGATTCATGGGATTTCAGGTCACATAGGCTCTATATTGATCTGCACAGCCTCAGTTCGGAGCAGTATGAGTAGGAAGGAGTAGGAGACAGTGTGCTCTGATAGCTGTCTGTGATAGGAATCTTGTAAAAGCTGTTCAAAAAGCAGTTTTGTGTTTTTTTGGGGATCCAACTTTAGTTCATCGATTGTAGGAAACCCTCCTGTGCTCATATCATCAAGCATTTTTGTTTTTGTGTGGATTTTGAATGTTAATTTACAACATTGAGTGTGTGTGGTGAAAGACAGTAAAAGTGTGCTTTGAGGGAGGAGCGTATCTGTGGTGTAGGTAGATTTAAGTTGGAGAAATGGTGATTTCTTTGTTTTTGGTTATATTTTTGTTATATAACTGACTGTGTCAATGTACACACAGTAATATTGTCAGTAATAGTAGAAATTTTCTTGCTGTTTGTTGTGTGGATGTGGTGCAGCAGTTCATAAGTTCAGGTTGTTTACATTACAAATTTACAATACGTAACGTGGCATAGCACTGAACTTTTGCATTTGCTATGCATTCCTCGTTCAGCATTGTACACAAACTGTTCTTTATGTGAGTGTGTGTGCAGTGTTGCATGCATCAAATAATACACCATTTATTGTGACACAGACTAGTGTAATTGTAGGTGCAGCAGTGTGAACCTGCTATCCACTGCAGCTGCCTGATTTTGTACTGCGATCGATGCATCTGTTCTTAATTTTGCTGCTTGTAGTGCCGTAAAAATCTGTACTGTCTACATTCAGTGCTCCCCAACCCCATGTTCAAAAGGTATTTTTACCAGATTGGATTGTTTTGTGGAGCTCATCAGCACCACTGGTTGCTGAAGTTGTTTTAATTCTGTGACAGTCTCAGAGTAGTCTCTTATCTGTTGCTGAAGCCACAGTTGTTTTTTTGGCTTCACATCCAGCATCTCTCCAATCAGAGAGTGAACGTATAAAACTCTGAATTTGGTTATAATATTGTGGTTGATCCCCCAAAATACCTGCAAAGAGACATGCAAGCAAAACTGTTTCTCGCCATGGCAATGTTGGCAGTAAGATGGTCTGTGGGCATGGTAGTAGTACACAGACACAGAAGTGCATTGCTGATGTGAGGAAAGGTATTTCTCCTGCATTGTTTTTTACAGCCCAATCAGTAGCTTCACTCATAGTTGGAAGAGATTATGTTTTCCCAGTCGGTGGTGTTAGTGTTACTGGTGTTAGTGGTGGTGGAGGTAGTATTAGTATTGTTGCATCAAGTTCTAATCCTGACCAGTGTACCGTATCCAAAAATATTGAGTGTGAAGCAGTGCAAGTGAGTGGCAGCATAGATGATGTCATACTTCCAAGTAACATCCCAGTAACGGAACCTGAGGATTCTGATAATCTTGTGAATGATAGCATACAACGTGATATTCTGTCCACTGTGGCACTTAACATCATGCATTTTACATGCAGTGATTCACAGTGTGGTGAAAAAATATCAGGTGATGGTGGTGTAGATGCTGGTGATGAATGTGATGATGATGTTGCTGTTGTTGCAAAATGAAGTCCACATGCTAGCATCCAAGCAGAAGATGTCGATGTGTATGACATTGATGAATATGATGATGATGTAATTGACCCCAGTTTGGAACCAGAGAAAAAGAAATTAAAAGTGACTGTGTCTGAGTCTGTTTGCAGGAATCCCCCCCCCCATAAAAACTTGTGATTTACCGGTTTTAGTATATGATGATGATGACCCAGTAATAAATATGATAGGTAGTCATGGTGGTCAGTTGCAGTCCAGGTGTGCAGTGCCTGAAACATCACGTGTCCCCCTACCCACTTCAGTGTTTAAAAAAACAGACTTAAATAAGCCACCTCATGGACATGTTAAAAGCAGAGCATCACAATCCCTTGTTTGGGATTTTTTTGTTCAAGATGCAAATGATGAGTCAGTTGCAATCTGTCAGGTTTGCCATGTGCGTGTGAGTCGAGGTAAAAAGGGGAGCCATCTGGGCACAGGAGGACAGCATACGCATCTTAAGAATAGGCACTTGGCACTGTGGACCCAGCACAAGCTGGCAGCTAATACCACAGTGGGGCATTCACCCTCGCACCAGCAACCATAGCCAGCATGTTATCCCTTCCATGACTGTTAAGCCCAGTAGGAAATTAAACATGTAGTAGTGCAGTAATAAGAGCAGAGGATTACTACAGGCATGATGAGGTGGAGGACCATAATGGCTTTGAAATGTTGTCCAGTGCTGGTGAGATTAGCAGTTTTTGTGGTGGTGGTGGTGGTGGTGAATGCAGTATGTCTAGTGCAAGTGGAACATTAACCTCGGTTGGCAAATCTGGCAAAATAACAACATTTCTGGGTTTGTCATCAGCACCTGTGCAACTGTCTTAATCAAATGTCCACACTCCACCCCCTGCCATTGCCATTCATCACAGAGCACAACCATTTGTGATCAACACACCCTGTGTAAAACGTTTAAGTCAGCCCACGTTACAGAGTGTTTTTGCGCATAAGTTGACGTACCCCCTGAATCATACAGTGTCACGTGAACTTAATGCTGCTGCAGTGGAAAAGCTGGCAATTGATCTTTTGGCCTTCTCCTTTGTGGACAATTCTGGGTTCCGGCAGTTTGCTGCACGTGCGTGTCCAAAATGGAAAGTGCCATCCAGGACATACTTTTCTACCCTTGCAGTCCCCAAGTTGTTCCCACTGTGTCTGACTCCAGTAAGACATGCCCTTCAACATTCCTCCTTCCATTCATCCATTGAAGTATGGATATGTGACAAGTGGCAAAACAGCGGAGAGTACATATTTGTGTATAATTGAACACGGGGCACAGGTGCTGGGGGTTGTTTGTGATGTTGGTAGTGTGAATAATCAGTGCACTAAGGTGGATTGTCGCAGTAGCCATCTTCCAGGAATTTGACAGCATGCAACGATTGCTATGCGCAATGTGACTTGTTCACAAACTGGTGAGAACATGTTGGACGTGGTATTGACTGAAACTGACAGATGGCTAAACCCTCTGTCCCTGAGAGCTGGGTTCATAGCAAGTGACAGTGTGTCAAATGTGGTGAAATGCATCATGAATGGTGTTTTTTTTCGTGTTCCATGCATGGCCCACTGTTTAAATCTTATGGTTCAGGAGTTTCTGCAGCACCCTGATATAAAGGAAATGCTGACTGTTGCACGACATATCTGCTCTCACTTTTCAAGATCTGGAAAGGCCCGTGACCAACTGCGGCAGTTGCAGATACAAAACAGCCTGCCTCAGCACCGCTTGAAGCTGGAAGTTGTCACCCGATGGAACTCCACTTTATATATGGCAGAGAGGTTGTATGAACAATACAAAGCCATCTCAGAATATCTTGTTATGCACACTAGCCGTGACAGTTCCGGGGCCTCCATGTCTATGACAACTGAACAGTGGCACCTCATGGACTTTGTAATAACAATTTTGCAGCTTTTTGAACATGCCACATAGGCAGTGAGTGGCGAGTCTGCCTCCATTAGCCATCAATTCCACTGCTGCGGGTGCTGAGGCAGACATTGGTGATTGTATAGCATAGCCTTGATGTTGCCGAAGACGGTGGTAGCAGTATGTTGCTGCAACACATGCTGACAGTATTCGACCAGAATCATCACATTGTGAGCATTCAGCGTAGCGACAACTTTGCCATAGCAACAATGCTGGACCCACGATACAAACGTGGAATTGCATCAGTACCGGTGGGAGAGCCTGAACAGATAAAAAATATCAGTGGTCGACTGGTGCGCTTGGTTCATGGGGCACAGAAGTCACTTGCCAAGGTCAGCAAACCTCAGCAGCATAATCCGGCTGAAGGTGTACCTGGAGGACCATCAAGCATAGCCTGCAAGGGGAAGGGGACTGCAGTTCCAGGTGGTCTGTCATCCAAAGTGGCTGGCATCAACCCGCTTTGGGAGGCTTTGTCCCAAGTGGGTATTTGTGAAATAAATGATTCGGGAGAACAGGATGATGCATCAACAACTGGACTTAGTGTGGCACAGAAAATGGTTGAGTCATATTTGTCTGAAAACAAGCATCTGAAAATAACTGAAGCTCCTCTTGTGTACTGGAGTGGAAAGGTCAGTGAATGGCCAGTGCTGACTGCAGTGGCACTGAAGTACCTCACATGCCCACCCTCCAGTGTAAGTATTGAGAGGGTATTCAGCTCAGCAGGTGCAATAGTCAGGAATTGTCGGATAAACCTGGCTCCTGCTAATGTTAGTTTACTAACATTCATTAAAATGAATGAGAGGCACATACCAGCACAGACTGCAACCTCGGTATTCATGCCCTGGCCTAGTCATGGTGGTCTTGCTGATGTGGAAATGGAGCATCCTGGTGGCACTGGCAGTGACTGCCTGAAACGGCCCACCACTGACATAGATGATGACCAAGGCCACTGATTTACGGTGATTAAAACAATTAAATTCCATTTTCAAGACTTAAGATTCTGGAATTTTACCGGTGATTGTTACTCTAATTTCTGGATTTTACCGGGATTCTGTTATCATTCTTGTAGTATGTGCATTAATAATCAGAATTAAACAAGGCTTAATATACAGAGCATTAAATAAAGCAAACTGAAAATAGTACAGGAAGGAATTAAAAGAAAAACACACTTTTTTATAGATTTACTGATCTGATAGAAAATGCCAGATTCCATGAAATCTTCGTTTTTACCGGTTTTCAGGCAGCCCTAATTCCGGAATTTTACCGGATTTTCCGGTAAAACTGAAAACAGTGGCTTGATGATGACACAATGGAGAAAGAATTTCCCAGTGGTCAGACTTCAGATATCGATGACTGTGAGGGCAGCTTTTATGAGGATGATGATGTGGTTAATGTTGGCATATTTTAACTGAAGTTTTAAAAGGCGTGTGTCCCCCGACCACCACCAGGACTGATGTTAGCCACTGCCACCACTGAGCCTGAGCCTGTCCGCCTCTGGACCACCACCACTGGGACTAATGTTAGCCACTGCCACTACTGAGCCTGAGTCTGTCCGCACCCCAGACCACCACCACCGGGGCTGATGTTAGCCACTGCCACCACTGAGTCTGAGTATGTCCGGACCACCACATCCATCAGCCACAGACAGAAAGCTTCTTAATATTTAAACCATAATGTGAGTATGTGTACTCATGTTTGTTATGCTGCTTTACTTCCTTTAGTTGTATATTTTGTTTTCTGTAGCTTTTTGGAGCTGCAATTATAAAACACATATGGTACACTTATTTTGTTTCTTTTACAGGGTACAAAAAAGGCTCCATCGTTAAAACTCGATGGGAATGGTACTGTAGCTGTACCGTACAGAGAGGAAGTGATGTAATATCCTTGTGAAATCCATTCTGGTAAGTATGAAGATTTTATTTCATCCATTTCATTGTTTTGGAAAGACTGTAGCAAATATTGCACACAGGCTGTGTTAGTTGACAAGAGGTGGGTTTGAAATGTAACTTGACTTTAGATTGAGATTTGAGAACCAGGGAGGGACACATAATAATTAAGTTGTAAGAAGTCATTCATTTCTTTTTTTATGAAACTTCCAGATGCTTTGTTGTTCTGTCAAAGTGGTCTTATCCAAAAAGTTCTGCAACATCAGGCACCCCCCCTCCCCTGAGCTTGGGCACACATGCAACATGCAGAAGTCGTTTCATTAGATGACCATGACCATCCTAACAACCGGACTCCAGAAGGATGTTAATGAAATCTGTGAAGAAGTAACAAAATAAGAAACCAGTACAGACAAACCTGCAAATATGACCCCCCAAAAAACAATACTTTTCTTCATGTGCTTGGGAGTTATCCGTTTCCAATTTCAATGCAAATAATTCTCATTGAGCACTGGAATGTGCACACCAATAGTTTCTGTGTGACCCAGATGCAGAACAATACCATGAGTACATGTCCATGTCAACACCCCTCCTCACCTACAAAATACACAACCATATATCTATATATATATATATCTACTCACCAAGGCTCCTATTAGTGTACAGCCAAAGGCCACCCTTCAGTCCAGTTGAGATGATCACATTGCATTTGCTTGAATCGTCTTGCAGAACACATTGGACCAGCAATACGATGCTCACAGTCATCATTTTATACTGGGGTATGTGCTGAAACACTCTCATTCCACTATGTTAACACTTGTCAATTTTCTGCACACAAGCAGGTTGCATTTTGGGCCTACAGAAAAAATCAGGGACTCTGTGCCACCACTGCGCCCATGACTGAGTGTGCCATTAATTCTGGGGGACTTTGTATGTGCTGAAACACTCTCATTCCACTGTGTTAACACTTGTCAATTTTTTGCAGACAAGCAGGATGCATTTTTGGCCTACAGAAAAAAATCTGGGACTCTGTGCCACCACTGCGCGCATGACTGAGTGCGTCATTAATTCTAAGAGACTTTGTATGTGCTGAAACACTCTCATTCCACTGTGTTGACACTTGTCAATTTTCTGCACACAAGCAGGATGCATTTTGGGCCTGCAGAAAAAATCTGGAACTTTGTGCCACCACTGCGCGTATGACTGAGTGCGCCATTCATTTTGGGGGACTGTGTATGTGCTGAAACACTCTCATTCTACTGTATTAACACTTGTCAATTTTCTGCACACAAGAAGGATGCATTTTGGGCTCACAGAAAAATCTGGGACTCTGTGCCAACACTGCATGCATGACTGAGTGTGCCATTAATTCTGGAGACTTGTATGTGCTGAAACACACTCATTCCACTGTGTTAACACTTGTCAATTTTCTGCACACAAGCAGGATGCATTTTGGGCCTGCAGAAAAAATCTGGGGACTCTGTGCCACTTTTGTGTGTTCTGTGATTGTTGCTGTGAGCTCATAATGTCATACTGACATTTTTACAATTAAAGCAGCATTGCAAGAATGTCCTGACAGTTTTGAACTGTACTTTTTTATGCTACTTTACATTGCCACAGCCATCACTAATTACCTCCGAGTCGTGACTTGAATGATACACTTCTTTTCACAACTTATATCTGCTTTACTTACTTGACTATTTTTTTTCATGTATGAAAAAAAATGAGCACGCCTTCCAATATTGTTTGGACCAGGTTTGTATTTATTTGCAGCTGCTTTTCAATAACTATTGTTCTGTAGTGTCATAAAACAGTGTCTTCTGCATAACTGTTAATTAACAACAGAAGTGATATATAACAAGTAATTGATGTGATGGAGAAAAGCAGAGGAAAACAATGACAAAGACCTGCTCAGCACCAATTTAAAAAGAATGCTCCTTTCATTATTTCATACATGAAAAAAGGTAGTACAGCAGACTCAACTTCTGCAAATTCGCGTATCATTCCTGTCAGTCAGGATGTAAGTAAAGGAAGTTGTAACATAGCATTAAAAAATATTGGTCAGAGTTCTCAACAGATTGTTGCGTTGCTGCTTTACAGAGATTCACCACATTACATAGTTATGGTGATGCACATAAACTAATATGTGGGGGCATTACTCTCACTGGAATATTTCTTACTCCACAGGTGCAATATATTTCTGTGAAAACCACCCATAATTTCATTACAGTATGTCATGTGATGGAGGAATTACCGATCAGAAAAGCCACCCACATTCTGCCCCCCTTTCTCAGCAACGTTAGGACATGATGCCAGGGGGAGTGCAGGGGCATGCTCCACTATAATGAATGTCCGGCAGCTATCCCATTGTTTCCTTATGTTATAAGGTTGACTTTGTGGTGAAATGTGGGAATGTTTCCACTAACAAGACTCTTCTTACTGGAAACGTGCCCACATGTTTCACCACAAACTGACCATTATGACATAAAGAAACATTCGGAAAGCTGCCGGACAATCGGATATTCACTGTAAGGAGCACGCACATGCGCTCTCCCTGCCATCACGTCCTAACGCTGCTCAGAAGGGAGGCAGAATGTGGGCAGATTTTCAGAACGGGAATTCCTCCGTCACATGACACACTGTAATGAAATTACGGGTGGTTTTCACACAAATGTATTGCACTATGTGGTGCAAGAAAGATGCCCCTGGAAGGGAAAATGTGTATGATTAAACAACAACAAAGAAAAACACACAAAAACAGTACAACACAGTAGTACGGTGGGTGGGGTGGGTGGGCAGAAAACAACTCTAACTTACTGTGGCTGTGGATGCTGTGGTGGTCCAGCAGCAGGTGCAGCATTGAAACTATTTGCTGCTGCTGTAGTTCTGTTCTGTTCACCTGCTGCTGCAAAGCACCGAACCACTCATTGTTTTTCAAGAGCTGCCCACACCAGGGCAATGTCAGACTGTGTTTTAGGGACTGTGCCGGAGTCCACTGCAGCAGGGAATCCTGGTAGTGGGGGGTGGTGGTGGAGGGTGGTGCTGGTGGCTGTGGTGGTGATGGTGGTGTGAGCACCTGCTGTACTAGCCCTCCTCCTGCTGCGGCAGTGACGAGGCACAACTCCCACCCCAGCAGCACCCTTTGCCACTGCCACGGAAGGACCAGCAGGTAGACGCCTGGCCCCTTCCGTGGCAGCCTGCCACTCTGCCCTGTGGTGGTTCAGCATGTGGGTGCACTGGCCACTGGTCCCCAATGTGTCCCACAGGGGCCACGGTGCACCACCACACCACACAGATGGCACACCACCACTGTGCTGTCTCCCCACAGAGTTAAAAAACTCCTGCACTGGGGAGCTGCAGGTTGGACCAGACACAGTCCTTGCATGAGTCCCACCACCTACATTTCCAGAGCCACCTCTTGTGGCTGTGGAGGTGGTGGAGGGGGTGCTGCTGGAGCCCCAACAGCTACTGCTACCGGTGGTGGTGGTAGTGGTGGAGAAGGTGGACGCACAGCAGCCACTGGTGGCACTAGTGCTGCTGCTGCTCCTGTTTCTTGAACATGGAGGGAAGCAACACCCAGGAGTCGGGAGCGGTCCAGCATGACATGACCACCCCGCCCCCCACGGGTCCGCACTCCCCTCTGACTGCACACACAGGCCAGTGACCCGCCTTCTCCTGGGTCCATCCTGACACACACAACAAGTCCCCGGGCCGACACACACACAGACACACACAGTGACCATCACTGACACATACAGTCAGTCACACTCACAAAACAAAACAAAACTTATACAAAAAAATTCACTAACAAAAAAAACACAAATACAATACAAAAACTAAATAAAGATATAGCTTTTAAGAAAGCTGTTGGTTTCTTCTGAAATGCAAGTGGCAAGGCAATCAAGCACTTTAACTCCTAGTCTCTCTAACAATGCTTTCTCCTCTACAATGCAAAGGAGAAAGTGAAAATGCTTCTCTGACTCACTTTCTTCCTACCTGGCTAAAGCATGTGACTTACAGTACTGTAAGCCATGTGATGTGTTGGGGCTGCCTATTCTCTTCTCACTTCGCCTTACTTCACATTAAGGCATACATGGCAACACGGTGGTATTAATGATGCAAAGTGAGCACCTGCAGTGCCCACTTCGCGTACAGTTTGTGGATGCGAAGTGACCACTTCGCGTCCACTTCACTGGTGGATTACAAATTTGCTGCATCTCTAGCTACCATTCTCCAGAAAGCACTGCCATCTTTCACCTTAATAGTACATCTAAGTTTACTCTAAAGTTCTTTTTGGTAATCCTGCTTCTTTTCCATTAGAATAACTTTGTATTCTGCTTTTAAATTCTTCAGAGTCTTACGGCTGTCTAAATCATTACCCTTTACTATCTTCCTTCCCACTTTATGCAGCAATTTCCATTTTTGGTGACATTCATCATCAAACCAATCTACTATATGTATGTTTTTATTTTTCTAACTTTTGTTCTGCTGCCCTTCCAATTTCTTCACTATTCTTTGTTCGACAGTTTGATAGGACACAAATGGTTCCATGTGATAACAGTGCTTACAAAATAGCGACCGTCAAAATAGCGACTGCAACTGCCAAATAGCAGCTACTACTACCTTTTCCTTCAACTGTGTTTTTTTGCATGATTACTTGATATAAATGCGTGGGACTGTGCCCCCTGCACTCCCCCATCTTAAAGATTCTAACACCACGCCGTTCATTGATTTCAGAGAGAATTACATATTTGGAACACCGTTATTATGAGTTACTATTCTGTGTCATTCGCTATTTTGCAGTCGCTATTTTGCCATTCGCTATTTCGCAGTAGCTATTATCATGGGATACCGACACAAATAACTGTTTTGTCTCTGTTCCTACCACCATTTATCTTTAGATTTTCTTATAATTTTATCATACAATGTTGTTTCATATCCACTATTTCCTTTGTTTTTATAAAATTACACAGATGTTCTTTATTTACTTTTTGCCATTTTATTTGTGTTTTTTTCTAATTTCCATGTTATTATCTATCCATTCCCATTGAGTTTGTTCTCTTTTGACATCACATTATTGCTTTCCATCCATATTTTAATTGGTCTATGATAACTATTCCAATTATCCATAACTTCCAGTTTGTACATCCTGTTATAGGAATATTTATTTATTTATTGGGAACACAGAATTATAAACCTTTGAGCTAAAAAGCTCATTTACAAAGGATCCCCATCAACACTTAAGGAGATACATTTTGTTGCAACAGCATAATTACAGCAGACAAATTGACACTTGGGTTGTACTACTAACATAGAGTTTACATAGGAAGAGGTAGCAAATATGTTTACACAAGTCAAGACATGAGTGAAGCAGCTGGTAGCATTGTCAATTTCCCATTAGAGGTATGCAATGTGCAGCCTTCTGAGAGAAGTTAAGTCCAGACAGACAAGCTGGGGTTTGGCAAGTGCAGGTAGGTGGGGGTGGAGGGAGGAGGAAGAGGTCATGAAAATGGGCTAGAGGTAGTGTGGGTGAACTAGATAGAGGGCAGGTGAAGGGGAGGAGTGGGGGGCAGAGGAAGTGGGCAGGTGACCAGGCAGGAGGTAGTGTGGGTGAACTGGACAGAGGGCAGGTGGGGGTAGTGAGGTAGTACTGGACAAAGAACAAATGGGGGAGTGGTAGGGAGGGGGGAAGAGGGTTGGGGGAAGGGAGTAGGTGCAACCTGGCTAGAGCAAGGGGACAGTTGAGTGGTGGGCCAGATTCTGGGATTATGTTTGACACATGCAGTGGGCTGGAGGAAAGATGGACTTAAGGAGTTCGGATTTGAAGTGCCCTAGGCGTTGAAGGCTGGTGATTGTGTTCGGAAGCTTGTTTAGCCAGATGGGAGCCCTTACCATGAAAGCACATCTCCTCTGGGCTGATTTCCTGAAGGGAACAGCTAAGGCATGCCTGGAGACACTTCTTGTGGCATGCTTACCTGGGACAGGTCTAAATAACACCTGCAGGGAGACAGGTGCCAGTCCGAGTAGGGCCTTATTTCCTAGTACAGGTCTAGAGCTTAATTCTATCCTGAGGGGAGCCACTTTGTCCTTATGTAGAGCTCACAGGTGTGTGATGATGATCTGCCTCCAGGACAAATCTGCATGCTTTATTGAGGGTAAGGTGTACTTTGTGTAGGCTAATGTCCGTGGCAGCACCATAAACCACATTTCCATAGTCCAGGATTGGCAGGATTGTGCCATTGACCACCTGGAGCCTGGCTTCAGGGGAGAAGCAGACGCAGAGTCTGTAGAGTGTCCCCAACTTCCTGTTTGCAGCCTTAGTGATATTACTTAAGTGTTTTTCAAAAGAGAGGGACTCATTGATTGTTATCCCCAGGTACTGGAAAAAGTGAGCCTGTTCAAGGGTGGAGTCCACGATGAGTGCTATTTTTAATGGTGTGCTTGAGTTCCTCTTCTGGTGACTGGCAAAGAGCATTGTCTTAGTCTTTTTAATATTGAGTACTAGGAGGCTGGTGTTAAACCTTTCCTGTAGCAGTTGAAGTTGCCACGGTAGGTTCCTGGTCAGTGTGTCTTGGCAGGATCCTCTAAGGAATAAGCACCTTGTCATCTGCATAGAGCAGGACTTTGGCAGAGGGGAACGAGCTGGGAGGTCATTTACAAAAGGCTAAACAGGAGGGGCACAGTATGGACCCTTGTGGGACCCTGACTGTGACTTTCCTGGCCTCTGAGATGATAGCATTAATCTTTACCTTTGTGAGCGCCAGACAGGTAGCTGGAGAACTACCCAACCATGTCCAAGGACAACCTAATGCAGGTTAACCTGTGGAACAGCAACTTGTGATCCACAAGGTCAAATGCCTTGGATAGGTCAATATAGATTGCTCCAGCTAGTTGTCCCTGGTCTAGTGCCTTGTGGACATAGCCTGTGAATTCAATGAGGGCTGTGTTGGTACTGTGCCACTTGCAGAACCCATGTTGTTGCAGGCTGAGGAGGTTGTATTTGTGAAGGTGGGCAGGTGGGCTGGTCGCAATGATTTTTCCAGCACTTTGGAGAGAGGAGACAGGATGGAGATGGGCCTGTGATTGGACACAAGCGAACGATCCCCTTCTTTTAGAACCAGAGTGACCAGGGCAGTTTTCCAGGTAGATGGGAAGGCTGACATCCGAAGCGACATATTAAAAAGCTTAGTGATAGGTACGACCACTTCAGGGAGGGTGAATGAGATAAGTTTCATATCAATCACATCCCCACCCATCCTTGTTTCACCCAGTACTCTTGTAAGGTATTTAGCAGCCTCCTTGGTGGTCACCTGCAGAAAGTAGAATTTTGGGCTGGTGGTAGGAAGGGGGGGGCAGGTGTTCACAGCTCAGTGTTTTGTCCTCGTGAGCAGTTGTTTTAGGTGGTATGACTGCACTGTAGTCAGTAAATGCCTCATTGAAAATATTGGCTATGGTAACTTCATCAACTATGACTTTGTCACTGTGGTGGAGCATGTTGGTGGGGACCTGTCACAAGTCCCCACGCGCCCTTGATGATAGCCAAGAATTTTTTTCCATCTTTCAGGAACTGGGACTGCTGATTTCTGTGGTGGGAGGCCTTGGCTTGCTGTTTACCTAAGTACACCTATTTCTAGCAGCTTTGTAATTTGGATGTTCGCTACTGTCCCTGATACCCTTGCTCAGTGCCATAGTAGATCACATCTCCGCATCAAACCAAGGACTTGGGGTTGATCCAGTCCATGCACCTCCCTTTATTATTTTCTATGAAAGGGGCATATTTGTTGCAGCAGGTTAAACTGATCAAGGAAGAGCTGGAGAGATGTGTCAACAGAGGGACAGGCATCCAGGATGCACCAGTCTGTGTTGGCCAGGTGTTTCCTGAAGGCGGCAATAGAGCAATTTCTGATGACTCTGTTCCACCAACCTTGGGGTAGTGTTGGCAGCTTGGAGGACCATTCACATAGGACAGGGAGTGGTCACTCAGCACATCTGGGAGCACCTGGACATTGGTAATTCTCTGGTGGGAGGTCAGTACCCAGTCAGTTAGGGTACTTGTTTCTGTTCTGTAGTTGGTTCTGTGCAACTCTGGACCACCTGTGTTAGGTATAATCTAGTAATTAGGTCCCTATGTGAGGAAGTGGAGCTGGCTAGCCAGTTAGAATTGAAGTCACCTAGCACAATAGTTTTCTTATTGTGACTTGCCTGGGTATAGAAGTTGGCAAAATCATTTAACTCCATTTGCTGGCATCCAGGTGGAATGTATACTGACATAACAATCAGCCTCTCTTCCCTTGCCCATGAGGATTTGTACTGCAAGGCATTCACAGTCATTGCTGACATCAGGCAATTGGACTTTATGGCACTGGAGATGGTTACTGGTGCAGATTAGGCATCCACCCCTCTTTTCACCGCACGATCAAGCCTATACAAGTTGTACCCAGGCAGGGAGATTGCCATGTCAGCAGTTCTGGGCATGAGCCAGGTTTTGTCAGCGAATAACCTCAGGTTGCATAAGTGCCACCCAGGCTTCAAACTGAGTAAGCTCTGCCAGCATGCTGTCAATGTTTAAGGACACAATCCTCACCTCTCTGTTGGTGGCTGGGTCTGGGTGTTGGCTGGCATAGGGCCAGGGCTGTGGTGAATGTTTCCAAGATCAGAAGTAGGATCTGGATGAGCATCCTAGGTAATTTAGGAAAAGGTGGGTTATCCTTTCTCTCCAGCAAGTCTGTGCCTTGTGTATTGTTGGAGTGGTGCAAAGGCTGCTACAGTCCTGGGTATAAGCACAGTATTGGTGTGTTGAGTCCTGGGGCTGTGGTACCTGGCATGGGTGGAAAGGACAGTCAAATAGCTGGGTGTTACTACAGATCTCCACTGGGCTGGAGGGCTCTTTCCTGCAAGTACACAGCCTTGGTGGTTCAAGGTATTATCCAGTTACGGGCCCATTATAGGCAGGGTTACCATCAGGAGAATGATAAACTGTGTGTTCAGGACTCGGGAAACTTGGGGGGTATAGTCAAGATCCATTTTTCTTCCAGGTTTCAGCAGAAATCTGGTCATTAGTCTCTGCCAGACAGCACCAACCTGTGAGCCGACTTTGGGCACTGGTCTGTGGCTTTCAGTATGTACAGTTTAATAGTTAATATAGCTGTGTCTACAGATCAGTGATATACACTAATTTCTTCAGTTGGTAAAACAAATTAGGCTGGTTTAGAGTTCAGTGTGGTGTCTTCCAAGAGTAGAAAGTGAGTAGACGTAGGGACGCCTTTAGAATGGGGAGAAATCATGCTGGTTTAGAGTTCAGTGTGGTGTCTTTTAACTTAAAGAGCTAAGAATAACACCAACAAGTGTTAGGCCCTATACATCAAAAATTCCATAATCTAACACACTCATACCTTGCTTATACACAAAGTGCCTTTTCCCAGTCTATCACCATGGCATCTCGAAAATCCTTTTTCAAGTAGTTTTATTCTTCAGGACCAAGCAGATCCACCCTCTCTCTTTCCTACCATGACATCTGTATGTTGAACCTAACTCATTCTATGTGATTTTATTCCCCAGGACTCCTTTGCAGACACTATATACTGCCAACTTCAGTGTTGTGTACTTCTCATTTCTAGTTTTAGGAATACCTCTCAGATAGACTGTTGGTAATATCTCTCCTTTTTCTATTTGGGCTTTTTTCACTCTCTCAGGGTTGGAGCCACTCCCCTCCCTAGCTACCTTTTCAATTTCCATATTTTGTTTTCCTTTCTGTGCTACTGGGCATACTTCTATAATCCTATATCTCCTTAACTGCCCATCTTCAACTATCTGAATTGTCCTTTCCAGCTCTTCTCCAGCTCTGCCCTACTTTGGATGTTCTTGACTCTTATTTACTTTATCTTCTTTTCTTTTAAAATTTGACTTTCCCTTTAACTTTCCTACTGTCATTTTGTCCTTTGTTTCTTTTTTATCTCTTTTTGTTTCTTTTTTATTCCCCTGGATATCCAGCACCAAAGCTCTTGTCTCTTTTATTTCTTTCCTACCAATTTCTTCTGTTGTTTTCTTAATCATTTCTCTATTACTTCTTTTAGCCTCCTGAGTTAAACCACTAGCTTTACCATCCTGATTTATATTTCCTGTTTCTGATGGACTCTTCTCCCTTTCTTTATTTATCTGTGTACTTATCAGGGATGTTGGGAGGGTGGGTCTAACTTAGGTCTTAAAATATAAGGGTGAGAAATGCTTCAAACTCCCCCAAAAATGATCTGCTAGACATAGATGGGACACGTCCCTCATAAATTTCCCTCCTCACATATTTTTTAATTGATTTTTCCCCACACTAAGTTTTTCTTCCAGGGGATCCTCCAGTTGATATTCCTGTTTTCTTTCATTGTGCTTTTCTAACACTCCTTCACCTTCTACGTGTCCACCAAGATTTCTGAACTCTTCTTCAATTTGACTTTCTTTTTCTAAATGTCTAATGGTTTTCATTAATGCGTGCTCTGTTTGCATGGAGACTTCCTTTCTGATACCGCTTTTATTGTGGAAGAACGCAGGGGGATAAAGGAGGCACTCTGTATCCTGAGTACCTCCTTCTTACCCACCAGCATCAAATGGCTACCTGGAGCCAATATATAGCTTGTAATTACACTTTCAACCTTGCTTGTTTTCCCATCCATATTACTTTTAGTTGTCGTATTTTTTCTTTTTATGGCTAATGGGATTTGTGGCCTTTTTTCTTTTTAGCCACTCTTGTATTCATTTTCACCAATAGCTCCAAATATCTCAGAGCTTTTCAATATAATATCTTATTGAAATATTCAGAGAAATATGCAAAACATCACAAACACAGATCTGGTCTTTTGTGGCCCTTAGTTCTTAGTACTTTTCCCTCCTGCAGCTGTCCCATTTCCAAGTTCTTCTGATTTTGGTTTTAAAAGTACAGTCTTTCTTTAGAAGCGAGCTTCTCAAACAGAAACTCAAATTTTCATAGATAGGTGTCAACTCAAGAAATACTTTCATAGATACCAAGGGTAATAAATAAAAATAATGGATAAGCCTCTATAGCTTACAGTAACTCTAAATTATTAAAATCAAACCTTAGCAATTTTCATTCTTATTTTAAGACAGTCTTGCACAGTTAGATTTTATATACCTGTTTCCCTTCCCTTTGCCTTGTCTCTCAGGGTTCTTAGTTCCTTTAAAAAGTTCCAGAAGTTTCCTTTTAACCAATTTCTTCTGCATTTAAAGTTTTAAATTTAAATAAACAATCTATTACTTTAAGGCAGTGCATAATACTGGCTTTAAGTTTTTAAGATTCAATTTCCATTTTAACTACTTAATAAATATATATTTATAGTACCTTTTCCTATTGTTTTAGCTCTTTACATTTTCCTTGAAGAAGCCATGGGTATTTCAGTTCAGGCCCTCTAGATCTTTCAGTTTTGAGCAGTTTTAATTGTTTCTATTTAGCTTGCTCGCTTCTGGAATGTCTCAGTCAGCTGCTTTATCACTATGCTATGTTGTGCTTGATTCTTAAAATGGTGATTCTCTTTGACAGAATGCCATGCCTGCACAGTAGTGACTTCCCTTCTGTACAGAGACACAGGCTGGGCTGATACCTATGTCATGATGTAATCACATCTTAACATCTTGGCGCCAGTTTCAAAAATTTTAAATCTTACTATGAAGTTTCACATTTACCCCAATCTCTTTATTATTATTAGACCGTTCCCTTGCCACGTCTCAGTTCTCATGCCTGTACACCACCTGAGAGCAAAAACAGCAAAAGAAATCAAGTCTAGCAGTGTATTAACTATAATACAATCCCATGCAGTTGTACTTGTGCACTTTGACAGTTTTAAGTGCATTTAAACACTCTGAGTTTTCAGTTCACTCTCACTCAGTTCGATCTTCCTCAATCTGATTTCACTCAGTTATCCTTTCATTCACTGTTAATCCATTTACCATCTACAGTGCACAAACAGAGTGCTCAACACTGCTCTCACAGATTAGTTATTGCAGTGCCCCTCCACTCTTAGACACTGTTCTCCGTTACCATCTCAGTACAGTTAATTTCATTTCTCTCATTCCTCTTGCCTTGAAACAGCCCAAAACAGCAGAAAGTGATGAAGCAGAACAGAGCTGGGAGGGGGTAAGTCTGCCAAAGTACTACTCTCCTTTCGTATTCCCTCTCAGGGCTGTAAAAAGGGCTTCCAAATACTGTAAGAATGTTAATCTTCCCTACTATCCACCTCCAATCCCCCTTTGGACCCTCTGCTTCCTTGCAGGCAGGCATGGGCTCCTCCACCACCAGACTCCATGATATTACTGCAACTGCAGGGAGACAAAGAAATAAGAGGGTAGGAAAGGGAAATATCCAACTGGTCTCACAAGATAAACTGGAAAGTGCTGTGAAAAATATCCAAAACTACTGGGGCAATGGTGGCATACCTGTTTTAGCTCTCTGTAAAGCCTTTCTCAGCACCTGCTTCTGCCTCCTCTTACTTAGACATAGCATGCAGCTGCCATGTTGGAAGTCTGCTGCTGCAGTATATGTATGGTACCATACCCAATAGGTCTGCTGCTACAGTATATGCCCAGTGCCATACATCATGGGTTTGCTGGTAAACTATATGTCTGGTGTCACAGTATATGTCTGGAGCAAAACCCAATGGGTCTGCTGCTACAGTATATGTCTGATGCCATCCATGATGGGCCTGCTGCTACAGTATGTGTCTAATGCCATACCTGATGGGTCTGATCCAACAGTATAGATATATGGTGCCATACCCAGTGGGTGTGCTGCTTTGGTATATGTCCAGTGGCATACCAGATCTGTCTGCTGCCATGGTATATGTGCAGTGACTTACTCAATGGGTCTGTTCCTACTGTATATGTCTGGCAACATTCTCATGCTGCTATGGTATTTGTTCAATGCCACACCCCATGGGCCTTCTGCTACAAAATATGTTCTGTGTCTTACCTTATGGGTCAGCTGCTACAGTATATGGCCGGCACCATACATGATGAGTCTGCTGCTACAGTATATGTTTGGTGCCATACCTGATGGGTTTGCTGCTACAGTATACAGTATGTCCAGTGCCATACCGAATGTATCTGCTGCTACAATATGTCCAGTGCCATACCCAATGGGTCTGCTGCTACAGTATATGTCCAGTACCATACACAATGAATCTGCTGCTACAGTATATATCCAGCACCATGCACAATGAGTCTGCTACTACAGTACATATTCAGCACCAAACACAATGAGTCTGCTGCTACAGTATATGTCCAGTGCCATACCAGATGGATCTCCTGCTACAGTAAAAGTCTGATGCTTTCTTTGATGGGTCTCCTTCAACAGTACATGTGTGGTGCCATACTTGATGGGTCTGCTTCTACAGTATACTTCCAGTGCCATAACCAACAGGATTTCTTTTACAGTATATGTCCATCGCCATACCTACAGTATGTCCAACATCATACCCAGTGAGTGCTCCTATAGTATAGGTCTGGTACCATATCAGAGGTGCTTGCTGTTACAGTACTTGTCTGGTGGTATACAATGTTGCATGACAGACCAAGATCAATTTATTTGGGTTCATATTGTATATGTTGTAATGTACTTTAGAATTAAGACACTGTCTCTTTAAAAGGCTTTTAAGAATGAACCTTCAAAAATAGCCTTAATTGTTCTAATGGTTATTTTTGAATTTGGTACATCTCCAGATAAGGGAAACAGTTTTATTGTTCCAGGAAAACATAACTCTTTAGAATTAACTGGGTATCTAGCTTCCATGACAAGAAGAGGTCAAGGGATGTCCCAGGGGTCAGGGTTAAGCCAAATGCATGGACCAGATGTCACTGGGGTTGACATGGAGCCACAGTGACACCTGCAGGAAAAGGCAAACTTTTTCACCCTAATATCTGTATTGTCTTGGAACCATTTCACCCACCCTAGAGGAAAAAGGTGGTGTGTCACAAAAATTACCATTATGCATTTATCAGACACATTTTGAATGCAGGACAGTTGATAAACAGTTTAGCTGGGATCATAAAGTCTGTCCAGCTGGCAGATACTTGTAGACCAGAAGTATATGTGTAGGCCTGGAAAAATCTCTAAAACCAGACCTGAGTGTGTAGAAGTTTGACGTCTCACATACTGAACAGAAAATTCTGATTTTAAGTCAGAATTTTGGAAACCAAGACTTTTCACTAAGGAGAGCACCTGAAGGCTTTTTTTTAACAGGACATTAAGAGGAACTGACTTGGGATACAAATTTGCTACAAACTGTTGCTTAAGAACTCATCTCTACAAGAACACTTAAATATTGTCTGGACTCTAACATCAAAACAAGGTATAGTTTAGAATACCAGTATCTAGTGTTTTCTGTAAACCACCTAGTTTTACTTTTGATATTGTCTGTATTTCTAAGTTCTTCCAAACTGTAGACTTTTCTGTATTGCTTTTATTTAAGTAAACCTTTATGATTTTCTTATCATCTCTGCCTGGGGGTCTGATTGTGTGATTTTAGCATTTTAGCAGAAGGGTTTTGAAAAGACTGTGTGCCTTGACAGATAGTACCACTAAGCTATCAAACCCAAACTACTTAGGCAAGATGTAGCCAGTGGCCGTGGTGGGGTTCAAATACTGAAAGTAGTAGTGCAGAGTCAAGGGAACTTGAAACTACAGTTTCCACCCTTCCACTATGACAAGGAAGGTTGGTAATTCTTTTGGAACCATTACACTGCTCACAAGTTCTTAAAAAGGGGGATCCTCTCTGAAAACAGGAGGTTCTACATGGCTGCCCAGGGTTTGGGGGCCAGGGGCTCATGACAAATTTGGTGCCAGCTACTGGGATTTTGAACAGTCTTGTAAAACCATCACACAGTCAAGGGCAGAACTTGGAAAGGGGAAAAAAAAATGTTTGCGGACAATAGATTATATCCTGTTTGAATTTATTTTTTTGAGCAGAGTAGTGTAGATAGAAGAATGTTCAGTACAGCAATATGAACGTGGAACAACTGAGGAAGATCTGTGGGGGAGAAGGCATTCCTAGTGAAATCAAAAATAAAAGGCAACTCATGGAGGACCTTCGGGCAGCTGAGACAGAGGAAGTGCCACCCCACTTAGTGCCAGAGGTGGTGACTTCGGAGGTCCAGAGGCCAGAGGAGAAGGAGCCATCTACAGACAAAGAGCTGGAGCTGAGGAGGCTGTGGATGCAGGAGAAACAGCTTGAGAATGAGCAACACAGGTTTAAGATGGAGCAAAAGAGGTTCGAGATGGAATTAGAGGAACAACAGCTCCAGAAAGAGGAATGATGGCAACACATAGAGGCTGAAGAATGACAGCACTAGGCAGAAGAACGCAGTGCCAGAGAGAGGCTGAGTTGGATGAATGGCAGCACCAGAATGAACATGAGCTGAAAAAGCTGACACTCCAATTGACATGAACCCTTGAGCAGGTAAGTGGTAGAGTTGAGCTTGAATTTCCAGGACTGGGGCAAAGTTAAATTCAAAATTAATGGCTGAGTTTAAAGAGGGGAGAATATGGACATGTTATTAAATTCATTAGAAAAGGTCTGAATTCAGGCCTATCTGCCCAAAAAGACCTGGAGCTTTCTCCTGTCTCCACTACTTATTGACAAGGGGAGGGAAGCATTGGGGCAGATGGACAATGTTGAAAGTAAAGATTTTGACAAGTTAAAAACTGCTTTATTAAAAAAATATGATCTAAACTCTGATGCATACAGAGTAAATTTACAGAAATGCCGAAAGGGGCTGGAAATGAGCTTTGAGGAGGTAGCCACAAAACAACAGCAATATTTAAAATGTTGGTGGGAGAGGGTGAAAGCTGATTCTGTTGAAGCTATTGAATGGGCAGTATTGCTTAAATGTTTTTTCTTGATTTACTCACCTAACTTGAAGTTTTGGCTAGAGGACAGAGATCCTAAGACTACCAAAGAGGCTGCAGAGCTGGTGCATTGCTATGTTCAAAGCAGGGCTGCTCCTAAAGGGAATTCAGGGGTGAAAGGGAAAAGTGGGTATTTTGGACAACCAAAAACCAGAGGGACCCTGCAAAAAGAAACAAATCCCCAGGTGCCCAAAGAGGAGGCTGGGGAAAGAAACATGATGAATGTTAGTATTGTCACCAGATAGGCCATCTGTCTAAGCAGTATCCTAAGAAAGCCCAGAAGGTAAAAGGGCCTGTGCAATCTGAGACAATAGCTCACTGTATCACTGAGGCTCTACCTAACAATATGATGGGGCACATTCACCCAGTCACCGTGAATGGGGTACACATGAGAGGGCTAAGGGATACTGGATCATCTCTTACCCTGGTAAAAGGGGATTTGCTGGGGACTGAACAAATATTGACAAATCAGTTTGTGTCTTTGAGGGATTACACAGGGAAAGGAAAACCACCCATTAGCCAGTGTTAGCCTGGATTGGGGAGATGCAAGTGAAGGGGTAAGGAAGGTGGCTGCAGCTGAAAAACTTATTATGGATGTTATTGTGGGGAATGATGTTCCACAGGTAGTGGCTTGTGCTGTGACCAGGAGCCAAAAGAATAGAGATGCCTGTGAATTCAGACAGGATAAGTTGGGAGACAGGCCCGCCAACCTGTTGCTCTTGTAAAAGAGGATAATAACAGGGGGATGGAACTTCCCCTAGTTGCAGATAACCCAACTGCTACTGAAGGTTGCTCTCAGGAGGGAGGAGTGACACAGAGTCTGGGGGAGGGGGAAGGTTGTGATACTGAGTCCCCAACTGCCATGGGTGTGGATCTCAGCCTGGGAATTGATGGGGACATGCCTCATGCTCTGGGTAAGGGAAGAATTACAGCAGCAGACAACAGACAGACCCTAGCTTAGAGAAGCTAAGGGCCTGTGCAGAGTCTGATGGGACACAGGGAGGTGATGGAAAGATAGGGTGTATTGGGACAATGGACTGTTATACACACAGGACATCAGGACAGAGGGAGGTGGTGGAGGCAGCTTGTTGTTCCCCAGGAGTATCATGGGTTACTGCTCAAGGTAGCTCATGATATTCCCATGTCTGAACATTTGGGCATTTTTCACACTGCACAGCATTTAGCCCACAATTTCTACTGACCCAATACTACCAAGCAGGGGAAGGAATATTGCAAATCCTGTCACCGGTGTCAGGAAATAGGGAAGGCCAAAATCAAAGCCAAGACTGCCCTGATTCCCTTACCACTTGTGGAGAAGCCATTTCAGAAGGTTGGAATGGATATTGTGGGTCCTTTGAATACCCCAAGTTCCTCAGGAAAAAGGTATATATTGACAGTTGCTGATTATGCTACTCACTATCCTAAAACCATTGCACTGTGTTCCACTAAGGAAGACAAAGTGGCAGATGCTTTGCTAGGGATTTTCTCCCATGTTGGGTTTCCACAGGAGTTTATTTCTGATCGAGGGGGTAACTTCATGTTGGACTTAAGAAAGTGTTTGTGGGAGAAGTGTGGTGTTGTACAGAGGTGCACAATGCCTTACCACCCACAAGCCAATGGTCTCAAAGAGAGATTTAATGGGACTCTATAAGCCATGCTTATGGCATTTGCAGAACAGCATGAGCGGGACTGGGAGAAATACCTTCCCCACCTGCTGTTTGCTGACAGGGAAGTGCCACAAGAGTCAACTGGGTTTTCACCCTTGAGCTCTTTGTATGGATGTCGGGTGAGGTGAGGGTGCCCTCAGATTTAATATGAGAGGACTAGGAAGGTAAGCATGCCACCAAGGGACTCCCATAGTGGAGTATGTGTAAAATTCAGGAGATGCTGAAGGAGCTTATGGCATGGCCCTGAGCAACCTGGCACTTGCCCAGCAAAACAAAAGACCTGGTATGATCGTGGGGCCAGAGCTCACTCACATAGGGTAGGACAGGAGGTAATGGTTCTGATCCCGGTCCAAAAGAACAAGCTGCAAGCTGAGTGGGCAGGGCCATACAAGGTAGTCCAGCAGGTAAACAATATTAATTACATTGTATTGTTACCTGACTGAAAACATACTGACAGGATGTATCATGTGAATATGATGAAGCCACATTTTAATAGGGCTGACATGGTACCTGCAGTTTGCAGTCCTGGAGAGGAGTTAGATGGGGAAGACACCCTTCTCGACTTGTTAGGCAAGAGCAAGCAGGTGTCATCTGTGGAGACCATCATGCTGTCACCCCAGTTGACAACTGGATAGACCCAAGAATTGAGGACCATTTTGTGAGACCTTGCCCCTTTATTTACAGCAAAGCCTGGATGGATGTTGCTAGTGGTGCATGGCATAGACATGGGGACCCAAGCACACATACGTATGCCAGCTTACCGAGTGTCAGAGACAGTTCTCAAGGACATTAGGAGGGAGATGGGGGAGATGTTGGATCAAGGGGTAATCCAGAAGTCCCACAGACCCTGGGCCTCACCTGTAGTCCGTGTACCAAAATGGGATGGGACTACACGGTTATGTGTAGATTATCATAGGCTTAATGCCATCACAAAATCTGATGACCACCCAATGCAGCAAGACGAACTGCTTGACAAAGTGGGAGGGGCTACATACTTGACTACAGTAGACCTGATAAAGGGGTACTGGCAGGTGGAACTGACTTACAGGGCTAGGGAAAGGTCAGCATTTATCACCCCAATCACCCTGTTCAAGTTCAAGGTCATGCTCTTTGGGATGAAGAATGCCCTGCTACATTCCATCAGTTAGTCAATCAAGTGTTACAGGATACAGAGGACTTTACAGTCGCCACTTGGATGATATTGCTATCTTCAGCAGTAGCTTGAGAAACACCTGATACACACGAGGGAGGTGTTGGGCTGAATACAGGCCACAGATCTGACTATTACGGCTGAAAAGTGCCAGGTGGCCATGGCAGAGGTCGCTTATTTGCGACATGTAGTGGGACGAGACCAGCTCTGCCCAAACCAAGCAGAAATAGAGGCGATTGCATCATGGCCTACACCTGATACTCAGAGACAAGTCAAGAGCTTTCCTGGGACAGCAGGGTATTATTGAAAATGTGTTACTAACTACAACTCCCTGGCTGCTCCTTTATCTGGGTTTCTGACAAAGAATAAGCCTAGGAAGGTAAAATGGGACGCAGCCTGTGAGTGGGCCTTCACACACCTGAAAACCTCACTGTGTAGGGCCCCAGTGCTGGCTAATCCAGACTACAACAGGCCATTTGTGATGCAGACGGATGCCTCAGATGTGAGAATAGGGGCAGTCCTCAGACAAGTATCCAATCAGGGGAGAGAGCACCCCATTGTATACTTAAGCAAGAAGCTGCTTCCATGGGAACAAGCCTATTCAACAGTAGAAAAGGAATGTGTCACCTTAGTTTGGGCATTAAAAAAACTGGAACCATACCTTTATGGGAGGCATTTTAAGGTCCAAATGGACCACAACCCATTAATATGGTTGGGCCAAATGGGGAAAACAAATGGGAAACTTCTGAGATGGAGTATTGCCTTGCAGGCTTATGACATGGAGATTTCACATAGGCCTTGGTCCAAAAATGAGAACGCCAACGGCCTATCATGCATACTGGATCACAGAACTGAGAAAAACTGTCTCCAGTAGGGGCATTTTCCCCCCAGGTTCTGTTTTAGGAGGGAGGAATGTCGCATGATCAGCCTAGATCCATTTATGTGGGTTCATATTGTATATGTTGTAATGTACTTTAGAATTAAGACACTGTCTCTTTAAAAGGTTTTTAGGAATGAACCTTCAAAAATAGCCTTAATTGTTCTAATGGCTATTTTTGACTCTTGTATGTCTCCAGATAAGGGAGACAGTTTTACTGAGCCAGGAAAACATAACTCTTAGAGAAAAATGGATATCTAGCTTTCCATGACAAGAAGAGGTCAGGGGGATGTCCCAGGGTTCAGGGGTTAAACCAAATGCATGGACCAGATGTCACTGGGGTTGACAGAGGACCACAGTGACACCTGCAGGAAAAGTCAAACTGTTGCACCCTAATATCTGTATTGTCTTGGAACCATTTAACCCCACCCTAGAGGAAAAAAAGGTGGGCGTGTCCAAAATAAATGACCTTCATGTATAAAATCAGACACATTTTGAATGCAGGGCAGTTAATAAACAGTTTAGCTGGGGGTCAGATGGTCTGTCCTGCTGGCATATACCTGGGCCCGGATATTCAAACTGCGCCAGGCTATCGCGCAAGCTTGGGTGCAGCTCAACTTGGCTGCACAGGGGTGTGGACTGGGCGATATTCAATGGAGCTGCACCATGGCTCAGCAGCATTGAATATCGAACCCTGGCCACCCCCAGTGTTCATGGTGCAGTGGTACTGCTCCAGCGCAAGTGGCCAGAGTGGAGCACGGGGATGTGCTAGCGCAAGTTCCATTGCACCATGCACAGCAACCACGATATTCAAAAATGAACATGCAAATGGGTCCATAATGTATGCAGGGACACATGGGGCCATTTGCATGTCATTATGGCCTCATTGCATGCAGGTGCGATCCCTGACCATTTGCGCTGGTGCTCCCCGCCAGCAAGCAGCCGTCGGGAACCGACGCCCCCTGCAGCCCGATCGCAGGTATTTGTATATAAAAATTATTCATCCTATAGCCCTGGTGGTCCAGTGGACTGCTCTCTGCCTGATATCGGGCACTGGTAAAAAAAAAGGAGTACTTCCTATATTCCTGGTGGTTCAGTGGACCGTTATCTGCCTAATCGTGGGCATTGGTAAAAAAAGGAGTAATTCCTATATCCCTGGTGGTCTAGTGGATCTCTATCTGCCCAATCACAGGCATCTGTGTAAAAAATAAATTGTTCCAATATTCCTGGTGGTCAGTGGACCTCTATCTACCGATGCAGGCATCTGTGTAAATAAATATCATGTTCCAATATCCCTAGTGGTCTGGGGTACCCTCCCCACCCGCCCATCTGAGCCCCACCGCCCGCCTCCTCCGGGTCAGCCATCCGTGGCAGCACCTGCCTGCCTCCACCACTCACCCGCCGACCGAGACGCTCATTGAATCCACAGTGTGAGCTATCGGCATGCAGCCTGCATATCATGCTCAGTACATTCCAGATATGTGAACTAATCATTTACATATCTGAATATGTAGGATGCAAGGTGGCATGCCCATTGGCTCACGCCAGAACCAATCGGGCGCAGCCCTACCAACAGTGTCAGTCGGCGGGCAGCAGGGCGGCAGGCGGGTGGGGTGCTGCTGCCAACCGGCTGACTGGGGGGGAGCGGGGCGGTGGGGTTCAGTGAGCGGGTGGGGGGGTACCCCTAGACCACCAGGGATATTGGAAGGATTTATTTTTTTACACAGATGCCCACGATTGGACAGATAGAGGTCCACTGGACTACCAGGGATATTGGAATGTTTAATTTTATACATATGCCCGCGATCGGGCAGATAGCGGTCCACTGGACCACCAGGAATATTGGATGAAGTCTATTATTTTTACAAATGCCCGTGATTGGGCAGACAGTAGTCCACTGGACCACCAGGGATACTGGACTTATTTCTTCTTTAATTACAAATGCCCGCTATCGGGCAGATAGCGGTCCACTGGACCACCAGGGATATAGGACGGACTTCTTATTTTTTACAAATGCCCGCGATCGGGCATGGGGACAGCCAGGCAGCAGGAAGTCGGTGGCCACCCACAGGTGGCAGCGCCATGTTGCGCCTGTACGCGGCAGTTCACCCGTGGGTGTCCATCAGCGCGTTCTCTTTTTGGCATAACTTTGCACTGGCTCAGGTAGGGTCGCGCATGATGTTCTGCACATCCCGGCTGAATATCGGCTGTGCAGAATATGCATGGCACGCCCTCCACCTGTGCCTGCATACATTACTGATGCACTTGGTGCATCGGGATTTTTGCTGCACATTTCTTTGAATATCATGCCGCAAGATCAGGTTGCGATGGCGCAACACTGTTGCGTCATGCGCAATCCTTTTGAATATCCAGGCCCAGAAGTATATGTGTAGGCCTGGAAACATCTCTAAAACCAGACCTGAGTGTGTGGAAGTTTGGCTTCTCACATACTGAACAGAAAATTCTGATTTTAAGTCAGAAATTTGGAAACCAAGACTCTTCACCAAAGAGAGCACCTGAAGGATTTTTTTAACAGGACATTCAGAGGAACTGACTTGGGATACAAATTTGCTACAAACTGTTGCTTAAGGACTCATCTCTTCAAGGACATTTAAAATATTGTCTGGACTCTAACATCAAAACAAGGTATAGTTTAGAATACCAGTATCTAGTGTTTTCTGTAAACCATCCAGTTTTACTTTTGATATTGTCTACATTTCAAAGTTCTTCCAAACTGTAGACTGTTCTGTTTTGCTTTTATTTTAAGTAAACCTTTATGATTTTCTTATCAACTCTGCCTGGGGGTCTGAGTGTGTTATTTTAACATTTTAACAGAAGGGTTTTTGAAAAAACTGTGTGCCTTGACAGATAGTGCCGCTCGGCTATCATACCCAAACTACTTAGGCAAGATGTAGCCAGTGACCGTGGTGGGATTCAAATACTGAAAGTAGTACAGAGTCAAGGGAACATGAAACTACAGTTTCCACCCTCCAACTGAACAAGGAAGGTTGGTAAGTTTTACGGAACCCATACACTGCTCACAAGTTCTTTAAAAGGGGAGCCTCTCTGTAAACAGGAGGTCCTACCGGGCTGCTGTTAGGACGAAATAGCTATGATATACCTGATGAGTCATCTACTATGCAATATGTTCATTACCATGCCTGATCACTGTGCTGCTACACTATTTGTCCAGTGCTATACCCGATAGATCTCCTCCAGTCATATATGTCTGGCACGATACCCAGCGAGTCTGCTCCTACAGTATTTGTCTGTTGCTATACCCACTGCACCTGCTGCTACAGTATATGTCCAGTGCCATACCAGATGAGTCTGCTGCTGCACATCAGGGGGAGACTGACATGAATAGAGTTTTAAGAGAACTACGGGAGCTGCAGGTGGACAAGGCACTTGGCCCAGATGGGATACATCTGAGGGTCCTGAGGGAACTGGAAGAGGCATTGGCAGCACCACTAACAGATCTATTTGACACCTTCCTGGAGACAGGGTGTGTACTTCAGGACTGGAGGACAGCTCATGTGGTACCACTCCATAAGAGTGGTCCCAAGGACAAGCTGGGTAATTACAGGCCAGTTACCTTAACCTCCATAGCAGGTAAGTTAATGGAAGCCATTCTAAAGGAAAGGCTGGTGTCCTTCCTTGAGGAACATCGCCTCTAGGATGAATGACAACATGGGTTTGTTAAGAGGAGATCTTGTCAAACCAACATGATAGCCTCCTTCAACTGGGTTATGAAGACCTTGGACAAGGGGCAGGCAATGGACATACTATACCTGGACTTCAGCAAGGCATTTGATTCAGTGCACACAGTAGGCTGATCAGCAAGCTGGGGGACCTTGGATTAGGGGAGAAACTGCTGGGGTGGGTCAAAAGCTAGCTACAGGACAGGAACCAGAGTGTGGTGGTGGGAGGGGAGCTTTTCAGACTAAGGCCTGTAACTAGTGGTGCCCCATAGGGTTCAGTACTGGGACCAGTGCTGTTCAACATGTTTATTAGCACCATAGTAGAGGGAGTCAGTAGTAAAATCTGCCTGTTGCAGATGATACTAAGCTGTGTGGAAGGGTGGACACAGAGGAGAGGATCCAGGACTTAAGGGAGGACCTTGCTAAGCTGGAGAAATGGTCGCGCATATGGCAGTTGGGTTTTAATGCCAAGAAGGGCAAGGTGATGCACATGGGAATCAGAAATCCTAAGACCAGTTACTGGTTGGGGGAAATTAAGGTGACAGTATCAGAGAAGGAAAGGGACCTGGGTGTAATGGTCAGGAGGGACATGAAGCACAAAGCACAGTGCCAAAAGGCAACAACTAAAGCAAATAAAATGCTAGGCTGCATCACCAGGAGAATCACCTCTAGAGGGGAGGAAGTTATTCTCCCACTGTACAGGTCACTGGTGAGACCACACCTGAAGTATTGTGTTCAGTTCTGCTGCTTTTACCTGAAGAAGGATATCAAACTGCTGGAGGGGTCCAATGGAGGGCTACCAAAATGATCCATAGCATGGGGACAGAACATATGAGGAGAGGCTGAGTGCAATGAACATGTATTTCCTGGAGAAAAAGAGGGAGGTGAGTTATGATTGAGATCTTCAAGTACCTAAATGCCATAAATAGGGTGAACACAGAGGGCATCTTTACGCTAAGGAGGGAAGGAACAACTAAGGACCATAGCCTGAAATTGGTGGGGGGCAGATTCAAGAGGGAAATGAGGAAGCACTTTTTCACAGAAAGAGTGGTTAATGGGTGGAACGGGTTACCAAAGAGGTGGTGGCAGCAAAGACAGTGACCAGTTTCAAGAGGGGGTGGGATAAGGTAAAGAAGAAGGTGAGGACAGCAGGGGGTCTTGGAGGGGAGGGGTTGTGGGATGGGATTGAGATGGGGGAAGTACAACTCCAGGAGGCGTGGGGGGTGCAGCTTCATGGTATGGAACCAAGCTGCACACTCGAGCAGACTTGATAGACCATCATGGCCTGTTTCCGCTGGCAATTTCACATGCTTGTATATTTGTATGCACTATATGCCCAGCGTCATTCCCGATGAGTCTGCTGATACAGTATATGTCTGGTGCCAAACTCGATGTATTTGCTGCTACAGTATGTCTCTGGCGCCATACCTGATGGGTCTGCAGAAACAGTATGTCTCCGGATCCATACCTGATGGGTCTGCTGCTGCAGTATATGTCCAGCACCATACCAAAAGTGTCTGTTGCTACAGTATATGTCTGGTACCATACCCAATGTGTCTGTTGCTACAATATATGCCCAGTACCATGCCCAGTGCCTCTGTTTCGACAGTATATGTCTGGTGTCATACTCAATGGGTCATTTGCTACAGCATACATCTGGCGCCATATCTGATGGGTCTGCTGCTACAGGAGATGTCGGTGCCCTGCCTGATGGGTCTGCAGATGCAATATATGTCCAGTGCCATACTTGATTGGTCTGCTGCTGTAGTATATGCCCAGTGCTATACCCAGTTGGTCTGCTACTACAGTAAATGTCCTATGCCATACCTGATGGGTCTGTTATTCTAGTATATGTCCAGCACCATACCTGATTGTTCTGCTGCTACAGTATATGCCCGGTACCATACCCAATGGGTCTGCTGCTACTGTATATGTCTGTTGGAATACTGGATGGGTCTGCTACTACAGTATATGTCTGATATCATATCCGATGGGACTGCTGTTGCAGTATATGTGTGGTGCCATAGCCAATGGGTCTGCTGCTCAGTCTATGTCTGGTACTATACCCAATGTGTCTATTGCTACAATGTATGCCTAGTGCCATACCCGATGGGTCTGCTGCTACTGTATATATGCAATGTCATACCTGATGTGTCTCCTTTAGTATTTTCCCAGTGCCATAACTAATGTGTCTGCTGCTACAGTATATGTCCGCTACCATACCCAATGAGTCTGCTTTTACAGTATATGTCCAGTGCCATACCCGATTGGTCTGCTGCTACAGTATATGTCCTGCACCATACCTGATGGGTCTGCTGCTACAGTATTAATCCAGAGCCATATCCACTGTGTCTGCTAATACAGTATATTTCTGGTCATACCCAAGTGGACTGCTGTAGCAATATATGTCCAAGGCCACACCCCATGGGACTGTCACTGCAGTATTTGTCCAGTGCCATACCTGATAGTTCTTCTACTATAGTATATGCCCAGTTCTATACACGATGGGTCTGCTGCTGTAGTTTATGTCTGACCATACCAATTGGGCTGCTGCAGCAATGTATGTCCAGGGCCACACCCAATGGGTCTGCTGCTACAGTATGTGTCTAGTGCCAAACATGACTGGTCTGTTCCTATATTATATGTCTGGCTCCATACTTGATGAGTCTGCTGTTACAGTATATGTCCACACCACATCTGATGGGTCTTTTGCTACACTATATGCCTAGCGCCATACCCTGTATGTCTCCTACTTCGCTTTTGGCCCATAGGGCTCTAGAGAAAGTGAGCTTCAGGTCCATACCCCTGCCCAATAAGTCTTTGGCTTGTGGGCTCTGCATGAAGAAATCTGTAGATCATTTGTTATTTATCTTTCAAAAAGAAAGAAACCGAATGGCAAAATCACTGCTAATACATGCTTGATTGGCATCCTCCCACTTGGATGAAAACAGAAGCATCTTATTTTTCAAAGTTACTCAGTTTGAACAGTTGTTCTACAATTTATGGCAGCTTGAACTAAACATAACAAAAAGCACAATTGGCATTGTACATGTCCCACTATATTTTCTACAAGTCACAGTAACTGCACCTCAAAATTAAGTTACTTTTGGTAATCTAAAGTTTGTATGTGATTGTGGGAATCATGTTGGAAGGTGCTACAAGGTAGTGGCACCCTTCTTGAAATCCTGCTCCTGAAGCCTTTGTAGATCAAATTAAATCAGCTTTATTTCTAAAAGGCATATTCCAAAGATCATAGTGCCCATTATAATAAATACATAAAACACATATAATAACATCAGTTATCACATTATAATCAGTTCATAACATACTGTCACCAAAGGCAAGCCCAAATAGGCATGTTTTAACATGGTTTTAAAGTCTCAACCATCAGGCACTCTCTTATCCGACAAGGTAGAGAGTTCCACAGGGTAGGAGCTGCAAACATAAATGCCTGTGTCCCAGATGTCTTCAACTGAACCCGGGGAACCTCTAGCAATCCCTTGTCAGCTGAGCGGAGTGACAGAGGGTGGCAATAGGGAAATAGAAGATCTTGCACATAGCTAGGACCCTGTCCATGTAGGGCATTATAGGTCAGCAAACCGACCTTGAAGGTGATCTGCCACTGAATTGGCAGCCAGTGTGGTTCACGCAGCACTGAAGTAATATGACTGGACCAAGATAGCCCAGTCAACAGCCTGGCCACTGCATTCTGCCCCAGCTGCAGGCAGTGGATATCAACCCCCAGAAGCCCTAGGTACAGGGAGTTACAGTAGTCAAGGCACGAGGTCACAAAGGCGTGGATCAATGTTGGAAGGTCACTGAATAGAGCAAGGTGCTTAATCTGGACGATATTCCTCAGATGGTAAAACACGGACTTGATGGTGGCCGACACCAGTGAATGAAGCATCAGTTCACCATCAAACATAACACCCAGATTCCATGCCTGTTCAGAGGTCAGCAACTGGCTACCACAAGCCAAAGTCCAGAGGGACAGCCAGCCACCAGCTTCTCTGTCCTGTGACCTGGATCCACCACCAACACCTCGGTTTTGTCAGGATTGAACTTCAGCCAGCTGGCATACATGCAGTCCTGTATCTCAGCAAGGCAGTTATTAAACACTGTGATCACACTATCCTGATTGGGCACAAAGGACAAGTAAAGCTGGGTGTCATCTGCATAGCAGTGAAACCCCAGGCCATACATCCTTACAATGTCCCCCACCAGCAACATATACACCGCAAACAATATGGGGGACAGCACAGAGACCTGAAGTACCCCACATGGCAGAGACAATGACGAGGATGAATAAATCCCCAACACCACCCTCTGAGACCTGCCAGTGAGAAATGAGTGGAACCAGCTGAGGACCATTCCAGACAGGCCACAGATGAACTGCAGGTGCTCCAGCAACACCCCGTGGTCCACGGTGTCAAAGGCTACCAAGAGATCAAGGAGGACCAAAATGAAACAAGTCCTCCAATCTTTCACAATCAGGAGGTCATTGAGCACCCAAACAAGAGCAGTCTCAGTGCTATGCCTCTTCTGAAATCTGGACTGTTGAGGAACATAGATATCATAGATGATAAGATGATTTTCCAGTTGCAGTGCAACCACCTTCTCAATAACCTTCCTACAAATGGGGCGTTAGAGACTGGTCTGTAGTTAGCAGCGCAGTTTGGGTTGAGAGAAGTTTTCAAGTAGGTGTCACCATCACTCCTTCAGGAGTCCAGAAATTCACCCGACTCTATCGACCTCCAAACAATCTCTGCTAAGACTGGGGCAATGACATCAATGCACCCAATTAAAAGGCGCTGGGTCTGGTCTAAACTACAGCCGGTCGCCTGCATACTCTGGACAATCTGCATGACATCTGTGAACTCTGACCGTGAAAGTCCATCCAACAAAACTAAGGAGTAGCAACCTCTGACTGACCACCACCACCCCTCATAGAGCGAGCTTAGATAAATGCAAAGATATCGTATTTGCTCTGCTTACTGCAAATGGCAGTAGTTGTTAAATGATTGCTACCACTGTTATTGCCTTCAAGTAACTCTAGCACTTGCTGTAAGCAGTAACTCTGATAACAGAATATTTAGGGCCCAATCCACACAGTGGTGCAGATGACTTACCCTGGTGCATATGGCCATAAAATACATGGAATGGCTACTCTGCACATGGGAGGGAACTGCTGCCCATATAGCACAGAGTTGGTTGCACCAGCTTTCCACACCTGATCTTTGCCCACCCACATACCTATGTGCAGCGAGCACGGGGGCAATCATAGGGGCATGCCTGTGCCTCATGCAATCTTCAGCTTGAGTTGTGCTCCTACATGAGTAATATGATGATGGTATGTGTGAGAGGACACTGCAGTGGCACTAAAGTCCCTCTGAACATGGCCACTATAGACATTTGGGAGACCCATTGCCTCCCAAAACATTACTCCAGCACCCTGAGACAGCAAGAAGGGCTGGTGGCAAAGCCTTCATTTTAATGATTTTATGTAAAATTGGTTCCATGGCATATCAGCAACTGCATAACAGCACTGACCATGACAGTGAGTGTAAGTCACCGAAACGGCAATGGCGACTTGCACAACAGCGTGCACAACAAAAGCTAGCATCAGGTGCATGTTAGCGGTAAAGAATTACAGCATTGTTTTATGTAGGGCTGCACCCCCTGTACCCCTCATGTAGGGGCTTTCCTGCACCCATATTATTAATAGAATCAACTCTGAGGGTGGGTCTGACACAGGTGAAAATGTTATAAATAAAATACAGCAAACGTTTGGCAGGCCAAGTTGCGAACCCAGAGCCTTCTGTGCTAGTAGCATACACCCTACCACTGCTCTAGATGGCCAGCTTGATTTTGCCCTGCCACTGACTCCTTATGTACTGCCCTCCCTCCATCTCTCACTCACTGTATTTCTGCAGTCACTATTCATGTTCCCAAACCTCGCTATCCACACACTAGCTATTGTTACACACTCGCTTTTATTGATGGTCAAAGTGAGTCGCTCATATTGAGTAGCTCAAGTGTGACTCACCCATATCACTGGATACTGTAAAAATGTACTGTACTGTATGAAGATACAACAGTCCTTGGAAGACTGCTGTATCCCACAATTCCCTGCTATAAATGAAGGAGGAGATCCACTCTTGTTCCCAACTGCTGCCCAGTGTCTGGCCTCATAATGCCCCTTGCCCCCGAATGATGCTCTGCACTCATGGACAGAGGAGGCAGTAGAAAGTAGATTTGGCCATGTGTGGCCCAATCTGTAGCTGCAGAGCTTGGCAGCTGGACATGCATGATTAGCACATGTCCAGCTTATCTCGGCAGCTTGTGTACTGAGCACGTGAGACTCTCTGCACTAAATCAGAATGTTTTGTGTGAAAAAGAAACAGTAATTGTGAATGACTGATAAGATATGGTAATTTAACTGTATCAGTAGCTCATCAGGTTACACACTTGCCTGTGAAGCTAAAAAAGCAGAAAGTTGTGAGTTCCAGCCCCACACCAGGAACTTATGTTAAATTCTAATACTGACAGTTTCTGGGTGGTGAATGCACCTGCCTAAGTGCGCCCGCCATCAGGGCACCAGGGAATTCACCACAAATTCCCATTTTTTTTCAGGGCCCCCTTCCCCAAACTAAAGAGTCCAACTCAAGGGGGGGCGGACCTCGGGGAAGGAGAAGCGAACCCTGGAAATTGGCACCCTAATGGCAGGTGCACCTGGTCTGGCACACGTAGTGCCGGCAGTGATAATGACACTATAGTTGAGGGAGCTGCTGCACTCCTGAAGTTCCATCTCTTGGATAAGACATTAAACAAAGGCCCCAACAAATTATTCTGGTGGTTGTTTGGAAAGATGTTAGGGATCCAATAGCACATCTCAAAAAAAATAAGGAAACTTGTCAGTGTCCTGGGCAAATTCTCCCCTTAACTAAAAATACCACCAACAGCTTACTCTGATTCTGTGTGTCAGATTGCATCTGTATCCCCCACCCCCCACGGGACAAGTATGAAAAAAGGTAGAAATGCCAAGCCTTTCTTTCCCTGTCGACAAAAACAAAATCAATTAATAATTGTCTGCATATAGTCATGGAACTGTTATTGATGAAATCATTGCTTTAACTTTGTTCTGTATCAGAGGTCCATATAGAAATCCACTACTCCTCTTCTTTTCTCTCTGTTCTTCTCCTTCCTCTCTTCTCATCTCCTCTCCTTTCCTCTCCTCAATTTCTTCCTCCCTCCTCCATCACTTCTTCTCTCCTCCTCTCCACCACGTTCCTCTTCTCTATCTTACCTCCCTCACTTCTCTTCTCTCTTACCCTCCCTCACTTCATCTCACCTCTCTCTCCTCCCTCCCTTCATCTCACCTCCTTACCCTCCCTCACTTCTCTTCTCCTCTCTTCCTCCCTCCTCCCTTCATCTCATCTCTCTCCCTCCCTCACTTCTTTTCTCCTGTTCTTTCTTGCATCACCTTGCCTGGCTGATCATCTTGACCAGCCTCTCCTCTCCTCACCTCTCCTCTTCTCTTTCAGTAGTTCCCAATCAAAAGTTCATCCAATTAGAAAAGTCTTCCCATTAAGTCATGACTTCCTGTTTGGAGTGGGGAGCAGGTTACACAGAAAACCCACTCTCCTCAAGCCTCGTCTCACGCTGAAGTGTAGGTTCTTTTCAAGTGTCTTGGACTAAGCAGCTCACTGAGGGTTTGGTGAGTGGTATGTTGGCTTGCGGGTGCATTGAAGTTTCAATTTTCAGTCACGAGGGGCATTGTTGAGATTATGTAAGTGTAATCTATTCACTTGATAGAAAAAGTAAATGGCAAGCCAAGGCAAGTGTGTTTCTTGAACACCCTTTCCTGAAGGTGTAGCGTGCTTCACATTCACAAACTATTCAGCTGTGTTATAGTAAACATAATAAAATAAATAACATGTAGACTGAAACTCTAAAGACAATATAGGAGTGCTTCAGTAAATAGAAAAGTTTCAAGAAGTCCTGAAGGCCTCCACCATGTGAGCTGGTCCAATATTCACTGATAGGCAATTCCATAATACAGGGCTGCCACACTAACTCCCCCCCCAGACTGACACAGACAAGAAGCAGGGACAGGGAGCAGGCACGCACCACAGGAGCAAAGAGAACGAGTTGGGTGGTAAAAAAACAGGAAGACATTCAAGTAGTCAGGTCCCAAACCACATAGGGCTTTGAATGTAGTTAAACATATCTTGAAAGTGATGCACCACTGACTAGACAGCCAGTGCAGTCCATAAAGAATTGGAATGACATGGTCCCTAGGATACCCAGGCACCCACCTCCCCCAAGTCAGCAGTGTAACTAGAAACCCCAGCACACAGAGATGAGTACAGTCTGGCATTATTTACAACTTGCAGAAGCTACCCCATCCCACTGGATCAGAGGACATGTGCTTTGCAGCAATAGATATGCAGAAAACTATCACTGTGCCTTTGAAAATGTGGATATTGTTTAAATATGTGTTTTGCTTTGACTGCCTCTAGATCAGTGCACTACATGCGTCACAGCCTGAGATGTCCTCATAAGGATAATACCCTCTGCTCTAAGACGATACAACAGGCCTCAATGTTACAAGCTGTAAATGCAAGACAATAATTTTGCACAGTTTGATGAAACTCAGTTACATTTCCAAATGAGTTACAGTATGTTTCATTCAGTGACTCAATCCCCAGTTGCCTTTTGTGAAACTAGTCATGAGGTGTGTCTCCATTAAATCATGTTCTTTATCTGTTATACTGTTCATAGAGGACATGATAAGGATTACATGAAGTACCATGCTGTGATATGTTTGCAAAGGTGTTGCCCACTCCATATTGTATGGCAGGTGATTTGTGAAAGTGCCATTGCCATTTAAATGCTGGTCAGTAGGGATGTCCATATCTTAGCAGCTTGCTTTGTTGAAATGGATATGTGACAGGGAAGTGCAGTATAAGAAGGATAGTACCGTAGTTTGTTAGCAAACTGGGAAAGGTACGTGATGACCCAATAATATTGACTTCTGGATTCACTTTAGTTGAGTAATTCATGTCACTGCCCAGAGTGAAAATATACTAATCACATACTCCTGCTGACTTTGCCTGATTGGTCCTTGATTTTTACTTTTACAAATACTGTTTTTAGTTTATTTTGGAACACAATATGGTTCTGTACAGCCACCACCCAAACAGTAAACTGATATCAGGAGGTCCTGAGTGGTATATAGAGGGGCTGACTAGACACACCACACACGAAAGGAAGGCAGGCACAAGAGTAGACATCCTGACTCAGATACTGGCAAACATGTACCTTTTAATTCCATATGATAAATTAATATGTGTTGTGTGAAATAACTGTGTATGCTATAGTAACTTACTTCAGTTGGGGATTTATTCAGCTAATGTTAATGTCTGTGAGGTCTGAGGTGTGCACAATACCAGTGTTAAAGATATGTTAGATCTGAGACATTCACTGTTACTTTGCTAATATGTATTAGCAGTGATTTGCAAGTTACGCCGTTCCCATCTGTATGAAGAATTCTTTAGGTTGTGTAAAATGTTTGTTCCTAGTTGCAATCAGTTCTAACAATGTTGTAAACATGTTACAGTATATGTACTTCTAAACATCAAGGAAAGATATGTGGAACAATGCAGAATAACTTTTCTACAAACTGGGAACATCAGTAACAGACATTCAGTTACTGTATGTGTCCTTGTGCACCTCATATGGCACTGGGCCAGATATTCCAAACTTTGCCCCAGGCCTAAATTAACACTGCCCGGTGGACAAACTTAGCCTGGAGTACAAAGCAAGCTATATTCAAAAGGAATAGCCCTGGACAAACAGCTTCTGAATATAGCATGGAAATGAGGCCGGGCAAACTGGGCTGGGAGTGCAGGGCAAACTTAACCTTGGAATAAGACAGCTCTGAATATAGCAACCAGGAAGTGCAAACCACAACAGCAACACAGTGCACAGCAACATGAAGGTAGGTAGAGGTGAACTATGTGGCCAACAAGTGTGCCGCAAATGTGTGGACCCAGTACAGCTGCAAGCAGCAACGCATGTGAAAGCACAGTGTTCAGAGCTGTTCAATATTCCCCGAACTGTTTGCGCAGTGCTAACATGTTTGCGCGGGTTTGGTGCAGGGCTAAATCATTAGCCCAGTGCAAACACATTTGTCCAGCGCTAAACTTTGCCATATTCAAAACTGACATGCAAATGAGCCTACTTAGGTAGTCTCTGGGCAAACATCCAGATTAGCATTTCATTGTGCCCTGATTTGTATGCAGTTTGCACCGGGGCTAACGGTTTAGCCCTGTGCTAAACCCACGCAAACATGTTAGCACTGCGCAAACAGTTCAGGGAATATTATACAGTTCTGAATACTGTACTTTCACATGTGCTGCTGCCTGCAGCTGTACTGGGACAACACAGCTGGTGGTGGTGCTGCATGCAACTGTCACACTGTAGGTCATGCTGCAGTACACAGCAGACACTACAGTAGCAAGGGGGCCAGTAGTGTGTGGACACAGCACTGCCTATGGTGTGTAGGGCAGTGCTGATGACTTCACTATACACAGTGACAGGCCCAACATGCAGGTGTTTACTGACAGTGGACATTACTGTTGTGCTGTTGTGTGACCCACAGATGCTGCACCTCTGGCATCGGATGCTCACAGTGACATATACATGTCCGGCTTTGTGTGCTGTGGCAGTTGTACAGCTGTGTGGTATGTGGCCGGTGGGGCATATATTATCAAAAAGGCACACATTCCCAATACTGGCCCACGTGTACTGCATGATGTGTACCAGCCTTGTGGCCACACTTGGTCTGTGGCACAGCCTAGCCACCCACACTCTCCCCTCAACATCCTCCATGCCCACAGTGCTGCATGTGTATGCTGGCATCTGTTGGTGTCCACAGAAGAGTGGTCTGCAGGTGTGTGCTGTGGCCACACTGCCATGCTGTCCACTGGCGGCAGGGTCACCACTTACTGCCTGGCATGGCTGGGACTGGTGGCAGATGATGGTATTATTGTGATGCCATCAGTGAGCAGCATGGTTTCTCTATGTCTGGCTTTGTCTATGTGTCATATTTATTTGTTAGGGTCTCACAAAGCCACACAAAAGCCACATAAACACCGTGCAAAGCCATAATGTTGTGCAAAGCTGATTGCCCAGGGTTAAGACTACCTTTTCCTGGGCTGTAATATGCACCACGCTAAGTGTCACGCAAAACCACTTTGCATGGTGCTAGTCACTGAATAGAGCATTGCGTCTGTATTCATGTACACACCCACTCAGTTTGCCCCTTGCATACATTATGATTTTGCCTGGTGCTAATGCAGTTTGCATGTGCTATTTGGCCTTTTGAATATAGCAAACCCAGGCTAATCCTGCGCTAAACCTGTGCAAACAGTTTTTGCCTGGTGCAAAGTTTTGAATATCTGGCCCACTGTATACAAATTCAAAGGGACTTTTTACTGTCATGTTTCATCAGCAGTGATTTACAAGTTTCTCCTTCCCAAGCTTCATAACGAATTTGTTAGATTTTGTAAAATATTTTCTTATTTGTAATCCATTCTTAAAACTGTTTAAACATGTTATATGTGCCTCTAAACATTGTAATGTTTTGTGTATAGATAGATAGATATATATTATTTATTGTTCATTCAGCAAACCATTACAATTTGACACAAGATACAAAATTTACGAAAATTATAAATAAAATACAAACAATTTAAAAATAGAAAAGACAATGGGTTAATCCTACATAGAATATTAAAATACCACATAGATATCATACAGCACATATTGCCCTATATGGACCATAATTAATCAAGATGGCTTATGAATAAACAAATTATCAGTTAAGTCATTCACTAAACAATGCGAGAATCCCATAATTTCTAACATCTAGGATGTTTACACCATTTATTCCAAGAACAGTAGAGCTGTGAAAAATGTACAAGTTAAATGAAAACCTCAACAGCCCCCAGCTGATTTGTATAACCTTGTCCATAACCTATAAATTGCATCAATGTATTTTGAGACTGCAAGTACAACAACGTCATTACTAGTAGTGAAAAGTATTTTCAACAAAACAGATTGTTCCTTAGTTGATATTGAGTCAAAATCAGTTTTAGCCACCTGTCCCTAGGCTCAGAGTACTAGATACAGTCAAAGATGGCATGAGGAAGATTCTCTAAATGTTGAAAGGTATAGTGACAAAATCTATCATGTAAATTATATCTGTTTTGATACCTAGCGAAAAGTATACAACTTGGAAAACTTCTAATCTGTATTTGGTATCAGTATCCTGAATCTGTTGCCTACAATTAAATCAAAGTATGGACGAAAATAGTGGAGCTATCATTTTGTCTTATCCATGGAGAAACATTAAGAGAAGAAATAACCTGCAGATCTTGACTATTATGTTTGACAGCAATTTTGTTCGAAACATATTTATGATACTTTAAGCTAATTTTTATTCCCCAGGCTTGATAAAATTTCAAGTATTCTAAGTCATTTTCACCAAGAATCTGCGAAATACATGAGAGCCATTTTGACTGTAAGTGTCCTAAGTTAGACCATGAATATTTTTCAAGAAGAGCAGAGTGAGATATTCGATTAGATTTGTATTGTAACAGCTTAATCTAGTAGTTTACTTTCCTGGATGCATAAATTGCAAATAAGCTTGTTAAACCCAATTTGGCTTTTAAAATAGATGAAGGAACTGAATTGCTGAGGCCCACACTGAACCTCAGTAAGTTATTTAAAGGAGATTCCAACAAATTACCATTAGTTATAACTAAATTTCACTACTAAAAGATTCTTGAGCATAATATTTTGCTTTAATAGCTGTTATTAATGGCTTAATAGAATTACCCCCAAATTTTCTATTAAAACAATTGAGTGAGGCTGCAGTTGTTTTAGTCTAATCCTCGGGTTATTAATATGCTTATTCCATTTACCATTCCAAGAAAGAACTAAGCCTAAATAAGTAGAATGAGGAACAGTATGAAGAGATTGTGAGCCAACTTTCCACAATTTATGTATGCGATTGGAACCAAACACCATAACCTAAATTTTGCCTACATTAATCTTAAATTTGTATCCACCCACAAAATCAGCCAGGATATCAAGTTTATGAAGTAATCCAGATTTTGAAAGAGAAAACAAAACTAAATCATCAGCATACACGAGTGCCACAACATGCTGATTTTGGATTTTTGGAGAGTCAGTATTTGAAAACTGTAACTGGTTGAGTAACTTATCTATATAAAGACAGAACAAAATTGGAGCATGTACACAGCCTTGCCTAATCCCAGTATGTGTTTCAAAGTCGACAGAAAGATGACCGCTTCTACTCAGCCTCACTTGAGCTATAAAGTTCCTTTATTATTGCAATTGGTTCATAGAAAAACGCTTTTCTTTCAAACATAACCATAGCTGATATCGGTCTAATGTATCGAAAGCTAGAACTAAAATCTGTCAAGGCAGCATAAAGTTTTTGTTTTCTAATATGTATATATTTCTTGGAAGGCGATAATAACAAAACAATTATCCAATGTATTAAACCCAAGTCTAAAACCTGCCTGTAAGTCTGATAATCCTCCAAGAAGTTGAAGCTGATCCATCAATCTGTTCAGAACTAATCTAGCAAAAATATTACCTAAATTATCCGATAAAGATATGGGGCGATATATTGTTGGATCCAATTTATCACCTTTTTTGTAAATGGATATAATAATAGCTCCCTTCCAAGATTTATGGAAATTTAACTGAAGACAACATGGATTAAAAAAGTGCATTAGGGTAGTTGACCAATTTGAAACTGCGGCAGAAAGACTTCATTAAGGATAAGATCTGGACCTGAGGCCTTATTACATTTTAATGATGCTATCGTTAGATAGACCTCAGATCTTGTAAAGCAATTAAAACCAGATATATCTATATCCAGTGGTATGTTTTGCTCAACATTGGGCAAAAAAAAGTACCACTGTAATAATTTACCCAAGTATCAAGGCTGATATGTGAATCAATTTCAAACCTAAGATTATTAGTACCATTGGTTACCATGAACCAAAAAGATTGGGTGTCATTGTAGTTGTTAACAGCCAGCATCCTATTCCACTGTCTTTGTTGGAATTGTTTCTTTTTGCCTTCAGTAAACTCTTATGACTATCCCTAGCACTGTTTAATCTCTTGTAATTTGTATGAAGGGATCAGATCTACAACTTCTAATCAGTTGGTTTAGTTGAGACTTACCAGCCTTACAATCATTATCAAACCGTTTTGTGTATCAACTCATAGGAATTCCTCAGTGTTGCAAAATGTTTCTTCTTGGTTGTAAACTGCTCCTATTACGGTTTTAAACATATTATCTGTCCTTCTAAATGTCAAATAATGTTCTGGTAAACATTGTAAAATAACATTACTACAAACTTTGAACATAGGAAAAACAGCACAGCACCCACTAAAGGTCTTATCAATATGCAGTTGATGTTAAAAAGTTTGTTACATCAGAAGCGCTTATACAAACCAAGTGCAGCCAAAAGCTGTTAAAGAAGCATACCGTGCTCAAAATGACATTTCGCCTAGTAAACCTAGGTTTCTCAGATTCTGATGTAATAAACTTTTTAACATCAGATGTATTGTGAAGACCTTTAATGGGTGCTGTGCTGAGTTTTTTTGTTTTGCCTGTTGTCCGATCGGCTTTAGCACCACCGCTTTGTCCTGGTGCTCTGCTTGTTTTCGTTCACAAACTTTGAACATCAATAACATATATTCAGTGATGTGTCCATATGCACCTTACATGTAATTTTGTGCATACATTCACAGGAACTCTTTGTACCAACAATGTCTCTGGGATCTGTTCTTCTCCTACTGGCAGGCAGTGCCCTCCTAACAGAGGCTACTAATTATAAGTAACCATATTATTTAAAAATGCTACTGTATTCTGCTTGCTTCACTACAGAAGTAAAGTGTGGTATCCTCTGCAGTCCTCTTAAGGAATGATGAACCCTTACTATGCCAGTAGTAGTCCAGAATTCCAATATGCTCTAATTCTGCCAGCAGCTCAAGGGTTAATAAAGGCAAACACTTTGAGACAAAAAGTGATAAATGATATTTTGGTGTCATTTTAATGACAGAGATTTACAGACATAGATATTCCTCCATATCCTGGTTCTGTCCCAAATAATTTTTTAATGAGAGATTTTATTTTTGAGTCAGGATGAAAAGTGAAAAGTTCTCAAATTAAGACTGATGTTGATTTTAATCACAGGGTTTCACCTGTTTGAGTCTCTGGGGTGGTTTACTGCACAGTCACGTGGTTGTAATGTAATAGAATCCTTTTACTTCCAAGATTTTCTTGTTTCCTGTAAAATGTTTCCATTTGGAATACAATCCCCCCAACATCTGACCTCTTGGGCCTTTTGATTTTCTTTACTGAAGGCTTCTTCACTAAAGGTAGATTTTTTTTCTCTCAGGCTCCATCTGTCTATGTTGCTTGTAGCTCTTTAAAACCAGAACCATCTATTTATGGCACACCACCTATTTCCTTGGAAAATTATCCTGATGTCAAAGGCTGAGGATTAGGAGTTCTGAGCAGAAAGGCAGCAGCAACAGATGAAGTCTAAGTGGCAAAAAAAAAAAAACATTCTTAATGCAAATGTATTTACATAATTTTCTAAAATTAACAATCTGTTTGAATGGCATTAGATTGCAGTCCCAAATTAACCAGTCATAGTCATTTTCCGGAAACTAGGAAATCCTTTAATTTTCATGCAGTTCAATTCTCTATGCTTCATTCCAGTGCTGCACACACAGCCAAAAATGTTATGCAACGTCTAGCAAGACTGCACAAAGTCTCAGCTCCTGAATGGCTCTGTCAAGAGATAGGCTGTGCAAGATGTCACAGCTCCATAATGGTAGCCTGATTGAGGCATTGTGTTCTAAAGTCCTTCCCTGGAGCTGCCGTCACATTTGAAGGAACACTACCCAATCATGGAATTTCATGTTGTGTTGCTTGTCATGATATTATCTGCATGACACAAGGGTCTTGTTGCATTAAATTGTGCTTCTAACTGTCCCATTACAGGGTTGTCTGGATATACATAGCATCTCATTTGCATAATACTGCAGTTGTAAAGCAACAGCAACCAAAAATAAATGATTTAGCAGTCTGCTTGAGGAATGGTAACACCTCTTCCTACAACACTGTACTACCTTTGTATGTTAGTGAGAGAGCATAAATACTAGAGATTGTATAAAAGGATGCTGGAAAGGATAGAATGCAGTGTCTAGAGTTAATATTTGACAAAAGGGATTTACTCCCATTTAAATTGCCTTGTTTATTGCAATAACTCTAATGCAGTATGCTGCAGTTTTACATCACAGCCTAGCCGGCACCACTGTACACCATAGTGTGCAATTTGTTTATATTTATTTACAAATTAGTGACCAGGAAAGGCACAGTAAGCCAAGGCTCACTTACAGGTGTTACACAAACAAAAAAGTACTGGCTCCACACTAAAAGTGTCTGTATCTGTAACAATACAGCATCAGCAGCATACAGTACTGGCGTAATAATTATGCAGTCAATATGCACCTCCTGATGACACTTTTGTAGAAAAACCAGTAGAGGGGGTGTGTGAGTATACCATACTGTCTCTCTGTTTGGGCACTTTTTTATATTTATGCTTTTTGGCATATCGATTGCATAATAAAATTGATTTTTGTGCCAGTACTCTGTGAGTCTGGTGCTGTATTTTTGTTTTTCTTGTCAGTTACAGGTGTGACCAAGGAGAAGAGGGATTATAGAGGTGAAGTGCAACAAAAACTATAAGCACCATATAATTAAGTTGGTAAAAATAAGTACAATTCAATGATCATACTACAGATATGATGGGCAATTAACACTACTGCACATAATACAAATTGGGATACAATGATTAAAACAATAGTGTGATAATGCAGCAAATTGAAATAACTACAGGGGAAGAACATATTGGTACTGGGCAGGGTATCTGGGGCAACTCATGGGAAAGAAGGTCTGATCAGTGCAGGGGCAAGGGGAGGCATGCTAAAGGCAAACAACACTTGGCTGGCAAAGCAGTCGCTATGGGAAAAGGGACAGAAAATGGTAAATGGAGGTGAAGGTGGAATAGTAGTTGAGAAAGAAAGGGGAGGCTGAGGTAGGAGCAGGTAAATGTGGATAAATTACTTAGGAGGCACTGAAAGGTGAAGAGGAGGGGAGGTAAGAGAAAGGTGCCAGAATCAAGGGATCAAAAGAAGATGTCAGAGTAGAAATAGTTGAGGTGGATGTAGAAAAGCAGTGAAAGGGAAGGCAGAAGAAGAATTGGAAGGTGGTAGGGCAGCTTGAGCAATGTAGATTTAGAATCAGCAATGTACATCATATCTAGTAAACACCAGAAGGATCATCCAAAGGACAGTCTCCTGGCAAACAGGGAATGATAGACAGGATTTGTTATGGTACAGAGTAACAAGTTTGAGGAGGAGCTCCTTGTGACTGATATCAGTCTGGAAGGAGAAGTCTTAGCTCTGAACCAGCCACACTCCCAAGGTACTTAAAATGAGGAACTTCCTTACTGGAGTGAGATCTGAAGGCAGTGATGGTGTGGAATCTGGCTGTGGCAAAACATTTTTGACTAGCAAAGAGCATGCGAACTGTCTCTTTAGCAGTAGGCTGTAGTTGGCATGAGCTTAACCAAAAATGATTGTTGTCAAATCTCACTAAAGGGTATATTCCAGCTTTTGAACCAAGGATCCAGAGGAAAAGCATATGGTATTGTCCCTGTAGATGTTGACATGTGAGCAGAAGCATACTGTGTGCATGTCATTTAAAAAGATGCAAAATAGGATAGGACCCACAATAGAACTCAGGGGAATTCCTGAGGAGCGGGGAAGGAGGAAGGGCATTACCTATTTGGAGCAACTGGTGTCTGTCAAAGAGGGTGTAATTAACTGATCACAAATTTGAATAGACTTGTTCCCATATATATGTAAAGCAGGAGGGATAGGGAACTGGTCAAAGGTCCTTTCAAGCTCCCCAAAGACTGAAGCATCTCATTCATCCCTTTAGAATAATCTGTGAGCCTCAGAATGGAAAGTCTGTTGAGGGGCTTTATGGAAGTCAGATTGGAGGAGGCTGAGAAGGAGGAGTACTGAAAGAAACTGAGCTGAGAAAAGATACCTTTTTACTGCTTTTTTGCAAAGGCATGGAAAATAGAAATGGGGTGCAAATTACTTAGGAAACAGCAACCATCCCATTTGTGGAGGGCAAAAACATTTCAAACTTCCAAACAGCAGGGACTTTTCCAAAGCAGATTAAAAGGTTTAGCAGGGATGAAATGGGGAATGCAATGGAAGGGACCAAGACAAGGAGTTTAGAGTCCAGTTCATCTGGGCTGTGACTTTTGGAAAGGATTGGGGGAAACAGAACACAGTGTAGCAGATGGCTAGACAATGAAGGAGAAGGCAAGTGAATTACCATGACAATATCTCTTTATTCCATATAATGTGTGTCCATAAAACTCTGCCCATTATTACTATGATTTGGTTTTCTTTACCAGTATGTCAGTCACTTCAGAATGTACATATTGTTTAATTCACATACCACAGAGAGTCTGACACAAAGTTATTTATAGATACAACCTAAGGGGAACTGCAGTGTTATTTTTAAAATAACATTATTGCATTTTTTTATTTTGTGGGCCGAGGCCATACCAGTCACCCCACTTGACAAAGTCATTAATTTGACTGTTCTGTCAGCCTAATTGTGCCATGATTCCAAAGTTTAACCCACCACTCATCTCATGCTTGTAACCTGCCTTTACTTTCATATTCATATTGTACAATTTGTCTCTGGTATGCTTATTCAACTATGGCATGCGTTCCTTTGCTGTATTTTATTGTAATGTACTGTATTGCTCTATCTGATGTGGAACCTCTGTAAAAGAATCTTAGGGCTCAAAGGTTATTCATCCGAGACTTAAATAAATAAACTAATTAATAAAATAATGTTTAGAAATGATTCCTCTCTCATAAACCTTCTCTTTGCCGTTTTCTACAAAGTGCGATCTATCAATAAACAATCCAGCTGTCCTCCAGGGTGGTTTTTTTATAAATCAAACTGCTATGGATACTTCAGGTTCCACCTTTCCTGGTCTGAGGCAGAGGTATGTCTTGTTTTTGTACCGATTTTAAAATGTATTCATTCATCATCCTCTTCAAAATACCGAGCTGTATTCCAGATCATTACATCCAGTGTTAACACCACTTTGCCTTAACTAAGTCATTTAGCAATCTCCCATGTTTTTCAGTGGCACAGTGCTGAAACAGGTTAGTGCTGGCAAAGGAGAGTAGTGTTGATACTGGAAGTTATGGCCCTGAATACAGGCTGATGTTTTATACTGAAATCTGAAATCCAAATGTAGCCCCCCTCCCCAGTGAAGGGATAAAGATGGCATTTCATTTTCAATGGGGGAGCAGACACCACCATATCACTTAGTTCACCTTCCAGGCTTGGAGTGACCTCCCAATATGTTGGATGCTCTGGAGGCCAGTGCTGTGCTGCAAACAAGCAGTCTTCAAAAATAACATATTGTCCAGAATTTTAATTAAAGTCTAACCAGCATCAAGTTAATAATGTTCGTAAGCACAGTATTTGTAATCATGCACTAATTAGCAATACAGGGGTTCAGTATGGTAATGACCAATATTATTCAGATACAGATTCCCAAGACAGAAAAGTCCAAAGTTGTTGCAGGAGATGTTGTCCTAATGGGTTTCAGGTACATTTTAATTTTGGGGCTGCAGTCAACCCAGAGGTACAGATACAGTTCCTTCACACTTAGATACTGGGATTTATAGACAAATATAGGGATCTCTCAACCCCGACAGGGTTCTCTCACAACCTGGGCACAGGGCTTTTTCACAGCCAGCTACTTCCATCCATGCCAAACTTTGCCTCAAACTCTGTGCCCTGTATGCAACAAGGATGGCCTCTCCCTTCAGGTTCACCGGGAACTGGTCACTAAAATTGTTCTCCCAGTCTTCGACTATGTGTCTGTGGTCTATGGCACCACCCCTTCCTCTTCCCTTTCCAGACTGGATACCCTCTGCAATGCCTTAGGTCATTTCACTATCAATTCTCCCCTCCATTCTCACCACTGCTCCCTCTAGTCCTCTCTCTACATCATCCCGCTATCTTCAGGCCATCAGTCCCACTGTGCCTCATTCATTGCTACATACTGGTTTGGATCCCTTCCCTCCTACCTCTCTTCACTCCTCTCCATCATCCAATCCTCTTCTTACTCTCTCTGCTCCAGTGATTCCCATACTTTCGCATTCCCCACCTTCACTTCTCTGCCAGGCAAGTTGTCTTCCCCTACTGTTTCTCTTCCCTCTGGAATCTCCTCTCCTCTCCTCTCTCTCCTCTCCTCTCCTCTCCTCTCCTCTCCTCTCTTCTCCTTTCCTGACTCTCCTTCTCTCAGGCCATTACATGAGAGCTAAGGTACCTTCCTACTCCCTCCTGTTCCTGCCACCCCCTTGACTCTTCTTTCCCTCTTTTATGACTCCCCGCTTGCTTAGGGCCTCCTTAATTTAGGCTAATTGTGAGAAACGCCCATCTCTGAGTTTGTACCTATAGCACTCGTCACCTTAATTAACAAGCACTGTGCACTTTACTGTATCCTTGCTCATGTGTCCTCATATCAGCGCAATGTACCATGCTGCTGTTATCTTTGTTCACCTTATTGCTCTTGAACCTGCAATAGTGTCTGTGTAACCACACTCTGATTTACAATGTTTTCTTCTTGTACTCCCTTTCCCTTCTCTAGCCTCCCGCCCCCCCCCCCCAGGGTTGCACCTGGACAAGATGTAAGGACAAGGACAACCCACAGAATGGGGACCCTGTGGAACAGTGCTATGCAATCTTCCCTGAAATGCACTTGCTTTCCCACAGGCCCAGCACACTCCTGTGCCCTAATCTGAACACTACTCCCAGCCCAGCTCTGACCTTTTTGCCTCCTCAGATGTTTGGGATCTGGCAGGTTTCTACTTATTGCAGGGAGGGAGGACAAAGTGTGCCCAAAAGAACAAGCTCTCATGCTTAGAAGAAATGCATTTCACCAGTTGTTCTTTCTCCCTAGGTTTTGGTCAATCAGAATCTGTCTTCTTTCATAGAAAGCATTAGTTTACATGGTCCCACCACAATCCCCAGGAATTGTGAGTTGCCCACAACAGAAACCTTTAACACATACAGGGAGCATGCTTAAACTTTGCTCCCTGCAAAACTGCACTACCTGCCTGAGACTCTTCAGTCAATTCAATTCAGTTCAGTTTATTTTTATACTGGAAAGTATGTGAGCAAAATGCCTGTTTTCACAAATGTTCAGGGGTACAGAAATTCGATGATACAGAGAAAAGGTAAAAACAATATTTGCAAATTTTACAGTATTTACAATAGAAACTGTGTAAATGACAGGATCATCTAGATAAGGAAAATATACAGAGCACCAACAATAAGCCAAAATGCAGATACATATAAATTCAAAGGTAACTCAAGGGTTGGTGGACATTCAGGTGGGTTACCTACCGGGCAGACACTGGTGGTGGATTGAGGTAGTCTCCTTGAGGACTGGGCCACTGGCCCCACCCCTTTGAACTCTCAGTCAAACCAGCTGAACTAGAGCTTCAACCCTTACAGAAATAGAGGTGTGCTGTGTACATGCAGAATGCATGCCACATGCTTAATTGTGCAATGTTTGCATGTGGTTCGCATACACAAAGTGAACTTATGTGATCCAGGTCTAAAAAGCAAATCAGGTTCACATGCTGCAAGCTTGGTAAGCTGGTGTGAACATCTTCTAAAAATTACATCACGTTCTCGTGTTGCATGCTTGACATGGGTGCAGCAGTTAGTTGGTGTGAATATCATTTAAACATCAGCCATGTTCACATGCTGCATGCTTGCCATGTGTGCAGCAACTAAGCTGGTGCAAATCTCATCTAAAAAAACATCAGTTTCTATTTCTTATACTACTGCTAGCAATTAGTCATTAAAATACATTTTCATTTGAATTTCCATATAAAATAGGTAAATTCATTAATTATGGTCCTTTGCAAGTTGCTTAATGGCTTTTGATTTTGTCATTAAATCTCCACTGGTTTCTAAGTATTGTTTGCTTACTGCATTAAATACCTAGGATATAGCTGGCCAACATCCTCCATTCAGATGTATGAAGAGGGCCTCCTGTGTTGTGAAAGCCTATCCTTTTCGTTTTGGACCATGCAAATCCCTTATGCATATTTAGTGCTACAAATGTGTTTCTCCAAGACTGTTTTATCTCACTTACTTTCCTTTTGTCATTCCATATTGAGCATATACACTATGACAATGCCTCAGCACTCTTTGTATTGAGTAGGGTTTTGAAGCATGCACCATACCTCACATTTTGTCACTAAAATGAGACATGGACACTCAGAATGAGGGACACTAACCCACATGATCATCAGAACACAGCATGAAACATGGAGATACTGTACCTCAGAACACAGTGGAAACCGTTGCATTAGCACCTAAGAATGAATATGTACAATTAAGCAGGGGTGCCAGTTAGGTAGGACGAGGGGCAGCCTCCACCCCCATATTTGTTACCTAGGTTGTTCTCATTGTGTGGCAATAATGGCTTTAAATTTGGATTTAATCTGCTCAATAAGTGCCCACCTGGCCTGTGTGTGATCATGCCGCAGGTACTGTCCAGACTCAACTTGTCTGTATTGTGTTGTGCACTCTCTCCACCTATTAGCAGTGACACAATCACATGTGATGTAGATGAGCTCCAGCCAATAAAGAGCACATGAGCCTTGCAAGTGCAACACTATCTTTCCCGCCACAGAATAAACAGACTGTACACTACAGCTTGGAGGAGTCAGTGAGCACTGAACTCTCAATAGCAGTGTTGTGGCAGAATATTTTTGTTGTTCTACTCTTAGTGAATCTCTGTCTCCCTGGTGGCTGAAGGCAGAGGATGAGCTAGAAGTCAACTCCAGACTAGGCTACCTACTTACTCTACTAGGCTCGCCTTGCAAAAAAAAACAAAAAAACAGCACAGATCCCTACGGCAGCTAGCTAGGCTTAGCAGCAGTGGTGACAGCGGTGTGGGTGGCCTTCATAGTCCTTGATCAGTGTAGTGTGGCTGCAGCAACCAAGCAAGAAGCAAGCAACCTAGGTTGCATAGGTTCAGATGGCAAGGTGACTTGGTCGCAGACCATGTTGGGAACCTGTGATGGTTAATTCTAGCATCCACCTTCTGGTAAAGGAGAGAGGGGGAGCAGACTGAAAACTGGGCCGGTGGCACACTATGCCTAGCTGCAGGTCCTGGCCATATGGCTACATAAGTAAAAGTAAATATTTTTTTACAGGGGGATTCTGGAAGGAGGAAGTACTGAAATATTGATGCATTTTTCACATTTCTTCACCTTTGGGTAGCTTCATGACCCATAGAGGACAGATGTTGAATGAAATGGAGTCAGTGAGAAAAATAGGGACAAAGTTCTTTGGAGGGGGGCAGAACTTCAGCCAGGAAAACAAATTGGTTAGTAACTAGGTGGGCTTAAGCCCAAATCTGATGTACTGCTCTGGGGTATATACAGATGAATCTTATACGTTTGAATTTTTCCTAATTTGTATATCACATTTCAGTGAAACCAAATAAATTGTACCTTTAAGAGATGTTACATGCATTCTAGAGCTGTTCCTTGCATTATTCATGGACAGTTGACTGGTATGGTATGCACAGACTATTGGAACTCCACTAAGTCAGGCTTATGCCCCTCCCCCGTGAAGCTGACCTCCACATCCCCATGCTCAGGCACATTATGACAAAGGGCAAAGGAGACTGCAGGGGTATGCACCATTCAAATGAATGGGAGTATTTTTTAATTACTATTTTATACATTATTGATGGAGAGTTGGAGATTAATGAAGACCACCACTCGACTAACAAAGGTCTTGTTAGTAGAACAGAGGCCTTCATTATTCTCCAACTCACCTTCATAACATATAACATAGTAATGGAAAATAACTCCATTCATTTCAAGGAGGTACGCCACAGCACTCTGACCCATGGACATCATCACTTAAAGGCTCCTGCCTCTGGCTCCCTAGTACTCAAGTAAGAGACTTTTTACTTATATCTATACTTGGTGGGTTGTCTGTAGCAGCATGACCTTACCCGCTACAGTTGGTGTGCATTGGGGGGTGGCTAGCCATGTGGGGGTGTGTTGAATTATTGCTACTTTTGTGTTTGCACCTTAAAGTCTGTTTGCATGGAAGCATTCAATCTATGGAAAGAAAATAGTAGGAGTACAGGCTAGACAGACATAATTAAGTGGTTTTGTGGGTAAGTTTAAATATATGGGGTGGGAAAAACATGTGTTCCCATTATCATGTGTTTTACCGTTCAAATGTGAAAATGAGGTGAGGGAGAGAAGAAAACTGAAAAGCATAACCGTGGTTACCAACATGCTGTATGCATGCAGATGTATTTAGATACAGTTTGTATTGAAGTACATGCAAGCCATATGTGTGTTCAAACAGTATGGCTTAGTGCGTTAAAACTGAACTGCAAGCTTAGCGGCATGAGCCATGGGTTTGAATCTCCTCAACCCCCACTTGCATAGGGTGTGATCCTGAGCAAGTCACTTAACTTTTACGTGTGCAGTTATCAGTGACCACTTGCTGTTTTGCATGCATACCACATGCATGCAGTCTTTCCCAATTTAACATAAAAATCATGGATTCCACACTTGCTTGCTGCATGCATGCCCTATACATGCAATTGGTTCCCATTTAACATTTAAATCATACTTACAGCATGCATATCACTTGGGTAGTTTTATGTGAGCAGCATGAAAACATTTCATATAATTATTTCTGTAAGGGAAGGCTGCTGGAGTTAACTTCTTACAGGAATAATAGACCTACGGTGAGCAGTAGCTCTCTGGGGGCTACTCAATGATGCATTGAACTCTTCTTAAGCATTCAACACTGGGATACTGATTATTATAAAACTCGTAGTATGATACAGAACACTCAATTTACATCACCTTCTTAGCTGAGTGCAATCCAAATACGTTTACAGAGGTTTAAGGTATATTATGAAATTCTGTAATTTGACCACTGATTGCACATTCACCTCTCTGAAAACTTTAATGAATAAAGCTTAATTTAGAAATAAATTTAACTAATCCTCTCTCATGGAGACAAAGATGACATTTTGAAACCAACATCAAAGTCAGCATTTGCTGGACCGCTGCAGTTATCTGTACCATACTTGCATAATTATTATAGCCTTCTTCAATAACTGGAGAAAACACAGAGAACTTGTATTCCATGTTCAAAGCATTTTGTGTCACATCTTCCTGTTCTGTGGAAGAAAGCAGCTTGTAAGAATAACATCCACAGTACATTTTATGCTGCTCTGTGCAATTTCTGTCTTGAGTCTTGTAGTCAGCAGCGAACAGAATACAAAGTTGTATAAGAAAAGGGCAGGAACCTTACAGCTCCAGGATATTTAAACTGGGTTTATGAATTGAAATTTATTCATTCTACACACAACTTAAATATACTGTACATACAGTGTTCCAGCACACCATGCTATGTCTAAATCTACTTTATGTGTCTAAAATCAAGTCATCATAGTGTTTTCATGTTAAACTTAACAGAAATAAGACACTGTTTTAATAGGTACGTAAAATGACTCTTTCTTCATTGTCCCTTTCTCTTTGTTTAATAGTTTGAGTGCCAGTCCTACGGACATGGTGCCCATCTGGCTTCTGTCCTTGGTGACTCTGAAGCTGATGTGATTGCCTCACACATTGCAGCATACCAGAAAGTAGAGCCCGTGTGGATCGGCCTCCATGACCCTGAACAGGTATGTATCTTTTAGCGGGTAGGGAGCATTTTTTCACAATAAAAACTAAAGTTCTGGTTTCTGGACACTGCAACAGCGGGCTCATGTATTGAGCTAATAGCTCAACTGCCTAATCCATCTAAGCAGACTCAATAAGATCTGGGAAAAACCATTCGGCATCAGATAACTCACACATGCTTCCACAACTCGGGATGTGGAATCCAGGTGGGAACCTGTGTGTGTCAGTCAGATGCTGTTCATGTCTACTTAGACAGATTAAGCAGTCAAGCCGTAAATATGGACATCAGTTTATACAGGACAACCATTTGGAACTGTTTGGCAAGGTCTTTCACTTGAACAATGTTTGGAAAGTCTAGTAAGATTGTTTTCAATAAATATTATTGTCAGGATAACAGGTTTCATTTCTCCTGATTTATGCTTGGGTTGTGCTGATAAACTTTACTCAGCTAATAGCAGAATATATAAGGTATATGTCTTTGCTGGACTAATAGCAGGAACACTTTTCTTTCCTCCATGGGGAGATCAATAATTATTTCCAGGTACAAAGGCTGTGTTCTCAAAATGTTTTTTTTAATTTATTGGATTCTTCTACAAGTTAGGAATAGACAGACAGAATATTCTTGATATCTGCATTCAGCTTTGTATAAAGAGGCTGGAACTAGAAAAAACATAAACAGGGCAGGTAAAAACAACAAATGCAATAGGAGTAGTACCGCATTGCTACATTGGATAACACAAGTTGGGAAACATTAAATTGTTGTAAAAAGGACATTAAGAATTCTTCTCACAGTGATGGGCTCCAGCTGTCAAGCTGACACCAGTGGATTTCTAGTGGCAGTGACAGACTGCTAGGGAAATATGTAGACACCTACTACTTCCTCTAGCCCCTCATTTCATTTCAGTAGGGAGGGCAACAACCTGTGCAGCCTTTGAATCTTGGAACAGCCGGTTATTAAAACTGTAGCAGGAAAACATGAAAACATGAAAAGTAAGTTGAAAATGAAGCCAAACTACTTAATTGGTAAGAACCTCCTATTGCATTATTCTTGTTTCTTATAAAATTACACATTGTGATCCAGCTCGAACACTTATTGATTTCCATTATATAACTGGGTCCATTTACTAAACATTGTTCATTCCAAGAGGACCTCTCTTTAAAAATCAGATGTTTTGCTCACAGCTTCCTCACCTCCACCAGTGTAGTGCCACAGTTCCTGCAGCAAACTTAACACCCCCATACTACCTGTACCTGCCCACTTTACATAATGGTGTATGTCCTACCACCTCACTGCTCCCTATACCTGCCCACTGTACATAATGGTATATCTCCTGCCATCCCAATGCTCCCCATACCTGCCCACTGTATATAACAGCATATGTCCTATTAACCCCATGCTCCCCATACCTGCCCACTTTACATAACAGTATCTGTCCCACCACTACACTGCTCCCCATAGCTGCCCACTATACTTGATGGTATATGTCCTACCATGTCACTGCTCCCCATACCTGCCCATTGTACATAATGGTAAAAGTCCTACCACCCCAATGCTCCCCATAGCTGCCCACTATATATAACGGTATGTGTCCTACCATTCCCATGCTCATTGTACCTGCCCACTGTACATAATGGTATATCTTCTACCACCCATTTCTCCCCATAGCTGCCCACTATTCTTAATGCTATATGTCCTACCACCACCATGCTCCCCATGGCTGCCTGCTAACATAACAGTTTAACTCCCACAACCCCGATGCTCCCCATAGCTGCCCACTGTACATAATGGTATATGTCCAACCACCCCTATGCTCCCCTTAGCTGACCACCATACATAACGGTATACATCCTGCCACCCCAATTCTCTCAATAGCTGCCCACTATACATAACGGTATATGTCCTACCAGCCCCATGCTCCCCATTGCTGCCTGCTATACTATACATAATGGTATATGTTATACCACCTGCCCTTTGGAACTGTATTACTGTAGATACCCCATATAGGGATTAACAATGGATCTATACCTAATTTATACATTCTTAGTTTGAGGTACCTCAGTTAGTTGAATACTTTTATGAACATACTGTATGACTCTGGCAGCAGACGCCAGCCCTATGTTCTATCTAGTTTGTTCAATACTGGCCCCTGTTACAATTGTTTACAGTGGGTCTCAAACCCACACACCTTATTGTAACTTTGATCCTCTTGTTTTCCTGTCCCACCCCCTCTTGAATCTGCTGAATGTCTTCTGGTTAACAACCTCTGATGGCAGTTCATTGCACCATGCAGCTCCAATCCCTAAAGAAGTGTATCCTGGCCTCCTTCCTGAACCTCCCCCTAGCTAATTTTAGCTGTATCCCTTGTGTTCTTGTTCACATTCAAGGTGAAGAGGTTCCCAAGATGCACCTTGTTGATGCCTTTGAGTGTTTTATGGTTTAGGTCGTCTCAACATGTCTTTTCTGGTAAGACTTTTGAAATCAGTCGATCAATAAATCAATCTTCCTTCCATCCACCAGCAAGTGAATATAAAACCCTTGAATCATATTCATTGCCCTTCTCTGTCCTGCCTCGAGATGATATATGTCCATTCTCAGATAGAGACTCAGTACTGCATACACCACTCTAGGTGACATGGCACCATGAATCTGTACTGCAGCAGACTCACCTCTTCCTTCTGCTTGTGAACCCTCTAGCTATGCACCAAAGCATCCTGTTAGCTTAGCCTGCTGTCTTTTTGCATTTCACAGACTGATTCAGCTTAATGGTTATAGCTATCCCCAGATCCTTTTCTCCTCCTCTAACTCCATGACCTTTACCCTCCAGCCTGTAGTTGGCTCTTGGGCTCCTCCAGTCAATGAGCGATTTGTATCTTTCTACATTGAACTCCAGTTGCAAGATAATGGACAACGTTCAAGCATTGCAAAGTGTTCCCTTTTGTGCCAGACCCCGTCTTCAGTGCCTACCCTACACAGAGTTTGACATCTTCCACAAAGAGGAAAATCTTGCCTAATGCCTTCCCTTGTGTTTGTTTAGGGACACATTAAACAACAATGGTTCAAGCACCAACCCTTGCAGGACCCCACTGGTAACTTGTCTTAATCCTGTTAGCTTCCCTACCACCACCACTCTTTGGGCATCCCACTGAGCCGATTTGTCACCCACCTTGTCAGTTTACTACCTGCCACTAAGGCATCCAACATTTTGATCAACATCTTGTAGGCACCAAATGGAAGGCTTTAGTGAAATCCATGTACAGTATGCCTACTGCCTGTCCCCTGTCGCTTCCTCTGTTACCCAGTCAAAGTTGATCAGCTCAGTCTGGCATGACCTCCCTGCCATGAACCAATGCTGCTTCACATCCTGGACTTGAATAGTGCTGAGAAATTCAACCAACCATTCTTTCAGGAGGGTTTTCTTTAGCTTGCCCACCACAGAAGCTTAACTAACACGCCTATAGTTCCCTGGTTTGTCCCTAGCCCCGCATTTGTGCAGCAGTACCATATGTATTAGTCTTCACTCTGGCAGCACCACCCCTGTATCCAGCAAACAGTAACATAGGTCCACCAGCATACTTCAAGGTACTCTAGTTAGTGAATGAGTTCACTCCTAAAAAAAAACAGCACTGTGACACCCTAAGTGTGAGGCATCCTAGATAATGATTTATTATGGAATAAAACCCTTGCTGCCATACTAAATTTTAAGGCCCTCAGGTAGGAGTTCAGTGCACTCCCAGAACCCCCCACACACACACACACACACACACACACACTAATACCTTGAGTGGGAAGTACCTCACATACTGATTTGTTATACCAGTATACCTATACCTTATCCATTGAGGTAACTCGGATAGGGCTTCTTTGATTCCTGACTTACCAACTGACCAGCAGGTATGCCTCTAGAGAGAATACAGTCATAATCACAGCTGTATGTAGATACAACCAGCAAAGGAAATCCCTTGGTGGGTAAAACCAGCTGGATTTTACCTTTGTTGAGGAAACAACAGGGTAGAGTTTCCTGTAGACCTGTGGACCTCCTGCAGATATCCCAGCAGACACCATCCTCCTGCTCTGTGGACCTCATGTTCTGGGGTCCCTCATGCTCTGGAGTCCACAGAACTCAGAATCCAACTCCTGCCCTCAGTACCTTCTCCCAGTTATCTCCTAGACTCAAACTTCTGGTCAAGATAGTTTTCACCCAGTCCTTATACTCAGGACAAGACACAGCTCTTTAATATTGCTGCTTCATTACAGGTTGGTCTCGCTGGCTTATCCCAGTTGTGCTATCGACACCACACATTTTTAATCTATTCCAAATTCCTACTTACTCTCCAGTCCTGGGATCAGTTCCTGCTAGCATCCCTCCTAATTCCCACAGTCTAGAGGCAGTTGCTATGTTGAAAGCTTCCCCTTCTGGGAATGAGACTTAAAATCATGCTATCAAACAATGATATAACTGTCGTTAGTGGACAATTAAATGAAGAAGATTTATAAAGACTACAGAAATGTAATTTCACAGAAAGAGCGGTTAAGCTTTGTAATTATTTTAGTTATGCATTTTAAACAACAGAATAACCTCATTTAGGTGTTGCCCCTAAATTAACGGAAATTCTTAGGAGGCAAGAAAAACAGTAGCAAATACTGCTGGCAGTTACATTCAGCAAAGGCTTACAAAATAGAACTGCATATACTATGCTGAGAGAACATGTTAGACAGAAGTACACAGAGGCAGCTCAATGAAGTTTTACTTACCCATTATCACATTACAGTGATAAACACATACAGTAAGTACACTGAGGCAACTCAATGGACTAATATTTATCCATTGTCACATTACAGTGATAAACACATACAGTAAGTACACTGAGGCAACTCAATGGACTAATATTTATCCATTGTCACATTACAGTGATAAACACATACAGTAAGTACACTGAGGCAACTCAATGGACTAATATTTATCCACTGTCACATTACAGTGATAAACACATACAGTAAGCACCCTGAGGCAGCTCAATGGAGTTACACTTACCTGTTGTCACATTACAGTGCTAGTATAAACATATAGGCCCAGATATTCAAAAGGGTTGCACATGGCGCAACATATCTGGCCTGCCTTGTACGGTATGGACTGCACGCCCATTGGCTCATGCTCTGAACCAATGGGCGTGCAGCCCTACCGAGCTGTCAGTAGGTGGGCGGCGGGGCAGCAGGCGGTGAGCGCGCCCGCCTACTGATGGGGAGCGGGTGGTGGGGCTCCATGGGCGGAGGGGTGGGGGGCACTAGATCACCAAGGATTCAGGACGGGGAGGAGGATGCCGCCCGTGATCGGGCTACTTGGGGAGTGGGGGACCTTTCTATTATGCCTGTGATTGGGCTATTCGGGATGGGGAGGTTATTATGCCCGCGACCGGCTACGAAGGTTAATAGTATGCCCAAGATCGGGCTATTGGGGGTGGGAGAACCACTATTATGCCTGCGATCGGGCTATTTGGGGGTGGGGACCTTTCTATTATGCCCACGATCGAGCTGCTGGGGGGGATAGAATACTGTTCTGCCCCCGATCGTGCTGCAGGGGGCGTCGGTCCCCGACGGCTGCTGCCTTGCAGGGCACCAGGTGCAAGTCGTCGGAGATCGGCACACCTGCATGCTAATGGCATGCAAATGGAGCCGTAATTAGATGCAAATGGCCGCCCCGCACCTTGGATAAATTATGGCCCCAATTGCATGTCACCCTTTGAATATCGCAGGTGCTGCGCATGGCGCAATGGAACTTGCACCACCGCATCTCAATGCTCCACTCTGACCACTTGCGGTGGTGCAGTTCCACTGTGCCATGCAGGGTGTGGCTAGGGGGCGATATACAAAGAAGTTGAGCCATAGTGCAGCTCCATTGAATATTGCCCTGGCCACACCCCTGCACAACTTTTTTGAGCGGCGCAAGGGGTTGCGCCTCACAATGGTGCAGTTTGAATATCTGGGCCATACAGTACGTACACTGAGGCAACTCAATAGAGTTACACTTACCCATTGTCACATTACAGTGCTAAACCCACACAGTAAGTACACTGATGCAGCTCAATGAAGGTATACTTACCTGTTGTCACATTACAGTGATTAACACATACAGTAAATACTTTGAGGCAGCTCAGTGGAGTGATAATTACCCGTTGTCACGTTATAGTGCTAAACATATACAATAAGTACACTGAGTCAGCACAATGGAATTACATTTACATGTTGTCTTATTACAGTAATAAACACATACTGTAAGTACACTGAGGCAGCTCAATGGAGTTACACTTACCTGTTGTCACATTGCAGTGCTAAATACATACAGTAAGTACACTGATGCAGCTCAATGGAGGTATACTTACCTGTTGTCACATTACAGTGATTAACACATACAGTGAGTACTTTGAGGCAGCTCAGTGGAGTTATAATTACCCGTTGTTACATTATAGTGCTAAACATATCAATAAGTACACTTAGTCAACCCAATGGAATTACATTTGCATGTTGTCTCATTACAGTAATAAACACATACTGTAAGTACACTGAGGCAGCTCAATGGAGTTATATTTACCAATTCTTACATTATAGTAAAAACACATACAGTAACTACACTGAGGCAGCTCAGTTGAGTTATATTTACATGTTGTTGCATTACAGTGATAAACACATACAATTAGTACACTGAGGCAGCTCAGTAGAGTTATACTTACCTGTGGTCACATTACAGTTATTAACACATACTGTAAGTACACCGAGGCAGCTCAATGGAGTTATACTTACCTGTTGTCACATTTCAGTGATAAACACATACTGTAAGTACACTAAGGCAGTTCAATGGAGTTATACTTACCTGTTCTCACATGACAGGGATTAACAGATGCAATAAGTACAGTGAGGCAACTCGGTGGAGTATACTTACCTACTGCTGCACTACAGTGACGTTCTTGTTAAGTAGTATCAACTAAAACTATCCATGCCTTTAAATTAAGACAAGAAATGTACCTAATATTTGTTAATTGGCCTGATGACATTAGCTGATAGAGCACCAAGGTAGCATTCCTTAGGCCTGGGTTCAATTTGAAGTTTGGGCTTGATATTTCTTTCTCATAATTTGTGTATAATTTATGTTTTATAATTAATGTTCGGTTTCATACTGCTGATCAGATTGACAGTATGAAGCACACTCCATATAGCACACCATATTGTATTTGTGTAGCAGGGCTGTGGTACTGAGAATGTTTTGTTTTTCATTAGAACCATCGCTGGAAATGGAATGATGGCTCCATGTACAACTACAGGTCCTGGAGTGCCAACCAGCCTGATAACAGTAACTCTAATGAATACTGTGTCGAGATCAGATCAAATGATGGTAACTTCAATCATAAACCTTTTCAGTATACTGTACATATGCTGCCAGTTTGTGTCCACATGATAAATATCTCCTTTGTAGTGAACCTTTAGTACACTGTATCTTTCCAGGGTTATAGACACACATGATAAATACCTCTACATTCCTTGAAACCAAGCAATAAGTCACACTTGAAAGGACTCTCTTGTAAACCTTTGGTATCTCTACTGGCACTGTGTGTCCACACAAGATAAACACCTCTTCTCTTGCAAACATTCAGTACACTGTATCTAGTTTGTCTGGGTGTAGCCACACACAATACGTTCCTCCTCTCCAGTACATTTAGGGCCCTAATAAATGGGAGTCCCTGCCTTATACCACTACCAGGTTACTATGGATGGTAATGGTGGCTCCGGTGTTCTCTTCCTAATAACAGTAGGGTTTTTTTTTGGTTTTTTAAGGCCATCCCAAAACCTCAGCCCAGCCCCACTCGCTGCTCCTGCATGACCCAGGCTTACCCCCTGGGGTGGGGCCACCAGGTGGGCACCCCCTTCCAATGGTCATTAGGGTAGGTGAGACCTGGCTTGCCCCCTAAGTCAGGGCCATGGGGTGGGACCCCCAGAGGACACAGGTAGGCACTGGTATGGTAACAGAGCCAGGCATCATGGTCAGGGGCTGGCATTTTCTTTTGCTGGGATCCGGGGCAGGATGTGCAATGACAACCAGTATCTGCCCGCTACCAGATGTATGGTGCCAGCCGCAGCAGTACCCCAGCCTTGCCAGAGGTCCACAATGCACTGGACACTCAAACCCCCTCCCCCAGAGAAGGACAGCAGTCCTGGGATGTTCAATCCTTCTCCCCTGGCTGGTCTTCTGACTCCTGAGTCTGTCACTGAACCCAGGACTTTGGTGCCACGAGTGGATGCCTTGCTGCTGCCCCGCAGGTCAGCCTAACAGTAGGGGTTTGTAACTAAATAATAATTATATTGTGCCACCATCCAGAGAATGTTATAGTGTTAGATGACTATTTAGCATAAGTCCCTGAATGCTGTCCTGATCCACTTGCCTCATGGTCAAGTTCCTGCTAACCCTGATTGTACTTTTTCCCCAGTATCATGCACAGTATAACTACAGTCAATAACAATAATAAATGTTGCAGTAGAATACAGCCCTAGCAGTGATACTAAATCCTGCTAAGAAAGAAAGCTTAGTTAATACGAACCTTCTTCATACACTGGTCCCCTGATAGTTACCCTCGTGGGAGGGTCCCTCGACCACTGGATGCTAGACCACTATTAGATAGTTCTTGAGAAGGTGTGGCTGATTTTACTTTGGTGACTGCAACAGGCTTATCAGCAGAAAATCAGTCCCTTCTCCTGTACTTAAGGTCACAACTCTCTCCCACCTAACACCAAAGCCTCTTACATTCAGGAGCTCCTACATGACAGTCCTTGTGTACCCAGTGTTGAAATGTTGCAAGTCTGTAGGTGTTGCTATGGATTGGTTGGTGTTGGTGCATGTACAATTTAATACTGAGGATGCCACTGTGGCCCAGCAGTGGCCTGCTGCATGCGTTCCATGTTGATGACCTGAGCTCTGAAGCAAGATGGGAAGTCACATGGGAGGTAGGTCATGACCTAGACAGCTGCTGCTTGGCAGTGCATCTAGGCTGGGAAGGTTGGTGGTGGCCACCACAGCAACCCCTGTGGCTGGGCCAGGGAGCTTGCTGCTGCCACATGGGGGACACTGCAACTTTGGGTGACCAGCTTCAGCATTTGTTCCTGCTGGGGAGAAGGGAGGAAGTGAAAAATGGGAAGAAAATCACAGTAGCCATCTGAATTATGATCAGTTGTCACCTCACCAAGGTATATCACTAGACCAGGGTATATTTCTGTGAACAGGGTATATCGCTGTGAATAGAGTATATCCCAGACAAGGTGCTATTACCCAGTCAAAAAAGTCTCTGTGGAGAAGGATTTAACAGTGAGCAGTGGCCTACTTAACAATGTCCCCAAAAGCCATGCAGTTCTTAATGTGTCTGTTATCCTCTGCAAACAAGCAATTTGTAATTTTGACTGAAGGCCCACTTACATACAAACTCCATATTCACACACAGTTTTTGAATGATTGCAAGCCCCGTTTGCACCGATTGTTATTAGTCGGGTGGCTCTACAGGGTAAGCCACAGGCCTAGTCACTCCTGTCTTTCAGGTGTACCTCTGGGGCCAGCTGTACTTTGGACAGGATGAGTTCTCCCTTACCAGGTGCCATCATCTCCAGTCTTACTCTAAGATTCAATATAGTTTCCTTAAAACCCAAGGACAGGGTTCATTTAGATGCTACATGCTGACTCATAAGCTGTCATCTCTCATTCAGGCTAGCATAAATATACAGCATGGTCTCCTTCCTGACCATTCCCTATAGGGCAGTCATTCAAGCACAGATGTGAAGTCCAGGGTGATTCACTATGTACACTTGTTGGGAAGACATGGTCTGCTTTCTCTGGAATCCCTCACAGATCTGACTCCTCCTGATTAATCTTGCTTGTATCACCACATTGCAATACAGCACTGAATGGTTCAACACCATATAACGCACTATCCATGGTCAGAGATTGGTTTATAAATGGTGCCAATACACTGTCCTACCTGTTCCCAGAAGCCTGCAGAGAACTCAGTCCAGGAACCCCATTTATTGGCTGTCCCAGAGATCAGTAGGTCACAAGATGGCAGCTCACATGGTTTCCACACACTTGCCCCAATTTGCAAATATTCAAACAGGTCTATTAAATACTGATCCTCCACTTCATTCCTAGAATCCTGGGATCAACACAATTTCAATAATCCCTGTTTTTGAAAGGTGGCTTTTGTAAATATTCAGTACACTTTTATTTCCTCTGCCTTGGTGTGTCAACACGATAATTTACCCTCTCTTTTAAACATTCAGTACGGTAAGCAGTATCTCCTCTGTGTTGGTGTATCCACACATGCCAACTTCCTTCACTCTTGTAAATATCCATAAAAACATAGAAGCATAGACAGTGATTGCAGACAAAGACCAACAGCCCTCCAGTCTGCCTGAGTTCCCTATTTAGCCCTAGGATTTACTGTCCCTCCAGAGCCCTAGCCCTTACCATCCTCTCTGCAATTCACCTTCCAGTTTCTGCTGCCCCTGGCAACCACTATACCTTTTTTCTCTGCCCCAGCTTTGCTTGAAACAACCAACAGTTTTAACACCCACCACCTCAACTGGCACGCTGTTCCATGGTTCCACCACCCTTTCTGTAAAATATTAGTGAAGGCAAAAACCCTCTGTGTCAAGCAAGTAAGCAAAAGTAAAAGAAAGAGATTGTGGAGGGGTTGTGGAATAACAGATGGACCAGACACCGAACTTGAAGTTCAACACACAATCTCTGTGTGATGTTTTTTCAAAATGCAGGATATAACCTTCAGTGATGGCAAATCCCTGCTTCAGTACATCAGTTTGTAGCAACAGACTATGTAAGTCTTTCCTCTACACTTAGCCAGCACCTACTGACTCAGTGATCTCTGATCTAACTTATCTGTTGAGATTTAGCCTCCCAATGCAGGCCTTGTTTGCTTGGGGTGGTGGGGCTCAAATAAAAAATATGCTAAAGACAAAGAACCTCAGTGCAGAAGCACTGAAACAAGAGTTACCCCAAAGGGCATTGACAATAAGTCAAGTTTCAAAGAAACACAACATCACACATACTTCCATAATGAAAAGCATCATGGGATATATGCAGATCACCATGACATTTCAGACTTGTTCAGTTTACAGCAATTTACATGCATTTGAAATAGCACGCCTAACTTAATTTTTATCATTCAGTCCCCTGCTAACTTTTACCTTTATCAAAACACCTAGTGCCATGGTATTTTCAACCTTTACAGGCTTTATACACATAGGCCCAGATATTCAAACTGGGCGCCAGGCTGTGGTGCTAGCTTCCGGGAGCAGCGCAGAATCTTGCTGCACAGGGGATTGACAGGCGATATTCAACGGAGCGCCATGGCACATCATCATTGAATATCGCACCCCAGCCACCCGCAGTGTGCATGGTGCAGTGGCACTGCACCAGCGCAAGTGGCCAGAGTGGAGCAGGGGGATGCTCTAGTGCAAGTTCCGTTGCGCTATGCACTGCAACCGTGACATTCAAAATTACACATGCAAATGGGGCCATAATGTATGCAAGGCACAAATGGGGCCATTTGCATGCAGGTGCACTGATCCCTAGTGACTTGCACCTGGCGCCCTGCCAGGCAGCAGCCGTCGGGGACCGACGCCCCCTGCACAGCGTGGCAATGTGCCCCACAGCCCGATCGCAGGCTTCAGTATAAATGAAAAGAATCCTATATCCCTGGTGGTCCAGTAGACCGCTGTCTGCCCGATCGTGGGCTTCTGTATAAATAAAAAGAATCCTATATCCCTGGTGGTCCAGTGGACCGCTGTCTGCACAATTGCAGGCTTCTGTATAAATAAAAGGAATCCTATATCTCTGGTGGTCCAGTAGACCACTGTCTGCTGTCAAGGGCTTCTGTATAAAAAAGAATCCTATATCCCTGGTGGTCCAGTGGACCGCTGTCTGCCGATTGCAGGCTTCTGTATAAATAAAGAATCCTATATCCCTGGTGGTCAGTGTACCGCTGTCTGCCCGATCGCGGGCTTCTGTATAAGTGGACGCTGTCAGCTTGATCGCAGGCTTATAATGACCATTATTCTGGTGGTCCTGAGTTGTCTGTTCATCGCTTCAGGTAACAAAGAATTTCTATCTTTGGGGTTAGTGTTGTTGCTTCATCGTAGTTTGTATAAAAAAGAATTTATATTCTGGTAACCAGTGATCATTGCCCACCACTGGCATTTGCACAAAAAGAATTACGTTCAATCCCTGGTGGTCTAGCTGTACCCCTCCCACCCACCCACTAAGCCCCACCGCCCACTCCCCAGTCAGCGCGGGTGGCAGCACCACCTCACCCGCCGCCCGCCGCCTCCCGACTGACACTGTAGGTAGGGCTGTACGCCATTGGTCCACAGCATGAGCCAATGGGAGTGCATCCTATATTGTATTACATTCCAGATATGTGAATGGATCCATTCACATATCTGAATGCGTAGTACGGTATGGCTGCACGCCATTGGCTCACGCCAGGGACCACTGGGTGTACAGCCCTACTTATGTGTCAGTTGTGGGCTGGGGCAGCGGTGGTGAGGTGCTGCCGCCCACCACTGACTAGGGGAGTGAGGCGGTGGGCCCAGTGGGCGGTGGGGAGGGGGGGACCGCTAGACCACCAGGGATATTGGACGTAATTATTTTTTTATTACAAATGCCCATGATTGAGCAGACAGTGGTCCACTGGACCACCAGGGATACAGGATTCTTTTTATTTATACAGAAGTCTGCGATCGGGCAGACAGCAGTCCACTGGACCACCAGGGATGTAGGATTCTTTTCATTTATACAGAAGCCCGCGATCGGGCAGACAGCGGTCCACTGGACCACCAGGGATATGGGATTCTTTTTATTTACACTGAAGCCTGCGATCGGGCAGACAGCTGTCCACTGGACCACCAGGGATATTGGATTCATTTTTATATTACTTAAGCCTGCGATCTGGCTGACAGTGGTCCACTGGACCACCAGGGATATTGGATTTGTTTTTATTTTACAAATGCCTGTGATTGGGTAGACAGCGGTCCACTGGACCACCAGGGATATTGGATTCATTTTTATTTTACTTAAGCCCGCGATCGGGCTGACAGCTGTCCACTAGACCACCAGGGATATTGGATTCATTTTTATTTTACTTAAGCCCATGATCGGGCTGACAGCGGTCCACTGGACCACCAGGGATATTGGATATGTTTTTATTTTACAAATGCCTGCGATCGGGCTGACAGCGGTCCACTAGACCACCAGGGAGTTTGAAGGGTCATTTTTGTATGTATGCCCGCAATCGGGCATGGGGGGGCACCGCCAGGTGCAGCTGGAGTTCGGGTGGCCACCCACAGGTGGCAGCTTCCGTGTTGCGCCCTGCGATATGGCAGCTTACCTGTGGGTGGCCAGCCGTTGTTCCTTTTTTTTGGATCAACTTTGTGTGGTGTAAGTAGGGGTTGTGCATGATGGACTCAGCACATCCCGGCTGAATATCGGAATGTGCGGAAGTATGCATGGGCATGCCCCCCTACCTGCGCCGCGCCATTGCACAATCACGCTCCGGCACATCGGAATTTGTGCCGAGCGCAATTCCCATTTGAATATCGTGGTTGAAGAGACAGTGGGTTACAGCATGGTGCAACACTGTTGTGCCATGCAAACCTTTTGAATATCTGAGCCATAAGGTATATACATTAAAGTTTTTTGGGACATAGTGCTATTGCATACTAAAGCAACAACAAGGAACACAGCCTGTTTTGCATCAGTTCAGAGGTCACAACAATAACTTCCCTGTATGAGGGCCTGAGAGGGAAAGGATAATTAAAGAGGACACTATAGCATAGTCAAGAAATGGAAGGGGATGCCCATAGGTGGCCAACCTTATGGGCTAGAAATCGTAAAGAATGGATTAGGCTAAGAAATAGAAGAACTGTTGCAAAAGATTTAAGAAAAGATGGGTCCTTAAGAGTGGCAGGAGCTCCCTATCACAGAGGTGACTGATATGGTTCTTGAAGAGGTAAAGGCTAAAACAGTGGCATTCCAAAGGCATGAGAAGATCCAAAGAGAAGAGGATGGGGAAGTGTATCAGGGAAAACAGAGGGAGGCAGGCAAAGTAGTAAGGAGAAAATGTAAACTGAAGAAAGAATAGATCAAGGAGTCTCAAAAGGGACAAGACAATTTTAGGCATGGTAGTAAAAGAAGGAAGACCAAGGAGGGATTGTACAGTTAAAGAGAGAGGGTGACTTTATGGAGGGTGATCAAGAAAAGGCACACATGTTGAACAAATACTTCAGCTCAGTGGCCCTACACGGCCTGGGGCTTGGCTACCTGCAAGACCTGCTACAACTCTATTGCTCCTCCTTCACCCTTTGATCAGCTGACAAGGGATTTCTAGAGGTTCCCAGGATTGCTTTTGAAACATCTGGAGCCTGAGCTTTTTGTATCACTGCCCCAACCCTGTGGAACTCTCTCCCTCATCAGATGTGAGAGATCCCCGCATTGCATGCATTTAAACAGGAACTTAAATCATACTTATTTATGCAAGCTTTCTCCTTTATTTTGTTGAATTGGTTAACTAGTACATCAATGTAATTAAGTATTGTTGTACAGTATTATGCTGTGTATTTTAATTTTTTTTAAATGTTTGTACAACGCCTTGAGTCCAAATGAGATTGTGTGCTTTATGAAATAAACTGTGAGTGCATGAATGAATGAATGAATACTTGAAAGGAAAGGGGGTGGCCACAAAAAGGTGACAAGAGCTTTGATTTGGAGAGAAATGGATAGTAGTCCATTTTCTGAGGAGAGAGTCTGAAAATCACTCAACAACCTGAAAGTAGAAAAACCTATGGGAACAGATGGGGTTCATCCAAGGGTGCTGAGGGAGCTCAGGAAGGTACTAGCTGCACCTTTGACAGACCTTCTAACACATCACTGGAGTCTGGCATGGTCTTGGAGGACTGGGAAAGGGGAAGAAGCAGTCCCACTTCACAAACGTGGTAGCAAGGAAGAAGTGGGCAGTTATAGGTCTATCAGCCTGACAGTGGTGGTGGGTAAGTTAATGGAAACACTACTAAAGGAAAGGATTGTGGAATATGTTGTATCCAATGGATTACAGAATTCAAAGCTGCATGGTTTCACAGGGGAAATGTCATGCCAAACAAATTTGATAGATTTTGTTGACTGGATGACCAAGGAGTTGAATCATGAAGGAGCAGTGAACATGACCTACCTGGATTTCAGCAAGGCTTTCAGCACCATTCCACAAAGGAGACTGGTAGTGGGTAGCAAGGTGGTAACCTGCATAAGAAACTGGTTAGGGGATATGACAAAGAGGGTAGTGGTACACTGAGTTCCCTCCAAGGAGGGGAGGGTGAACAACAGCGTATCTTAGAGATCAGTGCTGGGACCAGTCTTATTCAGTGTCTTTATAAGTGACATAGTGGAGGAACTGAAAGGGAAGGTCTGCCTCTTTGTGGATGACACCAAGGTCTGCAACAGAGAGGACACTCTAGTGTGGGGGTGGAAAGGACAGTCAGGGATCTGAAAAGACTGGAAGAGTGTTCAAGGGTATGGCAGCTGGGTTTTAATGCAGAAACATGAAAAATAATGTACTTGAGCCAAAAAAAAAAACTGGGAGTGGAATACAAACTGGGTAGAGTGATACTGAAAATGGTCAAGCAGGAAAGAGACCTAAGGGTAATCATAATGGATGACTTAAGGTGGTTAGGCAGTGTGACAAGGCAGCCAGAAGGGCTGGTGAGATGCTGGGTTGCATAGGAAGGGGTATCAGCAGCAAAAAGAGGGAGATGGTGCTGCCCCTATATAGATCACTGACAGGATTCCACCTTGAGTAATGTTTCCAATTCAGGAGACCACATCTCAGGAAGGACACTGACAGAGTGGAGGCAGTCAAGAAGAAGGCTATCAAAATGGGGCAGGGTCTTCATCAAAAGCCCTCTGAAAAGAGGCTAAAGTAGCTAAATATGTACACCCTGTTAGAGAGGGGGAAGAGAAGGGATATGATAGAGACCTTTAAATACCTCACAGGGGTTGATAAGGTACAGGAGGGGGCATTTTTCATAGAAAAGGGTGCTCTAGAACAAGGGGGCATGCCATGAAGCAGGAGGAGGGTTAATTCAGAAGTGTTGAGAGGATTTTTTTTTCACAATGCCATCACTGTAAAGGTGTTTGACAGATTTTCTGTCAAACCAGCATCAGTAAACCATTCTCTATCCCTTCAGAATACTGAGGACCCGGGGACTGTCAGGTCCCATTTGTTATTATCTGAAGCCCGTGTTTCTGTGATGGCCACAAGGTTTATCTTCGTGTCCACCATCAGTGCCTGAAGCTTGCTGATTTTGTTACCCAGGCTCACGGTATATCCCCTTCCATCTGGCCCCCGATCCTATTTTGCAACTACCCTTGTGCTTTCCTTGTCCTCTCATCTTCTTGTTTTACTTGGTGTTTGTACATGTTGTGTTCTGCCCCCACTGATGACCTCTCATCTAGTTCAATTAGGGTCACAGCACTCTGTACTCTGCTGGTACAAGCCCCAGATGTGGGGTGCTGTAGCTAGATCCCTTTCTGATCTGCCACACTGGTTCCATTAGCCCCAGTCTCCCTACAGTCAGCTTAAATATCTGATATAGACATGTGACTTCTGCCCCATTGCACAGGCCCCCACTCCTGTCAGATGAAGTCTGTCACCCTTGAAGAGTTTCCCATACCAGAAGTACCTCAATCCCCACAAAGTGGTACCCCTCCTCAGACACCATCCCATAAGCCAATGGACAAGGAAATGATAGAAAGTATACTTAGTATGGCAGAAAAGGGAGATATTGCTGATGGGTGATCTGAATATGCCAGATGTTAACTGGAGTGCAGTTGCTGCAGCCACTTCGAGAGTGGGGTTATTCTAGATGCCCTACAGGGGCATGCCTTAGACAACTAGTATTGGAGCCCACCACAGGAGCAATCTTAGACCTGGTTCTCTCAAATGGAGATGAAGAGAGGATCACAGATGTAAAGTGGGTAGCCATCTGGGAACTAGCGACCATCGAACAGTATGGTTCACAATAAACACAGCAATAGAGTCAAGCCATACAAAGGCAAAGGTACTGAACTTTAGGAGGGCTGACTTTGCCAAATGGGTGAGTGCCTAGGAATGCACTAGCAAATGGGAAGGAAGGAGGGGTGGAAGAGCAATGGGGAATAATAAAAACTGCCATCACAGAGGTAACAAGCCTTTGTGTGAAGCAAATAAACAAAACTAAACGATGTAAGAAACCTCTATGGTTCTCAAAGGAAGTGGCAGTGAAGGTTCAAGAGAAAAAGAGAGCTTTCAGGAAGTACAAGGTATTAAAGAAGGAGCAGGACAGAGAACTGTATCAGTTAAAGCAAAAGGAAGCTGGGAAGGCAGTCAGAACAGCAAAGGCCCAAACCGAGGAAAAGATAGCCAACTCAGTTAAGAAGGGGGATAAAACCTTTTATAGGTACATCAGGGGCGAAGGAAGACCAAGGGAGGGATAGTGAGGCTTAATAAAGGGTGGAGGGTGGCAGAGGGTGACTGTGAAAGGCAGAGATACTAAACAAATATTTTGCTCAGTATTTACAAAGGAAGAGGAGGAGGTACCTAAAACAAACGGTAGAAACACTCTGGATACAGAAGTTGATACCAGCCCATTTACAGAGGAAAGGGTTCTGAAAGAACTCTTAAAACTGAAGGTGGAAAAATCAATGGGGCCTAATGGGATTCATCCCAGAATTCTAAAAGAACTAAGGGTAGAATTAGTGACACCACTGACTACCCTGTTTAACAAATCAAGGGAGGATGGGGTGGTACCCAAAGACTGGAGGAGGGCAGATGTGATTCCTCTTCACAAAAGTGGGAGCAAGGCAGAAGCAGGAAACTACAGACCTGTTAGTTTAACCTCAGTGGTAGGGAAAATGATGGAATCACTTCTGAAGGAAAGATTTGTCGAGTATCTAGAGGCCAGAGGGGCACAGAACCCAAGGCAGCATGGATTCACAGCGGGAAGGTCATGCCAGACAAATCTGATAGATTTCTTTGACTGGGTGACCAAAGTAGTAGATCAGGGAGGGGCTGTAGACATGGTCTACCTAGACTTTAGCAAGGCATTTGACACAGTCCCACACAAAAGATTAATATACAAGCTAGCTAGCCTGGGAGTGGGTCCCAAGATGACAGCCTGGGTAAAAAATTGGCTGAAGAATAGGACACAGAGGTAATAGTAAATGGAGTCCACTCTGAAGAAGGGGTTACTAGTGGGGTACCGCAGGGTTCAGTATTAGACTGGTCCTCTTCAATGTCTTTATAAGCTACATTGCAGAGGGACTGGAAGGAAAAGTATGTCTCTTTGCAGATAACACAAAGATCTTCAACAGAGTTGATGCACAAGGTGGGGTGGAAAGGATGAAAAGGGACTTGGCAAGGTTAGAGAAATGGTCAAACGTATGACAGCTTAGATTCAATGCTAAGAAGTGCAAGGTAATGGACCTGGGAAACAAAAACCCAGAGGAAGAGTACACAATGGGGGGTGAGATACTAACAACAACAAAAATGGAAAGGGACTTGGGGGTAGTCATATCAGATGACCTAAAGGTGGGCAAGTAATGTGAGAGGGCAGCAAGGAGGGCTGGGGGGATACTGGGATGCATAGGGAGAGGCATCACCAGTAGAAAACAGGAAGTTATTATCCCTCTGTACAGACAGCTGGTCAGACCCCATCTGGAGTACTGCGTGCAGTTCTGGAGACCCAGTCTCCGCAAAGACATAGACAGGATGGAAGCTGTCCAAAGGAGGGCAACTAAAATGGTGCAGGGTCTGCACTGGAAGACATCTGAAGAGAGACTTAAGGAGCTTAATATGTATAGCCTCGAGGAAAGGAGGGAGAGGGGGGACATGATAGAAACTTTCAAGTACCTCAAGGGAATCAACAAAGTCCAAGAGGGTAGCATCTTTCAAAAAGAGGTGTGCAAGAACAAGGGGCACAATTTGAAGATGGGCGGCTCAGAGGTAATTTAAGGAAGCATTTTTTCACAGAGAGGGTTGTGAATGCATGGAACGGCCTTCGGAGGAGGTCGTGAGTCAAAAACAGTGGTGGAATTCAAGCATGCATGGGACAGTCATAAGGCAATTCTAGGGGTGGGGTAGGAAGAAGTAGGCTGCTGGTTAACTAGGATCTGCAGCTTATCCAGTAGGCAGGGAAATGGGCAGACTGGGTGGGCCAAGCGGTCCTTATCTGCTGTCAAATTCTATGTTCTATGTTTATGTTTCACCCATTAAAATCATCTATTGCATCACTCCTTATCATACTCTGCTTGCCCTCCCTGCCCCACACAGGGAAGACATTGGAAAAGGCCAGGGAGGCTGGGTGTGCACCAGTCTGTTCCACAGTCTATGGAAGTTTTGCTTCACCATCTCCACAAATTGGTTCATCAAACCATCTGTACCCAGGCGTAACAACACCCCCAGCTCCCACTGCTCCCTCTCCACCATAATCCCTGTCCTGTTCAGTATACTGCATCTCTCCTGTTAATGTACTTCCACTTAAGATAACTTCCTCATTCCTTGCAAACATTCTGTACACTGTATCTCAGCTGTCTATGTGTGTCAACACATGGTAAATCCCTCATCCCATCCTTCTTCTCATGTAAACATTCAGTACACTGTATCTCTTTCTGTCTCGATTGTGCCCATAATATTTTCCTTGCCTCTTTTAAACATTCAGTACACTGTATGTCTTAGACATACAGTGTACTGAATGTTTAAAAGAGGCAAGGAAAATATTATGGACACACCGAGACAGAAGAGATACAGTGTACTGAATGTTTACATGAGAAGAAGGATTTTTTTCAAGTGTGGATGCACCTAGACAGCATAGATACAGTCTACTGAATGTTTACAAGGGATGAGGGATTTACCATGTGTTGACACACATAGACAGCTGAGATACAGTGTACAGAATGTTTGCAAGGAATGAGGAAGTTATCTTAAGTGGAAGTACATTAACAGGACAGGGATTATGGTGGAGAGGGACAGTCTAGTGCCAATGTATTTCTGCTCATGATAAATCCTTTGTCTCTTATAAACATTCAATACAGTGTATCTTTTCTGTCTGGGTGTGTCCATACATAATATAGTCCAGCTCACTTTTAAACATTCAGTACACTGTACGCATGCTGTGTAGGTGAAGACATTTTTATCGGCACAGGAGTTCAGTTAATAACACATCCAAGGGGGCAGTAATAAAAAATATAACTTGTCTGCAGAAAAAGATCCGTATGGTCCATCATATTTATAAATTAAATAAATAAATATTTGCCTATTCCTACCTAGTATACATACAGATGTAGTCTTTGCTGTACTGGTCCTTGTAAGAACAGATTCAGAAGCAAATGATTTGATACCTGTTATTGAACCAACATAGATGTAACAAAAAGAACAAAGTGCCTTAGCTTTCAGACCAACAAGCACCTAGTATACTGCAGAATGAGAGACCCCCACACGCTCTTACTAGTCCCCTACTTCCTTTTTGGTTTGGTGTTTATCCAGTCTTTGCCTCTGTCCCACCCTCATTTGAACCCCCCTGCCCCCCACTGATTTCACACAGACTGGCTCCTCTGGCAGCCTATTCAAACCACCACCCTCCATGAAAAAATACTTCTTGGAATCACTTTAACTTGCTATTTGTAATGCTACCCTTTAACAGCTTTGGCATTTACTTTAACACTTTAAATGAAAATAAAGTAATTTGTTTTTGAAAAAAAAAAACTCTTTTTCCCTTTAAATTCTGGCATTATATTTAATTCCTGCATTTATTTGCAAAAGAGATGCCTGTATCAATGGGATTCTGCCTGGTAAAATACATGATAAATTAGAAAAAGTACAATTTTATAGCTAAGTTCCTTATAGCACTGAACTGTGTACTGTATGGTTCCTATACCACCACAGCCACTGGTTTGGCTCATTGCGGGGTTATAAGCATGTCATTTCTCCTCACCGAGCTTCAGTCATCCTACTGTAGCTCTGCAAATGATTAGATATAGGATCCACCATTAAAAGTAACATCTCAAATAGGTAATCCAGTCTAACCACATTGTATAACTAAATGTTATGAATCAAGTATATTGTGAAATACAAACTGCAGAACTAATGTACTGAATGCATAAAAAATAAACAGCCACATTTGTTAGCAGAAAAATAATCTCATCTTTTTTTAGTAATAATGTACTTTGAGTAAAAACATCAACATATCCATTTTCTTTTCATTGTGTTTCACTCCTGAACTGAGATACGGGGCCTGATATTCAAATGCTTGCACAGGCGCTAACGGGCGTTTGCCCACACAAACCAGGCTTTGTGCTGGAGCCCAATATTCAAAAGGCTTGGTTGCACCAGCAGACAGGGTTTAGCACCCATGCAAAACAAAAATGGGGGGTATGCAAATGAGGGGTGGGGACAGGAATATCGGCACGTCAATATTCGGCAGATATATACTGTGCAAAAGGGATTTGCATGGTCCTTTTGTACCATACAAATACCACCGAACAAAACCTTCCCTTACTCCATGCATCCTTAGTGGCTACCAGAGGTAATACAGTCAACTAGCTAGTTGACCGCTGAGAGTGAACACTCAACCCTGTGATCTGTGGCACCCCACCCCATCATCAACCTATAATTTACAAAAAACTTCCTGGTGCTAGTGGGTCCCCCCTCAATTGCCAGCCCATAATTTATAACAAAACTCCCTAGAGCTAGTGGTCCCCCCCTCCGATTGCCAGCCCATACTGTAACACAAAACTCCCTAGTGCTAGTGGTCCCCCCTCCCACCTTCTGATTTCTAGCCCATAATGTTAACAAAAAAATCCCTGGTGCTAGTGATCCCTCCCCTCCCTCTGGTCACCAGCCCAACTGCTGGTATCACCCAAACTGACATCCATCCATCCACTCTGCTAGACCAACAATTTGTAGGATTTACTGTGGCCAAATTTCTTGTCCAAAAATAAACACATAAGTGTGAGAAGGAATAAACAAATTGTATATGTCAAGTTTGGCCAAATCATGTGAGTTAGGGTTGCAAGCAGACACTTCTTTTGAAATTTCTCACATGACTGCTCAGACACAATCTGTTAGACATAGGTGCAGCATCCATTTGCCTTTGTGTCCGACCATTTGAATATCCCTACCCAAATATTTACTTCCACAGACCGTATGCCATCATGTTTAGTACTAATTATTATGTGGTATCATTTATTTGGTCATCTGTTCATTATTTGCATTCTTTTGAGAGGAGGGAATACAGTATTTATCCACCCTGCTGTCCATTATCTCCATGTATACTTCATAGACATTATATGGGTTACACAATGCCTTGATTCTTTTGAGAGGTGGGAATACAGTAAGTATCCTAACATATTGCTGTCTGTTATCTGTCTATGTATACTTCATAGACAGTTTATGGGTTACACAATGCCTTGATTCTTTTGAGACGTGGGAATACAGTAAGTATCCTTACAGCCTGCTTTCCATTATCTGCCAAGTTCTACTTCATGGATGGGTTACACAACAGCTTGATTCTTCGAGAGGCAGGTGAGGCAAATTTTATTTTATAGCACCCAATCCCAGAGGCTCTAGGCACCTCACAATCAAAACAATACAGGAGATATATTTAAATAAAATAATAAAATGCAGAGTACAAATACATAATTTTAAAATCCTTAAATTCATAATCAAAGCAGAGGTTAGAGACGTTACGGCTCAAACAGTCAAGGGGAAAAAAACTACTCTGGGAAGGCTAGGCAAAAGTGGTGTGCCTTTAGCCTTTGCTTGAATACCTCAGTATAAGGGGCCACCCAGAATACAGGTGGAAGCCAGTCCCACATGATCAGCTCAGTGACACTAATGGCATGGTCCCCGATGTCTTGAGCTGAACCCTGGAAACATCTAGGAGGCCCATAGATGAGCAGAGGGAGTGGACAGAAGTAGCAGGTGTCAGGAGCTCAGCCAGGTAGCCAGAACACAGTCTGTATAGGGCCTGAAATGTGATCAAGCCCACCTTGAAGAGGATCCCCCTCCTGATAGGCAGCCAGTGCAGAGCACACCAGACTGGGTCACATGACGGACCTAGACAGGCCGACAGTAACCAAGTCACTGCATTCTGCACCAGCTTCAACCTGTGGAGGGTTCTCCCATGACCCTGAAGTAAAGAGATTTACAGTAGTTGAGCCTAGAGGTAACAAAGACATGTACTAGCTTCTGCAGGCGTTCAGGAGGAACAAGGGGCTTGATCCTGGCAATGTACCTCAAGTGGTAAAAACCACTTTAGACAACAGAAGACACCTGGTCCTCAGGTATAATCTACTGTCCAAGATCATGCCAAGATCGCACACCCTCAGGGAGGTCACAAATGGAGTTGACCCCAAAAAAAGTCCTGTGTTAGCTCCAGGTACACTCCCATCATGCTCATGACCCACTCGATCACCAGCACCTCTGTCTTGTCCAGGTTGAGTCACAACCAGCTGGAAGACATCCAGCCATTGATCTTAGCCAGGCAGAAGTTTAGCATGTCTACAGCATTGGATGTTCCAGGAGCAAATTACAACTACAGCTGGGTGTCATCTGCATAGCAGTGAAACTCCACACTGACTTGCCAAATGATCTCGCCCAGAGGCAGCATGTACACAGTGAACAACATCAGCGACAAGATCAAGACCTGGGGTATGCCACATGACAGGGGCATTGAGGAGGATGAGAAATTCCCCATCACCACCCGCTGTACCCTATCAGATAGATAGGACTTAAACCATTTGATAAGAACATCGGTAAATCCACAGTACTCGTGGAACCGATTAGAGAAGCACAAAGTGATCCACAGTGTCAAAAACTGATGAGAGATCGAGGAGGACAAGAATTGACTTATCTCTTCTATCTCTAGCCATAAGCAAGGCATTATGCACCCTAACTAATGATGTTTCAGTGTTGTGTCTAATCCCAAAACCTGACTGGAATGGCTCAAGGATGTCAAAGGACACAAGGTGATCCTCGAGCTGTTGTGCGCCATGAGTTTCTCAACAACCTTGCTCTAAAAGGGAAGGTTGGGGCTAGGATGGTAACTTGCCAGGACGTCTGGGTCAGGAGATTGTTTCTTCAGGATGGTTCTCACCAGGGCCTGTTTCAAGACCAATGGAAAGACCCCATCTGACATTGAGCACCGGGTGATCCTGAGGTTGTAAGGATTAAGACAGCCTGCTTCTCAAAGAATGTTCTTGTAAGTTTACAGAATGTTCTTGTCAGTTTTGATGCAGGTGCAGCAAAAAGAACATAGTAACCCGGAACTGACCTCTTGTTTACAGCTCTGCAAAAGGCTTAAAAACTGCATCTTAGGTTAACCCCTTAAATTCCAAATAGCTTTGTAATCATTTCAACAGTATAACTATATACAGTTTTAAACAAAGAGATCTCAGTATCACATACAGTTTCACATACAGTTTCACACAGAGATTCACATATATATTTTTATAAATGCAGATATGCAAAAGGGGAAGAAATAGCAAGGGAATTCAGAGAGCGAGAGGCGAGAATTGTGAAACTGTTGGAGTGATTGTTCCTAGGTCTTACAAGAAAATTTGGTTGCGCAACCAGACAGCTAAGAGACAGAAGGAAGGGAACAGAACAGGCCCTTGTGCTTAAACCCTTTCTGCATAACAAATAGGGCAAGGGCCTTATTCATTCTTGTCATAGTGGGAATACAGTACATATCCTTACACCCTGCTGTCTGTTATCTGTATGTATATTTCATAGACAGAATACAGTTTACATAACGGCTTAATTCTTTTGAGTGGTGGGAATACAGTATGCATCCTTAAACCCTGCTGTTCATTATCTATCCATGTATACTTCATAGACAGCATAGGGGTTTAGAATGGTTTGATTCTTTTGAGAGGTGGACATACAATATGTATCATTACACTCTGCTGTGTATTATCTGTCTATGTATCGTCACATACAGCATTTGGGTTATACAATGACTTGACTCAGACTATGCTATTTATCTTCATGAGTAAGGGCAAGACCATAGCTCATGAGGGCCAGATTCATGAGTGAGTTATGAAAGTCCAGCACTTCACAAGTGATGATAAAAGTCATATTCTCAGGCAGACCATTTGGTGTCCAATTTATACAATGTATTTTAAATTGTAGAACTTTCAGAGTGATTATTTTAATGAGTATTTATCTGTTTTCTGTTTAATTCAAATGCTCTGTTTTGAGAGTAGGGCTATTATGAGGTGAATTGGTAAAAGCTCTTTTGAGACCAACCTAATATAGTACTAAATGCTGATGACCCCCTAATATTAAAATACATGATTTATTCTTATTTAAAATGCATCACTGGCTAAAACCAATCAATATCAGTATAGGTCGATTGTCACACCTATGTTGTATAAATACAGTTTTTAGAAAATGGGCGGGGATAATTCTTATTTCTGATCGGCTAACTAGAGCAACTAGCTGGTCTGGTATCAGGCAGGAAAGAATGAGTCCCAGTCTTTGGCTGCCTGATTATGTTCAAATATTACTGTGCATATAGAATTTTCAAGTTCAAAATGCCACCACTGTTTTATCTCACTAAGCGAGTTGACTTTCCCAACAGTGTGATCAAGATAACTCCCACAACACATCTCAGCTGCACTGTTATGAGTAATGTAAGTGCCACAGGCTGACCACTTTTAACTTGTGTTCTGTTCTGGCATAACAAATTACTTTTTGTTTTCCCATTTTCTGAACTGCTACCTCTCACATTTTTCTGAACTGCTACCTCTCCGACACATGCTAGTAACTCACTCTGGATCAGAAACAAAGATGGCATCCACAGCTCCCGTTCACGTTTCCTGCTACAAAATGAACCATTTGTCCACTGCTACTGCCATACCAACATGCTTCCTGGTAGTGCTACTCTGTCTCTCAGTCACACTACTCTTGTCTCACTAGTCCTTATTTTAAAAAAGGTTCCAGTGCATTGCAGCTTCACCTCAGCACCAACCATCCTCATCCTACATGCTTGTTTTTAATACAAAAAAAAAGTTTAATTGTAGGCACCTCTTATTGTGGCTGCTTCTCACACTTGTACACACATCAGCCACGATTTCATTGTGATGCTCACATATCCCTCCTGATGACCACCAGCCACTAAATAATCAACAATGGAGCTGGACTGATATAGTGACTTCTGTGTGTGCTGCTTCAGGGGTTTACAATAATCTTGGTCTATTGTTCTGGTGCTGAGGGAGGTTTAGTAGAAGAGAATGGCTCTGTAGCCTCTGTGTGTGTATGTGAGTGTGTGGGGGGGGCAACAGGAGACAGAACAGCACAAAGATGGAGGGACTATTTTACCCCAAAAAATTCTATTCTTTTTTTAAAGTGATTTTCTTTGTTATTTTATTACTTAATTTAAATTTACACACATACCCATTTTCTAAGCACAATAATACTCTCCATGGTGGGTGGTACTGGGCTACTACAGCCCTTCCAGGGGCTATAAGGCCCTCCACCTTCAGCACTGGGCCTCATTACACTCCTGGGTGTTCTAATATAGCCCAATACCACCCACCCTGGAGGGTAGTATGGCTTGCATTTATTCCTACTTCTGCAAAATTCATAATGTTTTGTGTAATGGTCTCTTATAAATAATGACAATACATATTTTTTTATATTTAGGTTTTATGAAATGGAACAATTTCTGCTGTAATGGAAACCATCATTTTGTCTGCAAATACAAACCTTAAAGAAAGATGTCCTTTCTGCAAGAATTTTGAATTCATTTTCTGATTGTTAAGATGTTTTAAAGCTGCAATAAATAGATTGTGGAAAGCATTCTGTGTCATTATTTTAACAACTTAATTACAGTCATGTTATGCACAGCTTGGATGGGTAATGCAACCTGCTCAAGTAGGTGGCTAGGTGAGCCAGTGCCAAGTTTGCATTCAGTGAATGTGCTAAAACCAACATTTTAGACTCTGGCAATGTAGGTCTGAAGGCACTCAGTTTCCATTAGAATTACAATACTTCAGAATCATGGCAAACCTATTTTTACAGGAAGCACACATTGAGCATGCCCAAATCATTGCAAGCCACATGATCTGCATCTAGGGCTGGGTGAAATTTAGCAAATTCAGTTTTCTGGGATTTTGCAAAAATCAACCCTCATAGGTCTCAAAGTGTCCCTAGTTTAGAAAAAACATATTTTATGATTGCCAACATTGTGTAAAGATTGTTGATATAGCTGGTAGTTTGATTTTCACTCATACTTTCTTTACAAAAGTGAAAAACAGACTCCTCAGTGTCCTGGTGTTATCACACCAAAATAGGTTTGTTTACATTCCTTGATCAGCCCTAAATACATCTTTCCTGGACTTGGGAACACCCACAAAACAATCTAGCTGCTCTTGATGCTGTGGGAGTTTAGGAGGCTACTTCCTTATGAGTGACTGAACTATTTGGGTGTGTTTCTAATGCTCAAGGAGCAAGCAGTAAGAACAGAACCAGGATTGTAAACAAAAACAATGTTGTTTATAAATATACACTGCCATGCATTTCAGTTCTACTAAACAAGGAGACAGACAAAATAAACAGCAACATCAGTGAATTTTAGAGAGGGTAAGCAATCATAAAATGTGAGGTTTCAACTAGAAATAATATGATGAAAAACAGGTTGACAGTGTCCCTTTAAATGTTTTGAAATCTGCTGAAATTTTCCAAAATTCTTTAAGTGATCATAACACAGTCTGTGTTATAGCTGGAGTTCTTAAATTTGGTATGCTTATGGGCTGGAAGGGTTCGAAATTCAGTTCCAAGTTTTGTGGCATGTGGATGAGTGACAGGGAAGTTATAGATGTTTAAAATCTGGCAATTTATTATTCATATGAAAAATTCTGAAAATATTTCTATGCTTGCAACTTAGCCACCTTTGGAGCTAGATAATTGAAAAAGTTATATGAATACTTTCTTAAAAGGGTCTTAGGAACTGCTAAATAGTGAGATAATTGGTTGTGTAAATTGTAAGTTAGAAGAGCTCAAAATTACACAATTTATTTGTTAAATTGGGTGGAAATCTTCAAAATATTTGGATGTGTCTTGGTCTACTGTTACTGCAGGTATGCACTCAAGATATTGCATGTGGTTTAATATGCTAAAATGTATTGTGGCTATGTTAGACGTTACTGACTGGCAAAATTTGCTCCGAAATTCATAAATGCATAGTATGTAATTTCACTAGAATTCCACCACTGCTGACACTGAATATACCTTTTATTTCTTTTTTTTTTTTTGTAATTAACCATCTTTATTGTTTTACAAACATACCCAAGGTAACGGACAGACAATGGAAGGTTAAACTAAAAGCATAAGGCATAGACATAAAATTGCTGTAAGTACATACAAATTGCCTTCAGAAAATAGTTAAACAAAAGGAGTAACCAAGGTCCCTCCCCACCCCCACCCCAAAGTTCACGAGCAACAAGGAGCGAATATACACACATAGAACTTAAGATAATAAATCTAGGCTTTCCAGGCCATAAGGAAAGCATCAAGAGGGCCCCAAAGAGAAGCTTAGCTACTGTTGCCCTCAAGATATATGCAATGTGCTTCTCAAGCTGTAAAGCTAAAGTACATTCTTGGTACCATTCTAACAAAGATGGAGATTTATCAGACGACCAATGCCTTAAAATTAGCAGTTTCATTACAGCTGAGATGAGTGAAACATAGGCTTTCCAGATCCTAGAAGAGCCTGGGGAAAAATATAACAAACACATCTCGGCATGAACATATTGTGAGAGCCAAGGACAGAGCCCACAAGCCTGCAAATGGCACTCAGGCGGTTAGTATAACCGGGCAAGACCATAGCATGTGGTATAAAGTTCCTCCTCTTTCTTGCATTTCCAACACAAAGAGTGGGAGATGCCCACGCCTAAATAAGTGAGAAGGAGTTAAATATAAATGATGTATAATATTGAAATGTATCATCCTCAACCTGTCTTGTTTGATAAATTTATACATAGCGGACCAAAGTTTATTCCAGAGATATGGGGTATCCTGAATATTCAACACCCTTACCCAGTAGTAACAAACACCTGAGGAAGCCTGTGATCCCATTCCTGAAGTAGCTTATAAACTTTAGAAACTGCATGCGGTTGGGCGCAGCAGTTAATAAAGCATCCAAATTGACCGGTACATACAGCAGAGGGTGTTGAATGAAAAACCGGGCTATCGCTTTGCTGAGCTGTAGCCACTAAAAAAAATAATGATCAGGAATCCCATGGAGTCTCTTCAGCAGGTCAAAGGATGTAGGCGGCCTGATCCCAGATATCCAATGCGGAAAAATAGGCTTATCTGGGGCCAGAAAGTAGTGGAGTAGCACCCCTACTTTTGATTTGGGGTTCTCGAAAATAGGCTGGTTGTCCGAAAGCCACCATTTGACTCGAGATAACATTGTAGCTGAAAATATGCTTTCAAGGACCAGCCCATGGGATTGTTCATCGCTGTTTTAGAAATGATGGACTGGGGAACAAATAGAGAGGCACGTAAAGAGCTCTTCAATCTTTTAGCCAGGTCACGCTCGATGTCTAACCATAAGGGAGAATAGCCGGAGGGCTATGTCCTTTGACCCATAAAGTTAGCTTAGAAATGTGTTGTGCTGTATAATATAAAAACAGAGGGGGCCATCAGTCCACCCTTGGATTTTGAGGCGGTCAATTTAATATAAGATCTACGTATTCTCTTCCCCTGCCACAAAAAGGAATGAAATATTTTCTGTAGATTGATAAACCATTTTTTGGGAAGATAAGTTCCAAGCATTCCCAGAGGATACAATATTCTAGGGAGAATATTCATCTTAAGGAGATTTAGTCTGCCCCATAGAGATAAGGAGATCGAACACCATTTGTTCAAATCTCCCGAAATAATTTGAACCAGAGTACCGGTTGTCTTTAATCATCGAAGGTAGGCTTGTGCCAATGCTGATCCCCAAATATATAAGGGATTTAGCCTCCCAGCCAAGACCAAAAGTCTGTAAATCTGCTTTTATGACATTATGATTTAAAGGAGAATTTTGGTCTTATACGATTTAATTTATAATAGGATACTTTGGAGAAGGCAGCTATTTCCTCCAAAGCGGCCGGTATAGAGATTACGGATTCTCAATGTGCAGTAACATCATCAGCATAAGCTGAAAATGCATAGTTAAATTCCCTACCTGTATACCCTTTATAAGAGGATTCTGCGCTAATCTGTGCAAAAAGGCTCCAGGTACAAATTAAATAGCAATGGGGACAAGGCAACCTTGCCTTGTACCATGCTCTAACTTAATAGGCGGTGATAATACCCCATTGCATTTCACTCGAGCAGAGGAAAAGAATACAAGATTTTAACCCATCTTAAGAAACGTCAGGCAGCCCAAATGTCGAGAGGGTGGTGAATGGAAATCCCAGGACACCCGTCGAAGGCCTTTCGAGGTCAAAGAAAGGAGTACTGCTGGGGTTTTAGATTCCATGGCCTCTGCAATGAGGTGTAATAATTTACAAAGGTGATCCTGGGGTAACCTCCCTCATAAAACCACTTGCTCCCTGCTGACCAACGTGTCCATAACTTTAGATAGCCTGTTGGCCAGAACTTTAGCCAATATTTTAATATCTGTATTTAAGAGAGATATGGGAGATAGCTGTCCATGTTGTATGGGTCCTTCCCGACTTCAGAATTAGCGAGATAGTGGCCTCTTGGAAATTGGGGTCGAGATACCGTGATCAAACCAATATTGAAAACGGCTAATAATATTGGAGATATGACAGGGCAAAATACCTTATAAAAATTGCTGGGGAACCCGTCAGGCCCAGGAGATTTGTCAGAGGGCATCTGCTGAATGGATTGGCGGATCTCCAGAAGTGATATGGGCACCTATCTCAACCGCATCGCCGCGATAACTTTGGGAGAGCGATTGAATTCAGATATGAGGTAATTCTATCATTGAAGGTTTAGATATGGGATCTTCTACATATAATCTCTGATAGTATGCCCCAAACTCACTAGACATTTCCTGTGGATCCGTGCAGACATGTCCCCCCTGAGCAACGTGGACACCCGGGATATGATGATCCGAGTCTAAATGCTGAATACGCATAGCAAGCAGTTTCCCAGCTTTCTCACCTATATCCAAATATTGAAGTCTCGAGCGCCAGAGTGCTAACTCAGCTTGCTGCATCACTAAACCCGAGTGCTGGGCCTGCAACTGACGTAGCCTAACCCAGTCTGATTCAGATGAAGATCGGGATAAAGCACTCTCAATTTGTTTAATAGAAACTAGCAAAGCATCTAACTTGTCCCTCTGAACACGTTTCCTCCTGGAGGCAATCTTAATTAACTCACCCCTTAAGGAACACTTCATGGCAGCCCAAACCAGGTCTCTCTGGTCTACTGAGTCCTGATTGTCCTCTAGGAAATGTTTGATGAAATCCTTGAGATGCGTCAAAGAGGACTCATCTTTTAGAATTTGGCAGTTTAACCTCCATTGTGGGGAGCGTTTACCCCCTAAGGTAGGCCTATATGTCACACTAACTGGAGCATGGTCTGATATTAACCTGGCAGAAATCTCTGCCTGCATCACATCGGGTATCACCGCTGAACTTATCAAAATATAATCAATTCGTGAATGGGAGTTATGTACGGTGAATAATAAGAGTATTGCCGCAACTCAGGATTAAGTGTGCGCCAGACATCCGCCAGGGCCGCCTTACTGATAAAGTCCTTAAGGGCCTTCTGTGCAGGAGATAAACCCCGTCTCGCAAGTCCTGACCTATCTAAATCATTCTGGACTACCAAATTCCAATCACCCCCAATAAATGTGGGTTTATATAAATATATATCAGACACTACTAAGTGCAGTAGGTTCATGAAAAAGGAAGGGAATCTCTGTTAGGGCCATATATGGATCCTAATATAATCGGTTGTGATGCCAATTGTGCATGCACAATTACATAGCGACCGAGGGTCCCAACACTCATTTATCAGTTTAAAGGGATATGCCTAGCAATAAGGATAGCCACTCCACCCTTCTTCATTGACTCACTCGCCCCATAAACCTCGCAACCGCTCTTCTGAAATAGTGAAGGTCACTTCTTTTTAAGTGTGTCTCTTGAAGGAAGACAATATGCGCTCCCAAATGGCGGAGATGTTTTAGTACCACTTGCCTCTTGACCCTGTCCTTGGCTCCTTTAACATTCCAGCTGATGAGCTTATAAGTGTAAGCCATTATAAACAAAACAGACGTTAGGACAAGCTGAGTAAAATGTACCCTGGAAGTTAAGCCAGAGATATCAATAACATGACTATAAACTCCCTGATACCAGATATGTGTGTGTACTTCAATTAGCTCGTAACTTGATAATCCCACCCCAACCCCTCAACAAACAGCCAATCCCCAAACCCCACCCTCCTAGTACCCAAAGAACACACTAACCCGAAATCCCCAGTCTAAAACAAGACCTATCCCCCAGTCCCAGAAGACTGCCCTCCTAAAGAAAACCTGCCACATGATTAACTTCCAAACAACCCAATATGCCCTGCATTACCCTCCGGAACCCCCACCCACCAGGAAAAAGGAGAAAATAATTAATTACAAGATAGGCTCCATCATTGCCCAGAAATGTAAATAGCGCCAACAGTCTACTAATCAATTGTCGTCTAAGTCTCAGATCAACTTAAAATAGGCCCTCTCCGGGTGAACTAAAAAAATATCTATCAAGTTAATTAATAACTATATACACACCAAGTTATGTAAATTATAAAAAAAAAAAAAGGGGGAGGGAAGAGGGAGAGAGGGGAAAAAGTACATCCACTGGAAGTCCTGCTGAAAAGTCCGGATACATCCACGGAAGTCTTGCTGAAAAGTCCGGATTGGCTGAAGATCGTGCAAAAAAAAAAAAAAAAAAAAGGGGAACTTGTCCCAGGTGGAGATCAGTAGCTCTGTTCGGAAGGTCTACCATCAATGGTATGCCAAAAAATTAATGAGTCCCGGTCATAACAGACCGTTAGCTGCAGAAGCCATCTGGTCCAGTTTTATTCACGCCATGAAGTAAGCTGCTACCGGGATAATATGAGTGAGAGTTCCATGCAGACAGTCAGGAGATTTGCAAGTGGACTATATAGACAACTCTATATCATCAAATAATATCTTGATGAACCCAGAAGTAAAGCCAATAAAGTTGAGATGCAGGGAAAATATCATCATTTAAAGAGATCTGGGAAGAGACGTTGCAGCTCCTGTTGAGCCTGAGAGTAAGAATCAAATGATAGCCACTTCTCTTCATGCTGTACCATTAACACAGCAGGATACTTAACTTTATATGGCTTAGACGCCACTACAAGCTTGGTAACAATCGGATGCAGCTCCTGCCTTCTCAGCCTAACGGAGTGTGGCAAATCCTGAATAATTCGAATTCTCTGTCCCTCCCATAGCAATTCTTTCATCTCTCTTGCCTTAGCGAGGACGTGTTGTTTATCCAAGAAGTTCAGGAATCTCATGATCAAGGGTCTGGGCGGCTGCCCAGGGCGGGCGGGGGGTGCAAAGCGCGATGAGCTCTTTCTATTACATATTCACCCCGGAGAGCTCCCAACTTTACTGCAAAATTTCTGAAGAAAGGTGACCGGCATATTCCCTTCTTCTTTTTCCGGGATCCCAATCACAACAAGATTATTTCTTCGACTGCGTCCCTCTAGATCTTCTAATTTCTCCTCCAACTTCTTTAATCTCCATTTAACCAGGACGAGTTCTGTTTCATGCCTGAGGTGTTTGTTTTCCAGAGAGGTTAACTTCACTTCCACATTCCCGACCCTCCTAGAAAGAGTATCCACTGACTTTTTAATTAATTGCACGTCCTCTGCAATAGTCGCCACGGAGGACTGGAGAGCTGCATAATTTCAAGAAATCTGGTTTCGGTTAGCAGGACGTCTGCCGTGGGTAACTTGGGTAAGCTAGCAGCCTGTTGCTTGGCCGCTGCGGCCTTCTCTTTCTGGGGTCTGGGAGGCGAGTAAGCCAAGCGGCGCCTTTTTCATATAGACCTCCATGTTATGGGTCTAAAAGTGATTTCCCATGCAGCAAGAACCCACACGCCTGAAATAAAGGAAACTTAAATCCGACAGCGCTTTACAGGAGCCTAGAATTAGATAGCGGGTGGCGGAGCTCCGGTAGTTTGCTGCCGACTCTGAGGCTGCCATCACGTGACCCCTTTTATTTCTATAATTGCTATGCAGACTCTGAGTTTGTTTTTATGCTGGTCTCCTGCAAACCTCTTCCCCGGGGTTGCACCTGGAAATTAGCATTGTTTCAGTGTGCCTTTTGCTGGTTAACATATTTTAAATAAATAAACAAACAAACCTGTGGAATGTAACTTACAAAGTACAAATCACCACTGAATCACCTTACCTGCTCTAGCATCATGGCCCTGCAACACCGTTCAACATTCCTGCAACTAGGGTTTCCACCTGCTCCAATTTTTGCAGGACAATCCTGATTTAGGCAGCTGTGTCCTGCAAAAAAAACATGAAAAATACTACATGTCCTGACATTATGGCAGAAAAAATTATTTTCTGACTTTCCTCTAAATGTTGCAAAAAACTATGCCTTAAAACGATAAGAGCCACTAGAAACAACTAAAAAACCACCACACTTATTCTTAATTCTGATTATTTAGAAAAAGAAGTCTGTTGCATTAGTTGAGGTTACATACTGTCCTGCGAAAAATCATTCTTGGGTAAGAAATATCCCACTTTGGGCTTCTTAAAAGGTGGTGACCCTACCTGTGACAGCGATACCCAGCATCATCCGCCATCATGACTAAAGATATTCAGATACTTCTGTCACAGTGGCCTAAGTTGCAACTAGTTGTAAGGCTTGGTATCACTTGCTGCCACTGTTCTCAAATAGTCAAAATATACATTGTTATCTACAGGGTTATTAAATAGTCTGCAGGTGATATTGTAATGAAACAGTTCTGCACGTGTACGTGCTTCCACAAGTCATTAAGTGAGTGAGTTCTAGTAGTTTTATAGCATATGCAAGAATTTAGGCTAGTGCACATCAATGTCCTTGACCATTCTTCATTATTAATCACATAAAATAGTGACCTGACACATGGAACCACTATACTTTTCCCATGGATACCTCCTATGAATGCTACCTTATTGCCACTTTACCCAGTCTTTACCTTGCGCGACAATGGCAGCTCAAGTGTATGACTGGGCAGAATGTATGGACATAGCTTCAACAAAAGTATCACAACATTCCACAATTTTGCAAATGTTCATGCAATTCCACTTTAATTACTGATGTTATTTTGGAATATTTGGCTGCTTACAACTTTTTCTGCCTTTGAGTAAGAGATAAGAGTTGACACACAGCCTCTTTTTTTTTCCATATTGTTTTTTCTTCCAATTGGCATCTCATTTTCAGGGATACACCCTGTTCACAGAGATATACCCTGATCAGGCTGAACCCAGCTATCATTCAGTTGACTGCTGGGTTTTTCGGCAACATTTTGCTCCCTACCACCTCCTCTGGTGGGGTGGTGCCTTTGTCAGCCTCGCACAGCCACAACTTCCTCTGCCACAGGAGCAAACACCCTTGTCCAGCCACAGGGGTCACTGTATTATTGGAACCCACTGCAACCCTCACCAACCGAGATAAACTGCCAAGCAGCAGCTGTCAGCCATGTCCTGCTCCCAATATGACTTACCTGGCTCAATTCTGAACCGGGTCATCAACAAGGCAGCATGACGCTCTGCTGCTGGGCCATAGAGTGCGTCAAAGCCTAATATTTAGGGTCAGCAAACCTAACAAAATTGGTGATATACTGTTTTGTATTAAAGTTATAGGAGCTTAAAATTCTGCATGTTACATAACTGTGAAATGTAATTTTAACATTTCTGAAGGTTTGGAGGCCTATAACTCCAGCACCTTTAAAGATAACATTCTAAAACATGACACACTTCTGTATGAACCATTGTAAGCCTTTGAAAAAGAACCCTGTTAAAACATGTCTGGCTGGAGCCCAGTTGTGTCTGAATAAATGTTTTTCTAAAGAAGACCTTGCTTTGCATCCCTTTTGTTTTTTGGCTTGCTACCATTGTAATGTTGTATCAAATTTGGTACAATTTGAGCAAATACGTTTAGCTGACATAATTGCGAAATATAATTTTTAAATTTCCAGATGTTTGGAGGTTTATAACTTGGTCACCTTTAAATACAGAAATCTGGAACTTGGAACACTTCTGCATGGACCTGGCACAGTAGCATACCAAATGTGGTTCCATTTGGAGAACTACTTTAAAAATTAGACGAAAATAACTGAAATCACAATTTTGGTAAAATTGGAATATCACCAGAATTTTGCTGGTAGAAGATAAAGTTCCCCCAGTCCTACCTGCAGCTGTCGACCAGTAATTCTGGAGATTGAGAACTCATCATGCTGTGTACAGTACATCTCAATGCCATTTTCAGCTCTTTTTCACTGGTGAAGGGTCTGGCTACTGAGGAAGTTCATTTTAAGTGAAAAAAGTGACATCTGGTCAAAAAGGTTTCAAATTATCATAGAACTGTTATCTTTCCAGTTAGCTAATTATAACTACATGTAACTGTTGTTTAAGGCAGGCAGGTTAGTGAAATCTTACTGCAGTGGACAGAGGAGAGAGGCACAGTCTAAGTCTGCCATGGCAGATGAAGGCCCTGCAGCAGGAACAGGTAGAGTGAACTGAGCAGACTGTGAAATTGTGTGAGGGGTTTTTTGAAAGATGGTTTGACAAATATTTGAGTCCTGGTCGTGTAGAGAGTATAGAAATCCAGTATGCTGTTCACACAGTGAAACCTCTACAGCGTCAGCAATATCAGTGCTGCAACAAGATCGACGGTCATTCTGTCGATAGGGATTTTTAGCTCCAGTCGTCTTGCCACCTAAGGGGTTTTACACTGTTTGCCCACACATCTCTGACCTGGAGGTGATTATATACATTTTATTTTTGGGGGTGGGGGTGATGTACCCAGTTTATTTCTGCAATAGCGGTCAGTCGGCAAGATTGCTAGGTGACGTGGTTGCCAGTTGAAAAATCCTTGTCGCTATAAAGTCAGTCGACATCCTTGTTGTCGAACTGGCATGGTGGAACCCAGAAATCCATATTTATTTATTTATTTATTTGTTTGTTTGTTTGTTTATTTATTATTTCTCCCTGCATCAGGAGCAGGCAGAGTAAATTTAGTAGACTGGGAAAGGTGCAGGGAGGAGTTTAAAGAACTACTGTATTTGACAAATAATGTGACTGCTGATGTTGCAGGGAAGAGGCATCCATTGTATATGTGATCTGCCCCCTCCCCTCCCTAGGCTGCACCAGGAAATGACCTTTATCTTACTGCAACTTTCCTGAATCTTCAAATAAATAGTTTTATTTTATTTTTTGCCTGTGAGTGAAAACTAAGTGAAGTCGGCTGCTGCAGTGAGATGAACTTTCAAATAATCATAGAATTGAACATTATCTTTTCAGTTAGCTAATTCCCACTGTACTGTAATTATTTGTAGTTTCAGCCAGGCAGGCTAGTGAAATCATGTTGAACAAGAGAGAAAAGAGTGCCGTGAGCCTGCACTGGTAGCTGTCGGCCCTGGAGCAGGTGCAGACAGGCTAGTGAAATCACATTGCAGAGGACAGGAGACAGTGCATAGTGACAACCTGCACTGGTAGCTCTTGGCCCTGCAGTAGGAGCAGACAGGCTAGTAAAATCACATTGCAGAGGAGGGCGAGAGTGCACAGTGACAGCTTGTACTGGTAGCTGTAGGCCCTGCAGTAGGAGCAACCAGGCTAATGAAATCACATTACAGAGGAGAGGCGAGCTTGCACAGAGAAAGCCTGCACCGGTAGCTGAAGACCCTGCAGTAGGAGCAGACAGGCTAGTAAATGACATTGCAGAGGAGGGCAAGAGGGCACAGTGACAGTCTGCACTGGTAGTTATAGGTCCTGCAGTAGGAGCAGACATGCTAGTAAATCACATCGCAGAGGATAGAGTGCACAGTGTGAGCCTGCACTGGTAGCTGTAGGCCCTGCAGTAGGAGCAGACAGGCTAGTGAAATCACATTGCAAGGAGGGTGAGAGTGCACAGTGACAGCCTGCACTAGTAACTAGGCCCTGCAGTAGAAGCAGGCAGGCTAGTGAAATCATATTGCGGTGAGAGGCAAGAGTGCACAGTGAAAGCCTGCACTGGTAGCTGAAGACCCTGCAGTAGGAGCAGACAGGCTAGTAAATCACATTGCAGAGGAGGGCAAGAGGGCACAGTGACAGTCTGCACTGGTAGTTGTAGGCCCTGCAGTAGGAGCAGACAGGCTAGTAAATCACATTTCAGAGGAGAGAGTGCACAGTGTGAGCCTGCACTGGTAGCTGTAGGCCCTGCAGTAGGAACAGACAGGCAAGTGAAATCACATTGCAGAGGAAATGAGATAGTACACACTGAGAGCCTGCACTGGTAGCTCTAGGCCCTGCAGTAGGAGCAGGCAGGCTAGTGAAATCATATTGCAGGCGAGAGGCAAGAGTGCACAGTGAAAGCCTGCACCGGTAGCTGAAGACCCTGCAGTAGGAGCAGACAGGCTAGTAAATCACATTGCAGAGGAGGGCAAGAGGGCACAGTGACAGTCTGCACTGGTTGCAGCAACAACAGACAGGCTAGTGAAATCACATTGCAGAGGAGTAAAGCTACCAACAGTCCCTATTTTCCCAGGACAGTCCCTATTTTAGACAGCATGCCCCAGTGTCCCCACAAGTTTTGCAAAATGTCACTTTTGTCCCTTTTTTTGCTTACTTGTTCCAATTGTCCCTTTTTTTTTTTGCTGATTGCTACTCCATGAGTGACAGTTATTTCTGCACCACTGTGGTGCTGCTCGGGCTGGATAGCAGTTTGCAACTTCAACCCCTGCGCCTGTGTTGGACTGCAAGCATGTCAGTGGGAGCACAGTAAAGCATGCTCCTTCCTGTTAGATCAGACTGGGTAGTAGTGCAAACAAGCACATGTGGACATCTGCCTGCCAGCAGCTGAGATGAACTCCAGACAGAGAAGAGACTGGCAGCAGGTGACTAATGTACCTGAACCTGATCAGCAGTAGGGAAGTGTGTGAATAAAACAATCTGGTGTGGTGGTGGGAGTCACTAAAGTGAAGTTTGCTCAGCAAATGAGGTGAGTGTGAACGGGTTGGATGGGACTGTCAGGAGGAGCAATACATGCAGCTCGAATGTCTGATCACAATTTAATGCAGGTTTGCTTCTAATGAACTTTCTGTATATCATGATTTGGAACTTGCTGCAGCAGAATGATGTATTGTTTTAATCTGGATGTTTGCTACTGGTGTTACTGTGGGGCAGCATGGCCAGAGCAAGCAGCAAATGTAATTGATTGTGTGCAGCATTGTCTGCAGTGGTGCCCATGGGAGTGATAGGGTGGGGGGTCATGGTCAGGATGGACCATCCCAGTTTTAGGCCTTGGAAAATTGGTAGCTTTACAGAGGAGACAGTGCACAGTGTCAGCCTGCACTGGTAGCTATAGGCCCTGCAGTAGGAGCAGGCAGGCTAGTGAAATCACATTGCAGAAGAGAGGCGAGTGCACAGTGACAGCCTGCACTAGTAGCTGTAGGCCCTGCAGTAGGAGCAGACAGACTAGTGAAATCACATTGCAAAGAAAAGGTGAGAGTGCATAGCATCAGCCTGCACTGGTAGCTGTAGACCCTGCAGTAGGAGCAGGCAGGCTAGTAAATCACATTGCAGAAGAGAGGTGAGAGTGCATAGCATCAGCCTGCACTGGTAGCTGTAGACCCTGCAGTAGGAGCAGGCAGACTAGTAAATCACATTGCAGAGGAGGACAAGAGGGCACAGTGACAGCCTGCACTGGTGTTGTTAATGCTTTTTTTTGGCATATTTAATTAGACAGGTACATACACAATATCTGGTACAGGCTAGTTGATATCTAGACATCACAAACTTCAGCGATGAGAAGAAGTACAGATAGACATTAAACTCAGTTGTTATAGCAGTCATTATAGCTGTAAAAGGTATAACATGAGGATTGTAATAGTGGGAACAGTAGGACATGGCATTAGATGGCACCCTGACAGAAGGCCTAGACATTCACAGCAACATATCAATAAGCCTAGGAAGAAAGGTCTAAGCAGTCCACAGGGATCTCATCCTGGAGGAACCAAATAATAGTTAAACATCAAATATACACACCATAAGTAAAATGTAAGATAGCCTGAAGAATTACACAGAGTGTAGTAAGTTATCAGAAAAGAGCACAAAAATGGACAGGTTGCATAGGCCATCCAGCACAACCAGCAACCACACATGTTTGGAGGGTGAGAACCAAACATATGGGCTGAGGCTTTACCCGATACCTGCACGAGGAGAGAGATAAGCTAGGTATGGGCCAGCATCTGTAATATTGATCTAGTGTGTCGGCTTGTACATGAGAGAGGCGGTTGATCTGGGCTAGCGTGGAGGGAACTGAGAAGCTCAGAAAAGAGGATACCCTGACGCTCTCCAGCGACATAGGATGAGTCACTTTGCTTGTATGCTAAGAAGGGTGAGCCATCTCAGTTGCTGAGAAGACAACTTGACAGCCTCCGGGAAGCCCTAGTATCCAGACCCAGGGTCTTGCTCTCCACCCCAGGGCCTAAGGACCTGTTCCACAAGACCACAGAGTGCAGTCCAAAAGAGTTGTAGAGTGAACAGCACCATAATATGTGTATTAAGTCTTCTGCAGAGGTAATGCGCTGCCAGCACCTATCATTGTCCAGAACATGCAAATGAAAAAGATGGATCGGAGTATGGTACCAGTGTGAAAGAATCTTATTCTGGATGAGATGGCTTCTAGTATCAGTAAGTAAAAGGTGGGCGTTGTGCCAACATGTTTGCCATTGGGCATCAGTAAGTGGCGTCTGAAGGTCCTTTTGCCATTTAGTTTTTACTTGGTCAGAATCAGAGGAAGTCACCTTGAAGACTGGCGTGAGCCGAGGCTAGCCATACCAGACTTGAGAGAGACATTTATGTAGTGGGGCAGACTGGCTGTGCTGACCCACTGGGAGTTTCTCGATATAGGCCAGAACTATGCTGCGTAGTTGCAAATATTGCCAAAATGCTGCTTTCCCAAGTGGAATTTGGATCTAATTCCTGAAAAGACTGCATGGTAAGTCCATCACTGGTCAATACCTGAGCCAGATTTAAGATGCCTTTGTTAATCCAGTCCATCCATGCAAGGGGCTTCCCATCAACCTGAAGAGAGGTGTTATGCCAAAGGGGCTTTGCATGTAGGAGTTGGAGATTAGCCCCTAATTTTTTATGGATGAGATGCCAGGTATGTACTGAAGCAAACACAGTAGGGTGATCCTGCAGAGTCTTAGGAAGGGTGTTATATACCAGGACCGATGGGGAAAGTACCTGGGCAGCTGCGGCTTCCATGGCCACCCATTTTGGGAAATCTGAGCCGGGTGAGCTAAACCAAGTCAGAGTTTGGGCGGTGAGAAATGCCCACTTATACCCTCCAGCCATGGTACACTCCATCCGCCATCTTTCCAGTGTGCTCAATTTCCTTGCTAAATCTGGGTTTAGAGCGGTCCCAGATAAAACCGGAGAATGTTTTGTCAATGGTTTTGACCTAGCATGCCAGTAGGGCTAGTGGAATGTGTGATAGAACATATAGCAGGTTAGGGGCAGTTATCATTTGATGGCAGCGATTTTACTGCCAATGTGGGATGGAGCTTATGCTCCATCACATTCAGTTCTAATGTCAGCCAGAAGGGCCTTAAGGTTGGTCTCCCACAACTTTATCAGGTCCAGACTAATATGTATGCCCAGGTAGGTGAAGTAGTGACCAGCCCATTGGAGCCCAAGTGATGAGAGTTGCCATTGTGTACACCTCTCATTCAGGGGCAGCACCTCTGTTGTGGAGCAGTTGACCCTGAGCCCTGAGTACCGAGCAAATTCCGATAAAAGGCGAAGTAGCGGGCGGATTGACTGAGGGGCATCTGCTAGGGGGACTAGAAGGTCATCCGCATACATGAATGTAGAGTACACTTCAGATCTAACAGGGAATCCTCTAAGAGCTGGAGACTGGCAGATGGCTATCGCTAGGGGGTCCACTGCTATGATAAAGAGCAGCAGGGAGAGGGGGCAACCTTGCCTGGTACCCTGCCCAAGAGAGAAGGGAGAGGACAAGGTGGAATTGGTGAGAACCCGGGCAAGAGGGCCATTGTAGAGAGATGCTACCCACTGCCGGAAGTTGGGTCCAAAACCCAGAGCCTCAAGCACCTGAAATAAGAAGTCTCACTTCAGGGATTAAAGGCCTTCTCAAGTCAATTGTGACAGCAGCCAGGAGTGGGACAGTGAGTAGCACAGGCTACAATATTAATGACAGAGTGGATATGATCTCTGCTATATCAACGCAGGACAAAACCAACCTGGGAGGGATGTATAAGGGAGGGGAGGAGAGGGCAAAGGAGAGTAGCTAGAATTTTGGTGAATATTTTGCTGTCCGAATTAATAAGGGAGATAGGGCGATAGCTGGGGGAAGAGAGAGGTCTTTCTCCTTTTTGGGGAAAACCATAATGATAGCCTCCCTAAATGTAGGGGAAATATTCCAATGGAGGAGCTGAGTTGAAAAGGTTACAAAGCAGTGGGGCAATTTTGAGGGCTACAAGCAACCAAAGTTCAGGAGGAAGCCATCCCTCCAGGGCCTTGCCAGAGTTTAAAGCTTTTAAAGCAGTGATCACCTCTTGGATAGTTATCTGCTGCTCCAGCAAGGCAGCCTGTCAAGCACACAGGCATGGAAGGGGGATTGAGTCCAGAAATCACTGAATTTTGGAGGGGTTTAACACTCTGGAGGATGAGTAGAGATGTTTATAGAAGTCCACCATTATGGAATTTATTTGGTCATGGAGTACCTGAATTTAACCCCTGGGGCCTTTAAGACCAGAAATATAGGACTCCACTCTTTGTTTACAAAGTCTATAAGCCAAGACTTTCCCCCCTCACTCTCCCCCTTCACAAAATTTGTGCTTGAGCCAAAGTAGAGCGAGTTCGGCCTTCCTAGCCAGGAGATCGTTGATGCAATGCTGAACTTGAGTGAGCTCTAGACAGAGAGGGGAATGCGAAGCAGGGAATGGAGGACATTTACATTGGTGCTCTAGGTCAGCAAGACATTGTTCTAGCACTTTGAGTTGTTGTTCCCTTGGCCACCTATGGCTGACTGCATAGCCCATTATGGCTCCTCTGAGAGTGGCCTTTAGGGCTTCCCATACATTATCAAGATCAGCAACAGAGGAAAGATTATTTGTGAAATTGGTAAAAACTGATTGGTCAGCCACAGGGCAAACTCCAGGTACAAAGCAACAAAGGGTCTAGACACCAGTGATGGGTGGGGGTGAGGGGGACTGGGTCACAGAGTAAGCTTAGTTGCACCGAACATGTTCTGAGATAAGTGTTGGGAGAATTGAAGAGTCTAATAAAGTGGGCATTAGCATGGTGGAAAGCAGCCAGTAATCTGGGGGTCAAGAGCGATAGATCGGGGATATAAAAATTAAATCTCTGTCCCTAGGATGAAGGGCGCCCATGCATCCATGCATCCATGCATCCAGAAGGCCCAGATCCCTCACTAGGTGCTGGAGAGCAAGCCTGGCTCTGGGTGGTGATCTGGAGCTTCTGAACTCTGGTCCAGGTGAGGGTCCAATGGAAGATTAAAGTCACCCCAGGATCACTGGGACCACGGGGAAGCTATGGAGGCAATAGCCTGGGCTAGGGAGTGGAACATTTCAGGTTGATCTTTATTTGGGCCGTAGGCATTGGCCACCACTAACAGCCCTTCTGGGGTGTTGAAAGAACCACAACCCACCTGCCACATGAATCACATTTGACTTTAAGGGGAGCCATCGCAGGATGAGTGAGCAAGATCAACACCCCTCAAGCTTGTGCGTATGAGCTGAGGATGAATAACTCTGGCCAACTCACGCATGCTTGAGCTGGTAGTGTTCCATCTGTTTGAGTTTGGTCTCTGTAGTAGGGCAAATGTACATCCTTAGCCTTTTAAGATGGGCCAGCATCTGTGAACGCTTAGCTGGGGTATTTAAGCCCCACACATTTCAGGTGATTAAACATACATCAGCCATGGCCCACTAAAACATACCAAATATTGTGAGGAGATAGAAACATAGTTTTACCAAAGGCTGAGGGCAGAGACCACACCCATCCTGGGGATGAAGCGCTCTGGCTGATGCATACCTGATCCCAACAAAATACCCCGTGAAAACTTGGAAATAACAAGCAAAACATGGTGTGCAAACACCAAATCATGAACCCAATAACAAATAGGTAACCACAGCAAACTTAACTATTTACAGCAGGCTGTAGCCCAGCTGTGGGAAAAGCCAGATAGAAAAACGCGGGCAGCCATAGCTGCAAGACTCCATCCGTACCCGAGGGTGTAAGGAGGTGGACATCAATTGGGGTGCCGTGCTTCATTTGAAAAGGGGACCTAAGGATATCAGATGGGTCTACCTCTCAGAAAGTACAGAAATCATGGAAGAAGGCCGGGGGTTGATCTATTGCCAGCCAGGCACAGGGAAACCCAAGAGATAATCTTAAGGCAGAGGCCGGAAGCCAGATAAGGTAGGAATGCTCTATCACTAGTGGCTGAGTCTCCAAGAGCAGCCTGTGTGGGCCGATGGGACTCCACAGGATAAGTGCCGGGGGATGAGGTCACCTGCCAGCTACCATGGCTCAATAAAGGGAAAAAAGAGCATATATAATCCCAATATCAGATAGGAAGTCTTGTATGTCTGAAGGCTGAGTCTTATCTACAGGTTGCTCAGCAGAACCACATTCGTACAGTTTGCAGCAGCCAACAGTCGCTGTGGGTCAGAAGATACAGGAGGAGTCACCACAACATCTACCCAGGATCTGCTCGAAGTTGCCGGAGTCAGAGTAGTGGCATCAGATTGCGCAGAGTCCAGGTCGCGTTCCCCAGACTGATCCGGGATGTCCATTGACAGAGGTGCAAAGAGGTTTGGAGTAAAGGAGGCCCACAGATCAGAGCTGGGCTGAGAGCGCTGTTCTCTTCCTGTTCCCGGAGAGGAGCTGGGACAAATTGCTGGGTGCTGCCGTTTATATGTCGGGCAGAAGGTTGCCATTTTCTAGACCGCTGAGGTAGGGTAGCCTCGAAGATTTTCACTGCGGGCTTAGCTGGGGTGTCTTTCAGGGCTGGCTGGCTGTCATCCAGTTCAGGGGTGGAGGAGCCACAGAAAAGTCCATCAACAGGTCATTGCCATGAACGTCAGCAGGGTGTTTTGCCCGCAAAGAAGTCCATAAGGCTTTCAGGAGTAGCAAACAGTGAGGAGCACTGTTATGCATGATCCCTCATGGCAGGGGTACCTTAAGGAGAAGGCATAATTGTGTTTATGGAGGATCTTCCTGGCTGGGCTATACTCCTTGTGGCACTCGGATAACTCCCAAAGTAGTCTTGAAATATTTGGATTTTGTGCCTTGCCACATGATATTGTTGAGGTGTCTGGCATCTGCCAATACAGCTTTTCTGTCTGAAATCCAGAAACTTAGCTAGGAGGCCTGGGTCTGTCACCCGGTTTAGATGGGCCATGAGCGATGGGCCCGCTCAATCTGTGGCTAAAAGTCTTCTGGTGGGCCCAGGAGAGAAGGAAGCATTGCCATAAAAGGAGACTGCATTGCCTTGTTCAGCCCTTCGGAAGCCTACAAATCTGAAGTTGTTATGATGACTGCGATTCTCAATGTTGTCAGCCTTGTCCTGAAGTTGATGGATAAGTTTGGCCTGTCTCGGTGTAGCTGAGACATCTTGTATTGCTGCATCATGAGATCCCAGCCACCACTCAGTATGGAAGATGTGGACTTCAATGTTATGAGCATTACAGCCGATGATCCCAAGTCACACCCGGCGCTGTCAGTCTCTACAGGGTGGGGTGCTACAGTTGGAAACCTAACACCGTGGGTGTGTGTTGTATTTTCACTCAAATTTTCAACATGGGCTTTTTGTGAGCCCACCTCATAAAAAGCGGCACAATCAGTTTGTTAGCCGAAAGGTGGTTTTGCACATTGGCTATGCCATTTGGCAACACAGGGACATAAACTCATTTTGGGCAGGATGTGGAAAACGGGAACTGTATTGTTCCCGAGGAGGCGTAAAAAAATGGCAAAGTTGAAAATCTGGAGTGAAAATATGAAAAATTGGTGAAGTCATGAGCATGCATAGAAACTGCGCAACACACGTCCATAACCCAATTATTTTTGGAGTTTGTTAGCCACATTTTAACAAGGCATTTTGGGACCTCCCCTCATGAACAGTGGTGCTGTGATTTTGTTAATGTGTCCCAAAAGTTGATTTCCCATAGCGACCACGCCATTGTGCACCACAGGTGCGGAAACACATTTAGGCAGGATGTGAAAAATGACAGCTATACTGTTCATAAGGAGGTGTGAAAAATGCCAGTGTTGAAAATCTGGCTTGGAAAGCGAAATTACAAGGGTGCATGGAAACTGTCATTTTATGGACTTTTGGCACCAAATTTTCAACATAGGCATTTTAGGACCACTGCTCATGAATAGTGTCACCGTCATTTCCCCAAATTGTCCTGAAAACTGATTTCGCACAGCAACCATGCTATTCTGCGCCAGACGTGCAAAAACATATTTCAGCCAGGATATGTAAAATGGCATCTGTACTGTTCATCAGGAGGTATGGAAAAATGCCAATTTTGAAAATCTGGAATGAAAATATTACAAATTCACAAAGTTAAGAGCGTGCGTGGAAACAGCGCAATGCACGCTCCTAAAACAGCCATTTTGGGGAATTTTTTCACCAAATTTGCAACATAGGCTTTTTGAATACCCCCTCATGAACAGTGGCACTGTTATTTTGTTACTCAGTCCCAAAAGGTGATTCCGCGCAGTGACCACAAAATCACCTTTTGGGACTGAATAACATCATGACAGTGACTGAGTTCATGAGGAGAGGTCCCAATAACCCCATGTTGACAATTTGGTGCAAAAATTCCAAAAAATGCCCGAGATATGCATCAAAGTTGAAAAAACCCTATGTATACCATTATACAGCTTACTGGCATTTCTTTAGTTCTCGGTCGGCTTTGAAGAGTGCAGACGTGTTTCCGGTCCACCGAAGATGGTCACGCCGGACACCGGAGGTAAGTATGGGGTGAGGGGGGTGTGGGGAGGCAGGGTGAACAGAGGGTGGGCGCGGGTTGTGGGAGGGGGCAGGGAGACAGCAAGGCACTGTTTTCTTTTTTTACAGATTACAAAAAAAAAAAAAACATTGCGGGATGATTTTTAATTTTATGGGGATTTGGCACGCTGGGGTGGGCTCCCGACATGCCACCTAAGTGTTTTGGAGGGGATGCTGTAGCTGAGGGGGATTTCGCACCCCCCTCAGCACATAACAAATGGGGGGTGCATTATGCTGACAGGGAGTGGGCTCCCCGTCGACACATACATTGAGGCAGGGCATGCCAACAGGGAGATTGGTCACCCCCAAAGTCTGCATTATGGCAGGCAGTGTGCCACCATGATAATTTTTTTCTCACCAGGAAAGCGTCAGGAGGTCCGCTGCATCTGATGAGCTTTGCTTGCATTGCAGCGGACCTTTCCTTAAATGTGCTCACCACATTATGTATGCATGGTATGGCGCCAGCATGCAGGCTTATTGGGGAATGAGGGACGCACCTACTGATGCTTGCCCTGCATTCACCTAACAGTGACTGCACCTCCAAATCTGCTACTACTGCAATATGTTGGCTGCGCATGCGCAAGCCCACATAAAAATGGGCAGACTGGATGGGCCTTGCGGTCCTTATTTGCCGTCAGCTTCTATGTTTCTATATTTCTTTAATGAGCACTGGTGATATTGTGGGCAAAGAAATCCATTTTTTTAATTTTATTGTTTTGCCTTCTACAGCAGGATTGGGGCAGATTGAATATAGCAGCCTTGGAAAGGTGCAGTAGGAATTTGAAACAGTTTGTGTCAGACATTTTTATTGATTATTGGTGGTACTGCAAGGCAGAGATATCTTTTTTTTTTGTCTGTGTGTGTAAGCCTGCCACCAAGCCAGTGAGTGAAAAGTAAAGTAGAAAGCTGTGTGCGACACAATGTTTCTGAGTGTTGTGATATGTGATCTGTCTGTGCTAGGAAAGGGGGCTACTGGTACAGTATTGTTCTTCCTTAACATCCTATGAGTCATATGGCGCTGCAGCTTGTCCATGCACCAGGAGTGCAATTCATGTGGGCATCTTCTGTAAGAATCATCAGTGACTGTTGTAAGTTATCACTGTTAGCACCTGGTGTTGGCTGGGTCATTACCATGTGTAATGCATGTGTTGTAGATATGTGTGTAGAAAACATGAGGAGAAGAACAAGGGGAGAAAGGGATGCTGGGGGAAAGAGAGGAGCAGATAAATGTTCCACCATGCCAGTTCCACCAAGTACATCTTCTTCAAGTGCAGTTGGTGGCAAAAGGGCTTGTCATGGTGGAACAAGGACTGGAGTCATGATCGTGGGGCTGTGAGGACAAGGGCTGGGCACATGATAGTGCAGCCAAAGAAACCATAGTTCATTAAACCCTAGAAAGCACTGGTTCCACTCTCACTGCAGTGACAGCAGCCTTTAATCACTGCCATTTATCCAGTGCATCTGCTGATGAAAACAGTCTGAGCAATCGAGAAGCACATCAGTTCCCTTGACTTCTTCAAGTTCCCTACTTAGCACAGAAATGTTCCATCTAGAAAGATAGTCAATTCGCCTAAACACAATCAATTGTGAATTCACAGACAAATTCTGAAAGTCCCCATTCTCACCAGCAGCTGTTGAAAACTGCATTAGTGAAGTCAGGCAATCAAAAACATCTCACAGCTTCAGTTTCATGACTGGTTTTCAGTTTTACCAGAAACCACGGTTAAGTTCTGGAATTTGGAATGTCTGCACATCAGTAAAAAAAAAGAATTTCACGGAATTGTCATTTTATTCCAGAGCAGTAAATCTACAGGACTTGTATTGTTCTTATAATTGCTTCCTGTACTGTTTTCAGTTTGCTTCATTTAATGCTGTGTATATTAAGCCTTCTTTTATTCTGAGTATTTATACACATACTAAAAGAATGACATTTCCAAGTCTTGACAATGGGATTTCATTACTTTAATCACCGTCAATCAGTGGCCTTGAAAAGAAAATGGCATTTATTATTGAGGGAGATGAATGATGATGATGATGATGATGGTGAAGAGGAATTTCTAAAAAAAGAGTGCTTATATGTTTTTTAATTTGTTTTATTTTAATGTAACTATTTGTATTTGCTATTATTGAGTTCTATGCACTAACCAGATCCAGGTACACAAGAAAGTTGTGTACCCAGAACTTGCAGCTCTGCATCTGCTGAAATGCAAACATTGGCTGGCATTCATGATCGCCGGCTGCCTTTCTGAGGCCTGCCCCCCCACCAAATGTGTAGGATTATGGGGAGCAGATGGGTTTGCAGCAGAGGACACAGGTAGGCATCCAGTTGGATACCAGTCCTGGGTCCCGCAGTGGATTCACTGCTCCATGTGCAGGGAATTCTGGGCAGACATGGGTTCCAGGATTCGGAAACTACAGGCGAGCATCCAAAGGGTTGCCCACAGCCCTACCATGTAGTTAGGAGAGCTGGGGCATCATATGGTGGGGATACCCTGTCTTGGCAAAACTGTGTGTGTCATTGGTGGGGGCATGCATTAGTTACAACAGGGTCCTCCTGCCATTTTCATCCCCCAGTGCCCAGCACTCTACATCATAGTGACTGGAGCGGATTGAGAGCATGCCCCCAACACTCCCCTAGACCAACCGTGGCATGTGGCTATGTGGACAGCTGGGGAACTTAGTATGTAAGGGTCTCATGCACTTGCTGTGAATGCCACCAGGGCTCCACTGGACCCTCACTGCATGGCATTCCAATATAGGGTTACCTATGTGCTTCAAAAATGCAGTGTGTAGACAGCCCACACATCAATGCATGAAGCCCACTATCCTTAAATCTGGTATTATACAAATGTATTTATTTAGTTTCTATTAACCAGGTAGATTTGAGGACTTAAAAAAAATGAAATACAGCTCAAGGAAAACAAAACAGAACTGTGAGGAGCTGTTTAAAAAGGCAAATGTTGAGTGTCACCAAGGTAATGCTTACATACAAAAGGCAACTGATCCTGCAAACAATAAGCTCACTGGCACTGTCCTCTGCTGGTTTGAGTCCTATTTCAGGAACAGGAGACAAAGGGGAATTAATGGGGAATTCCTCTTCCTCCCCTAACCTCCCTTCTTGTGGAGTACCTCAGGGTTCGGTCCTGTTGCCAATGCTGTTTGCCATGTATATCCTGCCCCTGGGAGTGCTCATTAAGAAGTACAGATTGTGTTTTCACATCTATGTGGATGATACCAGCTTTATCTTTCTTTTGCACAAGAGACGTCCATTGCTGTGGAAGTGCTAAGTAATTGTCTTGTTAAATAATTGTCTCATTAAGATAAGCCTGGATGGCCTCAGTTGTTTGTGACTGAACCCCAATAAGACGGAGGTGTTGGTTGTGGAGTCAAACAGAAGTCATGATAGGATGGCCACTGACTCAGATACAGGATTGTTCCTGGGGCTGGTCCTGCTGAAGACCTCTTCTAGCATACGCGATCTTGGTGTGACCTTTGACAGTAAATTGACATTTAAAACTCAGGTGTCATCCATTGTCCAGTTCAGCTTTTACCACCTGAGGAAAATCGCCTGGATCAAGTCCCTAGTTTCACCCCTAGACCTCCCCACCATAGTATACGCCTTCTTGACATAAAGGCTAGACTACTGTAATGTGCTCTACCTCAGGGTTTCAGGAGGTACCCTATGCAAACTGCAGCTGGTACAGAACACTGCTGTAAGGTTGATGATGGGTCGTCAAAATACTGCCATGTCACGATGGTATTGTGTGAACTGCACAGGCTGCCAGTCAGGTGGAGGGTCCTCTTTAAGGTGGGTTTATTCACCTTTAAAGGCCATACATGGGCTGGGCCCTAACTGCCTGTCTGACCTTCTGACTCCTGCTGCCTAGGTCCTCTCTCTCCTCTTCCAGTAGGGGCCTCCTTGAGATTCCCAGGAAAAGGTTGAAAACTGCCAGCGACAGAGCATTTAGCATCACCAGCCCCGTCCTGTGGAATTCGCTTCCGTCATCTGTATGGGAGGCCTCTTCGGTTGGTGTGTTCAAAACCCACCTAAAGACTCATTTGTTAAGTCAGGCCTTCCCAGACTTTCTGTATTAGATCCTGGCTGGGTAGGCCCCTTTTTACCTTTTTCTAGTTCCAGCTTTTTTATTATAACTTTTAATCTGTGTCTTATTCAGTTCTTTATATTTATTTATATTACTGTTGTCATTTTATTGTTTTTTGATTAGTGTTTCCAATTTGTATGGCACCAGTGCCTGGACTGATCACCTGGAAAAATAAAACCCTGCCTTGCCTTGCCTAACATGATGATGGAGCGTGAGTGCTCTGAAACATAAGCACGCATTGTGGTTGACAGTGGTTGCTTTTAAATTTTTCTTCACTACACAGCAAGAAACTAGCAGCATCCAAAGTGACCTGAAGGGCATCAGCTTTTTGTTTGAAAGTTAAGGAAGGCTTCAGAGCTTGTATGCAAGTAAAATTGTGATTGAGAGAAAAAATGTATTATACCGAAAAAAAAAACACGAAGGAAGGACACAATGGAAAATGTGTTGTGGCCTTCGAAAGAGGTGATTTTTCCCTGCGTTATGGATTAGGCAACTGAGCCTTGAAAAGACAGCAAAGGGACATACAGAATTTCACCAGTAAATGGTACCGTGATTCCTTTTCTATGTCATTGCAGATTACAAAATGCCACAGAACATGAATTTTTTTCTTTTGTCAGTTGAAAGTGGTACACACAGAACACTGCTAATGAAGTAAAATTAAAAGGTTAGAGTGATAAGATATTTTTTCCTCTCCCTTGATTTGGTGTGCAGATAGGCTGGTTCTAGTAGGAACTGCAACTAGAATTTAATTTTCCTGCTATTTGGCACCCAATATGAATCCAGGTTCTCACTTACACTTTTAAGAGCACGTGAGCACACACTATTTGACCCCTCACTCCTCCACCTTGTCTTTCTCAACATTCCTCCCTTCTCCTCCCCTGTAATTAGCTTTTATCATCTCCCCTGCCTCTACTCCAGTTTTCTACTTAGTCTCCTTTTCCAATCTACCTAATTGCTTCCTGTCTTATCTTGATTAAGTAACCTTAGCTCCCTGTGCTTGACAAAGCCTCTAGCTGCTAAAGTTGTCATAGTCTCAATGTATGTATTTTGCCTCTATGTTGTCTCATCCTATGTACACTGCTGCTGTTGTATCTCAATGTCTGACGTGGAACCTTTGTAAAAGAGCCTAGGCTCAAAGGTGTTATCCAAAGTCTAAATAAATGAAATAAATAAATAAAATAAATGCTTGTAAATAAGTATTACAAAATCTCCCATATTGGGGTGTTTCATAATGACATTAACGACCACTTGACCACTGTATGTGTGAGGGCCTCACCAAAACAGGTATTGGATTCTAGCTTTAGATACGAAAGGAACCTATGCAAATTTAACTGCACTAACGTCCTGTCCGAGTTGGGCCTCATAAGATGGCAAGAATTTTACCTTGCCCCTACAGTTACCGAGGCCTGTACTTGCCTCCAAAAAGATCCCAGAAGTGGTGAGAAACACACCCTTTTAATGAAAAATTGTAAAAAGGAAAAGACCTGTCCTTGCTTTACCAGAGAACTAAAAACAGAATTACAGATCAGAGACAAATTTTGGAACAAGGCATGGAAGTCTAAACTTGCAATTGATTGGACAGCATTCAGGAGAGCAAAGAACTATTGCCCCAAATTCATTAGGTCCGCCAAAGTGGAACACTTCCAAAATGCATTAGACTCCTCCAAAAATAATGCCATAGAATTCTGTCATACTCAAAATGAGATAGAAGGGCACAGCTCAGCCCCATCCCACCCCACCAAGATTGTCTCTCATGGAGACACCCTTACAAATAAGCACCACATCTTAGAGGTTAAATAACCATTTTGCTACTGTAGGGCTTGCATTTGATATGTCTCCAGCCAACCAATTTCATACACTCCCTCCACCCACTGACCCTTCTCCAATTCATACCTGGAGTACCCAGTCACATTCCAAGTTTAGCTTCAACCTTATTTCATTTAAACAGGTTGAGGACCTTTTGATATCTCTAGATATTGAGAAATGTGCTGGGGCCCACTATCTCCAACCCCTCTTCCTCACACTGGGCCATCCTTAATTGACAACACCCACCACCCATCTCTTCAATTTATCTCTTGCATAGGGGTCCTTCCTGCACCTTGAAAACAGCACACATAATCCCCTCTTTCAAGTCAGGTGACCCACGACCTAAACAATTACTGTCCCACATCACTTCTGCCTATATTATCCAAATTACTGTACAAATTACTTATTATGCCGCTAAGTTAGCCCTGGATTCCTCAAACCTCCTCAAACCATTACAGTCCGGTTTCAGGCACAAACAAAGTACCATGCCCACCTTAGCAAAGTCACCAGTGACTGGCAATCTGCGCTGAATATTAATCACCACATTAGCGCAGTCTTCCTTGACCTGAGCAAGGCCTTCAATATCGTAGCACACTCCTTCATAAACTAAAAGTCATTGGCCCAGACGTTACCACTATGCATTGGCTCTCCTGTTACCTCACAGACAGACAGCAGCAAGTCAACATAAGGTGACTACTCCCAACTCAGAACTCTGACCAGAGGTGTCCAAGGGTCCATACTTGGACCCTTACTATTCACATTTTATATAAATAATATCAACACTAATGTTAGTAAAGCTAATGTGCATCTCTTTGCTGATGACACAGTTTTATGTCTTCCGGCTCTCGCTTGATCTTGCCTGTGCTGACCTGCACTATGATTCTAACCAGCTCCAACACAGTCTGTTCCAACTTAAGTTGCTGATAAACTCAAAAAAAAATGAAGGTTATGCTCCCCCCCTACACCCAAGCAATCAGCACTCCTTCTCCCCTTCCTCTTTCCAGATAGTGACACTCGCAGGTGAATCGCTTGAGGTGGTAGACAAGTTTAAATATTTGAGTTTCTGGATTGACTGCCAGCTATCATTCACAGTATATATTAAAGAACTCTTCAAGAAGCTAAAAAGGAGGCCAGTCCTCTTTTTTTAGAATCACACACCTTCTTACTTTTGAAGCTAAGAAGAGATTAATCCAGACTACCTTTCTTCCCCTCATTGATGACACAGACTTCATCAACAGCCTTGTTCCAAATCAGCTCTCAATACATTGGACATACTTCATCACAGAGCACTAAGGTTCATTACTAATGCTCAGTTCAGAGCCCACCATTGGCTCAATGTGTCAACCAGCTGTACTTGCCAATAGAAGGTTAAAAATGCTTTACTATGGACCTCAGAGCCATCCTAGACAAACTCCTCCCTTACATCACAGACCACTTCAAGTGTACACCCTGCATCTACTCACTGAGGAGTCATTCTTACATACTATTGATATACCTAGGGTAGTGTCCTGTCTATGGTGAATCTGTGATTAGTCATGCCCTTCGGCCTTATGGAATAACCTCAAACTCTCCTTAAAACTTACTAACACCATCTGCCTACTGGCTTTTAAAAATCTATTGGGCCCGCTTACCCAGGAGAATTGTAATTGTTATTCATATCATGTATTCTGCCTCCTTATACTTTACAGCACTCACTGACTCATGGCTGTCCTTGTGATACCTTTTTTGTGTGTTGACTCCTTCATAGCACTTGTATTCTTGTTTGCTTTCGTTGCAGTATCTCCTACTTTAGTATCTTAATGAGCAGATATGCTTCATTGTATTCTCCTTATATTCAGCCACTGCTCTCTTTCTATTGGGTGTTCTATTGATGACTTCTTCTGGATGTATTGTGTACCCATACATTATAAGTACTGTATGTATTGTAAATCATTGTGTCTACCAGGACCACTTTGGAAATGAGTTGCCCAACTTTATTTACTGTATGATTTTATGATGTTTAATTTTCTCTATTCTGTTTGTTATAATTCATGCTGGCGTGGAACCTTTGTAAAAGAACTTATGATTCAAATGTATTTGTAATCCTTGTATTCAATTAATAAAAATAAATGTTGCCATTCCTGGTAAAATAAAATAAAATAAAATGAAATAAAATGGTACCATGCCCAGTGGGTCTGCTGCTACAGTATGTGTCCAGCGCTATATATGATGGGTCTGCTGCTACAGTATATATACCTGGTGCTATCCCCAATGGGTCTGCTGCTACAATATATATTCCTGGTGCCAGACTCGATGGGCCCTGCTGCTACAGTAAATGGCTGGTGCCATGCCAATATGTCTGCTGCTACTACGTTATGTGTCCTGTGCCATACACAATGGGTCTGCTACTACAGTATACATCCAGTGCCATACCTGTTGTCTGCTGCTACAGTATATATCTGGTGCCATACTCCAGTGAGTCTCGGCTACTATTTATATAACTGGTGCCATACTCAATGGGCCTGCTGCTACAATATATGCCCAGGCCATTATCTGATAGATCTGCTGCTACAGTATATGTGTAATGCAATACCTAATAGGTCTGCTGCTAAGGTATATGTCTGATGCCATCCCAATGGAGTCTGCTGCTACAATATATGCTCAGTGCCATATCTGATAGATCTGCTGCTATAGTATATGTGTAATGCAATACCATAGGTCTATATATATATATATATATATATGAGTATATATGTCTGATGCCATACCGATGAGTCTGCTTCTACAGTATATATCTGATGCCATATCCAATGAGTCAGCTGCTACTGTAAATGTCTGGTGCCATAACTGATGGGTCACCTGCTGCAGTATGTGTTTGGTGCCATACCTGATGGGTCTGCAGCTACAGTATATGTCTGAAGCCATATTCGATGGGTCTGCTGCCACAGTATATGCCTGGTGCCATACCGGATGGGTCTGCTGCTACAGAATATGTCTGGTACCATACCCGATGGGTCAGCTGCTACAGTATATGTCTGATGCCATACACTATGGGTAGGCTACCACAATATATGTCTGTTGCCATACTCAATGTATCTAATCCAACAGTGTATATATATATGGTGCCATAGCCACTGGGTGTGTTGTTTTAGCATATGTTCGATGCCATACCAGATATTTCTACTGCTACAGTATATGTGCAGTGCCATACCCAATGGGCCGGCTGCTACAGTACATGTCTGGTGCCAAACTGGATGGATCTGCTGCTACAATATATGTGCAGTGCCATACCTTATTGGTGTGCTGCTACAGTATGTGTCCAGTGCCATAACCAATATGTCTGCTGCCATAGTGTATGTCTGTTACCATACCCAAGGAGTCTGCTCCTGCAGCATATATCTGGTGCCATATGTAGTGCGTATACTGCTTTGGTATATGTTTGGTGCCATACTCAATGGGTCTGCTGCTACAGTACATGTCCAGTGCCATGTGAGATGGATTTGCTGATACAGTATATATCTGACAGCAAACATAATGAGTCTATATATCCAGTACAATACCTAATGGGTCTGCTTCTACAGTATATGTCTAGTGCCATACCTGATGTGCGCCTGTGACTGTATATGTATAGAGCTTTACCCAATGGGTCTGCTGCTACAGTATGTGTCTGATGCGATATCGAATTTGTCTGCTGCTACAGTATGTGGCCAGTGCCATACCCAGTGGGCCTTCTGCTACAGTATATGTCCAGGTCCAAACCCATTTGTTCTGCTGCTCCTGTATATGTCTCACACCATACATGATGAGTCTGCTGCCACAATATATCCCTGTAGCCATACCCAAGGATCTCCTTCCACAGTAAATGTCCAGTGCCATACCTGACGGGCCTGCTGCTACAGTATATGTTCGCTGTCATACCTGATTGGTGTGCTGCAACAGTATATGTCTGGTGCCATACCCAATCAGTCTGCTCCTGCGATATGCAGTATGTCAGGCACCATACCCAATGGCTCTGCTTCTATAGTATACAGTATGTCCAGTGCCCTACCCAATGGATCTGCTGCTAAAGGATATGTCTGCTGCTATACCTGATGGGTCTAGTGCTACAGTTAATGTCTATTGCCATACCTGATGGGGGTGCTGCAACAATATATATCCAGCACCATACCTTATGGGTCTGCTCCTACAGTATATGTCTGCTGCCATACTTTATGGGTCTGGTCCTTCTTTACATGTCCGGCACCATACCCAATGGGTCTGCTAATGCTGAATACATCTGGCACCATACCTGGTGGGTCTGCTTCTACAGTACATGTCCAATGTCATACCAGATGGATCTGCTCCTACAGTATATATCTGGTGCCATACCTGCTGGGTCTACTCCTACAGTATAACTCCAGTGCCTTATCCAATGGACCTGCTGCTACAGTATATGTCTAGCACCATTCCTGATGGGTCTGCTGCTACAGTATATGTCAGTGTCATACCTAATGACTCTACTGCTACAATATATGGACAGTGCCACCCCATGGCTCTGCAGCCACAGGTGTATGTTCAAAGACATTCTCGATGGGTCTGCCACTGCAGTAAATGTTTGTTGCAATATCCAATGGGTCTCTGCTACAGTTTATGTCTGTGCCATACAAACTGGTCTGCTCTACATCCTACACTCAGTGCCATACCTGATTGGTCTAATCCTACTACAGTATACTGTATGTTCTGTGCCATACCTGATAGGTCTGCTACTACAGTATACATCTGGTGCCATACACAATGGGTCGACTGCTACAGTATATGTCTGGCACCATGCCTGATAGGTCTGCTGCTACAGTATAAATCCGGTGCCATACATAATGGTTCTGCTGCAACAGTATATGTCCAGTGCCATACCAGATGGGTCTACTGCTATAATATATGTCCAGTACCATACCTGATGATTATACTGCTACAGTATATGTCCAGTGCCATACCCAATGGGTCTGCTGCTACAGTGCATGTCCAGTACCATACCAGATGGGTCTGCTGCTACAGTAAATGTCTGGGGTAAGGCTACGGCATAAGTCAAGTGCTGCACCCGATGAGTCTGCCACTACAGAATATGTCCAGTGCCATACCCCATGGGTCTGCTGTTACAGTATTTGTCCAGTGCCATACCCGATGGATCTGCTGCTATAGTATATGTCCAGTGCCATACCTGATGGATCTGCTGCTACATTATACAGTATGTCTGGTGCCATACTCAATGTATCTGCTGCTACAGTATACAGTATGTCCGGTGCCATACTCAATGTGTCTGCTGCTACATTATACAGTATGTCCGGTGCCATACTCAATGTATCTGCTGCTACAGTATACAGTATGTCCGGTGCCATACTCAGTGTGTCTGCTGCTACAGTATACAGTATGTCAGGTGCCATACTCAATGTGTCTGCTGCTGCAGTATACAGTATGTCAGGTGCCATACTCAGTGTGTCTGCTGCTACAGTATACAGTATGTCAGGTGTCATACTCAATGTATCTGCTGCTACAGTATACAGTATGTCCAGTGTCCTAACAATTGGTCTGCTTCTACATCATATACTCAGTGCCATACCTGATTGGTTTCCTCCTATGCAGTATATGTCCTGTACCAAACCTGATAGGTCTGCTGCTACAGTGTACCTCTGGTTCCATACATAATGGTTCTGCTGCTACAGTATATGTCCAGTGCCACACCTAATGGGTCAGAAGTACAATATTTGTCCAGTGCCATACCCATTGGGTCTGCCGCTACAGTATATATCCAGTGCCACACCTGATGGGTCTGTTGCTATAGTATATGTCCGGTGCCATACCCAATAGGTACTCATGCTTTCCCCTCCTCCTCCTCCTTCTCCTCTCCATCAGCCTCCTAGCTAGTGTACCCCTGTTCAACTCCCAAGCAAGTCATGTTTCTGTTGTTTGGTTTCTTATGCGCTTTTACTGCCACCCATATTGTATTCCATTATTTTTCTGCTAACAGTCTGTTCATTATTGTTGTACTCCTCCTACTGTTTGATTATGTTGTTGTTAATTTGCATTGTATTGCTACTTTGATGAACTGTTGTTGTTAATTTACATTTCCTTTTGTTGTATCTAGACGCCCATCAAGTTTTAAATAAATAAATAAAATGTCTGTTGCCATATCCAGTTTTCATTCTAATCCCTGCTGCCAAAGCAAAGCTGGGTAGTCCCAGTAAATTTCTTAAGTAGTTGCTTTGTATTATCTCAAGTCCTTTTTAATTGTTTTTATATATTATCCTCCAAACTTCTGCCCCATATATCATTTGTGCTTCTACTTTAGTTCTTAAGCACCTGTATTAACAATAAAATAATTTCCTGCCATTGCATTGGCAAAATATCTTATACCATTCAACACTTTTTTCTGCCTTGTCACAGACCAATTCAATATGATTTTTGCATTTAAAATTTTGATTAAATACCACACCAAGGTAACAGAAGTCATTAACTTCCTTAATCAGTAGATTTCCAATTTTCCACCTATTCAGGCTCCTTATTTGTTTCCCAAAAGTCATTATTTTAGTATTTTCCTGATTTATTGTCATATCCAGTTTTTGAGGTCTCTATTGTTGCTGAGATTGTCCTCCTTAGTCCTAGTTTTGTTTGTGACAACAATATCGCATCATCCACGTATAGTCAGAGTTGAGTGTCATCCCCATTTATTTTGGGGGGAAATGTTTCCACTTGTTTTAAATCCTCCACTAATGTGTCAATATACAGATTAAACAAAGTTGGGGCTAAAATGCACCCTTGTTTAACTCCAATATTTACATTTATTGGGCTTGTCATATTCCCTTCCTTACTATATTTTATCACAATTTTACTGTCCTTGTGGAGCAGCTTAATGGCATTTAGTAATTTCCATTTATACCTTTTTCAGCCAGAATATCCCATAGTATTCTATGGTTAACCGACTAAAGGCTGCCTTAATGTCAATAAATACTGTATCAATCTTTGTTTTCTTTATAACCATGTTTTTCAACTATGTCTCAAAATGAAAAAATTGATCCACTGTTGATCTCCCTGTGCAGAAGCCAGCTTGCACTTCTGATAAAATGGTATTCTCTTTCATCCAATATTGGATTTCTTCAGAATCAATCATGAAAATATTTTTGGTTGATGTTTAGTAAAGTAATTGGATGGTAATTTTCTGGTTTCTCCATAGGCCCTTTTTTATGTATTAGTACAAATATTCCCTCATTCCAAGTATTTGGTAATGTCATGTGTTTCATTTTATTTCTATAGAGACTTACAGTAGTAAGATCTCAGCCCACCAGTCAGCATTAATATGATATAATTCTGCACCTATATTATTAGTGCCTGGGGTCTTATTTTTCTTTTGTAATTTTATTGCTTCTACTACTTCTTCTTTAGTAAAGTCCAACTATCTGTTCTTTTCTACCCTGTTCACTTTCTATCCCTTCTTGGAGTAAATCCCTGTCTTTATTACAAATTGCTTAATAATATTCTATCCATCTCTCTGGTGGGATGACTTATAATATATTAAACCTGCTGTTTTTGTGCCCTGAGCCACCATTCTCCAGAAGGCACTGCCATCTTTTGTCTTAATAGTACATTGTAGTTTACTCCAAAGTTCATTTTGGTAATCATTCTTCTTTTCCATTAGCATAACTTTGTATTCTGCTTCTAAATTCTTCAGAGCCTTATGCTATCTAAATCATTACATTTTACTATCCTCATTCCGACTTTTTGCAGCAATTTCCTTTTTTGGTGACATTCCTCATCAAACCTATCTACTATATGTATGTTTTTATTTTTCTAACTTTTATTCTGCTGCCCTTCCAATTTCTTCACTATTCTTTGTTTGATTGCTTGACAGGACACAGATAGCTCTTTTGTCTCTGTTCCTTCCACATTTCCCTTTAGATTTTCCTCTCATTTTATCATACAGTGGTGTTTCATATCCATTATTTCCTTTGTTTTTATAAAATTACATAGATGTTTTTGGTTTACTTTTTGCCATTTTATTTGTTTTTTTTTTCTAATTTCCATGTTATCTAGCCATGCCTATTGAGTTTTGTGTTCTTTTGACATCACATTATTGGTTTCCATCCATATTCTAATTGGTCTATGATCACTATCCCAATTATCCATAACTTCCAGTTTGTATATCCTGTTATAGAAATATACATCCACAATTCCATAATCTAATACACTCATACCTTGCTTATACACAAAAGTGCCTTTTCCCAGTCTATCATCATGGCATCTCAAAACTTAGTATATACATATTGAACTTGTTTAGTGCCTTTAGAAATATTTCCCCTGCTTTATTTTTCTTTTTGTCCATTGATTTCTTCAGTGGAATTAAAAAGATATTATCTAGGTTCCTATATGTACTTTTCTCTTCTAACTCTGTACCCACCCTTAGACTGCAGTCTCCTGTACTTAAAATTGTCTTACCTAGGTATTTATTTTGTAATTATTCCACTATATTTAAAAATACATTAATGCGGGCTTCTATGGGAGATGCTTTGGTGTCGATGGGAAGTACATGTTAATCAGAAGGCATTCCACTCTATTATTTATAGAGATTTCTAAAACCTGTATAAAATGCCTTGTGTCATTCAATAAACATTTGCATGTCAGGTCTTCATTTATCTTTACAAAATACTGATTCCACCTGATGGTCTACCAAATTTATAATTTTTCTAGCTTGGATATGCCATCCTTGATATCCCTCAAAGTAACAATTTTCTGTCTTATTTACCCAAGTTTCTTGTAGCATGATTATATGTGTTTGTTTCATAAACTTTACTATACCATTCTCTAAATTTACACAGTGCACCTGCTATATTCCAGCTGAGTATTGTTAGTTGATTTTCAGTCTCTCTAGTTCTTACTTCTGGGAGTCAGATTATTTCCCTATTTCCTTAGTAACCTGTAAAGTTTCCTCCTCATTTCCATTTTCTCTTCTTTTCCTTCAGGAAAACAGAGTTCAGTTCTATTAAATCAAGACTTTGTGACTCTTCCAGTATGGTACTACTATTTATTCTCAGGCTTCTTTGCTGTAGTAATGTATGTTCCTCTCTATAGGTTTTATATAATTAGATATTCTTTCTTGTATTTTGTTCCCTCTGTCTTTTCAGATTTACTTTTCACTTGAGGTATCTTTCCCTGTCAAAACATTTTGACCTCTTCATTAATGGGATTGTTACATCTGCATTTATCCCATTCCTTCAGCTGTTCTCTTGCTTCCAGTATCCTTTTTCTAGTATTTTTATTCTTCAGGACCAAGCAGATCCACCCTCTCTCTTTCCCACCATAATATCTGTAGGTTGAACCTAACTCATTCTATGTGATTTTATTCCTCAGGACTGCTTTGCAGATACTATACACTGCCAACTTCAGTGTCATGTAATTATCATTTCTAGTTTAGGCATACCTCTCAGATAGACTGTTGATAATATATCTCCTTTTACTATTTGGAGCTTCTTTCACTCTCTCAGGCTTGGAACTACTCCCTCTGTAGCTACCTTTTCAATTTCCATATTTTGTTTTCCTTTCTGTGCTACTGGGCATACTTCTATAATCCTATATCTCCTTAACTGCCCATCTTCAACTATCTGAATTGTCCTTTCTAGCTCTCTCCCCACTTCCCTCCTTTGCATGTTCTTGACTCTTATTTACTTTATCTTCTTTTCTTTAAAATTAGACTTTTCCTTTAACTTTCCTACTGTCATTTGTCCTCCATTTGTTCTTTATCTCTTTTTGTTTCTTTTTATTCTCCTGGATATCCAGCATCAAAGCTCCTGTCTCTTTTATTTCTTTCCTACCAATTTCTTCTGTTGTTTTCCTAATCATTTCTCTATTACTTCTTTTAACTTCCCAAGTTAAACCACTAGAATTGCCATCCTGCTTTCTATTTCTTATTTCTGATGAAATTTTCTCCCTTTCTTTATTTATCTGTGTACTTATCAGGGATGTAAAGTTAATCAATAACTCATTATTCAAAAGGATCCCTTTTCTTATTTTACTTAATAACTCTAATATATTCCCTTGAGGCTCCTGCTGTAGGCTTTCTTCAGCTTCTGAGGTTTTTGAACTTCCTTCCTGAATTATATGTGGAATATCTAGGGATATTGGGAGGTGGTTCTAACTAGGTCTTAAATATAAGGGCTGAGGAATGCTTCAAACTCCCCAAAAAGAATCTGCTAGGACATAGATAGGACACATCCTAGCAGATGTCTCTCCTCCCTATTTTTTAATTGATTTTTCCCCACACTAACTTGCTCTTCTAGGGGATCATCCAGTTGATATTCCTGTTTTATTTCATTGTGTTTTTCTAACACTCCTTCACCTTCTACTTGTCCACCAAGATTTCTGAACTTTTCTTCCATTTAATGTTCTTTTTTCTAAACTTCTAATGGTTTTCATTAATGGGTGCTCCGTTTTGCATGGAGACTTCCCTTTCTGATACTTCTTTTGTTAGGGAAGAACTCAGGGGGATAAAGGAGGCATACTGTATCCTGAGTACCTCCTTCTTTCCCATCAGGTTCAAATGACTACCTAAAGCCAATACATAGCTGGTCATTTTCCTTTTAACCTTGCTTGCTTTCCCATCCATATTGCTTTTAATTGTCATATTTTTCTTTTTATAGCTAATGTGATTTGAGGCCTTTTTCCTTTTAGCGACTCTTGTATTCATTTTCACCAATAGCTTCAAATATCTCAAGGCTTTTCAATATAATATCTTGTTAAAATATACAGAAATATGCAAAACTTTACAACACAGATCTGGTGCTTTGTTGCCTTTAGTTCCTAGTGCTCTTCCTCCTGCAGCTGTCCCATTTCCAAATTATTCTGATTTTGGTTTTAAAGTGCAGTCTTAAGCTGCCCAGTGGTCTAGAGGGCTGAGGTGCTGCTGCCTTACCTAGAACCATGCCAGTGACCGGGTTTGGGAATGGACTTAGGGTGCCAGGGCCGGCAGGGGAAGGAGAGGATTGAGCATCTGTAAGACTGCTCTCCTCTCACAGGGTGGGCTGTGGGAGTGTGTCACTCTTCAGTGACCTCCAGTGGAGACCAGGGTGAGTGCAGACACAACACAAAGGTGGGAACATCACCAGAAAAACCAAAAATGGCTCTGCACTCAACTGGATGGCTGCCTGGCAGTCCAGTGTCATCAATGTCCTGAGCCATCCATCCCTCAGTAGTACCCCAGGGCCAAATATTGTGCTTGCTGTGCTTTGGGTGTCTCTCCTCTCAGAGGAAGGGGCATGCCCTGCCAAGGGTTATGTCTGGGTTACCCTGGGATGTCTGCGATATGAGTGCGGGGCAGGGAACAGGACAGATTGGGTGTAGCCTTGGCACAGCCTAAAGGAGTGGTTGAGAGTGGCAGCATGTGGAGAGGGAAAAATGATAATACAAAAAAATGTACAGTCTTTCTTAAGAAGCATGCTACTCAAACAGAAACTCATGTATCCATAGATAGGTGTCATCTCAGAAAATTGTTTCCTAGATGCCAAGGATAATAAATAAAAATAATGGATAAGCCTCTATAGCTTAACACTAAATTATTAAAATCAAAACTCAGCAGTTTTCATTATTATTTTCAAACAGAGTCTCACGCCGTTAGATTTTATATACCTGTTTTCCTTCCCTTGACCTTGCCTCTCAGAGTTCTTAGTTCCTTTAAAATTTCAAAAGATTCCTTTTAACCAATTTCTTCTGCATCTAAAATGTAAAATTTTAAATAAAACCCTATTACTTTAAGGTAGGCGTAATACTGGCTTTAAGCTTTACGTGTCAATGCCCACTATAACTACTTAGTATATATATATATATATATAGATAGATTTATTATAGGGGAGCGGGCGTACCCCTATATTTAGGGTTATGAAGCCTCATCTATGTTAAACTTGAAATTTTGCACGTTAATAACTTTGGACCTGTTCAATGAATTTGCATGAAATTTGGTATGTGTGGTGGGGCATTGCAGGTCACTTGATCTGCTAAATTTTGTTTTGGTCAGACTTACAGTTTTTGCACACCAAAAAGCTGAACAATGCACTTTTCACCAGTTTTATGGGCATTTTTTTTGATTTTGTCCGTGGTGCTGTGCGGCTGTTGTGCGGTGTGTGAATCAGTACCCTGGCACCTAGAAAGCACTTGTATGAAGGAATATGGCACTTTTTGTTTGGTGAAAAAAAAATTAATCCATTCAAAAGTTATTAAACTTTTTAGCTCCCATTATAAGTCTATGGGAAAATTTATATGGTTATTATGCAAAAGAAGAATAGAGTTTTGGCCATCTGGTCACTCTCATGATCAAAGAATTTGCAGGTTTGCGATCAAAAATCTTTGATCATGAAGAATTATTGATTGCGATGGCCACCATCTTGTTTTCAGTTTGCGGTCGGAAAAAACAAATATCTCAGCTCAGGGTGACTTCTGATGTAAAACTATGATGAATTTGCTCAGGGTCTTCCTGTATTGAGCCGTGGCTGTGGTTTTATATAGTTATGTCAAAAATAGAGTTTTTAAATTTTAAATTCTTTGATCGTAAGCCTGCAAATTCTTTGATCGCTGAGATTCTTTGATCACAATCTTCATTCCTGATGTAGGGACGAGATGGTTAAATTTAATATCAAATATCTCAGCCCAGGGGTGACTTATGAAGTCAGACTAGGATGAGTTTTTCTCAGGGGGCTTTGTTCTATCGATTCATGCCTGTGGTTTCATGTAGTTCTGTGAAAATATTGAGTTTTAACATTTTTTATTCTTTGATCGTGAGCCTGCAAATTCTTTGGTCGGGAGATTCTTTGATCGTGATCTTCGTTAGAGAGGGAGGGACCAGATGGCCAGATTTTCAGGTTGGAAAAAATCAAATATCTCAGCAAAGGGGTGACTTGTGAAGTCAAACTAAGATGGGTTTTGCTCAGGGGGCTTCTCTCTATTGAGCATGCCTGTGGTTTAATGTAGTTGTGGCAAAAAATAGAGTTTTAATGTTTTTAATTCTTTGATTGCGAGCCTGCAAATTCTTTGACCACAAGCCTGAAAATTCTTTGATCACGAGATTCTTTGATCATGATCTTCATTCGTGAGGGTGGGACGAGATGGCCAGATTTGGAGGGACCAGATAGCCCAAATTGTATGACCAGATGTCCCCTCATGATCAAAGATGATCTTTGATCATGAATTCATGATTGATTCTCATGATCAAAACTTTTTAAAGGTGCAAAAACTTTACAATTAAATATATCGGAAACGGTTTGGTCTTTTGACTTGAAATTTGGAGGGTGTTGAGGGGATGTCCTGTAGATGTGAACTATTGTGTTTAGGTGTCAGAAAAGTAATTTGCTGCATCGATATTATGTGACACTGTTTACATTTTGTGGATAGCCTGCATTGTCCTAGTGGCTTGAAATTTATAAGGTAGCTAGCCTTACTGCCACAGAGGAATTTTCAGTGGTTAGATGTGTGAAATGTAAACAGGTATGAAATGGACAAGTTGGTGGGAGCATGGGGCCTGAAGGGCCCCATACTCCAACACTATGCACTATCAACAATACATATGATATTTAGTACTTGTACTGTGATGTTAGGGATAAATGGACAAATTAGTGGGATCACGGGGCCCAAAAGGCCTGCACTAATAATATGTGTTCTCAGCAATATATATGAGTTTTAGTACTTGTACTGTGATGTTAAGCAGAAATGGAGAAGTTGGTGGGAGGCGTGGGGCCAAAGGGCCTTCACGCTCCCCTGTCTCTCCCACCAATACATATGATAATTAGTACTTGCAGTGTGATGTTAGGCAGAGCGGACAAGTTGGTGGGAGTGTGGGACCTGAAGGGCCCCTCACTCCCAGCACTATGTGTTCTGAGCAATACATATGATATTTAGTTCTTGTACTGTGATGTTAGGGATAAATGGACAAGTTGGTGGGAGCATGAGGCCTGAAGGGCCCCTCGCTCCCACCAATATGTGCTCTCACCAATACGTATGATTTTCAGTAGTTGCAGTGTGATGTTAGTGGGAAGTGCACAAGTTGGTGTGAGTGTGGGGACCAAAGGGCCCGTACTACCAGCAATATGTGCTCCCAGCAATGTATATGAGATTTAGTACTTGTACTGTAATGTTAGGCAGAAATGGAGAAGGGCCCTGCGCTCCCACCAATACATGTTTCCACCAATATGTATGACAATCAGTAGTTGCAGTGTGATGTTAGGCAGAAGTGGACAAGTTGGTGGGAGAAAGGGGGCCTGAAGGGCCCCATACTCCCAACAGTATGCGCTCCCACCAATACATATCAGATTTAGTACTTATACTGTGATATTAGGCAGAAATGGACAAGTTGGTGGGAGTGTGGGGCCCGAAGGGCCCTGTGCTACCAGCAATATGTGCTCCCACCAATACATATGATATTGAGTTCTTGTACTGTGATGTTAGGCAGACTCATTCATTTTATACGCCTCTCTGATAATGGTTGAGGATACATTAGGACAGTGAGTACTTGCATGCTCTCAGCTGGGAAGTGCCCCACAGCCCTGAACATCAAGTGCAGGATTGTGAGTGCAGAGACACGTCCAAAGTACTGCTGTTAACATTAACATTATACTTCCCTTTCACCAGCTGATGACATGTTAGGACACTGAACAGCTGCATGGCATTAGCCAGGCAATACCCCCACCAACCAGAACAGGTACTGCATACTGAGTGCAAAGCCACAGCCCAACTAAAGCCATGGACATCAATGATATACCTCTCTGATACCAGCTGCACACAAGTTAGGACACTGAGAATTTTCATGGTCTCAGCTAGGCAATGCCCCCACCCCACCCGAGCAGGTACTGGATCCTGAGTGCAGAGCCACAGCGCAACTAAAGCTGATGACATAAATGGTATACCTCCTTGATACAAGGTGCAGACATGTTAGAGCACTGAGGAGTTGTATAGTCTCAGCCAGGCAATGCCCCCAACCCCCAGACCAGGTACTGGATCCTGAATGCAGAGCCACAGCCCAACTAAAGCCATGAAGATCAACAGTATACCTCCCTGATACCAGCTGAACACATGTTAGGATGCTGAAGGGGTGCACGGCCTCAGTCAGGCAATGCCCCCATCCCCCCCAGACCAGGTACTGGATCCTGAGTGCAGAGCCACAGCCCAACTAAAGCTGTGGACATGAATGATATACCTCCTGGATACCAGCTGCACACATGTTAGGACACTGAGGAGTTGCACAGCCTCAGCCAGGCAATGCCTCCAGCCCCCTAGACCAGGTACTGGATTCTGAGTGGAGAGCCACAGCCCAACTAAAGCCATGGAAATGAATGGTATACCTCCCTGATACCAGCTGCACACAAGGTAGGACACTGAGCAGTTGCACGGCCTCAGCCAGGCAATGCTCCCACCCCGCAGACCAGGTACTGGATCTTGAGTGCACATCCACAGCCCAACTAAAGTCATGGACATCAACAGTATATCTCTGTGATACCAGGTGCACACAAGTTGGGACACTGAGGAGTTGCACGATCTCAACCAGGCAATGCCCCCAACCTCCCAGACCAGGTACTGGATCCTGCGTGCAGAGCCACAGCCCAAATAAAGCCATGGACATCAACAGTATACCTCCCTGATACCAGCTGCACACATGTTAGGATGCTGAGGAGTTGCATGGCCTCAGTGAGGCAATGCCCTCATCCCCCAAGAACAGATATTGGACCCTGAGCCACATGGCAACTAAAGCTGTAAGTATTGACATTAAACCTCTCTGATACTAAGTGAACACAAGTTATGAGACTGAGTATTTGTATAGAGTTAGTGCCTCCACCTGCCAACACTAGGTACAGGATCCTGAGTGCAGAGGAAGATTGCAACCAAGGCTGTAAACATAAATGGTGTACCTTTTTGATAGCAGGTGAACACAACTTATTGTATTTATAAGAAGGAGACAAATACATGATTGTAAAAGAAAAATGTTATACTTACAAAATAAATAGTTATTTTTTACAAAAATAGTTTTTGCACATTATTTAATGAAAACTCGTAAAATAAATAATAGTGTTTCTTCACTCGGAGTGGGGTCAAGGGACAATAAATAAAACATATATTCAATTAAAGCTGAAAATAAATAAAAGTGTTTATTCACACAGGGTGGGGATGAAAGGATAATAACTATTAGACATATAAAATAAAAGCTGCAAAATAAATAAAAGTGTTTCTTCTCACATGGGGTGATGTAAGTGATAATAAAAATAACATAATTTGCTGAAAAACTAAAACAAATGGCCAGGATTGACAGGAAAGTGTTGGCCATTCAGGCTGTGTGCCTTGGGGAGTAGGAGATGAGGAGGAAGAGAAGACTGCTCAGGGGTAGTGGTACTTGGTGCAGTAGTTGGTGGTGATGTTGTGGGAGGCACCTTCAAGAGGCTCTTGCTGCTGAGGAGCCATGGAGGGTGGGTCATCTTGAAGATGCTGCAGGTCCTGGCATAGAAGGTGGTGAATCGCCTCTGTGGCCTCAAGCTGGTTCTCAGCCAGCAACATCATAAGGCTGTGGGTGGTCTCAAGAGACGCAACAGAGGCCTCTTCCATTTCTCAAGCAATCTGATGGCTTGGATGAGGCCCCTGTTGCTGTTCTCATAACCATGGGTGGCAAATAAGGCCACACGCGATGTCGCTGCAGAAAATCAATCATTTCTGAATTTTGATCAATAACTTGATCTAATTTTGCACAGTGACACTGTTGCCACCCTTACGGCCTCAAGCAGCCAGCTGAGATTCCTGTTGATGTCACGTAGAACAGCAAGAGACTCTGTGGAGAAAAAAATGAGAACAAGAAATGTATCAGTAAACTGAGCTGTTCTGTACTCTTACATTAATGTACTGAACTGAAGTATATTTTTAATTAATGGATAGAGCCACTGTATTTACAGCTATGCTAGATTAGTATAGCTGACTTGATTTCATAATACTGTAATTAAAGTGCATTGCTGCTAGAATTGATTTGATTATAAGGGGATACGTGGTAATTACTTATGTGATACGTGATATATCACCACGAGTGGCAAGTGAGGTCAGGGCTTATTACGAGTGGCGTAGCCACAACTGATTGAACTCTGAGCCCACTTGCCAAGAGTTCTGATATTTGGCAATCATATAAGTAACTATTGTTTTGCTATTCACTTCACATGTTGATTACCATGCAGGATATCATACAAGCACATTTTAGTACATTTTACATGGATTGCCATGGAGGAGGTAGCTATAGCATGTGTGCGCTACGAAGACATGCAGGTAATGACGATGGTAAACTACTAACAAAAGCAAGTATTCATAGTTAAAAAGATGCAAGGTTCCTTACTGTAATCACATTATTTTTTCATATGGTTTGACATTTGTGGATAAAGGACAAAAATAATATGTTACTGAAATGGATGAACAATTCTTAAAAGTGAATATATTCAGGTATCATGTGATAGTGTTTGGGGTGGGGGGTGTAACTTCTCATATTAAGTCCCATACACTATAAATGACGATGCCTGTTGTACAGGTGATAACCATTGTGTAATCATCTCTTGTAGTTGCTAGGGTAATGGTAAACCTCTTGAGTTGCACTCTCGAGGTTTACTGATGCCCTAGCAATCACTCAAGGTGTTTGCACCATGGTTATCACCTGTAGATCAGGCATTATCCTCTATATGTTAGTGACTGTGTGCAGGAATAAGTGATGATATAATCACTATGGCCCAGATATTCAAAAGGGTTGCGCAAGGCGCAACAGTGTTGCACCATGCACAACCCACTGATGTGCTCCGGCGCGATATTCAAAAGGGAAAAGTGCATGGCACAAATCCCAATGCACCGGATATCAGTAATGTCATGCAGGCACAGGTAGGGGGCATGCCCATGCATAACCTGCACAGCCCTATATTCAGCCTGGGATGTGCAGAGCCATGCATGAGCAACCCTACCTGCGCCAACACAAAGTTAAGCCAAAAGAACAACCGATGACCACCACAGGTGAGCTGCTGCATTGCAGGGGCACAACACAGCAGCTGCCACCTGTGGGTGGCCACCGAAGTTCCTGCTGTACCTGGTGGTGCCCCCATGCACAATTGTGGCATTTGTAAACAAGACGTCATTCAATATCCCTGGTGGTCCAGTGGACCACACTCTGCCCGATCAGAGCATCTGTTATAATAAACCCTCTGTCCAATATCTCTGGTGGTCCAGTGGACTGATTGCTGCCTGATCGTGGGCATCTGTTATAATAAAAAAAAAACATCCAATATCCCTGGTGGTCCAGTGGACCTATTGCTGCCCAATCGCGGGCATCTGTTGTAATAAAAAACCCAACCCCGTCCAGTATCCCTGGTGGTCCAGTGGACCACTTTCGCTCAATCGCGGGCATCTGTAAATCAGAAAATGTCCTATTACCCTGGTGGTCTAGGTACCCCTCCCCCACCCACTGAGCCCCACCACCCCACCCCTGGTCAGCCAGTGGGCGTCAACACCACACCCACCTGCCGCCCACTGCCCACTGACTGACACTTAGGTGCACGCCATTGGTTCACAGCGTGGAGCCAATGGGCTGGGCAAGCTCCATACCTGCATTTCAAACAGATGCCCATGATCAGGCAGAGTGCAGTCCACTGGACCACCAGGGATAGAGGATTATTCTATTTTGGACAGATGCCCATGATCGGGCTGCAGAGGACTTCAGTCCTGATGGCTGCTGCCTGGCAGGACGCCCGGGCGCAGAGTCGTCGGGGATCGGCGCACCCTGCATGCAAATGGGGCCATAATGACATGCAAATGGCCCCATGTGTGCCTTGCATAAATTATGGCCCCATTTGCATGTCACCTTTTGAATATCGCGGGTGCTGTGAATGGCGCAATGGCACTTGCACTAGTGCATCTCCATGCTCCACTCTGGCCACTTGCGCTGGTGCAGTGCCACTGTGCCATGCACAGTGGGGTGGCCAGGGTGCGATATTCAAAGCTGTTGAGCCATGGCGCAGCTCCTTTGAATATTGCCCAGGCCACACCCTTGCGCATCCAAGTTGAGCTGTGCCCAAGCTTGTGCCACAGCCTGGTGCAGTTTGAACATCTGGGCCTATGTGTATAACTTCAAGATATCTACATACTGATAACATCATCACCCATTTATCTACATAGTGACTTCATCACTAAGCACCACCACGTGTGCTGCATGCGCAGTAGAACTGCCTCTGTTTCACTTTTACTTTCTCAAAGTGATGTTTATAAAAAAAGCTATCACAGTTCCACAGACTCAGAAAATGCATTCTTTACCTCTTTCTCACCACAACAAAACTGAAAACCAAAGACAGGAACTAGGACAGAGAAAAAAACATGGAGACAAACTTAAGAGAAAAATAATATATAACAAAAGTGAACTTGAAAAGTCCAGCTGCATAAATTACATAGGCATGGTGTGCTTGTGGGATAACAAAGTTATTTGTCCAGTAGCGTGTGATGTCTTGGAAACCTCACTTGTGGCTTTGCCACTCATGAGGTTACGCAAGGTGACAGGCTACTGTTCAAATAAGTTGGTTATCACACAGGTGCAGTACACATATCCCTTATATATACAGAGAAAAACTGCTTTGACTTAGAATTTTTCATTTTAGAAAATGAACAGTACTATTGTACAATGGTGTTAATCTGCCACAATTACTATGTGTTATACCTGTGGAAAAAAAATAGTTTAAAAAAATACAACGTATTAAATAGCTGTAATTAGATTTGTAACTGTTGAAATCAGGCAATCACATGATGTTATCTAATTATTGGGAAGAAACAAATGTTATTGTGAAACAACTTGTTATAGATATGTAGACCTGGAAAAACAGTTTTGATGTTTATACTCTGTAGCATACCATTATGCCAAGTAGTGGTGGGCGTAGTGAGCTCAATCCGCTCCACGAAGTGATTCACGGAGTAAAGGTGGATTCGTGGAGTATTCCGCAACATGAAGTGGAGTACTTTGTGTTATAATGGGTAACATGAAGTCCATTGAAAGTGATCACTTTGCATTACTCTGCCTTCCCAGACCACTACTCCACCAATCTTAGAAGCGATGTGCATTGGAAACAATGTACTTCACCTCACTTTGCCTTGTTTTTAAACTCTGAAGGCAAATTTTGCAGTGATTCGTGGGATTTCAGGTCACATGGGCTCTATATTGATCTGCATAGCCTCAGTTTGGGGTAGTATGTTTAGGAAGCTGCAGGAGACAGTGTGCTCTGAGAGCTGTCTGTGATTCAAACCTTCCAAAAGCTGTTAAAAAAGCATTTTTGAGTTTTTTGGGGGGCTCAAACTTTAGTTCTTCGATTGTAGGAAACCCTCCTGTGCTCATATCATCGAGCGTTTTTGTTTGTGAGTGGATTTTGAATGTTTTTTTTTTAAACTTTATTTATAGAAGAGCCATCGGGTCGAGAAGAGCTCTACATAGTCAGATAATCAATGACATCTCGTTCAGTTACATCATAGTACAAGTACACACAGCTTGGGTACAATCCAAGATCCATCTAAAAACACCATTTTATACAGTGAAACTTATCATCTGTAACTCATTGTCTTCTTACCAGTACATTCTATACCTGGAGTTCCCCCATTTTTCCATGTGGATACTAATGCAGCCCTTCATTTTATTATAAACCCCTGCTCAGTCCAGTCCAACTCCAGAGGAACTCTTTTCTCCATTCAGAGATCAATGTTCTCAGTACATGTGGTTACCTAAAAGAGCGGAAACCATTCTTTCCCCAAAGCCCTCTCCAGGGGGAACAAGATCTTATCATATTTGTTTAGTCATTCCAGGACTTTATATTGGATATGTTCTAGCTTCATATTGCTTAGGAGGGCTTTTGCCCACTGAGCGATGGTAGGCATGGCCTAAGCCATCCAGTTTTGAGCTAAAATCTGCTTACCCACTACTAGTGCCAGTCTTCTCAAAGGATGTGAAGCTACTGACTGGCCCCCTCCGTTTCTTGGTACTCCGAGTAAAATATCCACAGGGTCTAGTTGAATCTCACTTTCCAAAACCTTATTTAAGATTTGGTTTATCTCATTCCAATATAATCCCACTTTTGGACATGCCTAAACCATGTGATAAAACATACATCTCTGAGCATAGCATTTAGGACATTGGTCTGACATTTGAGGATTAATCTTGTGTGCCAAAACAGGGGTATGATAGATTCTATGCACAATGTTATAGTTAATTATTTGTAATCTGTTATTTACCAAAACAGCCTTGCTACTCTGCAGGGCCAAATTCCAGTCCCCTCCTGTTAACCTGTTTACACCCAAGTCCTTTTCCCAGCTGTCTTTTAACTTTTGCAACTTATCAGGCTGTGCTTCCAATAAGGCTTTGTGTAGTACAGAGAGTGGTTTCACATCCACATGTTTTTTTACAGTGTTGAAAATCTCCTCCAAAGATGTTCTGCTCAAGGAAGGTCCCCCCCTTTATCCCAGTTAATTTAAGCATCCTAGACCTTATTACCAACTAGGTAAGGTAGTGTGAGGGGTGAATATCGAATAGTTGTCTCAACTCGGAAAAGCTAGAAAAGGTCCCACCGCTGAATAAGTGAGACAGGAGAAAGACACCTTTCCCCTCCCACTGTTCCAGAGCCTGTTTGATCAAGGGGGGAGCCCTTCCATCCCTCCACAAGCTAAACAAAATGGACCCCTCTGGTGACATACCCTCCCGTCCCCCATCAACAGTGAAGCCTTCCCCCAGGCTTTAAGCATACATTTGGTGAATGGATTCTTAGGTTTCTCACCATCTCCCTCCCTCAAACTTGATGGGAGGAGACATAAGGTGTAGGGGGAACACACCCTAGATTGTGCCTCCATAGTGACCCAAGCTCTCGCTCTTCCTCCTATTTCCTGGCAATCCATAATATATGTTAGTTGGGCTGCTAAAGCATATAGCTTCAAATTGGGGAGTGTCAAGCCGGCTCTATGAAGTGGCTGTCACAACACCTCCTTCCTGATCCTAGGTCTCCAGTTGGCCCAAATTAAAGAAGTAATAGAACCCTCAAGGGACTTAAGGCAACCCGTTGGAGGCATAACAGGAAGGGTCTAAAAAGGTAAAGGCACTGAGGTAAAATTTGCATTTTTACTAAGTTTACTCTTCCCAACAAAGACAGGGGAGTGACTTCCATCTACTACATTGTTCTTTAATTCTTGTTGCTAATGGACTGTAATTTATATGCCCCACATCCGCTATTCTACATGGTAGCAGTATTCCCAGGTATTTAATTACTGTTCTAGGAGGAATATCTATGCCACTTATATGTATGGCCTCTCCACCATCCGCCAGAGGGAGCCACTCGCTCTTGTTCCAGTTGATCTAATGCCCTGAGATGGGAACATATTCCTTGAAAAGGGAGGTCAGGGCAGGCATTGCTCTCACTGGATCGGCCAGGAATAGAAGCACATCATCCACAAAAAGTGAGATAACGTGCTCCTCTCCATTCACCTTATATCCTTCTATTTTCCGATGGTGTCTAATGGCTGACGCCAAGACCTCAATGGTCAGCACATATATCAATGGCGAAAGGGGGCACCCCTGTCTCGTCCCTCTATGGAGCAGAAAGGGGGGGTGATAAGGTATTGTTTGTAAGAATTTGGGCCCAAGGGGATTGATATAACCACTCCACCCACTTCCTAAAGACCGGGTGCAGACCAAACTTTCTTAATACTGCAAACATAAACGGCCATTCGACCCTGTCGAAGGCCTTTTCTGCATCTAGTGCGAGAAGGCCTCCATAAACTTTTCTTCCTCTGGACCCTTGCCAGATAATATTCATTACCCATCTTAGATTATGCCTTGCTTGCCTCCCCTTAATAAAGCCCCCTTGATCATGATGGATGACCTGTGGTAGGACCCACTCCAGCCTCCTTGACAATATTTTCGCTATGATCTTATAGTCAGCATTTAGTAAAGAGATTGGATGATAAGAGCCACATTTTTTGGGGTCCTTGTCCGGTTTGGGTGAAATTGTCATAATAGCTAACTGTTGAGATGGCGTCAGCCCCCCTTTCCCCAGTACCTCCCTCACCATACACTAGAAAAGCTGGCCCAGATCACCCCAAAACTTTTTGTAAAATTCCATGGGCAGGCCATCAGGCCCCGGAGCTCTCCCCAACCTAGACGCCCAGACTGCCTCCTTAATTTCCTGTACAGTGAGTTCCTGTCCCAGCATCTCATTTATCTGAGCAGGTATCACAGGAAGGGGTATATTTTCTAGGAAACTATCCAAGTTTGTTCCTTGCTGGAATTCTGATGTATATAGTTTTTCATAGAAGGATTTGAAAATTATATTTATCTCTCGGGCAGAGGAGGTACACTCCCCATTCTCATTTTCTATTGTTAAGATTGTTCTCTCCGCTCTTTGGTTCTTAATTAACCAGGCCATCCATCTGCCCGACTTGTCCCCCTCGAAATACTGTCCTGCTTTTGACATTATGATATCCCTCTCAATACGCTTACAGCACAGTTGGTTGTATTCTCCCTTCATACTCTTCAATTTCTCCAGCTCCCCAGGTGACTGACTGCCCAAAATCTGCTTTTCTAGCCTCAAAATTTTAGCCTCTAGTTCATTCTCCCTACGTTTTTCTTTTTTGCCTTTAAAGGCTGCATATGAGATAGTCTCCCCCTTACAAAAACTTTCAGAGCCTCCCATGTAGTTCTTGCTGAGGTATCTTCCACTTTATTATTTTCAAGGAACTCCTGTAGTTTCTTGGACATTTGTTGCACGTATTGGGGATCTAACAATAATGTAGGATCCATTCTCCACTGCCGCACCCCACCTCGTCTGTCTCTTTCTCCATCTCTAAATATAGTGGAGCATGATCTGATACTATAATAGGGCCATATTCTATCTCCCTTATTCACCCCCAAAAAACAGGAGAAGCCAGAAAATAGTTTAGTCTTGTATATACCTTATGGGCATAGGAGTAAAAAGAGAATTCATCTGTAACTGGGTGTTTAAACCTCCACATTTCCTGCAAGGCCCTTTCCTCCGTCAGTCTCCGGAGAGCTCCCACACTTCTAGGGGAACGTCTGAATCTGGGTTTAGAATGGTCAAGAAGGGATCCCAATAGATATTATAATCACCCCCTATAACCATTTTGTCTGGGAACACTGCTAGCATAATAGCTAGATGCTTAAAAAATTCTGGACAGTCAAATGTAGGCCCATACAAGGACCCCAGGACTAGCAATTCCTCCTCCACCATAGCCTTCACTATAACATAACTCCCCTGACTGTCTCTTTGGGTTGTGTGAATCTGTACCCTGATCCCCGGTCTAAACCACACACATGTTCCTCTGGCCTTGGGTGTGAAGTGAGATGCTACCATCGTACCACCCCATTTTTTTCTACTCGCTTAATCTCTTCACATGTTAAATGTAACTCTTGTAACATCACAACATCTGCATTCTTTTTCTTGATATATGCCCATACACATTTTTGTTTCACTGCAGTTTTTAAGCCATTTACATTCCAGGATAACATTTTTAAACTAGCCATCCGGTGGCATTGGATATATTCCTAAATCTAGGATCTCCCAAACACATTGCATTACATCTACCTTGAGCCCCCTCGCATCACCCGACTCTTGACCTTTTTTATTTTTTCTCCCAATTAACAGACCGGCCTTCCCCCAACCCCTCTTGACTGTAACATTTCAGGAAGAACCCCAACAAAACAGACCCAGAAAAGAGAAAAGAAAAAAAGTAAAGGAAAAGAGAAAGGTAAAGACCTGCGCAACAGCGCTTATCTAATCTAATAGAAAACTAAGCCCCTTGTGTCAGGAATCTAGCAAGGTGGTATCTGACTTTTACTCACCACCTAGCTTCCCCCTTCCCCCCAAGTATACCTCTAGTTAGAACCCCCTTTACTATCATGGAATAGCCTGCTGGCCAAACCGTCATTATCTTCTCCATAAAGCCAGGTGCGGCGGTGCAGGAGGACCCTGCCCAGGGCCCCTCCTCCCCAAGCTGCCAAACATAAAAGCTAATTTCCCACAACCCAAACTGTCCAGATAAAGTGGGTGAGTATAAAACTGGGCTAATCAAGAACACTTAGGGGTCCATCCCCCCCCCCCGGGAACCTCCGGAATGAGGAGCCCAACAGGGGTGGGCAGGCCCCCACTCATAATTTAGCATACAGTCTTTTAATTGCTCATATGTCCTTTCATTCTCCAAGTGTTCCCCCTCCCTTTTCATCCCTGGGTCGTGCAAAAATAACACCCCAGTTCAATAGGAGGGCGTGACCAGCATAAAAACTGGTCTCCTGTGCTGGCCTGTGCCCACCCCACCTGGAACAAAGAAAAAAATTAAAACAACTGAATCCCCTCTCCCTCCCGGGATATATGTTGTGTCCATACATTCAAGGGAACCATTTCACTAGTTAAAGTCAGGCACACAATTCCTACCCTCATCCTCCCCCTGCAAACAAAGAAGAAACAAGAGGATAAGTCTACACCTCCTTATTAACTTGATTAAACTTGTCTTTGATTCTGCATTCTATTGTCAATAAAAAAAATAAAACAGCCTCTGGAACCCAAGTATAGCATCCAAAGCAAAATTCAGTAGCTGCAGGTGGAGCACTGTCTAGCTGCTCTAAGCCCAGGGGCTAGTGCCAGGGGAGGTGGAGAAGGCCACCTGCTCCAGCCATTATAGGCCTCATACGAGTTTTGGAACAGACCAAGCAATGCTCCTCTTCTCCCCCAACACCCCCTGTACCCTCGTCCCACCGTAAAGCTGCCCTGCCAATACATATGTCCTCCCACTGTGCAATTTATGTGCAGAAAAAAAACAGAACCGTTTTCCAGCTCCCCGTTGATCGCTTTCTGCTGATCCGGCTGCTAATGTAACATAGTGCTATACAAATAAATAAACTAAAGATTGGTCCCAGCATATAATATAAAGTCATTAGGCATCAGTTAGATCACTGTAATGTCACTCTGGAATCACCTCCAATGAGGAAAAACAAGCAGTCCTGCTCGGAGCTAGAGCAAGGGGGGAAACGGGGAAGGTCGCCCGCTCCAGCCTAAATAGGCCTCCTAGGAGTTACGGAGCAGACCAAGAAAAACTCCACTCCCCCCCCACACCCCACTCCCCCTAACTGTGTCCTTTGTAATGCTGGTCTGCAAGAATAAAAGTACTTAATTATTCAGCCCAAGTCCAAAATAAAGTTCACTCATCTGCATTTTCTTGCTGCTTTGATTCGTGTTCGATATACTACATTGCCGCGTCCGGGTTTGTAAACACCTTCGGTGTAGCGCCTTTTCTCCTTATAATCAGTCGAGCAGGGTAGACAAGTGTAAAAGGCCACTCAAGCTGATGTAACCTCCTCTTCACAGGCATAAACGCATTCAGATCTCTTTGTAATGACCGTGAAAAGTCTTGGAATATACTGACAGTTTGCGAGCCTTCTCTAATGGCGCCTGCCTTTCGTGCTGCATTCAATACCATCATTCTGTCCTGATATCTCAAAAAATTTTACAATTCTATGGTGAGGCCTTTCATTTGGGGGTGGTCAGTGACAGGGAGTTCTATGTGCCCGCTGTATCTCCAAGGAGCACTCCGCTGGCAGATCTAGCTTTGCCCTTAACAATGTCTGGCAAAATGTTACACAGTCTCTGCCTCCACTCCTTCAACCATTCCCACTATTCTTACATTTGTTCGCCTCTCCCTATTTTCATGATCATCTAATATTGTTTTTAACTTCTCTATTTCAGTCATTGCTGCTTGCAGTTGGGGGCTCCACTGATTATAACGGTCTTCTTGTGTACTAACCCTTTCTTCCACCTCCATTAATTGAGTCGAATGTTGTTCCACTGTCTCCCGCAAATTGTTTACTGTTGTTTGCAGGAAGGCCAGCTGAGCAGATACATTTTCAAACCCAGCATTCATTTTACTTGTCAGGTCGTATTTTAAATCGCTAAATAACTTTTCCAGTACCAAGAACTGAGGGCTATACCCATTGTCTTCCACAGTCCCTGCTGAAGTTGTTGTAGCCCCATTACCAGCATTTTCTCCTCTTGGTGGCAGAGCCTCCAGGCCCAGATCTTTAAGTCCATTGTTGGTGCTTTTAAATGGAAGTTGCCCCTGTTTTTTCGACATCTTCGGTGGCATAACTGTTTTCCCTACAAAATCCCACTTTTTTTTTATCTCAGTACGTCCCGGGGTAGCGGGGAAAAGGGAGATTCCTGACAGGTTAGGCTCAGAGCTCCAGAACTAAGCAGCCATTCTGGATGCCGGCTTGGCCACGCCCCAGATTTTAAATGTCAATGTACAACATTGAGTGTGTAATAAAAGACAGCGAAAGTGTGCTTTGAGGGATTGGCGTATCTGTGGTGTAGGTAGATATAAGTTGGAGAAATAGGGATTTCTTTGTTTTTTGGTCATATTTTTGTTATATGACAGACTGTGTTAATGTACAGACAGTAATATTGTCAGTAATTGTTGAAATTTTGTTGCTGATTGTGTGTTGTGTGGATTTGGTGCAGCAGTTCATAATTTCAGGTTGTTTACAATATGTGGCATATTATTGAACTTTTTAATTTGCTACGCATTACTTGTTGACCATTGTAGACAAACTGTTCTGTGTGTGTGTGTGTGTGTGTGTGTGTGTGGTGTTGCGTGACATCAAATAATACACCTTTTATTGTGCCACAGTGTAATTGCATGTGCAGCAGTGTGAACCTGGTATCAACTGCAGCTGCCTGATTTTGTACTGCCATCGTGGTATCTGTTCTTTGTTTTGCTGCTTATACTGCTGTAAAATCTGCAGTCAGTGCCCCCACCCCGCCCCCACCGCAAAAGGAATTTTTTCCAGTTTAGATTGTTTGTGACCTCAGCACCACTGGTTACTGAAGGTGTTTTCACTTGTGAATTTATGTGACCATCTCTATCTGTTGCTGAAGCCACAGTTGTTGGTTTTTTTGGCTTCACATCCAGCGTCCCCCCAATCAGAGAGTGAACGTACCAAAATCTAAATTTGTTTAGAATATTGTTGTTGATCCCCCAAAATACCCACAAAGAGACGTGCAAGCAAAGCTGGTTCTCGCCATGGCACTGCTGCCAGTAAGATAGTCTGTGGGCATGGTAGTACGAGGACACAGAAGTGCATTGCTGATATGAGAAAAGGTATTTCTCCTGCAATGTTTTTTACAGCCCAATCAGTAGCTTCACTCATAGTTGGAGGAAATGATGTTTTCCCAGCCGGTGGTGTTAGTGCAGTTGCTGGTGGTGGTAGTAGGAGTATTGCTGCCTCAAGTTTGACTTCTGACCAGTGTACCGTATCCAAAAATATAGTGGAGTGTGAAGCAACGCAAGTGAGTGGCAGTGTAGATGATGTCATACTTCCCAGTAACACCAGTAACTGAACCTGAGGATTCTGATAATCCTGTTAACAATAGCATACAATGTGATATTTCGTCCACCACGGTTCATGTCATGCATTTTCCATGCAGTGATTCACAGTGTGGTGAAAAAATATCAGGCGATGGTGGTGTTGATGATGATGATGAATGTGATGATGACGATGATGTTGCTGTAGTTGCAACATGCAGTCCACATGCAGGCATCCAAGCAGAAGATGCGGATGTGTGTGATATTGATGAATATGATGATGATGTAATTGACTCCAGTTGGCAACCGGAGAAAAAGAAATTCAAGGTGGCTGTGTCTGAGTCTGTTTGCATTAATCCCCCCCCCTTTAAAAACTTGTGAATTACCAGCTTCAGTTGATGATGATGATGACCCAGTAATAATGATAGGTAGTCATGGTGGTCAGTTGCAGTCCAGGTGTGCAGTGCCCGAAACATCACATAGCACCCCCCCAATTCAGTGCTTAAAAGAACGGAGTTCAATAAGCAACTGCATGGACATGTTAAATGTAGAGCATCACAATCCCTTGTTTGAGATTTTGTTGTTCAAGATGTAGATGATGAGTCAGTTGCAATCTGCCAGGTTTGCCGTGTGTGTGAGTCAAGGTAAAAAGGGGAGCCATCTGGGGACAGGAGGACAGCATATGCAACTTAAAAATAGGCACATGGCACTGTGGACCCAGCACAAGATGGCAGCTAATACCACAGTGTGGTGTTCACCCTCGTCAGCAACCATAATGAGCATGTTATACCCTTCCAAGAGTGTTAAGTCCAGTAGGAAACTAAACATGTGCAGTTGTGAGGAGATAAGAGCAGAGGATTGCTATAGGCATGATGAGGTGAAGGAGCATAATGATTTTGAAATGTTGTCCAGTGCTGGTGAGAGTAGCAGTTTTGGTGGTGGTGGTGGTGAATGCAGTATGTCTAGAGCAAGTGGTACATCAATCCTGGTTGGCAAATCTGGCAAAATAACTGCATTTCTGGGTTTGTCATCTTCACCTGTGCAATCGTTTTCATCAAACATCCACACTCCACCCACTGCCATTCATCACAGAACAGAACCATTTGTCATCACACCCCGTGTAAAACATTTAAGTCAGCACATGTTACAGAGTGTTTTTGCGTATAAGCTGAGGTACACCCCCAATCATACAGTGTCACGTGAACTTAATGCTGCTGTAGCTGAAATGCTGGCAACTGATCTTTTTCCCATCTCCCTTGTGGAGAGTTCTGGGTTTTGGCAGTTTGCTGCATGTGCCTGTCCAAAATGAAAAGTCCTACCCAGGACATACTTTTCGACCTGTGCTGTCCCTGAGTTGTTCCTTACTGTGTCCGACTCAGTAAGACATGCCCTTCAACATTTCTCCTCTCCATTCATCCATTTAAGTATGGATATGCGGACAAATGGCAAAACAGTGGGGAGTTCATATTTCTGTATAACTGCACACTGGGTGCAGGTGCCCGGGGTTGTTTGATTTGTTGGTAGTGTGAATAATCAGTGCAGTAAGGTGGATTGTCATGGTAGCAATCTTCCATGAATTCAACAGCATGCAACGATTGCTATGTGCAATGTGACCTGTTCACACACTGGTAAAAACATGTTGGATGTGGTACTGACTGAAATTGACAAGTGGCTGAACCCCCTGTCCCTGACAGCTGGGTTCACAGCAAATGACAATGGGTCAAATGTGGTGAAATGCATCACAAATGGTGTTTTTTTTCATGTTCCATGCATGGCCCATTGTTTAAATCTTGTGGTACATGAGTTTCTGCAGCATTCTGATCTAAAGGAAATGCTGACAGTTGCACGCCGTATCTGCTCTCACTTTTCACAATTTGCAAAGGCCTGTGACCAGCTGCGGTAGTTGCAGATGCAAAACAGCCTCCCTCAGCACTGCTTGAAGCTGGAAATTGTCACCCGATGGAACTCCACTTTATACATGGCAGAGACATTGTATGAACAATATAAAGCCATCTCAGAATATCTTGTAATGCACACTAGCCATGAGAGTTCCAGGGCCTCCATGTCTATGACGACTTGAACAGTGGCGCCTCATGGACTCTGTAATAACAATTTTGCGGCCTTTTGAACATGCCCACACAGGCAGTGAGTTGTGAGTCTGCCTGCATTAGCCAATCAATTCCACTGCTGCGGGTGCTGAGGAAGACATCAGTGAATGTGCAGCATAGCCTTGATGTTGCCAGAAACAGTGCTAGCAGTATGTTGCTGAAACACATGCTGACAGTATTCAACCAGAATTTCCACATTTTGAGTATTCAGTGTAGTGACAACTTTGCCATAGCAACAATGCTGGACCCATGATACAAATGTGGAATTGCATCAGTACTGGAGGGAGGGCCTGAACAGGTAAAAAATATCAGTGGGCAACTGGTGCCGCTTGGTTCATGGGGCACAGAAGTCACGTGCCAAGGTCAGCAAACCTCAGCAGCATAATCTGGCTGAAGGTGTACCTGGAGGACCATCAAGCATATCCTGCAAGAGGAAGGGGACTGCAGTTCCAGGTGGTCTGTCATCCAAAGTGGCTGGCGTCAACTCACTTTGAGAGGCTTTGTCCCAAGTGGGGATTTGTGAAATAAATGAATCCAGAGAAAAGGATAATGCATCGACCACTGGACTTAGTGCGGCACAGAGAATGGTTGAGTCATATTTGTCTGAAAACAGGCATCTGACAATAACTGATGACCCTTTTTTGTACTGGAGTGGAAAGGTCAGTGAATGGCCAGAGCTGACTGCAGTGGCATGGAAGTACCTCACATGCTTACCCTCCAATGTAAGTGTCAAGAGGGTATTCAGTTCAGCAGGGGCAATAGTCAGGGATCATCGCACAAACCTCTCTCCTGCAAATGTTAGTTTGCTAACATTCATAAAAATGAATGAGAGGCACATACCAGCACAGACTGCAAACCTCGGTATTCATACCCCAGCCTAGTCGTGGTGGTTTTGGTGATGTGGAAATGGACCATCCAGGTGGCACTGGCAGTGGCAGCATGAAATGGCCCACCACTGATGTAGATAACAACACAATGGTGAAAGAATTTCCCAGTGGTCAGACTTCAAACATAGATGACTGGGAGGGCAGCTTTCTTTATGAGGATGATGATGTGGTTAATGTTGGCAGGTTTTAACTGAAGTTGTTAAAAGGCAGTGTGCCCCCCTTGATTCAGACCATCACCACCAGTCCTGATGTTAGCCACTGCCACCACTGAGCATGAGTTTGTTTGCTCCCCAGACCACCACCACTGGGACGGATGTTAGCCACTGCCACTGCTGAGCATGAGTTTGTCTGCCCCCCAGACCATCACCACCGGGACTGATGTTAGCCACTGCCACCACTGAGCATGAGTTTGTCTGCCGCCCCAACCACCACCACCGGGACTGATGTTAGATACTGCCACCACTGAGCATTTGTTTGTCCACCCCCCCAGACCATCACCACCACTGGGACCAATGTTAGCCACTGCCACCACCACCAGATGTAGGAAGATATAACAGGACATGTCATCATGTGCCGCAGCTATCACCACCAACACACACCACCAGTGTCATTCAGACATTATTCCCCATTACATTTACATTTACCATGCCAAGGCAGAGGGAGTTGAACAGGAGACCACATCCATCAGCCACAGGCACAAAGCTTCTTAATATTTAAATTATAAAGTGAGTATGTGTACTAATGTTTTTTTTGCTATTTAACTTCCTTTAGCTGTATGTTTTGTTTTCTGCAGCTTTTCTGAGCCGCAATGGTCAAACACATATGGTAAACTTATTTTGTTTTTTTTACAGGTAAACAAAAAAACTCTCCTTTGCTGAAAGTCAGTATGAATGGTACTGCAGCTGTACCGTGCACAGGAACCTATGGAATATCCATTTGAAATCCATACTGGTAAGTATCAAGATTTAATTTCATCTGTTCAATTTTCTTTAAAAGACTGCAGCAAATGTGACTGAGTACGATTCATAAACTAGGTGACATGTGCACGTCACAAAACTATTTCTGTAAGATATCATGCACTGTATTCTGAACTTGCAGCTGTGCAGCCCTGACCATGACAGTGCAGAAAAAGTTGCACACAGATTGTGTTACTTGACAAGATGTGGTTTTGAAATGTAACTTGACTTGAGATTGAGAACCAGGGACAATCAAGTTGTAAGAAGTCATTCATTTCTTATTTTGGGACACTTCCAGATGCTTTGTTGTTGTGTCAAAGTGGCCTTATCCAAAGAAGTTCTTCAACATCAGGCCCCCACCCGGGCTGGGGCAGACATGCAACACGCAGATGTCATTTCATTCGATGACCATGACCATCATTAACAACCAGACTCGAGAAGGATGCAGATGAAATCTGTGAAGAAGTAACCAAATAAGAAACCATTAGAGACAAACTTGCAAATATGCTTCCCCCACCTCCCCAAAAAAATACTTACCTTCATTTGCTTGACAGTTATCCATTTCAAATTTCTACACAAAAAGTTCTCATTGAGCACTGGAATGTGCACACCAACAGTATCTGTGACCTGTGATACAAAACAATACAATGAGTACATGTCTATATATATCAACCCCCACCTACAAAATACACAAATATATATATATATATATATATGTTCTATGCAAAACGCTTCATTAATGCATCAGTTAGGGTTCTTCTACAGCAAAAAAAGTGAGAAATTCAAATTTGGGGTTCCCACCCTTGCAGCCACCCCAGCCCCCCACCAACAGGCAAGAGGGGTGTGCATTGAGTCATTGGCCCCAACTCTCACCCCATCCCATCTGTAAACAAGCTGAGGAGGTGCAGTGTAGGAGAATGGGGTGAGAGTTAATGCCAATGACCCCAATGCACACACTGATGCCTGTTGGTGGATGCGGGCTGGGGTGGGGTGCAAGGGTGGAACCCTAAATTGAATTTTCTCACTCTTTTCACTATAGAAGAACCCTAACTAATGCATTAACAAAGTTTTCTTGCATAGAATTTCCTTACTTTTTAAGAAAGAATAGAAAAGTAGAAAGTTACGCAAGTTCCCCACCACGTGATTTTGTGTGACATATCAACAGTAAGTGCAATGCAAACGCAAGTGTAAACGGTTACACACATGGTGATGCAAATGGAAATGGTAACACAAATGGAAATAGAAATGCAAGTGCAAAGTGACGCCAAAGCGAACAGTGACAGAAATGGAGACCCAAATGGAAGTGAATACGGAACGCAACTGGTAACGCGCACGTTCACAGTACTGCAATTAGAAATGCAAATGCTAACAGTAACAGCAACAATAACACCAAAGGAGACAGAAACAGAAAAGCAAGCGCAAGCACGTACGGAAACGCAAACCGTAATGCGCACGGACATGGTACCAGAATTTTAAATGCAAATTGTAACAGTAACAGCAAGAATAATGCTAAAGGAAACAGAAACAGAAATGTAAACGCAAGCACATACAGAAATGCAAACCATAATGCACACGGTCACGGTACCGCAATTATAAACGCAAATGGTAACGATAACAGCAACAATAATGCCAAAGTAAACAGAAACACAAGCACATATGAAAACGCAAACCATAAGGCACACAGTCACAGAACCGCAATTGTAAAAAAGAAATGCAAACGCAAATGCAAGTGCATACAGAAACAAAAACTGTTACATGCACGGTCATGTTACCACAATTGTAAACGCAAATGGTAACAGTAACAGCAACAATAAAGCCAAAGAAAACACAAATGCAAGCACGCATGGAAACACAAACTGTAATGTGCACGGGCACAGTACCACATTTACAAATGCAAATGGTAACAGTAACAGCAGCAATAAGGCCAAGTGAAACAGAAAGGAAAGCTCTGACAAAAGCACAAAACATAACACACACGGTGGCATAGACGGGAACGGTGACGCGAACAGTAATGGAAGCACAACTGGAAATGCTAACTGGTACAGTAACGAAAGGGCATACCCTTCTTTTACCCAAAAACTGCATTGAAAAACACAGTGAAAACAAAGAATGTATGCATAATAATGGACCTCGGATCACAAAATTAGGGCTTGGAATTCTAAATTGCTTATATCTCAGAAACCATACGATGTAGGAAAAAAAAAATAAAATTTCGTATGAATTATGACTTTCCTGGCTAGTTTTATACTTATCCCTCATTTGGGGGGCTAAGCATTTTTGTAATGAAAAGTCCGTATCTTGCACCATTTCCAAGATACGGGCCCTGAAAGGCGCGATGGATGCCATAATGTTATCCTATGGGAAAAAGCATCAACTTCGGAGTGCCGTCACTTTGCCAGCCTGTAATAATTTTTCACCAAACTACCAAAAGGTACATCTGTGGGATGTTGCCTTTCTTCAAGTAAAAAGACCAAACCGTTTCCGAGATATTCAATGTAAATGATTAGAAAAACTTCTCTTTCTATTCCATTATAAAAATCTGGCCATCTTGTCCCTATTTTGCGATCAAAGAATCTCATAATCAAAGAATTTGCAGGCTCTCGGTCAAAGAATTTTCAGACTCACCAACAAAGAATTAAAAACCTTATAAATAAACAAATTGAAGGAATTGTGGTAAACCACCACAATGGTTCGACAGAACGAAGCCCTCTGAGTAAAACCCACCCTCAACATTGAATAGTTTTGTTGCCTGGCACTACACCTGCATACTGACGTAAATAATCATAGGGCCTCAAGCTCTACCTGCATACTGAAATGTAAATAGTCATGCTGCCCAGTGCTACATGTGCATAATGACATGTGAACAATTATGCTGCCTTGAATAACACCTGTATACTGATGCATCAATAGTCATGCTGCCTGAAGCAACAGCTGCAGTCTATGAATAGTCTTGCTACCCAATGCTACATCTGCAGACTGACATGTGAATTGCCGTGCTGTCAGAGTGACACCTTCACAGTGAGATGTAAATTATCATACTGCCCAGAGCTACACCTGCATACTGACATGTGACAAGTCATGGTGTCAAGATCTACACCTGCATATTGACATGTGAATAGTCATGATGTCCAGACCTACACCTACATACTGACATGTGAATTGTTATGCTGTCCAGAGTGACAATTGCACATTGGCATGTAAATAATCATACTGCACAGAGCTACACCTGCATACTAACATGTGAGTTGTCATGCTGTCCAGAGAGACACCTGCACACTGACATGTAAATAATCATGGTGCTTCTAGCTACACCTCCATGCAGACATATGAGGTGTTGTGCTTTTCAGAGCTACACCTCCTTACTGACATCGAAATACTCATAATCCCTGGAACTACAAATGCATACTGAGATGAGAGTAGTGATACTACCTGTACCTACATCTGCGTGCTGACATTAGAACACCATGCTGCCTGTATCTACACCTACATACTGTTAAATGAATAGTCATGCTCCCTAGAGCTACACCTGCATACTGATATGTGGAGATCCATGCTGCTTGGAGCTACTCCTGCATATTGACGTTTGAATCATCATGCTGCCCCAAGCCACAACTCCAGCAAACAAACACTGCCACCACTCTACTACATGCACAAAATGCCTTATTCAAACAAATTGTTAAAAACATAATGCCGGCAGACCAGGTCCCCCTGATGATGCAGTAGTTGCGAAACCAGTCAGGTTGTTTGCATCAATCCAGTCTGCTGGAGGTATGTTTTTTATCAATTTGTTTGACTAAAGCATTTTTTACATGTAGTGGAGCGCTGCCGGTGTTTGCTGGTGTTGATCTTCTCATTGGGCACACTCTCGCAGTTCAGCTGTTTGTGCTGTGGACTGCTCAAGCTACACCTGCATACTGACATTTGAATAGTCATGGTGCTCGGAGTTACATCTGCATACTGACATGTGAAAAGTCATGATGCTGGACCTACACTTGCATATTGATATGTGAATAGTCATGCTGGTCAAAATGACACCTGCATACTGACATGTAAATAATCATGCTGCCTGAGCTACACCTGCATACTGACATGTAAATAATCATGCTGCCTGAGCTACACCTGCATATTGACATGTAAATAATCATGCTGCCTGGAGCTACACCTACATACTGACATGTGAATAGTTATGCTGCCAAGAATTACATCTGCATACAGGTGAACAGTTGTGCAGCATTGATTTACAGCTGCATACTGACATGTGAATAGTCATGCCGCCAAGAATTACACCTGCATACAGGTCAACAGTCATGCAGCATTGATTTACAGCTGCATACTGACATGTGAATAGTCATGCTGCCTGGAGCTACACCTTCATACTGACATGAATAGTCATGCTGCCTGAAGCTATACTATACATGTTTATTCTTTTACTGTTGTACAGAGTGAAGGGAGCACCCCTGCTATGAGTCTTAATGACCCAGTAGCACTACCACTTTGCCCTGTCTCTACCTACCCCCCCCAGTTCCTTCTTGGGCCCTCCCTGCTCCTTTGTCTCCTTTGTTCACCATTTATCCATTCCCTTTCTGCCTGCATTAATTTGATCTCTGTCTCCTTCTTTCCCCAGGGGACGACTAGCCCTGTTTGGACATGTATCCTCCAATGAACCGCCTCCACAGTTCAATCCACTCCACAGGGCACTGCCGCCTGCCTGCCCCCCCCCACTGATCCAGGTATGGACGTTTGAGACTTTGAATTTTAGTGCCTACCTTCAGACTGTCTTGATTGGCGCTCTCAGCCTGTTTACGGCTTCTGGACTTTACTAAAAAATAACTAAAAATCCAAACAGCAGAAACTGAGCTCTCTGTGTAGTATACTTGTCTGAATTTTTTCACTAACCTCCCCCTCCCCCACCTCCATCCTTTATTAAATACACTCGCTGGAGCAAGTGACCCCACCTCCATTCAGTTGTACAGTATATCTTAAGGGGCAAGAACCTCTTCTCTTAAAGGGACAAGCATGCTATCTCTCATGAGGGTAAGCCCCCTATATGCTTCTCATAACTAAGTCCCCATTCTGGTAAACTCATTAAATAGACATACCTCCTGTAGGGGTTGTCTCCTCCTCTGCACTACCACATTCCCCTCTACAAAACTACTGTGGAGCACTGTGCTGTAATCATCTTTATATATTCATATATATATAATTCCAACATGGAACGGCTTTGCAGGAAAATGAACCCTCTTGGCTCAAAACTCTCCCTTATTCTACTTCTATATGCTTCTTATGAATTAAACAGCCTGAACCACAAGCCTGTTGACCCTAATATTAGCTCCCATATGCTACACCCTCGGCAGATACCCCACTCTGAATATGTCCCTACACTAGACCACCTCTACCCTGGATCGGGCTTCTTGGGGAATGAGGAATTTCAAAAAAATCCTAGACTACAACACTATCTCTGTGTCTCACCAAGTATACCAGTGCAAATTGCAGTCTATGCCCTATCTCTCTACCACCAGAATGCTGTCACCCAAACAAAGCAGTTAAACCCCTCACTACATAAACGGTCTAGACAAGCCCGCTTAAAAGTCCTGATAAATGGAATCATAAAGCATTTCCTCTTATTGCTACTCTGTTCTGGCAATGTTGAACTAAACCCAGGAGCTTTTACATCTATTACTACCCCAGCTGATTTAGTCCACCTAAAAGGTATCAGCTTCCTTCACATAAAACCATGCAGTTTATTAAAAAAATTTGATCTAGTACAGGCCTGGGTGCTACATGCAACTCCAGACGTGCTGGTAATATTGGAGTCTTGGCTGAAGAGCTCCACTCCAGATCAGAATGTCAACATACCCTCCTACAATATTTTTAGAGCTGATAGACACTGTAGAGGAGTGGGGGGGGGGGTCACAATTTATGTTTCAGACAAATTCTTGGCCTCAGTCATCGATTCCTCCACTATTCATAAGGAATACAAAAGTCTCACTCTAAAAATCTTCTTACCATCAGGTGAATCAATTACTGTTCTAGGCTGCTACAGACCTCCATCAGGAGGGCTCGAGATATTAAAGCTCCTATGCAAAACACTAACATCCACTGACTCAGAAACCATCATAATGGGAGACCTTAACCTAGACTGGAACTCCTTCTGCTCCATGCTATTAAAAGACCTATGTGACTCCCATGGTCTACAACAGCTCATTTCTGAAGCGACCAAACCAAATCTTAAAAACCCTGCCCATAGTACCATCCTAGACGTAATCCTCACTAACAAATCGCATAGACTCTCCCTCGTAGGTGTATTTCACAATGACATCAGCGACCACATGGCAATAGACTGCGTAAGATATATGCCAAAAATTACCTCCTCTACAGAATATACCTACAAAAGGAGTTATCGTAAATTCAATATTTCAGCCTTTCTTGTTGACCTTGGCAGAATTGGATGGCAGAAATTCTGTCTTGCCTCCTCCATCTCAAAAGCCTACACCCTATTCCAGTCTCTAGTTCTAAAGGTGATTGACACTCATGCTCCTGTAAAAAAAAACAGAGCTAGAAAGAAATCTCGCCCCTGGTTTAATGACACCTTAAAAGTCGCATTGCGATACAGAGATGTCCTATGGAAAAAGGCCAGAAAAACCAAATCAGAAGCCAACTGGGCTGCTTTTAGAATAATTAGGAATCACTGCACCAAGCTGATCAGAACAGAAATGGCAAAATATTTCCAAAATGCACTTGAGTCCAGCAGGAACAATACCGCCAAATTCTGGCAGATCCTGAATGAAGTTGAGGGTCACAAGCTAATATCCACTTTACCAAACAAAATCAAAACTGGAGATAGTACCTAAACAGACAAACACAATATCTTAGAGGCACTCAGTATAGCCCTGGAGTATAGCCTAGAGGTTAGAGTAACGAGCTGTGAACGAGCTTGGTACATCCAGCAGACCAGACCTGGATTTGATTCTCACAACCTCCACTTGCATACTGTGTGACTCTGAGCAAGTCACTTAACCACCCAGCACTCCCAGGTCGCCCCTGAAAACAGGCACGTGTGTCTAGTGGGCCTTACCCAGTTACCAAAGACTAAAATAAATAAATAAAAATAAATAATCACTTCGCCACTGCTGGTCTAGCTTTTGACACCTCTCCCACAAGCAAACTGCTAGATCAGCAAAATAACCACGACAAATCAAGGCCCCCAACTATTTTCCCAACCTGCTTGACCAAATTTAGTTTTATACCAGTCACACTCAAGCCGGTAGAAGATTTGTTAACCTCACTCAATAGCAAAAAAAGCACAGGGGCTGATCTAATTGACCCCTACTTCCTAAAATTAGGCTGCTCTCATCTGGCTGCACAAATCACTCACCTTCTCAATATGTCCGTCTAAGAGGGGGCACGCCAACCCGTATGGAAAACAGCTCATGTTGTCCCACTGCTTAAATCTGGTGACTCGAGCATCCTAAACAACTATCAACCAATTTCTCTGCTACCTACTCTATCAAAGCTACTCAAAAAATTGGTAAATTCCCAGCTAAGAGAATACCTGGAAACGTATAATCTCCTAAACTCCCTACAATCTGGGTTCAGACCTAACCACAGCACGATCTCTACACTTGCCAAAGTCACCAGTGACTGGCAAACTGCCCTCAATGCCAAAAATCATGTAGCCACTATATTTCTCGACCTAAGCAAAGTGTTCAATACGGTGGATCATGACCTATTGCTGACTCAACTGCAAAACCTCGGGTTAGATGATGCAGCCATCAGATAGTTTTCCTCCTACCTCCTTGGTAGGCAGCAACAGGGGTGAAAGCACAGGATGACCTTTCACCTCCTAAAATACTCCTGAGAGGGATCCCTCAAGGCTCCATCTTGGGCCCCCTATTATTTGCGGCTTACAACAATAACATCGACCACAATATCAATACGGCCAGTGTTCATCTGTTTGCAGATGACACTGTACTGTATGTTGCTCGGCCTATGATCGAATCCGCATGTGTGGAGCTACAACAAGACTTCAGTATATTGCAGAAAAATCTATTATAGCTGAAGCTACTACTCAATGCAGATAAAACCAAAACTATGTTCATCTCTCCATCCATAAAATCACAACTCCTGGTACACTTTCTGCCAATGCCCATTTATCAACCATGATGGAAGAAATCCTGGAAAAAGTAGATAGCTTCAAATACCTAAGCTTTTGGCTCGATTATAAGCTCTCTTGTGCCACCCATGTTGAACAGCTCTCCAAAAAGCTAAAACAGCGACTAGGATTGTTCTTTTATATTAAACGGTTGCTCACCTATGAAGCAAAGGAAAGACTCGTCCAAACAACATTCCTTCCACTTATCGATTATACAGACCTTCTTTATAGTCACTGCCCAAAAACTATCCTTGCGAAGCTGGACGTCTTGTACCATAGGGCCCTAAAGTTTGTGACTGACTCTCCATCCAAAACGCATCACTGTTCATTCTATAGCCAGTTAGGCTGGACATCACTGGCTACCAGGAGGTGGCACAATGCCTCTATATGGACATTTAAAGCCCTCATCAATAAACTTCCTTCTTACATTGCCGACCATTTCCAGTTTATCCCCTGTGCATACTCTCTCAGGAAGTACATGTACATCCTGCTCAATACCCCCAGGGTCAGGTCCTGCTTTGGCACTTCATCTGTTAGACATGCCTTACCGGTGATATGGAATTCCCTGCAAGGTAGCCTAAAATTCACACAACTTGTGAGCCTATCTGCTTTTAGTTGCCGTTTGGCTCCCTCCTGTCTACCCCCCTCGTAGCTTCAGTTTGTCTCTGCTCCTGTCTTCCTCCTTCCCACTCTCCCTTAACAATTGTTTTCCCTTCTCCTCTTCTTTATCCCCATATCCTAGCCTATCCCTACCACACAACCCTCTGCCCTAATCCTACCCCATACCTTTCCACTCAACCACTTATGTGTTCACCCTGTTGCCTTAGCAAACATGTAGACTTCCTTATGTGTATATGATTTATATATCTACTATGTATGTACCCACTCTGAACTGTACAAACCTCCTTGTATTATTGTGTATATCTTGTATGTCCCTCCAGGACCATCTTGTAAATGAGTTTTGGATTGTTTGATTCTTTAATAAAAAACCTCCCCTACTTTTTTCGATTAGTGCCATGGGATCTTTAACATCCACCTGAACTACAACCAATCCAGGCAGGTAGGACCTCGGTTTGATGTCTCATCCGAAAGACGGCACCTCAGAAGTGCAGCACCCCTCTCATGCTGCACTACAGTGTCAGTACTGGGATATTAACCTAAGGGCCAGATGTGGGAACTGAACCCACAGCCCTCTGCTCTTCTAGCCACAGAGGCGAGTGTGCTACCTACTGAGCCACTGACACTGCATTTAAACAGAATGATACAGATCCCCCTGTGATACACTTTAAAATACATAACATTTTCTTCATGGATAGTAAGTACTAAGGGGACATTACACATGGAAATAAGGACTGGAGTAATTTTAAGGATGAGGAATAATAAAATCACAAACTTTTGCCTGATGATATTGTTAATAATTGCAGGGAACATGGAAATTAAGTCTGGGCCCTAGTGCTCTCTAGGGAGCAATGGGTGCACAGGGGAATGGGACTAAAAATAACATGCTTAAATGCTGGGAGTATCCAAGCACACTGGATGAAATAAGGGTGTTAATAGAAGAAGGGGGCTATGACATAGTCGGGCTCTGTGAAACATGGCTGAAAGATCACGTAATGGATACTCAACTTACCATAAAGGAGTATACAATATATAGGCAAGACAGGGTGGGTAATAAAAAGGGGGTGGGGGTTATGTTTTATATAAAGGATGATTTGCTGGTCAAAGAAGTTGAAAAAAGGCCCACTGATGGAAAGATTGATTACTTAAGTATTAGGGTTAGACTGGGAGCCACTGGGTGCAAGCATTTGTACTTGACCTGTTTTTATTGTCCTCCAAAGTATAAGCTGGGAGACTGCCAAGTGTTTGATTTATGGACCAATTTACATAAAAATAAAAGAAAGCACATTATATTAGGGGACTCAAACCGACTGGAGAAAAGAAGGGGACTTTGGGAAACTAAAATCGAACATAGACACGAGTCATTTTGTTCAGCTGATAGAAATGCCAAGTCATTACAATTATAAATTGTACTCCCTACCTCCTTCCATCCTATCCTGCACCATGCTCACCAAGACTCAGTCCTCTTTGCTTTCTCACCTCTCGGCCTATCCACCTTGCTCCTGTTTCCAGTCACCTATGGTCTAGCTTCCTATTATTTTGTTTACTGTAGTCCTTGCTCTGCCCCTGGTATAGGTATTTTTCCTTCCTCTCCAATCCTCACTTGTAAGTGTGACTGCAGTTAGTATGTTCATTTGCATCTGCTGTCTTTGGTAATTCTATGATTGAGGTATTTGATCCCATCTGTGAGTCAAGAACTTGTCACATTATTGGGTTGCCTTTCTATACGTAATTTTCTAATTTCCGGGTGTGTCTGTTTATAATATAATCCTGTGGATCTTCGAATGTTGCAAACAAAACCATTGTAATAATACCATTCTAACTACCTGTACCTTTACTATGTGAATACCATTGTAATTACCTTTACACTGTCAGTGTACTGCACTTTCAATGTACTGCACCCCTGTAAAAGGGACTGCAATGTCTCAGTGGACCCACCCAGTTATCAAAATTCAAATAAAATAAAATAAATAAATAAACAACCACACTGTTATAGATTGGATGATCACAAATAGACCTGGAAATATCTTAAGGTGTAATGTTTGATCAGACTGAATCTGTGACCGCTGTCCTATCTTCTGCATACGGAATAATAATAATATAATAATAAATTTTATTTCGCACAAGCGCCTTTCAGGCCATCAAGGCGCTTTACAATAAGATAAAAGCAATCATGATAAAAACAGTGAACGTAAGAATAAAATAAATATTAAAATAGTAGAGGATCCAAATTATTCGGTGCCACCAAAAGCATGGCACCATAAAAAGGTTTTCAGTGCCTGTTTAAACCCTCCCACAGTCACTCCTGAAGCTGACAGGGTAGAAAATTCCAAAGGGTTGGAGCCACGTGTATAAATGCACGGGCCCCAGAAGATATCAAAGACACCTTTGGAATCTCCAGCAACTCCTCATCAGCTGAACGCAGCTGTCGCACTGGGCAGTAAGGCACAAGGAGCTCTTTCAAGTAGTCAGGGCCCAGTCCATGTAGGGCTTTATAAGTCAGTAAACCAACTTTAAAGGTGATCCACCACCTAATTGGCAGCCAGTGCAGATCGCACAGCACAGGATTAATATGGGAAGCCCGAGGGGCCCCCATCAGTAATCGTGCTGCTGCGTTCTGCACTAGCTGTAGGCAGTGGATATCAACCCCGGGAAGCCCTAAGTACATGGAGTTGCAAAAATCAAGGTGTGCAGTTACAAAAGCATGGACCAATGTAGGCAAGTCGCCGGACGGAACCAGGTGCTTAATCCTGGAGATATTCCTAAGATGATAAAAGGAATGCTTGACGATGGCTGACACCTGATCTCATAAAATCAGCCCATCGTTAAGCACTACCCCCAGGTTTCGCACCCGCTCAGAGGCTAGGATCTGAGAGCCCCCAAGAAAAAGTTCAGAGGGCTGATCAGCCACAACCCCTCTATCCGGCAACCTGGGTCTACTACCATCACCTCTGTCTTTCCAACATTCAACTTTAACCAACTCGAGTTCATCCAGTCCTGGATATCAGCAAGACAGGTATTAAATACCGAGACAGCTCTATCCTGGTAGGGAGCAAAAGACAAGTAGAGCTGGGTATTATCAGCATAACAATGAAACCTCAGCCCATACCTTCTTACAATGTCTCTGAGGGGCAGCATATACACTGCAAACAACATGGGGGACAGTACTGAACCCTGAGGGACCCCACATGGCAGGGAGAATGGGTCCGAGGAAAAAATCACAGACACCACTCTCTGACTCCTGTCAGTGAGGAAAGATGTAAACCACCTGAGGACCGTACCTGTCAATCCACAGATGGATCTCAGACATCCAAGCAGCACCCCATGGTCTACAGTGTCAAAGGCTGAGGAGAGATCAAGGAGCACCAAGATAGAATGGCTTCTCCGATCTCTCGCTATCAGGAGAACATTGAGCACCCAAACCAGCGCCATCTCCGTACTGTGCCTCTTTCAAAAACTGGACTGGAGAGGTTCGTAAATGTTATGGATGGTCAGGTGGTCATTCAGCTGTATCACTACTACTTTCTCAATCACCTTCCCTATAAAGGGAAAGTTTGGGATAGGTCTGTAGTTGGCCAGAGAGTCTGGGTCCAAAGAAGCCTTCTTCAGGAGGGGTGTTACCACCGCCTCCTTCAGAGAGCTTGGGAACTCACCAGATTCCAGGGAGCACTAGACTATCTTTGCCAGGACCGGGCCGATCAAATCCCAACAACCCATAATCAAGGATGTTGGGCCCGGGTCCAAACTACAGCATGTAGGGCGCATACCCTGAACAATCCGCATGACATCCACTAGCTCGGGTAAGGCAAAGGTACTCCAGGAAGCCCGAGGTGAGGTGACCAAACACTGATCATCAGCAGCCCCCATAGGGCAAGTTGAAAGAATTTCCAACCTGATGTCGGCCACCTTATCCGCAAAGAACCGAGCAAGTACATCGCACTCCACTTGCGAAAAAGGTCTTCAGAGCTGCAGACAGGTTGGGTTGCACAACCTGTCAACAGTTCGGAAGAGCTGAGCTGGTCGGTTCTGAGCGGCGGCGATCTCCCCGGACAGGAATTCTGCCTTCTTACAGGAGATCGCTGATTGGTAAGTCGGATAATGCTCAATCAATCTAAGGTGGTTGGCCTCCAGGGTGGATTTCTGCCAATGCCGATCTAACCTATGTCCTACTCACCTCAACTCCCTCAAAGACCCATCAAACCAAGGGGCCCAAGGGCGAAAGGGGAGAGGATGAACACGGACAGGAGCAATCGAGTCCAGAGCTACAGAAATGGCCTTATTATAGGCCACCACTAGAGTCTCTGGACTCATGCTGGCCACTGGAAACTCCGAGAGGTCAATCACCACCGCTAGGCCTCCAGGACTCACCTCCCATAAAGGGCAGTAACTGACCATCTCCACAGGGGCAGGCCTTCGAAGGGGGGCGCAAAAGGTGAACCTTACGATGTAGTGATCAGAACAACCAAAAGGTTCCACCTCCAAATTGGCGGCCTCGATCCCCAGGAGGAAAATCAGATCAAGACAGTGACCGTGTTTATGGGTGGCAGAGGTAACAACCTGTGTAAGGTCAAGAGATGACTTAAACTGGAGGAAGTGTTGTCCAAACTGCGAGAGTTCGTCGTCGACCCAGGCATTGAAGTCACCCAGTACCATCAATCTGGGTGACTCCAATGTCATGTCATTGATGAAATCTGCTACTTCCTGCAGGAAACACGTCTCATCCCCATGTGGATGGTAGATGAGGGCTAACCTGCAAGCTACACCGGCCACCACAGCACACTCAAATGATTCAGCTCCCTCAATAGGTACATTCGTGAGGCCCAACTTGGTCTTGAAACAGACTGCCACCCCCCCACCGGCAATCCAATCTCGAGCAGTGTATCACCAAGTACCTGGCCGGAATTGCAGCATCCAAGATAGGGACAGCATTTTCATCCAGCCTGGTCTTGGTGATGCAAGCCAGAACAGTTGTTCTAACAAGATCTGCAATAATTGCAGTCTTACTTTTAATAGATCTGGCATTACATAACACCGCTCCGAGTTGGATGGGCTTCAAGGGCCGCCCCGGCTGCTTGCCTGCTACAAAAGGCAGTGCCCTTGGGTATGGGGACTAGACAAGGAATACCCTATTCCAGACTCCATTTTGCCCCAGGGCGTCTTCTAGGCTTAACCACCCCAATGTGAGAGGTGCATTCATTCGTCCTCCAATGTCCGCACCCCCACCCCCCCCACGAACAATGCCCAGCGCACTACAGTGCTGGTAAGTTGACAACAACAAAGGGGGGGGAAGGAGCGGAGGGCACGGAGAGTGGAGGATGAATAGTGCATGACTGGGGAGGGAGACTTACACATTTCACAACTGCACCAATAACAAAGTACATAACATTCAGGTGCCCAACCTAAAAAGGACCCCCAAAACACAATAATACAGTTAAAAACAAAACCCACCCCAACTAAAACAAATAAAATGCCACCCCAGTCCCATACTATTTGGACGATTTCAATCCCAAAATAACTACTGCAATTCCCTTTCACAGGATACAGAACACAAATAAAGGTTCACCCTCCCCAAGTCCTCTCACAGCCTAGGAGTAGGGAAGTCGAGGCACTCTCACTGCCCAAAATGAAACATAATCTTAATCAAATAAAATTCAAAGTAAAATAAAATAAACATAAATGAACCATTCAGTCAAAAAGGAAAAGCAATAAAAGTGTGGATGCCAAGGTCCTCTCACCACCGGGGGGATCGCGTCAGAGCAGATGAATTAAAGTCACAAACAAAGAAAATAATCCAGGGAGAAAAATCATCCAAAGGTACAGGTTAATCCAGGAAATAAAATAAATCCAATCCAAAACAGGTCCGGCAGAGCAGGCCCACCTGGCCAGTCTCATTCAAACGTACCTTCCGGCCCACCAAAATACAGTCAAGGGCCCACCACTCCGTTCCAACTTCAATATGCAGACGCAAATAGTCTGACCAGTTCACAAAGTCCAAAAGGGAAGGTCCAGTTGTAATCCAAACTCCAGGGAGAAAAATCCAGCAGTCCAGAAACTAAAAAAGATATTCCAATAAAGTCCAAATTCCAGAGCAGACCTCCAATAAAACCACTGGTGCAACACCTAACCCCCCATGGCTGCCTCTGCTGCCATCAGGGGTAGGGTGTAAAGTGGCAAGGACCCAAATAAAGACCAGGAAAACAGGGAGTCCCTCACATCAACACCCATAAGGAAGCCAACCACCCCACCCACAGAGCCAAAGCTACAGCTTCCAGTTGGGTCAGCCCACCAGCCGGCCCCACGGGCCGCTTAGGAAATGAGGGTAAGTTTTGCCCACCCTTCGGCAGACAACAGGCCCACTTCTCCTGCCAGACTCCATCAGGCCAGGTGGCCACTCCCCCAAGCTGAGCAAGAGAACCTACCCCCACACGATCTCCAGGCCCCTTTGGAGGTCAAGATCTGGCAAACACTTTTCCCTGGTAGTCCATCACTAATCAGGGGATGATGCTGTTCCGGGACTGATCTGTGAATCAAAACATCACCTGCTATATTCCAGTTCCCCTGACTTCACTCCACTGGTTCCACGCTCCACAGATGGAATGGCCGCCAACCGCTCCGGATCCTCTCTCCAACTCCTCTGATGCACACCTCACTCCAGCTCACAGGGCAGGTAGGCCAACTATTTTATCATCCTAAGCATCAATTCTCCAGTAACAGCTGCTGCAATGCGAGTATGAGATATGGGAGAAAACTTTTTAATCCTCAATTCCTTAAGCTCTGTGGCCGCCTCTGTAACCCGTAACGCCAATACCAACTTCCTTGCTCACTTTCATTCCCTAAGTCACTACCAGTGGCTAAAACAAAACAGAGTACAAAACAGAGAACAAAATAAATGAATGAAAAACAAACAAATGAGCGAGACAGCAAACTAAATTAAAATGAACTGAACAAATGCAAACAAATGCTACTGCAGTGAGTGGTCAACCCAGCGTGGCCGCCATCTTGAACTAGACAACCGTTCCAACCAAGATTCATTAACAAAAGGTGCATAAATAGACTGAACTTAGAGGGCTATATGAGGGACCTAGAACTGACAGATTGGGCACAGGTTATGACTTCTACAGATGTGGACAGGGTGGTGGAACAATTTACTGGCTGCTTGACCCAGTTGTTCAAAAAACATACCCCTGTTACCAAATGGAGGGTGAAAGAAAAATTCTCACCTTGGTTAAAAAAGAGCCTCAGGGATCTAATCAAAAAATGTGAGGGACTGAGGAAACAGTATTTAACCAAAAAAAAGACGGTGAATGTTTAAGACAGTATAAAACTTTTAGGAATAAAGTTAAAAGGGAGATACTGTAGCTGAGGCAAAATCGGAATATTATTGTCAAACCTAGTTAAAGAATATTAGAGACCAAAAAAAATGTTGGCAGTTATTTAAGCAAGTTTATAGTCCACAGGACATGAGTGGTATTAAAAGTGTGAAAGAGGGTGACTTGTTAATACAAGATAATAAAGAGATGGCAGAATGTTTCAACAGGTGTTGCATTTCAAAAACTATAAGTGGAATGGATAAAGGGAAAAGAAAAGGAGAAGAGGGAATTGTTAGTACTATAGTTAAGTTGGAAGAAAGTGAGGTGCCAACCTTCAAATTTGATAAAACAGAAGAAAATGATGTCTTAGAGTTGTTTCTGGGCCTTAAAGAAGGAAAGAGTTGAGGAATGAATGAATTATCTCCAAGAATGTTAAAGATATCAGCTACAAACATAGTGGGTCCCTTAACTAAATTGTTTACTCTATCAGTAGAAAGGGGATCAGTACCCTTAAAGTGGAAGGAAACAGGAGTGATCCTGATATGTAAAGGGGTGGATAGGCTTGTTATGTCAAACTACAGGCCAATATCCTTGCTAACAGTGGTGAGCAAGTTCCTGTTGAAGTGTGTTCTTCATCAGCTGCTTGCCCACCTGGAAAGGCACAGTCTGCTTATAGATCAGCTGCATGGATTTAGGGGTGGGCGGACCACCGTAATGGCACTGGCCGGGTTTGAGGATGCCATGCTGGTAGCCAGCGAGGGGGAGGTAGTTCATTGATGTGGTGTTCGTGGACCTGGCTGGTGCCTTTGACATTGTAGACCATGGTTTACTTTTGCTTGAGTTGGGGAGTATGGGGTCACGGGGACAGAGACTGAGTGGTTTAAGAGTTATATGAAAAATTGTATACAAAGAGTAAAAGTTGGCAACACATTTTCAGAACCTATGGATGTTAAAGCAGGTGTACTGCAAGGATCAGTGTTAGGTTCTTTGTTGTTTTTGATCTTTATGAATGACCTGCCTAATCCATGTTTTTTTTACAAACAGTATAGTATATGCAGATGACAGTGATCTGGGACTCAGCTTCAACTAGTAGTGAAATACAGATGTCTTTACAAAATAAATATAACATCCTGGCTCAGTAGATTATGGAGAATAAACTGATCCTAAATGAGACTAAAATGAAAACCGTGCTGTTTGGAATGCCACAACAATTGCAAAAGGAAAGTAAGCTACAAATTGCTGGATGGAATGGAGTATGCCTCCCCTTGGTTTCCTCATTCAAATACTTGAGAATACTTTTTGATCCCAGCCTGAGTCTGGTCCCCCATATTGAGAAATTAGGTAAAAAGGCTTAACCAAAAGAAGGGATGCTTATACAGACATTTGAATTCCCTGACTGAAGAGGCTTGCCTAGTAATAGCTAAACAAGTGTTAATGCCCGTACTTGACTACGGTAGCATAAGGTTTGTTCACTGTAATAGGGTATTTGAATCAGAATACAAAACTTTATTTAACAACATATGTAGAACTGCACTCCAGGTTCCATCCTGGACAAATCACTGCTTATTGTATGATAAATTTGCAGTCCTATCCCTGAAGAGGAGACTCACATTTTTATGTAGGGAATTTTATCTATAGAGTGGCAAGAAATGCTGAACCCATGGTTCTCTCAAGTACATTATTATCATTAAAAAGAGAGTGAATTACAAGAAACAGCTGAGCATCTCACTTTGCTGTTGCTAGATTTAAATTGCAAATGAGTAAGAACGTTTTTTCCTGGTATGCACCTTCCCTACTGAATGAATATGCTAACCTGACAAATGGAGTACACAGCACATTGCATTTTAGGCAAATGTTTACACTTTTAAATAGTGAGAATGTATGTAAATGTAAGTTATAATCTACAATGTATTGTGCCGTGTGTATTGTTGTTTTAACTGTCAGGCGTGGCTGAAAAAGGACTGTGCCCAGTCCACTTCCTGGTTAAAAATCAAAAATGAAATGAAATGTGAAGAGCCATGCTCCCAAGAGCTACAAGACCACATTGACAGGTCAATAATGATGGAGCCGTTAGTTACATCTGCACAGTGACATGGATAGTCATGCTCCCTGATGCTACATCTGCATACTGACATGTGAATACTCACATAGCCCAGATTTATAGCTACATGCTGATATGTGAATAGTCATGCTGCCCAGAGCTGTATCTGCATACTCACATGTTAATAGTCATGCTGCCCAGAGCTAAACCTGCATACTCACATGTTAATAATCATGTTGTCTACACCCTCATACTCACATGTGAACACTCACACAGCCCAGATGTATAGCTGCATGCTGATGTGTGAATAGTCATGCTGATCTGAGCTATACCTGCATACTCACATGTTAGTAGTCATGCTGCCCAGAGCTACACCTACATGCAGATGGGAATAGTCATGCTGCCTGGAGCTACACCTTGCATAATGACATGTGACTAGCTATGCTGTCCAGAGCAACACTTGTGCACTGACATGTAAATAATCATGGTGTCTATAGCTACACGTCTATGCAGTCATGGAAATAGTTGTGCTTTTCAGAGCTACAACTGCATGCTGACATGAATAGTTATACAGCCTGGAGCTACAAATGTGTACTGAGATGTGAATAGTGATACTGCATGTACCTAAACCTACATGGTGGCATGAGAATAACCATGCTATCCAGAGTGACACCTACATAAAAAGATGTGAATAGTCATGCTACCCAGAGTGACACCTGCATAAGGACGTGTGAATATTCATCCTGCTTGGATGTGCGCCTACATACTGACAAGTGAATAGTTCTACTGCCTAGAGTAACACATGTATATTCTTATTACATGGAGTTACAACTGCATACTGACATGCGAATAATCATGCTGCCTAGAGCTACACCTGCATACTGACATGCAAATAATCATGCTGCCTTGAGCTACACCTGCATACTGACAAGCAAATAGTCACGCTGCCTGTTGCTACACCTGCATGCTGACATGTGAGTAGTTATGCCTGTAGAGCTACACTTGAATACTAATATGTGAATAGTCATGCTGCCCAGAGCTACACTTGAATAATGACATGAACAGTCATGCCGCTTGTAGCCACACCTGCATGCTGACATGTGAGTAATTATGTCTGTAGGGCTACACTTGCATACTGACATGTAAAGAGCCATGCTGCCTGGAACTACACCTGCATATGACATGGTGCCTAGAGCAACACCTGCATATAGACATGTGAATAGTCATGTGGCCCAGAATCAAAGCAGAAGTACACCTGCATACTGACATGTACTACTTAGTCATGCTGCCTGAAGCTTCAACTACATGCTGACATGTGAATAGTCACTTTGCCCTTGCAACACCTACACACTGAAATATAAATAGTTTTGCTGTCCAGAGATGAGCCTGCATACTGATGAATACAGTCATGCTTGCAGGAGCTATGATGGCATACTGAGATGTGAATAGTATAGGTGCCTTGAGCTACACCTTCATACTGACATGTAAATAATGAAGCTTCTTAGAGCTACATCTGCACACTGACATGTGAATAATCAGGTTTCCGAGAGCTACATCTGTACACTGACATGTGAACAGTCAGGCTGCCTGGAATTATGTGTCACCTGCATGCTGACGTGTGAATAGTCATGGTGTCCAGAGTTACACCTGCATTCTGATATGTGAATAGTCACAATGTCCTGAGCTACACCTGCATACTGACATGTGAATATTCATGATAATTGAGCTACACCTGCATACTGACATGTGAATAGTCATGATAATTGAGCTACAACTGCATACTGACATGTGAGTAGCCATGCTGCTGGAGCTACATCTGCATTCTGATATGTGAATAGTTATGCTGCCAGAGCTACAGCTGCATATTGACATGTGAAAAGTCATGATGTCCAGAGCTACACCTACACACTGACATGTGAATACTCATGCTTCCAGAGCTACACCTGCATATTGGCATGTGAAAAGTCATGCTGCCAGAGATACACCTGCATACTGACATGTGAGTAGTCATTCTGCTGGAGCTACACCAGCATACTGACATGTGAATATTCATGATAATTGAGCTACATCTGCATACTGACATGTGAATAGTCATGATGCCAGAGCTACAACAGCATAGTGAGATGGGAATAGTCATGCTCCCAGAGTTACACCTGCATACTGACATGTGAATAATCATGCTGTCAGAGCTACATCTGTATACTGACATGTCAATAGTCATACTGTCGGAGCTACACCAGCATAGTAACATGTGAAAAGTTATGCTGCTGGAAGTATGCATACTGACATGTGAATAGTCACACTCCCGGAGCTACACCAGCATAGTGACATGTGAATAGTCATGCTACCAGAGCTACACCTGCACACTGATATGTGAATAGTCATGGTTTCCAGAGCTACACCTGCATTCTGATATGTGAATAGTATTAGAGTTCAGAGCTACATCTGCACACTGACATGTGAATAGACATTTTGTCCAGAGCAACACCTGCACACTGACATGTGAATAGTCATGCTGCCTGAGTTACACCAGCATACCGACATGTGAATAATTATGCTGCCGGAGCTACATCTGTATACTGGCATGTGAACAGTCAAGCTGCCAGAACTAAACCAGCCTAGTGATATGTGAAAAGTTGTGCTGACAGAGCTACACCTGCACACTGACATGTGAATACTCATGCTGCCGGAGCTACACATGCATTCTGACTTCTGAAGAGTCATGCTGCCAGAGATACACCTGCATACTGATATGTGGATAGTCATGCTGCCTGAGCTACACCTGCATATTGACATGTGAATAGTTGTGTTGCCAGATCTACACCTGCATACTGACATGTGAATAGTCATGCTGCTGGAGCTACACCTTCATACTGATATGTGAATAGTCATGCTGCTGGAGCTACAGCTGCATACTGACATGTGAACAGTCATGCTGCTGGAGCTACACCTGCATTCTGATATGTGAATAGTCATGCTGCTGGAGCTACACCTGCATAGTGATATGTGAGTATTCATGCTACTGGAGCTACACCTGCATACTGACATGTGAATAATCATGGTGCCGGAGATACACCTGCATTTTGACATGTGAATAGTCATGCTGCTGGAGCTACACCTACATTCTGACATGTGAACAGTCATGCTTCCAGAGCTACACCTGCAAATTGGCATGTGAAAAGTCATGATATCCAGAGCTACACCTGCATACTGACATGTGAATAGTCATGCTGTTGTAGCTACACCTGCATACTGATATTTGAACAGTGATGCTGCTGTAGCTACACCTGCATATTGACATGTGAGTAGTCATGTTGCTGGAGCTGCACCTGCATACTGACATGTGAGTAGCCATGCTGCTGGAGCTGCATCTGCATTCTGATATGTGAATAGTTATGCTGCCAGAGCTACACCTGCATACTGACATGTGAAAAGTCATGATGTCCAGAGATACACCTGCATGCTGAGATTTGAATAGTCATGCTGCCAGAGCTACACCTGCATATTGACATGTGAAAAGTCATGCTGCCAGAGCTACACCAGCATACTGACATGTGAATATTCATGATAATTGAGCTACATCTGCACACTGACATGTAAATAGTCATGATGCCATTGCTACAACAGCATAGTGATATGGGAATAGTCATGCTCCCAGAGTTACACCTGCATACTGACATGTGAATAATCATGCTGTCAGAGCTACATCTGTATACTGACATATCAATAGTCATACTGTCGGAGCTACACCAGCATAGTAACATGTGAAAAGTTATGCTGCTGGAAGTATGCATACTGATATGTGGATAGTCACACTCCCGGAGCTACACCAGCCTAGTGACATGTGAAAAGTTGTGCTGACTGAGCTACACCTGCATATTGACATGTGAATACTCATGCTGCCAGAGCTACACCTGCATTATGACTTCTGAAGAGTCATGCTGCCAGAGATACACCTGCACACTGACATGTGAAAAGTCATGCTACCAGATCTACACCTGCATATTGACATGTGAGTAGTCATTCTGCTGGAGCTACACCAGCATACTAACATGTGAATATTCATGATAATTGAACTGCATCTGCATACTGACATGTGAATAGTCATGATGCCAGAGCTACAACAGCATAATGAGATGGGAATAGTCATGCTCCCAGAGCTACACCTGCATACTGGCATGTGAATAATCATGCTGTCAGAGCTACATCTGTATACTGACATGTCAATAGTCATACTGTCGGAGCTACACCAGCATAGTAACATGTGAAAAGTTATGCTGCTGGAAGTATGCATACTGACATGTGAATAGTCATGCTCCCGGAGCTACACCAGCATAGTGACATGTGAATAGTCATGCTACCAGAGCTACACCTGCACACTGATATGTGAATAGTCATGGTTTCCAGAGCTACACCTGCATTCTGATATGTGAACAGTATTAGAGTTCAGAGCTACATCTGCACACTGACATGAGAATAGACATGTTGTCTAGAGCAACACCTGCACACTGACATGTGAATAATCATGCTGCCTGAGTTACACCAGCATACCGACATGTGAATAGTTATGCCCCCGGAGCTACACCTGCACACTGCCATGTGAATACTCATCCTGCTGGAGCTACACCTGCATTCTGACTTCTGAATAGTCATACTGCTAGAGCTACACCTGCATAGTGATATGTGAAAAATCATGATGTTCAGAGCTACATCTGCATACTGACATATGAACAGTCATGCTGCCGGAGCTACACCTGCATACTGACATGAGAAAAGTCATGCTGTCCAGAGCTACAGCTGCATACTGACGTGTGAAAAGTCATGCTGTTGTAGCTACACCTACACACTGACATGTGAGTAGTCATGCTGCCAGAGCTACACCTGCTTATTGGCATGTGAAAAGTCATGATGTCCAGAACTACACCTGCATACTGACATGTGAAGAATCATGGTGCCGGAGCTACACCTGCATTCTGACATGTGAATAGTCATGCTGTCAGAGCTACACCTGTATATTGACATGTGAAAAGTCATGATGTCCAGAGCTACACCTGCATACTGACATGTGAATAGTCATGCTGCCAGAGCTACACCTGCATATTGGCATCTGATAAGCTATGATGTCCAGAGCTACTCCTGCATTCTGACATGTGAAAAGTCATGCTGCTGTAGCTAACCTGCATACTGACATGTGAGTTGTCATGCTGCCGGAGCTACACCTGCCTACTGACAGGTGAGTAGCCATGCTGCTGAAGCTAACATACTAACATACTATTTGCCTGCAGATTAGGCCTTAAGGTCTATCGAGTCTGCTCAAACCTCAGATCCCTAGTTGGGTGCCAAGGCCCTCCTCTCCCTTGTGTTCCAGAAACCCCTACACCTGCATTCTGACATGTGAATAGTTATGCTGCCAGAGCTACACCTGCATACTGACATGTGAAAAGTCATGATGTCCAGAGCTACACCTGCATACTGACATGTGAAAAGTCATGATGTCCAGAGCTACCCCTGCATTTTGACATGTGAGTTGTCATGGTTTAGAGAGCTGCGCTAGCATACTAACATGTGAAAAGACATGGTGTCCGGAGCTACACCTGCATACTGACATGTGAAAAGTCATGATGTTCAGATCTACTCCTACATAGTGACATGTGAATAGTCATGCTGCCAGAGCTACACCTGCATACTGACATGTGAATAGTCATGACACCCGAGCTACACCTACGTATTAACATGTGAACAGTCATGCTGCTGGAGCTACAGCTGCATACTGACATGTAAATAATCAAGCTGCTGGAGCTATACCTGCATACTGTGATGTGAAAAGTCATGGTGACCAGAGCTGCATCTACATACTGACATGTGAGTAGCCATGCTGCTGGAGGTACTCCTGTGTACTGACATGTGAATAGTCATTCTGCTGGAGCTACATCTCCTTACTGACATATAAATGGCCACGGTGTTCAGTGCTACATCTGCATACTGATATGTGAAAAGTCATGCTGCCGGAGCTAAACCTGCATACTGACATGTGAGTAGCCATGGTGTTCAGCACTACACCTGCATACTGACATGTGAAAAGTCATGATGTCTTGAGCTGCACCTGCATACTGACATGTGACTAGTCATGCTGCCAGATCTACACCTGCATACTGACATGTGAATAATCATGGTGCTGGAGCTACACCTGCATTCTGAGATGTGAATAGTCATGCTGCCAGAGCTACACCTGCATATTGACATGTGAAAAGTCATGATGTCCAGAGCTACACCTGCATATTGGCATGTGAAAAGTCATGGTGTCCAGAGCTGCACCTGCATACTGACATGTGACTAGTCATGCTGCCAGAGCTACACAGGCATAGTGACATGTAAAAAGTCATGGTGTCCAGAGCTACATCTGCTTACTGTCATGTGAAAAGTCATGGTGTCCAGAGCTGCACCTGCATACTGACATGTGCATAGTCATGGTGTCCAGAGCAATACCTGCACATTGACATGTGAATATTCATGATAATGGAGCTACATCTGCATACTGACATTTGAATAATCATGCAACTGGAGCTACACCTGCATTCTGATAAGTGAATAGTCATGCTGCTGGAGCTACGCCTGCATACTGACGTGTGAATAGTCATGTTGCCGGAGCTGCACCTGTATACTGACATGTGAGTAGTCATGCTGCTGGAGCTACACCTGCATACTGACATGTGAGTAGTCATGCTGCTGGAGCTACACCTGCATACTGACCTGTGAATAATCATGGTGCCGGAGCAACACCTGCATTCTGACATTTGAATAGTCATGCTGCCAGAGCTACATCTGCATATTGGCATGTGAAAGGTCATGATTTGCAGAGCTTCACCTGCATTCTGTCATGTGAACTGTCATGCTGCCAGAGCTACACCTGCATATTGGCATGTGAAAAGTCATGATGTCCAGAGCTACATCTGCATACTGACATGTGAATAGTCATGCTGCTGTAGATACACTTGCATACTGATATGTGACTAGTCATGCTGCCCAAGCTACAACTGCATACTGACAGGTGAGTGGTCATGATGCCAGAGCTACACCTGCATATTGACATGTAAAAAGTCATGATGTCCAGAGCTACACCTGCATACCGACATGTGAATAGTCATGCTGCCAGAGCTACACCTGCATATTGACATGTGAAAAGTCATGATGTCCAGAGCTACACCTGCATACTGACATGTGAAAAGTCATAATGTCCAGAGCTACACCTGCATTCTGATATGTGAGTAGTCATGGTTTCCAGAGCTACACCAGCATACAGAGATGTGAAAAATCATGGTGTCCAGAGCTACGCCTGTATACTGCCATGTGGAAAGTCATGGTGTCCAGAGCTACACCTGCATACTGACATGTGAAAAGTTATGATGCCCAGAGCTACACCTGCATACTGACATGTGAGTAGTCATGATTTACAGAGCAGCGCCAGCATACTGACATGTTAAAAGACATGGTGTCCAGAGCTACGCCTGCTTACTGGCATGTGAAAAGTCATGATCTCCAGAGCTACACCTGCATACTTACATGTGAGTAGGCATGGTTTCCAGAGCTATGCCAGCATATTGGCATGTTAAAAGGCATGGTGTCCAGAGCTACGCCTGCATACTGACATGTGAAAAGTCATGGTTTTCAGAGCTACACCTACATACTGACATGTGAATAGTCATGCTGCCGGTGCTACCCCTGCATACTGACTTGTGAATAGTCATGCTGTGGGAGCTACACATGCATACTGACATGTGAATAGTCATGCTGCCGGAGCTACACCTGCATACTGACATATAAATAATCATGCTGCTGGAGTTACACCTGCATAATGACATGTGAATAGTCATGGTGTGCAGAGCTACAGCTGCATACTGAAATTTATTTATCTATTTCAAAAATCGGATTTACAAACCTCTGAGTCAAAGACTCATTTTCAAAGGCACCTCATCACAGGGAGGGGTGACAACATATTTGTGAAGCAAAACAGTTGAGAACAATACAGGTGAGATACAGAAGGGGATACAGAGCAAGGCATTTCAGAGAGCAAAATAGGCAAGATAAAGGCGAGCATACAAAATTAAGCTATTTAGTGTCCCAGTGGAGCACTCAGGTTACAGTGCGTGGTGTACAGACTACAACAAGCTATTTTAAGTGGACTAGTACATACGTAATGCTATAAGAGACAGATTGGTTCAGAACCGCACACTCGGAATGCTCTATAATGGGCATTTACAGCTCTGAGTGTCAGTGAGGTGTTTGCGTAGGGCAACTTTGAAGGGGTCAATTTTGAAGATGTTTGTAATGTGCTAGGGGAGGAAGTTATACCAGGAAGGTACTCTGTAGTGAAAAGACCTTTGGGTGAGCGAGGTCCTAGCTCTGGGCACCTGGAAGGTGGCTTTGGTAGTATTGTGGGTGATGACTGAGTGGGAGCCCGTTGAAGGGGTGTAGTGACTCCTGGGGTCAGAGCTCAAGTAGAGCCTTTTTTGCCAGTATACAGGTGTGGTATTGCAGGCATTCTTCAAAAGTGAGTATGTTTGAGGCGGAGTAGAGCTGGCATGTGTGAGTTCTGCTGGGGGCACCAGTGAGGAGCCTGCAGGCTTTGTTGATAGAGGTCTGGACTTTGGTGAGGGCAGTGGGGTCAGCAGCTGCATAGGTAGGGAGTCCATAATCAACCAAAGACAGGATGGAGGAAGTGAAAGCCAGCCATAGGGCAAACTCAGGGAGGCAGTCTTTGTGGCAGTAGAGGAGTCCAATCCGGGCATTCATGGCAGAGGACAAAGAGTTAAGATGGGCATGGAAGGAAAAAGCCGAGTCAAAGGTGTTGCCCAGCTATTTGTATGTTGATACCTGTTCAAGGGGGTGGAGGGTAGTGGGAATGATGTGAAGGGGAGCATTTCTGGAGTTACTTTGACGGTGTGCAAAAATCATAGATTTCGTCTTCTTGAGGTTCAGAACCAGACGATGGTCGAGGAACCACTTTTCAGCTTGGCTGAAGGTGAGTTGCAGGTAGCTCTGGAGTGTGAGTGGGTTGGGGTGTGAGGTGATGAGGACTGCGTTGTCGGCATATAGAAGCATTTTGCCTGTGCAGGAGCTGGGGAGGGTGTTTAAAAAGAGACAGAACAATGTGGGGCCCAGGATGGAGCATTGAGGGACCCAGAAGTGTACAGGGAGGGCAGTTGATAGGATACCATTTAATTTGACCCATTGTGATCTATCCCTGAGGTAGCTGGAGAACCAGGCCAGAGGGCCAGATGAGAAGCCCAACTGATCGAGGGAGTCAAGCGTTAGTGGGTGACACACAGTGTCAAAGACCTTGGATAGGTCATTGAACACTGCCCCAGCGATCTCCCCAGCATCAAGTGCAGAGTGTATTTGGTGGGAGAACGCCAATAGGGCTGTAGTGGTGCTGTGACCAGGGCAGAAGCCATGTTGCTCTGGGCATAGTATGTTGTACTTGGATAGATAATCCACGAGTTGGGTGGATACTATTTTCACCAGGCTTTTGAGGGGAGGGAGGATGGAGATAGGTCTGTAATTGTTTGGTGATGTGCGGTCTCCATTTTTATGGATAGGGGTAATTTCAGCCAATTTCCATGCACTCGGGAATTGGCCGAGGCATAGGGATCGGTTAAGAAGGTCAGTGAGGAGGGCTAACATGACATCAAGTGTTAGGCAGAGTATCCTGGAGTCAAGGGGTCACAGCTCGGGTTGTGGGAGGAGAGGGCTTTTATAAGGAGTGGCTTGGTGTCATGGGGAGAGATGGTCCTGAAGAGAAATGGGGGATGGGAAATAGCTGGGTGGTTGGGTGCATTGATAGGGTCAAAGAAGTGGGCAGGAAGGACTGCACTTGGGTCAGAAAATGTTGTGTTGAGGCAGTCAGCAACACGTGGTAGGTCAGTATTAATTGTGCCGTTAATAACCATCTGAGAAGGGGGGGAGAGTGGGTCTTCCCATTAAGCTCCTTTATGTTATCCCAGAAAGCTCAGGCAGAGCCCCAGGATGAGGTCAAGGTGGTTTGACAGTAACTGGCCTTGTCTTGTCTTATGGCCCAGGTGCATTGGTTGCGAGTGGCATTATAGGCTTGCCTGTCAGCTGTCCTGCCAGACTCAACAGCAATGTGCCACAGGTTATCCCGTTGCTTCAGTTGCTGGATCAGAGAGGGGGAAATCCAGGCAGCATTGTGTCTCTTGGAGCAGGTGTTAGTGACAGGGGCAAAGATGTCACAAGCCTTGCAGAAGGCACTGGTGAGGAAGGCTAGAGCAGTATCTACAGTATATCCATTGCGAGCTTATTAAGGCCCCCGGGGCAGAAACGGTGATGGGGGGTGGCTTTGTATGCAGGCTTGAGCATGGGGGAGGACCAGAAGCAGACAATTGGTGAGTGGTCACTAAGAGAGTTGGCTAGGATGTTAACAGACTTGACTTTGTGTGGGCGGTTTGTGAGTACTATATCTAGGAAGGAGCTGGACCCACTTGATTGGTTAAATCTGGTGAGACGAGTGACTAATTGAGATAGATCAAGGGCTGTGATGTTGTCCTTAAAATGTAGTGGAGCCAAGCCAGTTGATGTTGAGGTCTCCTAGGACGAGCTGTTCAGCCTTGTGTGGCAGGGTAGAGAGATAGTCAGTGAGAGAGCGGATAGCTAGACTTTGTGCCCTTGGGGGTATTATAGGTGGTAGTGAGGTAGAGGGCCACGGCACGGGTCCGGGGTGATTTTTAGGGTGATGGCTTGGGCCTTGTGGTCAAGCTTGGGGGTAGATAGTACATGACCCAGGAGGGAGTCACGCAGGTAGACTGCACACCTGGCACCACACTTACCCACACGATCTTCTCTACAAAGGGTGAAGCCGGGGAGGGAGACAGCAGAGTCTGGAGTTGATTGGGAGAGCCAGGTCTCCACTATGGCAAGATTGTCGGGCATGTGTTGGGAGACCCAGCACTGGAGTGCAGCCATCTTCCTTGGGAGACTGCAGATATTCATAGAGGCAATGCGGAGGCCATGTCCAGTAGGGGGCAACGCTGGGGTAGCGGGTCCCGGTCCCGGGTTAGGGTGGACATTCCCAGAGAGCAAGCGGAGTAAGGTGATGAGGCGGAGAAAAGGACTACGGCGGTTGTGGTAGAGGTGCTTGGGCAGATGCAAGGATCTGGGGGGGGCAGTGCAGGGGATGGGTAGGTACAGTGCCATGAAAAAGTATCTGCACCGTTCCTAATTTTCTCTATTATTGCATATTTGTCACACTGGATGTTTTCAGGTCTTAAGACAAAATGTAATATTAGATAAAGGGAACCTGAGTGAACAAATGACACTTGTTTTTTTTACTTATTTCATTTATTTAATGAAAACAGTTAACCAACACCAACTGGCACTGTGTGAAAAAGTAATTGCCCCCCTTACACTTAATAACTGGTTACGCCACCTTTAACTGCAATGACTGCAACCAAACGCTTCCTATAATTCAATATCAGTCTTTCACATCGCTGTGGAGGAATTTTAGCCCACTCTTCCTCGCAGAACTGCTTTAATTCAGTAACATTGGTAGGTTTTCGAGCACGAACTGCTCGTTTCAGGTCCTGCCACAGCATCTCTATTGGGTTTAGGTCTGGACTTTGACTAGGCCTCTCCAAAACTTTAATTTTACTTCTTTTCAGCCATTCTGATGTGGACTTGCTTTTGTGTTTTGGATCATTGTCTTGCTGCATGACCCAACTACGCTTCAGTTTCAGCTGATAGACGGATGACCGGATATTCTCCTTAAGAATTTTCCGGTACAGAGCAGAATTCATGGTTCCTTCAATTATGGCAAGTCGTCCAGGTCCTGAGGCAGCAAAGCATCCCCACACCATCACACTACCACCACCATGTTTGACTGTTGGTATGATGTTCTTACTGTGGAATGCTGTGTTTGCTTTACGCCAGACATAATGGGATCCATGTCGTCCAAAAAGTTCCACTTTGGACTCATCTGTCCATAGAACATTTTCCCAAAAGGCTTGTGGATCATCCAGGTGCTTCTTGGCAAATGAGAGACGAGCATTTATGTTCTTCTTGGTTAGCACTGGTTTCCACCTTGCTACTCTCCCATGAAGCCCATTTTTGCCCAGTCTCTTTCTGATTGTGGAGTCATGAACACTGACCTTAGCTGAGGCAAGAGAAGCCTGCAGTTCTTTGGATATTGTTTTAGGATCCTTTGCGACATCTTGGATGATTTTACGCTGCGCTCTTGGAGTAATTTTGGCAGGCCGCCCACTCCTGGGAAGATTCACTACTGTTCCAAGTGTTCTCCATTTGGAGATTATGGCTCTCACTGTGGTTCGATGGAGTCCCAGAGACTTAGAAATAGCTTTTTAACCCTTTCCAGACTGATAGATAGCAACAACTTTTTTTCTGATCTTTTCAGGAACTTCCTTTGATCATGGCATAATGTGCTTGTTGAATCTTTGTGCTGGCAATGTGACTCTGATGGTAAGAGTCAAAATAAGTGAGGTTTATATTGAGCAGGGCTGGCTGTAATCAAGCCTGGCTGTGTTCAATCAGCTGACTCTAATTATCCCTTTATTTGGGTTGATTTAACTAGGGGGCAATTACTTTATCACACAGTGCCAGTTGGTGTTGGTTAACTTTTTTCATTAAATAAATGAAATAAGTAAGAAAACAACAAGTGTTAAAGTATTTGTTCACTCAGGTTCCCTTTATCTAATAATACATTTTGTCTAAAGACCTGAAAACATCCAGTGTGACAAATATACAATAATAGAGAAAATCAAGAAGGGGCAAATACTTTTTCACACCACTGTAGTTAAGGGCAGGAATGGCTAGGACAGAGAGAGACCACCTTCCACTGTGTACTGGGGGGGGGGTGGACGCCAGTGGTGGGTGTGGGGGGGCAGTAGGGTGGTCCAGCATGTGAGGTGCGTTAGTGGTGAGCGGAGAACAGATGGGAGGGCTAGGAGCAGTGGGGGGATGAGCCTGAGGAGGCTGGGATTCTGGCAGATGTGCACTTACAGTGGTGCTGGAGAGATTCTTTGCAGGAATAGTGGGGGGGGGACAGGATCGTGAGGAGTAAAGCAAGTATACAGAACACTACTAGAGACATGTTGGTGTATGGGATGAAGGGAGGGAGATAAGAGTTGGCAGGCAGGATCCCCCTAGTGTTCAATGAGTATAATCTGCAGGAGGTAAAGTGGGCTGATTGGTTCTGCAGCCTCATGTGACACCACGTATAAAACAAAGAGCTGACCAAGGGTGGTGGTGGGGGCGGCGGGGCAAACAAAGCACCCTGTGCTGCGGCCAGAGCTACACCTGCATACTGACATGTGAGTAGCCATGCTGCTGGAGCTACACCTGCATACTGGTATGTGAGTAGCCATGCTGCTGGAGCTACACCTGCATACTGGTATGTGAGTAGCAATGCTGCTGGAGCTACACCTGCATACTGTCATGTAAGTAGCCATGCTGCTGGAGCTAAACCTGCATTCTGATATGTGAATAGTTATGCTGCCAGAGCTACATCTCCATACTGACATATAAATAGCCATTGTGTTCAGCACTACATCTGCACACAGATATGTGAAAAGACATGCTGCCGGAGCGTCCCCTGCAGACTGACATGTGAGTAGCCATGGTGTTCAGCGCTACACCTGCATACTGACATGTGAGTAGTCATGCTGCTGGAGCTACACCTGCATATTGACATGTGAAAAGTCATGATGTCCAGAGCTACACCTGCATACAGACTTGTGAATAGTTATGCTGCCAGAGCAACACCTGCATACAGACATGTGAAAAGTCATGATGTACAGAACTACACCTGCATACTGACATGTGAATAATCATGCTGCCAGAGCTACCCCTCCATACTGACATGTGAATAGTCATGCTGCTGGAGTACACCTGCATTCTAATATGTGAATAGTTATGCTGCTAGAGCTACACCTGCATAGTGACATGTGAAAAGTCATGATGTCCAGAGCAACACCTGCATACTGACATGTGAATAGTCATGATGTCCAGAGCTACACCTGCATACTGACATGTGACTAGTCATGCTGCCAGAGCTACACCTGCATACTGACATGTGAGTAGTCATACTGCCGGAGCTACACCTGCATACTGATATGTGAGTAGCCATGCTGCTGGAGCTAAACCGGCATTCTGACATGAGAATAGTTATGCTGCCAGATCTACATCTCCATACTGACATATAAATAGCCATGGTGTTCAGCACTATATCTGCACACTGATGTGTGAAAAGTCATGCTGCCGGAGCTTACCCTGTATACTGACATGTGAGTAGCCATGGTGTTCAGCACTACACCTGCATACTGACATGTGAAAAGTCATGATGTCCTGAGCTGCACCTGCATACTGACATGTGACTAGTCATGCTGCCAGATCTACACCTGCTACTGACATGTGAATAATCATGGTGCTGGAACTACCCCTGCATTCTGCGATGTGAATAGTCATGCTGCCAGAGCTACACCTGCATATTGACATGTGAAACGTCATGATGTCCAGAGCTACACCTGCATATTGACATGTGAAAAGTCATGATGTCCAGAGCTACACCTGCATACTGACATGTGAATAGTCATGCTACTGTAGCTACACCTGCATACTGATAGGTGAATAGTAATGGTGCTGTAAGTACACCTGCATACTGACATGTGAGTAGTCATGTTGCCGGAGCTGCACCTGCATATTGACATGTGACTTGTAATGCTGCCAGAGCTACACTTGCATACTGACATGTGTCTAGTCATGCTGCTGGAGCTACACCTGCATTCTGATATGCGAATAGTTATGCTGCCAGAGCTTCACCTGCATACTGTCATGTGAATAGTTATGCTGCCAGAGTTACAGCTGCATACTGACATGTGAAAAGTCATGATGTCCAGAGCTACACCTGTATACTGACATGTAAGTATCCATGCTGCTGGAGCTACACCTGCATTCTGATATGTGAATAGTTATGCTGCCAGAGCTACACCTGCATACTGTCATGTGAATAGTCATGCTGCCAGAGGTACATCTGCATACTGACATGTGAGTAGTCATGCTGCCGGAGCTACACCAGCATTCTAATAAGTGAAATGTTATGCTACCAGAGCTACAAGCGCATACTGAGATGTGAAAAGTCATGGTGTCCAGAGCTACTCCAGCATACTGACATGTGAGTAGTCATGCTGCTGGAGCTACACCTGCATTCTAATATGTGAATAGTTATGCTGTCAGAGCTACACCTGCATAGCGACATGTGAAAAGTCATGATGTCCAGAGCTACACCTGTATATTGACATGTGAATAGTCATGATGTCCAGAGCTACACCTGTATACTGACATGTGAAGAGTCATGATGTCCAGAGCCGCACTTGCATATTGACATGTGACTAGTTATGCTGCCAGAGCTACACCTGCATACTGACAGGTGAGTAGTCATACTGCTGGAGCTAAACCTGCATTCTGACATGAGAATAGTAATGCTGCCAGAGCTACATCTCCATACTGACATATAAATGGCCATGGTGTTCAGCACTATATCTGCACACTGATGTGTGAAAAGTCATGCTGCCGGAGCTTAACCTGTATACTGACATGTGAGTAGCCATGGTGTTCAGCGCTACACCTGCATACTGACATGTAAATAGTCATGCTACTGTAGCTACACCTGCATACTGATAGGTGAATAGTGATGGTGCTGTAACTACACCTGCATACTGACATGTGAGTAGTCATGTTGACAGAGCTGAACCTGCATACTGACATGTGACTAGTCATGCTGCCACAGCTACACCTGCATACTGACATGTGTCTAGTCATGCTGCTGGAGCTACACCTGCATTCTGACATGAGAATAGTTATGCTGCCAGAGCTACTGTACACTTGCATATTGACATGTGAAAAGTCAAGATGTCCAGAGCTACACCTGATTACTGACATGTGAATAGTCATGCTGCCAGAGTTACAGCTGCATACTGACATGTGAAAAGTCATGATGTCCAGAGCTACACCTGTAAACTGACATGTAAGTATCCATGCTGCTGGAGCTACACCTGCATTCTGATATGTGAATAGTTATATTGCCAGAACTACACCTGCATACTGTCATGTGAATAGTCATGCTGCCAGAGGTACACCTGCATACAGACATGTGAGAAGCCATGCTGTTGGAGCTACACCTGCTTTCTAATATGTGAATATTTATGCTGCCAGAGTTACACCTGCAAATTAACATATGAAAAGTCATGATATCCAGAGCTACATCTGCATGCTGACATGTGAATAGTTATGATGTCCAGAGCTACAACTGCTTACCGACATGTGAGTATCCATGCTGCTTGAGCTACTCCGACATTCTAATATGTGAATATTTATGCTGCCAGAGTTACACCTGCAAATTGACATGTGAAAAGTTATGATATCCAGAGCTACATCTGCATGCTGAGATGTGAATAGTCATGATGTCCAGAGCTACACCTGCATACTGACATGAGAGTATCCATGCTGCAGGAGCTACTCCTGCATTCTGATATGTGAAATGTTATGCTACCAGAGCTACAACTGCATACTGAGATGTGAAAAGTCTTGAAGTCCAGAGCTACTCCTGCATACTCACATGTGAGTAGTCATGCTGCCGGAGCTACACTTGCATACTGATATGTGAATAGTAATGCTGCCAGAGCTACACCTGCATACTGACATGTGAAAAGTCATGATGTCCAGAGCTACTCCTGCATACTGACATGTGACTAGTCATGCTGCCGGAGCTACACCTGCATTCTGACATGTGTGTAGCCATGTTGCTGGAACTACACCTGCATTGTGATACGTGAATAGTTATGCTGCCAGAGCTACAACTGCATATTGACATGTGAAAAGTTATGATGTCCAGAGCTACTCCTGCATACTGACAAGTGAGTAGTCATGCTGCCAGAGCTACACCTGCAAACTGATATGTGAATAGTTATGCTGCCAGAGCTACACCTGCATACTGACATGTGAAAAGTCATGATGTCCAGAGCGACACCTGCAAACTGACATGTGAAAAGTCATTATGTCCTGAGCTACTCCTGCATACTGACATGTGACTAGTCATGCTGCCAGATCTACACCTGCTATCTGACATGTGAATAATCATGGTGCTGGAGCTACACCTGCATTCTGAGATGTGAATAGTCATGCTGCCAGAGCTACACCTGCATATTCACATGTGAAAAGTCATGATTTCCAGAGCTACACCTGCATACTGACATGTGAAGAGTCATGATGTCCAGAACCGCACTTGCATATTGACATGTGACTAGTAATGATATCCAGAGGTACATCTGCATATTGACATGTGAATAGTCATGCTAGTGTAGCTACACCTGGATACTGATATGTGAATAGTGATGGTGCTGTAACTACACCTGTAAACTGACATGTGCATAGTCATGATGCTGGAGCGGCACCTGCATACTGACATGTGACTAGTCATGCTGCCAGAGCTACACCTGCATACTGACATGTGAGTAGTCATGCTGCTGGAGTAACACCTGCATACTGACATGTGAGTAGTCATGCTGCTGGAGCTATTCCTGCATTCTTATATGTGAATAGTCATGCTGCCAGAGCTACACCTGCATACTGACATGTGAAAAGTCATGATGTCCAGAGCTACAGCTGCATACTGACATGTGAATAGTCATGCTGCCAGAGCTACACCTGCATACTGAGATGTGAAAAGTCATGATGTCCAGAGCTACACCTGTAAACTGACAAGAAAGTATCCATGCTGCTGGAGCTACACCTGCATTCTGATATGTGAATAGTTATACTGCCAGAGCTACACCTGCATACTGACATGTGAATAGTTATGCTGCCAGAGCTACACCTGCATACTGACATGTGAATAGTCATGGTGCCAGAGATACACCTGCATACTGACATGTGAGTATCCATGCCGCTGGAGCTACACCTGCATTCCAATATGTGAATAGTAATGCTGCCAGAGCTACTCCTGCATATTGACATGTAAAAAGTCATGATATCCAGAGCTACACCTGCATTCTGACATGTGAATATTTATGATGTCCAGAGCTACACCTGCTTACTGACATGTGAAAAGTCATGATGACCAGAGCTGCTCCTGCATACTGACATGTGAGTAGTCATGCTGCCGGAGCTACACCTGCATACTGATATATGAATAGTTATGCTGCCAGAGCTACACCTGCATAATGGCATGTGAAAAGTCATGATGTCCAGAGCTTCACCTGCATACTGACATGTGAGTAGTCATGCTGCCGGAGCTACACCTGCAAACTGACATGTGTGTAGCCATGCTGCTGGAGGTATACATGCATTCTGATATGTGAATAGTTATGCTGCCAGAGTTTCACCTGCATATTGACATGTGAAAAGTCATGATGTCCAGAACTACACCTGCATACTGACATGTGAAAAGTCATAATGTCTGGAGCTTACCCTGCATACTGACATGTGAAAAGTCATAATGTCCGGAGCTACACCTGCATACTGACATGTAAGTAGTCATGGTTTCCAGAGCAGCACCAGCATACTGACATGTGAAAAGTCATGGTGTCCAGAGCTATGCCTGCATACTGGCATGTGAAAAGTCATGGTGTCGAGAGCTATGCCTGCATACTGACATGTGAAGTGCCATGGTGTTCAGAGCTACACCTGCAGACTGACATGTGAATAGTCATGCTGCCCGAGCTACACCTGCATATTGACATGTGAACTGTCATGCTGCTGGAGCTACAACTGCATACTGACATGTAAATAATCAAGCTGCCAGAGCTAGACCTGCATACTGACATGTGAAAAGTCATGGTATCCAGAGCTACATCTGCATACTGACATGTGAGTAACTATGCTGCTGTAGGTACTCCTGTGTACTGACATGTGAATAGTCATTCTGCTGGAGCTACACTTCCTTACTGACAAATAAGTAACCATGTTGTTCAGCGCTACATCTGCATACTGATATGTGAAAAGTCATGCTGCCGAGCTACACCTGCATACTGACATGTGAGTAGTCATTCTGCCGGAGTAACACCTGCATACTGATATGTGAGTAGCCATGCTGCCAGAGGAACACCTGTATACTGACATGTGAGTAGCCATGCTGCCGGGGGTACTCCTGTGTACTGACATGAGAATAGTCATTCTGCCGGAGCTACCTCACCAAACTGACATAAACAGCCATGGTGTTCAGCACTATATCTGCATACTGATATGTGAAAAGTCATGCTGCTGGAGCAACACCTGCATACTGACATGTGAGTAGCCATGGTGTCCAGCATTGCACCTGCATACTGACATGTGAAAAGTCATGCTGCTGGAGCTACACCTGCATACTGACATGTGACTAGTCATGCTGCCAGAGCTACACCTGCATATTGACATGTCAAAAGTCATGGTGACCAGAGCTGCACTTGCATATTGACATCTGACAAGTCATGGTGTCCAGAGCAGCACCTGCACACTGACATGTGAGTAGTTATGCTGCTGGAGCTATGCCTGCATACTGACCTGTGAAATGTCATGATGTCCAGAGCAACACCTGCATTCTAATATGTGAGTAGTCATGGTTTCCAAGCTACGCCAGCATACTGACATGTGAAAAGTCATGCTGCTAGAGCTACACCTGCATACTGACATGTGAGTAGCCATGGTGTTCAGCGCTACACCTGCATACTGATATGTGACTAGTCATGCTGCCAGAGCTACACCTGCATACTATCATGTCAAAAGTCATAGTGACCAGAGCTACATCTGCATACTGATATGTGAAGAGTCATGATGTCCAGAGCCGCACTTGCATACTGACATGTGAATAGTCATGCTGCCAGAGCTACACCTGCATACTGACATGTGAGTAATCATACTGCTGGAGCTACAGCTGCATACTGTCATGTAAGTAGCCATGCTGCTGGAGCTAAACCTGTATTCTGATATATGAATAGTTATGTTGCCAGAGCTACATCTCCATACTGACATATAAATAGCCATTGTGTTCAGTGCTACATCTGCACACTGATATGTGTAAAGTCATGCTGGCAGAGCTACACCTGCATACCGACTAGTGACTAATCATGCTGCCGGAGCTACACCTGCATACTGACATGTGAAAGTCATGGTGACCAGAGCTACATCTACACACTGACATGTGAAAGTCATGGTGACCAGAGCTGCATCTGCATACTGACATGTGAAAAATCATGATGTCCAGAGCCGCACCTGCATACTGACATGTGACTAGTCATGCTGCCGGAGCTACACTTGCATACTGACATGTGAGTAGCCATGCTGTTGGAGCTACACCTGCATACTGATATGTGAGTAGCCATGCTGCTGGAGCTACACCTGCATTCTGACATGAGAATAGTTATGCTGCCAGATCTACATCTCTATACTGACATATAAATAGCCATTGTGTTCAGCACTACATCTGCACACAGATATGTGTAAAGTCATGCTGGCAGAGCTACACCTGCATACTGACATATGAGTAGCCATGGTGTTCAGCGCTACACCTGCATACTGACATGTGAAAAGTCATGAAGTCCTGAGCTGCACCTGCAAACTGACATGTGACTAGTCATGCTGCCAGCTCTACTCCTGCATACTGACATGTGAGTATTCATGCTGCTGGAGGTACACCTGAATTCGATATGTGAAATGTTATGGTGCCAGAGCTACACCTGCATACTGACATGTTAGTAGCCATGCTGATGGAGCTACACATGCATTCTGATATGTGAATAGTTATGCTGCCAGAGCTACACCTGCATATTGACATGTGAAAAGTCATGATGTCCAGAGCTACACCTGCATATTGACATGTGACTAGTCATGATGTCCAGAGCTACACCTGCATATTGACATGTGAAAAGTCATGATGTCCAGAGCTACACCTGCATATTGGCATGTGAAAAGTCATGATGTCCAGAGCTACACCTGCATTGTGACATGTGAATAGTCATGCTGCCAGAGCTACACCTGCATATTGGCATGTGAATAGTTATGATATCCAGAGCTACACCTGCATACTGACATTTGAATAGTCATGCTACAGTAGCTACACCTGCATACTGATATGTGAATAGTGATGGTGCTGTAACTACACCTGCTTACTGAGATGTGAGTAGTCATGTTGCCGGAGCGGCACCAGTGTACTGACATGTGACTAGTCATGATGTCCAGAGCTACACCTGCATACTGACATGTGAAAAGTCATGATGTACAGAACTACACCTGCATAGTGACATGTGAATAGTCATGCTGCCAGAGCAACACTTCCATACTGACATGTGAGTATCCATGCTGCTGGAGCTACACCTGCATTCTAATATGTGAATAGTTATGCTGCCAGAGCTACACCTGCATAGCGACATGTGAAAAGTCATGATGTCCAGAGCTACACCTGCATACTGACAGGTGAGTAGTCATACTGTCGGAGCTACACCTGCATACTGACATGTGAGTAGCCATGCTGCTGGAGCTACACCGGCATTCTGACATGAGAATAGTTATGCTGCCAGATCTACATTTCCATACTGACATATAAATAGCCATGGTGTTCAGCACTATATCTGCACACTGATGTGTGAAAAGTCATGCTGCCGGAGCTTAACCTGTATACTGACATGTGAGTAGCCATGGTGTTCAGCGCTACACCTGCATACTGACATGTGAAAAGTCATGATTTCCAGAGCTGCACCTGCATACTGACATGTGACTAGTCATGCTGCCAGATCTACACCTGCATACTGACATGTGAATAATCATGGTGCTGGAGCTACATCTGCATTCTGAGATGTGAATAGTCATGCTGCCAGAGCTACACCTGCATATTGACATGTGAAACGTCATGATGTCCAGAGCTACACCTGCATATTGGCATGTGAAGAGTCATGATGTCCAGAGCTACACCTGCATACTGACATGTAAATAGTCATGCTACTGTAGGTACACCTGCAAACTGATAGGTGAATAGTGATGATGCTGTAACTACACCTGCATACCTGACATGTGAGTAGTCATGTTGCCGGAGCTGCACCTGCATACTGACATGTGACTTGTAATGCTGCCACAGCTACACCTGCATACTGACATGTGTCTAGTCATGCTGCTGGAGGTACACCTGCATTCCAACATGAGAATAGTTATGCTGCCAGAGCTACTGTACACTTGCATATTGACATGTGAAAAGTCATGATGTCCAGAGCTACACTTGCATACTGACATGTGAATAGTCATGCTGCCAGAGTTACAGCTGCATACTGACATGTGAAAAGTCATGATGTCCAGGGCTACACCTGTATACTGACATGTAAGTATTCATGCTGCTGGAGCTACACCTGCATTCTGATTTGTGAATAGTTATATTGCCAGAGCTACACCTGCATACTGACATGTGAATAGTTTTGCTGCCAGAGCTATACCTGCATACTGACATGTGAAAAGTCATGATGTCCAGAACTACCCCTGCATACTGTCATGTGAATAGTCATGCTGCCATAGGTACACTTGCCTACTGACATGTGAGTATCCATGCTGCCGGAGCTACACCTGCATACAGACATGTGAGAAGCCATGCTGTTGGAGCTACACCTGCATACTGATATGTGAGTAGCCATGCTGCTGGAGCTACACCTGCATTCTGACATGAGATTAGTTATGCTGCCAGATCTACATCTCCATACTGACAGCACTACATCTGGACACTGATGTGTGAAAAGTCATGCTGTCGGATCTTCACCTGCATATTGACATGTGAGTAGCCATGGTGTTCAGCGCTACACCTGCATACTGACTTGTGAAAAGTCATGAAGTCCTGAGCTGCAGCTGCATACAGACATGTGACTAGTCATGCTGCCAGCTCTACTCCTGCATACTGACATGTGAGTATTCATGCTGCTGGAGGTACACCTGAATTCAGATATGTGAAATGTTATGCTGCCAGAGCTACACCTGCATACTGACATGTTAGTAGCCATGCTGCAGGAGCTACATATGCATTCTGATATGTGAATACTTATGCTGCCAGAGCTACACCTGCATATTGGCATGTGAAAAGTCATGATGTCCAGAGCTACACCTGCATTGTGACATGTGAATAGTCATGCTGCCAGAGCTACACCTGCATATTGGCATGTGAATAGTTATGATATCCAGAGTTACACCTGCATACTGACATGTGAATAGTCATGCTACTGTAGCTACACCTGCATACTGATATGTGAGTAGTGATGGTGCTGTAACTAAACCTGCATACTGAGATGTGAGTAGTCTTGTTCCCGGAGCGGCACCTGCGTACTGACATGTGACTAGTCATGCTGCCAGAGCTACACCTGCATACTGACATGTGAGTAGTCATGCTGCCGGAGTAACACCTGCATACTGACATGTGAGTAGTGATGCTGCTGGAGCTACTCCTGCATTCTGATATGTGAATAGTTAAGGTGCCAGAGCTACACCTGTATATTGATGTATGAAAAGTCATGAAGTCCAGAGCTACACCTGCATACTGACATGTGAAAAGTCATGATATCCAGAGCTACACCTGCATACTGACATGTGAGTAGCCATGCTGCTGGAGCTACACATGCATTCTGATATGTGAATAGTTATGCTGCCAGAGCTACACCTGCAGGTTGACATGTGAAAAGTCATGATTTCCAGAGCTACACCTGCATACTGACATGTAAGTAGTCATGGTGTCCAGAGCTATGCCTGCATACTGGCATGTGAAAAGTCATGGTGTCCAGGGCTATGCCTGCATACTGACATGTGAAAAGCCATGGTGTTCAGAGCTATACCTACATACTGACATGTGAATAGTCAGGCTGACAGAGCTACAACTGCATACTGAAATTTGAATAGTCATGCTGCCATAGCTACACCTGCATATTGGATTGTGAATAGTTATGATATCCAGAGCTACACCTGCATACTGACATGTGAAAAGTCATGCTACAGTAGCTACACCTGCATACTGATATGTGAATAGTGATGGTGCTGTAACTACACCTGCATACTGAGATGTGAGTAGTCATGTTGCCGGAGTGGCACCTGTGTACTGACATGTGACTAGTCATGATGTCCAGAGCTACACCTGCATACTGACATGTGAAAAGTCATGATGTACAGAACTACACCTGCATAGTGACGTGAATAGTCATGCTGCCAGAGCAACACCTCCATACTGACATGTGAGTATCCATGCTGCTGGAGCTACACCTGCATTCTAATATGTGAATAGTTATGCTGCCAGAGCTACACCTGCATAGCGACATGTGAAAAGTCATGATGTCCAAAGCTACACCTGCATACTGACATGTGAATAGTCATGATGTCCAGAGCTACACCTGCATACTGACATGTGAAAAGTCATGGTGACCAGAGCTACATCTGCATACTGACATGTGAAAAGTCATGATGTCCAGAGCTGCACCTGCATACTGACATGTGACTAGTCATGCTGCCAGAGCTACACCTGCATACTGACAGGTGAGTAGTCATACTGCCGGATCTACACCTGCATACTGACATGTGAGTAGCCATGCTGCTGGAGCTACATCTGCATTCTGACATGAGAATAGTTATGCTGCCAGATCTACATCTCCATACTGACATATAAATAGCCATGGTGTTCAGCACTATATCTGCACACTGATATGTGAAAAGTCATGCTGCCGGAGCTTAACCTGCATACTGACATGTAAGTAGCCATGGTGTTCAGTGCTTCACCTGCATACTGACATGTGAAAAGTCATGATGTCCTGAGCTGCACCTGCATACTGACATGTGACTAGTCTTGCTGCCAGATCTACACCTGCATACTGACATGTGAATAATCATGGTGCTGGAGCTACACCTGCATTCTGAGATGTGAATAGTCATGCTGCCAGAGCTACACCTGCATATTGACATGTGAAATGTCATGATGTCCAGAGCTACACCTGCATATTGGCATGTGAAAAGTCATGATGCCCAGAGCTACACCTGCATTCTGACATGTAAATAGTCATGCTACTGTAGCTACACCTGCATACTGATAGGTGAATAATAATGGTGCTGTAACTACACCTGCATACTGACATTCGAGTAGTCATGTTGCTGGAGCGGCACCTGCATACTGACATGTGACTAGTCATGCTGCCACAGCTACACCTGCATACTGACATGTGTCTAGTCATGCTGCTGGAGCTACACCTGCATTCTGATATGTGAATAGTTATGCTGCCAGAGCTACTGTACACCTGCATATTGACATGTGAAAAGTCATGATGTCCAGAGCTACACCTGCATACTGACATGTGAATAGTCATGCTGCCAGAGTTGCAGCTGCATACTGACATGTGATAAGTCATGATGTCCAGAGCTACACCTGTATACTGACATGTGAAAAGTCATGATGTCCAGAGCTACACCTGCATACTGACATGTAAGTAGTCATGGTTTCCAGAGCTGTGCCAGCTTACTGACATGTGAAAAGTCGTGGTGTCCAGAGCTATGCCTGCATACTGACATGTGAAAAGCCATGGTGCTCAGAGCTATACCTACATACTGACATGTGAATAGTTAGGCTGACAGAGCTACAACTGCATCCTGAGATTTGAATAGTCATGCTGCTAGAGCTACACCTGCATATTGGCTTGTGAATAGTTAAGATATCCAGAGCTACACCTGCATACTGACATGTGAATAGTCATGCCACAGTAGCTACACCTGCATACTGATATATGAATAGTGATGGTGCTGTAACTACACCTGCATACTGAAATGTGAGTAGTCATGTTGCCGGAGTGGCACCTGTGTACTGACATGTGACTAGTCATGATGTCCAGAGCTACACCTGCATACTGACATGTGAAAGTCATGATGTACAGAACTACACCTGCATAGTGACATGTGAATAGTCATGCTGCCAGACCAACACCTCCATACTGACATGTGAGTATCCATGCTGCTGGAGCTACACCTGCATTCTAATATGTGAATAGTTATGCTGCCAGAGCTACACCTGCATAGTGACATGAAAAGTCATGATGTCCAAAGCTACAACTGCATACTGACATGTGAATAGTCATGATGTCCAGAGCTACACCTGCATACTGACATGTGAAAAGTCATGGTGACCAGAGCTACATCTGCATACTGATATGTGAAAAGTCATGCTGCCGGAGCTACACCTGCATACTGACATGTGAGTAGTCATTCTGCCGGAGTAACACCTGCATACTGATATGTGAGTAGTCATGCTGCCAGAGGAACACCTGTATACTGACATGTGAGTAGCCATGCTGCCGGGGGTACTCCTGTGTACTGACATGAGAATAGTCATTCTGCTGGAGCTACCTCACCAAACTGACATAAACAGCCATGGTGTTCAGCACTATATCTGCATACTGGTATGTGAAAAGTCATGCTGCTGGAGCAACACCTGCATACTGACATGTGAGTAGCCATGGTGTCCAGCATTGCACCTGCATACTGACATGTGAAAAGTCATGCTGCTGGAGCTACACCTGCATACTGACATGTGACTAGTCATGCTGCCAGAGCTACACCTGCTATTGACATATCAAAGTCATGGTGACCAGAGCTGCACTTGCATACTGACATCTGACAAGTCATGGTGTCCAGAGCAGCACCTGCACACTGACATGTGAGTAGTTATGCTGCTGGAGCTATGCGTGCATACTGACCTGTGAAATGTCATGATGTCCAGAGCAACACCTGCATTCTAATATGTGAGTAGTCATGGTTTCAAGCCACGCCAGCATACTGACATGTGAAAAGTCATGCTGCTAGAGCTACACCTGCATACTGACATGTGAGTAGCCATGGTGTTCAGCGCCACACCTGCATACTGATATGTGACTAGTCATGCCGCCGAGCTACACCTGCATACTATCATGTCAAAAGTCATAGTGACCAGAGCTACATCTGCATACTGATATGTGAAGAGTCATGATGTCCAGAGCCGCACTTGCATACTGACATGTGAATAGTCATGCTGCCAGAGCTACACCTGCATACTGACATGTGAGTAATCATACTGCTGGAGCTACAGCTGCATACTGTCATGTAGTAGCCATGCTGCTGGAGCTAAACCTGTATTCTGATATATGAATAGTTATGTTGCCAGAGCTACATCTCCATACTGACATATAAATAGCCATTGTGTTCAGTGCTACATCTGCACACTGATATGTGTAAGTCATGCTGGCAGAGCTACACCTGCATACCGACATGTGACTAATCATGCTGCCGGAGCTACACCTGCATACTGACATGTGAAAAGTCATGGTGACCAGAGCTACATCTACACACTGACATGTGAAAAGTCATGGTGACCAGAGCTGCATCTGCATACTGACATGTGAAAAATCATGATGTCCAGAGCCGCACCTGCATACTGACATGTGACTAGTCATGCTGCTGGAGCTACACCTGCATACTGACATGTGAGTAGCCATGCTGTTGGAGCTACACCTGCATACTGATATGTGAGTAGCCATGCTGCTGGAGCTACACCTGCATTCTGACATGAGAATAGTTATGCTGCCAGATCTACATCTCTATACTGACATATAAATAGCCATTGTGTTCAGCACTACATCTGCACACAGATATGTGTAAAGTCATGCTGGCAGAGCTACACCTGCATACTGACATATGAGTAGCCATGGTGTTCAGCGCTACACCTGCATACTGACATGTGAAAAGTCATGAAGTCCTGAGCTGCACCTGCAAACTGACATGTGACTAGTCATGCTGCCAGCTCTACTCCTGCATACTGACATGTGAGTATTCATGCTGCTGGAGGTACACCTGAATTCTGATATGTGAAATGTTATGGTGCCAGAGCTACACCTGCATACTGACATGTTAGTAGCCATGCTGATGGAGCTACACATGCATTCTGATATGTGAATAGTTATGCTGCCAGAGCTACACCTGCATATTGACATGTGAAAAGTCATGATGTCCAGAGCTACACCTGCATATTGACATGTGACTAGTCATGATGTCCAGAGCTACACCTGCATATTGACATGTGAAAAGTCATGATGTCCAGAGCTACACCTGCATATTGGCATGTGAAAAGTCATGATGTCCAGAGCTACACCTGCATTGTGACATGTGAATAGTCATGCTGCCAGAGCTACACCTGCATATTGGCATGTGAATAGTTATGATATCCAGAGCTACACCTGCATACTGACATTTGAATAGTCATGCCACAGTAGCTACACCTGCATACTGATATGTGAATAGTGATGGTGCTGTAACTACACCTGCTTACTGACATGTGAAAAGTCATGGTGACCAGAGCTACATCTGCATACTGACATGTGAAAAGTCATGATGTCCAGAGCTGCACCTGCATACTGACATGTGACTAGTCATGCTGCCAGAGCTACACCTGCATACTGACAGGTGAGTAGTCATACTGCCGGAGCTACACCTGCATACTGACATGTGAGTAGCCATGCTGCTGGAGCTACATCTGCATTCTGACATGAGAATAGTCATGCTGCCAGATCTACATCTCCATACTGACATATAAATAGCCATGGTGTTCAGCACTATATCCGCACACTGATATGTGAAAAGTCATGCTGCCGGAGCTTAACCTGCATACTGACATGTGAGAAGCCATGGTATTCAGTGCTTCACCTGCATACTGACATGTGAAAAGTCATGATGTCCTGAGCTGCACCTGCATACTGACATGTGACTAGTCTTGCTGCCAGATCTACACCTGCATACTGACATGTGAATAATCATGGTGCTGGAGCTACACCTGCATTCTGAGATGTGAATAGTCATGCTGCCAGAGCTACACCTGCATATTGACATGTGAAATGTCATGATGTCCAGAGCTACACCTGCATATTGGCATGTGAAAAGTCATGATGCCCAGAGCTACACCTGCATTCTGACATGTAAATAGTCATGCTACTGTAGCTACACCTGCATACTGATAGGTGAATAATAATGGTGCTGTAACTACACCTGCATACTGACATTCGAGTAGTCATGTTGCTGGAGCGGCACCTGCATACTGACATGTGACTAGTCATGCTGCCACAGCTACACCTGCATACTGACATGTGTCTAGTCATGCTGCTGGAGCTACACCTGCATTCTGATATGTGAATAGTTATGCTGCCAGAGCTACTGTACACCTGCATATTGACATGTGAAAAGTCATGATGTCCAGAGCTACACCTGCATACTGACATGTGAATAGTCATGCTGCCAGAGTTGCAGCTGCATACTGACATGTGATAAGTCATGATGTCCAGAGCTACACCTGTATACTGACATGTGAAAAGTCATGATGTCCAGAGCTACACCTGCATACTGACATGTAAGTAGTCATGGTTTCCAGAGCTGTGCCAGCTTACTGACATGTGAAAAGTCGTGGTGTCCAGAGCTATGCCTGCATACTGACATGTGAAAAGCCATGGTGCTCAGAGCTATACCTACATACTGACATGTGAATAGTTAGGCTGACAGAGCTACAACTGCATCCTGAGATTTGAATAGTCATGCTGCTAGAGCTACACCTGCATATTGGCTTGTGAATAGTTAAGATATCCAGAGCTACACCTGCATACTGACATGTGAATAGTCATGCCACAGTAGCTACACCTGCATACTGATATATGAATAGTGATGGTGCTGTAACTACACCTGCATACTGAAATGTGAGTAGTCATGTTGCCGGAGTGGCACCTGTGTACTGACATGTGACTAGTCATGATGTCCAGAGCTACACCTGCATACTGACATGTGAAAAGTCATGATGTACAGAACTACACCTGCATAGTGACATGTGAATAGTCATGCTGCCAGACCAACACCTCCATACTGACATGTGAGTATCCATGCTGCTGGAGCTACACCTGCATTCTAATATGTGAATAGTTATGCTGCCAGAGCTACACCTGCATAGTGACATGTGAAAAGTCATGATGTCCAAAGCTACAACTGCATACTGACATGTGAATAGTCATGATGTCCAGAGCTACACCTGCATACTGACATGTGAAAAGTCATGGTGACCAGAGCTACATCTGCATACTGATATGTGAAAAGTCATGCTGCCGGAGCTACACCTGCATACTGACATGTGAGTAGTCATTCTGCCGGAGTAACACCTGCATACTGATATGTGAGTAGTCATGCTGCCAGAGGAACACCTGTATACTGACATGTGAGTAGCCATGCCGTCGGGGTACTCCTGTGTACTGACATGAGAATAGTCATTCTGCTGGAGCTACCTCACCAAACTGACATAAACAGCCATGGTGTTCAGCACTATATCTGCATACTGGTATGTGAAAAGTCATGCTGCTGGAGCAACACCTGCATACTGACATGTGAGTAGCCATGGTGTCCAGCATTGCACCTGCATACTGACATGTGAAAAGTCATGCTGCTGGAGCTACACCTGCATACTGACATGTGACTAGTCATGCTGCCAGAGCTACACCTGCATATTGACATATCAAAAGTCATGGTGACCAGAGCTGCACTTGCATACTGACATCTGACAAGTCATGGTGTCCAGAGCAGCACCTGCACACTGACATGTGAGTAGTTATGCTGCTGGAGCTATGCGTGCATACTGACCTGTGAAATGTCATGATGTCCAGAGCAACACCTGCATTCTAATATGTGAGTAGTCATGGTTTCCAAGCTACGCCAGCATACTGACATGTGAAAAGTCATGCTGCTAGAGCTACACCTGCATACTGACATGTGAGTAGCCATGGTGTTCAGCGCTACACCTGCATACTGATATGTGACTAGTCATGCTGCCGAGCTACACCTGCATACTATCATGTCAAAAGTCATAGTGACCAGAGCTACATCTGCATACTGATATGTGAAGAGTCATGATGTCCAGAGCCGCACTTGCATACTGACATGTGAATAGTCATGCTGCCAGAGCTACACCTGCATACTGACATGTGAGTAATCATACTGCTGGAGCTACAGCTGCATACTGTCATGTAAGTAGCCATGCTGCTGGAGCTAAACCTGTATTCTGATATATGAATAGTTATGTTGCCAGAGCTACATCTCCATACTGACATATAAATAGCCATTGTGTTCAGTGCTACATCTGCACACTGATATGTGTAAAGTCATGCTGGCAGAGCTACACCTGCATACCGACATGTGACTAATCATGCTGCCGGAGCTACACCTGCATACTGACATGTGAAAAGTCATGGTGACCAGAGCTACATCTACACACTGACATGTGAAAAGTCATGGTGACCAGAGCTGCATCTGCATACTGACATGTGAAAAATCATGATGTCCAGAGCCGCACCTGCATACTGACATGTGACTAGTCATGCTGCTGGAGCTACACCTGCATACTGACATGTGAGTAGCCATGCTGTTGGAGCTACACCTGCATACTGATATGTGAGTAGCCATGCTGCTGGAGCTACACCTGCATTCTGACATGAGAATAGTTATGCTGCCAGATCTACATCTCTATACTGACATATAAATAGCCATTGTGTTCAGCACTACATCTGCACACAGATATGTGTAAAGTCATGCTGGCAGAGCTACACCTGCATACTGACATATGAGTAGCCATGGTGTTCAGCGCTACACCTGCATACTGACATGTGAAAAGTCATGAAGTCCTGAGCTGCACCTGCAAACTGACATGTGACTAGTCATGCTGCCAGCTCTACTCCTGCATACTGACATGTGAGTATTCATGCTGCTGGAGGTACACCTGAATTCTGATATGTGAAATGTTATGGTGCCAGAGCTACACCTGCATACTGACATGTTAGTAGCCATGCTGATGGAGCCACATGCATTCTGATATGTGAATAGTTATGCTGCCAGAGCTACACCTGCATATTGACATGTGAAAAGTCATGATGTCCAGAGCTACACCTGCATATTGACATGTGACTAGTCATGATGTCCAGAGCTACACCTGCATATTGACATGTGAAAAGTCATGATGTCCAGAGCTACACCTGCATATTGGCATGTGAAAAGTCATGATGTCCAGAGCTACACCTGCATTGTGACATGTGAATAGTCATGCTGCCAGAGCTACACCTGCATATTGGCATGTGAATAGTTATGATATCCAGAGCTACACCTGCATACTGACATTTGAATAGTCATGCCACAGTAGCTACACCTGCATACTGATATGTGAATAGTGATGGTGCTGTAACTACACCTGCTTACTGACATGTGAAAAGTCATGGTGACCAGAGCTACATCTGCATACTGACATGTGAAAAGTCATGATGTCCAGAGCTGCACCTGCATACTGACATGTGACTAGTCATGCTGCCAGAGCTACACCTGCATACTGACAGGTGAGTAGTCATACTGCCGGAGCTACACCTGCATACTGACATGTGAGTAGCCATGCTGCTGGAGCTACATCTGCATTCTGACATGAGAATAGTCATGCTGCCAGATCTACATCTCCATACTGACATATAAATAGCCATGGTGTTCAGCACTATATCCGCACACTGATATGTGAAAAGTCATGCTGCCGGAGCTTAACCTGCATACTGACATGTGAGAAGCCATGGTATTCAGTGCTTCACCTGCATACTAACATGTGAAAAGTCGTGATGTCCTGAGCTGCACCTGCATACTGACATGTGAGTAGTCATGCTGCCAGATCTACACCTGCATACTGACATGTGAATAATCATGGTGCTGGAGCTACATCTGCATTCTGAGATGTGAATAGTCATGCTGCCAGAGCTACACCTGCATATTGACATGTGAAACGTCATGATGTCCAGAGCTACACCTGCATATTGGCATGTGAAAAGTCATGATGCCCAGAGCTACACCTGCATACTGACATGTAAATAGTCATGCTACTGTAGCTACACCTGCATACTGATAGGTGAATAGTGATGGTGCTGTAACTACACCTGCATACTGACATTCGAGTACTCATGTTGCTGGAGCGGCACCTGCATACTGGCATGTGACTAGTCATGCTGCCACAACTACACCTGCATACTGACATGTGTCTAGTCATGCTGCTGGAGCTACACCTGCATTCTGATACATGAATAGTTTTGCTGCCAGAGCTACTGTACACCTGCATATTGACATGTGAAAAGTCATGATGTCCAGCGCTACACCTGTATACTGACATGTAAGTATCCATGCTGCTGGAGCTACACGTGCACTCTGATATGAGAATAGTTATATTGCCAGAGATACACCTGCATACTGACATGTGAATAGTTTTGCTGCCAGAGCTACACCTGCAATACTGACATGTGAAAAGTAATGATGTCCAGAACTACACCTGCATACTGTCATGTGAATCGTCATGCTGCCGGAGCTGCACCTGCATACTGACATGTGACTAGTCATACTACCAGAGCTACACCTGCATACTGACATGTGTCTAGTCATGCTGCTGGAGCTACACCTGCATTCTGATATGTGAATAATTATGCTGCCAGAGCTACTGTACACCTGCATATTGACATGTGAAAAGTCATGATGTCCAGAGCTAGACCTGCATACTGACATGTGAAAAGTCATGATGTCCTGAGCTGCACCTGCATACTGACATGTGACTAGTCATGCTGCCAGATCTATCATGAAGTCCAGAGCTATACCTGCATATTGGCATGTGAAAAGTCATGATGTCCAGAGCTACACCTGCATATTGACATGTAAATAGTCATGCTACTGTAGCTACACCTGCATACTGATAGGTGAATAGTGATGGTGCTGTAACTACACCTGCATACTGACCTGTGAGTAGTCATGTTGCTAGAGCTGCACCTGCATACTGACATGTGACTAGTCATGCTGCCGAGCTACACCTGCATATTGATATGTGAATAATAATGCTGTCAGAGCTGCACCTGCATACTGACATGTGAAAAGTCATGATGTCCAGAGCTACTCCTGCATACTGACATGTGAGTAGTCATGCTGCTGGAGCTACACCTGCATTCTGATATGTGAATAGTTATGCTGCCAGAGCTACACCTGCATATTGACATGTGAAAAGTCATGATGTCCAGAGCTACACCTGCATACTGACATGTGAAAAGTTATGATGTCCGGAGCTACTACTGCATACTGACATGTGACTAGTCATGCCACGAGCTACACCTGCATACTGACATGTGTGTAGCCATCCTGCTGAGCTACACCTGAATTCTGATATGTGAATAGTTATGTTGCCAGAGCTACACCTGCATATTGACTTGTGAATAGTCATGATGTCAAGAGCTACACCTGCATACTGACATGTGAGTATATCATGCTGCTGGAGCTACTCCTGCATTCTGATATGTGAATTGTTATGCTTCCAGAGCTACACCTGCATATTGACATGTGAAAAGTCATGATGTTCAGAGCTAGACCTGCATACTGACATGTGAAAAGTCATGATGTCCTGAGCTGCACCTGCATTCTGACATGTGACTAGTCATGCTGCCAGATCTACACCTGCTTACTGAAATGTGAATAATCATGATGCTGGAGCAACACCTGCATTCTGAGATGTGAATAGTCATGCTGCCAGAGCTACACCTGCATATTGACATGTGAAAAGTCATGATTTCCAGAGCTTCACCTGCACATTGGCATGTGAAAAGTCATGATGTCCAGAGCAACACCTGCATTCTGACATGTGAATAGTCATGCTGCCAGAGCTGCACCTGCATATTGGTATGTGAATAGTAATGATATCCAGAGGTACACCTGCATATTGACATGTGAATAGTCATGCTAGTGTAGCTACACCTGTATACTGATATGTGAATAGTGAATGTGCTGTAACTACACCTGTAAACTGACATGTGCATAGTCATGTTGCTGGAGCTATTCCTGCATTCTTATATGTGAATAGTTATGATGCCAGAGCTACATCTGCATATTGACATGTGAAAAGTCATGAAGTCCAGAGATACACCTGCATACTGACATGTGAATAGTCATGCTGCGAGAGCTACACCTGCATACTGACATGTGAAAAGTCATGATGTCCAGAGCTACAGCTGCATACTGACATGTGAATAGTCATGCTGCCAGAGCTACACCTGCATACTGAGATGTGAAAGTCATGATGTCCAGAGCTACCCTGTAAACTGACATGTAAGTAGCCATGCTGCTGGAGCTACACCTGCATTGTGATATGTGAATAGTTATGCTGCCAGAGCTACACCTGCATATTGACTCAGAAAAGTCATGAAGTCCAGAGCTACACCTGCATACTGACATGTGAAAAGTCATGATGTCCAGAGCTACACCTGTAAACTGACAAGAAAGTATCCATGCTGCTGGAGCTACACCTGCATTCTGATATGTGAATCGTTATACTGCCAGAGCTACACCTGCATACTGACATGTGAATAGTTATGCTGCCAGAGCTACACCTGCATACTGACATGTGAATAGTCATGGTGCCAGAGATACACCTGCATACTGACATGTGAGTATCCATGCCGCTGGAGCTACACCTGCATTCTAATATGTGAATAGTAATGATGCCAGAGCTACTCCTGCATATTGACATGTAAAAGTCATGATATCCAGAGCTACACCTGCATTCTGACATGTGAATATTTATGATGTCCAGAGCTACACCTGCTTACTGACATGTGAAAAGTCATGATGACCAGAGCTGCTCCTGCATACTGACATGTGAGTAGTCATGCTGCCGGAGCTACACCTGCACTCTGATATATGAATAGTTATGCTGCCAGAGCTACACCTGCATAATGACATGTGAAAAGTCATGATGTCCAGAGCTTCACGTGCATACTGACGTGTGAGTAGTCTTGCTGCCGGAGCTACACTTGCAAACTGACGTGTGTAGCCATGCTGCTGGAGGTATACATGCATTCTGATATGTGAATTGTTATGCTGCCAGTGTTTCACCTGCATATTGACATGTGAAAAGTCATGATGTCCAGAGCTACACCTGCATACTGACATGTGAAAAGTCATGATTTCTGGAGCTTACCCTGCATACTGACATGTGAAAAGTCATAATGTCCAGAGCTACACCTGCATAGTGACATGTAAGTAGTCATGGTTTCCAGAGCAGCACCAGCATACTGACATGTGAAAAGTCATGGTGTCCAGAGCTATGCCTGCATACTGGCATGTGAAAAGTCATGGTGTCAAGAGCTATGCCTGCATACTGACATGTGAAGTGTCATGGTGTTCAGAGCTACACCTGCAGACTGACATGTGAATAGTCATGCTGCCCAAGCTACACCTGCATATTGACATGTGAACTGTCATGCTGCTGGAGCTACAACTGCATACTGACATGTAAATAATCAAGCTGCCAGAGCTAGACCTGCATACCGACATGTGAAAAGTCATGGTATCCAGAGCTACATCTGCATACTGACATGTGAGTAACTATGCTGCTGTAGGTACTCCTGTGTACTGACATGTGAATAGTCATTCTGCTGGAGCTACACTTTTACTGACATATAACATAACCATGTTGTTCAGCGCCACATCTGCATACTGATATGTGAAAAGTCATGCTGCCGGAGCTACACCTGCATACTGACATGTGAGTAGTCATTCTGCCAGAGTAACACCTGCATACTGATATGTGAGTAGTCATGCTGCCAGAGGAACACCTGTATACTGACATGTGAGTAGCCATGCTGCCGGAGGTACTCCTGTGTACTGACATGAGAATAGTCATTCTGCCGGAGCTACCTCACCAAACTGACATAAACAGCCATGGTGTTCAGCACTATATCTGCATACTGATATGTGAAAAGTCATGCTGCTGGAGCAACACCTGCATACTGACATGTGAGTAGCCATGGTGTCCAGCATTGCACCTGCATACTGACATGTGAAAGTCATGCTGCTGGAGCTACACCTGCATACTGACATGTGACTAATCATGCTGCCAGAGCTACACCTGCATATTGACATGTCAAAAGTCATGGTGACCAGAGCTGCACTTGCATACTGACATCTGACAAATCATGGTGTCCAGAGCAGCACCTGCATACTGACATGTGAGTAGTTATGCTGCTGGAGCTACGCCTGCATACTGACCTGTGAAATGTCATGATGTCCAGAGCAACACCTGCATTCTAATATGTGAGTAGTCATGGTTTCCAGAGCTACGCCAGCATACTGACATGTGAAAAGTCATGCTGCTAGAGCTACACCTGCATACTGACATGTGAGTAGCCACGGTGTTCAGCGCTACACCTGCATACTGATATGTGACTAGTCATGCTGCCGGAGCTACACCTGCATACTATCATGTCAAAAGTCATAGTGACCAGAGCTACATCTGCATACTGACATGTGAAGAGTCATGATGTCCAGAGCCGCACTTGCATACTGACATGTGAATAGTCATGCTGCCAGAGCTACACCTGCATACTGACATGTGAGTAATCATACTGCTGGAGCTGCAGCTCCATAGTGTCATGTAAGTAGCCATGCTGCTGGAGCTAAACCTGTATTCTGATATATGAATAGTTATGTTGCCAGAGCTACATCTCCATACTGACATATAAATAGCCATTGTGTTCAGTGCTACATCTGCACACTGATATGTGTAAAGTCATGCTGGCTGAGCTACACCTGCATACCGACATGTGACTAATCATGCTGCCGGAGCTACACCTGCATACTGACATGTGAAAAGTCATGGTGACCAGAGCTACATCTACACACTGACATGTGAAAGTCATGGTGACCAGAGCTGCATCTGCATACTGACATGTGAAAATCATGATGTCCAGAGCCGCACCTGCATACTGACATGTGACTAGTCATGCCCGGAGCTACACCTGCATACTGACATGTGAGTAGCCATGCTGTTGGAGCTACACCTGCATACTGATATGTGAGTAGCCATGCTGCTGGAGCTACACCTGCATTCTGACATGAGAATAGTTATGCTGCCAGATCTACATCTCTATACTGACATATAAATAGCCATTGTGTTCAGCACTACATCTGCACACAGATATGTGTAAAGTCATGCTGGCAGAGCTACACCTGCATACTGACATATGAGTAGCCATGGTGTTCAGCGCTACACCTGCATACTGACATGTGAAAAGTCATGAAGTCCTGAGCTGCACCTGCAAACTGACATGTGACTAGTCATGCTGCCAGCTCTACTCCTGCATACTGACATGTGAGTATTCATGCTGCTGGAGGTACACCTGAATTCTGATATGTGAAATGTTATGCTGCCAGAGCTGCACCTGCATACTGACATGTTAGTAGCCATGCTGATGGAGCTACACATGCATTCTGATATGTGAATAGTTATGCTGCCAGAGCTACACCTGCATATTGACATGTGAAAAGTCATGATGTCCAGAGCTACACCTGCATATTGACATGTGACTAGTCATGATGTCCAGAGCTACACCTGCATATTGACATGTGAAAAGTCTTGATGTCCAGAGCTACACCTGCATATTGGCATGTGAAAAGTCATGATGTCCAGAGCTACACCTGCATTGTGACATGTGAATAGTCTTGCTGCCAGAGCTACACCTGCATATTGGCATGTGAATAGTTATGATATCCAGAGCTACACCTGCATACTGACATTTGAATAGTCATGCTACAGTAGCTACACCTGCATACTGATATGTGAATAGTGATGGTGCTGTAACTACACCTGCTTACTGAGAAGTGAGTAGTCATGTTGCCGGAGCGGCACCAGTGTACTGACATGACTAGTCATGATGTCCAGAGCTACACCTGCATACTGACATGTGAAAAGTCATGATGTACAGAACTACACCTGCATAGTGACATGTGAATAGTCATGCTGCCAGAGCAACACCTCCATACTGACATGTGAGTATCCATGCTGCTGGAGATACACCTGCATTCTAATATGTGAATAGTTATGCTGCCAGAGCTACACCTGCATAGCGACATGTGAAAAGTCATGATGTCCAGAGCTACACCTGCATATTGACATGTGAATAGTCATGGTGTCCAGAGCTACACCTGCATACTGACAGGTGAGTAGTCATACTGTCGGAGCTACACCTGCATACTGACATGTGAGTAGCCACACTGCTGGAGCTACACCGGCATTCTGACATGAGAATAGTTATGCTGCCAGATCTACATTTCCATACTGACATATAAATAGCCATGGTGTTCAGCACTATATCTGCACACTGATGTGTGAAAAGTCATGCTGCTGGAGCTTAACCTGTATACTGACATGTGAGTAGCCATGGTGTTCAGCCACACCTGCATACTGACATGTGAAAAGTCATGATGTCCAGAGCTGCACCTGCATACTGACATGTGACTAGTCATGCTGCCAGATCTACACCTGCATACTGACATGTGAATAATCATGGTGCTGGAACTACACCTGCATTCTGAGATGTGAATAGTCATACTGCCAGAGCTACACCTGCATATTGACATGTGAAACGTCATGATGTCCAGAGCTACACCTGCATACTGACATGTAAATAGTCATGCTACTGTAGCTACACGTGCATACTGATAGGTGAATAGTGATGGTGCTGTAACTACACCTGCATACCTGACATGTGAGTAGTCATGCTGCTGGAGCTACACCTGCATTCCAACATGAGAATAGTTATGCTGCCAGAGCTACTGTACACTTGCATATTGACATGTGAAAAGTCATGATGTCCAGAGCTACACTTGCATACTGACATGTGAATAGTCATGCTGCCAGAGTTACAGCTGCATACTGACATGTGAAACGTCATGATGTCCAGAGCTACACCTGTATACTGACATGTAAGTATCCATGCTGCTGGAGCTACACCTGCATTCTGATATGTGAATAGTTATATTGCCAGAGCTACACCTGCATACTGACATGTGAATAGTTTTGCTGCCAGAGCTATACCTGCATACTGACATGTGAAAAGTCATGATGTCCAGAACTACACCTGCATACTGTCATGTGAATAGTCATGCTGCCAGAGGTACACCTGCCTACTGACATGTGAGTATCCATGCTGCCGGAGCTACACCTGCATACAGACATGTGGAGAAGCCATGCTGTTGGAGCTACACCTGCATACTGATATGTGAGTAGCCATGCTGCTGGAGGTACACCTGCATTCTGATATGAGAATAGTTATGCTGCCAGATCTACATCTCCATACTGACAGCACTACATCTGGACACTGATGTGAAAAGACATGCTGCGGATCTTCACCTGCATATTGACATGTGAGTAGCCATGGTGTTCAGCGCTACACCTGTATACTGACTTGTGAAAAGTCATGATGTCCAGAGCTACACCTGCATACTGACATGTGAATAGTCATGCTGCCAGAGTTGCAGCTGCATACTGACATGTGATAAGTCATGATGTCCAGAGCTACACCTGCATACTGACATGTGAAAAGTCATGATGTCCAGAGCTACACCTGCATACTGACATGTAAGTAGTCATGGTTTCCAGAGCTGTGCCAGCTTACTGACATGTGAAAAGTCGTGGTGTCCAGAGCTATGCCTGCATACAGGCATGTGAAAAGTCATGGTGTCCAGAGCTATGCCTGCATACTGACATGTGAAAAGCCATGGTGCTCAGAGCTATACCTACATTCTGGACATGTGAATAGTTAGGCTGACAGAGCTACAACTGCATACTGAGATTTGAATAGTCATGCTGCCAGAGCTACACCTACATATTGGCATGTGAATAGTTGTGATATCCAGAGCTACACCTGCATACTGACATGTGAATAGTCATGCCACAGTAGTTACACCTGCATACTGATATGTGAATAGTGATGGTGCTGTAACTACACCTGCATACTGAAATGTGAGTAGTCATGTTGCCGGAGTGGCACCTGTGTACTGACATGTGACTAGTCATGATGTCCAGAGCTACACCTGCATACTGACATGTGAAAAGTCATGACGTACAGAACTACACCTGCATAGTGACATGTGAATAGTCATGCTGCCAGAGCAACACCTCCATACTGACATGTGAGTATCCATGCTGCTGGCGCTACACCTGCCTTCTAATATGTGAATAGTTATGCTGCCAGAGCTACACCTGCATAGCGACATGTGAAAAGTCATGATGTCCAAAGCTACACCTGCATACTGACATGTGAATAGTCATGATGTCCAGAGCTACGACTGCATACTGACATGTGAAAAGTCATGGTGACCAGAGCTACATCTGCATACTGACATGTGAAAGTCATGATGTCCAGAGCTGCACCTGCATACCGACATGTGACTAGTCATGCTGCCAGAGCTACACCTGCATACTGACATGTGAGTAGCCATGCTGCTGGAGCTACATCTGCATTCTGACATGAGAATAGTTATGCTGCCAGATCTACATCTCCATACTGACATATAAATAGCCATGATGTTCAGCACTATATCTGCACACTGATATGTGAAAAGTCATGCTGCCGGAGCTTAACCTGCATACTGACATGTGAGCAGCCATGGTGTTCAGTGCTTCACCTGCATACTGACATGTGAAAAGTCGTGATGTCCTGAGCTGCACCTGCATACTGACATGTGACTAGTCATGCTGCCAGATCTACACCTGCATACTGACATGTGAATAATCATGGTGCTGGAGCCACACCTGCATTCTGAGATGTGAATAGTCATGCTGCCAGAGCTACACCTGCATATTGACATGTGAAACGTCATGATGTCCAGAGCTACACCTGCATATTGGCATGTGAAAAGTCATGATGCCCAGAGCTACACCTGCATACTGACATGTAAATAGTCATGCTACTGTAGCTACACCTGCATACTGATAGGTGAATAGTGATGGTGCTGTAACTACACCTGCATACTGACATTCGAGTACTCATGTTGCTGGAGTGGCACCTGCATACTGGCATGTGACTAGTCATGCTGCCACAGCTACATCTGCATACTGACATGTGTCTAGTCATGCTGCTGGAGCTACACCTGCATTCTGATTCATGAATAGTTTTGCTGCCAGAGCTACTGTACACCTGCATATTGACATGTGAAAAGTCATGATGTCCTGAGCTGCACCTGCATACTGACATGTGACTAGTCATGCTGCCAGATCTATCATGAAGTCCAGAGCTATACCTGCATATTGGCATGTGAAAAGTCATGATGTCCAGAGCTACACCTGCATATTGACATGTAAATAGTCATGCTACTGTAGCTACACCTGCATACTGATAGGTGAATAGTGATGGTGCTGTAACTACACCTGCATACTGACCTGTGAGTAGTCATGTTGCTAGAGCTGCACCTGCATACTGACATGTGACTAGTCATGCTGCCGGAGCTACACCTGCATATTGATATGTGAATAATAATGCTGTCAGAGCTGCACCTGCATACTGACATGTGAAAAGTCATGATGTCCAGAGCTACTCCTGCATACTGACATGTGAGTAGTCATGCTGCTGGAGCTACACCTGCATTCTGATATGTGAATAGTTATGCTGCCAGAGCTACACCTGCATATTGACATGTGAAAAGTCATGATGTCCAGAGCTACACCTGCATACTGACATGTGAAAAGTTATGATGTCCGGAGCTACTACTGCATACTGACATGTGACTAGTCATGCTACCGGAGCTACACCTGCATACTGACATGTGTGTAGCCATCCTGCTGGAGCTACACCTGAATTCTGATATGTGAATAGTTATGTTGCCAGAGCTACACCTGCATATTGACTTGTGAATAGTCATGATGTCAAGAGCTACACCTGCATACTGACATGTGAGTATCTATGCTGCTGGAGCTACTCCTGCATTCTGATATGTGAATTGTTATGCTTCCAGAGCTACACCTGCATATTGACATGTGAAAAGTCATGATGTCTAGAGCTAGACCTGCATACTGACATGTGAAAAGTCATGATGTCCTGAGCTGCACCTGCATTCTGACATGTGACTAGTCATGCTGCCAGATCTACACCTGCTTACTGAAATGTGAATAATCATGATGCTGGAGCAACACCTGCATTCTGAGATGTGAATAGTCATGCTGCCAGAGCTACACCTGCATATTGACATGTGAAAAGTCATGATTTCCAGAGCTTCACCTGCACATTGGCATGTGAAAAGTCATGATGTCCAGAGCAACACCTGCATTCTGACATGTGAATAGTCATGCTGCCAGAGCTACACCTGCAAACTGATATGTGAATAGTTATGCTGCCAGAGCTACCCCTGCATACTGACATGTGAAAAGTCATGATGTCCAGAGCGACACCTGCAAACTGACATGTGAAAAGTCATGATGTCCTGAGCTACTCCTGCATACTGACATGTGACTAGTCATGCTGCCAGATCTACACCTGCTATCTGACATGTGAATAATCATGGTGCTGGTGCTACACCTGCATTCTGAGATGTGAATAGTCATGTTGCCAGAGCTACACCTGCATATTGACATGTGAAAAGTCATGATTTCCAGAGCAACACCTGCATTCTGACATGTGAATAGTCATGCTGCCAGAGCTGCACCTGCATATTGGTATGTGAATAGTAATGATATCCAGAGGTACACCAGCATATTGACATGTGAATAGTCATGCTAGTGTAGCTACACCTGTATACTGATATGTGAATAGTGAATGTGCTGTAACTACACCTGTAAACTGACATGTGCATAGTCATGTTGCTGGAGCTATTCCTGCATTCTTATATGTGAATAGTTATGATGCCAGAGCTACATCTGCATATTGACATGTGAAAAGTCATGAAGTCCAGAGATACACCTGCATACTGACATGTGAATAGTCATGCTGCGAGAGCTACACCTGCATACTGACATGTGAAAAGTCATGATGTCCAGAGCTACAGCTGCATACTGACATGTGAATAGTCATGCTGCCAGAGCTACACCTGCATACTGAGATGTGAAAAGTCATGATGTCCAGAGCTACCCCTGTAAACTGACATGTAAGTAGCCATGCTGCTGGAGCTACACCTGCATTGTGATATGTGAATAGTTATGCTGCCAGAGCTACACCTGCATATTGACTTGTGAAAAGTCATGAAGTCCAGAGCTACACCTGCATACTGACATGTGAAAAGTCATGATGTCCAGAGCTACACCTGTAAACTGACAAGAAAGTATCCATGCTGCTGGAGCTACACCTGCATTCTGATATGTGAATCGTTATACTGCCAGAGCTACACCTGCATACTGACATGTGAATAGTTATGCTGCCAGAGCTACACCTGCATACTGACATGTGAATAGTCATGGTGCCAGAGATACACCTGCATACTGACATGTGAGTATCCATGCCGCTGGAGCTACACCTGCATTCTAATATGTGAATAGTAATGATGCCAGAGCTACTCCTGCATATTGACATGTAAAAATTCATGATATCCAGAGCTTCACCTGCATTCTGACATGTGAATATTTATGATGTCCAGAGCTACACCTGCTTACTGACATGTGAAAAGTCATGATGACCAGAGCTGCTCCTGCATACTGACATGTGAGTAGTCATGCTGCCGGAGCTACACCTGCACTCTGATATATGAATAGTTATGCTGCCAGAGCTACACCTGCATAATGACATGTGAAAAGTCATGATGTCCAGAGCTTCACGTGCATACTGACGTGTGAGTAGTCTGCTGCCGGAGCTACACTGCAAACTGACGTGTAGCCATGCTGCTGGAGGTATACATGCATTCTGATATGTGAATTGTTATGCTGCCAGTGTTTCACCTGCATATTGACATGTGAAAAGTCATGATGTCCAGAGCTACACCTGCATACTGACATGTGAAAAGTCATGATTTCTGGAGCTTACCCTGCATACTGACATGTGAAAAGTCATAATGTCCAGAGCTACACCTGCATAGTGATATGGGTAGTCATGGTTTCCAGAGCAGCACCAGCATACTGACATGTGAAAAGTCATGGTGTCCAGAGCTATGCCTGCATACTGGCATGTGAAAAGTCATGGTGTCAAGAGCTATGCCTGCATACTGACATGTGAAGTGTCATGGTGTTCAGAGCTACACCTGCAGACTGACATGTGAATAGTCATGCTGCCCAAGCTACACCTGCATATTGACATGTGAACTGTCATGCTGCTGGAGCTACAACTGCATACTGACATGTAAATAATCAAGCTGCCAGAGCTAGACCTGCATACCGACATGTGAAAAGTCATGGTATCCAGAGCTACATCTGCATACTGACATGTGAGTAACTATGCTGCTGTAGGTACTCCTGTGTACTGACATGTGAATAGTCATTCTGCTGGAGCTACACTTCTTTACTGACATATAAATAACCATGTTGTTCAGCGCTACATCTGCATACTGATATGTGAAAAGTCATGCTGCCGGAGCTACACCTGCATACTGACATGTGAGTAGTCATTCTGCCAGAGTAACACCTGCATACTGATATGTGAGTAGTCATGCTGCCAGAGGAACACCTGTATACTGACATGTGAGTAGCCATGCTGCCGGAGGTACTCCTGTGTACTGACATGAGAATAGTCATTCTGCCGGAGCTACCTCACCAAACTGACATAAACAGCCATGGTGTTCAGCACTATATCTGCATACTGATATGTGAAAAGTCATGCTGCTGGAGCAACACCTGCATACTGACATGTGAGTAGCCATGGTGTCCAGCATTGCACCTGCATACTGACATGTGAAAAGTCATGCTGCTGGAGCTACACCTGCATACTGACATGTGACTAATCATGCTGCCAGAGCTACACCTGCATATTGACATGTCAAAAGTCATGGTGACCAGAGCTGCACTTGCATACTGACATCTGACAAATCATGGTGTCCAGAGCAGCACCTGCATACTGACATGTGAGTAGTTATGCTGCTGGAGCTACGCCTGCATACTGACCTGTGAAATGTCATGATGTCCAGAGCAACACCTGCATTCTAATATGTGAGTAGTCATGGTTTCCAGAGCTACGCCAGCATACTGACATGTGAAAAGTCATGCTGCTAGAGCTACACCTGCATACTGACATGTGAGTAGCCACGGTGTTCAGCGCTACACCTGCATACTGATATGTGACTAGTCATGCTGCCGGAGCTACACCTGCATACTATCATGTCAAAAGTCATAGTGACCAGAGCTACATCTGCATACTGACATGTGAAGAGTCATGATGTCCAGAGCTACACCTGCATACTGACATGTGAGTAATCATACTGCTGGAGCTGCAGCTCCATAGTGTCATGTAAGTAGCCATGCTGCTGGAGCTAAACCTGTATTCTGATATATGAATAGTTATGTTGCCAGAGCTACATCTCCATACTGACATATAAATAGCCATTGTGTTCAGTGCTACATCTGCACACTGATATGTGTAAAGTCATGCTGGCTGAGCTACACCTGCATACCGACATGTGACTAATCATGCTGCCGGAGCTACACCTGCATACTGACATGTGAAAAGTCATGGTGACCAGAGCTACATCTACACACTGACATGTGAAAAGTCATGGTGACCAGAGCTGCATCTGCATACTGACATGTGAAAAATCATGATGTCCAGAGCCGCACCTGCATACTGACATGTGACTAGTCATGCTGCCGGAGCTACACCTGCATACTGACATGTGAGTAGCCATGCTGTTGGAGCTACACCTGCATACTGATATGTGAGTAGCCATGCTGCTGGAGCTACACCTGCATTCTGACATGAGAATAGTTATGCTGCCAGATCTACATCTCTATACTGACATATAAATAGCCATTGTGTTCAGCACTACATCTGCACACAGATATGTGTAAAGTCATGCTGGCAGAGCTACACCTGCATACTGACATATGAGTAGCCATGGTGTTCAGCGCTACACCTGCATACTGACATGTGAAAAGTCATGAAGTCCTGAGCTGCACCTGCAAACTGACATGTGACTAGTCATGCTGCCAGCTCTACTCCTGCATACTGACATGTGAGTATTCATGCTGCTGGAGGTACACCTGAATTCTGATATGTGAAATGTTATGCTGCCAGAGCTGCACCTGCATACTGACATGTTAGTAGCCATGCTGATGGAGCTACACATGCATTCTGATATGTGAATAGTTATGCTGCCAGAGCTACACCTGCATATTGACATGTGAAAAGTCATGATGTCCAGAGCTACACCTGCATATTGACATGTGACTAGTCATGATGTCCAGAGCTACACCTGCATATTGACATGTGAAAAGTCTTGATGTCCAGAGCTACACCTGCATATTGGCATGTGAAAAGTCATGATGTCCAGAGCTACACCTGCATTGTGACATGTGAATAGTCTTGCTGCCAGAGCTACACCTGCATATTGGCATGTGAATAGTTATGATATCCAGAGCTACACCTGCATACTGACATTTGAATAGTCATGCTACAGTAGCTACACCTGCATACTGATATGTGAATAGTGATGGTGCTGTAACTACACCTGCTTACTGAGAAGTGAGTAGTCATGTTGCCGGAGCGGCACCAGTGTACTGACATGTGACTAGTCATGATGTCCAGAGCTACACCTGCATACTGACATGTGAAAAGTCATGATGTACAGAACTACACCTGCATAGTGACATGTGAATAGTCATGCTGCCAGAGCAACACCTCCATACTGACATGTGAGTATCCATGCTGCTGGAGATACACCTGCATTCTAATATGTGAATAGTTATGCTGCCAGAGCTACACCTGCATAGCGACATGTGAAAAGTCATGATGTCCAGAGCTACACCTGCATATTGACATGTGAATAGTCATGGTGTTCCAGAGCTACACCTGCATACTCGACAGGTGAGTAGTCATACTGTCGGAGCTACACCTGCATACTGACATGTGAGTAGCCACACTGCTGGAGCTACACCGGCATTCTGACATGAGAATAGTTATGCTGCCAGATCTACATTTCCATACTGACATATAAATAGCCATGGTGTTCAGCACTATATCTGCACACTGATGTGTGAAAAGTCATGCTGCTGGAGCTTAACCTGTATACTGACATGTGAGTAGCCATGGTGTTCAGCGCTACACCTGCATACTGACATGTGAAAAGTCATGATGTCCAGAGCTGCACCTGCATACTGACATGTGACTAGTCATGCTGCCAGATCTACACCTGCATACTGACATGTGAATAATCATGGTGCTGGAACTACACCTGCATTCTGAGATGTGAATAGTCATACTGCCAGAGCTACACCTGCATATTGACATGTGAAACGTCATGATGTCCAGAGCTACACCTGCATACTGACATGTAAATAGTCATGCTACTGTAGCTACACGTGCATACTGATAGGTGAATAGTGATGGTGCTGTAACTACACCTGCATACCTGACATGTGAGTAGTCATGCTGCTGGAGCTACACCTGCATTCCAACATGAGAATAGTTATGCTGCCAGAGCTACTGTACACTTGCATATTGACATGTGAAAGTCATGATGTCAGAGCTACACTTGCATACTGACATGTGAATAGTCATGCTGCCAGAGTTACATGCATACTGACATGTGAAACGTCATGATGTCCAGAGCTACACCTGTATACTGACATGTAAGTATCCATGCTGCTGAGCTACACCTGCATTCTGATATGTGAATAGTTATATTGCCAGAGCTACACCTGCATACTGACATGTGAATAGTTTTGCTGCCAGAGCTATACCTGCATACTGACATGTGAAAAGTCATGATGTCCAGAACTACACCTGCATACTGTCATGTGAATAGTCATGCTGCCAGAGGTACACCTGCCTACTGACATGTGAGTATCCATGCTGCCGGAGCTACACCTGCATACAGACATGTGAGAAGCCATGCTGTTGGAGCTACACCTGCATACTGATATGTGAGTAGCCATGCTGCTGGAGGTACACCTGCATTCTGATATGAGAATAGTTATGCTGCCAGATCTACATCTCCATACTGACAGCACTACATCTGGACACTGATGTGTGAAAAGACATGCTGCCGGATCTTCACCTGCATATTGACATGTGAGTAGCCATGGTGTTCAGCGCTACACCTGTATACTGACTTGTGAAAAGTCATGATGTCCAGAGCTACACCTGCATACTGACATGTGAATAGTCATGCTGCCAGAGTTGCAGCTGCATACTGACATGTGATAAGTCATGATGTCCAGAGCTACACCTGCATACTGACATGTGAAAAGTCATGATGTCCAGAGCTACACCTGCATACTGACATGTAAGTAGTCATGGTTTCCAGAGCTGTGCCAGCTTACTGACATGTGAAAAGTCGTGGTGTCCAGAGCTATGCCTGCATACAGGCATGTGAAAAGTCATGGTGTCCAGAGCTATGCCTGCATACTGACATGTGAAAAGCCATGGTGCTCAGAGCTATACCTACATTCTGACATGTGAATAGTTAGGCTGACAGAGCTACAACTGCATACTGAGATTTGAATAGTCATGCTGCCAGAGCTACACCTACATATTGGCATGTGAATAGTTGTGATATCCAGAGCTACACCTGCATACTGACATGTGAATAGTCATGCCACAGTAGTTACACCTGCATACTGATATGTGAATAGTGATGGTGCTGTAACTACACCTGCATACTGAAATGTGAGTAGTCATGTTGCCGGAGTGGCACCTGTGTACTGACATGTGACTAGTCATGATGTCCAGAGCTACACCTGCATACTGACATGTGAAAAGTCATGACGTACAGAACTACACCTGCATAGTGACATGTGAATAGTCATGCTGCCAGAGCAACACCTCCATACTGACATGTGAGTATCCATGCTGCTGGCGCTACACCTGCATTCTAATATGTGAATAGTTATGCTGCCAGAGCTACACCTGCATAGCGACATGTGAAAAGTCATGATGTCCAAAGCTACACCTGCATACTGACATGTGAATAGTCATGATGTCCAGAGCTACGACTGCATACTGACATGTGAAAAGTCATGGTGACCAGAGCTACATCTGCATACTGACATGTGAAAAGTCATGATGTCCAGAGCTGCACCTGCATACTGACATGTGACTAGTCATGCTGCCAGAGCTACACCTGCATACTGACATGTGAGTAGCCATGCTGCTGGAGCTACATCTGCATTCTGACATGAGAATAGTTATGCTGCCAGATCTACATCTCCATACTGACATATAAATAGCCATGATGTTCAGCACTATATCTGCACACTGATATGTGAAAAGTCATGCTGCCGGAGCTTAACCTGCATACTGACATGTGAGTAGCCATGGTGTTCAGTGCTTCACCTGCATACTGACATGTGAAAAGTCGTGATGTTCTGAGCTGCACCTGCATACTGACATGTGACTAGTCATGCTGCCAGATCTACACCTGCATACTGACATGTGAATAATCATGGTGCTGGAGCCACACCTGCATTCTGAGATGTGAATAGTCATGCTGCCAGAGCTACACCTGCATATTGACATGTGAAACGTCATGATGTCCAGAGCTACACCTGCATATTGGCATGTGAAAAGTCATGATGCCCAGAGCTACACCTGCATACTGACATGTAAATAGTCATGCTACTGTAGCTACACCTGCATACTGATAGGTGAATAGTGATGGTGCTGTAACTACACCTGCATACTGACATTCGAGTACTCATGTTGCTGGAGTGGCACCTGCATACTGGCATGTGACTAGTCATGCTGCCACAGCTACACCTGCATACTGACATGTGTCTAGTCATGCTGCTGGAGCTACACCTGCATTCTGATTCATGAATAGTTTTGCTGCCAGAGCTACTGTACACCTGCATATTGACATGTGAAAAGTCATGATGTCCAGAGCTACACCTGTATACTGACATGTAAGTATCCATGCTGCTGGAGCTACACGTGCACTCTGATATGTGAATAGTTATATTTTCAGAGCTACACCTGCATACTGACATGTGAATAGTTTTGCTGCCAGAGCTACACCTGCAATACTGACATGTGAAAAGTAATGATGGCCATAACTACACCTGCATACTGTCATGTGAATAGTCATGCTGCCGGAGCTGCACCTGCATACTGACATGTGACTAGTCATACTGCCAGAGCTACACCTGCATACTGACATGTGAATAGTCATGGTGCCAGAGATACACCTGCATACTGACATGTGAGTATCCATGCTGCTGAAGCTACACCTGCATTCTAATATGTGAATAGTTATGCTGCCAGAGTTACACCTGCATATTGACATTTGAAAAGTCATGATATCCAGAGCTACACCTGCATGCTGACATGTGAATATTTATGATGTCCAGAGCTACACCTACATACTGACATGTGAAAAGTCATGATGACCAGAGCTGCTCCTGCATACTGACATGTGAATAGTCATGCTGCCAGAGCAACACCTGCATACTGACATGTGAAAAGTCATGATATCCAGAGCTACAGCTGCATACTGACATGTGAATAGTCATGCTGCCAGAGGTACACCTGCATACTGAGATGTGAAAAATCATAATGTCCAGAGCTACCCCTGTAAACTGACATGTAAGTAGCCATGCTGCTGGAGCTATACCTGCATTGTGATATGTGAATAGTTATGCTGCCAGAGCTGCTCCTGCATACTGACATGTGAGTATCCATGGTGCCAAAGTTACACCTGCATACTGAGATGTGAAAAGTCATGATGTCCAGAGATACTCCTGCATACTGACATGTGAGTAGTCATGCTGCCGGAGCTACACCTGCATACTAATATGTGAATAGTTATGCTGCCAGAGCTACACCTGCATAATGACATGTGAAAAGTCATGATGTCCAGAGCTACACCTGCATACTGACATGTGAGTAGTCATGCTGCTGGAGCTACACCTGCATACTGACATGTGAGTAGCCATGCTGCTGGAGCTACCCATGTATTCTGATATGTGAATAGTTATGCAGCCAGAGCTACACCTGCATACTGACATGTGAAAAGCCATGATGTCTGGAGCTACACCTGCATACTGACATGTAAGTAGTCATGGTTTCCAGAGCAGCACCAGCATACTGACATGTGATAAGTCATGGTGTCCAGAGCTATGCCTGCATACTGGCCTGTGAAAAGTCATGGTGTCGAGAGCTATGCCTGCATACTGACATGTGAAGTGCCATGGTGTTCAGAGCTATACCTACAGACTGACATGTGAATAGTCATGCTGCCAGAGCTACTACTGCATACTGAGATGTGAATAGTCATGCTGCCGGAGCTACACCTACAGACTGACATGTGAATAGTCATGCTGCCTGAGCTACACCTGCATATTGACATGTGAACTGTCATGCTGCTGGAGCTACAACTGCATACTGACATGTAAATGATCAAGCTGCCAGAGCTAGACCTGAATACCGACATGTGAAAAGTCATGGTGTCCAGAGCTACATCTGCCTACTGACTTTTGAGTAACCATGCTGCTGTAGGTACTCCTGTGTACTGACATGTGAAAAGTCATGCTGCCGGAGCTACACCTGCATACTGACATGTGAGTAGCCATGGTGTCCAGCATTGCAACTGCATACTGACATGTGACTAGTCATGCTGCCAGAGCTACACCTGCATATTGTCATGTCAAAAGTCATGGTGACCTGAGCTGCACTTGCATACTGACATCTGACAAGTCATGTTGTCCAGAGCTGCATCTGCATACTGGCATGTGAGTAGTCATGCTGCTGGAGCTACACCTGCATACTGACATGTGAGTAGTTATGCTGCTGGAGCTACGCCTGCATACTGATCTGTGAAATGTCATGATGTCCAAAGCTACACCTGCATTCTGATATGTGAGTAGTCATGGTTTCCATAGCTACGCCAGCATACTGACATGTGAAAAGTCTTGATGTCCAAAGCTACGCCTGCATACTGGCATGTAAATGTCATGGTGTCCAGAGCTACGCCTGCATACTGACATGTGAATAGTCATGGTTTCCAGAGTTGCGCCAGCTTACTGACATGTTAAAAGTCATGGGTGTCCAGAGCTATGCCTGCATACTGACATGTGAGTAGTCATGGTTTTCAGAGCTACGTCAGCATACTGACATGTGAAAAAGTCATGGTGTCCAGGGCAATGCCAGCATACTGGCCTGTGAAAAGTCATGGTGTCCACAGCTACGCCTGCATACTGACCTGTAAGTATTCATGCTGCTGGAGCTACACCTGCATACTGACATATGAGTAGCCATGCTGCTGGAGGTACTCCTGTGTACTGACATGTGAATAGTCATGCTGCCGGAGGTACACCTCCAAACTGACATATTAATAGCCATGGTGTTCAGTGCTACATCTGTACACTGATATGTGAAAAGTCATGCTGCTAGAGCTACACCTGCATACTGACATGTGAGTAGCCATGGTGTTCAGTGCTACACCTGCATACTGACATGTGAAAAGTCATGGTGTCCAGAGCTACACCTGCATACCGACATGTGACTAGTCATGCTGCCGGAGCTACACCTGCATACTGTCATGTCAAAAGTCATAGTGACCAGAGCTACGTCTGCATACTGACATGTGAAGAGTCATTATGTCCAGAGCCGCACTTGCATTCTGACATGTGGCTAGTTATGCTGCCAGAGTTACACCTGCATACTGACATGTGAGTAGTCATACTGCTGGAGCTACAGCTGCATACTGACATGTGAGTAGCCATGCTGCTTTAGATAAACCTGCATTCTGATATGTGAATAGTTATGTTGCCAGAGCTACATCTCCATACTGACATATAAATAGCCATTGTGTTCAGCGCTACATCTGCACACTGATATGTGTAAAGTCATGCTGGCAGAGCTACACCTGCATACTGACATATGAGTAGCCATGGTGTTCAGTGCTACACCTGCATACTGACATGTGAAGAGTCATGATGTCCAGAGCTGCACTTGCATATTGACGTGTGAGTTGTCATACTGCCGGAGCTAAACCTGCATTCTGATATGTGAATAGTTATGTTGCCAGAGCTACATCTCCATACTGACATATAAATGGCCGTGGTGTTCAGCGCTACATCTGCACACTGATATGTGTAAAGTCATGCTGGCAGAGCTACACCTGCATACTGACATGTGAGTAGCCATGGTGTTCAGCGCTACACCTGCATACTGACATGTGAGTAGCCATGGTGTTCAATGCTACATTTGCATGCTAACATGTGAAAAGTCATGGTGTCCAGAGCTGCACCTGCATACTGACATGTGACTAGTCATGCTGCCAGAGCTACACATGCATACTGACAAGTCAAAAGTCATGGTGACCAGAGCTACATCTGCATACTGACATGTGAAAAGTCATGATGTCCAGAGCTGCACCTGCATACTGACATGTGACTAGTCATGCTGCCAGAGCTACACCTGCGTACTGACATGTGAGAAGCCATGCTGTTGGAGCTACACCTGCATTCTGACATGAGAATAGTTATGCTGCCAGATCTACATCTCCATACTGACATAAAAATAGCCATGGTGTTCAGCACTATATCTGCACACTGATGTGTGAAAAGTCATGCTCCCTGATCTTCACCTGCATACTGACATGTGAGTAGCCATGGTGTTCAGCGCTACACCTACATATTGACTTGTGAAAAGTCATGAAGTCCTGAGCTGCACCTGCATACTGACATGTGACTAGTCATACTGCCAGCTCTACTCCTGCATACTGACATGTGAGTATTCATGCTGCTGGAGGTACACCTGAATTCTGATATGTGAATACTTATGCTGCCAGAGCTACACCTGCATATTGAAATGTGAAAAGTCATGATGTCCACAGCTCACGCCTGCATTGTGACATGTGAATAGTCATGCTGCCAGAGCTACGACTGCATATTGGCATGTGAATAGTTATGATATCCAGAGCTACACCTGCATACTGACATGTGAATAGTCATGCTACTGTAGCTACACCTGCATACTGATATGTGAATAGTGATGGTGCTGTAACTACACCTGCATACTGAGATGTCAGTAGTCATGTTGCTGGAGCAGCACCAGCATACTGACATGTGACTAGTCATGCTGCCAGAGCTACACCTGCATACTGACATGTGAGTAGCCATGCTGCCAGAGTAACAACTGCATACTGACGTGTGAGTAGTGATGCTGCTGGAGCTACTCCTGCATTCTGATATGTGAATAGTTATTGTGCCAGAGCTACACCTGCATATTGACGTGTGAAAAGTCATAAAGTCCAGAGCTACACCTGCATACTGACATGTGAATAGTTATGCTGTCAGAGCTACACCTGCATGCTGACATGTGAATAGTCATTATGTCCAGAGCTACACCTGCATACTGACATGTGAGTATCCATGCTGCTGGAGCTACTCCTGCATTCTGATATGTGAATTGTTATGCTTCCAGAGCTAAACCTACATACTGACATGTGGGTAGTCATGCTGCCGGAGCTACACCTGCATACTGACATGTGACTAGTCATGCTGCCAGAGTAACACCTGCATACTGACATGTGACTAGTCATGCTGCCAGAGTAACACCTGTATACTGACGTGTGAGTAGTGATGCTGCTGGAGCTAGTCCTGCATTCTGATATGTGAATAGTTATGGTGCCAGAGCTACATCTGCATATTGACATGTGAAAAGTCATGAAGTCCAGAGCTACACCTGCATACTGACATGTGAATAGTTATGCTGCCAGAGCTACACCTGCATGCTGACATGTGAATAGTCATTATGTCCAGAGCTACACCTGCATACTGACATGTGAGTATCCATGCTGCTGGAGCTACTCCTGCATTCTGATATGTGAATTGTTATGCTTCCAGAGCTACACCTGCATGCTGACATGTGAATAGTCATGATGTCCAGAGCTACACCTGCATACTGACATGTGAAAAGTGATGATGTCTGGAGCTATACCTGCTTACTGACATGTGAGTATCCATGCTGCTGGAGCTACTCCTGCATACTGAGATTTGAATAGTTATTCTGCCAGAGCTACACCTGCATATTGACATGTGAAAAGTCATGATGTACAGAACTACACCTGCATAGTGACATGTGAATAGTCATGCTGCCAGAGCAACACCTCATACTGACATGTGAGTATCCATGCTGCTGGAGCTACACCTGCATTCTAATATGTGAATAGTTATGCTGCCAGAGCTACACCTGCATAGCGACATGTGAAAGTCATGATGTCCAAAGCTACACCTGCATACTGACATGTGAATAGTCATGATGTCCAGAGCTACACCTGCATACTGACATGTGAAAAGTCATGGTGACCAGAGCTACATCTGCATACTGACATGTGAAAAGTCATGATGTCCAGAGCTGCACCTGCATACTGACATGTGACTAGTCATGCTGCCAGAGCTACACCTGCATACTGACAGGTGAGTAGTCATACTGCCAGAGCTATACCTGCATACTGACATGTGAGTAACCATGCTGCTGGAGCTACATCTGCATTCTGACATGAGAATAGTTATGCCAGATCTACATCTCCATACTGACATATAAATAGCCATGTTGTTCAGCACTATATCTTCACACTGATATGTGAAAAGTCATGCTGCCGGTGCTTAACCTGCATACTGACATGGAAGTAGCCATGGTGTTCAGCGCTTTACCTGCATACTGACATGTGAAAAGTCATGATGTCCAGAGCTGCACCTGCATACTGACATGTGACTAGTCATGCTGCCAGATCTACACCTGCATACTGACATGTGAATAATCATGGTACTGGAGCTACACCTGCATTCTGAGATGTGAATAGTCATGCTGCCAGAGCTACACCTGCATATTGACATGTGAAACGTCATGATCGTCCAGAGCTACACCTGCATATTGGCATGTGAAAAGTCATGATGCCCAGAGCTACACCTGCATACTGACATGTAAATAGTCATGCTACTGTAGCTACACCTGCATACTGATAGGTGAATAGTGATGGTGCTGTAACTACACCTGCATACTGACATTCGAGTAGTCATGTTGCTGGAGCGGCACCTGCATACTGACATGTGACTAGTCATGCTGCCACAGCTACACCTGCATACTGATATGTGTCTAGTCATGCTGCTGGAGCTACACCTGCATTCTGATATGTGAATAGTTATGCTGCCAGAGCTACTGTACACCTGCTTATTGACATGTGAAAAGTCATGATGTCCAGAGCTACACCTGTATACTGACATGTGAATAGTCATGCTGCTAGAGTTGCAGCTGCATACTGACATGTGATAAGTCATGATGTCCAGAGCTACACCTGCATACTGACATGTGAAAAGTCATGATGTCCAGAGCTACATCTGCATACTGACATGTAAGTAGTCATGGTTTCCAGAACTGTGCCAGCTTACTGACATGTGAAAAGTCGTGGTGTCCAGAGCTATGCCTGCATACTGGCATGTGAAAAGTCATGTTGTCCAGAGCTATGCCTGCATACTGACATGTGAAAAGCCATGGTGCTCAGAGCTATACCTACATACTGACATGTGAATAGTTAGGCTGACAGAGCTACAACTGCATACTGAGATTTGAATAGTCATGCTGCCAGAGCTACACCTGCATATTGGCTTGTGAATAGTTATGATATCCAGAGATACACCTGCATACTGACATGTGAATATTCATGCTACAGTAGCTACACCTGCATACTGATATGTGAATAGTGATGGTGCTGTAACTACACCTGCATACTGAGATGTGAGTAGTCATGTTGCTGGAGTGGCACCTGTGTACTGACATGTGACTAGTCATGATGTCCAGAGCTACACCTGCATACTGACATGTAAAAAGTCATGATGTACAGAACTACACTTGCATAGTGACATATGAATAGTCATGCTGCCAGAGCAACACCTCCATACTGACATGTGAGTATCCATGCTGCTGGAGCTACACCTGCATTCTAATATGTGAATAGTTATGCTGCCAGAGCTACACCTGCATAGCGACATGTGAAAAGTCATGATGTCCAAAGCTACACCTGCATACTGACATGTGAATAGTCATGATGTCCAGAGCTACGCCTGCATACTGACATGTGAAATGTCATGGTGACCAGAGCTACATCTGCACACTGACATGTGAAAAGTCATGATGTCCAGAGCTGCACCTGCATACTGACATGTGACTAGTCATGCTGCCAGAGCTACACCTGCATACTGACAGGTGAGTAGTCATACTGCCAGAGCTATACCTGCATACTGACATGTGAGTAACCATGCTGCTGGAGCTACATCTGCATTCTGACATGAGAATAGTTATGCTGCCATATCTACATCTCCATAGTGACATATAAATAGCCATGGTGTTCAGCACTATATCTGCACACTGATATGTGAAAAGTCATGCTGCCGGAGCTTAACCTGCATACTGACATGTGAGTAGCCATGGTGTTCAGTGCTGCACCTGCAACTGACATGTGAAAAGTCATGATGTCCTGAGCTGCACCTGCATACTGACATGTGACTAGTCATGCTGCCAGATCTGCACCTGCATACTGACATGTGAATAATCATGGTGCTGGAGCTACACCTGCATTCTGAGATGTGAATAGTCATGCTGCCAGAGCTACACCTGCATATTGACATGTGAAACGTCATGATGTCCAGAGCTACACCTGCATACTGACATGTAAATAGTCATGCTACTGTAGCTACACCTGCATACTGATAGGTGAATAGCGATGGTGCTGTAACTACACCTGCATACTGACATTCGAGTAGTCATGTTGCTGGAGCGGCACCTGCATACTGGCATGTGACTAGTCATGCTGCCACAGCTACACCTGCATACTGACATGTGTCTAGTCATGCTGCTGGAGCTACACCTGCATTCTGATACATGAATAGTTTTGCTGCCAGAGCTACTGTACACCTGCATATTGACATGTGAAAAGTCATGATGTCCAGAGCTACACCTGTATACTGACGTAAGTATCCATGCTGCTGAGCTACGTGCATTCTGATATGTGAATAGTTATATTGCCAGAGCTACACCTGCATACTGACATGTGAATAGTTTTGCTGCCAGAGCTACACCTGCAATACTGACTTGTGAAAAGTAATGATGTCCAGAACTATACCTGCATACTGTCATGTGAATAGTCATGCTGCTGGAGCTGCACCTGCATACTGACATGTGACTAGTCATACTGCCAGAGCTACACCTGCATACTGACATGTGTCTAGTCATGCTGCTGGAGCTACACCTGCATTCTGATATGTGAATAATTATGCTGCCAGAGCTACTGTACACCTGCATATTGACATGTGAAACGTCATGATGTCCAGAGCTATACCTGCATATTGGCATGTGAAAAGTCATGATGTCCAGAGCTACACCTGCTTACTGACATGTAAATAGTCATGCTACTGTAGCTACACCTGCATAATGATAGGTGAATAGTGATGGTGCTGTAACTACACCTGCATACTGACCTGTGAGTAGTCATGTTGCCGGAGCTGCACCTGCATACTGACATGTGACTGGTCATGCTGCCGGAGCTACACCTGCATATTAATATGTGAATAGTAATGCTGCCAGAGCTACACCTGCATACTGACATGTGAAAAGTCATGATGTCCAGAGCTTCTCCTGCATACTGACATGTGAGTAGTCATGCTGCTGGAGCTACACCTGCATATTGATATGTGAATAGTAATGCTGCCAGAGCTACACCTGCATACTGACATGTGACTAGTCATGCTGCCAGAGCTACACCTGCATACTGACAGGTGAGTAGTCATACTGCCAGAGCTATACCTGCATACTGACATGTGAGTAACCATGCTGCTGGAGCTACATCTGCATTCTGACATGAGAATAGTTATGCTGCCATATCTACATCTCCATAGTGACATATAAATAGCCATGGTGTTCAGCACTATATCTGCACACTGATATGTGAAAAGTCATGCTGCCGGAGCTTAACCTGCATACTGACATGTGAGTAGCCATGGTGTTCAGTGCTGCACCTGCAACTGACATGTGAAAAGTCATGATGTCCTGAGCTGCACCTGCATACTGACATGTGACTAGTCATGCTGCCAGATCTGCACCTGCATACTGACATGTGAATAATCATGGTGCTGGAGCTACACCTGCATTCTGAGATGTGAATAGTCATGACGCCAGAGCTACACCTGCAGATTGACATGTGAAACGTCATGATGTCCAGAGCTACACCTGCATACTGACATGTAAATAGTCATGCTACTGTAGCTACACCTGCATACTGATAGGTGAATAGCGATGGTGCTGTAACTACACCTGCATACTGACATTCGAGTAGTCATGTTGCTGGAGCGGCACCTGCATACTGGCATGTGACTAGTCATGCTGCCACAGCTACATCTGCATACTGACATGTGTCTAGTCATGCTGCTGGAGCTACACCTGCATTCTGATACATGAATAGTTTTGCTGCCAGAGCTACTGTACACCTGCATATTGACATGTGAAAAGTCATGATGTCCAGAGCTACACCTGTATACTGACATGTAAGTATCCATGCTGCTGGAGCTACACGTGCATTCTGATATGTGAATAGTTATATTGCCAGAGCTACACCTGCATACTGACATGTGAATAGTTTTGCTGCCAGAGCTACACCTGCAATACTGACTTGTGAAAAGTAATGATGTCCAGAACTATACCTGCATACTGTCATGTGAATAGTCATGCTGCCGGAGCTGCACCTGCATACTGACATGTGACTAGTCATACTGCCAGAGCTACACCTGCATACTGACATGTGTCTAGTCATGCTGCTGGAGCTACACCTGCATTCTGATATGTGAATAATTATGCTGCCAGAGCTACTGTACACCTGCATATTGACATGTGAAGCGTCATGATGTCCAGAGCTATACCTGCATATTGGCATGTGAAAAGTCATGATGTCCAGAGCTACACCCGCTTCACTGACATGTAAACAGTCATGCTACTGTAGCTACACCTGCATACCGATAGGTGAATGTGATGGTGCTGTAACTACACCTGCATACTGACCTGTGAGTAGTCATGTTGCGGGCTGCACCTGCATACTGACATGTGACTGGTCATGCTGCCGGAGCTACACCTGCATATTAATATGTGAATAGTAATGCTGCCAGAGCACCTGCATACTGACATGTGAAAAGTCATGATGTCCAGAGCTACTCCTGCATACTGACATGTGAGTAGTCATGCTGCTGGAGCTACACCTGCATATTGATATGTGAATAGTAATGCTGCCAGAGCTACACCTGCATACTGACATGTGAAAAGTCATGATGTCCAGAGCTACTCCTGCATGCTGACATGTGAGTAGTCATGCTGCCGGAGCTACACCTGCATACTGACATGTGTGTAGCCATGCTGCTGGAGCTACACCTGCATTCTGATATGTGAATAGTTATGCTGCCAGAGCTACACCTGCATATTGACATGTGAAAAGTCATGATGTCCAGAGCTACTCCTGCATACTGACATGTGAGTAGTCATGCTGCTGGAGCTACTCCTGCATACTGATATGTGAATAGTTATGCTGCCAGAACTACACCTGCATACTGACATGTGAAAAGTTATGATGTCCGGAGCTACTACTGCATACTGACATGTGACTAGTCATGTTGCCGGAGCTACACCTGCATACTGACATGTGTGTAGCCATCCTGCTGGAGCTACACCTGAATTCTGATATGTGAATAGTTATGCTGCCAGAGCTACACCTGCATATTGACGTGTGAATAGTCATGATGTCCAGAGCTACACCTGCATACTGACATGTGAGTATCCATGCTGCTGGAGCTACTCCTGCATTCTGATATGTGAATTGTTATGCTTCCAGAGCTACACCTGCATATTGACATGTGAAAAGTCATGATGTCCAGAGCTAGACCTGCATACTGACATGTGAAAAGTCATGATGTCCTGAGCTGCACCTGCATACTGACATGACTAGTCATGCTGCCAGATCTACACCTGCTTACTGAAATGTGAATAATCATGATGCTGGAGCAACACCTGCATTCTGAGATGTGAATAGTCATGCTGCCAGAGCTACACCTGCATATTGACATGTGAAAAGTCATGATTTCCAGAGCTACACCTGCATATTGGCATGTGAAAAGTCATGATGTCCAGAGCAACACCTGCATTCTGACATGTGAATAGTCATGCTGCCAGAGCAACACCTGCATATTGGTATGTGAATAGTTATGATATCCAGAGGTACACCTGCATATTAACATGTGAATAGTCATGCTACTCTAGCTACTGATATGTAAATAGTGATGGTGCTGTAACTACACCTGCATACTGACATGTGACCAGTCATGCTGCCAGAGCTACACCTGCATACTGACATTGTGAGTAGTCATGCTGCCGGAGTAACACCTGCATACTGACATGTGAGTAGTCATGCTGCTGGAGCTACTCCGGCATTCTGATATGTGAATAGTTATGATGCCAGAGCTACACCTGCATATTGACATGTGAAAAGTTATGAAGTCCAGAGCTACACCTGCATACTGACATGTGAATAGTCATGCTGACAGAGCTACAGCTGCATACTGACATGTGAAAAGTCATGATGTCCAGAGCTACAGCTGCATACTGACATGTGAAAAGTCATGCTGCCAGAGCTACACCTGCATACTGAGATGTGAAAAGTCATGATGTCCAGAGCTACCCCTGTAAACTGACATGTAAGTAGGCATGCTGCTGGAGCTATACCCACATTGTGATATGTGAATAGTTATGTTGCCAGAGCTACACCTGCATATTGACATGTGAAAAGTCATGAAGTCCAGAGCTACACCTGCATACTGACATGTGAAAAGTCATGATGTCCAGAGCTACACCTGTAAACTGACAAGAAAGTATCCATGCTGCTGAAGCTACACCTGCATTCTGATATGTGAATAGTTATGCTGCCTGAGCTACACCTGCATACTGACATGTGAATAGTTATTCTGCCAGTGCTACACCTGCATACTGACATGTGAATAGTCATGGTGCCAGAGATACACCTGCATACTGACATGTGAGTATCCATGCTGCTGAAGCTACACCTGCATTCTAATATGTGAATAGTTATGCTGCCAGAGTTACACCTGCATATTGACATTTGAAAAGTCATGATATCCAGAGCTACACCTGCATGCTGACATGTGAATATTTATGATGTCCAGAGCTACACCTACATACTGACATGTGAAAAGTCATGATGACCAGAGCTGCTCCTGCATACTGACATGTGAATAGTCTTGCTGCCAGAGCTACACCTGCATATTGACATGTGAAAAGTCATGATATCCAGAGCTACAGCTGCATACTGACATGTGAATAGTCATGCTGCCAGGGGTACACCTGCATACTGAGATGTGAAAAATCATGATGTCCAGAGCTACCCCTGTAAACTGACATGTAAGTAGCCATGCTGCTGGAGCTATACCTGCATTGTGATATGTGAATAGTTATGCTGCCAGAGCTGCTCCTGCATACTGACATGTGTGTATCCATGGTGCCAAAGTTACACCTGCATACTGAGATGTGAAAAGTCATGATGTCCAGAGCTACTCCTGCATACTGACATGTGAGTAGTCATGCTGCCAGAGCTACACCTGCATACTAATATGTGAATCGTTATGCTACCAGAGCTACACCTGCATAATGATATGTGAAAAGTCATGATGTCCAGAGCTACACCTGCATACTGTCATGTGAGTAGTCATGCTGCTGGAGGTATACCTGCATACTGACATGTGAGTAGCCATGCTGCTGGAGCTACCCATGTATTCTGATATGTGAATATTTATGCTGCCAGAGCTTCACCTGCATACTGACATGTGAAAAGCCATGATGTCTGGAGCTACACCTGCATACTGACATGTGAATAGTCATGCTGCCTGAGCAACACCTGCATATTGACATGTGAACTGTCATGCTGCTGGAGCTACAACTGTATACTGACAAGTAAATAATCAAGCTGCCAGAGCAGCACCAGCATACTGACATGTGAAAAGTCATGGTGTCCAGAGCTATGCCTGCATACTGGCATGTGAAAAGTCATGGTTTCGAGAGCTATGCCTGCATACTGACATGTGAAGTGCCATGGTGTTCAGAGCTATACCTACAGACTGACATGTGAATAGTCCTGCTGCCAGAGCTACAACTGCATACTGAGATGTGAATAGTCATGCTGCTGGAGCTACACCTGCAGACTGACATGTGAGTAGCCATGGTGTCCAGCATTGCAACTGCATACTGACATGTGACTAGTCATGCTGCCAGAGCTACACCTGCATATTGTCATGTCAAAAGTCATGGTGACCTGAGCTGCACTTGCATACTGACATCTGACAAGTCATGTTGTCCAGAGCTGCACCTGCATACTGGCATGTGAGTAGTCATGCTGCTGGAGCTACACCTGCATACTGACATGTGAGTAGTTATGCTGCTGGAGCTACGCCTGCATACTGATCTGTGAAATGTCATGATGTCCAAAGCTACACCTGCATTCTGATATGTGAGTAGTCATGGTTTCCATAGCTACGCCAGCATACTGATATGTGAAAAGTCTTGATGTCCAAAGCTACGCCTGCATACTGGCATGTTAAAAGTCATGGTGTCCAGAGCTATGCCTGCATACTGACATGTGAGTAGTCATGGTTTCCAGAGCTACGTCAGCATACTGACATGTGAAAAGTCATGGTGTCCAGGGCAATGCCAGCATACTGGCCTGTGAAATGTCATGGTGTCCACAGCTACGCCTGCATACTGACATGGAAGTATTCATGCTGCTGGAGCTACACCTGCATACTGACATGTGAGTAGCCATGGTGTTCAGTGCTACACCTGCATACTGACATGTGAAAAGTCATGGTGTCCAGAGCTACACCTGCATACCGACATGTGACTAGTCATGCTGCCGGAGCTACACCTGCATACTGTCATGTCAAAAGTCATAGTGACCAGAGCTACGTCTGCATACTGACATGTGAAGAGTCATGATGTCCAGAGCCGCACTTGCATTCTGACATGTGACTAGTTATGCTGCCAGAGTTACACCTGCATACTGACATGTGAGTAGTCATACTGCTGGAGCTACAGCTGCATACTGAAATGTGAGTAGCCATGCTGCTTTAGCTAAACCTGCATTCTGATATGTGAATAGTTATGTTGCCAGAGCTACATCTCCATACTGACATATAAATTGCCATTGTGTTCAGCGCTACATCTGCACACTGATATGTGTAAAGTCATGCTGGCAGAGCTACACCTGCATACTGACATATGAGTAGCCATGGTATTCAGTGCCACACCTGCCTACTGACATGTGAAGAGTCATGATGTCCAGAGCTGCACTTGCATATTGACGTGTGAGTTGTCATACTGCCGGAGCTAAACCTGCATTCTGATATGTGAATAGTTATGTTGCCAGAGCTACATCTCCATACTGACATATAAATGGCCGTGGTGTTCAGCGCTTCATCTGCACACTGATATGTGTAAAGTCATGCTGGCAGAGCTACACCTGCGAACTGACATGTGAGTAGCCATGGTGTTCAGCGCTACACCTGCATACTGACATGTGAGTAGCCATGGTGTTCAATGCTACATCTGCATGCTAACATGTGAAAAGTCATGGTGTCCAGAGCTGCACCTGCATACTGACATGTGACTAGTCATGCTGCCAGAGCTACACATGCATACTGACATGTCAAAAGTCATGGTGACCAGAGCTACATCTGCATACTGACATGTGAAAAGTCATGATGTCCAGAGCTGCACCTGCATACTGACATGTGACTAGTCTTGCTACCAGAGCTACACCTGCGTACTGACATGTGAGAAGCCATGCTGTTGGAGCTACACCTGCATACTGATATGTGAGTAGCCATGCTGCTGGAGCTACACCTGCATTCTGACATGAGAATAGTTATGCTGCCAGATCTACATCTCCATACTGACATATAAATAGCCATGGTGTTCAGCACTATATCTGCACACTGATGTGTGAAAAGTCATGCTCCCTGATCTTCACCTGCATACTGACATGTGAGTAGCCATGGTGTTCAGCGCTACACCTACATATTGACTTGTGAAAAGTCATGAAGTCCTGAGCTGCACCTGCATACTGACATGTGACTAGTCATACTGCCAGCTCTACTCCTGCATACTGACATGTGAGTATTCATGCTGCTGGAGGTACACCTGAATTCTGATATGTGAATACTTATGCTGCCAGAGCTACACCTGCATATTGAAATGTGAAAAGTCATGATATCCAGAGCTACACCTGCATATTGGCATGTGAAAAGTCATGATGTCCACAGCTACGCCTGCATTGTGACATGTGAATAGTCATGCTGCCAGAGCTACACTTGCATATTGGCATGTGAATAGTTATGATATCCAGAGCTACACCTGCATACTGACATGTGAATAGTCATGCTACTGTAGCTACACCTACATACTGATATGTGAATAGTGATGGTGCTGTAACTACACCTGCATACTGAGATGTCAGTAGTCTTGTTGCTGGAGCAGCACCTGCATACTGACATGTGAGTAGCCATGCTGCCAGAGTAACACCTGCATACTGACGTATGAGTAGTGATGCTGCTGGAGCTACTCCTGCATTCTGATATGTGAATAGTTATGGTGCCAGAGCTACACCTGCATATTGACGTGTGAAAAGTCATGAAGTCCAGAGCTACACCTGCTTACTGACATGTGAATAGTTATGCTGTCAGAGCTACACCTGCATGCTGACATGTGAATAGTCATTATGTCCAAAGCTTCACCTGCATACTGACATGTGAGTATCCATGCTGCTGGAGCTACTCCTGCATTCTGATATGTGAATTGTTATGCTTCCAGAGCTACACCTACATACTGACATGTGAAAAGTCATGATATCCAGAGCTACACCTGCATACTGACATGTGAGTTGTCATGCTGCCGGAGCTACACCTGCATACTGACATGTGACTAGTCATGCTGCCAGAGTAACACCTGCATACTGACATGTGAGTAGTGATGCTTCTGGAGCTAGTCCTGCATTCTGATATGTGAATAGTTATGGTGCCAGAGCTACACCTGCATATTGACGTGTGAAAAGTCATGAAGTCCAGAGCTACACCTGCATACTGACATGTGAATAGTTATGCTGCCAGAGCTACACCTGCATGCTGACATGTGAATAGTCATTATGTCCAGAGCTACACCTGCATACTGACATGTGAGTATCCATGCTGCTGGAGCTACTCCTGCATTCTGATATGTGAATTGTTATGCTTCCAGAGCTACACCTGCATGCTGACATGTGAATAGTCATAATGTCCAGAGCTACACCTGCATACTGACATGTGAAAAGTGATGATGTCTGGAGCTACACCTGCTTACTGACATGTGAGTATCTGTGCTGCTGGAGCTACTCCTGCATACTGACATGTGAACAGTCATGGTGCCGGAGCTACACCTGCATACTGATATGTGAATAGTTATGCTACCAGAGCTACACCTGCATACTGACATGTGAAAAGTCATGATGTCCAGAGCTACTCCTGCATACTGACATGTGAGTAGTCATGCGGCCGGAGCTACACCAGCATATTGGCATGTAAGTAGCCATGCTGCTGGAGCTACACATGCATTCTGATATTTGAATAGTTATTCTGCCAGAGCTACACCTGCATATTGACATGTGAAAAGTCATGATATCCAGAGCTACACCTGCATTCTGACATGTGAAATGTCATGATGTCCAGAGCTACACCTGCATACTGTCATGTAAGTAGTCATGGTTTCCAGAGCTGTGCCAGCATACTGACATGTGAAAAGTCATGGTGTCCAGAGCTATGCCTGCATACTGGCTTATGAAAAGTCATGGTGTCGAGAGCTATGCCTGCATACTGACATGTGAAAAGCCATGGTGTTCAGAGCTGCACCTACATACTGAAATGTGAATAGTCATGCTGTCAGAGATACAACTGCATACTGAGATGTGAGTAGTCATGCTGCCAGAGCTACACTGCAGACTAACATGTGAATAGTCATTCTGCCTGAGCTACACCCGCATATTGACATGTGAACAGTCATGCTCCTGGAGCTGCAACTGCATACTGACATGTAAATAATCAAGCTGTCAGAGCTAGACCGGCATACTGACATGTGAAAAGTCATGGTGTCCAGAGCTACATCGACATACTGACATTTGAGTAACCATGCTGCTGGAGGTACTTCTGTGTACTGACATGTGAATAGTCATTCTGCTGGAGCTACACTTCCATAATGACATATAAATAGCCATGATGTCCAGCGCTACATCTGCATACTGATATGTGAAAAGTCATTCTGCTGGAGCTACACCTGCATACTGACATGTGACTAGTCATGCTGCCAGAGCTACACTTACATACTGAGATGTGACTAGTCATGGTGCCAGAGCTACACCTGCATTCTGACATGTGAATAGTTATGCTGCTGGAGCTATGCCTGGATACTGACATGTGAAATGTTATGATGTCCAGAGCTACACCTGCATTCTGCTATGTGAGTAGTCATGGTTTCCAGAGCTACGCCAGCATACTGAAATGTGAATAGTCATGCTGCCAGAGCTACACTGCATACTGACATGTGAAAAGTCATGCTGCTGGAGCTACACCTGCATACTGACATGTGAGTAGCCATGCTGCTGGAGGTACTCCTGTGTACTGACATGTGAATATTCATGCTGCCGGAGCTACATCTCCATACTGACATATGAATAGCCATGGTGTACAGTTCTTCATCTGTACACTGATATGTGAAAAGTCATGCTGCCAGAGCTACACCTGCATACTGACATGTGAGTAGCCATGGTGTCCAGAGCTACACCTGCATACTGACATGTTAATAGTGATGCTGCCAGAACTACACCTGCATACTGACATGTGAATAGTCATTCTGCTGGGGCTACACCTGTATATAGACATGTAAATAGTCATGCTACTGGAGTTACACCTGCCTATTGACATGTGAATTGTCATGATGCCATAGGTAGTCCTGCATACAGACATGTAAGTAGTGGTTTACTGACTGTAGGTCGAAACCCCTATGGTGAAATCTCCCACAGCGACAATTTTGACAGGTTTCAAAAATGTTGCTGTGGGGTACTTGCTGGTGAAAATTTGCCCTGTTGCCGTGTGTGCCTTCCCTTCAAATCAACTGTGACTCAGAGCTGATAATCATTTAGAAGTGGGGCACGGGGGTTGCAGCCCCCCATGGGGTTGTTTGTGGGGTACAGCTTCCCAAGAGAAATATCCCAATGTCAGACATTAGAAGTTTCGCCTGTTAACATTTGGGATCTTGTTATGTCACACATCGACCACAATGTTGTCATGTCAGCTTAGGTAAACTGTGAATAGTCATAATCGCAAGAGCTACAAATGCATACTGACGTGAATAGTCATGGTCCCAAGAGCTACAAATTCATACTGAGATGTAAACAGTGATACTGCCTGCACCTACACTTGCATGCTGACATGTGAACAACCATGCTGCCTGTAGCTACATCTACAAACTGGTATGTGAATAGTTATTCTTCCTAGAACTATACCTCCATGCTGCATGGGGCTACACCTGCATCCTGATGTGTGAACAGTCATGGAGCCCAGAATTACCCTTGCATGATTATATGTGAATAGTGATGCTGCTGAGAGCTACACCAACAAACTGACGTGTGAATAGCAATGCTGCCTTGACCTACACCTGCATTCTGACAAGTAAATATTCATACTGCCCTGTGCAATGCTTGCATATGACATGTAAATAGTCATGCTACCTGGAGGTACGAATGCACAGTGATATGTGGATAGTCATGCTGCCTTGAGCTACTGCTGTCTACTGACATATGAGTAGGCATGCTGTCTGGTGTGACAGCTCCACACTGACATGAGAAATATCATGCTGCCTGGAGCTACACTTACATATTGACAAGTGAATAGTTATGCTGGTATAGCGACTCCTTCATACTGACATGTGGATAGCCATGCGGGCTGAAGGTATACATGCATACTGACATGTGAATAGTCATACTTGTTGGTGCGACACCTGCACACTAAGATGTGAATTGTAATGCTGCCTGGAGCTACACCTATGTACTGACGTGTGGAGAGTTTGACTGCCTGGAGCTACACTGGCATACTGACATGTGAATAGTCATGCTGCCCATAGCTATACCTGCATACTGACAAACCTGTGTATTAACTTGTGAATTGTCATGCTGCCCCCAATGACAGCTGCATATGGTCATGAGATGAGTCATCCTGCTTAGGGTTGCACCAACATACTGACATGTGAATAGTTTTGCTGGCCAGTGACACATGAATAGTTTTACTACCTGGAGTTTTAACTGCATACTGATATATGAATAGTCCTGCTGCCCAGAGCTACACCTTCAAAATGGCATGTGAATAGTTATGCCATCCTGAGTAACATTTGCACACTGACATGTAAATAATCATGGTGCCTGTAGCCTCATCTTCCTTTAGACATGTGAGTCACGCTTTTCAGAGCTACACCTGCATACTGACATATGAATAGTCATACTGACTGTACCTGCACCTGCATGCTGACATGTGAACATCCATGCTGCCTGTAACTAGACCTACAAACTGATATGGGAACAGTTTTTCTCCCTAGAGCTACACTTGTGTACTGACATATAAACAGTCATCCTGCCCAGAGCTAGCTCTACATACCTATATCTGAATAGCCATGCTTCCAAGAGCAACACCATCATACTGACATGTGATAGCCATGGTGCCTAGATCTACACCTACATAGTGACATGAATTTTCATGCTGCCTGGAACTACACCTGCATACTGACATGTGAACAGTCGTGCAGCCCAGAATTAAACCTGCATACTGACATCTGAATGGTCCTGCTGCCTGGAGTTGCAGCTGCATATTGACATATAATTAGTCATGCTGTCCGACGCTGCACCTGGACATAGCAGCAGTCAGTGAGACTTGGGCCCCACTAAACCATAACTGAGACCTCCTGAACCCAGGGTTTAAATTATACAGGAGGGACAGGACGATCAGGATAGGGGAAAGGGGGTGGCAGGTTACATGAAGGTGGGTATAACATGTGCAAGGGAGGAGTAGGGCAGAAGCAATGTGGGTTAGTTACTGTCCAATAGAGGGAGACCGTTGAGGTTGGGGGTGGTTTACAGACCACTTAACCAGGAAGAGTAAAGGGACAGGTAATTCAGCTCACAAATATTGAATGCTGCAGGGAAAGGGGAGGTGGTAATGTGGGGGTACTTCAGCCTGCTCAAGGTAGACTGGAGTGTACCAACCACGACATGTGGCAGGAATCAGGTGGTACTGGAAGCATTGCAGAATAGGTTTCTGACATCACAGAAATACCATTTTTAGATCTCAAAATTATTAAACAAGACAATCATTTGATCACAGATTTATATAGAAAATCAACAGATAAGAATACAACATTTCATGCTTCTAGTTTTCACCCTCCAGCATTAAAGAATAATATTCCATACAGTCAAATGTTAAGAATCAAAAGAAATAGTGGAGATACAGCAAGATTTGAAAATAATTTAGAAGATCTTAAAGAACGTTTTACACACAGGGGCTATATTTCTGGCACCATACAAAAAGCAGAATTTAAAGTGAGAACAAAAGAACGTAGCACACTAATTCATAATACTTCAAAACAAAAAACTTTGTCAGAAAAACTCTCATTTTCTACACAATATTCATGTTATGACAAAATCAAGAAAGTTATCACTGGAAATTGGAATATTTTACAGAGTACAGATAATGGGCATTTGATTTTCAAACATAAACCATGGATCACAGCATGCAGAACAAGAACTTTGAAGGATGAACTGGTTCAAACACAACATTGGAAACCTATCATACAACAAGGAACTTGGTTGAAGAGTGATATAAAGGTTTTTTATGTTTGCTTGCACGCATGTGCAAGAAACATAGTGCGACAATCCAAAATGCAGTGCTGTACAGTTGAAAGGGAGGGCACCGCTTGAGTGAGCAGTGCTCCCCTTCCCCACGCACACACGTGCGCACGCACATTGTGTGCTCATGCACTTCTACCTCCCCCACGCACACATTGTATGGCTGATGGGGGTGCCCAATCCCCGGTCGGCTCTACTGCTGCCCAAACAGACTATCGGGTGCCAAGCTGGGAGCCCATACCAGCGTGGCAAACATCCCGCGTAGTCCAAATAAAAAAAAAACCTGAAAAAAAAACCTTACCTCGCTGCTGTCTTCACCTCCCTCTCCAACCTGCGCCCACCCACTGTGCACCCTGCCTCCCCACACCCCCACCTCACCCCATACTTACCTCCAGAGCTTGGCGCGATGATCTTCGGTGGACCAGGAACACGTCTGCACTCTTCAAAGTCGACCACGAACTGAGGAAATGCCGGTAAGCTGTATAATGTAATGAATAGGGTTTTTTTTCAACTTTGCTGTATATCTCAGGCATTTTTTGGAATTTTGGCACAAAATTTTCAACATGGGGTTTTTGGGACCCCTCCTCATGAATTCTGTCACTGTCATGGCATTAATCAGGCCCCAAGGGTGATTTCACGGTCACTGCGTGAAATCACCTTTTGGGACTGATTAATGAAATGACAGTGCCAGTGTTCATAAGGTGGGCTCTCAAAAAGCCTATATTGAAAATTTGGTGAAAAAATGACTAAAAATGACAGTTTTATGAGCGTGCATTGCGCTGTTCCTATGCACGCTCGTAGGTTTGTGAATTTTTAATATTTTCACTCCGAATTTTCAACATTGCCATTTGACCACACTTCCTTATGAGTAGTACAGCTGTCATTTTTCACATCTCACCTAAAATGTGTTTCTGCTCATGTAGCGCACAATAGCGCAGTCGGTATGCAAAATCAATGTTCGGGACACATTAAGAAAATTGCAGTGACACTGTTCATGAGCAGAGCTGTTAAAATGGCTATGTTATAAATCTGGTGAAAAAATTCCCAAATATGACTATTTTATGAGCATGCGTTGCACTGTTCCTACGCATGCCCGTAAGTTCACAAATTTTTAATATTTTCACTCCAGATTTTCAACATTGCCATTTTACTACACCTCCTTATGAGCAATATAGCTGTCATTTCTCACTTCTCACCCCAAATGTGTTTCTGTGCATGTAGCGCACAATGGTGCAGTCGGTGTGCGAACTCAATGTATGGGACACATTAAGAAAATCACAGTCACACTGTTCATGAGCAGAAGTGTTAAAATGGCTATGTTAAAAATTTGGTGAAAAAATTCCCAGAAATGACTGTTTTATGAGCGTTTGTTGCGCTGATCCTAAGCACGCTCATAAGTTAGCAAATTTTCAATATTTTCACTCCAGATTTTCAACATTGCCATTTTACCACACCTCCTTATGAGCAGTACAGCTGTCATTTTTCACATCTCGCCCAAAACATGTTTCCACCCATGTAGTGCACAATGGCACAGTTGGTGTGCGAAATCAATGTATGGGACACATTAAGAAAATCACAGTGACACTGTTCATGAGCAGAGGTCTTAAAATGGCTATTTTGAAAATCTGGTGAAAAATTTCCTAAAAATGACTGTGTTACGAGTGAGCATTGCGCAGTTTCCACGCACCCTCAGAAGTTCAGGAATTTGTAATATTTTCAGTCCAGATTTTCACCAGTGGCATTTTTCCACACTTCCTTATGAACAGTACAGCTGTCATTTTTCACAACATGGCCGAAATGTGTTTTCACACTTTCAGCACAGAAATGCGTGGTGCTGTGGGAAATCATTGTTCGGGACAGATAAACAAAATCACAGTGACACTGTTCATGACAGGAGGTCCCAAAATGCCTGTGTTGACAATCTGCTGTAAACAGTTTCCAAACTAATTACATTACAGGTGCATGTTGCACAGTTTCTACGCACGCTTGTGACTTCACCAGTTTTTTTAATATTTTCACTACAGATTTTCAACATTGCCATTTTTTACACCTCCCCATGAACAGTACAGCTGTCATTTTTCACATCCTGTTCAGAATGTGTTTTTGCACCTGTGCTGACAAATGCCATAGTCGCTGTGCAAAAGCAGCTTCCGGCTAACAAACTGATATTGCCACTGTTCATGAGGTGGGGGTCACAAAAAACCCATGTTGAAAATTTGGAGTGAAGATACCAATGAATGCCTGAGGCTTCCGACAATAACATCCCACCCTGTAGAGAATGACAGGCATCAGGGGTGTGACTTGGGATTGTCACCTGCAATGCTCATACCATTCCACCCCCACCCACACCCTGCAACCACTGAGAGGCATCGAGGTGTGCCTTGGACTCTTCAGCCCCAAAGGTCACCCCATTCTCCTATACCACACCCATCTCACAATATTTCCTGATGGAATGGGGTGCGCATAAGGGCCAAAGACCCCAAGGCACACCGTGACACTTGTCGGTGTCTGCACGGTAGGGTGTGGTGAAATGGCGTGGCCGTTATGCCTGATGACTCAAAGACACACCCCAATGCCTGTCACTATCTGCAGGGTGGTGATGGGGTTGGCTTCAGTTCAATACTTCACTGCCATTCCTATTATGCAGCTCTGTAACTCCTACACTGCCAATGCCAATGCCAGCAAGCAAACATTCGGCATTGACAAATGCTTGTTTTCCTTGTGGCAACTGCACACATTGCAACAGTGCAGTTAAAAGTAAACAAATTAGAAGCACATATCAAGATAAGAGTTTTCATAACTTGTAATACAGACCATGTTATATATTGTATAATTTGCCCCTGTTCCCTGTATTATACTGGGGAAACCACAAGATCATTAAAAGTGAGGATAACTGAACACAAGAGCAACATTAGAAGAGCCAATGAACGTTCTCCACTAGCTAGACATTTTCTACAATGTAATCATCAGATTTCAAGTCTCAAATTTTTTGGAATCGAAAAGGTAGCAAACCAAAAGGAGGAGTGAATTGGGAAACTAAACTTCTACAAAGAGAAGCATGGTGGATTTATACTTTACGGACTTATCAAAAGAAATATGGATTAAATGAAAATTTACTTTGGACTTCTTTTCATTAATATTTTTTATAAGGACATTTCTCTCTTTTTTCATATTGATTTTTACATTTTATTTCACTATGTTATTAATTTAAAAGATTCATGTATCATATTGATTAGAAATTTTCGTTCAGCATTCTTGCTAGTAAGTTATATGGTTCTTTTGCTTCTAATCCCACCAGAGCCACTGATTTTTTACATTATGTGGCGTTTAGGTTTTTCACAGTTAATTGTATTTTTATCTTTTACAAATTTCCATATGAAGTTAATTTCAAACAGCGCCTTGTTCTACTCCCATCAGAACCACTGATTTTGTACACTACGAGGCATTTTCTTTGTAGACCGAGCATTTTATTTAATTCATGTCCTAATCAAGAAAGTGACATTTAGTCATGTTTGTTGTTTTTAATTTTTGAACAACTCAGCCTTGAGAGCTTTCAATGCAGAAGGGGAATCAACACGATTCACAAGATGTTGATTTCCATTGTGACTGGGTTGCTAAGTAAGTCACTAATGTGACATCATCACGTACCCCACAGGTAACGTGATTATAAGCAACCCAGCCCCTTCTTCATGTTATCCTCTCAAGTGAGGTAGTTTGGCATTCCAGGTAATGGTGTCACATTTAAAAGTTTAAGTAAACTAATTTTCGGCACTTCGCGGTAAACGCGTTAGTGATGGTCCTCTTTGAATTCTGCAGTTTATTCTATCGAAGAATACATCATTTGAATGTCGGTAAGCACAAAGATTAACCATTTGGAAATTGAAAATTAATGGCACAATATTACTATGACTGAAGTTTGAATTCAAGGTATTTACCTATTCTCATATGCCTTTTAGATTACTGCAAATCATAATTTGGGCTTTCAATAGATAAAATCACAGAGATTACCCAGGTATTTATAAATGTAATTCTATATTTCACAAGTTTTGGCATTCAAAGCAAGTTACCAAAGCACTAATTATCATAATAAAAACTTTTGTTTGTTTTTTTTCATTTTTAGTATGTGCCTGCCTGGAACTACATATGAAATGTATTGTTTTACGATCAGGTGTGTTCCCACTGTTACATATATTATTAACTTCTTTATATTTTTTATTTACACATTATGCTTTAAATATATCTATTGATATTATGTTTATTTAATTGTAGCACTTGAAAAAAATGTTAGTCTGAAGAAGGAACACATGGGTTCTGAAAACGTTTACCATGCATCAACATAGAAGAATAAGTACAAGTGCTTTAAATTAATTTTAAATTGTGTGATTACACTCATTATGTAAAATTATTCTTACAAACTTTAAGGGTAGAGAGTCTGCACTTTTTTCATTTAATTCCTGACTCAGGGGGCCACAGAACCCATCCAGAAGGGCACAGTCCTTGATCTGGTTCTCAGAAATTGGAGGCACGTGCAAGATATAACAGTCAAGGAGCCCTGGGTAGAACTGATCATCACACAGTGTGGTTCTGGTTTGATATGGGCAGGGAAAACATCCCCACTAAAATCATAATCCTGGATTTTAGGAGGGCAGACTTCAGGAAGATGGGAAAATTGTTAAGGAAACACCTCTCAGCTATCAGGGTAGATACGGGGGTGGACCAAAGGTAGTCCATCATTAAGAATGGAAAAATGGCAACAGAGGAGTGCGTTAGGCTCAGGGGAAGAACCTAAGAGCCAAAACATCCAGCTGTTTTAGTACTGAGGTTGCTCAGTCAGTAAGGGGTTAGAGGTTAGCTTATAGGAAATTCAGGAAAACTAAGGGAGAGAAGGACAGGGGCCATTACCTAAAGATGGCTAGGGAGGAAAGTAAGGTAGTCCAGTGGGCTAAGGCTCAGAAGTAACTGCAGTAAGCAGAGTGAATTAAGAAGGAGAAAAAATACATATTTTCACTATATAAGTGAGAAACGTGGCAAGAAGGACATGACTGTTAGGCTTCAGAAGGGGGAACAGGTGGGTGGAGGAGAATGGGGAAAAGCAGTGATACTGAAGGAATACTTCTGTTCTGTTTTCACCAGACAGAAATACAGACCAGTGCCCACAGGGGGAGAAGAGCAGCAGGGGAGATTTGAGCATGGTAGAAGGGGATAGAGTGAGGAAAGGGCATTGAAGGTAGACACAGTCCCAGATGGAGTACACCCAAGGGTGCTGAGGGAAGTGGCAGATGAGCTTGCAGAGCCACTGATGGGCCTGTTCAATAGTGCACTGGAGTCAGGTGTGGTACCACAGGACTGGAGAATGGCACATGTAGTGTCCCTCCATAAGAGCAGTCCCAATGCTGACCCAGGGAATTACAGACCAAAAAGTTCATGGAGACCATACTTAAGAAAAAAAGTTGGTAGATTATCAGCAGCATGTGTTTATGGGAGGGAAGTCATGTCAAATGAATCTGATTGACTTCTTTGACTGGACCTCCAAAACAGCAGACAGGAGCCAAGCAGTGGACATCTTCTACCTGGATTTTAGCAAAGGCCTTTGACTCTGTACTCCACAGGAGGTTGATCAGGAAATTGGCAGATCTCTGCGTTGGCAAGAAGATGACCAGATGGATGGAGAACTGGCTGGGGAATAGGACCCAGAAGGTGATGGTGGGGATACATCATCTAGCATCAAAGAGGTCACCAGTTGGGGCCCACGTGCCTCAGTGCTAGGCCCAGAGTTGTTCAGTGTCTTCATTATTGACACCGCAGATGGTATTAAGGGCAAAATGTACCTATTCATGGATGACACCAAGTTCTGTTAGAGGGTAGACATGGCCAAAGGGATACAGAACCTAAAGGAGGATCTAGAAAAACTTGAGAAGTGGTCCAGAATTTGTCAACTTGATTTCAAGGCCAAGAAATGCAAATGTATGCACACTGGAGCTAAGAATCCCTGGACTGAGCACTGCCTTGGAGGGGTCCAGGTATCTGCAACAGAGGAGGAGAAGGATCTCGGAGTGATGATCATTAGTGACCTGAAGCACTCCATGCAAGGCAGGAAAGCAGCAGCAAGAGCAAATAAGATGTTGGGATGCATAGCCAGGGGGATCAGCGGTAGATGAGAGGAGGTTAGATTTCCCTTGTACAGGTCACTGGTGAGGCCACATATAGAGTATGGAGTACAGTACTGGAGCCCGTACTTTAAAAAAGACATTAAAAGGAAATGTTCATGTTCTGTCGGGCCCCACCTACATGTGAAGTGAAGCACGATTAGCAAATGTGTAAACAGTAATAAATGTGCCACTTACAGTTTAGTATTTTATTCAAATTCATATCTGGTTGATCCTGTGCCCTCCCCGCCAGCATTTTAGGTTCAAACACCCTCCCTGTCATGCCCTCAAGCACCTGCGACTGTTCCCATGATGACGTGGCAGGCGGGGAGCAGCCGGGGTGTCTTCATAAGCTTGTCATAGTACAGGATTGCTAAACAGCTCCGGTTTGGAGACCGTGTACTGCTGTGACATAGAGAGACCAGGTATAGACAGCTAGTATGCCTTTTAGTCTGTACCTGGTCTTGGTATTGCAAGCACTCCAATAGACTCCAAACCAGAGCTATTTGAAGCTACCACAATACAGATTATATGTATTGCAGTAGCTTCAAGTAGCTCTAGTTTGGAGTCTATCAGTGTCCTTGCAATATCGAGACCAGGTACAGACTAACAGGCACACTAGCTGTCTGTACCTGGTCTCTGTATGTCATGGCTGTGCATGGGCTCCAAACCAGAACTGTTTAGCAATTCTGTACTATGACAAGCCTATGGAGACACCCCAGCTGCTCCCCGACTGCCATGTCATCATGGGGACAGCCATGGGTGCTTGTGGGTGCGATGGGGAGGGCTTGTGAGCTTAAAATGCCAGCGGGAAGGGTACAGGATCAACCAGATATGAATTTAAATAAAATACTAAATGGTAAGTGGCACATTTACTACTATTTATACATTTGTTAGTTGGGTCCCACTTCACACGGAGGTGGGGCCTGACAGGACATGGGCATTTCCCTTTAACTTGCTGGAGACAGTCCAGAGGAGGGCAACAAAGATGATTGCTGGTCATCAGGGTAAAACACATGAGGAGAGGTTGGGGGCCCTGAATATGTACTCTCTGGAGGAGAGGTGGGAGAGAGGGGACATGACTGAGACCTTGAAAGACTTGAAATGGATAAATTGGGTGGAAAAGGAGGGTCCTTTTAAGCAAAGTAGCAACTGAAACATGAAGGGAGCACATTCTTATGTTGGGGAGGTTTAGGAGGGTGGTTAGGGAGCACTTCTTCATGGAGAGGGTGGTGGTCAGTTGAAATGCACTGCCAGAAGTGGTGGTCTTGATGAAGATGGTGGGCAACTTCCAGAGAGGCTGGGATAGACACAAGGTAAAAATAAGGGTCATGGGAGGGACGGATAGCAAGGATGGGAGGACTGCAGAGGGGGGTCAGGGTGAGTAACTTAGGCTGTGGACCCTACAATTCAAGCAGACTAGATAGACCAAATGGCCTTATTCTGCTGGCATCTTTGTATGTTCATATATTACTATGTACTGACTTGTGAATTGTCATCTTGCCCAGAGCTACATCTACATACTGAAATGTGAATAGTCATGCTGCCCAGAGTGGCATCTGCACAGTGACATCTGAATAGTCACGTTGCTCTGCCAAGAGCTACACTTGCATGCTGACATATGAATAGTTATGTAGCCCAGACCTACACCTGCATACTGACATATGAATAGTCATACTGTCTAGAGCTACACCTGCATACTGGCATGTGAATAGTCATGCTGTCAAGAGTGACACCTGCATACTGAAATGTAAATAATCATGGTGCCTGGAGCTACACCCACATACTTTTAATATGCAAGTGTCACTCCAGGCAGCATCACTTATTATAGGTCTTTATGGAGGTGTAACTTCAGGCAGCATACCTATTCACATGTCAGTATGCAGGTGCCACTCCAGGCAACATGAATGTTCACATGTCAGTATACAGCTATAGCTCTGGGCAGCATGACTTTATGGATATATGGATTTCTCCTCTTCAAACACTACACACTCGCAATAACATCAATCTGATGTCAGAATTATATCATAAATGTCATTACTATTAACAATATTACAGGATTTAAATGTCACTCTTTCCCTTTGGGAAAACTGGGCATCCCTATATAAAATTGTAATATATCATATTCAATGGTATATGTGATGTACTGGAATGATGGTGTACAATTTTTTGACCCCTTGCCCTCTCTGAATCTTCTCTCCTTCTACACTCACCTATGCTTTATCTGTTCCTTATCTTCTAAACCTTTTGCTATTCCTTCCTACAAACTTGCCACTTGTGATGGGTGAGTTTTCTCTATTGCATCACCTACAGTCTGGAACTCTTCCTATACCTCTACACTTTATAATCAGCTCTCTTGACTTCAGATTCCAACTGCCGGTACTGTATATTCTTTCTTTCTTTTATAATTTGAAACTTGTCAACTTTACTTCCATATAATCTTTCTGGGTACTTCTTTTGGTCTAATGTCTAAACATATTTCTGTATTACTTGAGGATTTTTAATCAGCACTGACAAATCTGTTTACTGCCAGTCAAATTCATATATCTCTGCTGTAGTAAGAATTTTACATTGGAAACATGCCCTGAGGAACTTTTTCTCTTCATCTCTCTTGAATTGTTTGTATGCCATATAAATTCTGTGAATGGTTTTGTGGTGGAAGTTGTATGACATGTGCTACACCAAATAAACATTTTAGTATGATAAATTGTTTGATGTAAGTCATTGACTTTATTTTACATTAAGATTCATTGTGCTTCCCCTCAGCTGTAGTACATCACAGACATGCTTGCACAATTAACAGGAAACTCCTCCCCCCTGCCACTTGTGTAAGTTTTTTGGATCCAAAGTCTATTACTTTTTATCAATACCAGTCCTGTGCTCCCAGGTCGCTCCTGTAAAAAAGCTTTCAGCTTAGTGTGCTATACCTGGTTAAACAACTAAATAAAAAAATAAAAAATAAAAAAAATGTTAACTACTGAATGCTTAGTTTTGTTCAACCAGTAGCAGATAGCTTTCTAAATTGAGTAGCAACAACATGACTTTTCACAGCCGTTGTGCAGTACAAGTCACATTAAACTGTTCCCTCAACTCACTGGTGTAGCATTGTTCAATGAGTTTCCTAATGTGTGCAGTGTTTAATTCAATGAATTAGTAAAAGTTTAGTATTGGTTTGCAACTAGCTGTTAGGACTATAAGCTTTATTTTCAGCTTAGTGCTTATGTGTTTCATTTCAGAAGGCAGACTAAACAACTCTTAAGGAACGCTGTGATATTTATAAACAATGCTCTTAAGGAATGTTGTGAAATTTATAAACAATGCCATGAAAATGCATTGCATAAACATTGCAAAACAGCTACTGCCATATCACTAAACAGGTACAAGTGAGTTGAATAGGCAGTGAAGAATGGTTGCAAAAGAATTAAAAGCTTCAACAATTCAAGTTGCCTCTGCAGTAGAATCACACAAAAAAATGCTACACTAGTGAGTTAATGGTGCAGTTTAATGTGACTTGTACGGTAACTGCCTATAAGCTACAATACTGTAGTAGGATGAAATAAATCATATTATTTGAATTTTTTAAAGAACACACAACAGATTAAAGTAAGTTTGATTTTTATTATGCAATATTGACATACAGCTATACAGTAAGGAGTGAAACAGACTTACAATAACAGGCACACAAGTTTACTGTATTGTAGGTATTGTTTTACAGAGTACAAATGGGAAAAAGATAATATTTTACAGAGGTGTGAAAAGTCAGTCTAGCTGGTCACAGTTGACACTTATTCTTATTTAATTAAAATAATGACTGTCATGTTACTGATTGTGCTGAGATTGAAAAATTTGGCTAGTTGGCTTGCTATAATGTACTGTCTAATACAATGTTTACTTAAGATACAATTCAGTCAGCAAACCTGTACATTGCTATCCTTCTAACGGTAACTAGGAAGGATGAAACATCAACTCTGTAGGTGTAGCAAGTATTTTCCAGTCAAGGGAAATAGTTTGTTTCTTGCTGAAATAGATTTTGCTCACATATCACACTCTAGGTGACAACAATCTATGACAAAATAGAATTTGAGTGGATTACTTTGTATGGGATTAACAAATAAATTTTGCTCAGTGAGAAATCAAGTTAGTATTCCTTGTTGCTACTGAATAAATTACATTAAGTAGTAATGGCCATTGGAAGATGTTAATTGTGCTGAATGGGTATATTATGCAAGATGTGACAGTGAAATGAAATCAGATGGTGCTGGTATGAGAGGGAACTTCTACACAGGCACTGACTATAGTTATACAATGGGGGAAAATCCCAATTAGCATGCTGAATATTTGCTGGAAATTTTAGTCATAAGGAACATTTTTGAAGGATTTCGATTTTGCAGGTAATAATAATGTTCATAAAAAAATAATGCCAACCCAAATTGCATTATTGGTCTTTTACATTGCTAAACATAATATTATAACAAACAGGCCTAAAGCAATTAATATTTATGTTTAAAACTGCCAGAAAAATGCAACACTTGAATGACAGATGTTTTTAACATAAATGGTTACTTTCTTTAAAAATTTTGTTTTCCATTTTCCAATGGCTTGCTGTAATTCTGCCAGATTAGTCAGAAATAATTTATACACCTTCTAAAGTCAACTAGGGAATACTAACTGACAGTTTTCCATTGATTTCTGACTATGTCCATTCAGTTTTTTAAAACAAGCCAGTAAAAGTAAAGGTTATTTTTTACACTCTGTATTTACCTTAACACATATTTAAAATCTGAGATTTCCACTGTGCCCTATGTAAGTCCCGGAATCACAAAGTGAACATGAGTGCCACGACTAGAATAAAAATAATGATTTTCAGAAGGTCAGAACTCCAAAATCATGCTAGTTTCATTTCCATAAGGGTTTTGTTCTGTGGCGTTATGAAAAGTGTATATGTTTTCAGCATACTTTCGGACACCCATCAGGTAAATGTACACTACTAATGTTCACATTGATTGCTGTAAAGTCATTAATCTGTACAAGAGGACAGAATGCTCCAAGATTCTTTGTCAGCCAATCATTGATTCCAGCAGTATTTTCAAGACATGCAGAGTCTGTCATATTAAATGCAGAAAACAAGATTCTCTTCTGGAATCCATACACTTGTGCACGTTTCTTTGATGTCATTTGTGAGTAGGCACTGTTTAATGCGCTCACCAAGGCCTGGTAGTTTTCGCATGAGATATCGCTGGGAATATAATCTAGAACAGTAGAATTGGCACTGGAAAGGGTTGCTCCCAGCCTCTGCAGCCAGAGTGTAAACGTTGGTGTATCAATATCACTAAAACTTCCAGATAAAATTTTAAAGGACCTCATTGCAATCACATCTCTTACTTTGGCATTTGTTAATGTTGCAGAATTCGACTCCAAGTTGCTATTGAAGCTGTCCAGAAAAACGCCAAGGGCACTGATACTATCAGTGGCATTCTCAATTAAATTGAAGATTGCAGCCACGTAACCTGGATTACTTCTGTACTGTACTGCTAAACCACCCAGCTGATTCCAGGATAAAACAGATATGACCTGAAGTGCATTGAAGTCACTCTTCAAGCTGACCAAATCTGAATAAGATGCCAAATCAGAGAAGGATCCAAAATTGTCAGTCAGCCATTCACTGTCATCACTGACACCAGTTGCACATGCTGAACCTGTAGATTGAACCTGATACTTGAGGTTGGTCAGTATAAAGTCAAAAACGTCTTGTCTTGCTCCCAAAGAATTCACATCACTCAATGCTTTTACTAATACTTGGAAAGAGTCGCATGGTAAATTTTTGGGGAAAGATCCAAGATTGCCTTTATCAGTACTAGCCAGAAGGAATCGGAGGTTGTCCTGGAACCATTCTTTATAATTCTCAGCCAAGAAAGAGCTGAACACCTTAGTTAGAACACAGAAGACCTGAGACAGCATAGCTTTCTGTACATCAGTGTTTGGAAGCCTAACCAGATTTCTCTGCAAGGAAAAAAAAAATTAAAAGTGAGGCATCAGATGACTGGTTTACAGTTTTACTAGGAGACAACATAATTTTCATATTCATACATGAATCAACAAAAACGATTCTGACTACACCAAGTCTCAAGTGGTAATGTTGGCAAACAACTTGAAGTACAAAAAGACAAAAGAATATATGACACACTCACCAGATACAAGTGTACTGTAGCTGATTTATTTGCAGTGCAATAGAATAGACATCCTTTCTTTGGCACTGCAAATAAATCATCTACACTTGTATCTGGTGAAGGTGACATCTTTTCTTATTTAGTCTTAAGCTTGTTTTGCATGTTTGCACATCTACTATTCTCTATGAAGTGCTACAGAGGGGTTCAGATTACACCACTGACCTCAAGAGTGAAGCCTGAGAGGTTTAATATAATCAGAACCCTTGTGTCAGTTGTTGCATGTCCACTATTTTATATAAAGTGTAGTTCTGGGGAATAAGAGGTAGGGAGAGACATTTAAGGCCATTAATTTGTTTAGAATTTTAAGTCTAAAGTGAGTGAAAGTGACGTCACTACCAATGGCAGCAGCTATAGTGGCATCAGTTACAGCTAGCAATGACAGCAAGGTAAGTAATCAACAAAAGCTGTTAGTGTAATTTATACAGTGTAAGTTGACTTATTGTGTGTTTAATTTTGTAGTTTTGGTGCTTGGTGGTGATCTGTGGGAAAGGGTAATGGAAAATGCATTGAGAGTTTGAGACCACCCCCTGACATCGGCTAAATTTGCAAAAAGCACTTCTCCCATTGAAGTTTAGTTGAACTGCTTTGGCATGTGCATTGCAGTACTGTACAGAGAAACATTTCATTAGTTGTTTAAACAGGACTAGCACACTAAGCTGAAAGCCTTTTTACAGGTGTGACCTGGGAGCACAGGGAAGTTAAGTGACTTGCTCAGGGTCACACAGTATGTAAGAGGAAGCTGTGGGATTCAAACCCAGATCTGGTCTGCTGGATGTCACCAGATTTGCAGTTCAGAGCCTTAAACCACTGCACTAAACTGCCTCCCTGATAAAACAGATGGCATGAGTGTTTGATGTCAGCTAGAAATATTGTAATGATGTTGTACCATAGAAGGATACAACAACATTCAATGGCCTTTCAGTTGTGGTACAACAACATTTCAGCTAGGATGCATCTCCCAGCAGAACAAGCCCTAATTATACCGTATATGTTAAAGGGGAATAGTTGATACTAACAGCTCCACACTCAATTGTGGGACTGGTCCCAATTTGTACTTTGTGTGCAAAAACATTTTTTCATTTTCTGTTTAATGTAGTATAATATATTGTATCAGACTTATTTTGCTTACTTCTAGGCTGACATTGTCTGTAACTATAAATCCCAGTATCCCCTGCAGCTGACATCAGAGGAGGGCTACGGTAGTGGGAGACTCAATAGCCTGCAGTGTATCTTTGAACTTTAATGAACTCTGATTAGGTGACAGCCAGTCCCACTGTTCTCCCAGGGCTACGCACAATCCTCTGTGACTGTACTTCGCTCAGGGAGGACAATAAGATTAGCAAACAAATGATCAGAGGCTGTAAAAACTCTAATGTGCACAGCAGGCTATTGGAGCTCCCACTGCTGCAGCCCTCTGCTGATGTCAGCTGCCAGGGAGTCTAGGATTTGTAATTACAGAAAATATCAGCTTGCAAGACAACAGAATTAATCTGCTACAATGTACCAGTTGCAGCAAATAGTAAGTGAAAAAAAGTTTTGGCACAAAATTTGCAAAATGGGACTAGCCCCAGACTTTGATGTGTGGCTCTAAGTGGTGATTGTTCCCCCTAAAGTTAAACCATAATGAACCTTTTGTATCAAGGTTAAGCAATGAAATGTTTACACTGCTTGAAGTCTTTATGGAAGAACTCTAAAAATGCTCTATTGTTAATTTGAGATAACTAAGAGTACTGACCAAAAGCTGCTCTCAGTTACTGTTTTTGTAAAATGTCAAACTAGACCTCCAGTAAAATTGCTCATACAACTTAACAAGTATGCATACTCGGCAGACAGCAGTTTTACTTATCTATGGTTATTGCTATGGTTAAGTCTAGCTTTTTTCAAATATAATTGTTTGGAAATAATAGGGAAGTTATCTTGCTTATGTTACTGGATTATGTATAAAACTTGTGAAAATCATGATAGTCTTCATGCCAACATTTTTTTTCCTATTATGCGCTTACAATTGTGTGTGTCGTAGAACAGGTCTAATGAAAAGTGACACCCCCACCAAATAAATTTCTGACTTAACACAAGCTTATCATTAAGTAGATTTTAGCTTTATTATATGAACCCTGATTTCCAGCATGGAAGGAAAGTTGATACTTGCCTGTGTTGCAATGATATTAAACTGATTCATAAAAACAGAAAGACTGTCAGCATTCAAGTTATCAAGAATCTTTAGCATTTTGTCCTTATTCTGCAGGGCATCGGATGCAAAACACATCTGTGCACGTTGTGTTGGAGTGAGAATGTCAAGTGCATTCATCTGTTGAAATCAGAAAATATAAACATCAGGTGTGTTCTTTCATTTTCTTGTAGCTAAATATGGTAGAGAGTACAAGGCAAACAAATACATAAAAGTCCATCAATACTGGCCTGTTTTTTCTTTCTAGAATTCCTCAATCCATACAGAGCTCCTAAAGATAGCAACCATCCCTTTTGCTACTAATTATCATCTGAGCACAGCCCATTGGGATTGAACCCTGAGATGGTTCTCGCATTATTTACATTACTGGGTAGACTGTTCCAGCTGAACTCTCCCTACCTTCTGCATAGAAGTGGTCGTGTAAGTCCTTGACATCTTTCCCCATGCTGCTAGTCTGAGTTTGTAACCCATGATGGTTATTATTGACTATTATATGGGCTTGCTGAGTGAGTAGTGTGATTGGATAGTGGCCATCACCTGTAACCCATGGTGGTTATTATTGCATATATAATATTTTACTGTTATTGCTCTTTATTGTTTTTGCCACACTTGCACTAAACTGCTACTCAGATAAGAACCACAAAATATATAATTGTGTAATGATAAAGGATTCTAAAGTACTTTCAAGTCATTTATCTGCAAGTTTTGATACAGCTGTTCCTTTATTTTTCATTTGTATATTTGGACCACTTGAATAACTCTGCCCTGGATGTGACTTTGCAGACGTATACTAGTGGTACTATAGTAAACCACCTTCCCCCTTTTGGTTCATATTCACCTCTATTACCTTACCTTAGAACCTGTTTGTGGTTTCCTCTCACCTCCTACCCACATCCCATCCCCTACAAACAAAACCCCTTGGGTGGATTCCAATCCCCTCACCCACTTAACCCACTGACCTGACACTCCCTTGTATCAGCTATCTCTCCCCCATCACCAAGGCTCACTCTCTACCCTACCCTCTCAACCACAACAGGTAGCTTTTAGCTCTTAGCACAGTACCTCTGCTAGTTGTACCCATATTGCACTGTACTCGGTTGCTTTAGTTTTAATGCTGTCTACAAACTGTATTCTAGTATCTCTGATTGTAATAATTGTGTACGTGTGTTATGATCTCTCCCATCAGTCATGCAAATTATATGTAATTTTGTCTGTATCGTTATTGCTGTGGAACCTTTGTAAATGAGCTCTCCCAGCTCAAAGGTATGAATTTGAGATTCAAATAAACAAATAAATAAAATAAGTGGGAGGCCCCAACTGAAGATACTACTGAAGCATTTTGTGCATGTACAGTGTCTTAAAACAGTCTTCAGACACATGAACAATAGTACACTTACACCATCAAAGTTACTATTTATATCTGTGAAGTCTTTGTAAGCAGCCAGATCTTCAAAGGACCCAAAGTTCATTTGTAGCCAATCTGAATCACTTCTAACATTGTCAGTACAAGGTGAACCTACAAGTGAAACACAGATGTGTCAGGAAATGTAGTATTTGACTGAGTACTCTGTAAACATTTCTAATTATACTGTAGCTGGTGGCCCACATGTCAATCCCAGGTGCCCACCTCCACTCTCAGCTGCAATTTCCAAGTTAGCAGCCAGCCAACAGTAATGCCGAATGACTAGTCACTGCATAATATAGTACAGAACATATCCCAATCTGCAGTTAATGCACACCTGTACAGTTTGTCTTACACATGACTATCCTGTATACTATGGATAACTGGAGTTTATTATAAGGCAGATCAACTTCTCAACCTTTGTGTAGTTTCTAAAGATAGCAAACCATCAAAACAATTAAAATAAAAAAAAGTATTTTTTCAAACCTTTAGAGTGTCTGCCAGTGTACTGACCTATTGTTTCAGAACTCCTAAACCCTGTATCCTATATTTTACTACAGGAAATTCAGGGCACTGTGTCTGCTGCATGCCCCTGTCAGTAATTCTTTAGCACATGCACTATAAGTCATATTTCCATATGTGTGTTACCTAGCTACTCACACCACTCAGTTCTACCCATTATTATCTTTTGATTCTTTTTCAGGTAAGTGAGGAAGAGTACTAGTGTTGGTAGACTGAAGTATCTGCAATGTGATTAAGGTCATGGAATGAATTAAAATTAAGTTGAAAACTACATAGCTACTAATTAAATAATGTGTAGTATTACTTCAGAAAAAGTAAAAAAAAAGTGTTTATTAAAATATTTGTTTTTAACCCCCCCCGGGTGATTTTGTGTACCGATATAATGATAGCATTGACACAGTTGATCATTACGAAAAAATAGAATCAACACTATGTACTTGCTGTTTTTTGGTTGTGTCATAACTAAAATACATGTATTGATAATATACAGAAAAAACAGGTTCAAATAGTATTCATCCATATAGAATAGTACCAACACATAAAAGAGTATTGCCCAAGCTAATCCTTAAATGTTGGATTGTAAGCTTTTATTATAAAAAAAAAAGTTTCTAGACCCAACAGTTCCAAAGTTAGACCTTTAAATAGACAGTTTCTTTAAAATGTGATAGCATTGGAACCGTTAGGGCTAGAGACTGTTTTTTAGTTAAAGCTTGCAACCAGCTAAGTGGATATATTCATAAAATATTACTACAGCTACCATATATCGATATAAAAAGAACAAAATGTTTTATATTGATTTAAAAACATAAAATAGTTCACTAAATCTTTAAAATCCTGTCATTTTTAATAACATATTATATCAAAATGTATAGACATATTGTGATGCAGAAGAACTATATTGCTAGGATTTATACATGTTGATCAGACTCCAAGTTTTCATTTAAAAACATAAGTTCATATATGCGATATTTCCGAATTGTTTAAGAGGGAAATTTAGGTTAAATTAGTAGGGACAGTGGCCTGTTAGTAGGGAGATTTCGTAACGTCATGAGTTTGTCCTTAAATGGCATCAAAAACAAGAAAAAACATTTAAAAACATTTAATATATATCTTATTTTGTCAAGAATAAGCACTAAAAAAAATTAACAACTAGTTATACAAAGTTGTCAGTTACATTGTTCATCACTAATTTACTTTTTATATGCCTTTATTTGCCAAAAAAACACAAACAGTTATTTTTGACAAAATTTTACTTAAGCAGGAGGTTTTGTTTTCAGGGAGGGAGGGCTGGAGTTCAATCAAAAAAACAGGGGTCGCCCCAAAAAAACAGGAGATATCACATGTATGCAAGTTTCTTTGGTTAACAGTTTAAATGTTACAGCTTAAAAAATATAATTTCAAGCATTATTTAATAAATATCATAAAATATTACTTTTGGAAATGGACATAAGATTCTACTGGTTGTTCTAAGAATAAACACATTCTTTTATAGTTTTAGATACCAACCTCTAAATTGCTCATACACATGCCTAGTCCTATTTTTGGAGTCCCTCCCCCCACTGAGCCGCTCATTATTATAGACACTATTTACATGGTAGTGCTGGCAGTCCTCCTGCACACTCAGTCACTGAGGAATCACTAGTTGGACAGCAAGCAGTATTACTGAGATGATTAATAACATTAATACCATGCTACCTGTTATCCTGCTAGCATTTCTTTCCCAGTGGAATGCATAGGACATCAGCCTGTGCTATCATGTAAATGGTGCCACATCCGGAACAACAACTGAGAAGCCAGTCATTTCTGAGAGATTAACAATTGGTTGAGGAACTAGGTGGCCCAAGGCACAGCTGAAGGACACCTCCCTCAAGCCAGTCATTATTCCAAGGAAATGACAAGCTTCAAGGTTCATTTTTAGGATTATAAATCTAACCACAATAATAATTTTAAATTTTACAGTTTTTTACTTACTTTTTGACTTTTAGTGGTGGGGAGTGAGCGGTGCATGCCACATAGTGTTAGTTGGCAGCTAAATTGGTCATGTCTAAGGTGTTAATGGCTGATCTAATAGCCAGTCAGGAACCTTGTGATTCCATCAAGCCACATCGACAGTGAAGTTGTCGACATGCAGCTTGGCGACATCCCCAATGTCAACAGGTGAAATTTTGCCTGTCAGACATTGTGTTTTTTTTGAGGGGGAGCTGTGCCCCTGACCCTCCCATGTGAGTGGCTGTACCCCCACACTCCCTATTTCTATTTAACAAACTCTGAGTCAGGGATTGTTAGAAATGGGGGGACTCACTGGCAAAACACTAACATTTTGTCGGTGGGCCATCACAGCGTTAATCTTGAAACCTGTTGAGATTGTCACTGTGATGAGTTTTGCCATCGAAATGTTGCTGTTGCTGGGCTCATGAATATTTTATTAGACTTACAATGTCCTGTTGATGGTGAAGCAAGCAGAAAAAGAGAAAGAGAGAGAGAGAGAGAGAGAGAGACAGAAAAGAGAGATCAAGGAGAGAGAGAGAGATGAAAGAGAGAGTGAGAGAGACAGAGACAGAGACAGAGAGAGAGAGAGAGAGAGAGAGAGAGAGATCTGGTTTTATAGCCTGTTTTGTATTTACTTGTAAAGTTCTACAAGGAACAACATTTTTCCGAAAAACTAGTTTTCACTGCAATTATAACATACTTGTCAAATCTACTTGTCTATGTACTTTGTATGTTGTACACCATGAGTTTAAACATAGAAACATAGAAACATAGAATTTGACGGGCAGATAAGGACCGCTTGGCCTACCCAGTCTGCCCATTTCCCTACCTACTGGATAAGCTGCAGATCCTAGTTAACCAGCAGCCTACTTCTTCCTACCCCCACCCCCCAGAATTGCCTTATGACTATCCCATGCATGCTTGAATTCCACCACTGATTTTGACTCCACAACCTCCTCCGGAAGGCCATTCCATGCATCCACAACCCTCTCTGTGAAAAAATACTTCCTTAAATTACCTCTGAGCCGCCCCCCCTCTATCTTCAAATTGTGCCCTCTTGTTCTTGCACACCTCTTTTTTTGAAAGATGCTACCCTCTTGGACTTTGTTGATTCCCTTGAGGTACTTGAAAGTTTCTATCATGTCCCCCCTCTCCGTCCTTTCCTCGAGGCTATACATATTAAGCTCCTTAAGTCTCTCTTCATATGTCTTCCGGTGCAGACCCTGCACCATTTTAGTTGCCCTCCTCTGGACAGCTTCCATCCTGTCTATGTCTTTGTGGAGATTGGGTCTCCAGAACTGCACACAGTACTCCAGATGGGGTCTCACCAGCTGTCTGTACAGAGGGATAATAACTTCCTGTTTTCTACTGGTGATGCCTCTCCCTATGCATCCCAGTATCCCCCAGCCCTCCTTGCTGCCTTCTCACATTGCTTGCCCACCTTTAGGTCATCTGATATGACTACCCCAGGTCCCTTTCCTTTTTTTTTGTTGTAGTATCTCACCCCCATTGTGTACTCTTCCCTGGGTTTTGTTTCCCAGGTGCATTACCTTGCACTTCTTAGCATTGAATCTAAGCTGCCATACATTTGACCATTCCTCTAACCTTTCCAAGTCCTTCTCATCCTTTCCACCCCACCTTGTGCATCAACTCTGTTGCAGATCTTAGTGTCATCTGCAAAGAGACATACTTTTCCTTCCAGTCCTTCTGCAATGTAAGCTTATAAAGACATTGAAGAGGACTGGTCCTAATATTGAACCTGCGGTGTACCCCGCTAGTAACCCTCCTTTCTTCTGAGTGGACTCCATTTACTATTACTTCCTGTGTCCTATTCTCCAGCCAATTCTTTACCCAGGCTGTCATCTTGGGACCCACTCCCAGGCTGGCTAACTTATATATTAATCTTTTGTGTGGGACTGTGTCAAATGCCTTGCTAAAGTCTAGGCAGGCCATGTCCACAGCCCCTCCCTGATCTACTACTTTGGTCAGCCAGTCAAAGAAATCTATCAGATTCGTCTGGCATGACCTTCCCGCTGTGAATCCATGCTGCCTAGGGTCCTGTGCCCTTCTGGCCTCTAGATAAGCGACAATTCTTTCCTTTAGAAGTGATTCCATCATTTTCCTATCACTGAGGTTAAACTAACAGGTCTATAGTTTCCTGCTTCTGCCTTGCTCCCACTTTTGTGAAGGGAATCACATCTGCCCTCCTCCAGTCCTCGGGTACCACCCCATCCTCCCATGATTTGTTAAAGAGGGTAGTCAGTGGTGTCACTAGTTCTACCTTAGTTCTTTTAGAATTCTGGGATGAATCCCATCAGGCCCCATTGCTTTGTCACCTTCAGTTTTAAGAGTTCTTTCAGAACCCTTTCTTCTGTAAATGGGCTGGTATCAACTTCTGTATCCAGAGTGTTACTACTGTTTGTTTTAGGTACCTCCCCTCTTCCTTTGTAAATACTGAGCAAAAATATTTGTTTAGTATCTCTGCCTTTTCACATTCTCCCTCTGCCCACCCTCCCTCCCTTTATTAAGCCTCACTATCCCTCCCTTGGTCTTCCTTTGTTCTCTGATGTACCTATAAAGGTTTTATTCCTCTTAACTGAGTTGGCTATCTTTTCCTCAGTTTGGGCCTTTGCTGTTCTGACTGCCTTCCCAGCCTCCTTTGCTTTAACTGATACAGTTCTCTGTCCTGCTCCTGCTGCATTCCTTGTACTTCCTGAATGCTTTCTTTTCTCTTGAACCTTCACTGCCACTTCCTTTGAGAACCATAGTGGTTTCTTACATCGTCTTGTTTTGTTTATTTGCTTCACACAAGACTCATTACCTCTGTGATGAGCAGTTTTATTATTCCCCATTGTTCTTCCACCCTCCTTCCCACCCATTTGTTAGTGCATTCCTTAGGCACTCACCCATTTTGCAAAGTCAGCCTCCTAAAATCCAGTACTTTTGTCTTTGTATGGCTTGACTCTTATTGCTGTGTTTATTAGAACCATACTGTTCGATGGTCGCTAGTTCCCAGATGGCTACCCACTTCTACATCTGTGATCCTCTCTCCATCTCCATTTGAGAGTATCAAGTCTAATATTGCTCCCTCTCGAGTGGGCTCCAGTACTAGTTGTCTAAGGCATGCCCCCTGTAGGGCATCTAGAATAACTGCACTCTTCGAAGTGGCAGCTGCAACTGCGTTCCAGTTAACATCTGGCATATTCAGATCACCCATCAGCAATATCTCCCCTTTTTCTGCCATTCTAAGTATACTTTCTATCATTTCCTTGTCCACTTCCTCCCCCTGAGAAGGGGGTCTGTATACAACCCCTGTGCGGATTGTGGTGCCATTGCCTGTCTCCAAATTTACCCACAGTGCTTCTTCTCCTCCCTGTTTACCCTTTTGTTCTGTTGCTTTTATTCCTTCCTTATATAGAACTCTCCTCCCCTCTTTTACCCTCCCTGTCCCTCCTGTAGATAGTGTATCCTGGTATGTTTACGTCCCAGTCATGGTTTTGTGTGTACCATGTTTCTGTGACTGCCACGATATCCAGATGTTCCTCCTTCATTAAGGCCACTAATTCAGGAAGCTTGTTACCTAGACTATGGGCATTGGTACTCATTGCTCTCCATTTTTTGATGGCCTTACCTTCTGTTGCAGCATCCCCCACTGACCGTTCTACCTTGGTCTTTTTCTCATTTAGTACCCTGTTTTGTAGGGAGAGGCTGGGATTTTCTGCTGCTTGTCAGTGCCTCCCCATTGACTAGTTTAAAAGCTTGCCAATGAAGCATTTAAACCGATTGCTCAAAAGACTTGTTCCTTCCTGGACAGATGCAGACCATCCTGCTTAGTATAGGCTGGTGTCCCTCCAGGTGGAACCCCAGTCCCAATGAAGCTAAACCCCTGTGCTCTGCACCATTTTTTCAACCATTCATTAAACTGCATGGTGCCAATTACCCTCGCCTCCCCCATGCCTTTGACAGGCAGCACCTCTGAGAAGGATACTGTGTTTGCTACTTGTCTTAGGCCCCTCCCCAACTCTGCAATGTCCTCCTGCACTGCTCTAACCTCATGATGAGCCAAGTCATTTGTCCCTAGGTGGACAATTACGTCCAGCTCAGAATCCCTTGCAGCTGTTGTTGTGATCCTGAGGATGCGCTTCCTGTCCCTCCAAGCCATGGCACCAGGCAGGCACTCTACTTCAGATTTCCCAGCTCCTCCCAGTTCTATCCCCTAATAATTGAGTCCCCACCAGGAGCTGCTTCCTTTCCTTGTGGTGTCCTCTGCCTCCTTCCTGTGGGCCTCCTTGACAGTTGTCCTCAGCCTCCTTAGTCTCCTCTGCGGGTGTATCTATGGGGAGCTATGCTCCCCAGAATGGCGTGATGGATTGTGGTGTGTAACATCTGACTGGGTGTGCCTCGTTTCACCATCCTCATCCTCCCTGAGCCCACTGTGGTTCAACTGCTGTGCTTTCTTTGCAACCTCTGAGGTAGTGGTGGTGGTTCTGGTGCTCCCTGGATGGGGAGGTTCCTCCTACTGTCCATTGTGGCCTGGGGAAGGTTCTTACTACTGTCCAGTGTGGCCTAAAGATGGGCAACTTCCTCCCTCAGGGCAGACAGTTGTCTGCAAATAGGGCAGCATCTCAGCCTCCAGAAAGACTCCCAGAAGACTGCTGCCCCACAGCCATTACATTGCACTACTCCCCACATTTTTTTTTTTGTATGTGGTTTGTAATGTAGAAATATATATTTATATTATACAATGTTTATGCTTATATTGTCAGTGCAGTGTGCTAGAGAGGATATGACAGTGACATGCACCTTGCACTCTTGAGGAAATGATTTCAGAACCCCAGGTATAAAGAACTATTTCCAGGGTGGGTGGGGTGAGGGGTGGGAAGGGGTTGAGCCTAAACTGTGCCTCGCAAAACAATCAGCTAGAAGCTCTGACCCACTGCTGCAATGAGTGCCTTCCTGTCAGAAAGATGCCCTACACAACAATTTGATAGAAATACCCTGCTAATCAATCAGAGAAAATCACACATCCAAGTCAGACACAGGTAAACCTTCCCAGCCCCAAAACAGGCCTGGTGGTTTGTGCTCTGAGAGCTATCCGCCTCAAAATAAGTCAGCTGTGCTTTAAACTCTTCCTGCACTGAAAATCTTAAGAATTGTAACAAACAAACGTAAACCTTAATCCACCACCCTCTGTTGCTTGAAAGACCGTCTTTTCCTGTTTCACACTGCAGGTTTTTCTGTGACCACCCTTAACCCCAGTAACTCTGTTTAAAAGAGTTTAACTATCACAAACTCCTACGCACCAGTAAATTATTTAAAATAGTTTCAGTCCCAAAAGCCTAGTAGTCAATCCAGCTACCCCAAGGGACAACCAGAATGAAGTATTTAAACACTTATGAGGTTACTTCCAAGATAAGCAGAGTTTGCAAGTTTCTTTTCAACTCCTCAGCCACCTGAAATTTAAAAATAGTTTAACTGTCAGCAAATCCTAGTAGACAATCTAGCTAACTCCAAGGACCTACCCAAATGCAGTATTTAAATCCTTCTGAAGTTACTAACAAGATAAACAGAGTTTACAAGCCCCTTCTTGGTTAAACCCTAAATAAATATGTGAATAAAAAGCAATTACCAAGGGTAGTTAGTTTCACCTCCCACAGAATTAAGCAAAAGTGCACGTTTGTTGCAGATATCAAGTGCAATATAGAATTTCTCACACAGCTCGCAGTTGAAGAAAGCAGTATCCTTCCAGCTCCAGCAAATGTGCTTTGTGTCATGTTTGTATTTCTTGAGCCGAACCCTTATGAGGTCTACAATGACTTAATGTAGTCTGAAACCTAAAGCACTTTTTTCTTTTATAACATCTATGTTGGTCCAATAAAAGGTATCAAATCATCTCTTTTTTTCAGGATCTTTTGTCACAAGGACCAATACAGCAACAAAACAATGTTTTTGAGGTCTACAGTGGTATTTTAAAGCCAAATGGGATGGTTATCTTTTGTTCTTGAGCAAAAAAAGATAAAACATATTAAAACGATTCTAGATTGATTTTCATAACTCTGGCCTGACATATGTAATGCAGGGGATGTGTGAGCCAAGTACATGCAAAATGCTTCAACAGCCATTGCAAATAATATCACATCAAGTCACTTACGAAAACTGGTTTGAGGTTTGTTACAGAAAGTCAAACCTGTTTTACAATGTCCATTATATGCATTTTGCAAAATGTAATAAACTATGGTCAAATAAGAATGTAAAATTATATTTCTATAAATGCTTTGCATTCCTGTAGAAGAAAAAATAATAAAAAAATGTGCACAAGCTCATGATAATATTCTGCAACACAGTTTTATTACAGTGATGTAGTTTTATGTACTATAGTTTTGGGGCTACTACCAACATTGCACTAAAAATGCCATCAACAGCTTAACATGATTAAATATGTCAGATGGCATTTATTTTTCCTCTCCCCCAAAGAGGCTATATATAGGCAGAATTGAAAGGCCCTCCTTTCCCAGCAATAAACCCTAAATAAATACATAAATAAATAAATTATTTAAAAGACATCTGTAAAAGTGTACCGCACCATTCTTTTTCTTGGAGCTGAGGAAATCTTTTGTAAAATTAAACACAGTCTGTGTGGTTGTCGGTGACATATCTGAAGATGCTTTGTCAAGTCCAGCAACTCTGCAACAAAAGAGAATCTAGAGAGTCAAGTCAGCATACTAATTTATCTACACACAGTATGATGGAACATGTGGAAGAAAGTTGTGCAGTATCTGTCTATCTGTCTATCTGTCTGTCTGTCTATCTATCTATCTATCTCTCTATCGATCATTATATATACCTTTCTAAAATCTATAAAATAGGTTATTTGTTGATCTTTTATTGGATAAACAAGTAGTTTTCAGCAAATAAGATTTTGGATTTTTAGGCCTACGCAGAGCCCTTCTTCAGGTGATGGCAGTTTTTTTTAAGTCTGTCTTATTGAGCATATACTGGGAAGTGTTACCTTCTTACAGTAGTTATAACTACCCTCCACCCTCACTCTGCCCTTGCTCAACATCTGCATCCACAGTGGCACTGGAGAGGGAGGCAGAGAATGTCCCCCAATGGCCCACCACAAGGGTCCCTTCAAGAGCAGAACTAGGACACCTTTGATCTGGAAACCATGCTGCTGGTAACACCCCTGACTAGAGGCCCCATGAACATGGGAGACCCAGCTCATTCACAAAGTGGATCACCTGCATGGTACCACATAATGTTAGTGCTTGTCCAGTGAGGTGGTACCACAAATGCATGTTTCTAAGAAATAGTATGTGTCACTGCAACTGTCTCACACCACTTTAGTTCTGACTCATTTTGTTCAACTGGTTATCTTGAACAGAGATGCTTTAAAAGGTATGCAGTCAAAACTGTGTAGACTAAAAGAGCTCAAATGGACTTCAAACGATAATTCTACTGGATGTCTGTAAACAGTTCTAACATTCAATACAGCATTCCACCGAGGGGGACTTCCCTAAAGAAGTATGTGCAAACCATTCGAAAATTCATCTCCTGCTGAGTTGTAAGAATTTTTGTGTCGTCTGAGGTGTGCATGGATAGCATGCTCTGAGTCCTCTGGTGTACTCTCCATAAATTAATGAATAAAACTCCATGGAGATGAATTTTGTAATATTTTCTACAGAATTCATTAGGGAAAATTCTCCCAAAATGAATTCTGTATTGAACGTTACAACTTTTTACTGAAATTCTGCTAGAATCACTGTTTGAAGTCCCACTTCAGCTCTTTTAGTTTGTGTGGTTTTGACCTAGTTCTGCTTTTAAATATGCACTACTTTTTGTTATTCTATTGTAGAATATAGAATGTGTAAGTTTAATGTTAACTAATACTGTGATTTTAAATATTTTTGTGTGTGTTTGTGTAACTCTGTGTGTGTGTGCACATGTGTACACATCTGTGTGTGATTATCAAATCATATAATAGTGTCAGTTGACATACTCCATTTACTACTAGAAACAAAGTAGCACTTCAATAATTGTAGTGATTTATTGATGACAAATTAATTTCCCTACTATAGAAATGTAGAATCTGACTGTAGATAAGGACCCCATGGTCCTCACAGTCTGCCCATTTTTCCCACCTATAGTATCACTGCAGGCCATCCTTGATCTCCAGCCCATTCTCCCCCCCCACCCATTTATTTCCCTTAAGATTCCCTAATGCCTATTCCATGCATTTTTGAATCTCATCACTGTTTCACCCTCACTGCCTCCATTGGAAGGCTGTTTCAGGAATCCACCACTCTTTCTGTGAATAAGTACTTCCTCACATCTCCTCTGTATCTATTCACCACAAGCTTCATAACATGTCCCCTTGTTCTTCAGCACCTTCTTGTCTGAAAAATACTGTACTTCCCTCCGATACTTTATTTACCCCTGTGAGGTGATTAAAGGTCTTTATCATAGCCCCCTCACCCTACTTTTTTCCAGTCGTATATATTGAGTTCATATGCAGACAGCATGGCTTCATACATGGCAGATCCTGCCAAACCAACCTGGTCAAGTTCTATGACTGGGTAACTAGGCAACTGGACAGGGGCCATGCAGTGGATATCCTGTATCTGGACTTCAGTAAGGCATTTGACTCAGTGCCACATGGAAGGCTGGGAAGGAAGTTAGTAGGCACGGGGGTGGGTGCAAAGGTGGTGAGATGGGTAGGAAACTGGCTGCAGGGAAGGCAACAGAGGGTGGAGGTGAGTGGGGAGCTCTCACACCCAAGGGCAGTGATGAGCGGTGTTCCACAGGGCTCAGTATTGGGACCAGTGTTGTTTGGGATATTCATTGCAGACATATCATGGGACATCAAGAGCAAGATCAGTCTGTTTGCTGATGATACCAAGGTAGGCGCAGTGGTGGATGACCTAGGGGGATGGCAGGGGTTGCAGGATGATCAGGCAAAGCTTGAAACCTGGTCAGACACCTGGCAACTGGGCTTTAATGCCAAAAAGTGCAAGGTGCTGCATTTTGGGATGAAGAACCCAAGGAGGAGTTACCAGCTAGGGGGAGTGCAGCTAGCCCAGACAGAGGAGGAGAAGGATTTGGGTGTGCTCATTACAGGGTCAATGAACAACTCAGCACAATGTAGGAAGGCAGCTGCAAAGGCCAACAAAATGCTGGGTTGTATTGCAAGGGGTATATCCTCGAGGAGGGAGGAGGTGATTCTGCCACTGTATAGGTCATTAGTTAGACCACACCTGGAGTACTGTGTGCAGTACTGGCGTCCGTATCTGAAGAGGGACATTAAGTTACTGGAGGGGGTGCAGCGCAGAGCGACAAAGATGATCAAGGGGCTGGGGGACTTATCATACGAGAGGAGGTTGAAGGAGTTGAACATGTACTCACTGGAGGAGAGGAGAGACAGGGGTGACATGATTGAAACCTTGAAATACATGAAAGGAATAAACAAGATGGGTACAGAGGGGCTGTTCAAAGTAAGGGAGGGGAGGGCCACCAGGGGCCATGATATGAGACTGGAGTGAGGAAGGTTCAGGAGGGAGATGAGGAGACACTTTTTTACAGAGAGGGTGGTGGCTGGGTGGAATGCGTTACCTGCTGAAGTGGTATGCAGTAGAACAGTGGACTGCTTCAAACGTGGATGGGACAGGACAAGGGGGAGGGTTAATGAAGGGGAAGGGTGGAAGGGAGGGGCAGCTGCAGAATAAGGGGTGCTAGCTGCACATTCGAGCAGACTTGATAGACCTCTAGGCCTTTATCTGCTGGCAAATTTCGTATGTTCGTATATGTCTCTTCTCGTAGGGCTTCTGATGTAGATCATGCACCATTTTAGTTGCCCTCCTCTGGACTGCCTTCATTTTGACAATGTCCTTCTGGAGATGTGGTCCCCAGACCTGGACACAATACTCTAGGTGGGGTCTTACCAGTGATCTATACAGAGAGAACACCTCTGTCCATCTACTAGTGATACCCCTTCCTATTCACCCCAGCATTCCAATAGTCCTGCTAACTGCCTTTTTGTACTGTTTGGCCACATTTATGTCATAAGGTATAATTACCTCCAGGTTTCTTTCCTGCTTGGTGGTCATCAATACCACTATCCCATTTTGTACCCTGCTCCTGGGTTTCTATGCCACCAAGTGCATTATTTTGCACTTTTTCACATTGAAATCCAGCTGCCTTACCTTTGACCACTCCTCAAGTTTTCTAAGGTTTCTGCTTATCCTTTCCACCCCCTGGAATGTCCACTCTATTGCAGATTTTTGTGTCATCCACAAAGAGACAGACATTCCCTTCCACCTCCTCTGCAATGACACTTATAAAGATATACGAGAGGACCAGTCCCAGAACTGATCCCTGAGGCACCACACTGGTCACCCTCTCTTCCTCTGAGTGAGCTCCATTTACCACTACTCTCTGCCACATATCCCTGGACCAATTTCTTACTCAGTTTACCTCCTTTGGACCAATTACTTAGCTACCCAGCTTGCATACTAGTCTCCTATGTGGAACAGTGTTGAAATATTTACTAAAACCTAGGTAGGCCATGTCCATCGCTCCACCCTGATTTAGTTTCTTGGTCACCCAGAAATCTATCAGATTCATTTCACATGACCCCCCTCCCCCCTGGTGAAGCCATGCTGCCTTGGATCTTGTAACCCACTGGATTCAAGATATTCCACAATCCTTTCCTTTGGCAGTGATTCCATTAACTTTCTTACCAATGATGTCAGGCTGACTGGCCTATGATTGTGAGCCTCCTCCCTGCTACCACTATTGTGAATTGGGACTACATCCGCCATCCTCCAATCCTCCAGAACCACTCCTGTTTCCAATGAGCTATTAAAAAAGGACTATCAGAGGTGCAGACAGTACCTCTCTGCACTCCCTCAATACCTTTGGAGGCACCCCGTCTGCCCCACTTCTTTGTTCACTTCCAGATTAGTGAGTCCCTTTAGGACTCTCTCCTCTGAAAATGGACTAGTGTCCACCTTCTTCCCTCCAGTGCACCTTTCATGATTTCACTAATGCCATGTTCAAGATAGGTCCCAGTCTCAGCAAAATATAAATGAAACAGTCCATGAAGGTGCACCATAAATCATACTTACATAGACTGAAATGCCACACAAGATATTTGTTTTGGGATCCTTGTAAGTGCTTCACCAGTCACACTGGCAAGGAATAGGGGCAATTTGTTCAGGAAAACATCTTCCCACTGACTGTCATTAAATGAACTGAACTGAAAGCTGATTAGTGGATAAATGTTTTCAAACATCACACTGCTTATCTCCGGTGAAATGAAGTTGATGTTTTGCTGAAATTAAAAGAAAGCATAATAACTGCCATATCTTTTAACAGTAACAGTGGAGGATCCTGTACACAACATATCATCTGCATTCCTATTGCATTTTCTTAGGTGTACCCTCAGTTTATATCAAATGTTTAGATCTGCTCACACAGACTGCAGTTGTCCAGTTATAACCCAACATAGTTCCTCTGTATGCATCATAACACCTCATTGATCAAATAAAACTGAAAGTACTTTCTTGTTTATTCCATAGAGTCTTTATAGAAAGATAGATAGATAAAAACTTTATTTTTATACAGGAATACTAGTCATTAGGATTAATACAATCCTGGTTACAAGACGGTCCTGTTTTTCAATGTACTTAAGTTACTCTATAACATTATAGGACATGGCCACATCATAAACAATACATCCTGTAACAAAGACTATTACAAATATCTCAGTAAGTCTCAAAACTAAAAGCACAGGCTAAAAAGTTGGACACACAGTTATTATACACAAACCGTTGACTAATTACTAATTATTTACAAGTACAACACATCAAATAGAGTTTTCAAACTTCAGTAATGAAGGCCCCATAGTTCTCTAAAGATTTTATGGGGGGTAAGGTGTTCCAGACCTTAGCTGCTTGGGAAGAAACAGTCCCATTACTATATTTGTCATTACTTTTTATGGAACACATTCTATACGTATGCACTGATCTTGTTAGTTCCCGTTTACCCTTGTTATCTTTGGGGAAAAGTGTTTGAATTATGTAGTAGTCCGGGTAGGATGTTAAATATTTATGTTTAAGTTTTATCCAATTTTTAGTACATCCTGTTTCTTTTTTTCTCAATTAAAGTTTTTATTGTAATAAAGGTATCTAATACATTATAGTCAAGTTCAGTATAACACAAACAATACATTTTTTGAACATATCTTACACATTTACCTCTGACCGTTAATATTGCAAACTTGTTTCTAAAGTCTGACAATCTCATTTTATAAGCATATTACAATGATGAGCTCTGTATTTACATTGTAAAATGTATCTAGCAATTCTGTATTGCACCCTGTCTAAACCAGACAACAGGTGTTTGTTTGCTGTTCTGTAAATAAGTTCCTTATAAATCAAGGTGGGCATGATCAACTGTTCAGCCACTTTTTTCCTATCTATTGTTCACATTCATTTCAATGGTGGTTCATCTTAGGGCTCCCAGTTTCTTGTTTACCTTTTCTATTGTGGTAGTTATGTGAATATTAAAAGTTAACAAGGAAACATAGAAACATAGAATTTGATGGCAGATAAGGACCGCTTGGCCCACCCAGTCTTCTCACTTCCTTACCTAATGGATAAGCTGCAGATCCTAGTTAACAAACAGCCTACTACCTCCTACCCCAACCCCCTAGAATTGCCTTATGACTGTCCCATGCAATCTTGAATTCCACCACTGTTTTTGCACACCACTTTTTCTGAAAGATGCTACCCTTTTGGATTTTGGTGATTCCCTTGAGGTACTTGAAAGTTTCTATCATATCCTCCCTCTCCCTCCTTTGCTCAAGGCTATATATATTAAGCTCCTTAAGTCTCTCTTCATATGTCTTCTGGTGCAGACCCTGCACCATTTTTGTTTAGAGGAATCAAAGATCACCCCTAAATAACAATAACTATCCACCTGATCAAGTGGTTCATTTGTATTTGTGAAAATATGAATCTGAGAATTGTTTTTCTTGGGTGAAAAGTGCATTGACTTTGTTTTTTTAACATTCATCAAAATTCTCGACCTGATGAGCCACTCCCGCACTTCTGCAAAATCAGTCTGAAGCCTTGATTGTAGATAAAAATGAGACAAACTGCAGACTGTGTTTTAATGTGAATTCTCTGCTGTCCGTTCTTTTATTTTTATTAAAAAATGTGACATAAAAGGTGTGATAGTAGCATATTCATTACAACTAAGGAGAGTAGAGCCTATGTGCAAGACAAGGCTCAAAATCCTACACTGAGGTCATCTGAGAAATAAAAAGAACTGATGTTATAAGGCTGTTTTTTATTTTATCAGAGAGATACTGGAGGAGTGCTCTGATGCCTTAAGTGCACAAATAGGTGAGAACTGTTTTCGGCTCGTAGAGGATGTGCAAAGCAAGAGAGGTGGAAAGGAGCCATGGAGGACTGAACCAGGTGCTGGAGTTAACAGCAGAAAGATGGTTGTGCAGTGTCTGTTTAAAGCAGCTTTGAGAAGGGGAGAGATGGATGTTTGATGGTAATGAGTTTCAGAAGAGTGGAGCAAAGTGGGAGAAAGCTTGAGTGCCCATAGTCATTTTGCATCTAGAGACATATAGCAGGGATTGTTCACCAAAGCGAAGAACATAGTGGAGGCTTGGTGGGGTCAGCATCTGAGCTAGGGAGGAGGGAACACCAGTGTGACAGCATCATATGCACTGGTGTTTAATTTGATGTCCCCAGAATGAGGACTTCCACTGGTCAAAAAACATTTTTTCATAAGCTGCATTCATATTTCAATGGTTTAACTGTATCCATTTCCAGTATCAGTAAGTCCGTAACTTGCTTCAAACATCACTAATATACTACCTCTTTGCTAAATGTCAATGTGAATGTTTGCTTGGCTACAATCAGTTGTCTGTGTATTTGTATATTAATTCTGCTTGTTTATTAGTTCTATCCATTGTTTGTACATTGTTGGGTGTTCTGGTCACCCTTGGAAATGGGCCCCAGTCCATGGACTTACCAGATTTTTAAACAAACAAAACTAGACAACATTTAATTTAAGTAAAAAGTCATTTGTATCCATGGGGATATGTCAGTCCTTCTAATGACTACAGTATCTAGTGCTCCTAATAAGGTGAGCACCAGTCTATGTTACTCACTATTTTAAGGAAATACTCATCAACATTTTTTAAGGAGTACAAATATTCATCCCTACACATGGAAGTGCTCCTTGTCCAGGAAAGCAGCACTTTATATAAGCCATGCATCTTGGTATGTGCCTCTTATTGTGCACAGAGGGCCAGATAGTGCATGTGTCCCCATATGGCTACTTAAAATTAACAAAGGCTAAGAAGCAAACTGCTATCATAAGTTTGAACATTGGTTGCAGGCAGTGTTCATTTACCTTTTCTGCATGACTCTGGAATGTTTCAAGGAAGTCAAAGGCATCTTTAGATTTCTTTGTGGACAATGATTTCATGACAGAAGTTACATTCTTCACAATACCAAGTTTCACAAACTTAATGGCAACATCAGCCAGCTGGTCTCCATTCAGTGTCTGCAGTTCATCCAGCTGTCAAATAATATGTTAGTGATTAGTCTAGGTGCCAAATGCAGCTTTAATCATGAGAAGTTATAGCAGCACATCTCATAAGAAGGCTGTTGTATAACATTTTAAAATCATTCATTCATCTCTGCTAACCTTGTATAGTGTTAATTTTTCTTGCCTTCTTTCATACATGACAATCATCTGAGCCATAACTGTTTTTATAGATTCTGCTGTTTCAGTGTAATAAAATGTGCAATAGATCTCACTGGTAATTATTTTGCAAAAAAATGTCTTCTATACTACATAGCCATACACACTAAAGACATTATTACTGACTACTTCCTTTACAGTTACAGGGCATTCAGAACCAGCGCTTCTAAAGGAGAAAAAAAAAACAGCTTGCTTTCTATATTTTGTAACATTATTCATTTGAAAGTGGACATAGAAATGTAGAAGTTGTCAGCAGATAAGGACCTTTGGCCCACCAAGTCTGCCCTATCATCTCTAAGAAATGCGCTTTTGCAAATTCTGCTGGTAATAGGTTGTCCCCCTCCCCACCTACCAGTAGCCCATTATGCCTATCCCAAGCTTTCTTTTAAACATGTAATTATTTCTTCCTCCAGAACCTCTGCTGGCAAGCTGATCCATTTGTCCACCACTCTCTCTGTGAAGAAGTACTTCCTCACGTTCCCCCTGAACCTCCCTCTTCCATTTGCATCTTGTATCCCCTTATCCTTGAACATCTTTTTCTTTAAAAAATTGTATTACTCCTGTACTTTATCTGTCCCTATGAGGTATTTAAATGGCTCAATCATATCCCCCCTCCCTCCTTTCTCCCAGAGAATACATATTTAATTCCCTCAGCCTATCCCTGTAGGGTTTGTGATGTAGTCCCTGCCCCATTCTGGTTGCCCTCCTCTGAACTGCCTCAGGCCTATCAATGTCCTTTGGTAGATGAGGCCTCCAGAACCAGACACAATACTTGAGGTGTGGTCTCACCAAGGATCTTTATAGCGGAATCATCACCTCCCCTTTTCTGCCAGTGATACCTCTGCCTATGCATCCCAGCATCCTGCTAGCCTTGCCTGCTGCCTTGTCACATTGCCTACTGACCATGAGGTCATCAAAGATGATCGCCCCCAGGTCTCTTTCTTGTTTGGAGCATTGAATTTTCTACTCCCCTAGATGATATATCACCCCTGGGTTTTCGTGTCCCATGTGCATTACTTTGAACATTTCTACACTGAAACCCAGTTGCCAATTGCTTGACCAATCCTCCAGCTTCTTTAGATCTCCCATCATTCTGTCTGCTCCCCCTCACAAGTCCACTCTGTTGCAGATCTTGGTGGCATATTTTTCCTACTAGACCCTCTGCAATACCACTGATGAAGGCATTGAAGAGGATCGGTTTCTACTGTGGATAAAAGATCGACAATAGCATATTGTATCTTGTAGTCCAAGTTAATCAAAATAATCAAGCAGTGGACAAAGTGATACATGTGCTGGTTTCAAAATGTTTTACATTTTTGTTAGCTTTCCCCACTACCACATTGATCCCCTGAGTATTTAAGTATGTAAAGTGATGGAACAGCACAACAAACATGGCCTATTGGAAGTGTATGAAGACAGATTACAAGGGAAATGCTATCAGTTACAGTTGGAGCAATAAGAAACTGGAAAAACAGACTGGAGAACAGTACAGGCTAAACTGAAAAAAAGGAAGAGACCATAGAAGGAAAACATAAGAGGCACATAAACTGGAAAGGCAAATGAGGAAGGAAGCCAGAGAACAGCATGGAGCTTGTCACCTTACCGTTAGCCAAATGAAAGAAATTAAACCAGTCCTGTTGAAAGTCAGAAACTTGACAGTGACTGGCCAGTCAGTCAGTCTGCAGCCAGCAACCCCCCCCGCTAGATGTTAAACAGCTATCCAGTGGCTCACCAACGCCACTACTACATTTAAATGATAATAAATCATCTATTAGCCAGCTATCAAGCTATTCAACAACCAGTAGCCTTCCACTAGATACAAGCCAGCTATCAAATAATTAGCTGACAGACATCATCAGACAGAAAGGCTGGAGGTTCTGTGGGTCATCCTGAAGATAGGCATTGGGAATGCTATGCACACAGGGCTGGTAGTCAGACCTCTAGCGCAGTAAAAGGAGTTGGATAAAGCACTTGTTGAAGTCATCATCAGGATGACAAGTAAGAGGGAGGTGTGGCTAGTTGGTGACTTCAGTCTGCCAGATGTGGATTGGAGCCTTCCAACTGCACCTGCAGCAAAGTGCAGGGCCATACTTCACTGCTGAAAAGTGTCTTTTCTCAGGCAGCAGGTCAATGAACTCACTAGGGATGGGGTAGTGCTGGACCGGGTGATGACATTGCAGATGTCATAGTGAGCAGTCCCTTTCTTACCAGTGATTACCGTATAATGTGGTTTAACAATATGATGGTAACAGAAGCAATTCACTTAAGGATGAGGGTCCTGCACTTTAGGAGGGTAGATTTTAAAGAAATGGGAGACTGCTTCAGAAACTGCTTCAAAGGGGGATTGCCAACGAAGAATAGGGCTACAGCAGGGGAAAATAAGGGAAGATATAATTAAGGCAATTAGCCTCTGTTTGAAGGAAGTGAGTATAAGCAGAAGGAAAAAGAGATTATTATGGCTGCCTAGGGAAGTGACCAAGGTAGCAAAGGAAAATAGGGTACTATTCAGGATGTATGAGGAAATGCAGTGGGAGGAGGACAGGGAGGTGTACCAAGTCAGTGTCAGTGGCTCAGCAGGTAGCACACTCGCCTCTGAGGCTGGGAGATCAGAAGGCTGTGGGTTCTGTCCCCACACCAGGCACTTGGGTTAATATCCCAATACTGACACTGTAGTGCAGCATGAGAGGGGTGCTGCACTCCTGAGGTGCTGTCTTTCAGATGAGACATTAAACTGAGGTCCCATCTGCCTGTTCCAGTGGTAGTTCAGGTGAATGTTAAAGATCCCATGGCACTTCTTGAAAAGAGTAAGGGAATTTCCCCAGTGCCCTGGCCAAATTTCCCCCCATTCACTAAAATACCACCAACAGATTAATCTGGTTCAAGGTCAGTCATTCATCTATATCCTCTCCCTCGGGTCGTGCCTGAAAATAGGCAGGATTTGTCTAGTGCACTTACCCATTCAACAAAAAATAAATAAATAAAAAACAGAGTGAAGCAGAAAGGGCAGTGAGGGAGGAAATGCACAGACAGAGTAAAGGATAACCAAGGGGTTAGCTAAAGGGGATAAGACTTTCTCGAGATACATAAGTGAGAAGAGTAAGACAAGGGGAGGGATAGTGAGGATGGGAAGGGCAGGAGGGGTGGGAGACTGTGCAGAAGAGGGCTAACAAAAGCAGACATCCTCAGCAGTTACTTCTGTTCAGTCTACACAGTGGAGGAGAGGTGGACTGACAACCAGGGAGTAGAAGGAACAAAGGTGGGGGTGGTGGCCACAAGTCCATTTTCAGATGAATGAGTCCTGAAGGGACTTGCAGCTTTGTAAATGGACAAGCTATGGTACCAGACAGGATACACCCAAGGGTACTAAAGGAATGTAGAAAGGTGCTAGCTGCACCACTGATGGTCTTAGTCAACAGCTCTTTCGAAATAGGCATGGATCCAGGGACTGGATATGAGCAGACCTGGTACCTCTACATAATGGTGGCTGCAGGGAGGAGACTAGCAACTATAAGTCAGTCAGTTTCACCTCAGTGGTGGGGAAATTAATGGAAACTCTGTTAAAGGAAATGTTGGTAGAATATCTTGAATCCAGTGGTCTGCAGGATGACAGGCAGCATGGATTTACAGAAGGAGGGGTCATGCAGATGAATCTGATTGATTTCTTTGACTGGGAGACCAGAAAAATAGGTCATTGGAAGGCAGTGGACATGGCCTATCTAGACTTTAGCAAGGCCTTTGACACTGTGCCGCATGGTAGACTGATTAAGAAATTGAGTAACCTAAAGGTGTGATCCAAAGTGGTGAAGTTGGTTAGAAACTGGTTAACGAATATGAGACAGAAGCTAGTGGTTCATGACACTCACTCTAATGATGGGAAAGTGACCAGCAGATGCCACAGGGTTCACTACTGGGATTGATCCTCTTCAGTGCCTTCATAAGTGACACTGCAGAAGAACTGGAAGGGAAGGTATGTCATTTTGCAGATCACACCAAAATCTATAATTGGGAAGGTACTCAGGAGGGGGTGGAGAAAATGCGTAAGGATTTTGGGAAGCTTGAGAAGTGGGCAACAGCACTGCAGTAGGAATTCAATGCAAAACATGCAGAATCATGCACCTAGGGCATAGGAATCCAGGAGCTGACTATTAGATGGGAGAGGTACTGACAGCCATTAAGCAGGAAAGAGACCATGGGTTATAATAGCTGATGACCTCAAAGTGACAAGGAAATGAGACAAAGCAGTGGTTAGGGCTGTTTGGATGCTGTGCTGCATAGAGAGAGGTATCTTCAGCAGGAGGAGGGAGGTAGTGTTGCCACTGTATTGCTCACTGGTGAGACCTCTCCATTAGTACTGCATCCAGTTCTGGAGGCTGCACCTCAGAAAGGACAAGACAGGGTGGAGGCAGTACAGAGTAGTGCAAGTGAAATGGTGCAGGTATTACACCAAAAGCCCTATAAGGAAATACTACTTCACTGAAAGAGTTGTAGATGCCTGGAACAGACTACCAGTGGAGCTGGTGGACATGAAAACAGTATGAGGCTTCAAGCCTGCATAGGATAGACATAAAGGAATATTAATATATAGCCAGAAAGGAGGGAGGGTTGCAAGAAAAAAGTTGGAGTCTGTGGTGACAGACTATGCATGGGCAGACTGGGTGGGCCTAGCAGTCCTTTTTTGTAGATGAATTCTACGTTTCTATGAATGTACCATCAATTAGCCTGGAGCTTGCTAGATATAAACCGCCATCTCTACCGGAATATGACAGATTAGGGTTGTGTGGATGGTGTTTCGTTTTCCTCATTTATAGATTCAGCTTGTGATGTGTAGAAATTCAATTTCCATTTAACCAGGAGACCCTAATAATCTCACCAATCAGGGGAATTCCAGTCATTTATGAAATAATGTGCAAAGAATGAGTGGTTTAAAACAAAATCCATTACGTGGATGTAATAGCATGTCACAATAAATAATGGACTGGAAAAACATTCTAGTGTAATTGGTTTTGTATATTTATTTATTTATTGAATTTTGTTGATCGGGTAGGCCCACTGGGCCCCGGAGATCCCTTTTCCAGGTGCGACCCGGGGGTAAAAAATAACATACAGGTAAGCAGAACAGTACAAAATTGTTAAATAACATAATGTTTGACAGTGAAAGACTTCACAGGGTTACAATCAGATAGGTGGTGGGGGAACATACAATCAGTGGGACATCTAGAGTTGGATATGTTTAAAACATTTTACATGCAAAAATCAAGTAGATCTAGGGAGTGCATGAGATAAAGGTTAGTAGTTGCCAAGAAACAGGATACCTTCCTTAGAACTTAGAGGGATAGAGGTATGGGTTACAATAAAGCTCCCCTTCCTATGAGGGAGGGGCAGAGACGTGAGGTCAATTCCTAAGGCATTGGCAGTTAGTCCTGTCGAGCAGGTGTGCTTTGAGTTTAGTCCAAAAGCAGGGGCCAAACCCTGCCTCCCGTACCTCCAGTGGGAGGTTGTTCCAGTTGGAAGGGGCTGTGAACGCAAAGGACCTGGACCCAGCTTTAGTCCTTGTTTTGGGAACCACGAGGAGAGTTTGTCCTGAGGTGCGGAGACTCCTCTGATTGGATTTTACCCTGACTAGCCCTTTGAGGTTAGGGGGAGGTGAGGGGCCCAATAGCTTAAATGTAAGGCAGAGAGTCGGGTAGATGAGGCGAGCTTCCAGTGACGGCCACCTGAGCCTTGCTTGGGCCTCGCAGTGGTGAGTCCTAGGGTGGGACAATGTGGCAAATCGTACAGTCTTGTTGTATAAGGTCTGGAGTCGGCCTAGTTCCATAGATTCCTAGTATTCCTAGGTCCGATGCCAGCCAAAGAAGTGGACACCCGGTGAGTCACTGGACAGGATGCTAGTTGCCAAATAGCTATTTAAGTGTAATTTTAGACAATCAATTATCAAGAATCATTGGTATGAGCCAGAGAAATAAGGATTAGCACAAGGAAAAAAGGAAGGAACAGAATAATATGGATGTATGGTACGATTCTGAAGAACTAGTTCCAGATCTTCATTCAGCTATAACACTACATTTGACACATTCTTTTTTTTTATTGAAAGAAGAGTTCACAGAGATACAGTCAAAAATGTATTATGAACCAACAGAAAAGGAAAAATAATAAATTTTAATGAGAAGGTTCACACATTTGGAGTACCAACACAAAATTGTGGAGATAATAAGAAAACAGGGATGATACATATTAATTCTACTTTTTAATATAGTGTTTTTCAAAGTGCAACCAGATTTTCTCCCATAATTGTTACTTATTTCTGATAGAATAACGTACGTGCTCAGTTCTGGAAAGATCTACCATCATGTTTACCCAGTGGGAAAATTGGGGGGGGGATGTTTTTTTTCCCAATTGATTAGGATACGTTTATTTGCAGTAATTAGTGCTAGATGAGTGAATTTTTGTTGATGTAAGGGAATATGACTTTTTATATATTTACCAAATAAGATAAATAGAGGATCAATAGTTGGTATAATGCCAATTATTTGAAAGATTACAGAAAAAATATCCTGCCGGAACTTAACTACAGTGGGACATTTTACAAACATGTGAAGAAGGTTGGCAGATGTTCGCTTACAACGAGGGCAAATATCCGTAATATCAGGATCCATTTTATTTAGTTTAGATGGTGTATAATATGTGCAATGAAGTATATTATATTGTATTTGTTGTAGCTTAGAAGAAATACAGTTTTTAAAGGGGATTGAAGTATCTCCTGGCAATGTTCATCCAGCATTTCTTCATTTAAGTCCTAGGCCCACTTCGATTTCAAAGATGTAAGTAATTTTTCAGTATAAAAACTAAGGTTGAGTACAGCCTAGAAATGAATCTTATTTGGCACGCCAGGTATCAATAAGTTTAAAATAGATTAATTTTCTGGAGCTTTCAAATTTTTATTCAGTTTAGCAATCAGGTTTCTCAGCTGCAGGTATCTAAAAAGTGTTGGAGGGGGATTTTATTCGTTTCCTGAAGAGCCTCAAAAGACATGAAATTCCCTTTATCATAGCACATTTCAAGATGTGTCAAACCTAAGCTTTGCCATAAAGTAAGCTCTGGGGAGTTAGTTATAGGAACAAGATTACAATTGCCTGCCAACAGTGAGTATAAAAATAGTTTATTTACCCTCTTTATCAGTTTATTTGACAAATTGTAATCCCTCACTGCTACAAAAAAACACTCAGAAATGTACTAATTTCCAATATTAAGAGTTACTAAAGCTTATATAAATTACATGCATGACGTGCTGTTTATTGTTTTATCATGTCTTTATTATGGCCCCTTGTGCTGCACTTTCTGGTGGATAAGAGAAGCACAAGTTTTACCAAATGAGGTATTATATTATACAGACTCAAAGCAAACCATAACACTGAATACTTACCAAGTCAACATCTGGATTTATTGCTGTTAAGTCATCAAACTGAATATATGCAGAAAAACTTCCAAAGTTTTTATACAACCATTCACTGCTGCTTGCAGAATTTCCAGTACATGCTGAGCCTGCAAAGACAAAAACTCAAATTAAGATTGTTTTACTGAAATTATTACTTTGGCAAGTTCCCCTGTTGTCTCTGGTTTTTTTTGAGGGAGAGTACTCGTTTCCACTTGTTATAATAATAATAATAAAATAATAATAATAATAAAGCTTTATTTATTAAGCGCCTTTCAGGCACCAAGGCACTGTACGAAAATGACAATAAAATCTGAAAGAATTAAGTTAAAATAACATTAAAATCATGAATCACTCACATCAACTCAAAAATGCTTGTCTCCACAGGTAAGTCTTAAACTCCCACTTGAAGCTCCCCATGGTCGTACATTTCCGAAGCTGAAGGGGCAGAGAATTCCAGAAGGTTGGGGCCATAAACATAAAAGCACGGGCCTCAGAAGATTTTAAAGTAACCCTTGGAACCTCCAGCAACTCCTTGTCAGCCAAACGAAGCTGTCACACAGGAATGTAAGGAATCAGAAGCTCTTTCAAGTATTCGGGACCAAGTCCATGTAAGGCTTTGTAGGTCAATAAACTTACTTTAAAGGTGATCAGCCACTGAATTGGCAGCCAGTGCAGATCGCGCAACACAGGGGTGATAGGTAACCTTCTTGACACCCCTATCAACAATCAAGCTGCAGCATGCTGCACTAGCTGCAAGTGGCGGATATCAACCCCAGGAAGCCCTAAGTAAAGGGAGTTGCAGTAGTCAAGGTGAGAGGTCAAAAAGGCGTGGACCAACACAGGTAAATTGCCGGACGGAACAAGGTGTTTCACCCTGGCAATGTTCCTAAGATGGTAAAAGGCTGACTTGATGACTGCCGACACCTGGTGATGAAGGGTCAGCCTGTTGTCAAGTACCACTCCCAGGTTACGGTTATATTTCTTTATTCATTAAAGTGTATTTTTAAATTTGGAAGGGGAACATATGCTCTGGTTCTTTTTAAGAACAGGTACTCAAATCCACTATTTCCATTTCATGAGCTTCACCATCCTCGTTTGTATTTAATATGGTGGTCAATGGTTGGAATTGTTGGTAGTGACAAGATGGCCCCAACACAGTAAGTCACGGAGAGAGGTGCGTCTGTTTTTTTTTTTTTAACTCTCAGGATATACATTATAAAGAAAAAGACATTAAAAGGCTAGGCTACCCTTAGGAGGCTGAAGAACACTCAAAAGAAAAATATATGTCAGGCTCTTTTACCATTTCTGTTTTCCCTGAGAAGAGTCTGACTGACAGATTTGCCGTTGGGAGTTCAGAGTCAACTGGTGAGTGGTCTGCAGAAAAGGTCAGCATTAGGACAGATATAGCCTACTGAGATTGCAAAACTGGAGCAAAAAGTGCTTCAGATCCTGAATAGTGCTGTACAGAATGTTCAGAATCCAATAGAATGGAATTCTATGGAATTTCAGAAAATTCCACGGAATTCTGTACGTAGCAGAATTATGGCATTTGCTAAGTGAGATGGTTTTCACGGATTAATAATTGACAGTTTATACAGACTGCAGATTCTTTTTCCAAAGTCTGCCGAAAATTATTCTGTAGTTTACACAGAAATGCTTTTCATGATTCCACAGAATTTAAAAAGAAATTCTGGAAAGCGTTTCAGAAGTGGAATTGCCACTCTGCACTAATTCCAGCTGTGGAAATCCACATTCCGCTCAGTCCTAATCCTGACTCATCAGAAATTACTCCGTGATTACTTGTAGTGTCTAGTAAACTCCTCCTGCCAGAACCTGATGGATGTCATGGGAAAGCTTGGCAGCCAGCTAAAGCCCGATATTCTGATACTGGCGCAAGCACAGGACAGTCATTTGCACTGCGTTTGTGCTCTGCCTGCTGTAGCGATATTCAGATGGATTGCGCTCACTGATGGAGACACGCTAGCTCACTGAATATCAGTTCATGACTGTGCAATGCTAGGTGGATCTGCATTGCTCTGACATGGACCAGATGGCTGGATTTGGCAAACAAGGATAGTGCTGCCAGAAATGGGATCATGCCAGGACCCCTGTGAGCAATGTTCACCCCAAGAATGTATATGAGCCCACTGGGCATTCAAGACATTGAGGGGCCATCTGCATTCTCATTATGGGCTAATTTGCATGGGGCACAGCAGCCCCTTAGTGTCCCTGTCAATGTTAAACTCACCCCCCTGATGATCCAGTGTCTGCCCCCACACCCCCAATCACCCAGTACATTCATCATCATCATTTATTGGACAGTAAATTGCAAGCAAGCTTTCTTTTACAATTACATCCAGTAAAAAAACTACAATAAGACAATACTACTATACAAAAAACATGACTTTACATGAAGCTACACAAACATTTCAGCATTCAAGCTATACAATCAAAATAAATAAAGCAATTATCCCAAATAATCACAATGTCTGTTAAAGTCCCTCAGTCCAGTGGTTCCTTTACCCTCTGATCACCCAGTGCATCTTTCTGTAAAGTCCCTAGTGGTCCATTGGGTCTCCCCATGCCACCAATCCCTCAGTACAGTTTCCTACCTCGAGGTACCTCGAGGCACCACTGATGTACCACTGAGGTAATTTCCATTTACTGTAATGTGATCCTGCCTCATTCTGCCTCGGTATACCTAGGTATACCTCAGTACTGCGAAACTTTTCTATGACTACCACTGTACATGCTATTTTAAAGTATCCAATGGTTTAGTTGTTTCCCTACTCCAGATTGCCCAGTACATCTTTTTCATAAAATCCCTGGTGACCCAGTGTTTTACCCCATTCCTAATTACCCATTTTACAGTTCTTATAGTTTCCCTGATGGTCTAGTGGTTTCCTCCACCCTGACCATGAGGTGACCCATTACCCACCACTCACTGAGGCCCCCCACCCCACACCCCTCTCATCCCTTGTGCCATCCTCTGTCAGCAGTGGCTGGCACAACCCTCCTCCCATCTTCCATCTCCTTGGCTTGCTACCATTTGACAGTCCTGGAGTGCAATCACATATGCAAATGTGTACTGTAACTATCAAATAGTGGCCAGTTGAGAAGGTAAGAGACGGGCTGTGGTGGCCACTGCTGTTAGAAAACAGCACTTGGGGTGAGCTTTGTGTTGGGTGGGTAGGTGGGGTGTTCACTATACAGTCAGAGGGATGGGGAAAACCACTAGACCACCAGAGAAACTATAAGAGTTATCAAGAGGGCAAGCAGGAGGTAGGGGAACCATTGGACCACCGAGGACTTTAATAAAAAGATGTACTAGGTGATTGGGGTTGGGGGGGACCACTATGTGATCAGGTAAACTATAAGACACATCAAATGGACCATCGGGGAAGGGGGCAGCTTGGAACAGGAGTGGGCAACTATGGTACAACCATCCCTTGTCTTCGGAAGGTGAGGGTGAAGGCTTAGGGCATGATTAAGAAGCGGTTTTCACTTGTGATAAATAACACCACTCAGGGGCTGTTTACTGCCACCACAAACCTTTGAAAATGCAGCTGCACTGGTATGAATGTGGGGACCCACATTTGCTTAGGTACAGCTGTAATTTAGCACCTTGGCGTGCCTGGTTTGTGAGCACTCCAGGGATCTCTGAATATGGCCCTGCCCAGACTGCCGGTACAAACCAGGGATAGTGCCAGTGCTTACTATGTTTGCAACACCTCTAACCTTTGAATATCTGGGCCCTAATATATCTAACAAAGTCTTAGTAAATGACATGAAAGTACATCAAGTGGCTAACAGGGTGACTGTGGATGCGCTAAAATTGTAGACATACCACAATCGTCAATGAGCAACTCTACATTTCAGTGTGTACTTTAATAAATAACATGTTTCAGCTATTACAAATGACTAGAGAATGCATTTTTTTTAATTTCTTTGGTTTAGAGCACGTCTTGATAGTGTACCTTCAAAATTTACATAAAGAAAAAAAAAGCGCCTCTCCCCAGTTAACCTCAAAGTGCTTTTGTTTATGCCTGTAATAAATACTATCCAAAAGATAATGTTTGTATCCTTGGTTGGGTACACTACAGATTCTGTACTGCCAATCATGAGTCTAGTGAGTAAAAATGAGGCCTAAAGCAGATACTAAAATCAATCAGTCAATCAATCTTTATTTATATAGTGCATTTCAATATCAATAAAAGAAAAGAGAAAGAAGGAAAATTCATTCAGGGTGAATATTATACCAGAAAACTGACCATAATGGTATCCTGTGATAATAGTGACCAAATATGGGTGACTGTCAAAACAGCGACTCATATTCAATGATATTACCATAGGTGACCTGCAAGGGTAGTGACTGACTGCTACCACGAGGGTACTGTAAGGGAAGGTGACCGGAAAGGGAGGATGGCGAGGGGAAGTGGAGGGATAGGAAAGAGGGTTATCTGGGTATAGTGTGCCTGCTGCTGCTGATACAGCCATGTAGTGGGGTGGTGAGGAAGGCTAGCTCCAGTGCAGAAGGTACTGGGTTTGGGGCTGGAAATCGGGAGGTTGAGAATTTTGCTGTCGATAATTTTGCGGCTGCTGCGGCTGCAGGATTAAATTGTTCTTTATGTGCAGACTGTGCCATCTCCCTGACATGCACTTCCCCGGACTTTAGAATCTAAAATCAGGGGGGTGCGGGGGGAGGCAGAGCTGTGCCCCCTGCAAAAACACTTATTGTGTTGTGGATGTCGGGTCGCCGGCAAGTGTATATCGCTGATTTGCTTTTCAATGATATACACTCGTGATAATAGCAATCACCTTTTGGGGTTCACTATTGTCACGTAGAACCAACAATAATAGGCTTCCTGTAGTATCACAAAATGAGCTACAGGTAAGAGACATAGCTCTCTCTCAAACTTTGCCTCCTAGATCATGTCTGGGAAGAGAGAACTTGCAGTTCAAAGAAAGAAAGAAATTGATTATATTAATATCTCTAGATTTTGAGAGTGACTGAGACACCAGCCTAAAGACTGCTCATTTAAAGGGAGGCCTGAGGTTTAATGGCTCCCAAGATATACTTTATTCAGGATGTCTTTCCAGACAATGTAGCATGCAGTAGAGGGAAGATATTCTTGAACTGTGTGGAAGTTTTTGGCTGCATGTGTCCTACAAAACGAGATGACCATTGCCATTTTCATAAGGCACCAGAAGGCCAAACACATTTTAGCAAAAAGACTGTAAAGCTGATAAAATGTCTGAACTCTCAGAGGACTCCTCAGATTGGAGTGAAGACTCAATCTCAGAAGCAGAGGCATCGTCGGATCATGACAACATTCACCTTTACTAATCCAAGTACCCTGTAAATTATACGGTTAAGATGGCGCTGAGCTGTTTCTTTCTGAACTGGAACACATCAGAGAAATTTAAGTGCCTGTAATAACTCTTTTAGACTTACAGCCAATTAACTGGTTATTTCTGTAATAATTTAGCACAGGATTCTCAAAATTCTGGATGTAAATGCAACTACTATATGAGTTACATCTGCATCTGCTCAGTGAAATATGCACCAAACAGCCTAATTTTCAAAAATTGTTCATACAATTTATTTATTTAGTTTTTGTTGACCAGGTAGGTGCACTAGACAAATGCTGCCTATTTTCAGGCATGACCCAGGGAAGGGGGATACAGATGAATGCCAACTGACCTTGAACCAGATTAAGCTGTTGGAAGTATTTTTAGTGAATGGAGTGAAATTTGGCCAGGACACTGGGGAAACTTCCCCTACTCTTTTTGAGAAGTGCCATGGGATCTTTAACATCCACCTGAACAGGCAGATTGGACCTCAATTTAACATCTCATCTGAAAGATGGCACCTCAGGAGTGCAGCACCCCCCTCATGCTGCACTACAGTGTCAGTACTGGGATTTAACCCAAGTGCCTGGTGTGGGGATAGAACCCACAGCCTTCTGATCTCCCAGCCTCAGAGGTGAGTGTGCTACCTGTTGAGCCACTGTCACTGATGACAGTGAGAAGAAAAGAAACGCCAGATGATTGCACTGATGTAGCACTTAGAGTAAAAATAAATAATTTATTTTCACTCCAGGAGTAACATAATGGATATTTATACTTCAGGAGCATCACCAGATTGCAGTACACCTGTTAGAATTCCTAAATTATGTTAGTCCTTACCCACAGTTATTTGGGAATGTTTGGAATACTTTATTCACTTAAATGTGTTCATTAGAATGTGCACATCTGAATGTGGATGTCCATTGTGAAAAGGAAACAAAGTCCAGAATCAAGGTTTTAAAAGTAATGCTTAAATAAATTATTAGGAATTGAGCATTATGATCTACTGCACTAGAGGGGCACTTTTATTGTATAGATGACATATTCTATCGGCTAGCTAAAAATGTCACATTTGTTTTTATTTGCAGAGTTTGACTGCTATAGACCTCACCCATGGCTCTGCCGATGGTGAGGTCATAGAAGTCAAAGCCTGCAGATAAAAATGAAGGTGATATTTTTATTCAGCCTACAGCATATTCCATATATCCATTTTTTGGCAAAAGAATATCATAATTTGTATAAATAAAATCATGTAAATTCACATTGCAAAACTTTTGGGGTACAAATGCAACTTTTTTTGATGCAAATACATACAGAATTTGGACAGAGCTCTAACTGCTTTGATGCATGTCCACTTTGGAAGATACAGACTGGAGGATCCTGGATGAGGCTTTTGAAAATGGCCCCTTGTTTTTGTGCCTATGATTGCCTAAACTAGACTGAGTTTTGATGCTACTACAGTGCCATTACTTTTGCATGATTTTATGTTATTTATTTTAGAACTATATCTGTGTATCTGTTTCTAATGAGAAGGCTACATGTCAGAAATCAGTCCTGGGTCTTTCAGCCCCTATTTGCTAATGCCAACTTGTCTCTGCATCTAACAGGAACTGATAGACCATTAGCTGTAGCTGCAGTAATGGAGAGGTCCATGGCCGTTGCCATGGATCAGGTGCTGCCAGCAGCTTGGGGCATAAGCTGAGCTCCAGAGATGGCCAATTAGAGGAGAACCACTTGAGGTTGGGACAACCACTTGGGCACAAGCATCTGGAGCTAGAAAGTGGCCAATCGGGGCCAGAGAGCAGCCCGGACACCAGTTCTGAACAGGCCGACCAGGCTATAAAAGGCACACACAGCTAAAGCAGGAGCAGCATTGGAGGGAGAGGTGACTTGGTCCCAACCGTGATTGGAACTCCCTCTCCCCTACAAGGAAGGAGACATGTCGTGTGGCCATAATAGAGTGGAGAGACATTGGTGGCCATAGCTGTGGCAGGGACAGGTGGGCATAGCTGCAGAAATGGAGAGTTCCACAGCCGTTGCCATTGATCAGGTGCCGCCAGCAGCTTGGGACATAAGCTGAGCTCCAGAGGTGGCCAATCAGAGGAGGGCCACTTGAGGTTGGTGCCACCAGTCAGGCACAAGTATCAGAAAAGCAGCCAATTGGGGTCAGAGAGAAGCCCGAGTGCTAGTTCTGAACAGGCCTACCAGGCTATAAAAGACGCACATAGCTAAAGCAGGAGCAGTGTCGGAGGGTGAGGTGACTTGGTCCTGGCCATGATCGGGACTTCCTCTCCTCTACGAGGAAGGAGACATGGCTTAAACTTTTCCCACCCTTACATCCCCCGCCTCTGCAACCTGTTAAATGCTCAGTGTGGAAGCAGAGGATTGGGCAACACATGTTGTAGGAGGAGCATTGGAGAGGTGATGTTTCAGGATAGAGCACAGAGGGCTGGAGAAGGAAAACAGGGCTGTGGACAATCCATGGATGAACTGACAGAATGGACAAAGGGGGCCAAAACTATTTACAGGTACTGTGTTTTGCTGGGCAAATTGCATAGGGGACTGACATCTAGGGACACAAACTGGGAAAATAACAAAGTACTGTATTTTGTTTTCTGTTTTTGCTATGCTGCTGGGACTGTAACTGGGCAAATTACATAAGGTATGTGATTTCAAAAGATGTTTTAAATATCAGGTAATGACAAAAGGTACTGTGGGTTCTAGGGTACTGTAAATGGGGGAATAGCTCAAGGGGACTGAGAATTAAAAAGATGTTTGAAATAACAGAAGGCACTGTGGATTCTAGGGTACTGTGAAAGGGGGAATTACGCAACGGTATGTGATTTGAATCATTTATTATGAGTTTGCATCAGCGCAAAACCTAAGTGGAGAAGGCCTGGATTCTAGGGTACTGTGAATGGGAAATCGCTCTCAGGTCTGGGATTTAAATAATCTATTTTGATATTGTGCCAGCACAAACCCTAAAGGAAGTAGGCTTTAAATAGGTACTATTGAGGCCTTAAATAGGTACCAGTGAGGGGTGATCAGCCTGCGCTAGGCCTTAGGGAAAATGGAGGGGCAACCAAATTGGAAGGGCCACTGGAACAGAGTGAGGGTGGATCTGGGGCATGATCCCCAGGCTGCAAGGGCATGGGGCAGCTTTGGACGGGTGGTAGGGTGCAATGGTTGTGGGACGGCCATGGTGCTGACTATAGCATGGAAGATGGGAGGCTGTGTGGTATGTAGGTAGCTTGTGCAGCAGAGGGAGGCGTTGAAGTGGCTAGGAAGGATGCTAGGCTGGGTAACGGAGATTGGTAGGGAGAGGGCAGGTGGAGATCCACAGAGGGAGTAAGATGGGAGGGGGTTAGAAGAGTGAACTAAGGGGGTGCTGTTGGGGGACAAGAAACTTACACAGCAATGAACAGGGGAAGATTGGAAGGGGACTGGAAGAAAACAAAAGAGTACACAAGCAGGGAGGGCTGGGCTGAGGTGGGCATAAGAGGGGAATCAGGAGGCTCAGGTAAAGGCAGAGAGGGTCACAAGAAGGACCAGGGGGAATGGCAGGAGATCAGGTACAGAGGTTAAAAGCCTACACAAAAGGAAAGAGATAAGAAAGCAGGGAGAGGAGCCCCAGTCAACGGGATACAGGCAGTGGGCACAGAGCAGGAAAACAGATTTTCACCACTAGGGTTACAGAATGAGGAAGAAAATCAGGATAATGTGGTTGAGGAGGACTTAGGGATAACAGAAGAAAACATGAAGGAAGGTTCAATAGAAAGGGGGAAGGGTGGCACCCCTTCGAGAAAGAAGAGGGTACCAAGCATAAAGGTAAGGGTGCAGGGAATAGCACACCCCAGGAGGGGCAAACCCCCACAGGGGGAGGCAGCAATCTTAGGATTAGTGGGGCTAAACCAAGACGGAAATGAGGAGGTGACCCGATCACCAGGAAAATCGGTCAGGAAATGGGAAAGAGCAGGGCATCGGGGTGGGATTGAGCTTGAGGATAGCAAGGCAGGGGTGGACTGTTTAGCAGAAAACACCTGTGGGAGGCATGGAGCACAAAAAGGAGTGCAGGGGGAAATCAGGACTCGAGGTGATGCGAAAGGCAAAGGGGGAAATTGGGACAAGGGCAACAAAAGGGATGCATGGGGCTGGGAGAAGGACAGAAGAGAAATGCAAACAGAAGGTAAAGGAGAGTAGGGTCTTATTAACTAGTGACTCAATAATAAAAGGAATCCAATGGGTAGCAGGGGTGACAAGAGCAAAGCAGTATGGGTTGAGTGCCTGCCAGGTATGACGGTGTCGGAATTCTTTCACTATATTCCCTCAAGGGGTAAACAGCAACATGGTAAAACACACCTGGTGTTCCACCTGGGAACAAATGATCAGGTGGGAAATCGCCTATTGGAAGTGCAGGTAAGATTCAGAGAGCTTGCTAGGTACTGCAGCATTCTGGGTTTTTTTCAGAGGTGTTGTCTGAGCCAAAAGCAAGTACTGCAAGGAGGCCGAGGATTGAGGTGTTTAATAATTGGCTGAAGGGGTGGTATGAACAGATGGGGCATGGGTTAGTGGGGAACTGGGGATCAACAAGGGGGGATGAGAGCCTATTTGCCTCAGACAGACTGCACTTGAATAAGGAGGGTGTGGCAGTACTGAAAAGGAAATTAGGAGAGTTCAGAGAAGAAACCTATTATTTAAACTAAATCGGGATGGGGGGGGAATTGTTGGGAAAAAATCCAAACCACAAGACAGGAGAAATGGGGGGCTACCAGCCTCCCTCAAGATAGAGATAGAATGTTGGGCAAGACAGTGTCAACTGGAAGAGGGACCGGGGGGGGGGGGATCTTGGTGGAAGGGCTTAGCAGCAAACGCCAGGCGCTTAGGGAACACAATGGTGGATTGGAGGCCATCATGGGGGATGAAGGGCTGGATATAGTAGCAATAAGTGATACCTGGGGGACAGAGCATTTTATTGGGGGATGACTATTCCATGCTACAGACTGTTTATAAGGGACAGGGAGGGCAAGGGGGGGGGTGCTTTATACATCAGGGAATACGGAAGAGTAACCGATGGACAAGAGGAAGATGGGGAAACTGCGCTACTGTGGGTAACGCTTGACAGAAGGACTGGAGAATCCTTGTGGTTAGGGGTAGTATACAGACTACCTACACAGGGGGATGAGGGGGATAGGCAGCTGATTCAGGCAGTCACGTGGATGGCCCTCAAAGGAGAAGTTCTACAAGTAGGGGACCTCAACCTTCCAGATACAGACTGGAGAGTCCCGGATGCAGTATCGGCTAGGAGCAGGGAGATACTAGTGGTGCTGCAGGGAGTATTCTTACAGCTGCTAGCCAGGGAGCCAACAAGGGGCAACAATCTGCTGGACATGGTCCTGACAAATGGGGAGAGAGTGGAGAAGGTGCAGGTAAGGGAAGTTCAAGGCACCAGTGATCACAGCACGGTGAGGTTCAGGGTTAGGGCAGGGAGGGAGACAAACCAAACCAGCACTACAGTCATGGACTTCAGGCATGTGGACTTCGACAGGATGAATAGGAAACAATGGAGGGAACAGAGAATATAGAGGTAGTGGAGGATTTATGGGAATCTATTAAAGGAGGGATACAGAAAGTCACGGAAATGTGCATAAAAAAGGTTAAGAAGAGCAGGAAAAGGAGACTGCTTTGGTTCACTAGGGAGGTAGCAGGGGCAGTCGGGGACAGGAGGAGGGCCTTTGGGAAATTTAAAAGGATACTCAGTGTGGAGGACAGGGAGGCTTATAGGAAAAAGAGGAGTCTGGCAGGGCAAAAGATAAAGAGGGCAAAAGCAGATATCGAGGAGAAATAGCTAAACAAGCCAAAAGGGGGGACAAAATGATTTTTAGATAAGTGAGGGAGAGGAGGAGGGTGAGGTAGGGGAATTGCAAGGCTGAGGGTGGAGGGAGGGAGACAACTGGAAGGGGATTGTGAAAATGCAGAGCTGTTAATGGAGAACTGGAATAGGGTGGACGTGGTGCCCTTGCACAAGGGATGAAGTAGGGAGGTGACTGAGAACTATCGCCCTGTCAGCCTCACATCAGTGGTGAGAAAGGATATGGAGGCATTTATCAAGGAGAGAGTGGTGGACTACCTGGAGGAGAGTGGCTTACAGAACAGCAGACAGCATGGCTTCACAAAGGGGAAGTCATGCCAGATGAACCTGATCAAGTTCTTCGATTGGGTGACTCGGGTGGTCGATCAGGGAGGGGTGGTGGAAGTGGCCTATCTGGACTTCAGTAATGCCTTCAACCACATCCCCCACAGAAGGTTGGTAAGCAAGCTGGAAAGTTTAGGGGTGGGTGGGAATGTAACTAAGTGGGTGGAGGCCTGGTTGGCAGGCAGAATCCAGAGAGTGGTGCTGAACAGAGTGTACTCTGGGATGGGGGAATAAAGAGTGGGGTAACCCAGGGGTCAGTCCTGGGACCTCTGCTTTTTAACATTTACATCAGCAATATCATGGAGGGTCTGAGGGGAAGGGTGTGCCTATTTACTGATGATACAAAGATCTGCAATAAGGTGGACAGTGGGGGGTGGGGTGGAGAACATGAGGTAGGACCTGGAGAAGCTTATGAATGGTCAGAGACATGGCAACTGAAATTTAATGCCAAGACGTGTGCTGTAATGCACATGGGGAGTAGGAACACACAAGCAGGATACACCCTAGGAGGGAAGGCAATCAAGGTAAAGGAACAGGAGAGGGATTTGGGGATTATAGTCTCATCCAATCTAAAGGTAGGAAACCAATGTAGCAGGGTGGTGGGAAAGGCCAATGGAATGTTGGCATGCATCGGCAGGGGCATTACTAGTAGAAGGAGGGAGGGAGGTAATGATGCCACTCAACAAATCCATGGTGAGGCCACATCTGGAGTAAGGGGTCCAGTTTTGGAGACCACACCTCCGCAAAAACATAGATGGGATGGAGAGGGTTCAAAGAAGGGCAACCAAGATGGTGCAGGGTATCTTTTTTTTTGGGGGGGGATACTCCACCAAGTATCCACCCTAGTCACGGCTCCCTAAGGTCCCCCATGCCATTCGATCCCCCCGGTCACCCCTGGCTTACCCCCCAGAGGATGGGGCCGCAGAGCTGACTCTCCACATCCCAACCCGCGGTTCTGTAACTGGTTGGGAAGATCGGCGACATGGAGGAACCCCGGGGAGGGCTTCATAGAGGCGGAGTCCCCATTTTGTATTTAATGTATCCCTGGAGAGCCGACGTGTAATGACATCAGCGCACTACATGCAGACGTCCATCGGCTTCTCCCCCCGGTCAAATGCGTGTGCTGTCGTACCCCCAGCCTCCGCTGGGTGTCACTGCAGCGCCGCATGCATCCCTCACCCACCCTGAAGGAAGGAGAGCTGTCGCAGGACGCTCAATCCTTCCTTCTCCCTGCCAGCCCCCAGAAGCCTGAGTTCGTTCCCGAACCCAGGTCGCCAGTGCAGCACGAGGTGTGGCGTCCCGCGCCTCAACCCTCAGTGCCACCGGGCCGGCTCTGGTGCAGGGTATCTAAGGGAAGACGTGCGAACAGAGGTGTAAGGAACTGGACCTGTACACACTGGAGACTAGACGGGAAAGGGGAGACATGATTGAAACTTTTAAATATGTGAAGAGGCTTAACAAAGTAAGGTAAGGGTGTTTACTAAAGAAGAAGGAGGGGGCCAGGACTAGAGGGCATAGCCTCAGACTACAGGGAGGAAGATATAGAGACAATGTGAGAGGGCAATTCTTCACAGAGAGGGTGATGGAGGCCTGGAAATGGCTACCAGAAGAGCTAGTGGGGGCTGAATTGGTGGAGGGATTCAAGAAGGCATGGGACAGACATATGGGACTGAGTAGTGGGGGGGCAGGGGCTGACGGGGGGAGGAGTAGGGGATATAGAGCAGACTAAATGGTCTGGTGTGGTCCTTTTCTGCCGTCAAGCTTCTATGAATCTATGAATTTAAAATGGTCTAACAGTTCAATGTGCCTGTCCCCATTTTCATTCAGAAAAGATGTATATTTAGTTTGTAAGGATTAACTCACGAGAGAGTGTGGGTCTACCTGAGAATGAATTCACACCTGGGGGTGGGGTGGGGTGGGGCACAAGGCCACAGGCTGAGTGCCTCCAACAAACCAGGCATGCATGCATTCTCAAGTTGACCCATGCTCTCAAGTGGGTTAATTAATTTGTAACATGGCTAAGAAAAAGGCTGCAGGATAGCAGTACACTTACTCTTAGCCATGTTACAAGATGAAGTGGGGTACAGGACTGAATGAATGAAGAAAGTAGACATGGCATAGGAGCCTAATGCACTTGAAATTATTCAGACCACACTTGCTGCTGTTGCAATGGCAAACATTTACTGTGGAATAACAGAAACTGAACACAACTATGAATGCACTGACATTTGCAGTATAGGATACAGACTGGTTAGAGGAATACATTATTCAGGCCATACACAGCAGTGACAGCATTAAACAATGGCAGCCTGCAATTTGAACACTGCACTAACACAGCACAGCAGCCTGTAGTAGTGCTAGCAGTTTTAATGTGGCAGTAACACAGCATGGCAGCTTGTACTATCTGAAATCTGCATCGTGACCTACATCTCGGATAGTTTACACATACTGCTGTGGCAAACCTTTGATATGCAATTAATGTACTGAGATTTGCAATTTGTAACAGGACACAGCACTTACAGGATTGCACAATGGCAGCCTGCAATTTAAACAGGATGACGGTGGCCTGTAATACCCTAAGTGTGCTTTTTCAATTTGTAACAGGACTACAATATTGCTGGCATACAGGGTACTGTGGAAGTCATGCAGTCACATTTCCAATAGACTACACACACTCCACACAGCAATACAATACTGTGCTCACATTTAGCAGTGAGTGACTATAACACAACATTAACTGTGTGCACTGCGCCAGCATAACACAAAATTAACTGTCAGGATTAATGTACTCACAAGCACAAAAGAATTATCCACTGCTGCTCTCAATCGTCAACATGACACTTACGAGATTAGAGAATAGCAGCCTGGATTTTAAACACGGCAGTAACACACTTACAGAACATCACCCTGGAGTACCACAACTCTGCATGGTTAAGTGCAGTTTGGATATGGAACACACAGTGGTGACAATGGAAAACGTGTCACCAACTGCCTCTCCCAATGTCAATACGAGACCAATAGTAATACGGCACGGCAGGATGCCAGACCGTGGCTCTGTGCCATTAAGTTGTGGTTGGTCATGTTACACAGATGTATACTCATAATTTGGGGTTGGACATGTGACACAGAATTACAGTGATACAACAGTGTGGCCACTGTACTTGTGCTGGCAGTTACAATGTATGCTGTTCATCTTGGAGGTCCGCTGGCGGTGGGTGGGAAACATGGGAAATTTCTCAGTACAAATAACCAGGTGCTTTGTGAACATTATAGGCCGGGGGGACATGCCTGTACTTGGTGCTTGCTGGTGGGTACACTGTGTGGTCTGTTGTCTGAGTTCCATGAAGCGGGTGGGTGGGAACTTCAGGGAACTTCTGCTGCACACACTAACAAGTGCAATCTTGCACCTGCAGATCCAGATGAGCAGGATGGGGAAGTAATTGTGACATGCTGTGAAGCACTGCTATATTGCTGTATACTGCTATCTGCTACTGTGCCCTTCTGTCCCATTCCTGCCGTCCCTGTCTGTGCACCTCTCCAGTGCTGGCTGCTAATGGTACCACAGCAAAAGCCATGGATTAATTGAGAATTAATCCATGGTCATCTGATGCTGTTCTGCCAATCCAGGCTAAGTGTTCTGCTCAGCCGAGGATTAACCCATGAGGGAATGTGGGTTCACTTGAGAATTAATCCACACCTGGGGCATTGCCTGAGGCATGAAGCCACAGGCTGAGTGCCTCCAACCACCCAGGTGTGGAGTAATTCTCAAATTGACCCATGCTCTCAAGAGGGTTATTTCACTTGTAGCATGCAATGAAAAAGGCTGTGGGATAGCAGTACACTTACTCTTAGCCTTGTGACACACTGTGAAGTGCTGCTATATTGCTGCATACTGCTGTCTGCTGTGGTGCCCTGCTTTCCCATTCCTGTCGTCCCTGTCTATGCACCTCTGCAGTGCTGGCTGCCAATGGTACTACAGCAGCAACCATGGATTGATTGAGAATCAATCCATGGTCACCTGATGCCGTTCTGCCAGTCCAGACTGTGTTCTACTCAGCCATGTTACAACTGTCTTTTGTAGCTGCAAACTGCCACAAACTATATGATGTTTCATTGCAAACAGATATGAGGCCAGAGTTTCAGATGATCAGAATTGCAGCAGGGTCCGGATTCTCCAAATATATGGCACACTGGGCTTACAGCAGTCTAACAGGATTCCGCACCTTTTGCATCCATATGACTTCCACTAGACTATCTTTATGTGGTCTAGCATGTATCACTATTTGGCATCCCTGACATGGAACATGCACCCGAGATTTGGTGCAGACTGTCATAAAGCAGGTAAACTGTTGCAACGTCATCCAAGATTGTAAAAGCAGGAGCAGTTGTGGCAACTGGGAATGCCACAGCTGCAGCAATGGCAGGGCTTGACACAGGTGGATGCAAGCCCTGTACCAGCCTTCGAAAATCCGGCCTCACACTTCAGTATAGGGCTTATAACATTGGGACAGAACTGGACACATGCAGACACTAGTAGGGAATGCATTTGTGGTTGTAACCGCCTGCTTTGAAAATCCAACCGCTCACGTTTTCCATAATGACAGTGATGTCTAATAATAGAACTTAATTTGCATCCCCCAAATCTTCATTTATCCCAGCTTAAGTTTAAAGAGCCACCGATGCCTTAGAAAAAAACCTTTGAAAAACATAATAATTAGGTACAATTCAGCTTCCATTACATATACATTCTAAAGATTCCTCCTCCCTAGTACTTATTACTAAGAACATTTGCATGAATACATCACTTTTATCCACCAGGGTTCATCTGCCCCTATAGTTGATTCCTTGTTCAAGTCACAATCCTCTGTTGTGATATCACATTCTGTTGTCATGTGAGTGACTGATGTCACAAGCAGTGCATTACGACCTCAGATAGGGAGACAGCAACAGGAATAGATGATCTCTTTGGGAACAAAGATTCTGTTTTCATGCAACCTCAGTAATAAATAATGTGGGAGGAGAAATACAAAACTAATGTGAAATACAAGCTGGACTGTGTCCAAATATTATGTTTTCTTAAAGTTCTCCTGAAGGCGTCAGCCACTCTTTAAGTGCACTAGCTTGCTCTGTTTCAATAATATATTAGGGCCTCTGTGCTTGAGTTGCAGCACAGTTTACGTGCTCCCTATATAAATATAGTATAGATTTATTACCTGATATACTGGATTGATATTTCAGGAAACCAAGAATATATTGATAGAAGTCATTTTGATTAGCTGATGACATCAAAGAAAACACTTGACTGACTTCTTCAACACTGAAATATAAATTCACAAAACAATCTTACTGCTGTTTAGACAGGGTAACACTTTTGTTTCAGCATAACACATTCATGCCCTCAATTCCTACATCAATGACTTTGACTCATTCCAGTGCTGACATAGCAGTGCTTTATTCTGAGATCATATTGTTAAAAATACTGTCTATCAGATGAGCTCCCCTGCTGCTTAATGGTTCCACCCAAGCCTCATCGACAACAAGTTGTTGACATCCATCACACTGACAGGCACAATGCCATCAGTTGGCATTGTGTGGTCAGAAAAACAATGTGTTTTTTTCGGCTCTGCCCCTGAACCCCCCAAAAATTAAAATAACCAACTCCAAGTTAGAATTGTTTTGGGGATGGGGAAAAACACCTGGAGAAGCAGTGCCAGTGTACAGTGGGACCATTACAGTGACCTGCTGATTTTTGTCACTGTAATGGTCTTAGCTGTATAGGTTTCGCTGTTTTGACAGTATACCCAGCTGAATAAGTTTCATGGGATTGGATACTGTGCATGACATCTGTTGAAAATTATTTGCCTCACGTGCATTAAAAATTCAAGGATTTGCAGTCTATACTCTCTTGCTAGCCAGTCACCCTGAGTGTCACTTCCTCACTTTCATTTAATGGAGGAAAATGAGGCTGATGAGACTGGTGCACTGCATGCCACAATCCATACAGGAAAAAATGCACACATTTCCATACATGATTGCTATTTTAAACATGCCAGTATTTGCCACTTTTTGTTATATTTAATATATCTGAAACAGTGGCAACACAATGCATATATAGAAACCTCATCTATACACAACATATGGGCAATATACAGCATGAAACATTCAAGTAACTAATACTGAGAATATATTTTCCATATATTATGTATTTCTCACATACACATAATATATTTTCCTACTGTTTTGAATATTTTTAATTAAAACAATTAGCCAATTTTGTACATTTAAAATACATTTGCTGGCCCTCTATGGAAATGGATCTTTTGATATGAATGGGTACCAGCCAGTGGTAGAAATGGAAAGCCTAATTTACGATGGTGCATGATGTGTGAGCATCAGATTAAGGTACTAGAAATTCATGGAGGCAGGAGACTTTGTTATATGGGTCAGGCAGATGATTTTCACTGGATACTCTCTCCCCAGACTGCTGCAAATGCTTCACCTTGGCCACAATTAGATAATTAAACATCCAGTTTGTCTATTCCAGACCCAGACTGTGACACTCAGTGATACAGTGTTTGTCGAGACCCCCCCCCAACTATCTAAGCATCCCCATGAATAGCGCAGCTTTACACACGGCTCTAAGGCTTCTCACTTGAGCACAAGATTGTGTCTAATAACTAAATAAGGGCAACAAGAAACTCACAATTGTCAAACCTTAGATAATCCCAGAATATATTTTGCATACTTACATGACTTGGAATGAGTCACATGATACTGAAGGGACGTAGGACAATACTTGGGCATCAACACTTGGAAGGAACCATGTTAGATGTTGTAGAAACTTAGTCCAGTCAGAAGGAGCAAATGTTGAGAATTTGGAGGCCCATAATTTGAAAATGTGTAATAGGATTTTCTTTCTTACTACATCGTTGGCAACAATGTGTATTTGTTTCTGAAATGCACAAAAGTACCATTGCAACATTTACTTTAAATATAATAATAAATAGAACAGATTTAGCAAAAAGAAAAAGAGAGAAATGGATGGCAAATTGTTTAAGTGGCTTGCATACTTTTTTAAATGTCTTGGCTTTCTTAAGCAGTAAGGAGTGATTCTGATTGGTCCGTAAGTTACATATTTTTCATGAGTGTATGACAAAGGCAACCAGTGCCTTATTTTTAGTTGTGCAAAACATGCTGGGGGAGGGAGGGGGCTGTTGCTCTATTGCAATATGACCCTTTTGCACTTTTCTCAAATGCTGTCATTAGCCCCACCCCTGCGACTAAGTTGCAGTTCAAAACAATGTGCCATATGTTACTAGATGCAAACAGCGTTGGCACCCACAAATCTACTGGCTTGTAACTCACACAGATTTGCAGTATGGCACAGAACCAGTTGCATGATTCTCTGCCATGCTGCAAATCTGTGGAATTGGGCATATGAAATCTCCCCACCCTCACATTATAGTACCATTGAACACCATCTGGGCAAGTCATATTTTTGATTTTCCTGCCCGATGGTCAATCATTATCTTGACAGTCTAGTGCCCCACACCCTCTGCACTATATCCTTCCAAATCCTTGGCACCCAGTGGAGTGCCCCTCACTAGACCATGTATATCAAAAATGCTCCTCGAGGGGCCAGCATGCCAACACAGCAGTAGGGTAAGTGCTTGTGGAGCCAGTGACCCAGGTTCAGGAATGGACTCGGGAGGCTGGAGGGCCAGCTGTGGGGGAGGAGGACTGAGCACCCACAGGCTGCTCTCCTCCTCCAGGAGGGGTGGGTTGCATGTCCCGCCGCTTTACCGCTATCTTGGTAACCACGGGTGGAGGTGCAGTGGTACAGCATGCAGCAGGGAGGGTGGACATCAGTCAGGAGCTGGAGCACTGGCATGTTGCGATGTACTGTGACCCATGGCTCCCCTAGTGCACCGACATCCCATGGGATGGCGCTGAAAAGAGGAAAAAAAAAACACAACAGATGCCTGGAGATGGTACCTGGCTGCCCAAGAGAAATCCACAACCAGGCTCCAGATGGGTCCTGTGCAGCATACCCAATGCGCACTCATGGACTGGGGTGGACTATGGGGGTCCCTCTCCTTCCCATCTGGGGGGCAAACTGAGGCTGGATGGGGGCAGTGTTGCCAGGACTCCAGAAGGAGTTACCTGGGGAGGACCTACAGGAGCACGCACAGCCAAGGGATTCCCGAGGATAGGGTCCTGAGTGGTGAGTAAGGGGGCATAAACAGAGAATAAAAAAAATGCTCCTGGACTTACACATCCTCCCTTAAATCCCCTCCCTTCCTGCTGACTCTGTTCCTGTTACAGTACTGGAACCCCTTGACTACCGCCATGTAAAATTTCTACAGACAAGTAGGAGGAGGGGAGGAGGAGGTCACAATACCCCCTGCCCCACCTGGTCACAAATACTTTTGCAATAATGGAGAGAGGGCAGGAGCTCCCCCCCCCCAACAGTGCATACTAGAAACATAGAAAATGTGATGGCAGATAAAGACTCAGGGTCCATCCAGTCTTTCCATCATCCCTACTACTCCCTATTGGCTTTTGGCCAACCATACTGTAGCTCAGCAGGCTCACAAAGTCATTGCTGGTGCTCAGTGAAAGCAGCAACCATTTAGTTGCATCCACTGTTCTGAGAACAAACTCTTCAGTATTTTGATTTGACTCACATGAACTGTGCACAGATGACAAATCCTAAACATGGGAAAGGGATTGCTTCTCAAAACATGTATGATAGGGGAACTGGATTGCTCAGTGGATTGGTAGCAGGTTAAGTAGCCCTTCACCTCTAGGTCTCTGGTTCAAATCCAGCACAGTTTGGTATTTGTTGAAAGTCATATCACCCGGGGGGGGGCCGTTTGGAGATCTATCTGAAATGAACTGTTGTGGTCTTAGATCAGTTCTCAATGGGCAGGTGTCCTCATCAGAAAACCACCAATGCAATTGCCACACATTTGGCATCCTTGTTGGCAGTCTCACATGAGAAGCAAAGAATTGAATGGGCATGGAGTCTGAACTACCCTCACATCTATGTGGTAGTTCCTCCATGGCATGGTGGAGGCAGTATGGGGAAGTTTGCCGTGTGCTTGCTGTGCTGTACCTGTCATGCAGATACAGTAAACAGAGGACTTCAGGTACCAATGTTGTCAGTCCAGCACCTCTCATGAGTACTAAACTTACATACAGAAAAAAATAAATAAATAAAGCATGCATGATAAAATATGATGCCAGGAGTTACCTTTACTGCAGTGAGGTTGAATCGAGTTAAATATTCATAGATTCCTGAGTCATCTACGTTGTCCAGGTGTGGTAAGATCTGGCAGATTACGTCTTCCACATTCAGTGCATCTGATTCTACAGTGATGTCAGCAAGTTGTGTAGGTGTCATAAGGTCAAGTACTTCAAACTAAAAATAAGAGAAATGTAGTTGAGCTTTTTGTGAGCAACTGCTTCTGCATGATTTGACAGGACTTTGTGAACTGTTAGATAGACATTAAAAAAAAACAGGCAGAGAACAAAGGAATTGATATGGAGAAAGGAATCACTAAATTTCTGTTAAATGTATTTTCAGTAATAAATCATGACATTATTTTAGCCCAGTGCAAACGGTGGCCTTCTAAACATTGCAGTATGCTTGTAAACATAAGAGGTTATCTAATACTAACAGTTAAAGAATTCTAAAGTTCTGCTTTATGTGTGGTTGACACTGGCACAATCAATATCCTACATGAGGGTTTCTGTATGTCAAAGCAAAACTTTTAAAAGCATAGAAACAAATACCATGATGGCTGAAAAAGACCCCACAACCCATCCAGTCTGCACAACCGTACCTATGATATGTTGTGAGCACCCTACTTGTTGCTTACACCCCTATCTTTCATGCCATCCCCCACACCCACTGTAACTATCCACATGTACTGCTTGAATTATTGTCTCGTTTTCTTGTTCTGTAAATTTGTACTCTCCTATTCTTAATTCCTCCAGCTTATAAATAAATCAATAAATAAATACATACATATAATACATATATGTATGTGTATATATATATATATATATATATATATATATATATATATACATACAATATACATGCCTTTCCCACCCATGCTTAAAGCAGCAGTATTTGTTAGTAACCATATAAGTTATATGAATGAGGGTGATCTGTAGACCTCCAGGATGGAGGGAGAGAGCGATAGGGAGCTAGAGGCAGAACTAGAATATGGTGGCAAAGATGGAAGTGGTGGTGGTGGGAGATCTAAACCAACAGTATATTGATTGGGTCATTCCAGGGGCCAGGAGCTCCAGAAGTTATGGCCCTGCTAGATACATTGCAGGACAGCCTTCTGGCACAGCTAGTTAAGCAGCCCAGTAGGCATGCCACCATTTTTGATGTGATGCTCACCAACTCGGAAGTGGTAGGAGGAATGAGGGTAGGGAAGCCATCAGGTCCCAGTGGCCATAACTCTATATGGTTTGACCTGGCCCTTGAGACAAGTAAGCCCTCATCAAAGGCTGAAGTCCTAGACATCAGAAGGGCAGACTTTAACACATCTACAAAGTCTCAATTGGTCTTGCCCCTCGTGCAATCAAACATGGGCAAGATAACCTTTGCCTACTGTACTACTTCGGTCTGGAACACTTTACGTCTCAATGTTAAACAATTTATGTCTGTTAATATCTTCAACATGGCAGCTTTTAATCATTTCAAAAGTCTGAATGAATGTGTATGTAAATGAATGTATTGTATTACTGTTATTTCTGTATTTTTTATATTGTTAAAATATGTACTGTATATTTATATGTTGTACTTGACTTCAGGTCGTACCATGTAAATTCCAGAGTACTTAGAATGAATAGATGAGGGAGCTGGTCTGGGACAAAACAGAGTGGACAGCATCAAGGATGTGAAGGAAAGATGAGGAGCAATCAAAGAGGCCAGCCTCAAGGTGACAAACTCTTGCATGAGAACGGTAATCAAAAGAAACAGGTACAAGAGACCAGCATGGTTCTCTGGAAGGGTCAGGGAAGCAGTAAGAGCTACAAAGTAGGTCTTCGCCAGGTACATGGAAAAACAAACGAGGGAAGACCGGGGAGAGTACCAAATGAGAACGAGGGCAACCAAGAAGGCAGCCAGAGAGGCACAGGCACAGAGCTGCATATTGCAGAGGGGGTCAAAGCACCTTGCGGGATGATCGGGGGGCTCTCTCTTTTATAAAAACATCGGCCTGAACCTGGTGTGATTTTCTAGAGTGAACAGCTACCATGGGGGCTCGGGGAGTACTATTGGAGGATGGACCTAGGGCACCCGTGGTTTATGGACTGTTGTTGGAGTAGGTTGGAGAACCTGCTCACATAGGTCCAGTTATAGGCTGGTCTTTCTGGAAGATACATCAGGGGACGACCATAGGGAGAGTTTTCCTTTGTTGGCTGATTAACTATATCCCCCCCCCCCAAAACAGCCGGATTGATCTTTTGCAGATTGATTTCTACTTTAGGAGTATATGGTAGATTTATAAAGCATCTCCGTTTGGCCTATGTGAGAAATAGGCCATGGGACAGTTTCTCCAGGGGTGAGAGCTCTGCGGGATTTTTACTGTTCTAATAAAAGCATGGACTAGAAGAACTGTGATTCTTGCTTTAAACTACTATAGACTTTTTTTTTGTGGAATTTATGAAAATTTGTCCAGATTTGTTTTATCTCTGGAATTGGTTTAAATGAGAAGTTGTATTATTGTTTTAATTATTTTGAATCTGTTGCTAGTGTTGACAACATTTTTATTAAAGTGCTCTTTGGACCGCTAACTATATAGTTATGTTTTGGGATCAAATATCCATGGACAGGCGCTATTCCCCCTCTAGGCTGAGGGACCTGCGCCCTTTTGACTGCCCCCCGTTGTGACCCGAAGTGTATAGGCATTGCCGTGCCTTGGGGATTGCACGGAGGAGGGGGAGAGGGAGGGGAGGTCCCCCGGCTGGGGGGGTGAGTGAAGTGGGTGAATTGAGATGGTGGGGTCGGGAGACGCCCTGGGGTGAAATGGGTCCAGGATAGGGGAGTGTGTTGCCTGGTTCCCATACCCAAGGGTTCCACTGAGACTGGGCATATAGCTTGCTCCTCCAGGGCCTCTCATCCAACCCGGGCATTGTTATGCAATGCCAGGTCTATAAAAAACAAAACAGCAATAATTACTAATTTTGTAGAATCATCTGACCTGACATGCATTACCGAGACCTGGCTGGACGAAAATGCTGGCCCCATTTTGGAGTCAGCTGTTCCAGCCGGGTACTCGGTAATACATTGCCCGAGGTTGGATCGTAGGGGTGGGGGGGGTCGCTATTTGTTTTAAATTGGAATTGGGCCTTGTAGAGGTTCCAGTGGTGTCCCCTGGATCCTTTGAATGTATCATGGGAGCAGGTGTGGGCTGCAGAATTCTGCTTGTTTACCGTCCACCCGGTAACGAGAAATTTTTTCTGCAAGAAGTCGCATGATTTCATCAGTCGACCTGGTATTGGAGCCCTCAGGTGGTTGGTCCTGGGGACTTTAATGCCTGGTCGACGATGAACCTCGCAGTTTGGTCAAGACTTTCTCCAACTAATGAGTTTGTTGGGCTTCACACAGGTAGTTACCGCTGCTACCCATATTCATGGTCATTCTTTGGATTTAGTGTTCACCCTGGGTATGGAGATCACAGGACTGGTGGTGGAACCAGTTGGGTGGTCTGACCATCACTCTGTAAGGTTCAATTTCACGACCCCCCTTATGAGACCCACCCCTTTGAAGATGGTCCAGTACCGCCCTTTGAGGGGAGTTACCCCTGAGGGTCTGATGGCGGTGCTGGACCTATCGAGTTGGCCGATGGAGTGCATGGAACCAGATGCCTTAGTAGTGCACTATAATAATATGGTGTTGAGGGCACTGGATTCCATTGCGCCTGTCCGGGTTTGCCCCCTCTCCCTTCGCCCTCGATCCCCTTGGTTTGATGGGACATTGAGGAAGTTGAGAAGAAAGGGGCGAAGATTGGAGCGCTGTTGGCGGAAATCCGGCCTGGAAGGTGACAAACTTAGATTGATGGCCCATTATTTGGACTATCAATCAGTAATCTCCCATAAGAAGGCAGAGTTCCTGTCCAGGGAGATAACTGCGTCAAGAAACCGACCTGTTCAGCTCTTCCGGACCATCGACAGGCTGTGCAATCCAGCCTGTCCGCGGGGTCGGAGAGCTTTTTCACAAATGCAGTGTGATGAGTTTGCTCGGTTCTTTGATGATAAGGTGCCATCAATCAGGTCGGAGATCTGCAGCATGCGTTCAAACGAGCATTGCAGAGACCAACATGGGGTTGCATGTCCTCGGTCTGTCTGGATGGATTTCGACCAGCCAGCGATCATGGATATCATGAAGATTGTCCAAGGCTTGTGACCGACTTGCTGTAGTTTGGATCCTGGTCCTACGCGCCTCCTTGTGGGATGCATGGATGTGATTGGACCAATCCTCACGAAGATAGTCTGGGAGTTCTTTGGATCAAGGGGTGTTTCCGGAGTCTTTAAAGGAGGCTGTCGTGACACCCCTTTTGAAGAAACCTTCCCTTGACCCCGACTGCCTCGCTAACTACAGACCGATCTCTAACCTGCCCTTTTTGGGCAAGGTTATTGAGAAAGTAGTCGCGTTACAGCTTGATGACTTTCTTACCACCCATGAAGTCTATGATCCTCTCCAATCCGGTTTCAGGAAGAGGCATAGTACCGAGACTGCATTAGTTCGGGTACTTAATGATCTCCTAATGGCAAGAGATCAGAAGAGCCGTTCGATCTTGGTTCTTCTTGATCTCTCTGCAGCGTTTTGACACCGTGGACCATGGGATGTTGCTAGATCACCTGCGGCTACTCTGCAGACTGTCAGGGACAGTCCTCAGATGGTTCCATTCTTTCCTCACAGGCAGAAGTCAAAGGGTAGTCTCAGGGATTTTCTCTTCTGCTCCCTTTGCTCTGTCTTGTGGGGTGCCACAAGGCTCTGTGCTTTCCCCCATGTTGTTCACGGTGTATATGCTGCTGTTGGGAGACATTATAAGGCATTATGGGCTGAGTTTTCACTGCTATGCAGATGATACTCAGCTCTATATGTCCTTTGTGCCTGAACAAAATGATGCAGTCTCGGTTTTTAACAACTGCCTCGCTGAGATTCAGGATTGGATGAATGCAAACTGGTTGAGGTTAAATCCAGATAAGACTGAGGTATTAGTTGTTGACCCGGGTCATTATGTGAAGAAGTTGACTCCTGGGGTCCCCTCTGGTCTTTTATTAGGGGATACCCAGTTGAGACCTTCTGAACAGGTGCGAAATCTGGGCGTTATTTTTGACAGTGCGCTGACATTAAAGATGCAGGTGTCGGCCACTGTCAAATCTTCCTTTTACCATCTGAGGAATATCGCCCGGATAAAACACCTTGTTCCACATGATGACCTTCCTGTCTTGGTCCACGCTTTTGTTTCTTCCCATCTTGATTACTGTAATGCTTTATATCTAGGGTTGCCGGGGGTAGATCTCCGTCGCCTGCAGCTGGTGCAGAATGCGGCAGCTAGGTTGTTGACTGGGCTACCAAGAACTTGTTATGTCACACCTGTGCTGCGCGAACTGCACTGGCTGCCAGTGCGATGGAGAATCACCTTCAAGGTCGCATTGCTGACCTATAAGACCCTACACGGTCAGGGACCAGGCTACCTGCAAGATCTCCTTTGTCCCTACCATCCTCTCTGCCCACTCCGCTCATCTGGTGAGGGATTGCTAGAGATTCCCAGGGTTTGTCTTAAATCATCTGGGGTAAGGGCCTTTTCTTCTATGGCCCCAACCCTGTGGAATTCTCTACCTCGTCAGACTAGAGAGTGCCTGTCCGTGGAATCATTTAAGAGATCCCTGAAAAGTCTTCTGTTTTCACTGGCATTTGGTTAGTTTATTTTATGGTTATTTCATTGTTTTATGTTTTTATTTATTATTGCTGATGTTTTATTTCTTGTTTTGTATCAGCGCTTTGATTTATTGAAAAGCGCTTTATAAATAAATTTTGATTGATTGATTGAAAGGTGAGAAAAACAGTTCTTTAGCTATACTGGGGAAACAAGAAAGAAGGGGGAGAAGGAATTGTTAGGTTAACAGAGGAAGGTAGGGTAACTGAAGAGGATGGCCAGAAAGCAGCTGGTTTTAATGACTATTTTCCTCAGTATTTCCAGGGAAGACAGAGGGCCTTTGCGAGAGAGTGGCATTAAGGCAGCCATATTCCTGAGATGAAGCAGCGATTTGCCAGTGAAAGGGTTTGGAAAGGGCTAGCAGTCCAGAAGATAGATAAAGTCACAGGGCCAGAATGAATGCAGCTGAGTGTGTTCAAGGAATTGGCTGTGAAATTAACTGAACCTCTGGTAAAAATTCAGACAGGGAAAGTTCCAAAGGACTGGAGGGTAGCAGACATAGACCTGCCCGGGGCAAAGACCAACTGGGTAACCACAGACCTGTCACTCTAACCTCTGTTTTTGGTAAACTGGTGAAGACACTACTTAAAGATGACTAGGTGAACTACCTGGGGAGCAATGGGCACAGGATAGTAAACAGCATGGGCTCATGGCATGGATATCTTGATAGCCAACCTGATAGTATTCTTTGACTGGGTAATGAGAGAAGTAGATAAGGGCCATGCTGTAGATTTACTGTACTTCAGTTTTAGCAAGGCTTTTGACTCAGTGCTTCACATAAAGCTGCTGAAGGAGCTAGACGATCTGGTTTCAATGAAGGACAGTTAGGTGAGTAACTGGTTGGAATAGAGACAGCTGAGGGTTGTGGTTAATGAAGTCAAATCAGAGGACAGGGAGGTCACCAGTGGGGTGCCTTAAGGATTGGTCTAGGGTCCAGTTCTTTTCAAAATGTTTATTTGTGACATGGAAGAAAGAATCCAGGGCAAGATGTGTCTCTGTAGATAACACTAAGCTCTGTGACAGGGTAAGCAGCGAGGAGGGGTTTACGGAGATACATAGAGACTTTCAAAAGCTAGAGAGGTGGTTAAAAGTTTGGCAGTTGAAATTCAGTGCCAAAAAAAAGCAAGGTGATGCACATAAGGAACAAGAACTCAAGGGCATAGTCCTGGATGAGGACTGGTAAAGCCGTGCATGACCTCTGTGGAAAGAGTCATTATCAGTGAATCCCTGAAATGGTCAAACCAATGTAACAAGGCTTACAGTAGGGCAAACAGGATTCTGGGGTGTATAGGAAGGGATACTGACAGCAGAAGGAAGGAGGTATTACTACCTCTCTATAGATCAGTGGTGAGGCCCCATGTGGAGTACTGTGCCCAGTTCTGGAGTCCTCACCTAAGAAAAGATAAGAACATGGGGGTATAAGTGGAAACTGATGGTGGGAGATTCAAGAGGGTAGTGGGAAAGTTTTATTTTACAGAAAGAGTGGTGGAGCTGTGGAAAAATCTGTCAGCTGATCTGGTGGGTGCCAAATCTATCAATGGTTTCAAACATGGCTGGTACAGAATGAAGGGCTTAGTGGTTCCTCAGGTTGGTAGTAGTAGGGTGGGGAACATGGGGTGGATAGTGTAGGTTAGAACCCTGTATGGACGATAGATTCCAGCTTTGTTAGAGTTTATGGGCAGACAGGCTGAACCAGTGGTCTTTTTCTGCTAGCTTTCCATTTTCTTTCACTCCTGAATCAAGATACACGATACTTAATTTTTTAACATTCCCACTGCTGTGCCATGATCACCAAGAAAAAATTAAAATGAGATATCTTGGTACAGTGTTGTGCTGTTTACCATCAAAAACATGTATCGCCATCCTAATACATCTACAGTGTGAATATAGAATTTACATTCATCAGGTAACCTCAATGGAAGAGATATTCAAAAATGGTGAGTGGTGGCCATCTTTAATACCATGAGTCATTAATTATGAAATCTGCTGTATACACTATTTTAACTGAGAACTAACAATATACTGAGCATGAATCTTAGAAAGTCAGAAATACATTTTTTTGCTGAAAAAAAACTATATGATGAATTTCTTTGCCAGCTAACAAATATTGCTGCTTAAAATCTCACAACCATTTTGGCACAGGCCAATTCCCTTGGCTACTTGTGCCACTTCTCCACAACCCTGTCAGTAAATATTTCCAGACAATCTTTTTGAATCTCTCTCCTGCTAGTATTATAGAGTTCCCCCTTGTGCCTATGTTCACATGCATTGTGAACAGATTGCTTGTTGTCCAGCTTGTTTATCCCATGTAGAAATGTGTACTGTAGGTCTCTATTCATAGAAACATAGAAACATAGACTTTGATGGCAGATAAGGACCGCTTGGCCCACCTAGTCTGCCCATTTCCCTACCTACAGGATAAGCTGCAGATCCTAGTTAACCAACAACCTATTTCTTCTTACCCCCCCACAAGAATTGCCTTATGTCTGCCCCATGTATTCTTGAATTGTCCCACAGTTTTAGACTCCACAACCTCCTTAGGAAGGCTGTTCCATGTGTCCACCACCCTCTCTGTGAAAAAATACTTCCTCACATTGCCCCTGAACCGCCTCCGCCTCTGTCTTTAAATTGTGTCCCCTTGTTCTTGCACATCTCTTTTTCTGAAAGATGCTACCCTCTTGGACTTTGTTGATTCCACTGAGGTACTTAAAAGTTTCTATCATGTCTCCCCCCCCCTTTCCTCAAGGGTATACATATTAAGCTCCTTTAGTCTCTCCTCATATGGTTTCTCTTGCAGAACCTGCACCATTTTAGTTTCCCTCCTCTGGACAGCCTCCACTCTATGTCTTTGCAGAGATGGGGTCTCCAGAACTGTAGCTGCACTCAGATGTGGTCGTACCAACTGTCTGTACAGAGGTCCAACAACTTCCTGTTTTCTACTGGTGATGCCTCTCCCTGTGCATCCCAGTATCCCCCAAGCCCTCCTTACTGCCTTCTCACATTGCTGGCCCACCTTTAGGTCATCTGATATGACTACTCCCAGGTCCCTTTCCATTTTTGTTGTTGTCAGTATCTCACCCCCTTTGTGTACTCTTCCCCTGGGTTTTTGTTTCCCAGGTGCATTACTTTGCACTTCTTTGCATTGAGTCTAAGCTGCCATACATTTGGCCATTCCTCCAACCTTGCCAAGTCCCTTTTCATCCTTTCCACCCCACCTTGCATATCAACCCTGTTGCAGATCTTTGTGTCATCTGCAAAGAGACATACTTTCCCTTCTAGTCCCTCTACAATGTCACTTATAAAGACATTAAAAAGGACTGGCCCCAGTACTGAACCCTGCGGCACCCCACTAGTAACCCTCCTTTCTTCGCTGTGGACTCCATTTACTATTACCCGCTGTGTCCTGTTGTCCAGCTAGTGTTTTACCGGCTACCACCCTGGGACCCACTCCCAGACTGGCTAATTTGTTTATTAATCTTATGTAGGACTGTGTCAAATGCCTGGCTAAAGTCTAGGTAGGCCATGTCCACAGCCTCTCCCTCGTCTACTACTTTGGTCACCCAGTCAAAGAAATCAATTAGATTTGTCTGACATGACCTTCCTGCTGTGAATCCATGCTGCCTTGGGTCCAGTGCCCCACTGGCTTCTAGGTACTCAACAGTTCTTTCCTTCAGAAATGATTCCATCATTTTCTCTACCACTGAGGTCAAACTGACAGGTCTGTAGTTTCCTGCCTCTGACTTGCTCCCACTTTTGTGAAGGGGAATCACATCCACCCTCCTCCAGTCCTCAGGTACCACACCATCCTCCCATGATTTATTAAAAAGGGTAGTCAGTGGTGTTGCTAGTTCTTCCCTTAGTTCTTTTAGAATTCTGGGATGAATCCCAACAGGCCTCATTGTTTTATCCACCTTCAGTTTTAAGAGTTCTTTCAGAACCCTTTCTTCTGTGAATCAACCAATATCAACCCCCCATCCAGAGTGCTTCTATTGACTGGATTAGGTATCTCCCCCTGCTTTTCCACTGTGAATACTGAGCAGGAGTATTCATTCAGTATCTCTGCTTTTTCACTGTCGCTCCCTGCCCAACCACCTTCCTCTTTATTCAGCCTCAGTATCCCTGCCTTAGTCTTTCTTTGCTCCCTAATGTACCTATAAAAGGTTTTATCCCCCTTCTTAACCGAGTTGGCTATTTTTTCCTCAGTTTAGGCCTTTGCTATTCTGACTACCTTCCCCACTTCCTTCTGCTTTAACTGGTATAGTTCTCTGTCCTGCTCCTTTTGTGTTTCCTTACAGTATACTTCCTGAATGCTATCTTTTTCTCCCTTACCTTCCCTGCCACTTTTTTTGAGAACCATAGTGTTTTTTTCTTTCATTTTGATTTCTTCATCTGCTTCACACAAAGGCTTGTTGCCTCTGTGATGGCAGTTTTGATGTTTTCCCATTGTTGCTGCACCCCACCTTCTTCCCTGTTTGCTAGTGCTTTTCTAAGGCACTCTCCAATTTTCACAAAATCAGCCCTCCTGAAGTCTGGTACCTTCACTTTTGTGTGGCTTGACTCCACAGCTAAGTTTATCGTGAACCACACTGTTTGGTGGTCGCTTGTTCCCAGATGGTTACCCACTTCAAGATCAGCCTTTGTAACACAGTTGAAGAACTCTGTCAGATTCATCTGACAGGACCTTCCCCGGGGGAAATTATGCTGCCTTTTATCCTAGAATCTATATGCCTCCAGGAAATCCACTAGTCTTTTTTTATGATGGCCTTCAGCATCTTACATACAATGCACATCATGCTTACTGTTCTATGATTGCCTGACTCATCCCTTTTCCCACTATTACATAAGAGGATATTTGCTGACTTCCAATCCTCGGCACTTCCCCAGTCCCAGTGAACTTTTGTAGAGTCCAGTCAATGGTTCAGCCACCTCTTGCTCTATTTCTTTTAGCATTGTTGGGTACAGCCTGCCTGGGCCCTTTGATAAATCCACTTTCCGAGCTTTAAGATGCATTGTTTCCCTATCATCAGTTATTGGCACCATGCTGATCTAATCTCCCCTTTTTCTGACCCTGAGCTCACATACTGGTGGTGGGCACTTGTCCTGTACTGTAAATACTGAGCAGAAACATTCATAATGTATGTCCACTTTTACCTTCTCCCCCCTCCTCCCACCCTTTCCCTTCTACAACCTGACAATCCCTTTCTTAAATTTGGATTTTACTCTGATACAGATGAAGAATGTATTCTCTCCCTTCTTTACTCACTCTGCTATTCTCAGCTTGGTCTAACTTTGCCCATTTCACCTTTTAGACTTGAACTTCATGTTCCCTTTTTTAAACCTAAGTCTTGATTTATAGCATATTGATAAGTAAGATTATTGTGGATCTTATGGTCATGTCTGTTTCCATCCCTGTGTATACCAGAACTGCTCAGCTTTGCTTCACAATTCTATCACACAAAGAACTCAAAGACACTCATAAATGTATGAAACAAGGTAGTTGCACTCTCAGTATAAACAAACTAAACATTTGGATGTAATATTTGCTCATATAAATAAAGACACTGGGCAAAAAATCTACTATAGAACTTTTGTACCAAAGTTCTCACCTTTAAAATCACTTTCCCATGTTGGGCTAATCTTGATCCAAACCAATAATATCAGGTTGTTTCTCTGTCCTTCTAGGCTGATGTACAGCTAAGGCACACTGATGAGACGTAACAAGGATGAAACACATCAGTGGTCTGCCATTTTCAGTATTTGAAGACTGTGGGGCCTTTTACCATCGTACAGTCTTAATTTAGGCCAAAGTGCCAAATTTCTTTCAAGGTGATTTACATATGCTACCCATGATGCTTTCCATCAGGGTGGTATGTATAATTGTGTGTTCAATAAAACTTGGCTTTATTGCCAATGTTCTTCCAGGATAACACATGCTACAACATATTGCCTGTTACTTCCTTCATATTAATAAAAAAATGACCCTTATTAGATTATTCATTCGTAACAGAGGGCACTGGAAAAAAAGCACTGTAGTTATTAAGTTGGCTAGTTATCCATTTTATAATTTTAAAATAACTAGTATACATTATCAAGTACTACACTGAAGTTTTCATACAGCAGGAGGAAGTCATCCATTTATTACTTATAATATCAATAATATGTAGACAATATTCAATGGTATATGCCAATCAACATGAAGGGATGTTAACTGGCTAAGCTTTAAGCATAACTGCAAGGTACTAAAAGGCCTTGGAAATAATCTATAAAGGTATTGATTTATGAGGCTTTTAGTACCTTACAGTCTTACTGAAACCATAACAAGCTAAAATGTATTGATGGTAATTTGCATATAATACCCATAAGTCTATGCTTTAAGTTCATATGTATAACACTGGGTTTTTTTATTAAAAACTAGCTTAATTGTGAATGCATGTTTTGTGCATTTCTTGCTTCAGTATTTTTGCATTCAGGTTCAAGTATTATAAAATGATCAGTTACTTACTGCATTGAAGCTTGGGTTCAGCTGTACAAAGTCATCATATTCAGCATATACACAGAATTGTCCAATATTTGTGGTTAACCATGTCCGGGTATCCTCAGAACTACTGCCACAAGCAGCACCTATAAGTATTCATAATATATCTTAAATATGTGATACAGCATATGTCATAAATAACTCACACATAATGGAATATTTTGATAGGTAAACTTGTACAAATCACGTACCATTACCTCAGAATTACCACTGACTTCTATCTATGCCTAACCATCCCAATATGCAGTCAGTAGGCACTCTTTTAAGATATAGTGGATAACAGTGAATACATATATATAAACTTATTCACCAGACTGAATATATATTTACTATACATAGAAGGCGATGGCAGAAAAGACTCACTGTCCATCAAGTCTGCCCTGTAATGGCTATTTACTATGTGAAGCCTAGTATTTATTTATTTATTGAATTTTGTTGACCTGGTAGGCCCCACTGGGCCCCGGAGGTCCCTTTTTCAGGGGCGACCCGGGGGTAAAAAATAACATACAGGTAAACAGAACAGTAAAAGCAGGTAAGCAGAGCTGTAAAAATAACATACAGGTAAACAGACAGCACAAGTAGGTAAGCAGAGCTGTAAACTTGCGTAAATACCAAATGGTTTAACAGTGATAACACACATAAGACAAATTCCATACTGTATAACTGTGAAAGACTTAATGGCATTTACAATACGGAAGGTGGAGAGGGAGGAGGGGCCGTGGCATAAGGTCAGTTCCTTATGCATTGGCAAGTGCTCCTGGCGAGCAGGTGTGCTTTGAGCTTAGACCGGAAGCAGGGGCTCGACCCTGCCTCCCGTACCTCCAGTGGGAGTTTGTTCCAGTGGGAAGGTGCAGTAAAAGCAAAGGACCTGGACCCAGCTTTAGTCTTTGTTTTGGGGACCACAAGGAGGTTTTGTCCTGAGGAACGGAGACTCCTCAGGTTGGTTTTGACACTAACTAGTCCTTTGAGACTAGGGGGAGGTAAGGGCCCCAGAAGCTTAAAAGCGAGACATAGTGTGGGGTAGATGAGGCGGGCTTCCAATGACGGCCAGCTGAGCTTGGATTGAGCCTCGCAGTGGTGTGTCCTAGGGTGTGATAATGTTGCAAATCGGACAATCTTATTGTATAAGGTCTGGAGCCTGCCAAGTTCCGTAGAGGCCACACCTTGAAGAACAGGTGCCGCATAAGTGAGCTTGGGGAGAAGGACTCTAGTTGCGATGGCAACTCTGGCTTCAGGGATAATCTGGTCCTTTATTCTGTAGAGGATACTGAGTTTTCCATGTATGGCTTTGGTGAGTTGGTCAACGTGATTTTTTAGGGTGAAGCCTTGGTCCAAGGTTAGCCCTAGGTATTTAGTGGAGGTAACCACCTCAAGTTTATCACCCCCTCTGGACTGCAGCTGAAGGAGCAGCGACCTCTCGGTTCCCAAGGATCTGGGCCCGAACAACATTGCTTTAGTTTTACTGGTATTTAATACCATTTTATTCCGAGTGAGCCAGTCCTCCATCTAAAGAATGTCCTCTTGGAGGGCATTCCCCAGTTCTCCTAAGTTAGGGGAGGCTCGGAAAATGACAGCATCGTCCGCGTATTGGATGACGCTGCTGCTCCCGCAATGTAAGTGCAGTATGCTTGACACGTTAATGGACTAGCCCTCATCTTCTTATGCTGCTCAGCCAGTCCTTATTATTCCCCTGTATCTGTCCCACCCAGGTTTGAACCTGTTGTTTATCTCTACCTCAACCACCTCTTTGGGTAGTCTATTCCTCTTCTCCACAACCCTCTCCATAAAGAAGAACTTCCTGGTGTCGCAATTTCCACTCATGTCACCTAATTATAGTGTTTTCATTCTTGGGGAATAGTTCCCCTCTATCAACCCTATTTATCCTTCTTATAAACTTATACAGTTGCAGCAATAGATAAGGGTAGCGATTTCCAGAAATGTTGGGAAGTACTAAAGAGATTCTGTCTAGTGGCACTATAGTGGTACTGCAGGCAGGCAGGAAATTTCTCTAGAGATATCACCAACACTTCAGAAAATATCTGACCATACTGACTGCAGCAAATGTATGTTTCTAACATGTTCCCTTCTCCCTTCTGTCCTCCATTGAATACATATTGAGGTCTCTTAGCCATTCCTCATATCTTTTACCTTGCTGCTTCATAATGATCTTAGTGATTCTTCTCTGCACTGCATCCAGTCTGACCTGGTCCTTTCTCAGATGTGTAATCCAGAACTGGGCACAATACTTCAGATGTAATCTCAACAGTGACCTGTACAGCAGAAAAATCACCTGCTGCCATCTGCATGTCCATCCCCTGATAATGCACCCCAACATTATTTTAACCTTGATATAACTTATATTCTTTTGAGCAGAATCCTTGAGACTATTACTGATAATTACCTCTGGGTCCCTCCCCAGTCTCGGCAAACCTCACCCCACCCATCCAGTACTCTGTGAAAGGTTTTCCTGCCAACTTGTACCACCTTGCATTTCACTGCATAGAAACACAACTCCCAGCTCTATTTGCTCCATATCCCAGCAAAGCTCTCTAACCCTCTCTTCATTATGCACTCTTCCACAAAGTTTTGTGTCATCAGCAAAGATGCCCATCTTTCTCTTAATGCTCCCTATGGCACTTATAAACACATTGTACAGGACTGATCCTATAACTGATCCCTGAGGTACACAACTTGTAACCCCTCATTTCCAATAATTTGCCATTTATCACTGCTCTTTGTTGTCTCCCCTTTATCAAGTTTCCCACCAAAGTAGTCTGGCCCTCCACTAGTCCCAAATCTGTCATCTTTTTCAGTAATCTTTTGTGTGGCACCGAGTCAAAGGCCTTACTAAAGTCAAGGTATGGGACATCAACAGCTTGATCCTTGTCCACAGCCTTGGTGACCCAGTTGAAGAAGACAGTCAGATTTGTCTGACATAGTCTTTCCACTACAAACCTATACCTTTTGGTGACCTGTGTCCCATTCCTCTACAGGTACTCTACCATTTGCTCCTTGATTATGGTCTCCATGAACTTCCCAAATTCAAGGACAGGCTGATGGGCCTGTAGTTTCCTGAGTCCTCCCCATTTCCCCAATTGTGCGGTGGCACTAGTGACACTATACTTCAATCTTTTGGGAAACTCTCCACCTCAATAGAACACCAAAACAGATCTGTTAGAGGGGCTGCCAACTCTGTGCCTACTTCTGTTGGAACCCTTGTGTGCGTCAACCCAATGGAAGAGCATTAGCGTGTCCACTCCCCATGCTCAAGATCTGTGTTCAGGAACAGACAAGGGTCACTCAGTGGGCCAGCTGGGTGAGGGAGAATTGAGTGCCCAACAGCAGTACTTCTTCTTTGGGGAGGGGGGCACCAGGTCTTATCGCAGGAGGCTGGGCAGCAGCACAGCATGTCTGCGTGAGGGACAGGGCTATAGCATGATGTGCTTGGCACACATGTCCCAATGCTACAGCCCAGAGGGTAGAAATGGAAGAAAAAGATGCTGGGCTGCCCACAGCCAGCAATCCTGGCTGGATCTAGCATGACCAACACAGCAGGCCACCCATACATCGAGGTCAGGGCAGAGGTCAGCACACTTGCCATTGGCGTCACTACAAATCATGTCTCAAGACCGGAAAACAGAAAATGGATACAGTGCAGTATGCTGATCTCCTTGCTCCACAGGTCTTGCTTCATCACTCTGTGGTGCTCCCCAGACATTAAGCCTCAGGTTCCTATGGTGGAATAGTGGACCCCCCTGAAACCAGGGAGGAACACCAGGGAAGGTAAGGTGGGGCTGTGGGCAGACGTTGGGCCAATGTGGGCCAGCCTGGGGAGAATAAAGAATAGTAAATTTAAACAAAATAACCCTTGTATGCAGGCCATCTCTCCCTGGCACTTTATCCAACCTGAATTCTGACAGACCCACATACACCCTGCCCTCAGTAATGTGCACAGGCCCCATTTACCCCACACCCTCTCAGAGGCCTTGATGCAACCCTATATTAATGGTCCCCCCTACTGTACATATCACACAGAAATACTGTATAATAGGAAATATTCACTGTCTTTTTATTTTCACTATATTCGCTGGTTTCATATTAGAGTGGAAATAAAAAGACAGTGAATATAAGGTAGATCACTATATATATTGCAGCACTAGTGTTCCACCAGTGAAAATAAAAGGAAGTGAATATGTAGGGGTGTGCTTGGAACACTAAATATAAAGGGAGTGAATATAAACTGCTGTACAGTAACTATTTAGCACATAGGTCTTCTGCCTGTCTTTTTCCACCTAATCCCCTAATTTTCAACCTGACAATTCCTCCTTTGTTTTCCTCTTCTCGCTAATATATTGGAATAATTATTTTACTCCTTTCTTACCCCACTGCTATTTTCAGTTCCATACTGTATCTACCTTGGCCTTTCTGACAGCCCTTCTTGCCTCTTTCAATTTCCCCTGGTGGTTCTCCTAATCTAATTCTCCTCCTTCTGCTCATTCTTATATTTTCTAAAGATTTTCCTTTTGGCCCTCACCACTGCCTCCAATTCTTTGAAAAACCAGAGGGATTTCAGCTCCTTGTTTTCTTAGCTACCACTCTTACACAGCTTTCTATGACTTCCAGGATCCCCCTCTTGATGACCAATTTGTCCTCTACCCCATGTCCTCTTGCCACCCCTCCAATCCCCCCTCCAATTTCCTTCCTCACTTTACTAAATCAGGATCCAAAAATTCAGCACTCCAGCAAATAGATTCACCACTTGATGTGATTCAAATCAAATAAATATTTATTAGTAACTTGGTACAGAGCAATGAACAAGTTCCAGCAACCCAGGGGTTGCTCTGTACCAAGTTATGAATAATTTCTTTGATAATGTTTGGGCTGGCTGCCCTGTCAGCACTGGCCTCCATTGGCAGTTTATAGCAGCTTTTCCTGAAACTTGCTCACTGTATAAAAGTCTGCCTTTCTTGAGATCCAGGACTACAGCACTACATGTGCAGTAACCTTTCCCCATGTTCATTTCAAACTGAGTCAAAATGTGGTCACTGAACCACAGGGGTTCTTTCAACTCCATACCTCCCACCACATCAGAACTGGTCAGCACCTGATCCACAGTTGCCAGCTTCCTTTTTGGTGCCTGCACCATGAAACAGTCCTGCAGGCAGTCCAACAGAGCCTACTCCTAGTCATCCTGGCCACTAGTGCCTCCTAGTCTGCAATGGCATGGGGTCATAATATCACAGATGATAAAGGGCAGGTCAAAACTGCACACCAAATACACCATGCAACAATACATCAGTGTCACATAATGCTGACTGCAAGAGAAATGCCACATGCCTGAACATTCCCCCTGGGCTATTTGTCATCAGCTCTGAGGGGGTGTGGATTCAGGGGCAGAACAGAAATCCACCACAGCACTTAGCCATTGGCACACTGATGAGAATCAAAAATATTCCCACATCAGGGAGTCAGACCCTGGTCCTGCCCTGTTTCCCACTGTATGGTCGGGTGTTCTTGCCACTCCATCATGGAAGCGGCTCTGCCAAGCACCCAACCAGCAGTCTCTACATGCACTGCCCCTTCCTGTGCAGAGTGACAGGGGTAGCAATACTAGCGTATCCCTCATATACCCCTATTGCTCTAAAGCACTACACACTACAAACCACATGATTCTTCATGCATGGTTTAGTCTGTGCTATAATGATCTGGTACAGTCTACAACAGGCAGGTTGAAATTCCCAGCTATCACTGCCTTCCCCATGGATACTCTTCTGATTTAGTCCTTCCAGTACTGAATCATTTTTGTCCTTCTGTCCTTGTGGCCTGTACATTACCGCCACCCTGAGCTTCCTCCCTCTGCTAGATATTAGCATGAGCCATAAGGATTAAAATTCACCATTCCCCCTGACTGAAGCACCTGGAATCGAGCCTCAGCTTAGTGTGCCTTTCCCGGTTACCAAATATTTTAATAAATAAAATAAATGAAGCATCTTCCTCTGCCTTTATGCTGTCCCTCAGGAACAGGGCCACCCCCCACCTTACATAGATTACATGGATATTACGGAGCATTAAAGACATTAGTCCTTAAGCTCGCCAGTCATAGGTTATGAATACCCTTTAATGTCCCTGCTTATAAGAAATTTATCTAGCTTTGTTTTAAATTCCATCATTGTTTTGCGTTCCACAACCTCACAAGGTAGTGAATTCCAAATCTCAGTTACTCTATTATTTAGCCAGTATTTCCTTTCATTTGTTTTAAATCTTTCCTTAATCAGTTGGTAGTGATGAGCTCTCTTTCTTCACCCTTCTGTCCCATCTAAACATGAAATATCCAGGGACCATAAGGTCCTACTTATTATTGGCTGCAGCCCATGTTTCTATCACTGCAACTATATCTGAGTTAGCTTCTGCCACTAATGTCTTGAAGTCACTGATTCCGTTCTCCTGGAGGTGTTGAGGCTGATACCTTCCTACTTGCACCCCTGAGTGCCCCTGATCCCTGGTACTGTACTTGGTTTTGTATCAAGCCCCATTAGCATTGGCTAGCCCACTCCCCTTCAAATATTTCACTTCTGGTCTGTATTCCCTTTCCCACTCTATCCCGTACCTTTCTAATCCCATCCATGTTATCCCATTATACCTCCCCTTCCTGCTAAACGTTGCTATCCTCTCGTTTATTTTCCAGCCTTCCTCCCTAAATTATCCACTCAAGAATCTGTGTCTTCCCTTCTGTCTGACCAATATAGTCAAGAGAGTACTGATTGGATTCCTACACCCTCTGCTCTACTATAGGAGCCTCCAACCTTAGTCTCCCCCTTCACCTAGATTAAATTTATTTAATTAATTTATTTATTCATTCTTTGGTAACCAGGTAAGGCCCACTAGGCACAAATGCCCATTTTCAGGAGTGACCCGGGAGCACTGGGAAGGTTAAGTGACTTGCTCAGAGTCACACAGTATACAAGTGGAGGTTGTAGGAATCAAACCCAGGTTTGATGGATCTACTAAGCTCATTCACAGCTCATTATTCTACCTCTAGGCTATACTGCTAGCCTCAACTCATACGCAGCTCATTACTCTAACCTCTAGGCTATATTGCCAGCCTCAACTCATACACAGCTCATTACTCTAACCCCTAGGCTATATTGCCAAACCCAATACCCTTTAACAAAGACATCAAACTTCTGCCTTAGCACACTAGCTTCCTCCCATTTTGCGAAGAGGCTGTCACACTTGAAAGCCTCCTTTCCAAAAAAACAGCCCTAATCTCCTAAGAAATTACACTATTTCACTTTACACCACACCGTAAGTCATTTTGCTGAACTCTTTGAACTTCAACAGCTTTGGGTCCCCCACTTCCCATACCAGCAGGACCTCAGAGATGATCCTTGACTCTGATGCAGCCTTCAATTTCTTTCCCATCTCTTGGATCTGGCCATGGCCTCTTCTGTTTCCTGGTTCAACAGATAATTTTTCCCCTAAGTGGACTATAACCTCTATTCCCACATATATTACATAAAAAAGCATTTAATTTGTCAGAGCCTGGGATCTATACCAAGGTTAAAGCAAATTATTGCTTTGTTAATTACCTCAGAAGTTTTTACAGTGTCATAGCTAGTGCTATCTATACATTACACAATTAGAAAAATATTGAATTTTGATATACATAAATGGGATACACAATGGACTGATTCAAAATACACAGTTTATCTTCAAGTGTGTTTGGGGGCAGGACCATAACTCATGCGTGGAAGAGCATCGAGTGAGTTATGAAAGTCCTGCCCACTCACAAGTGATGATAAATTGCCTAGTTTGAGTCAGGCTATTGTATATTTGATATATACAACAGTAGTTTATAAATTATAGCTTTTAAATCTGCAGTTTATTTAAAAATGTTGCTGCTTTTCTTTGATTTTAACTGCTCGCTTCAGTGCTGCACTAGGCATTATGATGTCATCAGCATTGTAGAAGCTGCTCTCTGACTAGTTCAGTAGTCCACTGTGATGACAGTAACTTTTGTGACAACAATAACAGACATTTTTGATATCTTGCTGTTACTGATGTCACTAAGATATCTTTTTTATCTTGTCATTTTCACCCCCACTCCTCTTGTGTATGTGTGGAACTCCCTCCCTGCTGCCATCCAGCTCACCCCCCCCCCCCAACCCAGCACCTCAACCCTCTCATCAAAGCACATTTTTCCTCCACCTGTCCCTGTGGCACATGACTATGCTGAATATATACCAGACTCTGCTAAGTTCCTGTTATCTGGATGCATGGTTTGGTTTTTGTTGTTATTTTGCCTATTTGTTGTCTCAATATCCTTGTATTTTACTATGTACCAAACTGAATTGTTCTGTTCCTTATATTTTCGTCCTGATTGTACTTTCCTTATATCTATTTTTATCTCCACTCTTCCCTTCCCCCATGATGCACCTGGAATCAAGCAGTACTCTGCTCAGTGTGCCTTCCTGGTAAAACTCTTAAATAAATATACACACGCAAATATATACATATATATATATATATATAGGCACTTGGATCAACAAGATTAACAGAATAATGCTTATTAGATAAAACTGTTATGTTGTTTTCCATGTATCTATTTATCTACATCATATTTCTTCAAAAGGGTTCTTTAACGGAAGGCACATTCCGTGAAGGCAATATTTGGCATTTACATTTCAGGGAAATAATAAATTACAGAGAAATCTCGTCAGCATTCTGTTGTGAAAGTAATGATCTTCATTTATAAATGACATTCTTTTCTTCCACCCATTGTTTATTTCTCCTAATAATTGGATGTCTCCCATCCTAGAATGTCCCCTATCCCAGCCCCACTACCCAGCAGCTCTGGGTACTTAACCCAGCCTTCTTGGTTCATCTATGGCTTGCCCCTCATAGCAGGGTCCCCAGGCAGCACACTTCCCAGACCAGCAGTGTGGGGCTCATGACACGTTAGTCTTCATCCTGCCATCCAGAGGGTTTTCAACAGTCTTCTCTCTTGGGATGAGCTGGTGGGCAATGATACAGTGCAGCAGTGGTCTGCATCTGTATCTAGCAGCAGCTCCTCCATGTCAGCTTCCACTTGTGCCAACAGCCAGCCTCTGCCAGGTGGCAGCCAACAGTGGAAGACAGAATCCCCCTCCCCCACAAAGGCAAAAGGCCATCTAGTGGGAAACTCATCCCTCATTCCCCAGCCCACATTTGTTCCCAAACGTGGGTCACCAGAATAATTAGCAGAAGCACAACTGCTATGCTATCTGGCCAGCTTAATGACAGATATTCTTTTTGTAATACTATACCTGACTCAATGTACTGTAGTTTTATGTTATTATTCATTCATTTATTGTGTTTTGCCAGGAAAATAGACATTGCAACACCTACTTCAGTTTTGCGTAAAATCGTCTCAAAAACATTAATTAATATAACTTACCAGACTTTTTAGGGACGTGCGATGAAAGATATTGATAAGCGTAGTTATATATACCTTCCCGGCTTTCTACATCTATTTCAGTGAATACCTGGTTGACGGCACCATATCTAAAATAATAGAGAAAACAAAGTATTAAGCACTTCTTTTGATGCTGATAATAAAGCAGCGTGCTCATGTGCCAAGGGGAAGGGGACAGTTCCTCCCACCACAACTGAGATTTACTAAGGCAAACAATGGGACTGGTCCGACTTGGCACTACAGTTACATGCTAGCACCACCTGTCATCCTGAGCACTCCATTGTCAGAGGAAATTGAGCACAATGACCGGCAGCATTACAGTAGCATTGCTAGCCATCTCACAAGTGCTACACGTTATTGCTGTAGTATTTCCCCGACAATGGAATGCTACCACATTTGAGGAGTGGCATCCATTCAATCAACCAATCATTCTTCATTTCTAAAAAGCGCTTTTCCAACACCAAAATGCTTGGACATAAAAATCATATAAATAACTTAATAAAACAATCAATATTCAGCCAGCACAAATATAAATATAAATAACTAATAAGATTAAATTCAGTCTTGAAACGCCTGGCGAAATAAATACGATTTTAAAGCTGTTTTAAAAACTCTGGATGGTCAGGCGGTCTCGAACCTGATGAGGTAAAGAATTCCACAGGGTAGGGGCTGGAAAAGCAAGCCTAGTCTCAAATAAATTATGTTTTGCCAGGACCCTCACGTAAATTATATTTATATTACTGTGGACTGAAAGTTGCATAGGGTAATTGCAGTTGCTGTACTTCTTTCTGAATATTTTATAGCTGGAATTTTTTTTTTTGTGCATGACACCCTCATTATATAGCAGAATAAGAGGCACATAGCAACAGCACTGTTGCAGCTGCTATGTCTTTTCCTTTTTGTTATATAGCACACATCTTTTTTGTGAGTGGCTATGTAAACATACAAAAGGCTGAGTGGCATGAAGTGCAGTTGCAGCTGCTGTGTCTGTTATACTAGGATAGTATAGTTGCACAGAAGACCCATGCTCATTTTGTGCAACTCCCACAAGCGGTTTATTTTCCATTATTTCCTAGTATTAGATAGTTGTCTAGTTTTTTCTTGAAGCTATTGAAGGTATCTGCCATTACCATATTACATGGTAGTACATACCAGGTTGGTATTACTCCTTGTGTGTAATAGTTTCTTCTATTGTTTCCCTGGGATAGGTTAGTTGTATTTGTAAATTATTACTTCTCAGATTCTGGTTTTATTTTGTTTTTATTTATTTCAGTTTTGGAATTAATACCTTTGAGCCAAAGGCTCTTTTACATAGACTATACATAATATTAAAGAACAGAAACAAACAGTATAGTGATATTAGGGTTGGGATCCGACTACAGGAGGAAAAAGATGCAGCCAAGTGGCATTGTCAGAGATTTCTTGGGTTTATTGTAAATCCTAGATCCACCATTAATTGATCATCTCTAGATATGTTATACATTTGCAATAGGTCACCTCTTGTTCTTCATAGTTCTAGAGGATAGAAATCCAGTGCAGCTATTCCTTTCTCGCAGCAGGTTGTCTGTAGCCCCTCAACATTTTAGTTATCCTTCGCTGGACCCCCTTCACCCTACTTACATCCCCCCTATGGTATGGACTCCAGAAGGATTACTAGGAGATTTAAGACATAAGGGAACACTAGGCCCATCTAGAATGTCTCCCACATGTGAGGGTACTTAAACCAATAGTCGTTTCGAATAATAAAGTTTATCCAGGGTTTTTGTTTTGAAGTTTCTAAGTTTGAGATGTCTACTATGGATTAAGGAAGCCTGTTCCATGCTTTTATAGCTCTAATTGTGTAGAAATTGTCTTTTTTTGTGGTTAATGCTTTCAGGAACATTAACTTTTTATTATGAGACCTCAAGTTACTTCTAACACTGCTGTATTTCGCATTACACTCATCCATGAGATCTTGGTTGTTTACTATTTTAAATAGTAATAATAAATCCCCTCTTTATCTCCTTGCATCCAGTGCGTGCAATCCTGTTTGTAGAAGTCTGTTTTGATAGGAACACTCCTTCAATCTAGGTATATGTCTAGTCACTGTTCTTTGTACAGTCTGCATTAGACTGATGTCTTTTGTCAAGTATAGTGACCAAAACTGGGACCCTCCAACAGAGGGTGAACGTAACTTTTATAAAGAGGAATAATAAACTGTTCTGGTTTACACGTAAAAGAGCATGTTTATTTTAGTGACCATGTTTCTGTCAGTTCTAACAGTTGAATTTAATAATCAGATTAATAATATCTGAATCGATATCCTGAATATAAATGTTAAAAGGAGGCACAGTAATTAAGATGAGGCCTGATGTAGGCTCTGTTCAATGGCATATAACATGCCCTGTGTCTGGTGGTGAATGCTCTTTTTATACATCCAATAATTACTGTTACTGTGTAACTCTTTTTGCAAGTGGCACCACTGTCATATTGTGAATTGTGTGGCATACAATATAGTTCTTATCACTGTGCTTTTTGGTCACCTGTTTTATAATGTGACTTTCTCTACATAGTACCACCACAGTAGTGAGGACTGATGGGGGCATAGTGCAGTGGAGCTGCTGTGCCTTTTTTGCTGCAGTTACCGATCTGCCTTTTATCAGCTACCCTTGCTTACTACTAGCGTGAACTCCTGTCCCATTTTCCACAAATGTTATCTCCCTCTTTAACCTTCCACCCACTATTATCCACCACCCTCTTTTATCTGCAAACATTCAGGATGTGCCGAGACTGGCAGATAAAAGAGGAAGCACAGTACTTTGATTTTTTTTACTGAGTGGCACCACTGACACATAATCTACTGAGTGTTGTGCAGCACAATTACAGCTGCTGTGCCTTCTTCTGAGAGTTCTGTAATGTGAATCACTTTTTAATTGGCATGGAAAACATCACACAAAAAACCTAGAAATGTACATGGAAATGTAAAGGAAGTAGTAAAGTGGGCCTCAACAACATGATCAGCATGGAATCAGGCAGCAAGAAATGGTAGTAAAGCCTCAACTTCCTTGTTCTGTGGTAAACTAGCCTGACTTAACCCGTACATGATACTGCTAAGTGCCTTTTTAAACACTGGCTGCTCTTCCCTGTGCTTGTCTGTGATAATAATGCCTGAACTGCCCTGCAGTGGTATACTTGATGTCCTCTTCTGTACTGAGCTGGTCTAGGGCAATATTGTCTGCTGTTCCCTTTGCTTTCCCAAACTAAAATTGCCTAACCATTGCTGGCTCACATTTCCTGCTTTTACCATATACGGACCATTTGATGTCATCAGTGTAACCCATGTCTCTCAACATTGTTGACTTACCCTTCCATGTGCAAGTGACATCCTCTGGCAACTTCATATTGCCTGACATTTTTGTGCTCTTCTCTGTCAACTTTGTCCTTGCCCTATTATGCTATGGTTGTGTCTGTCAAGTCTGTCAGGCCTTTTGCTGTCCTGCAATGCTGCCCTGTTTGGTCTAGCATGCATTCCAGCTAAGAGAAAAGGCTGACATAAAAAATACTCCAATTCATGTTGCAGTACTATCATTTTAGACCCAGACTGTAAAGGGATAGTAAAAAAAATATTAGGATTTGGCCCAGAATAGTCTGGAGAAAATTTAGAAGTGAAAAGAAATAAGTGCCCTAGCTGAGGTGTTCTCAAATTCCAACTTGGGCACTTCCTGTTTTTTCACTTCTAAATTGTGTCTCAAATACATGCAGACTACATTCATTGAAAACAAAAATGTAATTGTATGTTTTGTGACTCCTGGGTGTGTACTGAGAGAGAATGAATGCCTTTAGGGTCCCTAGGTTTCCGGTTGTCCTGGTAGCACAGCTGGTAGGGTAGCAGGATGGCATTTTGAATAGGCCTGAGTTTGAATCCCAACTAGGGCATTTATTTCTTTATCACTTTAAGATTATTGTTCAGATATATGCAAACTGCACTCTGTTTAATTAAAATAGCCTGCAGAAGCAGATAATGACCTTGTCATCCCCTACCTAGTCTCAAATAAAGTGGGATTTTTTTCCAGGATAGGCATCTAAGTAATATTCATATTACAAGTGTCACCTACAGTAGGTACTGTATGTAGGTTTATACTGTCATCACTAGGTAAGGCTGCCATAAAAGAATGTGCAGTAAGTGGCACTAGAATATACATTTTGCTAAATGCAATCGTACAAATTAACTAACTTGACTCACATTATTTCGTATGATCCACATGAGATTGTATTAGGTATCTGTAGGAGGATGGTTTCATTTATATTGTACAACACATTTTCAAGTCGCTGGTCAAACCACAGTGTCACATTATTCTCAGTGAGTGTTTTGAATTCTGCTGATAGTTTGGCTATTGTACTGTCCAGTATATCACCTCCAAACTCACAGTTTTTCAGGGTGTCCTGCAAAATGAAAGTAAAATTTTTCTTGGTCAACATATGTAAATGTGTTTTTAGAAAGAATACTTTTCTATGTACTGTAGGGTATTGGGGGTGGATTTCCTATATGACCCCAGAATTCTATTATTAGGTTCAACTTTTCCACCACAAGTGCAATATAACCTATATACTAGAAATTGCATTTATCTAGCAATTATTAAGATCAAAAGAATACTGTTGCAGCACTGGCAGGATATACACTCTACCCCATACATGCTAAATAGGTGACTCTATTGATTGAAAGTTTAAGAGTGGAGAGACTTCAATATGTAATTAAAAACAGAATTGACTCTTATAATAGGATTTAGATACCCTGTATTATTTTTCTGAAAGATTCTCAAAAGCAAGTTTAAGTTGCAAACTGGAGGTGGTTGGGGCATGGGTGGGGACAAAGCATAAACACAGGGATACGATGATATACTGTATGTGTATTTTGTATGCTAAGGACTGAGACTGTTTTGTGTCTTAATTCATATGGCATAATTGCTTGATAGATATGCCCCCCCCCAAAAAAGAAAAAATAATTTACTAGTAGGTGACACATTTACCACCAAATCACATTAAAAGTGAGTTTTAGTTTTTGGGGAGTGGTTCTGTTGTGAAGTCATAATGGTTTTCCTTTTGCTGCCTACAGGGTGGCGATGGGGTGTTAGAATTGAGAAACTGAACACATTTCCCTCCTTTTGTCACTTTAATCTGAACTGTTGCATTAACACAGTTTTTTTGCAAAGAATTTCCTCAATTTTTGAGATAGTATACAGTAGTAGCCACAGACATTGCCAGCTATTTCCAGATATTTTGCAAAATTTCAAAAGAGTTTCTCTCTGCTGCCCCTACTGTGGAAATGGAGAAAGCATGAGATATTTCTGGAAATATTACAGAAATTTCGGGAAATATCTGGCGGTGTCTGTGGCTGCTACTGTAATCATATCCTCATTCATGCAGGTATCTTTGGGACCTGAGGAAACATATCCAATTACCTATGGAAATGGAGGGCCACAGGGTCTGCTTCCATCCCTCCATAAATGCATACATCCATGTTGGTGTGGAAGCACTGGGCCCTTTTGCTTGGTTGTTTGGCTTCTTAAACTTTCAGTGTTAAGTGTTAGTCTTATAGTACTCATTCAAACCTTTGTTTTGATATATAGATTGTCCCTTAATGGCAAATATTCAGGGAGTTATGACTTCTTAAATTTGAAATGTGGAAAAAAACTAGGTCCAAAGTCTTTTTTTCATAGGAGGGAGTCTTGTTTTGTGAGAATGAAAAAATCTCACAAAAAAAGAATCCTTCTAATGAAAGATAAATATGAAAAAAATGAAGTCCAAATAATTTATTTGTATAAAATATTCTTTTTTCATGAGTACGACACAATCTCACAAAAAAATAATTCTTCATATGATAAAAGAATCAGAAAAAACTATGTGCAAATTCTTTTTTCAAATGAAGGCATCTTTGTTCATGAGATTGTGTCATTCATATGAAAAAAGAATGCTTCATTTGAAAAAAAATGTGGAAATAGTTTTTCCAATTCTTTTTTCAATGAAGGATTGTTTTTTCAAGAAATTGTGTCATACTCACAAAAAAAAAAAGAATGCTTCATATGATAAAAGAATCAGAAAACAAATGGAGTCCAAATTATTTTTTCGCACGAAACCAATCTTGCTTTGTATGGCCATATGAAAAAAGAAAATCGAGTTATGAAAAAAAGATTTTAAAATGTGTTAAATATGCATTTCTGGGAAATGTTTCCAAAACGTAACTGCAGAATATACTGAATGGGGTCCTGGTTAGCAAGATACATGTATTGGCATCTTTGTATAATACCATTTTTATGGGTTTTGAAACACATTATTTTCACAAAAAAAAGGAAACAAAATGGCAGCCATATGAAAAAATGACGTTTTTCTCATGAAGAAAGATTAGTCCCATATGAAACATAGATGATTGTCTATGGGGAGTCATTCACAACAAGGATATTCTTGATTGAGAGGTATCCTTGGCAACGTTGGACCTCGAGAGCGAAACTCAAGAGGTCGTCCGTTGCCAGGGATACCTCGAGATCAGAGAAGATCCTTGTTTGTGAATGACTCCTCATAGCCAATCTTTTATAGTGTATGGGGAGTCTATTCATGTTAAAACAATGAATGGAAGCAGAATTTTTTAAATCAAGCTTTACTTGGCTTCCGTGTTGTGGCTGCTCCAGTGCTACTAGCTCCTCGTCGATTACTTCGTCGGCGCATACAGGTCGTTCCATCTTGTTGTGCAGCACCAGTGGCGTACCAGTGCAGCACAACAAGATCGTGATGCACTGAGGTAAGCACAACAATGCTGTTGGGAGCATGGATTTCCATGCTCAACAGTGCTCTACCATACACTATAGAATCTTTTTTTGTATGGGCCAAATTCTTTTTTTGTTCCAAGCAGCTACCTAAATGACAGAACTGCACATGCTCAGAAGTGACATTTTAAACCCTTATAACTTTGGAATGGATTAATATTTTTTCACCAAACCAGTGAAATTTATCACTCTGGGCAACACGTTATGTACCCTGAAAATTTCAGAAAAAAATTCCAAACCATCTGGGCACTAGGTGATGACAAAAAAAAATGTTTTCCACTTTTTTAGCTATCTGTATCTCAGAATATGCAAATCAGACCAGAACAAAACTTGGCACATCAAGAAACCTTGCCCCCAAGACTACACATACAAAATGCTGTGCAAATCTGTTTGAACAATTGTGAAGTTATTGGAGTGCATAATTTGGGCTTTAACATAGAAATTCCCACTCAACCCTAACTATAGGGGTGCTACCACACCACTATAATATATATCTTGGTGTTCCCTAGCCTTTGATAAAGGACAAGTCATCTGAAACATGTCAGATGGGGATGTGTGGAATTTCATTTTATTAAATAAATGGTTTTGGTATAATTGATATATTTCCAGTGAAGGTGTTCTATTTTTACATATACCAGAGGTGGTGAGTGCTGGAATCTTTCACAGTCTTGGTTCCCACATTGATCCCTGTGGTGCCTGCCTTGCAATCAAGTTTAAATATATATATATATATATATATATATATATATTATACCTATGAAAGCCAAACAGCTAATTAATTTATTATGTGGTACCAAATTAAAAGCCTTGCTAAAATTCACTGGTTTTATTTGAGAATTGCCTGCAAATGTTTTTGCACATTTTACCTGATGCAGGCTGCACCTGATAAAATGTGCAAAAACATTTGCAGGCAATTTTCAGATTTTGTGAATACAAACATTTCTGCACTTCATGGCAATGAAATAATGATTGTCATTATTTTGATACATGCATCATTTTTGGTGTGCAGTTTACAGCTCTAGCAGTGCAACAGGTCACCTTTATGCAACCTAACAGTTTTGGTGCAGGTAGCACAAGTGCGCTAAGAAAGTGGTGCAGGCTGCTAAAAATCCAGCTTACAGGGTCTACAGAGAATGCAACAGCCAGATAATGGTTTACCGGGCCAAATAAGCTCAGCAGATTTCTGAATCATAGCTTCCCTTTGTTAAACCTGTTTTTAATTTCTTCTATTTCTTCCTCCAGACCTAGGTAATTAATCTATTCACTTATTTCCAACTACAGGGGCAAAGTTAATTATTAAAAGGGTCTCAGAAATCCTATAATATGTTTGGCTATTAACATTCCAAGAGCCTTATATTAATGTCTGTTCCACTGTCATGTACAGCCTGATCACCATATAGCATATGAATTCTTCCTGTTAGCGTTCTATCCTCTAGCACTGCTCAGTGACTGTAATGATGCAAATTGATTCTGAACCAGCATTCTTAAACAGTTGGGGGATGAATTGTTTTATTGAAACTCTCCTTCACAATGAGGAAAATGTTCAAAAGGTACACTTCTAACACTTTTCTTTTGGAGACATTTTTAATAATAGCAATAAGGCATGCCCAGTGGTTGGAATAACAATGAGTTAACAACCACTAGGTGCAATATGGCCCTCAGCTGCACCTTGCCACCACATTACACCTCTAGATGATTATTAACAGACTGTTAATATAACCCCTTATCATGTCTTATTACTTGATTGGTTTGAAATATAAGGGTGGTAATTTTTCACATAGTTAATCAGCAACATCAAAAACTTATTGTACTATCATTCTGACACTAGAAAGTTATAATGTTATCATTCTGACATCAATAGTATTATGAGATGGCACATCCAGACAGTATTACATATTACAAGAAATAACAGATAGGAGACTAGTATAATCAGTAACTAGGCTCTTCATTCCATCTTGGTATTCTAGTTACATCATAAACCATTTGAATTATCTCTCCTAATTGATTGTGTCATCAAAACCCCTTAATGGAAGTACAACCTTGCTACTAGTGACTTATTATCTATTATTCTAGTTGTAATTTCCTATATGAGTCTTGCTCCCATTTGTATGTACTGGAACCACAAAAGCATCCCTCCAGTCTCTAGGTATTGTACACTGGTGTAACTGAAAAATGGTGGGCTGAGAAGTAACTGCTCAGGCTCATGCTGTTCCATCTATTTAGATAGATCAGCTCAGGGGAATTACTTTTTTTTATTTTTTAACATGATTTGTTTACACTAGGAGTGACTTTGCCTTCCACACCCCTTGTATATTAAATTAATAATGTTTCAGTTAAATGCCAGGAGGTGAGGGGGCACAGCCCCACAATATTATTATGTAAGACTATGACTGGGTTCAAACTCAGGTGGGACAAATTTAAGGGAAGAGTGGGACCACAGGTAGATGAGGAGAAGGGAAACTTGGGGAAGGAGGTGACAGTCTGGTATAGAAGTAAGTAAGTAAGTCAGTAAGCTTTATTGAGCACCCATTCTCTAGGGCTCAGGGTACCGTACAAAGGTCAGCAGAAGATACAATTCCAAAAAATCAAGTAAAAAAATCATAATAAATACAGCCCAATACAAAAAATACATGTTTGAAATAAATAAAATTAAGTACTCAAATAGAATATTAATGAAATATTAATAAAACACATTTTGAAAACAGCCACTGTATCAGGTGCCTTGCCTATAATGCAAAGGCCTCCTTAAATAAGTACAGTTTCAGGCCCCTCTTAAAGGCCTTCAATGAGGGGGCCTTCCACAAGGATCTTGGAAGCAAGTTCCATTGGGTCAAGCCAGCTACCTCAAAGACACTATCAGCAGATGATTTGAGCTGTGCCCTGGGAACTGCTAGGAAGCCCACCTCAGAGGAGCAGAGAGAGAGAGAGTGGTGTATATGATATGGAGTCAGGAGGTTACGGAGATAGCTAGGGTCCAGTCAGAATAGAGCTTTCTAGCTCAGTAATCTGATCTTGAGGGTAATTTGCCACCTCACCGGAAGTCAGTGAAGGTCATGTAGGATCGTGGTCACATGACAAGACCTAAGAAGGCCTATCAGCAACCTGGCTTCTGTGTTCTGCACCAGCTGCAGTTCAGGTATGACTCCTCCATTAACCACAAGGTACACAGTGTTACAGTCGTCTTGTCTGGAAGTTGCAAATGCATAGATTAGTAAAGGGAAAGTCATCAATATCTGCCACTAGGGCTATCAGATCTCAAAATCTAGACTGGCAATAGGTTGAACATGGAGCTAGACAGGGAAATAAGGGAACTGAATGAAGTTCTGGGTCATTTCCTTCCAATTCAAACTCTATTTTTAGGTTTAGTATAATCAAAACACTGAAATCAGCCTAGTATAAGTCTATGTAGTAGTTATCTTTGGGCCCGTGATTCTCCAGATACTATATGTGATACATTCAGTGTCTAATGTAAAATATTCACTAATGTGTCAGCTATTTCAGTAGAAAATTGTATCAGTACTCTCTGACTTAGATTATCTCATCTGTCTGATTTCATTATTGCAAGTTTCGTCAATTTACCATTATTTAATTCCTAACAAAAATGTATATTTTCTGTTCCTTCGCTGCTGCATTTCTCTGTTCTCTTTCTTCATGCCCCCAATTGCTATATCATCTGAATGCAAAGTCTAATACACAAGTTAAAGAGCAGCTGTCGCCTTTGAAGAATATTTGAAAAGTATAATATTTAGACACATTTCAGCTTGTATTTCATATAACTTCTATAGATTTCTCCTCTCCATTATTTATTACTGAAGATATTCCCATAGAACAAACTATTTAATCCTTAGAGTTCATTTGCCTCTGTAGCTTATTACCTGCTTGAATTTATAATGCTCTGCTGTGACATGACAGTCTGTTGCCATGGGAATCACTGTGATGTCACCAGCATAGTATTATGACATCAGATTGAGAAGAAGCAATAGGGATCTGATGAAACTTCAAGGAACAGCAATCCTGTTTTCATGCATTTTACCACAGTTATAAATATTGGGGATAAGAAATACAGAGCAAATGAGAAATATAAGCTGCTTAGTGTTCAATATTACATTTTTCAAAGTTCTTCTCGACGTGTCAGTGGCTCTTTAAGTACTGGTTGATTTTTATATCATAAATCACTTCTTTGATTTCAGTTAATCAGGACACAAAGCCACTGTGCCTTTTATCATCTGTACTGTGGTCTGCTGTGCCACACTGGATGCCCTACTTTGAAAATTCCATTTTATTTTCCTATTGTTTAAGGGTGACTTATTGTTCAATGCTTATATTACAACTATGCATTCCAGAGAGTTTTACAATACCTACGTATGTTTGTTAAACTCATTACAGAAGGGATAATGGTGTAAAGCTATTAAAGCTTCAGACCAGTTAATAAAAATGCAATTTTTACAATATTTATGTCAAGCAAGCCCAACAAATGGTGAAACTTGAATCCTTTCCTTTTAAGTTTTTTTCTTTACATTCTATATTTTTTCTGACAGTTTAGCACAGACACATGCCAGGAGTGCCATATTATATTCAAAGGAAAATGGGGGTGGTGCCATTCTCTCATTGGTTATTTTGTCTGATGTAACTGGAATGCATCACCCCTCCATTTGCCTGCTGAATGTTTATAGGACAAGCAATGCAATCAAAGGGTGAAAAACAGGAAATGGTATAGGGGCTGCCATATTTCCTGTGGATCCACACAATTTTATAAATGTATTAAAAATCAAGAGACCCACCTATCAGAAAACAGTAGTAAAAACAGCAAAAGTTAAATCTGAAATTTTAACCTACCAGGCAGTGCAAAAATCTAGGAAGTGACGAACACTTCCTGGTTAACTAGTACTGTGGTGTTAAGAGGTAGGGGACATTTATAAACCATGTAGCAAGAGGCCGAGTGATTTACATTTGTCACCAGAACCCCAAGATAGCTTAACGCCCTTATTTATGTACAATTCTGCACAGCTGATTTGTTGTATTTTAAGGAAATAATTCTTTATTTTTACTTAGGAGTTGATGACTTAAGGAAATAATTCTTTATTTTTACTTAGGAGTTGATGACTTATTCTATGTACGACTTTTAAAAAACTACTATCACTTAATGCTGTTGTGGCATTTCAGTTCTAAGGGATAAAAATAAAGATAATAATTATATTGTGTGTAAAACAGTAATGCATTTTAATTTTGGAGTTGTTATGGCAAAATAGAAAAGATTGTGGATTTTTTTCCTCACAGAGTTGTGTGGTCAGAGAGAATTGTGAGGCCACAAGAAAGTACTGTTGTAGTGAATAACAGTTGTTTAATGTGTGATGTAGGAACTGAACATTTACAGATCTCATTAATATACAGCACTAATGTCATATCTTCTTATCAATGAGTGTTGTCATCATCACTAACCAACAGTAAGGCTGCAGAGTATTGGATTTTATGTAGTAATACTCACAGATAAAGTAATATTGAAAGAACAGAAGGTACCTACCGGTGCCTTGACATTCAGTGTGTCAAAAAATGTACCCAGGTCATCAATGTTTGTTATTGGTTCAAAAATGTCAAAGAACACAGTCTGATTTTTTAATGCTTCTTCTGTCAGTATAACATCAACCAGTTGCACAGGACTCAAATCTTCCACAAGGTCCAACTACAGTAGGAAACACAATTTAGACATATTAAACTCCTAAAATAATGATGTACATAAACATCAAACAGTTATCTAAAATCAACATACACAGATATATTGTGTTCATTGTGCCACCTAGTAATAGTGTTTTTGTGGAGAGAGAATGGATTCTGTACCTTAGGACCTTGGTCAGTTCTCTCCTCATGGCCACTAATGGTACAGTTGTCTCAGCAAACTGACTTCAGGGGCAAGCCTGGGATGCTGACAAGCCACCATGATTGAGGAGTACCCCCAACAGTAATGCATTCTTAACTAGGGATGGAGGAGTTGTACTTCCATGTCCCTTATGGAAGGACCAAGGAAGGTTTACCTTTAGGCAGCTGGGGAGCTGCATACCGATTTGGATGCAAATGGCACAATGTGTTCTGCCATAGGTGGTGGGTGGTGGGTGGTGGGAGACAGGGTACACAAAATGGAGAAAAACCCACCTTCCATCTGAATGCTATCCCCTGGTACACTTGGACCTCACAGCACTGTGCCTGATGCCTTTAGCAGTGGTCAAGCTAGTTGAGCATAAGGCTGGTTGGTTGGCATAGGGGGTTAAGATGATGGGATGATTTGCAGACCCAAGGGAAACAAAAAGCTGTTTAGATAAAAACAAATCTCTTTTCATGACCGAGACTTCTACCCTTACAGAGGGATACAAGAGGGATCTTGCACTTATAGGAAAAATGTGGGATGTGATGAACCTGCCAGGTCATCATGCTCCTTGAAGAGAACACCTACTGGTGGAGGAAGGGAAGCTGAAGAAATAATGTTGGAATGAGCTAGGAGCACTTGTGAGGCAACATCTATGATGGTGTTTTGGGGGGAAAATCTATAGGAATGCATTTGTTTCTGTTCCATGTGTCTACATAATGCAATGTAAAAGTATTTTCTCTAATTGCTTTGATGAATGAAGAGTTTGGACAAGTCTTTTCTTATGAGTTTGGACAAGTCTTTTCTTATGACCAAAACTTTCACTCATACAGCAAGGTGCTAGAGATGGATGCAGCCCACTTGGATAATAGGAAAAAGATGGACGTAACTGGCCATCATCCTGAAGAGAGAGGGAGAGAGGGGGAGAGAGAGAGAGAGAGAAGACCAGCTGCATGTTCAGTTTACAATGTCATCTTAAGCTCCTCAGCACCATCAGTAAAATACTGGTGTAGACCTTTAGCATAGCGGGTAGGAGTAACCCTTGTGTAGTGAAACCCTCTGGGGATTCAAGGTTGCAGGTTGTCTTCCCTCTAGGCTTGCTATTTGAGTTAGAAGACCAAAAGAACTTGGGCTTGATGAAGTCAAATAGTACTATAGGTTACAGATGTAACTTTCAAAAAAAGGAGATCAGCATCCTAATCTATCTGACTACCTCGCCAATTACAATATCTTGTGTAGCCAGCAGCATGGTTTCCATAGACACCATAGCACCACTACTGCCCTTGCTCTTTTCACTGATCGTATACTCACTAATATGGATCAAGGGCACGCCATGGGAGCTGTCTTTGTTGACCTTTTAAAAGAATTCAATCTAGACAACCATACTCTTCTCCTCTCTAAACTGCACCACATCAGTTGTTCAGAGGAGACCACTAGCTGGTTTTGCAGTTATCTCTCCGACCGCTCCCAATCAGTGTGAGTTGGCCAAGTAATTTCTCCTGTCCTCTCTGTCACCACCTGGGTACCCCAGGGCTCTATCATCAGCCCCCTACTCTTCATTATATTTGTCAACACCCTCTTCTCGGACTGCCTCTCATGTGAATCCCTCCTTTGTGCCGTCAACCTTGCTATTTTCCACAGTGACAAATCCCCTCTCCTTTTATCCTCCATCTTTACCTAGAACTACTGTGTTGCCCACAATTGGTTTACAAATAACTTGATGTTGGTTAATGCCTAGAAAATGAAGGCTGTACTGTTCGGGTCTAAACCTTATATTGCCAGAATCCATGCATCCAACTCCTCTTTCCAAATCTCCCCCCCCCCCATGGTCCTACCATGGAAACTGTCACCTCCTTCAAATACTTGGGGGTCACATGGGACCCAAACCTCGCCTTTACTGACCATGTTAACTTAATAGTCCAAAGGGTAAATCAGAAACTTGATGCTGCCTACTGTTTCAAACCATACCTGTCTGCTGAGACCCAACTGGCTATTGCCAAGGTAATCTTCTCCTGATCTTGGACTACTATTCCCCAATCTATTCTCATGTATCTACCACCCTTTGGACCATAAACCCCTTTGTTTAGAAGAGCGTTTGCCACTTTGCCCTATCTGCCCCTTATTGCACCTATCATTGTGACTTTTTTTTTTTATTTAGTTGTTTAACCAGGTATAGCACACTAAGCTGAAAGCTTTTTTACAGGAGCGACCTGGGAGCACAAGGAGGTTAAGTGACTTGCTCAGGGTCACACAGTATGCAAGTGAAAGCTGTGGGATTCAAACCCAGGTCTGGTCTGCTGGATGTCACCAAATTTGCAGCTCAGAGCCTTAGACCACTGCGCTATACTGCCTCCTTTTACCACTCTCAAGGCTGGCGCTCCCTACAAGGCCACCTTGACTTTACCCTTGGCTGCCTCACTGATTCTATAACTTGATAGAAACTTTCAAGTACCTCAAGGGAATCAACAAAGTCCAAGAGGGTAGCATCTTTCAGAAAAAGAGATTTGCAAGAACAAGGGGGCACAATTTGAAGATAGAGAAGGGACGGCTCAGAGGTAATGTGAGGAAGTATTTTTTCATGGAGAGGGTTGTGGATGCATGGAACAGCCTCCCTGAGGAGGTCGTGGAGTCAAGAACAGTGGGGAAATTCTAGAATGCATGGTACAGAAATAAGGCAGTCCTAGTGGGGGGTAGGAGGAAGTAAGTTGTTGGTTAATTAGGATCTGCAGCTTATCTGTTAGGTAGGAAAATGGGCAGACCAGGTGGGCCAAATGGGCCTTATCTGCTGTCAAATTCTATATTTCTATGATGCAGCCCTGTTTCTCCTTTATCCTACCTCTGCAAGCCCCACACCTCACTGAGGTGTTTCTGGTCCTCCACTGTCCTCCCTCTGGAGACTCTGAGAACCTCCTCTAACATGGGTAGTAAAGTCTTATCAGTAGCTGCTCCTAAACTATTAGGGTTACCACCTTTTAAGAAGCCCAAAGCGTGACATTTCTTACTGAAACATGATTTTTCACAGGACAGTACGTAACCACGACCAATGCAACAGACTTGTTTTCTCCATATAATCAGAATTAATTAAAGTATTGTAATTTTTTAGTTGCCTCTATTGTTTCTTGTCATTTTAAGGTATTTTAGTTAAGATATTGTACTTTTCTGCAACATTTAGTTGAAAGTTAAAAAATATTTTTTGTACTATAAAATCAGGACATGTAGTATTTTTCAGGTTTCTTGCAGGACACAGCTGCCCAAATCAGGACTGTCCTGCGAAAATCAGAACAGGTGGTAACCCAATAAACTATGGAATGGGCTTCCCTTATCTCTTTGATTCTCCCACATGCATCATGCCTTTAAGCTTAACTTTAAATTGTGGCTTCTCTCTCCTGACAGCTCTAGCTGTCAGCCTAAATAGCCCCCCCTCCCCCACTCAACCCTGCCCCACTCCTTGTATGGCCTGATGCTTCACCTGGTTCCTCTCTCTTTGGTGGCTTTACTGGCCTGGTCTGGGCCCTCAATATTTTGCCTTGTGCAGTGGGGGTTAATTTTGGTTACCTTGTTAGTTTGTATATATGTTATTGATGCTACCCCTATGTATCTGTTTGGAAATGTCATCTGTATTTTGCCATTGTATTTGCCTGTTTTTTGAAATGTTATCACATATTTTCTACACCATCAGTCTGCACTCAGATTGTTTACCTTGCACTTTTAGCTCAGTTACTACCTTATTATTTGTTGTTTACTTTGCCCTGTGACCTTTAACTCATAGTTTTGTTTTTACAGTTTCTGTCATTGCCCCATAGTGTCTTCCCCGTGGATTGTATCATTGCAATTGTATTGTTTTTATTCTGTATTTTTAACTCTGTATTTTATTTGCATGTGCCTGAAAATGGTCCTTTGGATCAGTGCACTTAACTGGTTATCAAAGTCATCAATCAGTCAAGCAATCAATCAATCTTTTAATCGTGAGTAGAGGATCATTGTTTTTGGGAGGTAATTGTAGCTGCTTTAATGCAGAATGCCTGTCCAGAATGTGAGGAGGTATCAACATTTAATCTGACAAGAAGATTGTGAAGATGGATAATTAACCAATGGGTTATCATCAGAGATCCTTTTTGGTTATGAACAAAGGTTGAGGACAAGGAAAGTGATGCGTGGTAGCATGGGGGCCTAATTTAGTTAAAGCAGATGCAACATGCACAGTATAAGAGACACAGGCCTGGCTAGAAATGTAACAGGATGGTATATTAAAGGTGAATGAGGAAGTCAATTATTGTTTAGGAATTTCAGCTAAAAATGGGGCACAACAAAAGCAAAGAAACAATAATAGGAATTTAGTTGTTTTGAGTTCACTTGACATTAACAGTGAGTGCTACAGTACCGATGATGCAGGCCCTGTTTAAAACATGGCAGCATGATTATCAAACACTGATTAAGATTAACAGTAACAGTCGCTCTCCTGGAGAAGATATTTCACTGGAAGTGCAGTAAAATACTTGCCTGAAGCTGTGCAGCCTTTATGGTGAAGATCTCATACACTGCCCTGGGCATTATGCATTGCCTTGCCATACAGCAGATCCAGGTTCATTGCATGATTCGGGCTATCAGCCCAGGACCAGTAGAATCCTGGGAATGTTACACTCTCAGACTACAGGGGTTGGAAGGCAGATCACATGCTTCTTTATTGCCTCCTGTGGTAGGGACTAAGGGCAGCATAAGTGCCTTTAGTGAAAATGCTGTGCCCCTTTCCCCATCCAGTACTGCATAAACAGTAGATGCATGTAAGAGTGGTGATTGGGATCTTTTATATAGGTGAACAAATTTCTCAGGTTGCTGCAAGTGATGTCCCCTAAAGCATTCACATCATTGGGATATTGTCCATCTCATAGCTTCCCCAGACATTCCTGATGAACTTTTGCTGCTGATGTAATCTCCCTCTCAATTTTGGGGATTATAATCTGTTTTTTTTCTTTTCCTGCTGTCAAGGGTCTCAGATAGTTTGCTCCTCAAGAGAGCTTAAATAGAGGTACAGGTTAGTTCATGGGGGAGGGGACCTCAGCTTAAGAGTTCTAGAGATGACAGGTGCATCTCTCTATAATTTCTGCCTGATTCTATTGCCACATCTTTTATGGCAGCTGTCCTTCCTTGTTCTTCAGGGTAGCTGGCTCAGCTGCCATAAAAGATGTGGCAATGGTCCAACCGTGACATATGGATTGAAAGTAAACTAGAGGTCTGTAGAATGCAAAATTCCACTCGTAAAATTGTGGCAGTATGACAATCCACTTCTGAAATGGATTTCAGAATTGTTTGGTAAACATTGTTGGTGAATTCCATGGAATTCTTCTGAACATCCTTCAATTTAAACCACGGATTAGGTTTCCGTGGTTTGAGTAAATCACTGATTACTGTAATTTTCCAGTTTGTCAAAACATAATTCAAAGCTGACATAAACCATGAAACGCCAATTCCTGGTACATAATTACTAATCTGTGATTCAAACATCACTGTCAGAATTTTAGCAGAATTGGGGAAAATGAGGCAGCATTTTTAAAGTCCTGCAGGGTTCCGTCAAAAGGTTCTAAGTTTAACTTGCAGTTGATGAAGCAGCACCCATGGAATGAGCGAGGCACTCATACAGCAGCATCTTTTTTGGCAGTGGGGAAGTGCAACTATTGCTTACTGCTCCTGAGCTAAGGAGAGCCTCCTGTTATGTTTTGTGAGTCTAGTTTAGCGAGATGTGTGCCAGATCATACTCACAAGAATGTTGTGCAGTACAAAGAGGAAGAGTATGCAAAACTGCAATAATATAACAGAAAATACAGGCAGGTTTAGTTTTGTGTACTTTTGTGTATTTATGGGGGGGTAATGAGGGGGGGCTACAGCGGAGGGACTACAGGGAATAAACACTAACCTGCACAGACAGAAACATTTGTCCAAGTAATGGCAATTCAGATTTAATATCAAGAAGGATAAAGTCATGCACATTTGCAAAAGAAAAAAAATAGCAGGGTCCTGGTTAGAAGTCAGGGTGATGCAGATACCAGAGGAAAGGGTCCCTGGCGACCCTGGGAATCATTATTAGTGGTGGTGTAAAGTCCCATGAACAATGCCAAAAGGCTGCAGGGACAGCAAACAGGATGGTGGGGTGCATAGGGAGTGTGTTCTCTAGCAAAAGGAAGGAGGTGATTTTGTACTTGTACAGATCCATGGTGAGACCTCACCTAATGTATTGTGCACAGTTCTAGAGTCTGCACCTGATGGTGGAAGGAACTATTTGAAAACTGCTTAGTGGGCATCAGCAGAGATGATTTAGGTCCAGCAGGGGAAGACATATAAGGAGACATTTGAGAGTCAGTACATGCAGACTAGAGGCCAGGAGAGTGATGGAAAAGTAGAATAGGATGCCAAAAGATATGGCTGGCACAGAGCCCACCACTGACTTTAAACACAGTTGAGACAAATGCAGGGAAAGGATACAAGCTAGCAGAGGAGGGAGGATGGGCAGTCAAGGGAAGGTGATGAGTGGACTAGGGACAGAGGTATCAAAATACAGTCGGGACCATTGGTAGACTACAGTAGTCCAGCATTTGTCTGGGTACAGATGCAGGAACATAAAAATCAGACTCAATGGACCATTGAGCCTTTTACTGCCATCAACATCTATATTTCTATCTTTCAATGTATGTATTAAGAGCTTGTTTTTTTTTTTTCCAGATTCTACTTCTACACACAACTGGGAACTCATTTTCCTTTACTAGGCCTTGCAATGTCAACAATAATAAGGTGAGTTTAAACAAATTCCCCATCACTTCCATTTGGGGATGAAACTCATAAACCCCAAGGTGGCTGAAAACACACTGGTTTAGCGAGATTGAGAAGCCAGTAAGTTTTATAGTGTATGGTGGCATTTTTAATGAGAACAATGCATGACTCGCAGTGATTTCTTGTGCCTTGTGGCTTACATTTCAAGATTAAGTCTCTCATTCCAAATGAATGGAACGCTGTTCTGCACGTACAGTCAGTACAGCGTTCCATTCATTTTTGACTTTGTGGATGAACAGCGTTTCGGTATGGTGGGATTTTTAATGAGAACAATGTTCCACCATAGATTATTTCATTATTATGGGAGGATCAAAAAGCTTTCAAGGTATTTTACTGACTTTTTGGATTATCATACATCTAAATGCTAATCATCATAATTCACAAATCTTCTACTGTAAAAGTTTTCTAATAAAAAAATATATGTTTCTTCTCCACAGTGGAAATAATTGTACACATTCTAGTACATAGAGGATAAAGTATGGGGTGGTGTGTGCAACAAGAAGTTTACACACACACGAGGTGTTAGATGCTACATAAACCCTGAGAGTGAAGCTCAAAGGGGTTTGTGAAAGCATTTAACACTTAGGGTGAGTGTAAACTTTGAGTTTAAACACTACACCATTTTTTATTTTGCATAATTGCTGTCCCTTTTTCACCACAGCAGTTATATAAAATAGTAACGGTTTCAGTGCAACCACACTCTGGTTTCATTTTCGGCCACTTCCCAAATGTGTGATGTCTGACATCTTAAAATGTTTAGAAATGCTTTTTTAATCAATATAAAGCTTGAAAATAAGCAAAGTTTTCAAAAAAATAACTTACCGTCGAGTTTCACTGGTGGTTGTCTTTCGACGAAAAGGCAAGTGGATAGTGGTCGGGAAGCAAAGAACCACAATGGGTGCATGCGCAGAGTCAGGGAAACCATATGTGTTTGCCATTATAAACACTCCTTTAAAACGGCAAATTACACCATGGTTTCCCTATGGGAAAAAGGGAAACCCAGTTATTATATATCAATAAAGACTTGTTTTTTAGTTGAGGAAAACAACTGTAATTGCTGGCTCTTTGGAGCTGTGCAAGCAGGTTCACAGTCTGAGCTTGGAGCATCAGAATGCTGGCAGGGGAGGAGGAGGAAGAGGACAGAGCATCCCATCAGGATGCTGGAAGGGGAGGAGGAGGATAGCACATCCCATCAGATGCTGCCCCCCTTCTGGGAGGAGGGGTTGCTACCTGTGCTGTAATACTGTCCTCTGGGTATCATGGGTGGTGGTGCAGTGGAGGCACTATAGGAGGAAGGACATCAGCAAGACTTGGCATTTGCACACTTTCATGCATGTGCTTTGTGTTCCTTGTATGCAGACATCTGGAGTCTCAGGAAGAAGAAAAAAAATGGCAAATAACCTAGCTCTGCAGAAAGAAAGCTTTGTACACTCAGCCCTGCATAGCATCCTGACACATCTAATACTGTAAGAATTCATCAGACGAGGTACAGTATATGTGGACCCCTCTGACCCCATCATGGGAGGTAAGTATTGGGAACAGGAGTGCCACACGTTGTAGCGACATATCTGGTTGATTGCTTGGGACTGAAGGGGGCTGAGCCAGCAGGAAGAGGGCAAAAATAGAAAAAAGAACATCTAGTGCTTTCGTGTAGCTAACCATCAGAATAAGACAGATATTAGAATACTTACAACATTAATGTGGGGATTTAGTTGAGTTATTTCATCAATACTAGCTTGTTTAATGAACATTCCATAATATGTTTCTGTCCATTTTTGGGCGGTGACATTGTCAGCACATGCAGATCCTGTAAAGAAGAATTTTATTTGCTATCATTAAAATGCAACTGGAATAAAAAAAAAACTCTGGTCAGAGTCACAATGACTGCTAATGCATTAATAAGATAAGAGATTTATTTATTTCAATGTTTTTATGAGGAAAGACATACTGAGCTGATAACAACTGTGTCTCGGGGGAAGGGGAAAAAGATGACAGATATGTACAAAAATACAGAATATAAAGTTCATAGAAATTGAATAAATGTAACAAAGATAAAGAGAACAATTATGTCTTAAGAATAAATTGACAAAAATAAGTTACCATGCAAAAAAGTTGTGGAACTGACCAAAGAAGAATAATAGTTATCAACTTATCAAAATAAAAACTAGTGGAATGAGTGATGCGGAAGAAAAGATAAAGAATTAATGTGTGATTTAGTTGTATTACTGTGATGTAAAATCTTTCGCTGGACGTGCTGTCTTCTCTTTCTGCTTTCCTAAACTTTTGAACTCTCTCCTCTTAACTATTCATTCTGCCTCTTCCAAACACATTCTTCTCTCTGCTTCATGACCACACCGCTACTTCTTGTGCCTGTTCTTGAATCACAGTCCTTCCCCACTCCTTAGCTTACTCTCTTCCTTCTTTCTCTATGACCATACTGCTTCCTCCTGGGGCTGCCCTTTAGTCATAGCCCTTCCATGTTTCTCAGTTTACCATCTTCTCTTCTTTCTCCTCCTCCTTGCCCCTCCACACACCCCACCAATCCTTCTCACTCTCTTCTTCCTCCCTCACTTGTTTGCACTTTCCCTTCTCCCCATCTAGGCTCCTTCCTTCAGTGCCCTATCTCCTGGTGCCCTCACCGTTGAAAAGCACTATTGCTGGTGCCCATGGGACAGACTCCCTGCTGTGTCCTTGTAAACTTTTTGCCTATAATTTGACCTGTCTGACAAACCTCATTTATGTTCATTCTGTACTGTTTATTTTATATTTCAATATGATGTTTTATTGTGTAAGTTATTTTTTTTATGTTTTTCTTGCACCTCTCATCCCCTTCCCCCAGATGCATCTGGAAATTAGCTATTTTTTGTCTCAATATATCTTTCCTGGTGAATGTTTTGAAATAAATAAATATGTACATACTGCATATCAATAAATAATGTAAAAGTCCCACATTTGCACCGCAATGGTAGGAAAAAAACAAGACCATAAACATCAAGGTAATGCAGTGAAAAGTGTTTTTGTTTCTGGACATACATGCCCTCTTGAAAATATACCACACACACACACACACACACACACACACACACACATGCACACAGACACACACACATGTAGCTGTTACAACAGTGGTTCACATACACAGGGTGTGAATGTAATTAGTAGGATAGAGCAGCTGCAGTATTTGATTCTTGGTGGTGTCCTGCTTTTACATATTTTTTCAGTGTATTTAGCAGAATTAGCACAGGTTAAATGTAGCATTTAATTTTTAATCGGGTCCTGCTTTTATACATTTTTACAATGTAATTACCCATGATAGGTCAGTTAACATGCACAATCTCATTTCCAAAGAGGTACCTATTGTAACACTAACATTTTCACCCATTTTTGTGTTACACTTAGGTTGAGCCAGGAGGGACTTATCAGCTGATCTCAGGGGGTCAGCAAAGTAAGCAGGTTTAAGTAGAAGGGCCCACTTGTCCAGTGTCTGGGAGGCGATGATGTTTTTGATGAAGCAGGAATCGGTGTATTGTTGGAAGGCTGTGGGGGCTAGCCAGCACAGGCAGGAGTAAAGTGAGCAGCAGAGAGAGCTTGGGTACCAACAGAGCAGAATGGAACATGTTATTATAGCAGACATACCACTTGCAGGGGAACGCTCTTGAGGTTTCCAGGGAGGCAACCAACCCAAAGGCCAGTTTAGGTCTCGGAACTCCCTGCATGATGGCCAGCCTCATCGCAGATGTGAGGCTATGCCTGACTTTGGCTGGCAGTATAGCCTAGAGGTTAAAGTAGTGAGCTGTGAATGAGCTTGATACATCCAGCAGAGACAGACTTGGGTTTGATTCCCACAACCTCCGCTTGCATACTGTGTGACTCTAAGCAAGTCACTTAACCTCCCCAATGCTTTCGGGTTGCCCCTGAAAACAGGCACTTGTGCTGAGTGGACCTTACCCAGTTGACAAAGAATAAAAAACAAAACAAAAAACTTGATATGCCAGACCAAGTTGTATGTGTACTGTTTGGATAGAGGTAGTTAGGTGAAGTTTAAAGTCCAGGGCTGGATCCAAGGTAACTCCGAGCTATTTAAAGATGAAACAGCATTGGGGGGGGGGGGTGTCATCAGATGCTCTGATGCATAAAGGCTGATGAGAGGCCCTGATTTTGGGTCCTGAGCAAAAGAGCATGGCAACAGTCTTTTTATTATTGAGGACAAGTTTGTTTAGCTTCAACCAGTATTGGAAGGTGTTGAAGTTAGGGCTGAGTTTCTGACTGATGTCCAATATGTCAGAGGAACTGGAGTAGAGCACCAAGTCATCAGCATATAATGGGGAAGAGCATGTGCCAGACAACAGTGGGAGATCATTTATGAAGACTGAGAAAAGCTGAAGGCCCAGTATCGATCCCTGTGAAACTCTGATCCAGATGTGGGAGAGGGAGGACTTGACATTTCCAATCTATATGAATTGTTGGCACTCTGCAAGACAGTTGTGGAACCAGGTGGTTGCGGAGGTAGTGAAACCCAGGGTGGACAGCTTGGATAGAAGTAGTGGGTGGTCCACCAAGTCAAAAACCTTGGTGAGATCTACAAAAATCACCCTCAGGATAAAGCCTTTATCCATGGCAAGCCTGGCATGGTTTGTGAACTGGATAAGAGCAGTGGATGTGCTATGCCCTCATCAAAAACCATGCTGATCTGGGCAGAGCAGATTGTGTAACTGGAGGTGGTCTGAATGTTGCTCTTGGTTTTTAAAAGGCAGCTCTTGCAAGCAAGCTGTCATTCCTCTTGTTGGTCCAATAAAAGGCAATAAATCAGGCATGACGAGAATGGCTAACAACCTGAAACTAGTAACCATGTTATCATAGTGATAACACTTTATTCTGTATTGAGCTCAATGAAATGTGAACCTCATTCTTCACTGGGAAACACTGACTAACAAAGAAAAAATAGTGTGGTAAACAGACTGCTGAGGGATTGCTATAAAACTCCAATTTTGAGAAATCCAGTAGTAATCTGCTGAGGTCCATTTTTCTATGTAATAGTAAAACATCTGCAGAGCTCCGCCCTGCAGCTGTAAAAGCTAGCAAGGATGCAAAACAATACTTCAGAATTCTGCAGCAGTTACTGCACGAAACAGGACAATGTCTATGACAATTAATCCCTTTTGTTATATAGTCTCACAGAATACTGCATTGTATTCTGATGGGCTCCTCTGTACATTATATTTCTGTTTCCCAAATACCTAAGCAGATGCTATTTGAAAAGTTAGTCTTCATTTTTGTTTTGTTTTGATATTTAATGAAACACTGTCTCATCTTTCTGAAAAATGAAGCCATGACCAAGGTGCCAAAAAGTGCATGAATGTATCATACAGAATTGCATCACATTTCATGCACCGCTGCAAACAACTGCAATTTTGGCTAGAAAATGCACTCTAGAGCCATGACTCATTTCTAGGAGCAACCTTGGGGTGTGGAGTATAGGATTAAAACTACAAAACTGCAACACAATCAAACTATACAGCAAACATATTTCATAGCTAATACAGAGGCACTGTACAGAGAAATATTTGCTTGACCTCAGCCAATCATTTCACAGAACCACAGGGCCTCTTATCTTGCATACAGTTGTCTCATGCAGGAACCTTAGAGTGGAGCGTCCACTTCAGAGGTGGAGGGGGATAGAGGGAAGAGCATCACCCTCTTTTTAGCATTACATGTTTTTTTTCCTCCTGTGGTGCCTAACTGTAAGAACTCCTTCAGTCCCACCCACCCATTGCCACATGCTCAGCCATGCTCAGGAATAGACCTCTGTTCTCCCTAATTTGCTGTTCCCTCTGAAATCAAAACTCAGGTACTCTGTCACCTTCTCTGCGTAGCACTCCCAGAATGACCCACTGTATTCCAGCTTCATGGCAGGCACTGGATCTACCTTTTTCTGTCAGTGACCATCTGACACAATCTACTGGGCTCACCCAGTTTGGGCATTTAGAACCACTCAGATTTGCTTTGCAGTTCTTAAAGGGACTCTGTCCACTTCTGGTTGAGCTTTTGTTACCTGTTTGAGCATGGTGCCTATTGTCATCTGTATATCCAGTGATGAGAAAAAGGAACACAGCAGCAAAGGGAATATCAGGAGTCCACCATCAACAAAAGTAATCCAAATTGAGAAAAAAGTAAGGTGGCTAACTAGGCTGTAGTGTGTTGGCAAGACACAGAGATCATATTTTGTCCCAATGTTACAAAGCTTTTATTTGTATAAATAGCTCAAAATAAAACAAACACTCACCCCACCAGCAGCCAGCAGTTTCACCCATGTAACTGTGGGTTTTTTCAAGGCATGTGATGGAGAAGCACTGGTAAACTCGTACATGAACAAACTGAACAGTTTTCAAGCAATATCAGATAAATACAGTGTGTAAAAGCAGGATGTTAACTGAACTTAGCAAAGTAACTTTCAAGTGAAAATGAGTGGTATGACACATTAAAATAGTGGTTTGAAAAGTAAAGATGTGACTCCAGGCATGCTCACCAGAGTCAATGCTCATGGACATGGTGCAACATCAGGCAGCAGAACATAAGGTTGGATAGAGTAAAATACAATTTTGTATCAAAAAAACACAATAAATGTTGATTCCACATAAAGCAGGAACAAGATATGACATCACTAGGCATAGAGATAGCAACAGGCACCATGTTCAAACAGATAAATAAAATCAACCAAAAGATGACAGTCCCTTTAAGAACAAATTGCTTATGATAACACACACATACACACACACACACCAGAAGTAACATATCTCACAGCACCTATAAACCTACTGTATGTTATAGTACAAGAAGTCATAAACAAATACAAACATACTGCAAGGACAAAAGAGTGAGAATGGTATATCAGAGTACACCATAGTAGTTAGAATCAGAATCAGGTACCTAGGGAGGGGGTAGGTATGGGGGAGCATGTAGGCATGAGCAGAGGAAATGGAAAAATTAAGGAAGATAAGTGTACCCTGTTCAACCTCAGGCACAGAGAACAGGTGCAAACAACATGCAGAAACTTCAGCAGCAGCTGAGCTGCACAAGCTTTGAAATATCTACCCTACAAAAGAGTTTAGATTCTGTTCCCCTCCAAAGCTCTAAACCTGACGAACAGCATGAATTTTCAGATCAGTTATCAAGGTGTCTGAGCCAAAAATTAAGGAAGGAAGGAAATAAATAAATTAATTTACTATTATTCACTACAGTACTTGTGCACAGTGTTTGCCATGGCACTCTGCAATCCATGTGCAGTAAGCCAGAAGCATCAGGTAAGCATGAGCGGGTTAACCGAGGTGAAGGATGTTCAAGAAAGTTAAGCGGTATAGGAGACAAAAAGAACCCGTGACAGAGAGTGAGGGAGTTAAGTGGTTTTCTCAAGTTCAAACTGTCAGTGCATGGTGGAGTTGGGATTCTAATCTGCATCATTAAATTCAGGTTCCACCATTGGAACACTCCTGTCATTTGGATGCAAGGTTTTGAATTTGCCACCCAGTGTTTATGCAGGGGGCTATGCCCCCTATGCCCCCCTAACTAAATATTCTAACTCCAGGGGGGCAGACCTCGGGGAAGGGGTGTCGACTTTGGGATTTTGGCACTCTGTTGATGGGAGTACTTGGACCGGCACATGGATGGCCGGAAGGGTTAAAATCATAGCTCTATGCTCTAATCAATATGTTTCACTGTCTTGATATAAATAATATATAAATAATCAATACGTTTCACTGTCTTGATATAAACAATATATAAATAATCAATACGTTTCACTGTCTTGATACAAATAATATATAAATAATCAATACGTTTCACTGTCTTGATATAAATAATATATAAAATAAATAAAGTTGTATTTAAAATAAATAAAGGTGGCTCACTTAAAACAGACACTGGATCGTAACACACTATAAAACTGCTGCAATATCTTCTGCTTTTTATAAACAGAATTATCATTGGTGCCACCATATCTCCCAACATTCTGTCACTGAAATATGGGGCACTGTCTCAAAATGTGGAAAATGTGGGACACTGTCCCGTATAGAGTCGAAATACAAGCGCAGAACACTCTGGAAACCAGTACCTTTACATGTAAAAAGTTACATTTTTTTATAGCAATTTAAGATACTGTGAAATTCCAATTTAATGTGCAAGTTTAGATTACAGCACCTTTTCAGTGTGGGCAGCACCATTACATGTTGGATGGATATGAGACAAAGCAAGTGTGAGGGGTAAAATGAGAGATGTTCCTTGTAATGTAGGACAGTTAAGTGATATGGGCATCCCACCAGTTATGGAAGCTTTATTAGATCAAGCCATGGAGATGTAAAAATACACTTTGTCTGTGAATTACAGCTGACTAGTGGCATAACTGCATGCCACAGAGGACAATGTAGGGGCAACAGTTAAGAACTATGCTGTGTAAACTTCAAGAGTTTGCCATGACAAACTGATAGACCTCAAGAAACTTGCAAAGTGAGTTTGTTAACTGTCACCCATACATTATATTGTATAGTGTATGGGGTGATTGTGCTGTGATTTAGCATGCCCAACAAAAAGAAGAAAACACAACATCTGCTCCCATTCGTGCTGCTACCCCCGCCCCCCCAAGTCATGAGACTGGTAAGGCAGAAAGTGTCACGATGAAAAGATCTTGTGCGAGGAACAGTCATGCCATGAAGACGTCCAATTGGATTGGATTTTTATCAGGTACCTGTCAGAAAGGGGCATCTATCTGGGACTACACTAACATTTTAAATGGAGTCCGACATCGTGATCACCCATTTCAGTTCTCTGACAACAGTCAGGAGTGCTTAGCAAGTGGTCTGTGAGAAAACAAGTGATCATGGATGCCGTGTGAAACTGTGGCATGCGATGGCATTCCATTCTGTTGTTTCATTGTGGTGATCTGCTCAGCATGGTACAACAGCATCCTGATGTCACAACGATGGTACAACAAGCTTGCATTTTCATTGATTTCCGCTCATAATAGCACCTACCCATACACTATAAATATGTTCTCTAGTCTGTCAACATGTGTATGCTCCAATAATAGCACTGACTGAAAACACAGGCATTCTGTTGTATGTGCCCAACAACTTCTTCACTGTAGTCATAGCAGTGACTGGCAGCTCTCTGCTTCATTTTACTTACAGGTGAGGTGATCATCTTATTCGTCAAATATCATACACTCTCTACCATAACCTCATTTAATTTTTCTTACACACACACACACACACACACTCTCTCTCACTTTCCTCTCTTTCAGTCGTCCAAAGTTCTCTTAACCTTTCATAATCGCTACAAGAATATATTCAACTCATAAAAAATTCTATTTTGGTGATGCCAGAGCCTCTAGGTAACAGTTGCATCAGTTTTAAAGCTTTGTAGAACTTTAGGACCCCTGTCTTTCTGTTTTGTTTATTCACTCTCCAAAGAAGCCTAGCAAGGCAGAGCACATTCTATCTGCCACATTCCAAAAGGTGAAATAGTTAACCCTTTCACAAAAGGTCAAATATATTAAAAATTAAATGTTAGTCAGCTTCATGCATGCACTGAAGAGAAGACCCTGACCCTTACCAAGTGAAGGCTAGGTCACTTATGTATGCTCCCAAAGGAAAGCTAATAAGAATGTACATGAGTGTGTTGAGCTTCACATGGGTCTGTGTTGAGTGGCATCTTTCAGGCATATGGGAGGAGGTAGTTAAACCTTCACTTTCACATGTGACCTCTTGTGCAACTGCTACACTAAGAGGATAGCACCATAGTCATGGAGTAAATAACTGGGGCTAGGTCACAAGATGATCTCAACAGACCTGGATCCTATGACAACAATGAAAGATGTAAACAAAACTGTATTATAGTGTCTAGAGAGAGAACCTGTTCTGCATGGATTTCCAGTCCACCTGAAACTTTGTTGTACCACAGTTCAAACATCAAGGAATGTAGTTGTAACCTTCTGTGGTACAACAAGGGTCCAGTAGATTGGAAATCCACAAGGTAGCTGGTGTTTTTCACAGAGCCATCACAAGCACAGCAATCAGTTCATGTTCTGCACTGAAACCACCAGCTGCCACTGAGAGCTGTAAAAACATTTTTGCTTTGCAAAAAACAACTAAACAAAAACACTGTAAAAAATACTGATGGGGCAACCACATGCCAAACCAGCCTGTGCCACCACCTTGGGCTTCTGATTATGTCAGACCTCCTCAAGCTTTGCTCTCAAGTTCTGATGCAATCAGAACCCCTCTGTGGCAGAACAGGCTGGTTGTGCATGGTTGTCCAACCAGTATTCTCTACAACTATTTTCATTTAATGGGGCATGTAGGTTTACATGGTCCAACCAAGTCTAAAAACCATGACAATCTCTTTCAAATTAGGTACTGGGCTTAACTGTAGGTCTGAGCAGTTCAGAGGTACCTCTCTCTAAATCAGCCTTATCAGAAATCAAGAAACTGGAACATTGATGCAGAAAGTGATGACAATGTTGAGCACACTCATTGTGCTTCTTAACATACAGCAGTGACATCATCTTGTTTCACCAGGTTTCATGAAATGACTGCTGCCTTGATTTAAGACAGAGAAGAGTTAGACTGGGTTCTCTACAGGTTGCTGGCACCCACAGGGAAGCTCACTCTACCTCATCTCAGAGAACTTTAAATGTGCCTTTAGACTATGAAATACTCTACACATCTACAGTTCCTATATTTCTAGAATTTTGTGTAATCTTTCCTTTGTCCAAGAAAATGTACTTCTGACCAAATGTGTCATAATCATCCATTTGAGAAAGTGTGCTTCATGCATTTACCTTGACTTTGAAGAATTTCAGTGAGTTGATCCGTTATCCATTTGTGTATGAAATTATGCTGATCATCAGACAGTTTTTCATATTGTGTGCTCAGTGGTTGAACTCTAAAAGTAAAACAACAGAGAAATAATGTGTCTATTCATCATAGGTGTGTATACAAACAGACAATGGCAAAATGCAGACACTGACTAAAGACTAACAAACAATGAATACATTTGTTAGTGCTGTCCTTGAACATGGCAAACAAAACTCTAAAGTTCCCGTTTGTTGATATTATGAAAAAGTTGCTGAAGTATGACATTTTGCCCTGCTAAGGTATATAGTCCCAACAGCAGTGCGTTTGGCTGGTCTTACATTACATACCACCTATTTCCTTCAGAATGAATACATGTTATTGATTTAGAGGTAAACTAGTAACCCTTAAAACAAACTTGAGTAGTAGAAATGTACAGGATGTGACATTCTGATGGAAAGAAATTCTGCGTAATTTTAGAAAATTGTGCAGAATTCTATCAGTAGTGGAATTCTGGCATTTTACATGAGAATTTTTTTTTTGTGGAGTAATAATCTGTGGTTTACATGAACTGCAGATTCCTTTCCCACAGTCTTCAGGATTATCGTCCATGGTTTACATGATCTACGGAAATTTATTTTGCACTTTAAACAGAAATGCTATTTGGAATTCTGCAGAATTTAAAACAAAATTCTAAACAGCACTTTGGATGCAGAATTGACATTTCACACCAATGATGACGGCAGAATTCTGTATTTGGTACAGCCCTAGCGTGCACTGATTTATTTTTTTCTTCTCACTGATGGACAGGGAGTCAAAACACTATAGGTGTATCACATACCGCTTAGAGTTCTATCTTTTCTAAATCGTTCTACTTCTTATTTGACTAGGATCCACCTTACCTGGCATGAACAGTTTTTAGTTGACAAGAACTTCCTTACCTTTCTAGGATCACCTTACAAGGCTCCCTTACCAAAGAGTGCCCCCTTACCCAGTCATAAGATTCTTACCTGACTAGGACCCCATTACCAGATTAGAACCTCTTCATCTGATTAGAACACCCTGCACCCCTTCACATTCTTACAAGATTGGTCAAGGTATGGTCTGCTGGATGATCTGTCCCACTTAAGATCCAGCCACAAGTACCTGACATCCATCCTTCTAAGTCCCCCTGTCCCCCAGAGATTACAACCTTAGAGAAGACTACCTTTAATAAGCTAGCCTGCTGTTTCTACAAACACTGTGATTCACATATGGATTCACATTATTTACTTATTTTATTTATTTATGACTTTGGTAACTGGGTAAGTGCACTGAACCCAGGAACTATTTTCAGGCATGACCCAGGCCACGTAATATGGCACAGAAGTAGACTATAAGTACACTACAATGAGCAGTAGGCAAGAAACAATAGGACAAACCAAAAGTACAATGTTATATAAGATACAAGGTTGCAAAATACAATAAATTCAGATTTACAAATACAGTACATTCAGATTTACAGTAAATGGCAGAGATAACAAGCAATATTCCAAATAGGAAACATGTACCCATAGATAGGCCAGCAGTCACTCCTAGACGAGGAAGGGGGCTCTCCAGAGATGGGGAGTAGGGAGAGAGAGGGGAAGGGTGGAGATGTAGGGATAGGAGGGTTAACATAAAAAGGAGTAGTACCAGATGGCACCACTGGAGAGGGTGAGAATGGGAAAGCACCAGGCGGTTAGGGTAGCTATCTAGGTGGGCATTTTAAGCTGTGGTTTGTTAGTGACCAGGATCTGAGGTGATGCTTAAAGGAGCGACGGGTGTTAGAAGATCTGAGTGGGTTGGGTAGCCCATTCCAAAAAGTGGGCGCTGCTACCAATAGAGCGTTCCCACCCATTTTGGCTGTGGTTCATTGCACCTCAAGGGGGGGACAGTAGAGGATCGAAGACACCTAGACAAAGTACATGGCTAACAGAGGTTGGAGAGAGATGAGACAGCACTATTTCTGATGATGGTATTTTAAAAGCAGCCCAGGGTGAATTTGAAATGGCCTTGTAGGGGGAGCCAGCCAAGGGAGCTGTAGAGATCACAGTGATGCATGGAGAAAAGGTCAGAGAGTGCGAAGTGACAAGCGCTGTTGTAGGCAGCTGATACTCTAGCCCACAGGGTGTCAGACACATGAGAGTATATAGGGGAGCAGTAGTTCAGCATGGGGAGAATGTTGCCCTTAACTATGGCAAGGTGAGCAACATTGGACAGATAGGGTTTTGTACGATAGGCAGTGCCTAGTTTTTGGTTAATCCTGTGGATAACAAGGTCAACATTGTCAGTGAAGGAGAGAGAGGGGTTGAGCATAATCCTCAAGTATTTAAAGGTGGAGACATTTTCAAAAGCAGGGCCATCCGGTGAGAGAATTTGGAGAGAGGAGTTGTCCGCAACATATTTAGCAAGCTTTGGTTTAGATGCAAATAGCATTGCCCTGGACTTTTTGGCATTTACCAGCAGTAAGTTGGAAGTGAACCAGCTGTGGGCAGTGCTGTAGTTCTGGGTGAGGGCAGACGATAAGTGAGGTAGAGACTTGTCACTATGAAAGATAACAAGGTCATCAGCATAGAGGAGCATGTTGCAGTTGAGGCAGTTAAAGGGGTGGGTGTTTACGAAGATGGAAAAGAGTAGGGGGCCCAGAATGGGCGCTTGGGGGATCTCAGTGGTGACTGGAAGGGTTAGAGAAGAGACTGAGGTGATACAAACTGATTGGGAATGATTAGAGAGATAGCACTGAAACCATTTAGTGATCTTAGCCGAACAGCCAATTAACTGCAATTTAGAGAGAGGAGGGTGTAGTTTACAAGATGGAAGGCTTTAGATAGGTCAACAAAGATGGCACCAGTGGAACAGCCACAATCCATATTAGAGGGGATATTGCTGGTGCAGAGAGCCAAGGCCATAGAGGTGCTGCGATACTTTCAGAAGCCATGTTGCTTGGCACATAGGAGATTATGTCTGGTGAGGTATTCAGCTAGTTGGCAGTGGATGATCTATTCAAGGAGTTTACTAAGGTGTGGGAGAATAGATATTGGCTGATAGTTTTCGGGTGAGTGGGGTCACCAGCTTTAAAGAGAGGGACCACCTTGGCAACCTTCCAGGAGTGGAATATGGAGGAGATGGACAGAGAGAGATTAATATGAAGGTGAGCGATCTGGAGAAGATCAAGGAGGTGAGTTTTAGAAAGCCTGAGGAGAGACCATCAGTGCCAGGGAAGCCCCAATGTGGTGGGCCCCGGAGGAGCTAATTGGTGTCCCTAAGGAAGAGGGCCTTAAAGTAGAATGGGGGTGGGTGATGGAGGAGTGGGGATGGTCAGGAGAGGGATGGGGGTTAGAGCTAGTGCCAAGGTTGGAGGACAGACTAGCAGTGTGGGCAGGGTGAGAGGAGGTGGAGGAGGTGAAAGACCTGGAAAGAGGGGGGTTGCTGGAGGGGAGTTTGCTAAGAAGGGCTGACAGGTCGGTGAAATGGGAGTTAAGCACCTTAGCCATATCTGAGGGGTGGATCAGTAGACCCATGGAGGAACTTACATGTGGGCTAGGGTTGTTGGTGCGGGGATGGAGCAGGGAGTTTATGGAATCCCAGAATTTCCTTGGATTGCTGAAACTGTCCCTCTGTGTCTTGAGGTGATAATTCCTTTTTAGAGACCTTATCAAGTGCTTGCATTAATTGCGAAGACGGCGGTATTCATGTCACAAGACCGGGGAGGAGTCTGATTTATAAGCAGCCCACTTACAGTCCCTCTCCTTCATGAGTGTGAGGAGTTCAGGGGTTATCTGGCATGTACACCCTCTTCTGACTCAGCTAGTGGTGATGGGGAATTGGCTATGTAATTGGTAAGGGGTTATGTAACTCTTTCATCTTTTCTGACCTTTTAATAAATTAACTAGGAGGTTTTGACTTGCACACTTATGCAAAAGACCATTTTAAAATTAGATGATGTACTTTATGTCCTGGTTCAGCTCTTGTTTTGTTGTCACAATGCATCCATGATCTACTCTAGAATTGTGGGCTGAAGGGGAACATAAACTGCATTATGTATTTCTAAAATGGTACTCACCACCAGTGAGTAAGAAAAAAATATTTACTAAGTTTGCTAAGAGGCCAGTAAAGATGGGACAATAGCAGAATTGGAATCTGTATTTAATGAAAAACAGCTTCTACAGAAACATCTGATTTATAGGTTTGGCACAGTTCTACTTTAAGAAGATAAATATCCTTCTTGCTCACATGAGGGGATGAATTATTCTAGAAGGATAAGGAATGGAGATCGGGGTAGGCAGTGTGTGTACTCCAAATACGGGGATGCGGGTGCCAGAAATGAGGATGCCATCTGCATTGGGCACACTAATTTTCACCGTGGGCCTCGCTCAGCCTCCTGAGTGACTCCAACCTCCCCCCGCCCACCCATTTTCTTTAAGTGCTATCCATGCTCCCACTGGCACCATGCACTTTGTAACACTAGAATGCAGTGCTGCATTAAAGAGCCCTACCTCCTCATCAAGAGGAAGAGAATATGGTATTAGACTTTCAGGTCAGTCTTTCTCATATTGACTTACAATGGCAATCAGGGCTCGGGCTGGAGATCAGGTTGCTTGAAAGTCAAGCATTTTCTCATTTAGTCTACACCCAGGCCCGCCAATTCTTCCTTTAAAAACAAGTTTAACTCCTTCAGAACCATGACCCTCCAAGTTTCCAAGAGATAAGAAGATGAATAGAAAACAGAGCATGGGTAAGGACCTTTAAATTTGTGAAATAAAGATATTATGCACATACAGTATCAGAACAGAACGTACAGTACATATGCCCTGTGAGTAGAACACAGAGAATGAACCGAGCAAAGTATCATGATATACATACATGCTGCCAAATGAGTTGCAGTTAATATCCAAAGGAATTGCATCAATGTCAGTCTGACGGATACTAGGGACCATTAGCTTCAATTCTGTAAAAAGATTCTCATACTGTGTTTCATTATATGATGAAATATCATTCTTAAAGTATTTGATAGCTGTGTTCCAGAGCAGATCTCGAACATTTGTGTTGTCAATGACTTTCACTTTTTTCTGAAAAGATAGATCATTTATATTAGTGAGTAAAATGCTACTATTACAGTCAGGACAGTAGAGTAGGTATAGCTGAACTAAATGCAAGTTTAAGGAACTAAATGTGCCACTAAAGAGTCAAAACATACTCTAGGGCACATATCTGAATAACAGTTGTGGGTTCAGACCCCACACAAGGAATGTGGTGTAAATATCAGTACTGACACTATAGTGCAGGATGGGGAAGGGGGGCTGTACTCCTGAGGTGCCAGTTTTCAGATGAGATGATAAACCAAGGTCCCATATGTCTTTTTTTTGGTAGTTGGTCAGGTGGTTATTAAAGATCCCATAATACTTCTCAAATCAAGTTGGGGAATTTCCCAGATGTCCATGCCAAATTTTGGCTATTCCTTAAAAATATCACCAACAGCTCAACCTGGTTCAATATGACAGTTTACATCTGTACCCCCCCCCACACACACACATCAGATAAGGTTTCCTCACCAACAAAAACTGAATAAATTAAATGAACTTAAAAAGAATTTGCTATACCTCATCTGCAAGTTCGCTAAATGTAGAGAAGTAGGTTTCCACATCATGTGTAGTCTCTTTATCTACTACTGCCAAGATTTGTGCCATGAAAAATAGATCTTTATATGCTTCCTTTTCCACAGTTGTTTCAGCCAGCTGTTCTGGAGTAAGTTGGGGGAGCACCTCTTTCTGGTGTGTAAAAGAAGAGCATTGAATTATAAAGACCATCAGGACATTTGTTATAACAACATCCTATACAAGAGTTGATCTTAACTTGTTTTTGCACTGGACGGCAGGATAAGATAACACAGTTTGGCACAGGCAGCCATCTTATATCAAGGTTAAGCAATGGAAAGCTCAAACTTCAAAAAGCACTCCAGGTAGTAAAGAGGTTAAGAAGTGCAGTAGACCACAGAAGCTTGCACTTGTCCACAGTCATAGCCAACTGGGGAGTTGACATGACAGCCAACAAAGACAACTGCAATCTGTAATCTGCACCACCCACTGGTAATGATTACTGTACTACCCGATTTCTTATCCATTGTATAGATGTTTTTTGCTCTCTGTTCACTGTGTGTTGCGGCCCGGATTGTGTCTGAAAACAGTCCTCCAGATCAGTGCACTTACCCAGTTATCAAAGACTTAACTCATTATCACCTGGAGCTCTTCTTGAAGTCCAGGTTTTCCATTGCTTAACGTTGATACAAAATGGCCACTCAGGTACCTTGGCAGCCATTTTACATCAAGGTTAAGCAATGAAAAACTTAAACTTCAAAAAGCGCTCCAGGTGGTAATGAGTTAAATAAATAAATAAATATATACATAACTGTAACCCAAGAAATACAGATTGGTGGTTGTATTTGATAACATAGTACCTGCCACTCTTAGATGTGCATGTGTCACTCCCAGAAGAGAACAGCAATGACTTTATGGTGGTTTACAGCACCATTCTTGCACTGCAGCAACCCAAGTGCTCAGGCTGCAGTGGTGCAAAAGGAGCCATGTGGGCACTTACTGAATTGTGGTTAGTTGATTGCTGAGCCTCTCAAGGAGCTGCAGCAAACTTCAGAATGCACAGCAGAGTGAGCAGTGTAAGCAGCCATGTGAACAGGCTGCACTACTCACTCCGACATGTGCAAGGATGCTCTCCGTATCGTGCATTGCCTCTCAGTGCTCTTAGCCCCTCTCCAGCATGTATTGCATCAGTGTTCAGAGGGGATCATGAAAATTCAACTGGCTGTCACCTCCCAAGGTTGGGGCACTGCAGACTCACACGATAACAATAAAGAAAGTGGCCATGCCAATACGGCTTATGGTACAATTCTCCATACTAACCTACATGGTCAAGTATGGAGGTCACTGCACTAGTCCTGGGCAATCTGCATTATGGTCTAGACAATACTGAACCCAGTCTTAATACAGCAAGTAAAGACTTGAACAAAAAAATGTATACATACAGGAAAACTCACTAATAAAAACTCTGTTATGAGAACATCCTGCTTATGAAAACATTATGTTGTCAAGTTCTAATTTATTTTTATCTACAGCAATGTTCTTTGCCATGATACAAGAACATATTTCTAAATATAAGAACATTCCTCTTGGCTAACTTTTTGAACAGTGTTCATTTATCTTTGTTTTATTCAAAGTTTAAACCATAAAGGCAGGTTGAATTGAGATAGGCTCACAATGGCTCATATCTAGAGGCAACCTATTACCCTGGATGAACGGCTCCGATACCAGACCTGTCTCCTCACCAAAAAAACCCTACTCGGGCTCTCCCCTCCTGGGGTAACGGCATCCATCCACCAGAGCCCTCCCACCATTGCAACACGGTCTTCCTACAAGACCACTCTAAAGGTCCCCAGAACGAGAACCAGCCATGGCCAGAGGTCCTTCAGCTATAGAGCCCCAACCTGGTTTAACTCTCCCTGCCACTATCACCAATGCCATCACCATCTCCACATTTCAAAACCGCTTCGGAACCACATCTTCAGCACTCGTAACTGCTCCTGTCTCTGAACATAGCCTCCACCTCTTTCTCTTGACAATGCCCCGGGCAGCTCCACCCTACCATCCCTCCACCACTTCCCTGTACACCATGCCTAGGTTTAACCTGGCCAGTGCCAGCTGTTTTCAATGTTTATCTACCAGAATGCTCACTTGATACCGACTTGTGTAATACCTGTTATCAATTACATGTACCCTGTACCCAATTGTATTTGTCTGACCACTATGTGACGTGGCACCTCTGGTGAATGCCTATTGATTTTTTGCAAATCTTTGCTATGTAACCGAAACGCAATGTATGTCTTTATGTGACGAAGTACCTTTGGAAATGAGCCTCTGGCTCAAAGGTTGTAAACTGATTCTAAAATAAATAAATAAATAAAGAGTACAGGTTAATTAACAATATAGAACAAGTTGTACATTAGAAAAAAAAACAAATTATAAAGAAAAACAGTGACCAAATACAAAAGGAGAGCAGTGCACAAATAAGACAGAAGCCAGTACAGTTACAGAGGACAATATTACAATAAGCAACACATGCATTCACAAGTATGCAGACAAGTGCAATTAAGAGCAGTGGCAAAAAAGCACATTTGATTAAATAAGGCTGAGTCCTTATTGCAATAATGTCTGGAGAAATAACAAAACCCAGAAGGAGCGAAAGGGGGAGGATGAGGAAGAAGAAATTTGGGGGTAGAAGGGAGAGACAATGAAAAGGGATCTAGAAGCAAGTACACACTTTGAGAAGTGTGCTTCATAGCAGGGGGGAGGAGTAATGAATAAGGGATGGTGGGCTATATCAGAGATGGGGGATCCTATAGGAAAAGCCATCCGGACCAACAGAGATCTTTGGCATGGGAGAGATAGTGGATGTCAGAGTTTCTGATGGAATAGGAGGAGGGGAGGGTTCTGAAGAGGAGAGAACTTGGAGATCAGCAGAGGATGGAACCAAGACAGAATTCTGAGATGAGGAAAACAAAGTGAGAGAAATGCCTACCATGAAGTAAGGGGACAGGGAGAGAAGGAGAACCATAAGAAACAGTGGTGAGTGCAGAGGAAAAGATGGCCAAGGGCAAAATAGTAGAAGAAATGGAAGCATGGCCCAGCCTGGCAGGAGGAGATTGGAATCAGTGTTATATAAAGTGTCCTCATAGCCAAGTCCAAAAAGATAATTTTGACAAAAATCTCCCAGTAGGCTGGAAAGATAAATATATATATATATATATATATATACTTAGTTTGAAATTTATTTTTTTTAACCAGGAGAGAGACACTCTAGCTTAAAGCTTGTTTACAGGTGTGACATGGGAGCACAAGGAAGTTAAGTGACTTGCTCAGGGTCACACAGTATGCAAGTGGGGGCTGTGGGATTCAAACCCAGGTCTCCAGGTTTGCAGCACAGAGCCTTAAATCACTATGTTACACTGCCTGTGTGGCAGTGAAGGTTCAAGAGAAAAAGAAAGCATTCAGGAAGTACAAGGAATCACAGAAGGAACAGGACAGAGAACTGTATCAGTTAAAGCAAAAGGAAGCTGGGAAGGCAGTCAGAACAGCAAAGGCCCAAACCGAGGAAGAGATAGCCAACTCAGTTAAGAAGGAGGATAAAACCTTTTATAGGTACATCAGGGAGCGAAGGAAGACCAAGGGAGGGATAGTGAGGCTTAATAAAGGGGAGGTGGGTGGGCAGAGGGTGACTGTGAAAAGGCAGAGATACTAAACAAATATTTTTGCTCAGTATTTACAAAGGAAGAGGGGGAGGTACCTAAAACGAACTGTAGAAACACTCTGGATACAGAAGTTGATACCAGCCCATTTACAGAAGAAAGGGTTCTGAAAGAACTCTTAAAACTGAAGGTGGACAAAGCAATGGGGTCTGATGGGATTCATCCCAGAATTCTAAAAGAACTAAGGGTAGAACTAGTGACACCACTGACTACCCTCTTTAACAAATCATGGGAGGATGGGGTGGTACCCAAGGACTGGAGGAGGGCAGATGTGATTCCCCTTCACAAAAGTGGGAGCAAGGCAGAAGCAGGAAACTACAGACCTGTTAGTTTAACCTCAGTGGTAGGGAAAATGATGGAATCACTTCTGAAGGAAAGAATTGTTGAGTATCTAGAGGCCAGAGGGGCACAGGACCCAAGGCAGCATGGATTCACAGTGGGAAGGTCATGCCAGACAAATCTGATAGATTTCTTTTACTGGGTGACCAACGTAGTTGATCAGGGAGGGGCTGTGGACATGGCCTACCTAGACTTTAGCAAGGCATTTGACACAGTCCCACACAAAAGATCAATATACAAGTTAGCCAGCCTGGGAGTGGGTCCCAAGATGACAGCCTGGGTAAAGAATTGGCTGGAGAATAGGACACAGAGAGTAATAGTAAATGGAGTCCACTCTGAAAAAAGGGGGGTTAGTAGTGGGGTACCGCAGGGTTCAGTATCAGGACTGGTCCTTTTCAATGTCTTTATAAGCGACATTGCAGAGGGACTGGAAGGAAAAGTATGTCTCTTTGCAGATGACACAAAGATCTGCAACAGAGTTGATGCACAAGGTGGAGTGGAAAGGATGAGAAGGGACTTGGCAAGGTTAGAGGAATGGTCAAATGTATGGCAGCTTAGATTCAATGCCAAGAAGTGCAAGGTAATGCACCTGGGAAACAAAAACCCAGGGGAAGAGTACACAATGGGGGGTGAGATACTAACAACAACAAAAATGGAAAGGGACCTGGGGGTAGTCATATCAGATGACCTAAAGGTGGGCAAGCAATGTGAGAGGGCAGCAAGGAGGGTTGGGGGGATACTGGGATGCATAGGGAGATGCATCACCAGTAGAAAACAAGAAGTTATTATCCCTCTGTACAGACAGCTAGTGAGACCCCATCTGGAGTACTGCGTGCAGTTCTGGAGACCCAGTCTCTGCAAAGACATAGACAGGATGGAAGCTGTCCAGAGGAGAGCAACTAAAATGGTGCAGGGTCTGCACCGGAAGACATATGAAGAGAGACTTAAGGAGCTTAATATGTATAGCCTCGAGGAAAGGAGGGAGAGGGGGGACATGATAGAAACTTTCAAGTACCTCAAGGGAATCAACAAAGTCCAAGAGGGTAGCATCTTTCAAAAAAAGAGGTGTGCAAGAACAAGGGGGCACAATTTGAAGATGGAGGGCGGCTCAGAGGTAATTTAAGGAAGTATCTTTTCACACAGAGGGTTGTGGATGTATGGAACGGCCTTCCAGAGGAGGTTGTGGAGTCAAAAACAGTGGTGGAATTCAAGCATGCATGGGACAGTCATAAGGCAATTCTAGGGGTTGGGGGTAGGAAGAAGTAGGCTGCTGGTTAACTAGGATCTACAGCTTATCCATCAGGTAGGGAAATGGGCAGACTGGGTGGGCCAAGCGGTCCTTATCTGCTGTCAAATTCTATGTTTCTGTGTTTCTATGCCTCCTTGTGGATGGCATCAATATAAGAGAAGTTAAGATGATATATAACAAAAACATTTCTTCATATGGAAGCCATCTAAGGTTTTGAAGACTGAAGAGACTAGATGCTGAAAAAGGGCTTGCTGATGCCAAGCATGGCTGATGTTGAACTGGAGTGGGGGGTGGGATTGCACTGAGGGTCAGTTGGTTTGAGCAGAAACAGGATTTAACAAGCTGTAAAACTGCAATACTCTGGTTGGCATAAAAAAATCTTTGACCCTATTTTTTTACTATAAAAGATTTTGGGCATCTTCCAATTCATTGGTGGCATACATTTCTAATTTGTCCAAAATCTGACAAGTTTTTCAAAAAGTAAACAGCGGTATACAGTATCAAGCATCACCGTTCTTCAAACATTTACATACAGCCTAGTACACTAATTTAGTTTTTTCTCAAGAAAAAAGTATGGTCACCACATCTAGATTAGAAATAGCACTGCAGACCTAGCAAGGGTTAGGACAGAGAAGATTAAAAAAAAAAAGCTTATGGTGCAAAGTGTAGGAGCAACCTAGAAATGTAGATAGGTATGCTAATAGTTGTATTAATTTTAGCTAAAACTATCAAGCATATGAACATATGAAAGAGCCAGCAGAAGACCATTTGGTCTTTTGAGTCAACTCATATTGCAGAGTCCCTAGCTTATGCCACAGTCCCCGTCCCCCTTCCCCAGTGGTCCCTCCTTCCCTATGTACCCCTCCCCAGGTTCCATAGTTTCCCTTTATGATTATCCAAGGCCCTACTAAAGCGGCCCACTATCTTCTCTGAGACCATTTCCCCTGGCATTGCATTCCAGTTGGCCACCACCCTTTCCATAATGAAATGCTTTCTAATATCCCTCCTAAATCTACCCCGTCCCAAAAGCCTTGAACTGTGCCCCCTCATGATGTGACTTTCTCTTATTTTGAAAAGAACTCCCCAATTCACTGTATTTATCCCCTTCAAGTATCTGAAAATCTCCATCATGTTCCCCCTCTCTCTCCTCTTCTCCACGAAGTACATTCTCAGGGCTCCCATCTTCTCCTCATAAGACTTCCCCTGCTGACCTGCAGACATCTTGGTCACCTTCTCTGGACTTTCTCCAGCAGGCTGATGTTCTTCTTAAGATATGGAGCCCAGTATCTCAATCCATACTCTAGATGCAGTCTCACCAGTTATCTGTATAGGGGCAGTATAACTTCTTTCAACCTACTGCTGATTCCCCTGGAAATACACCCCAACATCCTGTCTGCATTTGCTGCTGCCATTTTACACTCTGTGGAGTGCTTCAGATCACTAGTTATCATCACTCTGAGATCCTTTTCTTTCTCCATTGCTGCTATTGGGACCTGACAATTCAATATCAGACAAAGCAGAAATATCGATTCAGATTACCATAGGTTCACCACCCCTTGGGTGATGAGGCTCTTAACGTTACCCCTAAAGTTTACCACTTTTGAGCTACAGGATGATTCCCCTGGCTATGCAACTCAACATCCTGTTTGCATTCACTGCTGCCTTTTTTCACTGTGAGAAGTGCTTCAGGTCTTTAGTTATCATCACTCCTAGAACATTTTCCTCCTCTGTTGCTGCTACCTGGACCCCCTCCCCCCAGGTGGTACTCGGCCCTTGGGTTCCTGGCTCCAATGTGCAAAACTGTGTTTCTTGGTATTGAAGCCAAGTTGCCAGATCCATGATCATCTCTCAAGTTTTCTGTGGTCTTCCTGCAGGTCTTGTATCCCTTCCACTGTGTCCACCCTCCCACAGAGTTAGGTGTTATCCAAAAATATGAACATTTTGCCCTTAATGCACTCCCAAATATCGCTGAGGAAGATATTGAACAACATCGACTGCAGCACAGAGCCCTGTGGGACCCCCCTGTTGACTTCCCTGGTGCTCGATAACTCTCCCCCTACCATCATCCTCTAGGTCCTGTCCCTCACTCAGCTTTCCACCCACCTTGTCATTTTCTCTCCAAACCTGAGATCTGCCAGTTTCCTGATCAACCTCTTGTGGGGCACTGAGTTGAAGACCTTACTGAAGTCTAGGTAAAGTATGTCTACCGCTTGAACCCTGTCGACTGCCCTGGTGACCTAGTCAAAGAAGTCAATCAGGTTTGTTTGGCATGATCTTCCTCCCACTAATCCATGCTGTCTCTCATCCCAGAAATCATTCTCTTCCACGTACCATACCAGCCTTTACTTAAGAATGGCCTCCATTAGTTTGCACACCATAGAGTTCAGACTAACTGACCAATAGTTCCCCAGGTCATCCCTGGGTCCGCTCTTGTAGAGAGGCACCACATGTGCTGTTCTAGAGTCCTGCAGCAGCATGCCCGATTTAAGGGAACTATTAAAGAGACTTGCCAGCAGCCCCAAAAGCTCCTCTGCCAGCTCTCTTAGCACCTTTGAGTGTATGCCAACAGGTCTTGGGGACTTGTCCACCTTTAGTGACAGCAGTCCCTCCCTCACTCTATCCACTTGTATCACAATGTCTGTGCTCCCTCCCCCCTCTCCCCTTTTCTCCCAGATGGCACTGGCCAAACACCAGTGGTGGATGCCCATCACTACCACCAGTATCCTTCTCTCACCCAAGCATTTTTAATTGCACTGTTGCTTTAATATATTATGTGATTCAGTTACACAAGGGTTACTAAGAAAAACATAGTTTAGGTCTGGTTTAATTATTTGTTAACAACTGGGTTTTAGTATCTACAGCACTGCTGGTGAAGCCCACTCACAGGACCATCCCTATTACAAGTACATTCATTGCATGATACTTGTGGTGTTCTTATGTAATGAATCATGACATAATTTTCAGTTAATATGGATTGCTTATTTTAAAACAATCCAGGTACTATTGTAATCATAAGACAGTGTGTCAGGCAAACAGTTTTACCATTTTGATGTTCTAATTTCTGTTAGTATCATCCATTTCCCACAAAAGGAATTCTTGAATATTCTGCAAATTAAAACATCTTGATTTTTTTTTTCACAGTTAATTTCTTTCTCATTCCTGGGTGGCACACCTTCAGTCCTGATCCCCCTGCCCCATCCCTCGCTCGTGGTCTACCTTCCACTGTCCTCCATGGCTTGCCCCCCTTAGCGGGGTGGTGGGGATCCCTCAACCCGGCAGAACGGATCTGGTGAGGAGGTTACCTCTATTCACGGGAGTGGAGCCTACAGGTATTGGATGTCATTGTGCTATGCTCAGGACTCTTTTCCACTTTCTCCCCCTAGGAGAGGAGGTGTGCAATGATTCATTAAGGAGAGAGCATGCACGTGTCTGCACATGCTCCTCCAAGCACCTGCCTAATCTCCTCCCCTTTCGTAGCATCAGTGTGCTGTCCCCAGCCGCCACTAGGTGACAGTTGACCCAAACTGCTGGTGACCCCCCCTCCCTGGAGAAGTAGAGCAGTCCCTTGGATGCTCAATCCTTCTCCTCCCCTGCCAACCCTGGTGGCCCGTGCTTGTTCCCAAACATGGGTCGCCGGCGTAGCACAAGGTAAGGAATCCAGTGCCTCAGCACCACTGGGCCAGCCAAAACATCTTGATTTTAAATTAAAATCCAATTTTTTAAACAAAGGTTTGTAATAATTTATAATATTTTTATAAGTACAGTCCCCGTGTAATTTTTGTGTCTCTTATGGTTATAAGAATGTTATCTCTAGTCTTTTGTTTGCCAAATTGCTTAGCTTTGTCATTCTCTCATCCAAAGAATGGAAGAAGGCATTCTTATATTTTACCATAAGAGACAGTGACACGCTGCCATGACGTAGTACTCTTATAACAGTTTCTGTCAGTGACATTCTGCAGGATACTGCAAGAAGAGAATATAATCCAGTGGCAATTATATAAGCATTAACCCATGAAATAGCATGGGTCTACTTGAGAATTAATACATGCCGGGGGGGTTGGGACACGAGAGAAAAGTGTGACATGATTATCACAGAGCCCTGCATTATTGCTGACTCTGCTAGTTCAGTTCCCCAAAGTATCAGAACAGGAAATTATATATCTTCCATCTCATTAAACGAATCTCCTTTTGTTTTGACTAAATCAGGATAGTTTTCTACTACCAAGCAAGATCTTAGTTTTGGAGCATGACATTTGCTAAAGTAACTATTTCTAGAAAATGGCAGTTATTTCTAACTTAATATTGCAGTTTGCTGGTTCGTTCTGTGCTGCAGTACATTAAAGGAAATTAGCCTTGCAAAGCACTTACTGTACCTACCGCATCAAAACTTGGGTAGTAGCTTTCAAACTCCTGAACTGTTGCAAAAACAGAGAAATTTCCAAAGATGGTCTCCAGAAAGTCAGTGCTGTCAGTTATACCTGCAGTGCATGCAGCGCCTAAACGTAGACATTAGATTGATTGATTTTATTAGATATTTTTTCTGATTATCTGATAGTTACCATAACTATTTATTTATTGATTTGTCTCATTTATTAATATTAATGGATACTAGATAGGCCCACTGAAATGAAACATCACATTTACTGGGCATCATTAAATATATGTGTATATTTGGATTACCTGTATCCTCCACCTTCTTATTCAAGAATGTTTTGATGAAGTCAGAAACATCTGTCTGTCGCTGTGTGTTGAGAAGTGCAAAATCTTTATTCAACCCTTTTGATCTGCAAACAGAAAGCATATTTGTGAGATGATGTCTGTACTGTGACTGACTGATCAATCTTATCTGATCTGGGAGCCAGTTCCTAATTTGCTTCAGCTTCAAATTCAGTGTTACAAATCCTTCAAGTCTAACATACACTTATTACAAAAATATCACTAGAATTGAAAGGCAAACAGCCAGGATACCAATAGGTAGGTTTTCATGGAAAAATGATTACTACAACTATTCTCCTAAGTAAAACAATAGAGTATAATATATACCCCAGTTACAGTTTTTTTTTGACTGGGAAAGGAGAGTTAAGCAATTCTTCTTATTTTCAACCTCATTGGGGGGGAGGGAGTGATACAGATGCAAAGTGACCTATTGAATTAGGTTAAGCTTTTTGATGACATTTTACTGAATGTGGGGTAATTTCACCAGGATACCAGCAGAATTCCTCTACTCGAGACATGTTATGGGATCTTTAACGTCCACCTGGACTACCATCAGAGCAGATAGACAAAACCTCAGTTTAATGTCTCATTCAAAAGATGGCACCTCAGGAGTGCAACCCCCCAACCCCCACCATACTGAATGTTACATACTGTCATTATTGGGATTTTACCCTGAATTGCTGGTGCGGGGTTAGAACCCATGGCCTTGTGATCTTCCAACCTCAGAAGGGAGTGTGCATCCTGCTGCCCACTGACACTGTATGACACAGTATGATATTGATAACGCACCCCAAACAGCAGGATTTAGCAGATCAGATGCAATTAGAGATACAGCATCTTGAGAACACTAACTTTGGAATTCCTGATGTTTTTCCTTCTGTTGCCAAACCCTAACTTTTTAACTTAGTTTTATGTAATAAATTTCCATACTGTTTAAAACATAAGAGATTCATAGTTTATTCCTTTTCCCTCACCCCTGGTATCACTCTAATCCCCCTTCTCCCATTAGATAAATACATAAAGGCTAATGGAGAAAGGGGGTCAAGGAAAGGGTAAGAAGATTAAGCCCATAGAACGAGAGAGAATGATAGGCACTTAATGAATTGGGCACCATCACACAGCGGGCATGTGGATCTGGCAGAATGCAAACTTGTGTTTCTAGGGTCACAGCTCTGTGCTCTAATCGATAATCTATACTGTCCCTTGAAACATTCAAATTTTGAAATCAGTGAGACAGAACATTAGATTTGAAAAAACTCCTCATTTACATGGAGCATTCTTTTAACACAATTATCCTGAATCAACTACTGGACTCTAAAAATCAGATAATACTTATCTAACGATTTGTGTACTGACTACTATCCTTAAACTGACAAATGGCAGTCCTATATACTAATGCATAAATGCTCTGATCACTAATTTAAAGGCAAATCACAATGATTCCTCAGGGATTTCCCAATAGACAATTTTTTTCAACGTGATGCTAAATTTGCTGACATTATGTACCACGCACCTGTGACAAGCTCAAGATAATAGCAAAAAATAACCACATTTACAAAACAATGGCTAGAACTGGAGCTTTCTTATTGGCTGACAGAATTCTAAAATGGCTATGTTAATAGCTGGAAACCCTCATGTACAATACAACCATTAAAATTTTAGATATAAAAAATTAGTTGTAAAAAATATTAACAGTTTAATAATAGCATTAGGCACTGCAAGAGCTGGGCTACCTTTGTTAATCTAACGTCAAGAGCATAAGGTACCAAAAGGCATTTGGCTAAGCCTCATGTCTCATTGCCTCCCTAGGGTTAGGTTAACAGATGGTTACTCAACCCATGGTGGTGCCTTCATTAAGCAATAACAACTGACGAGCGAGTCATTTCTGAGGGATTAATGACCAGTTGGGGCAATGGGTGGACTGAGGCACAGCCAAGGGCCACCACTCTCAAACTGGTCATTAATCCAAGGAAATCGCTGGCTTTGAGGCTGTTATTGTGACTGTAAGTCTAACTGCAATAATAACTTTCACCTTCCTTTTTTTTGCTTAGTGTTACCTATGTGACATGAGCTGTGTGTGCCACACATGCCATTGTAACATGACAGCAATGAGTCAGGTTGAATAACGAGAAATCATTGGAGGAAATACACCTGCTAATGAAAGTCGGAGCAGGGATTAATCAGTGGCAATGCCCGCTCCAAGTAAGCAAAAATCTCTGCCACAAACAGTAGTACCGCAGATCACCACCATCAAAAGTGCCATGCATGACAGAAACATAGAAACTTAGAAGTTGATGGCAGATAAGGACCAGAAGACCCATCCAGTCTGCCCATTTCTTTTTCTACCTTATAAATGTGCCATCGGCCTTTGCTCTGTCAATGGCCTATCTAGTCATACTCATCTGTATTGCTCCCTTATGACTATCCCATGACTGTTTGAAGCCATGTACTATATTCATATCCACCACTTCCTGAGTTTCCATGCATCCACCACCCTTTCTGTGAAGAAGAACTTCCTCACATTACCCCTTAATCGGCCTGCCTCTAATCTCATGCTGTGTCCTCTTGTCCTGCTATTTTTCTTATATTGAAACATGTTAGACTCTTTCACCTTGTTAATGCCCTTAAGGTGTTTGATTTGATCATATCACCTTTCTCCCTCCTTTGCTCTAGGGTATACATATTGAACTCCGTTAATCTGTCCTCAACTTTTATTTTGATGTAGTGCCTGCATCATTTTGGTTGCCCTTCTCTCGACTGCCTCAATTTGGTTAATGTCCTTGTGAAGGTGTGGCCTCCCGGTACTGCATGCAGTACTCCAGATGGGGCCTAACCAGTGTCTTGTAAAGAGGGATTATTACATCCCTCTTCCAACTTGTGATACCCCTATTAATACACCCCAACATCCCCCTAGCCTTACCTACTGCTTTAGTGGTCTGCTTGGATGATTTCAGGTCATTGGTTATGATGATGCCCAAGTCTCTTTCTTCCCTTGTGACAGCTAGCAACTCCCCTCCCAGCCTATAGGTGGCTTCAGGGTTTCGCTTCCCTATGTGCATGATCTTGCACTTCTTTGCATTAAACCCCAGTTGCCACTCATCTGACCATTTTGCTAGTTTATCCATATCTCTTCTTGATGAAGTGAAAGAAACAAAATAGTAGGGCAAAAGGTAGGCAGAGCGCAAGTGTGTGAACATAACAGAACAGTATTTGATTACCCACCCACCCACTTGTTAGTGACAGTCGCAGTAAGGCAACAAGAGAGAGAAGTGTACTGTAGTGGTAGGGAGAAATAGAGAATTTAGCAATGGAGAGAGAAATACTTATCTTCGAAATATGTGGTGTTGAAGGAATCACAGCATGGGTGGAAAGGAATTTCAATAATTACAGTATTGGAAACCAGAGAGTCGGCACCGGGAAACTCACAACAGTAGTCTGTAGAGTAAAAGGTTGTGAAAGTATGTAGAAAGAACCGAACATCAAGTAATGGCATTGAAAGTTATTAAAAGCTCTGAAAATATATGAGTGGTTCTGTGTGTAAAGTTAAAGAACAGGACTGTGTTACGTGTGTTATAAAGTTGTGCATGATGTAATAAGAAATCACCAGCAATCCCACGATCCACCACATGTTACAAAGTTGTAGCAGTAGAGGAAGGGATCAGCATAGTTGTGAAAGCAATAAAGAGAAACTAGCCAAAAAGATAAAAAAAAATAATGATAACAGTATTAGTGGATGTTAATGTTAAGAATAACTGTTTGTAATGTTTAGCAACATGATGTTATTGAGTGTTTCATGGTGCACAATCAGTGCATATGCAGAACACCTGTTTTGAAGAGTAAAAACAAGAAATATAGAAAATGACAGGTGATTTATTGAAGAATGTTTGTAAAGAGCAATACCAGCAGGTGCTTATCATGTTACAAGCACATTAAGCCACTCCCAAAGTCAGCTTCTACTGTGGAATTAATGCATGGTTGAGTGGTTGTAGGCACTCAGCTGACAACTCCTCCCAACTATGCATTAATTCCCCATAGAATCCTCCTTTGTCGTGGCTTAATGCTTACTCAGTTGGCAGTTGAATTTGTCATTTCTCAGATGTTAATGACCAATCTAGTAGCCAGTCCGGAGCCTCACAAGGCTCACGAATAATTAATTAGACTTATAATGCTTAATTGATGTATGGTACTCACATAGAAAAGAAGGAATTGCAACTGATGTCAAGTGGTATCAGATCTAGTTCAGGTTTATCGATACTGGGAAGGAGAGGTGTCAGTAATTCTTCAAAATACAATTGATATGTCGAATCATCAAATGTGTCAAAGTGTGAAGACAAATTGATGAATATTCTTGTCTCCAGTATGTTTCTAGTTTCCTCATTCTTTACAATATTGGTAGTTTGCTGAAAGAGAAATGGAATGCACCGCATTTATTTGTGACCACTTGGCAAAATACTACAGCAGAAAATGTATTAAAAGGAAGGCAGCGTGGTCTGTTGGTTAGAAAACTGAACTATAAAACAAGTAATTCCAAGTCTGGATCACACTGTTGCCACTGGATTGTTATGTGACCTTAAACAAATCACTTAACCTCTTCGTGTTTCCATCCCCCTAGTTGGAAAGCTGAGTAGAACCAGAGCTCCTCTGAAATTAAATACTGTATCTCAGTTGCGCAACTTATGTAAATAAATTGTATGAAACAGAAATTGAATGGGATCTCAACATGTACATCTGGAAGAGAGGAGAGCAAAATGGGACATGATCAAAATCTACAGTTCAAGTACCTCACACGGGGGAACAGGGAGGAGGAGAGTCTCTTTCAAATTAAAAAGAGCACACAGTCTAGTGCTTGACAGGATCTGTGAATTCCAAATTTGTGAAAAGTTTGTGGAGTTTCACAAATTTCGCAGAATTTTTCAGTTATTCCAACTTTGGTGAAATCCAAATCTTCTTAATACATTTGGTGCATTTTCATCTCATTCCACAAACTTTTCTGGCTGAATAGTGGAATAATACAAATATTGAGTTCTACTGTATACTGAGTTAATAAGACAGGAGTAGGCATTATCCCATCGGGCCCTTCTCCCGCCTCAGGTGGGCCATTAACCTCTATGGTTAAAGTAATGATTATCAAGTATTTTTTTGAATATAAATATAGAACCTGCAGACACCACCTCATTTGGTGGTTTGTTCCAATTTTGCACTGCATGAAATGCAAAGAAGTCTTTTCTTGTATCCTTTGTTGTGTGTTGCATTAATATTTGTTGATCATGGCATCTAAAATCGTTCTTGTTTTTGTGCATTATTAGACCAAGACTGTCCTTTAATTCATTATCTTTTAGAATTTCATACATTTGTAGCACATCACCATACTTTTGTCTCATCTCGAGTGTATACTAGTCCAACTCCTCCAAATTTTCCTTGTAGGTCACATCTCTCAACCCTGCTACCATCTTGGTATCCCTGTGCTGCCCTCTATGTAATTTATGTCCTTTCTAAGTTGGGGTTCCAGATTGGAAAGCAATAATCCAAGTGAAGCCTTATATATGTTGTGTGTAATGTATGAATACAGTTTTTATCCATTGATATAAAAGCATTTTTAATGCATCGGAGAACTGAATTTAATTAATTAATGATGTTATTGCACTGGTTGCTGAAGCAAAGGCTCACTGTTTATCACCCATGGCTAAAGCCCATCTGGTCCTGCTGATTTTGTTGTATTAATATTTTTGAGTTGGAGTTTGACATCCAGTATATTAAATTTAGTGTCAATCATAATTTACTGATTATTACTTGTTTAATGTTTAGCTCTTCTTTATTTATTATATGTAATTGTTTCCTTTCTATTATACACAGAGCAAAGGTATTTGTTGAAAACATCAGACTTTTTTGGGGGGTTAAGATATTTCCTCAGTACATTTTTTTAGTGGCTCAACTGACCTATCTACTCTTTTATTATTCCCTTAGGCAAAAAAAAAAAGACTTCCCATGGTCCTTTGTGTGGGATATTCTAAATTCTTTCTTCCTCCTTTCTTTCTTTATTAGTCTTTTACTGGGTTCCACCAAGCTGCATTGACAACACAGTTGTAGAACTGTGGCACTGCAATGGCCACAATGTTGACAGGCAAACTTTCACCTGTCAGACATTAGCTGTTATTTTCTTGGGGGGGCTTTGTCCCTGTACCCCCCCATGCAGGGGTACTTCGCACCCAACACCCAATCTCTAAAGATCAACTCCAAGCCAGACTTGACTCAGAAGGGGGGGTGTATCACAGGGAAATGGTAAAATTCTGCCAGCAGATCCATTACATCGACAATTTCAAACTTCATTGAAATTGTCGATGTAATAACTTTCAATGTCAGAATGTCACTGCTTCGACGTGATATGCTTTTTTGTATCTGTTTTCGTTGTATGCATTGTCATCTTGTTCTATTGCATTAAATACAAATCTTTTTTTCCTTAGTTATGTTTTTTTTTTTTATTTTGCCCATGAAACACTAAGGGACTTTTCCTTTTTTATTGTCGATTTTTTTTTATTAGGGACATAGTGATGTTCTAAGTTTAGTCATTTATTTTTGATGTCTGTCCAAAATGAGTTTATATCAATCATACAGTAATTATATGTTGTCTCCCAATCCCACGCTTTCAAATGATTAATAATGGTGCTGATGTCTTCCTTTGTATAATTCTTCATTGCTGTGTTACCCTTGATGGTCTTCATCTGCGTGTTGATGTTAAAGACATATTTATCTCATGGTCACTATTGTAAAGTGGTCCCAGTAATCTTATGTCCCATATGCTATCTAACTTATCTGTTTTTACTATATCCAGTTAATTGTTTCTAATCGATTCCCTTACCACCTGATGTAGGCCATTTTTTATAAGTGTATTAATGAACATTTGATTTGAGGCTGATAAACTGTTCCAGGTAATATGTGACAAGTTAAGGCCCCTCATTAGAATAACATCACTTTTTTGTGCCATTCTAGAGATGATGTTTAGCATTTCTTGATATTCTTGTCCCCTGGCATCAGGAGGTCTATAGCAGATTCCTAATGACATTTTTTGCTTTCTTTCTTGATCATCTTTATTCATATGATTTCTAGTAGACTTTCCTTACATATTATCTCATTATGTAAGATGTCGTCCCAAACATAAATTGCCATGCCTCCTCCTGTTCTGTTTGTTCTATCCTTGTGGAGCAGTTTATATCCTTTTATGTCCCTGTTCCATGGATTGTTATTGTTCCACCAAGTCTCTGTGATACAGTAGCTGCAAGGCCAATATTTTTTTCTTGAAGCAATATCTCCAGCTTGGTTTTAGTTATTATATTTAGGCTTCCTGCATTAGTTGTAAGGATATTTAGACCAGATTTATTTTTTAATTTCCCTTTTGATTTTTATTTCCTGCTTTGTATTAATGATGTATTTGACAGTGGTACTCATGGTGTTTGTTCATGGTGGAGCCCATGTATTCCCTTGCCCTGTCTTGTTAGTTTAAACTCTTGGTGATGCAGTTTAAAATTTTCTTTCCCAAAAGAGCACTACCCTTCCTACTAAGGTGTAGTCCATTGTGACTGAACAGACTGTAGTTCCCCTTAAATGTTTCCCGGTGCATCAGGCATTTTATGTTGTTGTGTAGGCACCATTTCCTGAGCCATTCATTGATTGGTTTCACTTTTTTATTTATCTAGTACCCTCCTCTTGGGATTGGAATAGTTTCTGAGAAGCAGATCTTTCTTTTCCACTTATCTGAATTTTTGTTTAGTAGGATAGCATTTTTATCAATGTCCTCTGTATTTGAATTGCTTAAGTCATTAGTGCTGACATACACAATTGTGAGTGGATTGTGGGCTGCATTTTTTGTATAATATCTACTTGATTTACTATGTCCTTAATTTTGGCCCCTCTATAACTGTTGCAGATTTGGTTTAGTTTATCCGGATTACAGACTTGCCTATCACAGTATTTAAGAATGGAATCTCCAACAATGAAAGTTTGGTGCTGCATGTCTCTTTCTATGGGGGAAAGAGCTGGCTCTTTGATTGTGGGAGGAATCATATTTTAGGTAGGGATTTTGGTGCTAGGTTTATTGTTGCATTTCAGATTTTGGGGTTTTGTGAGTTCCATGCTTACTTCAGCACTCTGGGTTTGGGGGGTAGATACCATGTTTTCCTCAGCACTCAGAACAGAACAGAACAGAATAGTTATTAGATAGGGGTATTTCTATGCTGGGTGTTGGTACAATCATATGGTTGCCCCCTCTTTTTCCTAAGGTTTGGTTGAACCACTGTCCAGTCCTTTGCAGGGGGGCTGTTATTGTGATTGCATTTTCTTTTACACAGTTTAGTATTGTTGATAGGCTGCCTATTGTTTTCGTAATGATGCTGTTGGTTTTCCTTTAGTTTAGACTCTCACCAACAATCTGGAAGCTGGGGTCTCTATGGAAGGAAGCTTACTGATGACAATAAGCTGATCAGGGTGGTGGGCCCCCTTGAGAATGAGGACAAACTTCTGTAAGAGCTGAACAAGCAGATCTGTTGGATAGGCTCCTTGAGTCTCAGATTCAGTGCAGCCAGATACAAGGTGCACCACCTGAAGAGTAAAAACAGGTAGGAACTACACAGTGTGTAGGAATCCATCACTCCTCTGTTTCTCAGCCCTTCTCTGTTTCCATTACTCTCCTCTTCCCAGTGTCTCCTGTCTACTGCTGTTTGTGCACCCCTGGCCTAAACACCTGCATGTCTGGCTATCCTTGATGCTATCCTTCCTTGCTGCTTCTGGCACTCTGAGGAGCCTCCTCTGCCTTCACCTTGTATTTTTTGTCTATTGTGTTCTCTCCCTCTCTGTCCTGCCAGCCTAATTTGTCTCCCCTTTGCTTACTGCATCTTTTGTTTGCTACTCCTGCCTCTGCTGCTCCCACCTGCTCCCCTGCCTGCTTACCTGTCCTTTGCCCCCCAATGTCTGCCTTATTACCATCTTGCCAGCTTCACCCATACTGCAATGACTGTTCTGTGTGGCTCTGCTAAGTCTTTTTGTGTTTTTGATCACTATGCCAGAATTGGGCAGTCAGATTGCTGTCCCCTCTTCTACTGTATGTCCACCAGCTTGCCTGGATAGTTGTCTTGGGCCACTCATAGGGAGCTCAACTTTTGTATTATTTAGGTTATGCTGTCCTTCTCATGCTATCCTGGGCATCCAACCACATTATAATGGTCATTATACTTCTAGCCTGAACATTTATCTTCATCATGCTCATCATCATCACCATCACCATCACCATCATCCCCTATCCTACCACTGTACCTTAAGGGGTCATTTATTTAGTCTGCCCCTTGAAGGCCATCTACTATGGGGCTTGCCTCTCAAGGGCCTGGCATGGACCTTGCACTTCCAGGGCTTGATTCTATTGTCCCACAAACGTTGCCACTCAAGGGTTAGCTCCAACATTTATATGAGCCTTTTCTCAGAGGAGAGTAACTGGGCACCCAAGCCTAAAGCAGCTATTAGTCATCTTCCTTCTCCTCTGGTTTCCTTTAGTAATCCTATCATTCACTTAGCATTGGTTTCAGACTTCAGCATTTCCCAGCAGTGGATTCCTTCCATATAGGGATTCTTTCAATGGCACGCCTAGCCCTGCAACATCTTTGGGAAGGAAGGAAGAAGTCTCTAGACAGAAGGACAGACTCTTCACATTAACTGAAACAGTATCTCTGAGATCCTCTTCTGGACATATTAAGTAAACCTTAGCCTGGAGGTGTGATGATCTAGTCCATGGTTCCCCAATGGTTTCTTACCAAGGGAGTTTTCCTCTCCTTGTTGCCAAAGGTCATAATAATAATATTAATATTATTTGATTAATTATTCTGCCAAGACTTGGAACTGAGTGGTGATCCTACATCCTTAAATACTGACTACTCATTTCCCAGGCCTTATCTTGTCTATCATTAGAGGAAGTAAGTGTTATGTTTGATTCATTCTTTTGCACTTCTGGGCCTCATCTACAAGGTACCTTTGATCTAGGGGGACCTTTTCTCTGTGGCACCTCTAGGAGTGAAACCCTCCTTAAGAAGGTTCACGTGTCTTTACTACACCCCAAAAGGTGGTAGTCCCTATAGCATGGACAGAGACCGTATACACCAAAGTTACAATTTATGTTGCACAAGCATTCTACATGCTACCTACCTTCCAGCCTACTTCAGTACCTACCAATCCCTTACCAGTTATCTGCTTACTGTAATCATTCCATTCCTTCCCAACAGTACCAGTCATTCCCATAAGTTGTTATCCATTCCAATATAAAGAACCTAATGGTCATTTCAATTAGAGGGCTATTGCCTGTGGTTTGATGGTACTTCAGGTGATGCATGATGTGCCACTTTCAAGTGGTACATAAAGCACTCATACACATACATTTTTTGAACACTCAAATCATTGCTACCATCATCTACCTCTCCTCTTTTGATGAGGCTTGCCTTTCCTTTTTTAGGGTCTTCTACGCTAAAGTACTTCAGGTCTAGGGGAATGTTTATGTGGCACCTCTAGGGAAGGAACCCTCCCCAGTTGGGTTCCTGTCTTCCTAGAAACACAGAAGCAAAGAAGTGGATGGCAGAAAAACTCTCTATTACCCATTCAATCTTCAAGGTATCCTGCATGGATGGTAATCCCTGTATCAGGGACAGACAGAGTGTACACCAAAGTAACAATCTATGTAGCACGAGCATTCTACATATTAACTGGCCTTTCAGCTTACTTCAGTTCTGACCAGTCCCTTACCAGTTATCCACTTCCTGCCATCATTCTGTTCCTACCAAACTGTACAGTACTAATCATTCCTCTAGGTTGTCAAAATGCTCCAACATAAGGAACCCTTGAACGTAAAGGAGAACTGCACTAAAACCTGAAAGTTCTTTTTTCCAGTAGAAGATATTTTTAAATGCTAGTTCTACTTCAGTTTATTATTCTAGCTACAGTATAGTGGCATTTTTTTATACTAGAGGGTATTTCTGATTACATACAGGTAGTGAGTGCCATTTTAGAACTGTATGATGTACAGGGTAGTTCACGTCCTTGCTCAGCTTGTTCATTGCTGGCACAATTCATTCATGTTCTGTTACAGAATTCTGTAGCTGTGATCCAGTCCAGTGGCATGGAGGGATGAGGCACTGGGCGCCCTACCTCATACTACACTGGTGACCCAGAGTTGAGAACAGAACTGGGTTGTTTGGGGGCTGGTGGGGTGAGGAAGGATTGAGCATCCTAAGAAAGTTCTTCTTCCTCAAGGAAGGGGGATAGAGTGGAGTGCTGCTTGCCTACCACCCAGTGGTGGCTGCACATGCACATCACCATGTGGGGAAGAGAACCCATGTACAGGGTGCTGGGGCCCTCTGTGTGGAAACAGAGCTTGGACACTCTACCCATTGCATGTATGTAGGCCCAGGGGAGAAAATGAAGGAAAAACCACTCCAGGCAGCAGGATGACTGACCAACTCCTGCAGGCCCCGCACTGGTGGCCGAGCATAGTCACAAGTCTTGTGGCAGAGGACAATAGCTAAGGTAACTCCTGGGGGAAGCCAGGTGACATGGCTGGGGGATTCAGTTAGAGGGGGCCACCAGGGGGAGAACCAGGAGATAAACCAACTATGAAAATAAAAATTCTGTAGTGGGAGGGACATGTACTACATCACACAGTCCTCAAATGGTACTTAACACCGGAGTATAAACTAGAAACAACCACTGGTGTTACTAATAGGCCCATTAGATCAAACAAAGATAGAACTGGATATATAAGTGTGTATTCTTAGTAGTTTTGTAATACAGTTGCAGCCATAGATATGTTCAGATATTTCAAGATATTTCACAATGTATCTAAAGAGATTCTAATGGCCTACTGTGGTACTGCAGGTAGGTAGGGAATTTCTCTTGAGATTCTGTATCACATAATTTTCAGGAAATATCTGAGATCATCTCATCTATACCACAAGTACACTATACCACACCATCTGACTTTAGCCTAATGAATTAAAATGAAATCCTAAAGATAAATCTTTAAGTCAGTGCTATCCTTCACAATACTGTAAGCCCTTAATGCAGATTTTTCACCTATAGTGTTCTGAATCATGCTGCAAAAAACTGTATACAGATGTCATTTACTCTTGATAACAGATCCGTACCTTTTTTAAATATTCGTCGAACTGTGTCAAAAATAACTCAATATCTGAAAGTGTTGAGTCTTCTCTGTTTAATACTTCATTGAGGACAGCTTCAGTTTTGTTGACATCTTTTAGTGCTCCAGAAGTCACAATAAACTCAGCCAGTTGCTCCATATTCAGATTTTCTAATACTTGACTCTGGAAGAAAGGAACATTAAAAATGGATATTAAAAATGTGTCATAGCAACTTACAATTTATTCAAAGGGATGCACCTTTGTTATTAGTACTACTCTATGTATACTCATAGGGTTAGGCAACCTAAAGTTGCAAGAACAATGTCTAAAGGTGCCACATTCACATACTGTATTCCTTCACTGTGGTAGGCAAACTTTGAAGCACTCAGAAAGTTTTACATTGTATATCCTGCTGCTTGTCTTTTGGTCTTAATTTAATAATGACACACCATCCAAGATCTCATACTTTCTTCTGAGTCAACTTATCTTCTAAGTGTTTTCTTTTTGTAATATCTATGTTGGTCCATTAAAAGGTATCAAACCATTTGTTTCTGGATCTCTTCTTGCAAGGACCAATATGGCAACTGATCTATTTCTGCATATCTTCTAAGTCACCTTACAGAAATGTAATTTTTGTCATGTAATTTGAAAATTCATAAATGGATAGATAGCATGCACAAATAAGTTTGCTTAAACAGAAAAATGCTTCACTTATAAAATCTTGTAATTACATTATTGGGACAACAGAGGCTAGAGGTACATGTTGTACAATATTTGGGTGATTTTATGCACACACTAGATTGATAATTGTTTAATTAGTATTTCAGAAAGACCTTTGAGCGTGAGCTCTTTTACAAAGGTTCCACATCAGGGTGGACAATAAGACAATACACATATTCAGTGGTTACAGAGGCCTGATCATTAGACATTAAAGAGTGATTACATGACAATTAGACAAATAGGAGAACAAACTGAGCAGTTGTAATTGAATACTAAGCTATTTCTAATCGATTGCCCTAGGTAGCACACCCCTGGAAACCTCCAAATCCAATGATAGACTATGGCAGAGTAACTGCATAGGGTTTAACACTATCCCAGATGGCAAGAGGCTGGGTGACAGTGAAACAAGGAGGAATGGGTTTGAAACCAACCGCAGAGAGAGCGAGAGGTGGGGATAGTGAAACAGGGGGCTGTGATGGGGAGCAGCTCCAGATAGCTTTATCGAGTATGGTGTGTGCGTTTGGGGGTTTGGGAGGGCAGTACCAAGTGCGTTTAAGAGGACTGATAGCTTACTTAAGCCCTTTGCTAGGCTGGAATGGAGGCAGGGTTCTCTAGGTAGCCCTGCTGGGTGTTACCTTGGGGGATTCATGAACAGCTCCATCAAAACATATCTTACATGGATCATATGAAATACTAACAGGGCTCAGAACAGTATAGGGTCCATTACTCAGTCACAGGAGACTGACACAAGGTGGCCACAATGACTACTAAACAACAGTCATGACTGTATGCCAATGTGCCATGTACAATGGATGGGGGTGGGTCACAGGCCTTTCCTGTGCAGTCACTCAAAACATCAGAGCTCTGCGAGGAAGTGTTTGGGGGTCACCTTGCAGATGATCCATAGGGCCAATAACAAAATGTTGTGACCTTTACTAACCTAGTCAGTGATTTGTATGACAAATGTTGCATGTAGAACTGCTGCAGGCTGGCCATATGGGGTGCTGCAAAAGCTTTGGTGACAACTTTGGGGCCCACCATGAAAGAAGCTGTAGTTAGACAGCACTGCCAATTGCCAAACAACAGCAAGCAGAGCTACAGAAGGAGAGCCATAAAATGCTAGGGGTGCATTTTTTTGTGAGCGCATTTAGGAAAGTCCCTGAACAGCAGGGTGATGGGGGTGGGAGTTCCGACTGGAGAAATAGCCTGCACCAGTGATTATCAGCACTAATGGAAAAAAACAATTCTGCATCAGCTCATCTTTACCAGTGACCTACAGAGTCACTACTGTATTCATCAGTTCTCCATAGGTGGGTGCACTGATTTCCTGGTCATACCAGGTACAGCATGTGTCCAGAAAAATGTTTGCAAGCTATCATAGACAAGGCTAAGGGTGTATAAAGGTACCCTGTATAAAACACAGGTGTATGCAGAACTTGCGGAAGCACAATGGGACCCTCACTTGGCACACATGTGTGATTGAACAATCTCACAACAGATTATTTTTCATAACTTATGTGCCTGCAGGAAGACCAGGGATGTGGATGGAGGAGGGCAGAAGATGAGAGAGAGGAGGAGGGAGGGAGGGAGGGAGGTTGGGTGGCCATGGGACATTACCCAGTCACCTGGAGAAGGTCAGAAGATTTTTTTACTTTATCATTGGATTCAAAACATTAATATCAATAATGCAAAGAAATCCCAGAAAAACTCAAAGATTCTCCCCAATGAAAGATGGAAAATCTGGGGCCAGATGCTAGTTCTATAAATCAAATACTATACAGGGCAAAGAAGTAGGAAAACCACACACTCACCAGGATTATCCTGTGACCTATTTACAAAAATAAATACTGATAAATATATGGTGAGTGTGCATTTTGCCTGCATCTTTGCACAACAGTAATATCCCATATATAAAAAGCTATTTTGTCCTGAGTACCTGATACAGTACATTCTCGATGTAATGAACCCGTGTTATGTGGACATCCCTATCTAAAGAACTAGTAGCATGTCTCCCAAGTGAATACATTCTGAACATTTTAATCCCAGTTTTATGAACTACCAGTTATCTGAACTAATTTTATATCTCCTAAGCAGTTCAGATAATCAAGGCTGGTGCTGTATTTCATTTTTTGTGACATTCAGGAATTAATATATATATTGCTCCCACAAGCATAGCTTTTTTATGAAACAATGAATATTGGTGTTAATGAACAGTGCTAGTGCTCTTTAATACTGACTAGTTATTTAATACAGCAACTCACCGCATCAAAGTTGTTATTTATTTGCTTCAGTTCTTTTAAGCTGATGTCCTGAATGAATTTGCCCCATATCTGTTCAGTCCAGTTTTGCACAGAGCTCATTTTACAGCCTAAAAGATAAAAGGAATTACTCATACCTTTATTTTTATAACTGATTTCTGTTTCTTTAATTAAGAACTTGAATGACATACAACAGACTAATGTAAGATACTCCATATGCACTTAACATTTATAAAGAAGAAGAAGAAACAGCATTTACTGCATATAGCGCTTTTCATACACAGTGTATTCCAAAACACTTTACAAGTAATGCTAGAATGGGAGTGAAGAGACTGAATGTGTAGTGGCAGCCATATCACACATCATCACCACATATAGCCGAGGCATTTGCATGAATCTGTTTTATGGGAAGGGGAATATTGGCCAGGACACTGGGAATGTCCCCTACTCTTCGTGAAGAATGCCTTTGGTTCTTTTACTTACACCTGGACACCCACCAGGACAGCACCAGGATGGGTAGAAGGGACCTTGGTTTACCATCTCATCCGAAGGACGGCACAACCCGACAGTACAGCAGAGGTAGGAAGTCTTAAATCTGATCAGTCCATTGGCACATGGGGGTGGAGAGGGCATATGCCACCATTACACAATCTGTTTCCATGCTATAAACCCTCCCACCTTCCATATTTGTTACTGTTTAAAGTGTGCCTAGACTACTATATTTGGGGGGGGTGGTGCACAATCACATGGTTATATGTGATGTCGTTGCCATTCCAACTTTCTCCTGTAAGAAGTGTTCAATCAACTAGGTGAGGGTACCTTCCTCTAGCAGTCTAATCATGCTGCCTCTTCAGTGCACCCTAGAATCTGATGGCCCAGTGTGGGTAGTTGGGTTCAGGATGGGAACCTTGGTCCCTCATATAGAGGTGAGATACTGTACACTACCCCAGTGCACTAAACTTAATTGTTATGTTTAAAAAAACACATATTTCCACTCCGGTATCCCACTTTTAAGGTGTTGCAAACCATGCAGGTGACATGGATTCAGAAGTGAGTTAGGGTCCCCTGCTCATCTAGTGACCCAACGACCAATGTTCTGCCATTGGTACCGTGGACCTATCTCTCCCTCTGGGATAAGACAACCCCATACTGCTCCCACAATGTCCGTTACAGTTCTCCAAGAAAGAAACAGAGCATAAGTGCTATCTCTTGCTCCACAGATGCAGGATGGTGAGCAGTTCCAGTAGTGAGTAGAGTAATGTCAGAACACCTGACTGTGTCACAAGTGACACAGCACCAACTCTCTGGATTACACAACGTACTATAGAAAAGAATGGGTAGGGGCAGGCTGAAGGCCTCTAACCTGCTACCTGGGCCCATTCCTGCAACAAGTGGATGTGGTCTCTCCCTAGATGGGGGCTACAGCTGTGCAAATCTTAAACATCTGCCAAAAGGAATTGGAGGCAGTATAGTGCAGTGGTTTAAGGCTCTGAGCTACAAACCTGGAGAGATGGTTTTGAATCCCACACCCCCACTTGCACACTGTGTGACCCTGAGCAAGTCACTTAATCTCCCTGCACTCCCAGGTCGAACCTGGAAACAAGCTTTTGGCTTAGTGTTCCTCTCCTGGTAAAAAAGAGAAATTCATGCAGTCTTTCAATTCTGCTTCTGTGAAATTTCAGGCATGTTGCCAGAACCTAATTTTTGGTTTGTTCAATGCCATTTTAAAACCACCCACCCATTTTTGTACTACCACTGTTTGTGCCAAGTTTCAGATCTCTAACTTTAAAAGTAACAGGGTTAAAAGTCAGCCTTTATAAATTCTGTTTTAAATGTTGTAAATATGTAGACTTTAAAAATATAAGCCCTGTAACTTTGAACTAGAAAATACAATGTTACTAAATCTGGATTTGTAATAGACCCTAAACTGGGGGCTGTGTGTGCCAGCTTTTTAAATCTCTGGCTTAATGTTGTAAGCAGCCACAAATTGCAAAATAACAGCGTACTTAAAGTCAAATTCCATGTGTTTTTTTGTAAAAATTGCAGAATGTTGTGATAATTTTCTGGCGATCACGTTTGCCCAGATATACATACATCTGATTTAAACTGTGAAGCATGAGAAAGGGAAAGCTAGAGAGGGCAGTAATAAGTAGTAAGTAGTTTTGCTATTGTTTTTTAAACTATAGGAGAGAATGATTAGTTAATTCTACTTAGTGTTGAGGGAGTTAATGTATAGAGGATTTTTGTAAGTTTTGATATTGTTTTATTTTCTTTTTAATTTAGCTTAAATACAGAAATATCACTGGGGGTTGGGTTTGAAGGCTGTGAGGGAGGAGCTTGGGGTGCTGCAAACTGATCTGAGCCCTCAGAAGAGGCCAGGAAGGAGGAAACAAGGAACAGCCATATGAGCTGAGTCTTAAGGACGTATAAATATATAAAACATATGAGTAGATCTATAGTCGTTATGAGTAGGATTGTGGTTTCCAGTTAGTACTGCAGTTGGCTGTCTTATGCTGCATGCAAGGGCATTTAGGATAACAATTTCTGTTAGAGGCTGGGCTAGGATTAGTTAATTCTACTTGATGTAGGGAGAGTGGTGTGGAGAGGCTGTATAGGTAGTGTGGACCATGAGTAGGATTGTTGGGTGCAATGGTTGTGGGGCAGCAATGCAGATGAACATACTGTGAAGGCTAGGAGGGTGACCAATATGCCACAGGCTAAGGAGGCTTGAGGAAGAGGTTCAGTGGCTTGGCATGGAGCTGGGGAGGTTGAGGGAGGAGGGAAGGGGAGGATTGCATCGGTAGGAGGGCTGACATCTGAGAGTACTGTGGGGACACCACAGAGAAGGAACAATGGGGCAAGGGAGAGTTCGGGGGAGGAGGCACAGTAGACAGGAAGCCAATTGATGAAGGGTGGACTCTAGTAGGACCTAGAAAAAGTGGAGCAGCAGTAGGCAGTAGGGAGGAGGAAACACACAATAAGGCAAAGGGAGGAGGGAACATGTTTGCTGTACTAGCAACACATGGGAAAGAGGATGCAGGATGAGATTGCACAAGGGATAGTACTCACAAAGAGAAGGGAGAGAGGGGCATTACTAGTGGAGAGACTGAGCACGGCATGGCAGGGGAGGGATAATGCTCAGAGAGGTGAGGAGGGAGCGGAAGGTTGGCAGTCAAACAGGAGGAGGGGGAGGAGTCTCAATTGAGAAGGGCAGGGGGGAAGACACTGGGACACACTGTAAAATCACCACCTTGAGTGGCCCCAGAAATGAGAACCTGGGTGGGGTGGTGGTGACGGGCACAAAGAAAAAGAAGGGAGGTGTGTTAGTGTTGGGGGACTCCATACTCAAGGGGATCAGATGGGGCAGCAAGGGGTAGAGACACAGTCAGATATGGGTGGAGTCCATACCAGGATTAAAGGCAGACAAGGCAGGACAGGAAGCCCTAAGTTGCGTAAGGAGGGGTAGGAGGAAACCACACATTGTGGTACATGTGGGGACACATGACCTAGTGGGGGAAATGGTGGAGGTAACAAAGGAGAGGATTGAGGAAGTGGTAAGGTTGTGCAAAGAGACTGGGGAGTCTGTGGCATTCTCCGAAGTACTCCCAGTACCCTGTGCAAGCACAGTGAGAAAGGAGAGGATTAGGGAGTTGAACACATGGTTGGTAGAATGGTGTCAAACTAAGGGATATGGGGTTGTGGGTGGCTGGGGCAGTACCTGGGATAATAACAATCTTTTTGCAAGGGATAGACTGCACCTGAGTGGGAAGGGGAAGGAGGTATTAAAGCAAAGACTGGGGAGGTATATTGTGACAAAGGTGGGTTTAAACGAGATGGGGGTGGCAAGTGGACAGCAGGTAGGTAGAGATCCAATAGAGTGGAGTCATAGCCTACTCTCCAGGCTAGCATGAAAGGACTCAGGGTGGCTGAAAAAGGAGGGAGTAGAAGGAAGGAAATGGAGGCCAATGAAGGAAAGGGGGCAGGATGGAGGGTGGTCTCGCTAAACGCAAGAAGCTTAGGCAACAAATCTGCTGAGGTTCAGGCACTCTTAGCAGTGTGGAGGGTGGATATTGCAGCTGTCACAGAAACATGGGCAGCTGAGCACCAGGACTGGGATCTGGCAATCCCAGGATACAAAGTATACAGGCAGGACTGCAAGGAAGGGAGGGGCAGTGGGGTGGCAGTCTATGTGAGGGACAGGATCAAATGCACAAGGGACGAGGGTGAAGAAAGGAGAACAGAGGCAAACTGGCTGCAGCTCCTAGACTCAAGGGGTAGGAAACTGAGGTTTGGGGTTGTGTACAGGCCACCATCCCAGTCTGAGGAGCTTGATAGGGAATTAGCAAGACAAATCAGAAAGGTATGCAGAAAAGGGAAGGTGGTCATAGTGGGGGATTTCAACTTGCCAGGGGTTGACTGGAGCATTCCAGCCACCTCCAGTGCTAGGCAGCAAGTGCTCCTGGATGCAATCCAGGAGGGTCTTCTGACACAGTTGGTTAGTGTACCTACTAGGCTAAAGAACACTTTAGATCTGGTGTTGTTGAATAGGGAGGCAGTAAGGGAAATAAAGGTGGAGGACCCACTAGCCGACAGCGATCACCAAACAGTGTGGTTTAATATCAGGATGTGTGGGGAGCAAGAAAAATCAGTTACTCAGGTAGTAAACTTCAGGGGGAAAGACTTTGGGAGGATGCAGGAAGTATTGAAAGGGAAACTAGAGGGCATAAGGCAGGAGATGAATGCAGAGGAGAAATGGGATATCATTAAATGGGGATTACAGAGGCAACAGAAGCCTGCACCAAGACACAGAGCAGAGGAGCAGAGGAAGAAAACCATGCTGGTTGAACAGCGAGGTAGTGGAGGTGGTGAGAGCAAAATGAGAGGCACACCAGAGGTATAGAAAGACGGGGAAGGAAGTGGACAGGAAGGGGTATGCAAGATGGTCCAGGGAGGTGACCAGAAAAGTGAGAGAAGCCAAGGCCCAGAGGGAGCTGAGATTAGCTCAGGGAATTAATGGGGCTCAGAGAGACTTTTTCAGATACTTCAGGGAGAAAAGGAAGTGCAAGGAGACAATAGTGAGGATAAAAAGGGGTGGGGAGTGGACAGAAAAGGGTGAGGAGCAGGCAGAAGCACTGAATGAATCCTTCTTCTCAGTGTTCATGGAAGAAAAGGGGGGGTACCGCTACCACCATTGGCTGGGAGGGTGGGGACAAGGTGAGAGGAGGCAACAGATGGAAGAATTGAGGCAAGTAGAGTCCTACAGGGACTGAGGGCACTGAAGGTAGACAAGACACCAGGGCCAGATGGTATCTACCCCAGGGTGCTGAGGGAAATGACAGAGGTATTGGCAGAGCTGCTGGCTGATCTATACAGCACCTCACTGGAGACAGGATGTGTGTCGCTGGACTGGAGGATGGCACATGTAGTACCATTACACAAGAGCGGACCATGGATGAACCGGGTAATTATCGCCCGGTAAATCTCACCTCCATAGTGTGCAAACTCATGGAGACAATACTAAAGGAAAGACTGGTGTTGTACCTGGAGAACAATGGCCTCCAGGATATAAGGCAGCATGGGTTTGTTTCAGGGAAATCTTGTCAAACCAACCTGATACAATATTATAAATGGGTGACAGGTGAGCTGGTTAAGGGTCATTCGGTGGATGTTCTTTACTTGGACTCCAGCAAGGCCTTCGATTCTGTGCCTCATGGGTGGCTTGGGGGGAAGCTAACTGGGGTAGGGGTAGGGGCAAAAATGATGAACTGGATTACAAGCTGGCTGAGTGGGAGGCTGCAACGGGTGGTGGTGAGATGGGAGCTCTCAACTCAGAGGCCAGTAATGAGTGGGGTGCCACAGGGCTCTATGTTTTTGGGCCAGCATTGTTTGGGCTCTTCATATCAGACATTGCACATGGGGTGGTGAGCAAGATAAGTCTGTTTGCTGATGACACCAAAATTGGAGCAGTGGTGAATGGAGAGGAGGGATGGAAGCAGCTGCAGGGGGACCTAAGCAAGCTAGAGGAGTGGTCAGAGAGGTGACAGCTGGGGTTCAATGCAAAGAAGTGTAAGGTTATGCACTTTGGGGTGAAGAACCCAAGGAGAGAATACTGGCTGGGAGGGGTTAAGCTGGGGATCACTGAGGAGGAGAAGGACCTAGGGGTAATGAAAACAGGGACCATGGACAACACTGCCCAGTGCAGGAGAGTGGCTGCAAAAGCAAACAAAATGCTGGGGAGCATAGCGAGGGTTTTTTCGTCCAGGTGAAGAGAAGTGATCTTGCCCCTCTACAGGTCGCTGGTAAGGCCACACTTAGAGTATTATGAGCAGTTTTGGAGGCCGTACCTAAAGTGTGAAATCAGGCTACTGGAGGGAGTGCAGAGGAGGGCAACAAAGATGATATGTGGCCTGGAAGGGACAGACTGTGACAGCAGGCTGAGACCTGAATATGTACACCCTGGAGGACAGAAGGGACAGGGGGGACATGATAGAGACATTCAAGCATCTGAGAGGAATCAATAAGGATGGGGCAGATGGGGTCTTTAAGTTGAGGAGGGGGAGAGTCACAAGGGGGCATGGGCTAAGAATAGAGGGGGGAAGAATTAGGAAGGAAATGAGGAGACACTGTTTCACAGAGGGTGGTAGCAAAATGGAATGCCCTATCAGAATGGGTGGTATCATGTAAATCTGTGAACAACTTCAAAAGGGCATGGGACAGGGAACAGGGGAGAGCGAGGGTGGGGGAAGTGGGGGTGGCAGTGGGATGACAAATGGAAGGGGGGTTGGGGCAGCTGCAAACTAGGGGTGCTAACTGCACACTTGAGCAGGCTTAGATAGACTGGGTGATCTGTTTCTGCTGGCACATTCATATGTTCATATGTTCGTATGATTGTATACATAGGAGGTTGCATTGTAAAAGTAGCAGGAGAGTGGGAGCAGCATTGCATCACCATGGTACTTGTGCAGCTAAGGGGATTTTCCTGCCTGCCATACAGCTCACATGAGTGCGATCTACATCCAAGCACAGGCACTGCAGCTAGAGGGAGGAGCTGACTGGTGTCTATTTTGTGACAGAGAGTACACATTCTGAGGATATAATGAGGAAATCTATTAAATTAGGGTTGTTGCTAAGAGGGGAAGATATCCAGTGGGACCTTCTTCAAGGATCGCATGATCTTGGGGCTTGTGAGAGATGACAGTGACAGAAAATAGATAGGCTACCTAATGCAAAGATTCTGATGAAAGAGGGAGGGCCTTATTTTTCTTGTCTGCTAGAGGGCATTCTATTGGCAAGAAATAGAGGCAAGCTCAGAACAGGATGCAGTTATGCCAAGAGGGAGTGGGCACTGATCATGTCATGAGACAGTGCAGTCAGGGAGATTTACACTAAAGCGTAGAGGTTGGGGAGCCAGTTAATGCAGGGATTATATGCATAGGTTCACCATGGGAACAGCAGCTTTGCTGGGTAGCACATGTGATAATAAGTTACAGCAAGGAACCACAGAGACACAACAGTTCTGACTTGAAAGCAGGTTATATAAGAATCTCAACCAGCAAACCTGAGAACATGATGTACATTAGCTGGAGGTTCAGGACATGGAGAGATCTAGTGGGGAAGAGAAATGACTGGAATACCAAGAAGAAGTAATTCTGCCACCCCTATGATGTAATGATGTATTGATTACTTTGGTTAATGTAACTAACGCTGGGTCACTCCTGAAAAAAGGACGTCTGTCTCAGCAAACCCACCTGGTTAACAAAATCGGTTCACCCATGCCACAGCGACAACGAAGTTGCCAGCATAAAGTACAGTGCCAGCAATTCACTGACACTAGGCACTGCTCTCCGACTATCTGTCATCTGGCAGAAGAAAAACCCTCAATTGGGGGGGGGGGGGCTACTCCCCCTGTATCCCCCCCACACTTTTTAAATAACAAACTCCGGGTTGCACCCTGGTGGCAAGTATTTATTTATTTATTTATTGAGATTTTGGAAATTAAAACCTTTGAGTCAGAGACTCATTTACAAAGGCTCCATGCCAGAGCACAGTACATTAACAAAACAACAGGTAAAAATACAGAGAGCTGGAGCATAATGGGTGTGAGGTACATTAGGGTATACTCAGCAGGGACATTGAGCTGAGTTTAGTACATAGTGTTCCATATGAAACAATGGAATAACACAGTTTGGTACATAACAGACAATAGTAAACTACATAGCATATTTATATTTTAAAACAACATTATACATAGGCGGCAATGGATTTAGATGCAGAGACAAAATAGAAAAGCAAGTTTGGGTGAGGCAGTGGGGAGCCCTTTGTCTGCGTGCAGTCAGTAGGCTGAGCTGCGGATCAGCAACATTGCCCAATGCCAAAAAATTAAAGTCACACAAGAAGCGTGCAACATTATTCGACTGGCAACATCACCGCGGCAATCATCAGTCGGCACAATGACGGGCTACAGACAAAGTTCAATAAATAAATAAATAAATAATGGGATAGGTCTAATAGGTAAAGGGTAAATGGCTTTATTTTTAAGGGAGTGCATCAATATCTAGAGCAAGGAGGATATAAGCAGTCAAGCAGTTAAACTAAGTCCATCTGGTCAAGCTAAGAGAAAGAAAAGAGGGACACAATAATCACCCATGGAGGAAGAACAGGTCTGCAAACAGCTCAGTTAGACTATTGGTGCCATGTGGAGTATATGAACAAAACATTGTAGGGGTATAGGTTTGCAAGAAATGCTTCATTTTCCATCCATGCTTCAGAAACAAAGGGATTGGGAGCAGACATGATGGTCTTAGTGTCCTTTCTGACCTTAAATTACTATATTACTATTAGTAGAGAAATCACAATAAAGGAATACACATGTGGACAGCATATTTATTGAACCCAGCTTATGGAGTGTGTGTGTGTGTGGGGGGGGGTGAACATGATGGACTGGGCTCAGAACTGGCCATCCTACCTCTGTCTTCACTGCAAATCTGGGCTTTGTACGCCTACCATAGTATGCTGGCTACCAGACCCCAGTGGTAGCAGGCAGCATAGATAGGCTGTGCATTGGGTGGGTGGGCTACTCATGAGTACACATAAGCATATCCATTCTCTTGTGTGGCTCCATGTGCCAACTCACCAGTGTAGTGTAGCCCAGGTGTTGGGGAAGGGGGCTGCATAGTGGTCTCTTTTTCCTCTTCATTTTGCTCAGTTGTTTGATGCAGAGATTTTTTGCCTTCACTATGCCCCCTTTAAGCATTGGCCACTGGTTTACTATCCCACCCAGGTCATCCCCCGCACCAGGTCATCCCTGAAGAATTCATCCATCTTTTTAAAATCTTCCCTCTTGAAGACCAGGACCTAGCCCTTGCGTGCTTCCATTCCACAGCTGTCCTTATATTGAGCTGCACTGTATGGTGATCACTGGTCTCCATGTGGCCTCCCACCTTGATGTCTGCAACACTGTCCCTGTTAATGATTGCTGGGTCCAGTATCACCCTATCATGAGTGGACTGTCTGACTAGTTGCCTGATGAATGTTCCCTCAAGGGAGTTCAGTCTATCCCTGTGTCTAGGTGAAGCTGCAGCTGGGAGGCTCCAATATACATCCGACAGATTGAAGTCTAAACTAGCAGCACCTCCCCCTTTCTTGCCATCTTACCAATGGCTTCCACTAATACCTTATCTAACTCCTCTCCCTTTGCTGGAGGTCTGTAGATCATGCCATTGTGAATACTGGCTCCTTTCCCCATTCACAGGGGAACCACAGTACCTCTTGGCCCCCTGTATTCCATGAATCTCTCTTGCTTTTATGCCTTGTGTCATATAAAGCACCACATCCCATCCTTTCATTCCCACCCTGTTCTTCCTGAACAGAGTATAACTTGCTATGGTTATGTCCCAATCATGGTTTTCAGTGAGTGCACCACGACTTGGTAATGGCTGCAATATCTAGGTCAACCTCTTCCATGATGCCCTATAGGTCCGGAATCTTTTCCTCTAGACTTCTACCATTTGCACAAATGACCTTCCAGATTTTGTTACCACTCTGCTTGTTAGCTTCCTTTTTCCCTGTTTGCCCTCCCTCCTTCCCCCTCTCTTTTTAATGCTCTTGTTCCCATCCCCTTTCATTTCAATCACCTTGTTTCTTTTATTAATTTGGACCCTGGAGAATTCCTCTCCACTTGGGCTCTCCTTAATCTCTTCTTCAGCCTGTGTTGTGTGCAGTGTATGCCTCCCTTGTTCTTTCCATCACCCCCCTCAGCTGGTTTAAATGTTCAGCAAAGCAACATTTAAACTGTCTACTGAGGACTGTGGTTCTCCTTCCAGAAGGATGCAGGGCATCACCCCTATATAGGAATTTATCCAACCAGGTGAGTCATCACTAGTCCCCAGTGTAGCCAAACACCTCCCCTATGCACCATTCCTTCAACAATGAGTTGAAGCTCCTGATGTGGAAAACTCTCCCTTCCCCCCTGTCCTAGCCAGGCAACACCTCAGCAAAAGCCACTGAATAGGTTATCTGTCTAAAACACCTCTCCAGCTCCCCATCTCCCCTGCACAATCCCAGCCCTGCCTCTAGCCTGGCCATAAATCCCCAGGTGGACAATGACATCCAGCTTCTCCCTCCCATCCTACTGCTCTAGCAATCCTTTGGATTCACTTCCCATCCCTCTGGGCTATGGTGCTGTGTAGGCACCTAATCTCCATCTCCCCCTCCTTTCCAATTCTCAAACAGATCGCCCTCACAATCGATCCCCCATTAGAAGTTGCTTCCTCCTCCTCCACCTCCTCCTCCTCCTCTGGGGTCCTCTACCACCCTCCTTGGGATCTTCATTATGGAGGACACCCACATCCTCCCTAGTCACTTAAATTACTACAGTATTGTACTATATAAGTTAGACAATTACCAGCAAGGTACGACAATAGCACATGTTTCTTTCATGTCTATGTTAAAATTACTTGATGTACCTTGTAAGGTTACGAGAGAAGAGTTAATCCATTTTACAGTATCTCTCCTTGACACTTCTGTCATTTCTTCATACCCTTCATTAAGTCCTTGGACTCTGTAATAGGAAAACACATATAGAAATTAGATAAGAAATTGTATAGTACCTACTGAACAAAAGAGTTTTTTTTATCATCCTCGTAATGCCTTAAAAATCTTTTAGGATGATAAAATATTTTTTAAATGAAAGCTGTAGAGGATGCTGAATTGAGTGTCTAATATTTAAACAATACAGGACTCCATTCTCAGTCATAGTCAGGGGTGGAGCAAAATGGACCCTGTGTGGCCGCAACATTGTGTTGCCACTCAAAGTGCAGTAAAGAAATGTGGGTACAAATTACAAGGAGAAGGAATGCCACTGTGGCTGTGTCACAATGCAGATTTCTGTTGGTTGGTGTAAATGGAGTTTGTGCCATCCAGCACCCTAGTGTGCAACCTTAACTATGAATCAGTAAGGCACTGCAACATGCTCTTGGTGCATTTCACCAGTTCTAAAGCTGCTCCATGGTACTGGTGTCAGACACACAAGTTTCCCAGCATTATGTTTTACCAATCCCTAATGGAGAGGTTGCAAAGTTTTACTTCATCAGCAAAATTACAGTGACATGGTGAAATTCCCCAAATCATATCCATAAGTTCCCGTTGGCATCACCAGCTCTGAACTTTACCACTTATGTGAGGTTCTCCACACAGCATAGCATTTTTTCATGAAGCCTTCATGAAGTGGCAACTTTGTGAGTGAATTTTTGTTAATTCACCAACATAAAGGGCCTCTTTGTCTGTTGGAATCTTCACAAAGTTGGCCCATTGCATTTTTTCATTTTTGAGAATTTTGCAAACTTCACAAATTCATTTGCACAGCAAATGTTGGCCACTTAGCCCATCTCTGCTCCTTAACAGTCCCAAGATTTTAGATCTGTAGTGGAGCTGGGCCCACCTCTGTGCCCCCCCATATTTCTTTTGTACTTGCCCAGCTCCTCGGCTCCAGAGGGGGCCTTGTACCCCCTCCTACTCCATCCGCCAGGTCCTGCCACCAAGATCCCCCTGGTTTCATATTGCTCATTAGGCTGGGGGTGTATGCATTTTTCCCCATTTTCTCCTGATCCCCTGAGGATGCTGGCACAGAAGACTTTCATCCAGATGAACAACATGCTGACGCATGCCATCGTCAAGCGCCCAACAGCGTCCTCCCCCCCCCGACTCCAGAGAGTCATGTGTCCCAACTGCCAGTGTATATACAGGCAGCGGAGCTGCAGGTGCTTTGTGCTACCCAGTAACCCACCCCAGGAGGAAGAAAGCATCTGTTGGGATGCTGAATCCTCCTCCCCCATCCAACCCCTGCCAGCCCGAGTCCGTTCCTGAAACCCAGGTCGCTGGTGTAGTGCAAGGTGTGGCATTGTGCCCCTCATTTTTAGTCTGCTGGCTATTACATGGTAACATTCCCCCAATTCTGTTCACCCTGCCTGTCCAGTGGTTCTCCCCTCCTGAATCTCCAGGGGGTAGCTTTCATGGTGATCTTGTGACATGCAGCCCAGTACCACAGTTCCCTGCTTCTGTCATAAGTCAATGGGGGACAAAGCATTTGGAATGTTTGTCCGTGTTCTCTGAAATTCCCTCCTGATCTGTACCAGATGCTGCGCTGATGTAATGTGCTTCAAATTGGAGGTGATGAGGTGACTTATTTATGTTCTCTGATTATTCCCTCTCAGTTCCGCTGCCCCCACTATCCCTCAGGGTCCTCAAGGTGCCTGGCTCTTCTTGTCCTTTGTCCCCTACTGTGACCTGCCTCAATGTGTCACTGGTAGCCTCCCCTGGGTGGGGAAGGATGCGAGGGTCCCACCTCCTATCTGCATGTCCTTTCATCAACTGGTCCCTTAGGTTTCTTACGTCAGTCTGTGTTTGGTCCACTAGGATCATTGTCAGTGTCAGCATCAGAATTTTTCCTTGGTTTTCTCCCTGTCTCCAGAGATACAGGCATGTATGGGGAGGTCCAAGGAGTGTGTGTATGCAACTGCATGCTACTGTGCCAAACCAGGCCTGTGTCTCATGTTCCCATGGATCCCTAGACTGCACTACCACCTGTGGTCATCCAGATAGGAGAATTGCAGCCAAGACAGTGATCCACCCACCCTGGAAGAAGGGAATGTCCCTTAGGATGCTTGATCCTCCTCTCCTCGGCCAGCTCCTGATGAACTGAACTCATTCGGTTACTCAGGTTACTGGCGTTATGAATGGTAGTGCTTCCATCGCACCAGCAGGTTAGCCCCGATGAGGTTACTTGAGTGCTGCCTTCCATGGTTCAGTGTAGTGTTCTATATTTAACTTATCTGCTGTGCTTTTGTTATAATTATATATTTAAGAAATACTTTATTATTTGAGTGAACAGTTCATTATTTTTTCTGTCTCCCTTTAGTTGTAAAATGGACTGCGTTTTTAAGAAATGTGTTAAATTTAACACTTCTCTGACATTTGCTACAGTTGTGTATATCCATGGCAGTCCACTGGTCCCCTCCTAACCTCCCGAACCAATCTCTTTGATGATTTAGTGACCCTCCCGACCCTCACCATCCATCTGATGTTAGTAACTGACAAGCTGCCAGCTGCATTACTTGTATCACGGTGACTAAGATAATTTCAGAGTCCCATGAATCATAATACTTTTGGTGCACAATTTCACACCTAACTTTTCTTTAACATTGCCAGTGTGTGATACCATACTCTGCTGTTATATAGCTAATCATCAGAAATGTTGATACAAATGTTAGCATGTTGCAGTCGGAACCAAACCTATGATAGCATCACTGGCTTCCTGCTTGCTACTTAATACCTCTAATGGATCCCCCAACCTACTTCAGCATGTGGCTAGATCAGTCTGTACCCACACTGATGTCATCTCCTCTAAAGTTCTCCTTAATCTTGGTCCCAGTCACAGTAACAAAGCTTGCCTTCCTAATGTAGCCAGGCAGTGGGTCATTCAGAAAATAATCCTCACTGTCTTTGACTATGGTGACATTGTCTATGATGTTGCTACCAAGACCCTATTTGCAAAACTGGAACCCCTTCACTATGCTTTCTACTGATTTTCCCTCAGCTGGCCAGCACACACTTATTACCACAATCTCTTATCTGCCATTGGGTGGCCTTCCCCCGAGAGCCACTGTCACTTGCACTCTGACATTTTGATCCATAAGTGTTGGTCTAACATCCTTCCCAAATACTTTTTCTCTTTGCTAACTCCACCCCACCTTGGCATATCTCCACAAACACTACAAGCAACACTTTGACCTTACCGCCAGGTTTCACCGGTCACATGGAAAAGGACCTTCCTTTTGGAAACTCCCCTCCATATAGAACTTCCTCTCTCCTCCTTTAAACTTCCTCCTCATGTTGGTCATTTAAGAGGTACTTAAGGAAGCTGCTTCCCTGTCCTCTGTCTACTTTTTCATAGCCCCCTAGGTTGGTGTCCACTCACTAGCAGCTATTCAGTTACTTGGCTTCTGCTTCCAATATTTGTGGCAATAGTCTCCTTTAGGGTTTGTTTCTCTGACTGCAGTGGTCCCCTTTATGGTGTTTGTCTGATTCAAAGATGTTCTGTTCATTTTATACTGCACCAGCTATTTGACTTGCTATGTTTTTCACATTTTATGGTTTTACGATTACAGTTCAGGTTGCTTTTACGGGACTAGTCTGTGCAAGGCACTTTTGTCCATTATAAGTGATGTCTAATTTAATGAAACATCAGTTCTCACTCATATTTACCCAGTCTGGGTCTTTCAACTAGAAACAGTTCAGTGCTTCCCCCTCTCCATGTGCCAGATAACCCCATGGTACATTTACATCTGTTGTGCTGTGTTAAACTGTACTTAACAGTACTGTATGTACTTACAGTTCTTTTTTTTCCTTTTCATGCCACCACATTTTCCTGCCTGCAACTCTGCAGGTCACTCAGAATACTCCACCTCCACTGTCTCAGCTTCCCATTCCCTTAACATGGGTTTCCTCAGTCCTCTAGGGGTAGTATGACTTGCAAAGTTTCCCATATTTTTTCATAGGACATTTTGGGCATGTCTAACATTGTACACGCTATAACTGAAACTGACACCACACACATACAGTGATTAAGATTGGGATCAGACAATCAAATTACAGAGCTAAAGTCAGAACTGTAAGTAAAATGCCAAACAAGTGCCACTATCACGGCTTGGGTACAACACAAGCAACTGCCCTAAAGTGGATTGCCATGTGGGAGGAGGTAGAAGGGACAAAGACTTGCAGGATAGCACCTCATTACTTTGATTAGGTAGATAGGTGCAGTGAGCAGGTAGTATAAAGAAGGCCCATTAACACCTCCACAGCTGCAGTCAAGTAGCCTCTGGAAGTGTCGGGGAGACTACCTGGTCATAGCTGTGTAGGTGTTAATGGGCATCAGGCATTTGGTATAGCATGCACCGTTAATCCACTATAACCAGCATTTTTAAAATGGAGCACTATTGGGAATGGTGTTCAAAACCACAGCTTTGTCCATTAAATCTGATTATCTGCATACAGCGAGTCTGCTATAAGTGGAGAGCATTGTGTTGTTATATCGTATTGTATTATCGTGTGTATTTGCATTATTCCATTGTCCCCTTCTGCAGGATGCATCTGGAAACATGCTATATAGTTCAGTGTGCCTTTCTGGCCAACTCTTTTAAATAAAACAAATTAAATAAACATTCAGGTACTGTACATGACACATCAACTGTCATTAAATAGAATACAGTCTTGTATTTCTTTGAAGTTTGTTTTGCTAGCAATACCATTCTAGGGTAACCTTCGCTTCGGTGCTTTTGCACGGAGGTTCTTTTGTCAGACTGCTTTCCTATTTTTGATTTACCTTGACCAAAGCATATTGTTGACATAAATACAGTATCTACATATATTAAGTTGCACTTACATGGCAATCAGGCGATTACAGTCTGTAGCTTCTAGATGCTGCAATGTTGACTCTGAAAAGTACTGGATAATAATATAAATCTCCTTTCCAAAAACCTCTTCCCATGTTGTTTCATTATATGTGGAAATTTCAGGGGAGATAGTCACCAGATAGCGTGAAAGAATGAGTTCTCCAACTGTTACATCAACTGATATATGTTTCTAAACAAATTAACAGACATGCAACATCATTAATGCCATATTGATGTTAAATATAGTCTTAAATACATTGCTCTTACTTGACAATTACAAAAATATAGCACAGTATTATCATGATAATCAGAGATAAAGCAAAATAATGTTTTGGATTTATAATCAGTTTTTTATATTTATTTTAACCTTTTCAAAATATTGACTTACAACTGGGTTGATAAATACCACCTATTATTGAAAGCAGAAATGTTAATATGCTTCAATATAACACAAATGAGTCTGCAATCTAAATCAAATGAAAACATACCTCTTTTGCAAAGTCAGTAAAAGAAGACATGCTGTCTCTTAGCTCAGAGATAGGCTGTGTACTGAGGAAGTCAAACACTTTATTCACTGAGGTGGTGCTTTTCAGAATGTCCGTTGTTGCAATCATTTCACCAATTTGATTTGGAGTCAGTATGTCGATAATATCAATCTAAAATATAAAATGATTCATAAGTTAAATAGTGCACACATGAACATAGTTCTACAAAGTTCACACAGCTATCACAGTAAAATAATATTTTACCACTGAGACTAACCTTTTTATGCAAACTGAACCCATGCAAACAAGTATGGATAGTTACAAAGAGTGTTTCACATGCTGTACAACACAAGTTTTTTATTTTATTTGGTGATATTTTAAAACTAAACTGAAACTAAAAAAGTCCAGATATCCTAAAGGGTACTATAACAATTTACAGTAAATTCCCTTGGTGCTGAAATTTAAGTGGTAACTTTTTAACTCCATCTAGTGATATATCTAGCTGCCAATAAACCTTCTGTCAACACTGATCTATTTTAATTAATCACTAACTAGTTATTGAGAATGTGAACAGGTGAACTCACATTTCATGAATTCCACTAGGCACTAGAGGAGGACATTTCAAATAACCCCCATTAACATGTACCATATTCTGGCTACAATCTGGTCTGACAGTGCCCACACATTAGACTACCTTCAAAAATGTATAATGTTAGAAAGAATTGCAGTGAAAAAAGTGACATATGCAAAGCCTCATTTTCAGTGGAGTCCTGTTTCTACTCTTTCCTGAGTCTGGGTGGATTGGAGAATTGAGAGGTTGATTGACTTGCCCAAGGTAGCACAGTGAGTGGTGACCCTGTATTTTCAATGGGAATGGATGCAGATGCAAATATATTTTCCACCAGTGTCTACATCTGCCCAATAGCAGCAACACTCCGGAGTTCTATTATCAAAGGTCCTGAGGTTTTGCAACAGTTTCCACAATTTTATCACAGCTAGTGTAAAAAATATGTATGCATCAAAGCAATGGTACATGCATCAACAAATTGTGCATGCATCAAAACAAATGATGCATGCATCAAAACAAATGGTGCATGCATCGACAAATGGTGCATGCATCAAAGCAATGGTATATGCATCAACAAATGGTGCATGCATCAAAACAAATAGTGCATGCATCAAAGCAATAATACATGCATCAACAAATGGTGAATGCATCAACAAATGGTGCATGTGCCAAAACAAATGTTGCATGCATCCACACAAATGGTGCATGTCTCATTTTTCTGATACAAAGTCCAGAATTAGCATTCATCCTGCTAGACCACTCTAATTGACAGTCTAACAATGTAGACAGAAGCAGTCTGCTTTGAAAATAAGGGTGGACTGATCCATTTTATAAAATTTACTCTCTGTGACTAAGTTTGAAACCTGTGGGGCACGATTCTCAAAGGGGGCTTAGAGTGGCACAAGCTGTGGCAAACAGTAGTTTGCATTGAAGCCTGGTGCACCAGGGACCCTGAACCAGATTCTGGCACAAGAGGGGTCCCAGTAGCTATGTTCCCACACCTGCAGCAACCCCTCACGTGCAGTAAACACAAGGTGCATGGAAGGGTTTGCCACAGGCCCCTTTGTGGCAACTGTAAGCTGTTCCCCCACCCTGATCCACACTGTGCCCATAAGTATCAAATATATGTGGGACCCCTGATGTTCTCCACAATTAATAAACATGTAAGAACCCCTGCCCAGATCCCAGGTGTGCCCCACAGTGATTAAATATACCAGAAACCCCCCACCAAATTCCCCTATGTCCCCATCAGTATGTCACATAAAATGGCCCCTCACATTGGTGGTCCAGTACCCCCAACCCCCACCCCAGCTGGTAGTCCCTCCCTTCATCCCCCAACAGAACCAGGGACTGGCACAGCCTTCCTCACACCTTCGTGGCTGGTACCCAACTGAACTGTCAATCAGTGCATACTGTAATGTGTATGCGCCCATTGATGAGAAATACAAGTGTACACATCAAAGTACATGCTCATTGACTGTTCAGTTGGAGACCAGCATGGAGAAATGAGATGATAGCCAGTCAAGCTTGTCTGGGGATAGGGACACCACCTACTGGGGTGGAGTGTGAGGGAACTGGACCACCAATGTGAGGGGCTCTTTTATTTGCCATACCGAAGGGACATCAGGGATCTGGGTGGGAGGGAGGTTCTATATATATTATAAATGTGGGGTACAGCATTGATCTGAGTGGGGGAAGTCTTAGTGGGGCACATTGGGGATTGGGGGTCTTCTATATGACTTCTGATTGTGGTACACAGTGGGGATCCAGGTAGGGATATTCTTCTCTTGTACTTACATGTGGGGCACAACAGGGCTTTGGGAGAGGAGTCCCGTGGCACTATTACTTGCTGCATCTCTCGGGGGATATTTTTCTAAGTCCCAGTACACCAGCCCTGGCAGCTGTAAGGGAACTTAGAATTTCTCCCTCGGGGAGATTTCTGTGAATTGGCAGTATGGCGCTGTGGCAGCTTGTATCTGCCACATGTCCCCTATCACCTTATCACAGCCCAGTTCAGGGTGCAGGGATGCTGCAAGCCCCATTTGGGGCAGGCAGCCTGCATTTGATGGAGGCTGCTTTGAGAATTGCTCCTGGCATATATTTCAGTGCAAGGGGCACCTTGTGGAATTCTTTTTGGCACAATCTTTTTTGGACGGTGATCTTCCAGTTCTCAAGCCAGTGCTCTTACCAATAGACTACACTAACAACAGGGCTGTTAAAAAGCACTGGAGCCTTTGCAGCCTTAGTTGTTACTGCAGGATATGGCCCTAGAGTGCAGCATCATGTTATGCACTAGGAACATACTGTAATGCTAAATGCTGCATTTGCAGGCACTCACTATAAATGTTGGTGCACACTATGCCAGACAGCATCCCCTAATCTCTGGATTGGCAATTTGCATTGCATTGCACTCAAAATGGGAACTTCTTCCCCCTTCAGTTCGAGTCACTGCTCACTGAGTATCACAATTTTAGTTGCAGTTGCAATGATCCAGGCACAATGTGCCCAGTTTGCATCCCTCCATGCAACTCAGAATTTAGCTTTGAGTGTTGTAATCACAATATCCTGCTCTACTGCTGCACCTACCTCACTTAAATTCTCATTTCCTTCTGCCCCATTGCAGTTTTTCACAATGCCTAACAAACTCTACTGTTTATCCCTATCCTGCTTTAGGTTAGTTTTTGCATGCCTTATAGATCACGATTTTATCGCACTGTGTGTTGTGCATTTATTCAGAGGTCATTGCACCACTGATTTATGTCTTTTGACACCATTTATTATTCCTTATATATCACCCTCTTCTCCCTCAAATCCCTTCTTCACAACTTCTCTACTCACTCCTGTAACTGTCTTTAACTGCATTATGACCTGGCCTCCAACTCCCCAAATAATCATGCTTCTTGAGACCAGCATACTTTTAGTTTTCATACATTATCTTTGCTGAATCTGTTATTTATTGCACCTGTTCTATGGCCTGTTACTGTATGTTTACTCTATGTTATATGTACCTCTTTATGCCAATTGCTACATGCTGTTTATTTTATATATATCATTGTTGTCAAGTTGCACTGTACTCCACTTCCCTTTTCCCCCATGATGCATCTAGAAATGAGCTGTTACAAGCTCATAATAGATAAATACATTAATAAAAATATAGAATAATACATGGGTGTGTGTGTGTGTAAGCAGAATTATACACACACCTGAGGTGTTGGATGCTGCATTGCCCTTGGGGTTTATAAACGCATCACACACCAATGGTGTGTGTAAAATTATGGTTTTACACACACCCACCAATCCACCAGTGTTTTATTTTATTTAATTACTGTTGATCCTTTTTTTTCTTTCAGCACGTTTAAGACAGAGACACACACACACACACACACACACACACACACACACACACACATATACACACACAGTCTCTCCCTTTTCAGTACAGGCATTCGTTCATTTTTTCTTTACTTTTGTATTTTTTTTTACATCACAGTGCGAACTGCAATGATTTAAGTTAGTGAGTCACGAACAGTTGACATAGCCACACTGTGTGTGGAAGCCCCGCTCGAAGGGTACAAGCAGCAGGATTAACCAGATAGATTTTTGATGTTGTGAAGGCAGGATCAATGAGATAGATTTTAAAAAATATTAAAAAAATTACCTGCCCTCACAGTGTGAGGCAAAGCCTGAGTGTCAGTGCTCGGTAACGGAGCCAGCATGTCGGGTGTAATATTAGGCCCACCCACAGACAGACTGAGCACCAATGAACTTTCTGTGGTGGAGCTTGATTGACAGCTCCTGTTTGCAACTACCTGGTTGTAACCAAAAATATCAACTGGGTGGTTGTAACGTGGGCTAAAACTCCAGTTATCTGTGTATAAAAAATTATCACCAGTAATTAATAAATATTACACTGCATATAATGTACTTGTTACCTACTGTACTTAATTGTGCTTACCTTTACCATTTTGGTACTGTCATTCTATTTCTTCCCCCTTGTAGTATCCCCCAGGATGCCTCTGGCAACAAGCTGGTTTACTGATCAGTATGCCTTACCTTATAAAACTGTTAAATAAATACAATTATATGGGTCTATAGGACAGTATGCCTATGAAACAACATAAGTTGGCTATATTTATCTTGACAAGCCAAACCTTCGTTGATGACCTATTCAATAGCCCCAGATATCATAGGAGAAATGTTGAAAAATCAATTTTTAGCCATTCTTCCGCTAATACTACAGACAGTATTTTTCATATTATTTCTTCTAATTCTTTATAAAATGAAAACAGAATCACTACTCAAGTGCTTGATCTGCTCTTGTATCTTATCTTCAACTGACATAATAAAATCCTGTTCTTGTGACATAATTAGCTGTTGCTGATGAAATAAGTATAATACCACAAACCAAGGCTTATCTAGAAATTGGCAACTTACAGGATTGCCTTCACCACCCCTGTATGCATTGAGCTCGGAGAAGCTTGCATCCTGGGAAAAGCTGCCATAGAACTTGTTCACCCAGTCATCATAGGTTAACTTGGAAGAACAGTAGGAATCTATAATAAAATAAATAACATTTTTGTATTAGAAACCAGCTAAGCAGAAAGTCAAAGTCATCTGTTGATAGCTGTGCCAGATTCTACTACACATGCTTTCCTCTTACCTAAGTATTGTATTTACAGTACCTAGAAGGTCACTTTTCAGGTTGAGTGCCACTTGTGATGCTGTTACTGCTGGCCATAGTTTAAACATAGTTGTTTTCTTGTCTTTTACTTAAAAGATGATTATGTACAGCCCACCCCTTCTGATTTCTGCAGAGTTAGGCTTACATGGCAACAGTCAGCACAATGGCCCACAATTAAGTGTGGAGCTGGTCACCAATGTGGACTTTGTGTGCAAAAGCATTTTGGGTTTACTTACTGTTTATTGTAGTATAATAGATTGTCTCAAACTAATTTTGCATAGTTCTAGACTGCATATAGTGTTACTACAAATCCCAGAATCCCCTGCAGCTCACATCAGAGTGGTAGGCAGCAGTGGGAGATTCATCAGCCTGCAGTGCATGTTAGAGCTTTTATAATCTCTGATCAGATGTCTTCTGGGTTTGATTTTCTCTGGGGGCTCAGCAGAGTCCTTTGTTACTGTACTTAGTCCAGGGAAGACAGTGGGATAAACAAACAAGCATTTGTCAATGCCAAATGTTTGCTTGCTGGCATTGGCAGTGGTAGTGTAGAAGTTACAGAGCTGCGTAATAGGAATGGCAGTGAAGTACTGAACTGAAGCCAACCCCACCACCACCCTGCAGAGAGTGACAGGGATTGGGGTGTGTCTTTGGGTGGTCAGGCATAAGGGCCACGCCATTTCACCACACCCCGCCCTGCAGACACCGACAAGTGTCACGGTGTGCCTTGGGGTCTTTGGCCCTTATGCGCACCCCATTCCATCAGGAAATATGGTGAGATGGGTGCAGTATAGGAGAATGGGGTGAACTTTGGGGCCGAAGAGTCCAAGGCATACCTCAATGCCTCTCACTGGCTGCAGGGTGTGGAATGGTATGAGAATTACAGGCAAGAATCCCAAGTCACACCCCTGATGCCTGTCATTCTCTACAGGGCTGGGCGTTATGGTTGGAAACCCTAATACCTCAGGCATTCGTTGGCATTTTCACTCCAAATTTTCAACATGGTTTTTTTGTGACCCCGCCTCATGAACAGTGGCAATATCAGTTTGTTAGCCGAAAGCTGCTTATGCACAGCAACTACGGCATTTAGCACCACAAGTGCAAAAACATTCGAACAGGATGTAAAAATGACAGCTGTACTGTTCATTGGGAGGTGTAAAAATGGCAGTGTTGCAAATCTGCAGTAAAAATATTAAAAACTGGTGAAGTCATGAGCATGCATAGAAACTGTCAACGCACACCCATAATGTAATTAGTTTGGGAATTTTTTACAGCAGATTGTCAACACAGGCATTTTGGGACCTCCGATCATGAACAATGTCACTGTGATTTTCTTTATCTGTCCTGAACAATGACTTCCCACAGTGACCACGCATCTCTGCGCTGAAAGTGTGAAAACACATTTCGGTCATGTTGTGAAAAATGACAGCTGTACTGTTCATAAGGAAGTGGGTAAAAATGCCACTAGTGAAAATCTGGACTGAAAATATTACAAAGTCATGAACTTACGAGTGTGCGTAGGAACTGCGCAATGCACGCTCGTAAAACAGTCATTTTTAGGAATTTTTTCACCAAATTTTCAACATAGCCATTTTAAGACCTCTGCTCATGAACAGTGTCACTGTGATTTTCTTAATTTGTCCCATACATTGATTTCGCACACCGACTGCGCCATTATGCGCTATATGGTGGGAAACACATTTTGGGCAAGATGTGAAAAATGACAGCTGTACTGCTCATAAGGAGGTGTGGTAAAATGGCAATGTTGAAAATCTGGAGTGAAAATATTGAAAATTCGTGAACTTACGAGCATGCATAGGAACTGTGCAATGCACGCTTGTAAAATAGTCATTTTTTGGAATTTTTCCACCAAATTTTCAAAATAGGCTTCTTGAGAGCCCACCTTATGAACACTGGCAGTGTTGTTTCATTAATCAGTCCCGAAAGGTGATTTTGCACAGTGTCTGACTTCATGAGAAGGGGTCCCAAAAAGCCCATGTTGAAAATTTGATGCAAAAATTCCAAAAAATGCCTGAGATATGCAGCAAAGTTGAAAAAACCCTATCTATCCCATTATACATCTTACCGGCATTTCCTCATTTCTCGGTCAGCTTTGAAGAGTGCAGACATGTTCCTGGTCCACCGAAGATTGTCGCGCCGAGGTCCGAGGTAAGTATGGGGTGGGGGGGGTGGGGAGGCAGGGTGCGCAGTGGTGGGTAAGGGTTGTGGGGGTGGCATGGAGAAGCGCCGAGGGACAGTTTTTTTATTTGTAGGTTTTTTTTCTTTCAAATGATGATGCAGGATGTTTGCCACACTGGGGTGGGCTCCCAGTGTGGCACAAGGATGGCTGGTTGGGGGGGCGTGGAGCCGATGGGGGTTGGGCACCCCTGTCAGCCATAGCATCTGTTGTCATGCTGGGGTGGGCTCCCAGCGTGGCACCCTGTACTCTCGGGGGAGGACAGTGGAGCCGATGGGGATTGGGCACCCCGGCTGTACAGTGTGTGCGTGGGGGGCAGCACGCAGTATGCGTCTTCGATGCATGTGTGTGTGTGTGTGTGTGTGTGTGTGTGTGTAGGGGAGCGCGCGCAGGCAGGCGATATCTTATCGCTGCTCACTGAAGTGTAGCTCCCTTTCAACTGTACTCCACTGCATTTTGGAGCTGTCATAGACAGCTCGAGCAGGCATTGGAGAACTGCGGCTGCGCCTGCAAACACACTGCCTGAATTGGAAGAGGGTTGCCACACCTCCGAAAACTCAGATGATGGCACTATGTTTCTTGCACATGCGTGCAAGCAAACATAAAAAGGGATCGAAGCTTATATAAACCTTAACATGCACTGCAGGCTATTGAATCTTCCCCTATTGCCTATTGCTCTGATGTCAGCTCCAGGGGATTCTGGAAAATAAGCTGAGATGTGTACAATATATGAGAATGGGGTGAGCGTTAGAGCTGACAACCTCAAAGCACACCCCATGTCTGATTTGCGAACATGCAGGAATGGTCAAATAGTATTGTTTTTCCTGTTGCTGCCTACAGGGTGAGAATGAGGCATTCTGGTTGGGAACCCTAACACTACATTTCTCTGCCTTTGTCAGTTTGACCCAAACTAGTGCATTAATGAAGTTTTTTTTGCAATGAATGTCCTTACTTACAGAGAATGTATAAGTGTATCTTCATTTGCCTGTGGGCCCTCAATAGATGCACACATGTATTAATGTGAATTCTTTCAGAGGGACTTTCTCAGTGATGATAATTAGAGTAACATAACATAGCAACTTAGTAATTTAACATCAGATGGAATTCTAGGTCCATCCAATCCACCCAGTCTTGTGTATACTCACGGGTGTGGACAAGACTGAACAGACGTACCATGTCTGTTTTATCTAAGGTGTGTGTGTGTGTGTGTGTGTGTGTGTATAGACACCAGAGTAGAAGCACAGGGGATGAGAGTAGTAGTGCTGGAAACATTAAGCAAGGTATAGATCAGAGCAGGCTTAACAGATTTAAAATATTCTTCTGTTCTTACTCTGTATGTTTGTGTTTCTATTGATGATCTAATCCACTTGCAGCAAATCCCATGGCAATATACTAATGAAACCAGGTAGACAGCCTATCAATTTACAAAAAAGAATGTCACCAGATTCTAAATATTTATACAACTGTAATGTACGAATTTATCATTACTGTCATTTATGGTGTGTTTTTTAAGCGTGTTCACATTTTTCAAATGATTATGTATTTCACCTGCAGGTATGTATTTAAGATGATAATTGATAGTGATATATATTGAACTACACTACACTAGGTAAAGCACTTCAGCTTCTTGTTAAAGTGTGCAAGCTCGAAACATTGAAGTTTTTTGTCATGGCTGCTACTGTTTAGGTCCATTTCATGCAACATTATTAAAGTATGCATTTTTGACAACTTTTTACTCCAGAGTGTGGTTTCTTGTTTTCTCGTATGTACTGGTTTTGAAACAATGTGCCGTAGCTGCTTGAGCTGTCCTGTTTAATTTCACATTTATAAAACTGTTAACAGGTTTAATGCTGTCTTGCTAAAAAATTAGAGAAAAAAAAAACCCTTTCATTTATAAAGTGTTTGAAATTTGGTCCGTATTCTGGTTTAATCTATGTTTTGTTTTTCAATGATGTGATGCACATAGTAACACAGCAAGATACTCTAACTGCAATATAGCAAGGTTCCTTTTATTAAGAGCAGCTCTGTAGTCTTCTGAACTTGTAACATCAAGAAATTACTATCAGTCATCTAAGAGTTTTAAAGAAAAATTACATGCAACCTTTATATGCCTATTTCCTTAGTCAAATAGTTTTGATATTGGTACATGAAGGGTATAAAATTACAGGCCAGCATTTTTAATAGCTAAATAACTGTGTTGTAATTTTTGGTTACAGCTTGTCTTGTGTAACCACAAGTTGTCAATCAAACTTGCACTGCTAAAGCTGCATGCCCTAGCAGCACAATTGCCTCTAGTTTCAAGCAGTTATTGTCCGTCACAGAAAAACAGCAGAATTTTAGAGTTTAAAAACAAACAAGTTAATGCTTATATAACTACATTCTGAGTTTTACAATGAGTTTATTTACCTAAGCTGTCTCTATGGCTCTCTAAATCCTTTTATTATTAACACACATTTGTCAATACAGAACGTTTGCTTGCATGTATGTGCTACACAGGTGTTTGGTACTGATAGTGCACAGATGCCGATGCCTTTCACCAAGGGAAGACTCTGTCCAAGGCCCTGCACTTCAGTGTAGTGACAGATGAGAAGAATTCATGGGGCTATCTGGTGGACTATGCAAGCACAGGGCCCTGTGGTTCATGCACGTCTACGTGGCCCTATAGATGCACAGGGCAAAGAGTGCATCTGTCAGTGAATGTACAAGGCACTCTGCCACCCACACACAGGTGGAGAGGTGCAGGGCCTTATATCAAAATGATAGTTATCTTCACTATATAGTACCCAGGCCCATGCAGACAACCCTACACTTTTCATTCTCTAACTGGGGGAGGGAGTCAGGTTGCATAACAGCATCATTCCCCCTTCCCCCAACTAGCAGGGTCACTGAGCTCACCCCTGAACTCAATTCACAGGGATGGGATCACAAAATATGGCAGCTGGGGTGAAGACTGGCATTACTCAAAGGCTGTTAAACAATGATATCTTTTTTATTTTGACCCCAACTTTCCAAGATACTTGTTTTATGATTTACTTTATAAACATGACATGTGCCATTTATAGTATACTGGCCAAAATATCATTTTGTACCAGAGATGTGAAAACACATCTCATCCAGGATTTAAAAAATGACACGTCATGTTTTTGAGGTGGTGTGGAAAAAGCTACATTGAAAGTTTGGAGTCAAAATATTGAAAATTAGTGAAGTTATGAGTGAACGTTGAGAGAGTTTAATGTTCAGTCATAACCTGGGCATTTTACGGTATTTGTACACTGAGCTTTAAGCATAACCTTGTTATTACCCCTCCTCAAGAACCCAGTAGGTGAAAATGTTCAAATCCCTGTGCCACAGGTGCAAACATACATGCTATCCTGAAGTTGAAACATAACAGCTCTCATGATTATGAGGTGATCCAAAAAAATGGTTATGTTGAAAATTTGGGGTCAAAATATTTAAAATTACCAAAGTTATGAGTGAGTGTTGAACATTTTCAATGTATACACATAACTTTGCCATATTTTCATGTTTTGAGCCCCGATGTTTCAACGTAGCTGTCTTATGATCCCACCTCCCACAAGAAAAAGCTCATTAAACAGCTATGGCAACATCTTGGATTAAATTTTTGGATTTAATTTTTATTTCTCCAAATTTGCAAATTAACGAAGTTAATGTTTGCTGCCTAATCTGGGTGATCATCATGTTGTTCAGTGCAACATATGGGTAGGATTTGAGAGCAAGGTTCAGCCCAAACAACCTGATACTTACAAGAGAAATTATGCTAAATTTAACAAATTACAGTTTAGGGATCATTTAACAACAATGCCATTGCATAGGGTATTCTTAATCCCAGATTTGAGCACTGCTGTTGTGGAATTCACTAATATGTTTTTGGATGCTTACGATAAAATTTTTCATTTAAAAAAAGATTATGTATGATAAAAGAAATTTACCATGGGTAACATCTAAAATAAGTAAATTAATTAAAAAAAAAACACAGCTCTGTAAGAAAGTCAATAAATCAATGGACATAGAATTTTGGCTAATATTTAAAAAAATAAGAAACAGAGTTAGTACTGTAATCAGGAACTCAAAAGCTTATTACTACAAGCAAAAAAAAAAATAAGGAAACAATGGACCCCCAAAACTATTGGTCTTTGATAAAAAACCTAACTAACCCAATTAAACAACATACAGAAATCCAGATTAAGAAAAATGGGGTGATTCAACAAATATACATCTCTGCAAATATATTAAACAACTACTTTGTCAATCTGCCTAACTTAATAATTCCACAAATAAATGAAGTAAAGAGAGATATAAAGGTGACAAGAGCAGAGATGCAAAACAAAAATACACCCAAGTTTAGATTCCATAAGGTCACTACTGCTGAGTGCTTACAGATGAAAAAGGCCAGCATTATGGACGGTATTGAAAATAGGTTACTGAGGGAATCAATACCAGAAATTTCCTCAATAATTCAAGGTATTATAAACTGGAGTTTGTGTGAGGGAATCTTTCCCCAGGGCTGGAAGGTAGCTAAAGTTATACCAATTGCTAAAGGTGGAGATCCTACAGACCCAACAAACTATCACCCCATAGCTTTGTTATCAACTGTTTCAAAGATTCTTGAGAGAATAGTTCATAGTCAGTTAACTGAATATTTGGAAAAGTATGAAAAGCTGACAAGATACCAGTCTGGCTTTAGGAGAGGCAGGTCCATGGGCACCGTGCTAACAGACTTTTTGGACACAGTAGCTACTCCCTTGGGGAAGACAAGGTCCATTGGCACTGTGTGCATGGACCTGTCAAAAGCATTTGATTTGGTTGATCACAATACCTTGACTGGAAAACTAAAAAACATAGGATTAACAAACAAATCTTGCCAGTGATTCAGTTCATATCAAAATGGAAGAACTAGTAACAGCAAATGTATTTGAGTCAGATACTTTACCAATAACCCATGGTGTGCCCCAGGGATTGATCCTGGGGCCACTATTGTTTATTATCTACATTAATGATCTCCTGGACTTTGTGGAGCACTCCTGCATCTGCCTTTATGCAGATGATACTGTGTTAGTGGCTGAGGGAGGGCAGCCCCAATGAAGTAGAAACCAAATTGTAGCAGGATTTATTAGCAGTGCAGGAGTGCTTTACTTCTCTGGGTTTGATCATCAATATTAAAAAAACACAAACAATGTTATTTGGATCTAAGCAATCTAGATCAAAAAGTTTGTGCTTACACATAATGACAATGGAAGGGAAATGTCTGACTCAAACTGCAACTTATAAATTCCTAGGGGTCTATTTTGCTCAGCATTTAAGCTTTGATTTTCATATTTCAGATCTTGTAGAAAAAGTAAATGGATGGAGAGAGGTGGCAAGAAGGATTGCAACAAGCACAACAAAATCTGTAAGTTTAATAATAGCAAATCAACTAATTTTGCCAACAATTGATTATGGGAATCATATTTACAGACACACAGGTAAACAAGCATTTGTCAATGCCGAATGTTTGCTTGCTGGCATTGGCAGTGGTAGTGTAGAAGTTACAGAGCCTCGTAATAGGAATGGCAGTGAAGTACTGAACTGAAGCCAACCCCACCACCACCCTACAGAGAGTGACAGGCATTGGGGTGTGCGTTTGGGTCATCAGGCATAATGGCCACGCCATTTCACCACACCCCACTCTGCAGAGACTGACAAGTGTCACGTGTTCCTTGGGGTCTTTGGCCCTTATGCGCACCCCATTTCATTAGTAAATACGGTGAGATGGGTGCAATATAGGAGAATGGGGTGAAGTTTGGGGCCGAAGAGTCCAAGGCATACCTCGATGCCTCTCAGTGACTACAGGGTGTGGAATGGTATGAGCATCACAGGCAAGAATCCCAAGTCACACCCCTGATTCCTGTCATTCTCTATAGGGTTGGGTGATTTAGTTGAAAAACCTAATACCTCAGGCATTCGTTGGTATGTTAACTCAAATTTTCAACATGTTTGTTTGTGACCCCACCTCATGAACAGGGGGAATATCAGTTTGGTAGCCAAAAGCTGCTTATGCACAGTGACTACGGCATTTAGCACCACAGGTGCAAAAATATTCCGAACAGGATGTAAAAAATGACAGCTGTACTCTTTCATGGGGAGGTGTAAAACTGGCTATGTTGCAAATGTGTAGTAAAAATATTTAAAAAATGGTGAAGTCACGAGCGTACATAGAAACTGTGCAACGCACACCCGTTATATAATTAGGTTGGGGATTTTTTATAGCAGATTGTCAACTCAGGCATTTTGGTGCTCCGATCATGAACAGTGTCACTGTGATTTTCTTTATCTGTGCCGAACAATGATTTCCCACAGCGACCACGCATCTCTGCCACTGAAACTGTGAAAACACACTGGCCATGTTGCAAAAATGGCAGCTGTACTGTTCATAAGGAAGTGTTGAAAAATGCCACTAGTGAAAATCTGGACTGAAAATATTACAAAGTCATGAACTAACAAGGATGCGTGGAAACTGCACAATGCTCACTAGTAACACAGTCATTTTATGGACTTTGTCACCAAATTTTCAACATAGCCATTTTAAGACCTCTGCTCACGAACAGTGTAACTGTGATTTTCTTAATCTGTCCTAAACATTGCTTTCGCACACCAACAGCACCATTGTGCGCTACATGGGCGGAAACACGGTTTGGGCAGGATGTGAAAAATGACAGTTGTGCTGCTCATAAGGAGGTGTGGAAAAATGGCAATGTTGGAAATCTGGAGTGGAAATATTGAAAATTCGCAAACCTACGAGCGTGTGTGGGAACTGTGCAACACACACTCATAAAACAGTCATTTTTAGGAATTCTGTCACCAAATTTTCAACATTGCCATTTTAAGATCTCTGCTCATGAACAGTGACACTGCGATTTTCTTAATGAGTCCCGTACACTGAGTTCACACAACGAATGCGCCATTGTGCGCTACATGGGCGGAAACACGTTTTGGGTGAGATGTGAAAAATGACAGCTCTACTACTCATAAGAAGGTGTGGAAAAATCGCAATGTTGAAAATCTGGAGTGGAAATATTGAAAATTCGCAAACCTTTGAGCGTGCGTAGGAACTGCGCAACGCACGCACGTAAAACAGTCATTTTAAGGATTTTTTCACCAAATTTTCAACATAGCCATTTCAAGACCTCTGCTCATGAACAGTGTCACTGTAATTTTCTTAATTTGTCCCGTACATTGATTTCGCACACTGACTGCGCCATTCTGCGCTACATGGACGGAAACACATTTTGGGTGAGATGTGAAAAATGACAGCTGTACTACTCATAAGAAGGTGTGGTGAAATGGCAATGTTGAAAATCTGGAGTGAAAATATTGAAATTTCATGAACTTACGAGCCTGCGTAGGAACTACGCAATGCACACTCGTTAAACAGTCATTTTTTAGAATTTTGGCACCGAATTTTCAACATGGGGGTTTTGGACCCCCTTCTCATGAATGATGTCACTGTCATGGTGGTATTCAGGCCCGAAGGGTGGTTTATCAGTCACTGCGTGAAATCACCCTTAGGGCCCGAATAACGCCATGACAGTGACATCATTCATGAGAAGGGGTCTCAAAAACCCCATGTTGAAAATTTGGAAAATTCCCAAAATGGCTGAGATATCAATAAAGTTGAAACCCTATCTAGCCATTATACAGCTTACCGGCATTTCCTCAGTTCAAGGGTCGGCTTTGAAGAGTGCAGACGTGTTCCAGGTCCACCGAAGATCGTCGTGCCGAGTCCGAGGTAGTATGGGGTGGGGGTGTGTGGAGGTTGGGTGCGCAGTGGGTGGGTGCGGGTTGTGGGAGGGGGTCGAGGCGCGCACCGCTGGACCGTTTTTCTTACAGGTAAAAAAACAAAAAGACATTGAGGACTGTTTGCCACGCTGGGGTGGGCTCCCAGCATGGCACAAGGACTTTGGGGTGTTCAGCCGACGAGGATTGGGCACCCCGCCGGCAAAAAGTAAAAAAAAAAAAATCATGTTTGCCACGCTGGGGTGGGCTCCCAGCGTGGCACAAGGACTTTGGGGAGGGGGCCATTCAGCCGATGGGAGATTGGGCATCCCGTCAGCAACATGATTGATTGCCACACTGGGGTGGCTCCCAGCGTGGCATCAACTACTGGCGGGGAGGAGACAGATGCAGCTCAGCCAACGGGGACTGGGCACCCCGTCAGCTATGCACTGACTGCGAGGGGGCGACATGCCTGCAGCTGGGAGCTGTGTGTGAGCAGCTTCTTATCGCTGCTCACCCAAGAGTAGCTCCACCTTTCTACCATGTTACTGCATTTGGAGCGTGTCACAGACAGCTCCAAAATGCATTGGCTTACAGGGGCTGCACCTGCCAGCACACTGCCTGAATTGGAGGAGGAGGTGACACACCTCCGAAATCTCCGATGATGGCACTATGTTTCTTGCACATGCGTGCAAGCAAACATAAAAAGCAGTTGGAAAACTTGATTATCTTTATAATAGATTGGCAAGATTTGTTTTGCAGTGTAGTTATAATGCACATCACTGTACAGTGTATAACAAGCTGGGCTGGCAATCACTTGACCTAAAACGTAGGAACATTTGGACTAACCTTGTCTGGAGTATGTTTAGAAATAAGTCACTCCAGTATCTGGTAGAGAAATTACAAAGACCTAGACACAGTTTAAACCCAAGAAAAAATGGGGCTTGGGATCTGATACAGCCTAGGATTATTAACACTTTTGGTGAAATGACCTTTGAATTTAGTGTAGCAAGTACCTGGAATGCACTACCTACAGACCTGAGAAACTTGGATCTTACAGAACACAGTTTTAAAACACAGGCCAGACAGCACTTTAGCTTTAGATGTGTGTGTAATTGACTAGTGTAATAACACTTAACTGTTACTTGCAGTTGGTATTTGTATGTTTAGTGTAGTCTTTGATGACCAGTGTTGTAATAACCTATAATAACATTGTTAAATGTCTGTATCTGTTCTTTTTTTTAACTTTTATATGATGTGTATACAACTGTATTGCAATATATTAGTTATTGTTATGTGTGGAAACTTGAATTTTATATGTTCACTGCACAGGTACATCTTGTAAATAGGGCATGAGTTGTCCTAATGGTGTTATACTGTATAAATAAATATTATTACTACTACTACTACTTACTTAATGAACAAGGGTAGTGAACATTTTCAAATCCTGCCCAAAAGGTGATTTTGTAATGTGACCGCAAAATCAGCTTTCTGGCCTGATGTGCATAATTCCAAAACTCAAAAAATGAGGTGGGTCCCAAAAAGTCCATGTTGAAAATGTGGGGTCAAAATATACAAAAATGACAAAGTTATGCATCAAAGTTCAACCCCCTCCCATTGAAATAAATTGAGCCACACTTACCTTAGTTTATCACATTGCAGTCAGCAGTTCCAGCAGCAAGATGTGTCTTTGATCAGAGAGTGGATCTTTGCCCTGGGAGATGTTCTGGTGAAGTGAGGGTGTGTGGGGATGTGTGTGGCGAGTGTGGAGTGGTGATTGTTGAGTGGGAGGTCAGAGTGGAGTGTGTGTGTGGGGGGTAGATCAGTGAGGGGCAGTTTTCTGTTTTAGAGGATAAAACAAAAACATTGATGGATTGTTTTCTTTATTTTGGGGATATTATGACACTGGGATTGGGCACCACAGTGTCCATCTCATTGAGAACTGGGGTGTGGGACCTGGAGGGAGAAATGGTACTGAGGGTGGGCACCCTGGTCCACTTATGTTTTTATAATATTTACAAAGATTGGAAGGGCAGGTGGGTGAGTGACTTGGAGGGGATGGGGAGGAAGAAGCGGTAGTAGAGGTTAGCACCCAATTCCACATAACAGATAGATAGATAGATAGACAGACTGACAGACAGACAGACAGACAGATGGCATGATCTCTCAGGCTCCTGATGCTGAAAGCCCATAAGCCGAATGCTGACTGGCTTCATACAAATGAAAGGAATGACACCCCCTCCAATTGGAATGGCTTCAGTCCTTTCAACTACACAAAGTTTCTGCCCAGCAAACAGCAAGTGGTGTCACAACCACAGTGTGTGGTTATTAGTCTGGACTGCAGAGCTCCTTTCCAGTTTGAGCTGCAATGGGCTTGGCAGCGAAACACCTGTGAAATACCTTTTAGCGTAACAAACTGTTTCCTGTGCATGTGCAAACAAATCTAAAAACATTGGACAGTAATTGTAAAAAAAAAAAAAACATTGGTAGAAGTGTGTAACAGAATTTTATACACATACTTGACGTGGAATTTTTTTATAAACCCCCTAAGCTTTGGTCCCAGGGTTTATGTAGCATCCTACACCACAGGTGTGCATAAAATCCCAGTTACACACACTTACCCATGAATTAAACTCTCTATAAAGTACAGCACAGTAGAGCTCCCAATGCAGTGATGCAGCAAATTCAGGACAAAAGCAAACATTTTATTGATAACATTTGGCATAATAACATAGGTGCATTTACTGTACTTACTTATTTACTTGACATTACGACAGATCTTGTACTGTTGTACTATTAATTATACATTGTGTAATACAGTATCCCGAGGACCTTGTGCAACACTGCTGTAGTATATTTTATTTCAAACATAAGTCTGTTGCTCATTAATGTAATGACAGAATCTTTCATAACATTACCTGAAGGCTTATTTCCAGCATCATGCTTATTCTGTATTACAAAGCTCACAAATGCAACTATGTCCTCCTTGTTTGATTGTAGAACATTTGAATAGACTTTGTCTAGACCAGACATTCTATAAAGAAGAAACAAAATACAATCATTTTCTTGTTGGTCTTCAGTAATAACTACTGGCAAAAATACACTAATTATGATTTCTTGACTTGCTTGTAATATTAGGAAACCTAAATTAAAATGAATAGTAGAGTTCATCATTTCTCTGATCATAAAGGTATGATGGCTTGTGTCTTTTTTAAAAACTATTGACACTGTTTGCAATTGGAATTAGGGTCTTTATGATCTTTTCCCTTACATAACATCTCCACAGTTATTGTGTAAGTGCAAGGCTCTTAATATGGATGGGAGGGTCAGCTCTGTGTCAGGTAAGGGACCCATGAAATAATTCCCTCTGCTTGACGTTGGAAATTAGAGCCATTTGTAGCTCGACTCTGATTTGACCTAATCCAGTGCATTAACCAGATTCTGATCTGCCAGTGACCTGGTTCTGACCTGGTCAGGATATTTACATGATTTTGAAGCTTTATTTTAGTTGCATTTGAGACACTGGTGGGCAAAGGCATAAAATATCCAGTTTAAAAATGAAATGGCATAAAGAAAAGGTTTATAAAGTGAGTGAAAGGGCAACCTAATTATGTTATTTGACCCAGTCCAGATCTGCCTCTGATTCATTTCTGACTTAGTTAAGAAAAATGTACCTGTTTTGGTCAACCAGAGTAAATCAAAACCTTTTGGAAACATATCAGAGCAAGGATCAGAACCAGATTACAGCTGACCCTCCCCTCCTCGGTCTTAAAGATAACATCTCCACAGATATACTGCTTTCAAAAGATTACCCACCATTTTAAAGTTGTATTGTTTGTCTTAATAATGTTCTTGAAAAGTTATTAAGTAGTAGATTTTTTTCAGGTTGGTGCAGTATTGGCTCCAGCCTGCACTGATTGCCAGGGCACGGGGTGCCATGCCAGCTAGGAGTCAGGCACCAATACAAAGTGCTCATTTTGTTCCTATGTGGGTAGCTTGACACCACAACAACCAGGCACTTGGGTTAATATCCCAATACTGACACTGCAGTGTAGTATTGGGGGGAGGGTGGTGCACTCCTGAGGTGCCGTCTTTCAGATGAGATGTTAAACCGAGGTCCCATCTGCCTGTTCTGGTGGTAGTTCAGTTGGATGTTAGAAATCCCATGGGATTAGCGAGAGACACATGTGGTGCCAATCCATAAAGGGGGGGGTCGAAGGAAGTACCAGGTAACTATAGAATCATCAGTTTGACCTCGGTGGTGTCCCTGCAACGGGACCTGGACACCATGGAAAAGTGGTCTCACACATGGAAATTAAATATCAATATCACCAAGTGCAAAGTGTTACATCTTGGGCAGGGAAACCCTGGGAGGGGAGGCACTGGAGGCCTCAACAGGGGAAAAAGACCTAGGGGTCATGGTGGATGCATGTATGAATAACTCTGAGCAGTGCAGGAGAATGGCTAGCAAAGCAAACAGGATGTTGGGATGCATCATAAGGGGGATCTCCTCTAGCAGCAGGGAAGTGATTCTGTTGCTGTACAATGGATTGGTTAGACCATACCTTGAGTACTGTGTACAGTACTGGAGACCACACTTGATGACAGACATACAGCTCCTGGAGAGGGTACAGAGGAGGGCAACTAAGATGATACAAAGACTAGGGGATTTGTCGTATGAGGACAGACTCGAGGAGCTCTGCCTGTTTTCATTGGAGGAAAGGAGAGACGGGGGACATGATTGAGGTCTTCAAGTACCTCAAGGGAATTAATAGGGTAAACACGGAGGGGATCTTTACACTAAAGCAGGGAGGTATCACCAGAGGGCATGGTTTGAAGTTGGAAGGTGGAAGGGTGGGGGGGAAGCGGGGGAGGTTTTTCACTGAGAGGGTGGTGGTTCCTTGGAAAGTGCTGCCTGGTGAGCTGGTTCAGAGATTCATAGTGAAGGGCTTCAAGAGAGGGTGGGACAGGCGAGAAAGTGGATGTATCAGATGATGGCCTGGCCAGGGGTGGGGATGGATGATAGTGGTTTCTGGAACACAAGGGTGGGGGGGCCTCGGTGCCCAACTAGGGATCTGAGGTACACGAGCAGGCTCAATAGACCGTAAGGAATAATCTGCTGGCAATTGGTATGTTAGTAAATTTACACAGTGCTCTGGCCAAATTTCCCCATTCACTAAAAATATTGCCAACAGCTTAATCTGGCTTAAGGTCAGTTGGCAATCATCTGCATCCCCGGCCATGCCTGAAAATAGGCAAGAATTTGTTTAGTGCACTTACCTGGTCAACAAAAACTAAATAAATAAGTAAATAAAAGCAGAGAACAGCATTGTTTTTAGGGTATGATATAGAGATGTGGCTGGCTTGGCGACTCAAGTGGGGTCAGGGGCTAGCCAGTCAATATTTTTTACCAACCTGGGCTTCAAAGGCCTTTGACTCAGCTTGGCATAGGAGGCCAGTGCAGAAGATAAGGAACTGAGTATATGGGGAAATTCTGACTCCTATGGATTGGGACCTGCTTGTCAGATAGGACTCAAAGAGTAGTTCTACATGGAAAGGTAGGGAACCACATGAGTATGTTTTGGGACTAATACTTTTTAGTGTGGTGTAAGCGACGTTGTGATGGATCCAGCAAAACATGAGTCTGTTTTCAGAAGACTCAGAACTTTCAGGGAAGGGGGACAGCAAGGGAATTAACATCATGAACCTGATGTGAACTGGCAGGAGCAGTGGTCCAGAAGCAGGCAACTGAAATTCAATACTAAAAGCAGTAATGTGATGCTCATTGGTAATCTAAATCTCTGGATGAACTGTTAATTGGGTGAATTTAGAACACTCAGAGGAGTAAAGGGGTGATAATTAGCAATAGTTTGAAAGCCTTGTTCAAATATAGGTTGGCATATGGGCAAGTAAGCAGGGTGCTTGGATGCATCAGCGGTCACCTGACAAATGATCAGCTCACGATGCAAAGTGCTGATATTGTTTTCCTCCCACTGTACACTTACTGTATGTCAACCAGAATAAAAGTAAACTTTTTCTACTGCCTTTTGCTTTAAATATTTTACCTTGTAACCTAGACTAAGTACATGCTGTTGGTGTTTTTACACACAGCCTTGAGTAAGTACATGCTGTTGGTGTTTTTGCCCACAGCCTAGACTGGGTACATGCTGTTGGTGTTTTTGCACATGACCTAGACCAAGTATGTGTAGTTGGTGTTTTTTTGCACACAAATGGGACCTGTATTAAATACCTGAGGGTTCCGTAAATCATATTCAAATTTAACAAACCTCACAGTTTAAAGTGCTTCAGCAACTACACAAGAGATTTAGTCAGAATTCACCTTTTATTTTAAATATTTTCTCTAGTCCTCTCCCCACATTCTTTATTAATGAGGACATCTGTATGAAAAAGGATCTTTATGTCTCAGACTTTGTATCATCCTCCTCATAATCCTCTGTGATAGTAGGATAATTTTCACAAAAGATTTGATATCACAAACAGAGCATAGTGACTTCAGAGAAGGAAAAACAGGAGGTTCAAATGTAGTTTTGGTGGACAAATACCCTATTTCCATGCTATAGTGCTTAGCAAAAAAAAAAGAAAAGAATGGTTTTGCTGAATGTTGCACTTTATATAGTTTTCTGGGATATTGGAAAACACATTAAATAAGGCATAATTTGAGTTCCCATCACTGGGGGATATAACAGGATTTTAGAAAGACTGTAAAATGCCCTAGAAAAAAATAAGACTCCTAGGGCCCCAAATTCCAAGGTTAACGTGGCTGCTAATCACGCTAACCTAGGTCTTTGCCAACACTCCAGGAGGGGCCATATTGAGAGACAATTCCCTTTATCATTACATGATCTGCGATTGGATCTCTAATGTCCACTTGAGTGACCACCAGAACAGGGAGGCAGACCTTAGGTTTTACATCTCATTCAAATGATGGAATGTTTAGAAAACTATTGTGGTCAGCTGCCGATATCCCAAATGGTTTTAAACATAATTCCTTACAAAAAAATGATCAATTGCTTTATGAAACATATGATTAATAATAGTTACATCGCTTCTGATGATGCACAGGATATGGTTTCAGGCACATAGCTAAGAACGGTGGCGTTTGTGCTTGGAAGTACTGCAGTTAGTCTCACATCAAACCATTCCTCAAATTCCGTGTCATTGAACTTCTTGATGTCATCTTTCAACTGGTCCACTGTACTTATTAGCATGTTATAGCTTACATCAGACTCTATTTTGGTATCCGCCTGAATCAAAATTAAAAAAAAAAAATAGGAAACATTAGCTAGAAAACATTTCAAACCACTTTTTTAGAGCCGTACAAAACACAGGACTCCACCAGCAGAATTCTTTCAGAATGTTAATTCCACTTTCAAAATGCTGTTCAGTATTTCTTTTAGAATTCTGTGGAATCAGTAAAAAGCATTTCTATGTTAATCGTGCAATAATTTTATTCTGTAGGAATTCAGAAATTCTGCACAGCACCTAAATACTCTCATTATGTAAAAGGAATTTGGTGGTGTGCCATTAACCACTGTTGGACATGGGAAACACATTTTTGAATAAGAATGAAATACTGCAACCTAACCAGAAATTGATATCAGCCCCTAAATACCAACCCAATCAGTGAGCACTCTACCAGTTGTGTTATGAATCAACAGAATAGCCTTAATTTATGGGAGACACTTCTTCTAATGTTGCAAATCTTGTAGCTACAAACATACTAGATTAAAAGTAGTTCCGGGTAGAGTTATTAGTAACTACTGTAAAATGGGTGGGGGAAATCCTTAAATGTGATTGGTCAGAGTGGTGCTTTAGCCATGTGTAAATCTCACAACAAACACATGGCTAAAGTCCCAGATGACCTGTTCTGATCTGATCATGTTTCAAGACATGTAGATCAAGTGATAGAAGGTTCACAATTTACAAACTGCCATTTGTGAAATCTCCAATGGAACAACTCTGAGATCACAGTTGCAATGTATACAAACTGCCACAAAATCAGATTTTTGGCATAGTACCCCCAAACCATTTAAACATGTCAAGCACCTTCTTTGACCTCTGCGATGTTTCTATGGAAGTGTTCCTGCACATCTTCTGCTACGGTACATCTGATCATGAAGTTATTTCAGCGGGACCAAGTGACTGTTGTAATGTCTGTCTGGGACCAACAGTGACCAACATTGTGAAACAGCAGTAAATTATTTCTAGCATAGAAAGTCTACTACCGCATTCTGGACAAATGAGCAGCTCAGTGGTTAGTGAAGCCACTCTTCCTGACGTCAGTGGCTGTGGTATTGATGACGTGTGGCTGACCCCACCTTCCGGTGCAGCCTCAGTAGGGCATAATGGCATCAGGGTGGAGCTTCAATTTTTTTTTACCAGGAGAGACACACTGGCTGAAAGCTTGTTTACATGTGTGACCTGGGAGCACAACAAAGTTAGGTGACTTGCTCAGGGTCACACAGTATGCAAATGATGGGATGAGGGATTCAAACCCAGTCTCCAGCTTTGTAGCTCAGAACCTAAAACCACTGTGTTATACTGCTTCCTATATGCAACACCTTCCTGTAGTGGTGTTGACTCTACCCTTTGGTGTACTGTCAATGGACCTTATAGTGAATGGGGTGAGGACTATTTTATCACAGGAGGAAGAAGAACAAACACCTTGTATTCCTTGAAATTAATAAAAATTATTGTTTGGTTCTAAAATGAAAACAGCTTTATTTGAATATACACCAGGGGTGTGTTATTGTGATATTTACACATGCTTCAGGTGGTTTATGGCACTCGGCATGCAGCCTTGTGCCACACCACAACTGAGGCTTGTCTAAATCTCACAACAACACATCCCCTGTTGTGCATTATTGCTTACATAAGCTTTGGAAACACAAGCTAAAGGAGACAGTGTCAACTGATGATGAGTTGAACCAAGGCCTCCAGAATATCACCCATGTTTTCTCCCAATGCTTTATCTGGCCAAGCTTATGCAACCACTTTCATGTAAAACAAATTTATGTAGTTTTGAATGTTTTTGATATAAAACATTTGTTGCATGGAATCTCATTTTTTTTCTTCTATCAAATCTCTTAAGAATTTTGGAGGTGGGGATTTTTCAAAACCATCTATGCAGGAACTGCCTGCCCCCATTTTTAACAGTAGGCTTATGTCTGCTTCTATCTGAATAGCCTAAATTGCCTTAGTCTAGCCAAATGTGTGTCAAAAATCAGACTGATGAAATCTGCATCATATTGGATGTAGATTGTTGCTACTGTAGCTGGCAAAATTGTGGCCCCCAAATGTCTGTGCAAAAAGTGGGAGCACGACAGAGGCAGGAAACTACAGACCTGTCAGTTTGACCTCAGTGGTAGGGAAAATGATGGAATCACTTCTGCAGGAAAGAACTGTTGAATACCTAGGGGCCAGCAGGGTGCAAGACCCAAGGCAGCATGGATTCACTGCAGGAAGGTCATGTCGGATGCATCTAATTGATTTCTTTGACTGGGTGACCAAAGTAGTAGACCAGGGAGGGGCTGTGGACTTGGCCTACCTAGACCTTAGCAAAGCATTTGACACAGTCCCACACAAAAGATTAATAAGCAACTTAGCCAGCCTGGGGGTGGGTCCCAGTGTGGTAGTCTGGGTAAAAGATTGGCTGGACAACAGGACACAGAGAGTAACTGTAAATGAAGTCTACAGTAAATAAAGGAGGGTTACTAGCAGGGTTCTGCAGGGTTCGGTACTGGGACCGGTCCTTTTTAATGTCTTTATAAGTGACATTGGAGAGGGACTGGAAGGAAAAGTATGCCTCTTTGCAGACAACACAAAGATCTGTAACAGGGTTGCAAGGGGGGTGGAAAGGATGAGAAGGGACAAGGCAAGATTGGAGGAATGGTCAGAAGTGTGGCAGCTGAGATTCAATGCAAAGAAGTGCAAAGTAATGCACCTGGGAAACAAAAACCCAGGGGAAGAGTACACAGTGTGGGGATGGTGGTAGTAGCAACAACAAAAATGGAAAGGGGCCTGGGGGTAGTCATATCAGATTACTTAAAGGTGAGTAAGCAATGTGAAAAGGCAGTAGAGATGGCTGGGGGGATACTGGGATGTATAGAGAGAGGCATTGCCAGTGGAAAACAGGAAATTGTTATCCCTCTGTACAAACAGTTGGTGTAACCCCCTCTAGATTACTATGTGTAGTTCTGGAGACCCCATCTCTGCAAGGACATAGACAAGATGGAGGCAGTCCAGAGGAGGCAACTAAAATGGTGCAGGGTCTGCAACAGAAGCCATAGGAGGAGAGACTAAAGGATATGTATACCCTTGGGGGGCATGATAGAAACTTTTAAGTACCTCAAAGGAATCAACAAAGTTGAAGAGGGTAGCATCTTTCAGAAAAAGAGATGTGCAACAAGGGGACACAATCTGAAGATAGAAGGGGATGGTTCAGGGGCACTGTAAGGAAGTGTTTGTTCACAGAGAGGACGGTGAACACATGGAATAGCCTTCCTGAGGAGGCTATAGAGCCAAAAACAGTGGAGGAGTTCAAAAATGCATGGGACAGACATAATTCAATTCTTGTGTGGGGGTAGGAAGAAGTAGGCTGCTGGTTAACTAGGATCTGCAGCTTATCCAGTAGGTAGAGAAATGGGCAGACTTGGTGGGCCAAGTGGTCCTTATCTGCCTTCAGAGTCTATGTTTCTATGTTTCAAATGCATATCCGAAAGTTCAGATGCTATTTTAATGCAATTTTGAAAGTAAATTTAGATACAGATGCAGGTGGAGTTATGCTTTTGTCTGAATCTGTTGAAATCCTTCCACTATTCTTCTGTCCTTGACCTGCAGTGGCAACGTTAATGTAAGGTCAGTGAAGTGTAGCTACAGTAAGGGATGCAAGTGATTGAATATAGCACTCTTGTCATGACTGCCAAAATCAGGCTTAGATTTTCTATTTCCTATTTCCTCCGAAATATTTCCTTTTTTAGTCCTGCTTTAGCAGTTTTTACCATTTTAAATCAATTGAAAGCATAATTGGTTGTATGGTTTTCTAGAAGTATATTAAACTACACAAGGGTTGGTATCATCCAGCAATAATTTGGCACATGCTTATTTATTTATTTATTGAAAAGTATCACCAGGAAAGACACACTGAGCAAATACAATTGCTTGTCTTCTGGTGCATCTTGGGGAAGGGGGTACAGTATAAGAGCAACATAACAGTGTATAAATGAGCAATATAAGCAAGTACAATACACAATTACAACAATTAATGCAAGGAATACAGTAACAGAGTTTGACAAAAAGACGCATGAGTGATATACGAGTATAAAGTGCTAGTGGAAATAAAGTGCTTGAACAGTTGGGAAGCATGGACAAAAAATTGGTGAAAGATGGGAGAGAGAAGAACCCAGTGTTAGAAGCAGGAAGAGTTGAGAGAGAGGAAGTTGTGCAGGGAGAAAGAGCGAGAATGACGGCTAGAAGAGTGTCTAATTTGAGAAGGCAGTTGGTTCTAGAGTTTTGGGAATCGGTAGCAAATGCAGATTGGCCTGCTAAAGATGAATGGCATGGGATGACCAGGGTACGAGTGTCCAGAGATCTTAAGGAGTGGGTGGGTGGGGGAGTGCTAATGGAGGATGCAAGATAGGGTGGAAGAGAGCCAAACCAATATTTGGCAATGTATTTAGTGCAGTGGGAGAGGTGCCGATTGCCCAGAGAAGGGAATTCAAGAGCATGATATAAGGAACAGTTGTGAGTGTGATGAGGAGAATCCAGGATGAAGTGACGGAAGGAGTTAAAGAGAGTGTCCAATTTGGTTAGGGAGGAATAAGGAGTGGCACTGTAGACTATGTCACAGCAGTCAAAAATTGGGAGAATCATTTTCTGCACAAGTTCACACCTTACTGGTAGAGATAGACAACTATGGTTCCTGTATAAGACACCTAATTTTGGGTGCAGTTTTGTCAGGATAGCATCCACATGAACAGAAACGTTAAAGTGCTGATCAAGCCAAACACATAGGTAGTGAAAAGAAGTAATATCCTCTAGTATAGTCCCATCAAGGATGTGGAAACAGGGAAGGGAGGGGAGCCTTGAAAGTCTCTGCCTTGTGCCAAAGGCCGAGGAGACAGTCTTCTTGGCATTGAGAAAGAGCACATATGAGCTAAACCAGTGTTGAAGTCTGCTTGAAGTCTGGTAGTTACATCAGTGAAAGACTGGCTAAATGTGAAAAGGACTGTGTCATTGGCATACAAATGGATAGAGGAAGTGTTACATACTGAGAGGAGGTCATTTAGGAAGATTGAGAAGAGTATAGGGTCTTACACTGAACCTAGAGGCATGCCAATATTTAAAGGGGGGATGGAGTCAGTTATTTTAACTGACTGGGATCCGCCAATTAGGTAAGCACTGAACCAATTTACAGCAGAGTTTGATAGGCCAGCAGAAGATAGGTTATTTAAAAGAAGAGGATGCAAAACAGTGTCAGAGGCCTTATCAAGGATGACAAAAATATTGGACATGATTAGGTCACAATCCATCCTAGAGAAGATGGAATCAGTAAGTCTAATCAGAGAGGCGGAGGTGGAGTAATCCTTTCGGAACACAGACTGGAAAGGAGTGAAGAAAGAGGATTCAGAGAGAACTGCAGTGATTTGAGAGAGAACCACGTGCTCCTGTAACTTTGCAAGAATGGGGAGGAGAGAGATTGGATGCTAATTGCCAGGAGAAGTGTGGTCACCACCCCTGTGAAGAGGGAGGACAGTTGTGTATTTCCAGACAGATGGTACTGTAGCTGAAGAGAAGGATAGGTTTAGTAAATCTGCTAGTGGAGAGGAGATAGCTGGGGTAGATAAGAAAATAAGTTTCAGATTAAGGCCATTAGATGAGCTACCTTTGGTGGGGTTGGTCTTCAGGAGGGCAGCTAATGTTTCTGCAGGCAAGACTAATGAGAAGGAGAAGGGGACACATTTAGGGTTACTGCTAGGGGAGGGACTGGTGGAATGGGATAATGATCAGGAGAGGGTGGAGGAGGGAGGGTAGATAGAAGTGAAGAAGCACAGGAAGAGAAGTACAGTATGTGTTGAACTCAGTGGCTATAGGCTGGGGTTTGGATATTAGTGACCCATTTGTGTTGAGGAGTGGAACAGAAGGGGTGGAGGCGGGGGGAAGAGGGAATGAACTTGTTTCCAGAATTTCAAAGTTTTGTTTATATTTGACTGGAAGGTAGAGTGAAATGAAAAACACTAGAGATGGGGAAACTTTTGTTGTGAGCAAAAATTGTACACAACCCAGTTTTGGCACTATATTTGTTTTTTAGCCAGTTTTGAAAGGCTTAGATCAGTTTGAGAACTGATCAAAATTTGCATAAAAATTCCAATTTGTGAATGGAAAAATGTGTTTTTTTCCCAAAAGACCTCCTTGTTGATAATTTGTACTCAAGTGCAAGTGCTTCACATTTTTAGGCCAGCACTGTCTGCAAGTGCAGATTATAGCAACGGGAGTGAGTTTTGCTCCCAGCTGCACAAACACATGTATAAGTCTGTGGGGGAGTAGTGGAGAGTGGAGAATAGTGTTGATGTGAACTGCTTTCACCATATAGATTTATGGAGTCATTATATAGACAACTTTGTGACTGTATGTCAGTGGATGGCGATGATTTCAAGCAGTTCATGCTGTACCTTGAAGCTATTCCAATCTACTGTAATAATCCCATTCTTCATTTTTCAGTATAGTTTAGTAGAGGTAAGGTTACCCAGAGACAGTAAAAGATGGTAAGGGTAATCTGTTTTCTAACTTGTATATGAATATGACTGTTGAAAATACCCTCCTGGAAGCTAGTAGCCATCACTTCAACTACACAGTCAGCAGTATCCCCAGGACCAGTTTACCACGCTCAAGAGGAACTGTAGTGAAGAGTCTGTTTACAAATCTGGGTCTAACAATCTGAAAAAGAGATTGTATTATAGGGCCTACAATGGTAATGTGGTTAACTGTGCCAGACAGGAAGTGGATCCCTGTCAAGGGACAAAATGATGATTCCTTCTCAACCTGCTCCTGTTATCACAAATTGCATGAGAATGAAACAGATCAAGGAGGTAATTATAGCAGCTGGTACCTAATAAATAATGATGAGAGGTACTGTATCAGGGGTTGTGACATGACCCCCACAGATGGTTTTTGAATGTCCAACCTGCCTAAAGGATTCCTTAGATTATAGCCTACAGCCTTTGGATAAGCCTGTGTGGCTGCCCGACATCAAGGCTGGTAGTGTCAACTATGGGAATTCTGAATATGATACACATGTTCCCAAGATAACATGGGGAGGTAGGTGATAATAAATGGATTTTTTCAATTTTAACACTATAGGAGTAATAAATCTAATATATGAGTGTGGGTGCTTTTACTTTGGGAACCCCCTCAGGAAATTTAAAGTAAGAACAGGTAAGCCCATTTGTGTGATTATGAATATAAACTTGTAGAATGCATTTGCAAAGCATCTGTGCGAAATGGGGGCTCAAGAAATCACAGCCCTAAAGTTTGAGGTATCGAGAAGAGCCATCACCAAAAAAAGCGGGAGACTGGAATAGTGCCATCCTTAGGGAGAGGCCTTCTGGATGTATCAGCCCGGAGCTAATGTCTGGCCTATTTAACCATAAGCAGTTTGATCTGCAGCCTTATTTGTGAAATATTTTCATGGCTTCCTCTTGTGCCACAATTCAAGCATAGCAACTAATCAGCATGATTGTTTATAAAAGTTTTCCTTGTCTTTTCTCTTTCAGCATTCGGTAGCAACATACAGAAAATCTTGACAGGTTATGATAAAAGGATGTCCTATATTTATCAACTTAACCTGTTCTTAATCCTGATTTTAATAGATTTTTCTCCACAGTGCTTTTTTCCTATTGAGTCTACTCCAGTGGGCTATTCAGCCCTGTCCCTGAATTTCCCACCTGGCACTCCCCCCTGACCTATACACCCTAAGAATTCCCCTATGAATTGCCCCCCTGTGGCAGGGCCTGGAAGGGAAGGGCTGTCCTCCCCCCACCTGGTGACTCATCCAGAATTGGGGTGGTCAGGTGGCGATGCAGGAATGGGGGCAGGCAGGGCTTCCCTTTTTCCATTTTTCCCCTTGCCCCTTGTCATGGTGGCACATAAGCATGCGCACATGGAGGGGTGCACACACCCTCCCTCCCTTGCATGGCACGCACACTCTGGCACTGTGACAGCCAGGACGTGAGACAGAGTCCCTCCCCATCCCCAGGAGAGGAAAGCAGTACATCAGATGCTCAATCCTTTCCTACCCAGCCAACCTCAGGTGCCTTCAGCTTGTTCCCAAACTTGGGTCACCGGTGTGGTGAGAGGTAAGGCACGTAGCACCTCAACCCTCAGTGCCACCAGGCTGGCTCTAATTGTAACATGTTTTTAACATACTGTTACATATTTTTATATCATTTGCACTTGTCACTTTTGCACAATTGTATATTGCATTATTGGCCCCTGGTCTTACAACCTATATGCTGGTGGCCTGTGACTGTAAAGATCGGTACCTTTGAAATGGCAGTATTTAATGGGGACAGCTGTGATTTATGAGAATGTTTAACAAAGTGCAAGAATAGCTTGAAATAGCAGGGCAAGGGCATGGCATACCTCACCTGTCTCTTGCTCACCCGGGACATATTTTGCACCAGTAAAGATGGATTTCCTATTTTCTTTTCCATTTGCGTGTGTTGTCCTTTGCTTGACAAATGAGGTTCTTTAAAGTGTTGGGTGCCACGCTCCATAAGTTGCAGATTCCTCTTGTTCTGTTTTTCACTCAAAAGTAGCTATTTGTGTGCACAAATAGTGCTTTGCATGCAATCTTCAGACAGATTGATAAGTTTCACTCCTTAAAATTTGCAAGTACATATCTCAAGAAAGATAGGGACTACATAAAAATCTTCTAAAGAAAAGCAACAAGGGTGATCCAGGGGCAACAGGGAGGTCACATAAGGAAAGGTTGACAAGCCATAACATATGCTCTGAAAGTCAGGAGGGAATGTGGGATATGAGTATTTCCAAACCAAAGCAAGTATTCATAGTTGAAAGTACAGCACTAAAATTCAATAATACTAGTAACTCCTTTATTTGCCTTATGCTCCCCAGCATCAATCATGTTCCAGCAGCACTGATTAACCAGCAGGTTTTTCATTCTCTCCCTGATGATGCTCTTGTTCTAGAGTGAAGTACTGGGGCGGGTAGCCACTTGTTACTTGCTATTGGTACAATGTAGTTAATCAATAACAACTGATAAGCCAGTCATTTCTGGGGGATTAATGACTGCTTGGTGGGATGGGTGGCCTGAGGTGCAGCTGAGGGTCATCTCCCTCCAGTCAGCCATTAATCCAAGTAAATTACCAACTTTTAGGTTGTTATTGTGATTATAAGTCTAATCACAATTTTATATTTTCCTATTAATTAAGGTTTTAAGCACAGTGGCATGATCCGTGCATGTCGCACAGTGCCTGTTGGCAACGTGATCAGTCATTTCTTAGATGTTAATGACTGATCCAGTAGCCAATAAGGAGCCTCGCTAGGCTAATGGATAACTAATTAGTCTTGTAATTGTTGCACAGGTCGGTCTGGGTGATCAAACAAATTACTGGGCAATCACTCCTGTTTGTGAGACATTCATAGTCTTGCAAGGAATCAAGCATTCAGATTGTAAGGACTTGTTCATGAGGAATAAGAACACAGTGGCTAGAGGAGGCAAGGGAGCTCTTCTTCACAGAGATAGTGGTGGACAAATATAATAGACAGCCTGAAGAGGTGGTTAAAGCCATAACATTTGGAGACTGGGGTCACTGAGTCAGGGAGGAAGAGTTATTTGGAATGATAATGTTGACTTTAGCACAGTAACAAGAACTGGTAAAAAAATCTGTACGACAATAGGACAGGGAGGGCAAGAAATGGTTGTGGTGGGGAGAGCAGTGGTCAAAGGATAAGCTCTGGTCACCTTGGAAGGGCAAGAGTTTTTTTAAACAGTTTAGTCAGGTAAAGTGCCAAAATGCCCTGAAATCTTTTCTGTTTACTTTGCCAAACAGAAAAAGTGATTTTTGGCAGTTCACGAAAGCCCACTTCGGTTTCAGATTACCCCTACTGCCCCACCCCAAAGCAAGCCATTTACCTCTCTGTGTTTAAACCTTTCTGTGATCTCTCACTGATCTTTATCTCTGTTCTGTTTGACGTTACCTACAATGGCAGTAACATCCTCTCCCTCCTCTGTATTATAAGATGCTTTGAGGTATAGGGCAAGATTTTCAGAAGTATCTATCCAAGATGTGCCTGGCTCTATTATCAAAGCAGAAATGCATCCGAACCTGCTAGACCATCTATTAGATGACCTAACAGAACCAAAGTTTGTATCCAAAAATGGAACTCCGTTTTGTCCAAAATGGAAAGGATTGTGAGTTGCATCCATTTTTGAGCACAGTTGCATCTGTTTTCTGCTGCAAATTGGGACTCTTTGTCTTAAACGGATACAACTTCTGAAAATAGCTGCAGGACTGCCTGGATGACAGTGGATGGAAGCAGATGCAGGCACAGCATGCATTTGCATCTGCATCTAACCCTTTTGAACCCCTCCCCAAGTGTTAAACAGGTACAGTGTCCAGGTGTTACATAAAACCAGATTTATATCCGCTTTAAATATTTGCTGCATTATTCATCATAGTGCTGCAGTAATTTTATAACATTTGTCTTTCTTCAGTTTATGTTATTGTTAGTTTTGCCTTTACTTATGGCTAATGTTTTCATTCCTTAGTTAGCAGAGTGACTAAAATGATTCATGACCAGCAAGGGAGGATGCAGGAGCAAAGGCTGGCTGACTGCCATCTATATTCACTGGAAGCCAGTAGAGAGGGGAGAGGGAGACATGCCTGAAACCTTCACATAGCTGAGAGATATAAACAGGGTGGACAGCCTACAACTGTTTAAGCTTAGCAAGGAGTCCATCACAAGTGGTCACAACTATAATACCAAATCTGGAAAATTTCTGTGGGACCTGAGAAAATATTTCTTCATGGAGAGGCTGATAAAAAAAGTGGAACTGTCTGCTTGTGTAGCTGGTCAGTGTTAACATGGAGGAGAAGGTGGGATCGATACATAGGATTGGTGAGGTTCATGGTGGAGGGGTTGAAGCAAATGGGGAGGGAAGTTAGTTCAAGTGGAACTATGAGATAACTGATCTGCTAGAGGCCTAGCTCGTGCTAGGCTGATGAAGGGCAAGGTAGGAAGTAGAACCTGGCAGAATGGATGGACCATACGTATTTCTATGTCCTTAAACAATTACACTTGCAGAAGCTGGTATGGTCAGATATTTCCTGAAATTTATTTAATGTACCTTTAGGAACTCACTGCTTGAATGTAGCACCACTGTGGAGTTGCTAGGGGAACCTTTTTAGAAATATCACAAACTATCTGGAAATATCTGACCACGCCAATTGATAATAAATAAACGATGTACGGTATGTATCTATTGACACCTATCTATAGTTCTGTCATTAGACCCTTTCTGCTCACTAGCGTTATTACGTAATCACACACACTAAGCTCTCTATACTCTTCTGATTAATACTTTTCTGTACCATTTTAAACAAATAATCCAGCACTCATTTGATCAGCTCCTGTCCTGCAACCCTTCTTTCTATTGTATATCATACACACTCAAGAACACTCAGTTACTTCTTGCATCATACCTATTTTTATGCATCTCATCATATACTGTACGTATAATGAATTTAAGGCACCTGTTGAAGAGACTTGTGTTGCTATGAAGGCTTGTATACTGTAAAACATTGTACAGTAAGTACACTATCTATTCCACTGTAATTTAATAAATGGTGTCCCATTTACCACACAGTAGGTTAATATGGCTATAGACATTCTATCTTGCACTTTACCGTATAATAGTAATAATGACCTCCTCGTAGGTCATTTATATTCATTAATTAAATGTGGGGCTTTAATTTCTCATTCATTTTAATAGTAATTGCTGCTAAGGAAACATCAGTCAGGGGTTCTTTAGGAATGACTTTACTGCAAAAACTAACTGTGAAAAGACAGCTTAGTTATTATTAGTTAATGACAGCATCTGAATGGCAGTGATGATGTCTTTGGGCAAGATTCATATTACTGTAAATGTATTTAAAAGAAGAAGCCAGTTGCATTAGGCTACCAAGGGTTTGTCTGATTTTTAACTCCTTATCGGTCTCCAATAATGTGCTTAGTAATAACTATAAATAAGTCAGAGTAAAGAATGGAAGACAAACTTGCAAAGTGATTTACTGTATCTGTCTTCCATCATTACGAAAGTATATATAGTACAGTTTCAATTTTATTATGCGCCGTGAACATAGAAATCATTCACATAATTGGGAGTATGCAAAAACAGGGATTACAATTGTTAATTGTGATAGCAATTGTGTTAACTGGGAGACATGAAGTACACTGTATTCATGGTTTTCAATTAGTTACCTTTACACCTACAGAATGTATTTCTTGACACAACAGAGCACAGGCTACTTAAGCAATGACAGCATAGTGATCGGGTTTTATGAGGTAATAAACAGACCAAGGGGTGATAAACACCAATGCAAATGTGTTTATTAACTCACTGATATGGTTATTACAAAGTAAAGCCCTTGACCACTATCTCTATTAACACTATTATACTGCAAAATAAAATAAAAAACTAACAAAAGTTTTAGGATTGAATGGTGAAATTGCTTTCTCTCTCACACTCTAGTGCTACAGCACAACTGTGAGAAACCCTGAAGTGCTAGACAGTTTTTCAGAGATGCAGTGTAGCATTAGTCTTATCCAGTCAGAACATGGAAATTGGCATATAGTCCCATTAGTTTAGGAAATATTTAGCATACTGTAAGTAGAGGAACATGAATAGGGGGGAATGGGTGGAAACTGATGTGGGGATGGGAGAGTCAAGATGGAACTGAGGAAGTTTTATTTTACAGAAAGGGTGGTGGAGCCATGGAACAATCTACCAGCTGATGTGGAAGGCACCAAAACTATCAATGGTTCCAAACACAGCTGGGACAGAGTGAAGGGCTTAGTGGTTGCTCAGGGTAACAACAGTATAGTGGGGATCATAGAGGTTGATTGTGTGGGTTAGAACCTTGGATAGACATTAGGTACTGGGTTTGTTAGGGATTATGAGCAGATTGGATGGACCAGTGGTCTTTTTCTGCTGTCATTGTTTGCATGTCTATGTTTCTATTATTGAGTCTACTGCCTGGTCACTGCAGAATAATAGGATAGCACCTTCATGTTCTGAATGACTGAGAGGGAGCATTTTCAGTATAAGTTAAATTATGAATGATCATTCAAAACTGTAAAAAATGCTGTTAGGCTTCTTCAAATATAGCATCATTAACATTCTGAATATTTTCCACTATGAAGAGGGGGCTGTATGGAAACAAAGAAACATAATTTGACAATAGAAAAAGGCCCGGTGGCCCATTCGGTCTTCCCATCCTTCCTGATTCTCTTATGTTGGCCCTAGCAGGCATCATGCTCCCTTAGCCTTTGCCTTGAAATGTCCTTACTATGGTCTTTGGCTCATTCCACCATTCTATGAATCCCCCTACTGTTTTGATGTGTACCACTTTGTCTGGCAGATCATTCCACTTGTCCACCACTCATTCTGGGGAAACGTGCTTGCAGACATCCTTCTTCAATCCACCCTGCCCAGTTTAAGTGAATTCCGCCATGTGCTTGTGTCTGTGGTTAAGATGAACAGTGCTTTCCATGACACCCTGTTTATCCCATGTAGGTATGTGCATGTCTTGATCACCCCCCAGCCATTATCCACAGGGTGTAAATGTCTTTAGCTTTCCTTGTATTTCTTCCCCTCATCTCATGGATCATTTTGGTCACCCTTCTCTGTCCCACTTCCACCTTCTCAGTCTTTCCATTAGAATAGGCCTTAGAACCTCAGATGTGCACAATAAATCAGCTGTGGGCACACCAGAGATCTGTACAGGGGTAGGATCACTACCCTGTTTCTACTGCTGATTCCCCTTTTTGTGCATCCTAGCATCTGTTTTGCCTTTCCTACTACCTTGTTGCATTGTGCCATACACTTCAGACTCTCCAATCTTATCAATCCCAAATCCTTTTCCTCTGCTGTGTTTTCTGTCACTACTCCACCATCAGGGATAGCATTTCATGTTTTGTTCCCAGTGTGCATTACCTTGCATTTTGTTATTTAAAATGCAGTTACCAAATTGTGTACCACATCTCAAGCATTCCCAAGTACTCACTTAATGCCCTGATCCCATCCTTACCAGCAATGCTTTCACAGATCTTAGTATCATCTGAGAAGAGGCAGACCTTGCCCGCACATCTACCCCTATGTCATAGAGGAATATGCTAAACAGGACAACCCCAGGACCAAACTCTTAGGTACCCCATTCATCTTCTCTTTAAGAACTACCCATTCACCACCACTCTCTGCATTCTCCCTTATATGTTATGTAATCCCACTGAGTTATTTTAATTATCCCACATTATTCTTAATTACTACCTGAATCTTGCTGCTCAGCTCATCCCAAAAGGCCTTCAGGTCATCATTGCCAGGAGTCTTTTCTAGCTGAGTGAGGATTTCATCTATTTTTGTGAGATTGGTAAGTGCTCCCGATACTATAGTCAAATCAGCCATCTGTGTATCAGTGAGGTTCTCCAGATGTTGAAACTAAAGCAAAAACAATCAAGAAAACACAAACCCCAAATGTTAGATATAGTTCTGTAATTAAACAGTTTTTGGTATTTTCATGTTTGTGTACTCCCTGAATTTCCTCCATTACATTTCTTAGCTTGTTGTAATATCCAGTTACAGTATACATAATTTTCTACTGCATATTAAAAAAGGGTACAGACATTTATAGCACTAGCATGAGCACTTGCTTGTTCAGAAAACACATTTTTTCTACCTTAAGTTTTGTTGCCTGGTCACTCTGATCAGCCCCCATGTGGTTCTGTCCCCCCAGCCCCATCATCTGACTTCCCTGGGACTTATCTTCTTGGTTGCCACCATGCCACAAGACCTGGCTGGATAGACCTGGAGTCAGTGGGTTCAGAGTCACTGAGGGAGTGAGACATCGCAGCTCTGTGGTCAGAGGGTTTTTCCTCCATTTTCTCCCTTGGGGCCCATGCATGTACAATGATGCAATACACATGCTCTGCCTCCATGGGGATTCCCCTGGCATTTGAGCATGGGATCCCCCTCCCTTTCTGTCCCAAGGTGCTACTACCTAGAATCCTCTAGGTGGTAGTCAACCTGCAGGACACACATTATCCCCATCCCTGTGGGAGGACAGCTGTCCTATGGATGCTCAATCCTCCCTGTCCCAGCCAGCCCCTGAGCAACCCCCGTCTGTTTTTGAACCTGAGTTGCCAATGTGTCAGGGAGTGGGACAGTCAATGCCTCAGCCAGCCACACCACTGGGAAGCAGGAATGAGTGTGCTCAGGTAGTTGAGAATCTGGGTGCTCAGATGGGAGCTGCCAGCTCCAAGCACTTATGTAAACAGGTGAAAGCAGGATGTCGGAGCACTCCGTCTAGTAAAGAACATCCCTGACAAAGATTATGGTCAAAGCACCGGGCTTTGATTGAGAGTGACAAGAGTCTCCTCTTACTTTTGATTTTTTTGGCAACAAAAACACTTGACAGTATATATCTTTTTTCAGTTTTTTACTTAGTTCTTTCCTAGATGGAGTGTTCAGATTAGCCATGCCATAGGGCCAGGTTCAGAATAACATTTTTAAGCAAACAAATGGCTGCTCATTATTTTTTGGGAACAACAGTAGAATTTACAATACTTATACATTCTGGTGCTGTTCAGAGACATTCTGGGCATGCATTTTTCTGCCAAACATAGCATTTTAAAATTGACATTGCCCCATAATCCCTCACAGCTTAGGTAAAGATATGGGGCTGGATTTTCAGAAGGGAGAATGCTGACTTACAAGGCAATTTCTTACTGCATCAACACCCTCCAGCACAAAAACATGGAAGTCTTACTTTCAATGGCTTTGGAGTTACTACATACAGAATAATGATAGATGACTGTGTGTTAGGTACTTTGTTTCACATACCCGATGTGTGTGATGTCCCATAAACCTCAAAACTGAAGCTTGAGAAGTTTATGAGGACATCACATGCTGATGGTGTGTAAAAAAAATAAACCTTCATAAGCCCATAGTCACTAATATTTTCATAATAACTGTTAGGGGCACTGAACTTTGAAGCTTAGCATGAGACTATTTTGTGTACTGTGGCACACAACAGAGGTTTCCTGCTATTCAGTTGCAGAAATGTAAAGTGAAGCATGAGTGCTGCAAATGCTGTCATAACTGGGTATGATGTCCTACCCAGTCTTTATGGTATTTGATCACACTAATAACCAGTGTGATAAAGGGGGTCACCCATTATTACAACAGTTCACATGATTTGTGGCAGCTTGTGTCAAACAAATGATATTGTCATTTGTTGTCGCAGGTGGCACCACATTGTAGCTGACAGACTAAAGAAATGCAAGGTGGCTCTTCAAAGTTAATGCTCAAGATTGTAGCTTTTTGATAAACGCTGCATTCATCTAAGAAAAAACAAATTTTCAACATCAAATTTACAATGAAAGAATCATCAAAAAAAAAAACATATCCCAGAAAAATGGCTCATTACTCTGAGAGTAATGTTTGTTATGTTATCTACAGCTATGTAATTTATTGTAGTGAAAAAAATTAATGATGTAAAACCATTAATTTTGTCCATTGTAAGACAGTTTAAACTCCATAAAAACACTGGGAGGCAGGAAAAATACAACACACTCAGGACTTAGTTTAAACAATTTATTGAATATGCATAAGAAGTTACATACTCCACTTAGTGTAACCTAGCACAGATGGCAATCAAACCTTGATGCTTTGCATCACGTTGCCACCTTCACTTGGAGCTGGCACCAAGTAGAAACTTCACAGTGATGCAGAACATCAAAGTGTTGGCAGTCATGTATGCTACATTACAGTGAGTGTGGTGTGACATTTGGCTTTTTTTTGTGCAGTATTTGCCACTGCTAAACAATTTAAATCACAGGTTGTAGAGAGAAAGAAATACTGTGACCTACTGGGGATTGTACCTAAGCCCCCAGAATACCATCCTGATCACTGAACTACGGGTTCACATGGTTGGACCAGGGGTTCCAAGCCAGACTTCCTTTCTCTGGTACTGCTTATCCTGAACCTAGGGCTAATGAAGATGAAACATAGATGTTTTTAATTTATTTCATTTCTTTATGTAAAATTGGTAACTGGGAAAGGCACAGAGAGCCAACGCTTGTTTCTAGGTGAGACACAAGGGAGGAGATAAGCACAATTACAAACAAAAACAGCCCATCAGGTGATGCGGTTACAATGAAGATGACATAAAGAGCATAAGTTGAGTGCAGTACAGACAAAATGGCAAAACACTGCACAGGGAGGACAAATGAATTAGCACATGAATGATCTGTGCATACTGGACAGGCTCAAAGTGCATAGTGCCAGAGTGAAGAGAGGTGGAGCTGGTGCTAAAAGTAGATGTCGAAACAGGTTGATAAACTTCAATGATGCTGACAGAACTATGAAGGGCAAGGAAGGATTCTAGAAGAGGGTTGGCAGGAGCACGGGGAGGGGCAAGAAGGTTTAGCTGGTGTCTAATGGAGAGAAGGGAGGGTAAGAGATGGATGGAGGAGGGTAGCAGCTGCCAGAGGGAGGGGAGGCAGTATGAAAAAGCAGATTTCCCAGCTGAGGAGTGTAACTGGGGAAGGAAGAGTGTGCATGGGTCTCTTGAGCACAGGGAGTAGGACAAGGATGGGTTGGGGGACAGGAAATGAGGTAGATATGAGGGAAGGGACCCAAACTTTAGAGATGAGGAAGCACAGTGGAACTGGTGACATGAGGGGAGAGGGAGGATGGATAGGGAGGAGTAAGGCGAGCAGTGGTTACTACAAGAGAAAGGGCTGGTAGAAAAGTGGCAGAAGGCATAGCAGAAGATGTGCAATCTGGCACAGGAGGTGGAGGTATTTATTTTTTGTATCGCAAATTTCGGAGAGAAAGAAATAACGTGAACAACTGGAAATTGAATCCCGTCTTCCCAGAATACCATCCTGGTGCTCTGACCACTGAGCTACAGGCTCACATAGCTGGACTTGGGGTTCTTGGACATACTTTCTTTCTCTGGCATTGCCGTATCTTTGAGATCACCTATCTGTGCATGTCACGTCTATCGTGTAAATTGCATTTAATAAACATATGGCTGTGGTCATTTCTCCAAGACCACTCTGTGTGCATGTGTGTGTGTGTGTGTGTGTGTGTGTAATTTTTTTGTTCACATGCATATATGTGTATTCTTTCAGGTGAAGGGGTATGGTAACTACTAAGATCATTTATTTAGAAACTGGCAATGAGGAAAAGTACACAGAGCTGAGGTAAGGGAACTATACTTGGGAGAATCCAACATACAGGCACAGTCTATTATCAGTATACAGAGTGGATGGTACAAGTCACTGTAAGTAGAAAAGGGTATAGAACTAAAATCTATACATTAACTAGAGTGCTATGATAAGTAATTGTACCTTACATGAATAATATACACAATTAACATGTTGTTTTGTGGAATAATTGTGAGTAGTGCTGTGTGCAATTCTCAAATTCTACTTCTGCAGGCATTCTGTGAAATTTCAGAAATTTCACCTAATTCTGCAGAATTCTATCAGGAGCAGAATTCTGGAATTTTGTTGGCAAAATGTTAATCGCAGAATCATATTCTGCAGTTAATGTAAACCATGGATTCATTTTAAACAAACCACAGAATAATATTCCATGGACTGGGTAATCTACAGAATACTGCTCTGTGGTTTACACTGAAATGCTTTTTGGACTTCAACAGAATTAAAAACAAGATTCTGAAAAACATTTTGGAAGAGGAATTGCTAATTCCTATGAATTCTGATGGCGGAATTTCACATTCCGCATAGCTCTAGTTGTGAATCACTAAACATTTATTATTAAAAAAATACAAGAAAAGTTTCTTACCTCATCAAATTTGGGATTGAGACTAATAATGTCTATTAAATTCACATTTTCACTGAATCTTTGCCAGTAAATAGTGAGCCAATCACTGTTATTGAAATCACATCCTACAGAGGAAAGAAATAGACGCTTTATTAAAGACACATGGGTATTTCCTACACTGCGGTATATTTGATTCCCTGCTGGGGTATCCAGAAGACAGGAATACTACTAAACCTAGAGTGCTGGAATTGATTTGAGGGGTATGAACAATGTCCACCAAAGGGAAGTATGTATGTTTTTACAGTAGGTTCCCTTCACAGAAACACAAAGACTGATGGCAGATAGGGACCGCTAGCCCCATTCAGTCTGTCCATTTTCCCTGCCTACTGAAAAAGCCACATCCCTACTTCATCTCCAGCTTTACCTCATTCCTGTTGCTATGGTTCCCCATACGTGTCCCATGCATGCTTAAATCCCCCCACTGAGTTTGCCCCCACCAGCTCTGCTGGGAGTCTAGTCCATGCATCCACCACCCTTTCTGTGAAGAAATACTTCTTCATGTTATCCCTTAGTTTAGCCCCTTCCAACCTTGTGTCATGCCTCCTCATTCCTGGACATCTCCTTTTCTGAAAGATGCTACCCTCTGGTATCCTATTTATGCCTTTTAGATGTTTGTAGGTTTTTATCATATCTTCCCTGTTTCTCATCTCCTGCAGGGTATACAGTACGTATTGAGGTCTCCCAGTCTCTCCTCTTATGACTTTTGGTGAAGGCCATGCACCATCTTTGTTGCCCTTCTTTGAACTGCCTCCACCCTGTCTACATCCTTACGGAGATGCAGCCTCCAGAACTGGAAACCATATTCCAAACAAAGCCTCACCAATGATCTGCACAGTGGCATCTCCACCTCCTTCCTTCTGCTGGTGATACCACTCCCTATGCATCCCAGCATCCCACTGGCTCTCCCCACAGCCCTGGCACATTGTTTGGCCACCTTTAAGTCATCAGATGTGATTACCCCCAAATCCCTTTCCTGTTTGGTGACCATCAGTTTCTCCTCCCCCCATCATGTAATCCTCCCCTAGGTTCTTGCACCCCAAATGCATGACTTTGCACTTTTTTACATTAAATCTCAGTTGCCACACTCTGGACCATTCCTCCAGTTTACCTAGGTCCCACCTCATTTTTTCCACCCCTCTTGGAGTGTCCATCCTGTTGCAGATCTTAATGTCATCTGCAAAGAGGTACACCTTCCCCTCCAGTTCCTCTAAAATGTCACTTATGAAGACATTAAAACAGGACTGGGCTCAGGACTGATCCCCATGGCACCCCGCTGGTCACCCTTCCTTTCCTCAGATTGAGCACCATTTACCATGATCCTCTGTCTTCTATCACTCAGCCAGTTCCTAACCCAGTTTATCACCTTGTGACCCACTCCCAGGCTGCCCAGCTTGTTCACAAGTCTTTTATGTGGAACGTTATTGAAGACCTTACTAAAATCCAGGTAGGCCACATCCACTGCTCCCCCCGATCTGCGTCCTTGGTCACCCAGTCAAAGAAATCAATTAGATTTGTTTGACATGACTTTCCCGCTGAGAATCTATGCTGTCTCAGATCCTGTGCTCTGCTGGATTCAAGGTGTTCTATGATCCGTTGTTTAAGTAGTGATTCCATAATCTTCTCCACTATTGAGGTGAGTCTTACTGGTCTATAGTTTCCAGCCTCCTCCCTACTGCCACTTTTGTGAAGAGGGACTACATCTGCCCTCATCCAGTTCTCTGGAACCACTCCTGTATTGAGTGACTTGTTGAACAGGGCTGCCAGTGGTGCCACCAGCATCTCCCATAGTTCACTTAATATTCCTGGATGTATCCCATCTGGTTCCTTTGCATTGTCCACTTTCAGTTTTGTGAGTTCTTTTATGACTCTCTCGTCTGTAAATGGACTGGTGCCCATCTCCCTCCCATATTTGTTCATATTGCCTAACTGTGGTCCCTCACCTTCTTCTTCTGTGAATACAGAACACAAATATTTATTTAGTATTGATGCTTTTTCCAGTTCCCCTTCCACACACTCCCCTTCTTCCCCTTAAAGCCTTACTATCCCACCCCTGTTTTTTCTCCTTTCACTAATGTACCTACAAAAAGTCTTGTCTCCTTTCCTTACCTCCTGTGCAATTTTTTCCTACATTTGTGCCTTTGCGCTCGATTGCTTTCCCTGCCTCCCTCTGTTTATCCAGATACACTGCTCTGTCCTCCTTCTGCTGTGTTTCCTTGTACTTCCTGAAATCCATCTTTTTCACCCTTACCTTCCCGGCCACTGCCTTTGAGAACCATAATGACTTTCTCTTTCTCTTTCCCTTGTTTACTTGCCTCATGCAATGGTTTGTTGCCTCCACTATGGCTTCTTTTAAATGGGCCTTCTGCTCCTCCACTCCCTCCCCATTTGTCCTTCCCTGCCAGGGCATGCTTGAGACATATCCCCATCTTAGTAAAGTCCACCCTCCTGAAATCCAGGAGTCTTGCCTTTGTGTGGACACAACTAAACTCTTGTAAAAAGAAAGGCTAATTATTTCACCAAGGACTTCCATTATAATAAATAAAATTTAGTGTTGAATAGTGTGCAAGTTCACATGCAAGCAGTTTAGATAAAAAAATTGGGAGAGCTGAACTTCTCTCCATAAACCAAGCTGCCCAAACTACAAACTGTGATCTCATTGACTTACCCAATTTAAGTAATAAATCACAAACTAATTTATTAAGTACTATTAAAGTTCCTTGAGATAACACACATAAAATATTATGTAAGCACGTATGTGTGACTGATAGAATATCATCATTGTCTTAATCAAAGTTTGAGTGCAAACCAGGAGCGTGGTTGTTAATTTGTTCCTTGTTTGGGAAAAAAATGATAAATGTCACACAGCAAACACTGTTGCTCAGTGCAGTCAAATGAGATGCAAGACCAAATATGCTTTATTGCAATCTACTTACATTCAAACTGCCTGCTGAAATCCCCTTCTGAGATGCCTCATATCATATGGCAACATGTGACAACTGTTCTGATTTACATAAAGTGTTCAACTCATATTCATTATGTTTTTTATACCCACCCCTCTTACCCAACCAATATTATAAACCCTTAACCCATCTAAAAGTCATCCTTTATAAAACTGTATTGCAATCCTCTCAATATATTAGGAATTGTCAATAGTCTAAAGTGTGTATTTCAGAGGATATTTAGAACTACTGTAATATCAGTATCAATATCATTAAACTGTAAATATCTAAACACAGCGAAAGAGAGAGAAACTAACACATGTGAGACAGAAATTAGACATTTTCACATGTCAACCTATTTTTCTGTCTGTAAGTTTGCTCAGTATTTTCATTGGAGATAAATGATATTTCTTTACTTGTGCCAAGTAAAGGGAAAGTAAAAACAATATATATCCATTGCAAACCCTACAGTATTAATATATGGACTAAAATATTTGCATGTCTCTCTAGAATAGATGCATTTGTTTAAGGTGCTTGGTCACATTATATATTTGGGCAGTGCAACATTCCTTTTGCACAAGCCTCAAGAAATGCCCAAGAACACCCCCTTGCTTCTTTCACTGCATCTAACAGCTCATTAGGACTTTCAAGAGTGATGTCAATCTCCTGTGTTCATTGATTTTCTGTGTGTGCTCTGGTGGATTGCCTGTGGGAAGGAGGAAGCTGCATTTGTCTTTGGACTTCACTGAGGAGAAGAACAGGAATTTCTTCATTTCAATATGAGGGAACACTTCCCCACCTCCAGCCATCACTCTGAGGTTTATCTGTCTTCCTCTGATGCTGTCACTCTCCCTGGCATGCAGCTCTCTTAAGCAACCCACTCCCTCCCTCTGCTTGGTCCTGCCTGCCACCCTCTTTTCACTTCAAATCAAACCTGCCAACTCACTCCTGATAGTTGATCCCATCTGTTGCCTTTGGTCCCAGTCCCCATTCCAAATAAAACCAACCCACTCTTTCACTCTGCTTGGTCCCACCCAACATCCTCCACACTTGGTCCCTGTACCAAATAAAACAAACCCTCCTCCCTTTACTTAATTCATCCACAACCCTCTTCTCCAAGTTCTGCACCACATAAAGCTTACTGGCTCATGCCTTCGAAATAAAAAAAACCTACTCCATCTCTCAGCTTCATTCATCAATCACACTCTGCCACCTATGGTTGGGTCTTTCAAATTATAGCTGGTGGCTACTCTCCTGATAGCCTCCAGTTAGGCCTTTTATGTATGCTACTGCTGGTGGCTCAAGCACAGGCCCTGGTTGGACTCCAGCTGCCACAAAAAAAAAAAAAAAAAACTCTTCCCACTTATGCCTCACAACAGTTCCACATTACAATGCATTTAACAGTTTGGTGTTTGTCATTTAAACAGTGGAGGTAAGTACCACTGATGAACTATACAATTTACTTATCTCTGTTTCAACCACTTAATATATATTGGTCAACACAGATGCATTGTGGAAACAATATTTATGCATACCATGATTTTTCAGTTCTGTATAAAATACTTGACAATTAACAGAACTCAAATTTCATAGCATTTAAAACAAATTACATTTCTGAACATTCAATTCTTTATTACTAAAGAAATATGCATAAACTCAGGCTCTTTTCTCAAGAGAATTAATCCGTAGCCGACATCTCAGGTACTAAGAGCTTTTTTCATGCAAAATACCTTCAGTAACAAAATCTGAATGTTCATAAATTCAAAATTTGTGGAAATTTTGTGTAACTGAGTTTGTCCGATGCCAACTGTAAATCTTTAGCTGGAAATCAGAAAACCACAATGTTATAAACTCCATTATCCTGTTGTAAAATGTTGCTTATTATCATCTATGTTGACTAGGACTGTGTGGTATGCAAAATTTCACCACTGGAATTGTTGTGGAATGGCAATTCTGCTTCCAAAATGCTTTGTAGAATTTCTTCTTTTGGCAGAATTTCTAAAAGCACTTCTGTGTAAACTGCAAAATAATTTTCTACAGATAGTGTAAACTGCGGAATAGTTGTCAGCAAATTGCAGAAAAATAATCTGCAGTTTATGTGAATTTCGGATTATTAAAATGCAAACAACATTTCACATGCAGAATGTTGAAATTCCATAACTGACAGAAATCAGTGGAATTTTCTAAAATTCCAAAGAATTCCATTCTGTCAGAAATTCAACATTCCGCATAGTCCTAATGTTGACTAAAACAATTCACTTCTTCTTTTATTCTGTGGCTGTATGCAAAGCTAGTCTGTTGACTTAAGCCAATTTTTGTTTAATTAGTTATCAGTTCCAGGATCTGGTGACATCAGTTAAGTGGAAGCCCTTCATGGAATGCTTCCCTCTAGGCCATTGCTCAGCTGATATCACTGAGTTCCAGAACTCAATGAATAGTGGTAGGAAAAATTTAGCATTAATAAGGGACCCCAAAAAGGAAAGAAACAAGACTTTTACAAAACAAACACATGAAACAATATACTGGCATGTTAATAATAATTCACATATGTCCCAAATGTTAATTGAAACATGTAAAAAGCAAAGTTCATGTTCCCTTCACATGTGCTTAATGATTTACTGTGTGTTACACTTTAGAGATGCATTTTCAGCTAGCCTGGCCTGGTTTCTCAACCATATTTTTGAAAGTCCCTGTGGCAGTCTGGATGGGGGCAATCTAGTACAATGGATTGCCAAAGAAGCAGAAACATTTCTGAAGTTTGATGTGTTTATGGTTAAAATAATCACATATGTGTCATATAATGACTTAGTGTCATATATTGACACGTGTTCTCATTTTGCTCCCAGATTTCTGAAAGCCATTGCAGTTGTGCACATATGTTAGAACACAGCTCAGGGATGCAGCAGGATGGTGCTGCAAGGCCCCAACATGGCTGCAGATCCAGCCCTTGGTTTCTGAGTTTGGGTAAGGCCCACAAACATGCATAAATCTGTGTGTGGCTTTGTGCAACAAGGGTTTTTGGGACTCCTAGACAGTAGATCCCATAGGCATGAAGTACACTGTAACAAACTCGTTGAGTATACAGACTGCTTAAATAATAAAGGCAGCTTATCTCAAGCTTATATCAATTCTTTTTAAAAGTGCAGCAAAAGTGATGTAGGCCAAATAAATAATCCTGAAGACAAAGTGCAGTGCAATGTGTGTACTACGTGGCTAACAAGCAAACAAAAACACTGCCAACACCTTGCTGGTGCTCCTGAGTGGAGAACAGGGCAGCCTGCAGACAGTGTGCATCCCAAAGGGGTCACGTACAATGTGCTGACGTTTGGGCTAGTTGCCTTCCTCAGAGCTTTGTGTAAGCCATGATATGAAATATGTAATTCTCAAAAATTGGCTAACTTGAAAAATGGCAACAGTACATTACTCGACTCATTAGCAGATCTTTTACTTCAGAGTGACAAAATGACTCATCAGTGTTTGTGTAGATAGGAAGATTAGACAAGACAGAGAAAGAGAGAGAGAGAGAGAGAGAGAGAAGGTGAACCATTACTTAAATGAAGGTCTTGCTTTCCTGCCCTGACAAGAGAAAATTGCTGTGGTTTTAGTAGATGTGCCTATTTCTATTGATAGAAGAGCCTGCGACATTGGCTGTGAGAATGAAGGACTTCATTATGCTTTTAGGCAGGACGTGATATTGTACTTACTTAGTGTCTTCAGCGATTTTAAAATCCATTGAGCTATAGCATCCTGTACCTCCTTGGTCATCTGGCCGTATGCATTGTCTAAACCTTTTACACTAAAAATAAAAATGATGTATGTCATAATAATGTTGGCTGAATACATTACTTTGGAAAGACACATACATGTAACTTTCAACATTCAAACACTACACTTCCTTTAAATGTACTTCTACTGACTGTACGACACAAGAGTTGGCATTTGTAAAGTTGCATGACTTATTTTCTTAGAAATCAACATGGTCCTACGGTAGCATAGTAGAAAGTGTATTGTAAAGGTCTCGTCTTAGTAAAAAAAAAAAAATCTGCATGGAGTGTGTAGCTCTTCACAAATTAATGTTTGGCCTTTCATCATTACTTTTAAGGATGGCTTAGGATCTAAATACGGAACACGTACACTATACTGAGTCTTTTCCTGCCCAGAACTGTTCTTTTTCTGTACACTGATTGCAGAAGGACAGTAAATGAGAGAGCCATGGGTTTGATATAATAAATAGGATTGTCTGCATTTAAAAAAAAAGGGGATTTCACCTAGCAAAGTCTGCACATAAATGACAAAATAATGATAATATAATATAAAGATATATATAATGATAAATGTCCTCTCTCAGAATTCAAATGCTCAAACCAAATGAATCTCTTTTTTATAGCCATGTTACACTATTTTAGACGAGGTGTATTTATTATCCTGATATACTACCTCAAACTGGAATTAAATATTACAGCATCCCCAGTTCATTTCTACTGACTGCAATTTATCTTTCTGTCCTCCTTAGCTCTCTTTAATGTTTTTTCGGTTCATGGTCTTTAAAACCAGTTCTGTGTGCCCACCCCCCCACATTGTGCCACTATAGGTGCTCTGACTAGTGACATCATTGCTTGGTTGCCCAAAAACTCAGCTGTGGTGGGTCTCTGACAAGTTAGGACTGACTCCACTGTTTCTCAACAAAGGCAGAGCACATGATGTGGAAGCCAGACATATTTCACATGGTCATGTGGGTTTGGGGTGGCATCATGTACATGGTACCAACCATTTTAGCTAATAAAGTCAGAGGGGACTTTATCAGCTAAAATGCTTGATACCATGTACCTTCCATGCTGATCTACCTGAGTTGTGCTTGAACTCTGAGAGGGGACTAAAGTGGCATTGTCACCCACTACAACAGAACATTACTCCAGCACACAAGGAGTTACTGAAGTAACGAGTCAGGAGGGTCCCTCCCCCTTCCCTCTTCACCCCTCCTTGACTCTACCCATCCAGTGGAGGGGGGGTTGGCTCATAACTTGAACTTACCCCTCTGCATGGCAGTATGATGTATTCAGCTGGGGCCAATGGGTTCCAAACTCTGTCTGGAGTCTCTACTACCTTATGGAGATCCCTCTTCTTGGAATGCATTGGTTCCCATTCTCAGGAATCATCTTTCACTACTCTGATGAAGCACCATTTTTTTAACACTTCAGCTTCATGACACTGCTTTTCATAATACGCATGTTATATTATTTTTGTTTTGATCATTTCAAGTTTGTTTGATCAGAATGAAGTTGTTTTTAAAAAATGTGTAAACTTATAATAAATAAAAATAAAAGATTACAAGAATCTTGCATTGCACACTGAGAGCGTACATAACTCTGATCTATATTTTAGGTTTACAGGTACAATAATGACCATAATTACATTAAGAGACAGAAAGCCAAATATTTCTGTTTCATAATATTTAACCTATAATACTGTATACAGTTATACATGTCTAATTGTTGATGCTTAAAATAGACCCAAAAGAAGGGTACTTGACTTATCTGCGAGGTTGATCTATCTGTGGGGGTTTATGATGGTAAACTTATTATGCAACTCCATAACCTAATTTTGTGACCATTTCTGGCCACAAAGACAGATTCTGTACCTGACGTTGGCCACAAAATAGATTTTTTCCGCTCAGTTTTGGCAGCAAAATAATGTCTGTAATTTTACTAAAATTGGCAAGATAAAGGAGGTTGACTTATCTGTGGTGTTGACTCACAGGCGAGTATATATGGTAATTCATGTATAGGAAGGGTTGCTCCTGCAGGACAGATGCTAAAGAGTCTCAACTGGACTGCAAAGGCAAAAAAGGACTCAGTGCTTGAATATCATGGTGACTCCAAATAAAATCTTTTCCACCAAGTTGATTTATTTGTAGAAAGGCAAATAATAAACAGTGTGGCCGGTGTAGCCCTGAGAGACCACCATAAACCACGTGGCGGTCATTCAGGGCTACACCAACCACATTATTTATTACTTGCCTTTCTACAAATAAATCAACATGGTGGAAAAGATTATATATGGTAATAGTTGTTTCACTGGACATTTTAATAACTGAGACATGTCTCACCAAATTCATTGTGATACTTTGCTGAAAATTGAGTGTGTTGAGGAGTTGCTCAATTTTCTTTTCATCAATACTGTAGCCCATGCAAGTAGCAGTATCAGCAATGGAGTCACTGACTAATGGTAACCAATAATGTCACTGGTTTATGAACCTGTAATTGCACACTACATGCAACAGGTATTAATGAACAGGAAGAGAGAAAACAAAAAAGAGAGACAGATACAGAATGAAAATGGTGCTAATATATGATGAACTGGTAATACTTCAACATTTCCCATCCCGCTTAATAATCAAGGGACAGGAACTGTAAATAACATGCAAAAACTGTTATCCAGCCTGTTAATGTCATCATGTTTAATGGTGATCATTTGCATAAATTTTCATTATTTAAAAAAAAAGTAACTTTATGAACGTTCAATGCTGATTTTAACAACAATCAAATAGTGTTCTACCACTATTTTTTATGCCAATGGCTGCTATCAGTAGCTAGGAGAATGTTTTAGAACCTACTGCACTCACACATTTAGCTTCAGTTCCCTTATTTGGTGCATCTCCCTTGGTTCTTTATTACACAGAAAATACATAAAATAGTATGTTTGCCTGCCAGAGTCTGCTACTGCATTATTCTCCCCAGAACTCAAATCATAATTGAATAAAATGTAGTCATACACTCTCCTGTATTTTCTGCAATATTACCTCATCTTACCTTCATCCCTCTACCTTATCATATATTTAGATTCACCTATGCAAGTTATTCTTGGTAGCCTCTGAATGTTCACTTTATAAGCATTTTATTTGTAACATTGCAATGCAGGCACCTTAAGTTTGTATATAACCTCTTGCATGGTACACAGAGAACCATGACTGGGATGTTAACATACCAGGGTACATAACCTACAGGAGAGATGGGGGGGGAGAAGAGGGGGAGGAGTAGCTCTCTATGTAAGGGAAGGGACAAAAAAAGTGAACAAAAGAGTAAACAGGGAGGAGAGGAGGCACTGTAGGTTACCTTAGAGACTGGAAATGGCACCACAATCTGCACAGGGATTGTATACAGACCCCCATGTCAGGGAGAGGGAATGGACAAGGATATGATAGAAGGCATCCTTAGTATGGCAGAGAAAGGGCAGGTACTGTTGATGGGGGACTTGAATATGCCAGATGTTAACTGGAGCACCTTTGCTGCAGCCACATCCAAACGCAGGGCCATTCTTGATGCCCTTCAGGTGGCATGCCTCAGACAGCTAGTTTTGGAACCCACTCATGAGGGAGCAATCTTAGACCTCATTTTCTCAAATGGGGACAGTGAGAGGATCTTGGATCTAGAAGTGGGTAGCCATCTGGGAACAAGTGACCTCCAAACAGTGTGGTTCACGATAAACTCAACTAAAGAGTCAAGCCATACAAAAGTGAGGGTTCTGGACTTCAGAAGGGCTGACTTTGGCAAGATTATAGAGTTCCTCAGAAAAGCACTAGCAAACAGGCTAGAAGGGGGGGGGTGGAGCAACAATGGGGAAACATCAAAACTGCCATTACAGAAGCAACAAGCCTTTGTGTGAAGCAAATAAACAATCAAAATGAAAGAAAAAGCCACTATGGTTCTCAAAAGAGGTGGCAGTGATGGTTAGTGAGAAAAAGATAGCAGTTAGGAAGTATGAGGAAGCACAGAAGTAGCAGGACAGAGAACTGTACCAATTAAGACAGAAGGAAGCAGGGAGGTTCGTCAGAATAACAAAGGCCCAAACTGAGGAAAAGATAGCCAACTCAGTTAAGAAGGGGGATAAAACCTTTTATAGGTACAACAGGGAGTGTAGAAAGAGAAAGAGAAAGAGAGGGATAATGAGACTGAATAGAATGGACGGTGGGTGGACAGAGAGGGACAGTGAAAAAGCAGGGATACTGAGTGAATACTTCTGCTCAGTATTAACAAAAAAAAGAGGAGGGGAGGTGCCTAATCCAATTAACAGAAGCACTCTGGATAGTGGGGTCGATTCCAGTACTTTCACAGAAGAAAAGGTTCTGAAAGAACTCCTAAAACTGAAGGTGGACAAAGTAATGGGGCCTGATGAAATTCATCCCAGCATTCTAAAAGAATTAAAGGAGAGAACTAGTGACACCACTGACTACTCTTTTCAACAAATCATGGAAGGAAGGCGTGGTACCTGAGAACTGGAGGAAGGTGGATGTGATTCACCTTCACAAAAGTGGGAGCAAGACAGAGGCAGGAAACTACAGATCTGTCAGTTTGACCTCTGTGGTAGGGAAAGTGATGGAATCACTTCTGAAGGAAAGAATTGTTGAGTACCTAGAGGCCAGTGGGGCACAGGACCCAATGCAGCATGGGTTCACAGTGGGAGGGTCATGTCAGATACATCTAATTGATTTCTTTGACTGGGTGACCAAAGTAGTAGACCAAGGAGGGGCTGTGGACATGGCCTACCTAGACTTTAGTAAGGCATTTGACCCAGACCTACACAAAACATTAATAGTCAAATTAACCAGCCTGGGAGTGGGTCCCAAGGTGGTAGCCTGGGTAAAACATTGGCTGGACAACAGGAAACAGAAGGTAATTGTAAATGGTGTCCACTCTGAAGAAACAGTGGTTGCTAGTGGGGTACCGCAGGGTTAAGTACTGGGTCCTGCCCATTTTAATGTCTTTATAAGTGACATTGCAGAGGGACCGGAAGGAAAAGTATGCTTTTTTGCAGATGACACAAAGATCTGCAATAGGGTTGATACACAAGGAGGCGTGGAAAGGATGAGAAGGGACTTGGCAAGCTTGGAAGAATGGTCAAATGTATGGCAGCTTAGATTCAATGCAAAGAAGTGCAAAGTAATGCACCTGGGAAACAAAAACCCAGGGGAAGAGTACACAATGGGGGGTGAGATACTGACAACAACAAAAATGGAAAGGGACCTGGGGGTAATCATATCAGATGACCTTAAGGTTAGCAAGCAATGTGAGACGGCAGTAGGGAGGGCTGGGGGGATACTAGGATGTACAGAGAGAGGCATCACCAGCAGAAAACAGGAAGTTGTTATCCCTCTGTACAGACACTTGGTGAGACCCCATCTGGAGTACTGCATCCAGTTCTGGAGACCCCATCTCCACAAGTACATAGACAGAGTAGAGGCAGTCCAGAGGAGGGCAACTACAATGGTGCAGGGTCTGCAAGAGAAGCCATATGAGGAGATACTAAAGGAGCTTAATACACATACCCTTGAGGAAAGGAGGAAGAGGGGGGACATGATAGAAACTTTTAAGTACCTCAGTGGAATCAACAAAGTCCAAGAGGGTAGCATCTTTCAGAAAAAGAGATATGCAAGAACAAAGGGGACACAATTTGAAGACAGTGGGGGTGATGGCTCAGGGGCAATGTGAGGAAGTATTTTTTCACAGAGAGGGTGGTGGGTGCATGGAACAGCCTTCCTGAGAAGGTTGTGGGGTCTAAAACTGTGGGAGAATTCAAGAATGCATGGGACAGACATGAGGCAATTTTTGTGGGGGGTAAGAAGAAAAATGCTGTTGGTTAAACAGGATCTGCAGCTTATCCTGTAGGTAGGGAAATGGGCAGACTAGGTGGGCCAAGTGGTCCTTATCTGCCGTCAAAGTCTGTTTCTATGTTTCATACAGGGTGCAGTGATATACAATATTTAATGGGGCTTGGAAGTGCGAAAAGGCTGCTGTCTGTGGCAACAGACCTTTTGCTGCTTCCAGAACCCTACTCTTAATGGGCCCTATGCACGAATGCCTACCAACCATATAGGGGCACCTTATAGGCATTCCTATGTTTGAATGGCACACAGCGGGGTCCAGCACACCCCTGATAGCATTCAGCACAGGTGCATTGTGGGAGTAACAGGTAACCCACAAGCTGTGCACCATGGGACCAAACAGCAAATGTAATGTTCATAGAGTAGGACCCCCCCAAAATAGAGGCGGCATAAGGAAGCACAAACTATCAGGATCAGGAGTGACTGAGCAGCAGACAGAATGCAGCGAGGAACACAGCATGAAATGTATGCTTGATACCAGAAAAAGGAATCCTAACTTGGTTATTTTCAATACTAAAAATATTCAGAACTGGGGTATCCAACTCCAGCTGGAGTAAAGGCAGGATTGGGGTGACATGATAGAAACATTCAAGTACCTTGAAGGTAAATACAAGGTGCGGGGGGGGGACAACATCTTCTAATATAGGAGCATCATAAGAATGAGGGGGCATGATATGAAATTGGAAGGTGGCAGGTTGAAGGGAAATGTGAGGAAGTTTTTCTTCATGGAGAGGGTGGTGGACACATGGAATAGTCTGCCACAGGAAGTGGTGGGTGCAAGCACTGTGGAGGGATTTAAACATGCATGGGACAGGCATAAGGAAACCCTAGAAGTGGGAAGGAGAGGAGAAAGCCATTGATCATGTAGGGTCTGAGGCTGCAAACAATGTCTGGGTTTATGGGCAGGTTGGAAGGGCCTGGAGGGCCTTATCTGCTGACAGTTTCTAGGTTTCTATTTTTCTATGTTAAAACTGGGTTATTTTCAATACCATAAATAAGCATGCAAAAGTGGGGTATGTTCACTACCAGAAATATGTATTCAAAAGGTGTTATGTGCAATACCGGAAAGTATTCAAAACAGGAGTATGTTCAACACCAGAAAGAAAGATTCAAAACTAGGGAATTTTCAATACCAGGAATAAGTATTAAAAACTGGGATATGTGCAATACCAGAAAGAAGTATTCAAAACAGTGGTAGTTTCAATACCAGAAAGAAGTATTCAAAACGGGGTAGTTTCAATACCAGAAAGAAATATTTTAAACTGGGGTATTTTCAATACCAGAAATAAGTATTCAAAACTGGGATATTTTCAATACCAGAAAAAAGTATTCAAAACTGGGACATTTTCAATACCAGAAAAAAACTATTCAAAACTGGGGAATTTACAATAGCAGAAAGAAGTATTCAAAACTGGGCAGTCATTAGTTATAGCTTCCAACAGTAGCTGAGCTGAACAATTCAACAAGCATCAACATTGTAGTCAGAGGCAACAATGCACAAAAAACATTAGTAATTGCTTGGCACAACTGCATTTAAGCTGTTTTGGTACCCTTGTATTCGTCCCTTGTGTGGCCACACTTGGAGTACTGCATGCAGATGTGGGCACCACTCATGAAAAAGGACATAAAGTTGATAGGGGGGTTCAGAGAAAGGTGACCAAAAAAATAAAGCATCTAAGAGATGTCTACTATGAAGATAGGATGAGGCAACTCGATCTGTATAATATGGAATACAGGAGACTAAGGGGAGATTTGTATCTAGTATACAAAGCTCTAACAAATAAAGACCTATGGGAAACTATAGCCTTTGCCCATAATACAGAAAGATGTAATAGATTCCATCAATATCAGCTTAAAGGTGAATTTTACAAAACATATATAAGAGGTCAGTGGCTAAGTCAAAGAGTAATTAGATCATGGACTAGACTACCCAATACTGTGGTTAACAGTGCTACACTAGACTGCTTTAAGAAGTCACTGGATGACTACATGGAAAACAAACAATATGTCATCTTAAGGTAGAAACTGGTCGAGTCCACATGGCCTACGGCTTGTGACTCATACTTTTCTGTGATTCTGTGATTCTGTAAGCTGGCTTGAATCCCATGTAGAAAGCAATATAGAATTGCAGGAGACTCTGGTTTGATTCACAGTGAGTGCAAATAAGTATGTTAGAGCAGATTTAAATCCCCAAATGGCTGTAGGAATACCGAGGGCTTACGGAAAGAAAAGCAGAGTAAATAAAGAAATACCGAGGCAAGGAAGCAGGAAAGGAACCTTATGGGAATGCAAGGCTGCTGAGGGAAATAGGCTTTGCACAAAATTTAGCTTGTTAAGGGAAAACAGAGTGGAGTGACTAGTTGAGCAGCAGTGCCAGGACCAGGTGCAAGCAATTAGTAAAGCACAGGAGGCAGCAACTGCAGTGGGAGCTGAAACAAGCAATAACAAATGCAGGAAAACTGAAATCTGGTAGGGACCTGAGCACAGGCACAAGAGACACACAGTGCAAACAAAAGGTAAAAATATGCTGAGGAAAAGCAGAAATCCCCAAAAAGAAAACACAAACCAAAAACATGAAGACAGGAAAACAGAAAAACAAACACACAAAGAAGCACACAGCAGCTGGAAGCAAAAAAAAATACTAACCAAGGCAGAAGAAACACACAAACATGGTCAGCAGAAACCAAGCAGAGTCCAGAGCACAAATAAACTACTGGGGGGGGGGGGCAAGGCCCCAGCAGGCCACATGCAAAGGCCACAGCAGACTGACGTGAAAAGACAGACCAATAGAGCCTCCAGCTGGCAAAGAAAGAAATGCTTCAGAAGGAGGCTGGGAGGAACTGCTTTTATAGGTCAGAAAGGGGGCGTGGCTGGTTGCCATCCACTGAACTACAGGCATAGCCTTTCAATTACAAACAGCATAGTGAGATTTGAGGCTTTAGACTGATTCAGAATTTTGCTTAAGGCACTGAAACAATAACGTTAAATACATTTTTCACACCTATAAATGAAGACTAATCCTAATATTTAAAAGAATTTGGATTTGGATTTAGAGCAATTAACCCTTCAGGTTCCAGTGTTAAATTGGCAATCATTTGCTCTGTGCATCCAAATATCAAGCAACTACATTTTCATCATTGATTTGTGCACCTGATATGAAACAAATGATGCAAACATTATGCAAACATAATGTGATACTGTAATGTGTTTCCTTTTACATGAATAATGTTTGTGATAAAATATGACATGAAGATAAAGGAAGTTGATTTGCATCAAAAATGGTACAACATTTGTGTTCATAGATAACAGAACCACAATTTGGGGGACCTTCTTTGAAGAATTCAAACTCCCGTGGTTAGCTTTGCCAATTTCTATTCATTCATGTTTAAGTCACCGAGACTGGTTATACATATGTGCCAAATGTGGCCAATTGTATTCTGTCATCATGGTAATTGCACAGTGTCACCTGGCAGCACTGCAGTAATAGAAACATAGAATCTTTCAGCAGATAAGGACCATACGACCCACCTAGTCTGCCCATTTCTCTACTCACTGCTGCAGCCCCAGATCCTATTTGATTTGCAGCTCTTCTGCTCTGTACATATCCAGGCTACCCTTATGTCTATCCCAACCACTTCTGAACCTCTGTATTGCTTTCACTCCTACCACTTCTGCTGGAAGGCTGTTCGACAGCTCCACCACCCTTTCAGTGAAAAAGTACTTTCTAACATTACCCCTGAGCCTTCCACCCTTCAGCCTCATATCATGACCCCCTTGTTCTTGTGCAGAGTTTTCTTTGAAATATGCTTTTCTCCTGTACCCTATTTATTCCCCAAGGTACTTGAAAGCCTCTATCATATGATGAAATCACTTCTGAAAGCAAGAAATGAGTACCTAGAGGCCAGTGGGGCACAGGATCCAAGGCAGCATGAATTCACAGTGGAAAGGTCATGTCAGATGAATCTAATAAATTTATTTGACTGGGTGACCAAAATAGTAGACCAGGGAGGGGCTGTGGATGTGGCCTACCTAGATGTTAGCAAAGCATTTGACACAGTCCCACACAAAGATTAATAAACAAGTTAGCCAGCCTGGGAGTGAGTCCCAGGGTGGTAACCTGGGTAAAGAATTGGCTGGACAACAGGACACAGAGGGTAATCCAGTAGTCAACAGAGTCCACTCTGAAGAAAAGGGGATTACTAGTGGGATACCACAGGGTTCAGTACTGGGGCTGGTCCTCTTTAATGTCTTTATAAGTGACATTGTAGAGGGACTAGAAGGAAAAGTATGCCTCTTTGCAGATGACACAATGATCTATATCAGGGTTGTTTATACACAAGGGGGGGTTGGAAAGGATGAGAAGGGGCTTGACAAGGTTGGAGGAATGGTCAAAAGTATGGCAGCTTAGACTCAATGCAAAGAAGTGCAAAGCAATGCATCTGTGAAACAAAAACCCAAGGGAAGAGTACACAATGGGGGGAGGGGTATTAATGACAACAAAAATTGAAAGGGACCTGGGGGTAGTCATATCAGATGACCTAAAGGTAGGCAAGCAATGTGATATGGCAGTAATGAGGGCTGGGAGGATACTGGGTTGCATAGGGAGAGAGGCATCACCAGTAGAAAACAGGAAGTTGTTATCCCTCTGTACAGACAGTTGGTGAGACTCCGTCTGGAGTACCGCATGCAGTTCTGGTAATGCCATCTTTGCAAGGACATAGACAGGAAGGAGGCAGTCCAGAGGAGGGCAACTAAAATGGTGCAGGGTCTGCACCAGAATCCATATGAAGAGAGATTAAAAGATCTTAATTTGTATACCTTCGAGGAAAGGAGGGAGAGAGGGGACATGATAGAAACGTTTAAGTACCTAAGTGGAATCAACAAAGTCCAAGAGGGTAGCATCTTTCAGAAAAAGAGATGTGCAAGAACAATGGGGCACAATGTGAAGATAGAGGGGTGATGGCTCAGGAGCAATGTGAGGAAGTATTTTTTCATGGACAGGGTGGTGGATGCATTGAAAAGCCATTCATAAGGAGGTCATGGGGTCAAAAACTGTGGGAATTTAAGAATGCACGGGACAGACATTAGACAGTTCTAGGGGAAGGTAGGAGGAAGTAGGCTGCTGGTAGTGGTGGGGGAAGTGGGCTAAATTCGCTCTCTTGAAGTGATACATGATGTCAGCGGAATAAGGTGCTCAATGCTAAGCGGAGTACTCTGTGTTATAATGGGAAACGCCAAGTCCATTGACAACAATGACTTTGCATTACTCTGCCTTCCCAAACCACTTCTCCACCAATTTTAAGGTGAAGTAACACTGAAATCAATGTACTTCACCTTGTTATTGAGTTCCAAAGCGAATTTGCAGAGCTTCATGGGATTGCAGGTCACATGGGCTGTAGATTGTTCTGCACAGCCTCAGTTCTGTGTAGAGTGTGTGTGTGTAGTGGACGACGGAGACAGTTTCCTTTCAGAGCTCTTCCATTCAAATCCTCTAAAAGCTGTTAAAAATGCTTTTCTGAGCCATTTATTTTGCTCAAAATTTAGCACATCGATTGTAGGAAACCCTCCTGTGCTCATATCATCGAGTGTTTATTATTTGTGTGTGAATTTTTAATGTTAATTTAGAACAGTCAGTCTGTGTACTGTGAAGTGTGCTTTGGGGAAGGGCGTAACTGTGGTGTAGGTAGATTAACTGGGAGAAAAAGTCAGTCTTTCTGTTTTGGTTTTATTTTTCTTGTATAACTGTGTTAATGTACACACAGCAATATTTTCAGTAGTTCTTGGCATTTTTTTGCTGATTATTGTGGTGCAGCAGTGTACAATATCAGTTTGTTTAAAACATTTGGTTGTATTACTAAAGGTTTTCAATTTGCTATGCATTACTTGTAGTGTGTGTGTGTGTGTGTGTGTGTGTGTGTGTGTGTGTGTGTGTGTGTGTGTGTGTGCGTGATGCATGCATGCCATTAAATCAGATACCATTTATTGTGCCACAGAGTAATTGCAGCAGTGTGAACCTGCTATCTACTGCACCTGCATGAATTTTTTGTACTGCTTGTGGTATCTTTACTGGTAGTAGTGGACTGTTACTGCCGTGCACTACCCCCCACTATCAGAAGGTATTCTTTTCCAAATTTGGATTTCTGATGGTGAGCACTGGTTAGGTGTTGTTTTTGTGCCTTTGTGTCTGCATCTCTTTAGTGCACAGTGCAATGTTAATCTGTCTGTGCATTTGCATCTCTTTAGTGCCCGATCTCCATCTGTTACTTAAGTCACAGTTGTTTCTTTGGCTTCCCTTCAGAATACTGGTGTGGTGCACACAATTCACGATCACGTCACGCATCACAAAATTAATGTTTTGTAGTATCTCTCCAGGCTTCACCACTGTACCCATTGATATGAGTTTTCAAGCTGGTGAGTTTTGTGAACAGCCAGGTCATCAGGGAAGTACAGCCATAGGCATTCGCATTCACAATATGCTCGTCAGCTCCAAGTCCGAGAAAAATAAATTCATATTTCACAGTCACGAATCCCGATCACATCACGAATCACAAAATAAATTTTTTTACTAGTTACTTGCATCATGTAAGCCTGTTTTGTAGTATCTCTCCAGACTTCACCCTGTACTCATTGATATGAGTTTTCAGATTGGGGAGTTTTGTGATGCAGGTCATTGTCATTAGGGAACTACAGCTGTAGGCATTTACTTTCCTGTACAGCATGTGAGTTACAGTACTGTAAGCCATGTGATGTGTGGAGGCCCAGGGACTGCCAATATTGTTGCCACTCCTCCTTACTTCAGGTTAAGGCAGAATGACAACGAGAAGTCACAATCACAATAACAAGGCGAAGTGGGCATTTCATGCTGGCCACTCTGCGTAGTGGAGTGACAACACAAAGTGCCCACTTCACGGGCACTTCACTGGTGGAATTTTAATTCACTGCATCTCTAAGATGGGAGACTTTGCATGTCTTGTTACATTCTCATTTCACTTCATCAGTAGTGGGGAATTTTCTGGACACGAGACAGCAGCATTTTGGAGATAAACATTAATTCTGGTGACTTTGTCTGACAACTGCCCTGATGACTGAGTGTGTCATTAATTCTGGGAGACTTTGCATTTCTTGTTACTCTCTCATTTCACTTCGTCAGCGCTGGGGAATTTTCTGGAGACAAGATGACAGTAGCATTTTGGGGATGCACATTAATTCTAGTGACTGTGTGTGTGGGGGGCTGCGAATATTGTTGTCACTCCACCTTACCTCCGCCTCAAGGCAGAATGACAACCTGAGTAATAATAACAAAGCGAGTGGGCATTTCATGCTGGCCACTCCAGTGAAGCAGGTAACAGCAGTGCCCACTGGATTCACTTAGTAAAAATTTAAATTCGCTGCATCTCTAGCTGCTGGTAAAACTAGGATCTGCAGCTTATACAATAGGTAGGGAAGTGGGCAGACTGGGTGGGCCAAGTGGTTCTTATCTGTCGTCAAAGTCTGAGTTTCTGTGTTTCTTTATATATCTCTCCTCTCCTTTATTTCCTCCAGTGAATAGATATTACTGTCCTTATGTCTTTTCTCATTGGGCTTCTGATGCAGTCCACGTACCATCTTCGTTGCCCTTCTCTGGACTGCCTCTGTTTTGTCAGTGTCCTTCCATAGATATGGTCTCCAGAACTGGACACAATACTCTAGCTGTGGCCTCACCAATGATCTGTACAATGACATCACCACCCCTTTCCTCCTGTTTGTTATGACCCTCCCTATGCATCCCAACATTCTGTTTGCTCTCCCCACAATGTTTTCACATTGTTTGGTCACCTTCAGTTCTCTCTCCTGACTTGTGGTGGCCAGAATTTTCCCACCCATCCTGTACTCCTCCCTAGGATTCCTGTAACCCAGGTCCATGATGTTTCACTTTTTAGCATTGAATCTTAACTGCTAGACACCTGACCACTCCTTTAATAAGCTTCTGTCCTTTCTTATTTTTTCCACGCCATCTGGTGTGTCCGCTCTTTTGCAGATCTTCGTGTCATCTGTGAAGAGGCACACCATTCCCTCCAGTTGCTCTGCAATGTCGCTAATGAAGACATTGAATAGGACTGGCCCCAGCACTGACACCTGTGGCACCCTGCTGGTCACCTCCCTCTCCTCAGGTTTCATGCTATTTACCACCACCCTCTGGGTCCTGTCCTTTAGCCAGTTCCCAACCCACTTTACCACTGTAGGATACATTCCCAGACTCCCCAATTTATTTAGCAATCTCCTGTGTTGAATGGTGATGAAATCCTTGCTGATCTCCGGGTAGGTCACATCCACCGCCCCTCCTTGATCTATCACTCTGGTTACCCAATCAAAAATAAACAATAAGAGTCATCTGACAGGACTTTCCCACTTAGAATCCATGCTGCCTTGGATCCTATACCCCTTTATCCTCCAGAAACTTCATAATTCTCTCCTTAAGTAAGGACTCCATTAGTTTCCCCACTACTGAGGTCAGGCTTGCAGGCCTGTAATTGCCTGCCTCCGCTCTGCTTCCACTCTTGTGAAGAAGGAACACATCTGCTCTCCACCAGTCCTCAGGTACCTTCCCTGTCTCTAGTAATGCATTGAAAAGGGCAGTCAGTGGTTCCGTCAGCACTTACCTGAGTTCCTTTAGTACTCTGGGGTGCATCCCATCTGGCCCCACTGCCTTATCTGCTTTTATTTTCCAGAGTTCTTCTAGAGCTTTTTCCACCGTGAATGGGCTCGTGTCTATCTCCCTTCCCTGAATACCCCTCTTAATGAGTCTCAGTCCCTCACCTTCCCCTTCCCTGGTGAATACTGAGCAAAAGCACTTGTTTGGTATCTCAGCCTTTTCTAGGTCATTCTCCACCCTCTCACCTCCTTCCTTCTTCAACCTAACGATCCCATTTCTGGTCTTTTTACTCTTACTAATGTAGCTAAAGAAGGTCTTGTCACCTTTCTTAATAGCCTGGGCTATACCTTCCTCTGTCTGTGCTTTAGCCCTTCTAATTATTTTCCCAGATTCCCTTTGCTTCTCCAGATATTAAATAGAAACATAGAAACTGTTGGCAGATAAGGACCACTAGGCCCATCCAGTCTGCCTGTAACAATATTGTTCTCTGTCCTCATCCATTTGTGTTTTCTTATATCTCCTGAAGGCTCCTTTTTTCTCTTACTTTCCTGGCCACTACTTTTGAGAACCATTATGGCGTTTTCTTTCTTTTACTCTTGCTATGCATTTTGACACAGTGACCTGTTACTTCTGTTATGACTGTCTTGAATCTTGACCAGTTTTTCCACATCTCCCCGTGTACCTTCCACTGCTAGGGCTCTTTTGAGATTTCTACCCATCTCCTTAAAGTTAGCCTTCCTGAAATCTAGGAACTCTGTCCTTGCATGGTTTGACTCCTCCACTGTGGTTACCTTAAACCATACTGTCCTCTGGTCCCTGGTACCAAGGGAACTGCCCACTCACACATCTGTGATCCTGTCCCCATTGGTCAGGACCAAATCCAGTATAGCCACTTCGCGAGTTGGTTCTGCTACAAGCTGTCTTAAGTTTGCTCCATTCAGGGCAGGCATGAAATCCCTGTCCCTCGTTGTACTCACAGTCAGAGTGCTCCAATCTACCTCAGGCAGGCTGAAGACACTCATTAGAAGCAGTTCCCCTTTGGCTGCCATTTTGTGGATGGTTTCCACAAGAGCTTCATCTGATTCCTCCCCCTGTGCCGGAGGCCTGTAAATCACGCCAGTGTGAATGGCTGTCCTTTATCCCAGATTCAGGGTGACCCAGAGTGCCTGTGCTCCTTCTTATAACCCTTGAACCTCTTTTCCTTTAGTCCCCTCCTTCAGATACATAGCTACCCCCCTCTCCTTCTCCCTTGCCTATCCTTCCTAAAAAGTGTGTATCCTGGTATGGCTATATCTCAGTCATGGTTCTCTGTGTACCACATTTCTGTAATAGTTACTATGTCCAGGTTTGCATCTTCCATTAATGCCATTAGGTCTGGGACTTTGTTCCTCAGACTGCGGGCACTTGTTCACATTACTTTCCAGCTTGTGTGCCCACCCTCCATTTCCCTTTTATCAGCCCTGTGACGTTTTTGGGTTCCATCTTCTGTCCTCCCCACAACTGTATCTAATTTGTTTATCGGGTTTGATAGTGCTTTTGTACTAACTGGATTCTGCCTTATTTCAGATATGTTATGGGGGGCTACCATTATCTCCTTGACTGTTTTTGCCTCCCCCCTTGGCTAGTTTAAAAACGTTAATATTGCCAGTCACCTGACAAGCACTGCTTGTTGTCGTGCTACCATTATCCTGAAGATGGAGCACAATTGGCACAGGCAGCATGTACAGCCTCATTATTCTGCTAATGCAATTATTAGATCTAGACTTCCAGAATATCTGAGAGGTCACATTCTACTCAGATTTAGCATACCAAACTACTCATTTCTCATTGATAACTGGCAAGGACGCTTTAAGAGAATTATTTATTCCAGTAAGGTTTTATAAAGAAATGCTTGCAAACTCTTGATCAAGATGAACAAGTTTTACTTACACAATTTGCAAATATGAACAGTTTTGTATGGCTAGAAGCTCAAGCTGACTTGCAGTAATACCAGCAACAAACAGCTGGAAGTTTGTTTGGAACTGCAGAATCCAGTCATCTTGTGTGTAGCTGGAAAATGTAGATTTCTCTAATTCAAATATGTTGTTCCAGATGATTTGCCTGACTTTGGGATTTTGAATAGCCACCACATGATCCTACACAAAAAAAAAAATATCTGAATATTAGTATGCTATCAGTTCCTAAACTGAACATTTTTCTAATATAGAAAAGATTACTTTCTCCACAGACTATCTTTCTTCAAATAGACTCTAGTTGCTAAAAACACACTTGTTTAAGCAAGCATTTGGGACACTTGAATTAAGTTTTGAGGCAGCATATCTTTTCTTTGGGTTACCACACCTATCCTAACCTGTTTTAATGTTGTTGTGTTTTAAGATTTTAAATTACAGTATTGTTCTGTGCAATGCCCAGAGCTTTGGATGGATGCCTAACATAAAAATTGCCTTACCGTTCCTCAAAAAAGGACATAAAAAAATACATATATTTTAAATTTTCAGTCTTTCTAACAACACCCATGTTGTGAAAGCTAGTTTTTATTAACAGTCAAACTGAATCAGTTTAAAAAATGTAAATGCAAGAACATCATCTGATTATTATTTTTTAACCACTGTTTTACTGGAATGAATCATGCAATAATACATGACGGGGTGTGTGTTGTGCTGGGATAATATCATGCCTGGGGTGGTTGGGCAAGAGGCCACATACTAAGTGCATCCAGCACCCCAGAAGTTATGTTATCCCAGCACAACAAACACCCTGGAGTGCACTATTACTATTATACAATGGCTTTTTTATATTAGAAAAAAGATTAAAAAACATCATTTTTTGTATACATGTTCTGTTCATTTATGAATGTGGAGGTATATAAAGGAAAAAAAATAGTTCCCTTTTGGCCAGTAGGTGGTGCTGCTGGTAAAATAATGAGTCTGTCTGTGCAAACGGCTGGCACCCCAACACACACACTCCTTTTTTCTTGTTTGCAAGAGATGGTGTAATAATCTGTGATAGACAGTTTTGGTAAAGTTTCTGTGGTGGCAGTTTTGAGGGAGACCAGGAGCAGGAGAGATGTTCTTGAGGTGAAGTCTACTGTGTGAGTAACAATCTCTTCTGCACTGCAGTTTACACTGTACCAATTGCATATAGATCACAGAATGATGCTGGCTGCTCTGGTCCCTCCTGTTGCCTACCCTGGGATTAGTAAAATGTGTTTTAATTACATTTTTTTTTGCCAGAAACAAGTAGTGGGAAGTGAGCAGTTTCTCCAGTGAGCGATGAGTGTGGCTGTTTCAAAGCACTAATGCTACTGCCATAGGGGAATCAAAATGCCATCTCAGAAAATGGCTTTTTTATTTAAAAGATTTTTCTGTTTAGGAGTATATTATGGGGGTGAGTGGTAGGATGTTGTTGCCACAGTGTCTGCATCTGGCTACTGGTGGAAAGCGAATCTGGGTCACTGAAGGAGGCTGCTGAGTGGGAGTTACTGAAGTGGGCTGTTGAGCCAGGTCAGTTAAGTGGGTGTATGGAGTGATTCCCTTTACAGCTACTGTAGTCTTCTGTATGCTGGGACTAGACCTGTGATGTTATACTGGAATAACATCACAGGACCAGTCCCAGTCTAACCTATCAGAGGTCAGTATTCTTTCTTGCCATTGTATAATCTCCATTAATACAATTCTGAAAATATTTACTTAAACATGAATATAAGAAGCTAATAAGTAGCATGCTACTAAACTACTGAAAAAAGTTTTGCTAGTTGTCTCCAAAGAAAAACTCTACCAAACTTCATTAACTATGGAGTCATTTACCCTGGTTAGCAATATTTTGCCTTGTGATGTCAGTAGACAGACATCTGGGGGTGTGACTTGATTCACAACTTTTATTTACTCTCAACTGACCAATCCTTGGGTCAAAAATGGGCTTCCCTTCTGAAAACAGGGAAGGCACAGACAGAATAACAAAAAAAAAAAAACTACCCACACTTTAGGAAAGAATGGATGAAACTGAAAACTGAGCATGGAGAAATACTGTAGTATCTGCATTACTGAAGTGCCAGAGGGTCCAGAAAGATACATGTGATTGATTTTATTGACACATTTTGATGACAACTAGTGTGACTTCCCAAGGGGCAAGCAATACATCACTGTAAGGGCCCATAAAACGTTATAGCCTAAACTGCTAGAGCTGGAGATGACTAAAGCCTTCCAATTTAAACTATTGCAATTTCAAGAAATAGAATACATTCATGGGGACGCCAGAGTGATGGACTAAATTTATTAAAGGCAAGGATGTTTTTCACCACACAATAACATGACTGCAGCATCAATTTTACAGTATGGACAAGTGAAAGAATTTTTATTTGGGGTCCTTTTAAGTTTGGGAAGGCGTGTTGCTCCTGACAATGCATGATTGCCCCCAACTCCCACTCCATCACCCCCGATCAAGGGGAGGTAGTCACATGGTCAGAAAAACACAGTTCCAGTCCAGAAACAGGATAACATCTTACTTCTGGCATTACTCAATATGTTGGCATAGGTCACTGTGGCATCACATGCCTAGTCTGATGCTAAGTGTTAGAATGATGTGCAGGATCTTGATCTGAGTATACTTCTGACTGACAAGAGAGGACTGCCGTCTTGGTCATGCCTAAGTGAAGTGTTTCAGCAATTTGCATTACCTTTAGTAAAAACTCCAGTTTACACTGATGTCTATTCTATTCTTTATTTTCTATACGTGAATGAAAACTGTGGAACAAAACAGAGTGTTTACATTGCCTTTTGTAAAGATTCTGCAATTTACCATGTTGTACATTAAAAATATATGATTTACTTATAAACAGAATTAAAAAAAAAATCCACAGAAATTTTCAAAAGCAGAATGGTAATTGATTTCTATGGAATGTAAATTAAAGTGGCTTAAATGAAGCATAAACAGAAAATTTGATTAAGTACTCCTAGTTTTTCAGTTTATGGAGCAGGCAGTTTCTGGAGTGATTTTTCTGTTTTGCTTTTGTTTGTAAGTTTTGTTTTATTATAAGTCAGTCAGCTTGTATAGGTCAGGGTATTTTTGTCAGTGCCAAATTTAGGCATTTATGTGTTTTGGTTTGGTGTTGGCTATTTTTATGTTTGTACTCAGAGTTCTTGCTACAATATTTTTAATAGCTGTTTTTGGTGGTTTCCCGATGGTATTGGGACCACAAAGCTGTTAAACTGTAGTCCGTGATTTATTTATTTTTTATTTATTAGGAAAGTCATAAGTACATCCTTTGAGCAAAACACTCCTTTGCGAAGGATCCTAGTCATACAATAAAAAGGAGGGTGAACGAGGCAGGTGGGAACATATGCAGCTGTGAGACATTGTCAAAATAAACAGTATTAAATGCATAGCGTATACAGTATCACAGAAATGTCAACAATATTTCAGAGTTCACAAAAATTTGTAACACTAGATTATAAGGGATCTCACCCATGATGAGGAGGAAAAGTGCAAAGTCAGAAAGGTACAGGAACTGAATAGTAGTGAGTAGGTAGTAGCAGCAGCACTAGGAATGAGCCTGGGTCTAACTAGTGTGTGCGCCACAGAAGTAAGGTGGGAGAGAGTGACAAGACCCAGCAGGTTAGCTAGCTGAGTATGCGGTGTTAGAGGGTTAAGGAGGTAAGTGGGGGGGGGGAATTAAAGGGGGTAGAGATACAGGAGATATAATAGGGGAGGGGGCATAGGCAATGGAATAGAGTATGTAATCTGGGCTGAACCAGGCTTTCGGGCAGCTAGTGCCCATAGGTGGCTAGAAGTGGCAGAAGCACTGCTCAGGGGGCATAATGAATTTTCTTAGTTCAGTTTTGAAGTGGCTAAGGCTTGTGTGGCTGTTAGCAGAGAAAGGGAGTGCACTGAGCTAGGAGGGAGTCCTTACTGCAAAGGCTCACTTTCCCAAGGCTATTTTTCTAAAAGGCACAGTTAGTGCACGTTTAGCAACACTTCTAGTGATTCTAGAAAAGTAAGCCCGAATGCTAAGCAGCAATCCTTATTTAAAATGATTGATCAGGGATTTTTCAATCTTTTTGGTTGTGATAATGCTTATTTTATTTATTTATTTGTTTGTTTAATTTACCAGGTATTGACTTCCGATTATGTGTGTGTCTGAATCTGTTAAACTGAAGGGATGGATTAAGATGTGAATATGTCCGTAGTACACCTCTACTGACAACATTAAACATTTGTATGACGGGGTAAATTTGCAATGTTGTACGAATGCTGGTTTCAGGGAAACCTATGGTGTTTAAATATTAGAATCATTAAAAGGCATGCTGCTGGATCACTGATGACCCACCAGAAGCATTTTGCACTTCTGTGTACAGTAAGCATTGTGAATTTGCAAGAAGATTTTGCAGCTGGGATTACACAGTCAAGGCTGAGGTATGTGCTGCTGAGTACAGCATGGCTGAGCCCAAGGAGGAAGAACATAATGGTCCCCCAGAATACTGACCTCTCAAAGTAGGCTGGAAGATGTGCTACCTCAGAAGGAGGTAGATGCAAACTCCATAATGGGTACTACACAGTGCTGCAAAGTCAGAGGCTTGCCTGATGTTGGGGAAGGGGAAAAAACTGTGGTGAATGGAGAAAACAGAATAATGGTAGCCACTGTCCTGATGTCTCCGGGGCACTTTCTTACCATGCATCCTTATAACCTCTCCCATGCAGCAATATACACTGATGGGAAGGGGAATCTCTCTGATTACCTCATCATGGGGTACCCTGGAGAGGTGAGTTGGGCAGTCACCTGCAGAATCAACCGCAAATGTTTTTATTATACCTAATTAGATATATTCAGTTCTGACTGTATTCATTTAACATTCAACACAACAATACAACTTTAAAAAACATATTTGGAAGTAATTTCAGCCAGCAGATTTAATATATTTTCTGTAGCCATAGCCCTTGAAAATGGCAGCTGATCATTATGCCTGTTTCTAAAATAGAGAACTGAAAATCCTGTAACCTCATTTACTGAAGCATGTCGCATAACCATTAGTTGTTTTCTGACAGCTGTATACCTCACCTAAACTACACTTTTTTTTAAATAAATAAAATCTCATTTTATAAAGTGGAATAATACACTCTTTGTGGTCATAAAGTGAATAATGCACTTCTTGGATAGTTACGTGATCCCTACTCTGCCTTGAGCCTGTCAACCACCTGAGACATGGACTGTTCCTGTATGTTGGCACACCAGATCATGTGTTATTACTTATTTGATAGTCTGATTAGGTATTGTCTTACACTGATTATATTATGATGTTGTATGGCACTCTATCTGATCAGATGTTTTAAAAGCTTTTTTTTTTTTCAAAAGTATGAAAACAGAACAGGACCTGTTACAGAGTTGATTCCTTTTGTTTCTAATGCTAACCTGGTATCACCTTTTCACCTTGTGTTATTTAGTTATTCCACTTTTTCAGTAGCTTTTGAAAACAACAAATAACTTAAGAATGATACTCCACCTGTGAGGCAAGCTGGGTAAACTCCTTCAAATAAATCTCCACATTTTCAAAATTATCAGCAGCTTGTGTCTTCAAAGACTCCATAATAGCTGTAATATTTTGTTCTGCTTTGTAGGAAGCTTCTGGTGTAGGAGCTGGACCAAGGACATCTATGTCAAATGTTAAATAGGCCAGTTGTAATGCAGTAAATTTATCCACTGTTTCCATCTAAATGCAACATATAATGGGAAGAAATATGTAAGATAAAACATGTATTTTGATTGTTTAAAGAAAAATCAACTTTTAGTTTCATGTGCATTCACTGCTCTTTCTCTCCTTTAGGGTTTTGGATAATTACTTCTCATATATCTCATACATGAGATTTGCAAACAATATTCTGTAAGAAAGCCGTCCTTAATGCACATCACTTTAGCACAGCAAAGATTTGAGGATATCATTTTTTTTTATCAGCGTTAACTACAAAATCACTTGACAGCAAGACCTGTGTGGTCCCAAAGCCTGTGAATGGAACTACAGCATCTATGCACAATTGCAGTGATCATCCACGAAAATACACTATATCTCACTACCTGATAAATCGAAAGGAAAATAAGACAGGAAATATAAAAATATAGGCCACATACCCACAACATTTTTACTATAAATTAGCTCTTAGGTATTGCAGATAAAAACTTACTCCCTCAAAGTTTGGGTAGAGGTCAGTTATATCAGTGTAGTTAACAAAAATGCTGCTCTGTCCAAAATTGTCCTCAAGCCACTGTCTGCTTCCTGAAGAAAGATACGTACAGGCATCTCCTGAAATGAAGAAAGATATTTGTCAGTTAATATGTATAGACCAATAGGTAAACATTGATATCAAATGAAGAATAGTACATGGTTAGGTGGGTGTAAGTGGAATTTTACGCCCCCAACAAGGTTCGGGATGATACTGACAGTGAAGCTTGTGGGGTTTATAAAAGCATCCCACACCAAGGGGGCAAGAATAATTCTGGTTTGCACACACCCACATATGCCTTGCTCTTTTTATCTGTTTGTTTTTGGTACCTGGGTAGGTGAAATAGACAGAAAAATGCCTATTTTCAGGCACAACCCGGGAGGTTACAATATGGTGAAATACAATATGAGACAACAACAGTGATAGAACAAAACAATTATAATTAATAGTGAGTATCTTTAATTACGGTGGGGTTTTGGTGATGTACTTTGATTAAATAAAAACAATAAACTGTACAAAAATGCTTTCAAATGTACTATTTTTAGCTTATAAACAGAAACATAAGCAAACAAATTCATTTCTTTATTACTTAGATTTCAGGTAGTTTTGAGAGGTGTTTTATTTTAGTTAACTAGTGGCACTTGTTACTCACACAACTGACAAAATGAGCTTGATGGACAGGAAGTGATTACAACAACCCGATTTTATCACATAATTGCAACAGGGTGGTTGTAACACATTTTTGCAAACTTGCTTTCTGAGCATTAAAAATTCTCAATATTAATTATAATTGTAAACACATGAGTAAACATCTCTCATTGCATGACTTTTCATTTATCTGTGAGTCATATTTACATAGAGCTGCACCCAGGTCCTACATGTGTGGCTTTGATAAAATAAAGGTGCACTGTAGTAGGAGTAAACAAATCAAATGAAAGAAAGGGGCTTTAAAACCAATCAGCCTGATTGAGTGATCTGCACAGTAGGATTAAAAATGTGGAAACTTCCTCATTTAAAAATGTTCCAACTTTTTCTCCTGTTTCCCCCTTTTCTATGTAAAGAAGAAGCAGTAGCATTTACATAACAGTTTTTATACATATTGTACCCCAAGGCAATTTACATATAATAGGTGGGTATACCCCCCAGACAGCGACACCAATACAGTGACCTACATCACTGCAGAGAAAATCGACAGTTCATTGACAGGTTGCTGTATCGGTGTGCCAGAGACAGGGGCGACTGTCTTCTTATGGTCCTGCACCCCCTCCCTGAATCAACTCCGACTCAGAGTTGATTATAATTAGAATTGGGGTTGTGGGGGCAGAGCCCCCTGCATGGGGGTTAAGGGTGAAGCCCCCCAATAGAAAAACAGACTGGGAGTCCATTGGGATTTATGTTGACTGCAACTTGTGGTTAACATAAATTCTGGCACTGTGATGCCGGTCGAGTAAATTGATGTCGAACTGGCAACATAGAACCCAATGGATGACTGGTAATGAAGTGTCTGTAAACATGGAGTAGCAGCCACTTCACACATCAGTACCCATACACGCCATTGGACAATTGCATAGATCAGTTTTATGGGAAGGGGGATGTTGGAGTGGACACCAAGGAAAAGTCACTCCTCTTGTGAAAAGTGATTTGAGTTATTTTACTTACACCTAGACACCCACCAAGACAGCACCAGACAGAAGAAGAAAGGACCTGGGTTTAACATCTCATCTAAAAGATGGCAAACACTCCCGCATTATAGTGTCCCACAATTACTGCACTCAGTTGCCAATATTCCTGGTATGACACCAATACCAGTGTGGGCCAATAACCCACAACCTTTTGTCCCACAGGAGGATGTGCTTCCAACTGAGCCACACTGACATATATAGCATACAATGTGTTGGAGGTATCTAGAGAACCTTTCATCTCTCAAACATGTCCTCATCATAGTAGTCACTCAGGCAACCCAGGCTTTGGTCATATTTTTCAACTCCAGCCCTACTATCATTCTAATGAGCCAGTATTGAACCTAAATGGGAGGCCTCCTTAAGCAGTCCACACTGTAGATGTGAGTGGTACTGAATGAGCTGGCTAACAGAGGTTGACCACTGAGGATTACTGTCATACCTATTGCTTTCTTTTTTACATACCTTTTTCAACAGTAGAGGAAATGCTGCAAAAGGTTACTATACAAATTACATTGCAGGTATAAAAACATAGAAATATAGACTTTAGCGGCAGATAAGGACCGTTTGGCCCACCTAGTCTGCCCAATTCCCCACCTACTGGATAAGCTGCAGATCCTAGTTAACCAACAGCCTACTTCTTCCTACCCCCACCAGAATTTCCTTATGTCTGTCCCATGCATTCTTGAATACCCCCACTGTTTGTGACCCCACAACATCCTCAGGAAGGCTCTTCCATGTGTCCACCACCCTCCCTGTGAAAACATACTTCCTCACATTGACCCTGAGCCATCAAACCCTCTATCTTCAAAACTGTGCCCCCTTGTTCATGCACATCTCTTTTTCTGAAAGATGCTACACTCTTGGACTTTGCTGATTCCCTTGAGGTACTTGAAAGTTTCTATTATGTCCTCCCTCTCCCTCCTTTCCTCAAGGATATACATATTATGCTCTTTTAGTCTCTTTTCATATGGCTTCTGTTGCAGACCTGCACCATTTTAGTTGCCTCCTCTGGACTGCTTCCGTCCTGTCTATGTCCTTGTGGAGATTGGGTCTCCAGAACTGCATGCAGTACTCCAGATTGGGTCTCACCATCTGTCTGTACAGAAGGATAACAACTTCCTATTTTGTACTGGTGATGCCTCTCCCTATTCATCTCAATATTCCCCCAGCCCTCCTTACTGCCTTCTCCCATTGCTTACCTTTAGGTCATCTGATATCACTACCCCAGGTCCCTTTCTATTTTTATTTTTGTTGTTGTTAATAACCCCCCCCCCACACTGTGTAGTGTTCCCCTGGATTTTTTGTTTCCCAGGTGCATTATTTTGCACTTCTTTGCATTGAATCTAAGCTGCCATACTTTTGACCATTCCTCCAACCTTGCCAAGTCCCTTCTCATCCTTTCCACACCTCCTTGTGTATCGACTCTGTTGCAGATCTTTGTGTCATCTGCAAAGAGGCATACTTTTTCTTCCAGTGCCTCTGCAATGTGACTTATAAAGACTTTAAAAAGGACCAGACCTAGTACTGAACCCTGCGGTGGTCCACTAGTAACCCACCTTTCTTTGGAGTAGACTTCATTTACTATTACCCTTGGTGACCTGTTGTCCAGCCAATCTTTTACTCCTGCTACCAGCCTGGGACCCACTACCAGGCTGGCTAATTTGTTTATTAATCTTTTGTGTGGGACTGTGTCAAATGCCTTGATAAAATCTAAGTAGGCCATGTCCACAGCCTCTCCCTGATCTACTACTTTGGTCACCCAGTCAAAGAAATCTATTAGATTCATCTGACATGACTTCCCACTGTGACTCCATGTTACCTTGGGTCCAGTGCCCCGCTGGCCTCTAGATACTCAACAATTCTTTCTTTCAGAAGTGATTCCATCATTTTCCCTACCACTGAGGTCAAGTTAACAGGTCTATAGTTTGCAACATCTGGTTTGCACCCACATTTATGAAAGGGAATCATATCTGCCCTCCTCCAGTCCTTAGGTACCATGCCATTCTCCCATGATTTGTTTAAAAAGGGTAGTCAGTGGTGTCACTAGTTCTCTCCTTAGTTATTTTAGAATTTTGGGGTGAATCCCATCATGCCCCATTGGTTTGTCCACCTTCAGTTTTAGGAGTTCTTTCAGAACCCTTTCTTCTGTGAAAGGACTGGTATCGACCCCCCTATCCAAAGTCCTTCTATTGATTGGATTAGGTACCTCCCCCTACTATTCTTTTGTGAATACTGAGCGGAAGTATTCATTCAGTATTCCTGTTTTTTCACTGTCACTCTCTACCCACCCACCCTCCTTCCCCTTTATAAAGCCTCAGTATCCTGACCTTGGTCTTTCTTTGCTCCCTAATGTGCCTATAAAAGGTTTTATACCCCTTCTTAACTGAGTTGGCTATCTTTTCCTCTGTTTACACCTTTGCTATTCTGATTGCCTTCCCCACTGCCTTCTGCTTTAACGGGTACAGTTCTCTGTCCTACTCCTTCTGTGTGTTCTTATACTTCCTGAGTGCTATATTTTTCTCCCTAACCTTCTCCGTCACCTCTTTTGAGAACCATAGTGTTTTTTTCTTTCATTTTGATTTATTTGCTTCACACAAAGTCTTGTTCCCTCTGTGATGGCAGTTTTGATGTTTCCCCATTGTTCCTCCACCCCTCATTCTTGCCTGTTTGCTGGTGCTTTTCATAGCCACTCTCCCATTTTGACAAATTCAGCCCTCCTAATGTCCATTGCCCTCACTTTTGTATGGGTTGACTCTACAGCTGTGTTTATCATGAACCCCACTGTTTGGTGGTCACTTTTTCCCAGTTGGCTACCCACTTCTAGATCTGAAATCCTCTCTCCACCCCCCCATTTGAGAGTACCAGGTCTAAGAGTGTGCCCTCCCAAGTGGGTTCCAACACTAGCTGACTGAGGCATGCCCCCTGTAGGGAATTGAGAATGACCCTGCTTCTTGGATGTGGCTGCAGCAAAGGTTCTCCAGTTACCATCTGGTTCCCCAAGTTTCATATTTTCTATAAAACTTTGCAAAATTGAATTCTTAGTAATATGCATCTATTAACACAGCTATCCTGTAAAAACAAAGATGGGTAGATAGTAAATGATCAACTCCTGCTACAGCCTGCCTGATATTGCTATTATTTGCTGGTTATCTTCATTCACTGCAGTTTCCATACATGTGAATTTTTTTTTGTTTTTTCTTTGGTAAGTAGGTAAGGCTCGCTATGCACAAGTGTCTGTTTTCAGGGGTGACCTTGGAGCACTTGATAGGTTTAGAGGCTTGTTCAGAGTCACACAGCATCTGCTAGATGCACCAAGCTCATTCACATCTTGTTACTCTAACCTCTAGGCTGTACTGCCAACAGTCCAAAACACAGTTGCCCAACAGATGAAGTTTTCCCACGGCAGAGTTTTTTTTTTATGTTTCGGGGGTCTTGCCCCCAGTACACCCCAATGCAGCGGGCCTCAGCCCCCGTACTCCCCTTACCTTATATAGCAAAGTTTGCCTGTTGGGCTGCCATGTTTCAGGCAAACGGTGTCGGGATACTGAAACTTGGGGAACCGAGTTTCAGTCAAATGAAATAGTCCCATATAAAACAGTTGCCTTGTAAGGAAAGTGAGATGATTATGTAGCTAGTTCTAACCGCTCTTGGGATGCAGAATAGATAGATGTGGCACAAATAGCACAAATTTTGATTACTAATTTCTCTTGAATAACTCCTTACCTGATGATACCATTTCTAGAACTGGTGTTTTCATAATAATTTAGAAATCTTTTAATGGTCTTACACAGTCTTACAGCACTTAAAGTATCTATAACTTATATTTATTCTTGCAAAAAAAGGAGTAAACAGAATTTGACCCATTACCTTCCTGTTTCTTCTGAGCTTTAAGAAACGTCAGTCTAGCTTCATACACAGCAAGCTTGGTGTCCTCATCTAGATCTGAATAAACTCTGTCTATACCTTTATACCTGTAATAAAAATAATAGGTATTGCTTCTAACCAGTCAAAACTGAAATATTAATAAACCAAAGATACATGCTGTTTTTGAACTGAAGGAAATACAATAGGACAATTTATAAGCTAAAGCATGTTATTGCCATCCCTGCTCCATCGGCAGCCTGATATAAGTGTGTCAGCTGGTTGCACTAGTATAATGCATGTGATTATCCTATCTGCTCAGCCAGGTGACCAACATGCATTAACTCATCACCTCCAATAGCTCCATATGAAGTCCAAACTATCCATTGTTTATCTGACACAAAATGGCCGCCCAGGTAATGATGAGTTAAGCTACCAATGGAGCAGGAATTGCTATTATAGGCATTAGCATGTCAATCCCCCCATGTCAAGAGAGAAGTGTAAAGACTGGCTTATCAATTGTAAATGATATTAACTGAAGAACGTACTACTGCATAATGGTATTTTCAGCTTGTAATCTGAAGATAAATACAACCTCTGTATGCATTAAGGTGGATATGCCTATATAATGGGCAATATGGCAAAATAATCTCTGATACTCCAGATAAATTGATCAGGTAATGATCATGATACCTAATGATCCAATTTAGATACCCTCATCAAGGCTGAATATGTATATCATCGATATGAATCAAGATATAGTACAGATTTCATTAAATGCAGTGTATTATCAAAAATAATTTTGTCAACAAAAATCTGATATACATATATTTTAGCAATGTATAAAGCTGTTTCCCTTTTTAATAGGATATTCATAATGCTAACAAACTAAACACATATTTAACTTGAATGGAGACCAGTCAGCTGTCCTTTTATGTCCTGGGCTTGTGCTTAAAGGTATTAAAAGTAGGAAAGCAAAATAAATAAATAGATAGATAAATAAAAATAAATAAATAAATAAATAGATGTGTTTCATATTTCTAATGTGACAGCAAACAAATATATAATATTAAAATGGTTGACAGGAAAGATGCGCATTAGGAAACAGTGGATTTGAAAATGTGAAGATGTAGAAGTCATGGAACAAATTATGGCATAAAAGACAAAGAACCTCAGTGCACAAGCACTGGGGCAATGGGTACCCCAAAGGGCATTAGCTGGGAAGCCAAGTTTCAAATAAATACAAAATCACACATACCCCTATAATGCAAAGCATCATGGGCTGTATATGCAAATCACCACAGAATATTATACTGGTTCAACTTCAAGCAGAAATGCAGTACTTTGCATTATCAAGTCATCCACAGTGAATAGAGACATTATTGACCAGCCATGTCAGATATTAAGTCAGTGATTACAGCTATACATTTTAAGACTGGTACAATCCTATTTCTGAAGTAATGTATGCAATCAAAAACCTGTAACACTACTAACCTCCCCCTACAGCTAAACCTGGTTATCATTTACATAGAAGCAGATAAAACTGCAGAACTAGTCCAGTTAGCATTGGTTAATGATTAACGTTGCCCATAATCTTTCCTAAATATTTAGCTGGATCACTTGTCCTGAAATGACCTGAAAAGGGTAAAGGAACTCAGCCAACTAATAAATATGTTGATCCATAACTTATTTATAAGAAAGATCTGGTTGTTGGGAGAAGTTAGTAGTGGAAGCTAGTAGAAGTTAGGATTTACAAGAACAAACAGTTTGATCTGCAAATTATTTAGGATACCAGGATATTCAAACTTTTTTGAAATAAATTACAGGCAGTTCACCCTGATCCCTACTGACATTAGCATTCTGTCTGTACTTACACTGCATGGAAGTCATTGCAAGTAACTGGAGGAGGGATAAGGCTCAGGATTTGCACATCAGTGGCAAAAAGTACACTCTGTAATTTATCCTGATACCAGCTGTCCAAGCTAGAAGAACACAATTCTGAAGAGCTGGAATTTAGTTTATATAGAACAGTTCTAAGCACGTCACGTGAAACATTCAGATTAAGTTGCAAATTCATCTAAAAAAGAACACATAAACAATGCTGGGTTACTTTTTATCACTAACTTTGTACGTACAAGTGATGCAAAGCATTATGACATCCAATATTTGCCAAAGGTTCCTATGCTACAAATCAAATGACAGTACTATAAGAAAATTGCAGACTTTAGACTATTAGTTCATTAGCTTCATGATATTTGTATCTGAAACTTTAGAAAATGCTAAGCAATGTTTAGAAAACAGCACTGTTAATCTCTGAAAATATATAGAAGGCAATAATATGTAAAGTAGGTGACACTATCCTATGCCACGCTGTGCTACAGAACAGAGCTTATATAGAGTTGATTGCTGCTACTGCAAAAAGTACAGAGAAAATATTGGCTATAATTCTTACTATTTTATGGCCACAGTCATACAGTTTTTTAAGTGAAAATACTTTTATTTATTTCTATATTTATTTTGCACATTTTCTTCACTTTTTTTAGAAAAACAGGAATATCAACTGTCAGTGAAATCAATCTATCTATCCATCTGTCTGTCTGTCTGTCTGTCTGTCTATCTATCTATCTACTTGGTAGTCTTAGCAGTGTAAGAGTGGATACATGTATAATCTTGGGGTGTGTGAACTGTGAAAGGAAGGTGAGATCAGATTTTAAACATTAATAAAATAACTGGTTATATTTTTGTGAAACATGTAAACTGGCAGTATAGCCTAGAGGTTAGAATAACGAGCTAAGAATGCACTTAGTACATCCAGCAGACCTGGGTTTCATTCTCATAAACTCTACTTGCATACTGTGTGACTCTGAACAAGTCACTTAACCACCTCAGTGCTGCCGGGTCACCCCTGAAAACAGGCACTTGTGCCTAGTGGGCCTTACCTAGTTTGCCAAAAGAATAAAAACAAAAACCTCCATAGCTTAGTATAGCATATTAATGACACAGCTCCATCATAGCTGGTAGGATGATTAAATCCCTTTATACTGTAAGCATTGCTCTATCATTTTTGACAATATTGTCTGCAGTATCATGGCTTTTTCCTTAGGGTAACCCATTATCTAAGTGCACTATTTTAAGAAATGATAGTTCATAAATTAATGACCTTCACATGCCTTATGCAAAGGCTCTGGGGGCGGTTATTATGGGGAATATGAACAACTCTACTCAGTGCAGGAAGGCGGCAGCTAGAACCAACTGGATACTGGGTTGTATTGCGAGAGGAATCTCCTCCGGAAGGAAGGAGGTGATCCTGCCTCTGTACAGGTCTCTGGTTAGACCCACCTGGAGTACTCCATGCAGTTCTGGTGCCCATTTCTGAAGAAGGATATCAGATTACTGGAGGAGGTACAGCACAGGGCAACAAAGTTGATCCAGGGTTTGGAGGACAGACCCTACGAGGACAGGCTGAGGGAGTTGAATATGTACCCACTGGAGGAGAGAAGGGATTGGGGAGATATGATGGAGACCTTTAAGTACATGACAGGGATAAACAAGACAGGTACAGAAGGGGTATTTAAGTTGAGGGGAGGGAGGGACATGAGAGGGCATGGTCTCAGATTGGAGGGGGGGAAGATATAGGAGAGAGAGAGAGAGATGAGGAGACATTTTTTCACAGAGTGGGTGGTGGCTAAGTGGAATGTTCTTCCCTAGAAGGTGGTATCCTGTAGGATGGTGGAAAGTTTAAAAAGGGGATGGGACAGGGTGAGACAGCATGGGGGGTAAATGTGTGGGGGAGGGAAGGGGGTAGCTGCTATGTAGGGGGCTAGCTGCACATTCGAGCAGACTTGATGGACTAGAAAGGAATGAGCATAAGAAGCAAAAACAATTGTGGCCACATCCATTTAAAAATGTTTCAAGCATCAAGGAATACTAGAAACAACCTTGCATGAAGAAATAATTCTTCTAAATTCAGTCATGCCTGCATATACACAAGCTAAACGTGTAAATATATGTTTGTGTTATCAGACAGTTGGAAAAGTCATAGCAGCATTTCAAATGGACATGTTCCAAATCTGACTGCCTATATTTTGTACTACACATATTGTTTATTCACATGTATGTCAAAAAAGTTATGCATGTTGAATTGCTTTTTTATCTAAATTACTGTGATGTGCAGATTTTCATCATCAATGTACTCAAGACTTGAAAACCAAGCTCCCAACTTATGGATGGAAGCAGGCAGATACAGATGAAGGCAAGGCAATGGCAAGGCAATTTTATTTCTATGGTGCCCAATCCCTGGGGCTCTGGGTGCCTTATATTTAAAACAGGTAGGGTCAGTACAACACACACATTAAAAAAACATATGCAAAAGCAATAAAAGTATTAACAGTAAAAACTTCTCAGCATAAAAATAAACTCCTGCAATTAGTGCAGGGCAGTTGCCCTCATTGGGAAATGCCAAACAGAACAGATGCACCTTTAGCCCCTTTTTAAATGACTCAACTGTTGGGGCCTCCCTGATAGTAGCTGTAAAGGTGTTCCACATGAGTGACACTAAAGGCAAGTCCCCAGATGTTTTGAGCTGAACTCTAGGAACATGAAGGAGGCCCTTAGTCAAAGAATGGAGGGGATGGACTGAGGTAGCAAGTGTAAGGAGCTCAGCCAGATAGCCCAGGCCCAGCCCATATAGGGCCTTGTAGGTGAGCAAGCCCACCTTGAAGAGGATCCTCCACCTGACAGGCAGCCAGTGCAGAGCCCACAGGACTAGGGTCACATGACTAGACCTAGCCAGGCCCATCAGCAACTGAGCCATTGCATTCTGCACCAGCTGCATCTGGCAGAGGGTCCCTCCAGTGGCGGCTCTGCAGTATAGAGCATTACAGTAATCAAGCCTTGAAGTAACAAAGGCATGCACCAGTGCCAACAGGTCCTCAGGCGGAGCTAGAGGCTTAATCTTGGTGATATTACTCAAGTGGTAAAAACCACTTTTGATTACAGATGATATCTGAGCTTCAAATATCAATCTGCTCTCCAGGATAATGCCAAGATCCCACACCTAGGGGAGGCCATCAACAGAGTGTATCCCAGAATCAATCCTGTACCCATTCTGGAAGTACTCCCATCATGCCCACAACCTGGCTTAATCACCAGTACCTCCATCTTGTCCGGGTTCAGTCACAACCAGCTGGAGAACATACAGTCATTCATCTTGGCCAGGCAGTTGTTAATCACTTCCATGGCATTGTGTGTTCCAGGGCCAAAGGACAAGTACATTTGGGTGTCATCTGCATAGCAGAGAAACTCCATGCTGTAATGCTGAATGAACTCCCACAGGGGCAGCATATATAGTACGAATAACTTTGGTGACAAGATCGAACCCTGAGGTACTCCACATGACAGGGGCTTTGGCGAGGAGAAGAAATTCTCCATCACCACCTGCTGCACCCTGCCTGAGAGATAGGACTCAAACCAGTTGATGACAGCACTGACAAGTCCACAATACTCTTGCAGGTGATCAAGAAGCACAATGTGATCCATGGTATCAAAGGCTGAGATGAAAGATCAAGGAGAACAGGAAATGACCTGTCTCCTCTATCTCATTATGCACCCTGATTAATGTTGTTTTGGTGCTATGCTTGACCCTGAAACCTGACGGGAATGGCTCATAGATATCAAAGGACATGAGGTGTTATTCAACCTGTTGCACCACTATTTTCTCAACAACCTTGCCCAGAAATGTCAGGTTGGAGATTGGATGGTAGTTCATCAGGACATCAGGATTGAGAGATGGTTTCCTCAAAAGAGGTCTCACCACAGCCTCTTTCAAGGCATCTGGAAAGACTCCCCCTAACATCAAATGAAGGTAGAAAATGCTTTGCAAATCCAGCCATACAGTAAAAGTCTTAGAAACATGTATCTACAAAGATTAACCACATATCTTAAAGAGCTAATACACTATCAATTTTAACTTTTAAAAGTGTCCAACCATTTTTTTGTGTCAGAAGCTTTTTCATTTTATGAAACTGCCAGCAGATAAGGGACATATAGTCTATCAAGATGGTTTCATGGTGCAGCTAGCCATCCCTTTACTCAGCAGCTGCCCTCCTCCCTCCCTCCCTCCCTGACCCTCCTAATGGTGATGGTCATTTTCTTCAAGACATTTCTAAGTGTGATGTGTGGTACAGTGCTGCTTTAAGAGGCTGAGCTATCTCGTTCAATTCCCTTCATATCTAATCAGCATTTTTTTTTATTTTTATTTGTTTTTATTTATTTGTAATTGTTTGACCAGGAAGGGTACACTAAGCTATTATAGCTTGTTTCCAAGTGTGTCGAGTTGGGAAGAAGAGGAGGTTGTATGGATCTTTTGTGGAATGTTGGCCATGACATGACACTGGGGAAATTACCCTACCCTTCTTTGATAAGTACTATCTTTTACTTCCATCTGGACAGTGACCAGACATGGGCAGAAGGGACCCTGGTTTAATGTCTCATCTGAATAACAGATTGTTCAAGAGTGATGTCACAGGAGCCGACCTGATGGCACTGAGGGTTGAGGTGCTGGATGCCACACCTTGAACCATGCCGGCGACTCAGATTCGGGAATGAGCCAGGGTTGTCAGGGGTCAATAGTGGAGGGAAGAGATAGAGCATCTGGTAGACTGCTCTCCCTTCTCAGGGAGGGATCAGGGGAGCGTTCGCTCATGGAGTGACCCCTGATGGTGGCTGGGAGGGCATCAGTGTAGTGGTGCTGAACATGCTGGGGGATGGAGCAGCGGAAGTACATTGCCATGCTATCTGGGCTCCGCAAGGACCAAGACAAACCACAAGCCATAAAAAACCCTCTTCGCTCGTGGAGATGAAGGGAATTCCAGTGACACAGCCCACATCCCACTGACGGCCCTGTGATCGGAGGACTTCATGGCCAACCCGTCATACAGGTATGACCTCTCAAATTTCAGAAAGGCCATCTTAGGAGGACGGGCCCGTCCGGGGGGTGATCCAGGGGACTATGTCTGCCTGGGTGGTTGGGAAGCCTCTCTGGTCACAGCAGAGTTGAGTCAGGGAGTAGAGGCTGTCATCAAGAGTTCACTCCGGAAGGATGCTCGGGTGTGGTGGAGAATAAACAGAGTCTACAAAAAAAAAGAGTGAAGTCACAGTAACAAGAGGTGTGAAGGGGAGTGGCATTAGAGAAAGGGAGCATTGTTTAACCAGTAATAACACACTAAGCCAAACCTTGTTCCAGATGCAACCTGGGAGCACGAGGTGTTAAGTGACTTGCTCAGGATCATACAGTATGTACCCAGATTCAAACCCAGGTCTCCTGATCTGCAGCACAGAGCCTTAACCCACTACAATATATTGTTTCTAGATATGTTTGTTTCCAGCACAGTCGGTGTTATATGCAGCATCTATCGGGCAGACAATATTCTAATTATTAAATGGAAAGTTAAAAATAGTTCAGTGATTTAAAGTAACAACTTGTTACCTTGAAAAATAGTTAAATTTACAGTTTCTTTTTTGAGTATTACTAGTTCTTTATGCCCACATAACAATTTCAGCCTAATCTAGGTTGTTTTCATGAACTGTTTATTAAATGTAAAAAAAAAAAATGTCCCATATTCAGAAATGTGTGTAGCACTAACAGGTAGAGCACTGTACTATCTGGACTTAGTGTTCTCTGTCCCTTTCTTTACCTAGTCCCAGAGGCCTATAGACTACCCCTAATTTTATTTTCCTGCCTGAGGCCACTGTAAATTGCATCCTTATAGACTCAGTTTCCCCACCGTTACCTCTAATGCCTCCATCTTTAAGTCACTTCAATGGCCTCCCTGAAATACAGGGGCTCCCCCCCCCACCTGTCCTTTGATCCCTCTTGAATAATGTATATCCAGGGACCTTCATCTCCCAGTCATTATTTTCTGTGGCCCATGTTTTTGAAGGCACTGGCAGAACTGGTGTTGGGTGACTGGTTGTTGTTTTTCACACTGTGGATTTGATGACGTGGCTTCTATTTCCTATTTGCTTTTTATGATTTACGGATGCTTTTCCTTGTCTTTTTTGTTAAGGTAAAAGCCCGCTGTTTTTTCACATATGTGATTGTTTGCATTTAATTTCTTTCACCCAATAGAATTCTCCTACTCTTAAGTTAAGTGGATAACTTATAGTTTTTTATGCTACACATTGAGAACGTGTGTAATCATGGTTCTGCTGGTTTTATTGTATTTTGTGTACACTGAAATGTCTGTCTGATTTTTTTTAGTTCAGTAAAATTCCCCATCTTTTTTTCAATAAGTGTCATGGGATCATTAATTTCAAACTGGACAGTGACTGAAGTGAGGCACAAGGAACCTCTGTTTAATGTCTCATCTGAAAATAATGTGGAGTGAATGGTTTACTAGAGTATCGTATGTTATATGAGTGCGTAGTAGCTTGTCCCAGGATCCGTCTGTAAAGTAATTTTCTATAAACTCATGTTTGCTGTCCCGGGGTAATCTCTGTAAATAAATATATAAGAAAAATACAAATGTATTGCATCGCTACATTAGTAGCTGGAAATACAATTTTTAGACTAAAGTATAATGATTTACATATAATAGTTGTCTTGTTTTTCCAGTTTTTGAAGGGACTTTTGGTGCTCATTAAAGAGTAGGTGTTTACTTCTAATAAATAGAAAACTTACTTTTATTTATTGCATTTTGATGTGTTAGCAATTACTTTCTACTTTTATAATAAAATATTTGTTAGTGCAGCGAAACAAGTAGATTTTCACCTTTGCTTGTCACACTACTAGTGAAAAAGAATTCAGTAGAATTCTGGTATAGTGATATCAGAACCTGCCAGCTACTTAAGAGCCCAGTGTATTTCAATGAGAAATTAAGTATATTTTTTTATCTTTTTCAAAAGAAATTGATACTCATTTCACCCATGAACTTTGCCTTTTATGTGTTTGCACTATTGCGCTCCATCTGTATGATTTTACATTTTTAGATACAATAATTAGCTTCTTTTTTCGTGTTTCCAAGTAAAATCTGGTTATGAAGAAAATATCACCCACTAAATTATAACAAAAGATCACGTTATCAAAACATTTTCTGCTATCAAAATATTGTATATTTAATAGAAATACAGTATGTGCTTTAAAATCACATATTTCTATTAAATATACACTATTTTGGTGGCAGAAAGTGTTATTTCACCATATAAATCTGAAAACAGATTTGTAGTGTCCCATTGAAATACACTGGCAGCCTTGCCAGTAAAGAGTTTCTGACATCATAATACAAGAATTCCATTGGATTCTTTTCTTACTAGCAGTTGGCAACATACAAATAAAATGACGAAAAAGTAAGTAAAGAAACAAATAAAAGCAGACTGAATGACTGCAAAGGCAGCAAAAGGCTCTAAACCTTCATTCTTTAAGATGTACACCGTTACTAAGCACCTGCTCTTTAAAGAAGGTAGGACAGCAGTTGATATCGTATGCCTTCAGTTTTTCTTATGCAGGTACAATATAGGGCAGCATTAAGTGCCAGCTTCTCTCATTCTGCCCTGCCAATGAGCCTCAAACCTGCTCCAGTGCAAGGCTGCCCCCATACCTTTGAAAATAATATGCAAAGAAATCTTTTTTTTTCATAGTCTGCTTCCCAGTTCTTTTTTTTCCATATCTATTTTTTGCTTTTTCCTTTTTTTTCAGTCCCACTCACATGCGTCCACAATGTGATGCAAGCATGTGGAGGCATGTGTATACATGCCTTGCAGTATGCCGCCCACCCTACCAGTCACACCATTACCGCCTGTGCCTATCACTGGATCTCTATCCAGTGATGGCTGAACTATGGGAGGGCAACCCCCCTTCCCAGGAGAGGAGAGCATTCCCTCAATCTCGTTCCCCATGCCAGCAACCTGGTGACCCAAGGCCATTCCCGAACCCTCGTCACTGGCGCAGCATGAGGTAAGGCATCCAGCGCCTCAATCCTCAGTGCCACTGGGCCGGCATGCTTCCCAGTTCTCTGCAGCCTGGTACACCAGCCTTTAATTTCAGTACATGCTTGATTGCATTGGGGTACACTGAGTTCATACTTGAGTACTGTATGTCTGGGGATAGCGTTGCTCTAGTGGATAAGAGATTACTAACTCTGTTGTCATTTGCTCCTTGATCTTTTATGTGGTAATGTCAAATAAGGGTACAAGTTAGTGTCAATTGTGACAGTGGATTTGTAATGTGCACACTCTTTCACTTTGAATTGGACTGAAATCTTTACAACTCATTACACATATGCCAGCAAACAACCATCCAATGATGATGATGACTTTTACCACAATTGATCTGGGATGTGCTGAAGCCATATCTGTTGTTGTGAAAGGGCTTATGTGGAGGGAGGTAGTGATGGTAGTTGTGAAAGGGTTTATGTTGTGGAGGTAGTGATGCCGTGGATCTACGATGCCAGTTTGACAACAAAGTTGTTGACCGACATCACAGCAATGGAATTATGTCAACTGCAAGTTGCAGTTGACATAATTGTGGCAGGAGACCCTGGTTATTTTTCTATTGGGTGCTTTGCCCCCCCACACCCCGATATCTATAGGATTCTAACTCTGAGTCAGAGTTGACTTAGGGAGGGGGTGCAGGACTGGGAGACAGAGTACTGGGGTCTCGGGCAGACCATGATGTTGAACTGTCAGTGTTGTCAGCATCGACGTGTTTGCTGTAATGGTGTCACCATATGGTTGGCATACCATGATGCCACTATGTAAAACCCTGGTCAGGCCTCACATGGAGTACTGTGTGCAGTTCTGGAGGCTGCACCTTAGAAAGGACATTAACAGGCTGGAGACAGTCCAGAGAAGGGTGACTATGATGGTACAGGGCTTGCACCACAAAACCTATGAGGAGAGATTAAGAGACCTCAATATGTACTACCTTGAGGAGAGGAGGGAGAGAGGGGACATGATAGAGACATTCAAGTACCTCAGGGGCATGAACAAGATGCAGAGGGGAGACTTCTTCCAGTGCAGGAGGAGTTCAGGAATGAGGGGTCATGACATGAAATTGTAAGATGGCAGATAAAGAGGGAATGTGAGCAAGATTTTCTTCATGGAGAGGGTGGTGGAGGCATGGAATAGTCTGCCACAGAAGATGGTGGGAGCAAGCACTGTGGTTGGATTTAAACATGCATGGGGCAGGCATAGGGGAACCATAGAGATAAAGCAATAGGAGGGTCAGATGCCCGAAATCAAGTACAGAGCTTACTGGCAGGCTGGATGGGCCTAACGGTCCTTATCTGCCGACAATTTATCTGTTTCTATGCTTATAACTAAGACTCCTATAACAAAACATTTCAGTCCCCAGTGATTCTAAAGTTAAAATAAGATGTTGAACTTATTACCTGTACTGCAACTTTAGAAAAAGTGGTCATGAATGTATCCACAAAGGCAAGATTGTTTTTAGTCAGAGACTGGATGATTTGTGAGCTTAATCTGGCATCTGCATAGTCATCACCAAACACACCATTAACTGAAGCAAACTCTGCCAGTTGTTCTGCTGTCAGTAAATTTATGACTGTAGCCTGGAAAATAAGAAAAAGGTATAACACATTATTATCATATGCCAAACATGGAAATCTCTCTAAATGTTGAAATATATGAATGCACAGGTTAGATACAGAACTTGCATCTGTATTTCAGAAATGCGATGTATCCTCTGAGATGCTTCCAGGTGTCTGCATCCTATTCACATATCTGGATGCATCTGTGACATTTCCATGGCTTAAAGCATATTTCTGCCACAGGTGTGGAACTCTCATCCATTTTTTGGATGCAACTGCAGAATTTAATCTTGAAAGTTATACCAACTTTTTTGTGGTCTAATCTTTCAGGTGGAATTCTGCACTTGCATCTGAAAAACAGACACAGGTCTATGAAAATCTCACCCATACTGTCCACTTCTTTTTGCCAAAAAGAATCTTGGAAAAAGCAATTATATAAAACATATATGACTCAGAAAGACTCTAATTACAAAGTAAACATGCATTTCTTCCAATCTAAGTTATAATTAGATTAAAATGGTCCTGTTTAAAAAAACATTGACTGTTCTACCTTACATGGAACAAAATGAAAGGTGGGGCATTGGGGAATCGATCTAAATATAACATTTTTCCATACTTTAATTTCAGGACCACCACCAGATTCTGAATCTGAAACTGTAGGGCCATATGTCATGGCTCTATGTAAAAACATGAACTCTCTGATGAGATGAGTTCAATGAGTGTTTAACATTTATCTGTGAAGGGAAATTAGAGTATAGTAAATCAAGTTACAGGAACCCCTATTTTACTAGATTGGTGTCTCCCACTCAGGATGGTGGTGACTGTTTTTTTTTGGGGTGGGGATCTTTCTACATTGCATATTTGATTAATCTTGTGCAACACAGTGTGAGCGAATGAGACAAATCTGGGACATTAAACCATTGGAGTTTTAGGTGGGGATGAGGTCCAAAAGGAAAGTGAGAGTGAGTTCTCCAGAAGCCAAGTTAAAGAGCAACTCTGCACTTCAGCATGTCCTTGCATTCATAAATAATATGTTTCAGTTGTTACAATGTACTACAGAATATTTTTTTAATTTTTAATGTTCCTTACCAAAATTTACAGCACACGTTGGTAGTCCATCTAAAAAGTCTGTATAGAAAACATTTGAATACATTTGCTTCTCCTCTTTTAACATCACAGTGCCTTTGTTTGTGACATCATAGTGCTTACCACGACAACAGATTGTGATGTCACAAACAGCAATTTTGTGGTTAGTAGTGGAGAGTGAGCTACACTTTAAATGACTCAGTGAAATAATTGCTCCCTTATCCACAATATTTAGTAGACCAACATCAGGGGAAGTGACAAAAATAACAAATAACTAGAAAACAATTATGCTAAAACATAATTGATGCAAATGTAGTGTTTTGTTAAGCTTTTTATTGTAATAGAGTGTTGTTATTTAAAGGTTTGTCATTATTTGAGCCAAAGATCCATCAGCAGCATTGCTCCAGTACTGCGCAGAATGTTCAAATTCTAACAGGATAGAAGTCTGCAGAATATTGGAAAATTCTGAGGATTTCCATCAGCAGTTAAATTCCAACATGAGACAGCTTCTCTCCTCACTCGCTCTGCTCAGACCCAGGCAGCTGCTGCTCTCTCAGCATAAGGTGCTGTTGGAACACTTGCTCCATGCCCCATTAGCGTAAAAACAAGTTTCCTTTCCATCCTATCAGTTGTGTGTATACTTCAGTTTTATGTGCAGTTGATGTAACAAGGGCTTGAGACATCTAAAGGGCAGAACATCACTGATTGTTTTTACCAGTAGCAGAAACAAAGGTCAGCATAGGAAATTAAACGAAATATCCCCAGGCTGGGTGACAAACTTTCTTCTCTTTCAATAGGTCTCACCTTCTCAGAAATTCTGCCTGTCTGAAATAAGGGAGACAGCAGACGGAAGATCCGGGAAAGGGACATCATGAATTTAACACCTGGCTGAGGAACTGGTGCCAGGAAAAAGGTCACCGGTATATAGTCAATTGGCAGGAATTTTGGGAATGGGAGTTTTTAAAATTTGATCACCTGCACCTCTCTAAAGAAGGTACACGAGTGCTTGGTCAAAAGGTTGATATCCATATTGGTCAGTTAAACTAGCGGATGGGGGGATGGCACAGGCACCCCTTACACCTCAAAGGTCGCCTTTTTCCCCTCCCCCATCACCAACTAGTTCAGCACGCATATGCTCCTATCATTCACACAATAAGCAACACAAAACACATTCACAACAGAGCCAGGGTAAGGTTTCAACTAACCAGAATAAACAGTGTTGGAAGGCAATGTGCATCAATGCTCATAGGCTGATGAACTAAATTCCTGATCTGGCGTCCATAATGGCAAAAGCGCAGTTAGACTTGGTCACCATTACGGAAACATGATTCACAGGGAAGCACACGTGGGATGTCATCATCCCATGGTACACGCTATTCTGGAAGGATTGAGAAGGTAAAAAGGGAGGGAGGTAGCACTGTATGTAAAAGAGGACATCAATGCAACAGAAATCCAAAGGAAGCAAAGCAAGGCAGAAGCACTTTGGATTACCCTCAGGGCTAGAGAGAAGGCCCCAATCCAGATCAGTGATATCTACAGACCCCATCCCAGGAAGCTGATATACATAAAGAGTTCATGGAGACCATCTTGATGGAGGCAGACAGAGGAGAGTTGCTGCTGGTAGTGGACTTCAATCTGCCAGATGTGGACTGGTCCTCATACACAGTATCCTCCAAATGAAGCAAAGATTTCCTGTTTGCACTGCAAGGAGCAGGTTTAAAACAGCTGGTGAATTCCCCCACCAGAGACAAAGCAATACTGGACTTGGTGCTCACAAATAGCACGAAAGTCTTAGATGTGCATGAAGGGGTCAATCTGGGGACCAGTGACCACAAGACAATCCAGCTAACTGTGCACAAGGTAGAAGATACGAGTCACACTGAAACCAAGATTTCAGGAGAGCCAACTTTCCTGAAATGAAACATATAGTCACATCCATGCTAGATGGCAGAAACTCGGAAGATGTAGAAGACTGTTGGGAGGCCTTTAAAACTGCTTTAAATATAGCTACAGCTACATGCACAAGGCAAATCACCAAATCCAAAAGAAAGAAAGATCCACTCTGGTTCACCAAGGAAGTTGCAACCAAAATCAAGGAAAAAAGGAGGGCTTTTGCAAAATCTAAACAAACTAAAAGTGAATTATGTAGAGAAAAATACAAAAACAAGCTGAGTGAGGCAGGAAAGGCAGTTAGGAGATCAAAAGTGCAGATGGAAGAGAAAATAGCACAGGGGGTCAAGAATGGAGGCAAAACCTTCTTCAGATATATAAGGGAAAAAAGAAAGAGTAATGGGGTAATAGTTAGGTTAGCAACAAAGGATGACAAGATGGCAAAGACAGATGATGACAAAGCAGATTTACTAAATAATTTCTTTTGCTCGATCTTCTACCATAGAAGACAGCAGGAAGGGCCTTACACCAAGTAGGTCAGTACACAATACCACAGAAGCAGACACAAGACCCTTCACAAGGGAAAGGGTCCAAGAAGAGCTGAATAGGCTCAATGTAGATAAAGCAATGGGTCAGATGGCATCCACCCCAGGGTGCTGAAGAATCTTTGGGAAGAACTCACCATGCCACTAGCTGAGCTTTTCAGTAAGTCACTGGAAAGTGCAATAATACCTTAGGGCTGGAAATAGTCAACAGTAGTAAAGTACCTTTACACAAGAGTGGAAGCAAGGAGGAGGCAGGAAACCACCGACCGATCAGTTTGACCTTGGTGGTAGGAAAAACTGAGTCATTGCTAAAGGAGAGGATAGTGAAGTACCTGGAGAACAGCAGAAAGATTGACTACAGGCAACATGGCTTCACAGCAGGATGCTCTTGTCAAACCAATATGATTGACTTTTTCAACTGGGTCACTAGAGCAGTTGACCAAGGAGGAACAGTGGACACTGTGTACCTGGACTTCAGCAAAGCCTTCAACACTGTTCCTCACAGAAGGCTAGCTAACAAATTGGAGCATACAGGAGTCAGTCATAAAATAGTGAACTGGATCACCAACTGGCTGCAAGATAGGATGCAGAGAGTGCTTATCAAAGGATCATTATCAAAGGAAGGCAAAGTGACCAGTGGCGTTCCTAAGGGATCTGTGCTGTGACCTATCCTCTTTAACATATTTATTAGGGATATTGTAAATGACTTGAAGGGTAACGTTTGCCTGTTTGCAGATGACCCAAAACTCTGCAACATAGTATGCATACAGGAGGGAGCGAAAGGTATGGAAGCAGACCTAAAAACACTTGAGGAATGGTCCAGGGATTGGCAGTCGAAGTTTAATGCCAAGAAGTGCAAGGTTATGCACATAGGAAAAAGAAACCTAGGGATAAAGTACGCACTGGGAGGGCATCAGTTAGAAGAGACAAAGACAGAAAGAGACCTTGGAGTAGTCATCGCAGATAACTTAAAGGTTGGATAACAGTGTGAAAAGGCAGCACAGAGGGCAAGTGGCACCCTTGACTGCATTGGTAAGAGAATTACAAGTAGAAAGAGCAAGGTTATCATTCCTCTCTACAGGTCCTTGGTGAGGCCACATTTAGAGTACTGCAATCAGTTTTGGGGTTCCCTCCTCAAAAAAGACATAGACCACCTGGAGATGGTACAGAGAAGGGCTACAAAGATGGTGCTCGGACTGCATCGTGAGCCATATGAGGCAAGACTCGGGGAACTAAATCTGTACACCCTTGAGCAGAGAAGAAACAGTGGGGATATGATCGAAACTTTTAAGTACATTAAGGGAATCAACACAACACAAGCAGGAAACCTCTTCTAGTAAAACAGGGATACACATACAGGGGTCACAACTTGCATCTGGTGGGAGGCAGGTTCAAAAGCAACCTCAGGAAGTACTTCTTTACAGAAAGGGTCATAGACTCATGGAACAGCCTACCTCAGGAGGTGGTGGAATCCAAGACAGTACGTAAGTTCAAACTTGCATGGGACAGACATTGTGGACACATCAGGGTGTATCCTAAATAGGAAGGGGGCAGAAACACGGGCAGACTAGATGGATCATGCGGTCTCTATCTGCTGACACGATTTCCATGGTCCTATGTTCCTATCCCACGTTCAAATTTTTGTTTTTTGTGGATTGACAATCCATAGTTTACATAAATTGCTTATTCTTTTGTTGCAATCCACAGAAAATTATTTCACAGCTTATGTGATTTATGGAAAATTATTCCTTTGTTTACACAGAAGTGCTTTTAGGAATTCTGCAGAATCTAGAAAGAAATTCTGAAAAGTATTTCGGAAGTGGAATTGCCATTCTGCACTAATTCCACCAGTGGAATTCTATATCCCGCATAGCCCTGATTGCCCCTCAAAATATAGATCACACGATTTCATGGAGAAGGAGGGATGGATTTTCAAAGCTCTGCTGCAGGCACAGGACCTGATTTTGGTATGCACCTAAAACACGATAAATGCAGAAAACCATTTGAATACTATTTTCAAAATGTTTATGGCGCCTGATGCTACTTTACATTAAAATACTGATGCATGCATCATGATAAGGAGCCTTTTTTACTGCAACCTGAGTCAGAGGCACGTAATATTTAGACTACTTTTTAGGTGGTCTCACATACTGGTGCGAGCACTGGGGTGAGGCACTATCATACTGCAAGTCTCCAATGTGCAGCTGAGTGAAAATCTAACCATAAGTCTCAAAACATTATGAAAATAAGTGTTTTAAAAGTTCATAACATATACTGATGATTATCACAGAACATTAGTGGTTTTTGCTTAAAAAAATGTATGGGTTAAATAGTTAACACATTTGCACATGCAATTTCACTGTTCATGCAAATTAAAAAATGTTTGTTTTGGAAGACACATATCTATCCCAGACTGTCTAGTGACATTTTCTGACTTGATAACAGTGATAGCATCTGCCAATGTACTTACAGATACTGAACAGATATATATCAGGCAAATAAAGGTTTTAAAATTTGCACAAGCATACAAGCTATACATGAAAATCTTTTGACTCAGTCCTTTATTGTACAATGTGGGGAAACAGCTATTCCATAGGGGGTAAAGAATTCTAGATAACAAAATATGGAATGTCAAGGCAATGTTTCATTTGGAGTAGGAAGAGTATTAGTATCCGTACTAAGGAGACTTGCCTAGCTAGGTATGTAACCAGTTAGTTTAAAGGGAATATAAACCTGTTGTTTCCTTTTTTAAATATAATTGTTAATGTGGACTTTCTCACCAAACAGTCATGTCCCTTGAAACTACAGCATCTCTCCTCTGACAAATGCCCTCTGTGCTGCTGCCACCACAACTGAACTTCTTCATATGCTGCTCCTGACCAGTTACCACTCCCCAAAACAAAAACACCTTTCCTGACCACAGTTTCATGCCTCTCCCAGCCAACCTGCATGCAGCTCCCAACAGCCATGCCATCTCCAACTGCACATTATTCCTGACTACAGACATTAAGGGATCACCTGGCATTGCCACACCTCCTTATATTGGAGAACCCTGCAGTGTTAAAAACAACTGGTGCAAAAAAGTACCCAGGATAAAAATGCTGCCAAACTATGGAAAAGCAAGAGGACCAAAAACATAGAGGCAACCCCAGAAATGTGATCTAAACAAAACATCAATAACCATCCTAATCAGATCACAGGATGGCAACACCATAGAACTGGTAACCTCATTCAAATGCCTGGGAGTCACATTGGACTCCTCACTCACTTTTGAAAATCACATCAATGTATTGATGAAAATACTCAACCAGTGGCTTGGTGTACTGTATCACCTTTGTCCCCTCCTGACTCCAGCATCACATCTAAAAATAACAATCTCTACTCTTCTCCCCCTGCTTCCTTATGGCACCCCACTGCTTCTCAATACATAGGCATCCATGTTCTCATGCATCAACCAACTTTATCTGAGGATTGGGCACTGAGCACTCGGTACTGATTCATGTCATCAACATTGTGAAGTTTTATCTTCCCTGGACTGGGCACCCCTAGAGAGAAAGTTCCTGTACACCACCATGTGCCTTACACTTTACCCCATCCTGCTTAAGTGATCTCATCAACCATAAATGTAAGCCAGCGCACCTTACGCTCTACGACCTTCCCCCTCCTGGTCATATCTAACCCCCAACTGGCCATTGGCAGGCGGTCCTTTGCTTATAGAGCAATGTCTGAATGGAACTCACTCCTGCATGAGATTCTCTCCTCCACCTCCCTCACACAATTCAATCACAGTATATCATGCTTCCTTCTAGTCCTTCCTCCCTGCACCTGCTTCAGTCAATCTATTGATTCTGTTATGGACTAGCTCATCTATTGTACTTCCCTTTGTCCATATGAATACCTCCAGATAATTTTGCTTCCAACTCAGATTATGTTGCAGGCACTTGGCCTAATGCACTTTTATTATACTGTAACAAAGTCTAACATTATGGCATCCTTGCAACTGTAACTGTATTTGTATTTGTATTTGTATATTACTGTATTGAACTGTTGTTGTTTCTACTGTTGCTGGTTGTACTTGTACACTACTATATTGAAGTATTGTTGCCACCCCTGAAGGGGTATGTTATTTGTTTGGGTCATGGGAAGCCCAAAATAGAGAAGGAAAATAACTACAAAAGAACCCTAGGGCAAATGCCCTGAGGCATGGGTTATCCCAGAGGATATTGGCTGTACAGCCAAATTTTAAAGAAAACACAATTGCACATACCCCAATAATTGAAAGCATCATGGGAAACATATGCAAATCCCCATGAGAGAATTTGGACTGGTTCAACTTTAAGCAGAATTGAATGGTGCCAGCAGGCCTCACAGTGCAATCGGCAAAGGCTTAGAACAGCCAGTCCAACTTCTCTCATGGGGATTTGCATATGTTTCCCATGATGCTTTGCATTATTGGGGTATGTTCAATTGTGTTTTCTTTAAAATTTGGTTGTATAGCCAATATCCTCCAGGATAACCCATGCCTCAGGGCATTTACTCTGGGGTTCATTTGTAGTTATTTTCCTTCTCTATTTTGGGCTCCCCATGACACAAACAAATACTTCATCAGTACACTGAGCATACCTTGGGCTCCTGCTTTAGAGTATCCCCCAATCTCTGGCACCAGCTTTGTTTCTGCTAGGAAATATTCTCCTTATCCTTTCTATTGTACCATTTATCTTGTGAAAAAAAGTTTTTATTTCTACATTCTAATTTGCCCTATTTTACTGGACTGCTGTGGTTTCTATTGTATCTATTTTTCAGTTTGTTTGAAGTTTTTCCCTCATTATACACTTCCTTATTCATATAATTATTTTTGATCTTTTGTGATTGACTTTTGTTATGAGTTTTAAAAGCAATATAGTGTCTTAAACTTAGTGATGGTACTTTGTTAATAAAAATCAGTATATTTGACCATGGAGACATTGTCTTCAGTGCTGCTACTAAGTCTCACACTGACTAGACTGGATTCCCTCTTCCACTCATTCTGTCACTTTGCTTTGGACTGCCCACCACACACTCACCATTGCTCCCTTTATACCTCCATCTTCCCTCCCTCCCTTGAAGCCAGGTGCCTCTCTCATTGTACCTCCCTTATTGGTAAATTCTGGCTTGTCTCAATCCCCTCTTACCTCACCTCTCTCCTCTCCCCCTTCTTCCCACAACACCCTTCATAACTCTGACTTTTGTTCCTTAGCACTCCCTACACTCTCTCTCCTCTCTTCTCCTCAATTTCTCTTCTCACTCCTGCAAATGCACCTGACCCCCTCTTCACCTCTTTCCCCATCCTTCCACTACCTGCATGTCTCCCACCCTTCATCTCCTTCCCCCTCTAACTCTAACTCCTCACCCTAGCTCCTGCTGCCAACCGACACCACCACCCCGCTGTCCTCAGGTTGCATCCAGTTGTATTCATGCCAGTGTACATATTTTGCTTAAATGCCTTCATCGATGCTTGTTATATGATTCTTATTTGATGGTTAGTTATGTTTTTGCCTGCTATGTAAATACTGTTCTAATTGTTATTCATGACCCTCCTCTACCCCATCCCTCCAGGATGCATCTGGAAATGAGCATTTACCAGCAACATTTTGCAGCACTCTGCAGCATGCTGCTGCAGGGTTATATGGAAAATGGTGTAATTTCAATGGCAATTAGTCCCCTTTGGCATGCAGGTAACTGTGACATTCACTTCATCCTGGCAGTGTCACATTTTATTGCATGACAAAAGGGATTAATTACCATTGAAATTACATTGTTTACTGCAGTAACTCTGCTGCAGCATACTGCAGAATGCTGTAGAATTGGGTTTCATCCTGGTGAGCTTCACTGTATGACTATATATATATATATATATATATATATATATATATATATATAGTATAGTGGAATGCTGTTATGCATGAAATTCCATGCCTGGAATATGCTTGTTCTGCTGCAGTAGTGATGTCATTATGTTGTTCTGCTGCAGTAGTGATGTCACTACTGTAGCAGAACCACTTGGAATCCTGTCACACTGTTGCTTTCCTCTATTTAATTCTGCGGTGACAGTATTCTAGAACCTCTAGAGACTTTTCAAGTCAGTTTCATTAAGAAAAAGAGACAAAAAAAAACACAAAACACACATTTCACATGATACTACTATACACTATAAAAATACAGGATGAGCAACTTTATGCACAACCTGTGTGTTCTGTCACCTCAGGGTTCTGATTCCCATGGACCTCTCGAGCTTTGCTGTCAAGGTCAGAGGGAATCAGAACCCCTCTGTGGCAGAACACAGTAATTGTGCATAGTTGCCCATCCAGTATTCTCTATATAGAGTGATAAATGGACAATTCTGAGGAGTGTCATGAGTGGTCTAACATTAGTACAAGCTGACCAGGCAGTTATATTTTTGGGGTGACCAAAAAATAGCTAAGATGAAAACAGAACACCAATTTTTAGTTAACATAGCCCAATTCAATAAGGGTGTACTTGCTTATTTACTGAACTAAAATCAGACATGCCATGTTTTTATGACTTACAAAAACTGCTGCTTTAAACAAAACGTTTGTTGAAGTAGGATATTGTTCATCAGATTGAAATAATTTCGTAGTGATCCTACTGTTTATGCACTACATATACCTACCCCATCAAATTCACTCCAAGTATTGTGTAATTCCTGGTAGCTGACAACACTGCTGAAGCTCTTCCAGTAGGACAGAAGCCATTCACTGCTTGAGGGTTTGGAGCATCCTATAATAGTGAGGACATTTTTAAGATTTCAATGGTCATTTTTAATTAAATAAACATCTTCAGAGTTGTAAGATCCATGCCAGTGGTTCTGATATGTCTACCTGCCACAATGTACCTTTTTCAGAAATAATACAATTTGGTTGAGTATCAGCTAAGAAAGCTTCCCCAGTACATAACTGGGCTTCTACTGTACATCTGCCTGAAGCTCTTTGTACAGTCTACACTCTGAACACAAAATTGGCTTTACTGTACCTGGGAAGAGGACCAGCATAGCCCTGCCAGTCTTTAGTCATGCAATTCATTCTTTTGGATCCAGGACTTAGTGAACAGCCCCAGAAAAATAGGACTGATATTAAAACACTGATAATGAGGACAGAAAAATATGAAAGTTCCATCTTGTCTGCCTGGAGTTCACTATATGCCCCAGGACATGTTGCCTATATGGGGTTTTAGTTGACAATCCTGTGGTCTCCTTCCTATATCATATCCTAACATTTCTAAAACCCTTCTTACTGACAAACAGAAACCTACTTGGGAATGTTTCTAGTGTTATACATACATTGCTGAACAACGGCTTCAGCTTACTATAAGATGATTGCCCCATCAGGAATGACACACCTATTACACATTGTACTAATTAAATGTATCTTTAAATTATGTATGTTGTGTTTTGTATGTCTGTAATGTATATGTAACCATAGCTTGCTGTTATCTTGAGAGGGATAAATTGGAAAGAAGACCTATGTTTTAATTGTGTAGTGTGCCTCTGCATAAAATTTTTATACAACATGTAATATTTATTAGCTTTTCTCATGAACAAATGGTGCACTGAATTGTGTACAGTTATTTTACCATGTATATACAGGGAGATTAGGGAAATAAAGAAAAGGAAAAAAAATATTTTGTGTTATATAGCACCTAACAAATAAACGGTATCCCAAAATGCTTTACAATCCAGAAGAGGGATATCAAACAATATGATGCCATATGCAACACATGCGGTGATTCAGAAAGCACAGAGGTAGATTGAGGAGTGATTTTTAAGCACAGGGTGGTTATGTTATTTGCTCAGGATCACACAATGAGGAATTGGTGCTTGTGGAATTCAAACCTGAGTCTTCTGGTTCACAGTTCTGTGTTGTAACCACTATCCCAATCCACCACACTAAATAATAATAATCATGGGCCAACATATATGTTAGTAGACACCAAGGTGCAGACTTTCTGCTATTGCTAAGGGGCAATGTTCTGTTAGTGGATTTCAATGCCACCTTGATAATGCCTACATGAATTTGAAAGTGATTTTAATCTGCATGTTTGATCCCTTGTGAATTTAAAAAGATTGATTAGGATGGTTGTATATGCTGAACTTGTATTCTCCTAATGTTAAGTGCTACTTCAGTGGTGTAATACAGCCTTGTTAAAGGGACACTGTCAGCTTTGTCCCTTCATTTTTGGCCAAACATAAGCAGTGTGCCTCTTGGCACACACCCATCACATACATGCTGCAGACAATCACTATATATGCCAAATGTAATGGTTTTTACTGTTTTTATACATTTTAATGAAGTAGCTTCCCAGTCAGGTCCACATTAAAGGAAAACTACACCCAAAACTTGAAAAAATATATGTTGTGCATAGTGTTTTAATTTGTATATGAAGTTCTAGTGTTTCCTTCCCTCTGACTGGTATTAGGAGTTTTTCCCAAATTAGCCTGCTAGCTTTATGCTAGTTTTACGACCCCTGGGGATCTTCATACCTGATAGTGTAATTGTATTTCTGGTTCCCACAGTGCATCTTGTGTCATGTGACTGTGATGTAAGAGAGACCCAACATTCAGCACACACATGCCAAACAAACTAAATATCCTGGAAGCTTTACAAGTTGCAAATAAATTACCAGCAGCAAAGTTTTTCAGGACAGTAAAACCTTTAGGATGAGGGTGGTCACCAAGCTGAATTCTACAGATTTTAAAATATAGCCATCTCTATTGTTGTGAACTGACTGTAATGCAATGCTTTCTGCTGGATTTATGGGCTCTGCTACATCACCATCACATGAAACAAGGTGCACTGTAGGACAAAGAAATACAGTAAAGCTGTTTGATATGGTGATCTCCAGGGGTCATAAAACTACCCAAAAGCTAGCAGGCTAATTTAGGAAAAACTCTAATACAAGTCAGAGGGAAACCTAGAACTACATACAAATTAAAACACTCTGCACAATATATATTTTTTCAAGTTTTGGGTGAAGTTTTCCTTTAAGTCCTCCACATACTGGAAGCACATCCAGGCCAGGGCTGCACATCTGCCACAAGTGCAGCCCCGAAGTACAATTTTTTCAGACTCAGCTTGCAGCTACACATTGCGTGGGTCCCTTACCCTGTTCTAAAATGCTCCGTCTATGAGCGACTGCAAAACAAGCACTGGGAGTACAGTAATTAATTTTTGTATCTCACAGCCCAAATCCCGTATGCACAAAAGAGGCATAACCAAAGATCTCGTGCATGCCCAAAAGCATGCCATTAGTGCGCGTGCATGGGATTTGGGTTGCAATGTACAAAAATTAATTACTGTACTCCCAGTGCTTGTTTTGCAGTTGCTAATAGATAGAGCATTTTAGAATGTGGTAAGGGACCCACGCAATGTGTAGCTGCAAGCTGAGTCTGAAAAAATCATACTTCAGGGCTGCGCTCGTGGCAGACGTGCAGCCCCGGCCTGGATGTGCTTCCAGTATGCGTAGGACTTAACGTGGACCCGACTGGGAAGCTACTTCATTAAAATGTATAAAAAATGCTAACAAATCATTACATTTGGCATATATAGTGATGTTCTGCAGCAGGTATGTGATGGATGTGTGCCAAGAGGCACACTGTTTACGTTTGGCCAAAAACAAAGGGCCAAAACTGGCAGTGTTCCTTTAAATGTACAATATTAATTTTGTTCTCCTACATAGCATTATGAGTAATATGTTGCACTGACTTTGGAAATATTCTTTTAACAAGGTTTAAGCATGAAATCATGTCTGCATCACATAAGGTCTGCCTGAGCCATCCACAGCCAGGTGAATAAGCAGAATGCTTCGAAACACCTAGAATCTGACAAATATCACCCATTCATGGAATATGTGAATATGTGATAAAACATTTGGCAGTACTTCTGGGTCTTTTTTTTTTTTTTTGCTTTTCTTGATTGAAATTATTACCGGTTTGTGTGAAAAAGCAAATGTCAGTAAAACTATTTCTTTGGGTCGCCTTGGTGAAATTTATTAAAGTAAATGTCCCTATTTTAATTAACAACAGAAGGGTTTGGTTTTAAAAGGAATATAATAAATGATGTCACATATGTTTTGTAAAGATAATGAACATATTTCACACAACTGCTTTCTCAGCTTCATACAGTTCATACTGTGGTTGGCTGGGGAACTGGAGGCATGATGCTATATACATTCCTATCAAAACCCTTACCCATGTAAGCTCGTCCTATTTAATATCCAACTATCCAGTCTATTTTTAAAGATTAGTTTGCTTTCACTAATACTTATGTGTGATGGTAGACTATTCCAGGTGTGTATGGCTCTTTGTGAGAAGAATAATTTTCTGTTTTGTATGGAAAATTATGTAATTGTAGTGGATGCCCTCTGGCTGTCTTTATGGCTTGTTTTAAGGCAAATCCCATCTTCATGAAAAGAAATGGACATTCACCACATCCCCCAAGAGCAATAAGTCACCCCTATATCTCCTTGTTGCCAATGACATTAGTTTTAAAGTTTTTAAACAGTTTGCATAATCTAGCTCCTTTATGCAATTAATTTATTTCGTGAATTTTCTTTTGATTCTTTCCAAGTTTATGATATCTGTTTTATTGTGAGGGGAACATATCAGAGAACAATAGTCAACATGAGGTCTGACGCATGCTTGGTTCAATGGGAGAGGTACCTTGGCATCCCTTGAAATTATGTCATTTCTTAGAGTGCAAAGGATCCGATTTGCCCTCCCAATGACTGCATTTGTTTGTTCAGTAAAGTTCAAGTCATTTGATATAAGCACTCCCAAATCCCTATTAACTGCTGTCTCAGAAACTGTTGTACAATGTGTAGCTCTCACCCCACCAAACAAGACGCTAGGCAAGCTGCTTAACTAGATATTCGTTTATTTGCAGCATTCAGCCATAAGCTGTGCTGTAGCTCAGGAGTTTTTTTACGTTTAGCCCCTGAGATACAGGGCTTCTCAGGGGTGAAATGTAAGAAAACTCCTGAGTTGCAGCTCAGCTTATGGCCAAATGCCGCAAATAAACTAATATCTAGTTAAGCAGCTTGCCTAGCATCTTGTTTGGTAGGGTAAGTGCTATATCTTGTATAACAGCATTGAACCTTTGTGCTTTCTTGCACTGCCATCCCAGTGCTTGCCTCCCATACTATTGAAATACTGCTGGCTCAGATAAATTGTCTTCCACCAAATAATATTGATGCTTGGTGTTTTTTTGTGACTGAGGTGCATGTCCTTACATTTATCAATGATAAGAGTCATGCCCCAAGTTCTGATCTAGTGCAAATCAATAAACACTCATAAGAAAGGTTCTTTAAGTGCAGACAGATGAGAAAGTATTTGTAAGTGCATATACAGTATCAGCTGCTTTTAGGCAGATCAGAATTGAACAATCATGTCTTCTAATAGCCAAAGTCAACCATTTAACTGGAAGGTTGTGGTTGGCCTTCTGTTTGCTTTAATTTGTTTTTGAATAGAAATCCCAGTCAACTTTCCCAAGAGGACCAGAAATTGCCAACTTCTATTCTTTTAAATATTTTCTATGATTAACTTACTAGAACAAATAGCGTAAAAGAATATTTTAATCTTGCGGTTGCAATAATTAGAATAAGATGATTCTTGCTAAAATAATAGGGTCATATATATTCCTCGCAACCACACCTAACTCTGAAGATTTACTCTGCAAAGTATGACTGAATAGATGGAGTAAGTTTCCAGCATAGTTCCCTTGAAAATATTTTGAAAGAATTTCCTTGGGATGTCTAGTATTTTATATTGATATAAAAATAACTTTTTTCAATGTAGATAGTCTATGACAGAGTGCCACCTGTATGTTTTTAATACCAGAAGTCAATATTAACTCACTTGTACAAAGTAACATAGTCCAGCATGCCCCACCATATATCAGAAAGATGCAGCTCTCGGAATTGAAATAAAATACCAACTTTACTAAGTGCCAAAAAACTGAAACACACTTTAACATATTTCAGATTGTAGGTCCTTTTTCAAAATACAGTTTATAAATTTGACCTTTTATTTCAATTCCGAGAGCTGAATCTTTCTGATACAAGGTGGAGGGTGCTGGATTCTGCTACTTTGTATGTTTTAAACTTATCTACGAGCACCCCGTCCCAGTGCATGACCCTATTCTGTTCTATTAACTTAGTTGTTTACTTACCAGTAAGTGAGAGGGTACTTAAAATCCAATTTGCAATAACTCTCTTTCCATCATTGTTCACATTACAGTATGCACTGTCCAAGCTTTGAACACTAATACATGTAGAAAATAGACAGATTAAGAGTAAGGTTACATAGATAACATGAATATGAGACACTTATGATAAAACATTTCACCATTAAATTAATTGTAAAAATCCTAAAACAACTCTAGGAAAACACTTGAAATTATTCAGAATTTTGGTTATATGTGTATGTGTGTGTGTGTATATATATATATATATATATATATATATATATATATTTATAATACTAGTGCAGTAGTGCCAGTATAGTTAGGGTTAAGCAAGAGTTTCTGTATTAAACCCCGAACTTTGCACCTTAATACTGTAGCTTTGGTGGTGTTTGACTAAATTGCCTCAAATCTGACATGTAGTGTCTAGTAGGGAAGGTGTAATTATATGAAAGTTTTGTGATGGCAGAATGTGTAGTTTCTGAGATTCACATATATTGTTTTTATTACATTACTGTCTACATGTTTTCCTGTACTTAATACACTTTTTTTGTCTCTCAACTACAGCCTAGAAGGAACAAATGTTTTTTTTTTGGAAACATTCAGGGTAGAAGCAGCTGTGCCAAAGTAGTGCCTTTCAAAAGTTTCATGAAAAAATATTAAACAGTTCCAGAGTTATAAGGTTTTCAATGTTTTTTTGAGCATGCTTGGTAGTGTTTTTTGGAAAATCCTGTGATATGACCTGAAAAATTAAGGGTCATGAGAACTTTTCGCTTTATCACCATTTACTTTTCACAATCTGAAAAACATTTTTTCTACTTGTGATGGCTGCCATCTTGTCTTTTTCCTCCAAACATGGAAAATTCTAGTATATAAAATTATTTATTTTTAAAAAAGCAAACACCTGAGCATAGTTAAATGGGACCCATTGGCTAGATTCTGGCATTTGTTTTTTTAAAGATACAGCCAGATATACCTTTTTGGGGGTACCTCAAAATCCAGGGTGCAGAGCTTAATGAGAGGAGCCCTTCACCAAAATTCTCTGCATGAGAACAGTGGGAGTTTCTTGACATCTAAAGGCACATATTGAGACATGATACTGGATTGTGTGTCAGCATTGATCCAGCGAGCAATATTGATCTTTTCCTCTCTGTCTGTCTATCTGTCTTGTTTTTTTATATATTTTTAATTCCCTCCCCTCCCAGCTTATCCCACTCTCCCTAGGGTTTCCCTGATACTTCATCAGAATGTTGCACCCATGATTACAGAACAGCAGACCAGGGTGCCCACCTCTGTACTGCTTGCCAACCCCTTCCCCTCCAGGTCGCTCACTCCCCAATGAATAGATGGTGACACTGGAGTGCCTATCCCTGGTGCCACTGTAGTGTTAAGCTGACAGTGGGCTGCCCAATCCCCATTGCCACGTCTAACACAGATTTAATCCTGCAAAAAGGAAAACAGTCCCTTGACGGCTTTATTTTTTTCAAACTAACCTGTCAAAAAGAAAACAGCCCCTTGCCAATCTGACCTCCCACACATCCCCACCTCAACCCCTTCCCCTCTCAGCACCCACCTCCCCACACCCCAACACACATAACCTCACTCAGCTGAACATGCCCATAATGTAGATCCCCTCTCTAATTGAAGACATGTGTTGCTTCTGGAACCGGTGACTGTAATATAAGAAAATAAGGTCATTCTGGTTTAATGTATTTAAATGGCTTTGGACTTCTGTTCCTAACTTTGTCATTTTCTTTTTGCATTTTATACCAAATTTTCAACAGGGCTTTTCTGTGACCCCATCTGATGAACAAGGTAAGTGTAATTTTTTAAATCAGGTAATCTCATGGTCACTGTATAAAATCACCTTGATGCCAGATTTAAACATTTTTACCTACCACGTTCATGAGGTGGAGTCATAAGAAGGCTATGTTGAAAATTTAGTGTACAAATATGTTAAAATGATCAAGTATAAGTGAATGTTGAAACAGTTCAATGTTCACTCATAACTTTGCTAATTTTTAACATTTTCCATCAAACATTCAACATGGGCTTTCTGAGACCACACCTCATGCACAAGGCAAGTGAAATCTTTTAAAATCTGTTTCAAGAGTGATTTTGCAGTCACACCATGAAATCAAGTTTGGGGCAGGGTCTGAACATTTTCACCTACTGGGTTCATGAGTTTGGGTCATTAGAAGACAATATAAAAATTTGGTTTAAAAATATGGTAAAATTACCAGGTTATGAGTGAACACTGGAATATTTTAATGTGCACTCATAAGTTCACTAAAACGGTTTACTCACCTGTAACAGTAGTTCTAGGAGTGGTATATGATGATCATCCACACTTCTGGCAGTTGCCTTTCCCTCCAAGAGTTGCCAAAAATGTCTTCAAGCTGGTTCCTCCCACTCACCCAAGTAGTTACTCCCTTGGCTCCACCCCATGACACCAGATCTTGCATGCTGAAAGCAGTGTTGTGCACCAAAGCCAGGGGAGGCTGGGTGGGTCCGTGTGGATGAACATCATACACCACTCTTAGAACTACTGTTACAGGTGAGTAACCTGTTTTTCCAGGAATGTGTATATGATGTTCTATTCACTCTTCTGGCAGACTCCTAGCAGTTCTCCAGGAGGAGAGAGGCAAGGCACACACCCCCTATTTAAGAAACAGAAATTGGAGAACTGAGGCCCCAAAATCAGCATCCCGGTGTGACTCATGGTCAATGTGGTAATGGGAAATAAAGGTGTGTGGTGACCTCCAGGTAGCAACCCTGCAGATTTCCTGGAAAGGAACATCCCTCGAAGAAACCAGTGACACAGCGGTATGGCAGGTGGAATGAGTCCTAAACCCTAATGGAGGCTTCCAACCCTCCAACCTATAGCAGAGATCAATGCAGGTTACTATCCACCTGCCAGTCATCCACTTGGCTGCTGGTCTGCCAGGTGTGGCTTCAGTGTAGGTGATAAACAGCTGCAAACCTCTCCCTGAACTTCAACCATGTGGTCTTTTTAGTAAGTGAGCACTCACCTCAGGTCCAGAGTATGGATCCTGTGCTTGGCCTCCTAGGTGTGGTTGGTGAAATACACCGGCAGATTAATCACCTGGTTAAGGTGAATATCCAGTACAACTTTCAGGAGGAACTTCGGGTTGGGATGCAGGACAACCTTGTCCCTGTGGAAGACCAGGTATGGAGACACCACTGAAAGCAACTGGAGCTCACTAATCATTCTGGCTAACATGATAGCCACCAAGAAGGCAGTCTTCCATGACAGGTGAGACATTTCACCTGTGCATTGATTTAAAAGGCTTGCCCATATGCTGTGCCAAAACCAGCAACAAATCCCAAGGTGGTGGTGGTTCACGCACTGAAGGGGAAATGTGGTCAAGACCCTTAAAGAAACTCCATACCACCTTCTCCTGCACCACTGACTGCTGACCAGCCTGGTAACTCAGCTCAACTCAAACTTTATTTATTCAAAGCATAATTCATCAAGGTATCAAAGCACTTGTACACAATATAAAATTCAAAAAGTAAAAGCAGCAATAAATAATAAAATACTGATCTCCTTCAGCAGTTCATCCAAATTCAGGGAAAGCAAGATTAAAAAGATGTGTGTTTAGTACAGATTTAAAACTGTCCACAGTCAGGTGCTTCCTTATCTGATGAGGTAGAGTGTTCCACGGGGTAGGTGCTACAAATGCAAATGCTCTAGCATCCATGGTCTTTAAATGAATCCTGGGAATCTCTAGCAATCCCTTGTTGGTGGAGCAGATTAGGTGGGAAGGGCAGTAGGGATGAGGAAGATCTTGGCGGTAACACGATCCCTGTCTGTGTAGGGTTTTCTAGGTCAGCAAACTGACCTTGAAGGTTATCTGCCACTGAATAGGCAGCCAGTGAAGTCTGTGGAGCACAGGCATGGCATGGCAAGATCAAGGTAAACCAGTCAACAACTTGTCAGTCACATTCTGCACCAGCTGCAAGTGGTGATTATCAACCTTCGGTATCCCTAGGTACAGGGAGTTGAAATAGTCAAGGTGGGAGGTCATGAAAATATAGACAAATGTTGGAAGATTGCTGAGGTACTTAATCTGGGTGATATTTCTCAGATGGTAAAATGAGGTCTTGATGATGGACGACTCCTGATGTCGAAGCCTTATCGCCTCATCAAAAATAGTGCCCAGGTTTCACTCCCGATCCAAGGCCATCAGCTGACTGCTTCCAAGCATGAGACTGGATGGCCACCCAGCCAAAAGCCCCTCTGCCTGATGACTCAGGTCCACAACCAACACCTCGATCTTGTCAGGGATGGGCAGGGATAGCTGCTAGGTACATGTTAAGGGTCATCGACCAAAGGCCTGACTTACAGAGGGACCACAGGTAGTCAAGGATGCAAGCCACAGGACACGACAATAGGGCCAACCCTTTGTTCTGACACCAAATAGAGAATCTCTTCCACTTGAAGGCATAGCATTTCCTGGTTGACTCCTTCTGAGATGCCTCCATGACAGTAAGGACATCTTCAGAGACATCCAAAGCCTGGAACTCTAGCTGCTCAGGAACCAGGCTGTAACATAAAGGCATTGAAGCACTGGGTGGAGTACCTTCCCCCAGCTGATGGAAAGCATGTCCAGGCAGAGAGAAAGATGCATCAGGAGCCTGCTGCTGAGGCTGAGGAGATCAGGGTACCAGAACTGGTGAGGCCTGTCTGGAGCCACCAGGATCACTTGTGCTTTGTCCCTCCTGGCCTTGAGAAACACCATGTGGATTAAGGAAAGTGGAGGGATGGCATAAAAGAGGCCCAGGGGCCAGGGCCTTAAGAAGGCATCCCCCAGCAGAGTTCCCCTCTAGGGAGGTGGGCACAAAACAGCCTTAGCTTTGCATTTCTCCTGGAGGTAAATGGGTCCACCTGAGGGGTGTCCCACTGGGATAACAGGCTGAGTACTACCTCTGGGTGGAGAGGCCACTTGTGAGATGCCTTGCCCACCCAGCTGAGAGCATCTGACAGCTGGTTGGAGGCCCCGGCAACATGGATGGATGGCTAGCAGATTGACTCCCAGGCCATGAAAGAGGTTCCACACAAAGAGAGTTTCCTTGCACAGAGGCAGGGAGTGCATCCCTCCCTGTTTGTTGAGGTAGTACATGGTTGTGGTGATCTCCATCTGAATCTGAACCCGTTGACCACTTATATGAGGAGTGAATGCAGTCAGCACCAGCTGAACTGCTTGGAGCTCCAGCAGGTTGATGTGGCATTGGGACTCCTTGGGGATCCAGAGCCCATGGGCTTTGTGTTCCCCTAGGTTGGCACCCCATCCCATGAGAGAGGCATTGGTCATCAGGATGACCATCAGCTCTGGGTGGATGAACGGGATCCCTTCCTGTAGATGTTCTGGGACTAACAACTACTGGAGGGTGTCCCACATCCTCTGGGTCACATTAACTGGCTGGTCGAAGTGATCCCTGCACTGAGACCACTGGCTGGTCAACTCCCGCTGCAAGGAGTGCATTCTCCAATGGGCTCATCAGACCATGCTGGTGCAGGCTGCCTTGTAACCCAGCAAATGCAGGAAGTCCAGAGCAGGGTGCAATTACCCAACCTGAAATAATCGGGCAAAGGAGGAGAAGAGCCATGTTCTGGCTCAGCAACAGTCAAGCTCCATCCCGATGAAACTGATCACCTGCAAAGGCATGAGCTCTGACTTGGACTCATTGACCAGGAGGCCAAGGGAGAAGCAGGTCTGGAGGGCCAGGTCCCTGGACTGCTCCACCTCCATCCTAGAGGGACCCATAATCAGCCAGTCATTCAGGTAGCGGTAAACCCTGACCCCTGAGCACCTCAGGTAAGGGTATCCCATCATAAGGGTGACTGAAAGTGAGTGACTCTAGTATGAGTGACTCGCTTTCAGCACTTGTCATGTGGGCTACCCTGCAAGGGTAGCAATGATTATGTGAGCTACCATGCAAGGGTAGCGATGGTTACAGCAGGGTGACAGGAAGGATGGAAGGGGGTCAGGAAGAGGAGGGAGGGAGGGTATCAAACTGGTAGTGCAGTAGGAAGTTGCCAAGTTGCCGGCTTGGTATTCTGGTGAGGGTGGGTGGCTAGCTAAAGTGGGGACAGTGCAGGGTTCAGGGCTGGGAAGGGCCACAAATGTTTGCGGTGTTTTTTTCCCGGCACTTTGTTTTTGCCAATCCCAGATTTTCACCCACTTCCTGACATGCACCCCACCTTAAGTTAGTAATCCTTATTTTGGGGTGTGTGGGGGACACAGTTGGTTGTCTACCATTTTCATCACTGCAAGTGTATGTAGCTTTTTTCTGGTGATGTACACTTGCTGTAATGATGATCACTATTCTGGGATCATCATTATGTAAGCTGCCACCACTGTGATGCACTTGTTGAAGGCCCTGGGGACTGAGGACAGGCTGAATGGCATGGCCTGGAACTCATAGAGGACTCCTTCTGCTCAGAAGTGGAGGAATCTTCGGTGAGATGGAAGGATCAGGACATGAAAGAATGCATCCTGAATATCCATTGAGCAAAACCACATGTTTTGCTCTAGAAATGGTATGATCTGAGACAGTTATGATCCTGCAGGTGTCCAACTTGAGAAACTTGTTCAGGTTGTGCAGATCAAGAATGGGGCACCAGCCCCCCATCTGCTTTGGCACCAGGAAGTACCTGGAGACAAACCCTGTGTGCTCTGAAGGATCTGCAACAGGAACCGAGCTGGGCTATGTTGTCTCAAAGAGCTGACAGAATGTCTACAGATACCAAGTCCTCCCATAGGATGTGGGCTCAGCAAGGAGGGTACTGCTCAAATTCCAGAGGCAGACCTTGATTGATCACCTCGAGAACACATCTGTCCATGGTGACAGCGGACCAGGTGGAAAGGTAGTGATGGATCTGGCCCCCCATGGGAGGACCCAGGGGAGGTGTGACAGGCTTGAGGGAGGCTCCCCTCATCCCATCACTGGGCAGGCTTCAAGGAGGAGAAGGAGGGTCCAGCTGAGGAGCCACTGGAGCCTTTCCCCCAGGCTTACAGATGACCAAAGCTGCTAACTTCAGCCAAGGTCACCAGGCCTGGTCCAGCTGGCCAGCCTGGGCCTGAGCTGGTTTGGCTGCAAGAGCTGAGGTGGGCCAAAAGAGCTTCTGTTTCTGCTGCTATTTGGAGTCCTTGGGGTTCTTTTAGGCAGATGCCATGGAGTCCAAGTTGGCATTAGACTTCTCGATACCGGTGAGGTGGCCCTCAACCCCAGGCCCAAACAAGTTAATGTCCAGGAAAGGAACATCTGCCAGCTTGTGCTGAGTATCAGCTATGAAGGTCAAGATCCTCCGCCAAGCCCTGTGGTGCATGGTCACTGTGACCGCCACAGAGCAGGCTCAGCAGTCCCCAGTGTCCATGGCTGTCTGGAGCTGTTTGGCTACATCCTGGCCCTTGTCCCAAATCTGTTTGACCAAGGTCTGGAGGTCCACTGGCAGATGAGGAAGCACCTCGTCCGGAGTGCCTAGCAGGGCATGAGAGAAGTGGGCCATAAGTAGAGCTGAGCTGGCTTGGTGAAGACCAACTGAGGAAGCAGAGTAGATCTTTTTAGCCACATGGTCCAACTTTTTGGACTCTTTATCAGGCGGCTTGTTGACATCCCCAGTGTTGCCAGTGCACATAAACATGGAATTGAAAACCAGCCCCTTAGCCAAGGAGTGTTCCCTGAATCCTGAATGGGAGCTGGTAGGTACCACATATTTTGGGGCCATCTGGGCAGAGGGTGCAGGGTAAGAAGCAGGGTGCTGCCAAAGCTCTAGGGCAGGGCCAAGAATGGCCTCTGCCAGAAGGAAAACCTCCATCAGAGTGCCTTACCAGTCAAGGATCTTAGTCAAAGGGTACCAGACCCATTTGTGGACGGGCTCCATTTTCATAACTATGGACTCAGAGACCAGGCAGAGCAGACCCAAAAAGGAGGTAGGGCCCTCATCCATTGAGTGATCCCCACTGACTCCATGTCAACCTGACAGGAATTCAAGGAGGAATCCTCTGACTCTGAGGAGTCATGAAAAAGGGTTTGACCGCCTGAGTCCCCACTAACCCTCTGGGGAAAGTTAGGGGTGACGGTGACTGACAGTCAATGGGGAAGCCTGGCTGGCCGAGAAACCTTGTTAGGAGTGCCAGTTTTTGGCTGAGCAGGTGGGTGGCTCCACAGGAATTGATGGGAACACCAGGGGTGGCTGAGCTGGGACTGTCTTAGGAGACTTCTGAGATGGAGAAGGCATCGGCCTGTCAGGCGAAAGCCAGGTGATAGCCAGCATGGGAGTTGGAACAAGCTTAATACTGGTAAGCACCAGCTGTTGCCACATGAGATCCTTGTAGCGTCAAAGCAATTTGCACCAAAGCCTCTCTTCACCCAAGGAAGAGAACAAAGATGATGAGTAGTGGTGGCACTGCTTCTGGTGGTGTCGAGAGTGGGAGTGCCGATGTCAGTGGGAACAACTCAGTCCATGGGAATGGAACCTCTACCTAGACCTTGATCATTGGGGGGACCGGTGGTGGAGCTCGGTGGGAGTCAATAACCAGAGGTGGCAAGTCAGTAGACTGATCTGTCCCTCTAATGGTCTGAATCAGGACCAGAATCCAGGACAAGAAAGTGTAGGCCTTTTCAGTCAATAACTGGTGGACCAGATCGAGAAAAATCTGGGTAGGAAGATCAACCATCATCTCGGCCAACTGACCCAACAGGGTTACCATGGAGCCAGTGGCCTGAGCCGGGGATACAAGCAAAGTTGGATCCAGAGAAGCACAAGAATCTGAAGCTCTTGACTGAGAGTGCTCCAAATTTCACAAATGTTGACAAGATCTTTTCTTGAACTCTTTTTTTGACTTGGAGGAGTGCCCAGAGGGTCCCTTACTGAAGGTGGGCAAAGGCTGGCACAGTTCTTTGAAGGATCCTATAAAAGTCAATTCTAGCTGGAGCGGCATGAAGGCAGAGGCCAAAGAGGAGTGTAAAGTGGCCTGGGTCATGGCTTCCTCAAACACCACAAGCTATTCAGCGGACCCCACAGCCGCAGAGACCACCCAACAGGCATCCTTAGATTTGACCATCAGGTTCCATTCTTTTGGTCAGCCCAACTTGAGGCAGGCTAGGCAGCCCTCAAGCATGTTAGGATGGAAGATACAACATATGTCACAGGCCTGGGTATCATTCTCATGGCCCAGTCAGTATACACACGTGGTATGAGACTCTGTATAGGACATCTTCTGCCAGCAAGGGCACCAGCGGAACCTGGGAGATGACTTGTTTTCCATTGTGGTCACAATCAGAGCTTGAACTGAAGACACAAAGTGATAAACTTTGAAGGTTTGGAAGAAAATCTGGAGATTTAAGTCGCAAGGGCCTACACAGTGCGAGAGCTGTAAAGAGAGAACCTGCTTCATCCAGCGGAAAGGAAGATCTGGCATCATAGTGCAGAGCTGTGGGAGTTACCAGTCAGGTGAGTGGGAGGAGACAGCTTGAAGACATTTCTGGTAACTCATAAAGGAAACGGCAGCTGCCAGAAGTGTGGATAGAACATCCCTAGAATTTTCAATATTTTGCCTCCAAACTTTCAACACAGCCATTTTTTTACACTACTCATAAATGTGACAGGTGTTGTTTTTCAAATCCTGGACGAGATGTGTTTTCACACACAAAGTACAAAATTATATTTTGGCCAGTATTCTATAAATGTCAGATGTCATGTTTATAAGGCAAGTCTATCTTGAAAATCTGATGTCAGTGTTTTAAAAAAAAGAATGACAATTAAGAAACATTGTGTGTAGTACCAGCCTTTATCCGATCGGTAGCACTTTGTGATCCTGTGCCAGTGAACTGAGTTCAGGGATGAGCTCTCTGATCAAGTTGGATAGGCTGAGGCTGGGGTTGCACTGTTATGAGGCATCACCCCCCAGTCTGGGAGGGTTAAGCCCAGGGTTGCCCGAACAGCCCCATGTACCATTTAGTGAAGAGAACTCCTCTCTTCTCTTGGCAGAGGACCCTGCACCTCTGCATCTGTGGGTGCAATGAGCCCTGTGCATTGTCTGAGACATCATATCAAATCATATCATATCATATCATGTCATGTCATATCATATCAAACTTTATTTATAAACACAATTCCAAATTAATCAAAGTGCTGTACATTAAATAATAAAATCCATATAAACAACAATAAGTAAAACTTAAATTTTAAGACATAATCATAAATATAACTGATGGCGGTACACTAAATTTCATTTGAATCAGGAAATGCTAAGCAGAATAAGTGTGTTTTTAAAGTGATTTTAAAGCTCTCTACGATCAGGCACTCTCTAATCTGATGAGATAGAGTATTCTTCAGGGAGGGGGCCACAAAAGCAAAAGAGTGTGCCCCAGAAGTCTTTAGTCGAATGCTGGGAGCCTCTAGTAATCCCTTGTCAGAGGAACAGAGTGAGGAGAGGGGCGGTAGGGACAGAGAAGATCTTGTAAGTTGCAAGGTCCCTGTCCATGTAGGGCTTTATAAGTCAGTAACCCAACCTTGAAGGTGATCTGCCAATGTACAAGAGCCAGTGCAGACCGTGGAGCACAGAAGTGACATGGCAAGATCTCGATAAGCTAGTGAACAACCTGACTGCTGCATTCTGCACTAGCTGAATTAGTGGATATCAACCCCTGGTAGCCCTAGGTATAAGGCATTGCAGTAATCAAGGCATGAAGTTACAAAGGTATAAACCAACATTTGAAGAGGCCAGGCAGGACCAAGCGCTTAATACAGGTGATGTTCCTCAGATGGTTAAAAGAGGTCTTAATGACAGCAGACACCTGAGATTTTAATGTCAGGCTGCTATCAAACACAACTCCCAGATTTCATGCCAGGTCTGAGGTAAGCAGCTGGTCCGCCCTGAGCCAAAACCCAGATGGTTGACCTGCCGACAACCCTGTACCTTGGTGACCTGGCTCTACCACCAGCACTTCAGTTTTGCCCGAATTCAACTTCAGCCAATTGGCACTCATCCAACCCTGGATCTCAGAGAGGCAGCTATTAAAAATCGAGTCAAGTCAACTCTGCTCGGGCACAAAGGACATGTAGAGCTGAGTATCATCCACACAGCAGAGAAAGTGCAGCCCATACCACCTTATAATGTCTCCTAATGGTAGCATGTACACTGCAAACAACATGGGGGATAGTATGGAACCCTGCAGAACCCCACATGACAGGGGGAGAGGAACCAAGGAATAAATCCCCAACACCACTCTCTGGGTCCTGCCAGTAAGGAATGAATGAAACTACCTAAGAACTGTACCTGACAGTCCACAGAGGGTCTGCAGGCACTCAAACAACATCCCATGGTCTACAGTGTCAGACTCTGTAGAGAGATCAAGGAAAACCAAGATGGAAAGGCTCTCCTGATCCCTAGTTATCAGGAGATCATTCAGTACCTGAACAAGAACAGTATCAGTGCTATGCCTCTTCCTAAACCCAGACTGAAGAGAATCATAGACATTGTGAATTGTTAAATGATCATCTAACTGCACCACAACCACCTTCTCAATAACCTTGCCCACAAAAGGCAGGTTAGAGATAGGTCTATAGTTTGCTAGGCAGTCCTGGTTGAGAGAAGATTTCTTCAAGACAGGTACCACTTCTGCCTCCTTCAGGGGGTCTGGAAACACCCCTGTCTCCAACCAATACCAGACTACCCAGCAAGGACCAGGCCAATGACGTCAATGCACCCCACCAGGAGGTGTGTTGGGCCCAGATCCAAACTACAGAATGTTGGACGCATACCCTGGATGATCCCCACATTATCTACAATCGCCAGGTGGCCGAAGTCAAACCAGACAGACCGGGTTCTTGCAACCTCTTGCCAATCTTCGCAATACCCATTTGAGGATGCTGAATGGTTCTCTGTTCTGATGGTGGCATTCTTATAAGTGAAGAACTGCGCAAATTCATCACACTTAGCCTGTGAAAATGCTCTCTGTGGCTCAAGACAGGTTGGATTGCACAACTTGTCGACAGTCCAGAAGAGCTAAGCTGGTCGATTCCTCACCACAGCAATTTCCTTGGACAGGAATTCTGCTTTCTTACAGGAGATTACTGATTGATACTCTTTATAATGGGCTATTAATCTAAGTTTATCATCCACCAGGCCAGATTTCCACCAGTGCTGCTCCAACCTTCAACCCCCTCACCTCAACCCCTTTAAAGTCCCATCAAACAAGGAGGACTACGGGTGAAGAGTGAGGGGGCAAACATGGACAGGTGCTAAGGAGTTGAGGGGCCCCATTACTGCCTTATTATAGGTTAGTACCAGCTCCCCTGGCTCATTGCATACACTAGGTCTAGCACCGCCATAAGACCATCTGGAGTCAAGCTCCTTTAAGGGATTATTTGTCCTGTGCATCTGTGACTGTGGTCACATGGAAGCACAGAACCCTGAGGGCCTCACACTTTTGTGGTCTACCAGACAGCCCCATGAATCCTTGACATCTGTTGTTGTACTGCCCTCATAGGCAGATGCTGTCTTCCCTTGAGGCAGTACCCAGAAGCTCTGCATATTTAGTGAATTAAGATAGGATTCTGCTACCTCAAAAAAACACAAAAAAACAGGAAATTCTTTGCAAAAAATTGTGTTAATGTACCAGTTAGGGTTCAATTTAATGATACAAAAAAAGGGAAATATGATGCTAGGGTTTCCAGACCTAACGTCCCATCCCCTAAGGAGCAAATGGACAAAACCACATAAGCAAACACAGACACCCATCATCAGATATGACAAAGAACATACAATTGTTTCCAGATGACACAAATGCAGTAGATAGATAAATAGATAGATAGATAGATAGATAGATAGATAGATAGATAGATAGACAGACAGACAGACAGACAGACAGATAGATAGTTAGATAGATATACGGACAGATAGACAAACAGATAGGTCCTGCACCTCTGTGTGGCTGAAGATGCAAATAATTTATTGGGTTGCTGAAGTGCAGGGGCCACTGGACCCTAGACTTCCATGTGACTACAGATGGAGATGTGCAGGACAAGGAGTCCATCTGGCTATGAAAGTTCAGGGCCTTCTGATACCTGCTCTTCTATGGAACATTGGGTGCAGATGCACAGGGACCTCTAGCCCTATGGCAAGAAAAAAACGTCTCTTCAGTATACAGTTACTTGTTGCCCATGTGGGCAACTATACCTCTCCAGTCTGAGGGCGGTGCCACATGGCAGTATCATACCTCTGCTTGTGCCCATCCAGCTGGCTCACTGAGACTGCCACTGAACATAAGTCACTGGCACAGGTTCGCAGTGCATTACCCCTGGGCCAAAGGCTGGTCCTGCACACAACTTTTCTTATAAGTTTTGTTTTTGGTTTTTTATCATTCGACCCCATGACATAAACTTGATCACTAGGATGTGTTAAATTCTTCCTGAGAGGTGGTTTTGCAGCGTGACTTTGAAATCACCTTTTGACCTATATTTGAAAATTCCCACTATCCTTGTTAAAGAGGTAGAGCCATTTAAATAGCATATTCAAAATGCGATACTAAAATATTGTAAAACAACCATGTTATGATCTGAGTATGTGAGACACAAAAAAATCACATTTTTTGTTGAAAGCTGGTATTGCACTACTGTACTTAATTTATGACCTAAATATTATTTGAACATATATAAAATCTTCAACCATTCAAAAAACAAGAACTTAAAGTTTTCACAAAAAATTCTTGGATCACACACAATGTGCAACCAAATAATTTTTCCTCCTCATATCAAAATCTCTGTCTGGCCCCAGAACTGTTTTTGCTTAAGCTTGCACAAAATATTGTTGAGTCACACTGAATGTGTAACCAAATAATTTTTTGTCAACATATCAAAATCTCCACCCCCACTGAAAAACTGCTTTTATTAACACAAATATTTTGGGGGGCACAGTTAAATATATGACCAAAGAAGTACTCCGGCAGAAAAACAATCATTTTTGCTGGGTACAAAAAATTCCTGGAACACACTTACATGTGAGACCCAAGAATTCCATTTTTGGTACACACAAAAACCTTTTGGGTCACACTTAAATGTGTGAGCAAAGAATTCATGGCTCGTAACACAAGAATCAGTCATTTCACTAAACAGATGCCCAAAGAACTTAATAAACTCCAAAAAAGGTATTTCTGGTCCATGCTTTGAAAAACAAATACCAGCATCTAGCTTAACAGATCCCATTTAGAAACATTCATGTGTATGTTTTTAATTACCTTGTTTTTGTGTATTTTTTTTTTTTTCTTAGAAAACAAAGAACAACAAGATGATGAGTGTCAGGACCTAAACATTTTTTCTCATGACTCAAAAATACAATTAGTAACAACATAAAAACAGCTTGTGAACTGCACACAAAAGTTAGGCCACGTAAAAGGTGATCTAACTTTAGTTTGCAAATGCCATGAGTTGTGGCAATCACAAAAGTAATGCATGCATCACTTTTTTGTTGTAAGCTGCAGTAAAGCACTAAAACCTTTGCAAATGCAGCAAAACATGTGAAATAGCAAACAAACATTTTAACACATTTTAGATAATATAGTTGAAACTCAAAATCAGGTGACATGGCTGCACTATTCCCTTTTGAAATTCTGGCTCTATATCTCATATGATGTTGCCCACATCCACATATTAGGACCTGTGCACTCAGCTGCTAATTGCGTACTATAATTTGTATTTTCTTTATTATTGAGATATAATCTAGCAATAGAAGAGGTGATTGTTCCCTGGATCTTGAGGGACTTTGACCTGGATGATTCAAACAAATCTGAATAAGCGTGAGGGTCTGTGGTCTGAAACATAGCTGCTTTGCCAAGTCTTAATATAATGGTCTGCCACTTAACTAGTGCGTTATGTTCCTACTTTATTTTTGAATAATTATTTTATATCTCCCATGACTCCTTGAGTCTAATTGCCATGCCTCCATATCTGGGGTCACCATGGCTGTGTGCCTCCTCCTGCTGGAGGCAGAACATGGTAGCAGCTGCCTTCACAGTCAAAGTCAATGCTGCTGTGTGGCTGGGTGGCATGGTACGAGTGCTCAATTCCCCTTCCTTTCCATGTGCCCAATTCCCTGACCTTTTCTCTGACTTTCTCTCTGCACAGAATAGCTGCTGCCAACTGTTCATGGATTGTAAAATACTTTAGCAATCCTTGTGCATGATAGGCACTATATAAAAACAAAACCCCTCCATTCCTCAACAGTAGCCAGGTGTCCTATCCCTGTAATGCCATGCCTCCATATCTGGGGTCACCATGGCTGTGTGCCTCCTCCTGCTGGAGGCAGAACATGGTAGCAGCTGCCTTCACAGTCAAAGCCAATGCTGCTGCGTGGCTGGGTGGCATGGTACGAGTGCTCAATTCCCCTCCCTTTCCATGTGCCCAATTCCCTGACCTTTTCTCTGACTTTCTCTCTGCACAGAATAGCTGCTGCTAGCTGTTCATGGATTGTAAAATACTTTAGCAATCCTTGTGCATGATAGGCATTATATAAAAACAAAATCCCTCCATTCCTCAACAGTAGCCAGGTGTCCTATCCCTGTAATGCCACCAAATATCAATCAGTGCCAGTATAAGTTTTTGGGGCTCCAATGGGAACCCCAGTATCAGGTGGGGGGGGGGCAATACAATGTGTTGCTACCATGCCAAGGGACCAGTCATATACTGTACCTTCAATAAAAATAGCAATGTGCTTCATAGATCAAAGTTCTTTTCTATGGCAAGGGAAATGCAGTTGAAAATGTTTTTTTTTTTCTGTTTCTAGCTGGAAACAAGCTCAATAACTCTCAAATTAAGATACAAAAGACAATCTAAAAGACCCCCCCAAAAAAACTAATCAATTTTTAATAAGGAATAAAAGGTATACTTACACCACTTCTATTGAGTCACATGATATTGAAGCACTTGCCATGCAGTTAAGTATGCCTATAGGGACAGCATCAAGAAATAGGTGTAACTTCTGCTGAAACCATTGTGCCAGGAAGATAGGGCTCAGATAATTGCCTTCAGACTTCAGTCGGTCCCATACTGCTATCAACACAACTTTCTTGGCATCTTGAGTAAAGTCCTCTTCTCCAGATATCTAAAAATTACAGTGTCATATTATTAATACGTATCCCTCTGTCTATCAGATAGATAGATAGATAGATAGATAGATAGATAGATAGATAGATAGATAGATAGATAGATAGACAGACAAATATAATACATAGATGTGACTTTTCCCATAGAATCCCTTATCAGATATTTCCTTCTATACCTCCCCAACTGCAGTGGTATGCCTCTGCAAATAAAGCTGTGTTCCACAGACAAAAAAAACATAAAAACAGTGTTACAAAGAACAAAGAAATGGACTACCAAATAAGCCAATTAAAAAATGTATTAACAACCTTACTGAACCAATTACATAATATCCCGAACCAATTAACACACGATATTCTGAAAATATATTAACATCTGTAAAAAAAAAAACCCTACCCACTCAAAAAACTGTGATTGCAGCCTCAAATGAACCAAGAATCTACTCTGTCTCTCAACAAACAGTAATGCCCCTCGATGCTTCAGCTTTCTCCTCAGATGCTAAACCCTTCATACTATGCCACTGATTCAGGCCTGCATCGGTAGCCACCATCGCCTCCCCTCCCTGCTGCTGCTACTGTCTCCTACTGTAGCTCCTGTCACTCGTAACAAAACAACAATGCCAGTCCCAGTTGCACACACATGACACACCCAAATGCAAACTACACCTGGCTCATGATCACAGATGCCATGCTACTGTGACCACACACTCCATGCCAGACTTAATGATGGACAACCACAGTCACACCACCATAAATAGTGGGACCTTTTGCTGTAGAAAAACAAATGGGACAAGCTAGACATTTGGCACAGCAGTAAGGCTAACACTCATTATGCTGTCTACTCAGGTTAAGAAATTACTCTGGCTCATTGGTGCTACCTGTATAGGGGTCTGGGTACTGGGATCCACCACAGTTCCCAATATGCACCTGTCCTTCCCATGGCAGTGCCATGGCTACTGCAGGCACTTTGCTGGTTGGGGAAAGCTGGGGTGAGCCACAGGATGGTGGCCATACACCCATGCAGTGTGGGCACAGGATCACCTCCTACCCAGCTGTGTTGCAGTCTGTGGTGCACAGGCAACTAGACCAGGGTCTAGCTATGGTCATGTGGCCTGTGGCCATGGGGGGGGGCTTGCAGAATCCCAAATTAGGGGATACTGCTTTACCAGAGTGGTGTAAGCACCCTGTTGCCATGGCACCCACCCATTAGGGTGTAGGGCTGGTGCAAGAGTACTGGATTTTGATGCAAGCTGCATTCACAAACCGGTACTGCCACAAGTTTTGATGCAAGGTGTGCCTTGCATTGATTCTGTTTGATGCAGGAACCTTGCATCAATTATAGGGCCTTGCCTAATTGGGCCCATGTTTTTTCTAAATGTCTAACTTATACATTAGGGCTAGAAACCAATTTTTGTTAAAATGAATGCTTTGAGTCAGATTGATATTATTAGATCATAACAATACAGTTATGATATGTCAATATATGTCTGTAAATGTTGATTTATGTTTGAAAACATGTGCGGTGTATTAATAAATGTGTTTTTACTTTTCATAGATAGTATTGATCTACACGTTTTTCTATCAATAGTGTAAAATGTATGACGTTCTTTACAGGAATATTTAAATTATTATATTGATGTAACAATTTTATGTACCAATATGAAAGAGTAAGACTGTTTACTTTTTTGAAAATGATGGTAATACTACACCTTATTAGGAACTGTGTAATTTGTAATCTGGTATTTGTTTGTCTACTACATGTGTTGTGAACATTTCTACCACCCTTCCAGTAACCACAAATTCTGCTCTGTAACTAGATGCTGCATTTTCTATGTCAAACTTTATAATACCAGGTCATTTGGTAAGTGTAGTTACTCATTATAGGGTGCTGCATTGATTGGAAGCTAGAGATGTGCACTGAGGAGCACTCAGACGGTGGCCTCATACAGTACCTCATTATACACTGGAGAAATGTATTTTATCTCCCAATAAATGCACACTGTTTCATATGTTATTGCTCACATATGTAATAAATGGAAAGGCCTTTTATCCTGTAGGAAAGTGCAAGTTTTTCAGAACAATGCACATTTAACTAAATCCATAATACACACTAACAAAACAGTCATGAAAACTGACAATTCAAAATCAGGCTTCATGAAAAATAGGTTCCCAATATTTTAATAACCCCCAGCATACCTGAAAAGCAAGAGACTGGATTTAAGAATCAGATAAAATTTCAGAAAACAAACACACACACACACACACACACACACACACACACACCCCTAAGGGCTAAATCTTCGCAAATTTATTTCAAAACAGAACATTGAACTGCAGCTTATTAAATAAAAAGGACAATTTCAGTCTAAATTTCTTATTTGTAAACAGGTTTAACATCTATGTTGTAAATGCCTTTTGTATATGATGAAATCCCTTCAATAAAATAAGAGTAAAAAAAGAAAATGTAGCATTCAAAAAAAGAGATTGCATTTAAGAAGCATTTCAGAGCCCATCCCTTATCCACACAATAAAGCTTCAAATCTTCACAGCACATTGTATACTAGAATACTGAAAAGCATCTTATTTTAGAGCAGCAAGGAAAAGGAGGTTTATTTAAAAAGTGTTGACAGAAAAAAAATACAAAAAACTTAGCTCTGAAACCAAATGGTAAGTGAAACAGAAATAATTCTACCACAAGGCAAGGTTTTAAAATGATCAGTCATTTGGCACACATGAAAAGTAACGCTGATTCCCATAAAAAAACTGCATTAAAACTACAAACTAAAACAAATTATGAAACACTTCAGGAAAGCACAGACAAATTACAGAATTTGCTCCCGTGCTGTATGAACTATAGGCATGAAATGCAATCATCTGATCTGACAGTCATGCTCTAACTCAAACTTGGTTCTTGTGAACTGACATCTGTGTTCACTGATATAATCCCTTTCAACTGACAAGCCTACTTATGGTTTAACTCCAACATTGCTGAAAGCTTTTTAACATTTTTAATAAAAAGTGAATAAAAAGTAGTTTTTTTTTTTGGCTGACCCAAATGTATTGTATAACACGAACACAAGAAAGGTGTTGGGGTCTATCAAAAAAGTAAATAAAAATGATATTGAAAAAAAAAAAAGAAAGTGGTTGGGGACTAACAAGGGTCAGGAGTGTGATGGGGGTCCAGCTTGTGGTTTTTATTAGACCACCTAGATGGCATTGTTTGCTTGTATATCATGCTTTCTACCATTTATTCTATATACAGCTTTATTACTTTTTTACATGTATCTTGTCGTTGTCAAATACCTTCAGACTGAAGAGATCTAGAGTGCTTCCCAGTGTGTCCAGGGAAATATTCCTCAGTAGTAGAACAAAACCTGACTGATCTTTGAGGTTTTCTGGGTCCAAGACAAAGCAGTACAAGTCCTGTGCCAGTTGGTCAGCAGTTATGTTTTGATGCTATAAGAAGAGAAACAGCACAACATGTTTAAACCTTCTACAGATATGATTAATTTATAAAGATTAACTGAAAAAATCTGTTTCAATGCTCTAGTATTTTGTTGTGAATAAATGATTTAATAATATAGCAACAGCACCTCAACATGACTTTATACTACTGTAGTTATCGCCCAATGAAGAAGTGTGAAAAGGGCCCTGTTTTCTCTTATTGTTGTAATGAAATTATATTTCTGGGAATCCGTTTGTGATATGTTTCTTTGCAGAGATTATATGACTGATGAAATTATGTAGATTCTCCTGAGGTCATGAAAATATATATAGTTTAGTTTCTTTAACTGTTTTTTTTTTCTTTAATGTTCAGTTCTGACTTTAGTTTTATCATCTGCTTCATTACTGTTTTTCATTTAAGAATGTTTTGGATGAAAAAAAAAAAAACTAAACCTGTTCCAAGGCGTGACCCAAGAGGACAGGATGGTTAAATGAGTTTCTCAGGGTCACACAGTTATTGGAGTTAAACCCAATGTCTGTTGCATCTCTATTTTCAAAAATTAGGTACCCAAATCTCTTGTTTATACTGCCTCTCAAAATGCATTCATTCAATTATTGTTGAATAGTTGAAAAAGGAGGCCACAAGTAATATACTGGTCGAGTTTAGTTCTATATAAGCAGGTAAGAACTCAGTCACGACAGAGAGTGCAGTAAAGCATGTCATATGCATGACTCAAGTGCATTGTAGAGCACAGGGTGAAGCAAAAGTTTTCAGCTACCTGGAAAGTGAGGTAGGATCTATCTTACAGCACAGTGTGTGGCAGGTTATTGCATGCATGAAATATTTTGTGTAGGTAGAAATTTTGTCTGAATAAGATGTTTTAAAAGAGAATAACACTATTTTGAATGCCCGTCGACTGTGCTGTAAGATACTGTAAATCTTATTGTAAGAGCACACAGCTGGGTTCAGCCAATCATGTTATTCCTTTTCTTTTTGCTTTTTTTGAATGAAGAAACAAAGAACACTTACAAAACAGGCAGATTGATTCAGATTAGATGATGCACAAGTGGGTCCATTGGCAGATAAAGGCCTGGAAAGTGAAATAAAAACCTTTCAGTTCACATACATCCTCACAAAGACATGTTTATAACAATATTAGGTATAGAACTGTTCTTATTCATAACAGCATGATAATTAGAGTTAGAAATCTTTATGGCTACTCACTGTGAAATGCCAGTGCAGTATGCGTCGACTAAAAAAGCAAAAACAAACAGTTTGAAATTGTTGCAAAATCATGCAGTATTTTGCATTTTGTGTTTAATGGTAGTTTACAGTACTGTATTTTATTGAAGTGCACTACTTAATGAATACTGAAGTTCAGTAAACTTGAAACAGAACTTATGGATACTCAGCAGCTTAAATGATGTTTAACTGGGTCTCATCCGCAGTGTTTAAAGCATTTTAACACTAAGTAGAAAACACTGCATTAATCCAATGAGTTATGGCTTTTACCATAACTGAAAATGAAATGAATTATGCAGCTTACTTTCATTTTAGATTTAAAAAAAAATCTACGGCCCTAGTCCCAGTCCCAGTCCCAGTTGCATTTGGTGGTTTCAGAAAACAGGGACGGGATGCTAATAGGCTTTCTGTTGCAGTACCACCAATTTCTGCTATAATTATACAACTTTAATAGTTGCAGAGGTTGAGGATCCCCTTGTGGTTATGTCACAATGTGAATTGGTTGCACACATGTAAGATGTTAAAAGGTATAAACTGGGTTTGCACCAGCCAGCATGCTGGATCACAACACCCACTAAGTCTCTGCACAGCATAATGTCTATTGCATAGCTCTATGCCTTGTAGAGGGCTCATGGGCTTCTGTACTCCAAACAGAAGTGTTAGGTACTCTCTAGGTTCTGGCTCAGTGATGATACATAGATGAAACGCCACAGCGATGCTGTCTCTTGCGTCTGACATCACCACTATTAATAGGATTTTACTGTTAGGTTTAGAGTTAGGTGTAGAATTAGTAGAAGTAAAATAGTAGTAGGGGAGGTCAGGGTGGTTGGAATTCAGGGGCAAAGTGCATTGCAAGAAGGCATACCCTTGTGCTTACAAGGGCTTATAGCCAGAAACATGGCAGAGGATATTTCGTGGATGAAATTCACAGGTAAATATCATCTGCCATGATGAAGAGTCAGAACCCAAGGTCACTCTGTAGAGTTTGCACACCTGCCGGTCCTTTACCTCTAGGCCTGCCTGCGAGAAAATGCCTGCAACAGACAGGTGCCATGACAATTACAGCTTTCACACACTCCTCCCTGGCTGGTTTCAGTTTAGAAATTAGGAGTGTGGAAACTTGTAAGCCTTAATATTCCACCATGGAATTCTGGTGAAATGGCTATCCCACCTCTGCAATTTTCCAAAGATGTCTACCAGTGTTGAGTAAGTTACTTTTTCTATTACTGTACTTTCTATTACGTTTGGAAACTTGTTCCAGGAAGCTCTGTGCAGCAACTAGCAAGGATGGAGAAGTACTAGAAAAAATAATACACCTTACAATTATAGTTACTTATTTTGTTTTATACAAAAACAATACAAAAATAATAAATAACTGTAACAGATTACATTTTTTGAAAGTAATAGGTTAGTTACTAGTTACTTTGAAATAAATGTAATCAGTTACAGTTACATATTTCTTTTGTATAAAAATACATCAGTAATTGCAACTGTAAGGTGTATTGCTTTTCACAGTACTTCTCCATCCATGCTAGTGACTGCACAGAGTTTTCTGGAACAAGTTTTCAAAAGTAATAGAAACAGTAACTTACCCCACACTGATGTCTACCAATAAGAAAACTTCAGGTATAATAATATAAAATGTGGAATGTTTGCTAAAATATACTAAAGTTAATATAAACTGCAGATTTATTTAGCATTTTCTTATCACCCATAAAATATAACTGGCACCAATGTAAACTGCCACATTTTTACAAACGTTAATGGATTTTTTTCCAAAAGTTACTCTCACATGTTAAAATAGAATAGACTTCATGCAAACTGTAACTTTTTTCCCTAACATTAATGAAAACTACAGGTTAGTTTTTAGCAGCTTTTCTCACATGTAAACTAGACGTTAATGTAAACAGGAGAATTTTCAATTTTCCATGGAAGAATATGGAATTTTGCATGAGTGGAATGCAACATTCAGCTTCTTAGAAGCTGAATTTGGTATTCTGCCTCTCCTTATTTGTGACCACATCCTAGCACCTGCCTGTAGCAGATCTGCAGGTAGAAGGCGCTGCTAGAGTTTGCAACTGGATTTATGAAGCTTGCCATGTTTGCAGAATAGCCCTGTGGGCAATTTCCATGAGGACTCCAGCACTCTTTCCACATATGGTCACAGTAGCAACAGTCCCTTGTGACTGAGTATATGGCTTGAGGTTAACATCAATTATAGCTCATTAATTTTTATAAGAACAGAATAAATATTTTATTGTGTTGTAACTCAGCCTCTAGAATACAGAGCAAGTAATCTTTTATGCCAAACTTAAGTACTCTATAGTTATGCAAGTGATCTACTTGCTAAATTATATCCAATATACAAAATTCCTTCAGGTAGATAAAATAATATCTTCAGTTTTGTGACTGAGAGGAAATTAACCTGAATATCTATTTTTTTCTCTGTGGTTCTGAGCACTTCACATTTTTAACCATGTCTTCAAATTAAGTGTTATAGTAGAGAAAAGGTAAATAATTTATACTTACCGCTGACTGGAATCTGTCCACACTATTGAAAAGAAACAGACCATTAATATCAGCACGTATTTGCTAGTCATATTGCTGCACTTTTTACAGTTTCAAAGAGCTTTAATCTTAAGACCTTTGGTTGATTTGAAAGAAATCATGTCTACTTGAAAAAACATGTTTTGATTGATCACAGGTTTTAGAAACAAATCTTAATAGTGTATATGTTTTAAATAAATAGTAAGTTAATTTTGTGTAAGTTTTTCAGGTACAGAACTCTTGAAAGTGCAATGACTCAGGTTTAATAAGATACATTAAATTACATTTGTTATCATTAAATGTCTCTGAGATGGCAAAACAGTACCACAATCTCTAGCAGCACAGAAAACACCACAGTTGCTTGACTCTAGGGATAAACAGCAATATATGACATGTTGATACCATATGCAAGCTAAGCAGGACTCCATGCCTGATTCAGTAAAACAAGAGAAGACCAGTGTTTTACCATTGTGAGTTTTTAATTTAACATCATTGTAATCCTTATACAAAGAAACACATGTTAAAGCATTTGACTGGAGGTAAAAAAAGCCTTGAACTTATTTACTAGGCTATCAGAGACAGCAAGGGGGAAACAATGGTCCATATAAAGCTGCCCCCTCCACTAGTTGTGGTAGTAATTAAGTAACCCTTTACTGTTCATGTATACATAGTCTTTTTTTTTTTAATATTTATATTGCCACTGTTCAAGTCATCAGTTGGCAGCGAGTTCCAAATGCCCCCAATTCACTGAGTAAAAAACATCTTTCCTTTATTAATTTTAAATGATTGTGTGTGGCTATATTTGTTTATTATGCTCACTTGCCATTTTTGTGTCTAATTTAAATTTCATATTAATGCATTTGATTATCTCACTATCCTTATGTGACTTATAAAGTACATTACAGTAGATTACCATAGATTTGCTGTCTATGTTAGGAAACAGTTCTGTATAAGTCTTTCCTCATATTCCATGTTTCCAAACCCTCTTATTGATTTTGTTGTTTTTCTCTGAATTCTTTCTATCAACATTCTTTCACCTGAATTTACCCCCCCACCAAAAAAAAAACTGTGAACAGTAATCAGTGTGTGGTCTGATGTAGATATTATACAGTGTTATAATGATTTCCTCAGATTTATGTTTGCAATGTCTAAATATGCTATTAACCAGATTATTTGTTTTCCTTAGTATTTCAGCACATTGCTTTTTGTTTTTGATATTCTGTGTGATGAAAATTCCTAAGCCCTTTTCACAATTAGTTATACTTAAAGGGACACTGTCAGCTTTCGACTGATGTTTTTAATCCCATTACCACAAAAGTGTCTGCACTCTCTACAGCCTTTTTAATAGCCCAATAATTTATATACCTGCACAAGATGTCTAAAAAGTACCTATTTTTCCTATTTTTAAATATATAGAACTTAAGCCTGGTGAACTCCTCTTATCTGTGGCTGCCAAACGTCTATACATGCTCACATATGCAAATTGCAACAAGGTGCTGGCAGACATGCCCAGGGACAATTATTTATCAGTTTTTGAGCCCATGAAATAAAAACTGATCTATGTAGTATATATAACATGAGCTGAACTTACTGTTTTACTTCTTTTTTCAAAAGGAGGGGTGTATCACAGATAAATCCATGTCTGAAAGTCAAGCCATGACACCAGGCATGTGGAGCAGCATGCCTGGTGTCACAGTTTGACTTTCAGATGCAGAGTTACCTATGATACACCCATTGTTTCAGAAAAAGAAGTAAACTAGAAAGTTCAGCTCGCATTACATTACATAATTCAGTGTAAATCTCATGGGGCTCAAAACTGATAAAAATTCATTCATGGTTGAGCCTGCTGGTGCTTTGGTACCATTTACATACATGAAAATGCATAAACATCAGGCAATCGCAGATAAGAGCAGGCCACTAGGAATAAATTCTACATTAAACATTACAAAAAAAATAATTGTCGGATACTCTGTGCATGTATATAAATTACAGGGCCATTGAGAAGGCTGCAGGGAGTGCAGGCACTTTTGTGATAATGGGATAAAAAATGTCAGTTGAAAGCTGGCAGTGTCCCTTTAACTTGGTATTGAAAAGATGGTACTGACTTCTAGGGTTCGATTTGCCCAGGTTCATTACGGTACATATTTTGCCAAATTAAATTTCATACCCCTTTCATTAGTCCATTTACCCAGTGTTTATATAGAGATTTATGCTGTTCTGTAGTGTTTACAAGACTTTTAATTTTGTATCATCCACAAATATACTCTAACAGTTGGCCAGATTTTTACCTAAATGTGAGATGCATATACTGAACAGTATTGGACCCAGGATTGATCCCTGTAGGACTCCACTCATGACCTTTCCAATATCTGAAGTGTAACCATGTATTGTAATGCATTGTGCTATTTTGATAGCCAGTATAAAATCCATTTGATCTATTGTTAATCGATGTTGAGTTTTTCCTAGTTACATGTTATTTTTTTTTGTGTGAAACAATGTCAAATGCCTTGCTAAAGTCAAGGAAAACTACGTTGATTGTATTACCTTGATTATGAGACCTGCTAATATTTTCACAGAAACTTATTAAATTAATGTTGCAGGACCTCTCCTTAGTGAACCCATGTTGGTGAATATCTCCAGTTCCCTTGGCATGGCATTGTTCTTCTAACTTCTATTTAATACCAGATTCCATTATTTTACTGCAAAGCCTTGTTATGCTTATTGGTGGGTAGCTTTTAGGATCACTTTTGGCAACTTTTTAAAGATGGGTACCACTTTTGCTGTTTTACAGTCACTGGGAACCTCAGCACTACTAATTGATTTTACACATATATATGCTAGAGGGTTGACAGTTTTGGCAACTATTTCCTTTAGGAATCTGGGGGCTGTTTGTCTGGTCCAGCTGACTTGGAAATATCCAGTGCAGCAAGGCTAGCTTGTACTTCTGCTTTTAAAGTAGAAATGGTATTTTGTCCAAGGTCTTTTTCAGTATAATTTTTAGTTAAATCATTATCTGTGTTGATTTTCTGGAAAACCGCACAAAAATGATTGTTAAACATTTCTGTCATGTCAGTTTTGTCAGTTATAATTTCAGTATCTATCATTTAATGGCCCAACTCTTGCAGTGTAGATTTTACTGAATTTAAGTATTTGTAAAAGGCCTTAGAATTATATTGCTCCCTCGCTAGTTTCACCTTTAAGTTCTTTTTGACCTTTCTCTGTTAATGTTTTGTTCTGTTCAGTGTTTTACATGACTTTGTAGAATCCCTTTTTCTTGGAAATAAGTTTATTTATTTTCTATGTGAACCATGGAGGGAGTTTACCTTTCTTAATATAGATTTGCTTTTCACTGATATATAACTTGTAGTTTTAGTAATTAATTTTAAATGTTGTCCAACAATGTTCTGCATTATTATTTCAGTCTTCCCAGTTCCACTTTACTAATTCTGTTGTTACTGCAACAAAGTTTGCTTTGTTGTAGTCATATGATATCTCACTGCATTTCCTACATCTCTTACAACATTTCTATTAACGCTGAAGAATATAGTGGCATGGTCACTATTTGCTATGGAGTCTTTACTTTTATATGAGAAATCACCTACTAAATATGCCATAAATTAGATCCAGTATATTGTTCCTTCTTGTAGGTCTGGTAATCTGTTGTTCCAGGCTACATTCTCTTAACAGAGCCAGAAGTGTTTCCTCCTTTCTACTGTTTGCTTCATTCTTTAACCAGTCTATCTCTGATATGTTAAAGTCTCCCATAATGAGTATATCATTATTACTATAGTACTATAATGACAGAATTCATATGAAAAAAATATTTAGAGTAGCTGAATCTTTATTGGTTGGTGGAGGTAGCAGTTCCCAACAATCACAAGTCTAGTCTTAATTTTGTTTATTTTTATCAATAATGCATTGATAGATTCATTACCATGTGATAGTCCATAACTTAAAGATTGCTCTTGAAACATAGAGCGACCACTACTCCTTTTCTATTAACTCTATCCTTTCTAATTAACTGATAACCCTCCATGTTTTTCTACTAAGTGCCATTTGGATCCTGTCAGGTTTCTGTGACGGTTATGATATCAGGAAATGAATTATAAACCAATATTTTAAACTCATTAAATTTATCTACCAGGCTTCTAGTAGTGAAGACAAGGACCTTAATTCCACCTGTCCCTTTATATTTTTATTTATTTTAGGGGGTGCTTAATTTTATTAAGCTCCTTACTTGATACTATTCAGAGACTTCCATGGCACACTATTAAGCACGTCTATAGGGTGTGCCCATTAGAATGCTACATATGGATGAAGGTTTAATGAAGTCACAAAACCACTGTCATGTAAGGAGCAAAAACACAATTTCAACATTTTTGTTTTATTTACTTAGATATTTTTTAACCAGAAAAAGCACACATAGCCAAAACTCCTTTTTATGTGGCATCCAGGAGCCTTTACTACCAGGATTTTGTTACTCCCTACCAATTAGGCTTGAATTGAATCATGCAACTGAAATCTGGCTTATAAGCCATAATCACATGGCTGAGGTAAGGCTGCAGTGCTCCACTCTAATCATCCCTCCTCCTCCCACACTGATCCAGCAGCCACATCTACATGGCCCCTCTCAGTGCTAATATAAGTCACGCTACAGAGGGGGCCATGAGTTCAGGGGTGGAGGGTGGGTGAGTCTGCAATGTGAGCATTGCTGCCTCTCCACATGTCAGTTTACATTGCTTACATTGCAATGTGTCCCCAGCTCTACTGGGACTCCAGATGTAGATCAAGGATGGACATACCATGATCTGGTAAGTTTCCACACTGCCACATTTGCACCACCGCAACCTGAGTGCAAGTCGATTGGCAGTGGCACCTTTGAAGTGCCTGGAGTGCACGGTTTTCTGCTGTTTACACTGACTTCTTCCAGTGGCACTATGATGGGTCAAACTAATTACCTCATCTGCACTTCTCCTGTGAAGAAGACTGAGCTCCTAGGCCTACCACAGGAATTACTTTTGCAAGGGAACATACTGCAACACTCCGCTGGCCAGGAAACATATTCTAAGATGTACTTTAGATATTTTTTTCTACTACTAAAACATATTTTTCATAGCAGATATACATTTATAATATAAATCAATGGGGTTGTGAATTCACATAATTTATCACCTAAATCAAATACAAGTAAGTATCATAGTGTAACCAAGTAAAACTGTAAGAAATGTTTGCAATCCAGTCATTTGTTCAGACATACCTTACTTGCGCTGACTGCATGGCAACCTAGAATAAATTTCAGTAAGACAATATATTTTTAGACTGTGATTCTCCATTTTGTTATTCAGTAAGTTAAGTTGAAACAATATCCATTTGTTGTTTTCTCCATATGGCATATTACAAACGATATAAATCATAAAGTATTTAGCTATCTTTTTCACAAAAATAACATGAAGATGAACATTTAGGTGATATTTCTAAAGTCATACATATTCAAATATCCCATTATTACAAAATTATATAACAGTAAAGTCTCTGTTCTGTACAGTCATTTTAACAGCACTGAGAATGGTGAATACTGGGATGTGCTGTATTAATTGTCCATTATATAAAGTATCACATTTATGAGATTTAAAGCCCCGTATTGAAGTACACACCAAAGTAATAATGTTACCTAAAACTATAGGATATGCTAAGTGAGCAGAACTGAAAACAATTGGATGGGATGTTGTAAAAAGTCATGTAAGAGAAAACAAACCTGGTTAATTTATTTGCCTGTTTTTCCTTTTTTGTTCACAGTCTGCACTCCCCACAAATACTCAGTCTTAGTTTTGGAAATGATAGCTTAGTTTATTACTGGATCAGTAAACAATTCAAGAGCCACTATCCTGATCCTTATCTGTTTCACCCCATTTAAAAAAAAAATACTTTAAAGGAGACCTTTGTTGAATCTGTAAATCATCCTTCTCCAGTAGACATTGTTGATTAATATTGATGTTTTAGATATATGTATGTTATTAACTACTATTTATGGTGTTTTTAACTGCTGAATTTTATTCTGGTGTGTGTATAAGTGCTTGGATGCTCATTGACTTGAACTTTTTTATAAATAAATTTGAGTTGAGTTGAGAGTTGAAGCTTGTTTGCTAATTAAGTGTTGCCATGCTATCATTGTTCAGTCATTAGTTACATGTCTTTACATAAACTCAGTGAGTGTTTATTAATTACATGCTAGTGGACAGGTGGGTGTTTATTAATTATGTACTAGTGGATAGGTGGGTGTTTATTAATTATGTACTAGTGGGCAGGTGGGTGTTTATTAATTATGTACTAGTGGACAATGCCAATAGATTCTTCCCACTAGTGCCAGAAGAATACAAAAAAACGTTATACTGGGGAAACTGCTTTTGCACTTCCAGAAACAACTAAACAGAACTAAGAAGTACATTTTTCCATTGTATAAACATATGACAATTTTTGTTTTGCTATCTATCAGCACAGGTAGCACAATGTTACTTATGTTGGCATTTATTACTAGGTTTCACTAACATTCTGTGGCTGCAACACAAATATTGAGGTTTTAGGTTAGGGCAATAATGCACATTCTTGGATAGCTCTAGACATGAGTATGGTGAGGGAAATGTGCCAAGATTAAATTATTTCTGAACAGTGTCCCCCATGGTCCAGAAGCCTGTGACAAGCTCTTTTAAATCAAGTAACTATATAAGGCTTACCTGTAGCTGACAGCAGTCCAGCAATATAAATGCCAAGTCAGTCCTATATCGGTTCTACTTTGCCAGTATTCTAGATGGAACCCTATGATGTGATGCAGGGTAAAGCTTTGCTTAAATATATTGTAGTTAGACACTTCTACACCTTGCACAACATCACAAGGTTCAGAAATTGTGGTAATATAGTATCACTATAGGTCTGACTTCATGATCAATATCTTTGGACAACTGCCAGCTACAGGTAAGTCCAATATCTTACTTAAAATAGATTTTCATGGCTGTGCAAACTATGATGAGCACTGTTTGTAAATATTTCCCTTGAAGGTAACAGATGTTTGACTTTTTTTTCATGGAGTTAGTTTGGCAATATCAAATTCAATTGGGTTTACAAAAAAATGCCTACCAAAGCTGGAGCCAATGTAAGATAACGCTATGCCTATAATGCAATATTATTAGCCCTGGTTTAATTACATATATAATGCACAAAGCTTCTTAAAATTAGATTTCAGTTATATACCTTTATGATTTTGTTCAATACATTGTTTCAATAATAGTCTGGCAATAATTTGGCATGTTAAAACAGCAGTGCATGGCATAGCAAAATATTTGTGTCCATTCCATTTCATTTGACGTTTGATAGCTTTTTTCCTTTGCTTTGTTGTACTTTTTTCATCCTTTATGCCTTTACACCATCACTCACTAGTGATAACAATAACTCTTGGTGCATATTACAGGAGGAAGATAAAAAGAGTACCCTAATGCATCGGTGGTGTGCTTAATGAGATTTTACACATATTCAAGGTGTTGGATGCTACATAAACCCTGAGAGCGAAGCTCGAAGGGTTTATTTAAGCATCCTGCACCGAGAGTGTGAGTAAAATCTTGAGTTAAACATACCACCCCATGTTTTATTTTATATAATTGCTGGGGAGCATTTTTTTCTTGAAAAATAATTCAAAATAAAATATATTAATATTTTAAAAGCATGAACTGCTGCTTCAACATTATTTCTTTTAACTAAGAAATAGTGCAACCGAGATTGTTGAGTCCAGGTCATACTCATTCGTTGCCTGCTAAATTCATCATGACAGTCATTCATATCTTCATTTGCTTGTATGGACCTATGACAGTTATACTACAAAGATAAAATACTTACCTAAAATGATATAGATTAGGGCTCCAAATAAATGGAGCAGCTCCATTCTCTGCATGGTATTTGTAGCTTGCTGATATTTTAATTTGGATCTGATTATGTATTGAAACAAACAAGAGAGACAGTAAGTTGCATAAATGTAGAATGCATTACTACAGTGTTTATTACTCGGAGCAAAGGTGCTGTATTGTGGACACATTACTAGAGTGTAACTTCTGCAAAAGAAAACTACAAGACTAAAACACTACAGCACCATATCTTTAATATGTTTTGGCAGTAGTTTTTCATAGTACAATACTGGTAAATTAACAAAAGTCAGGTTCAAAATGTGCTAGCATTGTGGCAAATTGTTTCCATCAGTTTAACACTTGGGATGGGCCAAATGGTTCAAATTCCTATCCAGCTTCCACACTCACTCCCCTGAGAAGGGATACTAAGGATTGCCTCAGATTAATGAGGTTGAGTTTTCAGAAACTGAGCCACTCAAGATTTGTATTCCATTGGGGATGAGGCTGTCAGAGCAATAAATTACTTCTTCGCTTCAGGAGAGAGGAAAAAAAAGAAGATATTTTTGTTGATATTTTTGGGTAAAGAAAAAAGGTCTGGATTCACAAAACTCTCAAAAATCCTGCAGCTGCGGGGAAGACTCGATGCATGTGGTTTGCCACTTGCAGATCCACAGGTTTCCCACAGCTGTGGGTATTTACAAAGGTGGAGCCAGATTAAGACCAGCTTCACAATTTACGGCAGCTTGCGGGTGGTGTTGTCAAGGAAATCCCCACATCTGTGGAAAACTGTTATGGCTGGTGGGAACAACCGTAACTTCTTCAACAACTGCTGCAGCTGTAGAAACATAGAAACATAGAATCTGACAGCAGATAAGGACCCCTTGGCCCACCTAGTCTGCCCATTTTCCTACCTAACAGATAAGCTGCAGATCCTAGTTAACCAACAGCTTACTTCCTCCTACCCCTCCTTAGGACTGCCTTATGTCTGTCCCATGCATTCTTGAATTGCCCCACTGTTCTTGACTCCATGACCTCCTCAGGGAGGCTGTTCCATGCATCCACAAGCCTCTCCATGAAAAAATACTTCCTCACATTACCTCTGAGCCATCCCCTCTCTATCTTCAAATTGTGCCCCCTTGTTCTTGCACATCTCTTTTTCTGAAAGATACTACCCTCTTGGACTTTGTTGATTCCCTTGAGGTACTTGAAAGTTTCTATCATGTCCCCTCGTTCCCTTCTTTCCTCAAGGGTATACATATTAAGCTCCTTTAGTCTCTGCTCGTATGTCTTTTCTTGCAGACCCTGCACCATTTTAGTTGCCCTCCTCTGGACTGCCTCCATCCTGTCTATGTCCTTGAGGAGATGGGGTCTCCAGAACTGGATGCAGTACTCCAGATGGGGTCTCACCAACTGTCTGTACAGAGGGATAACAACTTCCTGTTTTCTGCTGGTGATGCCTCTCCCTATACATACCAGTATCGTCCCAGCCCTCCTAACTGCCTTCTCACATTGCTTGCTAACCTTAAGGTCATCAGATATGATTACCCTCAGGTCCTTTTCCATTTTTGTTGTTGTTACTACCTCCCCCCATTGTGTAATCTTCCCCTGTGTTTTTGTTTCCCAGGTGCATTACCTTCCGGAGATTTCGGTCTGCAACTAGAATTGTGGTGTGGGATTTAGTCCCAAAACGTTTAGTGAATCCAGCCTAATACCTTTACTAGGCTAATGAAAAGTTAAAGATACAATCTTTTTGTGGCCTGTAGTACTGCCTCTTGTTCAGGTATGTTACACTGCAAGCTGAAGAACCATTTGTAGGAGCTTGGTTCTGATTAGCAATGCAAGAAAAACAAAAAAACATTGCAGTGGTTTGAGTAAACTTTGAAGTGCTAATTAATAATAAAGCTGTAGGAACAAATCTATTTACATTCTTGCTGCTGACACAGTATAAACAAGAAATTTTTTTTGTTAAGGCATGCAGTCAAAAAGCTACACAAATTTTAAAATATTATGAGCTGGATTCACAAAGTCCCCCCCAAATCCCGCAGCTGCAGGAAAAACCCGGCACAAGTGGGTTGCCACTTGCAGCACTGCAGTTTCTTCCGCAGCTGCGGTATTCACAAAGGTGGAGCCAGTTTATGGCCAGATCCATTATTCATGGCTGCTTACAGTTGTTTTTTCCCCACAGCTGCAGAAAATGTTATACTGGCAGGACTAGGCATAACATCCTACACAGCGGCAGCGGACTGCGAGTACAAATCTCCACAGATTAGCCTGTGGAGATTTCAGTCCACAACCGAAGCTGCAGAGTGACACATAAGGCTCGTTCACATGAGCAAATCTGCGGTGTTGTTGCTGGTGCACAGCTGCAAGATCGTTGCTCCTGTGCATGTCTGAATGCCACAGGTTTGCGGTTTGAGGCTTGTGTTTTATTGTGTTCCCAATCCCTGTTTCCTTGGGATGGGGCTGTGGTGCGGGTGTTTTGTGCCTTTGTACTTGGCCCTGTGAACGCCCCCACCACACACAGCATTGTGACAGGCTCTTCCCAAACTGAAATTGCTGCTGTTGTAGAATTGTATGGTGGTTTCCACCTGGTTTACAAGGCATTAGGTGGTCTTGGGTCTGACCAGAGTGCAGGTTTCATTGCCTCTCCCCCTTCTCCCTCATTCTGTTCCTGCCCTGACCCCAGCTTTTGTGTTCCACCTTGAACTCTAAATTGGGCTCCTCTTTATCCACAGGCTGTAGTGTTACATCTCCAGAATGGACTTCACCCCTCCCTGCAGTGGCCATAGATCTTAGTACACAGCATGTACTACAGAGCACTTCTAAGGGCATATCTGCCACCACTATCACAGCAGCTGCCGCTTCCACCCTGGGTGGTCACTGTATTTATAGGTTGACTGGGTCAGGTGACAGGGTCACGATAACGTGACTCAAGCTCTCCTTAGCAGCTTATAGTGCTAAGCCTCTAGGGGGAGCTGTCCTCTTCCTCCACTCAATTTTAAATAGAATGTAAGTGCCCTGTTCTCAGTTGTCCCTCAGCCTATCCTACTTCCATACCTCAATCCTCCTGTGAAATGTCCCCCTCAGTAACTCCCCTCCCCCCTTTTTTGCCTTTCTCCCTCCATAGGACCAGAACCCAGGCCTGTGGTGTTCAGCCCATTTGGAATCCCACAACTCTGTCCACTAGGTCACAAAGCCTGTTAGTGTTTCCACCTGGCTGCGACTCTCTAAAACCTTAGTCCCTCCCTCCCACCCTTCATGGTACATCCCTTCTGTCCTTTACTATCCCTTCCATCTGGGTCCTAGAAACCCCACTATTTACTGTTGTTGCTCCTCCCACAGCAACTTAGCAGTGCCTTCTCTACTCAAATTAAATGGCAGTAGCAATCCAACCACCTTCCCACACCCCCCACAACTGCCCTCTTTTAATCAAAGTGCAACCCCCTGGTACCCAGCTTTGCAAATCCAACCAAACCCTTCACACTGTAGTCCAGGGACACAGTCTCCACCAACTCATCAATGACCCCACAAGGGTCATGTCTGCCTCCAGATCTAGTACCCTAATTGACTGGACCTTGACAAATCAGATTGACAGAATAGCTATTGCTGGTACTCTCTCTGATGCCATAACTGATTACTGTCCAATATATTGCATTTGGCATGCTAGGTCAAACCTCTCTCCTCCTCCAAAATATATTTCTTCCCACAATTTTGCCAACATAAATCAGACTCTATTTCTGCATGATCTCTCTATGCTTGACTGGTCCTGCATCTATACAGCCAATGATGCACAGTTAGCTCTTGACCACTATGTTGGAGGCACTCCAAGACATGCACACCCCCTTAATCTCATGTTGAATCCATGATACACCAGGTGGCTCCAGAAAGTTCTGGCACAAATCAGAGCCAGGGGCAAAAAGCTAGATGTGCTAGAAGATCTCTGGTCTTCCATCGGATTTCTGTGATTTCAGAACATGGAGAAATGCATGCAAAAGAAACATGCACACAGCGAAGAGCTCCTTTTGCAAAGGACTATTGATAGATGCTGCTGGGGACTCAAGGAAATTCTGATCACACATTAAGGTCTTCCTTGGAGCCAAACATTCTCATGTTACTAACGATATAGTCCTAAATGGTGCACACTGTAATAATCCAGCCACCATTGCAAACTCATTTAACCTCCACTTCTTGAATCTGTCTAAATACATGTCTTCTTTCTCTTCCACTACATCCTCCATCCCCCACACTGAGACCGAATCCTTGCGCACGCACCCTCCTTTCTGGTTTCTTGTTATAACCAGGCAGATGTCCTTAAAATACCATCTCTGACTATACTAGTGTTGGCTTGGATGGTCTTGAACCTAGGCTCCTTAAACTAATGGCTCCCTTTATCGCCTCACCTCTGGCAAAAATCTTCAATCTGTCTCTCTGCCATAGCACAGTCCCTAGCATCAGAAGTTTGCTAGAATCACCCCTCTCTTTAAAAAGGGTGATCTCAAGTCCATTTCAAACTATTGACCTATTGCTGTCCTCTCAGTTCTTAGCAAAATCCTAGAGAAACTAGTTGCCCAACACACTATTTCCTTTCTCCTTGATCACAACCTCCTCTCCGACTCCCAATATGGGTTCTGTAAAGGCCACAGCACTACCACAGCCCTCCTTAAATTACAAGTGATACCAAAATTGCCATGGACAATGGCCTTTTGATGAGTGCAGTGTTTTTAGACCTAACAAAGGCATTTGACCTTGTTGACCACCACTTTCTCCTCACCAAATTACTGTCCTTTTGTTTCTCCCCAGACATTGTGGCCTGGTGTAGTAGTTATTTGTCAAACAGAAAGCAGGTCGTTAAATTTAACTCTGCCACCTTGGATCTCACTACTATAAATATTGGTGTTCCCCAGGGCTCCATTCTTGGTCCCCTCCCTTTCTCAATTTTCATTAATGATGTCTCTCCAAAAATCCCTGCTTGCTCATTCCTGCTGTATGCTGATGACCTGGTTCTTTATTTTGGCTCTAGGAACATCTCTAACATTAACCATTTTCTCTCATCAAACTTCCTTCACATTTGGTCCTGGCTCAACAATAAACTTGTTCTTAATGTTGGTAAAACCCAAGCCATGCTCTTTGGTTCCACTGCCAGGATTAGAGCTGGATAAGAGTGACTCAAAATCTCTTGTGTGGATGGCTCCCTATTGAACAGTATTAACTACTTCAAATAGCTTGGCGTCATACTTGATGCATACCTTGACTATGATTAGCATAACTCTGCCACCTGTAAATCAGGTTCTGTATTACTGTTCTCCACCTACATCAGTTCCTTAGGCAACAACATCCACAAATCAAAGTGACATTTCTTTGCAGATGATACTGTGTAGTATACATCTAAACCATCCCTAATAGAAGTATGTGCCGAGATGCCATCAGATTTCAATAAACTGCAACACAACCTAATAAGCTCCAAACTGTTGCTGAATGCCAAGAAAACCAAGTTGATGTATTTTATCCCCACCCATCCTTTGGCAATCCTACATAAACAGATTGCACCAGTGCCCATCACAACTCTCTTTGGGGGCTCTCTGAGGTGGTGGATACATTTAAGTACATGGGAACTTAGTTGTCCAACCACCCCCTAACCTCCTTCTTTCCTCTAATTATGTCCTTACTTTCTCATGTAGATTAGTATTGTTTAGTATGGCTCTACGATGTTGGTTTGACAACTAAGTTGTCGACCACCATCACAGAAATGGATTTATGTCAGCCGCAACTTGCAGTTGACATAAATCTGACTTGAGACCCTTGCCGTTTTTTCATCGGGGGCTTCGACCCCCAAACACCCCGTGCAGGGAGTTCTGCCTTCCCGCACCCACCATATCTAAGATTCTAACTCCGAGTCAGAGTTGGATCAGGGAGGGGGTGCAGGACCAGAAGAGAGAGTGCTGGGGTCTTGGGCGGTCTATTACAGCAAAAACGTTGATGTTGTCAGCATCGACCTTTTCGCTGTAATAGTGTTGCTGTCCTGGGCGCATACTGTTTAAGACCAAATGTTTTGTTCTCTGAGTTGAAATATCATTATACTGTGATTGAATTATGTTCTTGTCTTATTATATTTGATTGTAGATTATGCTATTTTTTACTGTCTGCTGTACTGTTGTCCTACCAGGACTTCCTTGTAAATGAGCATGTTCAATGCAGTTTTCCTGCAAATAAACTTGAACTCGAACCTGTAAATCAGTTAACACCAAAATCAGGATTGCATACAAAATCAGCTGTGCTCTAACCTCTCCACTAGAATAGCCATTTCCCAGGGTATTCTATTTCCAGTCCTTGCCTATGACTCAGTCATATATATCGGTGCATCGAAAACCACTCTCCACAAGTGGGATACCACATGCAATAATATTTGCCAGTTTGCCTCAGTATCCCCTCTCTGCACATACCATTGTCAGCTTTATGCTGACCTAAAATAGCCCTCCCTCAACTCCCACTGATCTCCCTCCTTTGGTTCACTAATTGATGGCATCATCAGAACAAAACCCCCATACCCCTAGCCATCATGCTGCACCCACAAAACTTTTCCTATGGCATGAGATCTGTAGACCAAACCCCCCTCCATATCCCTAGGTAAAACTTCAATGGAAGTCCGTACTTTCTCCCATGCTGCCCCCACATTTCTGGAACTCTCTTCCCCTAGACATCCAACTGGCTCCCAATTGAGCTTGTTTCAAAAGACAATTTTGATATCATCTAATTGAATCAGCCCCCTGTATATGCTTTAATCTGCCTTGAACCCCTCTACTCACACCCATGTCACCATTGTCCCTCCTAGGCTGCCTTACTTACTTTGTCTCCTGTTGTATTACTATGTAGTTCAATTTTTTTTTCTCTATTTAGGTATGAAATGCTATTTCTAGTGCTTGTAACTAATGCTGTTATGTGGAAATGTACTTGTAACCTGGATTTGTCTTGTACTACCATGTATTTACTGTCCACTGCTGTAATGTATTTTACTGACTTGTACCTACTACTGTCTAATATTGATGTACTTGTATCTGCTATTGCTGTATTGCATCTGACTTGTAGTCTCCTGGATCATGCCTGAAAATAGGCATTTCTATGTCTAGTGCACCTACCCAGTTATCAAAAACAAAATAAAATTATTGCAATAAAACAAGCATTTTAAAGGTTTCAAGTTTATCTTTTTTTATTTGTACATTGGTGAATGAGATGGGCATATTGAGCTGAAGCTACTTTTAAATTTTTTAAAACAATAAATTCTAAAGTGTTTCCATGTGTATAGATCTAATCTTAATGGTTATTCAAAAGAGAGTCAGATAAATGGAACACAAGTCATTTTATATGCAAGCTAACTGATAAACAACAGTAGTTTTGATGTTTTGAACATGAGATCTTCTTCAGGAGTAGTCTATAAAGAAACCGTATAATAATATGCTTACTTATGTCACTATAGGTAGTTCCTGAAGAGTGCCTCATATTTAAAAGATCAATTCTAACTTTCAGTTTTTCAGCATGAATCTGAAAAAATCCTTTTTACTCTGCATTCATCCCACATGTTTATTTATCTATCTACTGTAGAATATTTAATTATAACAATCCACATACAGTACAACCCTTAAACACTACTCCATACCATAACATAAACAATAATTAACCATAGCTGTGCCCAAATTACTCTTAACAGTTTTTTTTTAATTATTAAAGAAAGTTCTTAGTGTAAAAAGTCTGAAATAAACTTACGGTTCTGTTCAATCATACAGCAAATTACAAGAAGCTTCACTTCAAAGAGAACACTGGCATATGCTGAGCAATCTCTTATATATGGCTTTGGTGGCTAGTTTGTAAAACCTGTATTTCCTCATTCTTATTTTGATGTAATGGTACCTAAAATAGATGGCCTTTGAAACTTGCCAAACTGAGTCCCTCCCAAAAGCTGTTGGGTATCTTCCACACAAATCACTATTAATATGTATAATTTAAACATTATATCTATCTATCTATCTATCTATCTATCTATCTATCTATCTATCTATCTGTCTGTCTGTCTAATATATATATTCTTTGCAAAATAATTGGACCTGTGCAAATGAGGATACAGTTCCACTGTCTCAAAAGGAAAGGAAATTCTTCAAAAATAACTGAATTAGTACACCAGTTAGGGTTCAACTTAATGCCACATATGTAGGGAAATGTGGCATTAGTGTTTTCAGCCCTAACTGATACCCCTTCCACCCCAGCAGCAAAAGTAAAAAATATTAGGGTTTTGGGTTTCCGGAGTCTTGACGAATAAGTGATGGGGTCTTCCTTGGAATCATCAATCCTAATGCTTACCCGTCACCCCTCAGCCCACAGCCTCCTGTCCAAAGCACAAGGTACAGCTGAAGGTCAATGCATGATAGTGATACACTCTTCAGAGGCAGAGAGATATGTCTCATCACATGTTGCCAACACAATCTGTTGTAGCTTTCTTCATGAAGGACCTGTAGGCCATGCATAAAAAAAAAAAAAAAAATCACGACTGATCTTGTTTGCTCAGGTGAGGGGGTGGACAATCCCAAGGAAGATCCACCACTGATTCCCCAAGACTCTAGATATGTAAAACCCTAATATTTTATCCTTTTGCTGCTAGTGGAGTGGGGATGGGAGTTAGGGATGGAAATTCTAACGTCACATATCCCTACTTTTGTGGTGTTAAGTTGAACCCTAACTGGTACATTAATGCAGTTTTTTGCAAAGAGTTCCTTTTCTTTTTCAGAAAATGATAGTAATGCATGAACAGAAGCAGATACACAGGGCCCTCTGGACACTGCACCAAGGGAAGACTCTGTCCACCTGCGGAAGTGCAGGCCCATGTGATCCTGCACTTCCATGCAGCAATGGATATCAAGAATTCATGGGGCTCTGGACCTTCAAGAGGCTTTCACCCCGGAGATTTGTGTGCTTGGGGAGTTTGGTCAACCTCTTTGGGGTCCCAGAAAAGCTTATATGGCTTTAATTTCTGGTGTAGCTAAGATGCTTACTCTGCTCCATTAGTTAGATACTTCACCTCCAACATGGACTGAAAAGATTACGGAAATGTTGAATGCTCTGAATGCTGAGTTCATTGCTTGTTTCTTTCATACTTTTCATGTCTATAAAACTATGAAAATCATTGGGAAACTCCTTATACACTCTTATTCTTGACCACTTTTCTGGAGACTCAAGGTCAGCCTTCATCTTCTCCACTGCTCCTGGGGTGTCCACTCTATTTCCTATCTTTGTGTAATCTGTGAACAAACTCACCTTGCCCTCCAGTCCATCAGAAATGTCACTAATGAAGATATTGAATTGGATTGTTCCGAGCACTGAACCCTGTGGTATTCCATTAGCTATGTCTCTTTCCTCTGAGAGTGAATCATTCACTAATACCCTCTGGGTCTTTCCAGTAAACCAATTCCTTACCCAGTTTACCACCTGATGTCCTACTCCCATGATGTCTAACTTGTTTAGGAGCCTTCTATGTGGGACCGACTCGAAGGCTTTGATGAAATCCAGGTACACTACATCTATCGCACCTCCCTATTCTATGATTTTCTTTCCCAGTTAAAGAAGTCAAGCAAATTGTTTTGACATGACTTCCATGTGGTAAAACCATGCTGCTTACTGTCTAATTTGTTGTTGTCCTTAAGAAAGGATATAATTCTTTCCTTGAGAAAGGTTTCCATTGTTTTACCTACAACTGATGTGAGACTTACCAGTCTATAGTTGCCTACACTCACTGTGCTCCTGCTTTTGTGTAGTGGGATAACTGCAGCTATTTTCCAATCTTGTGGAACCTCACCCATTTCAAATGATAAGTTAAAAAGATCAGTCAGTGGAGCCGCCAGTTCTTCTCTTAGTTCTCTCAGTAGTCTAGAGTGCATTTCATCTGGTCCCATGCCTTTTTTTGTTTTGAGCTTCTCCAGTTCCTTTAGGACTGCTTCCTTTGTTAAGGGTCCTGAGTATACTCCGTCACTGCCTTTATTGTCTCCTGTAATGGTGGGTCCACAGCCATCCTGCTCCTTGGTGAATACAGAGCAGAAATATCTGTTTAGGATTTCCGCTTTGTCCTTGTCATCCTCAGTGGTCTCTCCATCTTCCTGTGTGAGTCTGACAGTACTCACTGTTGTCTTTCTTTTTTCGCTAATATATCTATAGAAGCACAGAGAAAGAAGTAAAGCTGCTCAGGGCATACATGAGGGTGCTGTCTTAAACAAAACGTACATTTTTAAGGAAAGGTAGTCGGCTACTCCTCCAGGGTACAGCAATAAACCACTTCATTTGTTCTCAATAAAAAAAGACACTTTTAATGAAATAAATTATTTTTAAAAACGTACACATCAGACTGTGACAATAAATAGCACCCCCCTCCTTCACATCAACATTTCACGACTTAACCTTCGCTTTTTCAAGATGCTGATGATTGATTACTCTTACCAGCAATTTATGGCTCACTACTCCCACCATGTGGTATATTCTCACCAATACACATGATGCACATATCTTTTTCTAGGTCTATTGATTTGTAAAGAAAATGCTAAAAGTATCAAAACTGATCTGTACCATAAACAGACAGATTGTAACAATATTCTGCCCTCTGGTAGTTGCCACCCTAAGCATGTGACAAGAAATATTCCCAACGGACAGTATATGAGATTAAAGCAGAACTGTAGCTCAGACATAGATGTCGAAGAAAGGACAAGTGATTTGACTAAGAGATTTTTACATAGAGGGTACCCTTTAAGTAATCTAGAGCAATTAGTGAAGATAGTAAGAACACTGAACAGAGACACCTTAGTAACAGGATGTAGTGTAAATAAAAAGTTCACAGGCAGTAAAACTGGAAGAAATGATAAAAAAACTGGCATATTCTGGGGGTAGAACCCAAACTACTTGACATCATATCCAGTGGGCTAAGGGCCACATACAGAAGAGGCAAAAAGCTGGCGGACCTCCTCACACACAGCTTTGAGAAACAAGACCCAAAAGATGTACAGAAATCATGAGGAAACTATAGGTGTGGACATTGCACAGTGTGCAAATACATACAAGTGTGGAAGGAATTCTGTCTCCCACAAACTGAGAGGACTCATGAGGTAACATCTCTCATAACTTCTAATACAGAAGCAGTCATATATTTGGCTGTCTGCCTGTGTGGTAAATATTATGTAGGTCAGACTGTAAGAAAGTTTAAAGAAAGGATTTTAGAACACCAGAGATGCATTAGACAGAAAAAAAATGAACACTGCACTAGCTGCACATGTGCCAGAAACAGGACATATAAATCATACCTTTACCTTCATGGGACTGGAACATGTCAAACTGAATGAGAGAGGAGGAGATCTGGACCATACACTTATGTGTAGAGAAGCATATTGGCAGTATAAATGAAGGGCCTCCTATCCGCCAGGTTTAAATGAATACTTTCAGTTCGCCCCTTTCCTTAAGAAAAGGAGATAGGGAGAAAATAAAGAAAATGTGCAATAACAGATATAAAAATGACAGAGGGCCAAAACGAAATAGTGAAGCGAGTTTGATTACCTTGTTTAGAACAATGAACTGGATAAGTAGGGAGGTTTCCTGTTACATGGGATAAGAGAAGAAAGTAAATATTTATTTGTTTCATTCGTTTACTTATATGTTTGAAGAAATTTATTGTAGCTTTAAGACAGGTATGGTGTATCTCATTTTGCTTGCTTATTTAAAGTTCATTAAGCTGCAATACTGTCTGCGTGTAATATTGTGTTGCATATTTGTAATAGTTGGTATTTCTTACACTGATTAGATTTTTAGAGATGAATTTTTATACATAGGTTCTATACAAAAAGGTATTGTGTTGCACATCTTTGCACTAATTTGCACACTTGTGGAATGAAACAGTGATAGAAGGAAAATGAGTGCTTCTAGGAAACCCACCCATTTTAAAAAAAAAAAAAGATATGTGCATCATGTGCATTGGTGAGAATATACCACATGGTGGGAGTAGTGAGCCATAAATTGCTGATGTGAGAAATCAATCTTCAGCATCTTGAAAAGGCAATGGTTAAGTCATGAAATGTTAATGTGAATGAGGGGGTGTTATTTATTGTCACAGCCTGCTGTGTACCTTTTCTTTTTTGAACTTGCATAATTTTTTTTAGGAGTTTAAAAGAACTTCCATGAATTCAGTGTACAGTGTACAGTGTACATTCCATTGAAGGATTACTATACATCTAATAGTCATGATTTAAAAAGCACTTCAAACTCTCTGCAAGCGTACGACTTTCAATATGACTCCAAGAAGTATTTCCCTTTTGTCTCTACCCTAACTTAAAGTACAACCATCTCAGTAGCACTCAAACAGTACCATGGGGAAATACATTCCCATTACCCCTGCCCTTTCAATCCTTCTTTGTATAAACTGTTTTAAACTATATAACAGTTACATAAGCTCTACTTGATTAACCATATTTATAATGATCCAATCTCAGTTATTTGATTTCTCCATAAGTGCTCTAAACACATTCTCACAGAAATGATAAAGCCAAAACCAAAGTAGAAAGAGCAAAGGAGAAAAAAAGAAAGGAAAAAAAGATTTTTTAAAACTTTTCTGGTCGGCATGGGTGCAAAGTGTCTCAAGGTAGCAGATATTGAGCTAGTATCGGAGTGCCCTCCAGATTCTCGATGTATTCATAAAATGGAAGCCATCTAGCATTGAATTGATCTGTTTGTATTCTTAGAATGGGCCGTTATGGCTTCCATCTCTTTAATTCTGTTAATATTGGCCCTCCACATGGAGAGAGATAACTGGTCCGAACTTAACCAGTGTTGGATAATCACTTTTAGTGCAGCTGCCACTAATATGTAGTATAAATATCTCTGGTTTTTGGTCCTCCCCTCACTAGGTAGAAGACCCAGGATCAGATGGGAGCTAGTTAGCACACAACTCCATTGAAAGATGCTCTGTAATGCCTGAGCCACCTGTTCCCAGTAATTATTTATCTGAGGGCAATCTCAAAATATGTGGGCATAAGAACCGACTCCTCTGCATCTCCTCCAACATTCCTGGGACTTACCCTTTGAATAATGAGCTGAGACCACTGGGGGAATAAAGTACCTGGTAACCACTCTCTACCTAAAATCCCCCCAACTTAGAGAGCTAGAAGTGCTAGGGATCCCTGCCCAAGTTCTTGCCCATTCCTCTTCTGCAAGATGCAAACCTAGCTCCTCCTCCCATTTTTGTTCAATTTGTTGAGTCAGTACTTTACCCACCTCATCCTGAAGTGACTTGTAAATGAAGGATCTGTAGCCCCTCAAGTCTGTCCTCTTACTTTTGAAGAAGGTGATTCTCACTGAGACCGGCGGGTCTGCCAGAATCTCCCCCACTCCCACGTTTTTTAAGATGTAGTGTCGGCATTGTAGGTATCTATAAAAATCCTGTTTTGGAAGGTTATATTCACCCTGCATTTCTGAAAAGGATTTCAGTGTGTCCCTTTGAAAAAATTGGGTAAGGAACAACAATCCTTTTTCCTGCCACCTCCTGAAACGAGGGTCCCCTAAGGAGGCCGGAAATCCCAGCAGAGAACAAAGGGGAATATACCTCCAGACCATGGTCACCACCCCCCAGTGTAGCCATGCCTCCAGCCATATTTTAAGGGTATGTTTAGTCCGTCTGTTATTGATTAGTTTACGATCCGAGTGTGTGGCAACCAAGGGTAGCAACCTCAATGGTATGTTTTGATGTGCTCTTTGCTCCATCAGAGACCAACCCCCCTTCTGACCTAGATTTAACATGCTTAGGATAGGCACCACTTGAGCAGCTTTATAATAACTATATAAATCGGGGACTCCCCTGCCCCCCCTAGTCTTTGTCTCTGTGAGGAGATCCCACTGCTTTCTAGGTTTCCTTCCAGCCCAAATGAATCTTGAAATTTTCTGTTTTAAATCTTTCCATTCCCTTCTAGAGAAAGCCAAGGGCAAGCTAGTGAACAAATAAAGGTATCTAGGGAGCACGTTCATCTTCACTGTATCTATTCTATGAGTAAAAGTAAGCAGTAGAGAATGCCATCTGTTTATGTCTGCAAAAATCGCTTTCTGGAGTGCGCCATAGTTAACTTGATATAGTCTTGATAATTTAATCGGAATCTGAATCCCCAAGTACCTTACCTTCTCTCTGACCCAGTTAAGCAGGATCAGCTCATGCAAACTCTGTGTAATTCTCCCCTTTATTGGTAGAATCTCAGATTTATCCCTATTGATTTTAAAGCCCGTGATCTTCCCAAACTGGTCCAAAAGGGCCATCAATGGTGAGATCGACTTCCCAGGGTCCTGCATATATATCACCGTGTCATCTGCATAGAGTGACACTTTATTCTGGGACTGAGCTATATTAATGCCATGTATTTTGCTTACCTCCCTTATGGCCTGGGCAAGGGGTTCCATGGCTAGTGCGAAAAGCAAGGGCGACAGGGGGCATCTCTGCCTAGTGCACCTCCTAATCAGAAAGGCCTCTGACAAAGTCCCATTAACCCTGACACTAGCTGAAGGGTTCTGATAGGCCAAAGTGGCCCACTGTAAAAAGACACCTTCAAACCCCATCCTTGTGAGAACTGCTTTTAGGTATGACCAATTTAGCCTATCAACGACCTTTTCCGCATCCAAAAAAAAAAATCTGGATACTCTGGGAGTCATTCTTGCAATCCAAGATATTTAGCAAACGCCTGATGTTATCAGACATATGTCTGTTTGGTATGAATCCGGTTTGATCCGGATGTATCAGATTTTCAATATGCTTTCGTAGTTGGTTAGCAAGGATTTTTGTGAGGATTTTATAATCTTGGTTTAACAGGGAGATGGGCCTGTATGATTCACAAAGCTCCAGGGATTTCCCCTATTTTGGAATGACCGTGATCATAGCCTCACTCCAGGAACCTGGGGTTCATTATTCTCTAGGATAGCATTCAGCACCCTAGCCAACTTGGGTGCTAGTGTTTTTTTAGATTTTTTATAGAACTCGGCCGGGTAGCCATCAGGACCCGGGGACTTACCTAAAGGAAGCTTGTCTATAACTGCTGCTATTCCCTTCTCTGTAATGGGGGCGGACAGCACCTGCTGCATTCCTGGGGAGAGCTTGGGCAGCTTCAGGGTCCGCAGGAAGGATTCTGCATTCTTTTGTACCTCTTCTGAATCTCTCCTTTCACTATATAATTCCCTATAATAATTTTTAAAAGCCTTGGCTATTTCTCTAGGTTTCTCTATCCGGGGTGCATTCCCTTTTCCACCTTGAAGAGATGAGACATATCTGCCTGCTTGTTCCTTTCTCAATCTCATGGCAAGAAGCTTTAAGGCCCTACCCCCCCATTAATATTTATGATTTGTGTAACGCAGCATCCACTCCACCTTGTCCACTTCTAACTTATTGAGTTCTTTCCTGCTTTCCATTAAGTCCCCCCAGATTTTCTCCTTACCTTTTGTATTACTTTTATGTTCCTGTTCTAACCCTCTTATCTTAGTTTGCAGTTCTTCTATCTTTTTGTTCTTCTGTTTCTTCCTGGCTGAAGCTAGACTGATTAATTGTCCCCTTAGAACAGCCTTCATTGTGTCCCACTACACCATTGGGGTACTGTCCGAGATAGGGGAATCTGTCACACGATTTTTTATATCCTCTGTAATTTATCGTATGATATTTTTATCATTAATTAATGAGATATTCAATCTCCAATTTGTTGTCCTGAGTTCCCGTTCCCATACAAAATCTACTGAGATTGGGGCATGGTTGGAGATAGTCATTGGGTAGATTACCGAATTGGAAAATTTGTGGACATCTGTGGTATATGTTATAAAAAAATCTATCCGAGAGTATGATTTCTGGGGGACTGAGTAGAATGTATAATCCCTTTCTTTTTTGTGATATAGTCTCCAAATGTCCCCAAACCCCCCCTCCTGCATTAATGTATTCAAACACTTCGTGGCCTGTTTAGAAGTCTCTAACTTTCCAGATGATTGGTCTGAAACTGGGCACAATGTGGTATTGAAGTCACCCCCAAGTATTAACTGGCCCCTGGGAAGCGAGATCACCCTCTGAAAGACCTCCTGATACAAGGTGGCTGCCCCACTATTGGGGGCATAAACATTTATCACATGGATTAGGTTACCCTGAATTAACCCTGAGACCCTAATGCACCTACCCTGGAGTATAACCTCTACCTCCTGAATAAAGAATGGGGAATTTTTTTTACTCAATATTGCCACTCCTGCATTTTTTGTCTCTTTGCCTGAGGTAAATAGCACTCTGCCCACCCACTGCTGTCTTAGTTTCATGTGCTCCACCTTAGAGAGGTGGGTTTCCTGGAGGAGCGCCATGTCACAGCACCTCCTATTAAGTTCCGTTAGGATTTTGGCTCTTTTAATGGGTGAATTAAACCCATTAACATTATAAGAAATAATCCTTAGGTGCATAACCATAATCTATCCCTGTAAGTTATCTTCTTATTCATACTACCTCCCAGGAATACCCATCTCGACCCTATAGGTACGTCGGAACCAATCCAGATCCCTCTTTTCCCTTTGAACCCACGTCGACTTACTATAACCAGAAACATTTAAAACTGATGAACTAATAACACCAATCAATTAACTGAAAAAATCAAATCCCACCTGGATCCACAATAAAAACCTTTTTTCTAATCAAAGCAAGTGTCTGTTAGATTGACTTCCTAGGAAAAGTAACTCTGGTAGTCAAAGGCCACCCAGAGCTGTCACACATGTGACACAATCAATACCCCTTTGATGTTTAGGGGCATTGTCAGCTTGGCCAGCTAAGTGACTTCCCGGGCTGACAACGGTTAGTCTAATAGATGTCACTCTGTGTATATGGACAGAACCACCCAAATCCCAACCACCCCCACACCCCCACCCTCTTATGCTTTACTATGTCCTCCAATAAAGATTCCTCTGTGACTCACCAGTCATTTCCTCTTACCCCCACCCCCAAAAAGGGGGAGAGGAGCAAGACAAAAGGAAGGAAAGGGAGTAAAAAGAGAGAGGTCCCCCCCCCAAAGTCACCTCCAAAAGGGGAAATCACTTCCCAAATCAGATCCCCCATCAAACATTTATATTCTGTGTAGCCCTTTACCACCCTCTAATGACTCTAACATATCATTACCTATTCAGTACCAGCATCTGATAGGGCTAACTACATAAAAAAAAAAAAATATAGAAGAACAACCCCCAAGCCCAGTGTCCCTTTGAGAGAAGGATGTATTCATGGACCAAGAACAAATAGTCTGTATAAAGTTACTGTCCTTAGATCTCCTTGATCAGCCCATATTGACGATCCACTTGTGGAACCACTGGTAAATTCGCATAGACGTCCACCGATTCCTCTTCAAGCGCCAACATTTATTCCACAAAACATTCTCCGTGTGTTAGTAAACTCAGCCTTTTGAGGATGGTGAGGTCGGTCTCTCATCATTCTGGGTCCTGTTTCTCTTCTCAGTTTGAAACAGCAGCTTAGCAATGTACCCACTACCGCCATCGTGATGGATCCTGGCAGGCCTCGTTTCCTCATCTGGTTGCGAGATACTAAGTTCCAGGCTCCCCCTCTCAATTTTTTTCTCTAAAATCTCCTGTTCCAAATCTGGCACCGCAACCTGAAGCTCTTTTAAGGTGGCACTCGCCTCGACCAGGGATGGGAAGGTCTTAATTCCTAATTCCAGGTGAATTCTCAGCCTCAGAGGGAAAATAAACTGTGCCTTTATTTCTTTCTGCAGCCTAAGCTCCCTTATCACCCCCCTTACTTTTTGCCTTTCGGCTTGCAGGGCCAAGGAAAAGTCCCGGTCAAAGAAAATTGTTGTTTCTTGATATTTTAAGTCTTTAAGCCTCCAGGCCTCACGAATGATCCATTCTTTAGTTTGAAAGTGTAACATTCGAACTGTCAGGGAGCCGGGCCTTGCACTGGAATCCATTGGTTTTGGGATTAGCAATCTGTGGGCCCAGTCAACCTCTAAACTCAGGTCGGGAGGTGGAGAGAGCACTGCCCGCAGCAATTGCTGCACGAAATCTGCTGTCGTTGGAAAGCCTTCCTCAGCCCCCTCAGGGATACCATGAATTCTGAAGTTGTTCCTATCGGAACGGTTTTCTAAATCTTGTGGTTTAGCTTGGGTTTCTCAGTCTCTCTGAAGTAAGAAGAGCAGCAATTGTTCTGTAGTTTCCTGCGCCTCAGACAGGTCTCCGATTCTGGCTTCCGACGACGAAACTTTCCTATCTAGAGCTTTCACATTTTGTCTCAGATCTGCCAGTGCTGAGTCAATTTTGTTTACTGTAGCTAGGATCTTTTTCAGGGTTTGACTACTTTCCGATGGTTCAGCATCATCCTGATCCCAGTCTGCCGATGATTCTGAGGGGTGCCTTCTACGTTGTGGTAGAGCCGTTAGGCTCTCCTGCGGCCTACTCAAGGTTGTTTGCTTCATTTTTCTTGTCAATGACGAAGGTAATCATTTCCTTTTGCCTTTTGTGACTTCCCTGCCATGTATAGTATCAGACTCGCTGTTGAAAAGTTGTATTGGAGTGTTTTCCGTGCTGAATTTTCAGGATTAGGGTGAGGCAGTTGGGGAGCCCTTAGAGTTAGCTACCCACCATGTCCGTGACATCACCAGAAGTCCACTGTGTACCTTTTTAAAAATAATTTCTTTCATTATAAGTGTCCTTTTTTATCGTGACCAAAGTGGTTTATTGCTGTACCGTGGAGGAGTAGCCAACTACATATCTATAGAAGGTTTTGTCTCCCTTTTTGACTTCTCTGGCTAACATCTCTGTTGTTACCTTTGCTGTTCTGATTTCCTTGCTTGCTACCCTTTGTTTTTCTTTGTAGTCTTCATGGTCCCTTTCAGATCCTGTTTTTTTGTATTTCCTGAAAGCAGCCCTTTTTTTCCTAACCATGGTGGCTACTTTCTTAGAAAACCACAGTGGTTTTATTTTCTTTTTTGCTTTGCTCAACCTCTTTATGCAATGGTTTGCAGTCTACAGTATAGCTGCCTTAAGATGTGGCCAGCACTTTTCAGCATCTCTCCCCCAAACTATATTTGCAAGTCGCCCTTTAAGACCTTCCTTCATTGCTGCAAAATCTGCTCATCTAAAGTCCATAGAAATATAGAAACATAGAATCTGACAGCAGATAAGGACTGCTTGGCTCACCTAGTCTGCCCATTTCCCTACCTAATGGATAAGCTGCAGATCCTAGTTAACCAACAGCCTACTTCCTCCTACCCCCCACTAGAATTGCCTTATGTCTGTCTCATGCATTCTTGAATTCCCCCACTGTTTTTGACTCTACGACCTCCTTAGGAAAGCTGTTCCATGTATCCACAACCCTCTCTGTGAAGAAATGCTTCCTCACATTACCTCTGAGCCGTCCCCCCATTATCTTCAAATTGTGCCCCCTTGTTTTTGCACATCTCTTTTTCTGAAAGATGCTACCCTCTTGGACTTTGTTGATTCCCTTGAGGTATTAGAAAGTTTCTATCATGTCCCCCATCTCCTTCCTTTCCTCGAGACTATACATCTTTAGTTCCTTTAGTCCTTCTTCATATGTCTTCTGATGCAGACCCTGCATCATTTTGGTTGCCCTCCTCTGGACAGCCTCCACCCTGTCTATGTCTTTGCAGAGATGGGGTCTCCAGAACTGTACACAGTACTCCAGATGTGGTCTTACCAACTGTCTGTACAGAAGGCCAATAACTTCCTGTTTTCTACTGGTAATGCCTCTCCATATGCATCCCAGTATCCCCCAAGCCCTCCTTACTGCCTTCTCACATTGCTGGCCCACCTTTAGGTCGTCTGATATGACTACCCCCAGGTCCCTTTTCATTTTTGTTGTTGTCAGTATCTCACCCCCCATTGTGTACTCTTCCCCTGGGTTTTTGTTTCCCAAGTGCATTGCTTTGCACTTCTTTGCATTGAATCTAAGCTTCCATACATTTGACCATTCCTCCAACCTTGCCAAGTCCCTTTTCATCCTTTCCTCCACACCTTGCATATCAACCCTGTTGCAGATCTTTGTGTCACCTGCAAAGAGACATGCTTTCCCTTCCAGTCCCTCTGCAATGTCATTTATAAAGACATTAAAAAGGACTGACCCCAGTACTGAACACTGTGGAACCTCACTAGTAACCCTCCTTTCTTCACTGTGGACTCCATTTACTATTACCCGCTGTGTCCTGTTGTCCGACCAGTGTTTTACTCAGGCTACCACCCTGGGACCCACTCCCAGGCTTACTATTTTGTTTATTAATCTTTTGTGCGGGACTGTGTCAAATGCCTTGCTGAAGTCTAGGTAGGCCATGTCCATAGCCCCTCTCTGGTCTACTGCTTTGGTCACCCAGTCAAAGAAATCAATTAGATTCGTCTGACATGACCTCGCTGCTCTGAATCCATGCTGCCTTGGGTCTTGTGCCCCACTGGCCTCTAGGTACTCAACAATTCTTTCCTTCAGAAGTGATTCCATCATTTTCCCTATCACTGAGTTCAAACTGACAGGTCTGTAGTTTCCTGCCTCTGTCTTGCTCCCACTTTTGTGAAGGGGAATCACATCCACCCTACTCCAGTCTTCAGGTACCACACCATCCTCCCATGATTTATTAAAAAGGGTGGTCAGTGGTGTTACTAGTTCTTCCCTTAGTTCTTTTAGAATTTTGGCGTGAATCCCATCAGGCCCCATTGCTTTATCCACCTTCAGTTTTAAGAGTTCTTTCAGAAATCTTTCTTCTGTGAAAGGACTAACATCAACCCCCCTATCCAGAGTGCTTCTATTGACTGGATTAGGTATTTCCCCCTGCTTTTCCATTGTGAATACTGAGCAGAAGTATTCGTTCAGTATCCCTGCTTTTCACTGTCGCTCTCTGCCCAACCACCTTCCTCTTTGTTCAGCCTCAGTATCCCTGCCTTAGTCTTTCTTTGCTCCCTAATGTACCTATAAAGGTTTTAACCCCTTCTTAACCGAGTTGGCTATATTTTCCTTAGTTTGGGCCTTTGCTATTCTGACTGCCTTACCCGCTTCCTTCTGCTTTGACTGGTACAGTTCTCTGTCCTACTCCTTCTGTGTTTCCTTATACTTCCTGAATGCTATCTTTTTCTCCCTGACCTTCCCTGCCACTTCTTTTGAGAACCGTAGGTTTTTTTCTTTCGTTTTGATTTGTTTATTTGCTTCACACAAAGGCTGTGATGGCTGTTTTGATGTTTTCCCATTGTTCTTCCACCCCACCTTCTTGCCTGTTTGCTAGTGCTTTTCTGAGGCACTCTCTCATTTTGACAAAATCAGCCCTCCTGAAGTCCAGTACCTTAACTTTTGTGTGGCTTGACTCTACAGCTAAGTTCATCGTGAACCACACTGTTTGGTGGTCACTTGTTCCCAGATGGCTACCCACTTCAAGATCAGAGATCCTCTCTCTATCCCCATTTGAGAGTACCAGGTCTAAGATTGCTGTCTCCTGAGTGGGTTCTAAAACTAGCTGTCTGAGGCATGCCACCTGTAGGGCATCGAGAATGACCCTGCTCTTGGATATGGCTGCAGCAAAGGTGCTCCAGTCAACATCTCAAATTTCAAATTTCAAATTTCAAATTTCAAAATCTTTATTTAATCAGGCAAACATCATTGAGCATAGCTCATTTACAAGATGGACCTGAGTGGTCAAGAAGTGCAAGTGTTATTACATTGACAAGGGTAGCATAAACAGTAATACAATGACAGGGGTAGCATAAACAGTAATACAATGACATAAGTGCTAATATATAACAATATTCATATGTACAAGGCACATTAAAACTTTTAATCTGTGAGACAGAAGGTAATGGGCACATCAGGAGTAATATGTAGATTATAGGACCTAGCAGGCATTTTGAGGGTGAATCTTGGGACTGGAAACGGGAGTTTTATCAGCATATAGGAACACGGGGGGGGAGGTAGGGCCGGGGTTTAGGCCTTGTGGAAGCAGTTGCAGAGTTCTGGGAATAGGGTGGTGAATAATCTTTTGAAGGATGTTAAGGGTAGGAGGTTATTTAGCTTCATGTTTTTTTGGAGTGAATTCCAAACAATTGCTAGTGAGTAGCTGATAGCAGCCCTCCCAAACTGGGTGCAGACATTGGGGACCTTAAGAATGATAATTTTGCTGATCCTTAGGTTGTATGGCCTAGAAGTAATTTGAGTAAAACAGTCTGAGATATAGGTAGGTAGCTTGCCTGATAAGGCTTTGAATATCCAAATTGCAGCATTCCTATTTCTTCTGTGTTGTAATGATGTCCAGTTAACTGCCTTATAAAGGAGCAATGATGGGTGCTGAAGGAAAGGCGTAATGAATCTGATGGACCTGTGGTATAGGGTGTCCAGTTTATTTAAGAGGGGAGTGAACAATGTCCGTTACAGAAAGTCAGCATAGTCAATGAGGGATAGGAATGAAGCCTGGATTAATCTTTTGGAGTCTCTGTTGAGGTAGTGCTTTATTCTAAAAATAAACCAAGCCTTTGTCTCAGTTTCTTTAGTAGCTCCTCAATATGGACAGAATAGTCAAGCTTGTTATCAATCCAGACTCAAGGTATTTGAAGTTATCAACGAATTCCAGCTTCTCTCCAGTAAGGTGGTTAGTTGTAGGGTGGTGGATGGTGGGGTAGTGGCAGAGCAACTCTTTGAGGTAAAGAACATAGCTTTTGTTTTTGGCATTTAGAAGTAGTTTTTTATCCAGTAGGTTGTGTTGTAGGATGGAAAATTCAGATTGTAGCAGTTCACAGGCTTTAGATAATGAAGGATTGCTAACATATAATACAGTATCATCAGCAAACAGATGGATGTTGGATTGAGTGAGGTTAGCATCAATATTATTAATATAGATGGCAAAGAGGATGGGGCCAAGAATAGAGCCTGTGGTACACCTCTTAACAGTGGTTTTAAGGTGGATAGGTAGATTCCATTTTTACCAGTTGTGATCTATCTGATAGATAGCACTTGAACCAATTGAGTGAAGGGGAATCCAACCCTAGTGAGCCAAGGAGGTGATTAATGATTCATGATCCACTGTGTCAAATGCTTTGCTCAAATCCAGGAACACAGCACAGGTACTGTTTTTCTTATCCATAGCAATCTGCCAGTCGTTGGTTACTTTGGCTAGGGACGAAATGGTGCTATGCCTTGATCTAAATCCTGATTGTGCTGTATTTAGGAGGTTATTGTTATCCAGGTAGTCCCTTAATTGTGAGTTTACTAACTTTTCAAGCATCTTGGATAGAACTGATAGGATGGAAATGGGCCTGTAATTATTGAGGTCCATGGGATCACCAGATTTGAGTAAAGGAACTACTTGAGCTGTTTTCCAAGTGGAGGGAATGGATCCAGTGGTGAGGGAAAGATTGAAGAGATGAGTGAGGGGCAGATAAGACTTGAGATGCAATCTTGAGGAAGTAGGGGTCCAGGGAGTCTGTACCTGCACTTTTTGAAGTATCTAAATTGGAGAGGAGATCTTCCACATCTTTCAAGGATATTGGGTTGAAGGAGAAGGTTGATGTAGCCTTTTGACCCATGGTGGATTGAAGGTTCAAGGAAGATCTCAGGAGATTTGCAGGTGAAGAGTCAAATGCTAGTCCAGCTGTGGTGAAGTGGTCATTGAAGGTATTTAGGATTTCTTGTTTGTCCGTAATTTCTGTGTTATTTAGTGCAGTTTGCAGGTTAAGGCAGGGTAGAGTTTTGGCCCAAGATACCCTTTATAGTTCCCCAGAGCCTGGTTGGTTATTATAGGAGGCATCCAATTCAGCTCTATAATAGGCAGCTTTGGCAGATCTTATTTGTGTTGTACATGAGTTTCTTGCTTTTCTGAAATTTAGCCAGTCTCTGAAATCCTTAGTTTTTCTTGCCTTTTTCCACAGTTTGTCTCTGGCTAGCAAGGCTGTTTTAACATCAGTGGTGAACCAGGGGCAGGACCTTGCTTTAGTTCTGATTTTGGTGAATGGTGCATGAATATTGAGAGCATTAGTGATAATGTCCTTTAGGATCTGGAGAGCTGTTTCCACTGAGGTTGTAAGGTAGAAATCTTGCCAATATATTGTGTTACTCAGGTCATGGAGGTATCCTGGTATGTTGAACTTCTTTTTTGACCTTTTGAGGACAAATTCAGCAGGGTTGGGTGGTTTGAGTGAAGATCTTATGCCAGCTATGGGACAATGGTCACTTACATCATTCGGTAGTACTCCTGCATGCATGTATAAGTGAGGCTTGTTTACCAACATAATATCCAGGAGTGAGCTGTTGCTAGAATTTTTTATGTTAACCCTGGTTGGGTCTTTAATTAGCTGTGTAAAGCCATAGGTGTCACAAAAGGTTACCAATGGAGCAGATGCATTAGATAGCCAGTTTAAATTCAAATCACCAAGGATGATGGTATCTTCAGGGCCTAGATTGGTTATTGACCCCAGGTGAGATAGTAATTTGAGGCCTACTGAGGGGGCCTATAGCAGCCAATCAATTTAAATGAAGACAAGTTAGGAAGGATATTTTGATTGACAAACATTCAAATTCCTTTGTTCGGATGTGTTGATGAGGCAGGTAGCAGAGATGGTGTCCTTAATGTATTTGGCCACCCCACCACCCCTGGAAGGGCGATCTGCTCTGAAGAGCTGATAGTTGGTAAGGTTTACAACACTGTCTTTGGTCGAAGGTCTGAGCCAAGATTCAGAGATGACCAGAAAGTCAGGCAGGATATGTGCCACCCAGGCCTGTATTACGGAGAATTTTTAAGAGGCTGCAGGCATTGAAGTATAGGAAGCTTAGGCCATTTATAGAGGATAGATCAGCAGGGAAAATAAACTTTCAATGGGGCCAGGATTTATTTCAATGGTACCAAAACAGATCAGAAGGTAGAAGATTAATTTGAGGAGGGCACCAAGGGACAGGGATAGTGAGTGGTCAGAGCGTTTCCTCCTAATCCTGGGTGCCTGCTGTGAGATGAGTGATGGTCCTGGTATATTGGTGGGAATTTTATCATAGCATAATAATTTAATGGACAGGCATAGTGGGTTAATAAAAAGCCATGATACAAGTAAGGTGCCAGGGCTGTGCTGGATTGTTAGGGTGGCCTTATGTGGGATATCCCAGAGGTTGCATTGTAAGCGTGGTTAAAGGTGAATAAGGAATCCGTGGTTGGCCATTGTGGATGGCAGAAGTGGGCAGGTCAGTATTAACTGAGTTATTTATCTTGACACTGGGCATAACATTAATATCATAAGGGATTGGGTGAGATGTGAGGCTCAGGAGCAAAAGGAAGCAAAGTAGCATTGTGGAGGTTAGGTATGGGTTAAGGGAGGAAGGGAAAGGGATGTGGGTGTGGATTAAGAAATGGAGGGAGAAAGTGTATAAAAGGAATCAACCAAGGGGGGGGGCGGGGAAAAATTTTGCGGCTTTGCCCGTACCTTTCTGCCTGCTTCTTCCAGCCTCCTGGAACCCTTGGTCGGCTGCACAGGCGCCGCCGACCCGCTGTCGGCTCGGAGCCCCTCCGGTCCCTGGACCTCGAGGGCTGCGCCTTCTACAAGGTGGGGGACAGAGGAGAAGGCAGTCAGCAAGGTACCTTTATTGCAGTAATCTGCAATAAGGTGCTAAAACTTAAGATTTGCACAACAATAGACTGGGAGGGTATGGGGGTTAGGCGCCTAAGCGTCTAGCCCACACAGCATTTCAAAAGACTGTAACACTTATTTTAAAATACAGAAAAACAGCCCATAAATCAGGCACAAAGTAAGAGAAAACAGCACTTTTTATGAGGAATTCAAAATAATTTAAAGAAAAGCAGAAATCCCGGCCAGAATAGTGCAGCAAACCCCAGTTTAAGTCTATGGGGAAGGCGCACCAATCGGAAGCATCTGGCATATTCAAGTCCCCCATCAGCAATATCTCCCGTTTCTCTGCCATCCCAAGGATGCCTTCTATCATTTCCTTGTCCATTTCCTCCCCCTGAGATGGGCGTCTGTATACAACCCCTGTGGGGATTATGGAGCCATTTCCAGTCTCCAGGGTGATCCACAGTGCCTCCTCTCCTCCGTTTACCCTTTAGTTCTGTTGCTTTGATCCCTTCCCTTACATAGAGAGCTACTCCTCCTCCTCTTCTTCCCTCCCTGTAGATTGTGTACCCTGGTATGTTGACATCCCAGTCATGGTTCTCTCTGTACCATGTTTCTGTGAGTGCCACAATATCCAGGCATCCCTCTTCCATCAAGGCCACCATTTCAGGGAGCTTTTTACCTAGACAAAGGGCCCTCCATTTTTTTATGACTATTTCTTTTTGTCCCATCCCTGTCCCTACTGCCTTTGTCTTTTTCTCCATTTACCCCTGCCCTTCTCCCTATCGACTGCTCTATCTTGGTGTTTACCTCACTAATTACCCTGATTTTTTTTTGGGGGGGGGGCTAGGATTAGATATAGAGTGCTTGGTTTCTCTTTTTATCCTGACATGAAATCGTACCATGCAGCGATCACTGGACCCTAGATGGCTTCCCACCTCTACCTCCACAATATTATCCTCATTTGTTAGTAGCAGGTAAATGACAGCATCCCCCCTTGTTGGGTTCATTACAAGTTGTTTCAGGCCCGATAAGCGCAGATACTCCAGAAAGTCTTTGCTTTCGGTTGAACTTGCTGTATGAGTACCCCAATTTACATTGGGTGAATTGAAGTCCCCCAGCACTATTACTTCCCCTTCATCACTCATGTTTTGAATGGTTTTCAATATTTCTTTGTCCCCTTCCAACCCTATTGTCAGTGGTCGGTAATATGCTCTTACTCAAGTTATTGCTCCATTTCCAGCCTCTAGAGTGATCCATACTGACTCAGTTTCTGTGTTATCATTTTGGGTTATAGTTGCTTCTGTCCCCTGCTAAGACAAAAAACAATTAGTCACTGCTGGCCTGTTGGCAAGTAGCCCACCTGCATGTTCCTTTTACATTTTGTGGGGAGAGGCATGAGTGTACCTTCCTGGAGATGAGGTAAGATATTCACCCACTAAGGAAATAAAAAATAGATGAAGATCAGTGAAGCTCAGCAGACAGTAAGACTAGGGGCTGGACTGCACTTAGTGTATGTCTCCTAGGATTGCCCTTTATGTCTGAGCTGTTGCTTCTGGCTGAGAGCTTTCTATTAGCCGACCACTATTTCAGTAGTGGGTACAACAGACAATAAGACTAGGGGCTGGTCTGCCCTTGCATATGTCTCCTAGGGGTGCCCTTTGTGTCTGAGCTGTTGCTTTCAGCTGACAGCTTTCTATTAGTCAACCGCTATTTCAGTAGTGGTACACCAGTACAAATGCTGATTTGCATACAGCAGCCAGGAATTCTGGGTAAGTGTTCCAACTGCTCCTTATGCTGAGAGAACATCTGCTGGCTGGGTCTGAGCAGAGTGATCTAGGAGAGAAGTCACCTCAACGGAGATAAGAGCCTGGACTGTGCACTCCAACAAGGATTCACCCAGGTAGAACTGCTGTCAAGGAATCCCTGCTTCTGCACCTGTTGGAGTCTGCCTTCCCTCTGTGATTGTTTTTTCTCCCAGTCAGTGAAGATCAGTGAAGCTCAGCAAATAGTAAGGTTAGGGGCTGGACCGCACTTGGGGTATGCCTCCTAGGGTTGCATTTTTTGACTGAGCTGTTGCTTTTGGCTGAGAGCTTTCTATTAGCTGACCACTATTTCAGTAGTAGGTACAGCAGACAGTAAGGCTAGGGACTGGTCCACTCTTGGTGTATACCTCCTAGGGAAGGCCCTTTGTGCCTTAGCTGTTGCTTCACACTCAGAGCTTTCTATTAGTTGACCACTATTTCAGTGGTGGTACAGCACTACAAATGCTGATTTACATACAGGAGGCAGGAATTCTGGGTAAGTGTTCCAACTGCTCCTTATGCTGAGAGGGCAGCTGCTGGCTGGGTCTGAGGAGAGTGATCGAGGAGAGAAGTCATTTCAGTGGAGATAGGAGCCTGGACTGTGCACTCTCAGGGGGATTCACCCAGGTAGCACTGCTGTCAAACAATCCCTGCTTTTACACCTGTCAGAGTCTGCCTTTTCTTCATGATTGGTGTTTCTTCCAATCGGTGAAGATCAGTGAATCTCAGCAGATAGTAAGGCTAGGGGCTGGACTGAACTTGACATATGCCTCCCAGGGTTGCCCTTTGTGTCTGAGCTTTTGCTTCTGGTTGTTTCTGGCTGAGAGCTCTCTATTAGCCGACCACTATTTCAGTAGTACGTACAGCAGACAGTAAGTCTAGGGGCTGGTCCGCTCTTGGCTAATGCCTCCTAGGTAGGGCTGTTCATGAGCTGAATAGTATTTTCTGAATACCACGAATATTCAAATGCATTTTCCAAATAGTTCACAATTTGGCCACTATTCGGGAACTACTATTTGGTGAGATTTTCAAGTCTTGCAAAGCTTTGTTGGCCAATCAAAAACTATTTCCTGAGCTCAAATGCAAGCATACCATGTGACTTCTTCACTCTGAGCTGGTAGAAGACAGGAGACAGTGGTTTCTGAAGGCTGCTCTGCAATACTTCTGAGGCCTTAAACTTGCAAAAAAAGAAATATATTTTTACTTCACAGGCTTTTTATTTTTTTTCTTTATTTATTTATTGAATTGATTCACCAGGAAAGGCACACTGAGCAAAATGATGCATATCTCCTGGTGTGACCTGGGGGAAGAGTTACAAAGGGAGGATAACATGCAGGTTATCACAATAACAATTAAACAGGTATACAGAAGAATATGGTTACACTTGGTTACACATTGGTTAACAGTCAGCTAAAAGCGTATACCAGAGGCATACATACATACTTACATACATACATACATAGAGTACAGATTGCTGAGGCAGATTAACACTTAGCTGCTAAATCTAGGCAGGACAGAGAAAGACAAGCATAGACGAGTAAGTGCCATGGTTGGTTATATAAGCCAGCTTCCAAGCATAGGGATGTGCCACTGGTTAGGCAATGGGAATTTGGAAGGGGGGTCATTAGAGTTGTTGAGTGCAGGCACAGTTTACTGTGAGGTAATTTGCCAGCGCAGTTGATAGGGAATGGCTGGAGGAAGAGTGCCGAATTTGAGGGGGAAATCATTCCAGAGTTTCGGGAATCAGTGAGAGAAGGCTGTTTAACCAACAGAGGTCTTTCATCTGGGGATATGTTGTAGTTGGGAGTCAAGTGACTTGAGAGCATTTGGGGGTGGGTGCCGACAACAGGGTGGAGAAGAGATGGGAGGGGAGGGCGCCAAGCCAGAATTTTGAGACAAATTTGGAGCAGTGCAGTTGGCTGTGATTTTTGAGGGATGGGAAGGTGAGGAAGCAGTAGAGGTTGCAGTGGTGGGAATGGGGAGGGCATCAAGAGCGAAACTTCAGAAAGCATTGAAGAGAGGGTCTAGTTTTGATAAAGTGGATTTAAGTGCAATGCTATAGACTATGTCACAGTAGTCTAAGGAAGGAAGGTCATTTTCTGCACTAGTTCCTGCCTAAATGTAAAAGGGAGGCTAGAGCGGTTCCTGTACAGGACACCTGTCTTGGGGTGCAGTTTTTTTATGATTGCATCGATGTGGTCAGTGAAGGTAAGGTGACTGTTGAGCCATACCCCTAGATACCAGAAGGAAGCGACGTCCTCCAGAGTTGCCCTGTCCTGAGTGTGGAAGGAGAGGAGAGAGGGGAATTGGGATAGCTACTGTCTCATGCCAAAGGTCATTGTGACAGTCTTTTTTAGTGTTGAGAGAGAGCTGGTATGAATTGAACCAAAGTTGAACTTTATTGAAATTGGACTGGAGATTAGATGCTACTTCTTCCAGGGAGGAGCCAGAGGCGAATAGGATGGTGTCGTCCACGTACATATGTACAGATGTGGTTGTGCAGATTTGTGGCAGGTTGTTAAGGAAAATGGAGAACAGGATGGGGCCAAGTACCGACCCTTACAGGACACCAGTAGTCACAGGGAGGGGGGAGGATGTGGCATCTGCAATTCTTACTGATTGTGTTCTTCCTGAGAGGTAGGCACTGAACCAGTTAATGGCTGAAGTGGTGAGGCCTGCATCCGAGAGACTTGTTACCACCAAGGGGTGGGAGACAGTGTTGAATGCTTTAGTGAGGTCAACAAATATTGCCGAGGAGATCTGCCCTCTATCCATTCCGGAGAGGATGGTCAGTATAGTTTTTTTTTGATCAGTGTCAGAAAAGCTACGTTTGTCTTTCTGACAGGTATTTTACCCTTATTGCTGTACTCAGTTACAGGGACTAGGAGGGTTGTCTGCTAACAACCCTTCTCTGCTGCTGTCTGACATAGCTCCACTGTGATTTTTTTGTGGTGAAGCACATTTTATTTTTGTGTTTTGTTTTTTTGTTGTTGTCTGTCCAGGCTTGGTTCCCTGCACGACTGATGAGGGTGTCTGCTAACTCTCTCTCCTGCAGGTCACTGCTCATGATTTGCTGTATATGTGCATAATATTTGATTTTGTGAGGCTTCACCCTGCACGTGCATGCTTAATACATTTTTTCATGAGGCAGGTCCACACGTGTGCACAGCTGTGTGCACACAGATTTTGAAATAAACTTCTTCAGTTGTAAGCCAGTCAGGCTTGACTCACTGAATTATTATTGTTAGTCTTCTGGTTCTGGGCTTGGATCCCTGTACACATGAGGAGTGTGTTGGCTGAATCCCCCCCTCCCACTTCCATAGCCCACTGCACACAATTAACCTGTGCATGTGAAAAATATAGCCCCCCCAAAGTCTGTGCCTTGTGTGTGCACAGCAGTGTACATGCATTTTGTTTGTTGTTGTTTTGCTAATTAAACCATTGCAATTAGTGGGACAGGCTTGACTCACTGAGTTAATTGTATGTCATCTGTCTGTTCCTTGCTCAGTTCCATGTTTGACTAAAAAGGTTGCCCTTTTCTTCCCCCTTTTTAGTAGCAGTGTTTTTATTTGCTGCTACATTTTTATGGTACAGTATAACTGGTAAGGCTGGAGTATTACTGAAGTTCCACCAGCATTAAGTAAAGCATCACACACACACACAGGCACTATGTAGTAATAGTTTGTGTTTTACACAGTAACCACTAGTGACCTGATCCATCATGTCTTGAGCAACTTAACAAACATGCTTGGTCCAGCCCCAGCAAAGCATCTGCACCGCTGGCCCCAAGTGGTGAGGAACAGGATGATAAACCCATGAACATGCAGCACGTCCAGGCAATTACTGCTGGTGTTGTCCCTGGGCCACTAAGCCCCAAAACAATCTATGTAGAACAAAGGAAGCACTTGGTGGGGGGCAGTAACAAAATTAAGAGTAGTGGAGTATAAAGTTGCCAATACATTTATTTGTGCTATGGCTGGAGAATGCTAATAGAGCTCTGGTGCTTTGACCAGAATCTGGTCTCTGTCAGGGTGCATGTTGGGAATATACAAACACACTATGAATATACAACCCTTAAAGAAACACACACCATAAATAAGTGAAGTTAAAATAAATGTGACTGAGATGCCCTTGTAACAAAACAATCCAAAACTAACATGCTCAAGGATGAAATACTACATCAAGATTATAGAACATAATTTATACAGTGGTGCCAGACAGTATGTAATGCAGTATCTTACAAAATTATTGCAAAATGCTGCAGTATGCTGCAAGGAGCAATGTCATTTAATGACAATTAATTTAATGACAATTAAGCCCTCTAGTCATCCAGTATTTTGTGACATGTCATTTACTACAAAGTACTGAATTGCATCTTGTTTTGCTCCACTGTATATTATTGATACATAATACAATTCTAGAGAAGGTGGTGAGATAGACTACATAGACAACAACATACAAGTGTCTCTCTTTATTCGGCGGGCTCAAATATTTTTCTTCCTAAGCAAGCCTTTTAGTTCTTGTAGCATTGGTAATAGTACTACTACTACTACTACTGTCACCATCTGTTCCTTCATACGTTCACTGTCACATCCTGCTGTGCAGTAGTAGGGGGGCATTAGAGGATACATGTTTTGTGCAGGAAGCAACAGACACCACCACCAGTGTTCCCACTGCTACCACTATGGCTGCTACATCCACAGCTACTGTGCTTCCCACCACCACTGGTGCCATTCTTGCAGCAGCCACTCTTTCAGTTGTCACCACTACTGCAGCCACTGCTACCACTATTTCTATACCCATGGCCAAAACACCTTCTACCCCATGTCTGTGACCATGAACACCCACTAGTGCTGGCCCAGTGCAATGCTTGATATAATTTTCAGTGCTATGTGTGTAGTGTGATGGATCGAGTGTGCCACATGAAGCTTGTATTGCATTAGTGAGAGCTTTAAGTTGGTGGTTAAAGTGTCATTGAGGTGTAAATGATATACCAGGTTCAATGGGTGATTAATGGTGTTGCTGAAGTGCTTTTTATGTTTGCTTGCTCACATGTGCAAGAAACATTATGTGGCAGCTTAGGAGAGAATTGGGTTGTGGCGGTGCGGCACTGTGGCAGCCAATGCCTGCACTGCATTGTTGGGCTTGGCAGTGCTCGGCCAATGTAGGGCCAGTGTGCTGATGACACTGGTTCTGCAGAGTGCCACCAAGTTGTAAGGATTTCACCGCTGCAATGAGGGGCAGCCTCATCATTGCAGCACCAGCCATTCCACTGCAATGAGGGAGCGACCCATCATTGTAGGGTAGTACCTTGCCTGGTGTAACATTACCAGGACCCTGGCAGCTGTATGCCACCTCAGAGGCCATTTGCTGATGGGGGAGCCCACTCCCCGTCAACATAATGCCCCCCATTTCAGTTATGTGCCGAGGGGGTGCCCATCATCCTCAGCATCATGCGCCCCCCGCATTTCTATGCCTATGGGGGGCCCAATCCCCACCAGCTTTAGTCCCCCTTCCCAGTTCCAGTTGCCAACAGGGGAGCCCACTCCACATCGGCATAATGTCCCCACTCCCTGATTTCTGCTGTGAGCTGAGGGGGTGCCCAATCCCCCTCAGCATTATGTGCCCCCTCCACCGGTTTCTGTGCCGATGAGGGGTCCAATCCACTTCAGCTTTGGTACGCCTTCCCACAAATGCAGGTGGTACACTGGGAGCCCACCCCAGTATACCAAACAACTTCTGCAAAAAAAGAAAACCGACCCTCGTTGTCTTTTTTTTAACCTGTAAAATGACAAACGGTCCTCACAGTCTCTCCTGCCCCTCCCCAAACCCCACCCACCCTCTGTGTACCCTGCCTCCCCACACCCCCACTCCCATACTTACCTCCAGAGCCCAGCACCACAATCTTCGTGGACAGAACACGCCTGCGCCTCTTCAAAGCTGACCACGAATTGAAGAAATGCCAGTAAGCTGTATAATGGCATACATTGGAGTTTTTTCAACTTTGGTGCATATCTTGGGCATTTTTGGGAATTTTGGCACCAAATTTTCAACATGGGATTATTGGAACTCCTCCACATGAATTCAGTCACTGTTATGGCGTTATTTTCAGCCTCATAAAATCTTCGTTCAGCCACACACTAAACAATGACTGGAATGCTGTACTGACCGTATGTGCAGAACAGCATTCCATTCATTTAGAATGAGAAGATCAAGCTGGAAATGAAAACCGCACAACAAGGAACCACCATGAACCTTCAACATTTGAAATCTGCATTTAAACCGGCAATGTGGCCATGGCTGTTTTCCCAAAAGAAATGATGGCAAGGGAGCACTTTATCTTAGCGATGCTCATCAGCAGACAGGAGTCCGAATGACAGTTTTTGTACTGAGAGTTCAGCGATGAGTAATCCATGAGACTAAGTGAAAGAAATGAATGAATAATTTAAAGCCTATTGTAGCTTGTAACCTTGTAAATCCTAATTAAGTGTAGGGGACTTGTTTTGTGAGTGCCACATTTTAAACCTGTAGCTGTATGAACTGCTGTTTCTCAAGTTCCAGTGGTAGTCGCGCTGTTGTACTTTTTCATTTTAAAAAATGTAAAGTTTAAAATGACGATTGTATTGCACTGTCTTCATCCTTGATTAAATATTTCATTCTAAGACATTGAGGGCACTTTTGTACTGTTCTCAAAAGAGTCACCATACACTATAAAAATTACTGGCTCCTCAATCTCGCTGAACCAGTTTGTTTTTGGCCACCTCGGGGTTTATGATTCCATTGGACCTCTCGAGCTTCGCTCTCGAGGTCGCATGGAATCGTAAATCGCTCTGTGGCTGAACACACTGGTTCAGCACGATTCCTCAGCCAGTATTCTCTATATCATGAATGGTTATCACAGCTGTTTTTGCACTATGGTTTTTGATTTTTACATATGAACTCATCCAACTTGTTTTATTGTAAGACCATGTCCCCACCATGGAGTGCACAATATTTGAGTGGATGTATCATCTGTGTGTGTTCGATGCTTTGAGGCATTTCATTTTAGTTGCTGAAGGTTTTTTTCTGCCATTCTCAGACGTCAGCAACTGTAGAAAATGATTCTCTTAAGGTGCAGTCTCACTCCCATCCCACATTTAGTGAAGAGGAGGAGATTGGGGGTTGGGGTCCAGGAATTCAGTTAAGATTAAGATTAAGTATTGCTGAGCCTGAGTCTGACTGGCCCATCAGTTCAGAATTCAGGTGTTGGAGTTCAGAGGTGAAGGTACTGGTTGTGGATCCTGACTTTGTGATCCCCAAATCACACCAAACTCAACGTACCTTACTTGATCTGTAGCTATAATCTAACATAAAAATGTCCCTGGTTTATGAATTTGGTGAGTCATGGTTTCAGCAGTACAGTCCTTTATTTGTACTGTCTGATATTTATAGAACAAGTTCAGCTGAACAATTAATGCTTCCTTGACTATGCCGTTGTTTTCCAAAGATAGCTATTAGGACTAGACAATGCATGGCTATGTTTACATGAGCTGGATATTTTGGCTTGACAAATATATTGACCCTCGTTGCTGACAAACTTCCTTTGGCCCAAACTTTTTCCCTCTTGTATTAACTCCTCCAGTGAAAAAAAAAATCAGTGCATTGTTCTTATCTGCCAAATCATTCTCAGGAGGTAAAGTTTCGATTGGTTCACACAGATCTAGCCACGATAAAGTTTGAAGTTACACAGGGATCAAAAAAGGGGTTACTGGCTTTTTTTTTGGTTCATTTATTGAAAGGTTTGACCTAACAGAAACAAATGTATAATTCTGCTTAATGCAGGTAATACTGTGTTGTATTACTATTGTCATGCAAGAGGCAGTATAGTGTAGTGGTTAAGGACACTTGGCTGCAAACATGGAGATGTGAGACTGAATCTTTCAGCCCACCCCTAACCTGCGTACTGTATGACTCTTCCCTGAGCAATTCACTTAAACTTTGTTGTGCTCCCAGGTTGTACCTGGAAACAAGATTCAGCTTAATGTGTCTTTCTTGGTTAAACAAGTTCCTCTTTCCCTTTCATGCAGTCATTGAGTTGATGTTCTGTGTCAGCTACATTTAAACTGTTGGGTGACTGGCTACATAAAAATCATGTTTTCAATCAATCAATCAATCAAAATCTTTATTTATTCAGGCGAACATCATTGAGCATAGCTCATTTACAAGATGGACCTGAGTGGTCATAACAAAAAAAGGTTACAGAGTGTATACAAAAACATGATATTGAATAAGCACAAATACAATCATTTATGAGTGAGATAGATGTACAAATATTTACATATATACAAGGCAAAGGACAGTAAACCAAAAACCTAATAAAGGAGAGAAACAAACAGTCTAGTAGGGATAAGGCTTGGATAATGGTACATGGTGGGCATATATGTTTGAGGTTTGATGTGAAAGGACCAGAGGAATGATAGAAGAATAGGGAGGAGCTTTAAAGAGGGGTTGGGGAGAGAGGGGGTGTGGGAGGGGTGTAGGGGGTGTGGGAGGACTAGGAGCCTTGTGGAAGCAATTGCACGAATCTGGGATTAGGCTGGTGTACAGCTTTTGAAGGATGTAAGGGAATCAGTGTTTCCATTTTCAATGTCTTTTGGATAGAATTCCAGATAAGTGCCAGGGAATAACTGATTGCAGCTCTTCCATACCGGGTGCAGGTGATAGGAATCTTCAGCAGGATCAGTTTGTTGATCCTCAAGGTGTAGGGCCTGGATGTGATCTGGTTGAAGCAGTCTGAGATGTAGGAAGGGAGTTTGTTTGTCAGAGCTTTGTAGATCCAGGTAGCAGCATTTTTTCTTCTTCTATGTTGCAGGGATGTCCAGCTGACTGCATTGTAGAGAGAGCAATGATGGGTGCTTGAGGGAAGGTCAGTAATGAATCTAATAGCTCTATGATACAGGGTGTCTAGTTTGTTTAGATGGGAGAGGAGCAATGACCATAGAGGAAGTCAGCATAATCAATGAGGGACATGAATGATGCAAGGATTAATCTTTGTTTGGAATCTTTGGTCAGGTAGTGTTTGATCCTATAGAATAGACCAAGTCTTTGTGTTAGCTTTTCAGGAGCTCTTCAACGTGGGTAGTATAGTCTAGTTTATTGTCTATCCATACTCTAGGTATTTGAATTTGTCAACATATTCCAGATTTTCACCAAGGATGGTAGAGAGTTGTGGGAGGGTGAATGATGGGATAGTGGAAGAACAGTACTTGGTGGCAAAGAACATAGCTTTGGTTTTCTTAGCATTTAGTAATAATTTCTTTCTTAATAGGTTATGCTGGAGGAGGGAGAATTGAGACTGTAGGAGCTCACAGGCTTTTGATGGTGAGGGATCGCTCACATAAAGTACAGTGTCATCAGCAAAAAGGTGGATATTAGAAAGAGAGAGATTGGAGTCAATATTGTTGATGTAAATGGCAAAAAGGATGGGACCCAGGATGGAGCCTTGCGGTACACCTCTTAGGAGTGGCTTAGAGGTAGATAAATCACCATCATTCTTTACCAATTGTAGTCTTCCAGAGAGATAGCATCTGAACCATTTAAGAGAGAGTGAGTCAAGACCTATGGAGTTCAGTGAGGTGATTAGAAGATCATGATCCACAGTGTCAAAGGCTTTGCTTAGATCCGGAAACACAGCACAGGTATTATTCTTTTTGTCTAGGGCAGTTTGCCAGTCATTTGTGACTTTTGCCAGTGCAGAGATGGTGCTATACATAGATCTAAACCCAGATTGAGCTGGATTTAGGAGATTGTTGGTATCAAGGTAGGCAGTTAACTGAGAGTTTACCAGCTTCTCAAGCATCTTGGATAGTATTGGTAAGATGGAGATGGGCCTATAATTATTGAGGTCCATGGGATCACCTGCCTTAAGTAATGGAAACACTTGAGCTGTTTTCCATATTGAGGGATAGAACCAGTGGCAAGTGATAGATTGAAGAGGTGGGTGAGGGGGTTAAGGCATACAGTGCTACTTTTAGAAAGTAAGGATCCAGGAGTCTGCACCTGCACTTTTGAGTATCTAGTTGGAGTAGGAGGTCTTCTATTTCTTTGAACAATATTGGTTTGAATGAGAATGTGGAAGCAACCTTTTGACTCTCAGTAGATTGTAGGTTTAGAGATGATCTTAAAAGGTTTGCAGGAGAGGAGTCGAAAGCCAGGCCAGCTGTAGTGAAATGATCATTGAAGGCATTCAAGATATTTTGCTTGTCGGTGATTTCAATATTATTTAATTGAATTTTGGATGGTAAGACAGGGGTAGAGGTTTGACCTAGGATGCCCTTTATGGTACCCTAGAACCTTGAAGGGTTGTTATAGGAGGCATCTAGTTCAGCTGTGTAGAAGGTTGCCTTGGCTTTTCTTACTTGTTTTGTGCAGGAGTTTCTGGCTTTTCTGAATTGGAGCCAGTCATTTTGGGTCCTTTGTCTTTCTTGCCCTTTTCCAGAGTTTGTCTCTGGCAAGAAATTTGGATTTAAGGTCGGCAGAGAACCAGCGACAGGATTTGAGTTTGGTTCTGACACTTGTGAGGGTGCATGTGAATTGAGGGCACTTATGATTATATCATTTAGGATTTGAAGAGCTGTCTCTATTGAGGCTGTGAGATAGAATTTCTGCCAACGTGTGGTGTGGCACAGATCATGGAGATATCCTGTAATATTAAAGTTCTTTTTGACCTTCGTGGGAGGAATTTTGCAGGATTGGGTGGCTTGATTGTTGATCTAATGGCAGCTATGGGACAGTGGTCACTTATGTCACTGAATAATACTCCTGCATAGGGATAATGATGAGGTTTATTTACCAATATAATATCCAGGAGTGTGCTGTTGAGAGTATTCTTGTGTTGATCCTTGTTGGTTCTTTGATTAATTGAGAGAATCCATAGGTGTCACAGAAGGTTACCAGGGTGCAGATGCATTAGTCAGCCAATTTAAGTTCATGTCTCCTAAGATGATGGTGTCTTCAGGGGCCCAGATTAAGTATAGATCCTAAGTGGATAGGAGTTTGAGGCCTGCAGAGGGGGGCCTATAGCAACCAATCAGTTGAAAGGATGATGTGTTGGGAAGGGTTATTTTAATTGACAAGCATTCAATTCCTTTGTTGTGATGTAGAATTGAGGCAGGATGCAGAGATATTTGCTTTGACATAGATGGCTACCCCACCGCCCCTGGATAGACGGTCAGATCTGAAGAGCTGGTAGTTGGGAATGTTTATTTCACTATCTTTTGTTGCAGATTTGAGCCATGTTTCAGATATAACCAGACAGTCTGGTAGGGTGTATGCAACCCAGGCCTGTATTGATGAGAACATTTTTAGGAGGCTGCAGGCATTGAAGTGAAGAAAACTCAATCCATTTATGGAGGTTAGGTCAGTTGGAGAGATGAGCTTTCAGTGGGTCCAGGGTTGATTTCCACAGTGCCAACACAGACCAGCAGAAAGAAGATTAACTTGATGAGGGCACCCGAGTGATAGGAGTAGTGAGCAGTCAGGCAGTATTTTCTTCTTTCTTGGGATCCAATATATAGTGGGTGATGCTGCTGCATGATTATCGATTTTATCATAGATTACCAGCTTAATGGACAGGCGTAGGGAGTAATTGTAGTGCCAGTATGGTAGCAGGGGGATAGAGGAGTTCCAAACTGGTTGTGAGCCTTTTTTGGGGATTCCCCAAGGATTATTATGCAGAAGCAGTAGTATAAGTATGTAGAGTTTAGGGGCATCCACTGGGGACAGTAGAGGGGGGCAGTGTTGAGTGGTCGCCCTAAGCACCTCAGTAAGGGTTCCATCAGTTATCTCTTCTGGATCTAAGGAAGGTGAGAAGCAAAGCAGCAGTAGTAGGTGCAGTAGCATGGTGGAGGGTAGGAGAGGGTTAAAGAAAGTAAGGTGATGTGAAGAAAATGAGCTCTGGAATTGGCTAGAGAATAGCTATGGGTTGAGATGGAGATTTGGCGGAAGGTGTGTATAAAGAAACACCCTAAAGGGGGTGGAGGGCGGTGTGTCTTAGAGCTTTTCCTGCACTCCTTTTCTGGCTTCTTCCCCCTGGCCTCCTGGTTCCCTTTCGTCAGTGTGTGTGGGCAGTTCGCCCACTGGCGGCCTCGGAGCCCCTCTGGTGTGTGTGTCCCTCGAGGCAGCCGCTAGAAGGGAGGGACAGAGGAGAGGGCAATCAGAAGTAGCACTTGCAGGCAGTGGCTTGCTAGAGGTGCTAGATTGTAAAACTTTTGCAACAAAGACTGGGAGGTGGGGAAGTTAGAGCCTGAGCTGCCTAGCCCAACACAAAATTGACCCAAAAGACTGTGATTACTATCTAAACAGGTAAGTAGGCATTTCACAGAAGTACACAGTAAAACAGCAAAACAGCCCTTTTTAGAGAAATTAACTTTCAGTACAAACACAAGCAATCTCAGCCAGTTTTGGTGGTGCAAAGATACAGCAAAAGTCAATGGGAGTACGCACTAATCAGAGGCTGGCAAAGTCGGCGGTCGCTCCGATTATCTGTGCGGCTTTCCTGCATTTCTGGCTTTCCTCCCTGGCCTCCTGGTTCCTTTTCGGCTGTGGCAGGCCGCCCGCCTGGCCACGTGCCCGGAGCCCCTCTGGTGTGTGTGTCCTCGAGGGCAGGCCGTGGGCTAGAAGGGAGGGACAGAGGAGAGGGCACCAGAAGTGAACACTTGCAGGCAGTGGCTTGCTAGAGGTGCTAGATTGTAAAACTTCTGACAACAAAGACTGGGAGGGTGGGGGGTTAGCGCCTGAGCGTCTAGCCCAACACAAAATTGACCCAAAAGACTGTGATTACTATCTAAACAGGTAAGTAGGCATTTCACAGAAGTACACAGTAAAACAGCAAAAACAGCCCTTTTTTAGAGAAATTAACTTTTCAGTACAAACACAAGCAATCTCGGCCAGTTTTGGTGGTGCAAAGATACAGCAAAAGTCAATGGGAGAAGGCGCACCAATCAGAGGCTGGCAAAGTCGGCGGGGTCGCCTTCCATTACACAAAGTGGCTATCCAGTACCTTTCTGGCTTTCTCCCGGCCTCCTGGTTCCCTTTCGGTTGTGCGGTGGCCGCTCACTCGCTGGTGGCTCGGAGCCCCCTGGTGTGTGTGTCCTCGAGGGCAGGCTGCCAGAAGGGAGGGGACAGAGGAGAGGGCAATCTGTGCTAGTGCACTTGCAGCAGTGGCTTACTAAGGTGCTAGATTGTAAAACTTTGCAATAACAAAGACTGGGAGGTGGGGGGCACAGGCGCCTGAGCCGCCTAGCCCAACACAAAATTGACCTAAAAGACTGTGATTACTATCTAAACAGGTAAGTAGGCATTTCAGAAGTACACAGTAAAACAGCAAAAACAGCCCTTTTTAGAGAAATTAACTTTTCAGTACAAACATCAAGCAATCTCGGCCAGTTTTGTGGTGCAAAGATACAGCAAAAGTCAATGGGAGAAGCGCACCAATCAGAGGCTGGCAAAAGTCTGCAGTGCGCCTTCCGATTTGTGCGGCTATCCAGTACCTTTCTGGCTTTCTCCCCAGCCTCCTGGTTCCTTTTCTCGCTGGTGCGGCCGCCACGCCCGCTGGCGGCTCAGAGCCCCCTGGTGTGTGTCCCCTAGGCAGGCTGGCTAGAAGGGAGGGACAGAGGAGAGGGCAATCAAAGTAGCACTTGCGGCAGTGGCTTGCTAGAGGTGCTAGATTGCAAAACTTTGCACAACAAAGACTGGGAGGGTGGGGGGGGTTAGGCGCCTGAGCATCTGAGCCTAACACAAAATTGACCCAAAAGACTGTGATTACTATCTAAACAGGTAAGTAGGCATTTCACAGAAGTACACAGTAAAACAGCAAAACAGCCCTTTTTAGAGAAATTAACTTTTCAGTACAAACACAAAGCAATCTGCCAGTTTTGGTGGTGCAAAGATACAGCAAAAGTCAATGGGAGAAGGCGCACCAATCAGAGGCTGGCAAAAGTCGGCGGTGTACCTTCCGATTGGCTGTTGCGGCTTTCCCGTACCTTTCTGGCTTTCTCCCCGGCCTCCCTGGTTTCCCTTTCGGCTGTGCGGTGGCGCCTCGCCTCTGGCGGCCTGAGCCCTCTGGTGTGTGTGTCCTCGAGGGTAGGCTGGCTTTCTGGCTTTCTCCCCGGCCTCCTGGTTCCCTTTTTCGGCTGTCTGGTGGCCGCCGCCCGCTGGCTGGCACGAGGCCCCTCTGGTGTGTGTGTCCTCGAGGCAGGCCGGCTTTCTAACTTTCTCCCAGCCTCCTGGTTCCTTTTCGGCTGTCACGGTGGCCGCCCATAGCTGGCGGCCTGAACCCCTCTGGTATTAATGTGTGTCCTCGAGGCAGGCGGCTTTCTGGCTTTCTCCCCGGCCTCCTGGTTCCCTTTTCGGCTGTGTGGGCCGCCCACCAGCACTGGGCTCAGAGCCCCTCTGGTGTGTGTGTCCTCGAGGGGCAGGCCGGCTTTCTGGCTTTCTCCCCCGGCCTCCTGGTTCCCTTTTCAGCTGTGCGGTGGCCGCCCGCCCGCTGGCGGCTCGGAGCCCCTCTGGTGTGTGTGTGTCCTCGAGGGCAGGCCGGCTAGATTCTTAAATGTTGCTAACACTATCAATATTAATTTTTAGTGGAAAGAGACCTTTTGTTGTTACTAGTACCCCCTCCCAAATTGTGTACGCTTCCTCTGGGTTTTTGTTTCCTAGGTGCATTACTTTGCACTTCTTTGCATTGAATCTAAGCTGCCATACTTTTGACTATTCCTCCAACTTTGCTAAGTCCCTTCTCATCCTTTCCACCCCTTCTTGTGTATCAACCCTGTTGCATATCTTTGTGTCATCTGCGAAGAGGCATACTTTTCCTTCCAGTCCCTCTGCAATGTCACCTATACGGACATTAAAGAGGACCAGTCCCAGAACTGAACCCTACTATTAACCCCTTCTTCGGAGTGGACTCCATTTACTATAACCTGTGCATCCTGTTGCCCAGTCAATGTTTTACCCAGGCTATAACCCTGGGACACACTCCAAAGCTGGCTAACTTGTTTATTAATCTTTTGTGTGGAACTGTGTCAAATACCTTGCAAAAGTCTTAGTAGGCCATATCCATAGCCCCTCCCTGGTCTGGCCTCTAGGTACTCAACAATTATTTCCTTCAGAAGTGATTCCATCATTTTCCCTACCACTGAGGTCAAACTAACAGGTCTGTAGTTTCCTGCCTCTGTCTTACTCCCACTTCTGTGAAGGAGAATCACATCCACCCTCCTCCAGTCCTCAGGTGCCACACCATCCTCCTATGATTTGTTAAAAAGGGTAGTCAGTTGTGTCACTAGGTCTCTCCTTAGTTCTTTTTGAATTCTGGGGTGAATCCCATCAGGCCCAATTGCTTTGTCCACCTTCAGTTTTAAGAGTTCTTTCAGGACCCTTTCTTCTGTGAATGGACTGGTATTAACCCCCCTATCCAGAGTGCTTCTATTCTTTGGTTTAGGTACCTCCCCTTCCTCTTCTTTTGTGAATACTGAGCAGATGTATCTGTTCAGTATCCCTGCTTTTTCACTGTCACCCTCTGACCACCCCCCTTCCCTTTATTAAGCCTCACTATCCCTCCCTTGGTCTTTCTTCGCTCCCTAATGTACCTATAAAAGGTTTTATTCCCCTTCTTAACTGAGTTGGCTATCTTTTCCTCAATTTGGGTCTTTGCTCTTCTAACTGCCTTCCCTGCTTCCATCTGCTTTAACTGGTACAGTTCTCTGTAATGCTCCTTCTGTGTTTCCTTATATTTCCTGAATGCTACCTCTTTCTCCCTAACCTTCCCTGCCACCTCTTTTGAGAACCATAGTATTTTTTTTCTTGTTTTGTTTTGTTGATTTGCTTCACTTCACACAAAGGCTTGTTGCCTCTGTGATGGCTGTTTTGATTTTTCCCCATTGTTCCTCCACCCCTCCTTCTTGCCCATTTGCTAGTGCTTTTCTGAGGCACTCTCCCATTTTCCCAAAGTCAGCCCTCCTAAAGTCCAATGCTCTTGCTTTTGTATGGCTTGACACTATGGCTGTGTTTATCATGAACCACACTCTTTGGTGGTCACTTGTTCCCAGATGGCTACCCACTTCTAAATCTGAGATCCTCTCTCCATCCCCGTTTGAGAGCACCAGGTCTAAGATTGCTCCCTCCCAAGTGGGTTCCAAAACTAGCTGTCTGAGGCATGCCCCCTGTAGGGCATTGAGAATGACCCTGCTCTTGGATGTGGCTGCAACAAAGATACTCCAGTTAACATCTGGCATATTCAACAATATCTCCCCTTTTTCTGCCATTCTAAGCATGCCTTCTATTATATACTTATTCATTGCCTCCCTCTGAGATGGAAGTTGGTATACAACCCCCATGCAGACTGTGGTGTCATTTCCTGTCTCCAGGGAGACCCACAGTGCCTCGTCTACTCCCTGTTTACCCTTTAGTTCCATTACTGTGATCCCCTTCCTTACATAGAGAGCTACTCCTCTTTTATCCTCCCTGTCCCTCCTGTAGATTGTATACCCTGGTATGTTGACATCCCAGTCATGGTTCTCTGTGTTCCATGTTTCTGTGACTGCCACAATATCCAGGTGTCTCTCTTCCATCAAGACCACCAGTTCAGGGAGCTTGTTACTCAGACTATGTGCATTGGTACTCATCACCCTCCATTTTTTTATTATTCTTTTTGTGCTGGCTCCCCAAGCCCAGGAATGGGCTCAGCAGGCTCTGGCAGCTGCCCCCTCATACTTGGGCTTACCCCCCCAGAGTGGGGCCACTGATAGGTGAACTCTGGTGGCCCGAGGGGACGGCAATGGAACTGGCTCATTAGCGGGTGCTGGCATTTTGTAGCTATAAATGCCTTGGGGGTGGGAACATGCAATGATGACCCACATCCACCCAACCCCCAAACATGCAGGCGCCAACCACAGCGGAACTCTTGGCTTCCACCAGGGGTCCATCGTGTGTCGGACACTCAACCCCATCTCCCACCAGAGTAGGAGAGCAGTCCACCAGATGCTCAATCCTCTTCCCCCCAGCCGGCCCTCTGACTCCTGGGTCTGTTCCTGAACCCGGGTCTTCGGCACCACAGACAGTGATAGTGCCTCTGCGCCAGTGGGCCGGCTCATCACCCTCCATTTTTTGATGGCCTTACCCCTTTTAGCCCCATCTCTGTCCTTACTGCCTTTGCCTTTTTCTCCATTTACCCTTGTCTTTCTCCCTATTGACTTCTGTACCTTGGTGTTTACCTCGTTAACTACCATGTTCTATGGAGGGAAGCTGGAATTTCCCTGATTCTTTTCAGTACCTCCCCCCTTGGCTAGTTTAAATGCTTGCCAGTGATGCATTAAAACCTATCACCTATGATCCTGGTTCCCCTCCTGGACAGATGCAGACCATCGCACTAGTATAGGCCTGTATCCCTCTAGGTGGACCCCCAGTCCCCAATGAAGCTAAAACCCTGAGCTGTGCACCAGTTTTTCAACCATTCATTGAATCCAGTGGTGTGGAGTACCCTAGCATCACTCTTGCCATAGACAGACAGCACCTCTGAGAAGGTTACCGTATATACTACTTGTCTAAGGCCTTTCCCCAAGTCCACAAACTCCTCTTGCACTGCTGTGTTCCAACTCTCAGCCAGATCATTTGTCCCTAGGTGGACAATGACATCCAGCTCCCTCCCCCATGCAGCTGCTCCCATGATCCTGAGGATTCACTTCCTGTCCCTCCACACCATGGCACCAGGCAGGCATCTTACCTCTCTGTCCCTTCCCTCCCCCGTTTTACCCCCCAAAAATGATTGAGTCCCCACCAGGAGTTGTTTCCTTCCCCTGTGGGGTCTTGTGCCACCCTTCTGTGGGTCTCCTTTGGAGAGGTTTCCAGCATCCTCCTTGGTCTCCACTGCAGGTGCCTCCATAGAGGAACCACTCTCCACCAGAATGGTGTATGAATTATGGAGAGATACAACTGGAGGGATGCGCCTCTCTTCCCACCACCCTCTCCCTCTCTGAGCCCATCTTGGTCCAACTGCTCCTCTTTCTTGGCAACCTCTGAGGCAGCGTCAATGGCCCTGATGGTCCCTGGGTGGGGAAGGAGATTTCATGAATCCAAGCCAGATTAGCCTGGAGACGGGCAACCTCCTCTCTCAGACCAGAGAGGTGCCTGCAAATAGAGCAGCATCGCAGCCTCCAGAATGTCTCCTGGAAGACTGCCGCCCCACAGCCATTGCACTGCATCACTCCCATCATGTCTTATTTTGTGGCCCTTCTCCTATTGCTTTGTATACTTACTGTCACCTCCCTCTATTTATTTTTCCACTTACTTCCTACTGCCTATGTGCAGTCTGTCTTATTCTGTTCCCTCTCTTACAGCCTTTTCTCTTACAATTTTGAGTGTGAACGCAAGATACAAATGTGGCTTCGTATCTACTGGACTGGCATCATGAGGCCAGCCTTGAGTTGTGTAGTTTTTGATTAACAGCTGGCAGCACAGCCTAGAGGTTAAAGCAAAGAGCTGTGAACAAGCTTCGTTCATCCAGCAGAATGGGTTTTGATTCCAACATGCTCTACTTGTAATACTGTGTGACCAGAACAAGTCCCTTATCCTTCCTGTGGTCCCAAAACACACCCAGAAACAAGCTGTAGGAGTATGCCTTTCCTGGACAAAGACAGTAAAAACAATCTGAGCATGTTGACTTGAAAAGAAAAAAATGGGACACCATTAATTGTTTATTAATTGCAAAAACACATGGACAACATTGTTAAAACATGCATAACCTGAAATGCATTATTAAAAGAATATTTTACTTTTTTGATTAAGTTAAAAGTATAACAGTTTCTTACTGAAATACTTTGGATGGAATTGGATTTTCTACTGTAAAGGAAAAAAATGAATCTGGTTGATCCAGCCGTGCATGCCCTTCGAGTGGGTCTTACACTCTGCAGCTATGCCAATGGACCGCAACTTTCCAGAATGCAATTCCCATTGTAATGTAAAAAAAGAAAGAAAAAAGGGATAGACAGGCTGTGTGTGTGTGTGTGTGTGTATCTGTGTGTGTGCACATGTGTGTGAAGTGTGTATGCATGTGTGTGTGTGTGTGTGTCTGCCTCTGAGAGAAGTGCTGCACTAACTGAACTGTGCTGAAAGAGAAACACTTATTACCAAATTAAATAACATAATATATGGGTAGGTGGGTGTAAAAAACAGAATTTTGCACACACCCTTGGTGTGGGATGTTTTTATAAACTTCTCAGACTTTGCCCTCTGGGTTAATGTGGCATCCCACACCGTGTGTGTGTGTGTGTGTGTGTGTGTGTATGTGTGTGTGTGTGTGTGAAATTCTGGTTACACACACCCACCCATATATTATTCTATATTTTAATAATGCATTTCAGATTATCCATATTTTAACAATGTTATCCATCTATGTGTTTTTGCAATTAATAAACAATTAATGGTGTTCTTTTTTTTTTCTTTTCATGTCAAATCTGGATAGAAAGAGCATAATGTTTTCAGAATCATAACACATGCTCAGATAGTTTTTTATTTATTTATTAGCTTTTGTTGATCTGGTAAGCACACTAGACAAGGAATGCCTATTGTGATTGGTTGGCATCTCATGGCACTCAAGACATTACCTCATGGGTTACAGCCCACCTGATAGGCTAATGATGCACATGACCCAGATTAGATTTCCAGTATATCCAGGTCCTAGGAACCCCTGCTCTCCAGTTGTAATTTGTGCATCTGAATAGGCAAGAAGCATCCAGAGAACCCCTGTCTGCTATTATCTTTAAGGTAGGAAATATACTTTATTTAACCTTTCATGTGCTGATATTCAGGAAGCTGTGGAGAGCATTTTGTGATTATTGTTTAAGATGGAGCCTCTGGCTCCCAGAGATTCTGCTTACAAAGTTCCAATTGTTATGTGATTTACCTGACTATATGCTTTCCTCGCTCCTGGAGGTCTCTCCAGGCATTTTGAGCCCCTTCCTGACAAAATCCGTCATTTTCCTAGTGGGCCCTTCAGGCCAAACAGAGTGCTACCTCCCCCTGCAGCCACGCGGCAGCACGCATCCCCACTAGCAGGCCTAAGCCACCAGGAACGCCCCGCGAGTCGCCTCTGTTCCCCGCGACTCCGCGGTCCTATCTTGGCCTACACTCAGAGGCCTTCTCCCTCATCCTGCCGCGAGTCGCCTCTTCCCCGCAACTCCACAGCCTACCAGTACCCCACGCGAGTCGCCTCTGCCCCCAGCGACTCCAGCGGTTCCCTGTTTCCCAAGGCCGTTTCAGCCACCGCCTTGTCCCACGGCAGTAGAGTCGGCCCAAGTCGCCTCTCTCCCCGCGACTCCAGGGTCGTCCAAGCACTTCCCCGGCTCCCTCGGCACGCCAACCACGTTGTCCAGGTCCACGGCCAAGCACACGGAACTAACCTCACACCACACGGCCCCTTCAACCATCAGGTCACGGCCTATCCCCCTCGCGAGTCGCCTCTGCTCCCCGTGACTCTGTGAGATCTCGGGCACTCCCCCGGCCGCCCGACTCCTCAGGCCTCGGCCTAATCCTCAGCCGCGAGTTGCCTCTGTTCCCCACGACTCCGTGGCATCTCCTCTCGCCGACCGCAAGGCCCAACTGGAAGGGGATGAGGCCTGCGTGACGATCCTGGCCCATCGGCCCCTCGGAGGAAGAAACAAGATGAACGGCTAGCGACGAGGAGAAGAGCATCCTCGGGGTGTCCTTCCTTTCTCCCAGGCCTCTAGCAGAGTGAGGCCCGGGGACGAGCTCAGGGAATCTATATCCGCGGGAAGCATCCACCTCGAGCAGGCCCACGCCCGCGCAGGTCTCCATCCGGCCCGTGTTTCTCCCCCCCCCGAGCAGGCAAACACTGGCCAGTGGTCCTGGGCCCTGAAGAGCACACTCCAGCCCTAAACGCCTCTTGGATAGCTTCCTCCAGCCTCCTGCTACTCAGGAGGGAGAAACAGCAATGGCGGGGGGGCCGTCTCGGAGAACAACCTGGCCTCCAGGGGCCTCATGCACTCCTCTCATTCCATGGAGGCAATGTAGTGTAGTGGATAAAGATCTAGGCTATAATCCTGGAGAGCTGGGTTTGTATCCCATAGCCCTCAACTTGCTACCGAAAAAAAACCAAAAAAAAACCAGAAGATAGACAACTGGGAGACTTCACGGTCCACTCGGTCCCTCTCACCTCTGTGTTAGGACACCGCAGAGCCACTGCCCGGGTACCTCACACAGCGACCCAGGTGGATCCTGCAATCCCCATCCCCATCTTGGGGGGTCGTGGCTCCCTCCCACAGCGGGCCCACCCTCCCGAACAGAATTGCATGTCTGGGGACAGTGAAAATGGTTTTGGACAGAAGTCTCCACCCTCATGACTCGGGCTAAGGGCCCTCACATAGCGCCCTTACCACAGCAGCCTTCTAACTTGGTCTAGGGGGGAGAAACGCCGGAGTCTTTTCCTCCGCTCAGACCTCTCTCTCTCTCTCTCTTATCTTGCAGATGGTTAAAGCAAAGAAGTGCACCGCGTGCAGTGCCGCCCTCCTCCCTCAAACTCCAGGCCCCCTATGCGCAGCCTGCCTCATGGACGATGAGCTGTCTTCAATGGAGAGAACTCCACCGCTAGGTCCTTCTCTCCACGGCCCCAGCAACTCGACGTGGGTGGGCCTGGCTCCCTACTGATTCAAAACCAACAGGTGGTGGTGGCCATGATGGAGAGCCAGCAAAACTTCATGCTGAAGATCATGGAGAAGTTGGAGGCACTTACACAAAACCGAGCTAGACCATCCAACGCGGAGCCTCCCCAACAGACAGACCCTCCAGAGGAGCCACCGGCACCAGAGGACCCGCTCCCCAGCATTCCCCAGGATGGCAACACTGAGGAGAGAGAGAAAGAGGAAGAGTTCGACGAGGAACACGAGGAGGAGGAGCATGGCATGGATTCGGACATAGAGGACCTCGACCTGCAGGCAACTCCATCCTTGACCTCTAAATTGTGCACATTCGACTCAATTCCCGGCCTCATGAAGGTCATCAAGGCCACCATGGGCCTGGCCACGGAGGAACAAGAAGGCGAGAAGAAGGAATCCAAGCTAGACACTATGATCCAGCTAAGGACCACCACCTCAGAGACCTTCCCAGTCTGCCCGGCCATTGAGGAACTGATCCACACAGAATGGCAATCCACGGATCTGGGCAGAATGCCGAACAGAAGGAACTTACTCAAAATGTACCCGATTCAGGGCGACAAGTCTGACGCCTGGTGCAAGGCCCCCTCCATCGACCCCCAAGTGGCAGCCTTGAGTAAAAAGACTGTGCTGCCGTGCAGCACCATAGCACTCAAGGACCTGACCGACAAGAAAATTGAGGACATGTTGAAAAAGACTTTCGAGATCGAGGGTACCATGGCCAAGGCAATGACAGCAGCGATCTACACCTCAAGGGCACAGATCCGCTGGTTGGAGGAACTGCAGGAGCAGGCAAGTCCGAAGTTGAGGGAGGCTGAACTATTAGACTGTACCCTCGATGCAGCCAAGTACCTCGCAGACATGGCAGTGGGCTCTCTACGCCTCCAGGCCAGGGCGGCCGCCATCATAAATCGGGCCCGCAGAGCATTATGGCTAAAACTCTGGGACGCAGACTCAGAATCTAATACTTTACTTCAAAATTTACCCCTTAAAGGGGGTCATATATTTGGGGAAGGCCTACAGGCTTATCTGAAACAGAGGGAAGAGGGCAGGGACCTCTTAAGGAACAGGTCAAGACCCGCACATCTACCAGCTGCTAGATGCAGGTTTCGGCCTGGAGCCAAGAGCCAAAACCACAGGGAATCCTACTCGCAAAACCACTCCTTTCGGAGTAGGGTCCCCACATCCTTCTCACGCAGTCCCGCCTTCAACAGCTACAAGTCCCCTTCCTCCTTCAGACCCCGAGGTCAAAGAGGATTCAGGGGAAAACAGTGACTCCGTTTCCCCAAGGATCCCTCGGTACCCTCCGGTCGGCCAACGGCTGGCTCTGTTCGCCCACCGCTGGGAGGCCACCACGTCGGACAGGTGGGTCCGGGATGTGGTCTCCAGGGGATACACCATAGAGCTGACCCACCAGTCCATACCCCAATGGTTCGTCTCATCTCCCATCTCCAAAAGGAGGGCCTCACCACACCAGGTACAGGGTATCCTGGCAGATCTGATCCAGAACAGGGCCATTCAACCAGTCCCAGTTCAGGAGCAGGGAGAAGACATGTACTCTATCTTCTTCCTAGTGCCCAAAAAATCGGGGGAGCTCAGGCCCATCCTGGACCTAAAACGCCTGAACAAGTACGTGATCCCACGCCGGTTCAAGATGGAGACGGTCTGATCCATCCTACGGGGGATCAGAGTAGGCGACTTCCTAACCTCAATCGATCTAAAGGATGCCTACCTACATATCCCCATCATCAAGAACCACAGAAGGTTTCTACGCTTCCACATTCTGGGTCAGCACTTCCAGTACCGGGCACTCCCATTCGGTCTGTCCTCAGCCCCCAGGGTCTTCACCAAGGTCTCCATCATCTTGGTGGCCAGGCTCAGGGAACAAGGGTTGGACATAGTACCATATCTGGATGACTGGCTCATACACGCACGGTCCAGGGATCAGGCGCAAGCCCATACAGAATTCACTGTACGGGCACTCAGGGACCACGGTTGGGTGGTGAACGAGGAGAAGAGCCAGCTACATCCAACCCAGCAGATCGAACATCTTGGGGCCACCATCAACTCAGCAGACGGCTGGGCAAAGCTGGCCCCAGCGCGGATCCGCAGTCTCCGAAAACTGGCTGGGCAGCTAAGGTCACACCCTTGCACCACAGTGGCAGAGGTCGCGAAACTCCTGGGCTGCATGGCCTCCTGTATCGACCTCGTCCCATGGGCCAGGTGGCACATGCGTCCACTCCAAAGTATCATCCTGGCAAGCGGAGCGCCAAACGAGTTCAACTTGCACCGCCCGCTACAGCTGCCCGCAGAAGTGAGATCTTCTCTGAGGTGGTGGATCACCCCGGGAAATCTGACAAGAGGAGTCCCACTGAAAGCACCTCCCCCAATCCCCATCGAGACGGACGCGAGTCTCTCTGGCTGGGGTGCCTGCCTGGGGGACGAGTCAGTGCAGGGCACCTGGTCCCCAGCAGAGGCCCTACTCTCAATAAACGTGCTAGAGATGAGAGCGGTGTTCCACGCGCTAAAGGCCTTCCGCCACATCATACGGAAACAGTCGGTTCTGATCAAATCAGACAACCGCGTGACGGTGGCATATAAAGCAAAACAGGGGGGCACCAGAAGCAAGGCCATGTCACGGGAAACTGCAAGAGTAATGAGCTGGGCTCAAACTCACCTATCCCACCTGGGGGCGGTCCATTTAGCCGGGAAGCTGAACATAAGGGTGGATTGGCTCAGCCGCCAACAGATTCATCCCGGAGAATGGCATCTGCACCCGGACCTGTTTCGCTTAATCCAGATGACGTGGGGCCCAGTGTCCATAGACCTAATGGCCTCAAGGAACAACGCCCAGGTGGACAGGTACCTGTCCAGATTCAGGGACGTGCACTCCCAGGGCACAGACGCGCTGTCTCAGGAGTGGCCTCGGCACGGCGCATACGTGTTTCCCCCGCTACCCCTCATTCCTCAAGTCGTGGAAAAAATCCGGAGATCCCGAGTCACTGTCACCTTAGTGGTCCCGTACTGGCCCCGAAGAACGTGCTTTGCAGCGATCACAGAGATTGCTCTAGCCAGCTTCCGGATCCCGACCCGGCCAGATATGCTGTCGCAGGGTCCCGTGCTGCACCCGTCCCCTCGAACTCTGAAGCTCATGGCCTGGCTCCTGAGAGGGAATGACTGTCGGCTTCCGGGTACCACGAGTCTGTCATAGGCACGCTGCTCCGGTCTCGTCGCGCCTCCACCACCTCCACTTACGAGAGGCAATGGGCCGTCTTCTCACAGTGGTGCCATCGCCGAGGCTCGGTTCCGGAACAAGCGGATCTCCCCACTATCCTGCTGTTCTTGCAGCAAGGGGTGGATAAGGGACTGGCACCCTCCTCCCTGAGGGTGCAGCTGGCAGCCATAGGGGCGGCCAGAGGCCTGGTCGAGGGGCACCCACCAGGAGCCCACCTGGATGCAATCCAGTTCCTAAGGGCCGTGGATCTCATGCAACCCAGGGCCAGACCGGGAGTCACACCCTGGGACCTACCTCTGGTATTGGACTCCCTAAGAGCACCACCATACGAACCCCTCGCCGAAGCAGACCTCTTCTGGGTAGGCCTGAAGACCGCCTTTCTCGTGGCCATCTGCTCGGCCAGGAGAATCGGGGAGCTGGGTGCACTGTCCTGTGCACCGCCCTACACCACCTTCACCCCCGAAGGTGTACGACTTCGGACTGTCCCGGCATTCTAACGGAAGATCCCCACGAAGTTCCATAGGGAACAACCAATAGACCTACCCACCCTGAACCGCACTACTTCACAGGACGGGAACAGCTCCCCGGACCCTCTGGACGTCGGGTCAGCCCTTTTGATCTACTTGGCCAGGTCTCAACCCATCCGCAAGATGGAGAGACTCTTCATCGTCTCCAAGGGTCAATGACAGGGGCTAGCGGCGTCCAAAACCACCATCGCAGGGTGGATCAAACGGGTCGTGCTCCATGCCTATATGGAAAAGCACCTGACCCGCCACAGGGGATCAGAGCACACTCCACAAGGGCGGTTCCCACCTCTTGGGCAGAACGAGCACTGGTATCTTCTGAGACATCTGTAGGGCCGCCACCTGAGCTCCCTACACACCTTCGTGAGGCACTACAGGCCAGAGCAACCCAGGATTTCAGCCGGCCTTCGCATCCCATGTCCTTGCAGCGCCACATATCGGCGTCCCTCCGATCCTTCCGAATCCCACCCGAGACTTGAACTGCTTCTTATCTCCCATGAGGTATGTCTGAGTGCCATGAGATGCCAACCAATCACAATGGTGTTTACTCACCTGGTAAAGATGATTGTGTTGGTTGGCATCCATGGCACTCCAAGGCCCTCCCTCGGGTATGATCGGAGCGTACCACAAGAAAAGGAAAGAAGAGAATCTGGAGGTCCCTACTCCTTCACCCTTATCCCATTGCAAGTAAACTCAAGGCGAACCATGGTTCGAGGTAGTGTGTACAGAATAGACAATAAATTCAGGCCTCCGGCACCATTATTGTACCCTGTCGTTGCATATCTCATCTTTAATAATCTCTATTGTGCGCATTGCTTGCTTGTGTCTACTTTCTTCTTTCAGCTATGGAAAATTCAAACTGGAGAGCAGGGGTTCCTGGGACCTGGATATACTGGAAATCTGATCTGGGTCATGTGCATCATTAGCCTATCAGGTGGGCTGTAACCCATGAGGTAATGTCTGGAGTGCCATGGATGCCAACCAACACAATCACCTTTACCAGGTGAGTAAACACCCATTTTCAGGTACGACCCGTGAGATTACAAGATTGTGGTTTACAGAACAGTGCAAGGGAATTACAACAATGTGAAATACAAGCAATGAGCAGGGTGATACAAATAAACAGGTACAAGGATGACAAGATAAGCATATATGTCAAAGATATGAACAAGCAAAAAATAGTTACATTTTATGGAAATAATACAAGTGCAATCTGTCCCATTTTGAGGATGATAAGTGCTGAGGTAAATGGCATGCAGGGTAGATAATTCCCTTACTAGAGCTCAGAGGGGGTAGAAAAACCAGGGAGGTGGAGGGTGCACAACAGGGTCCAAGCATGGGTAGGGGATATCAAGCAGCCTTGGAGCAGTTACAGGCTGAGGCAGACTTCAGGTGCAACCAGAGGGAGCTCTTGAAGATGGGATGGGTTTTATTGTCTTTCTCCAGGAAAGGCACACAACTACAGCTTGTTTCTGGGTGTGGTTTGGGACCACAGGGAGGTTAAATGACTTGCTCTAGTCACATAATATACATGAAGAGCATGTTGGAATCAAAACCCATTCTGCTGGATGAAAGAAGCTTCAAAGAACATGGAAAGCACCCGTCGCTCCAAAACAGAGACTCAGGAACCTCAGAGTCTGAGGAAGCTTAGTAGTACACTAAGTGAAACGTCAGTCTTTGTCTGCTTTTTTCCTGCTGGATATGTACCTGCATTTGTACTTGTTTATGTAGTTCATATAAAGTCCACTTTATACTACTGAGTGGTCCTGAGTCTCTGTTTTGGAGTGACAGGTGCTTTCTACGTTCTTTGGTGTTTTTTGAATGAGCTAATGAGCACCGTTGCCACCTTTCTGGTGCTCTGTTTTTTGATTCTTTACATTTTATTTATTTTATTTATTTAGCTTTTGTTGACCGGGTAAGTGCACTAGACAAATCCTACCTATTTTCAGGCATGGCCTGGGGGGGGGGGAATACAGATGAATGCTAACTGACCTTGAACCAGATTAAGCTGTTGTTGGTGGTATGTTTAGTGAATGAGGGAAATTTGGCCAGGACACAGGGGAAATTCCCCTACTCTTTTCGATAAGTGCCATGGGATCTTTAACATCCACCTGAACTATCACCAATCCAGGCAGATGGGACCTCAGTTTAACGTCTCATCCGAAAGACGGTACCTCAGAAATGCAGCACCCCTCTCATGCTGCATTACAGTGTCAGTACTGGGATATTAACCCAAGTGCCAGATGTGGGAACTGAACCCACAGCCCTCTGATCTCCCGGCCTCAGAGGCGAGTGTGCTACCTACTGAGCCACTGATAAGCCACTGACATGAAAGCAGCTTGTTCACAGCTCTTTGCTTTAACCTCTAGGCTGTACTGCTAGCTGTTAATCAAAAACTACACAATTCAAGGCTGGCCCCATGATGCCAGTCCAGTAGGTATGTAGCCATATTTGCATCTTGTAGACCTGAGATCACACCAAAATCATAAGAGAAAAGGCTGTAAGAGATAGAATGGAATAAGACAGAAGTCAGTGCTGTGGCAGTCCCAGAAATCTGTACTGACCTGAACATAGCCAAGGTTTAGAAATCCTGATATGGGGCCCCAATTTTGTTGACACCACAGAGCCAGCCTTGAGATGTGTGGTTTTTAAAGATCAGCTGGCAGTATAGCCTAGAAGTTTTTTAAGCAATCCTAAAGATGGATTATTTTTACTAACAGATTGAAATGTAAAGGTGATAACTCACTAGTTTCAATGCACAAACAAAACAATTATAAATGCAGAAAGTGTTGTAATAACACCTTAAAACACACTTAATAAAACAGATAATTTCCTATTTAATCTACAGTAAATGGAGGGCCAATTACCACGGTGACATCATTTCCTGTTAGAAGCCTAAAACATATGGCTTCCCCCAGCCCTTATTACAGGCTGATTTACATATGAATAACTCTGGACTGCAAAAACTCACAGAAAAACACAATGGCTCACTCAAATTAGCTTGTTATGGGCTTTGAGACATTAAGAAACCTTGTTAATGACAGTTCCCCTTTAAATCTGGGCAGTTCAAGTAGAGTGCAGGTGGAGAACTGAAGCCTAACCTAAGAGGGTTAGGCAAAGAGATGCCTTGCAGGCTAGGAAGAGTGTATATTTTTACCATTTTAAAAACTGGGCAGAGAAGGAGTTTAGCTAGTTTCCCTTCCAGGGAGGGCTTGAGTAACTCAGAGAATACATTGCAATGATGTTCGCTGGAGAAAGCAGCTGTGGCAAACCTCCCTATTTAATTATAGACATTTTAGTCTGTTTATTTCATTGCCCCAAGGAAGGGAAGGCATGGTATGTGGTTACCCATGTTGCCTAGGTCACCATCACCATGACTCCACGAGGAGTCACAACAGCACACCATGTACTTTCCTACAGTATATGGGAGGAGAGCCTCCCAAGAGTGCTATGTATCCTTCCCTGCCAGCTAACACGTCCGACATCTTTGGCTTACAGCACAAATCCTGGTTACCATTCACATAATCCAGTGTGTTCCCTACTGCTCAGTGCAACAGATATGATGTTTTAGACATTATTAAAATAATTTACTGTGCTTAAAATGGATTTTTTGGGGAAACCAAACAGGTATTTATATTTGAAGTATGAACTGGTCGAATGGCTTTTTTTATAGACCACATTTCAAAAGTAGTATGTTTTAAGCATATTCCATTGCATTGTACTTCCTAGTTTGTTATTTCATCTAGGTTTCCATTTATTCCAAGTGGTTTGTACTGTATAGAATTGCTAGAAATAAACAGACTTTCTTTCTTTCTTTCTTTCTTTCTTTCTTTCTTTCTTTCTTTCTTTTCTTTCTTTCTTTCTTTCTTTTCTTTCTTTCCCTTCCTTCCGTCCTTCTTTTTTTATTTATTTATTTGTTTATTTCATGTTTTGGAGATAACCTTTGAGCAAAGTGCTCTTTTACAAAGGTTCCATGTCAGTGAATAAGAAGAAAATACATACGGAAACATTTTACATGACACAGTATGCACAGTCTCAAACATAGGTTCGATGATAACAGGTATTGACAATCTAAGTTACAGTATCAACAGATACACAAATTACAGACTACATGGCACTGAGCAGTTCCAAACACTTAAAAATTGACTAAGGTAGGCAGCCAAGAGAATTGGCTTTGTCAAGTGGTTGGTATAGTGGAGTAAGGTAGAGGATAGGGGATGGGCCAGAGTTGGCAGGTGAGTGGAGAGCGGTTTCCAGACTGGGGAGTCAACCAGGACAGCAGAGTGGGAAGACAGAACCACTTGTGAGAGAAGAGAGGGGGGTGTAGACTAGAGTGAAGCGATGGTCCTTTGAGGAGTGAGGGGGGAAGTAGAAAAGATAGAGAGAATGTAGTGGTGGCAGAGCAGGGAAGGGAGATAGCATGGTATGAGGGGATAACATTCAGCAGTGGACAACCACTGGTGTTTAGTATGTATTGGAACTGGGACATAGGGAGACTAGGGATCGTAGGATATAAACCTACGGTGGTCAAAATTGGGAAGAGAAGGGATAGGGACTAGTCTAAGGAAGGGCAGAGGATCAAGTGGATGTCCAACACGAGCCCGACTCTTGGCCAGAAGGTGATTTTTCAAATCAGTTTTGAAAGAGAAGAGGCTCTCAAGTTTTAGTGGGGGGGGGGGGAAGAGACCTCATTTAGCTAGAGCGGCTCTGTATGCAAAGGATTGTTATCTGAGAGATGTTCTCCTGAAGGGGACTATCAGTGGTGGTTCCTTCCTTCCTTCCCTTCCCTCCCTCCCTCCTTCCCTTCCTTCCTTCCTTCCACATAGTATTTAAATAATGTTATTAAAATAATAAGGAACGTGGTTATACCATTATATAATCTTAGTACCTTTATTAAGGGAAATCTTAAAATTAAGGAATAAGGACAAATCATAATATATTTCCAAGAACAAGAAATGTACAGTAAAGCATGCATTTTGGGAAATGCTGTATCAAGGTTACTAACAAAAGTAAATCTCAGGGTAATTTCAGGAGTGTTTGGTACCATGGATTAATGCTGAATAAAATGGTTAATAATCTGAGTGCTACATTTAGGCCTCTCTAGCAGCTGAATTGCTGGATGGTGATTTGCATATACAGTACTTTCCTTGATGTTTTGCATTATTGGGGTGTGCATAATTATGTATTTCTAGTGGCTAGAGTTGCCTTGATGTGGCACTGAGCTTCACCATTTGATTCCATTTGAACCCATGGAGCCAAAGACTTCTGAAGCTGATTTAAAGATGGTGAAAAAAAAGTATTTTCCCCCACATGATAAAGTCCTTTTAAATTTAGCGTCTCATACATTATCTTTCCAGAGTCATTTTCCTCCACAGAGCCACAATCTTTGGTCTTAGGGCTGCAGAGAATAAAACCCCATGGGAACCGAAATCTTTAGGGCCAATGGCATAAGTGACACTCACAAACCCTGCTTCGGTACCCCGAAATTAGGTATGCCCGAAAGTGTTGCCCAGCAGAGAAATTGCATTTTGAAGGTCCAAATTGTATTTGGTTATGCCCGCGGAACATGGTTCCACCGGGCATAACCTTGTGAGGGTGGCAGAGTGAGTAGCTGGCCGAGCTGCTCCATGGTGTGGAGCAGTAATGCTCCTGCAGCTCAGCCAGCAAGCTTTCTGGGATGGGGGTCTGTTCCCTCGAGGGGAACCTTCTTTTAAACTTTTTTTTGCACCCCCCATAACCTAACTACCAACTTTGAGGTCTGCTCCCCCTTGGAGTTGGTTATATTAGTTAGGGAGTGTGGGGGGTGCAGGGGCAAAGCCCTATGCATACCACAAGTCCCCATCAGGATTCTGAAATATGGTCTCCCAACCTCAGCACAGTGTAGGTCAGCAGACCAAATTTCGGGATTCCATAAAATATCCCACCCACATATGGCCCCATGTGCACACCTACAACATATAAAGGAGCAGTGGCAACAACCATTTTAGTTCCTTTCACCCCCATTGTAGCACACAGACCACCTTGTCCGAGCCCAGAACTTTGTTGTTCAGCAACTAGCATTGTTGCCTAGTTTGCTGCACCATTTTCACTCACTTTCTTGATGTTTTATAGCATTCAGCACCTTGTTACTCACATTCAGCACCATGTTACTCACATTCAGCACCACGTTACTCACATTCAGCACCATGTTACTCACATTCAGCACCATGTTACTCACATTCAGCACCAAGTTACAGAATCTGCAGTAGGTCACTATATTTTCATCAGCACCGTTGTCTTCATTTCCATGGGTGATGTTATGACAGCCTTATCCTTCATTCAGTAAAGTAATTTCAAGCAAGGCCCAATTTAAAACTTGTTCCTGTGGCAGCAATATTTCAGCTCAGGACTCCTATTCCATTTGCCTGGAATGTCTCAGTACTAAGAATAATGTCCTGCAATGTCTGGATTATCAGTCAATGTCTGAGCAGGCTCAAAAGGATAGACACTGACATATAATATGGAGTCTTCTAAGCAGAGCCACAAAATGATACAAAGTCCTGTGTTCTGTGCTGAGCTCCTGGTCCCACTGGACCTCATCATTGAATAAGAAAAAGAAAAGATGCCACAGGTCTTGTTCCACTACCCCTGATTCAGTGTCAATGTTGCTGATGCTGGATATCATAGAAGATCCCCTGTTGTGAACACTGCCTCCAGCAATCTTCCAAGATGGGGATGAATTTTTCCTCAGTTACCTCTACTAATCCTGTCCAGCTCTTCCATCTCTTTCTCCATTGTTGGCAAGTGGTAAATCAAGTATTACTATAGGAGAGGTCATCATTCATTCATGTATTGCAAGACACTAAAGATAGCATGATCACCCCACTGTAGGACAGTTTTCATGTCTCAGGGGGTGGAGTCATATATCCTTAAACTGTATTGGCTTGGGAGGGTTGACACATGATTTCAGGACTCAGAGAGATGGAGAGGTGGGGGTTACATAATTTGGTGCAGGGGGGAAGAAATTATTTATAGTATCTGACTTCCCTGAAACCTTGGTGGGGGGAGGGTGCTAGAAGGTGGCAGAATGGGAGTAAATTATATTTAAAGGTCTGGGTAACGGGAATGGTTGGGACACGATTGCACAGGTACAGGGTGAATAAGATGTATAAACAAAGCATTTTTATAAAGAAAACACTTTGTGTAATCTTTGTTGGTGAAGTGCTACGTTGCCCGACAAAAACTACAGGACATGTAGTGACACGTTGTCAGCACTTGTACCAGTGAAGTGTCTCTGTACATAGACGTTTACTTCACTGGGTGAAGAAGTATGCTAAGTGTCACCCTGCACCATGCCAAGTCAAGCAACCCTGTGAAGAATTTTGCAAAGAATAAGTTCCCAACTTCGCACCATTCCTATTTATAACCCCTACCACAACATGAGAATGCAAATTACTCACATTACAACAGACAGGGAGAAGTTAATTCACAAAAGTAAATAAATGCAGTAAATTTTTGATTCATGGTGTCTACTGTAACAGGTGGGCATTGGATCATAGGTCACTCACTTTCCAAAATGGGGACTATAACAAAGACCAATCACTGCATCCAGACATCACGGAGCTGTGCTGCCGGGTACTTCTACCTTCTGCCATGCAGTGGTACGGCAGAGATTTCAGGGACCCAGAGGGACATATATGGAGCATTATTACATCAGTACCAGTAAGAGCACTACTGTTCAAGCATGTACTAAACCACACTGTGCACATACTGAATTTTACAGTTTTGGAGATTATCAGTGATAGTAATCAATCCTCATGTGATTTGTACCATGAAAAGGTTTCCAGGGTGAGCCCATGTATGTGGTTCTATGGCAACATGACAGCACCATGCTGTCACATGACTCTCCCCTCTTTGCTAGAGTAGTGTCAGTACAGTACCTATACCCCTGATGATGGGAGAGGTACAGGAATGGCCAGAAGCACAGATGGCTAGTTGTGTCAATGTCATCTGTGAGTTGCATTTCACATCAATCAGATAATAATATACAGAATAAATAATGGGGTAGTGTGTGCAGTGAGAGTTGTACATACCCACATCCAAGGTGTTGGATGCGACATAAAACCTGAGAGCAAAACTCGATGGGTTTATACAAGCATCCAACACTGAGGGTGTGTGCAAAATTCGAGTATTACACACTACCCCATATTTTATTTTATATAATTGCTGGGCATTGTTTTTTCACTACAGCAATTATATAAAATAAAAGATGTCTATGTATTGTGCTGGCTGTAGTCTGGTCAGGTCAGCGTGGTCCGAGGTTGGTTGCCGAAAGAAACGTTAACCATTTCTTAAATTATTTTTTTCTTGTTTTAAAAGCAGGCTAGTTTAAATAATTGTAGCCCAATGTTTTTTTTTAAACTTATTGCCGAGTCTAAGTGGTGGTGATGTCTCCAGCAGTGAGGAAAGGTGGCCGGTGCCAAGGAATGGAGATGCTGCAACTGGCACACGTGCAGACCCAGGGAACCCAGCACGTGTTCGCCATTATAACCAGCGGGTTATAACGAGGGCATTAAAACTGGGTTTCCCTTAGGGAAAAAATAAGGACCAGTAATTATAAATATAATGTACATAGCTCAGATCATAGCAATATTCATAATCTTTTCTGTATTTGCTATATTGCAAAGCCCATATGGGCCATCTGGACAAGGACTGAAACTGCCCTTCTCTGCTTCCAGGCAAAAGGCTATTGCAAGTACTGTACTTAACTATATAGTGCAGCAATTTGCACAGCCTGTAATACTGTAATAACAAATGTATTTTACCACACTGTGTTTATGCTCTTTCAGCAACCAGATGGAAAGATAAGGGAGATCTGTCTCTGCCTCCATCGAGAGAAGGAGGCAGGGGGAAGGATAGAAATCAACGTCCCCAGCAACCTCAGAGGAGTCCAAAGGGAAAGGAACATGAAAACACTAGGTGAGCATTCAGCAGAGTCTTAGTGGGGAGTGTATAGTCCTGCTATCCAAGAACAACAGGAGGGATCATACTAGTGAAGGGTGTCCTGATTTTTTTTTGTAATCTTTGCTTTTTTTTAGTTTCACATTTACTTTAAAACAAACCTATAACATTTATATGTTATGATTATAGGACCCTATTCCCAACCAGGGCATAGGGTGCATCAGATAGATGCATACCCCACCCAAGCAGCTTTGCACACACAGACAGGTGCGCACCATCCATATTCACTATTAGGAGCCACCTGTCCCCTGGCACACAGCTGCACATTGGACAAATTTATACATCCGCCCTCTGTGCTTTGCTGAAGTTGTAAGCTGCAGCATTTGTACTGTTGCACTGCATTTTTTTCTGCAGAAACTGCCCACTCTTTAAATAATTGTCATTCAACTGACTTTTCTTGGTGTTCTGCAGTCAATGTTTCCAGGGCCAAGTTGTCTACCCTAGACAGTGAAACATGTTGAGAAGGAACAGACAGGTAACTGACTCTCGCTGAAGCCCCATCGTTATCTTGTTTTAAAAACAGCCTCAGAAATCAACTGCTCACTACACGCAGCTGTTGCTGCCCGTAACACTTCTTCTCTCCCTGACAATGCTCGCTGAGCAGCACTCTTACCTCCTGACTAGCGCTACCTTCACTTGTCTTCTCTCCTCCCACTGGTGTCCTCCTCTCAGCCTTTCCTATCTGTCTACTGAATCGTTCTTCCTGTATCCACTGTCTAATATGCTAAACTCACCTGTATGCGTATTTTATACTGCCTGACAAAGGCCTTTAATTTTGACTAACTCCTACTTTGTACTCTGTATTGCTGCCTTATCTGATGTCTGTTGTACCGTTGTTTGTCCTCTCTGTGACGAGGTACCTTTGTAAATGAGCCTCTGGCTCAAAGGTTGTTAAACTGATGTTAAAATAAATAAATAAATTAATAAATAAACTGTAGCTGTAGCAGATGATTAAAAAATTACAGGTACTGGTAAATTCAATTGTTTCCTTTACTCCTTCCTGTATTTCTTCCTGTTTGGACTTCAGTGTGTTTAAAATGATGCCTCTAATGGTCAGCTGGCATCTTATAAATTAAAGCTGCCCCCCAAATAGTAGCCGCCCCCATTTAGAAGCCATGCTCAAAATAGAAAAAGTTAATAGAAGCCGTGGCTTCTAAATGGTGAAATAAGATATGTTCTGCCCCTATAGTGCATTGCTTGTATCTCTATGTATGTTAAATAACAACATAAGTGTCAAGCAGTCCCCCCCCATCCCTCATCCCCATGTATAGTACTGGGCAGAAAATGTACAGTACTGACTATCTTTCCTTGGTGGTTTAGCAGACCCCCATCCCTATTCCCTGATCCCCTCGTATAGTGATGTCCATCTCCCCTGGTGGTCTAGCTGATCCCCCCATTTCTGATCCTCATGTGCTGTAAGAGCTATCCTTCCATGGTGGCTAGCAGACCCCTTCCCCCAATCCCCGATCCCCTGCAGTGTGACAGAGAAAGTCCACCATCATGGTCAAGCAGACCCCCCCACCCTGACTGGTATTATCCCACCACTCTGCTCCCCTTCCAATCCCTGAGCCATTGACCAGCACAGCCCACCCCTCTCCACCATGTCCGCCCACTGACTGAGATGTCAAATGAGAACATACTATACAAATTAGCTGTTGCAGTATGTGCTCGTTGACATCTCAGTCGGTGGCCAACCATGGTGGAGAGAGGAGGGTTGTGCCATCATCAGCTTGGGGATTGGAAGGGGGAGCAGGGTGGTGGGGTGATACCTGTCAGGGTGGGGGATCTGCTAAGTCACCAATGTGGATATTCTCTATCACCCTGCAGGGCATTGGGGATGGGGGATTGCTAGCCACCAAGGAAGTCTTGCTCTTACAGTACATGAGGGTTGGGGAGAGTGAGGGGGATCCTCTAGACCACCGGGGGGATGGACATTACTATACAAGGAAATCGGGGAAGGGAGGTATGCTAGACCACCAGGAAATGATAACTGTTACCTTACATGAGGATTGGGGATGGGGTGAACACTTGGGTGCCTGTGAGAATGCCCCTGTACAGGATGTTCCTGTTGGCCGTGATGCTTGGGTGTACATGGGTCGGTGGCTCAGGGGCAATGTGAGGAAGTATTTTTTCACAGAGAGTGTGGTGGATGCATGGAACAGCCTTCCTGAGGAGGTTGTGGGGACTAAAACTGTGGTAGAATTCAAGAATCCATGGAACAGACAAAAGACAATTCTTGTGGTGGGTAGGAAAAATAGGCTGTTGGTTAACTAGGATCTGCAGCTTATCCTGTAGGTAGGGAAATGGGCAGACTAGGTGGGCCAAGTGGTCCTTATCTGCCATCAAAGTCTATGTTTCTATGTAACCCAGCAATAACAGGGTCCTCCCGCCATAACTCATGCAACCCAGTTCATGGCATTCCATGTGATTCCATGCCTTTGTGAATCATGCAGAGTGTGGGCATACCCCAATACATACGTGGCTTGTCATTGACACGTGGCTGTCTGCACTACCGGGGAATCTGCCGCGCATCTGGCTGGCACGCACATTAGTGAACGCCAAGATATGCAGCATGTAGGCATAGTGAATAGAGCTCATCATTTGTATATATTTATATTTTGGGTTGAAATGTATATATTTTATATAATGTAAGTGCGATTTGTTTGTATTTAATGTCTAATTAATCCTCATACAGTATAATTAAATGTCACATGTTGTGCATTGCTTATGGGGCATGAGTGGGTGGCTGAAAGGTTTTAGGACATATTTCCAAACCAATGGAAAAGTGAAAATTAGATTGGGGGGGGAGTAAGTAGGCAGTCCATAAATTTAGTGGAAAATGTTACAAAAATGACAGTTATAATTCTTTAAAAAACAACAATGAAAAAAAAGACCCAACAGTGCATGTACTGGGATTTGCAGTTTTTGTCCCAGAAACACATTTCCTGAGCTATTTAAACAGTGACAAATGGGTGGTCATGGGAGTGGTGGTAAGTAAGCGGTTCCTCAAATTTGTGAAAAATTGTTAAATAATAATCAAATGTATGTGTGTTTGAAACAAACAGCTGAGAAAAACAACTAAGTTTAACAAAGAACCAACTGTGCATATGCTTATGACTAGGACTGAATCTGTAGTCACCAAAAATATATTTCCTATCTGATTTAAAAAGTACAAATTGGGTGGCTATGAGGAGGATGATAAGCTGATGCTCAGAACTGGCAAAAAAAAACAAACAAAAAAAACTTAAAAATGGTAGAGTTAAGGATGCCTGAAAAAAGGCTAAGAAGACAAAGTTAAAAAAAGAACCAACTGCATGTGATGGGACTTAATTTGACAGTACCATGGGTAATGGACAGACAGACAATGCTGTTTAATGTAGTAAATATGAAATAGCCAACAATATGTACAAAACAGCCAACAATGGGCCAAGTCTGGTTCAGCTCATCTGTACAGGACTCCCCCACCCAGTGTGCCAAGGTCAGCAATTACAGGAGGGGTGTCCTGTCTGTAATCACTGGATGATGAATGTAGGCACAAGGCTCTAGGACTCCCCCATGCAAATATTGAAGGGCTGACATCAGCCTGAGTTTCTCCCCTTATAATGGCACAAGAATTGGGGCCACAAGGTTTGTAACCATAATGGTCAGAAAGGAATTAAGTAAGCAATAACCCACTCCAGGGTGTGTGGTTATTGGAGATTAATCAACACCCTGGGTGTGTTGTGAGGTATGAGGCCACAGGCCGAGTGTCCTCACAGCACCTGAGGTGCTGATTATGTGATAACATTCAGTTAGTTGGAGTGTATGAAGCAATAACCAGCTTTTATGGATGATTAAAGGCTGAGGCGAAGCCGAAGCGTTTAAACTTATCTGGAAAACCAGTTAGTTTCAATACTCCAACTAATTGAATGTTATTTCTATTATACGAGTTGGAGTTAGTTCTGTAGCAGTGGCTGAGAAATATGATTATTTTCATGGAGTGGTGTTTTTCAGTGCTTTCTGTTACTGTACGCAGCACCAGTCAGGCAGCAGCGTTGTGGAGGGAGCTGAGGGAGACACAATGATCGTGATTTATTTTCACGTGGATTGCATTTCGAATGGGCTGTTAAGTTTTTAGTTTGGGTTACATTTGTTAATAATTTGTGGCTTCCAGACAGTGTTGGAGATAATTAAGATACTAACATACTATTTGCCAGCAGATTAGGCCTTACGGTCTATCGAGCCTGCTCGAACCTCAGATCCCTAGTTGGGTGCTGAGGCCCCCCCCCTTGTGTTCCAGAAACCCGTATCATCCATCCCCACCCTCGGGACAGGCCACCAACTGATACATCCACTTTCTGTGTCTGTCCCACCCTCTCTTGAAGCCCTCCACTGTGGATCTCTGAACCAGCTTACCAGGCAGTGCATTCCAAGGGTCCACCACCCTCTCAGTGAAAACCTCCTCTCCCACCTCACCCTTCCACCTTACAACTTCAAACCATGCCTCTGGTGATACCTCCCTTTTAGTCTAAAGATCCCCTCCATGTTTATCCTATTTATTCCCTAGAGATACTTGAAGACCTCAATCATGTCCCCCCTGTCTCTCTTCTCCTCCAATGAAAACAGGCAGAGCTCCTCAAGTCTGTCCTCATACGTCAAATCCCCTAGTCCTCGTATCATCTTAGTTGCCCTCCTCTGTACCCTCTCCAGGAGCTGTATGTCCCTCTTCAAGTGTGGTCTCCAGTACAGTACACAGTACTCAAGGTGTGGTCTAACCAGTCCATTGTACAGTGGCAGAATCACTTGCTTGCTTCTAGAGGTGATCCCCCTTACGATGCATCCCAACATCCTGTTTGCCTTGCTAGCCGCTCTCCTGCACTGCTGAGAGTTATTCATACATGCATCCACCATGACCCCTAGGTCTTTTTCCCCTTTTGAGGCCTCCAGGTCCTCCCCTCCCAGGGTGTACCTGTGTTTAGGGTTTCCCCGCCCAAGATGTAACACCTTGCACTTGGTGATATTGAAATTTAATTTCCATGTGTGAGCCCAGCTTTCCAGGATGTCCAGGTCATCTTGCAGGGCCAACCTCCCCTCTTCTCCCTCAACTACCGCTCCCATCTTGGAGTCATCAGCGAAGAGACTCATTTCACACCCTATACCATCCCTGATGTCTGATATGTATGCATTAAACAGGATCGGACCCAGGACTGAGCCCTGCGGTACCCCACTACCAACCTCTCTAGGGTTCGAGAGCTCCCCACAGACCACTACTCTCTGGGTGCGTCCAGCTAGCCAGTTTTCAATCCATCTGACCATCAAAGGGCCTACTCCCAACCCCATCAGTTTCTTCACCAGACCATTGTGGGGGACAGAGTCAAACGCCTTGCTGAAGTCCAAGAATAATACATCCACAGGCTTTCCTCTGTCTAGTTCTGATGTTACCCATTCGTAGAACTCCCCAAGATTGGTTTGATATGATCTACCTGGCACAAACCCATGTTGCCGACTATCTAGACCTCCTGCCTCCTCCAAGTACACCCCCAATCGTTCCTTTAGTATACTCTCCATTAATTTTCCCCCCACCGAGGTCAAACTGATGGGTCTATAGTTACCTTGTACTTCCTCAACCCCTTTATGGATTGGCACCACATGCCTCTCGCCAATCCTAGGTACCCTCCCTGTCTCAAGTGACCTGTTGAACAGCTCCACCAGGGGTGCAGCCAATATGTCCGCCAATTCCCATAGTACTCTTGGATGAATGCCATCCGGCCCAGGAGATTTGTCTTTCTTTAGGGCCTTGAGGACTAACCACACCCTTTTGGTGGAGATAGCATCATCCGTCCCCTCCACCTTACTGGCCTTTTTATCCTTATCCTGATGTGACACCCCTGGGGTACCTCTCCCTCCCTCTTGCTCCATTTCTGTTGCTCCCCTGATCCCACTCACTGCCGCTTCTATCCCCATCGTGCCTTGCTTTGTAGATATCCCATCCCTCCCTAGTGAACACAGAGGCAAAGTACTGTTAAATACCTCTGCCTGGTCCCCGCCTCTTCCACCCACCCTCCTTCTGATCTCAATCTGCTGAGATGGCCTCTAGTTTTCTCTGCTCCCAATGTACCAGAAGAACCCATTTTCCCTCCATGTATCCCCTGCCAGCCGCTGCTCTTTACTGGACTTTGCTCCTCACCCATCCGGGTGACTTTTCTAGAAGCAAGATGGTACATTTCCTTATCCCTATCCCTCTTGTTGTTTTATATTTTTGTAGGCGCCTTCTTTTCTCTGACCACTACCTGAACCTCACTGGACCACCAGCATGGTTTATGTGACCTTGCTCCCCTTACGCTTTCACCTTAGCGCAGGTCCTGACTGCCTCATGAAGTCCCGCTTTATGACCTCCCATCTCCTTTCCACATTTGTCATTGTTGTAATCCTCAAGTGATCCTTGAGAATATTTCCCATGCCCACAAAATCTGCCCCTGAAGTCCACTGCCAGGGTCCTAGATCTCCCTCCTCCCCATGCTTATTTGAAACCAGATAGTATTGTGGTCGCCTCCCAGTCAGGGATCCTCTACAACCAGGTCCCTTACCAGATCCCCATCTGCCAGAACCACGTCCAGGACATGCTCCTCCCTTGTGGGCTCCATCACATGCTGTGTTAAGAACACATCCTGGAAGCCGTCCAGCAGCCTCTGCTCCTTGGCCACCTTAGAGGACATGGTTCCCCAGTTTTTTTTTTTTTTTTTTTCTATTTTCTATTTCTGCTCCTGTTGCCTCCATCAGTCATCTGCTCCGGTCACGGACCCCTGGTGCCCCCACCGGATATGTAGCTGAATCCCCCAGTCATCCCTGACTTACCCCCCAGAGAGCGGGGCCACGGCTCCGACCCCCGAAATCGGGCCGTGGAACTGTGACTGGTTGGGGGATCAGCTTCCGGAGGCTGATCAGGGCTCCCAGGGGTGGAGCGCCATTGAAACGGCAGGCACAGGATTTTTTTCCTCCTGTCTCTTTAAACAGGATGGGGATGTGCAATGACGACCCTCGTCCGCTGTCCTGACTTCCTCATTATCGCCAATGTAGATTGCAGCCACCCAGCCTCCGCTGGGGTGCAGCTACCGCGCCCGAGTGCCACCCTGCTCCTCCCCAGGAAGAGAGCTGTCCGGACGCTCAATCCTTCCCGCCCAGCTTCGTCCTCCGATGACCGGGTCCATTTCCTCGAAGCCGGACGCTGGCAAGCAGTAAGCGAAATCCAACCGCCAAGGCCGACGACCAGCATGGTTCCCCAGTTTGTACCCTGCATATTAAGGTCCCCATCAACACCACTCCTTCACCTTTTGGTCCACACTGGGCAATGATGTTGTCCAGCAAACCATCCTCCAGAACATCACCCATCCCGGGGCCTATACTACACCCAGCTTGACCTTATCTCCTGCTGGCCAGGGTCTGGCTGACCCATAAGGCCTCCACGTTTCCCTCTGCTTCTTCTACCCTAGCAATTTCTATATCATCTCTAATGAACATAGCCACTCCACCCCCTCTGCCTTCCTTTCTATCCTTCCTAAGCATAGTGTACCCCCACACGTTTAGGTCCCAGTCACGGTTTTTGTTGGCCCATGTCTCCGTGACCGCCGCCACATCCACCCCCCTGGAACAGCATGGCCTGGAACTCTGGCAACTTGTTTCCCAAGCTCCTGGCATTTACCAACACCAACCCCACCCCTCATCCCTGATCCCCTTTGCTCTAACCCCCACCCAGGTTCCTTATACTTCCATCCTCCCTCTGCTCCTCCTGAAACCTCCACCCCAGTCTGTTTCCCCTCCCCCTTGGGTTTGAGAGGCTACTCCCCTCATCTGGAGGAGAGGGCTTCTGGTCAGCTCCTCACTTATCCCTTCCCCCCTGTGGTTGTGCAGAGTGGTTGAGACTGGAAAATGGAGGAGGCTTTCGTGTAAGTGGGAGACTTTTTTTCCGGTGAATATGAAGTGTCAGTGACAGAGGTGAAAGAGCTGCAGAGTGAGCAAGTTCTGTTTGAGGGTTGTAGGAGTCCCATTTATAAAAACTCAGGTAATTTAAAAAAAAAAAATGACTGTGGACTATTGTCACTGCGCTGGTGTTTACCGTCATTATGATGAGTTTGGGGGGAGGGGTGTCAGCGCAATGTGTTTGTCTGAGAATGTGACAGGGATTTTCTGGAGGAGTTTTTGTATAAAAAATGTGAGAAGCTGTGTAAATGTGACTTACTTCTTTGTCATTTGAAATTCTGTGCCTGTATGTTTATTAATCTAATGTTTCCATGTTCTGTAACAGCCAATGTGGAAGCTTGGATGACATGATGCTATTTTTTTCCATTTTAGCTTTGGTTTCTTTAGCTATGATTGACTGTGGGCGGGGTTTTAGGTGAATGACTGTGTGGAATGGTGTTCGGTGAACAAACAACTGTAGGTCATTTTGGGGGTAGTTTGCGGGAGAATAACTGACAGGTATTCTGCATTGTGATTCGCTAAGAGCAGATACCTATCATATAATCCCCAATAACCACATACCCTGAAGTGGGTTATTGTGCCTATAACATGGGGTGTAAAAGAAGAAGAAAGTAAAGGACAGAAACTATTTTATTGCTGTTGAAAATGAAGAAATGGTATTGTATCCTGACACCTAAAAAAAGTAGTCATGCACAAATAATGCTTACCACACTTATGTTATGAAGACACAAATGGTACAAATGTATGGGTAAGTTCATTTCTGCCATGTGTTCATCATAACATAACTGTCATATAACATTTCCACTCTGTAGTACATTGTGTGGACAGCAGCTGTCATCATAAAGTACCATTCACCCTACCCTCAGTACAGATGCTATATGTTTCCCAGGCATGCACACTTTCCCAATTTTTTTACAGTGCACAGGAATTCAAACAAGCATTTGTCAATGCCGAATGTTTGCTTGCTGGCATTGGCAGTGGTAGTGTAGAGGTTACAGAGCTGTGTAATAGGAATGGCAGTGAAGTATTGAACTGAAGCCAACCCATCACCACCCTGCAGAGAGTGACAGGCATTGGGGTGCTATTGCCAAGCATAACGCCACACCACACCACACCCCACCCTGCAGACACTGACAAGTGTCATGATGTTCCTTGGGGTCTTTGGCCCTTATGTGCACCCCATTTCATTAGGAAATACTGTGAGATGGGTGTGATATAGGAGAATGGGGTGAACTTTGGGGCCGAAGAGTCCAAGGCATACCTCAATGCTCCTCACTGGCTGCAGGGTGTGGAATGGTATGAGCATTACAGGCAAGAATCCCAAGTCACATCCCTGATGCCTGTCATTCTCTACAGGGTTGGGCGTTATAGTTGGAAACCCTAATACCTCAGGCATTCATTGGTATTTTCACTCCAAATTTTCAGCATGTTTGTTTTGTGACCCCACCTCATGAACATGGGGAATATCAGTTTGTTAGCCGAAAGCTGCTTATGCACAGTGACTATGGCAGTTAGCACCACAGGTGCAAAAACATTCCGAACAGGATGTAAAAAATGACAGCTATACTGTTCATGGGAGGTGTAAAAATGGCAATGTTGCAAATCTGTACTAAAAATATTTAAAAAATGGTGAAGTCTCGAGATATAGAAACTGTGCAACGACAATCGTAATATAATTAGGTTGGGGATTTTTACAACAGATTGTCAACTCAGGCATTTGGTGCCTCCGATCATGAACAGTGTCACTGTGTTTTCTTTATCTGTGCGAACAATGATTTCCCACAGTGACCACGATCTCTGCGCTGAAACTGTGAAAACACACTTCAGCCATGTTGTGAAAAAATGACAGCTGTACTGTTCATATGGAAGTGTGGAAAATGTCACTGGTGAAAATCTGGACTGAAAATATTACAAAGTCATGAAGTAACTAGGGTGCGTGGAAACTGCGAATGCCTCACTTGTATCACAGTCATTTTATGGACTTTGTCACCAAATTTTCAACATAGCCATTTTAAGACCTCTGCTCATGAACAGTGTAACTGTGATTTTCTTAATCTGTCCCTAAACATTGCTTTCGCACACCAACAGCACCATTGTGCGCTACATGTCGAAAACACATTTTAGGCGACATATGAAAATTGCAGCTGTACTTTTATAAGGAAGTGTAATAAAATGGCAATGTTGAAAATCTGGAGGAAAATATTGAAAATTTGCGAACTTACAAGCGTGCGTAGGAACTGTACAACGCATGCTCGTAAAACAGTCATTTTTTGGAATTTTTTCACCAAATTTTCAACATAGCCATTTTAAGACCTTTGCTCATGAACAGTGTCACTGTGATTTTCTTAATTTATCCTGTACATTGATTTCAAACACCGACTGCGCCATTGTGCGCTACATGGGCGGAAACACATTTTGGGTGAGATGTGAAAAATGACAGCTGTACTACTCATAAGAAGGTGTGGTAAAATGGCAATGTTGAAAATCTGGAGTGAAAATATTGAAAATTCGTAAACTTACGAGCCTGCGTAGGAACTGCTCAACGCAAGCTCGTAAAACAGTCATTGTTTGGAATTTTGGCACCAAATTTTCAACATGGGGTTTTTGGGACCCCTTCTCATGAATGATGTCACTGTCATAGCGTTATTCAGGCCCAAAGGGTGATTTCGCACAGTGACTGCGAAATCACCCTTCGGGCCCGAATAACGCCATGACAGTGACATCAATCATGAGAAGGGGTTCCATAAACCCCATGTGGAACATTTGGTGCAAAAATTCCCAAAAATGCCTGAGATATGCAACAAAGTTGAAACCCCCCTATCTAGCCCATTATACAGCTTACTGGCATTTCCTCAGTTCGCGGTCAGCTTTGAAGGGTGTAGACGTGTTCCCGGTCCACCGAAGATCATTGTGCGAGCTCCAGAGGTAAGTATGGGGTGAAGGGGTTGTGAGGGGTGGGGAGGCAGGGTGCGCAGTGGGTGGGCGGGTTGTGGGAGGGGGGGGACTGGGGGAATCGCTTTTTGCAGGTACAAAAAACGGACGAGTGGGACATTTGCCATGCTGGGGTGGGCTCCCAGCGTGGCACAAGGAACGTTGGGGGCATTCAGCAAACGAGGATTGGGCACCCCCGTCGGCCTAAGGATCGCTTGCCACGCTGGGGTGGGCCCCAGCGTGGCACTTATTACTGGGGGGTTAGGACAGTGGCACTGACGGGATTGGGCACCCCCATCGGCTATATCATACTTGCCACGCTGGGGTGGGCACCCAGCGTGGCATTTCGAAGGCTTTGGGGAGGTGGGGAATGCAGCGAGCCGACGGGAATTGGGCACCCCACGCTGGTTGTGCGCGTGGCGAGGGGGGCACGACGCCTGCGGGTGTCTGTGTGTGTGTGTGGGAAGCTGCACGTGAGCAGCCGATATCTTATTGCTGCTCACTAGCATAGCTCCCCCTTTCAACTGTATGCCACTGCATTTTGGAGCTTGTCATAGACAGCTCCAGCATGCATTGGCTTACAGGGGCCGCGCCTGCCAACACACTGACTGAATTGGAGGAGGAGGTGACACACCTCCGAAATCTCCAATGATGGCACTATGTTTCTTGCACATGCATGCAAGCAAACATAAAAAGAGAGAGAGAGACACACACACAGAGGACAGTGCAGCAACTTTACATTAAACACCATGACTCTGTCTTTCTCTCTCGCTCTGATTTACACAGTGTGTCGCTGAGTCTCTCTCGCTGTCCTGCTCAGTGCTGCTCAGTCACCCTCTCTCAGGTCTTGCTGTATTGGAGTGTCTGTGGCTGCCAATGCTGCATCTCTGCAAGGCAGTGAGAGAGGGGACAGCCAGGGGATGAGAACGGACCTGGAGGGGCTACTCCCTCTGCTGCCATTGTACACTGTTGCTTTGTCTGCTCTGTGATGTCTTTGGCTCTGGCTGCCTCGTGGCTCTCAATGTCTCTCCCTGATGTGTGTGTCTCTCTCTCTCTCTCTCTTCCTGCCACACATGGGGAAGCAAGCATCACATTGAAATGGAGGGACAGTGAGAGGACTACAGTGAGCTACTGTGTCTCTCTGTCGCTCACACCGGAGCAACTGACAGTGGGTCGTACCTCTTGGTCGACTACATTTGTAGGGAACGGGACATAGTAACAGGACCATGGGCTCCCGTTGAATACATTGTGAACTATGCTCAGTAAAACTATCCTGATAGAACTCATTGAATGGGTAAAATGCTGCATGAGGGGATGGGAGGGGAAACAGCACTGAGGCACTTAAACACCATAGCCGAATTTCAATGGGTGCTGTACAGGGAGGATAGACTCTGGAGCATGATGATAGCCTGCACTAAAAAGCATAATAAGAAAACAGCAGTGCTGCTAACAGTGGGGGCATCACTGTGCATTTGGTCCCTGGAGATCCACGGGGTCGGTGTGTGGGAATCAATAGAGCGGTACAGGAACAATAATTACAACAGACAGCAGTGGCATAACATTTCTAGCAGACTACCAGCCAGTGACAGCTGCTCTCTCTCCCGCAGACATGTTGCTGCACACAGAGGGGTAGAGAGAGAGAGAGAGAAAGAGAGAGAGAGAGAGAGAGAGAGACACAGCCATCAAATTGCAGGAAACTTGCTGTACACTGTGTGTTTCTCACCCTCTGTCTCTGTCTCTCACTCGCCAGACCGCATTGCTGTTCTCTCTCCCAATTACCCCAGACAACATTCCCACTCTCTTTCTCTCTCTCTCTCTCTCTGAACTACCTCCTAGGGCTGTGCAAAATAAATACTATTTGGGACAAATACACACAAATACGACACTTTTTACAAATATAAATATCACACTTAAATATATGTATTTGTCTTAGACCACATAAAGTGATGTTAGATTATGATTTAGGCTGATATGACACATCTGTGACTGCTAGTGTTCAATACATGGATGCCTATTTTCTTGATAAATCTGCAAACTATGTTGAAACCTCTCAAACCATTGGTCTTATGTCATCATTAACAACAGAAACAAATCCAAATGTAAAATAAAATATTTTGTGCACACTGATGTACAAACAAATACAAAAATCTGTGACACAAATACAAATATTAGAAATTAGTCTTTTACACAATCCTACTTCCTGTTCAACACAGAGCTGCCTGTTAACCGCTTTGTTGTTCATTTCTTTTTTTGAAACTCGGTTTTATTCCACAGTAAAACAGATATTTCTTACATATGTGTGGCCACAACATTTGGCCCAATCCATCATGCTTTGTGCATTAGTTCATGCTTTTTTTTTTATTCAGTTGTCTGCCAAGTACACATTTTTGTCATATACTGTACTAATCTTTTACTTTGTACTGTACTTGGTCATTGCTTGTACAACTTTCATCTTACTTTGAATAAAACACTTTAAACTCACTGCCTTTGTGTAAGATAGTCTTTCTTATCATTCTACCTTGCCGCTTTGCAATAGGTACAGTATCCTACATTTGTAAAATCATTTACTATGTATAACATGTAAAAAAAAACAGCAAAAAAAGGAAATATATAGTAACTATAACCTTTAACTATACCAACTTGGGATCTTTGTATTTAGTGCTTACATTGTCTGTCTTCTCAGTCGTTACCAATATATATGGAGGGCTTTGAAAAACATAGAAATGAAATAAAAAGGAACTATACCTTGTGCAATATGCATAAGGGTTACCTGTTCAGGTGTTCAATTACAGAGAAGAGGAAGACATGGCTAGAAGACATGGAGTGGGCTCCATACCTCCAGTTACCTGAGGGTTCCATCGACCATATTGACCACTTCCTTACTCTCCTCTAGGGTCCTCTAAGGAGTATAAGTCATAAGTTAGGGAACATTAATTTATTCCGTTGCGCCCTCCTGGCCTAAGTACCACATGGTCCAGCCTCACCAAATTTCCCTATGTTTTTCCTTTCACAAGTTAAGTTTAGCTGTTAACAGTTCCATTTTGTGAACTGCCACCAGTCTGTCCAACCATTCTTTCTTTGTAGAGACCTTATCTGTGAGCAATTGTGCTGTTATGCATTTCAGGGCTGTTACCATACAAATTAGTACAATTTTTCTTATACCTGTGGTTAGCCTCATTGTGCTGGGGAGACCCAAGACCTATTCCATCCCTCCAGAAATATAGATATTCCTGTTATTCCCTGTGTGACCTTCTGTACTATCTCCCAAAAAGGAGTAAGTAATGGAAATTGCCAGAATATATGCCAGTGTGTGACTCTATCACCACACATCCTCCAGCATCTGTCCATGTTTGTTGTGTGGTAGTGTTTTGTGATGCTTGGTGTTCTAAAGAATCTGACCAGAACCTTCCAATAAAATTCCCTCCAGAGTGGGGCTGATGTGACCTTCCAGTTTCTGTTAAGTCTGGCTTCCCAGTCCTTTACCTGTATAAAGGTGGCTAATTCCTTCTCCCAGGCTACTTTTATGTGGTGTATTGAGCTTCCTTAGCTCTGTTGTATCAGTGTGTACATGTTGGATATATACTTCTGTGGGTCTCTAAGTTGTACTACCCAGTAGATATATTCTTCCCAGTGTGACATCGGTCTGAGTAGTTTCTCTATGTTCCCTGGGATGTTTATGAAGTGTCTGATCTGCAGGTATCTCATAAACTCTGAGTTACCCCACTCAAACTTGTCTTTTGCTCTGATGAATGATATGCAGTGGTTCTGTTCTAGGGATTGAGTGATCCTGGTGATCCCCCTGTTTTCCCACCTGGCACATCCTTTATCCAACCCTGGGGGTAAAAAATCTGCCTGGTACCTAATTAATGAACTTGGGCCTAATCCTGGGGGTGTACCCATCACCCAATGCATTTTTTGTGTAAGGTCCTCCAGCTATGTCTAACCCATCTGTTCCTGAGTATGTGCATTACTTCTGGAGATGCTGTAGAGAGTGCTAGTGTAAACAGGAGCTGCCCTGTTATTGCTGAGTCTTCTATGTCATACCAGCCAGATTCCATACGTTACTTGGCCCATGTACACACTGCTGACATTTGTGCTGCCAAATAATATTTGTGGAGGTCTGGAAATGCCAACCCTCCCTGTTCCCTAGGAAGACTTAGCACTTGCCTAGATATTCTTAAGGCACTTGTCATTCCATATAAACTTATAAATAGCTGTTGTGGCTTTGTTCAAGAAGCTCACGGGAATAGGTATGAGAAGGGTCTGGAACAGAAACATCAATCTTGGCAGCAGGTTCATTTTCACTGTTGCCACCCTCCCTTCCTGAGTTAAGGGTAGAAGGTGCCACCTAGCCAGGTCTGCTATTACAAGCTTCCCATAACTTCTTGTAGTTCAAGCAAAAGAGGTTTTGCAAATTAGTAGAGATGGGTATACCCAAGTATTGGATTTCACCCCTCAGTGCCCAGCTAAAGGGGAGTGACTCATTGAAACCTCTGGGTTTCTGTCTGTTTCCAACCAAAGCTTCAGATTTTGAAAAGTTAAGCTTGTATCCTGATATCTATCCAAACTTCTTTAGGTGTGCTACTAGTTTTGGAACCGAGCATTCTGGTTTACTTAGGAAACATATAGAGCCATCAACATATAAGGCCACCTTCTGTTCCATGCCTCCTACTGTGATCCCCTCCATATGTATGTCTTGATGTATTTTGGCTGCTAATGGTTCCAAACAGATGGCAGATAGTAAGGGTGAAAATGGGCACCCCAGCGTATGCCCCTAGACAACGGAAAGAATGGGGAATGATGCCATTGACCAGAACTAATGCCTGAGGGTTCATGTAAAGTTTTTTTATAGTGTCTATACATTTCTGGCTGATTTTCATTTCCATGTTTTTTTCTAAAAATCTTCAATTAACCCTATCAAATGCCTTTTATAATAATAGATGGCAATTTAGAAGGTGCCCTGCTTGCATTGTTCTGATTAATATTTAAAAACCTGCTGCTAGTGCCCTGTACATATCTTCCAGATATGAATCCTGTCTGGTCTTTATGAATAATGGTGTGAATTATTTTTGTACCCATTCCACCAGTATTCCTGTGAACAGTTTGAGGTCTACATTTAATAGGGAAATCAGCCTAAAAGAATCTGGTTCTATGCTGTCTTTCCCTGGTTTCTGCAGGACAGAAATGTGTGCATATCTCCATGAATCTGGTAACTCCCCCCTCCCCCCTTTTTGAATTTCCTTGTATGTCTGTGCTAAGAAGGGGGATACTTGTTCTGTAAATATCTTATAAAACTCAGCTGATAGGCCACACAGGCCCAGGGATTTGACATTTTTGGACTGCTTTAGCTTGTTAAGTGGAACTGTGTCCCCATCGGTTTGCTCAGGGTTGTAGTTTCTTGATCTTTCGACTCTGGGATCTCTAGCCCCCCCACTCCAAAAAAAAGAGTGTCCACCTATTGGACAGAGTGATCCGTTCCTTCCTGTGTGTATATTTGTTGATAGAACTGAGCAAATACATTGCCCATTTCTCATGGGTCCCCTGTTATCCCCCCCCCATTCTTGCATTTTTTAAATGAAGGAATGCTCTGTTACAGTACACTGTTGTTTCCTTAATGTATATGCCAGGAGGCATCCTGCCCTATTACCCCCTTCACAGTATCTTTGTTGTGTTCTTCTTTACTGTCCCTCTATTTTTCAGGTCAATATGACAGTCAATTCACCACGCTTCTTATCCAATTGCTCCTTAACCTGGGTGTTTAGTAGAATTTTATGTTGAAATTCTAGTTCCTGAATGTCTTTCACTAGTGCCTGCTGTTGGGCCTCCCATTGATTTTTTTTTATCTGACTGAATATTCAGTTATGACCCCCCTCAACACTGCCTTAAGGGCATCTCATCTGACTGCACTGGAGATGTTACCCTCAGGGTTTTCTTGCTCAGACCTCTTAATTGTGTCTATTATCAGCTGTTTAACGTCTTCCAAGTTTAAGTGTCCTATGTTTAGCCACCGGTTGGAGTTACGGACTGAGGGGTGACCACCAGCTGTAGATGCAGTGGAGCATGATCTGACACTGTGTGTGTTCCAGTTGTTCAATTCTCCAGTACCGTCGCCCACTCAATCACCACAAAGAACATATCTTTTCTAGAATAGCTTCTATGCTTGTTAGAAATATGTGTGTAGTCCTGAGCATTCTCATTTAAATGCCTCCACACCTCCATGATGCCTAGCTCCATTGACAATCTCTTGAATAGTTTTTCTGGCCTTGTCTCCCTTACCTCCACTTCCCCTCTTGTCCATTTTGCTAGACATAACTGTATTAAAGTCACCCCCAATGATGTACATCCTACCTGTGTCTATTATTGTTTCAAAAAGTGTTTTCTTTAAAAAGTGCAAACATTCTGTCTCAACATCCCTTTATAGAACTACAAAAGATGTAGTATATCCCTGTATAGAACTACAGAAGATATAGCACATCCCTGTATAGAACTACAGAAGATGTAGTGCATCCCTGTATAGAACTACAGAAGATATAGCACATCCCTGTATAGAACTGCAGAAGATGTAGTGCATCCCTGTATAGAACTACAGAAGATGTAGCACATCCCTGTATAGAACTGCAGAAGATGTAGTGCATCCCTGTATAGAACTACAGAAGATGTAGCATATCCCTTTATAGAACTACAGAAGATGTTGTGCATCTCTGTATAGAACTACAGAAGATGTAGCATATCCCTGTATAGAACTACAGAAGATGTAGTACATCCCTGTATAGAACTACAGAAGATGTAGCATATCCCTGTATAGAACTACAGAAGATGTAGCATATCCCTGTATAGAACTACAGAAGATGTAGCATATCCCACTGTATAGAACTTCAGAAGATGTAGTACATCCCTGTATAGAACTACAGAATATGTAACATATCCCTGTATAGAACTACAGAAGATGTAGCATATCCCTGTACAGAACTACAGAAGATGTAGCATATCCCTGTATAGAACTACAGAAGATGTAGTACATCCCTATATAGAACTACAGAAGATGTAGCACATCCCTGTATAGAACTACAGAAGATGTAACATATCCCTGTACAGAACTACAGAAGATGTAGCATATCCCTGTATAGAACTACAGAAGATGTAGTACATCCCTGTATAGAACTACAGAAGATGTAGCACATCCCTGTATAGAATTACAGAAGATGTAACACATCCCTGTATAGAACTACAGAAGATGTAGTACATCCCTGTATAGAACTACAGAAGATGTAGCATATCCCTGTATAGAACTACAGAAGATGTAGTACATCCCTGTATAGAACTACAGAAGATGTAGCATATCCCTGTATAGAACTACAGAAGATGTAGCACATCCCTGTATAGAACTACAGAAGATGTATCACATCCCTGTATAGAACTACAGAAGATGTAACATATCCCTGTATAGAACTACAGAAGATGTAACATATCCCTGTATAGAACTACAGAAGATGTAACATATCCCTGTATAGAACTACAGAAGATGTAGCACATCCCTGTATAGAACTGCAGAAGATGTAGCACATCCCTGTATAGAACTACAGAAGATGTAACATATCCCTGTATAGAACTACAGAAGATGTAACATATCCCTGTATAGAACTGCAGAAGATGTAGCACATCCCTGTATAGAACTACAGAAGATGTAGCACATCCCTGTATAGAACTACAGAAGATGTAACATATCCCTGTATAGAACTGCAGAAGATGTAACACATCCCTGTATAGAACTACAGAAGATGTAACATATCCCTGTATAGAACTGCAGAAGATGTAGCACATCCCCGTATAGAACTACAGAAGATGTAACATATCCCTGTATAGAACTACAGAAGATGTAACATATCCCTGTATAGAACTACAGAAGATGTAACATATCCCCGTATAGAACTACAGAAGATGTAGCACATCCCCATATAGAACTACAGAAGATGTAACATATCCCTGTATAGAACTACAGAAGATGTAACATATCCCTGTATAGAACTGCAGAAGATGTAACATATCCCTGTATAGAACTACAGAAGATGTAACATATCCCTGTATAGAACTGCAGAAGATGTAGCACATCCCCGTATAGAACTACAGAAGATGTAACATATCCCTGTATAGAACTACAGAAGATGTAACATATCCCTGTATAGAACTACAGAAGATGTAACATATCCCCGTATAGAACTACAGAAGATGTAGCACATCCCCGTATAGAACTACAGAAGATGTAACATATCCCTGTATAGAACTACAGAAGATGTAGCATATCCCACTGTATAGAACTACAGAAGATGTAACATATCCCTGTATAGAACTACAGAAGATGTAGTACATCCCCGTATAGAACTATAGAAGATGTAACATATCCCTGTATAGAACTACAGAAGATGTAACATATCCCTGTATAGAACTACAGAAGATGTAGCATATCCCACTGTATAGAACTACAGAAGATGTAACATATCCCTGTATAGAACTACAGAAGATGTAGTACATCCCGTAGAACTACAGAAGATGTAACATATCCCTGTATAGAACTACAGAAGATGTAACATATCCCCATATAGAACTACAGAAGATGTAACATATCCCTGTATAGAACTACAGAAGATGTAGCATATCCCACTGTATAGAACTACAGAAGATGTAACATATCCCTGTATAGAACTACAGAAGATGTAGTACATCCCCATATAGAACTACAGAAGATGTAACATATCCCTGTATAGAACTACAGAAGATGTAACATATTCCTGTATAGAACTACAGAAGATGTAGCACATCCCTGTATAGAACTACAGAAGATGTAACATATCCCTGTATAGAACTACAGAAGATGTAACATATCCCTATATAGAACTACAGAAGATGTAACATATCCCTATATAGAACTACAGAAGATGTAGTACATCCCCATATAGAACTACAGAAGATGTAACATATCCCTGTATAGAACTACAGAAGATGTAACATATCCCTGTATAGAACTGCAGAAGATGTAGCACATCCCTGTATAGAACTACAGAAGATGTAGTACATCCCCGTATAGAACTACAGAAGATGTAACATATCCCTGTATAGAACTACAGAAGATGTAACATATCCCCGTATAGAACTACAGAAGATGTAACATATCCCTGTATAGAACTACAGAAGATGTAGCATATCCCACTGTATAGAACTACAGAAGATGTAACATATCCCTGTATAGAACTACAGAATATGTAGTACATCCCCGTATAGAACTACAGAAGATGTAACATATCCCTGTATAGAACTACAGAAGATGTAACATATCCCTGTATAGAACTACAGAAGATGTAACATATCCCTGTATAGAACTACAGAAGATGTAACATATCCCTGTATAGAACTACAGAAGATGTAACATATCCCTGTATAGGCCCTGTAGTCTGACAAATCAGCCCTCTGGATCCATCTCCACCTCCTCTATTTGTATTGGACTATTTTTTCTGATTAATATGGCAGAGCCCCTTCTATGTGGATGCTCTTCCCAGGATGAAGCATTCACCTCCCCCACCCATTTTCTTTTTAATTTCTCATGTTCCTGTGCCATCAGGTGGGTTTCCTGCAAGAATGCCACTGTGATCCAGCCTTTCCCAACTCAAGCAGCACTCTGGTTCTCTTTATGGGGCCATTCAGGCCTCTCACATTATAAGTTGCTAATTTAAAAACCATTTTAAAATATCCTTTACTAGGTATACTTTGGTTACACTCATATCCATGAGCTTTCCTTGCACCTTCCACCTTCCACCCTTTTGTAGCTTTCATAGTCCAGTTCCCTTCAAGGTTCCCCTGTTCCCCCTCTCTCAGTATATCTTTAACCCCATGAACAACAACAACAGTTAAACAATTATTTACAAACTTCTTTTTCTTCTCTCCTGCCTCTCTCTTTACTGTAACTAATCGCAAACTGTGTGAAATTCTTAAACATTTCAAACCAGTCTTGCACCTCAGTGCTTGTTGGCCCCGCATTCTCCTTCTTCTCCCTCTCCATCTGTGGCACTCAGTTCCTGTCTACTTCAGGCTGGTAGGTGGTTGCAGGTCGTACAGTGCTAAAGTGCTATACTGTTCTGCTGTCAGTAACAAATGTTCTGACAACAGTGAGTGCTGGCTGATCCTGAATTCTGATCTCACTTGGGCAACAGTAGAAAGTTGGCCCCTCAATATCTCTATATCAATTTATAAGGCTTTAAATGTGTCTATTCCATTAACGTCTTGCAATTATTGCTTTGTTTCAGCCAGTATTTTAGATTTACCCCTTTTATCTTACTATGAGGGCTGATGGTGGTATCCCCCCTCCCTTTTCTAACACCGGCATTCAGTTCTCTTTCTACCCCCTCCCCAAAGGGTATGTCTCAGAGCCTGGTCTTGAATGTTAAAACAACCCTTTGAAAAGAAAATAAACTTCTCTCTCCCCCTTTGTTCCCTTCTTTTCCTCATCTTTCTATAGCTTTGTCATGCTGTGACTTCTGGGTCATATTCCCTTCAATACCCTTCTCCCCTTTTCATACTTCCCTCTCCCTGACATGGAGTACTGATGCTTATTCTTATACAAGAAGAAAAAAGGGCTCCTATGTGGGGAATGTCACATCTTTACCAGAATTGTCCCAAACCAGCAAAGACTGACACAAGAGCAAAAAAGTCCTCACTCTATGTTTTAGAGGTATGCGAAAAAAAACTTTCGCTGGCGGAATTTCCATGAAAAGGTGGATTTTTGCTTCTGCAAAAGTGCGGAAATCAAATGAGCAACTTTTACAGAAATTCTGACTTAGAACAGCAGAATAAATGAATAAACTGTAGACTATTCTAGTAAACTGCGGAGAAAAAAGTATGCAGAACTGATTACTGAACTACAGAATAATTACATGAATTGCGGAATAATTATCAAACTGTGGAAAAAAAATTCCTCAGAATTGTTATTCCACATTTCATGTGTATTTTTCCACAATTCAGCCAAATAATTCCATGGAATATGACGAAAATCCACCAAACACATTTGGAAGATTCCGATCTCGCCAATGGCGAAAATTTGGAAAATTCTGTGAACTTTCTGAATTTTCACAGAAATTCTGTGAAAGAGGAATTCACAACTTTCACCCAACCCTATTCTTTTTTCCAGTCTATCTCCTTCAGCGATTGGGTTTTTGTGATGGTCCCGTCACTGCCTTGTCTCCATGTTGGTTCCTTTCTCCACACCTGACCTTGTTGCTCTCAAGGGAATTTAAAACTAAACATCTGTTCTTTTTGGCAGTGCCATCTTTGTCCATGTGTTGACTTCCAGAATTTTCTTGGTGGAAGAAGGATTCTATCTGTTCTTGTTCCTCTGGGTCCACCACCTCTTTTTCTCTAGCTCCCTTTGTTTTTGGGCTGAGCTGACGTTGTTCCTCGCCAGTCCCAGTGAAAGTAGGTATGGTTTTGCCTCCTGTAGAGTATCAGTCTTGTGTCCTCATCTGAAGTCACTCTCAGCTTTGCAGGATATTTCACTCTCACCTTCAATCCCTTTGCACATAGCTCTTTGACCAGTGGGAAAAGCTGCTTTCTTTTTGCAATTTCCAGTTTATTAAAGTTTTAAGCATTACAGCAGACAGCCAAAACAATATCAGAGAACATATCCCTAGGTCAGATTGGATACAGCTTATCAACAACATCTAACAAATAATCAATTAAACTAACCCTAACCTCCCTCCCTCCCCTCCCCCCATCTCATACCCTCCAAAGCACATCAGAGCATTCCTTTTTGTTCTGCGGGCTAAAATGTGCAGAAGAGCAGTTATCCAGCTACCTGGTTGCAAGTCGTTAATGCACAGGAGCCAAAGATTACAGAAGAATTATGTCGGGGCACTATTGGGGTTACTGTAATGGGCAGAAGGGCATAAAGCGTCTCCTACCTGGATTTGAAGGATTGAATCCTGCTTTACCAGTTTGTAATCTGCTTTTCCATCTCAAGAGCCATCAGTATCTCCTGGTGCCACTCATTATATGAAGGGATAGCATCATCCGGCCAATGCCGTCAGATGACTAATTTTGCTGTTATGGCAATCAGGGACATAGAGGCTCTTTGGGCACCATGTAGCTCTTCAGGGAAGATGTCAACAAGGCAGACCTCAGGTGTAAAAAAGGATTAACTCCCAGAAGCGGGTCCATAGAGAGCTGAATAGCATTCCAAAAAGGAATAACCATAGAACAATCCCAAAGGATATGTTTTAAATGCCCCTCGTCTGTGCCACATCGTATACAGGCAGGGGATACCTGTTTTCCCATCTTGCTGAGTCTAACAGGTGTAGAATACAGATTATGTAGTATATGAAATTGTAGGAAGCGGTATCTGTCCTGTTTGATAAATTGGTATAAATGTAACCAAGCCCTCTGCCAAGTCTCAGCTTCTGTCTGAAGTTGCAGGGCTTGATTCCTATAAAAACAGATCCCTTCCAAACTAGCTGGGTCCTTCTACTGGAACAGCTGGTAAAAAACAGACACTACATGTGGTTGACTAGCTGTGTGGAGGAATTCAGGTAAGACCCCCTCCAGAGGTGAATGCCAGGGATGAGGACCTAAAAAAGCAGTCAAAGCCCCTGAAAACTGCATATATCCGAAGGGATGAAGAACCGGGATGGCAAACATATGTTGTATCACAGGGTGTGGGAGTACTGCATCACCCTCAATGAGAGCTGAAAGAGGGTTTGAACCAAGCTGAGGGCAAAAACATGATGGGATTGGCCTGTGAGCAATCTGTATATTAGGGTTCCCAAATATTGGTTGGGACCAATCCCTCCTCCTTTCCCAGTCCATATACAGACAAAGCTGTCTTAACGCTTGGAGAGACCACCAGATAGGATTACCATGCAGTTTAGAGGGAAGCTGGGAGGGTTTAAGGTAAAGAAGACTACTCATCCATAGCCCTGCACATTCACAAAGTTGTTGTTCCACAGGCAGCCACAGAGGATAGTATTCTGTGGTATCCGATATACAAGTGGGGGAACCCCAAAGAAAACATTTGGAGCTATGCAGTGCACAGTAATACAGAAACAAGTTGGGAAGTCACAGGCTGCCACTGTCTCAGGAGAGAGTAAGTTTAAAATAAGCTCTTCAAGGTGCCCCCTGCCTCCATAGAAAAGCGATAGTAATGGAATTGAGCTTAGTAAACCATGTTCTGGACAAATAAAGACCTAACATGCCAAGGGGGTAAAGGATAGAGGGCAAAATGTTCATTTTAATTACATGCACCCTGCCCCAAAGGGAAAGGGGAAAGTGCATGCACCTCTGTAAGTCAGCAGAGTTCTCTTTCATAAGTGGGAATTGGTTTTCTCGGCTAAGGGCTTCCAAATTCCTCTGTACCTTAATCCCTAGATAAGTGAGACTTAGGTTCCCAAGATAGGGCAAGATTTGACTCAACTGATGAAGGACAAATGCATTGAGAGGGAGAACTTTGGTCTTGTCAAGATTCAGTTTATATCCCACCACATCTGCAAATCTGCAAATTTCAGAGAGCGCAGCAGGGATGGATGAGTGGGGGTTAATCAGATGTAATAACAGATCATCTGCATATGCTGAGAGTTTACATTTGAGACTCTCAACTCTGAATACCTTCAACTAAAGGGTTGTTCTGAAGGTTGTGCAATAAGGGTTCTAAATAGAAGTTGAACAGGAATGGGGATAAGGGACATCCCTCCTGTGTGCCACACTGAAGGGAAAATGAGACCAAAAGAACCCCATTGTAATGAATCCTGGCTGATGGATTGGAATACAACACATGAACCCAGTCACAGAATTTGTCAGGGAAGCCAAATTTGCAGAGGGTATCAAATAGGAAGGGCCAGCATACCCGATCGAATGCCTTCTCTGCATCCAGCGAGATCAAGACAGCAGGAACCTTGCTTTCACCAGATGCAGAGATCAGGTGCCAGAGCTTGCGAAGGTGATCCAAAGAAGAATGGCCAGTCATAACTCCCACTTGCATTGAGCTGATGAGGCCTGATCACACTTGCAGCATACGAGATGCTAGGACCTTTGCCAGTATCTTAAGATCTAAATTGAGCAAGGAAATGGGTCTATAATTAATGGGTAGCAATGGGTACCTGCCTGGCTTCAGAATAAGGGAAATCCAGGCCTGTGTAAAAGAAAAGTCAGTAAGGCCAGAGGTGCATAGGTAATTAAACAACCAGGTAAGAACTGGAGTCGGCACTTTTCTACAATCAATATAGAAGTTATTAAGAAAACCGTCAGGACCCAGAGCTTTATTTTTGGGAAGAGCCCGAATGGCCTTTGAGACTTCCTGTTCTGTAATTGGGGAGTCCAGGAAGTCCCGCTAAGAAGAGGAAAGCTGTGGGAGATGTAGGGCATTAAGATAATTCTCAATATGGTCTGGAAGATCTGGCAGGGGTCAGTCCCCTTGTAGAGGGACTGAAAGTATAGGCGAAATGCGTCAGAAATCTCCCGAGGGTGAGTGAGAAGCTGGCCCCAGGGGTCTGGTTGAAGGGAAAGTATGACTGACTTCGCTTCTGTCTGCCACAGGTGCAGGGCTAGTAACTTTCCAGCTCTCTCCCCTGATTCCACGTAGCGCAACCATGTGCGCTGAAGGGCTAGGTCTGCTTGCTTGGCTAAAAGGTTGAAATACTGAGCTCTTAAGGCATGCAGTTGACTCCAGGTATCAGAGTTTGAAGTGGAAGAAAGGGTTTTTTTTTTTGTATACATTTTTTTCACCAGGAGAGACACACTAAGCTGAAAACTTGTTTACAGGTGTGACCTGGGAGGACAAGGAAGTTAAGTGACTTGCTCAGGGTCACACAGTATGCAAGTGGGGGCTGTGGGATTCAAACCCAGGTCTCCAGGTTTGCAGCTCAGATCCTTAAGCCACTGTGCTATACTGCCTCCAAATCCCTCCAGATCCCTCCAAAGTTCTAATCTGCTGTAACAGACTGTCCATTTTGGCCACCCTCTGTTTTCTACAGATGGAAGCTAGTTGCATCAATTCCCCCCGTATGGCACATTTGGCCACACCTCACACCATATGAAGGCTCAGGATTGAACCCTCATTAGTCAGAAAAATGTTTTCAAGAAATAATTCAATTTCAGCAAGGAGGTCAGGGTTTCTAAACAAAGTAGCGTTAAACCTGCAAGAGGGATCCCGTTCCTCCAATCCACTTAAACTATGGTCTAATGATACCGGCGCATGGTCTGAAACCACCATGGGCAGTTTATCACAGGCTTGCGCACTGGACACCATCGACAAACTGACAAGGAAGTAGTCAATTCTTGACCGTGACTTATGGGTAATAGAGCAGAAGTGTATTAACGTGTACTTGGGTGGAGTAGCTGCCAGGGGTCTACAAGCCCTGCCGTATCAAAAAGGTCACGCAGGCCCCAGTGCCCCAGAGATAGACCTTTCCTGATGCACCCTGATCGATCCTAATCTGAGTCACTTACTAGGTTCCAATCCCCTCCTAAGATTACTGGTAGATGTGTGTACAGGGCAAGGAGGGACAGGAGACTCACAGAAAATTGTGGGGGGGTCCACACTGAGACCGTAGATCAAGCCCAGCAGAAGATCAGAGAGTCCCAACTTGCAGTGTAAGAAAAAGTGTCCCCCCGTCATGTGTGAGTTTCCTGTAACATGACACCATTAGGCTGCAGCTGTTTAAGGTGTCTCAGTACCATTTGTCATTTCTTTTTATTCTGGGCTACCTTAATATTCCAAGATACAAATCTATACTTGTTAACCATAGTAACTGTTTAAAGCAGGTAGACAGTGTTCACTGAAAAGGGGACTCTGAAGGCCCAGAATTGTCAAATTTCCAGGGTGTGCTTTGGCTCTCCTCCTAACCAAACCCCTAAAAAAAGCCCACTTCCCTCAAACAAAAAAAACAACATAACACCCACTTGTACAAACCCACACCCCTCCCTCCCACCTAACTATATACACTCTCGACCCCCGGTCCCAGGGACCGATCTCCCAAGTTCTCACCGTCCGTGATGTTATCTAACTACCCTCCTATCTACCCTCCCCACCCCTTCCCTCTTACCATCCCAGCCCAATAACAGGAAACAGCAACACATAGGCATAAGTATTACAGTCTTTGTGAATAATTAGGTACAATGCATATGCCATCAAAGTAGCCAATCAACTAGTACAACAAGCCCCACTCATTAACTGTATCGTCCCCCCCCCCCAAAAAAAGGAACAATATATTTCATCAAAATCTGCTCATTTGCATCAAAGAAAATGGAACATATAAACCTGGGTATCTTACAACAATACTACAAGCAGAAGAATTATAATTAAACCGAAACAGAGTTAACATTTTTATATAGCTCACTAGACCTACAAAAGGGAGAACCTTGTCACCTTTAGGAATAGCCCTGAAGTCTGTGATAACAAGAGTCCATGGTGTCTTTAAGGGGCAAGACCCCCCATGTAGCTCAACCTGCACCTTGTGCTTCCCAAAATAATCCAATAGACTTTACTACCCCCTCAGGGTACACAACACCCAGAGAAACCTCAAGGCTGGTTTAATAATAGATGCTAGTCTTTATTATGATCTCTGAGGGTGTTGGAATGCTCCAGCAAGTCTGTTGCCCACAATGTCCAACCTGTAGGTGACACATAGTGTGGAGGGGGAAAAATGATGGACCAGAGCTGGAGGATACACCTAGTACCCTCCTTCCAATATCTGAACAAAAATCGGACACAAATAAAAACAGTACTATGTCCATTGCCTGGCTTTCTTGTTAAAAAAATCCTCAGGAACCGAGATCATCAGGGGCTCCTTGAGATCACACATATGGCCAGCAAACAGAGGCGTCAGGCTAGATATTTAGCAAGCAGTCCTAAATTGAAAGACAGGGGAGTATAAAACCATCCAAACTTATTGGGTAAAGGGTGGGCAGCAGCAAGGGAGCTCCATTGGGTATAGAACAAAAGTGAGCACATCCTGGCTGAGCAGTCTGTCATGGAGAGCCAAAACTCAGCAAACAATTCAGTCAACACAGAACCCAGCAGAGTACTTCAATCAATCAATCAATCAATCAATCAAAATCTTTATTTATTCAGGCGGACATCATTGAGCGAAGCTCATTTACAAGATGGACCTGATAGGTCAAGATCAAAATAAGGTACAGTAGCATACATAAACAAATACAGAGAAAGAGACAAAGACTTAAATATAAATAAACAGCTACAGTAATAAAAAAAGTATATACAAGCAAGGCAGCTAATGATTTTGGACCACAAAACAAAATAATTCAGACAGGTTTGACCCAGATGACTGTAAGGTATTGGGATTGTGGAATTGGTCAGGTTGTGTTGTAATTGGGTAGATACTTAAGCAAGTAGAAATGGGGGGATAAAAAAGAAAGGGAATGGCAATGGATTTTAGGGTATATTGTAGCTAAGTTTAGAAAAAGTATATAAACTGTGATAGAAAGAAAAAAGGGGGTAAAGGGTAAGAGGGGAATAGGCTTAGTGAAAGCAGTTGCATATCTCAGGAAAAAGACTTGTGAAGAGCTTTTTAAAGGATGCTATAGGGATGAAGGTGTTCAACTTTAGGGTCTTCTGCAGAGAATTCCAGGTAGATGCTAAGAAGTAGCTGATTGCAGATCTCCCATGCCGGGTACAGACTTTAGGTATCTTCGTGATAAGGTTATGCTTTCTTAGGGCATATGATCTAGGTGTAGCCAGAGTAAAGCAATCAGAAATATAAGATGGAAGTTTGCTTGACAGAGCTTGTAAATCCATATTGCAGCATTTTATTCCTCCTAAGGTGTAAGGATGTCCAGCCAACAGCATTATAGAGAGAGCAGTGATGAGTGTTGAAAGGAAGATCTGTGATGAATCTTAGAGCTCTGTGGTACAAGGTATCCAATTCACTTAAATAGGGCATAGTACAGTGGCCATATAGGAAATCTGCATAATCGAGGAGAGATAGAAATGATGCCTGTATTAGTCTCTGTTTAGACTCTTTGGTTAGATAATGTTTGATTCTGAAGAATAGGCCGAGCCTCTGTCTGAGTTTTTTCAGGAGCTCCTCAACATGTTGAGTGTAAATCAGGTCTATTATCAATCCATACCCCTAGATATTTGAATTTATCCACATAATCAAGTTTTTCTCCAAGGATGGTGGATAGTTGGGGAAGAATGTTTGATGAGAGAGTGGTAGAATGTATATTGGTGGAAAAGAACATAGCCTTTGTCTTCTTGGCATTTAATAGTTTCTTTTCAAGTAATTGATGTTGCAGCAGGGAGAATTCTGATTGTAATAACTCACAGGCCTTTGATGGTGAGGGGTTACTGACATACAAGACAGTGTCATCAGCAAAAAGGTGGACATTGGCAACAGTGAGGTTGGAATCAATGTTATTGATATAGACAGCAAAGAGGATAGGGCCCAGGATGGATCCTTGTGGTACTCCTTAGAAGTGGTTTTGAGGAGGATAGGACACCTTCATTTTCACCTGCTGTATTCTATCAGTGAGGTAACATCAGAACCACCCAAGAGAGGTTGAATCCAGGCCTAAGGAGTGCAGTGAGAAAATTAGCAGCTCATGATCCACTGTATCAAAGGCTTTACTTAGGTTCAGAAATACAGCACAGATGCTGTTTTTTTGTCTAACTCAGTTTGCCAATCATTTGTTACTTTTGCTAATGCATAAATGGTACTGTGTCTGGTCCTAAACCCAGATTGAGCAGGGTTAAGTAGGTTATTAGCATCGAGGTAGTCTCTTAGTTGGATACTCACCAGTTTTTCTAACATTTTAGACAGCACAGGTAGGATGGATATAGGTCTATAATTGTTGAGATCCATGGGGTCCCCTGATTTGAGGAGGGGAAACACTAGTGCTGTTTTCCACAATGTAGGAACAGAACCAGTGGATAAGGACAGATTAAAAAGATGAGTTAGGGGAACTGCAATGGCATGTAGAGCAATTTTTAAGAAGTAGGGGGTCCAGAGAGTCTGCACCTGCACTTTTCTTGGTGTCTAGATGTAGCAGTAGGTCTTCCACTTGTTTTAATGAAATGGGCTTGAAGGAGAATGAAGAGGCAGCCTTCTGACCATCGATAGACTGGAATTTAAGTTGTGACCGTGGTAGATTTGCTGGGGAGGAATCAAAAGCTAGGCCAGCCGTAGTGAAATGATTATTGAATGCATCTAAGATTTCACGCTTGTCAGTGATAACAGCATTGTTAAGGTGCACTTGGGATGGCAAGGAAGTACTGGAGTCCTGCCCTAGGATCCCCTTGATGGTGCCCCAGAATCTGGCTGGGTTAAGGTAGGAGGCATCAAGCTCGGCTGTATAGAAGGCAGCTTTGGCTTCTCTCACTTTTTTGGTGCAGCTGTTTCTGGCTTTTCTGAACTGAAGCCAGTCAGACGGATCCTTGGTCTTTCTAGCCCTTTTCCAGAGTTTATCTCTAGCAAGCAGTGCAAATTTAAGATCGGCAGAAAACCAGCGGCAGGATTTGCTTTTTATTCTAACGCTAGTGAAAGGTGCATGAGTATTGAGGGCGCCTATGAAAATGTCATTTAGCACCTTGAGTGCTGTTTCCACAGAAGCTGTATGATAGAATTTTTGCCATGAGGGAATGATAAGGTCATGGAGATATCCTTCATGTTAAGGTTTTTTTTAGACCTTCTTTGTAAGGAATTTTGCAGGGTTGGATGGCTTGACTGATGATTTTATCCCTGCAATAAGACAGTGATCGCTTATATCACTGAAAAGCACTCCAGCATGGGAAAACAGGTGGTTTGTTTACCAACATAATGTCAAGTAGGGTGCTGTTACTTTTGTTTTTGAGTTAAATCTTGTCTGTTCATTTATTAATTGAGTGAATCCATATGTGTCACAAAAAGACACTAGGGTGCAGATGCATTGGAGAGCCAGTTAAAGTTTAGATCACCTAAAATGATGGTGTCCTCGGGGCCCAGATTAATTATATTTCCCAAGTGGTTTAGGAGTTGAAGGCCGGCAGAGGGGGCCTATAGCAGCCAAACAACATTGAAAAGCTGTCATATTGGGGAGAGCTATTTTAAGGATAAACATTCAATTCTTTGGGCACTGATGTTACACTGAGGCAAGATGCAGAAATGTTTGATTTAACATAGATAGCCACTCCACCGCCCTTGTCAGGTGGTCCGATCTGAATAGCTGGTAGTTGGCAGATTTATTTCCCTGTCATGTGTAGCAGGTTTAAGCCATGTCTCAGAGATTACCAGAAAGTCTGGCAAGGTGTGGGCGACTCCAGGCCTGGATTAATGAGATCTTTTTAGGAGGCTGCATGCTGATGTGAAGGAAGCTTAAACCTTTAATGGAGGCTAGGTCTGATGGGGAGGTAAAGCCTTCTGGGGGTCCTGGATTGATTTCAATATTGCCAGCGCAGATCAACAGGAAGAGTAATAGTTTAATGAGGGCTTCAAGTGATAGCATGAGGGACCAAAAAGAGGGTTTTCTTCTTGCTCGGGTCCAATCTTTAGAGACGGTCCAGGATGGGTTGAGGCTTAATGAATTTGCACAGAGTACCAGCTTGATGGACAGGTACAAGGGGGCACTATAGAGCCAAGATATGAGCATGGGGCATAGGGGATACATGAATGGTTGTGACCCTTTAGAGGGCTACCCATGGATTACAATGAAGCAATGGTAGTGCATACTTGAGGAATTGATAGTCATCCACTGGGGTGAGACAGGAGGTCACCTGGCAAGCCACATTTTCAAGAGGGCATGGACTGGAAAGGTATCATCCTCAAGATATATTATAGGTGAGAAAGAAAGAAAAGTAGGAGAAGCATCAGCATGATTACGGTAACTAAGGGTTAATAATAGTGAAGGCAGTGGGGACTGTTTCCAGATTATTGGCTAGAGTTTGGCTATAGGCGGAGATAGGAAATGGGCGGAAGGAGTGTATAAAAGAAACACCCAAAGGGGAGGGGGGCGGAAAATTTTATGCTTTCCCCACCTTGCTGGCTGTCTCTCCCGGCCTCCTGATTCTCCTTCCGGCCTCGCCGAACTTACTCAAATAGTGAAACACTGAAACTTAATTTCGGCTTAAAAAGACCTGGAAAGAGACCCTTTAATTCCTGATTAGCTTGATCAGGGGATTCAAAACTTTTCCAGTCCCCTTGATGCCGTACCTGGAGAATTGCTGGGTACTTCATCTTGAAGCGAATGCCTGCTGCAATTATTTTGGAGACTGTAGGTCGAAAGTCCTTCCTTCTTTACCGCACTGCCAATGGCAGGTCCTGAACGATATGGAGAGTGGAGCCTTCCCAGGAAATGGATTGCGCATCTCGAACCTTTGAGGCAATATGCTGCTTATCCAGGAAATTGAGGCATTTAAAGATCAAAGGCTTTGGAGCAGCCCCCTCTGGTGGCATAGATTTTAAAGATCGGTGGGCCTTTACTATAATGTATGCCGGGCCATTTGGAGAGGGTTCCACAATTCGCTCACATAGCTTTTGGGCAAATAGAATTATATTCGGACCCTCAGCTTGCTCAGGAAGACCCAGGATTACTAAATTGTTGGCCTCTAGGTCCTCTAGGTGATCTTCCAGTTTTTGCAACGTTGTTGGGTAGAGATCAGCTCCTGCTCCATCCTCAATTGCCAGTCTTCTAAGGAGGAAGCTTGGGCTTCAGCATCCCCCATCCAACGTGTAAGTGAATTGATGGAGCCCTTCATCTGTTGCAGCGAATCCGTTATGGAAGTTAAGGCTAACTTTAAGGGCTCCATCTCCTCTAGAATCCTTTCCTCTGATAAAGATGTAGATGTTGCAGCAGGCTTGGTAGTGTCCTGGGCTTCAGGCCACTTAGATGCTTTGTCAGGAGTCACTGGTGGGGTGTGTTTCGGCAGCGGAAACTTTATTCTGCATCCATTTTCGGCAGCAAATTACTCTCCCGATCTTCCCTGTGATGCCACTGACCAGGTGAGTAGGCAGAAAACACCAGATTTCAGCAGAGTCCACAGAAAAATGTAATAATTCTGGTGGGCTGGGGAGCAGGAGAGGAGAGAATGTCTGACCAGTCAAGCAGCCATCACATGACCCCCGGAAAAGCTGCTCTCTATTATCCATGGTTAATGGGACATAGTCCTGCTCAAAATTCTGTACAAACGATGGTCTCTAAACAAGATTTCCTTCTTATCCCATGCTTTTTTCAATATAAGTTCTTTGGTTCTGTAATCCAAAAATGCTAGGATTACTAACCGTGGTCTGGCCTTGAGGTCTGTAGGAATTGCAGCTAGGGCATGATATGCATAAATGATGTTCAAAGGGAAGTCCTTCTCTAGTTGTAGAATCTCCCTGAGAAAGGATTCCATATATGTGACCACTGGGCCTGTCTCTGTTTGTTCTGGGAGGCCATGTATCCTCAAGTTGGTTTTACTATAGTGTTGTGACAGCACTCTCACCAACATCCCCCACAGTGACAGACACAATGCTGAGTGTTGGCATTGTACCATTAGGGATGTTGGTGTGTTTCCATAGGGGGCTATGCCCCACCGAATCCCCCATGTGGGGGGCTTCACCCCTGCACCCCCGGTCTATAAATATCTAACTCCGAGTTGATGTTGGACCAGGGAAGGGGCACAACAATGGGAGCCACACCGCCGGTGTCTTCCTTGCACCAGCACAGCGACTCACCACAGACAGGAGAAATCTGTCACTGTGCTGGTGTTCGCGGTGGAGGATTAGACCTTGCATCGGCACACCCATCAAGTTCACTCTCCTGGAACAATTCTCCAGATCTTCTAATTTTTTATATAGCATCGCCTCTCTGTCACGGAGCTGTAGGATTGGGCACTGAGTCTAAACAGCACTGACCAAAATTGCATCGGCAAGGTGCGCTCAGAAAAAACTGTGGTGATTTTGCCTTTGTGGGAGGCTCACTCTGATGTGAAGCAGATCACACAGAAAGTTAAAATTCGTGGTGACATTATAGTTCCATGTAAAAATAAATCTAAGTCCTGATGAATGCTTAAAGCTTGGCAACCAGGTTTAGAACCCTGGTCTCCACTAGTGCTGGCCAAGCTGCTCAATACCCTAGCCTCCATGCCATGGGAACAACTTGGCCAGCCTTCTGGATTCTGGTACCCCTGTGATGCACTGGCACCATGGACAGCAAACAGGGAGCTCTTACAGCAAGTGCTGTAAATCCCCAGTTGCTGTCCATGTGAGCACTTCCCAGACTAGCGCCATATAGTGTGGCACTATTCTGGTAGCGCTCACTTGATGGGGTACCATAGGATTGCCCTGTTGTGTAAATCTGACATTTCTGTCAGGCTGGTAACTTGTGCACTGAATTCTTTGAGCTGCATCTCATGCTGTTTAATTTTCTCTTTATTTTCTGTCACTTCACCCTGTATTTTATCAAGGGTGTCTCCGATGCACCTCAGTTCTGAGTACAAGTGCAATGAAGTAATAGTAAATTGTTCTTCCCCTTTCTCTGACTCACTCTCCAAGTCTATTCCTGATGATTCAGGCCTGCTAGTCGAAGAGATGCTCCTTCTTCTTTCCTGCTCCAGCCTGGTGCTGTTTTTATCTTTTCCTTTGTCCGCCATGAAGGCTTTCAATTTCTGCCTCATCACCATCGCTATCTTGTGGCATGTGCCTTCCTGTAGTTTTCTTTTCTTGTCTGTTCTGCCACGTTTTGTTTTTTCAGGTTGTTTTAAAGATTTTAGTACATGTATCTCACGGAGCTTGGTCCTCTCACTCCTGCATGCTCAGGTGACGTCACTGGACTTTGTTGTGAATTTCGCTGGTTGCCATTTCAAAAGCTTGTTCCCCAGAGATAATGAGTGAAGGTCTGCCAAGGGATTTCTTCTGCACAGCCACTTTACAACTAATTGTGCATATATCGTGGCTTAATGAACAGTCACATGCTCCTCATACAGCAGTCAAGTACCTGTATTTACCTCCCCCATGTTATAATTTGCAGTAAAAGTAGTAATGTGCTGAAGTTTTATTGCAGTCACAAGTGCACAGGTGGGCTATCCACTTTATACACACATAAGGTGATGAGAAAATGTATATCCATGCATTCAATTCATGGGCATACTGGCTTCTCTGAAGCATGGGGGTGGGGGGTGTTCCAAAACCACAATGGCTAATGCATAGGACCCGGAAAGCACAAAAAGCTTTATAGACAGAAAAACAAATAGCTATCCATAGTTGGAGCTGAAATTCATTTATTTGCTTGAGGTAAGTGCTCATATCCACAGCGCAAGCTGAAGTGCAGACTTAAAAACAGAAATAAATAGGCAAACTGAGCAAAAAACTGCAAACACATCGGCACCTAACTAGGTACACCTGCAGCAGACCTAGGCAGCATGGCCAGAGGTGCAGGACATCTGCTTCTGCCATCAAGTTCAGGTTCAAGTTTATTGGCAGGAAGTATTCCATTGAGCATGCTCGTTTGCAAGGAGGTCCTGGGGTATTAGTATGAACAAGTACTGTATAAACGATAATGATGAATGCAATAGATACAATGAGAATACATGTGGAAGGACTCAAAAAGGGGGGAAAAATAGGAATATGCAATAAAGATCTATACGCAGTTGGGAGTTGTGATACAGCGGTACATCAAGTTAGTAAAATAGTTGAGTATATACAGTAGAAATATATACACAGTGGAGCATTGCAGTACAATAAGTTGGTAATAATACATTGTGATACATGGGAAGGCACAGACACTCAGTTGCCCAGCAAGTTGGTAAATACATTGTAATACATGGAAAGGCACAGGCATCCAGTTTAGCACAGTATGTAAATAGGAAAAGGTGGCTAATGTTTCATGAAATAGCTAATGCATGGAGCACTGATACTCATATCCTTCAGCTTGTTCTAGGCTGCTACTACAGGGTAGCAGTAGGAGAGAAGAGAAGCAGGGTTAGTAGGCATGGAGATTGGGTAAGTAGAGAAGCCAGTAAAGGCAATAGAGAGGAGTCTGGAGGAGGATGAGGTAGTAGAAAAAATAGACGGACAAGCTTATAGTAGAGTGGGAGGCAGAAGACCTCATCATTTAATGGAGAGCAGAGTGGGATGAGGGAGGTGGGGTAGGGTAAGAACAGACAACAAAAAAGGTTTTGCACCGGGTTCGTGGTGCTCAAGCTAAAATAATCGATAATGAACACAAAAGCTGACCACTCACCACCTCAAATAATATAGAATACCAAAGATTTAAGCAAATCAGCACCTTTATTACATAAAAACACCTGACCTGGATAAAGAATTTAGATAATCCGAAACGCGTCAGGTGTTTTTATGTAATAAAGTTACTTTTTTTGCTCAAATCTCTGGTATTCCATATTATTTGAAGTGGTGAGTGCTCAGCTTTTGTGTTCATTATAGTGTAAGAATAGACAGAGGGAAAGAGCCTTGAGGGGAAGTGATATCTATTCATTACAGGATGGAAGAGTGGTACTTGACAATTTTAATCAAGAGCATACACAGCTGGTCAGTGGCATGCACAGGAGTCACGTATTTTGTTAGCAAGTGGTCTTTTGAAGCTGCCCAGAGGGGTTAATTTCTGCAGTTTAAGGCTGGACTGTGCTTTGTTCCTGGCAGCTGGGAGAGCATGGCTTATGGCCAACCCTCTGAGGCAAGAACGGATGCTGGGAATATCTAACATAATGAAAGTAGCACTATGTAGGGGGTATACGTAAGCAGAGTGTCAGAAGAGACCGGCTATATGGGGGGGTGGGGAGTTAACAAGAGGGCTTTGTATAGCCAGGTAAGGGAGTGATGGAGCCATCTAGTGGCTAGGGAAGTCCAGCCCAGGGAGGCATATAGGTCGTAATGACGGGTGCGGCGATGAGCCTTTGTAATGAAGTGTATCGCCCTATGGTAAAGCGTGTCTAGCTGGCGTAGCATGGAGTCAGAGCATTGGCTATAGAGAATGTCAACATAGTTAAGGAGTGGCATGAAGGTTGTTTGAACCAAATGTAGTCTGGCTTCTGTGGTAAAAAGGGATTTGTTCCTGTAAAAAAAAAAAATCTTTGCTGTTGTTTTTTCTTTAGGGAGACGATGTGGGTGGAGAAAGTTAAATGTTGGTCTAACTAGCAGCCTAGGTATTTACTGTACATTTGTTTACAGCCTTCAGATCGTCATCCAGGAGGGTTTTTATGGGGGGGGGGCAGGGATATAAGCTCATTTTTGATGGCCATCATATGTGTGGAATAGAAGTACATGACATTTTTTTTCTCTTTTTGCATTAAATAGAAATTTGGACTCTGCAAGGCTGAGCTATAGGAGATCAAATTCAGACTGAAGTTTTACGCGAACTTCTGCTGCCGAAGGCTTGGATATATATATATCACAGTATGGTGTAAGAGATCTAAATCTCACTTTCAGGTTCTTGGCAATATTGGAGCTGCAAATGATCACAGACAAGTTGCATTCGAGTAATAAACAAGTTTATTACTACAAATAGGGATAAATCACAGTTGCCCTAAGCAGTTCTTACCAATACGAACCGGGAGCCAATGCTAAGTGTTCCCTACACCTCGAGGTTTCTTTGTTGTCTCTTGGGATCTCTCGGGTCTCCGAGGTGAAGAGCCTGTGCATAACATTATATACCTATGATAATTACTATGGTTACTGAAAGATAGAAACATTTCTAGTTACAGAGATGAGCCCTATTGGCTAAATTAGAGGTGGCTCCACGGTATAAGATAACATTATATAAATTTGTAAAGTCATCAGTTTTAGAACAAAGACCTTCTTATACGAAGTCTTACATAACAGGGTGAAGTGGTGTTCAACACCGAAAGATGGCAATGTTGCCTTACACATCATAATTACTTCAAGGACAGGTGTCTTGGCATCTGACAAGTAAGAAATAGACAGAAAATACATAATATAATGTGTGTGCATTAGCAAGCAAAGTGAGTTACAATATATGTATTCATATCCTGGCATCTACTCTTGTACGGTAGATGCTCTTAGCCCTATGTATTAGTATAGCCTATGCCTAAATATTAGCTGTCTACGGTGTGCCCCTGAGGGTATCAATTAGGGCAGGGACCCTATGTAATACTCCCTCTGAGCGCCTTCAAAGGCAACACAGGTAAATGTAAGGAGTGGTAGGAGCAGTGGTTCTTACAACTGAGGCACGGCCTTGTAAAGCAAAACTCAAGCTACCACGGTGTTGGCGAGAGTACGTCGAGGCAGCAAGCATAATAATCAAAGTAAATATCAAAAATGCTTGTATTATAACAAAACCTTTAAAAGCAATCTCTAACCAAGTGTTAGTTAAAGCATTATTCATATCTCCGTCATTCATCAAATCAAGAATTGCTTCATTGGCTTTGGTTATATTATTGCTGATGTGGATGAGGTGTGTGTCCTTTCTATCTAAAAGGGATTTCAGTGTGAGTGTCAGTGGATCTATGTGTACGCTAAAGTAAGGTAGGTATTCTTCTAAGGTAAGTAAATAATCTGAATTACCATCAATAATGTCTGCTTCCACAAGGGGGACGGGGGTTATGACAGTGTGTCCAATAACAGTCTTCTGATGGGGAACAAAACAGAAGTTGGGGTAATCAATTTGACAAGTAACAGAACCATAGGAGTACGTTTTAATGTTAGTCACAATACAGTACTCCCCGTCAGAATTGTACTGCGAACACACAGTAGGCAGTCTCCATTTTTGCAACTGGACAGGGCATGTGTAGGTCGTCTTTGAGATCCGTGTTGACAGGCGATGAGCTTCCTCACGATAGGACTGATAGAGCTGATCCGGTGACTGCGTTGGTTCAAAAGCGTCGGTGCCATTTTCAGTGATGTCAGCATCCATAGTGAAAGTCCAATCAATGCTGTCTGGTGAATAGCCACATACAGGGCGTATAACATCAAACACATCACATCGGCACAGATAGATGTATTGCTTCTTCGCACAACAGTCTGTGTGCGGTGCCACCCAGGCATCCAAGAAGGAATGGTAGACCAGCAGAGGAGGTAGATCCAGGCGTTCTCGGTAGATGTCTTCGTCCAAATGCCCAATGGAGTGTGCCAGTGCAAGCTGGTCGAATAAAGCTGTAGTAGGATCAAAGCATGGTAAGGAGACAGTAAAAGAGACAAACATGGTATCTTTTATAGAACATTTCTTAACAGAAAAACAAGGACCAGTGTTTGGATGTCTGCTCACAAACCCCAAATTGCGAGCTGTGGAAAGAGGAATAGACAAAGTTTGTTGCATACATAGGTCAATACAAGATTGAGACTTACATCTGGGACAATACCATTTAGAGAGACATCTATCATGTATTATGTCGGGAATTCTACCAATTTCTAAGTCTCTAAAAAGGTTGTTGATGGTAGTGAGTATGAATGATCCACATGCGGAGCAGAGTATTTCCCTGCCGATGTATTGTTTCTCAGCTTCTCTATTATTCTGTTGTATGAGTGCATTAATCTTATCTTTAGAATCAGTGAATGCCTTTGCAATGTCGTGCATGTTGTATACAGTGTATCTTTCTTCCTGACTAAGACCATCCACACCATGCAATAAAGGTGGTAAAACGTCATTAACCAAGCCAGTGGAGAATTTCGCAGAATGACTCTTTATAGCAGCAATGTCTGCTTTGTTCCAAATGGACATAGCAGTACCAAAAAGACCTGTGACAGTGCCTGTGGCACCTGTAACATCAGAACTGTCAACTTCACGTTTAGTACGTTTATGAGTAAGAGTACTAGGAGGAGGTTTCTTCTGAAAATTACCTCTATGTTCAGTAGAATAAACCCCAGTAAAGGGATATTTGGTACGTATTTGAAATGCAGCTAAACTGTCAAGCAATAAGGTACTGTAGAATGCAGATATATTGGTATTGTGACACATACCAAATTCCTTCATATTCCAATAAGTAAGGTTAAATAAAACAGGTACATGCATAAATTGTAAATTATTAATCAAAGAACCTGGGAGGGCAGTGGCAGTGAGACCACTACGGGGACCAGGGTTATGTTTTGGACATTCCAAAAGCTGTTTCTCAGTAGGAGGTAGGACAGATAAATACATGGCAGCAGAGGCCATGTGGTGGATAGCACAAAATTTTTGGGCAGCATCCTGAGAAAGAGAGTTACAACAGGAAGGGTCAATTAAAGCAGTGATGTTGTATAAACCAGAGTGTCTTAATGCAGTTTGTAACAAGGACAGAGTACCATTTGGGGACAATTTAGCATTGGGCCAACCTTGGAAAGTTCCCTTAGAAAGCTTGGCCACAGGAAGAATTTGTCCTTGGATGTGGTTTGCCATTCAATCTGAAGGGTAGATTTATCAGGAGCAACAACTGAGGCAGTGAGGTATGCATTGGAACCTTCCTGGACAGTGACCATGGTGTCTGGAATTTTGATGGAAACTCCCTCTGTAGGAGGTGCTGGAGGATCAAGGTGGTGAGGAGGTCCAGTACCGTGCCTTGGTGTTAGGAGTACTCCTGCAAGGAGTACTGAGAGGAACAAGATAGCCATCTTGTCAATGCATCTGAAAAGGAAGATGAAAGATTAGTATATTAGTACAGTTCCGCCCAATGGGGTTGGAAAAATAAGTTTAAGCTCCTTTGTACAGTTTCAATTGGTTCGCATGTAACCATTTGTCAGTCGGTTTATTGTTGTGGAGGAGTCTAACTTGATAGACTGCTGGGACTGAGCTTGTTGACAATGGGGTAAGGGCCTTCCCACTTGTTGGAGAAGGAGTGGGTGGGATGTGCAAATCTGAGTACCATGACTTGATCTCCAACCTGCCAATCCACTTCTTGTGCATGTTTGTCAAATTGTATTTTGGATTGCTGCTGGGCCTTGCCCATGCAATTTGCAGCATACAAGTGTGTATGTATGAGGTCTTTTCTGAGTTTCTCCACATACTGATCTACAGACACTCGGTCTGCAGTGGGGGTGTGCAGGTCAAAGAGCAAATGTTCAGGTAGTCTCATTTGTCTGCCAGTCATTACCTCAAAGGGTGTAAGCTGGGTAGTGGCTGAGGGCGTACCCCTAATTGCCATAAGGAGTAAAGGCAGTAGGGAAAATCCCAGGTCTTGGGATTGTCCTCAATGAATTTGGAAAGCATTTGCTTAATCCGTCTGTTAGCTCTTTCTACTTGACCTGAGGATTGAGGATGATAAGGTATGTGGAACTTTTGCTGAACCCCTAGGAGTTCAAGGGACTCTTTCATCAACTCACCTGTAAAACTGGTTCCTTTGTTGGAGTCTACCTTGAGAGGCAGGCCCCACCTGGAGAAAATCTGTTCCACCAGGATTTTGGCAGTTGTCTTTGCAGTACAAGTCTTAGTGGGGAAAGCTTCTACTCACTTAGAGAATAAATCTGTTACTACAAGTGCGTACTTGTTGTTTCTACTGGTGTTGGTCAGATGGCCAATAAAATCAATTTGGGATGGCATGCCAAGGGCCAGTATGTCTCTGTGGTAAAAGTTTGGCATTCTGTTTCGTAGGTATTGGATTGTTTTGTGCACAAACAAGGCAATTATCAATGTACTGTTTAACATCTTTGGTGATCCCAGGCCACCAAGCAGTAGTTTTGAGTCGTTGAAGTGTGTTTTCAGCCCCCTGGTGTCCACCAGTGGGATGTCATGTACCTGATGCAAAAATTCAGATCTCAAATGTCTGGGGACTACCCATAATTTCATGGTGGTATCATCTGGCTGGAACCAAATGAGTTTATCATCAGGGGATAGGTGTAATTTGCTTTCATACCTACGGTAAGGGTTATGTGTGGGAAGTCTTTCTTCAGTACCCTTGTCCAAGAATCTGAACACTTCTTTGAGTTCAGTGTCCAAGTGCTGGGATGCTGAGAGGTCCAAGGAGGAAAAGGATTCAGATTTCTTTTTAAGAGCTGCAATCTGGACAGCTGCATTGGCCTCTGGGTGTTCCATCGCCCAAACATCCCCCCCTCGGGCCCCTTCCTTGGCAAGGGTGTCCGCTGTGTCATTGAATGCATGATAAGGATCATGTAAAGAATGGGCTTTAACCTTGTGCACATAGAGTTTGTGTGGGTATTTCTCACCTAATGCATGTATGTAAATTACCAACTCCTTGTATTTTACTGGGCTGCCATCAGAAGAAAGGAAGGAGTTCTTCCGCCAGAAAGGGAGGAATTCTGTAAGGAGCAACAAACCCAATTAGAATCAGTAAAGATGATGGTATCCTGGGTTCCATGTTGGATAAACTCTAATGCACAGGCCACTGCTGCTAGCTCTGCATACTGTGATGAAGCTACAGTACAGCGTTTAGATATCTTGACAGTGTTCCCAAAAAGGATATGCTACCATGATACCCATCCCTGCAATTTGTTCACCTTGATAATATGATGCTGAACCATCGGTGAAAACGTGACACAAGGAGGTGTTTTCTAGCACCTCAGGGGTGGCAGGGAAAAATGGACCTGGATCTGGAAGGTCAGGTGATTGCAGAGCACAGTCGTGGGGCTCCCCCTGAAAAAGGAGGCCATGTGCCAGTAGAGACGGAACTTTGGTTTGGTAGACCTGTATGTCCCTATCCTGGAGAAGAAGTGACCAATGTGTCAGCCTGGTGTTAGAGACTGATCCATCCTTCACTCTGTCTGAGAGCAAGAAGGAAGTAGGGGTGTGATTGGTGTTAAGAATCAGTGGAGAGTACCCAATGATATACAGGAAGTGCTTGACTGCCCAATAGGTAGCCAGAAGGTTCATTTCACAAAGGCCATACTTCTGTTCTACTGGAGTCAAGAGCTGTGATGCATATGCAATTGGTCTCAAAAAGCCATGTACCTTCTGGGCCAGTACTGCTGACATAGCAATGTCGGAGGTGGCACACTCTAGGTGGAACGGTAATGTTGGATTGGGGTTCACCAGTGCTGGGGCGGAGGCCAAGGCCTGCTTCAGTAACGTCACAGCCTGGGTATGGACAGGGCCCCAATTCCATGGAACGTCCCTTTTGAGTAAATCGTACAGTGGAGCGGCTTTCTGTGCAAAATCACAAATGAAATCTCTGGAGTAGTTTACCATACCTAGAAACCTTCTGAGAGTTGCCACACTGGTAGGTAATGGCAAATCTTGCAACCCTTGAATATTCTTCCAAGTAGGACTCCGACCTTGATCTGTTATCTTCAAACCCAGAAAGAGTACTTCTTTCTGACACAGTTGTGCTTTTGCAGGATTACACTTCAAGCCTGCTCTCTGTATAAGAGTCAATAGTTCATCCAAGAGATCTAGATGTTGATCCTGTGTGGCAGTCGCCAACAACAGGTCATCTACATACTGTAAGAGACATTGGGGGGTTGAGAAACCTTGTAGGGCATCCATCATATGGAGATGAAGAGGATGGGCTGTTATGGAATCCCTGTGGCAAGCAAGTCCACGTATATTGTCGCCCTTCAAAAGTGAAGGCAAACTTATATTGACTCTTGAGGGCCAATGGTAATGACCAGAAACCATTGGAAATATCCAGAGCACTAACCATTTCTGGTCTGGTGTTAGTAATCAAGCACATCTGGTGCAGATGCTACAGTTGGGGAACAACTGGGAGTGACCTGATTCAGTTTCCTGTAGTCAATAGTAAGTCTCCAGGTACCTGTGGGTTTCCTCACCGGCCAAACAGGAGAGTTGGCAGTGGAGACACAGGTTCTGATTACTCCTTGTTTAAGGAGTGACTTGATTGTTTCTCGAAGATAGGCTAAGGCTTCAGAGGGAAATGGATATTGCCTTTGTCTTTCGTGTGCCGGGCCTGGCACCTCGATGACGGTATGCATTCTGCCACAATCGTGTTTGTTAACTGCAAACGCTTCCAAATGTCATTGCAGAATAGGTAGGAGTTTTGGGAAAAATTCATGATTCTTGAATAAATCTATGACGTCATATTCTTTATTGTTAATGGAGATTGTTGCCACAGCATGTGAGTCAGGAATCAAGACGGTATGGTATTGACCCTGGATTTGTATCAACAGCATGTTTGCTAGATCCACCACACAGCCGTGTGGTGCCAGAAAGTCAATCCCAATGATGCTAGGATGATCGTGCAACACCATCAACTGGAAGGCATGGGAGGCCTTCAGATGGCCTAGTTCTACTGGTAAAGGCAGGGAGCGGTATGCAGGTAACCTAGTACCGTCGACTCCTGACATGTTGGTCTTCCGTCCGGTAGACCATGGAGACGTTTCAGGGTGGTCGTCGTGTAACACAGATACAGCTGCACCTGTATCTAAAAGGACAATTAATTGGCGGCCCCCGACCTCGGCCTCAGTGCAGGGCCTTCCGTTTGTATCTAAGACCAGCTTGTTTACAATGCGGACTGGGGCCTGTAATTGTCAATCCGTATCGTTGGAGGCATGCAGAGGTTGGGCTTGGCTTGCATGGATGACCTCACTGTGTTGCACTGATGCAATGTAAGGCAGGGCTTCCGGGTTCAGGCTGTGGGTCTGCGCACCCCCACCACTGGAATCTCCATGGCCAGTAGTGTCATGGATCGCTGGTTGCACTGTTGCAAGTGTTTGTGCGGGAACAGCATCTGCTACAGAACGCACTTGCCCCAGGAGCTCCCAAAATTTCCGATTTTCTTCAGCTATCTGTTTATATGAGGGACCCGATCTTTGCAATGGCTTCCCTTTGCCCTTATACTTTTTATTTTTGTGCCAATTCCGGTTCCCACTCCACTGCTGCTGCTGCTGTTGAGGGTTTTGTTGGGTGCTAGCTGGAGGGGCTGATGGAGGTTTGGCCTGTTGTTGCTGGGCCTGTCCTTCCACTGTGTAGTGCATTGTGGCCCCAGGAGCGGGTTCCATGGCAGCAACCTTTTTGGAACCGGAACCCAAATCCCGGATGTACAACTGATACACCCTCTCAGTTTTCTGAAGAATATCGGCAAACCTATCCGTATTCGGGTATGTAGTTGGCTCTACTTTATCTCTCATGGCTGGGATCATGTTTCTAAGGAACAGGGTCTTATATTCAATAAGGTCCACATCCGCAGCTTCCTGTGCCAGATGTTTCCCTGCTCGATAGGCCATCCAGAGTCTCTGGTGGTAAGTCGCTGGGCTTTCCTTAGCATTTTGCTTCACAGGGTATGCTAGCATTACTCCAACCACACCAGGGCTGTGAGCGGAAATGAGCTCAGCTGCTACTTCGTCAAAGGTAGCGTTCCCGTCCTGGCGAACAGCTTCAGGGAGTTTTGCCCATAAACCAGGATCGATGGTCTAGCATAGTACTTGGACTTGGTATTCTGCAGCGAGACTGAGCATCTCGCACTTGGAGTGTACCTTTTCCAAATGGCAGCTGAGATTGTCGGATGGGGTCATCCGACCAATGCTGTCAGCAATCTGCTGAACAGAGTAGGCCATTTGCAGGGGATTAGTTGGTGGTCGATCAGGCAAGGGCAGCGCGTCTCGTGCACCATCTAATGCTGCGCGGGCTGCAGCTTCAGCTGCCGTTCGAACAACACCTTCCTGAGTGCCAGCTTCTTGAAAAATTTGTCGAATTTGGCTTTTAATGGCTTTCATACTTCTTTCAGGAAGAGGAACACTCTCTAGTGCCCTATCAATCATGGTTTCAATCTCTTGTCTATCTTCCACACTAATAACGGCTACTAGAGGCGCCGTCGAGACCAGGCTTGGGCCTGCTCCCCCCCATCATGGGCGCCACCATGATGGTGTTTCCCATGATGAGCGTCACGACGTCGTCGACGTGTGACCTGGGGAGTAGTGGGCGGGGACCCGCCATGCTGTGGATGGCTGGGTGGGGTATCTGGGCCATAGTAAGGGCGTGACTGTGCGTTGTACTGTGAAATGTCGTCATCGGATAGCTCCCCCTCCGACGACGAGTGAAAGGCAGGGGCTACGCCACCCATTGCCTTCACATGGCCAGTCAAAACCTCTCGCTGATGGCGCAATTTATCCATCTTAACTCTACATTCATCATGACTCACACTTGCAACATCCATATCAACCTGATCCTGCTTCTGTTTCTGCAAAACACGGTACGCGGCGCTCAATTCACGATTGTCCCTATAGGCTATCTCTAAATCATTATGTACCTGATTGATCTCGTCCTGCAATTCACCCATCTCGTCACTCATTTGTGCATTCGCAGCACTCAACAAATCATTCATTTGTACTACTTGACTCTTATCCTGTCTTAAACATTCACATTCAGACTTTAAAGTACACATTTCTTGCTCACCAGCCTGTGCAGAATGATGCAATAGTGAATCCTTTTCATTACGCAGAGTTTGGAGTTCAGCCTCCAAGTTCTGTTGTATCCGGACACATTCAGTTTCCTGCAGACCCATCTCCTGCTTAAGAGAGGCAATCTGCAGATCAAGGGTTCGAAACCTCGCTTCGGAGGCTTCCAAAGCAGCTTAGAGAGCAGCGACCATCAACCCCTTAGCACAACGCCTATTGGTTGACTGCAGCACGCGAGTTGAAATCCCCAGTACAGGGTTTTCGGATTGACTAGCGTCCCACTCGAAGTCAGCCCATCCTCCATGGGAGGTAAGAAAATTCGAGACATCGAGTCTCAGTTCTGAGCAGATATCTGATACGGTGGCCATTTACGTGGGAGGGAATGAAAATTCAAACTGTGAAAAAGACCATGCGTTGCGTAACGATCCACAACACAGGTACTTTAAACACAGCCGGCTACTGTATAAGTTGTAGACTTGCAATTCAAAACCGCTATGGAGTGGGTCGAGATGGCATCGACCACACCCAAAAAGTCAGCCAGACTTTGCAAGTATCCACAAACTGGTAGAAAAGACGGGGAGAGGTGATACGGAATGTACACCTACAGTCCCCGTGGGAAAAGGAAAATCTGTAGCAACAAGTGAAAATTTACAACAGCCAATATCGCCTGCACACGGTCGCCAATTGTAAGAGATCTAAATCTCACTTTCAGGTTCTTGGCAATATTGGAGCTGCAAATGATCACAGACAAGTTGCATTCGAGTAATAAACAAGTTTATTACTACAAATAGGGATAAATCACAGTTGCCCTAAGCAGTTCTTACCAATACGAACTGGGAGCCAATGCTAAGCGTTCCCTACACCTCGAGGTTTCTTTTGTTGTCTCTTGGGATCTCTCGGTCTCCGAGGTGTAGAGCCTCGTATAACATTATATACCTATGATAATTACTTATGGTTACTGAAAGATAGAAACATTTCTAGTTACAGAGATGAGCCCTATTGGCTAAATTAGAGGTGGCTCCACGGTATAAGATAACATTATATAAATTTGTAAAGTCATCAGTTTTAGAACAAAGACTCTTATACTAGTCTTACATAACAGGGTGAAGTGGTGTTCAACACCGAAAGATGGCAATGTTGCCTTACACATCATAATTACTTCAAGGACAGGTGTCTTGGCATCTGACAAGTAAGAAATAGACAGAAAATACATAATATAATGTGTGCATTAGCAAGCAAAGTGAGTTACAATATATGTATTCATATCCTGGCATCTACTCTTGTACGGTAGATGCTCTTAGCCCTATGTATTAGTATAGCCTATGCCTAAATATTAGCTGTCTACGGTGTGCCCCTGAGGGTATCAATTAGAGTGCAGGGACCTCGTGTAACAATGGTCTGCGAATAGGTGGAGTTTAGCTTTGTGAATGCTGTTTCCAGTGGTGTTGATATACAGCATAAATAGAAGAGGACCAAGGATCGAGCCTTGAGGTACTCCTTTTAGAATAAGAAGGAGCGGGGAGAGGGAATCACCTGTTTTTACCTGCTGCAGTCTATTTGTCAGGTAGCTGTTGAACCAGGACTGTGAAGTCCCCAAAATGCCATGCTAGTTCAGTATGTCCAGATGTAAGGCATGATCGATAGTATTGAAAGCTTTACTGAGGTACAAAAAGACAGCTTCTGTTACTTTTTATTTAATTTAGTTGTTGAGCCAGGTATAGCACACTAAGCTGAAAGCTTTTTTACAGGAGTGACCTGGGAGCACAAGGAGGTTAAGTGACTTGCTCAGGGTCACACATTATGCAAGCGGAAGCTGTGGGATTCAAACCCATGTCTGGTTTGCTGGATGTCACCAAATTTGTAGCTCAGAGCCTTAGACCACTGCACTATACTGCCTCCTCATTACTTGTTATCGTTACTCGTTTCTTGTCCATAGCGGTAAGCCAGTCATTTGTAACTGAGGTTAGGGATGAGGTAGTGCTGTGGGCTGGTCAGAAGCTGGGCTGTGATGGGTTTATAAGGTTTGTTCTTTCGAGGTAGGCTCTCAGTTGTGCATTTACTAGCTTCTCAAGAAGCTTAGAGAGCAAGGGAAGAATTGATACAGGGCAGTAGTTATTCAGGTCCATGGGATCACCTGATTTAAACAATGGGAGAACCTTGGCAATTTTCTAAGGCTCAGGCACAGTAGAGGAATTGATGGATAAATTAAACAGGTGCAAGATGGGGGCCATTAAATACCTGACCCCAATTTTGAGGAAGTCCGGCCCCGTTCCATCAGCACCAGCACCTTTGCTAACTTCTAGCTGGAGAAGGAGATTTTCTACCTCTTTGAACTGGAAAGAAGTAAAGGAGAAGCTGTATTTAGCTGAGGTTGGGGAGTGCCTGGGTAGGTTAGAAATTAAGGTTGCCATTTTTGAAGTTTTGTAAGCAAGGTCTGCTGTGGAGAAATGGTCATTAAAGCTGTGGAGGATGTCAACTTTATCAGAGATGGTCTTGCCTTTAAAGGAGATTTTACCGGGTAATGAAGATGCAGGTTTGTTGCCTTCCGCTGATTTAATGATTTGCTAGAATTTGCTGGAGTTTCCTTTAGCAGAGTCAAAAGCAGATAGGAAACAACTAGCTTTTGAGTCCCTGATCACTTTGTTGTACTCGTTGCGACAGGCTCTGAATGCTGCCCAGTCTAACGGATGTTTGATTGCCCTAGCTGTGGCCCAGAGGTGATCCCTTGCATTTAGTGCAGCCTTTAGTTCTGCTGTGAACCAAGGGCAGGAATTCTTCTGGATTCTGCATTTTAACATGGGGTCATGCCCATTTATCATGTCACTTAAGGTGTTGTTAAAAATAGAGACTGCATCCTCGATGTTCCTGGCCAGATAGAAGTTAGACCAGTTTACTGAGGTCAGCTAGGTAGTGCAATAGACTGAATTTGCGGAAACTCCTTTTCATGTGAACCTATCAGCAGACTTTGGGGGTTGATTCCCTCTAACACAGGCCACTGCGCAGTGATCACTGACATTGTTATGAAACATTGCTGTGTGTGTGACCTTATGGGGCCTATTTGTGAGAAAGAGGTCAATCAGTGGTCCTGCAGTAGGTGATTTGGGATTTGGCCAAGTGAATTCTGATATCAGTTGGGAGAAGCCAGCCTCATCACAGAAGTCCTTGAGCTGCAGGCATTTGTTACAAGTTCTTTTGCCAGTCTAAGTTTAGATCACCATGTATGATGATTTCATTCTGGCTTGAGTCAGATATACTGTGCAAATAATTTAGGATCTCCAGACCTCCAGAAGGAGGTCTGTAGCAACCAATTATAATTAAGGATTCTATGGGGATAAGGAGATGTTTAGTGAAATGGATTCAATTCCATCAGGACCATGTTAAAGCAAATAGCAGGCATGGGGTTACAATGCACGCTAAAGGTCCAGCAAGTGGTACATTTAAATAAGCTGTGGACCCAACTCAACATACTCTATATTAATATATAAGTAATATATGCTAACTGGTTTGTACACTGTTTTCAGAACTCCACAGTTACAGTGGATTGCTCAATGCTGTCAGTCAGTCAATCAGGTGTTTGGCTGCTGGAAAACGGTAGCCTGTGATGTTGGTGCCTGAAGTAAGGCAATGTCTGAAATGGCGATGTGTTATGGGCAAAAGCCCGAATGGCGATAGAGGTAGGGGCGACGGATGTGGTGGGGTGGGTGAATGAGGGACAGAGGGGATGTAGGGGTGGCACACAGTCAGCTGCCAAGCTGCACTGTGGCATCGAGGTTGGCCTGTGGTAGCAGTGCAGGTACTGGGTTTGGGTCGGGTCTGGGCAATAGTGCAATTTTATTTGCCGGCCAGAAACTTACTTTTTTGGCTGGCCCTCCCCGACATTTACTCCCTGGAGTTGAGAATCCTTTAGTAGAGGAAGTGCGGGGGTGAAATCGACCACATGGGGGGGCACAGCCCCTCAACAGAAAGCAAGAAATCTAAATTCCGGTGCTGTTATTCCATGCGCCGAGGATGTCAGAGTGGCAAAAATGTTTCTGCCACTCTGAAGTTGTGATAACGCGGCTCGCATTTTGGCAGTCATTGTTATCACATAGAACCCTGGGAAACTCAAGTATATGGCACCAGGAAGACAATGGCAAAGTCTAAGATGTGGTTGGTCTTGACTCACTAAGTCTGTCTGTCTTTCTGGCTGCTTGCCTGCCTGCTGGCCTAATTTGTCTATCTATCTATCTATCTATCTATCTATCTATCTATCTATCTATCTATCTATCTGTCTGTCTGTCTGTCTGTCTGTCTGTCTGTCTGTCTATCTGACTGTCTGTGTCTGTCTGTGTCTGTCTGTGTCTGTCTATCTGTCTGTCTGTCATTCTGTCTCTGTCTGTCTGTCTCTCTCTCTATCTATCTATAGCTATCTATAGCTATCTATCTATCTATGGGTTCATCTTGGGGAGATCCTGCCAAACTAACCTTATACGGTATTATGACTGGGTGACAAGGGAGCTGGATGGGGCCATGCTGTGGATGTCCTATACTTGGACTTCAGCAAGGCCTTTGATTCAGTGCCCCATGAGCCACTAGGGGGGATGCTGATTGGATTGGTGACAAAGATAGCATGCTGGATTTAAACTGGCTATGTGGTAGGCTACAATGGGTGGTGGTGGTGGTGGGGGAGGTCTTTGAGCCTAGACCAGTGATTATCAGGGTGCTGCAGGGATCAGTATTGGGCCCAGTGCTATTTGGGCTATTCATCTCAGACATTGCACATGGGACAGAGAGCATGGTAAGCCTGTTCACGTATGACACCAAAATGGGTGCAGTAGTGGACGAGAAGGAGGGTTGGAAGCAACTACAGGAGGACCTAATCAGGCTGATGGAGTGTTCGGAGAGGTGGCAGCTGGGTTCAATGTAAAGAATTGCAAGTTTATGCATTTTGGGGCAAAGAACCCAAGGAGGGAGTACTGGCTGGGGGAGGGTGGTAAAGCTTGGGATCCTCATGTGTCTTCTGGTGCAGGGCTTACTTCAATATATAGCAGGTTTCCCACAGCATTATCTGACTTCCCAGCCACCGAAGCCTTGAATCTCCCTGTTGACACCTGACTTGCCATGCAGTGACCATCAGACAGCGTATTACTGCACTGATCAACACCTGATGTCATCTGAAGTGCTGCAATCATGCAGAAAGTCATTGCTGTACAGTGTCCAAGTGGTAGATGTTTCTGTCACCGTAGTCATTTCCCCTCCCCCCCACCACCCACTGGACTCTGCTGCCAGTGAGTTCCCCAGAAGACAGTGCCATGGAGTACTGGCAGAGTCAAAGTAAAGTAAGGTCCTGGGTGACAGTGGGTCGGAGGTAAGCATGACAGTGTACCGACCCACTGTCAAAACTTGTCGATGTGCCATCTAGAACGGCATGTCCTTCCATGAGAGAAGGGGCTGTCCTAACAATGTGCACTCCCCTGTGTGGGTTTTTCTGCCATCTACTCATGTGCTGACAGTGTGACAGTGTGCCCTCAGTGATGCTTCTCTCTCTATGATCCACGCCCCCTCACAGGATGTCAGCTGGTTAACTGGAGCAAACAGCAGTCCCGAACATTGTGTTGCTTGCCATGTGGAGACAAACTATGAGAGGACATAAGTGACAGTCAGGGGAAGGTGAGTCATGTCAGTCAGGTCCCAGGGACACAGCAGCGGCCAGTTGTTAGTAGTGCACCCTGCAGCGGGATAAAGATGGCATGGAGACAGATACATCTGCAGGTAACTGCACAGTGAAATCCCACAGGTTAGCTCACTATATAGCAGGGTTCCCGATAGAATTATCTGACTTCTCAAACACCCAAGCCTTCAATCTCCCAGTTGACACCCGACTTTCTGTACAGTGCCACAGTAGCACATGACACCCGACTTGCTGTGCAGTGCCCGACTGACAGTGCAGTACTGCACAGATCAACACCCGATGTCATCTGAATTGCTGCAGTTATGTGAGAGAGTGAGAGACAGTAGTGGCAATCCTCAAATGTGACCATAACCCAGAGTGTCATCTGTTACCAGTTGCCCTC